>CP124715.1:105145000-109945000 GCA_031232105.1 Capsicum rhomboideum | reverse complement strand
CTATTATAGGGGTGCGTAGATTGAGTTGGGTATGAAGAAGACGTTAATAAAAGAAAAAGAGAAAACAGATTTGGGTGTGAAGAAAAGAAAAAATAAAATAAAATAAAATAATAAAGTGAAAGAGAAAAAAAAAGGGAAAAGAAAAAAAATTTAAATAAATAAATATGTGTTTAAAGGTTTGAGAAAAATCACACCCAAAAATCTGAAAACAAAAGAATGAAGAATAAGGGATAATAAAAATGAAAAAGGTTGGAAGTTGGAGCCAAAAATAGTGTAGTGTCAAGGAGGGTTGAGTCACTTTACCCATATGCACCATACCCGTCCCTAAGCCTACATTACAAACCGAGTAAAGTCCTATAGTGATCCTAGTCCAACTGTCCGAAAACGAAGGCGTAGAAAATAAGGGCAAGCCTATGGTATTCCATGCACACTGTTTTGACTTCTTTGCGAGCTTGAGTGTTTTGATCTCATCCCTATGATATTCATTAAAGTATACTGAGAGTGCATGGGACCTCTTTGATTGTGAGAGCACATGGGTTGTGTCATGAGCTGCTAGTTGTTCGAGAAATGTCGAATTGCATATATGCTTAGTTGTTTGTACATAATCTGGTGCCATCACTTGATCCCTTCTGTGTCATGATACTATGCTGCTTATACACACTTTGGTTTTGCTTTGAAAATAGGAGGGGTCAAAAAGGTGTTGTGCTAAAAGGAATGGGTAGACTGCCATAGGTCCCTTAGGTTTCTCTTAGTTAAGCATTGTGTTTGTGTACTTTTATTTTGTTCGCCTGAGGACATGCAAACGTTCTAAGTTGAGGGTGTTGATGTGTCATGGTTACATGGCACTGTTGATGCTTAAAACAAGGAAAATATGCAATAACTTGGGTGTGTTTTGTTGGTATGATGTGGTTTCTGTCCTACTTTTCAGGAAAACAGGTTTTAAAGGCAAAATGATCAAAAGAGGAAGAATCAAGCCCGAGAACAAAGTGTCGGAAGAAGAAAGAACAAGAGACTGCACCAGAGGAGGAGTCACACCACAAGTTACGTGGCGTGGAAGCCACTCACGCCACGTGAGTGGCTGTCGTGACTCAAGTCCAGAGAATGAAAAATCAGCTTGATTTTCACGGCAGGGGTCACGTACCCACGTGACGTGGAAGCATACCGTGACCCAACTTCTGAAGACTGCCAATTGAACCTGATTCCCACGACATCAACCTACATGGCGTAACTTGCTTCCACAACACCAAGTCACGATACCGTGGAAGTTGCCGATTCTGTTCTCCTATTTGGTTTTGGATAGGACTAGTTTTGTATCTATAAATACCCTTATGTAGTCCTAGGTGCGGGAGTTGGTTGATATACTATTTTGAGAGTTATTTCCTACTGTTTCAGACATATTCTTGGTTTTGTATTCACAAACCCTAATTTGAGTTTTATTGATAGTTGAAATTTTGGTTTTTCTTCATTATTGTGAGATCATAATTATGCTTTCATCTTTGGATTATTCTTGTGTTCTTCCAATTATGAGCAGCTAAACCCATCAACTAGGGTTGTGTGAACCATGAGGAATTAACGAAATCGGTTAAGTGCAAAGCAACTTTGTGCTGCTGTGTATGCATGTATTGTTGTTTCCTTCGTTGTGGTTGCTTTTCTAACGGTTGCTAACGTTAGAAACTTGCCTGTATTCTAGACTTACTCGAGAGAGAGGTAGAGATTGGGAAAAGGAGATAACAACAGAGATTTGAAGCTATCAACCTTCATCTAATAACCGGAGCCTTAGCGGGAATGGTTATCTGAGATCCAGGACAAGGGTTAGTAGTGCGACACTCGGAGTCCGAGAGGAAAAGAGTGAAATTCATCTAATGAAGGTCGAGAGACAGTTAGATGAACCTAACTTGTTAGTTTTGCATGCAACGCAGCGGGACAATATTGTTAGCACAAGTAGCCGGTGGAGTTAAGGAATCATTGGGGATCATAGTCCTAGTGTATTTCTCTTATTGTCTACAAACTCAATACAACCAACAATCGTCATTTTTACTAGTCATTAGCAAAATCCCCCAGTTTTATTTACTTTCCAGTTGTTCCATATGGTATTCTACTCATACTTTGACCTATTCCCTGTGGGATCGACCCCAACCTAGTTGGGTTCTATATTTGATTCAGTGACCGCATTGTACTTTTTTGGAGGTATATTTTGGGCGACATCAATCCCTGATTCTTTTTATGAGGCTAAGAAAACCATCAATAAATTGTGTCTTGATTATATCAAAATATATGCTTATCCAAGTGATTGCATGTTGTTTTGGGAAGATGATATTAATGCACACATGTGTAAGTATTATCACACTTCTAGATGGAAGCCCGAGAAGAAGAGCAATAAAGACCATACATCTACTACAAGTAAGAAGAAAAAGAAGAAGCCTACAAAAATTTTGCGCTACTTTCCATTAAAACCAAGATTACAAAGATTGTTTATGTGCTCTAAAATTGTAGAGCTTATGAGATGGCATGCGGAGGATGGTAACAAAGATGGAATCCTGAGGTACCCTAGAGATGGTGAGGCATGGAATAGATTTAATAGAACTTTTCCTGAATTTTATTCTGATCCTCAAAATGTTTGATTAGGCCTAGCTAGTGATGGTTTCAATCCTTTTGGTACAAAGAGTACTAGTTATAGTATTTAGCTTGGATTTTGATTCCATACAATCTTTCTCCTTGGTTGTGTTTGAAGAAACTAAATTTCATTCTTTCAATGATCATTCCAGATCCACGTGCACCAGGAAATAACATAGATGTATACCGACAACCCCTTATTAAGGAGCTGAATGAGTTATGGAATAATGGTGTGGACACTTTTGATTCATTAAAGGATGAAATGTTTAGAATGCGAGCAACTCTTATGTGTATAATCAACGATTTTCCTGGACTTGATAGCTTATCTAGTTGGAATACACATACTGGTCTTGCATGTCTCTCTTGTAATTTTAACACAGACCCGTTCGACTTCGCTATAGTAGAAAGTGGTGTTTTATTGGTCATCGTCGCTTTTTGGTAAGAAATCATAAATTTAAAATGATGAGGCATCGTTTTGATGGAAATATGGAAGAGAGGGACCCTCCGAAGTAGTTATTAGGGTCAGATATTTTTCAACAAGTGAAAGATACTAATGTCACATTTGGAAAACCAATAGAATTGAATCGTAAAAGAAAAAGAAAAAGAAATAGGCAAAGCAATGTTGGTGAAGGTGCAACTGAACAATGAAGAAAAAAAAGCATATTCTTTGATCTTTCATATTGGGATTCTGACCCATTGTGCTATAATTTAGATTTTATGCATGTTGAAAAGAATGTGTTTGACAATGTTATATATTCTTTGCTAAATGATAAAGAGAAATCAAATGATCATGTTAATGCTCGAAAAAATCTACAAGATATGTGTATAAGGCATGATCTTTGGCCAGATGAGAATGGTGAATTTCGGCTTGCTGCAGTTACAATTCCAAAGAATAAGAGAGTTTCCTTTCTCAAGACTTTAAAGAATATCTCAGTGCCAGATGGTTATTCAAGTAATATATCTCGTTGTATTGATTTTGGATCAAAAGCGGATATTTGGATTAAAGAGTCATGATTGTCACATCCTTATGGAACAATTGTTACCAATAGCAATTCACAATGTTCTTCCAAATCATGTTGTTGCAACTTTGGTAGAGTTTTCTTCCTTTTTTAGGCAACTTTTTCAGAAAAGTTTAACTATCTCAGATCTAGAAAAGCTACAAAATTGAATTGTTGGAGATATTGTTTCTCCCTTCGTTTTTTACTGTAATGATTCATCTAACAATTCATCTAGTCGATGAAGTAATACAAGGTGGGTCTGTGCACTATCGATGGATGTATTTTGTTGAAAGGTAGCATATTTCTTATTTAAAATTATTTGAATTGATTTTGTAATAGTATTTCAATGTAATTTCTTTTTCTAACAACTCATTATTATGATTATAGATTGTTAGATCATTTCAAGTCCCTTGTAGGAAATCAATCTCAACCAGAAGGTTCTATAGTTGAAGGTTACATGGTTGAAGAAGCTCTAACTCTTTACTCTCGTTACTTTGAGGATGTTGAGTCAAGGTTGAATCGACCTAAATGTGTAAATGATGAACCAAATTGTGATGAGGTTTCTGGAAAGTCATCTATGTTCCCTCAACAAGGTAAACCTGTTGGAGGCTTCATGACAGAATCGTTGACTGCTTTAGAGAAGACTCAAGCTCATCAATATGTGTTACTTAATTGCGCAGAAGTGAAGCCATTTATTGAGTAAGAAATTTAAATTGATTTTGATTTATAAGGAATGCTTAAGAAATTGTATTAAAATTGATAGATGTAACACTTTTGTAGTGAATTCAGACATTTTATCAAAAGAAGTACTAGAGGCTGAAGAGTTTCAATAACAGAGGTACAGAGGAGTGTTAGTAAAGAGTTCCCAAATTGTTTTCCTAAGAGAGTGAGTAAATGATTTCAGAATGTCTATTTTTGCATAGTCTTCTTGTGTCAATTTAGAATTTCTGACGTAAATATTCTGTTTTTTAAGATTATGAATCCAAATATAATGGAAACTAACTATGATGATATGAAGTTCTTAGTACAAGGTCTAGCACAAGAACCAAGAAGATTCAGTGCTTATAACATTAATGGATTCAAATTTTGAACTTTGTCTAGAGAACAAGGATTAAAAACTCAAAATAGTGGAGTTTTTCTTGTGTCTGACACTTCTTGTGTTGCGTCTAGTGCAAATAGATGCACAAGACAAGCAGACCTGCCTTATTATGAAAATTTAGATGATATTATTGAGCTGAATTACTATGGTCGATTTAAAGTTGTTCTCTTCAAATGCTTATGGGCTAACACTACTCGATATAGAGGGTTCAAAACAGATACTTGGAAGTTTAATTGTGTCAACTTTTCTAAATTGATTCACAATGGTGATCGCGAGGATCATGATCCATATATTGAAGCATCACAAGCAAATATGGTCTACTATGTTGATGATGAAACTGATAAAGAATGGAGTGTGGCTGTTTATCTAAAGTCGAGAGATTTGTTTGAAATGAGAGAGATTGATAAAGAGGAAATATATGAGAATGAACCATACCAACAACAAGAATTTGGACAATATTTTGATACTGACTATGAGAATATCCAAATTGCAATCGAGGAGAATATGAATGAATAAAATATCTAAAGTTTAGCTGCTATTTTTTCTATTTTTAGCTACTGGTATTTTGTGTTTTAAGCTGTAGTTTTTGCAGTTTTTTAGCTGTTGTTTTTTCTTTTTTTGAACTACTGAAATTGTTATTTAAGCCGCTATTTTCGCAGTTTTTAAATTACTGTTTCTTCAGTTTTTAGTTGCTGATTAGTGTGCTTTTATCTGCAGTTTCCGCAGTTTTTTACTTGCTGTTTTTTTAGTTTAGAGGCTGATTTTGTCCATTTTAAGATGCAGTTTTTACCTGCTATTTTTCAACTTTTAGTTGCTGATGTGTGCATTTTTAGTTGAAGTTTTCGTAGTTTTTCACTTGTTGTTTTTTTAGCTTAGCTACTTATTCTGTGTGTTTTAAGCTGCAGTTTCAGCAGGTTTTTAGCTGCTGATTTTGTGTGTTTAAGATATAGTTTTTGCAGGTTTGAGTTGCAAACATGCCAAAGTTCAAGCGTTTGCAGAAAAAGCAAAACCCAGTTCTGTCGGTATCTACTTCACAAGATACTGAATCAACAACTTCTTTTCTTCAACTAATGCAACACCTGCCAACACATACGACCATATCATTTCTGGCCACAACACTAGCCCCATCATTTCAGCCCATACCGCAGGTGCCTCCAATATTTCAGCTTGCATCACAATCATCTCAATCAGTTTACTCAGTTTCACATCCAGCTATGATGAATTAGGTCTCATCGCGGTCAGCTCCGACAGCTTACTACACATCACAACCATCTCGTTCAGTTCACTCGACATCACATCTGTCTCCAATAGAACTTGACTCATCATAACAAGCTCTACCAGTTCAGACTGCATTTAGAAAACATCCTAGATGTGTATCACAGTCACATTGGACTATAGAATCAATAGGTAAACACTTTTCAGTATCAATATATATTCAGCAGTCATTGTTCATCTCTCTAATGACTTTTTTTAAATCTCTGTCCTTATTACAGATTCAGAAAGAGATGTCAAAACACTCAAAGTCAAAAAAACATAAGTGCAAAGTTTAACGGGTGAAGAACATATTGTGGTTAATTTTTTTACTTCAATGAACCATTCGGAGAGGGACGTAGCCTTCTTTCTGGATTTTGTGGAATTTTAGCATGTGATTGCTCTTTATTTTCAATCAACTTTGAGAAGTGGTCGAGTGTACCTATATCATACTTAAATCGCGTCTTCGATCAAATTATAAAGGTAGAAGCTTACAACTAGATCTCTCTTTATTTTATTTTACTTTTTGGTGAGAAAGACACTTATATCTCTAATTTATAATCTAAACATCATATTTACATGCAATAGAAAAACTAACTGATGTTTTATCTTGAAGTCGAAGTTCTCCTTTAATACAACAGAGTAAAATGCAAGACGACATGTTTATAAATTTCTTGGAAAGAAGTGGACTGCAAACAAGAATAACTTGTGGAATTCAGAGGAAGGCCCACTTAAAAGAAAAGCTCATTATATTGATAATGTGCCGGATGGGATTCCACGAGATCAATGGATATCTTTTGTTGATTATCAACATAAATATTCAACAAAGGTACTTATGTAACTTCTTCTCCTAATATTTGTTATCATATTTTTTTTTTTTTTTCATATTCCTTTAGGATAGTATGAAAAGACACCCTTTTACTAGACAAATCATTATTAGATATTGGTATATCAACAGAGATGAGAAACTTCTTAGCGAATTAAGAGAGGCAGAAAGAAAACTACTAATCTTACAAAAAAAATCTGAAGAATTATTACAAAACCAAAGAATTCTTATAGGAATAAGAACTCTTCTTACTGACAGAGTATTACTATCTATTAGTTGGGAGCTACAAGGATTGGGTAACGATATTGCAATAATCAAACAAAGTATCAAAGGAAATAAAGTTTGGATACCATTCTAGAATAATACAAAATAGCTTGTTTAAAAGACCTCGAATATTTAGACCTAAAAATACAATCGGAGAAAAAGTATAGAAGACTAAAAGATAGTTCGCTAATTAGGTGTAATTTCACAAATGAAGAACACATTCTACATAGCGAAGACCAACAACTAAATACTGTAACAAATTTAATAATAAAACTAAGAGAAAGTACCCAAAGAAATAATAGTAAAGTAATAAAAAATTTAGAAACTCTAGTAACCCTGCAAAATAAGCAAGCAAAAATCATAGAAAAAATAGAACAAAATTTTGATTACTTAAAAACTCAACAATCAGAAATAGAAAAGAAAGTACTCTTATTTATCAACAAAATTGATCAAAATAAAAGTATTTCGACTGAAGAATTAACAGAAAAATTAAAGAAATTTTAAAAAGAAATAAAAGACTTAAAACAAACAATAGAGCAGATTAGAGACATAACCCTTTCATGAATGACCCTTTGTATCAAGAAATTTTAAAGAAAGGAGAAACGATCCAAGCAAATCCTGAAGGTTTGTCAGACTACCATCCCAAGGAAGGACAGATCAAGTAATAATAAAGCAAGATAATATCATAATACTCTTATTACTAGAAATCAACAAAAATATAGTAAAATTATTAAAAGATAAGACACCTCTACAACAAGATAACAATATTCTTGAATTAATAGAACAATTAAAAAAGATAGAAATCACCCCTTAGAAAGAAAAGTTAAAAGTTACTAAAAAACAAAAACCATGGACTTTCTACCAAGTAGGAGAAATATAGAAGAAGATAAACCAAGAACAAGTGTCTCACAAAACAGAATAGGAAATAATATTATAACCAGACTAATGAATACATCTAGACAACTAAATGAGGTAATAGAAGTAGACAAAGATATACAAATATTCCAACAAATTAAGTTAAAACTATTAAATCCTACAATATTATATAATGTAGGAACTTTCTCGAGTAAAGCTCAGTTATATAGACATTACAGAGAAGAACAAATATGCGTTACAAGTAATAATAGTGATAGTATAAATTTAATAAGCGAAGACTCCTTAAAAGAAATTAGACGAGCTAATATGAATCTAATGCACATGGGATTAATAGTCATAGGTTCAAAAGGTTTAACTAGAAAGAACCTAGGAACTAAAGTCTTAATTACTATCTATGATGATAGATGATCAGATCCAAAGAGAACCATTATAGGATTAATAGAAGTAGACATGTCCAATAACGGAGGCATTTTCTTCTGCAGCCCAGACTTCATGATAAATTCTTTAGAATTTGAAAAGTACATAAAAGTAGAAATTCAGACTAAAGGATATGAAGAAATGACTAACGGAAACAACCTACTAGTATGTATATGTTTTATAGGAAAAATTGCCACCAATAGTAGCACAAAGTTTAAAATTAACGTAGAGGACATAGTAGGATTAATGGGAAACAAAGGTGTAAAACTAATGAAACCTTTAAAAATAGACCTAGAAGTATATGCAGGATTAGAATGGAATCTAGAAAGTTTTAATAAAAAAGATATTCTCAAACCAAATGACCACCTAATATATACGAATAACAAGGGACAAACGTCCATTAGATTTACAAACTATAAATGTACAAACCAAAGAGAATTAGATGAAGAATTAGAAAGAACAACAAAGTTCATGAATATTGAAATCATACCAGAAGAAGATTCATCAGAAGAAGAATTTGAAGTAGATATAGCCATAATAAAAGCAAAAAATATGTATATGATAGATAATACGAAAATCTTTAGATGTAAAGGATGTAAAAAAGGAAGTTTAAACATAACAGGCGTAGAAGAACATTTTAGAAAATGTGAGTTAAGAACAGATAATTACGGATACAGAAGAATTTGGTATGATAGTGATAAAGAAACTACAATAAGTACCGAAGACAAAGACACAATTAAGAGTGTTAAAGAATTTATGGAATCTAAATCAACTAGTTTAAGCCCTTTTCAAAAGACAACTCCAATGCATACGGTAGATACTAATACAAAAAATGTACCAAGAGATAGAGTGTGTAGAATAAATCTCGAAATACAAACAAAAAATGTAAAGTCGATAGAAAAAAAAATGTCAATAGAAGAACCCATTAGACTCCACGAAAGAGGAAGTAAAGGTAAAATATTAAGTATAGTAACACATGATCCACAAGCCTGGAATATGGTAATTTATGTATGGAAAGGCATAGCAGTAGCAGACTACATTAAAACATACCAAGAAATAGACGTAGAAATCATGTATAGATATATGAAAAATTTTCTAGGAGAGTCAGCTAAAGGATTATGGGAAGCATATAAATCAGAATTTCAGACACTAATAGCTATGGGACCAAAGCCATACAATTTTATGAATAATATACATAGCCTAATAGCCGAAGAAGATTCAAATAGTGGATTGTTAGTGTTACAAAGAAATTCTTTAATAAAGTTAGAACAATTAAATATCAGTAGTGGGTACCATATAAAACCTTTTTTAATTGATTATTTCTACTATTGTACAATTAGTGGAAACGATTTTGACCAAAACTTAGGAAAAATATTTTTAATAAGCTATCAGGAGCCTTAGGAAGAGAATTAGAAGAAAGATGGAGTAAAAGAGAAGGTGTGATACAAAATCCGGATGCAAAATGGTCAATAGGACATAATATACAACATATAATGAAAATCCAACAAGAAAAATGCACCAATATACAAATTCAAAAATAACTAAAACTAAGTGAAACAAATTTCTGTAAAAGTATATATACAATCCAAAGCTATGACGATGATTATCAAAAGAGAAGAAAAGATAAGAAATATAAGAAAGGACAGAAGAACTACGCAAAGAAGAGGTATTATCTAAGAAAATATTCAACAAAGAAATCATACTTAGACAAAAATAGACATATAAGAAAATACAAAAATAATAGAAATTACAAAAACAAAGACTGTTTTACTTGTGGAAGTATAGAACATTTAGCAAATACTTGTCCCAAAAGAAAAAATAATAGAACTAGGAATTCTCAGCTAATAGAAGATTTTCAAGATACATTAATAAGTATAGACGAATATATGTTAGATAATGAGAGTATATACTCTATAATGAGCATAGAAGTCGCAGAACAAAAAGATAGCGAATCATCAAACTCTGAAGAAGAATTAATAAATGAACTAGGGTTCTGTAATATCTTTTTCTATAATGCAATTTCCTAATGTTTTTTTCTATGCATAAAATACATCCTTCAACATAACACTTTTTACATTTTGCTTGGGTACCGATTACATATAAAACATTGATTGTTGTCTAACCCGTTATTTCTTTCAAACTCATGATCACATTCTTCTATGATATTAACTAAAACATGATTATCTAATTCTTAAAAACTTAAACTTTCTAACCCTATTTCATTTATTAATTCTTCTTCAGAGTCTGATGATTCACTATCTTTTTGATTTGCGGCTCCTATGCTCATTATAGAGTATATACTCTCATTATCTGACATATATTCGTCTACATTTATTAATGTCTCTTGAAAATCTTCTATTAGATGAGAATTCCTAGTTCTATTATTATTTCTTTTGGGATAAGTATTCGCTAAATGTTCTATGCTTCCACAAGTAAAGCATTCTAACTTGTTTTTATAATTTCTATTATTTTTGTATTTTCTTACATGTCTATTTTTGTCTAAGTATGGTTTCTTTGCTAAAGATTTTCTTAGATAATACCTCTTCTTTGCATAGCTCTTCTGTCCTTTCTTATATTTCTTATATTTTCTTCTCTTTTGATAATCATCGTCATAGCTTTGGGTTATAGATATACTTTTATAGAAATTTATTTCAGTTCTGGGGTTATATGAAAATTTAGCCCAAGATTTCCTCTGGCATAATCGAGCGCTTCATTGAAATCATTAAAACCTTTTAACAAAGGAGTAGGATGCTCTTTTATGGCATCGATTACTTGTATCCACGTCTGACAAATATCTTGGGTTCTTCATTGAATCACCACATAAAATTTAAACTTTTTGTTTTGATTTTTTTCTGTAAAATATTGCCTTAGAGCATTTAAAACAACAATAAAATAACTATTATCTCTAGGAGTCTTGTTTTATGATATCCACAAATTATCTATGAGGCATTTTTGTTGTCTGTCAACTCTTGTATCTGTCTTAAATCTGAAACTCATATTTGATTCTGAGTACAATATCAAGTTTTGCTTACCAAACCATAATCTTTCAATTCTTTTATTTTCTAATATAGTCTGTGGTCTAAACTGTGTATTACCCATTAAAGTCTGTAAAGTCCGAATTTGAAGTCCGAAAAAGGATATAAATATCACTACTCTGCAAGACAAAAAAATATAGAATAAGAGAGAAAAAGAGAGCAAGAGCTAAAGAGTGAGTTTTCATAAGAAGATCTAGTTTTCATTTTCATTTGTCATTATCAAAAAAAAAAAAAAGAGTGTTGAGAGATTGTAAAAAGTTTGAGAGTTTCATTTTCCAAGTAGCTACAAGATTCTTCGAGAACTCCCGAAAGGGAAACCTCTCTCCGTCTTAAGTCATGTAAGTCCCTGTATCTTTATATTTCTATATTATTCTCCCATATTATGTATGTTTTAATTTAAAACATGTTTAAGTATATTATGTGTTATTACCCTCAGTATATGGTAAGGTCCCATAGCTATTAGCATTTGAAATTCTTGTGGGAATTCTGATTTATAAGCTTCCCATAATCCTTTAGCTGACTCTCCTAGAAACGTTTCCATATATATACATGGTTTCTACGTCTGTTTCTATCACGACCCAATTTCAGATTCATGATGGCACCTACTATGTCCCACCAGTAGGTAAGCCAAGCCTTAGCTCGGAACGACAAGTAATGGGCGCAATGACGGAAGGATACCAAAAGTAATACAAATCATGCCTATAATACATGCACAAAAATATAAGGCTAAATAAAAGATGGAGATGAACGAAATGAATCCCACGACCTGATAAGGCCAGTACAAGAGCCACTAGCAAAAGAATAAGAGTACTAGTAATATCGATATACAAATAATCTCAAAAAGAAAGACTGTCCAAAAATAGAGAAAGGATAGGGGATCAGCTCCGGCTTTGAAATCTCACCCTATCACTGAGATCTGTAAATAACTGGCTGGAATATCAACGGCGGCGGCTAGTACTCAGATCTGCACCAGAAAAGATGTAGAAGTGTAGTATGAGTACCAAAACAACGGGTACTCAGTAGGCATCATCGACCGACTAAGCTAAATCATAATAAAAGAATAATAAAATACGAGGATGTAAAATAAGTCAAGGGAGAGGGCCAAACCTAAGAACATTATCATGCCTCAAATCTCATTCGGGCGGACTAGCAGCCGAAGCCGTTAAGGCCCGAGAGAATCAACCTATGATCGAGCACATTCATTTGCATATCACTAAATGAACAACATTCTGACACATATAGATACAAGATATCAATGACGGAAGTCATGGAAAGACATTCAAATAGATATGAAACTTGGACGTTAGGGCCACCACGTCAAAAGGGTCATACACTCCTTCGTTTGTCTTACAACGTCTACAAAGCCTCGAACAGATACATAACCAAGCCTAAAGTCGGGCAATTCCCCGCTTTATACAACTGTTACACAGTACCAAAACAAGTATGTACAAGTGACTCAAAAAGCCCCGAACCAATCTGGAGCTCACCAATAGTCTGCAAATGACCTGTATCTTACTGTGAAGGTGTACTAGTTCCTGCACCTGTAGCAAGTAAGGTAGGTCCCCCAAGGGACGTCAGTATGAAAGAATGTACTGATTATGTAAGGCCATAAGTAACTGCATGAAATATAAGAACTCCAAAGGAATCAAATACAAGTGAATGGACAATATTGATAAACCACCGTACTGTATATGTGGAATCATGTACATTACATTCATTCCTTTCCTTTTTACGTTCATATCAATATCAACATCAATCATACAATGCCCGGAACTAACTGATTAGTGGTAAATAACATTGGGATCGACTCGAGCTAGGCTTATGCCCCCAGAGATGCCACCCATAAATCAATAAATCAGGTTCGACTCGAGCTAGGTTTTCACCCCCAGAGCTGCCCCCTGTATCCAATAAATCAGGTTCGGCTCGAGCTAGTCTTTCGCCCTCAGAGTTGCCCCCTGTACTCAACCAAATATGCATTACTTCATTTCTTTACTTTTTGTGAGATTGTTACATTAGTGGTCATAACATTATTGGAGCTTTGGAACAATAGTCAATGAATAAGAGACACGTGAATAACAATTGCTAAAAACTTGTGATGAGCTACTTTAGAATATTTCGGAGTGGAAACAAGTTCGGTAACAATGTGAGCAATAGGTACTGCAAAGGATACGGAAAAGAGTAACCTTACATACCTTATCCTTCCAACGTGTGACTATAACAGTTCAACTCTTCCTTAAAGCGTTACTCTACAATACGAATACATAATGGAGCTTACATTAAAAGTCAACTACATTACAAGTTCACAAGGTGATAATAAACTACTTGACTGCCATATAGCTTCATTCAACCCTCCTACAATACAATTTACTGCCTCACCATATCAACAACACCAAACCAGTCCACACATCAACCTAGATATCACAAACTGATAGGAATTCACACCAAGTTTATACTTTACATTTCCTCCTCAACACATCATCACATTTACTCCACCAAGTCACCTAAATACCTTTCACAACAACACATTACAAACAATCCACAATTGATACAATCCAAAATGCCTCCTAACTACCTCCTTAGAGCTATCCAAAGGGTACCATGAGTTGATGAATGCATCTTAGAAGGGTAGAGGGGCATTGGGGGGTCAAAGAGAAGCAAAAACAAGCTAAAAGAGGTTCTGGAAGGACCTGCGGAGCAACATGCGCCTGCAGGTGGTGAGGTATGGATGCAGGTGCCCTTTTGGCCCTGTCCAGGGCCACCTGCGAAGTGACCTGCGCGGGCAGGTGGCTCATCCGCGAAGGCGGATGCCCGAATTGGCTAAAATGAGTCATTTTTTGGTTCCATCTTTGTAATAAATGGTCCATGGCCATAAGTAAGTTTCTCTTTTCATATTTTAGATTTGCTTTGATGCCAATGAACAATTATGGGTTCAAAATGCACATGAACATCACCAAACTATATTCTCCTTTCACTACACCACAGGTTCTATGCACAATTTCATAACAAGATTTCCACAAGTCATACACAAGGTGGAAACAAGTGAGGGACATAAACACATCCTGACATGTTGAGATTTCATACATCTATTTCACTTCCTTCAAGATCTTAAGTCCCTTTTCATGTTTAAACCACATAGAAGGCAAATCCTTTAGTAAAGAAGCAAAAGTGGACTGCTTCACAACAAGTGGACTGCTCAGCACCTTTTAAACATAACCAACATGATTTACACAACCCCTCATGCATATAATATATTAAACCATAAGAGTAAACACTTACCAAGTCTTGCAAGGGGAAGATCTTGTCCAAAGGGGTGGTTTCTTAGGGTTTGAGAGGAGAAAATATCTTTTGCAAAAATCTGAAATTTTGCAAGTGTTTTATGGTGAATAAGAGCTGATTTTTCAGCCATATATAGTCCCTCTAAACCACCTCACTTTATGTCATCCTTAGCCAAACTTTTGGTCAAAGATAAGGTGTTTACTTGGTCAAATTATGAATGGATCATTTCCTTTTTGGGCCATATCTTATTTGCTTAATTTTTGGGCCTCAATTGAGCCCATTAGCACAATATTAATTTAGCCCAATAAAGTTAGTGGGTAATACACCAACTATCTCAAGTTTAAATAATTCCATAAATGTTAAGGTAGTCAAATAAGTTTGAAAATGTACGGGGTGTAACAAACATGCTTTGAGATAGGTAAATAAATAAAGAAACACGCGATGCCGAAATTAAAGTAGCTATAACAACCCAACTAGGCCCCCATAAGCCTAGAGGATACAAACAAGAGAAGACTAATCCAAACAGACCCCCATAAGCTCGATGGAAGCAATCAAGGAATATACCATTACCATACTTATGAATCCCTTCCGAACCACAACTAATCTAACTCGAACCGGTACCATAATACCTTGAAATAAACCATAGACACCGAACTTGAACCAAATTTCCCTCCTCACAACTCACCACAAGTGCCAAACTCGAACTGATAATTTAGTACCATAAATAGATAGAGTATGCCAGACTCAAACCGGTCTTTCCGGTAGATATCCAAGATATTTCTTGTTTACAAAATGACTCCGTTTTAGTACTCATTGTAACATAAATTTGTTTCCAATTCATTTGTTGGTAATTTACTGTTATTAATTAATGATCGTTAGGATTTGTTGATTTGATTTCTTACGCAAATAAAACAAAACAAAAAGAAGATTCTGATCTTTTCACCAAAGCACTGTTAAGAACCCGCAACCCGCCCCGGCCCACATCAATTTCTTTAAAAACTATTTCAACCCGCCCCGCCCCACCCCATTGCCATCCCTAAATAACACAAGCTGCATAGTGTAAGAATTATTTCAGCATTTTGGGTTTAACAATTCAGCAATGTACATACATTCACCACCGTAAAATACAAAAGGTCAACTTTCTTCATCAACCAAACATAGTTTGTGAGACTAGCAGTTTCTGCAGATATTTTGCAAAAAGAAAGTGACGGACCATGTAACAACGTCAGCTTGAAGAACCATCAGACAAACAGTGATCCCAGATTAACCTCAAGTTGTCTTCAAGCATTTTAAGCACCAGGTTTTCGTCAATCGTTTGCTTCTGCATTTTCGGTGAGAAAATGTAATCAAATTAATTATGTCAGTAGTTAAGGGACAAAACAGAAAAAGAAACAGAAAGGCTTTACCAATTCAACAATGAATAGACACTGCATGGTTTTGTTTGTATTTCCTTGGCACATGCCAGTTATGTAACAATTCGCTGACATGAGCTAGCTACTGTAAATCAGAATTATAACTAACTTTTTAATGTAAATTCTTTGAAGACATACAAAAAGTTCGATAATTTACGACAGAAATGAACTAGATTGGAATTAGTGATAGAATTTTGTTGCCCAACTGCTCTGGATGATATTTTGCCCAGTTTGGTGGATGTAATCGTTAAGCGGGTACAGGATACAATATTCAAATCTTATTTGTAAGAATATACGATATTGTTTGGTGTAACCGTACCAAATGCATGCATACACAGATGTACTACCAACAGAAATACACATAATTACTCATCAGGAAAAGAAAACCTACCCGCAATTGGGATACAATCCCAGGCATTTTCAGGCTAGCTTCCTGTGAAACCTCACCAGATGAAGATCTGAAATCAAATCGATCTGCATGTCGAAGCTTAAACCTAATTGATGAATTTCCATATGATTTTGCAGTTGTGTGCCAGACACCGATAACAGCATATTGACTCCCTGAAGAATCCTCGCCAAAGGGCCATCTCAACCCACCCTTAACTTCTGGGTCCAAAACGGCAGAACCAATAAGATTTTGAATACCATTGATCTCCTCATCCTGGAAAAAAACAGAGTAATCTAAATAAGAACACACTCTTATGCTATAGGTATAACACTACTGGTGTCCTTTCAGTTGAGAGTGCAGAAGTCTTGATGAGAATATGGAAATTAAAGTGCATATAAAATCAGTTACACAGGAAAAGGTCCTAGTTTGCTGCACTGGAGTTAAAATATGTACATCAAAAATGCAAACAAAATTTCACCGTTACTCTCAAGTCTATGGGTTTTGTTGTGCTCTGATCCTTGCTACCCTGCTCATCTCATGAAAGAAACTCGTTCCCGGAATGGCAGGTTCATGCAGCAGCCAAAAAGCATATGTTCCTCAAAAGCTTCAAACCTAGACTTTAATCCTTCACATAATTAGATAAGAAGCATTCATTGATGTTTCATGCATACTTCCAAATTCTCTGTTTTTCCAGTTATTAGGGTGATATGCACTTTGAATCCAGGAGTGATACTAGTGCCTGTACTTGCAAATGTAAATATCAAAAGTATCATCCCCCGTACTAGATAACTGGACAATTATTCAACCTGGCAAACAACACTATCCTTCTAGAAGATAAAGACATTAGACTCGAAGAAACATCAAAAGACGCCTCATTTTCCACCAAAAGGAACTCTGTTTACTTGGTGTTTTGGAAGCCCTTAAATCCTATTAAGATAATGGTAGCTAGTTTGAGATCCTAAAGCAAATCAAGTTCATTAAGAATCCACCATAACGCCAAATGCCTATGAAGAATATCTTCAATTCTACTTTTTGCCTCTGTATCTTACTTTACCTTCTTCTTTCTTTTTTTTTTCTCTTCTAGACTTCTGCTTCCCCTCTTTTGGTTTTCATTGTAGAAATGATTCATATCTAGCTCATTCCAGCCACTATAGGACTCCAAAAATAATGCGAGTAGTAAATCAAACCTGTATTTGAGCATCTTAACCCTACTGGAGTCTAAAGGGTCAGTCCAATGGGCTATTCACTTTACTGTTCTCAAACATCCAACCCTCCCCCAAAGTCACGAAACACGAAAAAAACAAGAAATTTCCACTAAGAGTAATTGAATGGAGCTATTTCCAGTTCAACAAATATAAATCCAAATATTAGGCGGAACTTTCAAATATGACCTATGACTTAACAAAAGTAAAAGAATAGCAAGAAATGACAAACAATCGAGAACTTAAATCTAAATAAATAGTATATTGATTCATTCTAGCACACAGAGAAAAATTGATCCTCAATGGAGGAAGTAACTTACAGATAAAGCCGTCATGATTTTCTTCGTATGTAACATCAATCTTAGGTCTAAACTTTTGCCAAGACAGCTCACGTCTGCAACCATGTTGCGTGCTTTGTTCACCACCATCTAAAAGAAAACGTGTAGCGTCGAAACATTGTTAAATAAAGACAAACTGCAAGAAGTAAAGCATGCAAAACGATAGGTAAGAGGAGGTAAATATGTTCATGACAACAATTAATATTGTTTTGCGAAATTTGACAAATAAACAGTTAAGTGGGCATCTTACAAGTTCATCAAGAAGCGGAGAACTGAGAACCAACCTTATAGAGCTGAATTCTCTCCTGACCCTTGGCCACCGTACATTTGCAGGAGACAATTGAATCAGAGCGCAAGTTGTCCGAAAGCTACAAAACACAAGGGATAGAACTAAAAGAACCAATGGATAAAGAGAAAGACATTTGTTAGAAGCATGAAAATATTACCTTGACGTAGTATAATTCCTTCTCCACCACAAATTTTAAGCCAAGTTTCTCAACAGCAAGGTTTTCTATATATTCCATATATGAAAGAGGAACATTCGTATAGAAAGATTTCTTCATTTGCCTCAACGTAGTTTCATCCAATGGGTTACTTTTCAGGGATTCTTGACTATTTGCAAAAATCCTGCATCACAGTGAATTTGCGGAGGATTACATGTTGAAACATGCAATGGATTTAGTCGATTCAACAAAGTAATGCTTTGGACACTGCAAAAGAAGTAACATTATACCATCTCGGAGAAAGGTTTAAGAGTTGTATGTCAATGTAAAATAAGTTTGCGATTTAGAGAACTTCTAGTTTAAGATAACCACACTTTTGTGTGATTCTATATGCCAGTTTATGAGAAATCAGAAAACACAATGTGCCCATCAATATAGTAGTCCTTCTGTGAATTTTTGAGATTTGATATGGTCCTTTTGTAATCTTTTGACGTAGCAGTATTTGTACGGACTACAAGGCAAAACAAAATGATAACGGAAACAACTTCCAATAAGTTTGTTAGGAAAAAGTAGCAGCATTGATGTCTTCAATAGGGTCTTACTAATCTCCTTAATGACAAACATTGTGAAGAGATAAGACAACTAATGAATATCTTTGTTGCTTGGTCATGTATAGACAATATAACATTCACATTAATGTCACTTTTTTCTTGGTGTCTGGATAGCTTGTGTGCACCTCAACTATTCCACCAGCAACCTACTTGCAACCTCCCACCAGGCACCAACATAGGCACAGGGTAACTCCGCACGCCAAGGCTTAGGCAGGTAAGAACAAATCACCTATTGTTGTAAGTCTAACTCTAACCTCTTTGTCGAATTCCTTATTTTGACTTTCGGCCATGTTCCTTTGGGGACACCCAGTAAATTGTGGGAAAACAGGGTGGGTGGGTGGGGGGACATCCAATCATGCATTATATTAATTCTACATGATTCCTATATTCTTTAATTCCCCAACATAAGTTAATGCTTAAACACTTGTCAACTTTCATCATGTGTATTTGCTACAAAAGAGAACAGCCACCCTTTTTTCCTCAAGGGGGTTTCGGTTGTTAAATGGTCGCTATATGTTTCAAATTAAAAGGACACATGGTATTAATTTTCACAAGGGTAAAAAGACTTCAGGGATTCCTAATATGACGAGCTTAAAATAAGAAATAAACAATACTAACCCATAAAAGAGAATTCTTCCAAAACGAGCAACTAGACTCGGCTTTAATTCTTCCATATTTGATTCCTCCATTTCGCACTTCACATGTTGAAATGACAAAAGTAAGTCCTTCATCACACTTTTAGCCACCAAAAGCCATGGCTCGTTCATAAGCTCATTTGTTCCATCACTGCAACCTAAAAAAGTATATCTATTGTTTAGTAAAGATCACAGAAACAAAAATTGTAGTCCATGAAAATCAGTCAAAGATTTTAGAGATGCGTACTTCCTTGTTTCAAACCCTGATCTATCACCACTAAGGATAGATTCAGATTATTCCTTGCACAACACATAATAGAATGTGCCAGACTCGAAACAATCTTTAAATATCATAAATCAATAGAATGTGCCGGACTCGAACCGGTCTTTAATACGATAAGTCAATAGAATGTGCCGAACTCGAACCGGTCTTTAAATATGCTCAAGATCATTAACCTAGTCCCGTACTAGGTATATACTATGTAATCTAAGGCTTAAGATTAAGGATAATGTTACAAAAGAAGGCCTCCTAAGTCTAAAAGGTGCTACGAGTGATATCCCAACCCTAAAGCATCAACTTACTTAAGGGAAGGGTAAATGGATCGATTCTACCTCCGAAATGGCCTTCAAATCGGCCAAATAACCCAACTTTTAGTAACTAAGCAAACAACCATAAATCCCATCCTGAAACTAGCATAATATCATAATAATACCATAATTAAGCTCAATCTATAAGTAGGGTAAGCCTAGCCTATCTGGACGCCGAAGAAAGCTCGATAAAGTCCGCTAAAGTGGAGCCTTTCCTTTACGAAAAGCCTCCGCACAATGTCATGCTATCAAAATAACAATCTACTCATCAATACAAGAACAACAATACCCATATTGCATATAAATACGTCGGGTCCAAAATCGAGTAGAAAATCTCATATGGGGCCCGCTTATGAAATCACAAGTTTGAAACCGTCAAAACGTCCCTCAAAGCTCAACGATTATTTACCCTCAATAATGGGTGAATTCTGAGCATCACAACACCCAAAATCAATCCACAAAGCTTGCTAGGGTTTTGGTCTTAAACGAAGAATTTACCAAGAAGTTAAACAAAACTTACAAAGATTTAGACGAGGAAAATGATGTTAAGGAACTCTCTAAGCTCCCTCGAATACCCAAGAATTGACTCTTCTCTTTCAACTATCTCTCTAGAGCTTCTATGCTCTAACTCGTAGAAAATATGAGAGAAAAACAGGTGAAAAGAGGATTAAATGCTCGGCAGGTACCGCTTAAGCGGCCATCGCTAAAGCAAAAAAGCCTCCGCTTAAGCGGAAAGGTAGGTCCAAGGCTCTAGCCTCTAAATCAGTGCCCAAGCTACTAAAGCGGCTTCCTCTTAAGCTGCCAAAGGCCCCCTTAAGCAGTTGCACCAACTGAAGCAACATCAGCACTTGGCAATATTTTTCCAAGTTTCCAACGGGTTCTCGGGATTCGTTCGGAACCCCGTAAACACAAAAGAACTATACTACCCTATCAAATTTGACATTCCTGATTCAACAACATAATTGAAATTTCCATCCGGGGTCGTTTCGATGAAATATGGGTCCCACACCCAGATGGCCATTTTCATCACTCTCCATCCAATAGCCCAAAATAAGTTTGGAAGCCTCGGGACCCAGACCAAGGGTCCCCCTAGCCTAAAATCAATGTTCCAGAGCTGATGGAATTGTCAAAATTGGCATACGTGGTCGTTTTCCTAAAGTTTAGGCCCAGTAGCTAAATTTGAAAAGCGTCAACTTCAAAACAGGGAATTGGCTCTAAAAATCAAATGAACTGCCCGGTAATCGAATTGCCAGCACCAGTGAGTCATAAATGACTTGGTACAGCAATGGGAAAGCTCTAAACATTGAAATAATGTGGAAATGCAGAAAATAACCTGGAGGGTGATTACAATATCCACTACTAAAAGGACTTTCGTTTGCAAAAGTAAAGGGTAAAGATGTACTTGAAGGATCAACTGGGTGGGGATACTGGGTCAGCATCTCTCTCTTGATCTCCCAAGAGGACTCCTCAACTGGACGGTGTATCCACTGGACCTTGACTACTAGAATCTCCATGGAGCGCAACCGCCTAACATCCCTGGCTAAAATGAGGACTGGCTCCTCTACGAACGCCAACCTCTCGTCCAACTGAACCGAGTCCCACCGAAGCACGTGAGACTCATCTAGGATGTAACGCTGCAACATAGAGACATGAAAAACTGGGTAAACAGCTGAGAAATCTGGGGCTAAGGCCAATTCATAAGATACCTTTCCAACTGCCCGAAGTATCTCGAATGGGCCAATATACATGGGACTAAGCTTACCCTTCCTTCCGAACCTCATTACGCCCTTCATGGGCGATACTTAGAGGAAAACTCGATCACCAACCCCAAATCTCAAGGCACGAAGTCTACTGTTAGCATAACTCTTCTGCCTACTCTGAGCTACCCTCAACCTATCCTGAATCACCTGCACCCTATCCAAGGACTCACGAAGCAAGTCAGTACCATGGGGGCTAATCTCTGAAGTCTCAAGCCAACCTATCGGAGATCAACAACGCCTACCATATAATGTCTCAAACGGTGCCATCTCAAAGCTCGAATGGTAGCTATTATTATAAGCAAACTCTGCCAAAGCTAAGTGATGCTTTCACTGACCTCCAAAGTCCATCACGCACCTATGGAGTATATCCTCAAGAACCTAAATGGTCCGCTCTGACTGACCGTCGGTCTGAGGATGGAATGTGGTGCTAAGATCGACCTGAGTACCCAATTCCTCTTGACAGGTCCTCCAGAAGCTAGAAGTAAACACTGAGCCTCTATCAGAAATAACGGATATAGGTACTCCATGCAGGCGAACTATCTCCTGGATGTAGATATGGGCTAACATCTCGGCACTAAAGGAGATTTGAATCGAGATAAAATGAGCCGACTTGGTCAACCGATCCACGATGACCCAAATACTGTCAGAACCATGTGAAGAACGAGGTAAACCATTCACGAAGTCCATAGTAATCCGCTCCCACTTCCACTCAGGAATGGGTAGCCTCTAAAGCAATCCACCTGGTCGTTGATGCTCAGCCTTTACCAACTGGCAACCAAGGCAATGAGCTACAAAGTCTACAATATCTCTCTTCATGCCACTCTACCAATAATGTAGCCTCAAATCTCTATACATCTTTGCTATCCCAGGGTGAATGGAATATCTGGAGCTATGAGCCTTTCGCAGTATCAACTGAATCAAGTCTACAACCCTCGAAACATAGATACGACCATCAAATCTCAGAATGCCCTTTGAATATAGGGTAGACCGACTGGACTCACTCTTCGCCACCTGATCACGGATGCCACAAAGTCTACTATCCTCAAACTGGTGACTCTGAATCTGTTCAAATAAGGTAGACCTTGCCTCAACACTCGCAAGGATCCTCCTGGATTACGAAATATTGAGTCGAACCAAAAAGTTGGATAAGAACTGAATGTCCAAGGCCAACGATCGCTCTAAAACTGAAATAGAATCCAAACTACCCATGCTTACCGCCTTCCGTCTCAAATTGTCCGCTACCATATTTGCCTTGCCCGGATGGTATAGGATTGAGATATCATAGACCTTCAGTAACTCAACCCACTTACGCTGCCTGGAATTAAGCTCTCTCTGAGTCATAAGGTGCTGAAGACTACTATGGTCTGTGTAGATCTCACAATGAACACCATACAAGTAGTGCATCTAAATCTTAAGCGCAAAAATTATCGCCACCAACTCCAGATCATGAGTAGGGTAGTTGCACTCGTGAATCTTAAGCAGCCTCGATGCATAAGCAATAACTCAGCCCTGCTGCATTAGAACACAACCCATACCAACACCAGAAGCATCACAATAAACTGTAAACCCCTCGCTCTCAACAGGAAGGGTCAATATCGGAGCTGAAGTGAGTAAGATTTTGAGCTTTAAAAAGCTCAACCTACAATCCTCAGACCACTGAAATGAACTTCCTTCCTAGTCAGTCTGGTCATAGGAGATGCGATAGAAGCAAAATCCACAACAAATAATTGGTAGTAACCCGCCAAACCAGTAAAGCTACGAACCTCAGTCGGAGATGTAGGTCTGGCCCAATCACTAATAGCCTCAATCTTTGCTGGATCCACCATAATCCCATCCTTAGACACCAGTACCCTAGGAATGTAACAGAATCGAGCCAAAACTCACACTTTGAGAATTTGGCATAAAGCCTATGATCCCTCAAAATTTGGAGCATAATCCTCAAATATTGCTCGCGTTCTCCCCCGCTCCTCGAATATACAAGAATGTCATCAATGAAAATAATAATGAAGGAGTCCAACTTGGGACTGAAAACTCAAATCATCAAATCCATAAACGCCGCTGGGGCATTGGTCAACCCCAAAGACATCACCAGGAACTCATAATGGCCATACCGAGTCTTAAAGGTAGTCTTAGAGATGTCCTCAACCCGAATCCTCAACTAATGGTAACCCGATCTCAAGTCAATTTTAGAGAACACTGCCGCACCCTGAAGCTAGTTAAATAGATCATCAATGCGAAGCATAGGATACTTATTCTTCACTGTAACCTTATTCAGTTGCCTATAGTCAATACACATATACATAGAGCCATCATTTTTCTTCACGAGCAAGACAGGAGCACCCCAAGGCAATACACTAGGTTGAATGAAACCCTTACTCAAAAGATCCTGAAGATGAGAATTCATCTCCTTAAGCTCTGCAGGATCCATGCGGTAAGGAGTAATAGAAATAAGTCAGGTGCCTGGCTCGAGATCAATAGCCAACTCAATATCTCGCTCAGGAGGAAGTCCAGGCAGGTCAGTAGGGAAAATATTGACGAACTCATGGACAATAGGAACAGAATCAAGCGAGGGACTCTCAGTACAAACATCACAAACATAAGCAAGATAAGACTCGTAACCCCTCGACACCAATCTCCTAGCCTGAACATAAGAAATAATCCCCCTCGGTGGATGACCAAAATAACCCTGCCATACAACCAGGGGTATGCCAGGCATGGCTAAGGTAACGGTCTTGGCGAAGCAATCTAAGACCGCATGATAAGGGGATAACCATTCCATACCCAGAATCATATCAAAGTCCACCATATCTAATACGATAAGATCGACTCGAATATCAAACTCTCAAACGGTCACCATACATGATCTATAAATCTGATCCACTACTAAAGAATCACCCATGGGAGTAGATATACACAATGGTATAGATAAAGGCTCCCAAGACAACTCTAACTGTGGTGCATAATAAGTAGAAATATACGAATAAGTGGATCTCGGATCAAATAAAGCAATAGCCGGCCTACGGCACACTGAAATCATACCTGTAATAACAATATCCGAAGACTCCGCCTCCAGTCTACCAGGTACAACAAACAAATGACCTCACCTGCTGCCTGGCAGGACGTTTGACCTACCACCCGTCCTACCTGCCTGAGAACCTCTTTCAGAACCATGGGGACCATCCCTGCGACTTTGAACACCACCTCTAGCTGGAGGCAGCATTGATCTAATAGGATGAACACTCTGCGCTGCAGACTGAATCATCCCACGCTGGGGACACTCTCTAGAGAAATGGCCAAAGACTCTACAAGTATAACAAGGCCTGAATACCGCTCGATCCAAGAAATCCGGCTGATCCAAAATAGCCACCATACTAGAAGATCTAGAATGTACACCACTTGGAGACTGGCCACTGCTCTGGCGGTAAAAATTATTGAAACTGGATTGATCTCCGTCAGTAATCTAAAGTACTGCCTGAACAGGCCTACTAGACTGATCCTGGTGTCGATATGACTGACGTGGAGGGTACCTACCCTGAGAGCCTATGCCTTTGAAATCTGAGCCTCTATGGCTCCCATTGAAACTGCCCTAATGACGTAGTCTCTTATCACTGCCACCTTGGACCTCGTGATGCATCTCCTCCATAGTCTGGGCATAATCAGAAATCTCAATGAAAGACCTACTAGTGGTAACCAAACTTTGAGTAGCCATGTGAAGAGGAAGTCTCAATCCCCTAACATAACACCGATTCCTCTCATACTCAATAGGCAAGATCGCAGTAGCATGTCTGGACATCTCATGAAATCATGCCTCATATTCGAGAACTATCATCAAACCCTGCTATAACCCTATAAACTGATCTCTCAGGTGCTCACAAAGACTGCGAGGCATATACTTCTCCAAGAAGATCTCAGAGAACTGAGTCCATGTCAAAGGGGGAGATCCAGTTGGTCTGGAATCAAGAAAACCTCTCCACCAATGTCTAATAGCCAAGTCCAACTGAAAAGTAGTGTAATCAACCCCATGAGCCTCAATTAGGCCTAAATTATGGAGCCTAACCTCACAAGTAGCCAGGAACTTAAATGCATCCTCTCTTGGAGCCCCTGTAAACCTCAGAGGATTCAATATAAGAAATCTACCCAACATCTTCTGCTCCTTAACTAAAATAGCAGGCTGGGTGACCACCGACTGAGCAACTACCGGCGCTGGGGGAACCTGAACTCTGGGTGTCGCAGCTATAGGTTATGCCCCTACATTCGTACCACTCTGATCTGCAGACTGTGCACTATCATACGGTGCACCACCAACAAATCCCAATAACTGGATCAAGGCATCTCTAAGAAACAACAAAGAAATAAACCCCGATAGAGCCTGGACTGCACCCTGGCCCACCAATGGCTGGGGTGGCTGAACCTATGGAGCAACCTCTGCCTCTGGAGCAATAACTAGATCTGGTGAAGGCTTTCTATCCAGCCCCCCAACTGGGGCTGCAACTCTACCCTGGCCACGATCTCTAGGTTGTCCACGGCCTCTAGCAGGTGCCCTAACAGCGGGTTCGGGGTCACTGTCACCCGTCATCGTAGATCGCATCCTAGCCATCTATGAAAGAGTGAAAAAATGAGAACCTTAGAAACCTACACAGACTCGGCGCATGAAATGAATGAAAAAAATGAAGCTATCTTAAGAATGTCCTGTAGCCTCCCGAAGATAAGATACGAACGTCATCGTTCCGATCCATGGTTCTTTACTAGACACTTGCTATTGTACCAAAATACCAATGAACCTTGGATCTGATACAAATTTGTCAGGACCCAATTTCAGAGTCATGATGGCACCTACTATGTCCCACTAGTAGGTATGCCAAGCATTAGCCCGGAACGACAAGTAATGGGCGCCATGGCGGAAGGATACCAAAAGTAATACAAATCATACCCATAATACATGCACGAAAATAGAGGGCTAAATAAAAGAGGGAGAAGAACAAAATGAATCCCACGACCTGGTAAGGCCGGTACAAGAGCCACTAGCAAAAGAATAAGAGTACTAGTAATATTGATATACAAATAGTTTCAAAATGAAAGACTGTCTAAAAATAGGAAAAGGAGAGGGGATCAACTCCGGCTCTAAAATCTCACCCTATTTTTGAGACTTGTAAATAGTTGACTGGAATATCAACGGCGGAGGCTAGTACTCAGATCTGCACCAGAAAAGATGCAGAAGTGTAGTATGAGTACCAAAACAACGAGTACTCAGTAGGCATCATCGGCCGACTGAGCTAAATCATAATAAAAGTATAATAAAATTTGAGGATGTAAAATAAGTCAAGGGAGAGGGGAAAACCTAGGAACATGCTCTGGGATAGGTAAATAAATAAAGAAACACGTGATGCCGAAATTAAAGTAGCTAAAACAACCCAACTAGGCCCCCATAAGCCTAGAGGGTACAAACAAGAGAAGACTAATCCAAATGGACCCCATAAACCCAATGGATACAATCAAGGAATGTACTATTACCATACTTATGAATCCCTTCCGAACCACAACTCACCGGACTCGAACCGATACCATAATACAATGAAATAACCCATAGACACCGGACTTGAACTGGATTTCCCTCCTCATAACTCACCATAAGTTCCGAACTCAAACTGGTAATTTAGTACCATAAATAGATAGAGTATGCCAGACTCGAACCGGTATTTAAAGGCCATAAATCCATAAAATGCACCGGACTCGAATCGGTCTTTAAATACCATAAATCAATAGAATGTGTCGGATTTGAACCGGTATTTAAATACCATAAATCAATAGAGCCAGCTAGGGTTTTGGGCTTAAACGAAGAATTTACCAAGAAATTAGACAAAACTTACAAAGATTTAGACAAGGAAAATGATGTTAACGAACTCTCCAAGCTCCCTTGAACACCCAAGAATTGAATCTTCTCTCCCGCTATCTCGCTAGATCTTCTATGCTCTAACCCTTAGAAAATATGAGAGAAAAACAGGTGAAAAGGGAATTAAATGCTCTGCACGTACCACTTAAGCGGTCACTGCTAAAGCGGACAAGCCTCCACTTAAGCGGACAGGAGGTTCCAAGGCTCCAACCTCTAAAGTGTCTTCCGCTTAAGCGGTTGAATCAGCTGAAGCAACATCTGCACTTGAAAATATTTTGCCAAGTTTCTAACGGGACCTCGAAATTTGTTCGGAACCCCGTGAATGAAAATGAACTATGCTAACCTATCAAATTTGACATTATGGACTCAAAAGCGCAAACAAAATTTTCATCCGAGGTCATTTCAATGAAATGTGTGTCCAACACCCAAATGGTCATTTTCATCACTCTCCACCCAATAGCCCAAAACGAGTCCAAAAGCCTCGGGATCCAGAACAAGGGTCCCCCTAGCCTAAAATCAATGTTTCAGAGCTGATGAAATTGTCAGAATTGGCATACATGGTCGTTTACTTAGATTTTAGGCCCGGTAGCTAAATTTGAAAAGCGTCGACTTCAAAATAGGGAATTGACTCTAAAAACTAAATGAACTGTCCGGTAATCGAACTGCCAACACCAGCGAGTCATAAATGACTTGGGTCAGCTATAGGAAAGCTCTAAATATTGAAATAACATGGAAATATAGAAAATGCCCTGGAGGATCATTATAATTTCTTGATATGTTTTAATGTAGTCTGCTACTGCTATACCTTTCCATACATCAATTACCGTATTCCAAGCTTGTGGATCATGTGCTGCTATATTTAGTATTTTACCTTTACTTCCTCCTTCTTGGAGTCTAATGGGTTCTTCTATTGACATTTTTTTTCCTATCGGGTTTACATTTTCTGTATTAGTATCTACCGAATGCATTGGATTTGTCTTTTGGAAAGGGCTTGGATTAGTTGATCCAGATTCCATAAATTCTTTAACACTCTTAACTGTGTCTTCGTCTTCGGTACTTATTGTAGTTTCTTTATCACTGTCGTACCAAATTCTTTTGTATCCGTAATTATCTGTTCTTAACTCGCATTTTCTAAAATATTCTTCTATGCCTATTATATTTAAACTTCCTTTTTTACATCCTTTACATCTAAAGATTTTTGTATTGTCTATTATATACATATTTTTTGATTTTATTATGGCTATATCTACTTCAAATCTTCTTCTGGTATGATTTAAATGTTCATGAACTCTGTTGTTTCTTATAATTCTTCATCTAATTCTCTTTAGTTTATACACTTATAGTCTGTAAATGTAATGGATGTTTGTCTCTTGTTATTCGTATACATTAGGTGGTCATTTGGTTTGAGAATACCTTTTTTATTAAAACTTTCTAGATTCCATTCTAATCCTGCATATACTTCTGGGTCTATTTTTAAATGTTTCATTAGTTTTATGCCTTTGTTTCCCATTAATCCTACTACGTCCTCTACGTTAATTTTAAACCTTCTCCTAGTATTGGTGGCAATTTTTCCTATAAAACCTATACATATTTCCATTAGTCATTTCTTCGTATTCTTTAGTTTGAATTCCTACTTTTATGTACTTTCCAAATTCTAAAGAATTTATCATGAAGTTTGGGCTGCAGTAGAAAATGCCTCCATTATTGGACATGTGTACTTCTATTAATCCTATAATGGTTCTCTTTGGATCTGATCATCTATCATCATAGATAGTAATTAAGACTTTAGTTATAGGTTCTTTCTAGTTAAACCTTTTAAACCTATGACTATTAATCCCATGTGCATTAGATTCATATTAGCTCGTCTAATTTCTTTTAATGAGTCTTGGCTTATTAAATTTATACTATCACTATTATTACTTGTAACACATATTTGTTCTTCTCTGTAATGTCTATATAACTGAGCTTTACTCGAGAAAGTTCCTACATTGTATAATATTCCAGGATTTAATAGTTTTAACTTATTTTGTTGTAATATTTGTATATCTTTGTCTACATCTATTACCTAATCTAGCTGTTGGCTAGAGTTTTGTCTGGATGTATTCATTAGTCTGGTTATAATATTATTTCCTATTCTGTTTTGTGAGAAACTTGTTTTTGGTCTATATTCTTCTATATTTCTCCTACCTGGTAGAAAGTCCATGGTTTTAATTTTTTAGTAACTTTTAACTTTTCTTTCTGAGGGGTGATTTCTATCTTTTTTAATTGTTCTATTAATTCATCTATATTGTTATCTTGTTGTAGAGGTGTCTTCTCTTTTAACAATTTTACTAGATTTTTGTTGATTTCTAGTAATAAGAGTATTATGATATTATTTAGCTTTATTATTACTTGATCCGTCCTTACTTGGGGTTGGTAGTCTGACAAATCTTCTATATTTGCTTGGATCTTTTCTCCTTTCTTTAAAATTTCTTGGTAGAAAGGTTCATTCATGAAAGGTTTATGCCTCTAATCTGCTCTATTGTTTGTTTTAAGTCTTTTATTTCTATTTGAAATTTCTTTAATTTTTCTGTTAATTCTTCAGTCAAAATACTTTTATTTTGATCAATTTTGTTGATAAATAAGAGTAATTTCTTTTCTATTTCTGATTGTTGTGTTTTTAAGTAATCAAAATTTTGTTCTATTTTCCCTACGATTTTTGCTTGCTTATTCTGCAGGGTTACTAGAGTTTCTAAAATTTCTATTACTTTACTATTATTCTTTTGGGTACTTTCTCCTAGGTTTATTATTAAATCTGTTATATCATTTAGTTGTTGGCCTTAGCTATCTAGAATGTATTCTCCGTTTGTTAAATTACACCTAATCAGAGAACTATCTTTTAGTCATCTATACTTTTTCTCCAATTGCATATTTAGGTCTATATATTCAAAGTCTTTTAAACAAGCTATTTGTATTGTTCTAGAATGGTATCCAAACTTTATTTCCTTCGATACTTTGTTTGATTATAGCAATATCTTTACCCAATCCTTGTAACTCCCAACTAATAGCTGGTAATACTCTGTCAGTAAGAAGAGTTCTTATTCCTATGAGGATTCTTTGGTTTTGTAATAATTCTTCAGATTCTTTTTGTAAGATTAGTAGTTTTCTTTCTGACTCTCTTAATTCACTAAGAAGTTTCTTATCTATGTTGACATACCAATATCTAATAATGATTTGTCTAGTAAAAGGGTGTCTTTTCATACTATCCTAAAGGAATATCTTTAGTTATATTTAACAAACTATTGATATGATTATGTTGTAAATTGATTTCGTACTCACAATTATGTATTTCTACAAGTATAAAATTTCTTAAATAAATTACTTCTGGTGATAGTATAAATTTTATTTCTACTTCATATCTTGGCTCTAACCTTTCTAATCTCGCTATTAGTGTCTTTTTGAATATTATCATTTCTTTTACAGCTCTTTGTCTAAGTCTAATTATGCTACAAGCTTGTTGAATATTCCTTGCTATTCTATGTTGTCTCATAACTAGGGTCCTAGAAACTTAAGGCCCTGATACCAATATAAAATGATTTAGATATGGATTTGGTGGACCTGATGTGAAACGAACACGCGAAATTGATTTAGATATGAATTTTAGATATGGATTCTATATAACTGAAGACTGTTGTAATTCAAAGTTGTAAAATCCCACTCAGTACTCCCTCTCTCACTTGTGTCTTTCATCATGTATTATTTTTTTACCTTTAATTTCTATATTATCCTCCCGGTGAATAGTAATGTACTTTTTTTTTAAATTTTACCATGTTCATCTATTTCCCCTTAACCTTCTGTTCCTAATAGCTTCCTTCTTTAACCCCACCCTGGAAACAAAGTCTTAGAAGAAGAAGAGTAACTAATGAATATATCTAATGAAAGTTTAATATGTAACGAAGACAAAAAATTGAGTACCATAAAAGCTTTAACCAGAATAAGGATACAAGATTATAAAATAGAAACATTAGCCTTAGTAGATTCAGAATGCACTCAAAGTATAATAAATAAGAAAATTTTGTCCGCATACTTAATTCAAGAATTTTAAAAACCTCAAACATTCATGCAAATGGATGGAACGTATAACGTATATAAACATTATGAACAAAAGGCAGTCATAACGCCCTTCCTTGGGGTTGGTAGTCTGACAAACCTTCTGAATTTGCTTGGATCGTTTCTCCTTTCTTTAAAATTTCTTGGCACAAAGGTTTATTCATGAAAGGGTTATGTCTCTAATCTGCTCTATTGTTTGTTTTAAGTCTTTTATTTCTTTTTGAAATTTCTTTAATTTTTCTGTTAATTCTTCAGTCGAAATACTTTTATTTTGATCAATTTTGTTGATTAATAAGAGTACTTTCTTTTCTATTTTTGATTGTTGTATTTTTAAGTAATCAAAATTTTGTTCTATTTTTCCAACGATTTTTGCTTGCTTATTCTGCAGGGTTACTAGAGTTTCTAAAATTTCTATTACTTTACTATTATTCTTTTGGGTACTTTCTCCTAGGTTTATTATTAGATCTGTTATAGTATTTAGCTGTTAGTCTTCACTATGTAGAATGTGTTCTCCGTCTATGAAATTACACCTAATCAGTAAACTATATTTTAGTCTTCTATACTTTTTCTCCGATTGTATTTTTAGGTCTTTAGCAAATTTGATTGTAAATCAGGTTATTGGCAGATTAAAATGTATCAAGATAGTATAAAATATATAATGTTTACTTGTCCAGAGTGTCATTTCGAATGGCTAGTAATGCCATTTGGATTAAAGACGGCCCACCGAATTTTCAAAGAAAAATGGATAATATATTTGAAGAATATAAAAACTTTATCTTAGCATACATAGACAATATTTTTGTCACGCCTCGAATTTCAACGGGGAGGACTGGCACCCGAAGCCATTAAGGCCCGAGAGAACCAATCTTCATTCATGTACACCCATATGCATGTCACTAAATGAACAACACTCTATCACATATAGATACAAGATGCCAATGGCGGAAGTCATGGAAAACGTATGATATATATATGAAACTTGGCCGTTAGGGCCACCACGTCAAAAACATACATTCCTTACATTTCCTTCATTTGTCCCACAACGTCTACAAAGCCTCTAAAAGATACAGACCCAAGCCTACAGTCGGGACACATCCCCGCTTTATACAACATTTATACAATACAAAAACAAATGTACACATGCGACTCAAAAAGCCCCGAACCGAACTGGAGCTCACCAACAGTCTGCAGATGACCTGTACTCTATTGTGGAAGTCTATTAGCACCTGTGCCTGCAGCAAGTGAGGTAAGTCCCCCAAGGGACATCAGTACGAAGAATGTACTGAGTATGTAAGGCTATAAGAAACTGCATGATACATGAGTACTTCAATGGAATCAAAACAAGTGAGTAATCAATATAGATAAACCACCGTTCTGTATATGTGGAACCATGTACATTACATTCATTACTTTCTTTGCTTTTACGATTAATCATCATTATCATTCATTACTTCAACCTTCTTTGCATTAAGAAATTGTAAAGCATGTGATAAACAAGTGACCAGCTGATCAGTGGTAAAAGAGGATGACCCATGCTAGGTATTTTAACCTTTGGGATGCAGTCCTCATACATACACAAGTCGGGATTGACCAATGCTAGGCTTTTCTTTCACCCCTGGGATGCCACCCATAATTATTGGGATCGACCCATGCTAGGTATTTTAACCTCTGGGATACCACCCATGATATTGTGATTGACCCCTGCTAGGTGTTTCTTCCACCCCTGGGATGCCACCCAAGACTAAACAGATTCTCTTTACATCATTACGTTCTTTGAGATAGTTCTTTTGGTAGTCATAACATTATGGGAGCTTTGGAACTTCAGTCAATGAATAAAAGACATGTGAATAACAACATATGATAACCTAACATGAGATACTTTGAGACATTTTGAAATGAGAACAAATCGGTAACAATGAGAACAAGAGATGCTACCAAAGGTCACGGAAAGAGTAACCTTACATACCGTATCTTTCAGATATGAATACACAACCCTATATGTGAATACAACAATCCAGCTTCTTTCTTACGTGTTACTCTACAACACAAGTACATAACGGAGCTCACGTTAACAACTAACTACATTACAAGTGCATAAAACGATAATGAGCTACGTGACTGTTATATAGCATCATTTCATCCTTCTACAAGACAACTCACTGCATCACCATATCAACACCACCACAATATTCCACACATTGACCAAGATATCATAAACCAATAGCATTTCACATCAAGTTTATCCTTTACACTTCCTTATTAACACTACGTCACAATTACTCCATCAAGTCATCTCAATACCTTTCACAATAACACATTAACAACGATCCATAATTGATATAATCCAACATGCCTCCGAATGACCCCTTAAAGCAATTCAAAAGGTACCATAAGTTGATAATTGCATCCAAAAAGGGTATAGGGGCCTTGGGGGGTCAAAGAGAAGAAAAAACAAACAAAACAAAATTCTGGACTGGGCTGTGGAGCCACCTGCGCCCGCAGGTGCCCCGTTCGCGAGGACGGGTGCCCGTTTCAGCCTCCAGGGGTCATTTTAGGGTACTTTTTTGCAATAAATGGTCCATGGCCATAATTAAGCTTCTCTTTTCATATTTTAGGTCAACTTGGATGCCAACGAACAATCATGGTTTCACAACACACATGAACATCACCAAAACTACATTCTCCTTTCAATACGTCACCAATTCCATGCACAATGTCGCAACAACAATTCCAAATGTTATACACAAAGAGAAAGCAAGTTAAGGACATAACCACATCTTACATGTTGCTATTTAATCCATCAAGTCCACTTCCTTCAAGACCACAAGTCCACTTTCAAGTTTATAAGGCAAAACCCTTTACCGATTAAGCAAACATAGACTGTTTCACACATAGTGGACTGCTCAACACTTTGTCAACATAACCAACATGATTTATACACCTTATCATGCATATAATATATTAAACCATGAGAGTAAACACTTACCAAAGCTTGCAAAAGAGTGATCTTGTCCAAAGAGATAGTTGCTTAGGGTTTGTGGGAGAAGAGAAATATTTTAGAAAAATCTAGAAATGGCATGTGTGCTGTAATGAATAAAAATCTGATTTTTGTGCCTTTATATAGTTCCTCAAGTCATCCTTAGCCAAAAATTAAATGTGTTTTACTTGGTCAATCCTAAGAATGGGTCATTTTTTCATTTGGGCCATGCCTTTTGCTTAATTTTGGGCCTTAAATTGAACCCATTAGAACATGTTAATTCAGCCCAACAAATTGAATGTGTAATACCCCAATTATCTCATGTTTAAATAATTTCATAAATGTTACGGTAATCAATTAGGTTCGAAAATGTACGGGGTGTTACAATTTTGGTTTTTAGTAATGATATGAAAGAACATTTAGGACATTTATAAATAGTGTTCAAATTATTTATAACTTAATGGGACAATAATTAGCAAGAAGAAAATGGACCTATGTAAAAGCTATATATATATATATGCAAGGCACACACTACCTTAAAAGCACAGACTCAAAAAATTTAAAGTGAAATTAGTAAATTACCCCTAGCCTATCTAATCTAATTAAAAACCCTATGACACAGTCTTCAACCATCTGCGCGAAGAGGCACCTCCAGTCTCCAACATGGACGGACACCTCCCAACATCAACTTCTGAACAATTGCCAATTGCACTGTTTACTATTACTGTCTCTAAACGTAACCACCCCGTATGAAACTTCTCCTTTACTTTTGTTAGCTGTAGTGTAAAAATTACTTTGTTTTTTGTTTTTGTCTTGTTCAGAGGATAATCTAAGTCTTCACGACACAATGAGTCTATATGACAGCGATGCAACCATCTTTGATGGACATCTTGATGATGAGGATCACCTAGTGGATGCCAAAAAGGCACATGCAATTCACATCCCAACTGTGGAGGGTAATGGAGTGTGTCATGTCACATGTGTGATGCTCTACTTACTCTAAATGAAGGGCCTATTTGGTGCTCAAGATCATGAAGATGCAAACCTCCACTTGAAGAATTGTTGTTTGCACTCCATTCGACATTGCTCATATCTCACAAGAATCCATTAAGTTGTGGATCTTTCCATTATCATTGATAGGTGATATGGTATTATGGTTGCGGTAATTACACACAGTATCTATAACATCTTGGGCTGAGTTGACAGAAATTTTCTAGACCGATTCTTTCCACATCTTGCATGCTCCAATCGAGGGATGAGATAGTAAACTTCCAGCAATTCAGTGGTGAACCATTGCATGAAGCATGGTTGAGGTTCAATAAAAATTTGATACAATGCCCAAATCATGAAGTGCCGAATAATATGCTACTCCAAATCTTTTATAGAGCATTAGACCAATTATTAGAAAATGAAATTAACTGAACAACGCCCCCCCCCCCCCCCCATTTTACTTTATTTACTTTATTTCTTGTATTGCATGCCTACTCATAGTCACTTGTGACACTTGAGGGTGAAGCTATTACCTTCATTCCCTGAGGAACCGACCCCGACTCCAACTTCGGTAAAACTATTGCTAGTGACCTCATACATTCCTTTTCTAGTATGTATTTGAGTGTTATCCAAAATGGCATCGTTGTCGGGGAATGAAATATAGCGTTCATTCTTTGTAGTTTTATAAATCGAACTTCCATCTTCTCTGATAGTCAACTCGAAATTTTTCCACCTAAAACAAGAAAATGATATCAAGTAGTAGAATTCTGAAATGAAGGAACACACTTTCTTACTGTTGATGAAATGTGGCCTAATGAGCTTATTGCTAATTGTTTATCTATATTAGGTTGGCGGTATTTGTTTTATGAACAAAATTAATTATGAGTTTGTTGTTCGTGGTTCTGTTGGATTTGGCCTAATGAATTTGGATTATGAACAAATTTATTGATCGTACTTAAATTCACGCCTATATTTTAGGCTGACGCCTTTTTGTGATTACAATTGTGATGTCTTTCTTGCCAATTGATCTAAATTATGATAAAAATGAGCTTAAATTATGATAAAAATGAGCTTCTTACAGAATTTTCTACATATTAGAAGAGCCTTGTTTCGACATGGTTGCTTCCATGATAGTATTTAATTTCAATTTAAGGGCGAATCTGACACTTCAAGTAAATTGTACACGTCTCTTTTGGGCATTTGGTTTAATGCTAAATATGTGTTCCTCCGATTACAAATGTCAAGACACATCATGTTCTAAGTAAACTTTTTTTTTCCTTCCGGGCTTCTAACCGATCTAACTTGGAACCCATCTGCTAACCAATTCCTCTACATTTCAAAAAAGGGTTTGGTATTATATCTTGGCGATGATGAGAATACTCATCTGCTGATTTGATTAGGTTCTGTAATATTCCTTTTTTGGAGATTTAATCCCTACTTTTGCAGGTACAGGTAAAGGTAATTAAGTTCTTCCTTTTTGCGCTAAAGTTTACAATATTCTAAAGGTTTCTATCTTTAATGGTATGATCCAGATCTCCAAGAACGGCAAAATCTGAGCTCTAAATCCACCTTAAAATGCTAAATTGATGTCAATTTGGGTCCATTTCACTTAACTTTCTTAGGGATCCCAAATATCCTTATTTTAGTTCTTAGTATAAAAGATGTTTGGAAATTTGTTTTTCCCTCAAGCAGTTTTGGCGTCAACTCAGGCTATAAAGGTGTTGCGGTATGTACAAGCTTATGCATGATTCCAATGCATTATCACTATGATGACTTATTTTATGGCCTCCTATTGTTATCTCTCTATCTCTTTCTCTCTGACTCGGTTTGCCTATGTTCTTGGAATTGTAATAGGAATGAATCCGTATTAAACTTCTTATATATGACTATTTTGTTGAGTGTTGTTTATTCGATGAGTTCTGCTTTGGTGTTATCATTTATTGCATTTGAAATGACCAGCTTACATAAGTTCATGTGAATCATGTCGTCCTTTATCGTTTGATTTTCTTGCTTGCAATAAGAGGGATGGAATATTCTAAGAATTGAAATGTACTAGAACAACAAAGGACAATATACCTCTTACGGGAATTTAAGATTGTTTGTTACTCTTATCGCAGTTTGGTGGAATCAAAACAAAAATAAATTTCTTTTGCGAAAGAAAATTGGAAGCTTAAAATGAATTTTCTATGGCGCAAGAACTGCTATAGATAAGTATCTCTCACTAATTTAGTTAAAACACTTACGTGTAAACTGAATCTGTAGGGTTGTGTAAACAGTTACGTTCCTATCGGCGCTTCTATATGACCAGTGTGCGAGAAGTTCCTTTGTCATAATGTGAAGGGTTGTGTTGATTCAACAAGTTTCATAACGTAATGTCAAGCCTGATAACTCCCTAATTCAAACTACTTCATTTATTTTTGTTCTTTTGGATTATCACTATTTGCTATTTTTTGAAGCTTCATCTTTTGGTACAGTTCCAGTTGAAAAGGTTGGCCTCGACATGACTGAGTTTTGTGGTGTTTCGAACAAGTAACACTTTTATCTCTCTTGTTTGTTGCTTGTGTTTTTCCCTATTTTAACAATTTTTATTCTGTTTAACGATGTCTATCCAAGTTTGAGAACCCGATAAATTATTGTTGATAACCTCGCTTGTTTTGTGTGTTTGATTTCATGGCCTACAGACTTTTTGAAGTCAGGGAGCAGTGGTGTTTTCTCCAGAAATGGCTAGAGTTGGGTTCTGTACTGAACGTGCATCTCTTGGGAAGAAGCTCCCCTCCAGTACAGCTCCGGTCCAGTTGGTCAAGTGCACTATCAATCTAATGACATGTGTCCATTTCCAGATTTGAGGGTCTACATTTGTTTAACTAAAACAACACCCTAAATCATGGTTAATAAAATCCATTATTTCTTATTGGCAGCATATACTTGTAGACGAAATCTTGTAATGTTGATAAGTTCTCATCAGTGGTATTTTTGCTATTAAATTATACTTTGATCAAAAAACTGTATGATTTGTTTATTTAAGGACCATTTTTTCATAAAAATTATTCATTAATTTGTGTTTCAATTTTATATTTTTTTTTTTGCTTTAATTAAAAATCAGTGTTTGACCATGAAAATTACCAATTCAATTTGAAATCGTAATTCAAATTTGGAAAACAATTTTTCTACATATTTTTCACTCACTTTTCACTTTTGAAGTTACATTTAAGTGTATGCAAGCATGAAGATTATTTCACATATTCTTTTCATAAAGTATAACCAAACACAACCTCATCTTTAACTTCAACTTCATAAATTTAAAATAAAATAAAAAATATTTAAAATATATTATCAAATGCCTGCTTAATAATTAAAACAATAATTCAACTAATTTTTTTAAATCTTAATTTAATACCATTTCACCTTTCATTTTATTAATCTATCCCCACATTTTAGAATAAGGCTAAAGGTGACAAAAAGTTATAATTCTATCCTAATTTTTTAAATAATATACATATTGGACTAAAACAACTCAAAGGGAAAAGGAGAAAACTTACCATAGCAAGATAGTCGCCTATATAGATGCCAATAAGGAAATGATAATTACAGAATTAATGATCCATGACCATGGTTTAGGGTGTTGTTTTAGTTAAACAACTATGGACCCTCAAATCTGGAAATGGACACATGTCATTAGATTAATAGTGCACTTGACCAACTGGACCGGAGCTGTACTGGAGGGGAGCTTCATCCCATCTCTTGTATATAACTTTTTAGTTTTAAGGAACATAATGCATTATCTGGTACCATTTAGTAACATATTCGATTTATATATTTTCCTATAATAGAATATTAGGAAAAACATTGATTGAAAGCAAAAGAGCTGTACATAGCATAAGTCTACATGTAGTAGGAAGCAGTTACACCCTCCGTTCACTTCTACTCACGTTTCGCTTATGAAAAGTCAAATTGTATGAACTTAGATAAATAATATAAAATATATTTTTCTATCTTATTAATATAAGAAAAATTACAACTTATGTGTTTTTCATATTGTTCAAACATCTAAATTTTAAATTAAAATACTAAATTAATCTTATTCAATGTAGTTTCAAAGATTAGTCAAATTGACCCTCATGAAGTGAAAGGTGACAAGTAGAAGTAAACATAGGGAACATATAACTCAGTGAAATCAAATTTCTAATGAATTTAGCACAACCATCAAATTGGGCAACCATATTTTGGGAGGAAATTAGCAATAGTCGTGATAATATACAGTGTAAATAACTTTTGTTGTCACCAGTTTATGGCCAGCCGGTTTCTGTGATGTTTGGAGATGATGGCAGATCTATTGTTACTTTTTTGAATAAGCAAATTTGCAACTTAGCCTAAGTAATCTATTTATTTTCTTAGTACTTATTATAATGCACATAGTGATGCAATTTTTGCAAGGTAAGATGGTTTGGCATTGTGGTGAGCACGTCTTTTATAAGTAAAATTCTTTTTATGATTTTAATTTTGTATGTGTTAGTTCCAGCTTTTATATAAATAAGGGCAGCCTGGTGCACTAAAGCTACCGCTATGCGTGGTGTTTGGGGAAGGGCCCCACCACAAGGGTGTATTGTACGCAGCCTTACCTTGCATTTCTGCCAGAGGTTGTTTCCAAGGCTTGAACCCATGACCTCCTGGTCACATGGCAACAACTTTACCAGTTACTCCAAGGCTCCGACTTTACCAGTTCCAGCTTTTATATATAGTTTCGATTATTATTGTGTTGATTTATTCTTTATATTGATTTGCGTATTTCATGAACGGCTAGACTAAACAGACCAAAATTGAAAAATGTCGAGATTAATTGGTGCTACACTATGCGCCACACTTTGCACCTAATACCTACTTTTATAGAAGAGGGATACATATAGACTGAACAGTGGTTATTGCCTAGCTAATTTGTGTTTTGTATTGATTTAAGTATTTTCGTGGATAAAGGTGTGTAGTGACAAGGTTTAACATATCAATTTTGACCGATGAAAATGGAGAATCAATAGCGATACACAAGCACCTAGCACCTATTGTGGTTGAAGAAAAATACAAATATAATAAAAGTTTTAGCATCAATGTTTAATCTAAACGTTATGTAGCGGGGTTGAAACGAGAAACTCCTATTTGGTGGAAGGAAAAATAGGGGCCTATATTTCTCCTTTTTTTTTAAACCAAGATTAGGGACATATGTCTCCTATTTTTTTTTATCAAGATTAAGCATCACTTTTGTTCTAGCTTCTAGAAATTAGACGTTTAATTTTCATGAGGAGCGGGATTAGAATTTTGAAGAACGTATAAGTTTGAAATTCTATTACCCCTCTTCCTATCCCTAACCTAGGCATCTCACTTATAACTAGACCTTTGAGCAAAGAAACAATTAAGAGTAAATTATGTTCATATTCAGGGTTGTAATATTCTCTAACTTTCTTTTCAATCTTAATATTACAGGAACTTTATGGAGTATTTTCTAATGGGAACTTAATGATAGTTTGGTTGAACTTTAATTTCTTGTTTAGCTATTTGTTGTATATGGTTGACTATACATTCATCAGGATCAACTTTATTAAGAGAAGTAATGGAGTAGTCAATCATGCATCCAGATTCACTGCCGTAATTAATTTATCCAAGAAAAAAAATTTGTTGTTGGCATAGTCTTCCATCACCCGTTTATTCAAGATAAGAATTGGTTATAGAGAATAGAGATATTTTTACACCATTAGGAATTTCGCAAGTTGCAGTGATCCCATTTATCAATCACAAATATTTGTACTTCATTTTTCATGAATAATTATTACTCAATTTTTTGTTTTAGGAATATTGATATATTATTTTACAAAACTGTATATATATATATATATATATATGGCACGATCCTAAAGTCATGTCATGATGAAACCTACTATAACTCGTCAGTAGGTAGGCTAAAATCATAGCCCAAAACGGCGAGTAACGAGTTAACGAGCGAAAGATAGAGAAACACAAAAAAAGCAGTAAACAAGGCGACTAATGACCGAAAAGAAATGGACCATATTTTTTTATATATATCAGGATGGGAAAGAGTAACACATACAAATGAGTCCCCCAAGACCTAGTATAACTAGTACAAGAGCCACTAAACATAAATAATACTAGACAAGTGTAATATATATAGAATAGTCTCCGAAAGATACAAAATAAGACTAATCCCAAAAGAGAAGGAGATGGATCAGCTCTGAACGCTGAAAACTCGTACTAGGATCTGCATCAGGGAAAAAGATGCAGAAGTATAGTATGAGTACCAAAACATGCGGTACTCAGTAGGCATCATAAGCCGACTGAGCTCAAATAAAATAAAAGCATAATAAAGTGCGAATATATGCCAAAGGAAAGAGAATAGGGGTCAGAAAGAGAATAATAGGCCAAAGCTAGACAACCACAAGAAGTATAAGTAAATAACCCAAAAAGCGTAACTAAGCGTCTAACTACAACCTAACTGGACCCCCGTAAGAGCAGAAGATACACACAATGAAAAACGAACCCAACTGAGCCCCCCATAAGAGCTGTGGATGCAAACAACAGGTAATACTAACAAAAACAAAGTAGAACAGTAAGGAATGTGAAAGTAAGCCATGATATGCAATGAGCGTACCGTACACTCCTCCTCCAGCTGCATCCTTAAATCGTACCCGGATTCGAACCGGATTCCCAACCAGAAGTAAATAACAATGCATGCCAGACTCAAACCGGACTAAATATATAATAAGCTGTAAAATCTGATGCCGGACTCGAACCAGAACTAAATATGCCATAAGTGGTAAAATCAAGTGCCCAAACTCGAACTGGGACTAAACAATCCATTCTCCTTTTTAGAAAATCAAATTCCTTAAAAGTATTTCAAAATCCCATTTATCAAGTTGAGACAGAGCTTTTAGGCCAAAAATACTAAATTGCCAAGGATGCCGAATAAAAAAAACACAACATAGCAAGCAAACCAACCCAATCTCGATAATCAGACACTTATGTATTTTGTAGTCATCTACAAAAGGAAAGGACATTATCCTAAGGTGATTCATCTTAAAAAAGCGATAACGCTAGCTACAAGCCCCAAAAATCCAACCTAAGGCAAGCAACTACTCGAACCTAGACTAAGACATCTAAATACAACTTTGAGGATCCTAGGTATGCTAAGGCAAGTCCTAAAAGAGAAGCAACTACCCAGTCTACTGATTCCAAGGCAGAAATATACCCTCACACCCCTTAACCAACTATAAGAATTATAAACACCTAAAAAATCATTTGAACCACAATACTCCACCAATAATCAGCAATTTACAACGTCAATACAATATATGAGCAAAATCTAAAAGTAGATAAGCCGTAGCCAACCTGGACGCCGAAGAACGCACTCCCAATCTACTAAACTGGGGCTTTTTCCTTCCGAGAAGCCTCCGATTGTTGTCACGCTATCAAAATATTAATCTAATTATCAAGACAAGAACAATGATATCCATATCGATATAAAGTATTCCAATCATGGAGCCCGCTTATGGAATCCAAAAATTGGACCTATAATTGTGTCCCTCGTGGAACAAGGAGCTTGTGCTCAAAAATTAAGCACCACCAACCCTCCATTCATGCCCTAAATCAGCCCTCAATTTATAAGTTAAATAGAAGAATCACCAAGGAATTTAATCGAAAAAAGGACCGAAAACTTATAATAAAATGATCGGAAATGGATCACTAAGCCAACTCCTAACTAGCCCCAGCTTCAATTTACAATTCCCCAACAATTTTAGAGCTCACAATATTAAAAATGGAGGTTTGGAACTTAGAAAAATAAGCTAAAAAATGAAGGGGAGGCTATATATACTATCAGGGGTTCTTCATGGCATTCACAAGACCCTGGCTACAATCATGGGACCCCACCAGGATGACCATCATGAATGCAATGACCCTGGTTGCGATCGTAAAAAAGGTCCAGGTCTGGGTCCAGTTGACCCTTTATCCCAATGGAAGGGGTTAATGGTATTAATCACAGAGAAATTCATCTGAGGATGACTTAGCAGAAATGCCTTATCCTATCAGGGCACAAATCAAATATGCACTTTGAGGTGGCAATTCATGAGCTGAGAACTTTATGCTCTCTTTTAGGTACTTTCTGTTAAAATGTGTTCCATTCCTTCCGAGTTAAATTAATTTTTTGCTTATCATGCTTTTGCCATTTTAACAGCACTCCTCTGAAGCCAAGGGAAACAAAAGAGCTGTCAATGAAGTAGGAATTAAACAAACGAAGAAAGACGCTAAACTAATATCAACTAGTCGATCTCCAGCAAGACCAAGAGGTGAACTTCATTGTCGAATACCTCAAGTTGCTTACAAGACTAGCTCAAACAAACATCAGAACACAAATAGATCTTTTAATTACAAAATCATATTACATTTTCTTTTCTTTTTCTTTTTCAAAAGAATAAAAAAAGAAAATACTTAGGCCAACTGGGTTTCTTCCTCTTCTTCCTCAATTAGATCAGCCAATTTTTTCAGATTGGAGATTGAGATTGGTGCTAGGTTTATTTCTAGCATATATGACTGAGGAATTTCTTGCATGGAATAGTCAGTTGGTATTTGATACTTTAGCTAGCTTATGCCAACTGTTTCTGTTGATAGTTGCTTAGAGGAAACAAAAATTATTTGCGGTGTGGTGATAGCTTGATGTGGCTATTTTGAGATAGTCTTTTCATTATTTTCTTTCGGAAGAAAAAGGGCGGGAATTGCAAGGATTCTGCTTTCTTTTTTCTAGTCATTTTATCTTCCCTACAAGAATTCCCTTGTAAGAAAGGCTGGGATAGAGTTGGAGCTCCCTTTAATATATTCAATTTTAAAATTAAAAATAGATAAAATACCTTGCCATCTAGCACATATAAATTTAGAGGCAAGATTTTGTACATCCTTTTGTAAAGTAGATTTTGCAGCTTTGCAATCAATTCTTAATAAAAATCATTGATTTAACAAATCAGCTTGAAATTTAAAAATGCATAACACAATTGCTAAAATTTCTTGTTTAATGATTGGATAATTTTGTTGAGCCTTATTCCAATACTGAGATGCAAATGCAATAGTATGATCTTTATTATTTTTATTTTATTTTAAATTGGCACCATAACCTATGTATGATGCATTTGCTTCAACTATTTTGAATGCAAAAGAATCAAGGAGGGATAGGCAAGGGAAGTCTTTTGCCTTCAATTTGATTTCTCTGACAACATTGACGTGGATGTTAGTCCACGGAGGAGGGGGATTTTTTAACCTATCATGGAGAAGTTTTAGTAAATTGCTAAGTCCTGGAATATAATATTCTATGTAATTAACACACCCCAAAAGCCTTTAAAGTTGCGTTCTATCCAGAATCTAATCAGGAAATTTATCAACAAATTGAATGAATCGTTGAATATGGATAAAGTACCTAGTTGGATATTATGCCCAAGAAATTTAATATTAACGTGGAATAAATTATATGTTATGACCCGATTTCTCAGGTCATGATGACACCTTCTCTAACCCACCAGTAGGTAAGCCAACCCATAGTCCGGAACAACTAGTAATAGACTACCAAAAGAAAAAATGAAAGCAGTAAAAATGAATATAATAAAGAGACTAATATATATAGCTTACAACCCCAAGACCTGGTGAAGTCAGTACAAGAGCTTCTAATACAATGGGAATACAAGTGAAATACAGAATAAATACTAGTACAAACCGTCTCCGAAATACAAAATAGAGATCAGTGTAATCAATAAGAAGGAGAGCAGGAATACTCCAAACGCCAGGAGCTCACCCTAAATCTTCGATCCATAGCTTCTCCACACGATTCACACGTCAACGGTGAGAACTCATACTATGATCTGTAGGCTGCAGAAGTATAGCATGAGTACCAAACATATGGTACTCAGTAGGCATCGGCCGATTAAGCTCCAAAGATAATGCAAGCATAAATAAAATGTAAGCAAGAATATAACTGCAGGCAACTATGCAGGAAAACTAAGCATAATAAGGCTAATGAAGCAATAAGGATACACTATCCTATTCTAACAGTATTTAGGAACTACAGTACAATACCGCATATCACTAGCTAATATACCGATGAAAAGTGAAAGAAGGATATAGAGTAGTATGCAAGGCCAAAGAATACATAGATAATATGAATACACAAGGAAAGAGAAGGATATACGGTAATATCATATATATATATATATACATATCTATACATTTAGGACTAACACAAAGGTAATAACCTGTGGGAGTCAACCTAACATCTCAAGAATCATAAGCAAGCAGAGAAGCTAATACTAGCATAATCAAGATCCCTAAACATAATGTCTAACCGTGAGGTAACTATTGATAATGTAATTTACCATAAAAAATAAATAAATTAGAAACATACCGACAAGCTCGGGTACCGGTCCATAATCATCCTTCCACGAACTAACCATAATAATTAACAGTAAAGTAACCGGCTAGTCCGGACAAACAATACCTAACTGGGCCCCCATAAGCCGGGAAGTTTCAAGCCAATACTCAGCCAACAATCATAGCTTATACCTATACAACTCCCCATAAAGCCTATGGATATAAGCACCAAACAATCATACTGGTGATAGGCAATGCATATGAATGAAAGAATGAAACATAAACCAATAGACCCATACCCAATTCGAGTGCCATAATGTACCAAGTGTATACAACTCCTCCAGCTCAGTAGCTCGCAAAGGCAGGACCTACGATAACCATCCTTCTCCAGCACTATGGCTCACGGACGAAGGGGCCTATAAGGGACTCGGGATATCTGTATACACTGCCTGGTCCTAAACTAGGACTTCCAATAATCATCATAATCAATCTACTCCGTCCAATAACAGAGATATATATAGGTATAATAAGTGCACGGACTCGAACCGTGACTAAAAGAGTGTAAGTATGTAAATTTATTTCCCGAGATCAAGTTCAGGACTAAATCAACATAGAAAGAGTCAGAATCTCTCTCGATCGAAGTAAGTAGCAGTGGTAAAAGAGTGGATTAATAATGGATCAGAATCAACCATGGTCTAATTTCCAAAACAACACTTTTAATACCAAAGCTCATAATTCATTAAATAAGGTGGTACGATTCGCGTCGTAAATGAATCCATTTTAAAAGTGAAAAGTTGGAATAAATTTCTTTTTAGAAAACAGTAGTAAATCAAGGTTTTGTTCGGAATCGTACCACTAAGTTATCATAAATATGCCTAAAAGTATGCATGCCATCACTATCATCCAAAAAATACAACCATAAGCGCCTAAATGTCTATAATCTAGAATCATGTCCCCGTTAGGTATAAAATACTCACCTGGAGTCCAACTGGTATCATAACTACGGCCTCGGGCCCAACAATATGTAACCAACATAATAAAGCCTCATAACTTGGGCAACTACAGTAATCAAGGGCATGAAATTACTACGAGGATCTAATCGAGGGACTACCGCTCAAATCATTAAGTTAAATGGTAAGTCTTACATCAAAGAGTCCGTAATGTCAGTCTATGACTAAACAAGTCTATAATCAAGGATAATATGGTTCTAGGGCCATAAAGGGTATCCTATGCTAGGGTTCGGATCAGATTTCTATCCCAAGTTTCCTAAATAGACTAAGTCATGATATACTAGTCATAATCCGATCCAATAATCCCTACCTAACATGCAATCGATTCCATACATAAACTCATAGAGAAAAGTAGATCGAAGCCTACCTCCAAGCTGAACCACAATCTCGAACCATCCATAAATTGCTCGTTCTTGCTCCATAATTCCAAATCAATGTCATACTGTCAAAATAATAACGTAGACGTTATTACTAGTAAAACGATACCCATATTGCAATATAAAGCTCTGGGCCCATAATCGGGTAAAAAATGGGCCCATGGGGCTCGTTAACGAAATCCCAAAATTGAATCCGTCACAAGGTCTCTCGAAAGACAAGGAATGTGTGTTCAAAAGTTGAGCTCAAATGGAGTACAAATAGGGGCTCAAATCAGCCCGTAAAGTTAAGGGATTTAAGTCCTAATTTCTAAGAATTTGCAATGAAAAAGGATGGAATTTGATGGGTAAAATAATGGAAAATGACTAAGAAGTGTTGAACTAGCTTACCTTAGCTACAATGGATGATTTCCCACAATTTCCCACACTTCAAGCTCCAAAAAATGGAGAAAAGGCCCTAAAAAAATGAGGACAAATCGGGTGAAGAAGGCAATTTATCACCAGCAGTTGCCGCTAAAGCGACTACTGTGTCGCTTAACCTGTATTGCTTAAGTGACGATTGATGGCTAAAGCGATAGGTCAGGAGAGGTGGGGTTTACTTAAGAGACCCCCTGGTAGCTAAAACGACGTTCTCTTAAGATGACATGGATCTCTAAAGCGACCCTCAGCTGGGCATCCAAGTATTGATAAAGCGACACAAGGTCGCTAAACCGACCCCAAGCTGCTTAAGCGACTGCGCCAACAACTGAGGCATCCAATTATTGCTAAGTCCAAATGGACTCCGACCGGGTGCTCGGGATTCGTTCGAAATCCCGTACATGCAAATGAACTATTCTACCATACCAAATTCGACATTTTGGACTCAACGGAACAGTCAAAATTTCCAATGGAGGTCGTTTTGATTAGATATGGGGCCCACACCTATAGTTTCTTTTTAACCAAATTCTACCCAATAGCCCAAAATGAGTCTGGAAACCTCGAGACCTGGACCAAGGGTCTATCTAGCCTAAAATCAACGTGCTGGAGCTGATGGTACTGTTGGAATTCTCATCGGAGGTCGTTTACTAGGAGTTTTGGTCAGAGACTAATTCCTTAACAGCAAAAGCTCCAAAACATAAAAATGATCCTAAAACCCAAACAAACTGTTCGATAACCAAACCAACAGTTTTCCCAAGTCATAAATGACCTGTAGCCATTGTGAGAAGACTTGAAATGCCAGAAACGCACAGAAATTGAGAAAATGACCTGGAGGGTCATTACAATATGCACTACTAAAAGAACTTTCATCCATGAAAGTCAATGGATAGAAAGAGCCTGAAAGCTCGAAATGACAAGGTACTGGGCCTGCATTCCCCGAGCATGTTTCCCCAAATAACCTCTAGGCAGAAATAATGCTTTCATGGGATTTTGCTATAGGTATCTCTTTTTCAACTAACTTCCTTACTTAGCAACCAACTAGACTCCAACTGAAATGAGAATGACTGATGCACACAAATCCAAACCACAACACACTGATAACACACAGATATAAGCACAACCAAGATGAAACTCAACCAAGCTAAAGGTGATTCAAGGCATGAATCATGGAACCAACTCCAATTTCCAAATTTAACCTTCTTTTGCCCTTCCAACCCTGCTATCTACTCTGAACCACATAAATTATCATATGATTCCTGTCAGCGTAAACCCATTACACTATCCTCGAAAGACTAAAGTTGAGCTACTAAAAATCCATAATGGCAAGCATAAGAATAAGCCCATAAGATTCTACCTGGACACATAAATGGAGATAACCAAAGCCTGTGATCTCTAGGCAAAGCTACAAATGGTTTAAATGACCATCGAAACTGATAGTCAAGAGTCTAAAGCACAACCTCTCAAAATCGAATGATCCGCTCTAGAATGTCCTACCAAATGTGGATGAAACCATGATAAGTTCAACTTTAACACACTCCTTCTGCTGAGCAGACAATCCAAAATTTTGACGAAAATTAAAAATCAAGGTCAAGAGTAGAAGAAACCAATACCGTGTGTCAACGGACCATCCCTCGAGCATTTTTCAAGTATAATCTATCCGAGCTAAAGATAACCGAACTAGTAGGTAAGGAGTAGGCTTAGTCGGCCTATAGATGAAGTCTCAGCTGAGCTAAATTTCAAAATGGAGACTGTAATCAGGCTCTACAACCTATAGCTGAGATCTCAACACCGAAGCTCTATCGCTCAATCTCAACTGTCCAAACCAATCCTATTGAATACTCAGATCTAAATTCCAAAATCTATCATAACCTTCAAGCCGCCATTCTAAGGCGTCAAAATCCAAAACTGAAGCCCATAAGCCTTCACTATGATCAAATACTCAAACCATCTCACTATTAGAAATCAAGCATATTCCCTAGTGGTTCCCGCAAAAACTGGAACTGAAATGTCGCGGAAGAACATAGTCACAATGGAGGAAAGCCACCGACTGAAGGTGCAAGCAATCAACTCCACATCAGTTGAAGGTATATCACATCAAGGCTGCAACTAGTACTAATGATAGCCAAAACTCGAGCAGCTCGAAGAAATATAACCTTAGCCTAAATTTGGTCAAACCCACACTTAATACATGGCAACGGGTACTCACTCCCAAAGACACCCACTTTGGTTACTGACAACTGTGGCATAAGCACATATCATCTAGACGAAGCACTCCACAAAGTAACATTAGGCCGAACAAATGCTGAGATGAGAATTTTCTGAATTCACCTATTTACCCCAACTTTAACTCGACTGAACCATGAACCACATCGCAGAAAGAATAGAGTAACCAACTAACTATCAACATCAAGATCAAGACCACTATCGGGCGATGAACTATCCAAATCAGAAGAACAAATCTCAAATTTATCAACCTCAGAAACGACTATAGAAAAGGATGGCCAATGCTAGAATCTCAACATACCAGAAAAGCAAGCCTTAGGCTTTTCAACATCAGAAATAGGCGATAGAACCGAGTGACCAACTCTAAAAACACAAAAAAACCATGGAAGCCCAACCTACCTCTACTTTCACAACCCACTCATTAATCGACCTTGCTAGCAGAAAAGAAAAACAACCAACCTCACCTCACTAAAAAAGAGAAAACCAACCAACTGAGATAGCCTTCTAAGCCAACAAAAAAGAATCACAAGAAAGGGATTCTAACTAGATAATGCTAGTCTAGACTTCTATCAAGTAGAAATTGATTGACGTCAAAACATTGACAATAATAACAACAATAATAGTGACACTAGTATCGGGTGCAGGTGGTACCAAAAATGAAAATCAACAACAAGTACCACTCTAGGTCTATAGTAAGGCCAAAGTGCCAAAGTAAATGGGACTCTAACCCAAATGCTACACCCCACAAAAAAACACAATACTGAACCACTCGATCCATTACTAAAAGAAATCATCTACGGGGGTAGTCACATATGCATAAAATCTACACCAAGGCATACAATAACCAATATAAAAATATCAAGGCATAAAAACATCGATAGGTATGAAAATCCAAGTTCAACTCAAACAAAAGTACAAACCCAGACTGAGCATCTAAATCGCCAACTGAGGCACTAAGTGCACTACCTCTAACTGAAGGTGCCACATCTCTATGAGACTGATCTGGATGAGCTGAATGACTAATAATCCCATGTCGGGGACACTCTCTAAACTAGTGACTGGTCTCTCAGCAGTTATAACAAGCCCTTAAAGCCCTAACATAGCGAGAAACACAAGCTGACCAACTGACTCCCGGGACATCTCTACTGAAATGATCACCCTCCCTACAATAATAACATACCTCAGGTGCTCTACGTTTGTGAGGAATAAGTTCTGACCGATCTGAACAATAAACTAGCATCTGGGGAACTCCCTAGACCAATGGCCAATCTCTCCATAGTCAAAACATGCCCCTAGAACTCTTGGATTCACTGAACCTACTGATCTAAAATAGCCACCACGGCCTAAAGATCTATATCAAAAACCCTGCAATGTCTGATGAGAACTATACCCATTGTGACCACCATGACTGATCTGAGAGCCACCTATACTCTGAGGTGCTACCTGAATGGACCTGATAGTCTGCAAGTGAGTCTGACCTCTGCTGGGAGGATTCCAATCTCCAGATGGAACACCATTAACACTATACTGCTGACATAGCCTTTTACTGCCACCTCCATATGTATCAATACATGCCCTCTTTGTATTTCTCACGTGATCAACAACTTGAGAGAAAGGTGACCTAGCTTCTATCAAATGTTTCGTCGCCAACTGGAGTGGCAATGTCAATCCTCTAATAAATCCACGCACCATCTCATGCTCTATAGGAAATAATATAGGAGTGTGTCTGGCCCACTCCAGGAATTATAGTATAATACCATATATCACTAGCCAATATACCGATGAAGAGTGAAAGAAGGATATAGAGTAGTATGCAATGCTAAAGAATACATATACAATATGAATAGACAAGGAAAGAAAGGGATATACAGTAATACCATATATATATATATATATATATATACATACATACATACATATAGGACTAACTCAAAGGTAATAACCTGTGGGAGTCAACCTAACATCTCAAGGATCATAACCAAGCAGAAAAGCTAATACTAGCATAATCAAGGTCCCTAACCATAATATCTAATAGTGAGGTAACTGTCGATAATGTAATTTACCATAAAAAAAGAAAACTAGAAACATACCAACAACCTCCGGTACTAGTCCATAATTATCCTGCCACGAACTAATCATAATAACCAACAGAAAAGTAACCAGATAGTTCGGATAAATAATACCTAATCGGGCCCCCATAAGCCCAGAAGGTTCAGGCCAACACTCAACAAACAACAATCATAACTTATACCTATACAACTCCCCATAAAGCCTATGGATATAAGCACCAAACAATCATACTGGTGATAGTCAATGCATATGAATGAATGAATGCAACATAAACCAATAGTACCATACCTAATTTGAGTGCCATAATGTACCAAGTGTACACACCTCCTCCAACTAAGTAGCTCACATAGGCAGGACTTACGATGACCTTCCTTCTCCAACACTGCTGCTTACGGATGAAGGCACCCCTAGGGGACTCGAGATATACCTATACACTGCCTGGTCCCAAACCAGGACTTCCAATAATTATCATATTCAATCTGTTCCTTCCAGTACCGGAGAGACATATAGGTATAATAAGTGCACAGACTCGAACCATGACTAAAAGAGTGTACTTTTGTAAATCGATTGCCCGAGGTCAAGTTTGGGACTAAATTGACATAATAACGTAGAAAGATTTGGAATCTTTCTCAACCGAAGTAAGTAGTAGTGGTAAAAGAGTGGATTAATAATGAACCAAAATCAACCTCGATCTAATTTCCAAAACAACATTTTTAGTTCCAAAGCTAATAATTCATTAAATAAGGTGGTACGATTCACGTCGTAAAAGAATCTGTTTTAAAAGTGAAAAGGGGGAATAAGTCCCAATTTAGAAAACGATAGTATAATCAAGGTTTTGGTTGGAATCGTAACACTATGTGAGCATAAGTGTGCCTAAAAGTATGCATTCCATGACCAGTATACAAACAATACAACCATAAGTGCCAAAATGTCTGTAATCTAGAATCATGTCCCCTTTAGGTATAAAATACTCACTTGGAGTCCAACTGGTATCGTAACCACAGCCTCGGGCCCAAAAATATGTAACCAACATAATAAAGCCTCATAACTCGGGCAACTACGGTAATCAAGGGCATGAAATTACTACGAGGATCTAATCGGGGGACTACCGCCCAAATTACTAAGTTAAATGGTAAGACTTATATTAAAGGGTCCATAATGTCAATCTATAACTAAACAAGTCTATAATCAAGGATAATATGGTTCTAGGGCCATAACGGGTATCGTAGGCTAGGGTTCAGATCACATTTCTATCCCAAGTTCCCTACATAGACTAAGTCATGATATACTAGTCATAATCCGATCCAATAATCCCTACCTAACATGCAATCTATTCCATACACAATCTCATATAGAAAAGTAGACCGAAGCCTACCTCAAAGCCGAACCATAATCTTGGACCGCCCACAAATCGCTCGTCCTTGCTCCATAATCCGGAATTAATGTCAGACTATCAAAATAATAACCTTTATATTATTATGAGTAAAACGATACATATATTGCAATATAAAACTCCTGGCCCAAAATTGGGTCAAAAATTGAATCTGCCACGAGGTACCTCAAAGGACAAGGATGAGAAACTAGCTTCCTTAACTTCAACGGATGATTTCCCACACTTTCCCATACTTTCCCACACTTCAAGCTCTAAAAAATGGAGAAAATGCCCTAAAGAAATGCAGGAAAATCTGGTGAAGAAGGAGATTTATCACCAGCAGTTGCCGCTAAAGTAACTACTGGGTCCTTAAGTGACTACTGCCTAAGCGATGATTGATCGTTAAAGCGATGGGTTAGGAGAGGCGGGGTTCTCTTAAGATACACCCTGGTGGCTAAAGTAACGATCGATTAAGTGGACAGGGATTGCTAAAGCGACCCTCAGCTGGGAAGCCAAGTATCACTAAAGCAACACAAGGTCACTAAAACAACCATCGCTAAAGCGACCCCCAAGCTACTTAAGCGACTACACCAACAGCTGAGGCATCAGATTTTTGCTAAGGCTAAATGGACTCCGACCGTGTGGTTGGGATTTGTTTAGAACCCCGTGCGAGCAAATAAACTATGCTACCATACCAAATTCAACATTTTGGACTCGATGAAACTATAAAAATTTCCAACGGAGGTCATTTTGATTAAATATAAGGCCCACACCTATTGTTCTATTTTAACCAAATTCTACCTAATGGCCCAAAATGAGTTCGAAAGCCTCGGGACCTGAACCAAGGGTCCTTTTAGCCTAAAATCAACGTATCGGAGCTGATAGAGCTATCAAAATTCTCAACCGAGGCCATTTTCTAGGACTTTTGGTCCGAGATCAATTCCTTAATAACAAAAGCTCCAAAATAGGGAAATGAGCCTAAAATCCAAACGAACTGTCCAATAATTGAATCGATAGTTTTGGTAGGTCATAAATGAACTGTAGCTACTGTGTGAAGACTCAAAATGCCTGAAATGAGTGGAAATCAAGAAAATAACCTAGAGGGTCATTACAATATCCACTACTAATAAGACTTTCATCCGCAAAAGTTAATGGATAGAAAGAGCCTGAAAGCTCAAAAGGATGAGGTGCTGGGCCCACATGCCCTGAGCATGTCTCCCCAGATAACCTCTAAGTAGAAATAATGCTTCCAAGGGATTTTGCTATGAATATACCTTTTTTTACCAACTTTCTTAATTCACTTTATAAAGAGCCAAAACTCATTCTTAGTAACCAATTGGCCTCCAATTGAATCCAGAATGGCTGATGTACGTAAATCCAAACCACAACACGCTAATTAAGTCACCAATAAAGGCACAACCAAGTGAAAACTCAACTAAGCTAAAGGCGATTCAAGGCATGATTCATGCAACCAACTCCAATTTTCAAATCTAACCTTCTTTTGCCTTTCCAACCCTGCTATCTACTCTAAACTACAGAAAATATCATCTGAGTCGTATCAGTGCAAACCCATCACACTGTCCTCAAAAGACTGATGATGATCTATTGAAAATCCATAATGGCAAGCATAAGAATAAGCCCATAAAGTGCTACCTGGACACACAAATAGAGATGACCAAAGCCTGTGATCTCTAGCCAAAGCTACAACTGGTATAAATGACCCTTAAAACTGATAGTCAGGAGTTCGAAGCACAACTTTTGGAAATCGAATGATCTGTTCTAGAATATCTCACCAAATCTGGATGAAACCATGCTAAGTCCAACTTGAACACACTCTTTCTGCTAAACAGACAATCCAAAACTCTGACGAAAAGTTAGAATCATGGTCAAAAGTAGAATAAACCGATACCGTATGCCAACAGACTATCCCTCGAGCATTTATCAAGTATAACCCGTCTGAGCCGAAGATAACTGAATCGATAGGTAAAAAGTAGGCTTATTTGGCCTATTGATGAAGTTCAACTAAGCTACATTTCAAAAAGAAGACTGCAACAAAGATCTACAACCCATAGCTGAGATCTCAACAACAAAGCTGAACTACTCGATCTTAACTGTCTAAACCAATCCTATTGATGACTAAGCATCCAAATTCCAAAATTTATCATAATCTTCAAGCCGCCATTACAAGGCGTCAAAATCCAAATTTGAAGCCCAAAAGCCTTTACTATGATCAAATACTTAAACCAATCTCACTATTAGAAATCAAGCATATTCCCAAGAGGTTCTCACAAGAACTATAACTGAAATGTCACCAAAAAACATAATCACAAAGGAGGAAAACCACCGGCTGAAGGAGCAAGCAATCAACTCTACATCTGTTGAAGGTATATCATATCAAGGCATATCCAAGAACTCACCAAAGCTGTAAATAGTACTAAGGACAGCCAAAACTCGAGCAGATAGGAGAAATACAACCTTAACCTGAATTTTGTAAAGCCAACACTCAATACATGGCAACGAGTACTCACTCCCCAAGACACCTGATTTGGTTATTGACAACTGAAACACAAGCACATATCATCAAGCCGAAGCACTCTACAAAGTAATATTAATCCGAACAAATGCTGAGATAAGAATTTTTCGGATTCACCCATTTACCCCAACTTTAGCTCGGCTAAACCATGAACCATATCGTAGAAAGAACAGAGTACCCAACTAACTATCAATATCAAGATCAAGACCACTACCGAGTGATGAACTATCCAAATTGGAAGAATAAATTTAATTTATCAACCTCAGGAGTAGCTATAGAAAAGGATAGCCAATGCTAGAATCTCAACGGACCAAAAAAGCAAGCCTTAGGCTTTTCAACATCAGAAACAGGAGATAGAATCGAGTTGCCAACTATAGAACCGCCATAAAACCATGAAATGCCAACCTACATCCACTTTCACAACCCACTCAACAACTGACCTTGCTAACAGAAAGGTAAAATAACCTACCTCACCTCACTAAAAGAGAACCAACTAACCGAGTTAGCTATCTAAGCCAATAAATAAGAATCACAAGAAAGGGATTCTTACTAGATAACGCTAGTCTAACCGTTTATCAAGTAGAAATTGATTAACGTCAAAATAATAACAATGACAATAATAACAACAATAATAGTGGCACCAGTATCAGGTGTAGGTGGTACCAAAAATGAAAAATCAACAACAAGTACCACTCTAGGTCCATAGTAAGGCCAAAGTGCCAAAGTAAATGGGACTCTAACCTTAATGCTACACCCCACAGAAAAACACAACACTGATCCACTTAATCCACTACTAAAAGAAATCATCTACGGGGGTAGTCACATAAGCATGAAATCTACACTAAGCCATACAACAACTAATATACAAATACCAAGGGATAAAATCATCGGTGGGTATAAAAACCCTAATGCAAATCAAATAAAAATTAAAGGATAGTAAGTTGAATTGCACCTATAGCGATGGAGTCCAAAGTCATTGTCCTGATGTGCCCAAAGGAGTGCAAATCTGATCATGTCCAAACCTGAACTGAGCTTCTGAATCACTAACTGAGGCACTATGCACTACCTCTAACTTAAGGTGCCACGTCACTATGAGACTAATCTGGATGAGCTGAATGACTAATAATCCCATGCCGAAAACACTTTTTTAACCAGTGACGGGTCTCTCTATAGTTATAACAAGCGCCCAAAGCCCTAACCTGGCGAGAAATATAAGCTGAACCCAACTGGATAACTAACTGACGCTTGGAACACTCTCTACTGAAATAATTACCCTCCCTGCAATTATAACATTCCTCAGGAGCTCCAGGCTGGCGAGGAATAAGTGTTGACCCTGTTTGAACAACCAACTCGTGTCTGGGGAACTCTCTAGATCAATGGCTAATCTCTCCACTGTCAAAATATTCCCTTGGAACTCTAAGATACACTGCACCTACTAATCCAGAACAACCACCACGACCTAAAGATCTATATCGAATACCCTATAATGTCTGATGAGAACTCTGCCCACTATTACCACCTTGACTAATCTGAGAGCCATATATACTCTGAGGTGCTACCCAAACAGACCTGATAGTCTGCAAGTGAGGCTAACCTATACTGAGAGGATTCCAACCTCCAGACAAAACACCACTAACACTATACTGCTGACACAGCCTCTTACTGCCACCTCCATATGTATCAGTACATGCTTTCTCTGTAGTCTTTAAGTGATCAACAACTTGAGAGAAAGGTGACCCAGCTGCTGTCAAATATTCCATCGCCAAACGGAGTGGTAAAGTCAATCCTCTAATAAATCCATGCACCATCTCATGCTTTGTAAGAAATAACATAGGAGTGTGTCTGCCCACTCCAGAAACCTAATCTCATACTTTGAAACTGACAGAGAACCCTATTGAACACCAATAAACCCAACTCTGGCATAAGAACCACCCTATGTATCGAGCACTACTATCGACTGTGAAGTATTATTGACATGGCTCAAAATTCCAAACACTGAATCTCACAAAGTTAGTAGTGGTCACAAACTCTATCGGAACCTGAGTTGGCCCCAAATCCTCTGACTGACACTGAAGATTCTCGATATTAATCTCTGACTCTCTAGCCCGATGCTGAGCTGATACTCTGGTAACACATGTCGAAGTTCCATCCGCATCTATCGATAACCTCATGCCATCCATCTGGGAAGGAATAGAGTCAAAGAAAGTATTAGAGGTTCACAGAAATATGGACACTCAACAAGGATTCAAGAATAGAATTTCCTAAGAACGCCTTATAGCCTCCCGAAGATAGGATATAGATGTTTTCATACCAATTCGTAAGACTCTACTAGACGCTTAGCTCTTGTACCAGCACACCAGTAAACCTATGCTGTGATACCAATTTGTCACGACCCAATTTCTTAGGTCATGATGGCACCTACTCTAACCCACCAATAGGTAAGCCAACCCATAGTCCGGAACAACTAGTAATAGACTACCAAAAGAAAAAATGAAAGCAGTAAAAATGAATATAATAAAAAGACTAATATATATAGCTTACAACCCCAAGACCTGGTGAAGTCATTACAAGAGCTTCTAATACGATAGGAGTATAAGTGAAATACAAAATAAATACAAGTACAAACCATCTCCAAAATACAAAATAGAGATCAGTCTAATCAATAAGAGGGAGAGCAGGAATACTACAAATGCCAGGAGATCACCCCAAATATCTGATCAATTACTATTCCGTTCGATGGACACGTCAATGATGAGAACTCGTACTATGAGCTGCAGGCTGCAGAAGTGTAGCATTAATACAAAACAGGTGGTACTCAGTAGGCATCGACGGACTGAGCTTAAAAAATAATGCAAGCATAAATAACATGTAAGCAAGAATATAACTGCAGGGAACTATCCAGGAAAACTAAGCATAATAAGGCTAATGGAGCAATAAGGATACACTATTCTATTCTAACAGTATTCAGGAACTATAGTACAATACTGTATATCACTAGCCAATATACTGATGAAGAGTGAAAGAATGATATAGAGTAGTATGCAAGTCCAGTGAATACATATACAATATGAATAGACAAGGAAAGAGAGGGATATACAGTAATACCATATATACACATATAGGACTAACTCAAAGGTAATAACCTGTGGGAGTCAACCTAACATCTCAAGGATCATAATCAAGAACGGAATCTAATACTAGCATAATCAAGGTCCTAACAAAAATGTCTAACTGTGAGGTAATTGTCGATAATATAATTTACCATAAAAAAAGGAAAACTAGAAACATACCGACAACCTCAGGTACCAGTCCGTAATGATCCTGCCACGAACTAACCATAGTAATGAATAGTAAAGTTACCAGCTAGTCCAGATAAATAATACATAATCGGGCCCCCATAAGCCCAAAAGTTTCAAGACAACACTTAGCAAACAACAATCATTGCTTATACCTATACAATCCCCCATAAGGTCTATAGATATAAGCACCAAAAAATCATACTGGTGATAGGCAATATATATGAATGAATGAATGCAACATAAATGAATAGTACCATACCCAATTCGAGTGCCATAATTTACCAAGTGTATATACCTACTCTAGCTTAGTAGCTCGTAAAAGTAGAACCTACGACGACCATTCTTCTCTGGCACTGTAGCTCACGAATGAAGGGGCCCCTAGGGGACTTGGGATATCCATATACACTGCCTGGTCCCAAAACAGAACTTCCAATAATCATCATAATCAATCTAGTCTATTCAGTACCGGAGGGATATATAGGTATAATAAGTGCACAAACTCGAACCGTGACTAAAAGAGTGTAAGTCTGTAAATCCATTGCTTGAGATCAAGTTTGGGACTAAATCGGCATAATAGCAGAGATATGATCAAAATCTCTCTCGACTAAAGTAAGAGTAGTGGTAAAAGAGTGGATTGGACCAAAATCTTCCTCGATCTAATTTCCAAAATAACATTTTTATTTCCAAAGCTCTTAATTCATTAAATAAGGTGGTATAATTTTCGTCATAATAAAATCTGTTTTAAAAGTGAAAGGTGGGAATAAATTTCTTTTTAGAAAATAGTAGTAAAATCAAGGTTTAGGTAAGAATCGTACCATTAAGTGAGCATAAATATGCCTAAAAGTATGTATGCCATGACTAGTATCCAAACAATACAACCACAAGCGCCTAAACGCCTGTAGTATAGAATCAAGTCCCCTTTAGGGATAAAATACTCACCTGGAGTCCAACTGTTATCGTAACCACTGCCTTGGGCCCAACAATATATAACTAACTTAATAAAACCTCATAACTCGGGTAACTACGGTAATCAAGGGCATGAAATTACTATGAAGATCTAATCGGGGGGACTACCGCCCAAATTACTAAGATAAATGTAAGTCTTATATTAAAGGTTTTGTAATGTCAATTTATGACTAAACAAGTCTATAATCAAGAATAATATGGTTCTAGGGCCATTAGGGGTATCCTAGGATAGGGTTCAGATCACATTTCTATCCCAAGTTTCCTAAATAGACTAAGTCATGATATACTATTCATAATCCAATCCAATAATCCCTACCTACCATGTAATCTATGTCATACACAATCTCATAGAGAAAAGTAGACCGAAGCCTATCTCAAAGCTGAATCGCAATCTCGAACCGTACATAAATCACTCGTCCTTGCTCCACAATCCCGAATCAATGTCATACTATTAAAATAATAACCTATACATTATTATGAGTAAAACGATACCCATATTGCAATACAAAACTCTGGGCCCAAAATTAGTTAAAATATAGGCCCGTGGGGCCCGCTAATGGAATCCCAAAATTGAATCTGCCACGAGGTATCTCGAAGGACAAGGAATGTGTGCTCAAAAGTTAAGCACAAATGGAGTACAAATCGGGGCACAAATCAGCCTGTAAAGTTAAGGGATTTTAGACCTAATTTTTAAGAATTTGAAATAAAAAAGGATGGAATTTGACAAGGAAAATAATGGAAAATAACTAAGGAGTGTTGAACTAGCTTACCTTAGCTTCAACGGATGATTTCCCACACTTTCCTACACTTCAAGCTCCAAAAAATGGAGAAAAGGCCTTAAACAAATGCGGGAAAATCGGGTAAAAAAGGGATTTATCACCAGCAGTTGCCGTTAAAGTGACTACTGGGTCGCTTAAGATACTTCCACTTAGGTGACTATTGATTGCTAAAGCGATGGGCCAGGAGAGGCGACGTCCGCTTAAGTGGACAGGGATCGCTAAAGTGACCCTCAGCTAGGCAGCCAAATATTGCTAACGAGACACAAGGTCGCCAAAGCGACCCCCAAGCCGCTTAAGCGACTGCACCAGCATTTGATTCATCAGATTTTTGCTAAGTTCAAATGGACTCCGACTGGGTGCTCGAGATTTATTTTGAACCCCGTGCGGGAAAATGAACTATTCTACCATACCAATTTCGACATTCAGAACTCAATATAACCATCAAAATTTCCAACGGAGGTTATTTCTATTAGATGTGGGGCCCACACCTATAGTTTTGTTTTAACTAAATTCTACCTAATAACCTATAATGAGTCCGAAAGCCTCGGGACCTGAACCAAGGGTCCTTCTAGCGTAAAATCAACATGCCAGATCTGATGTCGCTATCAAAATTCTTATCTGAGGCTGTTTACTAGGAGTTTTAGTCCGAGAACAATTTCTTAACAACAAAAGCTCCAAACAGGGAAATGAGCCTAAAATTCAAATGAACTGTTCAATAATCAAATCGACTGTTTCGATAAGTCATAAATGATATGTAGCCACTGTGTGAAGACTCGAAATGCCAAAAATGCATGGAAATAGAGAAAATAACCTGGAGGGTCATTACCCTATACTTGGTTTTAGATAAAACTAAGCCATTTTCTTTGATGAAATTAAAGAAAATTCTCAAATATTTGAAATATTGGTAAATGCTAGTAAAAAATACTAAAACATCATCTATATAGACTATAATAAATTTTGAAGAAGGATTAAAAATATCATTCATTATTTTTTAAAATTTTGACGAATCAACCATCTAGAAGTTGGTTTATAGATGTCAGATTGGGGATGTTTAGGAATTTTGCAATCATCAATTAATTGTTGCACATCAGAGAGGCTAGTCTCTTCTTTGAGCTTGGTTTTGGTGGAAATGGAATAAGATGTAGTATATGAAGAAGCAGAAGAGTTTTTGGAGGAGGAGGAGGCTACTTGGGAGGCAGAGTCTAATATAAGGCATAAATACCCCCAACCTTTTACCGTTTTAGGTATTTCTTTTTAGTTCGAGGATGAGCTAGTATTTTATTGGTGGATAATGTAACAACCTTAGTTGTGAATTCTACATTTTATGTGTTTTGACCATTTTACCCTTCTCCATAGTAGTTATACACTATTTGTGAGATGTGGGGATAGTTGGCATGGTCCCCGATGCATTCAAAGTGATTTGGGAGAGTTTGAGACTCTTAGAGGCTTTAAAGCCATGAGTTTGACTTTGGTCAACATTTTGAGTTTCGGGTGCCGGATAACAATTTGGACAGTTCTATTAGATCTGAAATATTGATTTTGGTTTAGGAGCATAGTTAGTTTGGGTCCTGAGATTTTATTTTACATTTCAACCCTTATTTTGAAAACTAGTTAAAATAAGCCTTTAAGGGTCCCAGAGGCTAATTTGTTGTAAATGATCTCTTTTTGAAAATTCGGCATTGCCACTGAGCCCAGAACATCGAAATTAGCCTAGTACCATATATAATTTATTTTGTAGGTCTTGAATAAATCCTGAGGGTCCATTCGGAGGATTTGAACACATTTAAAATCAGTAAAGTTGCTGATATCTGATGCATCAAGTATCCTTGATCGCGAGCGCGACCAGACCATCACCAACGCGATATGTACGGGTCATCAACCTTCACAAATGTGAAAGGTTGACCACGATCATGAAGGCCAATTTAATGGCCTGGTCATCATTGATCCTTGCAAACGTGAAGGGTTGACCACATTCGCGAGTTACTGTTCACAAAACAATATAAATACCTCATTTTCATAATTTTCACCATTTTTGGACCTTGGAGCTTCTTGAATGGTCAATTTCTAGGGTTTTCTTCATCACTCATGCTTTGGTAATCTCTAAACTCTTATTTTCATTGATTCCCATTGATTTTATCTTCAAAAATACCTTTTAATCTTGTTTTAAAACTAGAATTTGGTTTTTATTTTGATAAACTCTTTAAATGATTTTTCATCAATTTGAGCATTGATTTCAACTCGTTTTAGCATGGGTTTTCAGCTGTATACTCCTATATATATGGAGAACATATTTTAAAAATAAAGTTCTGGATTTACTCCTTTCGATTTCGAACCTATTTTTCGAACCCATTTTAGACTCGATTTAAATGTAGCTAATATGGGTATCATTAGCTTCCTTTTGAAGAGTAGATTATATTTTTGATAGTTGTTGTAACACCCCGTACCTTCCTAACCCTACTTGACAAAATTCAATAATGTTTACTTAGGTGTCGAGAGCTATACGCATGTATTTTGTAATATTAATGATGAGAAAATTTAAATTTGGCCTCGTACATGTGATTAGCCTTTCATAGGAGGTGTTTTGTGATTTTCGTGGAGCACTTGTGGTGTTCAAAATGAGGCTAAGAGGACCTCTAAACAAAGTATATTAAGGCTAAGAAGTAAGTTAAAGAATAGGACTTGAAGTATCTAACCAAACCCGCGAAGAAAAGTCGAAAAACAAAATTTTCGGAAAAACTAAGGCCCAGGCGCGCCAGAGGGTGTGCCAGGACACTCTGGGCCAAATTTTTGTGCCCATAGGAAGAAATATGGATCACCCAAGGGCGTTCCAGGATGGATTTTTCAATTTTTCGAAAGTTGGAAATTTTCTAAGTCCCAAGGGTACCTGGGGTCGTACCGAGCCGATTTTTGTCACGTTTCTTATACAACCATGAGTATATACATGAAATGAATGAAATATTATATTGGTATGATAAAATTACTCGAGAACAAATTTGGCATCAAAATGACGGTTTTACCCTTTTGGTCAAAATAGGCCATACCTGGCTAGACTCACTTGTTTTTGGGATTGAGGCTACGGATATGAATAGCGTGAGTGGGAATATTGTTGTAACATGTATGATATGATTTAAACATGAGAAATTATTGATTTTACTGGGTTAAGTGAATTGGGCCCAAAAAGAACCCAAAAATGAAAAGAAAACATGGCCCAAAAATGGGTCAAAAGACCCATTCTTGCCTTGACCTTCTAGAACCTCACATTAAATGTTAAGAGTGGATAAGGATGGACTTGAGGGACTATATAAAGGGAAATAAATCTGATTTTATTTCTTTCAAAGTCTCATGCCTTTTAAGATATTTCTCAAACATTTCTCTAGTTTCCAAACCCTAAGGCAACTATTTCCTTTGGACTCTTTGGTAAAGATCATCACTTTGCAAGCCTTGGTAAGTGCCTACTCTCATGGATTAATATCTTATATGCTTAAGATGGTATGTATATCATGATAGTTATGTTGGTAAGGTGGTGAATAGTGTATTTTTGCTTTTGGTGAAAGATGTGCCATCTTTGTGATTTGAACTTGAAAAGAGAGTTGATGTCTTGATGAAAGAGCATAGTATGGATAAAATATGAACATGTATGGTGTGATTTTATCATTAAACTTGTTATTTTTCTAAAAGTGTAAATTGTGGGATTTTGGCCGATATGTGCTATGAGATGTATTAAGGTAATTTGATGGATTATTTGTGATGTGGTGTGGATAAGAAAGTGTAAAGGAGAAGTGTTGTGGTAAAATGTATTGATTATCATGTATTGGTCAATGTATGGAATATTGGGGGATTTTTGGAATAATAATTTCATCAATGGTTTGGTCAAGGGGAAATGGCATGTTTAAAGGCAAACACGTAACTCATTGATGTTATATGCATTTGTAAAGTAGTTGATGGTTAATGTAAATCACGTTATGTATTTGTGTTTTAGAGTGACACATAAAGAAGGAGCGGGACTATTGTATGCACATCTAAGATTGTATACCCGTATTGAGAGTACAAGGTATGTAAGGTTACTCTATCCGTATCTTTCTGCGGCAAATAGTATTCACATTGACATTACGCTTGTCCTATCCCGAAATGTGCTAAGGTATTCTATATCCGGTTAACAAAGGTCATTATCATATATTTCCTACTCATTGATCAATTGTGAATCTCATGTCTCATATTCATGAATAATGTTCCAAAAGCTCAACAATGTTATGTTCCAAAGTTCCAATAGTGGTTATACTCATGCATCTTATTCATTGATTATTGTCTAATGATTCCAATGGTGATATGTTTCCAATAAGGCTATGTTTCCAACAATGTGTATTCACATGTCCCTCACTCATTGGTTAATGATCCAAAGCTTCAAGTAAAGTTGTGACTATCATGGTATCAATCTCAAAGTAATAAATAAAGTAATGCATATGTGGTCAATGATCAAGTATGGGTGGCAGCTTTGGGGGCAAAATGCCTAGCTCAAGCCGATCCCGAGGTTATTGGATCAGGGGGCAGTCCTAGGGGCATAAGCCTAGCTCGGACCAATCCTGACAGGGGGAAGCTCTGGGGGTAATAACCTAGCTCGAACCGAACCTAAAATGTTATGTGGGTGGCAGCTCTAGAAGTACTAACCTAGATCGAGCCGATCCCGATATATACATTGATTCATAGAGTGGCAGCTCTAGGGGCATAAGCCTAGCTCGAGCTGATCCCAACATAACGCTATGTTATGTTTAAAACCCACTGTTCAGTCGGGGCTCGGGTATCACAGGTCAAAGGCAAAGATGAATAATCATGGAAGTAAAGATACAAAGAATGTAATGAAAGCAACATACATGGTTTCCAAAGTACAGAATAGTGACTCATCGACATTGTGACTTATCTATATTGGTTATGCATTTGAACTTGAGTTCTTTGACATATTTTCATATCTTACAAGTTTCATATGGCCTTACATACTTAGTACATTCTTCGTACTGACCCCTCTTGGGGAGTTTACCTTACTTGCTGCTGGCACAGGTACTAGTAGGCCTCCACAGTAGGTTGCCAGTGTTGAAGATCTTTGGTGAGCTCCAGTTAGTTCGGGGCTTCTCCGAGTCACAGTTGTACATATGTTTTGGTGTTGTACATATTATCTAAAGCGGGGACTTGTCCCAACTTTTAATTCATTTTGGTCAATGCATTTGTTAGAGGCTTTTGTAGATGGATGTGGGTGTATAAATGTAAAAGGGATATGTCGTTTTTGACTTGGTGGCCTCAACGGCCAAGTTTTGCATATGTATATATATATATATATATCATGTTCTGTGAATTCCATTGTTGGTATCTAAAGCTATTATGTGATTATGGGTTTCTTGTCAATCCCCGAATCCCATCGGGACGGATTGGCACTCCTAGCCAACAAGGCCCGAGAGAACCAAGCTTTGTCGCTATTCAATCATATGCATGCCATAAGAAACCCATAATCACATAATGGCTTTAGATACCAACAATGGAATTCATGGAACTTGATATATATATACATATGCGAAACTTGGCCGTTGAGGCCACCAAGTCAAGAACGACATATCCTTTTTACATTTATACACCCACATTCGTCTACAAAAGCCTCTAACAAATGCATTGACCAAAATGAATCAAAAGTCGGGACAAGTCCCCGCTTTATACAACATGTACAACACCAAAACATATGTATAACTGTGACTCGGAGAAGCCCCGAACTAGCTGGAGCTCACCAAAGATCTTCAACACTGGCAACCTACTGTGGAGGCCTACTAGTACCTGTGCCAACAGCAAGTAAGGTAAACTCCCCAAGAGGGGTCAGTACGAAGAATGTACTAAGTATGTAAGGCCATATGAAACTTGTAAGATATGAAAATATGTCAAAGAACTCAAGTTCAAATGCATAACCAATATAGATAAGTCACAATGTCGATGATTCACTATTCTGTACTTTGGAAACCATGTATGTTGCTTTCATTACATTCTTTGTATCTTTACTTCCATGGTTATTCACCTTTGCCTTTGACCTGTGATACCCGAGCCCCGACTGAACAGTGGGTTTTAACATAACATAGCGTTATGTTGGGATCGACTCTAGCTAGGCTTATGCCCCTAGAGCTGCCACCCTATGAATCAATATATATATCGGGATTGGCTCGAGCTAGGTTAGTACCTCTAGAGCTGCCACCCACATAACATTTCAGGTTCGGCTCGAGCTAGGTTATTACCCCTAGAGCTGCCCCCTGTCAGGATCGGTTCGAGCTAGGCTTATGCCCCCAGGACTGCCCCCTGATCCAACAACCTCGGTATCGGCTTGAGCTAGGCATTTTGCCCCCAAAGCTGCCACCCATACTTGATCATTGACCACATATGCATTACTTTGTTTATTACTTTGAGATTGATACAATGATGGTCGCAACTTTACTTGAAGCTTTGGATCATTAACCAATGAGTGAGGGACATGTGAATAAATATTACAACATAACATTATTAGAACCATAACACCATGGGAACCATTGGACAATAATCCATGAACAAGAGACATAAGTATAATCACTATTGGAACATTGGAACATAACCTATTTGAGCTTTTGGAACATTATTCATGAATATGAGACATGAGATTCACAATTGATCAATGAGTAGGAAATATATGATAATGACCATTGATAACCGGATATAGAATACCTTAGTACATTTCGGGATGGGTCAAGCATAATGTCAATGTGAATACTATTTGCCGCAGAAAGATACGGATAGAGTAACCTTACATACCTTGTATTCACAATATGAATATATAATCTTATAGGTGCATACAATAGTCCCGCTCCTTCTTTATGTGTCACTCTACAACACAAATATATAATGGGATTCACATTAACCATCAACTACTCTACAAATGCATATAACATCAATGAGTTACATGTTTGCCCTTAAACATGCCATTTCCCCTTGACAAAACCATTGATGAAATTATTATTCCAAAAATCCCCCAAGATTCCATACATTGACCAATACAGGATAATAAATACATTTCACCACAACACTTCTCCTTTACACTTTCTTATCCATATCACATCACAAATAATCCATCAAATTACCTTAATACACCTCATAGCACATATCGGCCAAAATTCCACAATTTACACTTTTAGAAAAATAACAAGTTTAATAACAAAATCACACCATACATGTTCATATTTTATCCATACCATGCTCTTTCATTAAGACATCAGGTCTCTTTTCAAGTTCAAATCACCAAGATAGCACATCTTTCACCAAAAGCAAAAATACACTATTCACCACCTTGCCAACATAACTAGCATAATATACATAATCTCCCATGCATATATATGTTAATCCATGAGAATAAATACTTACCAAGGCTTGGAATAGGATGATCTTTACCAAAGAGTCCAAAGGAAATATTTGCTTTAGGGTTTGGAACTAGAGAAATGTTTGAGAAAATATCTTAAAAGACATGAGAGTTTTGGATGAATAAAATCTGATTTTGGGGCCCTTATATAGACTCCAAGTCATACTTAGCCATTCCTTGGCATTAAATGTGGTCAAAGTGGAAGAATGGGTCATTTTGCCCTTTGGGCCATGTCTTTTATTCCATTTTGAGCCCTAAATTTGGTCCCAATAACACATATCCATTTAACCCATCAACTTTCATGTATAATTCACTATATATCTTATGTTTAATTAATTTCATAATGTCACGACAATATTCTCTTACGAGATTCTCAGTCGTCATCTCAATCGCAAAAATAGGAATTCTAGTCGCCCATGGCTTCATTGAACATTTTGGATAACTATTTATATTTCATGATTTGATCATGTAGGAGTATGTAGGAGTGTATTGAAGTGTTTGAAGCTTTCACAATGCTCAAAGAACTCCAAAGAACCAAAAGGAACCATCTAAGAATCGTCGTAGAATTGCGTTACAAAACGAGTCCGAAAGGGCACAATATTTGTGCCTTGCGCCACTGCTGCAAAGAAAGGTAGTGGAACAAGAAATCAGAGCCCTATGAATCAGTGGCTTGCGCCACACCCCCTGAAACAGGGTAGTGGCGCAAGTTTCAGCACCTTGCTGAATTTTTCAGCCACTTCTTCAATACTTGCATATCGTCCAATACCTTATCAAAACACTACAAAATACTTACTTAGTGATCTTAATCATCAAGTAAACACGAATCCAAGTCACCAAATGAGGTTAGAATGTGTACGGGGTATTACCCAAATGCTCCACGAAATTGCAAAACACCTCCTACGAAGGTCTAATCACACATATTAGGTCCGATGGCAAATGTTTCACCAATGACACCATAAAACACATACTCATGGCATCTCAACACCTAGGTAGATATGACCCCAAGGTATCAAGTGAGGTTAGAAAAGTACAGGGTGTTACATTTCTTATGGCATGCATATGATTGAATAGAGGCAAAGCTTGGTTCTCTCGGGCCTTGTCGGCTACGAGTGCCAATCCATCCCGATGGGATTCAGGCCGTGACAGTTGTAGCTCATTTTGAGACCGTTCGTGAAGGAAATGCTCTGTGTTGAAGGGTCTAGACTTGGATTTCGGTATTTCTAGGTAGGTTATGGCTTAACTTCCTTCATACTGGGCTAGATAGTTAACGATCATGTAAAGCATGCTATGGGTTAAAGAATTTAGTCGTGGGAGTTGTATTTTGGGATTATTATTATCATTGTGTGGCCGTGTAGGGGTTTATTTGTACACTGTTGTTGACTTGAGAGAGTATAATTGTTGTGATACTCGAGTGGGGGCTTTATATGATATTGTAGGCCTTATTTGTGCATTAAATTTCCTTATTATTATTGTGTCGCCCGAGTGAGGGCTTGACTTGTTAATATAAGTGTTACTTGAGCATTATTTGCCTTTATTATTGTAGAATACCCAAGTAAGGGGTTTAAAATAATATTGTTGATGTTATACATGACTGTTTATACTGGTGGTGCCATTCAATTGTTTTTATCATGAAATGTTGTCATTTTGATTTAATTCTGAGCTTATTCATACTTGTATTAAGTTGATCATTATCTTCATATTGATTGGCTGTGTGCATTACATTCTCATTTCATCTATACATTTTCATGAGATTGGTTTCACTGAGAAATACTTATTTTTGATAGAAAATGAGATATTTTATAAAATGCCTATACCGAGGGATGTATCGGTAAGGTTGATTAAGATATGAGATTAAGATTATATAAGTATATTGGTTGCGAACCCCCCATAGGTCCTGTCCTGAAGCGTTGAGGCTTGAAAGGTGTATACAAAATTCCCACTATCATTGTATTGTATTGCATTGCATTTGCATCTTCTGTGTTTCTTTTATGTATTCGTTGATATGTGTTTGGTTTCCTTATATATATTTTGTGTGTAGTTTCCCTGTTGCCTTATTATATTGTAGAACTATTACCGGAGACGGTGTGAGCTATCACTTGAGAACTTTTTTGTATATAGGTGACGTGCTCATAGTATCTTTTACTTATTTTATTTCCACTTTGCTCAATCGATCTATGATACCTACTGAGTACAAGTGGACCATATGCACTCTTATTGTGCCTTGTTGATGCAGATTCCAGTATGAGTATGAGCCATGGTAGCTGATTTATGTTGTGACAATTAATTTTTGGAGTACCTGGTGAGCTCCCCATTCAGAGCCTTGTTCCAGTCTTCATCTATCTTTATTCTGTCTTTATTATTATTCGGAGATAGACATTTGTATTTCCAGTTTCCAGACTATGTATTATATGCTCTTTCTACTTATGATACCATTTTTGGGGATTTATGTATTTTGTTCAGATTTTTGCTATGCTATAAATTTTAGCTTGACTTCATTCTAGAAATCTCTCCTTATGGTTTTTTTCTTCTTATTTTTCTTGTCTTCTCTTGCGTGGGGTTTGGCTTACCTACTAAGGCTAGTTTCGAGGTAGGTGCTATCATGACCTCAACTTTTGGGTTTTGACAGATTGATATCAGAGCGCCAGGTTTACTGATCTCATAAGTGTAAGAGCAAGATGTCTAGTAGAGCCTCGCGGATCGATACGTTGATATCCATATCTATCTTTGAGAGGCTATAAGATATCTTTAGGATAAACTTCTCTAATTTGATTCCTTGTCGTGCGGGTTGTTCATAACCAATATTCTAAACTTGTATTCCATTCTTTCTGCATAAATGAAGAGGACTAGATCCAGAGATTTTGAGGACACTAAGCCAACACCCACTGTTGGGACTCCAGTTAGGGGGCGAGACAAGGGTCGTGGCGGGCCCAAAGGTAGAAGACGGGCATGAGGAGTTGCCCCAGTTAGAGGATATGATAGGGAGGCCTCTTTTGAGACTGAGATTAACTATGCTGAGGATGATTATCAGATAGAGAATGCAGGGCCGACTCAGGTCCCACCGGATTCAGTTGATACCCTGGTGTGACAAGATTTATTGATTTATCTGCTGAGTCATCTAGATGGTGATTTCCAGACTGGTGTTCATTTGAGTGTGTTGGGTATTCCTCATACTTCAAGAGGTGTTCAACCTCCAGGGCAGGCTCCTACTTATGGATTTTTGACTTTTGGGGTACATCCATCTTCTATGGTACCCCTACATATTGATTCACTGCCTACTAGACTTGCTATTCCTGCTATTACTTCAGGTCCTATGATGTCTTTTGATGATCAAAAGAGGTTTAAGAGGTTCATTCGCTTGGCTCCTCTCAAGTTTAGTGGGGTCGGTGGAGAGGATGCCTATGAGTTTTTGCTTGATTGTCAGGAGAGGTTGCATAACCTTGGATCTCTTGAGTCCCATGGAGTTACTTAGACAACATACTAGTTGGCTGATATTGCTAGGTAGTGGTAGAGGTCTCTTGTTAGTTGTAGACCACTGGGTTCACCTGCTTTGACTTGGACCCAATTTTTTGAGGTTTTTTTAGAAGTTTGTACCTTATAGTTTAAAGGATTAGATAAGAGATGAGTTTGAGTACCTTGAGTAGGTCTCCATGACTATTGCTGAGTATAAGGCCCATTTTTATGCTCTATCCAGATATTTTGCTGCCAGTATCTCTATCGAGTTTTAGAGGATTAGGAAGTTTGTCAAGGGTTTGGCAAACTTTTATTAGTTGGATACTGCTCAGATGGTGGTACTGGTGGTGCTCAAAATAGATCTCGAGGAGCTAGTGGTGGTGGACATGGGTTGCTCAGTTTGGGAGCAGGTGTGGTCAGTGATATGCTATACCTGGGAGACCTGAGGTAGAGGCCTCTGATGCAGTTATCATAGGTATCATTCCAGTTTGCCATCGCTCAGCTTCCATGTTATTTGACCTTGGGTCTACACTCTCTTATGTGTCTACATATTTTACTAATAATTTTGATGTTGTATATGAGTCTCTTGCTGTGCATATTCATTTTTCTATCCAGTAGGAGATTCTTTAATGATGGATTAGTGTATCGATCTTGAGAAGTGACCTTTGTAGTGCGTGAGACCTGGGTAGACTTAATTATCCTAGATATGGTTGATTTTGATGTTATCTTGGTTATGGGTTGGTTAGCTCCCTATAATGCAATTTTTGATTATTTATCCAAGACCATGACTTTAGCTACTCTAGGTGTACCAAGGTTGTCATGGAAGGGTATGCATAGTTTGGGCTTGAAGAGAGTTATATCTTTTCTACGTGCTTGCCATATGGTAGAGAAGGGGTGCACTTCTTATTTGGACTATATTCGCGATACTAGTGTTGCTTTTCCGCCTCCTCTGGTTTTTATTTGAGTTGTTAGGGAGTTTCAGGATGTGTTTTCTACAGATTTGCCTAGTATCCCTCCAGATTGTGATATTGACTTTGCTATTGATGTTGAGCCGAGCACTAAGTCTATTTCTATTCCTCCCTATAGGATGGACCCGACTGAGTTGAAGGAATTGAAGGAGCAATTGTAGGTTATGTTGGGTAAGGGGTTCATTAGACCTAGTGTGTCCCCTTGGGGTACTCCTGTCTTGTTTGTAAAAAAAAGAATGCTTCCATGTGCATGTGTATTTACTATCGACAGTTGAAACAGGAAACCATAAAATATAAGTATCCTCTTCCTTACATTGATGATCTATTTGACCAGCTTCAGGGTGCTTCAATTTACTCTAAGATTGACTTGAGATCCAGTTACTATCAGTTGAGGATTAGACCTTCGAATGTTCCAACGATGGCTTTTCAAACTCGTTATGGTCATTATGAGTTTTTGGTCATGTCTTTTGGGTTGACCAATGCCCCAGCGACATTTATAGAGTTGATAAACTGAGTATTTTGACCGTATCTTGATTCTTTTGTGATTGTATTTATAGATGATATCTTGGTTTATTCCAAGAATAAGGCTTACCATTTGAGAAACTTGAGGACTGTGCTTCAGAGGTTGCAAGATGAGAAGTTATATGCCAAGTTCTCCAAGTGTGAGTTTTGGTTGGATTCTATTTCTTTCATGGGTCATGTAGTGACCCAAGATTGTATTATGGTCGATCCGGCCAAGAGTGCGGCAATTCGTGATTGGTCTAGAACTACTTCTCCTATCAAGATTCGGAGCTTCAATGTTTTAGCAGGTTATTATCAACATTTTATGAAGGGTTTCTCTTCTATTGCGGATCCTTTGACCAAGTTGACTCAGAAGAAGATTGTTTTTCAGTGGTTGGATGCTTGTGAGAAGAGCTTTCAAAAGCTCAAAGAGTTGTTGACTTTAGCTCCTCTATTGACCTTGCCCAAGGAAGGCATATGTTTTACTGTGTTTTGTGATGCTTTCAATGTTGGTTTGGGAGCCGTATTGATACAAGAGGGTAAGGTGATTGCGTATGATTCTTATTAGTTGAAGCCTCATAAGAAGAATTATCCTACCCATGCTTTGGAGTTGGCCGTTGTTGTTTTTGTGTTGAAATTGTGGCGACATTACCTGTATGGGGTCCATTGTGAGATTTTTGTCCAATCATCATAGCCTTCAGTACTACTTCACTCTGTGAGATCTTAATATGAGACAACGTCATTGGCTTGAGTTGCTCAAAGACTATGATCTCACTATCCTTTATCATCCAGGCAAGGCTAATATGGTACCGGATGCCTTGAGCCAAAAGGCAACAAGTGTGGGGAGTTTATCTCATCTTTTGACTCAGGAATGACCTTTGGCCTTAGAGGTTCAGTCCTTAGCTAACCAGTTGGTTAGGCTTGATATTTACACCTAAGCATATGTTAGCCTTTGTTGAGGCTAAATCTTTTTTGATGGAGTAGATTCAAGCTCATCAGTTTAATGATGATAGGTTGATGGTAATTCATGATAGGGTGTTGAGTGGTAAGGTGAATACGACATCTCTTGATTCTAATGGCATTCAAAAGATTAGTGGCCGAGTTTGTGTGTTGAGTGTTGGTGTATAGGTTAGATAGATTTTGGTGGAGGCTCATTGTTCTAGATATTCCATTCACCCTAGGACGACTAAGATGTATCACAACCTAAAACAGTATTATTGGTGGGGTGGTATGAAGAAAAATATTGTGGAGTTTGTGGGTAATTGCCTAAATTGTCAGCAGTTAAAGTATGAGCATCAACGATCGGGTGGTACGATGCAGAGGACACCCATTCCCTAGTGGAAATGGGAGTGAATCACCATGGATTTCATTGTTGGCCTACCCCCGATCTTGGAAAAGTTTGATTCTATTTGGTTAATTGTAGACAGATTGACCAAATCAACATATTTTGTACTTGTGAGAGTGAATTATAATGCAGAGAAGTTGGCCAAGAACTACATTAGGTAGATTGTTTGATTGCATGGCATCCTGGTGTCCATTTTATCTGATAGAGGTACTGAATTTACCTCAAGTTTTTGGAGTACTATACATAGTGAGTTGGGTACTCAGCTTGATTTGAGTACAACTTTTCATCCTTAGATGGATGGTCAATCGGAGAGGACTATTCAAGTGCTTAAGGACATGCTTCAGACATTTGTTATGGATTTTGGTGGTCATTGGGACCAGTATTTGCCCTTGGCAGAGTTCACCTACAATAACAATTACTTTTCCAGTATTTAGATGGAGCCTTTTGAGGCGTTATATGGGTGGACCTGTAGATCCCCCGTGGGATGGTTTGACTCTTTCAAGGTGAGACCTTGGGGCACAGATTTGTTAAGGGATTCGATGGATCGTGTGAGACTGATTCACCAGAGGCTAGTGGCTGCCCAAAGTAGGAAGAAGAGTTATTCTGCCCATTGAGCCTGCGATGTTACTTTTATGATTGGAGATCAAGTTCTGTTGAAGGTTTCACCCATGAAGGGTGCGATGAGGTTTTGGAAGAAAGGGAAGCTTAGTCTGAGGTTCATTGGCCCTATCAAGATCCTTAAGAAGTTTGGTGATATGGCATATAGGCTAGCTATGCCTCTACATCTGTCAGTTGTTCATCATGTGTTCCACGTTTTCGTATTGAAGAAATACCATCCAAAAGATGCATATGTGATTTGGTGGGATTTTATAGTCTTAGACCATGATTTATCATTCGAGAGGAGCCTATTGCTATTCTAGACATGCAGACTTGGAAGTTGAGGTCTAAGAATATTGATTCAGTGAAAGTCCAGTGAAGACATCACCCTATTAAGGAGGCTACTTGGGAGGTCGAATTCGATATGAGGCGTAGATACCCCTAGATTTTTACCACTTCAGGTAGTTCTTTGCTTTTTAGTTTGAGGACGAACTAGTATTTTAGTGGTGGATAATGTAACAACCTTAGTTGTGAATTCTACCTTTTTATGTGTTTTGACCATTTTACCATTTCCTGTAATTGTTATGCACTATTTGTGAGATGTGGGGATGTTTGGCACGGTCTCCGATGCATTCATGAGTGATTTGGGAGAGTTTGAGACTCTTGGAGGCTTTAAAAACCATGAGTTTGACTTTGATAAACATTTTGAGTTTTGGGCGTCGGATAGCAATTTGAACAGTTTTATTAGATCCGAAATGTTGATTTTGGGTTAAGAGCATAGTTAGTTCGGATTCCGAGCCCTTATTTTATATTTTGACCTTTCTTTTAAAAACTAGTTAAAATAAGCTTTAAGGGTCCTGAAGGCTAATTTGTTGTAAGCAATCTCTTTTCAAAAATCTGATATTGCCACTGAGTCTAGAATGTCGAAATTAGCCTAGTAGCATATATGTTTTTTTGGTGGGGTCCTGAACAAATCCCAAGGGTCCGTTCGAAAGATTTGAAAATATGCAAAATCAACAAAGTTTCTGATATCTGGTGCATCAAGCATCCTTCTTTGCGAGCGCGGGCACTTGGACGCAAACATAGAGAAGGATAATGTCCTTTATTGCGATAGCAAGATGGTGGCTGTGATTGCGCAGGTTTATCAAGTCCGGGTTGGGTACCTCGCTTCATCGCGAGCGTAACCGGACCGTCGCAAATGCAATGTATCCGAGTCATCATCCTTCGCAAATGAAAGAGGCTGACTATGATCGCGAAAGCCAATTTAATGGCTCGGTCTTTGTTGACCCTCGCGAACGTGAAGGGTTGACCGCGTTCGCGAGGTACTGTTCACAGAATATTATAACTATCTCATTTTTGCGATTTCACCATTTTTGGACCTTGGAGCTTTGGGAAGGGGTGATTTCTAGGGTTTTATTCCTCACTCATGCTTGGGTAAGCTCGAAACTCTTATTTCCATTGATTCCCATTGATTCTATCTTCAAAAACACCTTTTAGTCTTGTTTTCAAACTAGAATTTGGGGATTTTCCGATAAACTCTTAAAATGGTTTTTCGTCAATTTGAGCATCGATTTTAACTCATTTTCGCGTGGGTTTTCAAATGTAGACTCCTATATATATGAAGAACATGTTTCAAGAATAAAATTCTAATTTTACCCCTTTTGATTTCAAACCTTTTTTTAGAACCCGTTTTGGATCTGATTTAAATATTGTTAATATGGGTATCATTAGCTTTCTTTTGACACATAGATTATGTTTTGATAGTTGTATCTTGTTTTGAGACCGTTCGTGTAGGAAAGTCTCCGCGTTGAAGGGTTTTTGCTTGGATTTTAGTATAGGTTATGGCTTAACTTCCATCAGACTGGGCTGGGTAATTAATGATCTTTTAAAGTATGTTATGGGTTAGGGAATTTAGTCATGGGAGTTGTTTTTCAAGATTATTATTATCATCTTGTGCCCGTATGGGGGCTTATTTTTACACTATTGTTAACTTGAGAGAGTATAATTGTTATGATGCCTGAGTGATGGCTTTATATGATATTGTGGGCCTTATTTGTTGTCACAACCCAAATGGTCATGATTGGCACCTACCCTAAAACTAAGGCGGGAGAACCATCTAACCCAACCCTCAATAACCAAGTTCAATAGTCATTAATTTACATATCATCAAACTTATCATTAATAAGTTACTAAACCCAATTATTTATTAAGGAAACAAAGTTGCAATCTCAAACAATCACCAAACTAAATATATCGAAATTCTCTATTTATTAGATCCTCGGGACCTGAAGTCACAGTACAAGAACATCTAAGAGTACTCAAGTCTATAACCAAAAGAGTATCCAAAATATAGAAACAAACAAAAAAAGTGTCCAAAATATAGAAATAAACAAAAAAGTGTCTTAGTCCTGAAACAAGGGACATGAATGTAAAGCTGAAGATCCAAAGGCTGCCTGGTCATGGTGCTCATCCTTAGATCAAAATCTGGAACTACTGGCTAGAGCTGAGGTCTCATCTCAAATACTGGAACACGCTCTGCACTCAATAAAAAAAAAACAGGTACCATCAGTACATCCACAAGTACTGATAGACATCATAGGTCGACTCAACCTAATACCATACAAATAAGTAAACCAAATAAATGCAAACGATCATCACAGAACTTATAATCAAAGACAATAACACAATTATGATGCTTCACTTTAGAGAGAATACAAGCTCAAACTCATGTATGTTTACACTTAGTCAATTTCAGAAATAAGTTGTAGGACAACATATGGTCATAACCTAATATTCAATGCACATGAATAAATGTATAAATGCAAGATGTGCACATCATCTCTTTCTCTCCTCAATCTCATCAACATCATCATGAACATCATGATTTCAATAACATCATCATCTCATCAACATCATTATCATCAACAACATCATGAACATCATGATTTGTGTATCATTATCATCATCATCTAAACTACATAAATGGTTATGAATATACAATGCAGTTAATAATCACAAGTATTGCTTGAAAGCAATCACAAATACTTAATTCACATATAAGCACCGAGTCAAGCAAGTCTAATTGCTACAATAAACCGTAACCTACCTCAATTCCTTGCTCAAAATCACCACTAGGCCACAAACTTGCCTTTCCTTTCTCTTTCACCTTGTTTTTGATCTATAACAATAAGATTCCATATCTATTTCAATCAATTCGTCCCTTTTAACTACTAGGGATTAATAATTAACAATTTTTAATCATAAAATTATCCTTATTCATTATCTTAGGATTTTCTATCCGTTAAACTTCATGAACCCTACCTCATTTTGCATGCACAACTATGATTCTACTCCCATTAGTATTTTCTAACACCCTAGAATCATTATCTACTGATTTTATATTCATTCCCACAAAGTGCATTAAATTCATGAATTAGGGATAAACCCCAATTTTCACCATGAATAAGTTTCTAATGATTTTCAGTAATTCTAAGAACTAATTAAATTTAGAATGCAATATACTTACCTCCAAAGATGAAAACTTTTGAAAATTTGCAGAAAATCGCCTTCTTCAGAGCCTTGGTTCATTTTTCAAGAAGTGGGGAATGAAAATATTTTCTGGGTTTTAAAACTAAAATTTTTCTACATTTTACCACTACAGCGGTTCGCGATGATATAGAGGCTACCGCTGCAGTGGTAATACTGAAGTGGTTCCATTTTCCACTATAGAGGTCCCGGGCAGAAACTCAGGACCTCTCCCCAGTTAGGTCCTTTTTCACAATACATTCCTCAAAATATAATATTGCGAACCAACCCTTCCACGGTGAACTCTATAACCAGAGTTCTATAACTCCATTTTACTCGTCGGAAGTTGCTATGACTTTCTAAACTTATTATCTATCTATAAATATAGTAAAAAATCCCCTCCAACGTTCACATCAATACCAAATTTTCTTAGAGTAGTACACCCTCAAAATTTATCTAACACTTACCCACCCCTGAATTTTTAAAATCGCATAAGTAAAATTTGGCGGGGTTCCCATTTCCTATTTTTCAATGTAACAATGATTTGGGTTATTACATTAGATAAAAATTTACCCCTCGTTCATCCCCAAATGACAACTAGACCAAAATGACATAATTGAGAAAGAATTACCTAAGTCAATGAATAAGTGCAGACATCGCTTGCGCATGCCTGCCTCTGTCTCCTAAGTTGCTTCTTCACTAGTATGGTTCCTCCATTAAACCTTGACACAAGGAATGACTCTGGTTCTCAATTTTCTCACGACTCTACTCAATATCAAAATTGGTTCCTCTTCATAAGATAACTCTTTAACAAACAACTCGAGGTCTTAACGAATGATGTAGTCCCCATCTCCATGGTATTTCTTTAACATGGACACATGAAATACTGGGTGAGCCCCAGGCATACTAGGAGGCAATGCCAGTTTATAAGCTACTGAACCTAACCCCTTCAAATATCAAAGGGTCTGATATACCTTAGACTCAATTTTCCCTTCTTACCAAAAAACATCACACCCTTCATGGGTGACACTTTCAATAATACTTTCTTTCCTTGTTCAAAATTTACATCCCTTACCTTATTACCTGCGTAGTATTTCTACTGACTTTGAGCTGCTATGATCATACTTTGAATAAACCTTACTTTCTCTATTGAGTCCTTGAGCATATCAGTACACCAAGGCCTCACTTCAAACGCATAATACCATCCACTTGGAGACCTATATTTCCTACCATATAAGGCTTCAAAAGGAGACATGTTAATATTGGAGTAGTAGCTATTGTTGTAGGTGAATTCACACAAAGGTAGATATTGGTCCCACTGACCCTTGAAGTCCATTACACAAGTTTGGATCATGTCCTCAAGCACCTGAATGGTTTGCTCCGACTTCCCATTGGTTTGAAGATGGAAAACTGTTCTTAGATCCAATCTAGATCCCAACTCTAAGAAGAATTTATCCCAAAAATTAGAGGTGTACTGAGTACCTCTGTCTAACACAATCGAAACAGGTACCCTATGTAGCCTTACAATCTCTTCCATATAAATTGTGGCCAACTTAGCCAAATTATAACCCACACTTACCGGGATGAAGTGAGCTGACATAGTTAATCGATCAACAATGAGTCATATTTCTTTAAGGTCTTAGGAAGACCAACCACGAAGTGCATAGTTATCCTTTCCCACTTCTATTTCGGAATGAGCATCCTTTGAAAAGTACTACCAGGTTTTTGATGTTCATACTTGACTTGTAGGCAATTTTGACACTTGGTCACAAAATCTATAATATCATGCTTCATTATTCACCACCAATAATGTTGCCTTAAGTCCCTATACATCTTGGTGCCACCGGGATGTATATACTACTTAGAGTTGTGAGCCTTTGCAAGACAAGTCAAAATCAGATTTCCCACCCTGGTACACACAGGCACCCCCAAATCCTCAACAATCCTTCATCATCAAGGACGGCCTCTCTAGCTTCACCCTTTAACAGTTTCTCTTTGAGGCTTCTTAGTTACTTGTCCTTAAACTGCCTGCTTTTAATTTGGTCGAAGAATGTAAACCTAACTTCCACATATGCTAATACTCCTTCTTCGCTAGTCTTCTGTAATCTCATAAAAACTTTAGCCAAAGACTGTACCTCTCTTTCCAATGGGCGCCTTGATACCTCCAGACATGATAAGCTTCCCATACTCACTAGTTTTCGACTCAGAGTGTCCGCCACCGCATTGGCTTTAACCAGGTGATATAGAATTAAGATGTCGTAGTCTTTGATCAACTCCATCCACCTTTTCTATCTCAGCTTCAAGTCTCTTTGAGTAAACACATGCTGCAAGCTACGATGGTCTATAAACACTTCATACTTCACCCCATAGAGTTACTGTCTCTAAATCTTCAAAGCAAACACCACGGATGGTAATTTTAAGTCATGTGTGGGATAATTTTTCTCACAAGGCTTCAATTGTCTTGAAGCATAAGCAATCACGTTCTGGTCCTGTATCAAAACAAAACCTGAACCCAACAGTGAGGCATCACAATATTCAATGAAATTCTTACCTTCAATAGGCATTGTGGGAATTAGGGCTGAGGTTAACAAGGTCTTGAGCTTTTGGAAGCTCTCTTCACACTTTTCATCCCACACAAATGGAACTTCCTTTTGAGTTAGGTGGGTCATATGCGAAGTAATGACAGTAAACCCCTTAATAAATCGATGATAATAACTGGCCAATCTCATAAAATTATAATTTTTTGCCACATTAGTCGGCCTAGCCCAATTCTTAGTAGCTTCTACCTTCTACAGGTCTACTATAACTCCTTTGTTAGAAACCATGTACCCCAAGAAGGACTCTGAAGATAGCCAGAAATCACACTTGGAATATTTAGCACATAGTTGCTTCTCCTTAGGCAACCCTATTATCGTACGAAAATAATTTTCATGATCCTCTTCGATCTTTGAGTAAACTAATATGTCATCAATAAAAACAATAACAAATGAATCCAAGAATGACTTAAAGACTCCATTCATCAGGTTCATAAAGGCCCTTGGGGCATTGTCATGCCAAAAGACATAACTAAAAATCTGTAGTGCCCATAAAGAGTTTGGAAAGTAGTCTTTGGGATGTCCTCCTCCCTAATCTTGATCTGGTGATAGCCTAATCTCAAATTAACTTTTGAAAATGCTGCAGCTCCTTGCAACTGGTCAAATAGGTCATCTATTCTAGGCAAAGGATACTTGTTACAAATGGTTACCTTGTTCAACTGGCAGTAGTCTATGCACATCCTCATGCTACCATCCTTATTCTTCACAAACAAAATAGGAGCACCCCAAGGGAAAACACTGGGGCAAATGAAACCCTTTTCTAACAATTTGTATAACTATGATTTCAACTCCCTCAACTCTGCTGGTGCCATACGATAAGGAGAGATAGAGATGGGTTGAGTTTTGGGCTCTAAATCTATAGAGAAATCAACCTATTGATCTAGAGGCATACCATAAAGGTCATCAGGAAACACTTCTAAGAACTCACAAATAATTGGGATTGAAGCTATAGGAGGAACTACATACTTACCTTCCCGAAGATGAGCTAAAAAAGCCCTAGCTTCTTCTTTACTAACTTCTGGGCGCGAATAGCTGACACAATCATCACAGGAGTAGGCTTAAAAGTATCCTCCCCCTCTAAATTCTCCATCTCGAGTGTCGCTATTGTGACAGTTTTAGCATAATAATAAAAAATGACATGATAAAGAGACAACCAACTCATCTCTAAGATAATATCAAATTCCCCCATGTCTAAAATAACTAAGTCTGCCATGGTCTTAAACCCCATAAACATAAATAAGAGTAGCAACCAATTCGCAGATCAAATCCCAACCCAAGGAAAACTTCATAGACATATAGAAGAAGGTAGAATTGGGATCAAAAAATACAACAGTCATACAATCACAAACAAGAATAGTACCTGTGATCACAAAATCAGAAGCTTCCGCCTCAGGACGAGTTTTGATAGCATAAAGTTGGGCCCTATCACCACCCTGAATGCCACCTCTACCAGCCTGAGTGCCATTTCTACCACCTATCCTCCACCTCAGTTGACTTGGTTTCCACCCATTCCTGTAGCCTGGCTACCACGCCCACCTTGTGGATGACCCCTACCATTTTCTCTACCACTATGACCTATCAGAACTAGAGCACTAGAAGCCGATTATTGAGTTAACTGACCTACAAACAAGAAATTAGGACAATACCTTCTGATGTGGCCAAACCTCCTACACTCATGGCACCTGATAACCAAAGCAGGACTCTGAACTGAAGAGGATGAAGGTGTATAGCTGCTTATCCGTGAAGGATGATAACTAACACCAGACGAGCCCCTTGCAGACACAAGCATAGTTGAATTATAAGGCCAAGAAGAACCACACCACTTCAAAAAAGTACCGCTGAAATGGCCTAAGGTCCTAGCCTTTTTTTCTTCTGGTTTTACTTCTCCCTGTTTATAAAGTGCCTCAGCCTTCTTGGAAAACTCAACTATACCCTGAAGGACTTACCAGACCCTGCCACAGATAAAGTAACCATCTGAATCCCAGAATACAGACTCTTCACAAAGTACCTGATTCGCTCTCCATCTGAGGTGATCAATTGTAGTACATAGCGAGACAAGGCATGAAATTTGGCCACATAGGCTACCACAGACATGTTACCCTACTCCAACCTAAAGAAATCATCCTTCTTCTGATCACGAGAAGTGCAGAAAACATATTTATCAGGAAATACATTCTAAAATTATGCCCAAGTAAGTGGAGGTAAGGTAGCCCTACATTCTACAAATGACCTCCACCATTTCTTGGCTTCCGCTTGCAGCTGAAAAGAAACAAGCTACACACCGTACCTTTCAATAATACCCATTTTATGTAGATGTTCATGACAATCTATCAAAAACTTGAATGCATTCTCAGACTCTATACCTTGAAATACTGGGGTTTTTATCTTCATGAACTTGTAACATAGTTCATGCTCATCATCAATCATTACTGGGCCAAGTACCTATCGTTGATACACCCTTGTTTTAGAGCCTTCATTTATCCTTGGTGCTATAGCAGTGACATAGTGTAAGGCTAGGGATGGGAATGCCGGAAAGACTGGAGTGTTATCGATGCCAACTAAGATACTCACAAATCCCAACACTTGCTGAATTATTTCTACAGACAAAGGCACCGGGGCTGCACCATTTGATACTGGCACCACATTCTTTGGGGCTACCATTTCTTCCTTCTTAACTATAACTTCTTCATCCTGGTCAAGGTCTGGAGCATCCTGTTATGGGGGAGGGGATGCTGATATCTTTCTAGACAGTCCTCCAACTGCCTAGAATCCACCCCTAACAGGCGCTGCCTTCCGTCCTCCCCTTCTAGCTCTTCCCCTAACTCGAGGCCTGCCTCAAACTGTGGCCCCAGTGGCCAGTACAGGTGCAGGTGCAGCTGTAGCTACAACGACTGCTGCTGCTCTGGTGGAACGAGTATTCACCATCTGCAAACAAGAGTGAATAAGTAAGATACAAATTTGGATCACCGGATACCAATTGGAATCATGTAATAGCATGGAAGTAAGAAAGAAATGAATTCATTTCCTATAGACCAATAACCTATTAAAGAAAAGTACAGACGTCTCTATACCATTTTGCAAGACTCTACTAGACCTATTCTTGTACTATGAGATCTACAAACCCACTGCTTTGATACCATCTTTGCCATGACCGATACGGTCATGATTGACACTCACCCTAAATCTACGATGGGAGAACTATTTAACCCAACCCTTAATAACCAAGTTCAATAGTCATCAATTTACTTATCATAAACCTTGCTATTAATAAGTTACTAAACCCAATTATTTATTAAGAAAACAAATTTGCAATCCTAAACAATCACCAAACTAAAAATAGAGTGTGGAAATTCTATATTTAATACATTCTCGGGACCTGAAGTCTCCGTACAAGAACATCTAAGAGTACTCAAGTTTATAACCAAAAGAATATCCAAAATACAAAAATAAACAAAAGAGGGTCTTAGTCCCTAAAAACAAGGGACATAAACATAAAGTTGAAGATCCAAAGTCTACCCGGTCATGGTGTTCACCCTTACATAGAAATCTGGAACTGTTGGCTGTAGTTGAGGTCTCGTCTCAAATGCTGGAACACGCTCTGTACTCAACAAAAAGAAGAGCACAGGTAGCATCAGTATATCAACAAGTACTGGTAGGCATCATAGGTAGACCCAACTAGATGCCATACAAATAAGTAAACTAAATAAATGCAAAGTGATCATCATAGAACTTATAATAAAAGACAATAACACAATTATGATGCTTCACTTTAGAGGGAATAAACTCATACTCATGTATGTTTACACTTAGTCAAAGTTAGCAACAAGTTATAGAACAACATATTGTTATAATTGAACATTCAATGCACACGAATAAATGTACGAATGCAAAGATGTGCACACAATCTCTTTCTTTTCTCAATCACATCAACATCATTATGAACGTCATGATTTTAATAAAATCATCATCATCATAATCATCAAAAACATCATGAACATCATGATTTGTGTATCATTATCATCATCATCATCTCAACTACATCAATGGTTATGAATATGCAATGTAGTCAATAATCACAAGTAGTGCTCAAAAGTAATCACAAATACTTAATTCACATATAAGAACTGAGTCAAGCATGTCTAATTGCTATAATAAGCCATAACCTACCTCCATTCCTTACTCAAAGTCACCTCTAGGCCACAAGCTTTCCTTGTCTTTCTCTTTCACCTTCTTCGTGATCTATAACAACAAGATTACACGCCTATTTCAATTAATTCATCCCTTTTAACCACTTGGGATTAATAACTCATAATTTTTTAACTATAAATTTGCCCTCATTCATTATCTTAGGATTTTCTATACTTTAAACCTCATGAACCCTGCCTCATTTATCATGAACAACTATGATTCTACTCCCATTAATGTTTTCTAACACCCTAATATCATTAGCTACTAATTTTATATTCATTCCCATAAATTGAATTAAAACCATGAATTAGGGCTAAACCTCAATTTCCACCATTAACAAGTTTCTAATGATTTTCAGTTATCTTAAGAAGTAATTCAAGTTTATAATGTAAGATACTTACCTCTAAAGATGAAAACTTCTAAAAATTTGTAGTAAATTGACTTCCTCAGAGCCTTGGTTTGTTTTTCGTGAAGTGGAGAATGAAAATGTTTTATGGATTTTAAAATTGAAATATTTCTGTGTTTTACAGCTGCAATGGTAGAGTTACAACTGCAACAGTTCGCGATGAAATAGAGTCTACCGTTGCAGTGGTATCCTTTCTACTACAGCGGTTTAGTTTTCTACTGCAGAGGTCCCGGGAAAAAACATGGGACCTCTCTCCAATTGGGTCCATTTCACAACACATTCCTCAAAATACAACATCGTGAACTAACCTTTCCTCGATGAACTCTATAACTAGAGTTTTATAACTCTATTTTACGTGCCAGAAGCTGCTACAACTTCCTAAACTAGTTATCTATCTAGAAATATTGTTAAACATCCCCACCAACGTTCACATCAATACCAAATTTTCTTAGAATAGTACACCCTCAAAATTCATCTAATACTAGCCCCGCCCTAAATTCTTTAAAATTGCATAAGTAAAATTTGGTGGGGTTCTCACTTCCTATTTTTCAGCGTAACAATGATTTAGTTTATTACATTTGTATATTAAATTGCCTTATTATTATTGCCTGAGAGGGGGCTTGACTTGTTAATATTGGCCTTACTTAAGCATTTTTTGCCTTTATTATTGCAGAATACCCAAGTGAAGGGTTTAAAATAATATTGTTGATGTATTACATAACTATTTATACTGGTGGTGCCATACGATGGTTTTGATCATGAAATATTGTCATTTTGTGTTGATTCTGAGCTCATTCATAACTGTATCGAGTTGATAATTATCTTCTTACTTATTAGTTGTGAGCATTACATCCTTATTTAATCTATACATATTCATGAGAATTATACCACTGATAAATACTTATTTTTGAAAAAAAATGTGTCATCTTATAAAACTCCTATAACGAGGGATGTGCTAGTAAGGTTGATTGAGAAATACCAATTTTGTAAGAAAATGAGACGCTTTATAAAATGCCTATACCAAGGAATGTGCCGGTAAGGTTGATTGAGATTATAAATGTATATGGGTTGCGAACCAGTAGCGACCTATTCCGTCAATATTAAAAGGCACCTCGTTGTGGGAATGGATTACAGAAAAATTTTGAAAATACAATCTCGAATTAGTATGGGGTGACACGACTAAAAATTTCAAAATTTGAAATTTTGGGTTGGACTGAAGTCATCCAGCTATAGCGGAAATTTTCCCGCTATAGCGACCGGCAGGAGCTATAGCGGGATGACGGGACCAGAAACCTCAGGATGATTTTTATATTTCTCTTTCCTTTTCTTTAATTTTAAAAAGGATGAAGCTCACTCTAAATACTCTCCTAGAGTTACATCATGGCCTGGGAGTAATGGAGGGGACAAATTTCATGTTAATGGGGGTGAAAACCATGGTTTTTCCATTGATTTCATGTTTGAATTCACTTTCACAGAGTCAAAAGCTCACGTTCATGCCTCTGTAGCTGCTGCTTAGTGTCTAGGAAGGCTAGGTTTAACTGAGTAGTTGTACACCTGGGTTAAAAAGCATAAGCATGACATAAATTGATAAGAGATTGAATGTTTAGGCCTTTGGGCACGGTGTTTGGATGGATAAAATGGACAAAAACACGGTTAATTGGGTGGGAAATTAATGTTATGTTGTGGTATTGAAATGGTCCATGATTTTATGTGTTCACTTAGGTTTTGTCCATCCTTGTATGTTTTAATAATGGTGTAGTACCCAAAAATTTGATGGTCTATGTAATCGAAATACAAACTAGGTTATATATATGTTTGCTAATTGTTCTCCATAGTACTTGTAATAATGCTTGTTAAGGAAAAGTGAATGACTGTTGAATGATATCCTAAGTGTTAATAGAACGCAACGAACTTATATGTAAAGCTTGTTGGTTGTTACAAATGTTATTTTTTGTATTCATTGTAGCTGTGATTATTGTGATATCTATCATTATTGTGAGATATATCGGTAATTGGACATCTTTACAAGATTGGTTGATCTAAGGTTGGTAGACACGTGATGTCGTGGAATTGGTACATAAACAAGAGCTCATCCCCTGCAGGTCATGGCTAGTGGGCTACCATAAGACCCTTAGCATGTGTGTACAGGTATATGTTGAGTGTAACGGTTCCTTAAGTGAATCAGGGATTATGTGTTTTCTTAATTATGTTGGTTCCTTGAGTTGGACCTGACTTATCTCTTTATTGAGATATAGGTTGGTTCTAAAGTTGGATCGGGTTTATCTGCTTATTGAGATAAATGTTGTTTCCTTGAGATGGACTGGGCTTATCTGTTTATTGAGATATATATTGGTTCCTTGAGTTGGACTGGGCTTATCTGTTTACTTGAGATATATGTTGGCTTCTTATGTTGGATCGGGCTTATTTGTTTATTGATATATATATATATATATTGGTTCCTTAAATAAACCAGGTTATGTGCTTAATTGCTATATTTGGGTTCTAGATATGAACCGGGTTTCGTGATTGTTATTTGTAAAATTTAGGGGATGGATCCTTGGGTGGTTTGAGTTTATTGTAAGGGTGGTATAAATTAGTATTGCTTAATGACTTGTGTAACTGAGACATGGTGGATATAATCATCTGAATCATGGTTGTTGACTTTGAGACTTATTGGGAGTGGATGTGTTGACTTGAGCTGCTATCTATGTTAACTCAGTAGTAGGGTAGGTAAAGGTTAAATGTTACTGTCTTGTTAATTGTTCCTCATAAACTTAAAATGAATCCCTAACTTCTAGGGTGTTATGCACAACCGGACTTGTAGGATAAGGGTACGTATTCGTACGGGTCTTAATAGATAAAGTGTTATGGGTAATAAACTTTGGGAGGGTATCATTGAATTTTTTTATAATTATGGGATAAAGTCTGACTTGATGAAGTAGTGGAAAGTCAGTGATTAGGATGAACATGATAATAAAGAAATTTCTCCAATGATGAGGCTGGAAATATCTCAAGGTGATAAGGAATTGTTTGATGAAAGAACTTTGGTTAATAACTTTTAATTTGTATGGTTCTTTTTGGATATTTATATTATGTTTATGTGATTTAATTATGGTCGACCGATGATGCTTACTAGTATATGTTGTTTGTACTGATACTACTCTTGCTATACCCTTTTTGGGGTATAGCCTGGTTGCAGGATCAGTAGATATTTTCGGCTTGACATGGTAAGAATCTCCAGCAGTTTCTGTTATTGTTTCCCATGGAAGAAGTTGTGTCTTGGTTTTGTACTTTCTCTTAGTAGCTCTTGTACCTATTTAGACTAGTTCCTTGTGGAGGGTTTCAGTTGTATTCTTAAAGCTTTTTTAGTTGTAATTAAAGGTTTTGTAAACTAGTTGTAATAACTAAAAGTATTTCATTATTTTCTTATTGACTTCTGCATACGTTTTAACTATGTGGTAAGGGTTCTCGTATCTAGGTGGATTAGAGTAGGTGCCCACGCAATCCAGGTTGTTGGGTTGTAACAAGTTAGTATCAGAGCATAGGTTACCGATCTCCCAGTACAAGAGTAAATGTCGAGTGTGGATTGGTATATTAACGTCCACATCTAATCTTCAGGGTGCTATGAGGCATTTTAGGAAACTATTTCACTTTCTTCTTTCCTTTTATGCGGTCTGTGTGCTTGCTTGTATGAGTTGAATCCAATTGGTATATTTGGATTCCAATTGTTGTCTCAACAAAAAAAAGGGATGTCGTTTGACTCTTGTTGAAAAGACACAAGCAAGGAAAGTTGGAGTCGGGAGGGTTCTAATTGGTATCTGGCCATTGAGGCTATGTAAATGCATGGACAATCAGCTAATAGTTATCCATAAGGCAAATAAGGATAATAAAAAGGGCTTGTTCAATGATGAAATTTGAGACTTGTTCAATGATGAAATTTGAGATTTATAATTACGCGTATTGATGTTGCTTGAGTGGTTGTGACTATGTGCAATGTGATTAGGGTATCGCTATTAAATTCATGGTTGATAAAAGGTCATAACTTGGTTATTTGTTGATGGATAAAGGTATTAATTGCTATGTGATTTAAATGGGAATTGTATACTAAAATTCTAGGCATGGACTTATCATTGGTAGAATGGTAAGGGGATAAAAATGGTTTATGACTGTGGGAAACTCTTGTTTCAGGACAGTCAAAATTTGATTAATGACCATGGGAAAAAGGGCTATTGTTGAATAATAGCGGGACTTGTTTCTATGAAAAGTTTTCTTATTATGATTCATAACCGTTTTTAAATAATATGATGCTAAGTTCTTGTTTATGCATTGCTGGTTTCGGTCTTGGGATTATGTTAGAGGCCACAATGCGATTTCATATTTTAATGTTAAAAATAGGGAAGGGGAATGAGGGAATTTTGCAAAAAATAGTAAAATTTTTGGGTGTTGCTATTGGGGACACCATAGCGGTATTGAACCACTACCACGATCCCGCTATAGCAGGAATTTTTCCTCGATAGCGACATCACCATAGCAGCGTGCAAGCCGTTATAGCAGGATGGGCGGGGCAGAATCTCTACCCTATTTTCCCCTATTTTGTTTTTCATTCTCGGATTCCTTTAATTGTTAGTTTGAGCTACGAGCTACTAGATGAATTATAGAAATCGCATATAGAAAGGTAAAGCATGCATTCAATATAAAGATTATTAAAACTATCATCCATGTGTGATAAATAAATAAAAAGGAAGAGAAGGGAGAAATAATGTCTATTACATGCCCCAAATGGGGGAATCCCAAATCAATCATCATGTATAAAAGAGGGGCGCTGGGCTGATATGCACCGAGGGCCCTAGCTGGATGCCCTGTCACCATCGCGGGCTGCCAGGGTGGGGTCTTCTCTCTCTGCATTACTCAGGAAGGGAAACATCCATATATCCTTTGGCTCCAACTGGGGAAGCTCTTGGTCAGCGATTGCGCACCTAAACATGGCCTTCACGATCTTCCACATTCGTGTGAGCATGCGGTCTCGAGAGTGCATCCTCTTCTTTTCCTTATCAAGCTCTCTGCGAAACGCTGCATAATCCTGGGCAGAGGGAGATGGAGTTGTGGAGCTGGAAGGGATGTACTCTATAAATCTCCTGAATTCAGCCAAGTAGGCATCTAGGCGGCTGCTAGAAAGCTAGGGCTAAGGTTAGGGCTAGGAGGGAGGGGCAGAATCATCATCGTCATTGTCGACTTTCTTTGTAGCCCGGCTGCTCTTGGCCTCACCGACCTTCCTCTTCTTCTTCCCCCTGTACAAAGCCACCTTCACGCGGAGGGGGTTAAAGGGAATGTCCATCTCCACCTTGGTGTTAGCCTCCTCCTCGGGCTTCCCAATGTGCCTGCATAGTATAAAGACCATACAGAGAAGGTAGGGCCCCTTCTTGCTGCCTAGATAGAAGTCCTTCCACTCCATCACAATTTGTACCCCAATATTTTGCTGAATCCCATGCATAGCATAAGCCACCACCAGAGCCTGAGGGTAGGTCACGTCAGAAAAGTTGCCCAACAGACGAATTCTCTGGGACACCAGGTTCAGCCACCTTCTTCCATCGGCTGAAAAAAGGGTACTTGTGATGCCCTCAGTAGTGGGCTAGTAGACCTGGTCCCTAAACTCCTCCTTAACCAAAGTATCCAGCAGCCACTTTATGTCCATCTCTCGGGCCTTGGATAGGTGCCCAACATTTGAGATGTGCGGTACCTCAGTACCTTATTAATGGTCAGAATGTCCACAGGGACATTCACTCCATTGATGCGAATGATGGGGTAGGGCCTATCCTAAAGCACAATACAGAGTACAACATAAAACTCCCTAACCCATCCTGAGACCCCAGACGGGGGAGCCACCACTAGTAGGCCCCAGCTGAACTCCTGGAGCTGGTTGTAAAATGTAGGCGCCTTGTCCGCCACCCCTCTCATAATAGAACCCTGTCCTCTTGTACTCCAGATATCTCTCCCGACAAATGTCATCGAGGAATCTCCCATAGGCTGGAGCATTGTCTTAGTTTTCAGCCATTGCGGTGTTTGATCTGCAAAATCATTTAAAGGAATCAAGTTAGAACTCATAAAGTGCTAAGAAATCAAATTTCAGAAAAAGCCCAATGCCTTGGCCTATCTGGGAGGCTACTACACACTACAAGAAAACTATGAATTACCTGGGCATTTTACTTAGGGATTTTGTTCGCAGATATTTCTTGCGGATTTTCTTGGCAAAATCTGTAATTCCTAAATTCTAGTGTATTTTACCTGTGAAATTATTTTCTCAAGAAAATATTTAGGTAAATTTGGCGTCATTTTGCGCAAAAATATTACTGAGGGAATTATGTGGGAAATCAATTCGCAGATCTTATTTTCATAAGTAAATTCGTAAATAGAAAAGTAAAATAAATTATTTTATTAATGCGTAGAAAAATCCCGAGGTAAAGCTACATGCAGATTTAGTTAGGAATATTATATGAGAATTTTCCTGGAGATTTATCTGTGGATTTTGTTCCTACGAATTTAGCTGGGAATCATTTCTTGGGGATTTACCTGAGGATTAGATTACCTGTAAAATTACTTGGGGATCTTTTTATTGCGGATTTAGCTGAGGGTTTCTTCTTGGAGATTTACCTGAGAATTTTATTAAATGGGGAATTACTTGGGGATCTTTTTTGTTGCGAATTTAGCTTAAAATTTGTTTGAAAATTTACTTGAAAATTTTATTACCTCAAAAAATACTTGGGGATTTAGGTGCTAGAGATTTAACTTAGTATTTAAATTTAGGAAATTTATTTGCATATTTTCTTACAAGAAAATTATTTGGAGACTTCATTGTGCGGATCTAAAAAAGCTTAACAAACTTTTAAGCTTATTTCAAGAAATATGAGTAATAGTTTCTATTTGATAAAAAAGTTTTAAGAAAATTAAAAGTAATATTTTTCTGCAATATTCTCACTCTAATAAGGTCTTGAAAAGAAAAGGTTAAAAGCAATAATTTAGAAATAATTATTAATAACATTATCATATTTTGTTAAATTTATATATGGTTAAAATCATTTACCTTTTGAATTTTGATTTAAAAATTAACCCTCCATCCCCCACCCCTCAACTTTGAACAATAGATTTTGTCATCTTCATATGTCAATTAGATTTATTTAATAATCTTATATTATCATTTTTTTTATTTCTTTAAAATCATAAAATCTTTTTAGTTAAATCTATCTAAAAATTTTACCTATAACAACAATAACTTACCCCAGTGTAATCCTATAAAATGGGATCTTGGGAGGGTAGGTCTACACTAAACATTTTAGATTGTAAATTTATTTATAGAAAAAATGTATTATTTCCAAGATTAAAAAAAGAGTATATATTTATGATGTTCCATAATCAAACAAATAAGCTGAATGATAATGTTTAGTTTTACTAATAATAATCAAAGCTGTAATATCGATTTACTTAAGTGAAACTGTGAAAGTAACATATAGTTATAACTTTATAATCATATTTCAATGCAGTACAAAAAAATAATTAATAAAATAGCGGAAGATTTTTAATTAAATTTTAAAATATTATTAATCTAATTATGTTGCAAAGAAATTTAATTAATAATTTAGAAAATATTTTATAAATGACAATCAAAATAGTTTATCCATATTAACGGTAAAGAATAAGTGAGAAGTGAAACATGAATATACACACATATTTATATACATACATATCTAATGCATGTATTATGAAATAAAAATCATAAACAAATATCCTTAGATTTTGTAACAACTGCATAAAAGGAGTATTCTATTTAGAATTTTAATTAATAAGCTTAAATAAAATTTATAATAATATATAAAATTATTCTAAACTATAAGTAAAATATCTAGGTTAGAAAACCAAATATTATATATAGTATAAAAAGTTATTATATAGATGGAGAATTGAAAATTTCAAGGATAAAGTAGATATAGTATCGAATAAGGATGGAGAATGTTTATTATTTAAAAAAAATAAGGAGAAGATTGATTTTTAAAATAAAGTTGAAGAATATAAATCATTTTCACTCATTTATTTATTGATAGCATTGTCAAGTATATTTATTTATTTATTTAAAGTTGACTATAAGTAATTTCTTTTAACCGCTCTCTTGGAGCTTCCACCCTTTTTGCTTTTTTGGTGACTCAAACTTACAACCTTGGAGTTGGAAGTGAATGATGTTTATCATCCGAGCTAGGTAAAATTCAATTCCCTACTAACAATATTTTGTTTCAAATAAAAATTAAAAAAAAATAAAATACTTTTTACATTTTAATTTATGGATGGAAAACCGGGAGAAAAGTTACCTCATAGTCTCTCTGTACCACATCGGATGCAGAGAACAACATATTGGGCATATATTGAGCAAATTCCATCCGCATAACATAGGCCTAGGCGAAGTTAGCAGCTTGAGACAAAATGATTTTAATAGCAGGACAAGAGGTAATTTAATGCATTTGTTGTGTTGTGTACCTATATTTGTATGTCATTAAAAGAATTAAATAATTAAGAAATAAGAAATATGAAAAGTTTTAATGAATTAAAATTAAAATAATTAACGTGGTGGCCCGTGGGTGTGGCCTAAAACAGAAAAAAGGTAATATGTATGTATTGTGGTCATCAAAAATAAATATGAAAAAAGTGAATTGAAAACAAAAATAAATACAAAAAAAAGTGAATTAAAACAAATTAACCCTCTTTCACATTTTTTGCCAAAAATTCCTTATGACTTTACTTCGGATTTTTTCCTATGAAAATCCGCAAGATATAGCCTTTCTTGCACGAAATTTTATCAAAAAATTCTTGCAAGAAAATCCGTAGACAACTTATATGCGGTTTTAAAATCCCCATGTAACTTATATGGGGATTTTAAAATCCGCAAGTAACAATTACCCACGAAGGTTTTACCATCGAATTTTTTTCAGTAGGAAAATCCACAAGAAACTAGGTTACCTGTGAATTTTCATATATAATCCACAAATAAATCCCCATGTAATTTGCATTTTTCTAGTATAGCAGGACAAGACCGCTATAGCAGCCTTCATCGTCCTCAGCTACTTAACAGGTGCAACAATGGCACCTCTTGACAAAAAATCCCAATTTAGCGTTCCAACTTCAGATCAGTGTTTTTAAAGTACCCTTACACTAGTTTATGCAAAAATTTGCGCATAATAACTCCTAAAACATGCCCAAATCATCAAAAAAAATAAAAAATTAAGAACAACCCTTCATATTCCCTAAAGTTTAGAGCCTACTTTGGCCAAGAACTCCGTAATTCTTACGCCCAGAATGCTATAGAAGCGTTGTAGATGTAAGGGAAGCACCCATACTTTAAAATTTTGGCCAAATCAACCCCAATCTCAAAATTTCAAAAAACAAGCCCAAAATCTATTCTATTCAACGATTTCAAGCTTAAAACAGGCAGAATTTCATGTGATAAAGTAAAAGGACAAAGTTTATCTATAATTACCTTGTTTCTAATGACGAGAGCAAACTGATAGGGGAGGGAAGGGGAGTTTTTTGAGTGAAGGAGCGAGAAATGGGTGAGAAGCCCATTTCTCTCCTCTTTAAACTATTGGCTTTCGTTATAGCAGCCCTCTCCTGCTATAGCGATGCTTTTATAGCGGAAATATTCTCGCTAGAGTGGGATCTAGTCCCTCAATGTGTGAAAATATTTCATTTGTTATGTTTGAGTTCTTTTCGTTTCGGTATATTGACGAAGCCCTGGATTACCTTGGGTGGTCAAGAAATGTTATGCTCTAATAAGTCTCGTGGGATTTGTAAGGAAGGAAGATTCCTTGACGAAACAGAGTGGTAAAAAGTCACAATTAAAAATTTTAGTGTACCAAGGGAAAATGAATATTCGGCATTCCGCGTAACGTCTGTAAATACGTTGGCGTGGTAAGAGCGTTAAGGTTCAGTTTAAACTCGTGCTGTTCTTTCTATATCGTGATCGTTCGGGAATGAACAATGGGCGAATTGGTTTCTTTTGTAATGACCTATTATGTCGTTATTAAAAGGCACCTCGTTATGGGTATGGGTTACAAATTTTTTTTGAAAATATGAACTCAAATTAGTATGGGGTGACACGACTAAAAATTTTGGAATTTGAAAATTTGGGTCGAACGGACATCATCCCGCTATAGCGGGAATTTTTCTGCTATAGCGGCGCCGCCATAGCTGTCGGTAGGCCGCTATAGCGGGGTGACGGGACTAGAAACCTCAGGTCAATTTTTATATTTCTTTTTTCTCCTCTTTAGTTGTAAAATGGATGAGGCTCACTCTTAAAACCCTCCTAGGGTTACCTCATGACCTGGGAGCAATAGAGAGGAGGGATTTCATGTTAATGGGGTGAAATCCATGGTTTTTCCACTGATTGTAAGTCTGAATTCACTTTCATGGAGTCAAAAGCTCGCGCCCATACCTCCGTAGTTACTGTTTGGCATCTAGATAGGCTAGGTTTAACTGAGTAGTAGTAGACCTGGGTTATAAAGCATAAGCATGACATAGATTGATGGGAGATTATATGTTTAGGCCTTCAGACACGGTGTTTAAATGGATAAAATGGACGAAAACTGGGTTAATTGGGTGGGAACTTGCTGTTATGTTGTGGTATTGAAATAGTCCATGATTTTATGTGTTAACTTTATTGTTGTTCATCCTTGTATGTTTTAATAACGGTGTTTACCCAAAAATTGAGTTAAACTTAATTAAATGCTTATTCATTAAAGGTGGTTAGAGTTGGTGGATTCCAAAGAATAGACGATGGTAACTAGAGGAATGAAAAATTAGTAGTTTGTCAAAGGTTAGGATGAATAGTTTGGAGTGGTTATGCCACCAGATATATGTGCAAGTTGTAGGTAATAGAGTGTGTAGTCGAAAAGCAACCTGGGTTATATATATGTTTGCTAATTGTTCTCCACATTGCTTATTTTAATGCTTGTTAAGGGAAAGTGGATGACTGTTGAATGATATCGTAAGTGTTAATAGCATGCATTGAACGTATATATAAAGCTTGTTGGTTGTTACAAGTGTTGTTTCTGTATTCATTGTAGTTGTGATTATTGTGATATCCGTCATTATTATGGGATGTACCAGTAATTGGACATTTTCATGGGATTGGTTAATATAAGGTTGGCAGACACTTGATGCCTGGGATTTGATACATGGAAAAGAGCTCATCCCCTGCAGGTCATGGCTAGTGGGCTAACATAAGACCCTTAGAATATGTGTGCAGGTATTTGGTGAGTGTGACGATTCTTTGAGTGAACCAGGGATTATGTGTTTTCTTTATTATGTTGGTTTCTTGAGTTGGAATGGACTTATCTGTTTATTAAGATATATGTTGGTTCCTTTAGTTGGATTGGTCTTATCTATTTATTGATTTATATGTTGGTTCTTTGAGTTTGACTCGGCTTATATATTTATTGAGATATATGTTGGTTCCTTGTGTTAGACCGGGCTTATCTGTTTATTGAGAAATATGTTGGTTCCTTGAGTTGGATCGGGCTTATCTGTTTACTTGAGATATATGTTTGTTCCTTGAGTTGGACCGGGCTTATCTATTTATATATATATATATATATATATATATTGGTTTTTTCAATGAACCAGGTTTATGCTCTTAATTGCTATATTTGGGTTCTAGATGTAAATCGGGTTTTCTTATTGTTGTCTGTAAAATTAAGGGGATGGATCCTTGGATGGTCCGGGTTAATTACAAGGGTGGTATAAATTGGTATTGCCTAATGACTTATGTAACTGAGACATGGTGGATATAATCGTCTGAATCATGGTTGTTGACTTAGAGACTTATTGGGAATGGACATGTTGACTTGAGCTGCTGCCTATGTTAACTCAGTAGCGGAGTAAGTAAAGGTTAAATGTTACTGTCTTGTTAATTATGTCGCATAGACTTTAAATGAATCCCTAACTTCTAGGGTGTTATGCACAATCGGACTTGTGGGACAAGGGTACATGTTTGTAAGTGTCTTAATACACAAAGTGTTATGGCTAATAAACTTTGGGGAGGGTATCATTGAACTTATTTATAACTATGGGATAAGGCATGACTTGATGACTTAGTCGATAGTCAGTGATTAGGCTGACCATGATAATAAGGAAAGTTCTCCAATGATGAGGCTGGTAATATAATATCCCAAGGTGATAAGGAATTGTATAATGAAAGACCTTTGGCTAATAACTTTTAAGTTGTATGCTTCTTTTTGGATATTCATGTGATGTTTATGTGATTTAATTTGGGTTGACCGATGATCCTTACCAATACATGGTGTTTATACTGATACTACTCTTGTTATACCCATTTTAGTGTATAGCTTGGTTGCAGGATCAGTAAATATTTCGGGCTTGACATGGTAAAGTTCTCCAGCTGCTTCTGTTAGTGTTTCCCACGGGAGAAGCTGTGTATTGGTTTTGTACTTTCTCTTAGTTGCTCTTGTACTTGTTTAGACTAGTTCCTAGGGGAGGTTTTCAGTTGTATTTTTAAAAGTTTTTCAGTTGTAATTAAATGTTTTGTAAACTGGTTGTAATAACTAAAAACATTTCATTATTTTTTTTATTGACTTCCGCATATCTTTTAAATGGGTGGTAAGGGTTCTCCTATCAAGGTGGAATAGAGTAGGTGCCTGCGCGATCCGGATAGTTGAGTCGACAGAACCCCCCTTGGGTGCTGTCCTGAAGTGCTGAGGCTTAGAAGGTATATACAAAAGTCCTACCATCATTGCATTGCATTTGCATCTTCTATGATTCTTTTATGTATTTGTTGATATATGTTTGGATTCCATATATATATATTTCATGTGAAGTTTTCCTTTTGCCTTATTATATTGTAGAACTATTAGTGGAGACGGTGTAAGCTACCATTTGGGAACTTTTCTGTATGCAGGTGACATGCTCATAGTATCTTTTACTTGTTTTGTTTCCCATTTTGCTTAGTCGACGTATGATACCTACTAAGTACAAGTGGACCATACTCACTCCTACTGTGTCCTTTCGGTGTAGATTTCAGTATGAGTACGAGCCACGATAGCTGATTTGTATGATGACAGTTGATTTTTGGAGTACCGGGTGAGCTCCCCATTCAGGGCCTTATTCCAGTCTCCATCTATCTTTATCATATCTTTATTATTATTTGGAGACAGATATTTGTATTTTCAGTTTCATAGTATGTATTAAATGCTCTATCTACTTATGACACCATTTCTGGGATTTATTTATTTTGTTCAGATTTCCTCTATGTTATACATTTTAGCTTAACTTCGTTCTAGAAGTCTCGCCTTATGGGTTTTCTTTCTTATTTCACTTGTCTTCGCTTCTATGGGGTTTGCCTTACCTATTAAAGCTAGTTCCAAGGTAGGTGCCATCATGACCTCAACTTTTGGGTCATGATAGAATGGAAGAATACCATAATAAGATCTGCAAGAAAATAGTTAGAAAAACAATAATGACTTAGATGATTCCTGTCCTTGGATCAAGAGACCATTGAGTTCCATAAAGAAAAATATTCAAGTATTTAACTCAATAGTATATAGAAGAGTTCAAACCATTCAAAGAAATTAATTTGTTTTTGGACAGAATTTAAAATCTCATAATAAATTTCCTAGATGTTATTTCTTTCATTTTTTGAAATTTATTGAAAAACCAAGTTTTTAAAAAAAATATTTCTAGAAGAATAAAACTCTTTTCTAAGTTTTTCCTTATCAATATGAAAATCTTGATTTAAAACCCCTAGCTCTCCACCTACGGACGAGTAAATAGGGGATTGGGGCTGGTCATTATGGATTTCAATTGTGGGAGATGTTTCCACAGAGTAATTGGCTTGTGGTATCCTAGATTCGAAGTTAACAACCTCAATTCTAGAAGGAAATGAAGAAACTGAGTGTCTAGCAGTTTGGATTGGTTTTCCTTCTTGAGGCCTATGTTGATTGTCATTAATTAGATTTGCTTTTTTTTTTTTTAAATCACCCCTAACCCAGAAAACCATAAGTGGAGCAGATATCACCTTCGAACTTCCTCCATCACAAGGATTTACAATGACTTTTGCTGATAAATTAATCATTGCAGCACCTTTCAAATGAAAAGCTGAAAATGAACAAGTTAACAACAAAGATATTAAGAATCTTTTTAAATAAAATAATTATACAAATAAATATTTGCATGCTCTTGGTGAATATTTGATTTTAAAATCATCCTTAGCACCACCTACGACTCCAGAACCTTCTGTGGCCTCAACCTCTTCAATTCCATTACTCAAACCATACGAAATCCCTAGAACATTTACTAGAGAACTCCAAATACATAATTCAAAAGGATCCAACACCTCTTACTAGAGGAAAGTGGAGACTCTGATAGCACAGATGATGAATTTAAACAATAGTTCAACCAAATTGAAAATGTCGACTTAGAGTCTTCTCAGTCTGACAAAGAAGACTCTCTCTCTCTCTCTCTCTCTCTCTCTCTCTCTCTCTCTCTCTCTCTATCTATCTATCTATCTATCTATCTATCTATCTATCTATCTATCTATATATATATATATGTGTGAAAATTATCTTTTATATCTATTTAGATTGTTAATTGCAAGTCGTAGCAATACTTTATATAATTATTTAATTAAGGTTTTAATTGCAAGTTATAACAGATTTTTAAAATTTTATTTATTTAACATATATATATATATATATATATACTAGTTTAGGGTACGTGCTTTGCACGTGTGTCTTACGTTAATTAATAAAATTGTATACACAAAAAGAAGAACACAACTAAAAACTAGCAATACGTAAAAATGTAATTTAAAAATATTTTAATTCTATTGATAATATTGACCATAAATAATTAATAAACTTACGAACGTTGAAAGATATATAAGGAATTACACAATAATCAATTTATGGTTATAAATAATGGTAATCTATAGTTACACACCTAATAACAAAAAACAAAAAGAAGAAGAAGAAGAAGAAGCGGAAAATCCTGTAGATGAGGAAAATTTCTAATTTTTTTTTTTTTACATATTGTATAACGTACCTCTACAGATTGAGCAATAAATTATTAATATAAAGTAAATTTGATTAGAGCTACACAATGATCTCTTTCACCTCCTCTTCTTTTTCAGTACACTCTTGTTCAACTCTTTTGAACCCAAAAAGAAGCATAACGATGCTCAGGTGAATTGCATCATCTAGTTAGTCCAAGCTATCGATGTACCCTTAGAATGTGATTGGACTTAAACCATGAGCATATTGTTTCGATCGAAACAATAGGGTGTCGTGCGAAAGTAATAAAGAAACCTTAAACGACAATAGCCAAGAGAAATTATAAAAAGACTCATAATATATTAAATTAATTTTGTCAATTGAACTACATATGACATATAAAAATGAAAAAAAATAACTATTGAAAAAAACATGCTCCCAAATAACTAAATTCATTCGAATGATTTCTATCTGTAAAAGAGTTTTAAAGGATAAATATTAATTAATTATAATAAAGTTTTAGTTATGAAAGACATGCTATATTTTTATCAATGTTCTATTTTCCATGTTGAGGACATGTGTGGTCGTAGTTATTTTGTAAAATTTACTGCGACTTTTTTTTCTTGTTCTTCTCAAGAAATAAATTACTCGTTTAATTAGCTAGACCTTCAAACCTATGTCATTTAGCAGCAATATAAAATAGTACAACATCAAACCTTACAATATTTTTAGATTCTTTTTTTTTTTTACTTTATTATTTTTTTACCCCTTTTTAGGAGCTTCCACCTTCTTTTTTTTTGCTCCCTTGTAACTCAAACTCCCAACCTTTTTTCCTTAGAGTTGAAAGTGAGGGGTATTTAGCATCTGAGCAAACTCCATCATTTTTTTTTAGATTCTTTGGACTCTAGATAAGATGCCTCTTAAAAGATCAACAAAATAAATATATCCAAAAATTTATTGGATTTCTCTTGCTATCCAACAGAACATGCACTAATGATTAATAGCATAATAACCTGGACATAAGTATTTTTTGCATATATTATTTTCGTATTGTTTGGCCCTTCAAAAGCTGAAAGTGAGACAAATATACCATCAGTTTCACCGAAAAAGTATATATCACTACTGAAGGAAGAAGAGGACATTCTGAATAGTATACATATAGAATGATAGATAAATCCACCACCAAAAAAGAATGAGATGCTTACCAGTAATTAATGTCCCCAAGTACCAAACAATCTTGTAAATATATATATATATATATATATATATATATATATAAACATCACAATATCACAGTAGAGCAATATACATGACCACAGCAAGGAAAAGAGCAAATGGAATGCATGGTGGACATTTTGTAAATTGCAAGGTGCGGAAAATAGGCATTAGAAATTTAACTCTATATAACAGGAGTTTCTTAATGAAATATCATTGGAATACTTTTTGGATGGTAATAGATATCGAAAGCAAGAAAATACAATATAGTTCTAAACCTAAATTGACTTTCAAATCAAAATAAAGAAAATACATTGTAGATCCTAACTTATGACTTTTGACTTATAAGTCAAAAGTTATAAGCCCATTCAAACACCCACTTAGTCTTTCTTTGTATTCGACTCTGTAATATACAATGATGGGAGGTTAGCAGGGTGAAAGAACCCCAACAACACCTAACCATAAAGTTGTTGGACTCCTCTCCATTGCATGGAGATCAAACTTTTAAACAAATTATAAAACAATTAAAAATAGACATATATGGACTGTAAAGCTGACAGCAAAATTACAAAGCAAAATGGAAGTGATAATTTTATGAAAACTAAAAGTAATACTAACTATATTCTTCCGGCCATCCTAGAAAGTAAAATTATTGTTCTGAAACTTGGTTCCACCTTAAGTTTGTGAGAAGTAATTTGGTCGTATAATTCATGCTAAATTTAAAACTGACAACTACTTTCCGAAACCAATAGTACCTAGATGAGGTTGATTAAAGGCATTAGATCTTTTCAGAGAAACCCAAAAACTAAAAAAAATAAATCATTCTAAGCTTAAAACATTGCATTATTTAGTGTTATAAAGACTACAATTAATATTTTCCTTCTCTGCAGTGTTTAGTTAAAAAGTTTTTTAAAAAATAACAAACACATCAACAGACTAATTATTTTGTAATTAGCTTATCTTTTATCAGTATCTATCATCAGAAACATGATTATATTGTAGGATTTGCAAGGTGATCATAACACACGGAAGACAAATACAATACTGGACAGATCAATTTATGTTTATAATTTATTTACATTTAAAGAATAGGTTCAATTCAAACCTATATGAGAGTTATAGTTCAAAGCATCTATCTAGCTACTTTAATTTTATTATTCCACTTTATCTGATAAGGGTGGACTCCTCCATTATCGAGTAGTGATATCTTCCATTGAAAACTAAGAATACCAACATACACATATGAAGTTTAATTGCATAAAATTTTCATTTAAACAAATAAAACAGATAAACCTTTGATTTTTTTGGCTACTTCATTCGACGACAATATGCGTGTCGTCCACCAACTGAGAGAGAAACACAAGAAATTATCAAAAGGAGAGAGTCCACATTCAATTTTTAATTATGTATGATCCGTAGATAATCTTTAAAACTATTAACTAAAGGGCACGGAAGATGATAATAATAAATGCAATATGACGATCAATCAAAATTAAAAGAAGAAGAAAACGTAGAGGTACAAATGATAAATCAAGCGGAAAACTAAACCCTAGTAATTGCTAAGACAATCAACATAAGATAAATTCATGAGACCAACAAAAAAGATAATGTAAAACGGTAAAAGTCTAAAGAACTTACCTTCAGTAAGAACCAACATAAAAGATGGTCAACTGGGCAGGACCTGGGGGAGTCTTGGGAGTACCCCTGCCAATAGAGAACCACAACAAACTCAAAGATAAGACTTTTCTCCGCAGACATTTTATATCAATCCAAAATAACATGAATTAAAAAAGTATATGAGTTACGATTAAAATAATTTGTACGATATTTGTATCAACTTTAAATTAATAATCGCTAATGAGATATTATGAATAAAAATTACTAATCACAATCTGTTAATTTACAAATCAATCAAAGGTTAATGAAATTTAAAAATATTCTAATTAACTTTGATACGAGTGGAGGCTGGGAGAAGGAAACCAAGCGAGTGGAAGGAAGAAAAATTGAGTTGTGGAAAACTTGTGCGAAAGGATCATGAGTTGATGTCGTAAAGATAGCAGAAGAAGAAGCTGCCGTAGTTTTTAACAAAATATTACTTAAATAGAGTTTTGTGGAAATTCGTTTTTTTATATAAGGTAAAATTCTTATTGATTTAGAAGTGTTGAATATTATGATTTTTTACCTAAATCAAATAAGGATTTTAATTAATTTCAAGTCAATAATTAAATGACAATTATTTGAGGGAAATAGTGAAAAAATAATTTTGTCTATTGCGAAGTGTTTTAATGAAGGGCAAAAAGTTCGAATCACTTTTCTAAGGGTCTTCACACTTTTAATATATTATATATATATATATATATATATATATATAAATTTAAATCCCTCCTAATTTCGTGTTTATCTTTTTCCTCTCTCCTCGTTTAAATAGTCTAATTTTTGTTTTTATCCTTTCCCTCTCTCCTCATTTACTGTGTAGATAGTTATTGTAGGAGTAAAATTTGGTCATTAAATTATCTTCTTTTTTACACGTTTTTTGCATTTTCAGAAGAATAGTATAATTTATTTACTTTCCCTATTATATTAGGTTTTGTTTTACTATGTCCTGTATGGGTAGGATATATAATATGGTATGTTCACCTTATTATAAAAAAGTTTTTTTTATATGTATGAAATAGGTGTATATAAATGTTTTACTTAATACTTTTTTATACCAGTTTATATACAAACAAGATTAGTGTATTGATTGTGTATAAAATGCGATATATCTAACTAGTTTAATTTTAATTTTTTAGGTTTGAAATTTATATAACAACTGAAATATTTTATTTTTTTAAAATTATTTTTATACGTTAGTATGTAAGAAATTTGTGCATATTTTAGTGTATTAATTGTGTATAAAATATGGTACATTTAATTAGCTTAGGTTTGCTTTTTTTGTTAGGTGTCTAAAATTTATATATAAATTTGTGTATTTTTTTTTTTTTGTTTGTTTATACAAGTTTGTATGTAAGAAATTTGTATACAAACTAATATAATCATGAATGCGAAGTTGTTCCTGAATTTGCTATTTCATTAAAAAAATCATAAATATATAAAAATATGTTTTATGTATGAATTGTATCTAAAATATGATAAATTTAACTAGTTTATATGTACTTTTATTTTCTGGGTTCTGAATTTTGTAATGTATGTTTCGGCATTGTTAGTTGCTTATCAAGTTGTATTGTTTAATAAATACACATAAAAAGAGCACTAAGCTTGATTTTTTAATAAAACTTCAAACAACGATTTTATATTAACTGTGTATGAAAAGTTATTCACTAAATTCTCTATTTCTTACAAAAGAAAATTGAAAATCACGTTGAATAATGTATAAAATCTGATTCATGAATAAAATTTACATTTTGGAAGGATTAATTAATATTAAAAAAATATTATTTAAGAAAATGAAAGAGGAAGAAAATTAAGGATTTCTCATAAATCCTTTACCCTTTTTTTTTACTTTGTTAGGCGGAGAATTTGGGGGGATTACACAGTAAAAAAAAAAAGTAAGAAAAATTAGGGAGAAAAAAATTTAAGGATTTGTTCAATCCTTTACCCTTTTTTCTTAAACTTTTTTTGTTTTAGAATTGCTATTTAATTTTTTTAATTTTTTTTGGTTTTAAAAGTTGCTATTAAGTGCAATCTAAGAAATATTGCTATGACTTGCAATATATAATCTAAGGATGTATATTTTAACTTTTTTCCCTATATATATCCATTTATGATATTTAATTTCAAGTTCTCTATGTATAAATGATTAATATTGAATACTTTTATAATATGAATATACTTTCTAAATTTTAAAATCAAACACTTATACTTATGAAAATTTTACACTTACACCTCCTATAAAGTGTAGCTATAATTAAATATATTAAAATATGATTATTAAACGACAAACTATAACCATAAATAAAATGTTTTTGTGAAGCTATTCATACAAAATTTTAAAACAAGGGTAAAATTTTTTTCATTCATTTGATTAAAAAAGAACAAATATTTTTTTAAAATAGGAAATGATACAAATTATTTAATAAGATACAACAGTTATTAGTAATAGCTTTCTATGGCTTTAATTAAATACGTAAGTTATTTGTAAGTTTATTTAACTATAATATCTTATTATATATAATTAGTTAGATGAAGTTTCTCCTTCTCCAATTGTCGGGAGAGGTTTTCCGAACCGGTCGTCCGGAATTTCATTTCGTAAAAAAGAAAGTAAAAAACAAGTGAGGAACCCTGGAAATAAAATGTTTGTTCCGATAACGCACAAATTCCGCTTTTTATAGGACCAAAAATTCTTTCACAAAATAATCCAGATCGAGATTTTTTTTTTCATCGAAAACGAAGAAGGCCGAGGATGGCCGTAGGTGCGTCTTATCTGAAGGGAACACGCCTTTTTGACCGCCGTGGTATGATTGCCGGGCCTGGCCCATTCAAATCAAAATAGAACGAGCACCTACGACTTAAGGGAATGGAATGTCGACCACAGGGTGAGAGAATCTGCCTCTTCCCTGTCCTAGGTGTGGACGAAGACCGAGACTTCTCTAAGAATAGAAAGAAAGAGACGAATTTCGAATTAGAGTAAGGGCACGCTAAGACATTCCTTTTCGTGCGTTTTTTTCTTTCTGGGTTTCTTAGGGCCCTCCGTCTTCAGAACGGTCCCCTCTGAATAGTCTACGTGGACCCTAGTTTCTATTACTATTAATTCGAATTAATCCTGTAATGCATACAACCTTTACTCTCTTAAAGAGCAGGAGGTTTAGCGTCAACTCATTCAATGAATGTTCTTTCATTCACCACTGAAAGCCCTTCTTTTATTGTTGTTCCTCCCAGATACATAGCTTACATACCCGTCTCAACATTCTTGGAAAACAATGGAATCGAGGGCTTGGGCCACTTGCCTCGCCTTTTTTTTTTTTGCACCTATCCTTCTTGCTTGCTTACCTATAGCTCTCTTGTCTTAATGACTCTTCCTCTTTTCTAGGTTTTTTTTCTGAGTTTTATCTGATCAAGGGCCGGGGAACAAGGGTCCTGGTACTATCCAGGTGCGAAGAACCCCGGAGGTGACTGCAATGAGCAGAAATCTCACTCACGGGCCTAAACGACGAGCAAACACTCGAACGTGAGAGCAAGGGGCCTTCGTTGCCCTTGAATTCCGTTCCCTAGTTCAATTCGGAACTCCAGATGTGTAAGTAGCGGCCAAGTGGCTTTGTCCTTTTCATCTGCTAGAGGTTGTAACAATCCAAACGATCCCACTACATCAGGACCCTTTCGACGTTGCATTGCTTGTTGTTTTGTCTGGTTCAATAATACCGCTTATCCTAGTGAATTTTACGGACATACTGGACCAGAAGCTTCTCAAGCTCAAGGAAAGAAAAGTCACAAAAAGCGATCCATATGATCATAAAGAAAGGCTTGCCTATACGTCTTTCTAGCGTACGCGCGGTTCACCCAGGCTTAACAGGGCCTTACTTATTCAGGGGGGAGAGTGGAGCCTCGAAAAACACTGTTGAGAGGAAGATCCTTGGCCCCTCTTCATTCTCTACAAGGTTCCAAACCTTTCTTCAACATAGGTGACAACGAGCCAGGCAGAGATGGATCTGAAATAGACAATGGCTGGAGAATTCAGACTACACCAACTTTTCTTTGAAATAGAGAAAGAAGAAAAATTTATACAGGAGCGCAAGGAACTCCTTATAAGGTTCTGGAAAAAACTTCCAACAGACAGAAGGGAGAGGGGCTTTTTCGAAAGGCTAGAAAGTTTGATGTATATAGATATAGTGAGTGTGCGTGCGTCTTCTTAGGACTATTCTGGATGTACAATTCAATTTCGGTAGTAATATTCCATTTCAGTTGGAAAATGCAGCGTTGTGTCTTTGTTGTGTATGTATCACTAATGCTTCCCTTTGTAACTCGCTCTTTCCAGCTCTGAAAGGTAGGAGTATCGAACCAGCCAGCACGCACTATCGGGTCAGCCGGGTAGATTTAGGCTCCTTCCCTTCCACTGCGTAGCTGTGCTAGCCACATCAAGAAGCCTAGCCCAATCCCGCTGGTTTGCACTCACAAAGTGCCTCAAGCCAAGAAGGTACGAACGAAGTGACGAGCCCCTTTAGAAGATAGGGGCGGCTTAAGCTACTCGACCAGACGGGAGAGGACACCAAAGGAAGCTGGTTCACCTATAGAATTCGTAAATATAGATCGGCTAATTGTTCTCGGATAGCACCTGCACCAGTAGAGATTTCTCGATTGCAAAATGTATCGAAACCCTTAGGACCTCGATATGGTTTTATTCTGTTTATCGTATCGGAGGTTATGTTCTTTTTTGCTCTTTTTTGGGCTTCTTCTCATTCTTCTTTGGCACCTACGGTAGAGATCGGAGGTATTTGGCAGATAGCCTAGCTAATTATGCCATTGATGAGGAGATTTCTGGCACTTTTGAGGAGTTCCACCAGTTGCCTGCACAAGCTAGAAAGCTTATCAATGTTGATAAAGCTCAGATTTCTTCGTTTAGAGTCAAAATGAAGGATGATTAAGAAGTGGAATAAGCAAGCAAAGAACCCAACCAAGCAAATCGAATCTCCTTGACCCTGGCACAGCGAGTTCTTGTACTACTTGATTGACTGGTAAGAAAGAGCTTCCGTAAGAACTGGAAGACTCTTGTATGTACGGTAACCCTCTCTTCCGCTACTGGTGGACTGTTGCACAGAAAGGGCGACAGAAGGAACCTTTCTTAGCGCGCTTTTCAAGCTACTGGACTTTCGCCATCTAGGGTGCAACATTTGGGCTGCTTCGTCTAGCTGCACTACGCTTGTATTGCTCTCCCACAAACCCTTTTTCACGGTTTAGGCAACTCCCATTTCGCCCGCCGCTACTACTATATGGTAGCGGCAGGAAATTCTTTAGCCTTAAATCAGGATATTCAGGAAGAACAGGTTATTCCAGCTCGATACCGTCAAGAATTCTTGACTATTGCATGGAGTGTCGCTTCGGGAAACATGGGTATTGAAAATCTTAAAAACCCGTAGGTTCCCGCAGAATAGAAGTCTCACTACTAGCTTTTAGTCTTAAGCAGGCAGCGGCGGTCAGGAATGAATGTTCTACTAAACTATCCGCCATTTCATTAGGACAACACTTGCTTAGTCTTTTTCTAGCTTGATTGCGAAGCATGGTTTGGAAAGGTCAGGATTATTCTGAAGAAAGGGCCTACTATCTTCCAGAATTAGCCGTTCCTCCGCCTTATTCTTTTGAAGGGAAGGAATTTCTCTTATTGATTCCCCCAAGTCAATCCTGAACAGTCTATCTACCCTTTCCTCTTGTTGAAGACAAGAATAAAAAGAAGGAAGAAGACAATCGATTCGGTAACCTTCTTCCGGCATCTCACTACGATAAAGACGAAGTAGGGTTATGGATAGCCCCATTAAGACCAATGCATCCATTGTTTCCTTTTCCTTCTGCACCTTTTCCTTGAAATGAGAAAGAAGATGGTACACTTGAATTGTATTATTTAAGTGCTTATTGCTCTACTAATAGAATAGCAGTATAAAGGCCTTTTTCGAGGCCAGGTTTCTGGTTAGGGATTCTAATTGTTGTACCCACATGTTTTCTTTAAAAAGGAAGTAAGGCCACCTCTGAAATTTGAGAACCAGCTGGAACTTGCGATCGACGTTCTCGAACCTGTTCCAAAGTCACTTTAGGATTCGGTTTCCAATTCGGTTGATGTTCCGACATCCCGAATCGAGGTGGCTCTAAACTCAGGTTGCAACAAACAAGGTTCGGAGAACAACCTAATTACGAAAGAAACCCTGTTGATTCGCCAAAGATCTACAAGTCTGGACTCAATCAGCATTACTATATATTTCCACTCTCCCATGGCCATGATTAGTATAGATCATACCTTTGCCAAGATAACTGCGCTGGTCGTAATTGATCGACTTTCATGCTAGTTCTTGCTCCAGCATGAAAGTTTTGGCTCTTCATTCTTTTCTATTCCTGCCGCGATCAATCATTATAAAGGACCTATGCTGTCAGGACTGCTTTCTAACAAGCGAAGAACTTCTTCTACTCTATTTATTCTTTCAATCCAGGTTCTTATAGAAGAGATACAAAGAGACGGCTATCTCATATATCTCGAGTAAGGAGACGGGACGGGTTTGATAGTTAGAGTTCTATTTCTAGGAAGGAAGAGACTATCGGGAAGCTCACTCTCGGCCGGGCTCGAAGCACCTTTCATGCGCGAGGAACTGTCTGAAAGTGAAAGGCATCATTGGTAGGCGGCCAAGTGAACATTCCTGGGTGATTGAAGATAGGTAGGCGCAGTGAATCGGCAATCGGGCAATTCGTTAAACGATATCTGTATAATGAATACCTCTTCTGAAGCCATACCGCGAATCTCTTGTCTTCTGGTAAAGGGTCGAAATCAGTCCACAAATGACTTCCTTCTTCAAATTAGATCCCTTCCATCGGTCGCATCTGCCCTGTCTCAATCGGTCGAGCTAAGTCTTCCTCAATGACCGATCACTTTTCAGCATATTTCGGTAAAGCCTTAAAGGCAAGGAAAGCTTTCAAGCTACTTAAGAAAGAAACTAAAGAAAGAAAAGAATTGAAAAGACAAAAAGGAAAGAGTGCAAAGAGAGATACGGAAAGGTTGAAAAGTCCCTCCGAGGGCGACTCCCATACAATTCTTGCGAGAGCTGGAGAAGCGTCTACGGGTAACGCAACGTATCCATATAACTGAAACCCAGATTCAAGGTCGGAAGAATAGAAAACAGACTCTAAAATGGAACCCTTTCTCTAGCGGCCTCTTGGCTTCTTTCTTTACAATCAGTCCAGGCCAGTAGCTGCTCCTGGCTTTCGAACAGCTAGAGCACCGACAGATAGAGCGAAGAGTCCATAAGGAGAAGATCCAAGGCTTGTCGTAGATAAGAGTTGTATACGATAAGTTTGAGTCAACTATATTATTTGCAAGAATTTCTTCTCTCCAATCTTGTCTCCTCACGAAGTGGCTGCACACACCTGTCTTACAGATAGAGTCAAGCACGAGACGCCCCGGTTGACCACTCAGAAATTTCATAAAAAGGGCTTTCTAGAGATCCCCAATGACCAATCCTCGAATCCTTATTCTAATCTAGGTAGTCATCCACTTCGAATCGAATAGTAAGTCAATCCGTACCCCAGTCTATTCTTTTCTTCCCCCGTAGCGGAGAAGGTTCTTTTGCTTCGAATCTTGGAGGAAAGTGAATAATAATCCTTGTGATATAGTGCTTTACTCAGTCTCTCCGTCAGACTAGGGTTGACAACTAAATTCAGTCTTCGAGACCCCATAACATAAGAAAGTCGTGGAGTGCATAAGCCCCTTTAGAGATAGGGGCGCTTCTGGTTCCGTGGAAGGTGAAAGGGCCAGGGACAGAACTCCGGGCACATAACTCCTGGGGGAGCACTCTCCATGGACAAAGTCTGATGGGACTATTAATCGCTACAAGTCTCGCGTGGTAGCCAAAGGCTACAACCAGCAATAGGGTATAGACTATGATGAGACATTCAGTCCAGTTATCAAGATGGCATCAAGGGCGATTAGGTGTGACTTGCTTGATAAGGGAAAGACGTGCATAATAGAATGCCTTTCAACAACATAAGGGAAGGGGGCAAGAATAAGTTTCTATTCAGCCTCCTTTCTTCCTTCGATTTCTTTAGCCACTTCCGCATCTGTCGTATTCGGGAAAACTTGCTTCGTGGCGGAGCATTTAGCAATGCCAGCAGCCTGGTGAGGGCTGGCTGTCTGAGGACAGAAAAATAGGAGTTCTAGTAGTTTCAGCTATTCGATTCGAATGAGTGCCCTCACTTCCTTTCCTTACTACGATATGCCCCAAAAAAAGAAAAAGAAAGTGCAACATATCAAAGAGCGATGACACAAATTGAAAAAACTTCGAATTGGGAGGGAGATCCTCCCGGTGAACTGACCGTACCCCAAACCGACACAGGTGAACAAGTAGAGTATACTAGGGCGCTTGAGAGAACCATGTCAAAGGAACTCGGCAAATTGACCCCGTAACTTCGGGAGAACGGGTGCTCTCCTATCTTTTGATTAGGAAAGCGGCACATACCAGGGGGTAGCGACTGTTTATTAAAAGCACGCTAAGCTAAGATCAACCAATGTTCGAATGCGGAGCCTTTCTTTCTCGATCGTCTGTCTTAGTTAGTGGATTCTGATTCATGCTGATAATAAAAGTGGGAATGCTGTTAGTAGAACGGACCACACAAATAGAGGTGATCTATGCATAGTCATTCCAGGTCCACGCATGTTGAAGATAGTTGTTATAAAATTAATAGAACCTAAAAGGGGAGTTAGCGGTCTTTTTTGCCTCGCCTGCTACTGGGAAGAGAGAGCCGCTGTCATTCTTCTCTTCGTTCGAGAATCAACTGCATATGAATAGGCTCTTCCTTAGGCCTTCAAGGAGGAAGCGGCTTTTATCCAAAATTACCGGGAAAATGAAATGAAATTCTTTTCGATCCATAACCATTTTACTACCTATTTATGTGGTTGATATCTTGATCACTGGCATAATCACTCAGCCCTTCAGGATGCAGCTTCTACGGATTGAGGTTATTCCCCGCTAGCGCTAGAATGGGTGAATTCATTTGCATACGACATTCTTACGACACGAGCAAGGCATGAATCATCGTAAGGAAAGGGCTGGGGGCTATTACGTGACTGATCCCGCATAATCATTGTAGGATTTCCATTATATACAACAACAACAACAACAACATAGCCAGTGTATTCCCACATAGTGGGGTGTGGGGAGGGTTGAATGTATGCAATTCATACCACTACCTCAGAGGTGAGGTAGAGAGGCTATTTCTGATAGACCCCCGACTCGAGACCAAACAACATAGGAAAAGACATAATACAAAACAAAAGGTCGTAACAAAACAACAAGCAGTAACAAAACAACAAACAGTAGCAGAAACAAGATTATCACCAAATAATACCACCAATAATCTACCCGAACCATAAACAACACCTAAAAACTCCAAGAACAAGACACTACCCGTGAAACGCTACAACTAAAAGCCCCTATCCTACTAACCTTCTACCCTAATACGTGTCCTCCATACCTTCCTATCTCGAGTCATGTCCTCGTTAAGCTGTAACTGCTCCATGTCATTTCTAATCACCTCTCTCCAATATTTCTTTGGTCTACCTCTATCTCACCTGAATCCATCTATAGCCAACATCTCGCATCTCCGTACTAGCGCATCAGTTCTCCTTCTCATCACATGACCGAACCATCTCAACGTCACTTTACGCATCTTGTCTTATACCAAAGTCACTCCCACTTTTTTATGTATAACCTCATTTCTGATCCTATCCATCCTAGTAAACCCACACATCCATCGCAACATCCTCATCTCCACTACCTTTATCTTTTGAATGTGAAAGTTTTTATCTAGCCAACATTCCACCCTATACAACATAGTTAGTCTAATCTCCACTCTATAGAGCTTGCCTTTAAGTCGAGGGGGAACCTTCTTATCACACAAGACTCTGGATGCGAGCCGCCATTTCACCCACCCTGCATCAATAAGATGGGTGACATCCTCGTTAATCTCACCATTTCCCTGTATCATAGATCCAAGATACTTGAAACTATCTATCTTTGGAATGGCCTGGGTATCAAGCTTCACTACCACATCCATTTCCTGTGTCCCCTCACTGAACTTACACTCCAATATTCTGTCTTGGTCCTGCTCAACCTAAATCCTTTAGACTCTAGGGTTTGCCTCTAAACCTCCAACTTAGCATTAACTCCTCTGCGGGTATCGTCAATCAAAACTATATCATCCATAAATAACATACACCAAAGCACCTCATCTTGAACTTGTCGCGTCAAAACATCCATCATCAAGGCAAATAAAAATGGGCTAAGGGACGATCCCTGGTGCAACCCCATCAATACGAGAAAGTGCTCCAAGTCTCCTCCTACAGTTCTTACACAAGTCTTAGCTCCATCGTACATGTCCTTAATTGACCTATGTACGCCACAGGAACACCTCTAGCCTCCAATCACCTTCATAGAACCTCCCTGGGGAATTTGTCATATGGCTTCTCTAGATCGATAAACATCATGTATAAGTCCTTATTTCTCTCTCTCTATACTGCTCCACCAGTCTCCTAATGAGATGAATGGCCTCTGTAGTCGAGTTTCCTGGCATGAATCCGAACTGATTCTTAAGAAATAGTCAGGATTCCCATTATATACAAGGTTTAAATGTTTTTAGAAAAATAGGTATAACATTATAGGGGGATGTAGCTGTAGGATTTTTATAATATAGAATATGTAAGTGTTTTCTTTATAAATATAAATGGTCTATCTTTAACTGAGTCATAGTATAGAAATGTTTAGTGTAATTAATTAGGGTTGACACTTATAAATTATATGATTTTTATGATGTGTCAATGTATATCATATCTAAAGTGTTTTGAACTTTGACTATATTTATTGAATATTTTAAAATTATATATTTAAAAAATTATTTAAATATATAATTTTTAAATTTATTTAAGCTTAATAAATAATAAAATTACTAAATTAGAGGTCATATTAATAAATTTTTTTACTAATGATTCACAAGTTATCAAATTGTCTTAACATAGGGTTGCAGGGCAACAACATTGATGCATAAGTACTCTCTTAGATTATTGTTAAGTGTTAAATAGGGTCATCACTTAATTTTAAATATTTTTAAAAGATAATAATTAATTAATATGTAAAACTTCAACATTAATACTTGACTCTCTTGGATTGTTATAAAATAGGATCCACCCTTATGAGTCATATGATTTATATAATGTGTCGATGTCTGTCATGTCTAAAGTATTTTGAGTCTTTACTATCGTTATTACAATATTTTCAAACATAATAATTTATAAAATTATTTAATTAGAGATCATAATAATAACAAATATAAGTTATGATTCCCAAGTTATCAATCGGCGTAGCGGAAAACTACAATATTAACGTGTGACTCTCTTAGGTTGTTATTAACTAGAGTCGGCACTTATGAACAATATGATTTTTATAGCTTGTTGATGTCCACCACATTTAGAGTGTTTATGTTATGACTGTCGTTATTAAAATAGTATAAAATTATATTTAAAAAATTATTCAACTATGCAAAATTTTAGATTTAAAACTTAACTAATAAAATATGCTCAAATACAAGTAATGATTCACAAATTATCAAATCTGTGTAACATGTGGGCACAAAACTACAACATTAATACGTGACTTTCTTAAGTTATTGTTAACTTGTGTCGATACTTATAAAATATATAATTTTTATGATTTCTATTATATATCAGTGTCAACCATGTTTAAAGTGCTTAGAGTTTTAACTTTCATTATTAAAATATTTTCAAATTACATTTAAAAAATAATTTAAAATATGTAGTTTAATTTTTTTAAAAAAACATAACAATTAATGAATATGAAAAACTACACTATTAATTCATGACTCTCTTGGGTTTCAGTTAACTAGGATCGACACTTATGAACTATGTGATTTTTATAATGTGTTGATATCTATCATATCTAAATTGTTTTGAGTTTTGACTGTTGTTATTCAAATATTTTTAAATTATATTTAAAAAACATTCAAATGTGTATTTTAAATTTATTTAAACAAAATAATTAATAAATTTACATAATTGGAGGTCATATTAATAACAAAATATAAATAATGATTCACAAGTTATCAGATCGTCGTAATATAATGGCTCCAGAGTACATCATTAATGTGTGACTTTCTTAAGTTGCTCTTAACTAGAGGTGACACTTATGAATAATATATTTTTTATGATATCTATAATGTGTTGATGTATAATGTCTAAAGTGTTTTGTGTTTTGAATTTTAACTATCGTTATTGATATTTATATTTAAAAATTACTAATTATGCAATTTTTTTGATTTAAAACTCTTAAATATTTTTCAAGTCTTAAATATTTTTAATTTAAGCTACTGAATGTTTCTTTAAAATTTAAATATGCAAAATTTCAGATTTACAACTCTTAAATTGTCAAGACCCAATTTCTCGAGTCATGATGACACCTATTTTAATCCACCAGTAGGTAAGCCAAACCATAGCACGGAATGACGAGTAACGGCCTAACCGACAAAAAATAAGAAAATAAGAGAAAAAAACATATAATTGAGATACTAAGCACAAAAAAAATGATGATATACATATATAAACATTCTGTACGATAGAGGGAGGAAGACAAATAAAAAAAAAGAGTTTCCCCCAAGATATGATAAGGTCAGTACAAGAGCCACTAAACAAAAATAGAGTATTAGACGCCAAATATACTATATAGTCTCAGAATGTACAAAAAGATTATTTAAAAACAACAGGAGGAGGAGAATCAGCTCCGGACTCTAAAAGCTCACCCTAGCTTAGAACAACAACACGACCCGAGGATAACGTCAGTGGCGGTGACTCGTACTTGGATCTACATTAAGGACAAGATGCAGAAGTGCAGTATGAGTACCAAAACAATGGGTACTAAGTAGGCATCATAGGCCGACTGAGCTAAATTACAGTAAAAGCACAAATAAAGTGTGAGAATGTAAAATAAAGTCAGAAATAAATGAGCGAAAATGGAAATAGTAGATTATTCCAAGCGAAAGCGATATAAAGGTAAAATAAGTGCTCGAATGCGGAAAATAAGTCTAACTATAACCTAACTGGTCCTCCATAAGCCCAGAAGGCACAAACAGGAAAAAAATAACCCAATCGAGCCCCTATAAGCCTGGTGGGTACAAACAAGGAGTAATCACTAATATGAAGATGGAATAACACAATAACAAACATTAAACCAACATGTGAAGCGTACCTGGAACTCCTTTTCGATCAAAATCCCGAGTCTTATCGATCCTTACCAGATTTCCAATCCCAAATCAATATCCGTGTAGATCATAAATGTCAGACTCAAACTGAAACTAGAGAGTAATATCATAATAGTATGCCAGAATCGAACCAAAACTGATAGTAATAATAAAGCTACAAGATGCTGGACTCGAGCAGGAATTGATAAATAATAATAAGACCGCTAGATACCGAATTCGAATCGAAACTGATAAATAAGGTAAAAAGTAACAATGATCCAAGAGTATAGTTCCAATTAAGTCCAACCATACATAATCTTTAAGGTCAGGAGGTCAAGTCTTTAAAGGTGATATGGGACCTAATCACTAGGCCAAAAAGTGTGATTTACGGCCAAAGACTACCCCACCCTGGGTAATCAAGTCAAAAGGGATCCTAAAAATGACTAAGTCATCCTAAACTCAAGAATTAGTCTAAGGTATCGAGTAGTAGTTATTTAGGTTAACGAGTGGCTATTCTAGGCATTTTATCTAAAAAGAGGGTTGGTGTGGCCCCACTACCCATCCCAAAAACCCATCCTAAAGCATGCACCTACCCAAATATATTCTAAGGATTTTCAATCCCATCCCAAGGAGCTAAGTATATTAAGACAAGTTCTAAGGGATAAATATATACTAAAATAAGGGAAAACGGGGCCGAATTCTATCGGAAAGGGCCCCTAGCCGGCTAAATAAGGCACTAATTGCTAAAATAACAATCGAACCAGAAATAACCACCCATAGCTAGCACAATACTACACTAATATAAGAATAAAGCACAGTCTAGAAGAAAGGTAAGCAGAGCCTACCTGGACGAGGTCGAATGCTCGTAGAGTCCTTTATTTTGGAGCTTTTCCCTTCTAAGAAGCCTCCAAACATTGCCATGCTATCAAAACAAGGTTCTACATATCAAGATGAGAATTTCAATACCCATATTTCGTATCTATGCTCCGAGTCAGAAATTGAACTAAAAATCCCACGTGGGGCACGCTTGCAGAATCCCAAAATTAAAATCATCACAATGTCTCTCTCATCTCAAGGATAATTTGCCCCAAGATTTGAGGATAAATCGAGCCCAATTAAGACTCTAATCAGTCCCACAAGGTTCGGAGAAATAAGTATTTTAACTACGAATTAAACGAAAAATTAGACGTGAACTTACAAGAAAACGACGATAGAATAGTCACTAGGATGCCTCCAACTCGAACCCAACATCAATTCTATGATCTCCCATGAATTTTCTCTATCAAATAGCTCTACTGGTGCCCAAAACTTAGGAAAATAAAGCTAGTTTTTAAGAAAATGAAATATTTATACTACTATAAGTTCAGTGATTTGACGCATGAGGATGATGTGGTAGTGAAGTGGGCTCTTCAGGCCATTCAGAAGAGGGATAGTTTCAAGTATCTTGGTCTATGATTCAAGGGAATGGAAAAATTGACGAGGATGTTATGCACCATATTGTTGCAGGGTGGTTGAAATGGAAGCTCGTGTCGGGAGTCTTATGTGATAAGAAGGTGCCTCATAAGCTTAAAGGTAAGTTCTACAGAGTGGTTGTCCAACTGACTATCTTGTACGGAGCAAAGTATTGGCCAGTTAAGAACTCCCACATCCAAAAGTTGAAGGTGGCAGAGATGAAGATGTTGAGATGGATATGTGTACTTACCAGGAGTGACAAGGTTAGAAATGAGATTATTCGAGAGAGGTTTGGAGTTGCTTCGGTGGAAGACAAGATGCGGAAAGTGAGGTTGTGATTGTTTGGGCATATGATGAAGAGGTGCACGGATACTCTAGTATGAAGGTGTGAAAGGCTGGCTATGGATGGTTTTAGGCGGGGTAAAGGTAGGCTGAAGAAATACTGGAGGGAGGTGATTAGGCATGAAATGGAGCAGTTACAGCTTACGGAGGACATAACCTTTGATAGGAAGGTGTGGAGGACATGGATTAGGGTAGAGGGTGCATCCATATTAGTAGGAATGAGTATTTGTTTGTATATGTGCATGTTGTTTTTTGCAGATTCTTGTTCGTGGTGTTTTGGTGATGTTTGTGATTTCGAATAGATAGTTTATAACATTAATCTGTGGGTGTCTTCTTTCTTTTATTATCTAGCGATGTGTTATCTCTTTTTGTTTTTTATTTTTATGATTTTCGTTTGTTATTGTTTTCTGTTCTGAGCCGGGGGTCTATCGAAAACAACCTCTCTATTTCATCAAAGGTAGTGGTATGGACTGCACGTACTTTACCCTCTCCAGACCACACTTGGTGGGAATACACTGGGTATGTTGTTGTTGTTGTTGAAATATTTATACTACTACCAGCGATGCCCTCTTTAGCGGCTAAATGACTGCTAAAGCAGTCACCCCTAAAACGGTGAAGAGGGCGCTACAGCAACCCAGCCTCAGCTGGCCAGCCACCGCTAAAGAGATCCTGAGCCACTAAAGCAGTCTCTAGGCCATTAAAGCGGCTGCACTAGCAAATTTGGCACCAACCACATTTTCTAAGTCCTAACGAACTCCGATCGAGTGGTCGAGATTGGTTTGGAATCTTGTGCACGCAAACAAACTATGCTACCATACCAAATTAGGTATTTTGGACTCAATAGAACCATCAAAATTTTCATTCGAGGTCATTTTGATAGAATAAGGGTCCCACACCCAAGGTTTCGATTTTCACAATAGTCCACCCAATAGCGGAAAACGAGTTCGAAAGCCTCAGGACCCGGTCTAAGGGCCACCTGTCATGGCCCAAACAACCGTAAATGGAACCCACCCTAAATCCATGGTGGGAGAACCATTCAACCCAACCCTTTTTAGTCCAGTTAAATAGTTAACATTCACTTTCTACTATTCTTATCATTAAACCGTTTGAAAATCCCATTATTGAATTAATACAAAAAATGTCAAACCATCATAATCATCTAATAACTAATAGAGTGTGGAATCCTCTATTTATTACATCCTCGGACCTGAAGTCACCATACAAGAACAACTAAGAATGTCTAAATAGGTAACTAGTAGATTATCCAAAATATGGAAGGAAAATACGAAAACGTCTTAGTCCTGAAGCAAGGGACATAAACACAAATTAGAAGATTCAATGGTTGTTCGGTCATGGTGCTCACCCTTGAACCTGAGTTTGGAACTACTTGCAAAAGTCAAGGTCTTGTCTCAAATATCGGAACACGCTCTGCACTAAACAAAAAGAAGAGCACATGTAGAATCAATACATCAACAAGTATTTGTAGGCATCATAGGTCGACTCAACCCGACACCATACAAATAATTAAATCAAATAGATACAAAGAGATCATCACAAAACTTATAATCAAAGACAAATACGCAATTATGACACTTCACTTTAGAGGGAATGCAAACTCAAACTCATGTATATTTACACTTAGTCAAATTCAGCAACATGTTACATTACCACATATGACTATAACCGAACATTTAATGGACATGAATAAATGTATGAAAGCAAGATGTGCACATCATCTCCTTCTCTTCTCAATCTCATCAACATCATCAATATCATCAAATCATTATAAACATAATTATTTCAATAATATCATAATCATCTCAATAATATCATCATCATCAACAATATCATGAACCTCATGAATCGTATATCATCATCATTATTATTTCAACAACATCAATATGTATGAATATATAATGCAGTCAGTAATCACAAGTATTGCTCAAAAGAAATCACAAATACTTAATTCACTCATAAGCACAGAGTCAAGCAAGTCTAATTGCTACAATAAATCATAACTTACCTTGATTCCTTGCTCAAAGTGACTTCTAGGCCACAAGCTTGCATTTCCTTTCCCTTTCAACTTTTTGTTGATCTATATCAACAAGATTACACAGTCATTTCAATCATTTTCCCCCTTTTAACCACTAGGAATTAATAACTAACAACTTTTAACCATAACTTTCCCTAATTCATCATCGTAGGGCTTTCTATCTTCTAAACCTTATGAAACCTATCTGATTTAGCATGAAGAACTATGATTCTACTCTCATTAGTGTTTTCTAACACCCTTGAATCATTAACTACTAATTTTATATTCATAACTACAAATTTGCATTAAAATTTTAAATTAGGGTTAAACCCCAATTTCCACCATGAACAAGGTTTCTAATGATTTTCAGTAATTTTAAGAAGTAATTCAAATTTAGAATATAAGATACTTACCCCCAAAGATGAAAACCTCTGAAAATTGGCAGAAAATTACCTCCCCTAGAGCCTTGGTTTGTTTTTCAAGAAGTGGGGAATGAAAAATGTTTTGTGGGTTTAAAATGGAAAATTTACTGCATTTTACCGCTGCAGTGGTAGAGTTACCACTGTGGCAGTTCGCGATGGAACAGAGGCTACTGCTGCAGTGGTACCCCACTGCTGCAGTTGTTTCTTTTCTGCTGCAACGGTCCCGAGCAGAAAATTGGGACCTCTCCCTAATTTTATCCATTTCACAACACATTCCTCTATTTACAACATCGTGAACCAATCCTTCCATGTTTAACTCTATACTCGGATTTCTATAACTCTGTTTTACATGCTAAAAGTTACTACAACTTCCTAAACTCATTATCTATCTAGAAATCCAGTCAAACATCCCCACCAATGTTCACATTAACACCAGAGTTTCTTAGAGTTGTTCACACTCAAAATTCATTGAATACTAGCCTAACCCTAAATTTCTTAAAAAACACATAAGTAAAATTTGGCAGAGATTTCACTTCCTGTTCTTAGCGTAATGATGATTTTGGTCGTTATAAAGAGACCAATTTACCCCTCATTCATCCTCGAATGACAAATAGACTGAGATGACAAAATTAAGCAAGATTATCGGGGTCAATGAACAAGTGTGGATATCTCTTGCGCATGTCAGCCTCTGTCTCCCAAGTGGCTTCCTCAATAGTACGATTCATCTATTGAACCTTTACACATGGAATGACTCTAGTTCTTAACTTTCTCATGTATCTACCCAATATCACAATTGGTTCCTCTTTGTATGATAACTCCTTATCAAACAACTCGGGGTCTAAACAAATGATGTAGTTCCCATTTCCATGGTATTTCTTTAACATAAACACATGGAATATCGGGTGGACCCAAGACATACTAGGAGGCAATGTCAGCTTATACACTACTTCCCCTATCCCCTTCAAGACCTCAAATATTCCAATTTAACTAGGAATCAATTTTCCCTTCTTACCAAAATGCACCACACCCTTCATGGGTTACACTTTCAATAATACTTTCTCTCACTGTTCAAACTTTACATCCCTCACCTTATTGTCCGCGCACTCTTTCTATCAGCTCTGAGCTACTAGGAGCTTTCCTTGAATAAATTGTACTTTGTCCATCGAGTCCTTCAGTATGTCAGTACCCCAAGGCCTCACTTCAAATGCATTAAACTATCCAATTAAGGACCTACACCTCCTACCATATCAAGCTTAAAAAGGAGCCATGTCAATACTGGAGTAGTAACTATTATTGTAGGCGAATTCACACGAAGGTAGATATTGATCCCACTGGCCCTCTAAGTCTATTATACAAGTTCAAAGCATGTCTTCAAGCACCTGAATGGTTCGCTCCAATTTTCCACCGGTCTGTGGATGGAAAGATGTACTTAGGTCCAATTTAGACCCCAACTCTGGCTAAAACATTTCCCAAAAATTATAGATGAACTGGGTACCTTTGTCTGACATAATCAAAACTGGTACCCCACACAGCCTTATAATCTCCTTCATATAAATTTTGGCCAACTTAGTCGTATTATAATCCATCCTTACTGGGATTAAGTGAGCCAACTTAGTCAACCGATCAACAATGACCCATATAGAGTCGCACTTCCTCAAGGTCTTAGAAAGTCTAACCACAAAGTCCATGGCTATCCTTTTCCACTTCTATTCCAGAATGAGCATCCTTTGAAAAGTACCATTAGGTTTACGATGTTTATACTTGACCTGTGGAAATTTTGACACTTGGTCACAAAATCTACAATATCACGTTCATTCTTTGCCACCAATATTTTTGCCTCAATTCCCTATACATCTTGTTGGCACCGGGATGTATAGAGTACTTAGAGTTGTGAGCCTCTACAAGAATAGTTAAAATTAGACTGCCCACCTGAGGTACACACAAGCTTCTGCGAATCCTCGACACTCCTTCATCATTAAGGACGAACTCTCTAGCCTCACCCTACAACGTATTTTCTTTGAGGTAGCTAAGTTTCTTATCTTTGAACTGCCTACTTTTGATTTGGTCTAAAATATGGACCCAACCTCCACATGTTCTAATACTTTTCCTTTACTAGTATCCTATAGTCTCATAAAATCATAAGCCAAAGAATGTACCTCTCTTGCCAATAGGTTCCTTGACGTCTCCAGACATGCTAAGCTTTCCATACTCATAAGTTTCCTACTCAGAGCATCTGCCACCACATTGGGCTTACCAGGGTGATATAGAATTAAAAGTTCATAGTCTTTGATCAACTCCATCTACCTTCTCTGACTCAGATTAAGGTCTCTTTGGGTAAACACATGCTGCAAGCTACGATGGTCTGTGAACATTTTACACTTCACCCCATAGAGGTAGTATCTCCAATTCTTCAAAGAAAACACCATGGCTGCCGATTCTACGTCATGTGTGGAAGTTTTTCTCATAAGACTTTATTTGACTCAAAGCATAAGCAATCATGTTCTTGTTCTGCATCAAAGCAACACCTAAACCCAACCATAAGGTATCACAATATACGATAAAACCTTACCTTCAATAGGCAAGGTGAGAATTGGGGCTGAGGTTAACAAGGTCTTGAGCTTTTGGAAGCTCTCCTCACACTTGTCATCCCACACAAATGGAATTTCCTTCTGAGTTAGATGGGTCATGTGTGAAGCAATGGCAGCAAACCCCTTAATGAACCGACGATAAAAACTGGCCAACTCCAAAAAACTACAAATTTCTGCCACATTTGTTGGCATAGCCCAATTCTTAATAGCTTCTACCTTCCGCGAGTATACCATAACCCCTTTCTTAGAAACCATGTACCCCAATAAGGACACTAAAGATATCCAGAACTCACACTTGAAATATAGCATACAGGTTTTTCTCCTTATGCAACCCCAACACTATAAGCAAATGAGTTAATACTTTTTTTCACTCTTGGAGTAAACTAATATGTCATCAATAAAAATAATAACAAATAAATCCAAAAATGACTTAAAGACTCCATTCATCAGGCTCATAAAAGTAGATGAGGCACTGGTCAAGCAAAAAGACATAACTAGAATCTCATAATGCCCATAACGAGTTTGGAAAGTAGATTTTGGGATATCCTCCTCCCTAATCTTGAGCTGGTGGTAGCCCGATCTCAAATCTATTTTGGAGAATATTATAGCTCCCTGCAACTGGTCAAACAGGTCATCTATTCTAGGCAAGGGATATTTGTTGCCAATGGTTTCCTTATTCAACTAGAGGTAGTGTATGCACATTTTCATGCTACCATCCTTTTTTTTCATAAATAAAACAAGTGCACCCCAAGGAGAAAACTTAGGCGAATAAATTCCTTCTCTAACAATTCCTGTAATTGTGATTTCAACTCCCTCAACTCTATTAGTGCCCTACGATAAGGAGGGATAGAGATGGGTTGAGTTTTAACCTTTAAATTAATACAAAAATCAACCTCTCGATCTGGATGCATTCCTGAAAAGTTATCAGGGAACACTTCTAAGAACTCACAAACAACTAGACTGAAGCTATAGGAGGAATGACAGATTTATCTTCTCAGAGATGGGCTAAAAACATCCTACACCCCTTCTTTACTAATTTTTGAACATGAATAGCTAACACAATCCTTACAGGAGTAGGCTAAAAATTACCCTCCCACTCTAACTTCTCCATCTCAGGCATCGCTACAGTGACAATTTTAGCATAACAATCAAGAATGGCACGAAAAAGAGACAACCAACTCATTCCTAAGATACTATCAAATTATTCCATGTCTAGAATCACTAAGTATGCTAAGGTCTTAAACCCCATAAATATCACAGGACACATATGATACACCTGATCAACACATACAAACACTCCAACTGGTGTGAACACATACATAGGAGTATTAAGATATTCACAATCTAAGTCCCAGCCTAAAGAAAATTTCACAAATATATAAGAGAAAGTGGTACCGTGATCAAATAATACAAAAGCCATATAATCATAGACAATAATAGTACTTGTGATAAGCATCAAAAGCTTTTGCTTTAGGAAAAGCCGAAACAACATAAATATGAGCCTATCACTACCCTAACTGCCACCTCTACCAGCCTGACCATCATTTCTACCTACTTGTCCCCACCTCGGTTGTCTTGTTTGCCCCCCCACCCCTTTATGCAGCCTGGCCACTATGCCCACATTATGGACGACCCCTACCATTTCCTCCACCACTGATGTGCCATGGTTTTATGGCACATTCGATGCTTAAAACAAGGAAAATATGCAATAACTTGGTATGTTTGGTAGGTATGATGTGTTTTCTATTCTATCTTATAGGAAAATAGGTTATGGAGGCAAAATGGAGAAGAAGGTAAGAAGCATGCACTAGAATGGAGCATTTGAAGATGAAAGAGCCAAGTCAAAACCAGAGGAGTGACTCACGACAGGGATCCACGTCCCGTGAGTTGACCTACGTGATGTAGGTCAGTGCCGTTGGTCAGCTCCTAAAAGTGTGTGATGACGACTAATTTTAACGGCATGGACCTACGTGACATGGGTTGGTTCCACGATACCAACCCACGAAAACGTGGAGAGTTGCTGACTTTTTTCTCCTGTTTTGTTTAGGATTGGATTCACCTTGTATCTATAAATATCCATATATTTTCCTATGTTTAGGAGTTGGTCATTACATTATTTTGATATACATTTATATTATTTTGAGTTCGTAAATACATTATTGATTTTGTAATCTTGGAACATCGATTCTAGGGTTTTTAATCATATTGAGATTTAAGAGTTTTCTTCTTATTGTGAATTTACAATTATGTTTTCATCATTGAATTCTTCTTGTGTTCTTGCAATCATGAGTAGCTAAACCCATCAACTAGGGTTGTGTGAACCAGGAGGAATTAACAAAATGCGTTAAGTGCAAAGCAATTCTGAACCGGTGTGACTGCATGTATTGTTGTTACCTTTGTTATAATTAATCTTCTAATAGTTGCAAACGTTAGAAACTCACCTGAATTCTAAACTTGCTCAAGAGAGAGGTAGAGATTGGGAAAAGGAAATAACAACAGAGATTTGAAGCTATCAACCTTCATCTAATAACTTGAGCTGTAACAGGGATAGTTATCTAAGATCCGGGATAAGGGTTAGTAGTACGCCACTCGAAGATCGAGAGGAGAAGAGTGAAATTCATCTAACCAAGGTTGAGAGACATTTAGATAAACATATCTTGTTAGATTTTTCATGCAACGTAGTGGATAGTTCTGCCAAAAGTAACCAGTGGAGTTAAGGAATCATTGGGGATCACAGTCCTAATGTATTTCTCATATAGATAATAAATCCAATAATCACCAATCATTACTGTTACTACTTGCTTACAAAAATTCCCCAGTTTTACTTACTTGCTAATTACTCAGATTAGCATTCGACAGACTTTTGTCCTATTTCCTGTGAGATCGACCCATGCCTAGTTGGGTTCTATAGTTGATACATCGACCGCGTTATACTTTTTTGAATGTATATTTTGGGCGACATCAAATTTTAGCGCCGTTGCCGTGGAATACAGTTACGAAGTCGATTAGTTTGCTTGTTAGAGTTGATTGGTTTTCTTTTTTTATCTTTACTATCATACGCTGGTGTATGACCAACACTAGGAGTCAAGGCAATCCCTTGATTCCACTTGATACTGAGATAGAACGAACACTAACAACAAATCTAATAATGGTGAACACCAACGGAGTTCAAGATTCTGCAGTCGCGAAAGGTATTCATAACCAGCCACCAATTCATCTGGCTAGTTATGAACTATTGAGCAAATTACTGCTCGATTAACGGCAGTGGAAAATATGAGGTAAGCAGCTCTTAGACAAGTGGATAGAGATCATCAAGGAATGTAAGAAGCATCACAAAGTCTCACTGCACTTGAAGAGAGACAAAGAAGACTGAGAGTGCAACAACCACCTCAAAGACCATATGTGCCAGTTTATGATGATCTCAAAGAAGAGGATGTGGCTTATTTCTAGCCGGTTGAGACTGGTGCCATTATTCTACTAGAGTTACCTCAAGGCATTAAGTTTGACATTACAAGTGCCATGATCCACCTTTCAAACTTGAAAGGTGTGTTCGCTGGTCTTCCTACAAACGATCTGAACATGCATGTAATGAACTTTGTGGGGGTATGAGCTTCATATAATTTGCCTGGAGTTGACCAAGAGGCTATTCATTTGAGATTGTGTCCATTCTCCTTAACAGGAGAAGCAACTTTATGGGTGGCCAAGTTACCACAAGGTTCCATCACTACTTGCCAAGAGTTGAGAAATCAATTTCTGGAGAGATTTTTTCCACCCTCCAAGATGCTACAGTTGAAGGATGAGATTTATAACTTCAGACAACTACATTCTGAAGCACTTTACAAAACACAGATAAGGTTTAAGAAGAAGCTGCAAAATGTTCCAAATCATAGGATGAGTGGTAGGAGTTTACTTGAAATCTTCTATAGGGATTTAAATGAAAACACCAGGGCTGTAGCAGATAATATCACTGACGGAGCATTTATGAGATTAAGGTGGGAACAAGCTTCAGAGAATTTAGATCGTAGCACAAAGACCAACTGAGGATGGCATACTCGGGAGGAAGATATACCTGCTAGGACATATGCTATTGGAGCCTCGGCAGCATAACAGGCTTTGGATGAATCTGTAGCTCAAGAGGTCATATAGTTGAGGACAGAAATTGGCTTGCTAGCCAAATAGATTGTGGTTGGAGGTGCTGAAAAGGTGCACGCCGTAGGTGCACAAGGAAAAATAACTAGGCATGATGATTATAAATCTGATGAGGAGGCTAAGTACTTGGATCGAGAGGCGGCGGGTTTTCGAGCCAAGGGCCAAGGGTCTAATCAAGACTCTTGGAACTCAAGGCAAGAGAATCAAGGTCAGAACTACTATGGAGACAATTATAACAAGTCAGGATATAGAGACAGAGAACAAGATCGTGATGGTGATTGGAGGCAAAAGGATGATTAGAAAGAGAAGAGCGGCGCATATGTTCCACCGGGAAACTACGATGCTGATTATGGAAATTCAAGAATGGAAGCCCTTCTTAATAAACTGGTTAAAAGTTTAGAGAGTCAGGAGAGTTGCTTGAAGAAGATTAGGTCAGACATTTTAGGAATAAGTCAGAAAGTAGAATCTCATTTGACTTCCATTAAACAGTTGAAGCAATAGTTCGGGTAGATATCGGTGGCATTGAACCAGCGTCAACCAGGTACCCTTCTGAGCAACACTATCCAGAATCTAAAAAGTGATAGTCATTGTTTGGCCATTACTACTAGAAGCGAGAAGTGCACGATTGACCCATCCATACTTGTGAATAGTGGTAAGAAAGATAAGCCGATGATAGTTGATGTAGAAATTGAGATAGAGCTAGAAAATTCAAAGGGTGATGCAGTTCAAAAGCCTCATGATGCTGACAAAAAGGTGAAATCTGATAACGGGAAGGAAAAAGAGGTCCCTCAAGTGTGCAAACAAATTCCTCGGCCTCCCCCTCCCTTTCCTCAAAGGTTGAAAAAGAAAGTCGAAGAGCATAAATATCCAAAATTTATCTCAATATTAAAGGAATTATCGATAAATATTTCTCTCATAGAGGCTTTAGAATAGATGCCAGGTTATGCGAAATTCATGAAAGATTTGGTGATGAAAAAGAGAACTGTCAATTTTAAGCTAGCAGATAATTTACACCATTGTAGTGTAATTGCTTTTCGCTCACATGTCAATAAAAAGAAAGATCCGGGAGCCTTCACAATTTCTTGTACTATTGGGTCCTATAATTTTGTAAAAGCTCTGTGTGACTTGGGTGATAGCATTAACTTGATGCCGCTAGCCATTTTCAAGCAGTTTGGATTGGGAGCACCAAAATCGACTTCTATGAGACTCTTTATGGCAGATAGAACTGTGAAAAAGTTGTTGGGAATTTTGTATGATGTTTGGTGAAGGTTGCATCTTTCATCTTCCCGGCTGACTTTGTGATTCTAGATTGTGAAGTTGACTTCGAGTTTTTCATCATCTTGGGAAGGCATTCCTTGTCATTGGCCGTGCATTGGTTGACATGGAAACCGGGCAGATGAAATTTAGGTTGAATGATGAACATGTCACTTTCAATGTTTGTCATTCCATAAAGCAACCAAAAGATATGCAGGTGATTTCTGTAATAGATACAGTTGATGAGAGTGACATTATCATACCTATTGAAGAAAGGTTGGGGTAGAAGTTCTTTCGGCCGTGATTATGAATTTTGATAGCGATGGTATTGAGGAATACGATGAGATAGTTAGTGCACTCATTGGTAGGGGATCAAACACTTATGCTCCTAATAAAATTGATCTTGATTTAAAAAATACGGTGACCCCACCAGATCGACCTTCTATTGAGGAGCCTCCAGTTTTGGAGCTTAAGGCTCTCCTATCTCACTTTCGCTATGCATTCTTGGGAGCCAACATTACCTTACCCGTGATTATTTTGGCTAAGTTGGTGGAGTGACAAGTAGAGGATCTTGTTTCAGTGTTGAAAAGGTTTAAGAAGGCCATTGGTTGGTCCATCGCTGAAATTATATAGATTTCAACCGGTATTTACGCTTACAAAATTCAGCTTGATCCTGAGTGCATACCAAGCCTCGAGCACCAACGTCGTCTGAATCCATCTATGAAAGAATTTATGAAGAAAGAAATCATCAAGTGGTTAAATACGAGAGTGGTTTATCCCATTGCTGATTGCAAGTGGGTGAGCCCAGTTCAGTTTGTGCTAAAGAAGGGAGGAATCACTATGGTTCCAAATGACAAGAAAGAGTTAATCCTAATGAGGCCGGTTACTGGATGGAGAGTTTGTATGGATTATCGAAAATTGAATTCTTGGACTAAAAAATATCACTTTTCTATGCCCTTCATGGATCAGATGTTAGACCGTCTTGCTGGTAGAGGATGGTATTATTTTTTTGTAGGTTATTTAGGGGTACAATCAGATTTTTATTGCTCCTGAGGACCAAGAGAAGACTACTTTCACTTGTCCATATGGGACGTTCACATTCAAAAGGATGCCCTTCGATTTATGTAATGCACCAACCATTTTCCACCGTTGCATGATGTCCATTTTCTCTGACATGGTGGAATACACTATTGAGGTTTTTATGGATGATTTCTCTATTGTTGGAGACTCTTTTGATGATTGCTTGGCCCACCTTGCTAATGTGTTGCAAAGATGCGAGGAGTGTAACTTAGTGCTAAATTGGGAAAAATATAACTTTATGGTTAATAAGGGTATCTAATTGGGGCATTGAATCTCAAAGAAGGGTATTGAAGTTGACAAAGCCAAGATAGTGGTGATTGAAAAGTTACCTCCACCTATTTTGGTTAAAGGAATTCAAAGTTTCTTGAGACATGCAGGGTTCTATAGAAGATTCATCAAGGATTTTCTAAGATTACACATCCATTATGCAAGCTTTTAAAGAAGGAGGTGAAGTTTATGTTTAATGAGGCTTTTCTAAAAGTATTCGAGTGTCTAAAAGAGAAGTTGATTTCAGCCCCTATCATTATTTTGCTAGATTGGACGATGCCATTTGAGGTTATGTGTGATGCTAGCAGTGTGGTCTTGGGTGCAATCCTTGGCCAAAGGTGTGAGAAGATTCTATATCCGATTTATTAAGCTAGCAAATCACATAATCTATCTCAGAAAAATTATACTGTAACCGAGCAAGAATTGCTGGCAGTGGTCTTTGCTTTCGAGAAATTTTGATCTTACTTGATTGGAACAAAATTGATTGTGCACATAGACCACTCAGCACATAGATATCTTATGTCAAAGAAGGACGCCAAGTCAAGACTGAATCGGTGGGTACTTCTATTGCAAGAATTTGATTTTGAGGTCAAGGACCGAAAGGGGACTGAGAATCAAGTTGCAGACCATCTATCATGCCTTGAGGAGGAGTCCATACTTAGATTAAGGGATGATCTTGATATTGATGATACTCTTCGAGGCAAGCAAGTGTTGGCAACATCACAAGAATTAATCCCTTGGTTTGCAGATTTTGCCAACTTTTTGGCAAGTGATCTAATCCTGGAAGATATGTTGTATCAACAGAGGAAGAGATTCATACATGAGGTGAGAAAGTTCTTCTGGGATGAGCCTTATTTATTTAGGGTGTGTGCGGATGGCATAGTTCGAAGGTGTATTCTGAAAATTGAGATGATGAGTATTTTGGAAGCATGTTATTCATCTCCAGTTGGGGGTCATCATGGAGGTGTGCGGACTACTTATATGATCTTACAATATGGGTATTATTGGCCCACCATTTATAAAGATGCTCATGACTATGCTCGGGCTTGTGAGCAATGTCAAAGACAAGGGAACATCTCGCACATACACGAACTTTCTATGACAACTATTCTTGAGCTCGAATTGTTTGATGTATGGGGAATTGATTTTATGGGCCTATTTGTGAGCTCACATGGGATGAAATACATTTTGGTAGATGTTGACTATGTTTCTAAGTGGGTGGAGGCAATAGCGCTTCCGAATAATGAAGGAAGAAGTTCACGACATTCTTGAAAAAGAATATATTTTCATGATTTAGTACACCCCTAGTTATTATTAGTGATGGAGGATCCCACTTCTGCAATCGATTGTTCAAAGCCATGCTTGAAAAATATGGTGTCAAACATAAGGTGGAAACACCTTACCATCCTCAGATGAATGGGCAAGTTGAGGTGTCAAATAGTGAGATTAAGTCTATTTTGACGAAGACGATGAATGCCAATAGGACTGATTGGGAAAGAAGATTGGATGCTGCATTATTGACATATCAAACTGCATTTAAGACACCGATTGGTGCATCTCCATATCAGCTGGTGTTTGGTAAATCATGCCATTTGCCTATCGAACTTGAACATAAGGCATTATGGGCATTGAAGAGGTTGAATTTGGAATGGAGTGATGCGGCTAAATTGAGACTAGAGCATATAAATGAGAGGGATGAATTTCGTCTCCGGGCTTATAAAATTTCAGCATTGTATAAAGAGAAGATGAAATTATATCATGATCAGAAGATTAAATGACGAGAGTTTCACCCTGGAGATTTGGTATTGCTTTATAACTCTAGGCTTCGCTTGTTTTCTGGAAAATTAAGGTCCAAATGTCTGGACCATTCACGCTGGTTAGGGTATTCCTGCATGGAGAAATTGAGCTGAAAGGTGATGACAGTGTTCTATTCAAGGTCAATGGACAACGTGTAAAGCACTATGTGGGAACCACGGAAGAAATATTGACATGTGAGAAGTTTAGTCTTGATGAAGTCTGAGTAGTCAAGTAAGTTGGGTCGTGCCACGATGTTAAATCAGGCACTTCATGGGAGGCAACCCATGGGCTGGTTAGTGAAGTCTGATTAACCAACCTAGCTATGTAGTACCATGATGTTAAATCAAGCGCTGCTTGGGAGGCAACCCAAGTATTGATACCAGTCGTAAGTTGAAAATAAAGATGTGAACTAAAAAGTGTACAGATTAAACCACAGTGGTGACTCACGTGACGTAGGTCAACCCATGTGACGTAGGTTAATACCATGGAAATCAGAATAAATGTTCAAGTTATAGAATCCAACCCACGCCAGGGACCCACGTGACGTAGGTAAACCCACGTGTCGTGGGTTGGTACCATGAAACTCAGAGGGATTTTTTCGATTGCGAAATCCAACCCACGTGATGTAGGTCAACCCATATGTCATGGGTTGGTACCGTGAAAATCAGAGGGAATTTCTTGATTACAGAATCCAATCCACGACAAGGACCCAAGTGACGAAGGTCAAACCACGTGACGTGGGTCTGTGCCGTAGGAATCAAAACAACCCATAGAAATCGGATTTTGACCCGACCCAACCCTTTATATTTCTTCACAACTTTATAAGCCGGATTACATCCAACCCTAAACCCTAAACCCGATCCTTCTTCTCCAAATACCCAAACCTCTTTCCTAAAATTCATCAAAATTAACACTTCTAATCCTACGTTCCCTAAATTTCCCAAGTACCAAACACTCCAATTCATACATTCCCACCTCTCCAATTGCAACAAATTTCAAATTCCCATCACCCCAAATTCGCCAAACCCTAACCCAAAACCCATACCTGACCCGACCAAAATCCACCAACAATTTGACATGTTTGAATAATTCCGCCTAAAGGAAACCCCAAACACGGAGATATGGGTTCCTCTTTGCGAATCCGCACCAAGAGCCAGAATTCACAACAAGGTTGTGAGATAAGCCTTCGGAGACTGAGAAAAGTTAGTCTAAAGAGGTTTATGAGATTGCTAGGGATGAATCTGCTCTTGTGCCTCGCACCATAAGACAACAAACTAGGGCACAGGCTGCAGCTCTGGGCACACCTCAGCCTACTACACAACCCCTGCCTCCTGCCACATTGGTGGCTCCTATTTAGTCATCTGAGTCATCCCCTCAGTCTGAAGAGGGGGTGGATGCTTCTGCAAATAGTGGTACTGAAGATGAGGCTGATGCACCTGGGACTGATGAGATTGCTGAGGGTACAAATGATTCTGAGTCCGGTGTTAGTGGTGAAGCTGATGAGATAACATCTATTTCAGGCACTGGTGTTCAGGATTCCACCAATTTCTCACAGAAACAGGTGGCTGCACAGCAGGCCGCAACTGTAGTATGAAGGGAAAATAAGAGGTGGTGTGTAGATGAAGTATCACTGAGGAGCCCTGGTATCGGTTAGATGAGTTACAGGCACTACCCGAGATTAAGGCAGTGTTTGATCGCTATGGATTCGGGTGGATGATGAAGCCTTCTGGTAACTATAGCCCAGAGTTGGTCTGTGAGTTTTATGCTTCATATGCTGCTTCTATTGAATTAATCACACCAAATGAGCAGCAATATTAGGACCAACCACTATTGACTCACTTTGGTTCGTGGTACCAGAGTAGACATATCCGAGCAGACTATCCACAGGTTCTTGTTTGGTGCCGAACGTGCACTTCCAGCTAGTACTGCTAAGTTTGATAACCGTATGGACATGGTGAAAAATAGAAACAAAATGAAAGGTGCCAATCAACGCTTAGAGCCACTATGGTAGGTTGCATAGTATATCGCTAAGGATGGCGTAGATGCGAGAAGGGTAGCTGAGAAGTTGGATATTAAGAAGTACTCGCTTCACTTTAAGGGCAAGTTTTAGTGGTTAGTTGTATGGCACCGTCTCGATCCCGCAGGTGCAGATAATTCTCTTACTCTTGATCGAGTTGTTCTTATAGAAAGCATCATCGCCGAATATGATATCAACATCACCCGTTACATTATTGAGGAGATTTATGAGCGTGCCTTTAAAGGTTTTACCAGCATCCCTTTCCCTTGTCTAATTTAGGGACTATGTAATAGTGCTGGTGTAGTTACGATACCTGCAGTAGATCACGCCATTGAAGTGACCTGCATAGCTGATGTAGGGTTGATGCAGCAGCGAGGTGCTATCCCAGATTTCCAGAGGGGGTATTAGCCCTCCACTTCGTCAGGTACATGCCTTTTTGAAGGGCAAGTGGATCGAGAGGAATTGGTTAGCACTTCAGCACCAGTTAGTGACCCCGAAGCTGGGAGGTTGCCTAACGAGGGCACAGGGGGCAGCAGGCACTACCACACCACCACCCTCATCTGGCATAGTTGTGGTTTCACGAGAGTTTTTGCAGTTGTTAGTGGATAGACAGATGCATCTTATCAAACGACAGGCTCACACAGAGGCCCAGATGGCTAAGTTGGTATCTCAACTTAAACCATGGGTTAGGACGTCGATAGAGGCTTCTGAGCCGAGAGTTAAGGCTCGCATGACTTCTGCTATGGAGAGGTTTATGAGTGAGCAGCATGGGTAGATTGACAGTTTTAAGCACCGGATGGGTAATCGATTGAGAGAGGCCCATATCCCAGATTTGACGGGATTGACCAAGGAGGGGACTGCATTGAGGGCAGAGTGTCACACCCCGAATCCCAACGAGGCGTGATTGGCACCCGAAGCCGATAAGGCCCGAGAGAACCAAGCTTTACTTTTATTCCTTCATATACATGTTTTAGGAAACACTACTATCCCATAGGAACAGGAAATGTTAAAATCAAAAATCATAGAACATGTGACGTATATACATATGAGAAACTCGGCCGTTGAGGCCATCAAGTCAAAATGTCATATACCATCTTACATTTGTATACCCACATACGTCTACAAAAGCCTCTAACAGATGCATTGACCAAAACTAACTGAAAGTCGGGACAAGTCCCCGCTTTATACACTATGTATAATATCAAAACATTTGAACAACTGTGACTCGGAGAAGCCCCAAACTAACTGGAGCTCACCAATGATCTACAATTACTGTCATCCTACGGTGGAGGTCTACTAGTGCCTGCACCTGTAATATGTAAGGTAAGTTCCCCAAAAGGGGTCAGTACGAAGAATGTACTGAGTATGTAAGGCTCAAATGAAACTATACAACACATGAATAGTTCAATGAACTCAATGGAACTCAAATGCATATGCATAATCCGATGAATAAGTAACCATTTTGCACTTTGGAAACCATGTGTATTATTTTCATTGATTTCATCGCTTTCATGCTTCTTTACTTCAATGTCATTACATATGTCATAACGTACCCGGGCCCCTACTGATCAGTGGGTCTTTACATGAATTATCGTCATATTGGGATCGGGGCGAGCTAGGCTTGTGCCCCTAGACCTGCCACCCAGGGATCGGGTTGAGCTAGGCTTATGCCCCTAGACCTGCCACCCATAAATCATACATTGGGATCGAGTCGAGCTAGGCTTATGCCCCTAGACTTGCCACCCATAAATCAACACATCGGGATCGAGTCGAGCTAGGCTTATGCCTCTAGACTTGCCACCCATAAATCAACACATCGGAATCGAGTCGAGCTAGGCTTATGCCCCTAGACTTGCCACCCATACTTGATCATTGACTACATTTGCATTACTTTGTTCTTTACTTTGAGATTGGTATTTTGATAGTCATAACATCACTTGAAACTTTGGATCATAACATTATTGGAAACTTTGAACCATTAACCAATGAGTGAGAGACATGTGAATAAATTGGCAACATAACATTATTAGAATCATAACACCATGGGAACTATGGGACAATACTCTATGAACAAGAGGCATAAGTAATATCACTAGTGGAACATTGGAACATAACCTTATTTGAGCTTTTGGAACATTAACCATGATTATGAGACATGAGACTCACAATGATCCATGAGTAGGAAATATATGATAAGGACTATAGATAAACGGATATAGGATACCTTAGCATATTTTGGGATAGGTCTAGTGAAATAGCAATGTGGATACTATTTGCCGCAGAAAGATATGGATAGAGTAACCTTATATACCTTGTACTCTCAATACGGATATCCAATCCTATATGTGCATACAATAGTCCCTCTCATTCTTTATGTGTCATTCTACAACACAAATACATAATGGGATTCATATTAACCAACAACTATTTTACAATTGCATAAAACATTAATGGGGTACATGTTTGCCTTGAACATGTCATTTCCCCTTGACAAAACCATTGATAAAATTATTATTCCAAAAATTCTATAATATTCCCAACATTGGCAAATATATGATAATTGACACATTTCACCACAACACTTCTCCTTTCCACTTTCTTATCCATACCACATCACAAATAATCCATCAACTTCCCTTAATACGACTCATAACACATATCGGCCAAAATTCCACAATTTCCACTTATAGACAATAACAAGTTTAATACCAAAAATAACACCATACTTGTTCATATTTTATCCATACCATGATCTTTCATCAAAGGCACAAGCCATAATTCAAGTTCAAATTTCATAGATGACACATCTTGTACAAAAACCCAAAGTACTATGTTCAACTCTTTCAAGCATAACCAACAAGATTCACATACTCTCCCATGCATATAATATATTAATCCATGACAATAATCACTTACCTAGGCTTGGAAGATGTTGATCTTGCTCCAAAGTTTGGCTTTGAACTCTTAGGGTTTGAAGAAAATACCTTGGATATTTGTCTAAAAGGCATGAGCCTTTGTAAGCAATAAAAATCAGATTTCTTGCCATTTTTATAGGCTCTCAAGTCCATGCTTATCCACTTTGATTCAATAATTGATGTGTATGACTTAGTCAATTGGAAGAATGGGTCTTGTGACCCATTGGGCCATGTTTTCTTTTCATTTTTGGGTCCTTTTTGGGCCCAATTTACTTAACCCAATAAAATCAATAATTTCTCGTGGTTTCATCATCTCATACATGTTACAAAAATATTCCTACTCATGTCATTCATATCCGTAGCCTCAATCCCAAAAACAAGTGCTTCTAGCCACGTATGGCCTATTTTGCCCAAAAGGGTAAAATCGTCATTTTGACCCCAATTTCGTTCTCGAGTAAATTTATCATACCAATATCATATGTCATTTATTTCATGTATATACTCATGGTTGTATAAGAAACGTGGCAAAAATTGGCTCGGTACGCCCCCGGATACCCTTGAGACTTAAGAAAAATTCCAACTTTGAAAAAGTGGAAAACCCAAGGTGGCACGCCCCTGGGCGCGCCAACCCACTGCCTCTGGACTAAAAATTTTAGTCCAGAGCGGCATGGCACGCTACCCAACGCGCCCTTCCCTTAAATCTTTTGAAAATTTCATTTTTTGACTTTTCTTCGCGGGTTTGGTTAGATACTTCAAATCTTATTCTTTAACTTATTTCTTAACCTTAATATCCTTTGTTTAAAGGTTCCCTTAGACTCATTTTGGACCCCACAAATGCTCCATGAAAATCACAAAACACCTCCTACGAAGGGCTAATCACATGTACGAGGCCAAATTTTAATTTTCTTGTCAATAACATTACAAAATACATTCGTGTGGCTCTCGACACTCAAGTATACATTGTTCAACATCGTCAAGTAGGGTTGGGAAGGTACGGGGTGTTACATTCTTCCCCCCTTAGGTACATTCGTCCTCGAATGTTAGTAACACTGTCTCATTGCAACACTTAAGTCAAAGTGAATTCTCCATATCATAATATTCACACTTAACACTTGTAAAGACTTATAACTCCAAATCTGTATCTTGAACTTTTTCCTTCCATGTACCACAATTACAAGTACTTTAGATTTCATTAATGCTTCGATTTCCGTTGTGATTTCTTCGATGTACTAAGTTCTCCAATAGTACCCCTACGGAAGCTACTTCTGCATTTCTTAATTCTTTCACTTCTCGATGTACCTTTTTACGTGTGAGATCCTCGGTAATATGTACATTTCCACTGGAAACAATACTGTATACCCTCCGATACACTTTTGGAGCATCAAATATAGAATACTAAATGGACTGTGAAGAATTCCTGGACTAGTGCTAATAGATACGCAAGTTGCCCAAATCTTTGGACAACTCCTCTTTCTTTCCGAATCTCATTATCTTTTTCCATTGGTGACACTATCAACTTCTAATATCGGCATATGATTTATACCGACTTTGGGCTATTTGTAGCTACTGTCATATCACCTTCACTTTCTCTATAGCTTGATGAACAAAATTTGACCTGGGCAACACAAAATTTCATCAGCCGTAACCCATCCAATGGATGATCTATATGTCCTTTTATATAAACCTTCGTAAGGTACCTTTTGTTATCTTTATTGTAAGCAATTTCATTAGACGGTTGATATTCATCCCCACTACCTTTAAAGTCCAATGCACAAACTCGTGACATATCTTCACATGTTCTTATAATACATTCTGTTTGTCCATCCATTTAAGGATGACCAGCCATACTTACATTTATCTGTGTACTCATGCTTTACTGGAAAGACTTACCCACACTGTACAATAAAGTGAGCCCCCCTGTGTGATATAATAGTGAGTGGAGTCTCATGTAATCATACTAGCTCTATAACATACAATTTTGCATACCGTTCATCTGTATCGGTGGTTCTAACTGGTAGGAAATATGTTGACTCGGTAAGCCAGTTCATGATTACTTATATGGAATAAACCTTCGCAATATACGAGACAACCCTTTAATTAATTCCATGTTATTCATGTTCCACTTCCAAACTGGGAGGGTAATATATTGCATAAAAAATACAGACTTCTGATGCCATACTGTTCATCAGTGACCGCTTGGACATTGAACTACAAGTTCTACAATGTGCTTCTCATATATTCTTACCAACACATCTCTGCTACACCATGGTGTATTTTGGTTGTTTTCGAACAAACAACTACCATGAACGATGTTCTTCTGTCGTAATTCATTTCCTTAACTCATCTATACCCAGTACACACAATCTAGGTTGGCGTTAAAGTACTCCCCCTTGTGTTTGCTCAAATACTCTCGTCGACTTTGCTGTACATATTTTTTTTCCAATTGAACTAAAACTGGAATTTACATATTGCTTTTCCCTTTATCTCCAATATCAATGAAAATCCTACCACATTTGACACTATAATTCTTTCCTCTGGAGTTTCAAGAAACAAAACCCCATATTGCCTCATTAATATAGATTTCCTGACTATATCTTTCTTTTCTGTGAGCTGTCCATTCATACTTCCTACTGCCTTGCAGTTTAATGTATCAACTACCCCATTTGCTTTTCCCAAATGATATAGGATACCAATGTCTCACCTTTTAAGATTTCAAGCCACCTTCGCTACCTCAGATTAAGTCTTTCGGCTTAACAATCTATTACATTGTCTCACATCCAGAAGATATATATATCAACATGAATCCCTTACAAATAGTGACACCATAACGTTAAAGCAAATATCACTGCTGCTACTTCAGGGTCATGTGTTTAGTAATAATTTATATTCTCGTGTGGCCGCAACTGTCGTGATGCATATGCTATTACCTTATCATGCTACATCAATATACATTCGAGGCCAACCCCGGAAGCATTACCATACATTGCATAACATTCTTATGCCTTCAGAAGGCACTTACAATGGATGTGGACATTACTTTATATTTCAACTCTTGAAAACTTTTCTCCAAGGCATCATTCTACTGGAACTTGATTGCCTTGTGTATAGGCTTTTTAAGGGGTAGGGATAGAAGGAGATCCTTCCACAATTCTCATATAATTATCAATCAACCCAAGAAATCGATGGACCTCTGTAAGCATCGTAGGCCTTAGCCAATTGTTCACCATTTCTATCTTTTGTGTGACAACTTTTATCTCTTTATCCTATACAATGCATAGTCCTCTTGTGATTTTTTTTTGAATACCATCACCGAATATGGTCACACACACATTTATAAGTGTCCTGAACGCCCTGTTCATTAATCTATAAAACTACAGGTGCATTCTCTAGCCCAATTGACATACTAAGACTTATAAGCATACCATGTTTGTAATGCTGCCTTGGGTATATCATCATCGTTCATATATATTTCATTTATCCCTTAACTGATCAAACAAATCTTCAACTCTGGGGGGAAACTATTCTTATCCAGTTGCCAATAGTAAACACACATTCTCAATAGGCCATGTTATTTTTATTTTTTTTTGAGTGACACTGATGCACCCCAAGGGGTAGTACTAGGCCTTATGAATCCTTTATTCAACACGTCTTTTACTTTCTCCTGTCATTCTCATAACTCGACCAGGCCATGCTATATGATGGAAATAAAAATAGGCCGAGTACCTGACGTCACATTCATACCAACTCATACATCTGGGAATTCATTTACCACCCGGACTAATTAAAGAGGTGGGGTCTTCGCATTAATATCGTTCACTCTTACTAAGTGACATATGTATCCCTTAGAGTATCCTTTTCTTTGCCGTAAGATGGGGAATACATTTTCCTGGCCATTCAAAATATTCCTTTGGGGATAATGACAATATAACTTCTTAGTTCGGCAATCTACTATGGCATAACCCCTTTATAACTCAATAAGATCAACCAGTATCTCATGACCACAATTAATGACTATGCACTTATGATATACTCTTTTACTTACAATAAGTTCACCAACTGATGTGTAGGCTTCCTGTGACATAATTGGTCATTTTGGTGTTCTTTTAACTTTTCAGCAATTACCAAAATACCATATGCTCTATGGATCAATCAATACGTGTACAGTACATGTAGATTCACCAGGAGAAGCCTCATTTTATGACCCGACATATCACACCAATAACAATATTTGGCCCCAACCGACATTTGGTCTCTACCTTCTCCATTCTTATGCTTGATACCCCATTGCCCATGAATCATGAATCTCACTTCTTTGCCAAACCGACTGTCTCTAAACCCTTGGGATCGAGGTAGAACATTTACTATAGATTAAAGAAATAATCATTTAGGAGGTCTGCTAATCATCCAAGACCTCAATTCTCCTTGGGACGCCATGAACTGTCCCCATAGATCTAGCCATCTTTAACGACCCTTTGTCAAATAGTTGTGTCCTTTTCTGTTGCCTCTGGTCTTTCATTATTGTGTGCAAAATGCCTATATCCATTGTACAATCCATCTGTCTCTATACTGATGCACTCTATCGATCATAACAGTTATCACGTTTGGAGCATATCTAGTCAAATTATGACACTAAAAACTGCACTTCCTGACACTTATAGTCCTTTGGCAATTTTTTTTTTTTTTTTTTTTTTTTTTTTTTTTTAACAATTTGTCCACATAAGCTTTTCCGACCTCATATGGGAGGTACTAGTCACAGAATGCCATTTTACATTCCTCCCAACTATCTGAAAATACATCAGTAGATCAGTCATATGCATGTCTTATGGGTCTTCATTCAAATTCGACCCGGTGAACGTAGGAGGGTATGATTTATGAAAATCCTGTGTTTGACGACTAGCTACCCTAGCCGCACCATCATTACTCGTCATCAGGCCATCTAGCCCGTGACATTGTACAACAACTATCTGAGGCAACATATGCACTACATTTCGTAAATCCTGTTCAGTGACATTTATAGATGGTTCTGTAGGTACTCCTCTATCTTTTGGCTACGAGAGACCCGTATAACAATTTCCATATCAGCTCTACCTTGACTCACTTGGTCAAGTGGTGATTTACTCATTTCTACTTCGACAGGCATATCAACCTGCTCACCTTTGTCTTTATCTTGTCTGAGACTCAGCAGTTGACTACACAAAAGAAAACCAATGTCAATATGTACATATGTGTCCACCTATAACTTTGGCTCTACTGCACGATCTAGAAGTGAAGAAAAGAAACAACTCCTAAATGTCCCGTAGCCTCCTGCTTATCAATGTGGCGCGCAACACATCCATAAGCAAGACTCTACTCAGACACGGCTTTGTAGACACCCTTAGAACGACCCGCTATGATACCACTTTTGTCACACCCCGAATCCCAACAAGGCGTGATTGGCACCCGAAGTCGATAAGGCCCAATAGAACCAAGCTTTGCTTTTATTCCTTCATATACATGTTTTAGGAAAAACTACTATCCCATAGGAACAGGAAATGCTAAAATCAGAAATCATAGAACATGTGACGTATATACATATGAGAAACTCGGCCGTTGAGGCCATCAAGTCAAAATGTCATATACCATCTTACATTTGTATACCCACATACGTCTACAAAAGCCTCTAACAGATGCATTGACCAAAACTAACTGAAAGTCGGGACAAGTCCCCGCTTTATACACTATGTATAATATCAAAACATTTGAACAACTGTGACTCGGAGAAGCCCCGAACTAACTGGAGCTCACCAATGATCTGCAATTACTGTCATTCTATGGTGGAGGTCTACTAGTGCCTGCACCTGTAACATGTAAGGTAAGTTCCCCAAAAGGGGTCAGTACGAAGAATGTACTGAGTATGTAAGGCTCAAATGAAACTATACAACACATGAATAGTTCAATGAACTCAATGGAACTCAAATGCATATGCATAATCCGATGAATAAGTAACCATTTTGCACTTTGGAAACCATGTGTATTATTTTCATTGATTTCATCGCTTTCATGCTTCTTTACTTCAATGTCATTACATATGTCATAACGTACCCGGGCCCCTACTGATCAGTGGGTCTTTACATGAATTATCGTCATGTTGGGATCGGGGCGAGCTAGGCTTATGCCCCTAGAACTGCCACCCAGGGATCGGGTCGAGCTAGGCTTATGCCCCTAGACCTGCCACCCATAAATCATACATCGGGATCGAGTCGAGCTAGGCTTATGCCCCTAGACTTGCCACCCATAAATCAACACATCGGGATCGAGTCGAGCTAGGCTTATGCCCCTAGACTTGCCACCCATAAATTAACACATCGGAATCGAGTCGAGCTAGGCTTATGCCCCTAGACTTGCCACCCATACTTGATCATTGACCACATTTGCATTACTTTGTTCTTTACTTTGAGATTGGTATTTTGATAGTCATAACATCACTTGAAACTTTGGAACATAACATTATTGGAAACTTTGAACCATTAACCAATGAGTGAGAGACATGTGAATAAATTGGCAACATAACATTATTAGAATCATAACACCATGGTAACTATGGGACAATACTCTATGAACAAGAGGCATAAGTAATATCACTAGTGGAACATTGGAACATAACCTTATTTGAGCTTTTGGAACATTAACCATGATTATGAGACATGAGACTCACAAATGATCCATGAGTAGGAAATATATGATAAGGACTATTGATAAACGGATATAGGATACCTTAGCACATTTCGGGATAGGACTAGTGAAATAGCAATGTGGATACTATTTGCCGCAGAAAGATACGGACAGAGTAACCTTACATACCTTGTACTCTCAATACGGATATCCAATCCTATATGTGCATACAATAGTCCCGCTCCTTCTTTATGTGTCATTCTGCAACACAAATACATAACGGGATTCATATTAACCAACAACTATTTTACAATTGCATAAAACATCAATGGGGTACATGTTTGCCTTGAACATGTCATTTCCCCTTGACAAAACCATTGATAAAATTATTATTCCAAAAATTCCATAATATTCCCAACATTGGCAAATATATGATAATTGACACATTTCACCACAACACTTCTCCTTTCCGCTTTCTTATCCATACCACATCACAAATAATCCATCAACTTCCCTTAATACGACTCATAACACATATCGGCCAAAATTCCACAATTTCCACTTATAGACAATAGCAAGTTTAATACCAAAAATAACACCATACATGTTCATATTTTATCCATACCATGATCTTTCATCAAAGGCACAAGCCATAATTCAAGTTCAAATCTCATGGATGACACATCTTGTACAAAAACCCAAAGTACTATGTTCAACTCTTTCAAGCATAACCAACAAGATTCACATACTCTCCCATGCATATAATATATTAATCCATGACAATAATCACTTACCTAGGCTTGGAAGATGTTGATCTTGCTCCAAAGTTTGGCTTTGAACTCTTAGGGTTTGAAGAAAATACCTTGGATATTTGTCTAAAAGGCATGAGCCTTTATAAGCAATAAAAATCAGATTTCTTGCCATTTTTATAGGCTCTCAAGTCCATGCTTATCCACTTTGATTCAATAATTGATGTGTATGACTTAGTCAATTGGAAGAATAGGTCTTGTGACCCATTGGGCCATGTTTTCTTTTCATTTTTGGGTCCTTTTTGGGCTCAATTTACTTAACCCAATAAAATCAATAATTTCTCGTGGTTTCATCATTTCATACGTGTTACAACAATATTCCTACTCATGTCATTCATATCCGTAGCCTCAATCCCAAAGACAAGTGCTTCTAGCCACGTATGGCCTATTTTGCCCAAAAGGGTAAAATCGTCATTTTGACCCCAATTTCGTTCTCGAGTAAATTTATCATACCAATATCATATGTAATTTATTTCATGTATATACTCATGGTTGTATAATAAACGTGGCAAAAATCGGCTCGGTACGCCCCCGGATACCCTTGAGACTTAAGAAAAATTCCAACTTTGAAAAAGTGGAAAACCCAAGGTGGCACGCCCCTGGGCGCGCCAACCCACTTCCTATGGACTAAAAATTTTAGTCCATAGCGGCGTGGCATGCTATCCAACGCTCCCTTCCCTTAAATTTTTTGAAAATTTCATTTTTTGACTTTTCTTCGCGGGTTTGGTTAGATACTTCAAATCCTATTCTTTAACTTACTTCTTAACCTTAATAACCTTTGTTTAAAGGTTCTCTTAGACTCGTTTTGGACCCCACAAATACTCCATGAAAAACACAAAACACCTCCTACGAAGGGCTAATCACATGTATGAGGCCAAATTTCAATTTTCTTGTCAATAACATTACAAAATACATTCGTGTGGCTCTCGACACTCAAGTATACATTGTTCAACGTCGTCAAGTAGGGTTGGGAAGGTACGGGGTGTTACACATATGTTCGAGATTTAGCAGTTAGCCATACTCCTATCATTCCACCCATACCAACATTGGTACCTTCATCACAAGTTTTTGAGGTGGATTTATTTTCTGACGAGGAGCCTCATATTACTAGAGGCAAGTGGCCACGGAGTCCTGAGTGTCAGACTGATAGTGAAGACGAGTTTGAGAGTGATCTACGAAGGGAGACTAAGGCCTCTCAGGTAAAGTACCATATCAGTCAGATTGCTCATGAGCAGAGGGCACGGAGTGCATCCTCTAGTCAGCCTCCCCCTCTACCGGACGAATCTAGCATAGAGCCCAGAGAACATACAGATGATCCCACTGTGGACGGACCTACATACGGTTCCTAAGGCACCGCATGTATGTCTTCTCTCCTCTACACTTATCATATTGATAGTTGTGCACTAAGGGCAGTGCACCATTATTTAGTTAGGGGTGGGGGGTATACCACCACTTGAGGGTTTTTGTTGTCGTGTATTCTTTTCCCCTAAGTGTGCTATCATAGTAGAACCAACATGTTTAGGTTGTTAGTTAGATTATTTATGTGTCTTCATGTTTAATTAGGAGAAAAAATATGGGAACCTTAGTGCAGTCCAATTTTGAATGAACTTTGAATGAAAATGATGTTTTTTGATTGTTTAAAGGACACCCCTCCTGAAAAGTTTGTTTTGAACTGTGTGTGTAGTATATTAGTTTGTGACAACTGTTGGATCTTGTTATGGCATTAGTATTATAGGCAGAATGACTGTAGCCAATAATGCATGAATTGGATAGGTAGTACTCGATAGTGTAACCCTGCGCTATGTGTGTGTGAGGTCATTACCGAGTTCACTTTGTGTGTGCGATCCAGAAATTGCCCGGTTAGTCTTGCCTAGGTTATAGGATAGTGGTTAGGAAAGGATCATTGGTCGTTTTTGAATAAGTCCACTTTTAGCCTAAATGCCTGACCAAATGAAGTAAATATCTCTTGATTATGATTTTGAGCCTTAATTGACCTATTTCTTTTATTAACCTATTTACCTTCCCATTTTGACTTACAATGAACCTGTCTTGACCCTAGTCCCTTCTTGGACATTATGTACCTCAACTTAGGCAAATCGCCTAAGTTGAGGGTGGCTATCATAGGGGTGCGTATCTTGATATGGGTATGAAGAAGGGGTTAGTAAAATAAAAAGAGAATAGATTTAGGTGTGAAAAAAAGGTGAGTGAAATAAAAAAAAGAAAAAAAAAAGAAGAAAATAAATGTGTTTTGAAAGTATGAAGAAAACCACACCCAAACTCTGAAAATAAATGAAGGAGAATAAGGGAGAATAAAATGAGAATGGTTGGAAAGTAGAGCCCAAAATAGTGTAGTGTCAAGGAGGGTTGAGTCACCATATACATATGCACCACACCCATCCTCAAGCCTAAATTACAAGCCGATGAAAGTCCTATAGTGATCCTAGTCCAACTGTCCGAAAACCTAAGGCATAGAAAATAAGGGCAAGCCTATGGTATTTCACGCACACTATTTGAACTTTTATGTGAGAGAGACTATTTTCACCCAATCCCTACTTTGATATTCATTAGTATACTATGAGTGTATGGGACTTCTTTGTTTTGAGAGTACATGGATTGCATTGTTATCTGCTATTTGTTCAGATACTACCATTTGCATATATGATTAGTTGATTGTTCATAATCTGATGCCATCACTTGATCCCTTTTGTGTCATGATAATATGCTGCATATATACACATCGTGGTTTTTGATTTTGCAAATAGGAGGGGTCGAAAAAGTTTTGGCTCCAAAGGCAATGAGCCGATTGTCGTAGGCCTCTTAGGTTTCTCTTAGTTAAGCCTCGATTGTGTTTATTTTGTTTGCCTGAGGACATGCAAACGTTCTAAGTTGAGGGTGTTGATGTTCCATGGTTTCATGGCACTTTCGAGGCTTAAAACAAGGAAAATATGCAATAACTTGGGTATGTTTGGTAGGTATGATGTGTTTTCTATTCTATCTTGCAGGAAAATAGGTTATGGAGGCAAATTGGAGAAGAAGGGAAGAAACATGCTCTAGAATGGAGCATTTGAAGACAAAAGAGCCAAGTCAAAACCAGAGGAGTGACTCACGACAGGGACCCACGTCACGTGAGTCGACCTACGTGATGTCTGCCGTAGGTCAACTCCTGTAAGTGTGTGATGACGACTGATTTTCTCGGCATGGACCTACGTGACGTGGGTTGGTTCTACGATACCAACCCACAGAACCGTGGAAAATTGCAGACTTTTTTCTCATGTTTTGTTTAGGATAAGATTCACCTTGTATCTATAAATACCCATATATTGTCCTATGTTTAGGATTTGGTCATTACATTGTTATGAGATATATTTTCATTAATTTGAGTTCGTAAATACACTATTGATTTTGTAATCTTGGAGCATCGATTCTAGGGTTTTTATTCATATTGAGATTTTAGAGTTTTCTTCTTATTGTGAGTTTACAATTATGTTTTCATCATTGAATTCTTCTTGTGTTCTTACAATCATGAGTTGCTAAACCTATCAACTAGGGTTGTGTGAACCAGGAGGAACTAATGAAACGAGTTAAGTGCAAAACAATTCTGAACTGGTGTGACTGTATGTATTGTTGTTACCTTCATTATAATTGATCTTCTAATGATTGTAAACATTAGAAACTCGGCTATATTCTAAACTTTCTTAAGAGAGAGGTAGAGATTGGAAAAAGGGAATAACAACAGAGATTTGAAACTATCAACCTTCATCTAATAACTTGAGCCGTAATAGGGAGATTTATCTGAGATTTAGGACAAGGGTTAGTAGTGCGAAACTCGGAGACCGAGAGGAGAAGAGTGAAATTCATCTAACCAAGGTCGAGAGACATTTAGATGAAAATATCTTGTTAGATTTTGCATGCAGCGTAGCGGGACAGTTTTGCCAGCACAAGTAATCGGTGGAGTTAAGAAATCATTGGGGATCACAGTCCTAGTGTATTTCTCATATTGATAACAAATCCAATAATCACCAATCGTTACTATTACTGCTTGCTTACAAAAATCCCCCAGTTTTACTTACTTGCTAATTACTCAGACTAGCATTCGACAGACTTTTGTCCTATTCCCTGTGGGATTGACCCCAACCTAGTTGGGTTCAATATTTGATACATCGACCGTGTTATACTTTTTTGGAGGTATATTTTAGGCGACATCAACCACCACGACCTTTCAAAACTAGAGCACTAGAGGCCAGTTTCTGAGTCAACCGACCTGCAGACAAGAAATTAGGACAATACCTTCGGATGTGGGCCAAACCCTCACACTCATGGAACCAACCTGATGCCCAAAGTAGGCCTCTTAACTTAAGAGGATGAAGGGGTATAACTGCATATGTGAAGGCTGATGACTGACCCCAGACGAGCCCCCTTCAAACACAGGCATGGCTAAATTGTAACGCCTAGAAGAACCATGACCTTTCGAGAAAGTACCATTGACCTGGCCTGAGGTTCGGGCGATTTTCTCTTTCTGAATTTACTTATCCCAATTTCTCAAGTGCTTGAACCTTCTTGGAAAACTCAACTATCTTCTAAAAGGACTTGCCATACACATCCACAAATAAAGTAACCATCTGAATCCCAGAATTCAGACCCTTCCTAAAGTACCTGATCCGCTATTCCTATGAGGTGATTAATTGTAGTGCATAGCGAGATAGGGCATGAAATTTGGCCTTATAGGTAACCACATACATGTTACCCTGCTCTAACCTCAAGAACTCATCCTTCTTCTAATCATGATTAGTGCGGGGAACATATTTCTCAAGTAATACATTCTAAAATTATAGCCAAGTAAGTGGAGACAAGGCATTCCTGCATTCTAAAAATGACCTCCACCATTTCTTGGCTTCAGCCTGCAGCTGAAAAGAAACAAATTCTACACAATACCTTTCAACAATACCCATCTTATGCAGACGTTCATAACAATCAATCAAAAACTCAAATGCATCCTCAGACTCTGTACCCTGGGATACTGGGGGTTTTATCTTCATGAACTTGTAGAATAGTCCATGCTCATTATCAATCCTCACTGACCCAAGTACCTGTTAGGGATACACTCGAGTTTTAGAGATTCATTTATCGTTAGTGCTACCTAGTGATATATTATAAGAATAGGGGTGGGAAGGCCAGGACAACTTGAGAGTTACTGGTGCCAGCCAAGCTACTTAAGAATCCTAACACTTGTTGAATCACTTCCGCAGATAAAGGCACTGGGGATTCACTATTCAGTACAGTCACCACATTCTCTTGGACTACAATCTCTTCCTCCTTAACTACCACTTTTTTATTTTGGACAAGGTTTGGGGAATCCTATTGTAGGGTAAAGGATGGTGATCTATGTCTAGCCAGTACTCTGGCTGCCTGGCTCCACCCCGAATAGGTGTTGCCTTTTGTCCTCCCTATCTAGAGCCTGCCCCAAACTGCGGCCCCAGCAGCAGGTGTGGGTACTGTTGTGGGTGCTGCTGCAGGTGAGACTAATGCGGCTGCTGCTGCTCTGGTGGAACGAGTATTCACCATCCTCAAACAAGAATGAATGAGTTAGATACCAATTTAGATCACCAGATACTAATTGGAATAAAGTAATAGAACGAAAGGAAAAGAGAGAGGAAGTCATTTCCTAAAGCCCTTTCGCTTCTCAAAGAAAAAGACAGACGTCTCCTGCTATTCCGTAAGACTCTACTAGACCTGTTCTTGTATGATGAGATTTACGAACCTAGTGCTCTGATACCATCATTGTCATGGCCCAAACGACAGTGAGTGGCACCCACCCTAAATCCCCAATGGGAGAACTATTCAACCCAACCCTCTTTGATCCTGTTTAATTGTTAACATTTACTTTCTACTATTATTATCATTAAAACGATCGAAAATCTAATTATTGAATTAATATGAAAAATGTCAAACCATCATAATTATCTAATAACTAATAGAGTGTGGAATCCTCTATTTATTACATCCCTGGGACCTGAAGTCATCATACAAGAACAACTAAGAATGTCTAAACAAGTAATTAATAGATTATCTAAAATAAGAAAGGAAAATATGAAAAGTCTTACTCCCGAAACAAGGGACATAAACACAAATCGTAAGATTTAATGGTTGCCCGATAATTGTGCTCACCCTTGAACCTGAGTCTGGAACTGCTGGCTAAAGTCGAGGTCTTGTATTAAACGATAGAACACGCTCAGCACTTAACAAAAAGAAGAGCACAAGTAGCATCAGTATATCAACAAGTATTGGTAGGCATCATAGGTCGTCTCAACACGAAACCAGACAAATAAGTAAATCAAATAGATGCAAAGTGATCATCACAGAACTTATAATCAGACATATATGCAATTATGACACATCACTTTAGAGGGAATACAAATTCAAACTCATATATATTTAAACTTAGTAAAGTTCAACAACATGTTGCATTACCATATATGACTATAACCGAACATTCAATGCACATGAATGAATGTATGGATGTAAGATATGCACATCATCTCCTTCTCTTCTCAATCTCATCAATATCATCATGAACATTATAATTTCAATACCATCATCATCTCAAAAAAATCATCATCATCAACAATATCATGAACCTCATGATTCATATATCATCATCATCATCATTTCAATAACATCAATGTGTATGAATATGCAATGCAGTCAATAATCACAAGTAGTGCTCTAAAGCAATCATAAATACTTAATTCACATATAATCACAGAGTCGAGCAAATTTAATTGCAATAAACCATAACCTACCTCAATTCCTTGCTCAAAGTCACTTCTAGGCCACAAGCTTGCCTTTCCTTTCCTTTTCAGCTTGCTTTTGATCTATAACAACAAGATTACACACCTATTTCAATCAATTCTCTCCTTTTATCCACTAGGGATTAATAACTAACAACTTTTAACCATAAATTTCCATAATTCATCTTCTTAGGGATTTCTATCCGTTAAACTTTATGAAACCTATCTTATTTAGCATGAACAACTATGATTCTACTCTCATTAGTGTTTTCTAACACCCTTGAATCATTAACTATTGATTTTATATTCATTCCCACATATTTGCATTAAATTCTTGATTTAGGGCTAAGCACCAATTTCTACCATGAACAATATTTCTAATGATCTTCAGTAATTTTAAGAAGTAATTCAAGTTCAGAATGCAAGATACATACCTTCAAAGATAAAAACCTCTAAAAATTGGCAGAAAATTGCTTCCCAAAAGCCTTGGTTCATTTTTCAAGAAGTGGGGAATGAAAAATATTTTTTGGGTTTAAAATTGAAAATATACTGTGTTTACCGCTGCAATAGTAAAGTTTCCGCTATAGTGGTTCGCAATGGAATATAGGTTACTGCTGCAGTGGTACCCCTTCCAATGTAGCGGTACCGCTTCAGCAGTTCTATTTTATGCTGCAGCTATTTCGAGCAGAAACTCGGGACATCTCCCTAATTTTTTCCATTTAACAACACATTCCTCGATTAATAACGTTATAAACTAACCCTTCCATGGTAAACTCTATACACGGAGTTTTATAACTTCGTATTACGCGACGAAAGTTGTTATGGCTTTCTAAACTCGTTATCTATCCATATATCCAGTCAAACATCCCCATAAAAGTTCACATCAACAACAGATTTTCTTAAAGTAGTTCACCCTCAAAATTCTTTGAATACTAGCCCAACCCTGAATTTCTTAAAAAACACGTAATTAAAATTTGGCGGGGTTTTCACTTCTTATTTTTAGCGTAACAACGATTTGGGTTGTTACACCCTCTAGCCTAAAATTGACATTTCGGAGTTGATGAGGCTGTCAGAATTGGTATCCAAGGCCGTTTACCTATAGTTTTTGTCCAAGATCTATTTCTTAACTTCAAAATCTCCAAAATAGGGAAATGGCTCTAAAAAACAAACGAACTGCTTGGTAACTGAACTGTTAGTCCCAGCAAGTCATAAATGACATGGGGAAGCTATAAGAAAGTTCTAAATGCAGAAAAATCATGAAAATGCAATAAATGACCTGGAGGGTCATTACAATATCCACTACTAAAAGGATTTTTGTTCGCAAAAGTAAAGGATAAAGAAGTATCTGAAGGCTCAAATAGGTAGGGATACTAGGTTCACATCTTATGCTCGATCTCCCAAGTAGCCTACTTGACTGGATGGTGTCTCCACTGCACCTTAACCACAGGAATATCTATGAAACACAACCTTCTGACTTCTCTGGCTAGGATAGATACTGGCTCCTCAACAAAGGTCAATCTCTCATCCAACTGAATCAAGTCCCACCGAAACACGTGAGACTCATCCAAAATGTAATGCCGCAGCATAGATAAATGGAAAGTAGGATGGATGGAGAAAAATTCTGGAGGCAAAGCCAACTCATAAGCTACCTCCCCAACTGTCTGCAGGATCTCAAATGGTCCAGTATACCTGGGGCTGAGGGTTCCCCTCTTCCCGAACCTTATCACGACTTTCATGAGAAATACTCAAAGAAAACCAAGTCACCAACTTTGAATCTCAAGGCACGAAGCCTACGATTAGCATATCTCTTCTGCCTGCTCTGAGCTGTCCACAGCCTATCTTGAATCACCCGAACCCTATCCAAATGATCATGAAGCAAATCAGTACCACAGGGCCTAACTTATGAAGTTTCAAACCAACCAACCAGCGATCGACAATGCCTCGAATGGTGCCATCTGAATACTCAAATAGTTATTGTTATTATAGGCAAACTCCGCTAAGGCTAAAAGTTACTCCCACTGAACCCCAAAGTCCATCACACATGCGTGGAGCATATCCTTCAAAACCTGAACAGTATGCTTCAACTGCCCGTCAGTCTAGAGATGAAAAGTGGTGCTAAGGTCAACCTGGGTATCCAACTCCTTCAAAAATTCCCTCCAGAAGCTATAAGTGAACTGAGAGACTCTATCTGAAATAATAGACACTGGCACCCTATGAAGGTAAACCACCTCTCAAACATAGATACAAGCCAACCTCTAGGCACTATAGGAAGCCTATATAGAAATGAAATGGGCAGACTTAATCAACCGATCTAGGATGAACCAAATGCAAAGTGCTAGGCAAACCATCTACGAAGTCCATGGTAATCCACTCCTATTTTGTACTCGAGAATGGGTAATCTCTGAAGCAATCCACTAGGTACCAGATGCTTGATCTTCATTTGCTAATGCCATAGGCACTGAGCCATAAAATCAGCTATATCTCTCTGCATACTACTCTACCAGTAATGCTGCCTCAATTCTCTATACATCTTAGTTGTCATTAGGTGAATAGAATATCTGGAGCTATGAGCCTTCCAAAGTATCAATTGAATCAAGCCTCCTACCCTAAGAACATAAATACGACTATCAAATCTAAAAATGCCCTTCGAATCTAAGGTAGCCCTCATGTACTCACCTCTCAACACATGGTCTCGAATGCCACATAGCCTGCTATCCTCAAACTGTCAGCCCCCAATCTGCTCCAACAAGGTAAACCTAGCCTCAACACTAACAAGAATCCTCTTGGGGTGTAAAATATCAAGCCGAACTATTATATTGGCTAAGGACTGGATATCCAAGGCCACTGGTCACTCTGAAACTGAAATGAAGGCTAAGCTACCCATACTCACAGCCTTCCAGCTCAAGGAATCCCCTACGACATTCGCCTTGCCTTGATGGTATAGAATAGAGATACCATAGTCCTTCAGTAACTCTCAAATTAAGCTTCCTCTGAGTCATAATGTACTGAAGACTATGATGGTCAGTGAAAATCTTGCAACGAACACCATAAAAGTAATGCCTCTAAATTTAAAGTGTAAAAACTACAACCTCCAACTCCAAGTCATGAGTGGGGTAGTTGCGCTCGTGCATCTTCAGCTGTCTTGATACATAAGCTAACTCGACCATGCTGCATCAAAACACATCCTAAATCAACACCAGAAGCATCATGATAAACAGTAAACCCCTTGACTTCGACTGGAAGAGTCAATATAGGAGCTGAAGTGAGCAAGTTTGTGAGCTTAAGAAAGCTTGCCTAACAACCATTGGACCACTGAAATTGAACTTCCTTCCCAGCTAATCTAGTCATAGGCGCTGCAATACTAGCAAATATCTGGACAAATTGCCTGTAGTAGCCTGTCAACCCAATAAAATTACAAACCTTAGTCGGAGATGTAGGCCTAGCCTAATCATGAATAGGCTCAATCTTTACCAGGTCAAGCATAATCCCATCCTTGGACAACACTAAGAAAGCTATAGACTCAAGCCAGAACTCGAACTTTGAGAATTTGGCATAAAGCCTATGATCTCTCAAAGTGTAGAGCACAGTCCTTAAATGTTGCTCGTGCTCCTCCCTACTCCTCGAATAGACAAGAATATCATCGATAAATACATTTATGAAAGAGTCTAAACAAGGCATAAAAACACAGTTCATCAAGTCCATAAATGTTGTCAGGGCATTGGTCAACTCAAAAGACATCACTAGGAATTCATAATGGGCATAGTGAGTCTTGAAGGCTGTCTTAGGGATGTCCTCCTCCCGAATCCTCAATTAATGGTAGCCAGACAATAGACCAATCTTAGAAAATACTACCGCACCTTGAAGCTGGTCAAATAAATCATCGATATAACGCATATGATACTTATTCTTCACTATCACCTTATTCAATTGCCTGTAATCAATATACATATGCATAGAATCCTCCTTCTTCTTCACAAACAGAATAGGATCACCCCAAGGTGATACACTCGACCTAATAAAACCCTTACCTAGTAGATCTTAAAGCTGAATATTTAGCTCCTTTAGCTCAGCAGGAGCCATATGGTAAGGTACCATAGAAATAGGTCGGGTGCCCTGCTCGAGGTCAATAACAAACTCTAAACAACGCTCAGGAGGAAGTCCAGGTATATCAGTAGGAAAAACATCAAAAAAGTCATGAGCAATAGGAACAGAGTCAAGTGAAGGACTCTTAGTTTTAATATCACAAACATAAGAAAGATACAACACACAACTCCTCGATATCAGTCTCCTAGCCTAAATATAAAATACAATCCCCATCGGCACGCGCCTAAAAGAACCCTGCCACACAACGGGGGGTTTACCAGGCATGGGTAAGGTAACGGTCTTGTTAAAGCAATTCAAGACCGCATGATAGGGGGATAACTAGTCCATGTCCAGAATCACATTGAAATCCACCATATCTAGCTCAATAAGGTCAATCTGATTGTCATACTCCTGAATGGTCATAATACACGATATATAGACCTGATTCGCTAATAAAAAATTACCTATGAGAGTGGATACATGCAAAAAACATAGACAATGGCTCCCAAGACAACCCAAACCATGGTGCATAATAAGCAGAAACTTAATAATATGTGGTACCCAGATCAAATAAAACAGAAGCTGGCTGATGTCATACTGAAATTGTACTTGTGATTATAACATCCAAAGCCTCTATCTCCGACCTACTAGAAACAACATATAATTGACCCCATCCACCTCCAAACTGGGTGCCTGCCCAACCACCTACTCGATATGCCTGCAGACTACCTATGGAACCCTAAGAACCACTCCTACGACCCTATACACCATCCCTAGATGGAGACAGCACTGATCTGATCGGCTGAATACTTTACGCTGAAGGCTTAATCATCCCACACCAGGGACACTCTCTGGCAAAATGGCCTACTATACTGCATTTCTAACATGCCTCGGGCACTCTACTTTATTGAGAAAGTTCGTCTGATTCAAAATGGACACCTTAGTCTTAAGATCTTGACTGTATACCCCTCGAAGGCTGACCACTGCTCTGCCCGCTGAAGTCACTATAACCAGGCTGATCCCCATTTGAAATCTGAAGTGCTACCTAAACGGGCCTACTAGACTGACCATAATGCTGATAAGGCTGATACTGGGGGTACCTATCCTGAAAGCCTCTACCTCGAAACTGTGGGCAGCCACGACTCCTACTGTAACTACCCTACTGAAATGGCCTCTTATTGATGCCCCTTTGGGCTATGCGATGCATCTTCTCCATAGTCTGGCATAACAAAAAATATCCACAAAGGACGTACCTACAACAACTAGACTTTGAGCAGCCATGCAAAGAGGAATCCTCAGTCCTTAGATGAAGCACCAAATGAGCTCATAATCGGTTGGTAGAATCATAGTGGCATGCCTATCCAACTCATAGAACCTTGTCTCAAACTCAAAGATCGACATAGAACCCTATTTTAATGATGTAAATTGGTCTCTTAGACACTCGCGCAGGCTGCAAGGCATATACTTCTCTAAGAAAGCCTAGAACTAAGTACATGTCATAGAAGGAGATCCAGCTGGCCTGGAATCAATATAACCCCTCCACCCTTGTCTGGCTGCCTGATCAAACTGAAAAGTGGTGTAATCCACACCATACAACTCTACCAAGCCCAAATTATGCAGCGTCTCCTCACACCTAGTCAGAAACTTAAATACATCCTCGCCTGGGCCCCTTACAAACCTAGGTGGAGTCAATCTTAGAAATCGGCCTAGTATCTTCTACTTCTCCACAGTCATAACTGTCTGAGCTACTGCCGGCTATGGAACTACTGATTCTGGCAAGACCTCTAGTCTTGGATTCGCAACTACAGGCTGTACTTTATCTTCTTGATTTATCCTTTTTGATGATTTCTTGAAATTTGTTGAATCCACAATTTCTTTCAAACTTGTCCATTGGGTTTTTTAGTAGTTTCAGCCATGTTCTCCTAAACCAATACCAAAAGTTGTACCAAGGTATAACAAAGCACTGAAGAAGATATAAACACCGGTGGAGCCTGGGCTGCCCTTGGCCCACTTGTTGTTGTGGTGGCTGATCCTCGAGTGCTACCTTTGGATCAAGAGCAATAATAGGATTCGGTAAAGGCTCCCTAGATTGGTATCAATTTGGGGCTGTAGCTCTGCCCTGACCTCGACCTCTGGGTCAACCTCGGCCTCAAATCGATGCTCCAGCTACAGGCTTGAGGTCCTGATACCCGATCTTCATAGCCCTTATCCTAGCCATCACCGAAGATAGAATACGAACCAAAATGAACCAAAATGAATGAATATAGACACAATAAGAATCTAGAAACCAATATAGAAACAATGCACGAAAATGAACAAAAAAAGTGAGATTTTCCTATGAATATCCTGTAGCCTCCCGAAGATAAGATACGGATGTCATCGTACCGATTTGAAAGACTCTACTAGACACTTGCTTTTGTATCAACAATACCTGTGAACTTAAGCTTTGATACCAAACTATCATGATCCAATTTCTCAAGTCATAAGGGCACCTACTTTAATCCACCAGTAGGTAAGACAAACCATAGCCCAGAATGATGAGTAGTGGGATAACCGACGAAAAATAAGAAAATAAAAGAAACAGACATATAATTGAGAAGCATAGAAAAATGATGATATACATATATAAACATCCTGTACGATAGAGAGAGGAAGATGAATAAACAAAAAAAGTTTCCCCCAGGACCTGGTAAGGTCGGTACAAGAGCCACTAAACCAAAAGAGAGTACTAGACAGTGTCATATATACAATATAACCTTAAAATGTACAAAAATACTATCCCAAAATAATAGAAGGAGGAGGGTCAGCTCTGAACTCTAAAAGATTACCCTAGCTCAGAACAGCAACACGACCCGAGGATAATATCCTTCGCGATAACTCATACTTGGATCTGCATTAGGGAAAAGATGTAGAAGTGTAGTATGATTACCAAAATAACAGGTACTCAGTAGGCATCATAGGCCAACTGAGCTAAATTACAATAAAAGCATAAATAAAGCATGAGAATGTAAACTAAAGTCAGAAATAAAGGAGTAAAATGAAAATAGTAGATCATGTCGAGCGAAAGCTCTATAAAGGTAAAATAAGTGCTCGAATGTAGAAACTAAGTCTCACTATAACCGAACTGGGGGTCCATAAGCCCAGAAGGCACAAACAAGAAAGAAAATAGCCTAACCGAGCCCTCACAAGCCTAGTGGGTACAAGAAAAGAGTAATCACTAATATAAAGATGGAATAATATAATAACAAATGTAAAATGAACCAATGTGTGAAAACCGTACCTGGAACTCCTTTTTAATCATAATCCCGAGTCTTACCGGTCCTTACTAGATTCCCAATCCCAAATCATTATCTATATAGATCATAAATATTGTACTTGAATCGGAACTAGAGAGTAATATCATAATAGTATGCTGGACTCGAACCAAACTAATAGTAATAATAAAGCTACTAGATAGCGGACTCGAACCTGAACTGATAAATAATAATAAGGATGCTAGTTGTCAAACCTGAATCGAAATTCATAAATAAGGTAAATGGAAATAGTGATCCAAGAGTATATCTCCAATTAAGTCCAACCAGACATAATCTTTAAGGTCAGGCGGTAAAGTCTTTAAAGGTGATACGAGACGTAATCACTAAGCCAAAGAGTGTGATTTACGGCCAAAGACTACCCTACCCGGGGTAATCAAGCCAAAAAGGGCTCCTAAAAATGACTTAGTCATCCTAAAATCAAGAATTAGTCTAAGGTAACAAGTAGTGGTTATTTAGGTCAACGTGGGGCTATTCTAGGCATTTTATCTAAAAGGAAGGCACTACCAATCCTAAGGCATGCATCTACCCAAACCTGGTCTAAGGCTTTTCAATCCCATACCAAGGCACTAAGTATATTAAGACAAGTTCTAAGGGATAAACATATACTAAAATACGGGGAAATAGGGCCAAATTCTGTCGAAAAGGGCTCCCAACTGGCTAAATAAGGCACTAACTGCTAAAATAACAACCAAGACATAAATACCACTTATATCTAGTATAATACTACACTAATACCATAATAAAGCATAGTGTAGAAGAAAGGTAAGCCTAGCCAAACTGGGCGCCGCCAAACGCTCATAGAGTCCTTTATTCCTGAGCTTTTGCCTTTCGAGAAGCCTTCAACCGCTACCATGCTATCAAAACAAGGTTTTACATGTCAAGATAAGAATATCGATACCCATATTGCGTATATACGCTCTAGGTCAGAAATCGAACAAAAAATCCCACTGGGGCCAGCTTGCAGAATCTAAAAATTAAAATCGTCACAACGTCACTCTCAGCTCAAGGATAATTTTCCCCAAGATTTGAGCATAAAACGAGCCCAATTAAGCCTTTAATCATTCCCATAAGGTTTGGAGAAATATGGATTTTAACTACATATTAAGCAAAAAATTAGTCATGAACTGACAAGAAAACGACGATAGAATAGTCATTAGGACGCCTCCAACTCGAACCCAACTTCAATTCTATCATCTCCCACAAATTTTGTTCTTATAATAGCTTTAATGATGAGGAACATATATGAAAATAAACCTGGTTTTAAGAAAATGAAATATTTATACCTCTACCAACTATAGCTGCTTTAGTGGCTAAATGACTGCTAAAGTAATCATCGCTAAAGTGATGAGTAGGGCGCTAAAGAGACCTAACTTAGCTGGCCAGCCACCGCTAAAGCAGTCTTGAGCCACTAAAATGGCTACAACTAAATTGGTCTCAAGCTTCTAAAGCAGTCTCCTAGGCCGCTAATGCGGCTGCACCAATAAATTTGGCACCAGCTATGCTACCCTACAAAATTTGACATTTTAGACTCCACAAAACTATCAAAATTTTCTATTAAGGTCATTGCGATAGAATATGGGTCCCACACTCAAGGTTTTAGTTTTCACCAAAATCCATCCAATAGCCCAGAACGAGTCTGGAAGCCAAGAGACCTAAACCAAGGGTCACCCTAGCCTAAAATTGACATTGCGGAGCAGAAAAAGTTGTCAAAATTGGCATCTGAGGTTGTTTACGTGACATTTTGGCCCGAGACCCATTTCTCAACTTCAAAAGCTCCAAAAGAGGAAAATGGCTCTAAAAACCAAATGAACTGCCCGATAACAGAATTATCAGTCCCAGCAAGTCATAAATGACTTGGGGAAGCTATAGAAAAGCTCTAAATGTAAAAAAAAAATCATGAAAATGAAGTAAATAGCCTAGAGGGTCATTACAAAAATATTTATAGTTTAACTATATTATGCTCTTTTGTCATGACCCGAAATCTCAATTCATGATGGCACCTACTAAACCCACCTGTAGGTAAGACATCCCCAAGCCTGGAACAATAAGTAACGCGCCAATAGAATAAAGGAACAAGCCGAATAGCAATCGGGCCAAAAGTAAATATAAAAGCATTTAATAGTGCCTATAAAATTTATACATAAAGAGGGTGAAGGAGAAAAATATACAAATCATACCGCAAGACCTGGTATCAGTTGATACATGGTAAGTAATATATATATATATATATATATATATATATATATACACACACACACACACATACATACACACAGAACCGCCATCAAAAGACAAACTAAAGACCAGTCCAACAGGCTAGAAGGAGATGGAACAACTTCAAACATCGGGATCTCACCCCAAATCTCTAATCCAAGAAAGATCTGCATGATGCATATGTCAGCAGTGAGAACTTGTACTAGGATCTAAAAGGTGCAGAAGTGTAGTATGAGTACCAAACATGTGGTATTCAGTAGGCGTAGGATTACTGAGCTCTAAAGATAATGCAAGTATAAATAGTATGAATGGAAAATAAATGCACTATAAGTAGTGTAAAGAAATCTACCTACTAGGAAGAAATGATACAAAGTATAAGTAAAGAGAAAGAGTGAACTTACCTGCAACAGCTAGGCTAACATCGTAACACAGTAAGGAAGCGTATCATTAGCAGCCTACTGAAAACGTCTACCCAAGGCAAGTGAATCAACATGATAGTCCCACACTAGAACTAAAAATGCTTAAAAGGAGAGTCTATATAGTGTACCTCTATCATGAGTACATGCCAATAACCAACCTATCCAAGCTAAGTAGTAATAATCAATAATAACCTAGCCAGGCCCCCATAATACTATAAAGGTGCACCCAATAGCTAATAACCCAACCGGACCCTATAAGCATGGTAGATTCCAAACAAAAAAATAACCAAACCGCACCCTATAAACACGACAAACATCAAACAGTAAACATACTAGTAATAGGCATATGTAGGAATGAGTGCCATGGAAAGTAAAATGATGTAATATGTGATGAGTACCATATCCAACACAAGTGTATACATATCCTCTAGCTCCTAGAGCTCATAAAGGCAGGAGTTATGATAACCACCCTCATCCGACATTGTGGCTCACAGACAGAGGGGCCTATAGGGGACTCGGGATGTCCGACACACTGCCCAGTCTTGAATTGGGACTTCCAAATAACCATCAGTGATAAATATGAATATGACAGGTTCCCAAGATCCAACCAAGACTAAAATTATGGATCAAAATAGAGTGTAGTCCAAGTCAGAAAGAATCATGGAAGAATCAGACCAAATCGGCTTTCAAAAAGTGATAGAGAAAATACATAGTAAAGTGCAAAGATAACTAGTTGTCATGATCTAGAATTTAAGGTTGTGATGGAACCTACCCTAACCCCACTTTGGTAGGTGTAAAGGGGTTAACAGTTTTTGATCGAACCCACTTCGGCAGCCATACACTTTGACTTCAGCCCTTCTCTTGTCACTCAACACTTAGTTTGCCTAGGAGTTGGAAATGAAATAGACATAAGCATATATAGGAATTTCTTCCCAACTTTATATTAAACACGTTCAACAAAAAAGTACATAAATAAGCCTTACAAAAACCTAGCCAACATAACAAAATTTGGCTTGTAACAGCCTGTCTATATCTATTTATAGGCCACAACCTTGTCATATGACAAGCATATTCCCAAAACATCTCCAGCATATGCCTCTATCCTAAATGAGTTGACATCCCCAACTAATAGGCCAATTTAAATTCAAAATATGAATTTCAAATTACAAGTTTATCCAATGTTGCTTGCAAGAGCCAAAAATGGTTACAAATGCCCCAATGTCACGACCTGAATCCCAGTCGGCCGGACTGGAACCCAGAGCAGATAAGGCCCAAGAGAACCAATCTTTGCTCATGTACTCTCATATGTATGTTCGCGTATGAATATCATTTAATCTCATGTAATTGAGTATCAATGGCGGAAGTCATGGAAACATATGCAATATATGAAATTTGGCCGTTAGGGCCATTATGTCAAAATGAACGTGTACATCTTACATTCAGCTTCCCACATATGTCTACAAAGACTATATAGATACATGACTATGACAAACCTAGAGTCAGGACACACCCCACTCTATACTCATATACAATCTCAAACCAATATGCATAATGACTCGGAAAAGCCCCGGATCAACTGAAGCTCACCAACAATCTGTGGATATCTCGTCGCCTACTACAAAGATCTACTAACACCTGTGCCTGCAGCATGTAAGGTAAGTCCCCCAAGAGGGGTCAGTACGAAGAATGTACTGAGTATGTAAGGCCATATGAAACTGTATAATAACACATAAATACTTCCAAGAAATTAAGCGTAAGAGAATAATCAATATGGATATACCTCCGTCCGAATATGTGGAACCATGTTCATTACTTTTATTATTTCATTACTTGGTCATTCAGTTGCATCATCATCATTCTTATCATAACCTTCATATTTATATATTCATGCAAGGGATATAGTCTCATCTCTTTTACAACTATCTTTATTATTGTTCACTCAACTAGTTAGTGATTCATAATACCTTATAGATCATCACCTTATAAGTAAATATATAGTATCGGGCCTCCACCTTTGGTGGGCTATAATAATTAAGTATATAATATCGGGCCTCCACCTTTGGTGGGCTATAATATGTATATAGTACCGGGCCTCCACCTTTGGTGGGCTATCATATATGACTATAATACCGGGCCTCCACCTTTGGTGGGCTATCATATAACTAACATAGCATAATATTGGGATTATTCCAACTTGAACTTACACCCTTTAGAGTGTGATCCATACTCAATGAAACATGAAGTAACCATGTGTGCATTACTTCTTTACAATCTTATGTCCTTAACATAGTTATGAGAGTAACTCATTAAAGATCATGACATTAATGGAAGCACACTCTTACATATATATTAATTCACTCCTTTCCTTTGTGAGATTGACATCATCACTTATAAGGTATAATTATATTAACTTTCACATCACCTCTCTTATTACTCTTATGATATTGATACTTTAACTTATGAGAGATTAACATATCCACTTATGAGAGATTGATCCTTTAAGGGTCATGATAATATTGGAAACACACCTCTATACCTTACTTCACTTCCTTACTTTCAAGAGAGTGATACGCTCACTTGTGAGGAATAGATATATTAGTTCTCACTTTACCTCCTTCACTACTCTTATGAGATTGGTACAAAGATATTCATAATAATATTGGACTTTGGAACATGACATGATTGGAGAATACTTTTCAAGAATAACTAGATTCTTTTTACATCTAACCCTCTTTGAGATAGTTATACGTGACTTAGGAATGAATAGACTCCCCTTATGTCATCACTTACCTTGAAACGATTTCTTTTAGTAGTTACAACAACATTATGAGAGCTTTAGGAATTTCAGTCCATGGATAAGAGACATATGAATTCCAACCAGTCAATGAAAAAGAAGCGTGTGGATAACAACATATATCAAGTACGAATGAGATACCTTAGCATATTTTGGGATAGGACAAGTGTAATGTCATTACGAACATTATGTGCTGCAGAAGGATACGGACAGAGTAACCTTACATACCTTATCTTCCCAATGTAAGTACACAATCCAATATGTGAGCACAATAATTCCACTCCTTCCTTACGTTTCACTCTACATCACAAGTACATAATGGAACCAACGTTAACCACCAACTACCTTATAAATGCATACGACAACAATGAGTTACATGTCTATCTTTAAAATGGCATTTCCTTCTCTACAATACCATTTACGGCATTGACATACCAACAATGCCACATTCATGCCATCCATTGACCACAAGCTATATTCCAAGTGTATAAGACAACCACGAGTTACATGAGTCCCTTATAACATTATTTCACCCTTTATAATACCATTCATGGCCCCTTACATGCCAACAATACCATAACATTTTATACATTGACCACAACATCACATATCAATAATATTTCACCACAAATTTTCTCCTTTACTCTTTCTCACAAACACCATATCACAATTAATCCATCAAGTCACCTTAATACACATATCACAAATCGGCCAAAATCCCATAATTTACACTTATGAAAAAATAACAAGTTTAATAACATAATCACACCATACATGTTGATATCTCATCCATACCATTCACTTTTATCAAAACATCAAGCCCTTTTTCAAGTTTAATTCACAAGAATGCACATCTTTTAGCAAAAAGCCAAAGTGCCATGTACAACAATTCCAAGCATAACCAACATGATATATATAGTCTATCATGTACATAATATGTTAAAGTACAATAATAATCACTTACCCAAGCTTGGAAGAGGATGATCTTGTCCAAAAATACCTTAGGGTTTGAAGAGCCACCAAAGGAGTTATCTTGAAACCTCTAGAAAAAATGAGAGAAAGTGATGTGTATGCATAATGAATTAAATTCTGATATTTCCCCCTTTTTATAGGCCTTTAGTCCATGCTTATCCAATATTATTTGTGTATGTATTTAGTCAATGGAAGAATGGGTCTTTTTGACCCATTGGGCCATGCATTTTGGCTACCTTTTGGCCCATTAACACATATAATATCTTGGCCCACTAAAATCAATGTGTAATCCATAATATACGCGTTACAATAATATTCCCACTCATGAGATTTATATTCATAGCCTCAATCTCAAAAGCAAGCGATTCTAGCCACGTATGACCTATTTTGACCAAAAGGGTAAAATCGTCATTTTGATGCCAAATTCATTCTCGAGTAATTTTATCATACCAATATAATATTTCATTCATTTCATGTATATACTTGTGGTTGTAGAAGAAACGTGACAAAAATCGGCTCGATACGTCCCCGGGCACCCTTGGGGCTTAAGAAATTTCCAACTTTCAAAAAATGGAAAAACCCATCCTAGCACGCCCTTGGGCAAGCCAAATTGCTTCCTATGGGCACAAAAATTTAGCCCAGAGCGGCCTGGAACGCTCTCTGGATCGCCTGGGCCTTAGTGTTTCCGAAAATTTTGTTTTTCGACTTTTCTTCGCGAGTTTGGTTAGATACTTCAAGTCCTATTCTTTAACTTACTTCTTAACCTTAATATACTTTGTTTAGAGGCCCTCTTAGCCTCATTTTGAAACCCATAGATGCTCCATGAAAATCATAAAACACTTCCTACGCAAGTTTAATCACATGTACAAAGCCAAATTTCAATTTTCCTATCACTAGCATTACAAGTTACATACTCATGGCATCTCGACACCTAAGAAACCATTGTTCAACGTCATCACATAGGGTTGGGAAGGTACGGGGTGTTACACCCAACTGCCACATATATGTGACTAACATGCGTACAACCTTCAAATTCTGGCGCCAAACATCATCCTTGGCACCAAGCTTGTTTCTTTCCCTTGTACCATCCTTGTGTGCAGATTCTGCCCTGGACAGTTTGCCATTGGTGCTTATTTACCTTAGTGGTGTGCCTTTCTCAACTCATTGTCCATGAACTTGACTTAGCCACAATCACGCCATACCATAGCCTTGCTTTGCCTTAGTTTGCTAGCCCGTTGCATGCCTTAGCCACGCCTTGCATGCCTTAGCCACTCTACTGCCAAGGTCTTGCCATGCCCTGTCGACATGTTCCATGCCCTGATGATATACCTATGTCAGCAGAATGGCCTCAAGTGAATCTAAACTTGACCAAAGTCATTGGATTTTGGCTAGGTTCAGCTGAGGTTCTAATAAACATTCTCCACTAGATGAGCTCGTCATCCTTGACAAGGCAGAATTTATGTAGGCCATGACTTCATCTTCAAACTGCCGCAGTAATGGTTTTTCTCCCTATTAGCATCACACACTTGTTTTTGTTTCCACTAAACCAGAAATTCTATCTGCATATTCTTCTTGCCTTGTCCAAAATTCTGGTGTTCCAAGATCTTTTCAATCTCCTCTTCATACTGCTGTCGCACAACAGAAGGAGCACGTCTTGTTGTTGACCTTACTGTATCTTCAGCATCTTCATAAAACGGCTTTATAAAGCTCACATAGAAAGTAGGATGGATCTTTAGGCTTTCTGGTAAATTCAACTAGTAATCTACTTCACCCACTCGTTCTATCACATCAAAAGGTCCGTCATACTTCAAAATCAGCCCATAATAAATTGTCTTGCTACTGATTTTCTTCCAAATTTGTGGAGTAAGCTTCAGAAATACCTTGTCACAAACCTGAAATTCTAAAACATGCCGATGTATGTAAACATACTTCTTCATTCATTTTGTTGCCTTCCTCAAACTGTCTTACACTTTATCTAGAAACTCTTACTTATCTCGCAGATACTTGTAAGTAGTAGGAAACTTGCCCTTTTTCTTGGACTTAGTGACTTCCAGTGGCATGTTAGGTTGCATAACCAACACTAGTTCAAAAGGGCCCTTTTCTGTTGTCGATGACCTATGCAGATTGTAACAAAATTTTGCACTGTCTAATAATTCCACCCAATTCTTCAGACTTGCAGTCACATAGTGCCTCAAATATTCTTCAAGAAGATTATTGATTCTTTTAGCCTATCCATTTATTTGTGGATGATTTGTAGTAGAGAACTTCAGTTCAGTACCTATCATGCTGGATAATGCATTCCAAAATCGACCAGTGAATCGAGTATCCCGATCTCTCACAATATCAAGTGAATCCCAAAGATCATCACCACGAAATTGTAGAATAATTCAGCAGATATCTCCTAAGAACAAAGAGTAGGAGTAGCAATGAAAATAACATACTTTGAAAACCAGTCAACCATAACTATGATTGATGCTTTGCCATCAACCTTTGCAAATTCGCTAATGAAATCCATAGAAACGAAAGCCCATGGACGCTCTGTAAAAGGTAGAGGTTTCAACAAACCATCTTCCTTTCTTCTTTCAGTGTTATCAAGTTGACATACAAGACAAGACTTCACATAGGCTTCAATGTCATCTTTTATTTTTTATCAGAAATAATTTTGAGACAACAATGCCATCATCCGTTCAACACCTAAAAGACCACCATAGACAATATCATATGTTTATCTTAAGAGTTTTTAATGCAACCCATCACTTTAAGGCACAATAATTCTCACCCTTACAATATAGCAGATCGTTCTTGATCTAATATCGTATAACTGTCCCCTCCTTCACTTGATCCATCAATTTCACATATAATGAATCAAAGGCAGCACTAAACTTTATCTTATCAAAGAAATTAAATTCAAGTCTAGTAATTGCATAGACTTCAACAAATACTTCTTTACGACTCAATGCATCCAAAACTTGGTTTTGTTTGCCTGGTTTGTGTATCCAAACAAAGTCATACTCAACAAGTAACTCTTGCCATTAGTACTGCTTTGGACTCAATTTCTGTTGAGTTTCGAATTAAGTAATAGCCACATTATCCGTCTTAATAACAAACTTCATTCCTAGCAAATACACCCACCAAATTTAAAGATAATTGAGGACTGTCACCATCTCCTTTTCATAAGCAGAATACCTTTGCTCTGTAGGATTTAATTTTCTACTTTCAAACATAGCCAAATGATCCTCTTGCACTAGCACACCACCGATTATATAATCAGAAGCATCGATGTAAACTTCAAATGGTAAATCAAAATCAAGAAACCTAATAATGGTTAAGAAGCAATGGACTTCTTCAAGGACTTGAAAGTCTTGTCACTTGTTTGGACCAAACCCACTTAACATTCTTGTTTAACAAATCTATCAATGGGGAAACCTTCTTTAAATAACCAGCAATGAACTTTCGATAATAGTTTGGTAGGCCAAACAATAATCTCAATTCTTTAACCCTGCTTGGTGCCTGCCAATCCTCAAAAGCCTGCACTTTCTTAGGGTCCATTCACACCTGGTTTTTGCTAAATAAATGGCCCCAGAAATTTGATCTTGCCATAAGCGAACTCACATTTTCCCATAATGTCATAAAGTTGATACTCTCCAAGTCATTGTGGCATCTTTCTCAAATGCAACAAATAATCTTCTAGTGTTTTACAATAAATGACTATATCATCTAAGTAAACAACTACAAAGTCATAAAGGTACTCTTAATAACTATAAAGTCATCAAGGTACTCGTAAAGAACATTATTCATTAAGTTACAGAAAGTAGCTGGGGTATTGGTCAGCCCAAACAGCATTACAAGAAATTCATAGCTACCAAACCTAGTTATACAAGTGTTCTTTAGGGCATCCCCTTCAGCTATGCGTACTTGACAATAGCCAGACCTTAAGTCTAACTTAGAAAAGAAACTAGCCTTAGACAATCTATTGATCAGGTCTTGAACTAGCGACACTGGATACTTGTTCTTTTGACCACAGTTTGTCATTAGTGCATGCTTTCCTTAGTTGTCTGCCTTGCTCAGCTCATTACCCACGAACTTGACTTAGCCACGATCACGCCATATCATATCCTTGCCTTGACTTAACTTTCCATCCTTTATCATGCCTGAGCTATGTCGTGCAAGCCTTAGCCATGCCATTGCCAAGGTTTTTCCATACCCTGCCGACATATGCCATGCCCTACTGATATGCCCATGTTAGCAAACTAGCCTTAAGTGAATCTAAACTTGATAGAAGTCATTGGGTCTTGGCTAGGTTCATCATGTAAATCCCTAGCCAAGAAGGGTCTAATAGTAGGTAAGCCTAACACCACAAGAGATAAAAAATGTGAAGGAAAGTAAATAATATCCAAATATACGAGACTTCCAAATAAATTCAGGCCAAATATATAAAGTAACTCTGAAACTTAAATAAATACAATTCAAATCCCAAAATCTAGTGTCATGAGTAAAGAGCATTCTAATATAGACATAGAATATGGAAATTACATAAAATCTATCTCGAAGATGAAAATAAAATAAGATAGTTATAAGCTGAAGTCCGGAACAATGCCCAGATGAGAAGCTCACTAGTACTACGAACAACCTCAAATCAGCACAAAATTAGGCTCTGTGGGTTCACACTCGCTCAAGGAACTACACCGAAAGGGTACAAAATGTAGGAGTCAGTATGGTCTATTTGTACTTAGTAGGCATCAAGGCCGACTGAACAAAGGAAAAAACTAAACAAGTAAAGGATACTATGAGAACACTTCCACCTGTATATAGAAAAGTTCCTAATGGCAGCTCAAGTCGTATCTCCTAACAATTCTACAAGTATAATAATAGTAGAAGAAAAACTACACATGAGTATATAAAGAAAGGCTAAATTACACAACTAGAAAACATATAAGGGGAATGTTAATAATGCAATGCAATGGTATGATATGGATGGAATATCTCAATGTCACCTAGTATACACATTATGAGAATAAGATTCCGGGAGAGAACCCATAGGGGGATCGTAACCCATATACTATTATAACCTCATCAATCAACCTAACTGGCACAACCCTCGATCAAGGCATTTTAAAAAGGTGTTTCATTTTCTTTCAAAAATCAGTATTTCTCAGTGGTACTAATTCCATGAATATGGATGAAAGAAATGAGGATGCATGCTCAAAACCAAACAAATATCATGTAATTAATCAACTCCATAATAGTATAAATAAGCTCAAAATATCGTCTAATCTCAATAGTTCATGATATGGGCTATCACATAGCAATACAATAGTAAAGAGTCATGTAAAACATCAATAATATCATTATAACGCCCCCTCCCCCCCCCCCCCTCCACTCTGGCATCACTTTGATAATAAAGACAAATAATCCTCAAATAAGACCAATACTAGCTCTCAACAAGGAATCAGAATAATAATAATCTCTCAGGTCAATGATAAAATTCACATAAACCCCACATGGGTAACACGATAAAATAATGATTTCAAAAGATGAATCTCATGATGAAATCCCCAACCCATAGCATATTTTACACGAATGGTTAACTACCCAGCAATTCTGAAGAAAGTTAAGTCATAGCCTACCTCGAAAAGTTGAAACACAAGCCTGGACCCCTCAACTATTAGCCTTTCCATTCCGTGAAGCCTTGAATCGAATCCAATCTGTTAAAAATGTAATCTACACATCAAAAAGAAGTTTAATAATACTCATATTAGCTACATTTATTTTGGTTCCAAAAATAGTTCAAAAATTGACCCTAAAATAAAACAAAGGTAAAAATTGGAATTTTATTAAAGAATCATGCTTCCCCCACTTTAAGGATTCTAAATATGAAAACCCATTGAAAAATAAGTTGATATCGAGCTTGAAATGAAAGAAAAACTAGTTTCTTACTTTACCGGGTGAACATCAAAAGTCCAAGTTTAAAATAAAAGTTTTGAATTTATTTTCGAGATAAAATTAATGTTTAATGATTGAAATCATGTTTAGAAGCTTACCCAAACACTCTCGATGAAAATCACTCTTAAAACTTCTTAAACCCTAAACTCAAAAATGGTGAAAATGGACTAAAATAACGAAAATGGGTTTAAATATTGTTCAGGGATTAAATGGCCTTCGCGAATTTTAAACCGTGACCCAACATAGACTTCCGTGAATGCAGTTAGACCACCGTAAACATGATGGGTAACCGGATCAGACCCAAACTTCTATCTCTTCACGAGTGCGGCCACCTCCTCGCATTCTCGATGGCTGAAACTCTAACCCTTCACGAACATGAGCCCACCTCTATGATCATGATGAACAAGACAATCCTTCTTTACAAATTCGAGGGGAACCCTATGAACATGAAGAAGGAAATATTGTTGCACCAAATATAATAGTTCAAATGAAGGGAATGATTAGAATTTCTCCAAACGGAACCTCAGGATTTATTTGGGACCCCACAGAAATAATCCAATAATGCTACTAGGCTAATCTCAACATTCCAGACTCAATGGAACCATAGAATTTATCAAAAGAGGTCGTTTTCAACAAGTTAACTCGTAGGACCCCTTTTAGGCTAATTTAATTTTTTTTTTGTCTAAAGGCTCAAAACTCAAAATAAAGACTCGAAACCCAATCTAACCATGCTACTAACCCAAAAATGACATTTCATATCAAATGGAACTGATAGAATCACCATTCGATGCTCGAATCACAAAATGTTTACAAAAGACAAACTAATTACTTTTAAGGCTACTCAAAACCTCAAACTCACTTAAATCACCCCCAAACATTTTGGGGGTCGTGACAACCATCCCCATAATTCATAAATGATATAAAGCAGCTATGGAGAAGGGCAAAATAGTTAAAACATAGAAAAACTATAAATCATAATAAGGGTTGTTCATTATCCACCACTAAAACACCTGTTTGTCCTCGAACAGAAAAGTAACTAAAGTACCTGAATCGGTAATGAGCTGGGGGTATCTACTCCGCATATCTGACTCAACCTCTCATGATACAAGCACGACTAGTAGCAATAATAATAACCTCTTGGTGCTCATAATGAGGATACAAGGAAAAGCTTGGAAAGTACTTGTTGAGCACCAAAGTAAGGGCTTCCACATATGGATTATAGCTTGGAGAACAAAGGAAGCTATGTTCATAAAAGAGGAGCCTAACATATAAGAGGAGCCAAGGCTTGCTGCCTACTTTGGCGAGCTTAAGCCACACTTTGGTGAGCTTAAGCTAAGTTGGGCGAGCAAGGACACACATAGACGATCACCAAGAAAAGTTCAAGCCATTTGGGCAAGCATCAAGTCAAGCTTGGCGATCAAGGGAAGCCATAACTCGTCTTAGCGATGACATGGAGAGTTTGGCGATGGGCCTTTATGGAGCCTAACTTGGCAGCCTCCTTAATGGGTCAATTTTGGGCCCATTTGTAATAAGTAGCCTAGGACTACAAATAGCTAGTTTCCTCTTTTCACTCCTTAGATTTTGATGAATATTATTGTGAAACTCTTGAAAGAGTGTGAGAGCTTGGATAAGCTTTTGTTGACTTTTGCTTTGAAATGGTGGTTGTGAGGTGAATTAATTTCCCTCGAGGCTTTCGTACGAGAATTGATGCTTCATAGGATTATTCATTTGGGGTTTTAGGGTCTGAAACACCCTTTAGTTTCATTGATTTTCCTATTTTGTGTCATTCTATCTATATTCAATTTCTTGCCTTCATTTTTCGCGCTTGGATTCTATCATACTTGGGCCAAATCATATCATCCCACATAGCCGCCTCAATCGAGCGATGTCTTCATTGAACCTTCACAAAATCAATATGCTTGGATCTCAACATTCTAGTATACCTATCCAAAATAGCAATAGGCTTCTCCTTATACGATAAATCATGATCTAATGCCACTGAATCCCACCAGATCACATGAGAATTATTGGGACGGTATTGCTTCAACATTGAAATATGAAATATCGGACGAACATATGATGGCTTTGGAGGTAGAGTCAACCTATAGGCCACATCTCCAACCTTCTCAAAAATCTTAAAAGGTAAAATAAATCTCGGACTAAGCTTCCCTATCTTCCCAAATTTCATCACACCTTTTATGGGTGACACCTTCAACAAAACTTGCTCACCAAGCATGAATGCCACATCACGAACTCGCCACTCGATCTTCCTACTCTGGGCAGCCACAAGCCTCTGCCGAATCAACCTCACTTGATCCATCGAGTCTCTCAATAAGTTGGTTCCCCAAGTCCTAACCTCAAAGGAATCAAACCATCCCATGGGGGATCTACACCACCTCCCATACAAAGCCTCAAAAGACGTCATCTGAATGTTGGAATGGTAACAGTTCCTGTAGGTGAAATTTGCTAATGGAAAGACTGGTCCCAATGACCAGAAAACCTATAACACACACTTAAATCATATCCTCTAACACTTTAATGGTCTGCTTTGACTGACCATCTATCTGAGGGTGGAAAGTTATGCTAATCTGAAGCTGAGTACCCAACTCGTTCTGCATAGAACTCTAAAAACTCGAGGTAAAATGCATACCTCTATCAGAAATAATGGAGATAGACATACTATGCATCCGTACAATCTCACGAATGTAGATCTTGACCAACTTCTCCACATTGTAGTTCATATTCAATGGAACAAAGTGCATTGATTTGGTCAATTTGTCCACAATCACCCAAACGGAATTAAACTTCCCCAAATTCAAGGGTAGACTATCCACAAAGTCCATAGTGATTCGCTTCCATTTTAACTCGGGAACAGGCATTCTCTTCACCGTACCACCCGGTCAATGATGCTCATACTTCACTTGATGACCTTTTAAACACTTGGCCACGAACTCAATGATGTCCTTCTTAATTTGACACCGTCAATAGTGTTGCTTCAATTCATGGTACAACTTAGCAGCTTCTAGATAAATATAATACCTCGAATAATGAGCCTCCTCCAAGATCAGTCTAATCCAACCACCAACTCTCGGTACATAAACATGACCACCAATCCTCAAAACACCCTAAAGATCAAGAGATGTCGTATTTGTTTCACCACTCAACACTTTATCATAAATCATCCTCAACTTCTTATCATCAAACTACCTAGCTCAAATCTACTCCATCAATGAAGATCTAGCATTACCATATGCCAAAACACACCGATGTGTTGAAATATCAAGTCGAACAAACTAGTTAGCCAAAGACTGAATGTCTAAAGTTAAACGCCAATCCTATGCAAAAAGATAAGCCAAACTCCCCATACTCGCCGCCTTTCGACTGAAGGAATCCGTTACCATATTAGCCTTGCCCATATGGTAAAGAACAGTGAGATCATAATCCTTAACAAATTCTAACCATCTACGATGTCTCATATTAAGATTTAGCTAAGTGAAGAAGTACTGAAGGCTACAATGATAGGAAAAGATCTCACAATGAACTCCATATAGGTAGTGTCTCCAAAATTTCAACACAACCACAACCACGGGTAACTCCAAACACGAGTAGGGTAGTTCTTCTCATGGACCTTTGACTAACAATAAGCATAAAAAATCACCTTACCTTTTTGTATCAACACACAACCAAACCAACTCCGAAAGCATCGTAAAACACAGTGAAACCCACACCCTCCTCAGGCAAAGTCAAGAAAGGAGCCAAAGTCAACAACTCCTTGAGCCTTTGAAAGCTCCCCTAGCAATCATCCGACCACTGAAATACAACTTTTTTGGGAGTCAACTTAGTCAAAGAAGCAGCGATGGAATAGAACCCTTGAAAAAAATGATGATAATAACTTGCTAAACCAATAATAATCTGATACTCAATAGGAGAAGTAGCTCCTAACCCAATCACACAGCGCTGCCACCTTGTCCGGATCAACCATGATACCATCGTTGGTCGCCACATGAACCAAGAGAGAAATAGAATCCAACAAAAACTCACACTTGGAGAACTTAGTATATAACTTCTTATCTCTTAATCTCTGAAGTACAATCCTCAAGTGTCTCACATGCTCAGCCTTATTTTTGGATTAAACCAAGATATCATCAATAACACAATTATAAAAGAATCAACAATAAGGTTGAAATACCCTGTTCATCAACTCCATAAAGGCCACTGGGGCATTCGTCATCCCAAAACACATAACCAAGAACTCATAGTGGACATATCGCATTCAAAAAGTCATCTTTGGAACATCTAAAGCTCTAATTCTCAACTGATGATAACCAGATCTCAAGTTAATCTTAGAAAATACAGAAGCAACCTGAAGTTGATCAAACAAATCATCGATGCGAAGAAGAGGATACTTGTTCTTGATAGTCACTTTGTTCAATTATCGATAATCAAAACACATGCACATAGAACCATCTTTCTTCTTTAAGAACAAGACAGAAGCACCCCAAAGAGACACACTTGGTCTAATAAAACCCTTACTCAATAAATTCAATAATTGTTTCTTCAATTCCTTAAACTATAGCGGGGCAATCAGATAAGGAGGAATGCAAATGGGCTTAGTGCCTGGCTCTACATCAATAGCAAACTCAATAACCCCATCCGGAGGAACACCAGATAAGTCCGTAGGAAACACATACATGAATTCTCTCACAACTCTCATAGAGTCTAAGAGAGGCAGTGAATCAACACTAGTATCACTCACATAGGCCAAATAAGTAAGGCACCCCTTCCCTACTAAGATATGAGCATGAAGAAAAAATATATCCCCTTTCAAATACGAGCTAGGAGTACCCTTTCACTCTAATCTTAGCACACCCAGAGCCACTAAGGTCACTCAGCTATGTCTCATAGAGTGCTTCAGAATGAAGCTGTCTGAAATTATAAATCTCATCCTTCAACTGGAGTATCTTGAAAGGTGGGAAAAATCTTTCCAAAAATTGATTTCTCAATTCTTGCCAAGTAGTGATGGAACCTTGTGGCAACTCAGCCAACTAAAAAGTAGCTTCTCCTGTTAGAGAGAATGGAAACAACCTCAATCGAATAGCCTCTTGGTTAACTCCAGGCAGATTATATGACATACAGACCCCAACAAAATTCATTACGTGCATGTTTGGATCATCAGTAGGAATACCCGCGAACACACCCTTCAAGTTTAGCAGATGGATCATGGCACTAGTAATGTCAAACTTAGTGCCCGTAGGTAACTCTGGTGGAATGATGGCACTAGTCTCTAGTGGATCAAATTAGGCCACAACTTTTTCTTCAGGATCATCATAAACAGGCACATATGGTCTCGGTTGTTCTCTTAGTCATCTTTGTCGCTCTTCAGCATCAGCCAGACGCTGTGCTGCTTCCAGTATAACTCGATTATCTCTCTCTTCTTGTCTAAGAGTAGCTTGTCTAGCATGATCTTCTCGTGTCAATCGAGCAGTAGTTTGATCCGCCGTTTCCTGACCAACCGGATGAATTGGCTGGTTATGAATGTCTCCCGCAGCTGCGGGATTCTGAACTCCTTCAGTGTTCACCAATTAGCTCTCAGAGTCCTTTCGATTTCAAGATCAGGGGATTGCCTTGACTCCTAGTATTTGGCATACACCGGCGTATGCCCTCAAAAGTATGTAAAAACACAACCAATCAACTCCACCCAGTAATAATCAACTCCGTAATCGTATTCCCCGGCAACGGCGCCAAAATTTGATGTCGCCCAAAATATACCTCCTAAAAAGTATAATGCGGTCGCTTGTTAAATATAGAACCCAACTAGGTTGGGGTCGATCCCACAGGGAATAGGTCGAAGTTGTTTATAATAATAGATGGAACAATTGAAAAGTAAGTAAAACTAGGGTTTTTTTGTGAATAAAAAGTGACAGTAACAATTGCTGGTCGTATCGAGTTTGTAGACAATAAGAGAAATACACTAGGACTGTGATCCCCAATGATTCCTTAACTCTACCGGTTACTTGTGCTAACAAGACTGTCCCGCTGCGTTGCATGCAAAATCTAATAAGTTAGGTTCATCTAACAGTATCTCGACCTTCATTAGACGAATTTCACTCTTTTCCTCTCGGTCTCTGAGTGTAGCACTACTAACCCTTGTCCTGGATATCAGATAACCATTCCCGCTAAGGCTCCGGTTATTAGATGAAGGTTGATGGCTTCAAATCTCTATTGTTATTTCCTTTTCCCAATCTCTACCTCTCTCTCGAGAAAGTCTAGAATACAGGCGAGTTTCTAACGTTTTCAACCGTTAGAAGAGCAATCACAACGAAGGAAACAACAATACATGCATTCATAGTGGTACAAAATTGCTTTGCACTTAACCGGTTTCGTTACTTCGTCATGGTTCACACAACGCTAGTTGATGGGTTTAGCTGCTCATAATTTTAAGAACAAAGGAAGAATTCAGAGATGAAAACATAATTATGATCTTACGACAATGAAGAAAGACCGAAATCTCAATTATCACTAAAACTCAAATTAGGGTTTGTAACTACAAAACCAAGAATATGTTTATGAACTCCTAAACAATATAAAATAGCTCTCAAAACAATGTAATGAGTAACTCTCAATCCCCCTAGCACATAGGACTACACAGGGGTATTTATAGATACAAAGCTAATCCTATCCTAAGCAAACTAGGAGAACAGAGTCGGCAACTTTCACGGTGTCGTGGAACCAAGTCACGCCACGTAGGTTAATATCATGGAAATCAGGCTCAATTAGACGTCTTCAAAAGTTGAGTCAAGCCACCTTTCCACGTCACATAGGTGGACCCACGCCACGTGGATGCCTGGCGTGGAAATCAGGCAATTTTTCAAACTGGAAAGGGACCCACAACACCACTCACGTCACGTGAGTGGTGTCTTGATTACCACTCCGCTGTAGATTTTTGTTCTTTCATCTTCTGACACTTCGTTCGCGGGCTTGATTCTTCCTTTTTGATCACTTTTCCTTTAAAAACCTGTTTTCCTACAAAGTAGGATACAAACGACATCATACCAACCAAATATACCTAAGTTATTGCATATTTTCCTTGTTTTAAGCATCGAAAGTGCCATGTAACCATGATGTATCAACACCCTCAACTTAGAACGTTTGTATGTCCTCAGGCTAACAAAACAAAAACACACATATACGATGTTTGATTAAGAGAAACCTAAGGGACCTATGGCAGTCGACTCATTTCCTTTGGCACCAAACTTTTTTGACCCCTCCTATTTGTAAATCAAAACCACAGTGTGTATATAGGCAGAATATTATCATGACACAGAAGGGATTAAGTGATGGCACCATATTATGCACAAACAACTAAGCATATATGCAAACGACATTTTTTGAACAACTAGCAGCTAATAATGCAACCCATGTACTCTCACAATCAAAGAAGTCCCATCCACTCACACTATACTAATGAATATCAAAGTAGGGACGAGGTCAAAACACACACTCTCACAAAGAAGTTAAAACAGTGTGCATGAAATACCATAGGCTTGCCCTTATTTTCTACGCCTTTGTTTTTGGGCAGTTGGACTAGGATCACTATAGGACTTTACTCGGCTTGTAATGTAGGGTTAGGGATGGGTATGGTACATATGGTTATGGTGACTCAACCCTCCTTGACACTACACTACTTTTGGCTCCAATTTTCAACCTTTTTCATTTTTATCCTCCATTATTTGCCTTTCTTTTATTTTCAGATTTTTTTGGGTATGATTTTCTTCACTTTCAAAACACCATATTCTCTTTCTCTTTTTTTTTTCTTTGAAATTTCTCTTCATTTCACTTTTTTTTTCTTCACACCCAAACCTATTTTCTCTTTTTCTTTTACTAACCTCTTGTTCATACCCAACTCAATCTACGCACCCCTATAATAGCCACCCTCAACTTAGGCAATTTTCCTGAGTTAAGGTACACAATGTCCAAGGAGGGACCAGGGCTAAGACAGGTTCATTAGAAGTCTAAATGGGAAAGTTAATAGGCTAATAAAAGAAATAGGAAGATTAAAGCGCAAAATCTGGATCAAGGGATATTTATTTCATTTGGTCGGGCATTTAGGTCAAAAGTGGACTTATTCAAAAATGGCCTATAATCCTTTCCTAACTACTATCCTCTAACCTAGGCAAGACTAACCGGGCAAGTTCTGGATCGCGCACACACAGTTAACTAAGTAGTGACCTCACACACATATAGCACAGGGTTGTATTATTAACTACTACCTATCCGTTTCATGCAATGCTAGCTACAGTTATTTGCCTATAATCCTAGTGCCATAACAAGATCCAACAGCTGTCACACATAAACATGCCACTCACATAATTCAAAAACAAAAATTTTCAGGAGGGGTATCCTTTAGATAATAAAAAAACATCAACTTCAAAATTGGACTGCACTAAGGTTCCCTTATTTTTCTCCTAATTATACACAAAAACACATAATAATATAAATATAAACCTAAACATACCGGTTCTACTATGATAGCACTTGAGGGAAAAGAAACACGGCAATAAAAACCCCCAAGAAAACATATAGACCCACAAGTATCTCACACCCTCAACTTATAATCATGCATTGTCCCCAATGCATTAAACCGAAATAAACAAGGGAGTTAGGAACATACCTGTGGCACCCTAGGTGCATGGGTCTAATGTCGATCAAAATCAAAAATCAAAACAAATGTAGGAATAGTAAGACACCTTGGGTTGCCTCCCAAGCAGGGCTTGATTTAACGTCGCGGCATGACGCGGGTATCTTGATTACTCAAACTTCATCAAGATCCCTACTGGGTTGTCCTACAGGGTCATCAAAAATATTTATTTCCGAAACCACCCTCATGTTCTTTGGCTGCTTCATACTTCTGCAAATATTGAATGTGACTTCCTTATTATACAACCTGAATTTCAGATCACCTCGCTCCATATCTACTAATGCTCTGCCGGTGGCTAAAAATGGTCTTCCCAAAATTATGGGTATCTTAAAATTGACCTCACAGTCCAAGACAACAAAGTCAGCAGGAAAGATGAAGTTTTCATCCTTGACCAAAACATCACATATTATCCCCACAGGATTCTTGATCGTACGATCCTCCATCAATAACTGCATCTTTGTTGGCTCGGTGGCTCGGGGGCTCCCAGACCTAATTTCTTAAATACTACCAGCGGCATCAAGTTAATGCTCGCACCGAGGTCACACAAAGCTCTGGCAAAGTGAACTGACCCAATTGTGCATGGAACTGTGAAGGCACCACGATCATCTTTATTTTGCACAAGAGAACGGGATGCAATTGCACTAGAATGGTGCAAATCACAGACAGACTCATTGGTGACAATTCTCTTCTTTGTGACCAAGTCTTTCATGAACTTCGCATAACCTGACATCTGTTCCAATGCCTCAACAAGAGGGATGTTTATAGAAAGTTGCTTCAATATGGACATGAACTTCTGAAATTTTCCATCCTCCTTTTTCTTCTTCAAACACTGAGGGAATAGAGGTGGCGGCCTAGGAATAGGGGTTAGCACTTGCAGGGCTTCCTTCTCTTTCTCAGTTTCAGTAATTACCTTGTTTTCATCAGTTTGAGGCTTTTCCACCTCTTTCGTTATCTCCCCATTAACAATTTTATTTTCATCCACCTTTTTCTTGAGACGTTGAGGGAAAAGTGGAGGAGGTTTTGGGAATGGAACATATTTCTTTATGGCTTCCTTTACTTTTTCTGTGGCCTTAGTCTGCTCTTCCAGTGGAGCATGAACACCCTCAACTTGATTGGGTGCCTCAATGAGAGTCATTCCACTTCTTGTTGTGATTGCCATACAATTAGCATCATTCTTTGGATTCTAGACGGTGTTGCTTGGAAGTGTACTTAGCTGACGCTGGTTCAATGCCACCGATATCTGCCCGAACTGCTGCTCCAACTGTTTAATGGCAGTCGAATGGGAATCCACTTTCTGACTTATTCCCGAAATGTCTGCCCTAATCTCTTTAAGAGAGTTTTCTTGGATTTCTGACCTCGTAACCAGTTTATTCAGAAGGTCTTCAATCTTTGAATTTCCAGACTCGGCATCGCGGCTACCTGGTGGCACGTAAAGACCATTCTTCTCTCTATAGTCATCCTTTCGCCTCCAATCACTATCACGGTCTCGTTCTCGATCTCTATACCCTGATTTGTTGTAATTGTCTCCATAGTAGTTCCGACCTTGATTCCCTTGCCTTGAGTTCCAAGAGTCTTGATTAGACCCTTGGCCATTGGCTCGGAAACCCGCCACTTCTAGATCTAGGTACTTAGCCTCTTCATCAGACTCACTATCATCATGTCTAGACGATTTACTTTGTGCACCTACAGCATGCACCTTTTCCGCATCTCTAGCCACTATCTATTTAGCCAGAATACCAATTTTTGTCCTCAACTGAGCGACCTCTTAATCCACAGATTCATCCAAAGCCCTTTGAGCTGCTGAAGCTCCAATAGCATATGTGCCAACCGGCGTATATGCCTCCCGAGTATGCCATCCTCGGTTGGTCTTAGTGACACGATCTAATATCTCCGAAGCTTGTTCCCATCTCAAACTCATGAATGTTCCACCAGTGATAGTGTCTGCTACCGCCTTTGTGCTGACATTCAAAGACTTGTAGAAGATTTAAAGTAAGTTCCTACCACTCATCCTATGATTTGGCACATTTTGGAGCTTCTTTTTTAACCTCAGCCATGTCTCATAGAGTGCTTCAGAATGAAGCTGTCTGAAATTATAAATCTCGTCCTTCAACTGGAGTATCTTGAAAGGTGGGAAAAATCTTTTCAAAAATTGATTTCTCAATTCTTGCCAAGTAGTGATGGAACCTCGTGGCAACTCAGCCAACCAAAAAGTAGCTTCTCCTGTTAGCGAGAATGGAAACAACCTCAATCGAATAGCCTCTTGGTTAACTCCAGGCAGATTATATGACATGCAGACCCCAACGATATTCATTACGTGCATGTTTGGATCATCAGTAGGAATACCCGCGAACACACCCTTTAAGTTTAGCAGATGGATCATGGCACTAGTAATGTCAAACTTAGTGCCCGTAGGTAACTCTGGTGGAATGATGGCACCAGTCTCTATTGGCTCAAATTAGGCCACAACTTTTTCTTCAGGATCATCATAAACAGGCATATATGGTCTCGGTTGTTCTCTTAGTCATCTTTGTCGCTCTTCAGCATAAGCCAGACGCTGTGCTGCTTTCTGTATAACTCGATTATCTCTCTCTTCTTGTCTAAGAGTAGCTTGTCTAGCATGATCTTCTCGCGTCAATCGAGCAGTAGTTTGATCCACAATTTCCTGACCAACCGGATGAATTGGCTGGTTATGAATGTCTCCCGCAGCTGCGGGATTCTGAACTCCTTCAGTGTTCACCATTCTCCAATTAGCTCTCAGAGTCCTTTCGATTTCAAGATCAGGGGATTGCCTTGACTCCTAGTATTTGGCATACACCGGCGTATGCCTTCAAAAGTATGTAAAAACACAACCAATCAACTCCACCCAGTAATAATCAACTCCGTAACCGTATTCCCCGGCAATGGCGCCAAAATTTGATGTCGCCCAAAATATACCTCCTAAAAAGTATAATGCGATCGCTTGTTAAATATAGAACCCAACTAGGTTGGGGTCGATCCCACAGGGAATAGGTCGATGTTGTTTAGAATACTAGATGGAACAATCGGAAAGTAAGTAAAACTAGGGTTTTTTTGTGAATAAAAAGTGACAGTAACAATTGCTGGTCGTATCGAGTTTGTAGACAATAAAAGAAATACACTAGGACTGTGATCCCCAATGATTCCTTAACTCTACCGGTTACTTGTGCTAACAAGACTGTCCCGCTGCGTTGAATGCAAAATCTAATAAGTTAGGTTCATCTAACTATCTCTCGACCTTCATTAGATGAATTTCACTCTTTTCCTCTCGGTCTCCGAGTGTAGCACTACTAACCCTTGTCCTGGATCTCAGATAACCATTCCCGCTAAGCCTCCGGTTATTAGATGAAGGTTGATAGCTTCAAATCTCTATTGTTATTTCCTTTTCCCAATATCTACCTCTCTCTCGAGAAAGTCTAGAATACAGGCGAGTTTCTAACGTTTTCAACCGTTAGAAGAGCAATCACAACGAAGGAAACAACAATACATGCATTCACAGTGGTACAAAATTGCTTTGCACTTAACCGGTTTCGTTACTTCGTCATGGTTCACACAACGCTAGTTGATGGGTTTAGCTGCTCATAATTGTAAGATCAAAGGAAGAATTCAGAGATGAAAACATAATTATGCTCTTACGACAATGAAGAAAGACCGAAATCTCAATTATCACTAAAACTCAAATTAGGGTTTGTAACTACAAAACCAAGAATATGTTTATGAACTCCAAAACAATATAAAATAGCTCTCAAAACAATGTAATGACTAACTCTCAATCCCACTCGCACATAGGACTATACAGGGGTATTTATAGATACAAAGCTAATCCTACCCTAAGCAAACTAGGAGAACAGAGTTGGCAACTTTCACGGTGTCGTGGAACCAAGTCACGCTACGTAGGTTAATATCGTGGAAATCAGGCTCAATTAGACATCTTCAAAAGTTGAGTCAAGCCACCTTTCCATGTCACGTAGGTGGACCCACGCCACGTGGATGCCTAGCATGGAAATCAGGCAATTTTTCAAACTGGAAGGGGACCCACGACACCACTCACGTCACGTGAGTGGTGTCTTGATTCCCACTCCGCTGCAGATTTTTGTTCTTTCATCTTCTGACACTTCGTTCGCGGGCTTGATTCTTCCTTTTTGATCACTTTTCCTTTAAAAACCTGTTTTCCTACAAAGTAGGATAGAAACCACATCATACCAACCAAATACACCTAAGTTATTGCATATTTTCCTTGTTTTAAGCATCGAAAGTGCCATGTAACCATGATGTATCAACACCCTCAACTTAGAACGTTTGTATGTCCTCAGGCGAACAAAACAAAAGCACACATATACGATGTTTGATTAAGAGAAACCTAAGGGACCTATGGCAGTCGACTCATTTCCTTTGGCACCAAACTTTTATGACCCCTCCTATTTGTAAATCAAAACCACAGTGTGTACATAGGCAGAATATTATCATGACACAGAAGGGATTAAGTGATGGCACCATATTATGCACAAACAACTAAGCATATATGCAAATGACATTTTTCGAACAACTAGCAGCTAATAATGCAACCCATGTACTCTCACAATAAAAAAAGTCCCATCCACTCACAGTATACTAATGAATATCAAAGTAGGGACGAGGTCAAAACACTCACTCTCACAAAGAAGTTAAAACAATGTGCATGAAATACCATAGGCTTGCCCTTATTTTCTACGCCTTAGTTTTCGGGCAGTTGGACTAGGATCACTATAGGACTTTACTCGACTTGTAATGTAGGCTTAGGGATGGGTATGGTACATATGGTTATGGTGACTCAACCCTCCTTGACACTACACTACTTTTGGCTCCAACTTTCAACCTTTTTCATTTTTATCCTCCCTTATTTGCCTTTCTTTTATTTTCAAATTTTGTTGGGTATGATTTTCTTCACTTTCAAAACACCATATTCTCTTTCTCTTTTTTTTTTCTTTGAAATTTCTCTTCATTTCACTTTTTTTTTCTTCACACCCAAACTTGTTTTCTCTTTTTCTTTTACTAACCTCTTGTTCATACCCAACTCAATCTACGCACCCCTATAATAGCCACCCTCAACTTAGGTGATTTGCCCTAGTTGAGGTACACAATGTCTATGGAGGGGCCAGGGCCAAGACAGGTTCATTGTAATTAAAATGGGAAGGTTAATAGGCTACTGAAAGAAATAGGTCAATTAAGGCTCAAAATCGGGATCAAGGGATACTTATTCATTTGGTCTGGCATTTAGGCTAAAATTGGACTTATTCAAAAATGGCCTATGATCCTTTACTAATCACTATCCTCTAACCTAGGCAAGACTAACCGGGCAAGTTCTGGATCGCACACACACAGTTAACTAAGTAGTGACCTCACACACATATAGCACAGGGTTGTACTATCAACTACTACCTATCCGTTTCATGCAATGCTAGCTACAGTTATTTGCCTATAATCCTAGTGCCATAACAAGATCCAACAGCTGTCACACATAAACATGCTACTCACATAATTCAAAAACAAAAATTTTCAGGAGGGGTATCCTTTAGATAATAAAAAAACATCAACTTCAAACTAGGACTGCACTAAGGTTCCCTTATTTTTCTCCTAATTATACACAAAAACACATAATAATATAAATATAAACCTAAACATACCGGTTCTACTATGATAGCACTTGAGGGAAAAGAAACACGGCAACAAAACCCCCCAAGAGGACATATAGACCCACAAGTATCTCACACCCTCAACTTATAATCATACATTGTCCCCAATGCATTAAATCGAAATAAAACAAGGGAGTTAGGAACATACCTGTGGCACCCTAGGTGCATGGGTCTAATGTCGATCAAAATTAAAAATCAAAACAAATGTAGGAATAGTAAGACACCTTGGGTTGCCTCCCAAGCAGCGCTTGATTTAACATCGCGGCACGACGCGGGTATCTTGATTACTCAGACTTCATCAAGATCCCCACTGGGTTGTCCTCCAGGGTCATCAAAAATATTTATTTCCGAAACCACCCTCATGTTCTTTGGCTGCTTCATACTTCTGCAAATATTGAATGTGACTTCCTTATTATCCAGCCTGAATTTCAGCTCACCCCGCTCCATATCTACTAATGCTCTGCCGGTGGCTAAAAATGGTCTTCCCAAAATTATGGGTATCTCAAAATCGACCTCACAGTCCAAGACAACAAAGTCAGTAGGAAAGATGAAGTTTTCAACCTTGACCAAAACATCACATATTATGCCCACAGGATTCTTGATCGTACGATCCGCCATCAATAACTGCATCTTTGTTGGCTCGGGGGCTCCCAGACCTAATCTCTCAAATACTACCAGCGGCATCAAGTTAATGCTCGCACCGAGGTCACACAAAGCTCTGGTAAAGTGAACTGACCCAATTGTGCATGGAACTGTGAAGGCACCACGATCATCTTTATTTTGCACAAGAGAACGGGATGCAATTGCACTAGAATGGTGCAAATCACAGACAGACTCATTGGTGACAGTTCTCTTCTTTGTGACCAAGTCTTCAATGAACTTCGCATAACCTGACATCTGTTCCAATGCCTCAACAAGAGGGACGTTTATAGAAAGTTGCTTCAATATGGACATGAACTTCTGAAATTTTCCATCCTCCTTCTTCTTCTTCAAACGCTGAGGGAATAGAGGCGGCGACCTAGGAATAGGGGTTAGCACTTGCGGGGCTTCCTTCTCTTTCTCAGTTTCAGCATTTACCTTGTTTTCATCAGTTTGAGGCTTTTCCACCTGTTTTGTGATCTCCCCACTACAAATTTTATTTTCATCCACCTTTTTCTTGAGACGTTGAGGGAAAAGTGGAGGAGGTCTTGGGAATGGAACATACTTCTTTATGGCTTCCTTTACATTTTCTGTGGCCTTAGTCTGTTCTTCCAGTGGAGCATGAACACCTTCAACTTGATTGGGTGACTCACTGAGAGTAATTCCACTTCTTGTTGTGATAGCCATACAATAAGCATCATTCTTTGGATTCTGGACGATGTTGCTTGGAAGTGTACCTAGCTGACGCTGGTTCAATGCCACCGATATCTGCCCGAACTGCTGCTCCAACTGTTTAATGGCAGTCGAATGGGAATCCACTTTCTGACTTATTCCCAAAATGTCTGCCCTAATCTCTTTAAGACAGTTTTCTTGGATTTCTGACCTCGTAACCAGTTTATTCAGAAGGTCTTCAATCTTTGAATTTCTAGACTCGGCATCGCGGCTACCTGGTGGCACGTAAAGACCATTCTTCTCTCTATAGTCATCCTTTCACCTCCAATCACCATCACGGTCTCGTTCTCAATTTCTATACCCTGATTTGTTGTAATTGTCTCCATAGTAGTTCCGACCTTGATTCCCTTGCCTCGAGTTCCAAGAGTCTTGATTAGAACCTTGGCCATTGGCTCGAAAACCCACCACTTCTAGATCTAGGTACTTAGCCTCTTCATCAGACTCACTTTCATCATGTCTAGATGATTTACTTTGTGCACCTACAGCATGCACCTTTTCCGCATCTCTAGCCATTATCTGTTTTGCCAGAAGACCAATTTTTGTCCTCAACTGAGAGACCTCTTAAGCCATAGATTCATCCAAAGCCCTTTGAGCTGCTGAAGCTCCAATAGCATATGCGCCAGCCGGCATATATGCCTTCCTAGTATGCCATCCTCGGTTGGTCTTAGTGACACGATCTAATATCTCTGAAGCTTGTTCCCATCTCAAACTCATGAATGTTCCACCAGTGATAGTGTCTGCTACCGCTTTTGTGCTGACATTCAAAGACCTGCAGAAGATTTAAAGTAAGTTCCTACCACTCATCCTGTGATTTGATACATTTTGGAGCTTCTTTTTTAACCTCAGCCATGTCTTATAGAGTGCTTCAGAATGAAGTTGTCTGAAATTATAAATCTCGTCCTTCAACTGGAGTATCTTGAAAGGTGGGAAAAATCTTTCCAAAAATTAATTTCTCAATTCTTGCCAAGTAGTGATGGAACCTCGTGGCAACTCAGCCAACCACATAGTAGCTTCTCCTGTTAGCGACAATGGAAACAACCTCAATCGAATAGCCTCTTGGTTAACTTCAGGCAGATTATATGACATGCAGACCCCTATGAAATTCATTACGTGCATGTTTGGATCATCAGTAGGAATACCCGCGAACACACCCTTCAAGTTTAGCAGATGGATCATGGCACTAGTAATGTCAAACTTAGTGCCCGTAGGTAACTCTGGTGGAATGATGGCACCAGTCTCTATTGGCTCAAATTAGGCCACAACTTTTTCTTCAGGATCATTATAAACAGGCACATATGGTCTCGGTTGTTCTCTTAGTCATCTTTGTCGCTCTTCAGCATCAGCCAAACACTGTGCTGCTTCCTGCATAACTCGATTATCTCTCTCTGCTTGTATAAGAGTATCTTGTCAAGCATGATCTTCTCGTGTCAATCGAGCAGTAGTTTGATCCGCCGTTTCCTGACCAATCGGATGAATTGGCTGGTTATGAATGTCTCCCGCAGCTGCGGGCTTCTGAACTCCTTCAGTGTTCACCATTCTCCAATTAGCTCTCAGAGTCCTTTCGATTTCAAGATCAGGGGATTGCCTTGACTCCTAGTATTTGGCATACACCGGCGTATGCCCTCAAAAGTATGTAAAAACACAACCAATCAACTCCACCCAGTAATAATCAACTCCGTAACCGTATTCCTCGACAACGGAGCCAAAATTTGATGTCGCCCAAAATATACCTCCTAAAAAGTATAATACGGTCGCTTGTCAAATATAGAACCCAACTAGGTTGGGGTCGATCCCACAGGGAATAGGTCGAAGTTGTTTAGAATACTAGATGGAACAATCGGAAAGTAAGTAAAACTGGGGGGTTTTGTGAATAAAAAGTGACGGTAACAATTGTTGGTCGTATCGAGTTTGTAGACAATAAAAGAAATACACTAGGACTGTGATCCCCAATGATTCCTTAACTCCACCGGTTACTTATGCTAACAAGACTGTCCTGCTGCGTTGCATGCAAAATCTAATAAGTTAGGTTCATCTAACTATCTCTCGACCTTTATTAGATGAATTTCACTCTTTTCCTTTCGGTCTCCGAGTGTAGCACTACTAACCCTTGTCCTGGATCTCAGATAACCATTCCCGCTAAGGCTCCGGTTATTAGATGAAGATTGATAGCTTCAAATCTCTATTGTTATTTCCTTTTCCCAATATCTACCTCTCTCTCGAGAAAGTCTAGAATACAGGCGAGTTTCTAACGTTTTCAACCGTTAGAAGAGCAATCACAACGAATGAAATAACAATACATGCATTCACAGCGGTACGAAATTGCTTTGCACTTAACCGATTTCGTTACTTCCTCATGGTTCACACGACCCTAGTTGATGGGTTTAGCTGCTCATAATTGTAATAACACAAGAAGAATTTAGAGTTGAAAACATAATTATGATCTTACGACAATGAAGAAAGACCGAAATCTCAATTATCACTAAAACTCGAATTAGGGTTTGTATCTACAAAACCAAGAATATGTTTATGAACTCCAAAACAATATAAAATAACTCTCAAAACAATGTAATGACTAACTCTCAATCCCCCTCGCACATAGGACTATACAGGGGTATTTATAGATACAAAGTTAATCCTATCCTAAGCAAACTAGGAGAACAGAGTCAGCAACTTTCACGGTGTCGTGACTTGGTGTCATGGAACCAAGTCACGCCACATAGGTAGATGTCTTGGAAATCAGGCTCAATTAGACGTCTTCAAAAGTTGAGTCACACCCCCTTTCCACGTAACGTAGGTGGATCCACGCCATATGGATGCCTGGCGTGGAAATCAGGCAATTTTTCACACTGGAAGTGGACCTACTACACCACTCACGTCACGTGAGTGGTACTCACGGCATGTGAGTGGTGTCTTGATTCCCACTCCGGAGCAGATTTTTGTTCTTTCATCTTCTGACATTTCGTTCTGGGGCTTGATTCTTCCTTTTGATCATTTTGCCTTCAAAAACCTGTTTTCCTGCAAAGTAGGACAGAAACCACATCATACCAACCAAATACACATAAGTTATTGTATATTTTCCTTGTTTTAAGCATCGAAAGTGCCATGTAACCATGACCTATCATCCTTCACTAAAGAATTACCTACGAAGGTAGAATCACCCCTACTACCCTGGGAACCCCCTCTAACTACTGACACTAGAGTCAGAAAAAACTGAAGTTGAGAACCCTACTGGGAAGAACTCATCATACACTAGGGACAATCCCTCGCTAAGTGTCCAAACTCATCACATACAAAACATCCCCTACTAGGTGAATCACGCTGTGAGGGCCTAGAAAAAACAGAACACCCCTAATACCCTGATGAACAAGAATTAGATCATTGACATGTATGACCTGATCTTTTACCACTTAAAACCTCAGAACTTAAAACTCCTCTATTTGAACTCTGCAAAGTTGCCTGAATTGGTCTACTATGTTATCCATGAGAACCTCTACCAGAGAAATCCTTAACTCTAGATGAATGATCACTAAAACTGTCATGTCGGCGCACCCTTTTAGCACCACTACTCTGAGTATGCTGGCATTTAGACTAGATCATCTTAGCATGATCCACAATACTCTGAAAAAATCCACCTGAAACCACTATACGAGTTGTCGCCAACTAATAAGAAGTAGTCAAACCCTTCACAAATTTTTTAATCCTCTCAAACTCCGTGGAGATACTAGCTGTGGAATGCCTGGACAAGGCATGAAAACAAGCCTCATACTCAGTAATAGTCATGGAGCCTTTCTCCAAATGATCAAACGTGTCTCTCTTCTTGTCCCTCAAGCTATAGGGAATAAACCTATCAAGAAACACCTCAAAAAACTGGGTCCAAGTCAAAGGAGGGGAACTTATTGGTCTACTATTGACAAAAGTTCTCCACCATTGCTTAGCCACATCATTTAACTAGAAGGTAGTATAATCAACAACATGAGACTCAAGAAAACTGAGGTTATGCAACCTCTCCTGACAGTCAACCAGAAACTCATTAGTATCATCACTAATAACACCACTGAACTTGGGAAGGGACAATCTCATAAATCTCTTGAAATTCTTCTACTCATCAACATACTTTATAGGACCTAGATCTACAGGCAAAACAACAAGTCTAGTAGGCAATGTCTCAGTATATGGGGCTACCAAAGCAGTTGTCTATGCCCCGAGTGTCTAAAAACCATAAGTAGGAACCTACATTGGTGGCTGAGCACCCCACACCCTCTCTCGACTGAGAACCATCTGGTGTACCCAGTAGAATACCTTCAAGAAAGGTACCATTCAAATAACCTAGAAGTTGAATCAAAATATCATGTAACACTAGGATAGCAACAAAACCCTGAGGGTCCTGAGATGGTCCCACACCAACTGGTCGATAAGCCACCTCATCATGATCAATCTCTGACTTAAGGGAGGTGAATCTAGCCCTTCCTCTAGCTGGAGCCACTCCACGTGCTTGGCCTCTACCTAGATCTCAGTTGCAACCCCTGCCTTGTCCCCTAACTGAGACTCTAACAGTGGGTACTGGCTCAACTTTCTCAGTAGCTCTAGAAAAAATCCTTACCATTTGCGCAGAAAGAATGGATTACAAGCTTACAATACTAGGCATGAACAACACCTATGATAAGGAATAAAATTAGATAAGTTTTCCTAAAAACATCTCATAGCCTCCCATATGATCCTTTAAAATAAAGTCGAGACAAATATATAAAGTAACTCTGAAACATAAATAAACACAACTCAAATCCCATAATATAGTGTCATGAGTAAAAAGCACTCTAACATAGACATAGAATGTGAAAAGTACATAAACTCTATCTCCAAATGAAAAGAAAGACAAGATAGTGATAAAATAAAGTTTGGAACAATGCCCCGGATAAGGAGCTCACCAGTACTTCGAACAACCTCAAATTAATGAACTCAGGCTCCATGGGCCCCACTCGTATAAGGATCTGAACTAAAAGAGTACAAAAAGTAGGAGTGAGTATGGTCTACTTGTACTTAGTAGGAATTATAGGCCGACATAGAAAAGTAGAAAACTAAACAAGTAAGGGATACTATGAGCATGTTTCCACCTACATACAAAAAAGCCCCCAACAGCGGCTCAAGTCGTATCTCCTAACAATTCTACAAGTATAATAATAGTATAAGAATAACTACACGCGAGTGTAAAAAGAAAGACTAAATTACACAACTAGCAAACACATGAGGGAAATATAAATGATGCAATGTTATGATATGATATGGATGGAATGTCTCAATGTCACCTGGTATACACCTTATGAACATAAGCTTATGGGAGATGACCTATAGGGGGTTAGAAACCCATATACTATCATAACCTCATCAATCAACCTGACCGGCACATCCCTTAGTCAAGGCATTTTAAAAAGTGTCTTATTTTCTTTCAAAAATCAGTGTTTCTCGGTAGTACCAATTCCATGAATATGGATGACCGAAATGAGGATGCATGCTCAAAACCAAGCAAATATCATGTAATGAATTAACTCCATAATGGTATAAATGATCTAAAATCTCATCTAATCTCAATAGATCAATGATTATGGTCATCTCATGGCAACACAAGAGTAAAAAGGTCATGTAAGACATCAATTATATCACTCTAAGCCCCCACTCGGACATCACTTTGAAAATAAAGGCAAATAATCCTCAAACAAGATCAATACCAAATCTCAAGAAAGCATAACAATAATAATAATATCTCAAACAAATGATAGAAAAGGATCCCATGATCCTGAACCGATCTTACCTTTTTTTTTCCTTTTTTATTTTTTGAACTGATCTTACCTGGGATCGCATATCCCACGTTTGTCTATGAAGAGCGGATATAATTGTATTATTGTCTACAATTGATTTCTTCTATATAATACTAATTGATCATACCTCATTGGTAAGTGCTACAAGATCTCATGCATTGGAACCCATGGTTTTGGATCCGAATGCATTAGTATGGAACATTTTCTTTTCCAAGTGAAATCCTCTTTCATATAAGACCCCACACGGGAAACATGCTAAATTAATAATCTCAAAAGATGAATCTCATGATGAAATCCCCAACCTATAGCATACTTTACATGAATGGTTAAATATCCAGCCCAATCTAAAGAAAGCTAAGCCATAGCCTACATCAAAAACCCGAAACATGAGCCTGGACCACTCAACCAATAGCCTTTCCTTTCCATGCAACCTTGGATCAAGCCTAATCTATCAATAACATAATCTACACATCAAAAGGAGTTTAACAATACCCATATTAGCTACTTTTGTTTTGGGTCCAAAATATTTCAAAAATTAACCTTGAAATTAAAAAAAAAAAGGGCAAGAATAAGAGTTTTATTGAAGAATCATGTTTCCCCTTCTTTAAGGATTCTAAATAAGAAAACCAATAGAAAAAACAAGTTAAAATCAAACATGAAATTGAAGAAAAACCATTTTCTCACTTTACCGGGTGAGCCGAAAAATCCAAATTTAAAATCAATGTTTTGAAGTTGTTTTCGATATAAAACCAAAGTATAATGATTGAAATCATGTTTAGAAGCTTACCCAACCACTCTTGAAGAAAATCCCTCTTAAAAGTTCTTAAAATCGTGCTCGCCAAGCTTAAAAATGGTAAAAAGGACTAAAATTGCAAAAAAGGGTTTAAATACTATTAAGGATTAAGTGGCCTCTGCGAATGCATCAGCCTTGTCGCGAACACGAGGCTGACCCAACCTAGATTTCTTCAAATACGGATAGACCATTACAAATGTGATGGATAACCGAACCAACCCAAACCGCTAACCCTTCATGAACATGGCCACGACCACGCATTCGTGATGACCTAAACTTCAACCCTTCATGAATGCGAGCCCACCTTTACGATCGCGATGACCAAGACAATCCTTCTCAATGAATGGGAAGAAGGAAATATTATTGCACTAATACAACAGTTTAGCTGAAGGGATGATCAAAATTTCTTTGAACGGAACCTATAGATTTGTTCGAGACCCCAAAAAAATAAACCAATAATGCTACTAAACTAAATTCAACATTTTAGAAATAATGGAACCATCATATTTATCAAAAGAGGTCGTTTTATGAGCTAACCCCCAGGACCCCTTTTAGGCTAGTTTAATTAGTTTTTTGTCTAAAGACTCAAAACTCAAAATAAAGACTTGAAACTCGATTGAACCATGCTACTAACCCAAAAATGACATTTCAGATCAAATGGAACTGACAGAATCACCATCCGGTGCTTGGTTCACAAAATGTTGACCAAAGTTAAACTAATTACTTTCAAAGTTACTCAAAACCTCAAACTCACTTAAATCACTCCCGAACACTTTGAGGATCATGGCAACCATCCCTATAACTCATAAATAATATAAAGCAGCTACGGGGAAGGGCAAACTAGTCAAAATATAGAAAAAGCTAAAAATCCCAATAATGATTGTTACACCAGTGCCCGGACTTTGTCGGGGCATAAATAATGCCTTAGGGCTTCAAAAGTTGTCGACCAATAGGAAGGGTGGTATGGTATCTATTTTAAAATAGTTTGAGAGTGAAAAACATGAGAATAAATCCTTTCTTGAAAACCATAGTGAAAATCCATGTCTTCCCTTGGAACCAAACCACAATGCATGAGTATGCCCGTGTGAAGGAATATAACCATCACAAGTACACAAACAATATAAGCATAATCAGCTAAGAATCTATAAGCAGAAATAACCACTATCCAAGAGCAGGAAGTATTAACCTGATATCCAACTAGTCCATATCCAGACCTGGGTCCCAATAATGTAATATACAATGTATGCAAATATTCCAATCGAGGAAAAGAGAGTACTAATGGGGGTATCCATGGCAATAAATAACAACCAACCTTGAAATACCTTTCCCCATCTAAGGTACAACAATAATAAATAGGAACCAAATACGGTAGTGCCAACCCTAACACAAAACACAATTCCCAACCTACACTAAGGATTTCCATCCTAGTAGCAACACAATGGCAAGCCTATACGCATTCCTAAACAAATTCTAATACTAAGTAAAGCATCCTACGATAAGGCTAGGGCTAAAGTTCTAATCTAAATCTACTAAGAGGGTTCTTTTATAAGCCTATTCCATAAATTCCTACTCGCATTCAACATAACTATACACAATTTACTAGAGCAAAGTCTATAAGAGAGTAGACTGTGGCCTACCTGGATGCCGAACAGCAACCTCGAATTGACCACGAGTTGATCATCCCCTCTATATAATTTTTGAAAATCTACCGCGCTATGAAAAACATGATCTACAGGTCATTACAAGTAAAATGAGATAAATATTATAATAATAAACCTCGAGCCAAAAATTAGATCAAAATAGGCCCGTGTGACCCGCTTACATAATTTGTAAATTGAACTCATCACTAGATCCTTCGTAGGACAAGGACCACACACTCAAAAATTCAGCACGATCGGAGTCCAAAACAAAGCTCAAATTAGCTCCTAAAGACAAGGAAATCAAGAATTCCCAAAACTAGAATTTAGAGAAATTTCAACGGAATAAAATGAGAAAATGACGGAGAAACGTCAAGAGAGGTTCAACACCCATACCTAAACGTGCTAGGATGAAATCCTAGGATTTCCTAAGCTAAAGAGGCCAACAATGGAGGAACTTTGAGAGAAAAAGGATAAAACTTAAAAGAAGAACATATATGAAATGCCCAACAGATACCGTAAAGTGGTCTAAAATGCCACTAAAGTGGTATATACAAAAGCTTCCAAGTATCGCTAAAGTGCCCAAAAATACCGCTAAAGTGGTTTATACAAAAGCTGACAAGTACCTCTTAAGTGCCCAAATATGCCTCTAAAGTGGTATATGCAAATGTTTTCAAGTTCCGCTAAAGCACCCAAAAGCGCTGCTAAAATTGTACCCTAGGCACCAGATGTACCAACAAATTATACCAAGTTGGAAATTCTTCAAATGAGACCTTAGGATTCATTAGAATCCTATGAATGCAAATGAGATATGCTACCCTATTAGAAATGGCACTCCAGACTCAATGGAATTAACAAAATTTCTAATCAAGGTTGTTTCAATAAAAAGTGGGTCCCACACTCACTCATTTCATTTTAATCAAATTTCACCCAATAACTCAAAATGAACCCAGAAGCCTTGGGAACTGAACGAAAGGTCCTTTTGGCCTAAAATTTAAATTTTGAAGCTAACAAAATTGTTAGAATTTTCTTCTGAGGCTATTTACTAGGAGGTTTGGCTGAAGACCAATTTCTCAACTCCAAAAGTTCCAATATAGGAAAATTAACATAGAAACCAAATCATCGGTCCCAGCAAGTCATAAATGACCTGGGGAATCGATAGGAAAGCTCTAAACATTAAAAATACATGAAACAAAGAAAATAACCATGAGGTTCATTGCAACATCCACGACTAAAAGGACTTTTATCCTCAAAAGTCAAGGAATAGAAAGTACCCGAAAGCTCAAAAGGATGAGGGTAGGCTCCCAGACACCCTGTCAGACTAAACATGCCACCACAGAACTTTAACTACAGGAAACGCCTCAATTTAACTGTCTCCACCTTTTATCCCAGAATACCAACTAACTCTTCCCGAATGCCAACACCTAATCAACTGAACCATACTCCACACAAACACGCATGACTGATATCGCCCAAAATATACCTCCTAAGAAGTATAATGCGGTCAATTGTCAAATATAGAACCCAACTAGATTGGGGTTGATCCCACAGGGAATAGGTTGAAGTTTTTTAGAATACTAGTCATGATAATTGGAAAATAAGGAAAACTGGGGGGGGGGGTTATGAATAAAAAGTGACAGTAACAATTATAGGTTGCATTGAGTTTGGAGACAATGAGAGAAATGCACTAGGACTGTGATCCCTAATAATTCCTTAACTCTACCGATTACTTGTGCTAACAAAATCGTCCAGCTATGTGGCATGAAAAATCTGACAAGATATGTTTGTCTAAACGTCTCTCGACCTTGGTTAGATGAATTTCACTCTTCTCCTCTCGGTCTTCGAGTGTCGTACTACTAACCCTTGTCCTGGATCTCAGATAACCATTCCCGCTAAGGCTTCGGTTATTAGATGAAGGTTGATAGCTTCAAAACTCTGTTGTTATCTCCTTTTCCCAATCTCTTCCTCTCTCTCGAGCAAGTCTAGAATACATGCGAGTTTCTAACGTTTGCAACCGTTAGAAAAGCAATCACAATGAAGGGGATAACAATACATGCATACTCATCGGTACAGAATTGCCTGGCACTTCATCGGTTTCGTTAATTCCTCATGGTTCACACAACCCTAGTTGATGGGTTTAGCTAATCATAATTGTAAGAACACAAGAAGAATTCAGAGATGAAAGCATAATTATGATCTCACAACAATGAAGAAAGACTAAAATCTCAATTATCAATAAAACTCGAATTAGGGTTTGTAACTACAAAACCAAGAATATGTTTATGAACTCCAAAACAATATAAAATAGCTCTCAAAACAATGTAATGAATTATTCCCGCACATAGGACTATACAGGGGTATTTATAGATACAAAGCTAGTCCTATCCAAAACAGAATAGGAGAACAGAGTCAGCAACTTTCACAGTATCGTGACTTGGTATCATGGAACCAAGTCACGCCACGTAGGTTGGTGTCGTGGAAATCAGGCTCAATTAGATGTCTTCAGAAGTTTAGTCACGACATGCTTCCACGTCACATAGATGGACCCATGCCACATAGATCCTACAGTGAAAATCAAACAACCTTTTTGATCTCTGAAGTGGACTCACGCCAGCCACTCACATCATGTGAGTGGTAGTCACGCCACGTAAGTGGTGTCGTGAGTCCTCTCTTTTTGCAGATTCTTGTTCTTTCTTCTTCCGACACTTCGTTCTTGGGCTTGATTCTTCCTGTTTGATCATTTTGCCTTTAAAACCTATTTTCCTACAAAGTAGGACAGAAACCACATCATACCAACAAAATACACCCAAGTTATTGCATATTTTCCTTGTTTTAAGCATCGAAAGTGCCATGTTACCATGGCGCATCAACACCCTCAACTTAGAATGTTTGCATGTCCTCAGGCGAACAACACAAAAACACACATATACGATGCTTGATTAAGAGAAACCTAAGGGACCTATGGCAGTCGACTCATTGCCTTTGGCACAAAATTTTTCCAACCCCTCCTATTTGAAAATCAAGACCACAGTGTGTATATAGGTAGCATGTTATCATGACATAGAAGGGATCAAGTGATGGCACCAAATTATGCACAAACAACTAAGCCTATATGCAAACAACATTTTTCGAACAACTAGCAGCTAATACTGCAACCCATGTACTCCCACAATCTAACAAGTCCCATCCACTCATAGTATACTAATGAATATCAAAGTAGGGACAAGGTCAAAACACTCACTCTCACAAAGAAGTTAAAAAGTGTGCATGAAATACCATAAGCTTGCCCTTATTTTCTACACCTTAGTTTTCGGACAGTTGGACTAGGATCACTATAGGACTTTACTCGGCTTGTAATGTAGGCTTAGGGACGGGTATGGTACATATGAGTATGTGACTCAACCCTCCTTGAAACTACATGATTCTTGGCTCCAACTTTCAACCTTTCTCATTTTTATTCTCCCTTATTCTCCGTTCTTTTATTTTCAGATTTTGGGTGTCATTTTTCTCAAAATTCAGAGCACAACTTTTTTTTTTCTTTGCATTTTCTCTTCTTTTCACTTTTTTTTTTCACACCCAAAACTGTTTTCCCTTTTTCTTTTATTTAACCACTTCTTCATACCCAGCTCAATCTACGCACCCCTATAATAGCCACTCTTAACTTAGACGATTTTACTGAGTTGAGGTACACAGTGTCCAAGGAGGGAACAGGGCCAAGACAGGTTCATTGTAATTAAAATGGGAAGGTGATAGGCTAATGAAAGTAATAGGACAATTACGGCTCAAAGTCGAGATCAAGGGATACTTATTCATTTGGTTTGGCATTTAGGCTAAAAGTGGACTTTTTCAAAAATGGCCTATGATCCTTTCCTAATCCCCTATCCTCAAATCTTAGGCAAGACTAACCGGGAAAGTTCTGGATCGCACACACTCAGTTAACTAAGTAGTGACCTCACACACACATATCACAAGGTTGTATTATCAGCTACTACCTATTCGATTCATGCAATGCTAGATACAGTTATTTGCCTATAGTCCTAGTGACATAACAAGATCCAACAGCTGTCACACATAAACATGCTACTCACATAATTCAAAAACAAAAATTTTCAGAAAAGGTATCCTTATCCTTTAAAAAGCATAAAAAAAATTTCTAAACTGGACTGCACTACCGTTCCCTTATTTTTCTCTTAATTTAGCAAGAAACACATAAAAACCATAAATAACATCCTAAACATGCCGGTTATACTATTATAGCACACTCGGGGGAAAAGAAATACGGCAACAAAACCCCCCAAGTGTTGGTACACCCCCCACCCCAACTAAACATGGTGCACTGCCCTCACTGCACAGATATCAATAAAATACAAGGGAGTGAAGACTTACCTGTGGTTCCCTAAGCACTGGAAGTGGGCCCGCCCACAGTAGGATCATCAATCTGCTCAGTAGTAGGTGCATCCGAAGGAGGGGCAGCCTGACTAGAAGATGCACCATGTGCCCTCTGCTCCGCCTCAATATGGCTCGTATGGTACTCCACCCGAGAGGCTTTAACCGCCCTCTGAAGATCACTCTCATACTCAACATCACTATAGACCCGATCCTCTGGACTGCGGGGTCTCTTGCCTTTATCTATCGGAGGCTCCTCATCAGAGAACAAATCTACCTCAAATGCTGGTCGCACAGAGGCTTGGGAAGGTATAGGTGGTATAATAGGAGTGCTACTCGATGCCAAGGCCCGAACCTCCTCTCTCAATGCGGCTACCTCCTGTGTCAGTCCGGTCATATCAGAACCTGGTGCAGCACTCAATCGGGAGGCCATCCGAGCCTCAAAGCTGTCAATCTTCCCATACAGCCCCCACATAAAATGCTCCATCACCGCAGTCATCCGGGCCTCCACCCTAGTCTCCGCAGCCTCTACAGTGGTCCTAACCCAAGGCTTAAGCTGGGATACCAACTTAGCCATTTGGGTCTCTGTGTGAGCCTGGCGCTCAAACATCTCCGTCTACCTGTCAATCAACTGCTGCAGAAAGTCCCTCGATACTGAAACCGTACCAGAAGGAGTCGGTGGAGCGCTAGTACCGGGTACCTCATCGTCAATAGGGCCAGCGCCCTCAGTCTGTACAGGAATAGTCGCAGGTACCCTAATCGGTACGGGAATAGGCATAGGAGCACTACTCGGATCATCTAGGGCTGCGCCCAATGACTCTAACGATTGTGAACCGCATGGAAGAATAGGGTGTGAACCCCGCTGCTGCATCAGTCCAATATCCGTAATGCGGGTCACCTCTATATAATGGTCGAGGGCAGGTATCCTGGACACACCCTCCCTGTCACGCATACCCTGGATTAGGCATGGAAAGGGTATACTCGTATGATCTCGGAAGGCCCACTCATGAATCTCCTGGATGATGTATCTAGCAATGTGAATCTCATAACCAGCCAAGATACTGGCCACCACCACAGCCCGGTCCAATGTAAGTGATTTATCAGCATTGGTTGGACCCAACCGATGCCGAACAACGGACCACCAAAATCTTTCAGCAAAATAAATCGTGGACTTTTTGATGTCCAGATTCCCAGTCACCCAACCAGCCACCACACTATCCTCAGCGATGTATCACGCAATCCATATTAAGAGCTCCAACTTCTAATCCACTTCTCACATCCTAACTTTATCTCTGACAGTGTCCATCCGATGATTAAATTCAACAGTCGAAGTCATAAGTGGATGATCTGCCCCAAATAAGAAGCGGTGAATGGTCTGCTCTGAAATATTCACGCGGGGTCCTTAAACCAAAATGTGTGTCAATACTGGCTGCAAAAGGTACCGCTGCCCAATAGGAGTACTCAAGTCAACTGACGCAGCATAAGAGGCATAAAATTCTTAGAATAACTCCGATCTATAGCGACCAGAAGGCTGCGCCATCCAACCCAATCCATATCTCTCAAAAACAGGCCAAATATCAGGCAGAGTCCCCAACTGCTCCACCCAGTATAGGGGCTCCTCCATAATGCTTCTCCGACACATACCCTTATATGTCAACTCAGCATCTCTATCATAAAAGGCATGCATTCCCTGCACACACCATCGCTAAACCTCCCTACTCTGTGTGGGAGTCGAAATACTCTGGGCACCAGAACCGAAAATAGAAGTTGTAGCCTCCGCTAAAGATGCACCCTGGCCCGTAGCATCATCTGCAGATCCTGACGCATAAGAATCCTTCCCCTCTTCCGACTGGGGGGTGGACTCAGAGGACTCATTCAGAAAAATTGGCTTGACAGGTGGTGGGACAGGCTGAAGTGCTGCCCGGGAAGCCGGTCGAGCCCGCGTCTGTAACCTCGTGGTCCGAGGTACCAAAGCAGTATCATCATGGCTAATGTCAAACTCCTCCACGGACCCACTTTTATCCAATTAAGTTGGTTCATCTCATAGCCGGGTTGGGTTTTCAGGATTTTTCATGCGAATGCGGGATAAAGAATCAAGATGGTCACTTTTGGGGTTTGATTTAGGTGGCATAGTAACGGGTTTGAATTGAATTTGGGTGTGGGGGGCGGGTTTTCAAAATTTGTGGGTAATAGGGTTCGGATTTTTGGTCGAGTTTTATGAATTAGGTGATGGGAGAGTTGGATTTTGGTTGATGGAGAAGAGAAAGATTGGAAATTAGGGTGTAAGTAGAATGCTTTAAATTGGTGTTTTAATGGAGTGGGTTTAGGTGAGGTCCTGAGTTTAAAATTATCTTCTGATTTCCATGATACAACCCACAAGGCGTGGTTTAGAATAACGTCACGAGGGTCCTAGCGTAGTTAAGATTCTGAAACCTGGAATTTATCACTGATTTTCACGTCACCATCCATGTGTCGTGAGTTGACTCACGTGACGTGAGTAGTCACGTGGATGGTACTGAACAAATTCGGGTTAATTTTGTGATTTTCAGCTAACTGCTCCTCCAATAATCAGATCTTCGCATAACAAAATCTTGGGTTGCCTCCCAATCAGCGCTTGATTTACCGTCGCGGCACGACACGGCTAACTTGGATACTCATACTTCACCAACTAGCCCATGGGTTGCCTCCCATGAAGCGCCTGATTTAACATCGCGGCACATGGCTAGCTTGACTACTTAGACTTCATCAAGCTCAAGTTCCTCAACTGTCTTTATTTCTTCCATAATTCCCACATAATGCTTAACACGCTGTCCATTGACTTTGAATAGAACATTATCCGCTCCTTTTAGTTCAATAGCACCATGTGAGAATACCCTAACCACCTTGAATGGGCCGGACCATTTGGACTTTAATTTTCCAGCAAACAAGCGAAGTTTGGAATTATACAGTAGCACCAAATCTCCCAGGTGAAACACGCGGTTCTCAATTCGACGATCGTGATACAATTTCATCTTCTCTTTATATAATGCTGAACTTTCATAACTCCGGAGACGAAATTCATCCATCTCATTCATCTGCTCAAGTCTCAATTGAGCCGCTTCACTCCAGTCTAAATTCAACCTTTTCAATGCCCACAAAGCCTTATGTTCCAGTTCGACGGGCAAATGGCAAGATTTTATGGGCAGTTCGCGCACCTCCATGATGACCCCCAACTGGAGATGAATGACATGCTTCCAAAATACTCATCATCTCGACCTCTGGAACACATCTTCGAATTATACCATCAGCATACACCCTAAACAAATACGGCTCATCCCATTAGAATTTTCTTACCTCATGTATGAATTTCTTTCTCTGCTGATACGACATATCCTCTGGAACTAGATCACTTGCCAAAAAGTTGGCAAAATCAGCAAACCAAGGGATTAAGTCTTGGGATGCTGCCAGTACTTGCTCATCTGGAAAAGTATCATCAATCTCGAGATCATCCTTCAATTTAAGCATGGCCTCCTCCTCAAGGCGTGATAGATGGTCAACAACTTGATTTTCGGTCCCCTTACGATCCTTGACTTCAAAGTCAAATTCTAGCAATAGAAGTACCCACCGAATCAGTCTTGGCTTAGCATCCTTTTTCGACATAAGATACCGAAGAGCTGCATGGTCTGTATGCACAATCGCCTTTATACCTGTCAAGTAAGATCTGAATTTCTCAAAAGAAAATACTACGACCAACAATTCCTGCTCAGTCACAGTATAATTCTTTTGAGCAGGATTAAGCACTTTGCTAGCATAGTAAATCGGATGTAAAATATTCTCACATCTTTGGCCAAGGACTGCACCCAAAGCCACTCTGCTAGCATCGCACATAACCTTAAAAGGCTTAGTCCAGTCCGGTGAAAGAATAATAGGGTCTGAAACCAACTTCTCCTTAAGACACTCGAATGCTTTTAGACATGCTTCATCGAACACGAACTTCACCTCTTTCTCCAAAAGTTTGCATAAAGGATGTGCAATCATGGAGAAATCCTTGATGAATATTCTATAAAAGCCAGCATGACCTAAGAAACTACGAATACCTTTAACACAGATAGGTGGAGGTAGCTTCTCAATTACTTCAATCTTCTCCTTATCCACCTCAATGCCATTCTTTGAAATCTGATGCCCCGATACGATACCCTCATTGACCATAAAGTGACATTTTTCCCAATTCAGCACTAAGTTGCACTCCTCGCATCTTTGTAGCACATTGGAAAGGTGTGCCAAACAACCATCAAATGAGTCTCCCACAACAGAAAAATTGTCCAAAAAACCTTGATAGTGTCTTCCACCATGTCGGAGAAAATAGACATCATGCAGTGTCGGAAGGTGGTCGGTGCATTACACAAATCGAAAGGCATCCTCTTGAAAGCTAACGTCCCGTATGGACAAGTGAAAGTGGTCTTCTCTTGGTATTTGGGGGCAGTAAAAATTTGATTATACCCCGAATAGCCATCAAGAAAACAATATCATCCTCTACCAGTAAGACGGTCTAACATCTGGTCCATGAAGGGCATAGGAAAATGATCTTTCTCAGTCCAAGAATTCCGCTTTCGATAATCCATGTAAACTCTCCATCCAGTCATCGTCCTCATTTGACTCAACTCATTTTTTTCGTTTGGAACCACAGTGATTCCTCCTTTTTTCACTGAACCAGGATCACCCACTTGCTATCAGCAATAGGGTAAACCACTCCTGCATCTAACCACTTGATGATCTCTTTCTTCACAACCTCTTGCATTGGTAGGTTCATACGATGCTGTTGCTCAATGCTAGGTATACACTTAGGAACAAGTTGGATCTTATGAGTGCAGATGCCAGGTGGAATACCTATGATATCAGCGATGAACCAACCAATGGCCCTCTTAAATCTTCTCAATACTGAAACCAAAGCCTCTACTTTCCAATCCACCAATTTAGCAGAAATAATCACAGGCAAGGTATTGTTGGCTCCCAAAAATGTGTAGTGAAGGTAGGCCGGAAGAGCCTTAAGCTCTAAAACTGGAGGCTCCTTAATAGATGGACGAGCTGGTGGGGTTACCCTATTCTTCAAATCGAGATCTAGTTTCTTTGGAGCATAAGTGTATGCTCCTTTACTAGCGATTGCACCCATCACCTCATCATATTCCTTAATACCAGTGCTATCAAAATTTATGATCACGGCCGCCAGAGGTCCTACCCCCAACCTTTCTTCAAGAGACACAACAACCTCACTATCATCAACCGCATCTATCATTGAAATCACCTGCCTATCTCTTGGCTGCTTCATTGGACGACAAACATTGAAAGTGACCTATTCATCATTCAATCTGAATTTCAGCTGCCCTGTTTCCATGTCAACCAATGCACGACCAGTGGCAAGGAATGGTCTTTCCAATATGATGGGAACCTCAAAGTCAACTTCACAATCAAGAATCACAAAGTCAGCTGGAAATATGAAAGACGCAACCTTTACCAAAACATCATACAGAATGCCCACCGGCTTTTTCACAGTCCTATCAGCCATGAGTAGTCTTATAGCGGTTGGTTTTGGTGCTCCCAACCCCAACTATTTGAAAATGGCTAACGACATTAAGTTGATGCTAGCACCCAAATCACAAAGTGCTTTAGCAAAGTCGTAGGACCCGATAGTACAAGGAATTATGGAAGCTCCTAGATCCTCCTTCTTCTCAACTAGGGACCGCAAAGCAACTGCACTACAATGATGTATGTTATCTGCTGGCTCAAAACTGACAGTTCTCTTCTTTGTCACCAAGTCTTTCATGAACTTCGCGTAGCCTGGCATCTGCTCCAATTCCTCCACAAGAGGGATGTTTACTGACAGCTCCTTAAATATTGTGATAAACTTCTGATATTTGCCTTCCTCAGCCTTCTTTTTCAACCTTTAAGGAAAGGGAGGAGGAGGTCGTGGAATAGTTTTGAGCACTTGTGATACCTCCTTTTCTTGCCTCTTTTCAGATTTTGCCTTTTTGCTGTCATCAGGCTGATTTGAAACTGTTTCGCTCTTTGAATTATCCGGCTCTAACTTAGCTTCTACATCAATAACCATCGGCTCAGTAGTCTTACCACTGTCGGCAGGTATAGGTGGATCTTTCATACACTTCCCGCTTCTAGTAGTAATGGCTAGACAATGACTATCATTCTTCGAATTTTGGATGGTATTGCTTGGAAGGGTTCCTGGCTGACGTTGATTCAGTGCCAATGATATCTGCCCAAATTGTTGCTTCAACTATTTAATGGTAGTCGAATGAGACTCCACTTTCTGACTAATTCCTGAAATGTCAGTCCTAATCTCCTTCAAGCAATTTTCCTAGCTCTCTGCCCCTTTGACCAGTTTATTAAGAAGGGCCTCCATCATTGAATTTCCAGACTCCTTAACACGTCGTCCTGGTGGTACATAAAGGTCATTCTTCTCTCTATTATCATCTTTCCGCTTCCAATCACCGTCACAGTCTCGTTCTCGAGCTCTGTATCCCAATTTGTTGTAGTTGTCTCCATAATAGTTCCGACCTTGATTCCCTTGCCTTGAGTTCCAAGAGTCTTGATTAGACCTTTGGCCCTTGTCTCGAAAACCAGCCACTTCTCAATCTAGGTACTTCGCCTCTTCATCAGACTCACTGTTATCATGTCTAGGCGATTTACCTTGTGTACCTACAACATGCACCTTTTCAGCATCTCTGGCCGCTATCTGTTTAGCCAGAAGACCAATTTCTATCCTCAACTGAGCAACCTCTTGAGCCACAAATTCATCCAAAGCCCTTTGAGCTGTTGAAGCTCCAATAGCATATGTGCCAGCCGACGTATCTACCTCCCGAGTATGCCATCCTCGGTTGGTCTTAGTGACACGATCTAATATATCTGAAGCTTGTTCCCATTTCAAACTCATGAATGCTCCACCAATGATAGTATCTGCTACCTCCTTTGTATTGACATTCAAAGCCCTGTAGAAGATTTCAAGTAAATTCCTACCACTCATCTTGTGATTTGGCACATTCTGCAGCTTCTTTTGGAACCCCAGCCATGGCTCATAGAGTGCTTGAGAATGAAGCTGTCTGAAATTGTAAATCTCGTCCTTCAACTGTAGTATCTTGGAAGGTGGGAAAAATCTTTCCAAAAATTGATTTCTTGATTCTTGCCAAGTAGTGATGGAACCTCGTGGCAATTCAGCCAACCACAAAGTAGCTTCTCCTGTTAGAGAGAATGGAAACAACCTCAATCGAATAGCCTCTTGGTTAACTCCAGGCAGATTGTACGACATGCAGACCCCCACAAAATTCATTACGTGCATGTTTGGATCATTAGTAGGAAGACCCGCGAACACACCCTTCAAGTTTAGCAGATGGATCATGGCACTAGTAATGTCAAACTTAGTGCCCGGAGGTAATTCTGGTGGAATGATGGCACCAGTCTCAAAAAGTTCAAGATAAGCTACATCCTCTTCTTCAGGATCATCATAAACAGGCAAATATGGTCTCTGCTGTGCTCTAAGTCTTCTTTGTCGCTCTTCAGCATTAGCCAGACGCTGTGCTGCTTCTTGCATCGCTCGATTATCTCTTTCTACATGTCTAAGAGCATCTTGCCTAGCTTGCTCTTACCGTGTCAATCGAGCGGTAGTTTGATCTGCTGTTTCATGACCAACTGGCTGAATTGGTTGGTTATGAATGTCTCTCGCGGTTGCGGGATCCTGAACTCCTTCGGTATTCACCATTCTTCTGTTAGCTCTCAGAGTTCTTTCAATTTCAAGATCAAGTGGAATCAGGGTATTGCCTTGACTCCTAGTATTTGGCATACACCGGCGTATGCCCTCAAAAGTATATAAAAACCAAACCAATCAACTCCAACTAATAGTAATCAACTCCGTAACTGTATTCCCCGGCAATGGCGCTAAATTTTGATGTCGCCCAAAATATGCCTCCTAAGAAGTATAATGCAGTCGATTGTCAAATATAAAACCCAACTAGGTTGGGGTCGATCCCATAGGGAATAGGTTGAAGTTGTTTAGAATACTAGTTAGGATAATTAGAAAATAATGAAAACTGGGGGGGGGGGGGGGGTTGTGAATAAAAAGTGACAGTAATAATTGTTGGTTGCATCGAGTTTGGAGACAATGAAAGAAATACACTAGGACTGTGATCCCTAATGATTCCTTAACTCCACCGATTAGTTGTGCTAACAAAATCGTCCAGCTATGTGGCATGCAAAATCTGAATAGATATGTTTGTCTAAACGTCTCTCGACCTTGGTTAGATGAATTTCACTCTTCTCCTCTCGGTCTTCGAGTGTCGCACTACTAACCCTTGTCCTGGATCTCAGATAACCATTGCCGCTAAGGCTCCGGTTATTAGATGAAGGTTGATAGCTTCAAATCTCTGTTGTTATCTCCTTTTCCCAATCTCTACCTCTCTCTCAATATAGTCTAGAATACAAGCGAGTTTCTAACATTTGCAACCGTTAGAAGAGCAATCACAACGAAGGGGATAACAATACATGCATACACATCGGTACAGAATTGCCTGGCACTTAATCGGTTTCGTTAATTCCTCATGGTTCACACAACCCTAGTTGATGGGTTTAGCTACTCATAATTGTAAGAACACAAGAAGAATTCAGAGATGAAAGCATAATTATGATCTCACAACAATGAAGAAAGACTAAAATCTCAATTATCAATAAAACTCAAATTAGGGTTTGTAACTACTAAACCAAGAATATGTTTATGAACTCCAAAACAATATAAAATAGCTCTCAAAACATTGTAATGAATTATTCCCGCACATAGGACTATACAGGGGTATTTGTAGATACAAAGCTAGTCCTATCCAAAACAGAATAGGAGAACAGAGTCGACAACTTTCACGGTATCGTGACTTGGTGTTGTGGAACCAAGTCACGCCACGTAGGTTGGTGTCGTGGAAATCAGGCTCAATTAGACATCTTCAGAAGCTTAGTCACGACTTGCTTTCATATCACGTAAGTGGTACCCACGCCACGTAGATCCTGTCGTGAAAATCAGACAACCTCTTTGATCTCTGAAGTGGACTCACGCCAGCCACTCACGTCATGTGAGTGGCAGTCACGCCATGTGAGTGGTGTCGTGAGTCCTCTCTTTTTGCAAATTCTTGTTCTTTCTTCTTCCAACACTTTGTTCTTGGGCTTGATTCTTCCTGTTTGATCATTTTGCCTTTAAAACCTATTTTCCAGCAAAGTAGGACAGAAACCACATCATACCAACAAAATACACCCAAGTTATTGCATACTTTCCTTGTTTTAAGCATCGAAAGTGCCATGTTACCATGGCGCATCAATGACACATCCAAATTACATTGAAACCACATAGATACAAGCAAAACTGAGTAAATGACCGACAAGGCTAAATATAAACCAACTCATATGTCATACCCCAACCTCAAGCTTTAAGTCTCATCTCCTTAATTCATTACAAGTCTACTGTCGGCCATGAACTACATAGCATCTCTCCAGCATCATCCAAACCCACCCATTTCATCCTATAATAGCCAAGCTCAAAAGGATAGAAAGCAACCCACTATATATCTGCACAACCCAATATATGAATAATGTCTCAAAAGGGTCCTGTCTGAATGCCCAAATACTAGTAGCTAACATATGCAGTCTCTGCTAAAGCCAAGAATTGGTCCCAATGAACACCAAAACCAACAATATAAGTCTGAAGCACAACCTCTAGAACTTGAACGATCCACCTTAAATGCCCATCAGTCTATTGGTGAAAATTTGTGCCAAGCTCAACTCAATATCTCGTCTCCCAATGAATCAACTTATAGAAACCTCTGGAAACCCAAGTCAAATATGGTAGAAACTAATAACTTGCACAAACAAACCATCCCTCGAATATCAATCTGAGCTAACCTCTCTGGTTAGAAGGAAAACTAAATTAGTAAGTAGCGAGTACGCCTATCCATCCCATCAATAGTACATCAAATGGAATTGAATCCCTAAAATGTATGCCAAAAAAAGGCACAAAATCCATAGTTGCTCAATTAGCATCTAAGCTAAAAGCACCAGGACCTGAGTTACAAAATTAAGCTGTCTAATATAACCAACTTGACTCACTGCCAGTCTTGGCAGGAGAAATAAGCCTTGATCCAAAAATTAACTATCTTGATCCTCGCCAAGCCTACACAATCTCGTTTTCAAACAGCACATGCCCTGAGAATGTCATAAACTCAAGTTAATCTCATATTCAGAACTTAGAACATAATTACTGGTCCAAAAAAAAGAAGGAGCTAAGACACCGTCGATGATCACCATGACAATGAACCCAATCAAAACTGATCACACAATCCCACCAATCTAAACCTGTTATGGGGGAACTAGCAAAACCAAGAACATATTCAAGAACTCACAGTGACCGTGAAGAGTACTAATGGTAGATAGGCCTCAAGCAAACTCAGAAAATAGGTTGTATTCTAAAGCTAGTCGAATAGATCCCCACTACATGGCATCAGATACTTACTCCCAACATTCAATAGGCAAAACACAAGCATATGAAACCATCTCTCCACTAAACAAATGGAAACATCCCACAGAGACACACCAAGCCAAGTAACATCATATCAAAAGACCCCGAAACTACCCTTTTTAACTTGCCCCTACTCAACTGAAACCATCTGGTATGATATAGAAGAATAAACTGAGTACCCAACTTAATATCACCACCAAAACCATAAAAACGAATGGGTGACAAACCAGGAAAAATGGAAAACAAACATCGATAACTTACTAACCTCAAGGACCAACTATAAAGGAAAAATATTAAAGCTAGCACTAGAAATGTAACCAACAAGGACTAACACTGTACCGCTACCAACCCTTTTTTGTCCAAAGGAAAGACATGACTCCCTTTTACAACTGACCAATGAGATATCTCCTTATGATCAGAAGGAGGCCCATCCCAATCAAGCAATAATCTAACCAAGGCAACTAAAGATGCATGATAGGAAAGCAAAATAGTCAAAATCTAGAATCATGTCAAAAATCATGGAATCAAAGATAATGAGATCTATTCAGGTGCTATAATTCCAAGGCAATCAAACTACCAGATCGGCCCACTCGATCCACAACTAAAGAGAACAACGGTACACAGGTTTGACCCAATCGATCCACTACTAAAAGGAAACACCTACGGGGCATCTACGCACATAATTACATATAACAGTCCTCAAGGACAATGCAAACAAATGGAAAGGTAAGTAAACATGTATGTATATGAATATCTCGGACCAAACAACACAAAAATCGAAGGGAAGCAAATTGAATATAAACCAGTAGTAGTTGCACCTAGAGCAGGGCCTATGGCCTACCCAAAAAAAAAACAATGAATTGCGTCCATCCCCAGACTGATCACCCATACAACAACCTGTGCCACCTGGTCGTGAATCACATCTAATACCCTGTGAACTCCCTTAATATTATGTGCAGATTCTGTGGCCGATGGCCTCACCGCCCTAAGAAGATAAATTGACTGCACTGATTGCCTAATTATCCTACTCCAGGGACACTCTATAGAAAAATGACGCATCTCTCCACACTCATAACAAGCCTTAGAAGCCCTAAACTAGCAAAGAGCATTAGCTGACCCAAACCAGGCCCTACGGTTTGAAGAGCCAGAACAAAAACCCCGCAATGTCTGACCAAAACTTTGGCTGGCATAACTAATGTGACCTGTCTAAGACCCATCTATAATTTGAGGCACTACCTATACGGGCCTTCTAAGTTGAGGGTGATGTTGACCTCTACTGGAGGAATCCCTATCCAGATTTATTTATTTTTTTTAATTATTCTCTCCTTCATTTAATGTACTTTGTAAATTTATACAATTTCTCAAAATAATATATCCCTTTGATTTCTCAAAGCCTTAATTAATAAATTCATTTATATATTTTTAATTTGTAATTTTAATGTTAATACTATAGTATATTTAATTTTTTAAATAGTATACATGAATCTGAATAGATCTACTTTTTATCACTTCTTCTCCTTATTATGAAGTGGTGATGTTTTTCACTTAAACTAAGCTAGATAAAATTTAGCACAGTTTCACTTTTACTTTTAGCTGCTTAGATTTGAACATGATGTATAACGACTAATTGGTTTTCTTTTCTCAAAATTAAAATAATAACTATTTAGTCTCATCAAGATTTCTTATATAATCGTGCGAAGCGCGAGTAATTTCTCTAGTTAGATAAGTAAAAGTGAATGAAGAGAGTAAAGAATGTGAAGTAATGGAGAAATAGTCTTTAAGTTTCATGAGATCAAATAATAAATGTTGTCTATTATTCTACACAATTAAGTATCAAAAAGATGCATGTTTTTATAGTTGTGAAATCTGTTATCTCTTGTACAAAAAAAGTAATAACAATTTAAAGATAAGAATCAGAGGATATTCAGAATGCCACTCGCATGTTTATTATAAAATTATTTTTCCTCAAAATAATCATGCTAATTTTTTTCATTCAGGTACCCTAAAAAACACATCTCTCTATATATATAGATATAGATATAGATATAGATATAGATATATATACCATGAAATAAAACATTATATTTCATCGATACTTTAAAGTAAAACTATTAGCTAGAATTGAAATAAATTAATTTGTGGTAATAGCAGCCTTGACACCATTAGCACAATGTGGTCCGATAGTACAAATGAAGTATGATATCCCTTGTGTAAGAGTTATTTTGTCATCTCCAGAACTGAAAACTTGTCCTCCAGCACCACTGCAAGAGTCAAATCCTGCTTTATCCACTTTCACAACATTGTGTACCCCAATTGGATATTTAAATTCTGTATTTAAAAAAAATTAATACACACACATTAGTTGCATTCATTTTCTTATTATTATTTAAATAGTAAAATTATCTACAAATCCTTACCAATAACATCACCATCCTTGAAAGTCTTGCCATTAGGCCAGCCCTTCAAGTTGAAACCCCAACCGTTAGAATCACCAGCAGGAAATGTATCTGCATTTAAAATGTTGGTTTGAAGCAAGATGCAAATCATCATAGCAAAGGCAACAATTGTGATTTGGTTTCCTCCAGACATTTTGAGAATGAATGTATTAACTAGATATATGCAAAAGGAATTAGAATGAAGGTTCTTAGTGTTGTTGCACCAATTGAGTAACAATGTAGGCCATTATATAGGAAACTACCTCTAGAATTGAACTTCTAATTCACTGGATTTGGAAAAAAATTAACAACCTTCCAAAATCATATTCTTGGATGCTTTTATGGTAACAAACTTAAAGAATCTCCATTTCCATAGTAACTTACTAAAATTTTACAAAAGGAAAAAAAGGAAAAATATTGATGAGTTTCCAAAGATGCAAAAATGAGAAAGATATCATTTGTTTTTTAACGGTAAATGCAAATCTTTTATTATTTAAGGGACAAAGAATTCACAATGATGTTGAAGTTTTACCCACTTCTAAGTAATTTAAAGGGCAAGTATGTAACTAAAAAAGGGAAGTACATAATTAAAATTCCTAATATAGTCCATTTTTATTCATTACATTTACAACCTTTATACCAATTAGTCCCTCTTTATGTCCCAAGAATGAAGTTGATGCTGAACCTAGTTAGAGGGGTGTGAATTAGGGGTGATAAATGGGTTATTTGGGCTAAAGTTGGATGAGTTAAGATGGACTTAATCAATAGATGGGTCAATGTTCAATCCTACTCAAAACTTATTTGGGATGAGATAGCTTGGTTCAAGATAAGTGGGTTAAATGACTTTGAACTAATTCTGCCTCCCCTGACGTGAATATAGCAACTTGATGCTAATATTAATGTCAATAGTAAATCAATTGTGAATGATCAAAATACCATGCATTAATAGACTATTAAAATATCTATATTATCGATATTGTTTTTAACATGTAATATCAAATAGTTAATTATTATTTTAATTAAACTTTTGTGGTTCGAAAAGTAGTGTTATTATTATTAATTAAAATTAATAATTGATCATTAAAATTTATGTGTTCTTGAAGTTAAATATAAATGTAATTGTTAATTTAAGTCTCAGATTTTATGTTTATCAAAAGGAAAGCCAAGTAGATAGAAGATGCAGATTGATTATTTATTTAATTGGTTTAAGTGGAAGGAACTAAAAAAGATTTGTTTTGTAATCTTTTAGAAATTCATTTTTAGTTTTATATCATCTAATTTACAAGAGATTTTTATTTTATCACATAAGAGATATGAAAGTATCATATAAGCAATAAGAAATTTAAAAGATCATTTTTCTTCAATTTTAATCGAAAATGGCTATAGAAGACCATCTCCTCGATTAAAGACTACTTCGCAATTAAAAAATATGAAAAGTATAGCTAGTACAAATTAGGTTTGATAGCCAGTTTTCAGTTATGTTATGAATTTTTAGTGATTGTGTGAAAAGTAATAGGTAAATAGCACACTTTCATACGAAAATAAAATTCAAACAAAAATATTCCTACTTAAGATACATAAAAACTTATAAGGATTTGAAACCCGTGAATCGTACCTTGACTTTAGATGGAGGTGTCAAAATTAGACCATGAAAGCATAACCAGCCCGAGTTAGAGCAAGTTATTGACTCACCCATTTATTAGCTCAGCTCATTTCATGCCATTCAAAACTTGGGCTGACATGTAGCCCAAATTGATCATAAGAAATCTTGTTGATATTTGATATGTTAAATATATATATATATATATATATATATATATATATATATAATAAAGAAAAAAATAATTTTATTAGGTACTATAAATTATGAAAGAGCAAATAAAGCAATTAATACTTAGTAAGAATTGTGCGAATTGGGTTATGACCCAATTTTTAGTTTATTTTAGCCCAATACATTTCATCCCAAGTAACTTTTGGATGGTCAATAACCCAACTATTTACGAACTCAACCCATTTTAAGCAGCCTAAATTCAGCCCAAGTAACTTTTGGCCGGTCAATAACCCAACTATTTATAACCTCAACTCATTTTGACCCGTACAAATTTAGCCCGACTCACTTATTTGACATCTTTGATTTCGGAACTCCAATAAAAATTAACCCCATGAATTTATCCTTAATGTCACGACTCGAAATCCCATTCGGGCCGGACTGGCACACGAAGCCGATATGGCCCTAGAGAACCAATCTTTGCTCATGATAAGTCGTATGCATAACCTCATATGAATCTTATTATACCTCATGCAACTATGCGGAAGTCATGGACATGGAACATATGCTATAAATATATCTTTATACAACTTGGCCGTTGGGGCCATCAAGTCAAAACGGTCATTCATCTCTTACATTCACATACCCACATAGGTCTACAAAAGCCTCTAACAGATGCATCTACAAGACCAACTTAAAGTCGGTACAAGCCCCCTCTTTATCTTTACAACATCAAAAACAATATACAACTGTGACTCGAAAAGTCCCGAACCAATTGGGGCTCACCAAAGATCTGCAACTATTGTAAACCTACTGTGGAGGTCTACTAGTGCCTTCACCTGCAACATGTAAGGTAAGTTCCCCGAGGGGGTCAGTAAGAAGAATGTAATGAGTATTTAAGGCTATAGAAACTACATCATACATGAGAATGTCAATGAAATAGAATATGAGAGAATATTCAAGGTGGATAAACCATCATCTTATGTAAGGAAACATGTATATTGCTTCTGTTATTGTCATTTTAGATCACTCATTTATATCCTTATTATTCATATAATATCTTTCATACACATCTTCATTCAAGAGAAGTTTCCTTCACTCAAGAGATTCTTTCTATTCAAGAAATTCTTCTACTCAAGAGATTCCTCTATTCAAGAGATTTGGGTTAATAATATAACATACATCCACTCGATTGGTGGGTTAATGATAAAACGTACATCCACAATATTGGTGGGTTAATAACATACATCCACTCTATTAGTGGGTTAATAACATACATCCACTCTATTGGAGGGTAAATAATATACATCCACTCTATGGTGGGTTAACATACATCCACTCTATTGGTGGGTTAACATACATCCACTCTATGGTGGGTTAACATAAATCCACTCTATGGTGGGTTAAAATACATCCACTCTATGGTGGGTAAACAAACATCCACTCTATGGTGAGTTACCATACATCCACTCTATGGTGGGTTATAATACTTGGGAGAGATTGATTTATTCAAACTTGGAACATAACATTCTCAGAACTTGGAGTGGTAATATATACACACTTTTCTTCGTTTCTTACCCGGGAGGGATTGATACTTTTATGATACATTGAGGATTGTAATACTATTGGAAACACACATATATGCTTTACCTCGTTTCTTTACTTTCAAGAGATTGACAACTTTACTAGTGAGGGATAGATATATTACCTCGCACATTACCTCTTCATCATTCTTATGAGATCTTATAAGATTGGTACCTTTACACTTGTGACAGATTGATATAATGATAGTCATAGCATTATTAAAACTTAGAGCATAACATTCTAGAAACTTTGGAGTTATAATATTGTTGAAACTTCGGAATCGTGTCCACCTTACATCTATGATTTTCCTGCACTTTTGCCCCCAACAAACATACATAACTTAATTTCTTTCCTTTGAGAGATTGGTATATTAGCTTGCACATTACTTCCTTCATTACCCATATGAGATTGGTACAAAGATAATCATAATAATATTATACTTTGGAACATGACATGATTAGAAAAATGTTTTCAAGAATAAATAGATTCTCTTTACATCCTTACTCTCTTTGGGATAGTTCTTATTAGTAGTTACAACATTATGGGAGCATTTGGAACTTCAGTCAATGAATAGTCAATGAATAAGAGATAAGTAACTCATAATTCATCTAAGAATAGGACACGTGTGAATAACAATATACGTCAACCTGAATTGATATACTTCAAAACCTCTCGGAATAGAACTAGCCCAATGTCATTGTGAACAATATGTTGCAGAAGGATACGGAAAGAGGAAGCTTACATACCTTATCGTCTCAGTATGAACACTCAATCCAATATCTGAACACAATAGTATGTCTCCTTATTTACTTATTACTCTACAACACGAGTACATAACGAGATTTACATTAACCACCAACTATCTTACAAATGCATATAACGATAATGAGTTTCATGTTTGCCTTTAAAAATGTCATTTCCCCCTTGACAATACCATGTATGAAATTATCATACCAATAATCCAACAATATTCCATACATTTACCAATACATGATAACCAATAGCATGTCACACCAAGTTCATACTTTCCACTCTCCATCATCACACCCTCACAATTATTCCATCAAATTACCTTAATACACCTCATATCAACATATCGGCCAAAATCTCATAATTTACACTTATAGAAAAAAAAAAGTTTAATAACATAATCACACCATACATGTTGGTATTTCATCCATACCATGCTCTTTCATCAAAATCACAAGTCATCTTTCAAGTTTAAATTCCATAGATGACACATCTTTTACAAAAACATAAAGTGACATGTTCAACACTTCCAAGCACAAACAACATGATCTACATACTCTACCATGCATATAATATATTAATCCATAAGAATAATCACTTACCTAAGCTTGAAAGATGATGATCTTTCTCCAAAGATGACTTAGGATTTGAAGAGCCCAAAGGGGTTTTCTTGAGAATTCTAGAAAAAGCATAGAAAAGCATGTGTATTTTTTGTGGCTTAAAATCTGATTTTTACCTCCTTTTATAGACCCTTGAAGTCATATTTAGCCACTTTGCTCAATTATTGATCAGTCAAAGGAAGAATGGGTCATTTAACCCATTTTTAGCCCATGTCTTTTGCCTCATTTTGGGCCTCTTTTGAGCCCAATTTACTTGATACAAAAAAATCAATAATTTCTCATGTTTAAATCATTTCATACGTGTTACAACAATATTCCCACTCACGCGATTTATATTCGTAGCCTCAATCCCAAAAACAAGCGATTCTAGCCACATATGGCTTATTTTGACCGAAAGGATAAAATCGACATTTGGATCGTCCATGAATAATCTTATAAAAATGGAAAGATAATATAATACTTAAATTATTCCATGTATATGCTCATGGTGGTATAATGAATGAGGCAAAAATCTGTCCGGTACGTCCCCGGGCACCCTTGGGACTTAGAAAAATTTTCAACTTTTGAAAGGTGCGCACAAGCAGCCTGGTACGCCATTGGGCACCCCACCTTGATGCTTTTTGGGCTAAAAATTATATCCCAGAGCGGCCTGGCACCCCCCTGGGCTCTCCCCACTCCTATATTTTTAAAAATTTTCGTTTCTTCGACTTTTCTTCGCGGATTTGGTTAGATACTTCAAGTTCTATTCTTTAACTTAGTTCTTAACTTTAATATCCTTTGTTTGGAGGTCCTCCAAGCCTCTTTTTTAACACCACAAATGTTCCATGAAGTCACAAAACACTTCCTACGAAAGTCTAATCACATGTACGAGGGCCAATATCAACTATCTCATCAATAACATTACAAAATACATACTTGTGGCTATCGACACCTAAGTAAACATTGTTCAATGTCATCAAGTAGGATTGGGAAGGTACGGGGTGTTACATTCTTCCCCCCTTAGGAACATTCGTCCTCGAATGTTAACGATTTCGCTTCAATTACAACAAAGGCATCTCTCTATTAGCATACATATATATAAACACTTAAGGCTCATGGACACTTACTTTTTATTGCGCCACTTCCGCACTTTGAACTTTTTCTTCTATTTGAAACAAATATGGGTACGTCGATTTCATCTCATTTTTTTTCCAACTTCCCATGCGATCTCTTTGACTTGTTGATTCCTCCAAAGAACTTTTATAGAAGTTACGTCTTTATTTCTTAACCCTTTTAACTTGTCGGTCTAGAATCTTCTAATAATTTCATATGACCTATATGACGTGGACTCAATTTCCCTTTCTTTCCATTTACCAATACATATCCTCAATGCGCCATTTTCCTATTGTACAAACAACGTTAGTGCACCTTCCCCGCGGGGACATACTGGGTTTATTCGGTGACATATGTACACTTGGACATCATTTCCTTACCTTAAGATAGAAAATAAATTTACCACTTGATGCTCCAACATTACTCCTCCATTCAAGGACAGTCTTTTGCAGAAAATGGAAATACACTTTCTTAGCATGGCTATTTACGTGACATAACAAGAAGCCCACTAATCCATACCCATGATAACATCAACATCCACTATGTCTAGTTCAATAAGATTTGCTAGTGTATCATGACCACACAATTTTAATATACTCCTTTTTACAACAATGGACTCACCCACTGGCACAGATACTTCAAATGATTTAATTATTAATTCCGGCGTTCTTTTAAATCTCGTAACAATCAATGGTGTAACATATGATAATGTAGAACCCGGATCAATCAATGCATAAACCTTATGTAAGAATATGAATATTGTACCTGTGTCTACATCAAGAGAAGCCTTCGAATTCTGGCTGTCTACTGGAGCATTGGTGCAATTCCCATAGGTCGTGCCATACTACTCGTGCCCTTCTGTGGACATTCTCTCATTTTGTGCCCAGCTGTACCACACCAAAAGCAAAGATTAGTCCCCAACCGACATTCACCCAAATGATACCTTCTGCAGCGCTGACACGGCTGATGGGGAGATTTCAATTGGCTCATACTTCCATGTGCTTGATGCCCCACTGTTTGTGAATCTTGAATCTCACTTCTTTGCCCAAACTAGTTGCCTCTAACCCCTTGGGATAGGGGTAGAGCATTTACTATAGAATGAGGGAATAATGGTCTGGGAGGTCTGTTAAAAATCTGAGGTCCAAATCCTCCTCGGGACGCCATGAACCGTCCCGTAGATCTAGCCCTCTTAGACGACCCTATTTCAATTGCTTGTGCCGTTCTCCTTTGCCTTTGATTGCCCCTCTTTTGTGCAAAGGCTGGACTAACTGGTCCTTGATTTTGTGCAATGACTATCTGGGTCAACAAGTGCACCGCATTTCTTAGATCCTGCACGGTATCATTAACAAGTGATTAAGCAGGTTCTTCTTTCCTTCTCGGTTCTTCTGAAGCTGGAGACGTACAAGAAAACCGCGATGCAATTTCAGTGTCAGCTCCACCTTGACTAGCTTGGTCAGGTGGTAATCTACTCATTCCCTCTCCAACAGGCATATCTACCTGCTTGCCTTTACCTCTACCTCTTCTTGTGAACGACATTGTTACTATATCAAAGAAAGTCAATTCCAATGGTCAGATATAATTCAACTTACAACACTGGCTCTATTGCACAATCTAAAAGTGAAGAAAAGAAATAACATCCTGAATGTCCCGCAGCCTCCTACTTATAAATGTGGTGCACAACACATCCATAAGCAAGACTCTACTCAGATACGGCTTTGTAGTCACCCTTAGGACGACCCGCTCTGATACCACTTTTGTCACCACCCGAAATCCCATTCGGGCCGGACTGGCACACGAAGCCGATATGGCCCGAGAGAACCAATCTTTGCTCATGATCATTCGTATGCATAACCTAATGTGAATCTTATTATACCTCATGCAACTATGAGGAAGTCATGGACATGGAACATATGCTATAAATATATCTTTATACAACTTGGCCGTTGGGGCCATCAAGTCAAAACGGTCATTCATCTCTTACATTCATATACCCACATAGGTCTACAAAAGCCTCTAACATATGCATCTACAATACCAACTAAAAGTCGGGACAAGTCCTCGCTTTATCTTTACAACATCAAAAACAATATACAACTGTGACTCAGAAAGTCCCGAACCAATTAGGGCTCACCAAAGATCTGCAACTACTGTCAACCTACTGTGGAGGTCTACTAGTGCCTTCACCTGCAACATGTAAGGTAAGTTCCCCGAGGGGGTCAGTACAAAGAATGCACTGAGTATGTAAGGCTATAGAAACTACATCATACATGAGAATGTTAATGAAATAGAATATGAGAGAATATTCAAGGTGGATAAACCATCGTATTATGTAAGGAAACATGTATATTGCTTCTGTTATTGTCATTTAAGATCACTCATTTATATCCTTATTATTCATATAATATCTTTCATACACATCTTCATTCAAGAGAAGTTTCCTTCACTCAAGAGATTCTTTCTATTCAAGAAATTCTTCTACTCAAGAGATTACTCTATTTAAGAGATTTGGGTTAATAATATAACATACATCCACTCTATTGGTGGGTTAATGATATAACGTACATCCACTATATTGTTGGGTTAATAACATACATCCACTCTATTGGTGGGTTAATAACATACATCCACTCTATGGTGGGTTAACATACATACACTCTATTGGTGGGTTAACATAAATCCACTCTATGGTGGGTTAAAATACATCCACTCTATGATGGTTTAATATACATCCACTCTATGGTGGGTTATAATACTTGGGAGAGATTGATTTATTCAAACATGGAACATAACATTCTCGAAACTTGGAGTGGTAATATATACACACTTTTCTTCATTTCTTATCTGGGAGGGATTGATACTTTTATGGTACATTGAGGATCGTAATACTATTGAAAACACACATATATGCTTTCCCTCGTTTCTTTACTTTCAAGAGATTGACACCTTTACTAGTGAGGGATAGATATATTACCTCGCACATTACCTCTTCATCATTCTTATGAGATCTTATAAGATTGGTACCTTTACACTTGTGAGAGATTGATATAATGATAGTCGTAACATTATTAAAACTTAGAGCATAACATTCTAGAAACTTTGGAGTTATAATATTGTTGAAACTTTGGAATCGTGTCCACCCTACATCTATGATTTTCCTGCACTTTTGCCCCCAACAAACATACATAACTTAATTTATTTCTTTTGAGAGATTGGTATATACCTTATTGTCTCAATATGAACAGTCAATCCTATATGTGACCACAATATTCCAGCTCCTTCTTTACGTCTTACTCTACAACACAAGTACATAACGGGATTTACATTAACCACCAACTATCTTACAAATGCATGTAACGATAATGAGTTTCATGTTTGCCTTTAAAAATGTCATTTCCCCCTTGACAATACCATGCATGAAATTATCATACAAATAATCCCACAATATTCCATACATTGATCAATACATGATAACCAATAGCATGTCACACCAAGTTCATACTTTCCACTCTCCATTATCACAGCCTCACAATTATTCCATCAAATTAACTTAATACACCTCAAATCAACATATCGGCCAAAATCCCATAATTTACACTTATAGAAAAATAACAAGTTTAATAACATAATCACACCATACATGTTGGTATTTCATCCATACCATGCTCTTTCATCAAAACCACAAGTCATCTTTTAAGTTTAAATTCCATAGATGACACATCTTTTACAAAAACACAAAGTGACATGTTCAACAATTCCAAGAACAACCAACATGATCTACATACTCTCCCATGAATATAATATATTAATCCATAAGAATAATCACTTACCTAAGCTTGAAAGATGATGATCTTTCTCCAAAGATGACTTAGGGTTTGAAAAGCCCAAAGGGGTTTTCTTGAGAATTCTAGAAAAAGCATTGAAAAGCATGTGTATTTTTTGTGGCTTGAAGTCTGATTTTTACCTTCTTTTATAGACCCTTGAAGTCATCTTTAGCCACTTTTCTCAATTATTTATTAGTCCAAGGAAGAATAGGTCATTTGACCCATTTTTGGCCCATGTCTTTTGCATTATTTTGGGCATTTTTTGATCCCAATTCACTTGATACAACAAAATAAATAATTTCTCATGTTTAAATCATTTCATACATGTTACTACAATATTCCCACTCTCGCGATTTATATTCGTTGCTTCAATCACAAAAACAAGCGATTCTAGCCACGTATGGCTTATTTTGACCGAAAGGGTAAAACCGTCATTTGGATCGTCCACGAATAATCTTATCAAAATGGAATGATAATATAATATTTCAATTATTCCATGTATATTCTCGTGGTGGTAGAATAAATGTGGCAAAAATCGGTCAGGTACATCCCCGGGCACCCTTGAGACTTAGAAAAAATTTCAACTTTTGAAAGGTGAGCACAAGCATCCTAGCACGCCCTTGGGTGCGCCACCTTTCTGCATTTGGGCTAAAAATTTTAGCCCAGAGTGTCATGTCACGCCCCTGGGCGTGCCCCAATCCTATTTTTTTTTAAAATTTTCGTTTCTTTGACTTTTCTTCGCAGATTTGGTTAGATACTTCAAGTTCTATTCTTTAACTTACTTCTTAACTTTAATATCCTTTGTTTGGAGGTCCTCCAAGCCTCTTTTTTAACACCACAAATGTTCCATGAAGTCACAAAACACTTCCTACGAAAGTCTAATCACATGTACGAGGGCCAATATCAACTATCTCATCAATAATATTATAAATACATACTTGTGGCTCTCGACACCTAAGTAAACATTGTTCAACGTCTTCAAGTAGGATTGGGAAGGTACGGGGTGTTACATTCTTCCCCCCTTAGGAACATTCGTCCTCGAATGTTAATGATGTCGCTTCAATTACAACAAAGGTATCTCTCTATTAGCATAAATATATATAAACACTTAAGGCTCAAGGACAGTTACTTTTTATTGCGCCACTTCCGTACTTTGAACTTTTTCTTCTATTTGAAACAAATATGGGTACGTCGATTTCATCTTCTTCTTTTTTTCCAACTTCCCATGCGATCTCTTTGACTTGTTGATTCCTCCAAAGAACTTTTATGGAAGTTACGTCTTTAATTCTTAACCCTTTTAACTTGTCGGTCTAGAATCTTCTAATAATTTCATATGACCTATATAACGTGGACTCAATTTCCCTTTCTTTCCATTTACCAATACATATCCTCAATGTGCCATTTTCCTGTTGTACAAACAACATTAGTGCACCTTCCCCGCGGGGACATACTGGGTTTATTCGGTGACATATGTACACTTGGACATCATTTCCTTACCTTAAGATAGAAAATAAATTTACCACTTGATGCTCCAACATTACTCCTCCATTCAAGGACAGTCTTTTGCCGAAAATGGAAATACACTCTTTTAGCTTGGCTATTTACGTGACAAAACAAGAAGCCCACTAATCCATACTCATGATAAAATCGACATCCACCATGTCTAATTCAATAAGATTATCTAGTGTGTCATGACCACACAATTTTAATATACTCCTTTTTACAACAATGGACTCACCCACCGGCATAGATACTTCAAATGATTTAATTAATAATTCCGGTGTTCTTTTAAAACTCGCAACAATCAATGGTGTAACATATGATAATGTAGAACCCGGATCAATCAATGCATAAACCTTATGTAAGAATATGAATATTGTACCTGTGTCTACATCAGGAGAAGTCTTCGAATTCTTGCGGTCTACTGGAGCATTAGTGCAATTCGGGTCTCTGCTAGAGCTAGATGCTCTTCTAGAACCTCTGCCATGCCCCATAGACTGTACACCTAATGAGGGGGATGTCACGGATAATCCCATAGGTCGTGTCATACTACTCTTGCCCTTCTGTGGACACTCTCTCATTTTGTGCCTGGCTGTACCACACCAAAAGCAAAGATTTGTCCCCAACCGACATTCACCCAAATGATACCTTCTGCAGCGCTGACACGGCTGACGGGGAGATTTCAATTGGCTTATACTTTCGTGTGCTTTATACCCCACTATTTGTGAATCCTGAATCTCACTTCTTTGCCCAAACTGGTTGCCTCTAACCCCTTGGGATCGGGGCAGAGCATTTACTATAGAATGAGGGAACAATGTTCTGGGCGGTCTGTTAAAAATCTGAGGTCCAAATCCTCCTCGGGACGCCATGAACCGTCCCTTAGATCTAGCCCTCTTAGACGACCCTATTTCAATTGCTTGTGCCGTTCTCCTTTGCCTTTGATTGCCCCTCTTTTGTGCAAAGGCTGGACTAATTGGTCCTTGATTTTGTGCAATGACTATCTGGGTCAACAAGTGCACCGCATTTCTTAGATCCGGTATCATTAACAAGTGATTCAACAGGTTCTTCTTTCCTTCTCGATTCTTCTGGAGCTGGAGACGTAGAAGAAAACCGCGATGAAATTTCAGTGCCAGCTCTACCTTGACTAGCTTAGTCAAGTGGTGATCTACTCATTCCTTCTCCAGCAGGCATATCTACCTGCTTACCTTTACCTCTACCTCTTCTTATGATCGGCATTGTTACTATATCAAAGAAAGTCAATTCCAATGGTCAGATACAATTCAACTTACAACACTGGCTCTATTGCACAATCTAGAAGTGAATAAAAGAAACAACATCCTAAACGTCCCGTAGCCTCCTACTTATAAATGTGGTACACAACACATCCATAAGCAAGACTCTACTCAGACACAGCTTTCTATACGCCCTTAGGAGGACCCGCTCTGATACCATTTTTGTCACGACACAAAATTCTATCCGGGCCGGACTAGCACCCGAAGTCGATATGGCCCGAGAGAACCAATCTTTGCTCATAATTATTCGTATTCATAACCTCATATGAATCTTATTATACCTCATGCAACTATGCGAAAGTCATGGACATGGAACATATGCTATAAATATATCTTTATACAACTTGGCCGTTGGGGCCATCAAGTCAAAACGGTCATTCATCTCTTACATTCACATACCCACATAGGTCTACAAAAGCCTCTAACAGATGCATCTACAAGACCAAATTAAAGTCGGGACAAGTCCCCCGCTTTATCTTTACAACATATAAAACAATATACAACGGCGACTAGGAAAGTCCCGAACCAACTGGGGCTTAACAAAGATCTGCAACTACTGTCAACCTACTCTGGAGGTCTACTAGTGCCTGCACCTGCAACATATAAGGTAAGTCCCTCGAGGGGGTCAGTACGAATATTGTACTGAGTATGTAAGGCTATAGAAACTACATCATACATGAGAATGTCAATGAAATAGAATATGAGAGAATATTCAAGGTGGATAAACCATCGTCTTATGTAAGGAAACATGTATATTGCTTCTGTTATTGTCATTTTAGATCACTCATTTATATCCTTATTATTCATATAATATCTTTCATACACATCTTCATTCAAGAGAAGTTTCCTTCACACAAGAGATTCTTTCTATTCAAGAAATTCTTCTACTCATGAGATTCCTCTATTCAAGAGATTTGGGTTAATAATATAACATACATCCACTCAATTGGTGGGTTAATGATATAACGTACATCCACTCTATTGGTGGGTTAATAACATACATCCACTCTATGGTGGGTTAACATACATCCACTCTATTGGTGGGTTAACATAAATTCACTCTATGGTGGGTTAACATGCATCCACTCTATGGTAGGTTAACATACATCCACTCTATGGTGGGTTAACATACATCCACTCTATGGTGGGTTAACATACATCCATTCTATGGTGGGTTAACATACATCCACTCTATGGTGGGTTATAATACTTAGGAGAGATTGATTTATTAAAACTTGGAACATAATATTCTCGAAACTTAGAGTGGTAATATATACACACTTTTATTTATTTCTTACCCGGGAGGGATTAATACTTTTATGATACATTAAGGATCGTATTACTATTGGAAACACACATATATGTTTTACCTCGTTTCTTTACTTTCAAGAGATTGACACCTTTACTAGTGAGGGATAGATATATTACCTCGCACATTACCTCTTCATCATTCTTATGAGATCTTATAAGATTGGTACCTTTACATTTGTGAGAGATTGATATAATGATAGTCATAACATTATTAAAACTTAGAGCATAACATTCTAGAAACTTTGGAGTTATAATATTGTTGAAACTTTGGAATCGTGTCCACCCTACATCTATGATTTTCCTGCACTTTTGCCCCCAACAAACATACATAACTTAATTTTTTTCTTTTGAGAGATTGGTATATTAGCTTGCACATTACTTCCTTCATTACCCATATGATATTGGTACAAAGATAATCATAATAATATTATACTTTGGAACATGACATGATTAGTAAAATGTTTTTCAAGAATAAATAGATTCTCTTTACATCCTTACTCTCTTGGGATAGTTCTTATTAGTAGTTGCAACATTATGGGAGCATTTGGAACTTCAGTCAATGAATAAAAGATAAGTAAATCATAATTCATCTAAGAATAGGACACATTTGAATAACAATATACGTCAACCTGAATTGATATACTTCAAAACCTCTTGGAATAGAACTAGCCCAATGTCAATGTGAATAATATGTTGCAGAAGGATACGAAAATAGGAACCTTAAATACCTTATTGTCTCAATATGAATAGTCAATCCTATATGTGAACACAATAGTATGGATCCTTCTTTACGTCTTACTCTACAACACAAGTACATAACGGGATTTACATTAACCACCAACTATCTTACAAATGCATATAACGATAATGAGTTTCATGTTTGCCTTTAAAAATGTCATTTCCCCCTTGACAATACCATGTATGAAATTATCATACCAATAATCCCACAATATTCCATGCATTGACCAATACATGATAACCAATAGCATGTCACACCAAGTTCATACTTTCCACTCTTCATCATCACAACCTCACAATTATTCCATCAAATTACCTTAATACACCTCATATCGACATATTGGCCAACATCCCATAATTTACACTTATAGAAAAATAACAAGTTTAATAACATAATCACACCATACATGTTGGTATTTCATCCATACCATGCTCTTTCATCAAAACCACAAGTCATCTTTCAAGTTTAAATTCCATAGATGACATATCTTTTACAAAAACACAAAGTGACATGTTCAACACTTCCAAGCACAACCAACATGATCTACATACTCTCCCATGAATATAATATATTAATCCATAAGAATAATCACTTACCGAAGCTTGAAAGATGATGATCTTGCTCCAAAGATGACTTAGGGTTTGAAGAGACCAAAGGGATTTTCTTGAGAATTCTAGAAAAAGCATAGAAAAGCATATGTGTTTTTTGTGGCTTAAAATCTGATTTTTGCCTCCTTTTATATACCCTTTAATTCATCTTTAGCCACTTTGCTCAATTATTGATTAGTCAAAGGAAGAATGGGTCATTTGACCCATTTTTGGCCCATGTCTTTTGCCTCATTTTGGGCCTCTTTTGAGCCCAATTCACTTGGTCCAACAAAATCAATAATTTCTCATGTTTAATTCATTTCATACCTGTTACGACAATATTCCCACTCACGCGATTTATATTCGTAGCCTTAATCCCAAAAACAAGCGATTCTAGCCACGTATGGCTTATTTTGACTGAAAGGGTAAAACTGTCATTTGGATCGTCCTCGAATAATCTTATCAAAATGGAATGCTAATATAATACTTTAATTATTCCATGTATATGCTCATGGTGGTAGAAGAAATGTTGCAAAAATCGGTCCGGTATGTCTCCGGGCACCCTTGGTACTTAGAAAAATTTTCAACTTTTGAAAAGTGCGCACAAGCAGCCTGGCACACCCTTGGGCACACCACTTTGCTTCCTGTGGGCTAAAAATTTAGCTCAGAGCGTCCTGGCACACCCCTGGGCGCGCCCCACTCCTATTTTGCTTAAAAATTTTCGTTTCTACGACTTTTCTTCGTGGATTTGGTTAGATACTTCAAGTTTTATTCTTTAACTTACTTCTTACCTTTAATATCCTTTGTTTGTAGGTCCTCCAAGCCTCTCTTTTAACCCCACAAATGTTCCACGAAGTCACAAAACACTTCCTACGAAAGTCTAATCATATGTACGTGGGCCAATATCAACTATCTCATCAATAACATTACAAAATACATACTTGTGGCTCTAGAAACCTAAGTAAACATTGTTAAACATCTTCAAGTAGGATTGGTAAGGTACGGGGTGTTACACTTAATGGTTTTGAACTTGTAAGCCTTTGAATCTCATGAATTATTTCTTAATTTTAGAACCCCCAACAAATTTTTGAATCTTAAGATCAGTCATTTTTTCTTCTGAACAAATTATAAAGGTTTGAACTACATGAATCATTCATTGATTTTGAAACTTTGGCAACTCTTTTGACCAACATGAATCGTTCCTTGATTTTGAAAATTCAGTAAGTTTTTGAATCTATGAATCGTTCTTTTATTTTTAACTTATAAAGATTTAAACTACATGAATCATTCCTTAATTTTAAAACTTCAACAAGTTTTTAACTCATGAATTGACGTTCATTAGGTTCCATTTTTCAATCCTTCAAATTTCAGCACCGTTTACTGAAGTTGCTCCATGTTTAAGATAAAGAATAAGTACAAGAAAGTACATGTCACTTGAACTTCTATCATGTTTTAACCTTCCCTTTAGTTTCTTACTCAAAATAATCCTTTTTGTATATAATATGTGTAACAACTGCATGGTTGTTTTATACTTTTGAACCTATTTCTCCAATTTGACCCTTTCCATAACTTCATTATGTTATTTATGACATGCTAGTATGGGCAGCACAACTACCGAGGTGATCAGAAGCATTTTAGAGAAGAAATTCTACTTTTGGAAGTTTAGAAATGAGAAGTGTGACCGAAGGCAACCTTTTGCGTTAACGAGTTCAAATTTGAGTTTTGACAATTCCATGATGTAATGACCTTCCAGGCCATTTTCCGTATTCTATGCTTTTTCTACGTTTAGAGACTTCCTATAGCTGTCCCAAGTTATGTATGACTTGTTGGGAATGACAGTCATTTTCGGGTAGTTCATTTGAGAATTTTACTAATACCATACTTGTTGTGAAATATTTAAATTAAATTAGAATTTGGTAAAAGATATATTTTATTAAATTTTTAAATTGTTTTAGATATTTATGAAAATTCTTTGGTTACGGTATACTTATATTATTTTATAATAGTTTTATAATTTATTAATATTTTAAACGAAGATAGTGAGTCTAGCTATGTTGAAAGTTTTTATTGTTTGATAAAGGATTTATTCGAAATAATTCTCTATTAATTATGGTATATTCAAAAAGTTATATTTAGCTTACCATAAACCTATGCAATATTCGAGTGCATACACCGCATGGACCATATCCAAGTAAATGGATTAACTATGGATAGGAATGGAAATAAAATTGATGTCTTTTTGTTTATATGTGAAATGGTGATTGTGATTGCTTTTGGGCAATGCTTGTGATTATTGGTTTCATTGCATGTTCATACACTTTGATGTCGTAGAGGTGAGGTGATGAGGATGTTGATGATGTTATTGCAATCATGATATTTATGATGTTGTTGATGATGAGTTGATGATGATGATGGTGATATTATTTTGTGAATCGTGATGTTCATGATGGGGAAAATGATGTTAAAGAGATTTAGAAGAAGAGATGATGCGCACATCTTGCATACATGAATTTATTCATATTCCTTGACATTCTATTATGTTTATACATATTATTGTTGATTCTTGAGGGTCCCGGTCCATTGGTAGTATTGGTGGAATATAGTAGCACATCGTGAATCCAAGTTACGTCCTAATTCAAGTTTAATATTAACTGTTCTAAGTGTATATTTATGGGAGTGTATTGTACGGTATTGTCCCTCCCACATGTTAATTAGAATTCTAAGCCTTGGTGATGGTAAACCTACAGTGCAATGTAATAGTGAAGTACCGAGAAGATCCTATCTATTATAAGTTAGGAGTTGCGGAAATCAGGATAATGAGTTAGTGAAGGGTAAAAAGGTGTAATTTAGAGTGGGTGATCAAGGACAAAGATATATGAAAATGTTAAATGGAAGGTAGGTCATAGAGATGTTAAAAGTGTGGTGTTAATGAATTCCTAACTTGGGATCTAAAATCGAAACTTTACTTCATGCTAGGAATTCTCCCTATTTGTTATTAATGTTATTTGTTTCTAACCCTGGTTGGGAAATGATGCCTACTAGTACATATAGTTGTACTGATGCTACACTTACTATATCTCTAATCAGGGATATAGCCATGGTGCAGGTCAGTTGGGGTTTTAATGACAGCAACGATGATCACTCAGCAGCAGCTCCTGCCCTCTCTATTCTGTATAGATGTTGTGTCATGGATTTTCCTATTCCTTGTCTAGTGCTCTTGTACTGATTTAGGATAGTTTCTAGGGATTCGTTATTGATTTAATTTCGTATTATTTTTACTTACCAAATGTATTAAACCAGAGTTATTTATGTATGAGCTAACTGAATCATGTTGTTGAAAAATGAATGGTTGTAAATTTAGCATTAAACTGATGGTTGGGTAGTAAGGGTTCTCCTATTTGGGGTAGGTGTTAGGTAGGTGCCCGCACGATCCGTGGGTTGGGTCATGACAAGATGGTATCAAAGCGCAAGTTACCGTTCTCCAATTACAAGAGCCAATGTCAAGTAGAGTCTTGTGGATTGGTGTGTTGATGTCCACATCAAATCTATTGGAGGATATAAGTCATCTAGGAAAATATCTCACTTTTTTCTCTCCTATCGTGCCATCTCAGTGTTGTATCCCCGAGTTGAGTCTAATTGGTATCTAGTAGATTCTAATTGATATCTGAACCATCATAATTAGGACTGGTTGTTCCCAATTGGTATCTCTCGAACGTTGAGGGTTCAAACAGGGTATTCCAACCAGTAGAGGTCAATAAGAAGCGTAGGTATTGAATTGTTATGTTGTGAAATCCTCTTGGTATTGTATTAAAGTACTGGTGCTTTAAATATTTTGTTGTGATATGGTATAATGCGTCGTGTGTTACTTATATGGATGTTTATTGTTTATATTGTTATTGAGTTGTTGGATTAGGAAACTCCTAAAGTAGAAAAGTCTATTGCATATGTTGATTGTGTAATATGATTTGTACGATGTGTTGCCAAGGGACCCGTGGAACATGAGGATCGGTGTGATCTCAAGGTGTATCTTCATTTCTGTAACTAGAGGAATGCCACATCTCCTAGTGATTTGGAGTACTTCCTTGGTTTCTATCCAAATCCTGACAAACTACATAGGTGCCTTGTCGTTTTGTGAAAAATAAAGTGTGGGGTGTCTGCTTGGGATGAAAGGAACGCAAAAATGTGTTAGAACTAATCGAGTTAATGAATTAGTTGCTTTTATGATGGCTTGAGTCATGATATAATCCCTTTAGACCTTAAAACCCCTGGTATGTGAGAGTTAGAAACTGTAGTATTCAGGGGATGGCTTAGTGTGAGAAAAGACCTGGAAACAGTTAGGAAAAGGAGAAAAGTAAAAACACTGGAGGTTACCGCTACAGCGGTAAAATTAACCACTGCAGTGGCTCAAGGCAGTGAGCTGCTAGGGGTTTCCATGTTTGCAATTTTGCAGTCATTGCAGATCAACTATGTATTCACGATTATTAAAAGATAAAAATTGATTCTGACACGTAATATAAACTAAAATGATTGTTATTAGAAATGTGGGAACTCAAAATGTCACAAAAATGCAAGCAAAAATAAAAGAGGTAATTATTGGTTACATGCCCCAAATGTGGGCAACCCAAATCCGAACCAATATAAAATTAAAAAAAAAGGGGGACATCTAGCTGGTGGCGTCTTCTCTAAGGCTTGAGGCGTTCAACCATCTTTCTCCATTTTGTTAAGGAAGGATAACTCCTTGGTATCCTTCCTGGTCAGCTTTGAAGCTTCTTGGTGGGGGAGGCACACTTGAAAATCACCTGGACCGACTTCAACATCCTCACCAGCATGCAATCATGGGAGCGACGCATCTTATTCTCCTTATCTACCTCCCTTCAGAGCTCAGCATAGGCTTGGGACAGATCCATGGGGACATCCGAGGTAGAAGGAGCCAACCCAGGAGGGGGCAGCTGAGTCCTTTCTAGGAAGCCCTGAACAGCAGCAAGTTCAGCCTCCCAACTATCGAGAGACGCGGGAGCTTGAGTAGAAGGGTACCCAACACTCCAACCCCACCAGGCCTACTACTCTCGCCTTATCCCCCATCTTTATCTTCTTCTTACTCCCTCTTCGTATGCCCATACTCCTCAATCGGTTGTATGCCACATCACACTAGTACATAGTGTCTTGAATCTCTTAAGGACAGTCCACCCTATCGCATAGTGCAGTGACCAAGGAAGGTAGGAAAAGATCTCTTGTTGACCTATCCCTAGCATAGAAATACTGCCACTCATCCATAATCTGTACCCCACATTCACCTCGATCTCTGCAAAAGCACAAGCCATTACCATAGCTCAATAGAAGGCCACGTCTATAAAATTTCTCGAATGTTGAATCCTCTGAGATGCCAACTGTAACCACACTCTGGCCTCGTCTGAGAAGTAGGTGCTCTTAGTCCCTCTGATGCTAGACTATTTCACATCATTAGCTCGACCCTCTGGTGCCAAGACCCTGGCGGCCCACTTCAAGTGAGATTCTTGAATTTTTACCTCAAAAGAGGAATTAGAGGGGTTCAGAATCCCTAAAGCATCATTGATGGTGACAACATCCACTGGACCATTTTTGCCTCAGATACGGAGAGTAGGGAGAGGCACCGACCAGTACACAATCGGGAGAATGGAATAAAACTCCCTAATGAGCTCCATATTGTATTTTGGAACTGGCTCAGTCAACATCTCCCACACAAAGACTTTCAGTTGGACGTGAAACTCCGACAACTCTACCTCTACATTTTTTATCACCATACCCCACTCAATAAGGAAACCCCAACTATGCAGCCCTTCCTCATAACCGTCATAACATTAGGTGTTGGCAAATCTGTGGTAGTGGTTTTGTTGGGACATGATACACCTGAAAATACCATAAAACCAGGTTAAAAACCAAGACTAGGTACTAAGGGAAGGAAGGACATTCAAAATTATAGAAAAATAAATAACATGGGAAGGCTACAAATAGGTATCGCCGCAGCTATTAATTAATTAATTAACCAATGCAGCGATACCACTGCTACTGCTGCAGCGATCCATAGTCCCCAACTTGCCAACCTCCCCTCCCATGGCGAATCTTCAACTTTTCTCTATATTTTTTAGAATTAAGGGTAGATCAAGCTTAGTGAAGTTTGTATGAACCTTTTTACACTAAAATGGGAGTGTACAACACTCGAATTCACCCCTAATTCATCCAAAATCATTAGGGAATATGACTCTCCAACTTTCACACCTCCTATGACCAAAATCCTCTATAAACTATGTCAATCTTACATCTCAAATGTTGTAGGAGGGATGAAAACGTAAAAGAACCTAACATGTTTATCCTTTCATTTAAGAACACCACCATATTAAAGTTTCAAGGAGTTGCACCAAAAATAACCCAAAATTCCTCAATTATAACAAACTTTCTATGATTCTACAATGAGAAATGCATAAAGTAAATAGCAGAGGTGAAGAAATTACATTAAGTAGTCAACGGAGGGAGATTGCACAGAGGGAGTTGAGAGAATTAGAGAGTGAGAGTGAAAGTGGGGGAAATGAAACATTTCTCCTATTTGAACTACCATGAACTGCTGCTCGGGTAAAGTTACTGTTGCAGTGGTAACCAACCGCTGTAGCGGTAACCAACTGTTGTAGCGGTAACCTTTTTGGGCGTCAATTTTTGTCCCAACTTTTTGTGCATTGTGGTATTGTACGACATTCAGACATCTAAAATAATTGGCAAGTGAATATTTTTGCAATTCCTTCTGTGGTCCTTGTAGGTCGGGTAGGTAAAAAAGTGAACCCATGCAAATGATAATTAAAATGATGAAATATATAGCAGGTTATGACCATGGTAATTGAAATGGGGTGGTCTAACCCGACTAGCAGAAAATTAAATCTCCTCTTCTTCGACATAACGTAGTCCAAGTATTCCTTGTATTGTCATGCCAAAAGCACCTGATCCTTAGCCATGGCTATTCGGGGATGAATGATGGGTAAATTAGTATCTAATATAACGACCCAAAAATGTTGTTACGTATGAAAAACACCGCCAAAATATTTTACGACAAATAAAATGCTTTAAATGGACCTGGGAAAGTTAATTTATGGATAAAAATGAGGACCAAAGTCATTGGGCCAAAAGGCCCAAAAAAGGGATTGGCCTGGTCAGCGGCCTATCGCTGTAGTGGAATCCGACAGTAACTAGCCTAGGATATTTTAAAAACCCTCCTTTGTTTTAACCCTCCCCATTTACTTTTTTCCCTCAAAAACACCCAAAATAAATCCCACCTTCATAGTTATGAGATTCCAAAGGCCAAGCTTCATAAGGGCGGTTTCGAAGCACACCTGGTGGAACCCAACATGGGAAGACGCTTTGCACTCGCGGGACAACTCTCTCCTATCAATAGCATCAGGGTTTATTTCTCATAGCAATTAGACTTGGGTTAGATTCATATAACATGCATAGTAATGTTGGGAGTTCTTATGCCTTAGGCCTTCAGGCAGGGTGTTTGGACGGATAAAAATGATAAAATCTATTTAAGCTTCAATACTATGGTTAATTGTTGTTGTACCCTATTGATATGATATTCATGGTGTGTAATGGGTTGAATTTTATGAGAATATTGACTAGCTGAGTAATTATTGTCATTCGCAATCATGGTGTGAGTTATATAATATAAAAAGAGGGAGTAGTATTAAGCTAGGGTGTGATAGAGAGTGCTCTTGTTTAATTGGATAGTTATGTCTTATGTTGAGGAAAGTTAATGAAATATAAATGGGGATTAGGGTTAAAAGTATCCTAAGAGAGTTTTAGGCGACCTACGAGCAGACTTAATGGGTAGGGCAGTAGAGAAACAACCTTGTGGTAGGGTGCTTGGCAGAATAGGTAAGTGGATAAGAGCCATTGAATAATTGGGGTAAGGTTGTAAGGTCGATTATGAGAATTCCAATAGAAGCATTTAGGAAGGAATTTGAGTACTATGTAGGGAACATGAACGAGAGTCGTGAATAGACAAGATTAGTAATGGCACCTAGGTGGAAACACTGCAGTTCAGTAGGAGGTGTAGAGTAACGATTTGATAACGTATGTACCTAAGGATATGTATAGAACTAAGATTGATGTCTTTGTATTTATATGTGAAATGGAGATTATGCTTGCTTTCGGGCGATGCTTGTGATTATCGGTTGCATTACTTGTTTATACACTTTGATGTCGTGGAGGTGAAGTGATAATGATTTTAATAATACTATTGCAATCATGATGTTCATGATGTTGTTGTTGTTGATGATGGTGATATTATTTTTTGTGAATCATGATGTTCATGATGGGGAAAATAATGTTAAAGAGATGATGTGCACATCCTGCATATATGTATTCATACATATTCCTGTACATTCTATTATCTTTATACATATTGTTGTTGATTCTTGAGAAGTTGTGTCCATTGGTAGTATTGATGGAATATATTAGTGTCACGACCCGAAATCCCATTAGGGCCGGACTGGCGCCCAAAGCCGATATGGCCCGAGAGAACCAATCTTTCCTTATGAACACTCGTATGCATCTACTTGTATGCACCTTATTATACCTCATGCAACTATGCGGAAGTCATGGATATGGAAACATATGCCATATATATATATATATCAAACATGGCCGTTGGGGCCATCAAACCAAAATAAGCGTACATATATTACATTCTGTTCCCACATAAGTCTACAAAAGCCTCTACATATACATAGCTATGAAAAACCTAGAGTCGAGACAACACCCCCCTCTATACTCATATACAATACCAAAAAACATGTACATAGAAACTCAGAAAGCCCCGAACCAACTGGAGCTCACCAAAAGTCGGCAAAAGACCTGTAACCTAATGTGGAGGTCTACTAGTACCTGCGCCTGCATCAAGTAAGGTAAATCCCCCAAGAGAGGTCAATACGGAGAATGTACTGAGTATGTAAGGCCATATGAAATTGTCATAAATACATCAATAGAATCAAAATGTAAGAGGATAATCAATGTGAATAACCCATCAATTTGCATATGTGGAACCATGTAGCTTACATAAATTAAGTTCTTCTCTTTACGGTTTATTCCTTATCGCCCATATCATAACGTACCCGAGCCCCAACTGATCAGTGGGTCTTAACATAACATAACGTTATGTTGGGATCGGCTCGAGCTAGGACTTTGCCTCTAGAGCTGCCACCCATAAATAAATATATATTGGGATCGGCTCGAGCTAGGCTTATGCCTCTAGAGCTGCCACCCATACCAACATATCAGGTTTGGCTCGAGCTAGGTTATTACCCCTAGAGCTGCCCCCTATCAGGATCGGTCCGATCTAGGCTTATGCCTCTAGGACTGCCCCCTGATCCAACAATCTCGGGATCGGCTTGAGCTAGGCTTTTTGCCCCCAAAGCTACCACCCATACTTGATCATTGACCACCAACAGATATGAATTACTATATTTCTTACTTTTGAGAGATTGATTCATCCACTTACGAGATATTAATACAATCAGTTATGAGAGATTAACGTATATATACATAGCCACAACATTATTGGAAGCTCAAGAACACAACATGATTGGGACTTTTGAAACATGTCCATAATTATGCAACTCATGAACAACCATGATTAATGAATGAAGAATATGTGACTTAACAATAGATAACGTTATTGAAACTATTAGACACAAGTCAATGAACAAGAGGTATGGGTATAACCACTATTGGCACTTTGGAACATAACCTTTTGGGGCTTTTGGAGCATTGACCAACGATTATAAGACATACAATTCCCAATTGATCAATGAGTAGGAAATATGTGATAATAACTATTTCTAACCGGATATAGAATACCTTAGCACATTTTGGGATGGTACAAATGTAATGTCAATGTGAATACTATTTGCCGCAGAAAGATATAGACAGAGTAACCTTACATACCTGGTATTCTCAATACCAATACACAATCTTAAATGCGCATACAATAGTCCCGCTCCTTCCTTATGTTTCACTCTACAACACAAATACATAACGGAGCCAACATTAACCACCAACTACTTTACAAATGCATATAACATCAATGAGTTACATCTTTGCCGTTAAACATGCCATTTCCCCTTGACAAAACCATTGAAGAAATTATTATTCCAAAAATTCCACAATATTTCCAAAATTGACCAACACATGATAATCAATACATTTCACCACAACACTTCTCCTTTACACTTTCTTATCCACACCACATCACAAATAATCCATCAAATAACCTTAATACATCTCATAGCACATATCGGCCAACATCTCACAATTTACACCTATAGAAAAATAACAAGTTTAATACCAAAATAACACCACACATGCTCATATTTTATCCATACCATGCTCTTTCATCAAAGGCACAATTTCTAATTCAAGCTTGAATCTCATGGATCACAAATCTTATATAAAAACACAAAGTAACATGTACACCATTTCCAAGCATAACCAACATGATATACATGCTCTCCCATGCATATAATTCGCTATTCCATAAGAATAATCACTTACCAAGGCTTGGAATAGGATGATCTTGCTCCAAGAGAAAGCTTAGGGTTTAGAGTTGAGAGAAATGATTTTGGGAAATTTCTAGACTTGGCATGAGACTTTTGTGTTAAAAATCTGATTTTTGGCCCTTTATATAAGCCTTCAATTCATCCTTAGCCATTATTTATAGCATTAATTGCTATTTCTAGAAGGTCTTTGAAAGAATGGGTCATTTGACCCATTTTGGGCCATGTGTTCTTTTCATTTTTGGGTCCTTTTTGGGACCAATTCACTTAACCCAATAAAATCAATAATTACTCGTGTTTAAATCATCTCATACATGTTACAACAATATTCCCACTCACGCTATTCATATTCGTAGCCTCAATCCCAAAAACAAGTGATTCTAGCCACGTATGGCCTATTTGGACCAAAAGGGTAAAACTGTCATTTTGATGCCAAATTCATTCGCGAGTCATTTTATCATACCAATATAATATTTCATTCATTTCATGTATATACTCTTGGTTGTATAAGAAACGTGGCAAAAATCGGCTCGATACATCCCCGGGAACCCTTGGAACTTAGAAAATTTCCAGCTTTCGAAAAACTTAAAATTCCATCCTGGCATGCCCTGGGGCGCTCCAGCTTGCTGCCTATGGGCACAAAATTTTGGCACAGAGTGGCCTGGCATGGTCCCTAACGCTCCCCTCACTTAAATTTTTTGAAAATTGCATTTTTCGACTTTTCTTCACGGGTTTGGTTAGATACTTCAAGTCCTATTCTTTAACTTAATCCTTAGCCTTAATATACTTTGTTTAGAGGTCCTATTGGCCTCGTTTTGAACCCTACAAATGCGCCACTAAAATCATAAAACACCTCTTATGAAGGGCTAACCACATGCACGAGGCCAAATTTCAATTTTCTCATCACTAACATTACCAAACACATACGTATAGCTCTTGTCGCCTAAGTAAACATTATTTAATGTCGTCAAGTAGGGTTGGTAAGGTATGGGGTGTTACAATTAGCACACCATTAATCCAAGATACGTCCTAATTCAAGTTTAATGTTAATTGTTCTTTGTGTATATTTATGGGAGCATATTGTACAATATTGTCCCTACCGCAGGGTCATTAGAATTCTAAGCCTTGGTGATGGTAAACCCCGTAGTGTAATGTAATAGTGAATTACTGAGAAGATCTGGTCTATTGTGAGTTAGGAGTTACGGAAACTAGGATAATGAGTTAGTGAAGGGTAAAAAAGTTTAGGTTAGAGTGAGTGGTCAAGGACAAAGATATAGGAAAATATTAAATGGAAGGTAGGTCATAGAGATGTTAAAAATGTGGTGTTAATGAATTCATAACTTGGGATCTAGGACTGGAACTTTACTTGACGCTATGAATACTCCTAATTTGTTATTAATGTTATTTATTTCTAACCCTTGTTGGCTAATGATGCCTACCAGTACATATAGTTGTACTGATGCTACACTTACTATATCCTCAATCGGGGATATAGCCATAGTGCTGGAGTTTCTATGGCAATGATCGCAATCATCTCAGCAGCAGCTACTGCCCTCTCTATTCTGCATGGATGATGTGTTATTGATTCACTTATTTTTTGTCTAGTACTCTTGTACGGTTTAGGCTAGTTTCTGGGGATTCATTGTTGATGTTATTCCGCATTGTTTTACTTACGAAATATATTAAACCAGACTATTTATGTATGAATTGACTGAATCATGTTGTTGAAAAATGAATGGTTGTAACTTCCATATTAAACAAATGATTGGGTAGTAAAGGTTCTCCTATCTGGGGTAGGTATTAGGTAGGTGCCTGCCCGATCCGTGGGTTAGGTCGTGACACTTGTACTAGCTTTACCAGGTCTTGGGGGATCCATTTTGTGTATTTTTTTCCTTTCCCTATCTTGTATAGCATGCTTATATGTATAGATATTCTTGTCCTATTCCCATATTATTACTATTTTATCCTTATTTGTTTATTTTCCTTCTTTTAGCCCGTTACTCGCCACTTCGGGCTATGGTTTGGCTTATCTATTGGTGGGTTGAAGTAGGTTCCATCATGACCTAAGAAATTGGGTTGTGACAGTTTGGTATTAGAGCCTAGGTTCACTGTTATTGCCAGTACAAGAGCCAGTGTCTAGTAGAGTCCTGCAAATTGGTACGATGACATTTGTATCCTATCTTTGGGAGGCAATAGGGAATTTTTAGGAAAATATCATCTTTTTGATCCATTTTTGTACATTATGTCTATATTGGTTTCTAGATTTTCATTTGTTTCACTCTTTCACAGATGGCTAGGATGAGGGCTATGGCAGCAGGGGACGGGGTCCGTGAGCCTACAGCTAGAGCATTGATTGGAGTCAAAGGTCGACCCCAAGGTAGATCTCAGGCTAGAGTTGTAGCCCCAACTTAAGTCCAGGCCAAAGAGCCTTCACCAGATCTGGTCATTGATCCTGCACTGGAGATAACACCAGAGGATCTGCCGCCACAACAGCCAGTTGACCAAGGGGTAGCCCAGGCTCCACCCAGATTTATCTCCTCATCGATTCTCTATTTTGCCCTAGTACAGTTATTGGCATAATTGGTGGCTAGCCGAAAAATAGGGCCCAGACTTCTACTCCGGGGGTAGCCCAAGGTAGAGTTGGTACAGGAGAGAAGTCTGCTGTTGTGGCTCCCCGGGTAGAGGTTCCACCAGCACCAGTAGTTCAACAGCCAGCAGTAGTCCAGCCAACCATGACTTCTGAGGAGTAGAAGATGTTTAATTGGTTTCTTAGATTGTCCCCACTAAGGTTTGCAGGTGCCCTAGAGGAGGATATATTTGAGTTCCTTACAAGCTGCGAGGAGAGATTGCATAATCTTGGATTAGTGGAGTCGCACAGTAAGGACTACACCATATTTCAGTTTAATAGTGTGGTGAGGTAGTGGTGCAAGGGATATCATGATTCTAGACCAGTTGGATCTCCTTCAATAAATTGGGCTTAGTTCTTTGAGGCTTTCTTGGAGAAGTATATGCCTCGTACCATATGCAAGCACCTGAAGGATGAGTTTACAGGGTTACAATAAGGTTCTATGAGGCGAGATTTCATGATTTAGCTAGACATGCCACCATGATTCTACCTACTTTGTTAGAGGGTTGAAACTGTCACTCCTAATAGCCTCTCAGAGTCTGGTGGTTGCGAGTAGATCTTTTATTGACATTGCATATTATATTTACACTATAGAGGGCTTATATTGTGGGGCCTCATCATTAGGGCAGCTACAATGGAAGTTATAGTGGCGTTCAGTTCAGGGGCAGAGGTTTTCAAGATGGGTATCCTCAGCAGCAGTTGTATCAATAGCAGGGTCAGTCTAGAAGTCCCATTTAGGAAGCACTACAGATTTCAGATGGGGGTCAAACTGGCTATAGTAATTTCAGTGGGCGGAGAAGTGAACTGTTCCAGAGGAATTCAATTAGGGTTTTCAGGCGAGGTGGCCATTCTAGGTCAGTCGTACCTTCTCGTCAGGTTAAAGTGCCTAGGGCATGCTATAATTGTAGTGTTGTGGGATATTTCACCAAAGAGTATCCCCAACAAAGGATGATTAAGCCTTCTACATAGAGTGCTTAATCAATGAGATAAGTGGCTCCCCCAGCTAAGAGTGATACCCAGGGTTGCAGGGGTGGTCTCTAGGGTTCTCGTGGAGGTCCTTAGGTAGGTAGTGTAGGTGGTCAGGTAGGAACCTATCTTGGAGGCGGGAGGGCTCATTTATATGTTGTTCCTGGTAGGCCAGAGGCTGAGGCTTAGCATGTTGTTATTATATGTATGATTTTAGTGTGACATCAGCCAGCTTCTGTTTTATTTGATCCATACTCCACGTATTCTTATGTGTCCACTTATTATACATCTCGGTTGGGGTTGTCTTGTGAGTCATTATTTATACCTATGCATGTAGCTACTCTCATGGGTGATTCTTTAGTAGTGGATCAGGTATATAGATCTTTCATTATGACTATTTGGGAGTATAACACTTGGGCTGATCTTATTATGCTAGACATGGTTAATTTCGATGTGATTTTGGGTTTGGACTAGTTATCCCCTAATCATGCAGTCTTGGATTACTTTTCCAAGACCATTACCTTAGTCATGCCTGGTATAGCCCTAGTTGTGTTGTAGGGTGCTTATTGTCACACGCTAATAGGGATTATTTCTTATATTTAGGCTAGGAGACTTGTATCGAGGGGTTGTATGGATTATCTAGCCAATATTTGCGATGTTAGTATTGAGATTCCTTTGCTTGAATCTATTTTTGTAGTTCATGAATTTCCTGATGTTTTTTCAATCGACCTACCTGTCCTTTCTCTTGAGTATGATATAGACTTTGATATTGATCTTGAGTCGGGAATCGACCTATTTCTATTGCACCTTACTACATGGCTCCTGCCAAGCTAAAGGAGCAGAATGTTCAGCTGCAGGACCTTTTGGGTAAAAGATTTATTACATCGAGTGTATTGCCTTGGGGTGCTCATATTTTGTTTGTAAATAAAAAGGACAGTTCTATGCGTATATGTATTGATTACAGTAGTTGAATAAGGTGACGGTGAAGAATAAGTATCCTATATCGTGTATTGATGATTTGTTTGACCAGATGCAGGGTGCAGCCATATCTTCTAAGATTGATTTGAGATCTGGCTACCATCAGTTGAGGATTCGTGCTGCGTATATCCCTACGACAGCCTTTAGGATTCACTATGACCAATACAAGTTCTTGGTGATGTGTTTTGGGTTGATTAATGCCCCAACTACATTCATGGATTTGATGAGCCGAGCTTTTAATCCCCATTTGGACTCCTTCATAATTGTGTTATTGATGACATCCTTATTTACTTGAGGAGTACGGAGGATCATGAGCAATATTTGAAGATTGTGCTCTATACTTGAAGAGATCAACGGCTTTATGCCAAACTCTCTAAGTGTAAGTTTTGGCTTGAGTATGTAGCATTCTTGGGGAATGTGGTGTCCAAGAATGGGATTATGGTTGACCCCGCAAAGATTGAGATAGTTCATGATTGAGCCAAGCCCATATCTCCGACCGAGGTCCACAACTTTATTGGGTTGGTAGTCTACTACAGATGGTTTGTCGAGGGATTCTCTTCTATTATAGAACCTATGACCAGATTGACTAGGCAGAAGGTCTCATTTTAATGGTCTGACGAGTGTGAGGCAAGCTTTCTGAAGCTCAAGGCCTTACTCACTTCAGCTCCTATTATGTCTCTTCCAGTTAAGGGCGAGGGGTTTACAGTATATTGTGATGCTTTAGGTATTGCTTTGGGTTGTGTTCTAATGTAGTGAGGCTGAGTTATAGCATATGGTTCGAGACAGCTGAAGGTTCACAAGAACAACTATCCCACTAATGACTTAGAGTTGGCAGTGGTAGTTTTTGTGCTTAAGATTTGGAGGCATTACCTTTATGGTGTTCACTGCAAGATATTCATCAATCACCGTAGTCTTCAATACATTATGACTCAGAAGGACCTTAATTTGGGGTAGCGCAGGTGGCTTGAGTTGTTGAAGGACTGTGACCTCTCTATTCTTTACCATCCGGGTAAGGCAAATATGGTAGCGAATGCCTTGAGTTGAAAGGCAATAAGTATAGGGAACTTGGCCCTTCTTTTAGTTTTGGAGCGAATATTGGCCTCGGACATTCAGTCCTTAGCCAATAAGGTTGATTCGTCTTGATATTTCAAAACCAAAGAGAATTCTTGCCAGTATTGAGGCTAGGTCTACTTTGTTGGAGCAGATTCGAGATCAACAGTTTGAGGATAGTCAGTTGTGTGGTATTTGGGATCAGGTGCTGAGGGGCGAGTCAAGAAGGGCTACCTTAGACTCTGATGGTAAATTGAGATTTGATGGTCGCATTTGTGTTCTGAGAGCAGGAGGCTTAATTCAGCTAATACTTCAGGAGGCTTATTTATCCAAATACTCTATTCACCCTGGGACAGCTAAGATGTATAGAGATTTAAGGCAGCATTACTGGTGGAGCAATATAAGGAGAGATATAATGGACTTTATAGCTCGGTGTTTATGTTGTCAGCAGGTGAAGCCCGAGCACTTGAGACCAGGTGGTTTGCTTCAGAGGCTACCCATTCCTGAATGAAAGTGGGAGCGGATTACTATGGATTTTGTGGGTGGTTTACCTTGTACATCACGTGGTTTGGATAATATTTGGGTCATCAAAGATTTGTTGACCATGTCAACTCATTTCATACTCGTTCAGTCTTTTTCAGTACCAAGAAGTTGGCTCAAATTTATGTTCGAGGGGTGGTTCGTCTTCACAGGGTACCCGTGTCTATTAGTTTTTTATAGAGGTTCCTAGTTTACCTCTAGTTTTTTGAGAGTTTTTCAGGAGAAGTTGGGTACCCAGGTCAACCTTAGCACAACTTTTCAACCACAGACTGACGAAAAGTTGGAGCAGACTATTCAGGTATTGGAGGATATGTTCCGAGCTTGAGTCCTGGACTTTGGAGGTCAGTGGGAGCAGTTTTTAGACTTAGCAGAATTTGCCTATAATAATAGCTACCATTCGAGTATTCAGATGGAACCATTCGAGGCATTTTATGATTGGCGACGTTGATCTTCGGTTGGTTGGTTTGAGACTTCAGAGGTTAGACCACAAGCTACTAATTTGCTTTGAGATTTGTTGGATAGAGTTTGGGTTATTCAGGATAGGCTACGAGCAGTTTAAAGTAGGAAGAAGAGTTATGCTGACCGTAGGTTTCATGTATTGAGGTTTGGAGTTAGTGATCAAGTTTTCCTTCGAGTGCCGCCCATGAAGGGCTTGATGAGGTTTAGAAAGAGGGGAAAGCTCAGCCCCAAGTATATTGGGCCATTTGAGATTCTTTGGAGAATTAGGGAGGTAGCTTTTGAGTTACCCTTGCCTCTAGTCTTTTCAGCTATTCACCCAGTTTTACATGTATTGATTCTTCGGCACTGCATTTTGGATGAGTCATATGTACTCTAGTGGAACTCAGTTCAGTTGGAAGGTAAGTTTACCTTCGTGAAGGATCCAGTCTTTATTCTAGCCAGAGATGTCAGGCGGTTGCGTCCTAAAGAGATATGTGCTTAAGGTTCAGTAGGGACACCTTTCGGTCGAGGAGGCTACCTGGGAGGCCGAGCATGATATGCAGACTCAGTAGCATTACCCGTTTGAGACTTTAGGTACTTCTTGTCTCTTTACATCCGCGGACGAAAATCTTTTTAGTAGTGGATGTTGTAATAGCCTTCGAGGTCATTTTCTGCATTTTCATGTTATTTCTGTGTTTAGAGCCTTCCTATAGCTGTCCCAAGTTATGTATGACTTGCTGGGACTGATAGTCGGTTTTCAGGCAGTTCATTTGAGAATTTTATTAATATCGAACTTGTTGTTAAATATTTAAATTAAATTAGAATTTGGTAAAAGATATATTTTATTAACTGTCGAAATTGTTTTAGATATTTATGAAAATTATTTAGTTACGATATACTTATATTATTTTGTAATAGTTTTATAATTTATTAATATTTTAAACGGAGATACTGAGTCTACTTATGTTGAAATTATCTTATTATTTGATAAAGGTTTTATTCGAAATAATTTTCTATTAATTATGGTATATTCAAAAAGTTATATTTATCTTACCATGAACCTATGCAATATCCGAGTACATATATTGCATGGACCATATCCAAGTAAATGGATTAACTATGGTGTGGTATGGATTATTCCACCTTCATCTAGAGGTGGAAGATTGTGGCATCAACAAGTGTCAACTAAAGTGGCCAAGTGTCAACTAAAGTGTTATTTCACCCATAGTGGATTAAGTAGTAGGTTATAATGAGCTTATCTATCTAATTGTCGGCCAATACCGCCTCACGTTTATGACATATATATTTGATCCATTCTTTGCTTCTATTAACTTTACTCTTACAAAGCCATTATATACATGTTGTTATATATATATATATATATATATATATATATATATATATATATATTTGTGCATATATATTAGAGAGGGTTTCTATAAGAATATCCATTTTAAGTTATAGTTGTTCATCGAGAGAAAAAGCAAATTATCAATCTCAAGTGTTTAAGCTCGGATTGTAGTATTAAGCTTGGACCGAGGAGGATTTTTCTTAACTCTTGGAGGATATTGATGCGGCAGTTTTCTGTGGTCAATTAGTGGGGACGAGTAGCTCATGGTCGGTCTGAGGCTTCTGCCCGACCTCCAGGCAGGCTAGGCTTACCTTTCTTTAGAATTTGCTCTATTATAGTATTGGTGTGGTATTGTGCTAATTGTTGGTGGGTATTTGTGGTTTGGTTAGTTGCCTAGACAATTCCTGATTATTTTAGCCGATTAGGGGACCGTAGAATAGATTATATGGCCTTGAATTTAGAATAGATTATATGGCCTTGAATTTCCTTAGGTTGGTAGTTACTTCTCCTTTAGAACTTGGTTTAGCTAACTTAGGGCACTTGGGATTGAACTTAGAAGTCTTAGTCTAGGTTTGGGTAGATGTTTGCCTTAGGTTGGGTTTCAGGGACTTGTTGTTAGCTTTATCGTCCTTTTTAAAGGAAAATACCTTAGGATAGTGCCTTGTCCTGTAGCAAATAGCATTAAAGCACCCAGATGGGCTAGTTATCGGGACTAGAACAGTTTGGTTGTTATATTGTGGTTGTTGACTTAGCATTACCGGCGTTTAGCCCTCTTAGCCTTGATTCATGACATTCAACTTAATAAATGGAACCTTGCACTTCTTTAATGAATTTGACCTTCTGAAATGGGAAAAGAGACTAGAGAGACTCCGATTAAATTAAGAATTTAGGTTATTACTACCTGTTGGTCATTTAGTTCCGGTTTGAATCCGACACCTGGTATTATTGAATATTATCTATTACGTATCTATTACTTCGGTTTGAGTCTGACATCTGGTTATACTATTTATCATTTGATAGTTTTGGTTTGAGTCAGGGACCTGGTTATACTTGTTATTATTTGTTAGTACTACTTTGATGTAACACCCCGTACCTTCCCAACCCTACTTGATGACATTGAATAATATTTACTTAGGTGTCGAGAGTTATCAGTATGTCTTTGGACATGTTAAAGATGAGAAAAATTGAAATTTGGCCTTGTACATGTGACTATCCTTTCATAGGAAGGGTTTTGCGATTTCGTGGAGCATTTATGTAATACCCCGTACACTTTCTAACTTTATTTGGTGACTTGGAGTCATGTTTACTTGATGATTAAGATCATTAAGTAAGTATGTTGAAGTGTTTTGATAAGGTATTGGACGATATGCAAGTATTGAAGACATGGCCGAAAAATTCAGCAAGGTAGGAAAACTTGCGCCACTACCCTGTTTCAGGGGGTGTGGCTCAATCCACTGATTCAGAGGGCAAGAAAATCTTGCGCCACTTCTTTGCTTTGCAGCAGTGGCGCAAGGAACAAATATTTTGCCTTTCCGGACCCGTTTCGCAATGTAATTCTACGACGATCCTTAGATGGTTTCTTTTGGTTCTTGGGAGTTCTTTGAGTGTTGTTAAAGCTTCAAATACCTCAATACACTCCTACATACTTCTACATGATCAAACCATGAAACACAAGTAATTACCAAAAATGTTCAAGGAAGCCATGGACGACTAGAATTCTTATTTTAGCGATTGAGACTACGAATGAGAATCTCGTAAGAGAATATTGTCGTGACATTATGGAATTATTTGAACATGAGATATATGATGGATTATGCATGAAAAATTTATGGGCTAAGTTGAGATGTGTTATTGGGCCCAATTTGAGGCCCAAAATGGAATAAAATACATGGGCCCAAAGGAAAATGATCCATTCCTCCAATATTGACCAAGTAAAACTTGTATTAAATGCCAAGAATTGGCTAAGGACAACATGAGAGGCCTATATAAAGGTGCAAATCAGATTTTATTCACAAAATCTCTCATTCCTCTTTAGATATTTTCCCAAATATTTCTCTCAAACCCTAAGAACCCTAAAGCACTTCTTGGGGCAAGATCACTCATTTGCAAGCTTGGGTAAGTAATTATGCTTATGGATTCATATATTACATGCATGGGAGAGCATGTAGATCATGATGGTTATGCCTAAAAGTGTAAGTGGTGCACTTTTGTGTTGGTAAAGATGTGTCATTTTTGTGAATTAAACTTAAAAGGTGATTTGATGTCTTGATGAAAGTGAATAGTATGGACAAAAAATTAACATGTATGGTGTGATTTTGTTATTAAACTTGTTATTTTTCTAAAAGTGTAAATTGTGGGATTTTGGCCGATATGTGCTATAAGGTGTCTTAAGGTAATTTGATGGATTATTTGTGATGTGATATGGATAAGAAAGTGTAAAGGAGAAATGTTGTGGTGAAATGTATTGATTCTCATGTATTGGTCAATGTTGGGTATGTTGTGGTATTATTGATATGACCATGCCGTAAATGGTATTGTAAAGGAAGAAATAACATGTTAAAGCCAAACATGTGACTTATTGTTATTGTATGCAATTGTAAGGTAGTTGGTGATTAATGTTGGTTCCATTATGTACTTGTGATGTAGAGTGAAACGTAAAGAAGGAGCGGAATTATTGTGCTCACATATTTGATTGTGTACTTACATTGGGAAGATAAGGTATGTAAGGTTACTCTGCCTGTATCTTTCTGCGGCAAATAGTGTCCACATTGACATTACACTAGTCTTATCCCGAAATGTGATAAGGAATCCTATAGCCGGTTATCAATGGTCATTGTCTTATATTTCCTACTCATTGATCATTTGTGAATCTCATGTCTCATATGCATGAATAATGTTCGAAAAGCCCAACAAGGTTGTGTTCCAATGTTCCAATAATGCATATACTCCTGTCTCTTGTTCATAGATTATTGTCCAATGATTCCAATAGTGTTATGTTTCCAAGAATGTTATATTGCCAAGTTATTCATATGTCTCTCACTCATTGATTATTGATACAAAGCTTCAAGTAAAGTTATGACTATCAAAAGTATCAATCTCTCACAAGTAAAGGTATCAATCTCAAAAGTAAAGAAAATGAAGTAAGAATAAAGTATTGCATGTTGATTGTGTTCATGGGTGTTATCCATGGGGTACAAATACCCTCATGATGATGATAGTTTATCCATGGGGCGCAAACGCCCGCGTGATGATGGCCATTTATCCATGGGGTGCAAGAACACCCGCATGACGATATGATCTTATCCATGGGGTGAAAGAATACCTGCATGACGATGATATGTTATCCATGGGTTGAAAGGAACACCTGCATGATGTGGGCCCAGAAAGTTTATGAATGATGTAAAAGTAAAGTAAAGGCAAGAGAAAGAAAGAACGTAATGCACATGGTTTCCAAAGTACAGAATTATGACTCAGCTACATTGTGACTTATCTATATTGGTTATGCATTTGAACTTGAGTTCTTGACATATTTTCATATCTTACAGTTTCATTTGAGCCTTACATACTCAGTACATTCTTCGTACTAACCCCTCTTGGGGAATTTACCTTACTTGCTGCAGGCGCAGGTCCTAGTAGGCCTCCACAGTAGATTGTCAGTGTTGCAGATCTTTGGTGAGCTCCAGTTAGTTCGGAGTTTCTCCGAGTCATTGTTGTACATGTGTTTTGATTTTGTACGTGTTGTATAAAGCGGGGAATTGTCCCGACTTTTAGTTCATTTTGGTCAATGCTTTTGTTAGAGGCTTTTGTAGACAGATGTGGGTGTATAAATGTGAAGGTACATGTCGTTTTGACTTGATGGATCAAACGGCCAAGTTTTACATACATAGCTATGACTTATGTTTTCATGTCTATGACTTCCGCATAGTTGCACAAGGTGTAATAAGATTCATATGAGGTTATGTATGCGAATGTTCATGAGCAAAGATTGGTTCTCTCGGGCCATATCGGCTTCGGATGCCAATCACGCCTCGTTGGGATTCGGGGCGTGACATTTGAGTCTGACATTCTATTATACTTCTTATTACATGTTAGTTCCTGTTCGATTCCGGTATTTACTATTATTGACTTGAAATTGAGAAATCTGGGTTGGGACGGGTATATTCATAGTTATGAATGGAGGAAGAATCTACGGTACGCCTACCATACTTCCTGGATCATTCTTAGTTTACTTACTATTATACTTGCACTTATATTAGTATTACTCTTTGCTTGTACCCACCATGCTTATGGGGGCTCAGTTGGGTTTATTTCTCCTTATGTGTGCTTTCTGGGCTTATGAGGATCCAGTTAAGTTATAGCTAGATATTTATTTCTGCTTTTGAGTTCTTATATTTGATTTACTGCATTTGCTTAGCATAGCCTATAATTTTCATTTCTAACCCTCACCTATTACCTTTAGTACATATTCACACTTTATTTATACTTTTACTGTAATTGAGCTCAGTCGGCCTATGATTCCTACTGAGTACCCCATGTTTTAGTACTCACACTACAGTTCTATATCTTTTTCCCTGATGCAGATCTTAGTATGAGCCACTGCCATTGATGCTGATCTCGAGTTGTGCTATTTACAGGAGATTTGGGTAAGCTTTCAGAGTCCGGAGCTGATCCTTCTCATTCTTCTCTCATGACAGTTTTATTTTGTATATTATGAGACTATGATGTATATTTTGACATTGTCTAGTACTCTTTTTTTGGTATAGTGTCTCTTATACTGACCTTACCAGGTCTTGGGGGATCCATTTTGTGTATTTCATCCTTTCCCTATCTTGTACAGCATGCTTATATATATATATATATTCCTCTTCTTATTTCATATTATTACTGTTTTAGCCTTATTTGTTTATCTTCCGCCTGCTAGCCCGTTACTCACCTCTCTAGGCTATGGTTTTTCTTACCTACCGGTGTGTTGAAATAGGTGTTATCGTGACCTAAGAATTACATGAGTTCTGAAGGGTGATTTATGACTTAGTCAGATGTTTTACACAATTCTCGAGGCATTCAGGAGTAATTTTGATCATCTGTTGAGTTGTCATTTAAGTTTATAAATTTGAGTTGACCACATTCAATATTTAGTCAAGACGACTTCGGATCCGTGATTTGATGATTCCAACAAGTCTGATAAGTATTTTAGGATTGATTTGCGTATTTGGTTTGTGTCTAAGGGATCTCGAATGAGTTTCAGGTGCTTGTTTGAAGATTAGTGTCTTGACGTTGTTGAGAGTTACGACTCAAAAACCAATGGATTATGATGATACCAAACCCAACTGACCATGGTAGGTTAGCCTGACTCAACAACTCAGAATATCAAACTACTAGAAATAACAAGTTAAACCATACACAATCCCAATAAATAGTAAATAATGTGTCACAACACATATTTAAGGAAACAACTGAACAAGACAAAACTGAAATAAATCCCAAGACTTATAAGTCATAAGTACAAAAGTGATGCTACAGAATGACAAATTAAAATAAAAGACTGTCTGAGATATAAAAATAAGACAGAACATAAGATAATGAAGTTGTAGTAATATCCAGATGGGGCAAAGCTCACCACAACTTCGAACACCTTAGGAAACCAAAATCACAGCCAGCGAGGGCCACTTATACCAGGATCTACACCAAAAGGATGCAGGAGAAAGAGTGAGTACAATCCACTTGTACTCAATAGGCATCATAGGCCAACTAAGCTCAAGCAGAAAAATATATCAGGTAAAGAATACTAAAATAACTCCACTCACAAAAAAATTCCAGCAGTTCTATAACAATAACTTACATCGTTTATCTCAATTTCAACCATAATCATAATAAACTATGCAAATGCAATGATATAGGATGCTATGCAATGGCCAATGCATATTGTATACACCCTCTCAGTATTTTTTGTTGTAGGACGGGAATCATGGGGGAATTGCGAGATCCATATATAATCACTGAAATATCACTCGATAGCATCATTCCTCACCATTCAACAATGTAATGGACCACTCAAAATATCAAGCCTCACTATCTGACAAATGCAATGGATCAATGATTCAAAAATCAGTTTCCTCACAATATCACTCTCCAAAAATCTATGAGACGATTGATTGTGCATGATATACAAGTGAAAAATGGAACCAAACACAACAGAACATCTTAGATTCATAATGAATTCATAAACATAGACTTCAAGCCTCAATATCAAACCAGGTTTTCAAGTCCCATATCACCAAGATAAGTCAGAATGCATCATAACGATAATCCATCTCATTTAGCACTCAAAATCAACAAATTTTCTTAACCGATAGCATGTTTTACACGATAAGCCCTCACCCAAGCAAAGTCTGAAAGACGTTAAGCTATAACCTACCTCAAAGCTGAACCGCAAGTTTCTAAAGATCACAAACTCGCCTTTCCCTTCTAAATAGCCTCAAAATGGAACCAATCTATCAAAAATAAGAGCTACTTATAAATAAGAGCCTACTAATACCCATATAACTAAGGTTCTATTCTGGATCTAAAAAATCAACCCCAAGACACCAGGAGCAAAACTAGGATTTTTTTAGAAAAATCAATATATCTATAATTTAAAGAGTTCGAATCTGAAATTTCATTAAAAAAATGGAGTTAAAATTGAGCTTGAAATCATTGAAATACCATTCTTTAACATTACCGAAAACACCCTAAAATTTCATGTTGAAAAAACAGGATTCGAGGATGAAATCATGAAATAATTATTGAGGAGTATTAAAAATAATGAATTAAGAATATAGCCACTGAAGAGATGTTGAAAACCCATCTTTGGATCTCTCAAAATCGTTTCCCAAAGCTTCAAAAATTAATTTATGGGTTTTGGAGTTTGAAAAGGATATTTAGATCTGCCGAGGTGAGCTTTTTCATTGCAATTGTGCAACACCTATCCCGATTGTGATCTTACTGATCTGATTCCATCGTGTTTGCGATGGCCTGGTCGCATTCGTGAAGCATTTCCTGGACCGAAAATCCTACTTCACGATCATGATCCACCCCACCACGATTGTGATAGACTCATCGCTATCGTGAGCAATGGGCCATGCACGCGAATGTAAATCAAACCCTACACCAACAGTTATTGCACCAGCAATAGTCAAGTCCCATAATTTCCCCAAATGGACCCTCAAAATTCATTCAAAACCCCGTATTAATAACCAACTATGCTACTAGACTAAAATCAGCGTTCTGCACTCAATAAAACCATCAAAATCTCCAATGGTGGTTGTTATCTATGAATGTTGACCGAAGTCATCTCTAGGCTAAACTTTATCAACTTCTTGACAAAATTCTCAAAACATATTGAAAAGCCTCGAGACCAAAACCAACAATGCTACTAACACAAAAATCATAATCTGGAGCTATCAAATCGAACCAAATTCTCATACGACACCTAAAACACCAAATGTTAACCAAAGTCAACTCTACCAAACTCTATCAACTTCAAAATGTTTCAAAACCAAAGACTTGAATGAAACCCAACCAAACACCTCGGGAACTGCACCACCCTCTCCCGCAACTCACAAATACCACAAAGTAACAATTCAAAACACTTAAAATTTTGAAAATCATTATGTGGATTGTTACATTATGCACCACTTAAACACGTGTTCGTCCTCAAACATAAGAATAGAAATGTACCTGTACTATCGAAAAGCTGGGGATATCTACTTCGCATGTCAGACTCTATTGTCAATGTAGCCTCTTCAATCGGATGATACTTCTACTGGAATTTTACTGAATTGATACTCTTAGACCTTAATTTCCTAGTCTATGTATATAAAATAGCTACAAGCTCCTACTTAAGGGTAAGATTCTTATCCAAATCAGAAAAATTCCATTGAATCACATGAGAATCATCATGATGATACTTATTCAACATCAATACATGAAAGACTCAGAGGTAAAGCCAACTCATATGCCACCTTTCTAATCTAGTGAAGGATCTTAAAAGGGTCAATAAACTTCTGGCTAAGCTTTCCTTTCCTTCAAAACCTCATCAAGTCCTTCATGGATAATACCTTTAACAAAATTTGCTCACCAATTGTAAATACCAAGTCACAAATCTCTAGTTAGCATAACTCTTCTGCCTATTCTAGGCTGCCAAGAGCCAATCCTAAATTAATCCCATTCTATCCATTGAAGCTCTCCCTATGTATTTGTCCCAAGGCCTCACCTCAAGAGAATTAAATCACCCAATCGGAGATCTACACCTCCTCCAATATAAAGCCTCAAACGGTGCAATCTAATGCTGGAATGCTAGCTATTATTGTAGGAGATATCCATCAAAGGCAAAAACTGGTCTCAATAACTACCAAAATCCTCTAACACCAGAATAGTATGCTCAGATTGGCCATCAATCTGAGGGAAAAATTTGTGCTTATCTCTAATTGAGTACCCAACTCCCACTGTATAGAACTCAAAAAGTGCGAATTAAACTGAGTACCCTCTCTGAAATGATAGAAATGGGAACACCATGCAACTGAACTATCTCTTGAATGTAGACCTTAGCCAACTTCTCTGTATTGTAGTTCACCTTCACTAGAATAAAATGAGTTGATTTTGTCAATCTATATACTCCTACTTCCACTCAAGTATAGGCATTCTCTAGGTCAAACCACCCAGCTTTAGGTCATGATACATTCTTACTACACCTGAATGAATCAAAAACCTCAAATTATGAGCCTCATCCTTGATAAGACTAGTCAAATCACCCACTCTAGGAACGAAAATATGACTCTTGATCCTTAAAACAACCTCTGGATCAAGAACAGCTTCCTTAGATTCTCCACGCAATGTATTATCCTAAATGATACATAACTTCCCATCCTCGAACTGCCTAACCTTAACCTACTCCAACAATAATGTTTGTACCTCAACACAAGCAAGAATTCTATCTGGCTCGATAATATCAAGTCGCATGAAACTATTGGCTAACTACTAAACATCCCTAACCAAAGATCTCTACTCATCTACCAACAAAGTAAGACTATCCATGCTTACTACCTTCCTACTAAAGGCATCTTTCACTATATTGGCCTTGACTAGATGATAAAGGATAGCCAAATCATAGTCTTTCAACAACTCCAACTACATGCGTTGTTGCAAATTCAAATCTTTCTAACTGAAAATATACTTAAGGTTGCCAAGTGAACTCCATACAAGTAATGATTCCAAAAACATTAAAATAAACACTACCGTCACTAACTGCAGTTCATGAGTAGGGTAGGTCTTCTCATATGTATAAAATTGCCTCGAAGCATAGGTTGTCACCTTAATATTCTGCATCAACACACCACCAAGTCCTACTCCTGAAGCATCACAATACACAGCTAAACATTTACCTTTCACAGGTAAGATCAAGATAGCTATTAAAGTCAATAATGTCTTGAGCTTTTTGAAGCTCTCCTCACACTCATCAGACCACTAAAAAATAATATTCTTCTAGTTCAATCTAGTCAAAGGATTCATAATAGAGGAGAAGCCCCAAATAAACCATTTATAATAGCCAGCTAACCTAATAAAACTAATGATCTAGGTAGGAGAAGTAGGCCTTGACCAACCCCAAACTGCCTCAACCTTGGTCAAATCAACCATAATACCGTCCTTGGTCACCACGTACCCCAAGAATGACACATAACTCAACCAAAACTCACACTTTGAGAAGTTGGCATACAACTTATCATCCCTTAACCACTGGAGCGCAATCCTCAAATGCATCACATGATTTACCTCATTCTTGGAATACATAAAGTTATTTTCAATGAACACAACCATAAAGGAATATAGATAAGGATGAAACACTCAATTCATCAACTTTGTGTATGTCATCGGGGCATTAGTCAACCCAAATAACATCAACAAGAACACATAATGTCCATACCATGTCTGAAAAGCAGTCTTAGAGGCACCTGAGGCCCTAAACTTCAGCCAATGATAACCCTATGCACAGTATAGGATACTTATTGTTAATGGTTCTTACTCAACTGACGATAGTCAATACACATGTGCATCGATCCATCCTTTGTCTTTTCTAAGAATACTGGAGCACCTCAAGGTGAATCACTAGTCCTAATGAAACCCTTATATAATAGATCCTAAAACTGGTCTTCAATTCCTTTAGCTCTATCGGAGCAATCCTAAAAGGAGGAACAGAGATAGGCTTAGTATTTGATGTTACCCAAATTACACCTCCCAAGAAGTATAAAGTGGTCGTTGATCAAATATAAAATCCAACAAAGTTAGGGTCGATTCCACAGGGAATAGGTTGAATTTCAATCTCGTGTTTGTCTAAGTAACTGGCAGTAAGTAAAAGAGGGGGATTTTGTGAAACAAAAGATCAATAGTAAAATATGTTGAGTTGTTGGATTTAAAATCAATATGAGAAAGGCACTAGGACTGTGTTCTCCAATAATTTCATAACTCCATAGGTTCTCCGTACTTTAGTGATCTCTCATGGTATTCGACAGGCAGAATCGATAGGTTATGTATCATCTAACTGACTATGTTACGCCACTTGTAGATGACTATCCCCAAGAACAAAGGTCTATATGTTATGAGTGTTGCACTACTAACCCCTATTTATGATCCCAATAGAGCTTTTCCCATTTACCGGCTCAAGGTTAATTAAGTGAAAATAACTCCAAGTCTTGTTGTTAATTCACTATTCCTATTTGATTAAACTTGATATATTCCAGGGTAGAGATAGGATGAGTTCCAATGGTGCACTTGTTATAAAGCAACCAATCCCAAAGAAACAACAATACAAGCCTGGCTACACTTTAAGAATCACCTCGTACTTTAAACACTATGTCGTTAATCCGTATTGGTTCCCACAATCCTAGTTGTGGTGTTTAGCTAAACATAATTGCAGTCACAAAAAATGAATTCATATATGAAAACATAATTATGAACTTACAATAATAAGATTAAAAACTCCAAAGTTTCACTTTGAATTAAAACCCTAAAAATTGATGTTTGTAATTCCAAGACCAAGAATATGCCATAGAACCTTACAATAATGTAATAGAACATAAAATAAACATAAAATCTAATAGGATTATTTATAGATACAAAAGGAATCTTATCCTAAACTATGTAGGAGAAAAAATTCGGTAGATTTGAACCAATCATGAACCAGAGTCGTGGAAATCAAACTCTACTTGCACTTCTTCAGCATCGTTTCCACTGATCAAGTCTACTAATCATAGACTTAGTCTACCAATAGTGAACGCCAACCGTGGAAATCAGAATTTAATTTTTCTTCAGAACTTCATTCATGAGCATGTTTGACGATTCGTGGATGATTCCACGATCTGTGGATTCTTTCTACAAGACCTTTTTTGAAAAAAAATTTAGCCGTTTTCCTCAATTTTGCCTTTGAACCCTGATCTCCTACACAATTTAACAAAAACACATCATACCTACCAAAAACACACCTAAGCCCTTGCATATTTTTGTCATTTTTAAGCATCGAAAGTGCCATAAAACCATGGAAAATAAACACCCTCAACTTAGAACGTTTGCATACCCTCAGGCAAACAAAACAAAATAAACATATACGATGCTTAACTAAGAGGAACCTAAGAGGCCTATGGCTGTCAATTCCTTGATTTTAGCACAAAATTTTCAACCCCCTCTTATACAAAAATCAAAACCCACCGTATGTATACATACAGCACATTACCATGACACAAAAAAGATCAAGCGATGGCATTAAATTATGCATAAACAACCAAGCTTATATGCAAATAACATTATCCGAACAAATAGCAACCAACAATGTAACCCGTGTGCTCTTATAACAAGAAAGTCCCATACTCTCACAGTCTGTAGATGTAAATATAAATAGCGAATGAATCAAGACACTCACTCTCTTAAAGAAGTTCGAACATTATGCGTAAAATACCATAGGCTTGGCTTTATTTGCTATGCCTTAGTTTTTGAACGGTCGGACTAAGATCGCAATAGGAATTTCATCGGCTTGTAATGTAGGCTTGGGGACGGGTATGGTAGCTATGGATATAGTGACTCAACCTTCCTTGACTCTACACTACTTTTGGCTCCACTTTATAACCTTACTTATTTTATTCTCTTTCGCTTCCCTTCTGATTTCGGGTATGGTTTTCGTTTTACACTTTCTATATTTTTTTCTTTTGCAAATTTATTCATCAATTTTTTTCTTTACCACACCCGAATCTATTTCTTTTCTTTTAGTAACTTCTTCTTCATATCCATATCACACAATGCACCCCTATGATAGCCACCCTCAACTTGAGCGATTTTCCTGAGTTGAGGTACATAATGTCCAAGGAGGAACTAGGGCCAAGACAGGTTCATTGTAAGTATAAATGGGAAATTGAATTGGCTAATGAAAGAAAATGGTCAATTTAGGCTCAAATTCGGGATCAAGGGATTCTTGTTTCATTTGGTCGGGCATTTACGCTAAAAGTGGACTTATTCAAGAATGGCCTATGATCCTTTCCTAACCAACTGTCCTACAAACTAGGCAAGACTAACCAGGCAAGTTCTGGATTGTAAACAAAAAGTGAACTCGGTAAACAATCTCACACACACATAGCACAGGGTTACACTATCAACTACTACCTATCCAGTTCATGCATTATTAAGCTATGGTTATTCTACCTATAATACTAATGCCATAACAAGATCCAACAATGGTCACAATTTAACATAAATACAACACACAGTCTAAAATAAAATTTTAGGAGGAGTATCCTTTAAAAATCAAAAATCAAAATCACAACATTCAAAACTTGACAGCACTAAGGTTCCCCTATTTTTTCCTAATTAAACACAACAAAAACAATATAAACATAAAAAAAAACAAAAAATAAAATCCTAAACATGTTGATTGTACTAGATAGCACTCGAGGGAAAAGAAACATGGAAACAAAAATCCCCAAGAAGACATATAGACACACAAGAATGCCTGTCCCTATCAAATAAGTATATGTTGTCCCCCCAATGCATTAGACCTAAGTAAAGAAAGAGAGTTAGGAACATACCTGTTACCCTAGGTGTGTGGGTCTAATGTCAACCAAAATAACAAGAATCAAAACAAATGTAGGAATAACAAGACACCTTGGGTTGCCTCCCAAGTAGTGCCTGATTTAACGTCACAGCACGACGCGGGTGTCTTGATTACTCAGACTTCATCTAGATATCCCTTGGGTTGGCTTCCAAGGTCATCTATAATATTTATTACCAAAACCAGCCATATGTCCTTTGGATACTTCATAATTCTACAAACATTGAACGTGACTTCCTCATTATTCAACCTGAATTTCAGCTCACCCTGCTCCATATCCACCAATGCTCTATCGGTGGCAAAAAATGGTCTCCCCAAAATTATGGGCAGCTACAAATTGACCTCGCAATCCAAGACAACAAAGTTCGCAGGAAATATGAAGTTTTCTACCTTGACCGAAATATCAAACAATATGCCCACAGGCTTATTGAGCATACTATCCGCCATCAATAACTGCATCTTCATTGGTTCAGGGGTTCCCAAGCACAATTGTTTGAATACATCCAGCAACATCAAGTTAATGTTTGCGCCTATCTCATATAAAGCTTTGGCAAAGTTAAATGACCCAATTATGCTAGGAATTGTGAAGGCACCGGGATCATCTTTATTTTGTATAAGAGAACGACATATAATTGCACTATAATGATGCAAATTACCAACAAATTCATAACTAACAGTTCTCTTCTTTGTAACTAACTCCTTTATGAACTTTGCATATCCCGACATTTGTTCAAGTGCTTTCACTAATGGGATGTTTACCGAAAGTTGCTTTAATATAGAAATGAATTTATGAAATTTTCCATCTTCCCCTTTCTTCTTAAAGCATTAAGGGAATGGAGGTGGAGGCCTAGGAATGGGAGTTAGTAGTTTTGGGGCTTTATTTTCCTTTTCTTGCTCAGCATTAACATTATTTTTATCAGTTAGAGGCTCTTTAACATCTTTCAGATTCTCCCCACTAGCAATTTTATTTTCATCCACCTTTTTCTTGAGACGCTAAGGGAAAGGTAGGGGAAGTTTTAGGAATGAAACATATTTTCTTATAACTTTCTTTACCTTTCCTTCCTTGGTAGTTGTTCGCTCTTTTAGTGTGGTATGAACACCCTCATCATTTTTCTCAATAACAACCTCTTTGGGTGCTCAACAAGAGCCTTCCCACTTCTTGTAATGATTACCATACAATGAGCATCATAGTTTGGGTTTTGGATGGCGTTGCTCAAAAGTGTACCTTGTTAACATTGATTTAATATAACGGACATCTGACCAAACTATTGCTCAACCTGCTTCATGGCGATAGCATGTGATTCGACCTTTTGGCTCAGCCCTAAAATATCTACGCTAATCTATTTGAGTCAAGCTTCTATTTTCTCTACCCCTTTCACAACTTTCACAAACATGTCTTCCATCCTCGAGTTGCTCGAACCAGCATCATGGTTCCCAGGTGGAACATAAAGGCCACTTTTATTCTTGTAGTCATCCTTTCTCCTTCAATCACCATCTGGGTCCCTACTTCTATCTCTATACCCAGACTTATTGTAATTATTATCCCTGTAGTAGTTCTGACCTTGATTCCCTTGCTACGAGCTCCAAGTGTCTTGGTTAGACCTTTAGCCCTTATCATGAAAACCCACACTCTCTCTATCTAGATATTTTGTCTCCTCTTCAAAATTTGAATCTTTATACCTAGCTGCCTTACCTTGCGAACCGACTGTATTTACCTTTTTCGCTCCTGCTACTTTAAATTGCTTAGTAAGCAACCAATCTTAGCTCTCAGTTGTGCTACCTCTTGAGCTACCATTTCATCTAATGCTCTATGCTCTGCTGACACTCTAATTTTATAAGTGCCTACGGGCCTGTCTGCCTCTCGAGTATGCCAATCTCGATTGATTTTTGTGATCTGATCAAGAATTTCAGAGGACTAATCCCATCACTGACTCATAAATGCCTCACCTATGATAGTGTCTGCTACAGCCTTCATGTTAGCATCTGTAGAAGATCTCCAACAAGTTCCTACCAGTCATCCTACTATTTGGAACACTCTACAGCTTCTTTTTGAACCTTAACCAAGTCTCGTACAGTGCCCCTAAATGCAACCGTCTAAAGTTATATATCTCATCTTTCAATTACAGCATCTTGGAGGGCGAAAAGAATTGGTCCAAGAACTGGATCCTCAACTCATTCCAAGTAGTAATAGATCCACGTGGTAATTCAGCCAACCACAGTGTTGCTTCTCTCGTCAGAGAGAATGGAAATATTCTCAATCTAATTGCCTCCTAACTTACTTAAGGTAGATTGTATGAAGTGCAGATCCCTACAAAGTTCATCACATGCATATTAGCATCATTAGAAGGAAGGCTTGAGAATACCCTCTTTAAGTTCAAAAAGTGGATCACTGCACTCGTAATGTCAAACTTAGACCCTGGAGGCAATTCTAGCAGAATGATAGCACCAGTTTTCACTGGATCCAAATAGTCCAAGTTCTCCTCCAGATCCTCATATTGAGGTAGATACTGTTGCAGAGGCTTCAATGGAGGTTGTTTCCCCCTATGCCTTATCTGTCTCTCTCGATAATCATGTACAGCTGGACGGTTAGCCTCATCTTGTCTAGCCCTCTCTTCCCTAGCTTCCCGTCTGTCAGCTTCTTGTCTAGAATTTTCCTCAGCCATTAATGGAGTCATGGTCTATTTTGCAGTCTCTTGAACCTTGTGCAGGTGTAGTGGTTGATTTAAGAGTGCTGGATCACCTTGAACACCCGCCAACAAAGCTGCTGGATCATGAACTCCTTCTTTAAACATCCTTTGATTATTTCTCATAGTTCACTCAAGCTCTCTATCAAGTGGAATCAGGGGATTGCCTTGACTTTTAGTACTGGGCATACACCGGTGTGCACCGTAAAAACAACAGAAAAGTAAATCAGGAACAACAACCAATCATCCACAACAAAATCAATCAATAAACTTCATAACCATATTCCCCAAAAATGGCACTAAAATTTGATGTCGCCCAAATTACACCTCCCAAAAAGTATAAAGTGGTCGCCGATCAAATATAGAATCCAACAATGTTGGAGTCGATCCCACAGGGAATAGGTCAAATTTAAATCTCGTGTTTGTCTAAGTAACTGGTAGTAAGTAAAAGAGGGGGATTTTGTGAAACAAAAGATCAATAGTAAAATGTGTTGAGTTGTTGGATTTGTAATCAATATGAGAAAAACACTAGGATTATGTTCCCCAATAACTTCATAACTCCATAGGTTCTTTGTACTTTAGTGATCTCTCATGGTATTCGGCATGAAGAATTGATAGGTTATGTATCATCTAACCGACTATGTTATGCTCCTTGTAGATGACTATACCCAAGAACAAAGGTTCATGTGTCATGAGTGTTGCATTACTAACCCCTATCGCTAATTAAATAAAGGTAACTCCAAGTTTTGTTATTGATTCACTATTCCTACCTGATTACTCTTGCTACAGTCAAGGGTAAAGATGGGACAAGTTCCAATGGGTGCACTCATTAGAAAACAACCAATCCCAAAGAAACAATAATACATGCCCAGCTATACATTAAGAATCACCTAGTACTTTGAACACAACGTTGTCAATCTGTCATGATTCCCACAACCCTAGTTGTGGTGTTTAGCTACTCATAATTGCAGTCATACAAAAAGAATTCATAGATGAAAACATAATTATGAACTTACAATAATAAGAAGAAAAACTCCAAAGTTTCACTTTGAATCCCAAACATCGATGTTTATAATTCCAAGACCAATAATATGTCTTAGAACCTTACAATAATGTAATAGAATGTAAAACAAACAAAAAACATTATAGGAGTATTTATAGATATAAAAGGAATCCTATCATAAACTATGTAGGAGAAGAAATTCGACAGGTTTCCACCAATCGTGAACCAGAGTCGTGAATCAGTCTACCAATCATGAACTAGAGTCGTGGAAATCAGACTCTACTTGCACTTCTTCAGCATATTTTCCACTAATCAAGTCTACCAATCGTAGACTCAATCTACCAATCGTGAACACCATCCGTGGAAATCAGAATTTTCATTTTTTCTTCAGAACTTCATTCACGAGCATGTTTGACAGTTCGTGGTTGAATCCACGATCCGTGGATGCTTTCCACGAGACCCTTTTTCACAATTTTTTAGCCCTTTTTCCTCAATTTTACCTTCGAACCCTGTTCTCCTGCACAAGTTAACAAAAACACATCATACCTACCAAAAACACACCTAAGTCCTTGCATATTTTCATCATTTTAAGCATCAAAAGTGCCATGAAACCATGGCATATCAGTTTCCAGTTTTGAGTCAATAAAGAAATTGATGTTTCGGTCTGGAGGAACACCCGATAAATCAGAAAAAAACATATCCATAAACTCTCTAACCATCCATCTAACTCTAAAGGAGTCGTGTCATTACTAGTTTCACGCATATATGCCAAGAAAGAAAGACACTCTTTCTCCACCATATGTTAAACCCAAAGAAATTATATAACCCCCTTAGGATATGAACTCAGAGTACCCTTGCACTCTAACCTCAATACATCAATCATAACTAAAGTAATGGTCTTTTCATGACAATCCAAGATAGCATGATACAAGAAAAGTCAATTCCTGCCCAAAATCACATTAAAGTCGACCATATCAAGTATAATCAAGTTTACCCAGGTATCATATATCAATAGAATCACAATACAGTATTGGTACATGATGTACCGGCATTAGATGGTATATTTTATGCTTTTAACCAAGAATAAATATGATTTTTTTAAGAAACCATTGTTAGATTTGATGGGGTTTGTGTTTAAATGAAGGAAATTAATCCAAGGCCAAAAAGAAAGGAAACTGTCCTTAAAAAGGTGGTGTTACAGTTTACTTCATGAATCATCAAGAGTGTGATGAACTATCACACTAATTTAGAAATAATACCTGAAGACATCAGTGTAAATGGATCAGCTGACGAACCATCAAGCAAGTGACGAGCCATCAGAACTAATTGTTAGAGCTAAATAGTATAGCAGCCCATGCAGATGCGAGTGATGGCTCCTCGTGATGAATTGTCATATACTTGACGAACCGTCAAGCGAGTCGTCAGAGCCAAGATGGCCAGATCTGATTCAAATTTTAATTCAAATTTCCTTGAAACTTATAAATACCTAGTTTAGGGTTTAGAATAGGTATCATCGATATTGTGAACAACATTACGATATATTTTTTATGTGTATTGGGAGTTTGGGATTTTAAAACTTCAACTTGGTTTTGGTCAAGGATTAAAGTGTCGAATTTCATCTTTGTAACAAAAGGGATTCAAAGTTCCTAACTTTCATCTAATTGGTAATGCTTTAATAAGATTGACCAACTTGAGGCTAAAATTGAGTTTCCTATTTCCATCTCTTTAAGTTTGAAGGAATTAAGGAGATAGTTGTCTAATAAGGTTGAGAAACATTTTGAAGTATATTAGAAATCGATTTCCTTACATTACTTACATTAAAAGAATTTATTAATGTTATTAACCCGAAAGTGTTATAGAACTATGGTGAACAGAAGCCTAGTTTACTTTCTCTACTGATTCATATTTCCTAAATTTGATGATTCTTACTTAAAACAACTTAGATATTGATTCCAAATTTTTCTCCAGAAACCCCCATTTTTATAGAAATCATAGACTAAAAGTCATCTTACTTACTAACGACTTAGTGTTCACCATATTTCTTGTAGGAATCTTCTCCAACTTTTATTGGGTTATAGTTTTGACAACGACTGCTTATACTTCTTAAGGGAGGTGTAATTTGGGCGTATCAGTACACCCGATCTACCACTTAAGAATCACCTATTAGGGTATAAATATGAATAGGCATAGAAAGGGGATCACACATTGTATCAATATTCAAAGTAAAATATACAAACACATAAGAGAAAGTAGATCTAAGATCAAATTATACTAAAGTAGGTCGATAGAAAACTAGAATGATACTTGTAATAACTACATCAGAGGACTCCACCTTGGGTCTACACGAGAGTATATGAAATTGACCATGTTCACCCTGGACTAAGCAACTCCACAACCACAACCACAAGACATATGGTCTCTACCCTAACACCCAGCAAACCACCTCTCCTACTGTACGTAGCTTCTCTAGCCGGTGGTGCTAGTGCTTGGTAATTTTATATTTGAGAACTCTATTGCGGTCGACCTTGCCAACTCTTGGGGCAATTTTTAGCATTGTGACTCAACTCACCATAACCAAAACATCTTTTTCCCTAAACTGGATACTGTACTTTGGCTTTGCGGGTCTTTTCTATGGCAAGTTAAAATTTACCTTGACTCTTTTATGAAGTGTTTATGTGTTATGTGCTTGTTGCTTGTATATTGTAAATAACTGGATATTTTGGCATCACTTATAGATGAGATGGCGAGCATCTATGCAGGTACCGGTGTTTATTATTAGGTTAAAAGTAATAAAATAAATAGCTTGACTATTCTCTATACTTGTTGATATGTTTATGGTAAATTAGGTTGATAAATAACTTATGGATCACGAGTAAATTGATATTGAGTATCTACTTGAGGGTTGAATCATATTTAGTGGAATTTGATAGAAATATTGGGGTTTAGTAACTACTTAAGGTATAAAGAGATTGAGATTATAAATAAGATACTACAAAGAGGAATCTAGGTGTAATTTCTATGTATTGTGAATGAAGGTAAACTTCTGAACATGCTTGTTGACGAGTATATTTCTCTTATGAGTATTTGAGTTTAATTATGTCATAATTGAGAAAAGTAGGAAACTTATCATATAACCTATGTTATGGGTTAAGTGAATTCTCAATGTTTACACTATTTGGGTTGATTATCATTATAGTGATGCCCGTGGGGGGGTTTGTGTGAACTTTATTATTGATTTGGTTAATTATTATCATTGCGATACCCGAGTAGGGGCTTGTGTTGACCTTATTGATATCTTATTTGGTCTTTTACTATTATGGTACCCATGTTGGGAGCTTGTATCATGATTTACTAAGATTTGACTAACTTGGGTTCATTTACATAATCATTGAGTTGATTAATATACATTGTTGATTTTTTATGATCATGCATACTTATCCATTACTCATTTTCATGGAACTGGTACTACTATGGAACTTGGATTCTTTAAGAAAGAAAGTGAACTATTTTATAAAATCCCTTGGCAGAGGGAAGTGTTGGCAAGATTGATTTATGAGATTGTGATTAGTATACGGATAGTGAACCCTCCATGGATCCTCTCCTGGAGCTTAGGCTCAGAAGGTGTATAAAGGTTGTACTTTAGCCATTGCATTTCATCTCATATCACTACATTGCATTGTATTGCATTTTCTCTTGGGTGATATTATGATTGAGATATTATTATATGTTGTTTATTGGTTACGAGTTTATCCGTGGAGACTATTGTGTCATATTCGTCTATTGTGTCATATGCAATTTTCCTATCTTATTCTGGATTGCTAGTTTGGTATGGTAAGTGGATATAATATACTGTGTTGGTGAAATTCTCTCCTGATGTGACCTATTACTATTACTATTGATATTAAACATGTACGTGTTTGCCTTAATTGAACTAATTTGGTTACCTTGTTAATTATTGCTATCTGCTAGAATAGACTAGACGTTTTTTAGTGCAGGTTTATTCGGGGTAATCTTGGATGGTTGTGGTGGTGGTTCTCACCATCACTTTGGATTAGCGTCAGTTATCAATAATGCTTGTTGAGTACACTTGTTTCAAACTCATCCTTTATATTCTTTTCCGCATCTACTTACAGGTATTGAGCGAGTAGCTGAGCATTGATTGTGACTTCCGGTGTTAAGTTTTCTAGAGATTAAGATAGCGTCTCCAGATCTCAGACCTTGCCCAGATCTCTTCTTTTTTTATCTTATACTTATTTGCATTTGAGATACTTCAAATTATTTCATTATATTCAATATTAGAGGTTCGTACTAGTGACAACCAGACCTGGGATGTTGTGTTCAGATTATACTTCTTTTTATATCATTTGGGGATTATTTTCCTCTTACTTCTTCTACTTCTAATTTAGTTTGATTATCATGTTTAAGCTGGAAGAGGCTTACTTGTATCGAATGATGTGATAGGTGCCATCACGGTCCCTATTTTGAATTATGATACATAAGATAGGTAAAATATTTTTATGAAATTATTGTTATGTGACACATCGAAGTTGGTGTTGTATAAGTACCAACCACTAACAGTGTACTAGGTATTGATGCCTTGAGAAGTACTAATCTTTGTTGTTAATCCTAAGTATAAATTTAATGTCTTAATCCTTTAGTTCTATATATGGTAAACCTTAAAACTTACTTAACAGATTTGTATGTATGAGTTATATAGATCTTACTATTAACACCTTAACTTGGTCCAAAGGCATACTGGTTTGTTTAAGACTACTAAACACTGAATAACCTAAAATGAAACTTTGGATGAGAAGCATGCTAAGTTTGATTGTCTATATTATAGAGGTTTTTATCTCAAATGAAATTTGATTTTCAGCTTTCAATAGGTACTAACAACACATCAGTATATGAAAGTTGATTTGGATACTGAGGATATGTGCATTTTGCAGCTGACATTATGAATTGTATGCTTATCTTAATTCAAATAACAAAGGTTGAATTGAAGATGTGCATTAAGTTACCACTAATTTATTCATCTCACATATTTTAGTTGACAAAGAAAGTGCAGGTAAATTTGTATATGTGGGAGGGAATCTATTATTTGTAGCCTCACTACTATATAGGGCAGGAGAATTTTTAGTCTTAGGTTATGGCTCCAGAGCATGTTAAGGCCACCCATTGTGAGAAAAAGGGACATCTACTCTTTTTAATTACTAAAAAAGTAATTGGACTTTTACAAGTAAATCGAAGATCGATGTTTACTCTTTTCTTTAAACATGTAATATATTCGTATGATATCTATATATAAGAATTACTTGGAGTAATTAAAAACTCGTATTGTGCATGTCAGAAGACATAGTATTTAAATCCATTATTCGGCCTTTGTTCTCTATTACTTTTAGAAGACAATCCGGATTTATTATTTTCTTTAATTATTCTTTCCTTCTTTCTTTCATATCCTTTGTAAATTTTTACAGTTTCTCAAAATAATATATCCCATTGATTTCTCAAAGCCTTCATCAGTAAAGTCATTTATATATTTTTAATTTGTAATTTTTAAAAATTAATGCTAAGACTATAGTGTATTTAATTTTTTAAATAGAATACATGTATCTGAATTGATCTACTTTTTATCACTTCTTCTCCTTATTATGAAGTGGTGATTTTTTTTCTTTAAATTAAGCTAGATAAAATTTAGCGCAGTTTCACTTTTTCTTTTACTGCTTAGATTGGAACATGATGTATAGCGACTAATTGGTTTTTTTTCTAAGAATTAAAACAATAACTATTTAGTTATATCATGATTTCTTATATAATCGTGCGAAGCACGAGTGATTTCTCTAGTTAGATAAATAAAAGTGAATGAAGTGAGTAAAGAATGAGGAGGAATGGAGAAATAGTCTTTAAGTTCTTTGAGTTCAAATCATAAATGTTGTCTATTCTTCTACACAATTAAGTAAATTATCAAAAAGATGCATTTTTTTAAGTTTGAGAAATCCGTTATCTCTTGTAGAAAAAAGTAAAAATAATTTAAAGATAAGAATCAGAGGATATTCAGAATGTCACTCGCATGTTCATTAATAAAATTATTTTTCCTCAAAATAATTATGCTAATATTTTTCATTCAAGCACTCTAAAAAAAAACACCTATGTATTTGTATCATGAAATAAAATATTATATATCATCGGTACTTCAAAATACAACTATTAGCTAGAATTGAAATAAATTAATTGGCACTAACAGCAACCTTGACACCATTAGCACAATGTGGTCCGATGGTACAAATAAAGTATGATGTCCCTTGTGCAAGAATTATTTTGTCATCTCCAGAACTGAAAACTTATCCTCCAGTACCACTGCAAGAGTCAAATCCTACTTTGTCCACTTTCACAACATTGTGTACCAAACTGAATATTTAAATTCTATAGTTTAAAAAAATAATACACACACATTAATTGCATTCACTTTTTTATTATTATTTGAATAGTAAAATTATCTACAAATCCTTACCAATAACATCGCCAGCCTTGAAAGTCTTACCATTAGGCCAGCCCTTCAAGATGAAACCTCAACCATTAGTATCATCTGCAGGAAATGTATCTGCATTTGAAATGCTGGTTTGAAGCAAGATGCAAATCATTATAGCAAAGGAAACAATTGTGATTTTGTTTCCTCCAGATATTTTGAGAATGAATGTATTAACTAGATATATGCAAAAGGAATTAGAATGAAGATTCTTAGTGTTGTTGTACGAATTGAGTAAGAATGTAGGCCATTATATAGGGAACCTCTTCTAGAATTAAACTTCTAGTTCACTACATTTGGGAAACAATTTAACAATCTTCCAAAAATCATAATCTTGGAAACTTTCATGGTAACAAACTTAAAGAATTTTCATTTCTATAGTAACTTACTAACATTTTTATAAAAGGAAAAAGGAAAAAATTGACGAGTTTCCAAAGATGCAACAATGACAAAGATATCATTTGCATTTTAACGGTAAATGCAAATCTTTAATTATTGAAGGAATTCACATTGATGTTGAAGATTTAAACACTTCTAAATAATTTAAAAGGCAAGTATGTAAATACAAAAAAAGAGAAGTACATAATTAAAATTCCTAATATAGCCCATTTTGGTTCATTACATTTACAATCTTTATATCAACAATTAATTAGTCCCTCTTTATGTCCAAAGAATGAAGTTGATGTTGAACCTAGTTTGAGGGTGTGAATTAGGGGTGATAAATGGGTTGTTTGGTCTAAAGTTGGATGAGTCAAGATGGACTGAATCAATAGATTGGTCAATGTCCAATCCTTCTCAAAACTTATTTGGGATGAGATAGGTTAGTTGAAGATAGGTGGGTTAAATGAGTTTGAACTAATTTGGCCTCCCCTGACGTGAATATAGCAATTTGACGCTAATATTCATGTCAATAGTAAATCAATTGTGTATGATCAAAATACTATGCATTAATAATGTATTAAAATATCTATATTACGATATTTACGATATCATTTATAACATGTAATATCAAATAGTTAATTATTATTTTAATTAAACTTTTGTCACTACAACATTTTAGGCTTTTAGCCACCCTTGTAAAGTGTGATCTAAAGTAGTAAAAAGTGTGGCCTTTGACCAAAGGCTACGTTTTTTGCCTTTAGGCCATGCTTTTCCAGGGGTGGGTTAAAAAGGCACAACCTTTGACTTTAGTCCACGCATTTTAAGTGTGGTCATAGTAGCTATGCTTAAGAAGCATGGCTAATGAGGTACAAAGGCCACGTTTTGTAGCATCTTATTAGCAACACTTCTATTTGATAATTCTACACTTGGAAAGCGTGCTCTTTGCTTTATTATTGGTCACTCTTTAAAAATATAGCCTTTTATACCTCTTCTACAACAACACTTATAAATTGTAACCTTTTCTTAAGTACATGCATACAATTAACATTCCTATAGCCATACTTTTGAAGTGTGGCAACATTGTCCAGAATTTTATAGCCAGAAATTATAGTTAGAAAATACACACACACACATATATAAATGATCTCAGGCACCAAATTATCAAATAAATTTTTAAATGTATAAATTTACAATAAACTTCAAAAAATAACAATGTATTCAAAATGTACTACACTTGCTTAGAAAGTAATATTTTCAAGATCTATACTAAAAATAAATTCGACATGAAACTAAATGTACTCAAACATATATCAAAATAGTTCAAAAATTCTTTATCATTCACTTAGATGGATCGAGTTGACTTATGGCCACCATTCAAATTCGATCACCGGCATTTCCCTACACATACATTCAACATGAAATTAAAAGTTAGAACAAAATCACGTTCAACACTAATCACAGTTATTCATCCTATGAGAACAAAATACTTCAATGCAACAAGACCAACTATGTCATCCATAGGTAATTTTATAGTGATATAAAACATACAACAAGCTATGCCCTTAATTCACTCAACCAACAAATTCTCTTCCATGAGTGAACTTGGGATGGATGAATTTCAATTCACATTTTGAAGAGTGAGAAGCATTACAGTTCAATTAATTTAAGCACTACCATTCTCATTGCTCTCTTAACTACCTACCTTGTAGCAATTCCACCTTAGATGTTATATCCATTAGGTGGTAATAACAATCAAATCATATTTACAACGTCCCCTTCCCTTATCTCCCGCACTTCGAGAGAGGAATTACTATATTATTGTAGTGCAAATAAAAAGTTTTAGCACATAATTGATTTGGAAGTTATTGATCAAGAAGATATCCAAAGAGGAGCGTATGTTGTAAACAACAATGAGAAAAAGGAAAACTAGGAGTGATGAAATTTTTGAATTTTGCAATTCTCGAAAAAAAGGAGCTCAAGGAAAAGGACAATCACAAACACATGGGATGTCCTCTAAAGAGGAGTAATCGAAATAGGTACAAAAGAAAGATAACAAATTCTATCAAAATAACAAGTAATAAACAACTATTTTGGATTACCTCTTTAGGCTAAATCAATTGACCTCCATCTATTGAGATCTTCTTATCTCTGGTCTCTGGTGAAGAAGTTGGTGTATGTATAATCTAAAAGAACTAGACTTCTAGCTATGAGTTCAGCAGAACCAATAGCTCTCTAGCCAATATCATGTATTTGTAATTAACAGTTAGTCAATAAATATCAGTAAAATTCTTCATGATTTTATTTCTAAAGTTTTGTAATATTCTATGCTCTCTCTTATATTTAATTTTTTAAGAAGATGAGTTTCTTTTTTCTTGAAATCATCAAAGAAAGCATAAAAAAAAAATTGATTGTATTAACAAAAATAATGTATAAAACTGATGTTATATAAAATAAATGTAGTTTAGAGGGAAAAGAAAAGTACACAAATATTTATAAATCCTAAGTTGACATTGACATCATCTATGATCTATAAGATGCCACTGTGTTCATTAGATATAGGTGTATGGTCCAAGGCAGATTCAGGATTTCTATAGAATGGGTGCACTACTGCGAAGATATGTACTACTTATTTATTTCACTTTAGTTATTTTTTTCATTCCTACTTAGATTTCTCTTTTTTTGAGCTGAGGATCTACCAGAAACAGTCTTTCTACCCCAATAAAGATAGGGATAAAGTCTGCTTACATCCTAAACTCTCAAACCCCACTTGTGAGATTATAGTTGGTATGTTGTTGTTGTTATTGTTGTTGTTGTTGTTGTAGTGGGTCTCAACCTTTAAGATTTTAGTATTGAATTTTTCGCTTTTATCAAAATATGAGTATGTAGGAAATACTGGTTCAATTGAACATGTCAATTTACTATAAGAAATTGAACGATTGCACAACAGTTGGGTCAATTCATAATTAAGAAAATATACCTATTAGAGCGGGGATAATTAAGCCTAGACCCAGGAGAAGTGTCCCAGATGCCATGGTAGGTGAACAGATTGCAACAGGATGGTCTGCCTGGCTTGTTGCAGCAGGCACTGAAGCCATTGATGGATCCAAGAAAACTCGAATCATTCCACATGCATGATAAGGTTGGTGACTGAGTTTATAGTGATGTATACAAGGCTCGTGACCTCGAACTCAGCAAAGTAGTTGCTCTAAAATAATTGAAGTTTGACATTCTCATCATTAAAAATGCCAAATTTGTGATGAAGGAAATCAACATTGTGTGAAGGCTTGATCACCTAAATGTTATAAAATTGGAAGGGTTATCATTAGTAAAACCAACAAGTTTCGATGTAAGAAAGCACAAGGACAATCACAAACATATGGGATGTTTTGTGACTTTAAAGTCACGTAATATAGGAAATTAATTCTCAAGAACAGGAATCAGGACATATATAGATTCTCTAGAGACATGTTGCCAATATATTCTTTGTATAGATTGCACCAGCTACTAATATTACCTGAAAGTCAAAAAAAAAAAATCCTACTAAAAGGAAGGTGTTGATGACTATACGATCTTGAATCGAGAATATAGTTCAGCTTAGGGACAATCTACAAGCATATCTGAATCAATTCTCAGTTGGGTCACTTAGATGCCCAGAATATATAAGGTGTCAGACAATGAACAATGGTTTTCATTCCAAAAGAAACAATTCACAAATAAACAAGCCCAGCATGTTTCATGGAAAGCTGTTAGGTCTAAAACTGACTTCTCCCAGGTGTGGGCATGGTCACCTAAACTCTATGTTATGCTGATCTTTGACTTGACTTGATGTACACGTGTCAGACGAGTGTGATAAGGGTGTAGGACACTCCCGATACTTCAAATGTACTAAAAATTAGCAAAAAACTAGAGATACCCCATACCATATACATATCCATAAGAGGATCTGTGTAATATAGCTTGCACTCAAAAACTAAGATTCTGGACAAGAATAAACCTCCAGGTTGACAAGTCTATTATGCTGCAACTTTTTTCTTAAATAACTGACTACATTAATATTTTAAAACATATCAATGTAAATTTGCAAATAGTAGAATAAATAAGCAGAGAATGTGTCTAAATTAGATGTTCTCATGACTGGACAAAAATGTAATAGCCAATAATGCACTAAACAAGGAATCTTACACCAGTTGTCACTTCAAAATGTCGCCATAGCTCTTCAATGTGTTCTTTCAAAATTTGAGATAGCCTTGTAATTGTGGAATGAATACTAACAACACTATTATCAAGTAGTCTGGTGCACTAAAGCTCCCTCTATACGTAGCTTACGAGGAAACACCTGACCAAAAGGATCTATCGTACGCAGTCTTACCTTACATTTCTGTAAGTAGTTGTTTCCAAGATCAGCAGTTGTAAGTTTCAGAGAATTTAGTTGGCCTCAAACTCTTTAGCAAATTTGGTACCCAGCTAATATGTTCTGGGAGTGACTACCGTAAAACATCACTAAGGAAATAAAGCATCAGTTAGACACTTAATGCATCTTCCTCATTGAGATCATTCCTGAATACATAGAAAATTGGTGCCAAGATCTAATTCATCCCTTGACACATATCTAATACCTAGATTTAGTTTCACAAATATAATGAGTATAATATTCAAAGCATCTTTGAAACAAAAGATAGACTTGGTCAATCCACTGCGGTTTGTATTATAAAGCCAAAAAGACTAGCTCTTAACTGGTGCGCTTTACATCCCGATCAATCTGTTTAGTAATTTTTGTGTCCTAAAAGCAAATATTATAAGACAAATTATCAACAGTAATAAGTTGTGACACACTCCTGTCAACTTAACAAATTTGCAGGCTTTTATTTTTCTATTCCATTTTGCAACAACAACAACATACCCAATATTTTATTTTTCTTTTCCATTTTGAAGGAACTAAAATGTTAATTATGTACAAAAGATAGTCAAGGTAGAATAAATATTTGTGTACAGTGTAATGTAAGTATGGTTAAGGAACTATACTATACAAGGAACTAGGAAAGAAAAAGCTTTAATTCACATGTATATAAACAAACAATTCTAAACTAAGACAGATATAATTGATGTTCACATTAACTCTACTAAATCAATTACCTAATTTGGCACATAAGTTTCTAAATACAGCTTATTTCCAAATGAACAACTAAACTCTTCTGTCCTAAAAATGAGATTTACAGTCATGGCCACTGAGATTAAAGTCATGACTCTAAAATCAATATGGCTTCTTGATAATTGGGACAATTCCTTTAGGGATTGCTGGGAATTCAGAGCTGAAGGATTCAGTGGGTGACAGCTATATCAGTATTTAATGATATGTAATTAGTAGAGTTATTTAGACTGTCAGTTAGGTAGTTATGTAACTAATCCAATTAGACAAGTGTAGCCTCAAGTAGAGTAGTATATAAGCAGCATTATGCTTTCTTATTCTATAAGTTTTTAGATTGAATGGAAGATATTTTTCTCAATTCTCCTCTCTCTCATCATCAAGCTTCTCTACTCTTCCATGGCTAAACTTTAACATGGTATTAGAGATCAGTGTTTCCTCTCTTTTCAGTCATGGCGGAAGGTAGAGATTGACGAGAGGATACTACATTCATTCCAATTTTCCCAATTTTTTCATTTCCATAGCGATTTTAGCTCAATTAGGGCAAATTTGATTGTGAAAACTCGGTGTGCATTTTAGCATTACTTTAATTTCTTCTTCTCCCTGTGATTTCTCTCGATTCTGAGTACTGCTATAGCTCCCGACATTGGAGGAACTATTTTATCTCAAACAAAAAATTCACAGAGCACTCATTAGGAGTATCAGGTATATCACAATCATCCGTTATATGTTCATCTTTTTGACACACAAGGTGTTATTCTTACTTCTATTAAACTTCAAGGTTCTGAAAACTATTTACTTTGGAGTAAATCGATGAAACTAGTGCTACAAGTCAAAAACAAGCTAAGTTTTGTTCTAGGAATGTGTAAAAAAAGACCAGTATGATTCTAGTCTTCATGATTTATGGTAAAGATATAATGCTATTGTATTAGGCTGGATTATGAACATGATTTCTAAGGACCTAATTAGTGTTTTCATTTACGGATCTGATGCACATAGGGTGTGGGAAGACAGTAGAGAAAGGTTTGACAAAGTAAATGCATCTAAAGCCTTTTTTCTTCGTAAGGAGATTGCTACACTCACACAAGACACATCATTTATATCTAGTTACTTCACAAAGATGAGGGAACTTTAGGATGAACTTGAGGCAATAGTCCCTTCACCTAGTTGTTCATATCCTGAATTAAAGAATTATACTGAACATTTCCACTTGCAGAGGTTATGGAAATTTTTAATGGGATTAAATGAGTCTTATGATCACTCAAGAAGCCAAATCCTCATGATCTATTCACTTCCCAATATTAATCAAGCCTAAGCAATGATTATTAATGTTAAGAGTCAAGGGAAGAGCATACTTAGTAATGCAGGAGGTTTGGTACACGAAGTTGGAGATTCAACTGCTCTTATGAGCAACAGAGGTTCAAATCATAACAATAGCACCACTGGAGGTTTTAATTTTGGTTACAACAGTGGCTTTAATTCCGGTTACAATAGTGGATTTAGACCTACAAACAATCCTGGCAAGTCAGGGTTGTTCTATGACTACTGCAAGATCAAAGGTCATACCAAGGATGTATATAGAAGGCTGCATAGATATCCAGCTGATTGGAAGTACAAGAAGAAAGGGAATAAGTCAGGATCCTATGCTCATAATACTGTGAACACAGGATATACTTTAGTTCCTGATAAGCAGCAATCCTATGTTCAATAGCCAAAACCTCCATCAGCATCTACTTCCTCACACTCTGACTCATTCTTTTCTAAATATCAATTTGTTCCTTTCTTCACCAAAGAACAGCATTCTCAGATTTTGTATATGCTTCAAAGAGGTAAGGACTATATCTCTGAGCCAATTGCTAATATAGCTAAGGTTGGCATGACAGGATCAAGTTCAAGTACAGGTAGTATAGGTACTGTCACTACTTCCTTGTCTCGTCTCATTCAATCTAAATAGATAGTGGACACTGGAGCTTCTAACCACATGGTTCACAATATCCAACTACTGTAAAAAGGTTAAAAGATTAGATGCACCTCAAGGGAGTAAGGTGCAATTACCAGCTAGAAAGGAACTAGGTATCAGTCACATGGGTAATTCATGTGTATTTCAGGATAAGTCTATACAAAATGTGCTATATATCCCAGAATTCAAATATAATGTGTTCTCTGTCTCAAAATTAACCAAGGAGTTGCAATGTATGGTGGGATTTTTTTCCTGATTATTGTGTCTTTCAGGACATCTCCGTTGGTAAGGTGATAGGGATTGGTAAGAAGGATGATGGCTTGTACATCTTGAAGGCAGATTCTTATAAGGATGTAAGCCAAGACTCTGAAAGTTCAACTTGTATTTCCACTAATATACATGCTAGTTATTATACTTCTTCTTCTTCTGAAAATAATGGTGTTGATAGAATATTATGGAATAGAAGGTTAGGTTATGCACCTCTTAAGGTCTTGACTCATGTTTTCTTTTTTACAGCATGTACTTGTAAAGGATCATGTTTTTACTGTTTGTCCTCTTGCTAAATAATCAAGGCTATCCTTTCCTACTAGTGTGTCTACTTCTACTCATCCTTTTGCTTTAATACATGCTGATATTTGGGGGGCCTATAGAGTGCCTACATATGATGGTAAAATATTTTTCCTTACCTTGGTTGATGATTACTCTAAATACTATTGGATTTTCTTGCTAACTACTAAAGCTGATACAATAGTAGTCCTCGGAGATTTTTTAGCTCATGTTCAAACTCATTTTGAGTGTATGGTTAAATGACTAAGAACTGATAATGGATCAAAGTTCTTCAATGATCAAGTATGTAGATTGCTTAAGAAATATGGAATTCATCATCAAAGTTCCTGTGTTTATACACCCCATCAGAATGGGGTGGTTGAGAGAAGACACAAGTCAATATTAAACATGGCCAGGGCACTCAGATTCCAGGCTCTTATTCCCTTGAAGTATTGGGGTCAGTGTGTTTCTACTGCTATTTATCTGTTAAACAGGTTGTCTAGTAATGTGTTAAAAAGACAGACCCCTTTTGAATAGTTGTTTCACAGGTTCCTTCTTTACAAAATCTGAGAGTGTTTGGGAGTATGTGTTATGCTACAAGGGTGAAGAGGATGGACAACTTTAGTCCTAAAGTTGTTCCTTTTGTATTCATGCGATATTTTTCTTCCTAGAAAGGATATATCCTCCTTGATCTCACCACCAAGGAGTTTTTTGTTAGTAGGGCTACTGTCTTTAAGGAATCTGTCTTTCCTTTCCACACTATGACTACTTCACCTTCTCCTATGTTCTTTGTACTTAAGTTTACAGATGATAAACCACTTGAGCCTCTAGTTGTTGCTCCTTTTCAACCTTTACCTGTACCACCTGGTGTTTTTTCTTTTTTTTCTTCTCCAATTTCTTCTGAGTCTATTTCTTCTCCAGCTCAAGTTCCTGCAGTCAGAAGATCCACCAGACCTATTAAACCACCAACTTGGATGACATAATATGTCATTCCTCATATACAGACCACATGATCCTACCCTTTGTCCAATTATGTCTCATATGAGCATCTCTCTCTTGTCTATAGGGCTAACTTAACTACATTCTCTGCTATCACAGATTCCACTTCCTTTGCTGAAGCAAGTAGTGATCTTTTATTGATTTAAGTTACGCACGCTGAGCTTGATATTTTAGCTAATAACCACACTTGGTCAATTGTAGACCTACCACCTAACAAGATTTCTATTAGGTGCAAATGGGTGTTCAAGGTCAAATATAAGTCTTCAGGAGAAGTGGAAAGGTATAAAGCAAAGATGGTATCTAAGGGCTATAGTCAACAAGCTGGTCTTGATTACACTGAGACCTTCTCACTTGTGGCTAAGATGGTAACTGTGAGGACTGTGGTTGCTTTGGAAACATCTGCTGCATGGTACATTTTTAAATGGATGTTCACAATGCTTTTCTTCAAGGTGATCTAGTTGAGGATGTTTACATAACTATTCCTGAGGGCTTTTCCAGGTGGGTGGGGGTGGGGGGGGGGGTCTCACAAAGTTTGCAAGCTACATAAATCTCTATATGGCCTGAAATAAGTCCCCAGACAGTGGAACTTAAAGCTTACAGATGCACTTACTAACATGGGCTTTATAAAATCTTATTTTGATTATTCTCTATTCACTCAACACAAGAATGGTGATATTCTCGTAGTGTTGATAAATTTGGATGATTTTCTAGTGACTGGCAGCAATATAAGCCTCATTCAACAAGTCAAGCTTGATCTACGGTCTAGATTCAAGATGAAAGACTTAAGTGAACTAAATTATTTTTTAGGTATTGAATTTTCTAAATCTAAGTCAGGGATCCATTTATGCCAAAGAAAATATGCCCTGGAACTTGTGTCTGAGTTGGGGTTGACAAGAAGAAAACCAGCAGGGACTCCTATGGAGTTCAATAAAAACTTACATCAGTAGAGTTTGATAGAATTGCTCATCCTGAAGGTACTGAACATGACACTTTACTGGTAGAGCAAGGAGCTTATCAAAGAGTAGTAGGTAGACTTCTGTACTTGACAATGACTAGGCCTGATCTGGCCTTTGTAGTGTAAGGTCTTAGCCAGAATATGCATACACCTAGGATGTCACACATGGAAGCAGCCATGAGAGTGGTTAAATACATTAAAGGAATAGCAGGACTTGGCTTATTCATGCCAGCAAAGGGTGATCTAAAGTTGATAGCTTATTGTGACTCTAATTGGGCGTCATGTGTGAAAGCAAGGAAGTCAATCACAGGGTATGTAGTCAAGCTTGGAGATACCTTGATATCCTGAAAATCAAAGAAACAACAAATAGTTTGTAGAAGTTCTATTGAAGCTGAATTCAGAAGCATGACTTCAATTATTGCAGAGGTTGTTTGGCTAACTGGATTGCTAAAGGAGCTGGGAACTGAGGCTAAATTTCCTATAGATTTATTTTGTGATAGCAAGGCTGCTATACAGATCGCAGCTCATCTTATATTTCATGAAAGAACCAAGCACCTAGACATTGACTATCATTTTGTTAGAGAAAAGATACAAGCAGGACTCATTCATACTCAACACATTGGTACAAAAGAGCAAGTAGATGACTTACTAAAGCACTGTGTAGACCACAACATTTTTCATTTAGTGACTAAGCTGGGATGAAGAACCTATTTTCATCCATTAGCTTGAGGGGGAGTGTTGGGAATTCAGAGCTGAAGGATTCAGTGGATGACAACTGTATCAGTATTTAATGATATGTAATTAGTAGAGTTAGTTAGACTATTAGTTAGGCAGTTATGTAACTAATTCGATTAGACTAGTGTAGCCTTAAGTAGAGTAGTTTATAAGCAACATTATGCTTTCTTATTCTGTAAGTTTTCAAATTGAATGGAAGATATTTTTCTCAATTCTCCTCTCTATCTCTTCATCTAGCTTTACTACTCTTCCAAGTCTAAACTTTAACAACAAGCATGGGATAACTTCACATAATTGATAACTTCAAATTCAACTATTAATTAAAAAAATTAACACTTACCAAAAGAAATAATAAAATACACAACATGGATGAACAGAACTAAATTAATGGGTCAAAGAGATCACTCACCAGCTTAATTGCTACCTCTTCATTAGTCTTTATATTAGTACCTACACCACAGAATCACTACAAAAAGAAACACAAGTAAAGAGACAACATTAATCAATCAACACATAAAAAATAGAGTGAGAAGTTTTTGGAAAAAAAAATGAACAGAGATAGATCTGTCCAATATATCCGCTACCAATTTTCCAACCGATTCATTACTAGTTCCTAATACCAGGCTCTATCAAAACCCCAATTAGTTACTGAATTTCCAGAAGCCACCAAAACCATTCAAAAGAAAGAAAAAAACACATTTAGTAATCTTAGTACAGAGATCTAAGAGACATCGACTGAAATTTCTATCTTCTTTAGCCCACGAGAACAGAAATTTCTGCTGAAATTATGAATCGCTGAGCTGAAATAAGAAAAAATTAGTGAAATTAGTGAGCTAAGCTTCGAGATTTAAGGAATTGAGCAAAGATTTGAGTTGAGCTTCGAGGGATTTGAGGGTTGTGAGATAAATATGTGACATAAATATTTACTCTTTTTTGGCCAATTAGAAATAGGAGTGAGAGTAAAATATTTTGGAGGGAGAGTTAAATTTTTTAATGAAAATTTTAGGCCACACTTGTAAAGTATTGTGTTTAGAAGTATAAAAATAATACGCTTAAAAGTATAGTCGTATGTGTAAATAAGTATTGCCAATTATATCATGATGTGGAAATGCTTGTAAAGTGTGGCCTATATCATTAAAGGCCATGCTTTAAAAGCGTTGTCAATATTAATGTGGCCAGAAGCTAAAAAAACTAAGGTTACTGTCACGACCCAATTTCTCAGGTCATGATGACACATACTATAACCCACCAGTAGGTAAGCCAACCCCTAGTCCGAAATAGCTAGTAACGAACTACCAATAGAAATAAAAGAAATAGCATAATAAATATAATAGGAAGGCTAATAATAATCCCAAAACCTGGTAAAGCCAGTACAAGAGCTTCTAATACAACAGGAGTACAAGTGAAATACATGAAAAGTGTATCTATACAACCGTCTCTGATACAATGTAGAGAACAACCTAACAATAAGAGAGAGAGTAGGGATACTCCAAAACATCAGGAGCTCACCCCGAATCTCCGATCCATAGCTGCTTCGTACGATACTCACATCAACGGCGATAACCCGTACTATAACCTGCAGGTTGCAGAAGTGTAGTGTGAGTTCCAAACACGTGGTACTCAATAGGCATCGACCAACTGAGCTCTAGAAATAATGTAAGCATAAAATAACATGTAAGGCATGAATACACTACAGGCAACGATCCAGGAAAACCAAGCATAAAGGGGCTAATGGTGCAATAAGGATACACTATCCTATTCTAGCAGTAATCCGGGACTAAAGTGCAATACTGTATATCACTGGCCAGTATACAAATGAAGAGTGAAAGAAGGATATATAATAGTAGTACAAGTCCAAAGGATACATATACAATATAAATAGATAAGGACAGAGAGGGATTGTAACACCCCGTATTCTATAGACACTACTCTTACTTATATGGAAAATGGTACAGACTTATGGCAATAGGTGATGGAATAACTAGTTCTTTGATTCAAGTACAACACTTCGTACATTTTCAAAACTTGTGCGACTAACCTAACATGGATAAAAGTATTTAAACTTGAGATAATAAGGACATACTTAAGTGTAAAATTAAAGTTAAGTGGTGAATTAAGGTAGAAGGATTAAGACGTTGGAAAACGGGGAGAACATAAGTGAGGTGCTTCCGTGACTTAATTAAGATAGTAGGTGTATCATCTATTTAACCTATTGGGCTACATTTGGACCTATGTTAATGGACTGAATTGAGGTCCAAACTAAGTACATAAAATAGGGAAGATAACCAGCCCAACACCTAAATATCACTAAGGCCCAACATGCTATGATCCAACTAGAATTAGCCCAAGTAAGTGGACTGTTTTGGACAGCTTATATAGCCAAGTAGGTGCATCACCTACTTGGACTATTTTTGACCAAAAATTGGATAAGAATGAGATAAAAGAGGTGGCTAAGAGGGTTTATAAAGAGCTGGAATTCAGCTCATTTATCCATTCATTTCATTTTCCAAAAACAGAAAATTAAAACACTCTCTCCTCTCTCAAACCCCAAACAGCCGCCCTAGTTTTCCTTTAGGGTTCTAGGACTAATCTCCCATTTTGCAAGCCTTGGTAAGTGTTTAACCTTATAGATTAATGTTATATATGTATAATAGGTTGTGTAAAAAATGTTGGTGGTGTTTAAAATGTATAGGGCAGTCCCTTAATTAAGTTGGCAGTCCACTTGTGTTGGTTTTGATGAATTTGTCTTCCTTGTGGCTTGGACTTGTATAGGGGCTTAGGGTGTTGAAGAAATTAAGTTATGATGATGAAATTCCAGTATATTAAAGTGTGTTTCTGCCCCTGAATCGTTCCTTTTATGTATGGCTTGATGGAAATGTTTATATGTGTTGGTAAATGGAACGTTTGTTGTAGTGAAAAGAGAACACTCTTTTGTTATGTTAATCTGAATTTTGGAACTGTTGTGGAATGATTTTGGTATGCTACTGTGGAAGGCAGTATGGTTACCTTATGGTGTGAATATATGGAGTTTCATTGGAGTGGAAATGTAAAGGATAAACTAGGTAGGTAATCCTACCGGTTTGTAACGGTTATGTTTGTTTGTGGACTGTTTTGGTGGTGTGTGGACTGATTTGGTGTTGTTGTTTTGCAAAAGCAGTAAGTGTTAGGGTAATGTGGTTGAATACTGTTATCTGGTAGTATAATGAAAGGGGGAGTGATGCAAAATGTGTTTTGGAGGTTGGACGGTTTCTACTTTCTGTTAAGCACCTACTTACCGTCTTGTGAACTTATAATGTAGCTAGCCGTTAATGTTTGCTCCATTATGTACTTGTGTTGTAGAGTAACACATAAGGAAGGAGATGAGTCATTGTAGTTACATATTGAGAATATAAGGTATGTAAGGTTATTCTTTTCCGCATTCTTCTGCAGCATCTAGTATTCATATTATCATAACACTTGTCCTATCCCCAAAGGGTTGTACAATATCTCATTTCAAAATTAGTAGCACTGTTATAAATGTATCGCTCTTATAACTAAAGAATGAAGTAATGTGAGTAATTGTGAAATGGTTAATGTTGAAAATGGGTGGTATCTCATGGAGTGAAAGAAACACTCGCATGAATGTCGATCCCATTATTACGGGTGGTATCCCATGGGATAAAAGGAACATCCGCATGGATGGCGATCCCGATTATTATGTTATTTCCCACTGATCAGTTGGGCCTGGGCATGACATGATTGATGATTGATGATGTACAGTAAAGTAAAGTAAAGTACAGTAAAGTAAAGGAAGCAATGTACATGATTCCACATATATACCATATGGTAGTTATTTATATCGTTCTTTCACTTGTACTTAATTCCATTGAAGTGCTTATATCTCATACAGTTACTTATAGCCTTACATACTCAGTACATTCTTTCGTAATGACGTCCCTTGGGGGACTTACCTTACGTGCTGCAGGTACAGGTACTAGTAGACCTCCTCGGTAGGCCACGGGTCATCTACAGAATATTGGTGAGCTCCAGTTCGGTTCGGGGCTTTCCGAGTCATATGTATATGTGGTTTTGGTGCTGCATAAGCATTGTATATAAAGTGGGAAATTATACCGACTATATTTTGGGTTTTATAGCTGTTAGAGGCTTTGTATACGTTATACAGTTGAAGGAGGGAATGTTGTGTGTTTTTTTCTCAACCATATGGCTCCAACGGCCATGTCTCATGTTTATATAAATGTTCTTATTAGATTTATATTATTGATATGTTGTGTCCATAAGTGATTGAATGCTAGCCTATTGACAACAAGTATGCGAACGTATAGAATGGTTCTCTCGGGCCTTAACGACTTCGGGTGCCATGTCCGCCCCAATGGGATTTGAGGTGTGACAGGGATATACGGTGATACCATACATATAAGTATACATGTAGGGCTAACTCAAAGATAACTACCTGAAGGAGTCAACCTAATATCTCGGGGTCCCTATCCAAGTAAAGAAGCTATACTAGCATCATCAAACCTCTACCCAAAGGGGATGACTAATCCTGGGATAAACAATATAACTCACCGAGAAGATAAAGGAAACAGAAATGTACCTCCATTCTCAGGTAACAGTCCATAACCAACCTACCACGAACTAACCATAATAACTAATAATAAAGTAATCGACTAGCCCGAATAGACAAGATACCTAACCAAGCCCTCATAAGCCTAGAAGGTTCACGGAATCACTCAGAAAACAGCAACCATATCCTGTACCTATATAGACCCCCATAAGACCGATAGATACCGGTACCAAACAAACATACTAGTGATAGGAAATGCATATGAATGGATGAATGCAACATAAACTGAAATGCCATAACCCTGTCATGGACACCGAACTCAAACCGATTCCATAACCTCAACCCTTAAGTACCAAGTACCATACCATACCAAGTATATACATGTAACACCCCATACATTTTGGAACCTAGTTGATTACCGTAACACTTATGGAATTATTTAAACATGAGAATTTTGGTGTATTATACATTAAATTTGTGGGCGAAGTTAATTTTGTGATTTGGGCCCCAAATGAGGCCCAAAATGAAGTAAAAGACATGGCCCAAATGGGGCAAAAGACCCATTCTACCATTGACCAAGTAAACACAACATTTAAGACTAAGTATGTGGACAAGGATGACCATTGAGGGACTATATAAGGCAAGGAAAATCAGATTTTATTCATTAGAGACACACATGCCAAATCTAGAAATTTCCACAAGATATTTCTCATCTCACAAACCCTAAGCCTTCATTCCTTTGGACAAGATCATTCCTTTGTAAGTATTGGTAAGTTTTTACTTTCATGGTTTAATATATGACATGCTTAAGATGGTGCATAAATCATGTTGGTTATGTTGACACAGTGTTGGACAATTTACTATGTGTAAAACTGTCTATGTTTGCAATCGAAAAAGGGTTTTGCCTTATAAACTTGAAAATGGACTTGTGGTCTTGAAGGAAGTGAACTTGATGGATTCAATATTGACATGTGATATGTGATTATACCATTAAATTTTTTTATCCTTGTACATAATTTTTGGAATTGTTATTACAAAATTGTGCATGGACTTGGTGGTGTATTGAAGGGAAAATATGGTTTTGGTGATGTTCATGTGTGTTGTGAAACCATAGTTGATTGTTGGCATCCAAATTGACCTAAATTATGTAAAGGGAAGTTTATTTATGGCCATGGACCATTTATTACAAAAAAAAAGACCTAAAAGAGACCCATTTTGGCCAAAATGGGCACCCGCCCTCGCAGACGAAGGCACCTGCGGGCGCAGGTGACTTCGCAGGTTCCCCTGGACACTGCCAAGGGTCACCTGCAGATGCATGTCAGCCACCTGCGGGAGCAGGTGGCTTTGCAGGTCACCCCAGAATGTCATTGTGTATGGTTTTGTCTCTCTTTGATCCCTGAAGGCCCCTATACCCTTTTTAGATGTAATTATCAACTTATGATATCTTTTTAATGACTTTAAGGGGTCGTATGGAGTCATGTTAGATTATATTAATTATGGATTGTTGTTCATATGTTGTTATGAGGCAATTTGATGGAGTAATTATGACGGAATGATAATGAGGAAGCGTAAAGGATAAACGTGGTGTGAAATGCTATTGGTTTATGATATCTTGGGTGATGTGTGACATGTATTGGTAACGGTAATGCAATACATGATATTGTAAGAGGGTGAAATGACGTTGTATGACAGTTACGTAACTTGTTGTCATGTTATGCATTTGTAATGTAGTTAGTTATTAGCGGGAGCTTCGTGATGTACTTGTGTTGTAGAGTAAAATGTAAGGAAGGAGCTGGATTGTTGTATTCACATATAGGACTGTATATTCATATTGGTAAGATAAGGTATGTAAGGTTACTCTTTCCGTATCCTTCTGCAGCACATAGTATTCATATTGACATGGTACTTGTTCCATTCCGAAGTGTTCTAAAGTATCCCAACTCAGGTTGACATATATTGTTATTCACATGTTTATTATTCTTAGACCAAATTACGGTTCACATGTTTATTATTCATTGAACGAGGTTCCAAAGCTCTTGTAATGTTGTAACTACTAAAAGAACTATCTCAAAGAAAGTAATGATGTAAAGAGAATCTATTCATTCTTGAGTAGTATTTCCAATAAAGTTACATTCTAAAGTTCCAATGATGTTATGACTATCAACGTGTCAATCTCACAGAAGTAAAGAAATGAAGTAATGTATTACTCTTATAATGAAAGAATGAAGTGATGTATAATTGTTTGTATATTCTTGAGTGACATCCCAGGGGCGACATAAAAGCCTAGCATTGGTTAATATAACATCCCAGGGGTCAAAGTACCTAGCATGGGTTAATAACATCCCAGAGGCGACATAAAAGCCTAGCATGGGTTAATATAACATCCCAGGGGTTAAAATACCTAGCATGGGTTAATCTCATCCCACGGGCGACAGAAAAGCCTAGCATGGGTAGAACGATAAAGATGAACAAATGTAAAAGCAAAAGAAGTAAAGGACGTAATGTACATAGTTCCAAACTTATAGACTGATGGTTTATCCATATTGGGTATTTTCTTATAATTATTTATTGAAGTTCTTATGTATTGATGCAGTTTCTTATAGCCTTACATACTTAGTACATTCTTCGTACTGACGTCCCTTATGGGACTTACCTTACGTGCTGCAGGTGCAGGTGCTAGTAGACCTTTACAGTAGGTTGCTGGTCATTTGCAGAACTTTGGTGAGCTCCAGTTGGTTCGGGGCTTTCCAAGTCACAGTTGTACACTTGTTTTGGTATTGTAAATGTTGTATAAAGCGGGGACTTGTCCCGACTTTAGGATGGTTATGTATATGCATCTGTTAGAGGCTTTGTAGACGTATGTGGGAATATGAATGTAAAGGGATGTATGTCCATTTTGACTTGATGGCCCTAACGGCCAAGTTTCTTATATGTATATAATACATGTTTCCATAACTTCCGCTATTAGCATCTAGTATGTATACGTGATGATGATGTTTTTTGAATGACATGCATATGAATGGACATGAGCAAAGATTGGTTCTCTCGGTCCTTATCGGCTTCGGGTGTCAGCTCGCCTCAATGGGATTTGGGGCGTGACAATACACCTCCTCCAGCTCACCTAGCTCACAAAGGCAGGACCTATGGTGACCATCCTTCTTAAGCACGACGGCTCTTGGATGAAGGGGCATCCTAGGGGATTCGGGAAATCCATATACACTACCTGGTCCCGATTCAAAACTTCCAATAATCATCATAATCCATCTACTTTGTCCAGTATCGGATATTACATATATATATATATTAGTGCACGGACTAGAACCATAACTAAAAGGATATAAATCCGTAAATCCATTGCTCGAGATCATGCTCGGGACTAAATCATCATAATCATGTACAAATGGTCGAAATATCCCTCGATATAAGTAAATAGTAGTGGTAAAATGATTGGATAAGTAATGGACCAGAATCAACCTCGATCGAAGTTCTAAAACCTCATCTTTTGTTCCAAAAGCTCATAATCCAATAAATAAGGTGGTACGATTCCCATTGTAAAATAATTCATATTTAAAGTGAAAAGTGAGAATAAACCCATTTTTGAAAATAGTAGTAAAATCAAGGTTTTGGTTGGAATTGTACCCCTAAGTGAGCATGAATGCACCTAAAAGTATGCATGCCATCACCAGTATCCAAACAAAACCCCTATAAGCGCCAAAGCATCTGTAATCTATAATTATGTCCCTTTAGGGATAAAATACTTACCTGGAGTCCAACTGCCATTGTAACCACGGCCTCGGGCCCAATAATATATAATCAACATAATAATGCCTCATAAATCGGAAAACTACGATAAATGAGGCCGTAAACTCAATAAAGGATCTAATCGGGGAAAAATACTATCCAATTCACTAAGTTGAATGGTAAACCTTATACTAAAGGATCCTTAATCATCAACTATGGTTATCATTCTTATAATCAAGGGTAATAGGATTCTATGGCCATAACAAGCAACCTATGCTAAGTTTCGGGTCACACTTATACCCCGAGTTCCCTAAATAGGCTAAGTCATGATTTACTAGTCATAATCATATCCTTTAATCCCTACCTAGTATGCAATTGATACTATACACAATCTCATAGAGGAAAGTAGACAGAAGCCTACTTTGGTGCCAAACCACAACACTTAAATCATCCATAATTTGTTCGTCCTTGCTCCACGATCCCGAATCGACGTCACACTATAAAATAGTAACCTATACGTCATTACGAGTAAAACGATACCCATATTGCACTATAATATTTCGGGCCCAAAATTGGATCAATAATGGACCATGGGACCCGCTAACGAAATTCCAAAATTGAATCTGTCACGAGGTCCCTAGAAGGAGAAGGAATGTGTCCTCAAAAGTTGAGCACAAATGGAGCACAATTTGGGGCCCAAATCATCCCCTAAAGTATAGGGATTTAAAGCCCTAATTTCTAAGAATTAACAAGGAAAACGCAGAATTCTATGAGTAAAAATAATGGGAAATGATCAAGGGAAGTTAAACCAAGTTACCTTAGCCTCAAGAATGATTTCCCACACTTTCCCACGCTCTAAGCTCCAACAATGGCGGAAAAAAGAGTTTTTGAATCACAATTTTAATCGGGAATCAAGAAAAACGAAATGGTTATTCTTGGAAAATAGGATAAGTGAAGGTAAAATGACATATCCAATGATCATACGAGACCAAATCATTGAGAATCCCCTAAAATGGAGCTTCTTAGCTCCCTAAATGTCAAAAATACTAAGACCTCGCAATATGCCGATTTAAACACTGCCCAGGTGCAATTTTTGTTCTTCGCAGTCACGGGACCCCCACTGCTTTCGCTAAGAACAAACTTTGGAGTTGACCAATCAAAAAATGTTCCTTCTTCACTTTCGCGGGCCCCCAACCACGTTCGCGAAGAAGAACCTCCGCACCAGAAAACCAACAATTTCAAAAACTTATTTTGGACACTCGGAACTCATCCGGAACCCTATAAACATGAACCAATAGTGAAAATTGATCATAGAACACATTTTGGATCCAATGGAATCATCGTATTTATGAAAAAAGGTAGTTTACAATAAATTAACCCCCAGAACCCCTTTTAGGCTATTTTAACTAATTGTCGCCTAAACGCTCAAAACGAAGTATAAAGGCTCGGGACCCAAAAAAACTATGCTTCTAACCCAAAATCGACATTATGGACTCAACGGGACCATCGAAACTTTTATCCAAGATTGTTTCGACAAAAAGTGGGTCCCACACCTATAGTTTCATTTTAACCAATTTCTAACCAATAGCCCAAAATGAGTCTGGAAGCCTTGGGGCCTGAACCAAGCATCCTTCTAGCCTAAAATCAATGTTTCGGAGCTGATGGCGCTGTCAGAATTTCCATTTGAGATTGTCTACTAGGAGTTTTTGTACGAGACCAATTCCTTAACACCGAAAGCTTCAAAACAGGAAAATGAACCTAAAATCCAAATGAATTATCCGATGACCGAACTGACAGTTTCGGCTAGTCATAAATGGCATGTAGCCACTGTGGGAAAGCTTGAAATACCGAAATATACAAAAATCAAGAAAATAAGCTGAGGGTCATTACAGTTACGCTTTAAAAGAGTAACCAAAAATATTTTAGGCAACACTTTACAAGCGTTGTCCAGATTAGTGTGGCAAAAAGACTAAAATATTGTAGTGTGTGGTTTGAAAGATAGTGATATTATTATTAATTAAAATCAATATTTGATCATTAAAATTTATGTGTTCTTGACGTGAAATATAAATTTAATTTCTAATTTAAGTCTCATATTTTATGTTTAACGAAAGGAAAATCAAGTAGATAGAAGATGCAAGATTGATTATTTATTTAATGGATTTAAGTGGAAGGAACTAAAAAAGATTGGTTTTGTAATCTTTTAGAAATTCATTTTTAGTTTATATCATCTTTAGAAGCAATTTTTATTTTTACACATAAGAGATCTAAAAGTATCATACAAAAAATAAGAAATCTAAAAGGTTTATTTTCTTCTATTCAAATCGAAAATGTCTATAGAAGACCATCTCCTCGATTAAAGACTACTTTGCAATCAAAAAATATGAAAAAGTACAGCTTGTACAAATTAGGCTAGATTGCCAGTTTTCAGTTATGTTATGAGTTTTTAGCCATTATTTGAAAAGTAATAGGTAAATAGCCATACTTTCATACGAAAATAAAATTCAAACAAAAATATCCTTACTTAGGATACATAAGAACTTATAAAGATTTGAACCCCGTGATTTGTTTCTTGATTTTGATGTTATTAACGTTTGAATCTCATGAACTTGATTTTAGATAGAGGTGGCAAAATTAGATCATGAAAGCATAACCCATCAAAGTTAGAGCAACTTATTGACCCGTCCATTTATCAGCTCAATTCATTTCGTCCCATCCAAACTTGGGTTGATATGTAGCCCAAATTGACCATAAAAATCTTGTTGATATTTGATATATATATATAAGAAAAAACATAGTTTTATTAGGTACTGAAAAATTATAAAAGAATAAACAAAGTAATTAATACTTAGTAAGAATTGTGTGAATTGGGTTATGACCCGCTTTTTAGTTTATTTTAGCCCAATAAATTTCAGCCCAAGTAACTTTTGGACGGTCAATAATCCAAATATTTACAAACTCAATCCTTTTTTACTCGCCTAAATACAACCCAAGTAACTTTTGGACGGTCAATAACCCCATTTTGACCCCTCCAAATTCAGCCCAACTTGCTTATTTGACACTTTTAATTTAGGAACTCCAACAAATATTAATCCCATGAATTTTTCCTTATTGGTTTTGAACCTTTAAGCCTTTCAATCTCATGAATTGTTTCTTGATTTTAGAACCCCAACAAATTTTTGAATCTTAAGATCAGTCGTTCTTGCTTGTGAACTAATTATAAAGGTTTGAACCACATGTGTCATTCATTGATTTTGAAACTTTGGCAACTCTTTTAACCAACATGAATCGTTCCTTGTTTTTTAAAATTCAGTAAATTTTTTAATCTATGAATCGTTCCTTTATTTAAACTTATAAATATTTGAACCCCATGAATCTTTCCTTAATTTGAAACTCCAACAAGCTTTTAACTCATGAATTGAAGTTTATTAGGTTCCACTTGTCAATCCTTTAAATTTCAACACTGTTTGTTGAAGTTGTTCCATGTTTTAGAAGAAGAATAATCACAAGAAAGTACATGTTGCGTGAACTTCTATCATATATTAACCTGCCTTTTAGTTTCTTACTCAAAATAACCCTTTTGTATATAATATGTGTAACAACTGCATAGTTTTTTATACTTTGAACCTATTTCTCCAATTTGACCCTTTCCATAACTTTCTTATGTTATTTATGACTTGCTAGTATGGGTAGCACAGTTACTAAGGTGTTCAGATGCATTGTAGAGAAGGAATTTTATTTTTGGAAGTTTAGAAATGAGAAGTGTAATCGAAGTCAACATTTTAGGTTAACGAGTTCAAATTTGAGTTTTGATAGTTCCATGAGTTCCAAAGGATGGTTTATAACTTAGTCAGATGTTTTGCACGATTCTCACGGAATTCAGGAGTAATTTAGATCATTGATTGAGTTGTCATTTAAGTTTGTAAATTTGAGTTGACTACTTTCAATAATTGGTCAAGACGACTTCGGATCCGTGATTTGATGATTCCAACAAGTCCGATAAGTATTTTTGGATTGATTTACATATTTGGTTTGTGTCTGGAGAGTTTCGGATGAGTTTTAGGTGCTTGTTTGAAGATTAGCGTCTTGACGTTGTTGAGAGTCACAACCCAAAAAATTATAGATTATGATGACACCTACCCCAACCGACCATGGTAGGTGAGCCTGACTCAACAACTCAGAATATCAAAATAATGGAAATAACAACTAAACCACACACAATGACAAAAACAATAGTAAATAATGTGTCACAACACATCATTAAGGAAACAATTGGACAAGACAAAACTAAAATAAATCCCAACACTTATAAGTCATAAGTATAAAAGTGACGCTACAAAATCCCAATCAAAATAAAAGACTATCTGAGATACAAAAATAAGATAGAACATAAGATAGATGAAGTTATAGTAATCTCCATACAGGGCAAAGCTCACCACAACTTCGAATACCTTAGAAAACCAAAATCACGATCAGCGGCACTCATATCGGGATCTACACCAAAAGAATTCAGGAAGTAGGAGTGAGTACAGTCCACTTATACTCAGTAGACACCATAGGCCAACTAAGCTCAAGCAGAAAACTATATCAAGTAAAGAATACAAAAATAATGCCGCTTGCAAAAAAAGTCTCAGCAATTCAATGACAATAAATAGCACAGTTTATCTCATTCTCAAAGATAATCATAATAAATGATGCAAATGCAATGATATAGGATGCTATGCAATGACCAATGCCTACTGTATACACCCTTCTGATATTTTTCACTGTAGGACAGGACTCGTGGGGGAATTGCAAGATCTGTATATAATCACTTGAATATCATTCGATAGCATCATACCTCACCATTGACAGCGCAACAGACCACTCAAAATATCAAACTTCACCATCTGGCAAACACAATGGATCATCCGATTAAACATTCAATTTCCTCACAATATCACTCTTCAGAGATCTATGAGATGATGAGTATTCATGAATATGCAAGTAAAAAATGGAACCAAATACAACAGAATATTCAACATCTTAGTTTCATAATCAATTCATAAACATAGGCTACAAGCCTCAACATCATACCAGGGATTCAAGTCCCATATCACCAAGATAATATAAGCATCTAATAGGGAATCATAACGATAATTCATCTCATTTAGAACTCAAAATCAATAAATTGTCTTAACCCATAGTATATTTTATACAATAAGCCCCCACCCAAGCAAAGTATGAAAGAAGTTAAGTCATAACCTACCTCAAAGCTACACCACAAGTTTCTAAAGATCACAAACTTGTCTTTCCCTTATGAATGGCCTTGAAATGCAACCAACAACAACATACCCAGCGTATTCCCACCAGGTGGGGTCTGGGGAGTGTAAAGTGTACGCAGTCTATACCACTACCTCAGATGAAGTAGAGAGGCTGTTTCCGATAGACCCCCGGCTCAGAACAGAATCACCATACCAGAGAAAACATAAGAACAAACAACACAAGGAGATAAAAAGGAGATAACACACGAATAAGTGCTAAAGAAGACACGACACCCACCGAGTAGAACTACATGCAATTAATTTGGGAATAGCAAACACTACCAAAAGCACGCGAACAAGAGTCTGCCAAACAAAGCAACGGGCGCATATACCAACAAGCATTCCTTCAGACAGTCCTACATACTAATATCTACGCCTTCCTACCCCCTAACCCTCTACCCTAATCCGCGCCCTCCACACCTTCCTATCGAGGGTCATGTCCTCTGTAAGCTCTAACTTCTCCAAGTCATGCCTAATCACCTCTCTCCAATATTTCGTCGGCCTATCTCTACCCCGCCTAAAACCATCCCTTTCCATCCTCTCACACCTACGCACTGGAGCCTCCGTGCACCTCCTCACTACATGCCCGAACCATCGTAACCTCACTTCTCGCAACTTGTCTTCCACCGAAGCCACTCCTAACTTCTCTCAAATAATCTCATTTCTAACCCAATCACTCCTGGTCAGTCCACACATCCATCGCAACATCCTGATCTCCGCTACCTTCAAATTTTGTATGTGGGAGTTTTTAACTGGCCAACACTCCGCACCATACAACATAGCCGGACGGACGGCTACTCTGTAAAACTTACCCTTAAGCTTCAGAGGCACCTTCTTATCGCACAAAACTCCCGAAGCTAGTCTATACTTCAACCATCCTGCACCAATACGGTGCGTGACATCCTCGTCAATCTCGCCATCCCCCTGAATCATAGACCCCAGATACCTGAAACTACCCCTCCCCTGAATCGCCTGGGAGTCCAGCTTCACTACCACGTCAGCCTCCTACGTCACCGCACTGAACTTACACTCCAAGTACTCCATTTTGGTTCTGCTCAGCCTAAATCCTTTAGACTCTAACGTCTGTCTCCAAAACTCCAACTTATCATTAACTCCTCCCCAGGACTCATCAATAAGCACTACATCGTCCGCGAATAACATACACCAAGGTACCTCTCCTTGAATCCGCCGTGTCAAAACATCCATCACCAAGGCGAATAAAAATGGACTAAGAGTCGACCCCTGGTGCAACCCAGTCAGAACAGGAAAGTGCTCCGACTCTCCTCCTACCGTCCTCACGCGTGTCTTCGCTCCGGCGTACATGTCCTGAATCGACCTAAGGTACGCCACTGGCCCACCCCTAACCTCCAAGCACCTCCACAGAACCTCTCTGGGGCTTTGTCGTACGCCTTCTCCAAATCGATGAACACCATGTGCAAGTCCTTCTTCCTCTCCCTATACTGCTCCACCAATCTCCTCACAAGGTGGATGGCTTCGGTAGTCGAGTGACCCGGCATGAAACCAAACTGATTTTCCAATATAGTCACGATCTTTCTCAGCCTCGACTCTATCACTCTTTCCCACACCTTCATAGTATGGCTCAACAACTTGATACCTCTATAGTTGTTGCAGCTCTGAATGTCCCCCTTGTTCTTATATAACGGAATAATCGTGCTCCATCTCCAAGCCTCCGGCATCTTCGTCGTCCTAAAAATGTTGTTAAATAACTTTGTCAGCCACTCCACACCCACCCCACCAGTACTCTTTCAAAAATCCACCGGAATCTCATCTGGCCCAGTCGCCCTACCCCTACGCATCCTGCAAATGGCCCTCTTGACCTCCTCCACCTTAATACGCCTACAATAACCATAATCGCGACACCTGTCAGAGTATTCCAAGTCTCCCAGCACCAAACCTTCGACTCCCTCGTCGTTCAACAGTCTGTGGAAATACGACTGCCACCTCCTCTTAATGAGGGTGTCATCCATCAACACTCTGTCATCCTCGCCCTTAATGCACTTCACCTGATCAAGGTCACGGCCCCTTCGCTCCCTAGCCTTGGCCAACCTATACAACTTCTTATCCCCACCTTTCTCCTCTAAAGCCGCATACAGGCGCTCGAAAGTAGCCGTCTTAGCTGCTGTAACCCCTAACTTTGCCTCTTTCCTTGCTAACTTGTACTCCTCCCTTCTCTTCCGCTTCTCCTCGTCGTCCTTGCTTTCTACCAACTTCTCATATGCCGCCTTCTTCGCCTCCACCTTCCTCTTGACTTCTTCGTTCCACCACCAATCCCCCCGGTACTTGCCAGATCGGCCTCTCGAGACACCCAACACCTCTCTCGCTGACTCCCTGATGCAAGTAGCGATCGTCTCCCACATACTATCCACATCCCCTGTACTCTCCCAAGCCCCCAAGGTCGACAACTTCTCCCCTATCTCTAAAGCGCTGTCCAAATTCAAACTACCCCACTTAATCCTGGGGCGATCCTTCACCGTCCTATTCTTTCTGCCCTTCCTAATTTCCACGTCCATCACCAATAGCTTATGTCGGGTCGACAGATTATCGCTAGGTATGACCTTACAATCTTTACATAGCACTCTATCACCCTTCCTAAGGAGCCAAAATTTTATCTGCGTCTTGGCCACCGAACTACGAAAGGTAATAAGGTGGTCCTCCTTCTTGGGGAAGCTCGAGTTCGCTATCACCAAACCGAAAACCCTAGCAAAATCCAAAAGTGAGGCTCCTCCCTCATTCCTCTCCCCGAAACCGAAACCTCCATGCATATCGTCATAACCTCTCGATAAAGACCCGATATGTCCATTGAAATCTCCTCTTATGAAAAGCTTCTCGGTGCTCAAAACGCCTGTCACCACCTCACCCAGAATTTCCCAAAAGTTCTTCTTCTCTTCCTCATCCAAACCTACTTGTGGAGCATAAACACTAATAACGTTACAAGTACACTCCCCGATGACCAACTTAATTGACATCAACCTATCGTTAACCCGCTTAACCTCCACCACCTGCCCTCTAAGCTCTTCGTCTAATAAGATACCTACCCCATTTTTGTGCGTCACGCTACCGGAGTACCACAACTTATACCCGTCTACATCCCTCGCCTTAGTACCTACCCACCTGGTCTTCTGGACGCAGGCTATGCTAATCCTCCTCTTCCTAAGAATCTTCACAAGCTCTATGGACTTACCTTGCAGAGTTCCTATGTTCCAAGACCCCACTCTCAACCTACAGACTCCCTTATCTCGCTTCCCCCTACTACCCTTCGCCTCCAACCCCGAGCTCCACCTACACCCTGGCCCTACCCCAAACCCCGGCCGCCCCTCTGACCCCAGCCACGACCTATGACATGACCCTAGTCTACCCTCGGCTACCAAAGCCACTACTCTGAAAAGAAGGAAACTAAAAAGCGCGCAAAATGTAAGGCAAGTCAAAAGTTAGAGATACCACAGTGGATTAAATAGGAGCTCTCAGTCTCCACCAAACATGCAGTAGATACCCAACCAACAACGGAACCTACAAGAGCTAAAGGAGAGGAACGAGGGAACCTGATACGCTGTGCCTGCAGCGTTAACCTGGGTCTTGGTCGAGTGGTTGAGTTATGGCAATTTGGTGATGAAATTGGTCGCCGGAATTGGGTCGCCGGACTTTGTCGCTGGTACTGCTGTACGTCAGTCCAGCCACTGGCCGGTGGGTCTGTAAATACCTGTGAAAGAAAAGCAACACACAAGACGGGCAAAAAAAGTTATTTCCGGCGAGAATTTCGGTGGACTTCGCCGGAAACAGTCAGATCTGAAAAGGGGAGGAAAGTCGCCGGCGACCCAAAGGTCGGAACTGGTCGCCGGACTAAACAAATCTGGAAAGGGGACAAAGTCGCCGGCGAACCAAGGTCGGAACTGGTCACCGGACTAAACTTGGACTTGGCCGGACCTGGGAGGGTAGGGCGAGCCGACTTACCTGTCGCCGGAGTTTAAGCCGCCGGTGTCAAAGGCCGTTCGCCGTTCGAGAGAAGGAGAGAGAAAGAGCCATTTATTCAAAAGGAGAGAGAAAGAGTCGTTCCTCGGTTCGCCCAAGGGCAACGGTAGATCATTTACCAAACCAAGACAAAATCAATTAAAAAATTTCCATTTTACCCCAACTCCACCATGCTACCGGCCTTGAAATGCAACCAATCTATCAAAAATAAGATCTAATGATACATACGAGTCCAACAATACCATATTACTAAGGTTCTATTCAGAGTCCAAAAAGTCAACCCCGAGACTCATAGGGTAAAACTAAAATTTTATTATGAAAATCAATATACCCATAATTTAAGGAGTTTGAATCTTAATTTCATCAAAAATAGAGTTAACACTGAGCTTAAAATTATTGAAATAACATTCTTTAACGTTTTTAGAAACACCCTAAAATTTCAAGTTGAAAAACCAAGATTTGAGGATAAAATCATCAAATAATATTTGGGGAATGTTAAAATAATGATTTAAAATCATAGCCACTGAAGAGATGTTGAAAATCTATCATTGGATCTCTCAAAATTGTGTCTCAAAGCTTCAAAAATCGAGTTATGGGGTTTGAAGTTTAAAAAGATATTTAGATCTGTACGTGAGTTTTTCCTTTGCAATTGCGGGACACCCATCCCAATTACGATGCTTTACGACCCGGGTCCATTCTGTTTGTGATGGCCCAGTTGTGTTCGCAAAGCACTATCTGAGTACCCTATCTGAAATGATAGAAATGGGCACGCCATGCAACTAAACTATCTTTCACATATAGACCTTCGCCAACTTCTCTACATTGTAGTTCACCTTCACTGGAATAAAATGAGTTGATTTTGTCAATCTATACATAATCACCCAAATGGAGTCAAACTTCCCCAAAGTCTGAGGCAAACCAACCATGAAGTTCATTGTGATACGCTCCCACTTCCACTCAAGCATAGGAATTCTCTAGGTTAAACTACCTAGTTTACAGTGCTCATATTTCACTTGCTGACAATTCAAATATTTAGCCACAAACTCTATGATATCTCTCTTCATCCTACACCACCAATAATGTTACTTAAAATTATGTCACATTTTTGCCACACCTAGATGAATAGAATACCTCAAGCTTTGAGCCTCATCCATGATAAGTCTAGTCAAATCACCCACTCTAGGAACACAAATCTGACCATTGATCCTCAAAACAACCTCTGGATCAAGAATCTCTTTCTAAGATTCACCACTCAACATCTTATCCCAAATGATTCACTACTTCCTACCCTCGAACTACCTACTCTTAATCTACTCCAACAACAATGACTATGCCTCAACATAAGCCAGAATTCTATCTGATTTAGTAATATCAAGTCGCATGAAACTATTGACTAACCACTAAACATCTCTGGCCAAAGGTCTCTCCTCAGCCACCAACAAAGCAAGACTATCCATGCTCACTACATTCCTACTCAAGGCATCTGTCATTATATTAGCCGTGTCAGGATGATAAAGGATAATCAAATTGTATTCTTTAAACAACCCCAACCACTTGACTTGTCTCAATTTCAAATCCTCCTGGCTGAAAATATACTGAAGGTTGTGATGATTGGTGAACACCTCATACTGAACTACATATAATTAATATCGCCAAAACTTTAAAATAAACACTACCGCCGCTAACTGCAGGTCATGAGTAAGGTAGTTCTTCTCATGGATCTTTAATTACTTCAAAGCATAGGTAATCACCTTAACATTTTGCATAAACACACCACCAAGACTCACTCCAAAAGAATCATAATACACAGTAAAACCTTTATCTTCCATAGGTAAGGTAAAGATAGGTGTTGAAGTCAACAATGTCTTGAGCTTTTTGAAGCTCTCCTCACACTCATTGGACGACTAAAAATTAAAATTATTCTGGGTCAATCTAGTTAAAGGAGTCAAAATAGATGAGAAGCTCTAAACAAACCATCTATAATAGCCAGCCAACCTAATAAAACTACGTATCTCGGTAGGAGAAGTAGACCTCAACCAACCCGAACCGCCTCAACCTTGGTCAGATTAATCATATACCATCCTTGGTCATCACACGCCCCCAAGAATGACACATAACTCAACCAAAACTCACACTTTGAGAACTTAGGATACAACTTATCATCCCTCAACAACTGTAGCACAATCCTCAAATGCTTTACATGATTCACCTCATTCTTGAAATACACCAAGATATTGTCAATGAACACAACCACAAAGTTATTTAGATAAGGATGAAACACTCCATTCATCAACTCCGTGAACGTCGCTGGGGAATTATTCAACCTAAAGAACATCACCAAGAACTCATAATGTCCATATTGTGTCCAAAAAGTAGTCTTAGGGACATCTGAGTCCCTAACCTTCAGCCGAAGAGAACCCTATCTCAAATCAATCTTCCAAAACACTGAAGCTTCCTAAATCTGATCAAAGAAATCATCAATGCGTGATAGATGATACTTATTCTTGATGGTTATCTTATTTAACTGCCTGTAATCGATACATATGTGCATAGATTCATCCTTCTTCTTTTCGAACAACACTGGAGCACCCCAAGGTGAAACACTAGGCCTAATGAAACCCTTGCTCAACAAATCGTGAAACTGGTCTCCAATTCTTTTATCTTTACTAGATCCATTTTATAAGGAGGAACAGAGATGGGCTTAGTGCTCGGTTCTGAGTTAATAACAAAATTGATGTTTAGGTCCAGAGGAACACTCGATAAATCAAAAGAAAACACATACATAAACTCCCAAACCATTCGTTTGACTCTAAAGGAGTTGTGTCATCACTAGTATTATGCACATATGCCAAGTAAGAAAGACACCCCTTCTCCACCTACCCTGAACCCAAAGAAATGATATAACCCCCTTAGAATATGAATGCAGACTACCTTTGCACTCTAACCTCGACACATCTATCATAACTAAAGTAACAGTCTTGGCATGAAAATCCGAGACATCATGATACAAAAAAAGGCAAATTCATGCCCAAAATCACATCAAAGTCTATCATATCAAGGATAATCAAATCTACTATCATATCAAGGATAGTTAAATCTATCCAGGTATCATATCTCAATAGAGTAACAACACAAGATTGGTACACTTGATCTACCACTTAAGAATCACCTATTGGGGTATAAACATGAATAGGCATGGCAGGGGGATCACACATTGTATCAATACTCAAAGCAAAATATACAGACACATAAGAGAAAGTAAATCAGGGATCAAATTATACTAAACGAGGTTGATGGGAAAACTGGAATGATACTTGCAATAACTACATCAGAGGCCTTTATCGCGGGTCTACCGGGGAATGCATGACACTAACCACGTTCACCCTAGACTAAGAAACTCCACGAACACCACCATGAGCCACCTAGGCTCTACCCCTAGCACCCTCCAAAACACCACTCTCACTTTGTGTAGCTCCTCTTGTCGGTGGTGTTGGTGCCCGATAAGTTTGCATCTAAGAACTCTATTATGGTCGACCCTACCGACTCCTAGGGTAATCCATAGAAATATGGCTCAACTCACCACAGCCAAAACATTTTTTTCCCTAAACTAGATATTGTGTCTGTCCAGAAGAACCAAAATATTAGTTAAGGCATAAAAACTCGGAATGGGAACCCTTGGACATCTGACCACCTAAAGTACCAGAAAATAAACAACCACCATCAGATACATAGTTATACATCATATACACACATTTATACACCATTATACAATATTGATACATTACATAACTATTTATATAATGTATATGTATTGTATAGACAGTATATATGGATGTATATACATCTCTAATACATAGCTATACATCATTTAGCATAATTATACACTATTTATACAATATCGATATATTGCATAACTATTTATATAATATCAATACATTACATAACTATTTATAGAATATCGATACATTACATATATAATATATATACATTACCTATACAACTACAATTTTTCTTGAAAAAATTTTTTGTCACCTGTATGGAAGGGGTAGAAATTTGCTCTATTACGTTGTTTCTATTTTTTAATGCGAGAAATATGTTGAGAAACCATGCATATAGTAGCGACACTCACTATTAAAAAAATGCAGCTATTAGCCCTCATTTAGCCATGCTTGAACCGTGGCTAAAATGTCACACCCCGAATCCCATTCGGGACGGACTGACACCGGAAGCCGATATGGCCCGAGAGAACCAATCTTTGCTCATGTACATTCGTATGCATATCCTCGTATAAATCTTATTATACCTCATGCAACTATGAGGAAGTCATGGACATGGAAACATATGCCATATATACATTTATAAAACTTGGTCGTTGACAAAACGGACATTCATCTCTTACATTCATATACCCACATATGTCTACAAAAGCCTCTAACAGAAATACATACATGACCAACCTAAATTCGAGATAAGTCCCCATTTTACATAACATCTACAATCATCAAAACAAATGTACAACTGTGACTCGGAAAGCCCCGAACCAACTGGAGCTCACCAAAGATCTGTAAATACCCGATAATCTACTGCGGAGGTCTACTAGCACCCGTGTCTGTAGCAAGTAAAGTAAATTCCCCAAGAGGGGTCAGTACGAATAATGTACTGAGTGTGTAAGGCTTATAAGAACTGCATCATACAGAATAACAACAATGGAGTCAATATAAGAGAAATAGTCAATGTGAATAAACTCTCTTTCTGCATGTGAGGAACCATGTATATTACGTTCTTTACTTCTCTTATCTTCACATATGTTCATCTTTATTGTTATAACCATTCTAGGCTGTTCTGTCGCCCCTGGGATAAGATTAACCCATGCTAGGTACTTTGACCCCTGGGATGCTATACTAACCCATGCTAGGCTTTCGTGTTGCCCCTGGGATGTTATTAACCCATGCTAGGTACTGTGACCACTGGGATGTCCTCTGATAACCCATGCCAGGCTTTCGTGTCGCCCTTGGGATATTATTAACCCATGCTAGGTACTGTGACCCCTGGGATGTCCTGTGATAACCTATGCTAGGCTTTCGTGTCGCCCCTGGGATGTTCTTATGTTACATTGGGGTTGACCCATGCTAGGTATTTCAACCCCTGGGATACCACCCAAGATTACTCTTCGGTTATACATTACTTCTTTCTCTTATTACTCTTTCTTTCATTACTTATAGTGATACCTTATGACTGAAACATTCTTGAAACTTGGAACACATACAGACATTACTTCACCTCTTTACTTTTGTAAGATTGATACCTTTACTTGTGAGGGATAGATACATTAGCTTGCACATTACTTCCTTCACTACTTTTATGAGATTGGTACTTATACTTGTGAGAGATTGATACAATCATAATCATAATATTATTGGACTTTGGAATATGACATGATCGGAAAGGCTATTCAAGAATAAATAGATTCTCTTTACATCTTACTCTCTTTGAGATATTTCTTTTTAGTAGTTACAACATTATGAAAGCATTTGGAACTTCAATCAATGAATAAGAGATAAGTGAATCATAATTCGTCTAAGAATAAGACACATGTGAATAACAATATATGTCAACCTGACTTAATATACTTTAAAACCCCTCGAAATGGAACAAGCCCAATGTCAATGTGAACAATATACTGCAGAAGGATATGGAAATAGTAACCTTACATACCTTGTCCTCTCAATATGTCACGACCCGAAATCCCATTCGGGCCGGACTGGCACCCGAAGCCGATATGGCTCGAGAGAACCAATCTTCGCTCTTGAACATTCGTATGCATATCTTCGTATGAACCTTATTATACCTCATGCAACTATGCGGAAGTCATGAATCATGCAAACATCTGCTATAAATATATATATATATAACTTGGCCGTTGGGGCCATCACGTCTAACTGAACGTACATATCTTACATCCATATACCCACATATGTCTACAAAAGCCTCTAACAGATACATTTATCAGACCAACTAAAAGTCGGGACAAGTCCTCGCTTTATACAAAATTTACAACATCAAAACAACTGTACAACTGTGACTCAGAAAGTCCCGAAGCAACTGGGGCTCACCAAAGATCTGCAAATAACTGTCCACCTACTGTGGAGGTCTACTAATGCCTGCACCTGCAACATGTAAGGTAAGTCCCCCGAGGGGGTCAGTACGAAGAATGTACTGAGTATGTAAGGTTCATGAGAAATCATCATACATAATAACAACAATAATGGATTCAATATAAAAGGATCAATGAAAGTGAATAAACTCTCTTTCCGTATGTGGGGAACCATGTACATTACGTTCTTTCTTTATCTTGCCTTTAGTTTACTTTTACATCTCTCATATACTGTTTGGGCCCTCATCATGCAGGTGTTCTTTTCACCCCATGGATAAAATATCATCGTCATGCAGGTATTCTTTTCACCCCATGGATAAGATCATAGCATCATGCCGGTGTTCTTGCATCCCATGGATAAATGGCCATCATTATGCAGGTATTTGTACCCCATGGATAAACTAACATCCTCATGCGGGTATTTGTACCCCATGGATAACACTCACAAACACAATCAATATGCATTACTTTATTCTTACTTCAATTCTTTACTTTTGAGATTGATACCTTTACTTGTGATAGATTGATTCATTCACTTGTGAGAGATTGTTATATCGAGGATCATAACACTATTTGAAACACACAAATATGCCTTACTTCACTCTTATACCTCATGAGATTAACACCTTAACTTGAGAGGGATAGATATTCTAGCTCGCACTTCACCTCCTTCCCTATTCTTATGAGCTCTTATATAAGTAAGCATGATACCGGGCTTCCACCTTTGGTGGGATATAATAAATAACATAGCATAATATTGGGATTTTCCATATTGAACTTATAGCCTTTAGAAAGTGATCCATACTAAATGGAACATAAAGTAACCATACGCCTTGCTCTCTACAATCCTATACCCCTTACATAGTTATGAGAGTGACACATTAGAGATCATGACACTAAAGCACACACTTATATACACATTTCACTTCACTCCTTTAACCCATGAGATTGACATCTTCACTTATGGGGACTAATTATACTACCTTGCACATCACCTCTCTTATTACTCTTATGAGATTAGTACTAAGATAATCCTCATACTATAGGAATTTGGAACATGACATAGTTGGAAAATGCTTTTCCAGCATAACTAGATTCCCTTACATTATTACCCTCTTAAAATAGTTCTTTTAGGAATTTCCACGTTATGACATCCTTAGAACTTCAATCAATGAATAAGAGATAAGTGAATCATCATTCGTATAAGAATAGGGCACATACGAATAACAATATAAGTCAACCTGAATCGATATACCTCAAGTCTCTCGGAATTGAAGCAAGTCCAATGTCAATATGAACAACATGTTGCAGAAGGATATGGAAAAAGGAACCTTACATACCTTGTATTCTTACTACGAATACACATTCTAAGATGCGTATACAATAGTCCCGCTCCTTCTTTGTGTATCACTCTACAACACAAATACATAACGAAATTCACATTAACCACCAACTACCTTACAAATGCATGTAACGTCAATGAGTTACATGTTTGCCTTTAAACATGCTATTTCCCCTTGACAAAACCATTGATGAAATTATTATTCCAAAAATCCCCCAATATTCCCAACATTGACCAATACATGACAATTAATACATTTCACCACAACACTTCTCCTTTACACTTTCTTATACATACCACATCACAAATAGTCCATCAATTCACCTTAATACACTTCATAACACATATCGGCCAAAATCCCACAATTTACACTTATAGAAAAATAATAAGTTTAATACCAAAATAACACCGTACATGTTCATATTTTTTTCATACCATGCTTTTTCATCAAAGGCACAAGTCCTAATTCAAGCTTGAATCTCATGGATCACAAATCTTATACAAAAACCCAAAGTACCATGTCCAACATTTCCAAGAACAACCAACATGATTTACATAATTTTTCATGCATATAATATGTTAATACATGAGAATAAATAATTACCAAGGCTTTGAATAGGATGATCTTGCTCCAAAAGTGACTTAGGGTTTGAAGAGCCCAAAGGGGTTTTCTTGAAAATTCTAGAAAAAGGCAAGAAAAGCATGTGTGTTTTGTGGGTAAAAAATCTGATTTTTGTGCCCCTTTTATAGAGCCTTGAAGTCCTATTTATCCACCTTGTTCATTATTAATTGGTCAAAGAAAGAATGGGTCATTTGATCCATTCTTGGCCCATGTCTTTTGCCTCATTTTGGGCCTCTTTTGAGCCCAATTCACTTAACCCACACAAATTCATAATTCCTCATGTTTAATTCATTTCATATGCTTTACAACAATATTCCCACTCACGTAATTCATACTCACAGCCTCAATTCCAAAAACAAGCAATTCTAGCCACGTATGGCTTATTTTGACTATAAGGGTAAAATCGTCATTTTGATGCCAAATTCGTTCTCAAGTAATTTTATCATACCAATAAAATTCTTTACTCATTTCATGTATATGCTCATGGTTGTAGAAGAAACGGGGCAAAAATCGGCTCGGTACGACCCCGGATACCCTCTGGACTTAGAAATTTCAAACTTCCGAAAAAGTGAAAAAACCAGCGTGGCACGCCCTTGGGCACGCCAACTTACTGCCCCTGGGCACTAAAATTTGGTCAAAATTGGCGTGGCACGCTCCCCATCGCGCCCCTACCTTAGTTTTTTTGAAAAATTCATTTTTCGACTTTTCTTCGCGGGTTTGGTTAGGTACGTCAAGTCCTATTCTTTAACTTACTTCATAACCTTAATATCCTTTGTTTAGAGGTCCTCTTAGCCTCATTTTGAACCCCACAAATGCTCCATGAAAATCACAAAATACCTCCTATGAAAGGCTAAGCACATGTACGAGGCCAAATTTCAATTTTTTTCATCATTAACATCACCAAATACATACTTATAGGTCTCGACACCTACGTAACCATTATTAAATGTCGCCAAGTAAGATTGGGAAGGTACGGGGTGTTACACAATATGAACACTCAATCTTATACGTGAATACAATAGCCCAGCTTCTTCCTTATGTGTTACTCTACAACACAAGTACATAACAATGCATACGACGACAATGAGTTACGTGACTGTCGTATAATGTTATTTCATCCTCTTACAATACCATTTACTGCATTATCACACCAACAACACCATAACATTCCACATATTGACCAAGATATCATACATCAATACCATTTCACACCACACTTATGCTTTCTCATTATCATTCCGTCATATTTACCCTATCAACTTGCCTTATAACAACTTATGAACAACAATACATACTGAATATAGTCCAACATACCTCCATACTCCCCTTTAAATTCATTAAAATGGCATCACAAGTTGATAATTACATCCAAAAAGGGTATAGGGGCCTTCGGGGGTCAACTAGATGCGAAAACATAAAAAACTGAACCTGGGGATGACCTGCTCAGCCACCTGCACCCGCAGGTGGATGAGATGTGCCGTCAGGTAACCTTTGGAAGATGCCATAGGCACCTGCGTTGGCATCTGCGCCCGCAGGTGCCCTCGTCTGCGGGGGCGGATGCCCGTTTCGGTCAAAATTGGTCTCTTTTGGGTCTTTTTATGCAATGAATGGTCCATGATCATAACTAAACTTCTTTTAACATATTTTTGATCATCTTGAATGCCAACCATCAGCCATGGTCTCACAACACACATAAACAACACCCAAAACTATACTTCTCGGTCAATACGTCACCAAATCCATAACCATTTTCACAATAACAATCCCAAACATTATACACAAGGATAAAACAAGGTAAGACTATAATCACATCTCACATGTCAATATTTAATCCATCAAGTTCACTTCCTTCAATACGACAAGTCCATGTTCAAGTTTACAAGACAAAACCATTCTCCGATTGTAAAAATAGACAGTTTTACACATAGCACACTGTCCAAGACTTTGCCAACACAACCAAAATCATATAGGCACCCTATCATGCACATAATATATTAAATCATAAGCATAAACACTTACCAAGTCCTGCAAGATGGTGATCTTGGTCAAAGGGATGAAGGCCTAGGGTTTGTGTGAGAGAGAAATGCTTGAGAAAATTCTAGAAAAAGGCATGTGTGTCACAATGAAATAAAATCTGATTTTCTGCCCTTTTTATAGTCCCTTTAAGTCTCTCTTATCCAATTTTTGGCATTAAATGCATTGGTTAATTAGTCAAATGGAAGATTGGATCATTTTTGCCCCATTGGGCCAAGTCTTTCTATTGTTTTTGGGCCTCATTTGGCCCAATGGCACAAGACTCATTAATGTCCAACAATTTAATATATAATTCATCAAATCTCTCATGTTTCAATATTCCCATGAATATTACGGAAATCAACTAGGTTCGAAAACATACGGGGTGTTACATTCTTCCCCCCTTGGGGACATTCGTCCTCAAATTTTAACATCATCTCATGTACAACATATGCATCTCTATATTAGCATCTCTATACATATACTCTCATAGATACTTACTTATTAATTCTCCACTCCCGCACTTTGAACTTTTTCTTCTGTTTGAAACAAATTCAACTTTTTGATTTTTCCAAAGAACTTTTACGGAAGCTACGTCTTTATTTATTAACCTTTTCACATATCGGTCTAGAATAGCAATCGGTAGCTCTTCCTAGTGAGATCCTCCGTAATTTACACATTTACCATGGGAGCAATACGAAATGGAACTCTTATGCACTTTCGGCAATTTCACATGGCATGTGGTATAGGGCCAATTTCCCTTTCTTTCCAAATCCTATTACCCCTTTCATTAGTAACGCTTTTCAGAGTACTTAATCATCTATGATCACAAACATCTACTATACCATTACGATATGTTCTTTTAACTATAGGTGGAGATATTTCCATTGACTTGACTAATAACCTCCAGTGTCCCATTAAATTCACGGTAGTCGATGGAGTAACATACGATAGGGTAGAGCTCGAATCAATCAATACATATACATCATGTGAAAATATGGTAATATACCTGTACCTTCATCAGGAGATGCCTCCTTATTCTGTCGGTCCATTAGAGCATAGGTGGGATTTTGGCCCCTACTGGAACTAGCTGCTCCTCTAATATCTCTACCACGACCAATAGGTTGAACGCCTCTACCTAGGGAAGGAACCGATACTGATGATGCAACGGTTGATCCCGTAGGTCGTGCTATACCACTCGCACCCCTTTGTGGGCATTCTCTCATTATATGCCCTGCTGTGCCACACCAAAAACAAGTATTTGTCCCCAACCGGCATTCACCTAAATGATACCTTCCGCAACGCTGACACGGAGGACGAGAAAATTCTACTATCTGTGAACCTTGCACTCCACTACTCTGTCCAGATTGACTACCCCAAAACCCTCAAAATTGGGGTTGAGTGTCTGCTGTCGAATAAGAGAATGAGGGTCTCGATGGTAACATTCGAGGTCTAGATTCTCCTGGGGACACCATAGACTGCCCTATAGGTCTAGCCCTTTTTGATGGTCCTTCCTCAGATTCCTGTGTCCTTCTTCTTTGCCTTTGGTCCTCTATTTTCTGTCTGAAGGCCTGAATTCTGGCAATGTCAGCCAGAGAATTAAACTGCAAACTGTATTCTCTAACGCTCAGATTTCCTTGACAGAGATTTAAAAACTGATTTGCACGTGCCTCCCGAATCTCATATGGGAGGTAATGATCAAGGAATGCCATTTTAAATTCCTCCCAACCAGCTGGGAGTGCATCAATACCCCTCGAACTTTTCCAGTCCTCATACCATAATATAGCCTCGCTCTTCAGTCTATAAGCTGTTAACTCAACTGTTTCTACACCTGTTACGTGCATCACATCTAGTGCCCTTTGAATTTGGTCTATGAAGTCCTGTGGATCTGCTTTCGGATCTGACCTTGTGAATATGGGAGGGTCTAATTTCAGGAAGTCCTGTGTTCTGCGACTCGCCACCCTAGCCGCATCATCCTTATTTATCATTGGACCAGTTCGTCCCTGTGTCTGTGCAGCAACTAGCTGTGTCAACATATGTACTGCATTTCTCAAATCCTGATCGGTGGCATTCATTGGTGGTTCTGTGGGTACTTCTCTACCTCTTAGCTCTCCTGGAGCTGGAAAGGTAGAGGAAGACCGCGATGCAATTTCTGTGTCAGCCCCACCTTGACAAGCTTGGTCAGGTGGTGATATTCTTGTGCGTGCCATCACCAGCAAGCCTTTCTACTTGCTTACCTTTGCCTCTACCTCTTCTTGTCATTGGCATTTTTACTATATCAAAGAAAATCACTTCCACTGGTTAGATACGATTCCACTTACCACATTGGCTCTATTGCACGATCTAGAAGTGAAGAAAGGAAACAACATCCTAAATATCCCGTAGCCTCCTACTTATAAATGTGGTGCACAACACATCGATAAGTAAGACTCTACTCAGACACGGCTTTGTAGATACCCTTAGAACGACCTGCTCTAATACCACTTTTGTCATACCCCGAATCCCATTCGATACGGACTGGCACCCAAAGCCGATATGGCCCAAGAGAACCAATCTTTGCTCATGTACATTCGTATGCATATCCTCGTATGAATCTTATTATACCTCATGCAACTATGAGGAAGTCATGGACATGGAAACATATGCCATATATATATTTATAAAACTTGGCCGTTGAAAAAATGGACATTCATCTCTTACATTCATATACCCACATATGTCTACAAAAGCCTCTAACAGAAATACATACATGACCAACCTAAATTCGGGATAAGTCCCCGCTTTACATAACATCTACAATCATCAAAACAAATGTACAATTGTGACTCAGAAAGCCCCGAACCAACTGGAGCTCACCAAAGATCTGTAATACCCGGTAATCTACTGCGGAGGTCTACTAGCACCTGTGCCTGCAGCAAGTAAAGTAAATTCCCCAAGAGGGGTCAGTACTAATAATGTACTGAGTATGTAAGGCTCATAAGAACTGCATCATACAGAATAACAACAATGGAGTCGATATAAGAGAAATAGTCAATGTGAATAAACTCTCTTTCTGTATGTGAGAAACCATGTATATTACGTTCTTTACTTCTTTTGTCTTCACATATGTTCATCTTTATTGTTCTACCCATGCTAGGCTGTTTTGTCGCCCCTGGGATAAGATTAACCCATGCTAGGTACTTTGACCCCTGGGATGTTATACTAACCCATGCTAGGCTTTCGTGTCGCCCCTGGGATGTTATTAACCCATGTTAGGTACTGTGACCCCTGGGATGCCCTATGATAACCCATGCTAGGCTTTCGTGTCGGCCCTGGGATGTTATTAACCCATGCTAGGTACTGTGACCCCTGGGATGTCCTGTGATAACCTATGCTAGGCTTTCGTGTCGCCCCTGGGATGTTCTTATGTTACATTGGGGTCGACCCATGCTAGGTATTTCAACCCCTGGGATACCACCCCAGATTACTCTTCGGTTATGCATTACTTCTTTCTCTTATTACTCTTTCTTTCATTACTTATAGTGATACCTTATGACTGAAACATTCTTGAAACTTGGAACACATACAGATATTACTTCACGTCTTTACTCTTGTAAGATTGATACCTTTACTTGTGAGGGATAAATACATTAGCTTGCACATTACTTCCTTCACTACTTTTATGAGATTGGTACTTATACTTGTGAGAGATTGGTACAATCATAATCATAATATTATTGGACTTTGGAACATGACATGATTGGAAAGGCTATTCAAGAATAAATAGATTCTCTTTACATCTTACTCTCTTTGAGATAGTTCTTTTTAGTAGTTACAACATTATGAAAGCATTTGGAACTTCAATCAATGAATAAGAGATAAGTGAATCATAATTCATCTAAGAATAGGACACATGTGAATAACAATATATGTCAACTTGACTTGATATACTTCAAAACCCCTCGGAATGGAACAAGCCCAATGTCAATGTGAACAATATACTGCAGAAGGATACGAAAAGAGTAACCTTACATACCTTGTCCTCTCAATATGAACACTCAATCCTATACGTGAATACAATAGCCCAGCTTCTTCCTTATGTGTTACTCTACAACACAAGTACATAACAAAGCTCATGTTAACAACCAACTACCTTACAAATACATACGACGACAATGAGTTACGTGACTGTCGTATAATGTTATTTCATCCTCTTACAATACCATTTACTGCATTATCACACCAACAACACCATAACATTCCACACATTGACCAAGATATCATACATCAATAGCATTTCACGCCACAGTTATGCTTTCTCATTATCATTCTGTCATATTTACCCTATCAACTTGCCTTATAACAACTTATGAACAACAATACCTACCGAATATAGTTCAACATACCTCTATACCCCCCTTTAAAGTCATTAAAACGGCATCACAAGTTGATAATTACATCCAAAAAGGGTATAGGGGCCTTCGGGGGTCAACTAGATGCGAAAACATACAAAACCAAACCTGGGGCTGACCTTCGAAGCCACCTGCGCCCGCAGGTGGCTGAGGTGCGCCCGCAGGTAACCTTTGGAAGATGCCAGAGGCACCTGCGTTGGTATCTGCGCCCGCAGGTGCCCTCGTCTGCGGGGGCGGATGCCCGTTTCGATCAAAATTGGTCTCTTTTGGGTCTTTTTATGCAATGAATGGTCCATGATCATAACTAAACTTCTTTTAACATATTTTTGATCATCTTGAATGCCAAGCAACAGCTATGGTCTCACAACACACATAAACAACACCCAAAACTACACTTCTCGGTCAATACGTCACCAAATCCATAACCATTTTCACAATAACAATCCCAAACATTATACACAAGGATAAAACAAGGTGAGACTATAATCACATCTCACATGTCAATATTGAATCCATCAAGTTCACTTCCTTCAAGACCACAAGTCCATGTTCAATTTTACAAGACAAAACCATTCTCCGATTGTAAAAATAGACAGTTTTACACATAGCACACTGTCCAAGACTTTGCCAACACAACCAACATCATATAGGCACCCTCTCATGCACATAATATATTAAACCATAAGCATAAACACTTACCAAGTCTTGCAAGATGGTGATCTTGGTCAAAGGGATGAAGGCCTAGGGTTTGTGTGAGAGAGAAATGCTTGAGAAAATTCTAGAAAAAGGCATGTGTGTCACAATGAAATAAAATCTGATTTTCTGCCCTTTTTATAGTCCCTTTAAGTCTCTCTTATCCAATTTTTGGCATTAAATGCATTGGTTAATTAGTCAAATGGAAGATTGGATCATTTTTGCCCCATTGGGCCAAGTCTTTCTATGGTTTTGGGGCCTCATTTGGCCCAATGGCACAAGACTCATTAATGTCTAACAATTTAATATATAATTCATCAAATCTCTCATGTTTTAATATTCCCATGAATATTACGGAAATCAACTAGGTTTGAAAACATACGGGGTGTTACATAAAACCTGCATTTTTTTTGCCTTTGGCTAGTTTTTATGTAAATAAAAACATGACTATAGTTGTTGTAAACTAATTACTTTATTATATATATATTTGAAATTATCCTTTGAAATTTTTATGATCAAAAGCTAATTTTAAAATAAAGTAAAATATTTTCATGGCTAAACAGATCCTTATTATTTTTCTTTCCTTTTATGAGAAAAACTATTTTACTGATTTTCAAAAAAAGGTGTTTCCATAAAGAATACTCTTTAAAAAAAGATTTTGAGCATTTAATCACGAGAAAGTTGTATTTTTTTAACAAAAGTATTTTTTTGCATACCAAAAAAAGTACAGTTAAAATATTGTCAAAAAATGTTGTTTTTGGTCAACAAGGCTTTCTCAGCAGTTTTAGGCGCAACCTTGGGGTGCCTTGTGTTTGCGTGCAGGTAAAACTAGTGTTGAAAAGAAGAAAACAGGTTGATGAGATGCGATCAAATCATCTCCGGTATGGGTGCACCGAGGAGAGATATATTGTCAACGAAAGTTACTTTCAGCCTCACTACTTTGACAGTAGACTAGTAGGACTCCAGTACTCCACTACTGTTCACATGCACGTTAAACACTGACAAGTCTTTTTGTCCTTTTTTTCTGTTTTTTTCAAAAAAAATTTCTCAACTTTGTCTTTTTAGATTATTAATAATCGCTTTTTCCAACATACTCTATAATATTACTTTTGTTAGGAATTCTCAATTAACTGTACTGCTGCTTCTTTAATTTTCTCAAATTTGGTTGCTCCTCTTTTTGTCCATTAGTGAGTGTTAAATCGTTTACAAAATTTTGAATGATATACGTAGATTTATTAACTAGACAATAGTTTTTTATCTCAATTTATATGACTTAATTTTTTTAGTTAATTTTAAAAAGAATAACACATTTTCTTATTTAATAAATAGTTAATGACGCTAGCAACATTTTATCTATGTTAGGTCTCACGTATTTAATAAAAAATTAAATTTCTATCTCATAAATTGAAACGAAAGGAGTAGTTATTACAAAAAAAAAAATTTAAAATGTTTAAGATGATTCTAGTCCAAGTCAGCAAATTACGTCTTCATCATTTTGTTCGAACCACATATTCCTACACCCCCTAGGTCAAAATTGATAATCTATTGTGAGAACAGATGGAAAGTCAAGTTTTGTATTTTGCGTATTGTATTCATTCTTCTAAGAAGTCATAACTCCAGGGGCAATCCATGAGATTAAATTCAGTAACCGTGAAGAATTAAACAACTAAAATTTGTTAATGATAAATGTACCGCCAAAAAAATGTTGTTCACAAATTTCATAGTGAAAGAGAAAGGTGCGACTCATGTCATAATTTAGTATATTTCAGGTCTTATTTTAATTAATACTAAATTGAAAAAGTGTAACGTTTGGTGGAGGTGTTCCCATTAATTCTCGTAAAGGTGGGAACCTTTGCTTGACCTTTATAAATGTAGATTGTGCTACTACCTAACTTATTTGAAACCTACATAGGTAGCTCCTCATGCCATGCCCCACTCATACAACCAAGAAACCCACTCAAACTAAACTCACATCTTTGAGTACTTGTAGCTGACAAGTGGTAGAAGAAGAAATTACTACTACAATATTTATTATTTCCCTCTACTGACCCCCTCGCCATCTTTCATTGTCTCTTCCAAAACACATACATGATGGAAATGGTAAGTTCCTCTTCTCAATATGCATATGGTGCAATTAATTTCTAGAAAGCACTTTGGTTATGTAGATAAAAATGATAATTGATACACATATATATTGTAGGATTGCTCATGTAAAAGATCAAGTGGAGTGCAGATTCCAGTATTTGGTGAGTGGGACAAGGCAAACGAGATGCCAATCACCCAGTATTTCGAGTCAGCCAGACAAGCTGGGTTGATCCGCCACAGCTGCCATTCTTCACAAGAACAAAATCCTCATATGTATTTCCAGCAACCTCACTTTTATGCTATCCCTCACACAAAGGTCAGTGTTTCTCTCCTTTTTCCTTTTTACTGTAGCATCTTGGGGATTTTCTCTTTTTTATCACCTTACCTCCACACTTCACTAACAACAAGCCGCAAAGTGGGGTCTGAAAAGAATAGAGTGTACACAAATTTTACTTCTATCTCGAGTCTTAGATCTCTTTTAGTGCGTATTTATATTTACACTTAACTAAAATAAAATAAATAATGGGTCACCTAGCTAATATAGAGTACAATGATCTTATGGTAGTTTGTTTGTGGGAAATAAACCTTCATCATTTCCACACTTGATTGAATTTTATCAAAGCTTTTTTGAGTATTATTGACAAAGTTAGAATTTAAACATCAAGCAAGAAAACACTTCCTTCCGTCCATATTATTTGTCTTTAGAGTTACTGGATACTCTTAAGATAGACAATACCCTTACAAGAGTATTTTTCTGTCTCTCATTTATCTCTCACTTAAATGTTCCACTTAAATAATGCTTTATTTATTGGAACAATAAGGATATTAGGAAAAACTACCTTAGTAGTTTTATCTTACTTGACCCCCCGTAACTTGGCACATTCTTAGGAAAACTTTAATTAGAGATGTACTATTTTATTAAATTAATTTATTTTAGTGATACTTTAAAATTCTAAATTTAACTATTATTATTTTATATTATTATTTATTACTAAAGATGTAAAAGAAAAAATATTGGACACGTAAATTAAACATTCATTTTAAATATAGGGCCAAGTAATATGAAACGAAGGAAGCAATAAATAATTTCTTGTGTTTCTGAAATATCAATACAACAAATATTAATTGTCAAAGCGTGACTAAATATTAATTGTTTCTCAACACTGTCTTTTTAATTGATTAGACAAATAAAATGCTTCTATTTTAAAATCTTGACTCTACTCCCTCCGTATCAATTTGTTTTTCTGCTTTGACTTAACATGGAATTTAATAAAGTAAAAAAAAATAAATGAATATTGTGGTGTTAAATTAAAGATATGTAAATTTTGTGGCTTTAAATATATCATGTGAAAAATTGAATTAAAAAATTATCAAAAACGGAAAAAATATTCCTTTTACGAACTAAAAAAAAAAAGTAGGATAAATAAATTAAAACAACGGTAATAATACTTTGGACCCCAAGAAAGAACTATGATACAGTCATGATGGTACTATTATGAAATTGTATACTAAGAATAAGAAAATGGCGTTTCTTTGAATTCTGAGTGTCCATTTGGATTGATTTATTTTTAAGTATTTTTAATTTTTAAGCTTTTTTTTCATTTTAGGAGATATTTGAAAAAAACTATTTGTTTAGGCTGAAAAAGTATAAAAATAAACTAAAAGCTAAAAATTGAATATTGCCTACTTATAATTTTTACTTCGTCTGTCCCAATTTATATGACACACTTTTTTTTTTAGTCAGTCCCAAAAAAAATGACACATTTCTATAATTGATAACAATTTAACTTTAAAATATCCACTTTATCCTTAATAAAATGATTTATAACCATACAAATATCTATGACTTATTTTAGACCACAAATTTCAAAAGTCTTCCTTTCTTTCTTAAATTCTATATCAAATTAAAATATATCACATAAATTGAGACAAAAAAAGTAACTTTTAGCTTATAAATTATTTTAAAAAATGTCAATCCATACACCCCATGAATCGTGTTCCTGAAAGAGCTAGTCATTGGAAGTAGCAAAATTTTCAACAAACTCAACCCAATTTCAACATTGGACTTGGAAGTCAAGAATTGGTACTTGACTTTTTAGCACCATTATTTGCCTCGAACTTAGTATAAAATGTGTTTTTTAGGAGCAGCGTCAATTATTCAAATATGTACAGCTTCAGGAACTGTCTATCATGTGCTATTATAAATGCTAGTTGTACTTTTAGATAACCTGTTAAGTTCATTTTTCATTTTTATTCGTGGAAAGATTAACTGAAATGAAAAGTGACGCATTGTTCATTTTGTTAAACGACATCTCAGTGTCAAGCTAGTTGAAATCAGTGAAAAGAACGTCTCTTTTGTTTTTTACAACTTTTTAACTTTAGCTTTCTGCATCAAATATTTAATATTATAAAATTAAAGAACATTAATTAATTTAGAATCATAAAATTTAAAAAAAAAAATTATTATTTTAAATTTTATGTCAAGTTAAAATCAAACAAATAAATTGAAACAGAAGAAGTATATGAAATTTTTGTTATTCACGTCGCTACATTTAAGATCATCTTAATTAAATAAAAATTTAACTTCTTTGGGATTAAAATTTACCATTTTCTACTGTTATACAAGTTTTTACTGGAATATTCTTAGCGAACATTATGATATATTTCTTTTCCGCTTAGTCTACAAGATTTAAGTGATTACAAATCTTAGAGATAACATTGCTGCAGAACGAACGTTAAACCAGCAAGATACAAAAAAAAAAAAAGAAGTGTATAAGTGAATGCTATTTATCAGAATATCATATTTGATTCTTGTTTATACAAATCATTACGAAGAGAAATTGGACGTAATAACTAGCAATATTTATGAAATAAAACAGAAGAAATAGAAATATCACAAATTAATGTAAAGGGCAGTTCAGTGCATTAAAACTTCTTTTTGAATCCAGGGAAATGCAAATAAAAGAATTATTGTACGCAATTATTTTCACGATTTAAACCTGTAAACTTATGATCACAGGACACAACTTTACCAATTCAAGGCTAATTAATGTGGGAAAGATATTTGTAATGCAGACAAAAGGAGCAATAAATAAGAAGAGGTGTCCTGAGCAGAAATGGACAGGAAAGGTAGAGAAAGTAAGGAATGAAAGTGGGCCTCAAAGACAGACAATGAAGTCGGCCCAGTGGCCCACAAATGCTAAACCTGTGGATGAAGATCTCTACAAAATCCCTCCTCATCTTCTTCCTGGCTATAAGCGAGTAAGTTTACTCCAAAAAAATAGTTATCGTTTGCATTATTATTTGCATGATATATTTGTGTACTTATTATTTCTGTATTTTAAGGTTGAGAATCCGTCTGAATTAGCTGATTGTAAATAGCTACAAAATTTTAGGTGGTTAAAAACCTTTTTTAAGTGCTGATATTATTTTTATAAATGAATAATTATGTACTTGCATAGAAGTGTTAAAACTGCTAATAAACAGTTGATGTGTTTTATTAAAACAAATTAGTAAGTTATCCTTTTATTTGTGAAAAAAACAATTGATTTAAAACTATCCTTATAGAGAAAAGGAGAATAACAAATATAGAATTTTATTTTGGAAAAGATATTTTGAATAAAAAAAATATTAAGGATAAAATAATGAAACATTTGATCAAACTAAGCGAAAAAGTCATAAGTTGGGAATGACTAACTATGTCATTTGATTGATTTTCACTTACAAATACTTTAGTGTTTACCAAAAGCAAAGATAAGCTATATTTATACATCAATTTGACCAGCTTATAATTTAGGCAAACATCATAAAAGTTACTTCATCTGTTATAAACACTACTACACTGGTGTGGGTAGATTTTTGCACCTTCCTTTGGCTATTTCCTTGTTTGAGCTTTGTCAGTTTACTTTCCTTCAGCATAAATTTTAACAAATTTGATGGTGAGATAAAAAAAATAGATGATCTTGGCTTTGCAATAATGTCAGCTCTATTTTCTTAAACATTTTTTCCTTTCAAAAAAGAAATTTTCAGATTTACTTTTACCTTTTCAAAAACAAAAAGCAGATGTATATATATATTCAAGCACACCATCAATCTTAATTTATTCACATTAGTATTTTTCTTCAATTGTTTGATACTTATGAGTAACGTCGGTACTGTACCGACAATATCTGTCAAATCACCAATCTGTACTAATATGGACATGTAGTACTATACAGTATACACATTGCAATATATTATAAAAAAAAGAAAAGAAAAGAAAGAACAAGAAGAAGATGTCAACTTTGCATCATCTTGGTTTTTACCTCTAAAATGCAGCCATTCAAATAAAAACTCCAATGTAATCAAGAAACTCAAGATTTCTTTTCCCGTTTGTTTTTGGAACATTTTAAACACAGCAGAATGAAAACTGAATGAATTCACCTTCACATTCAATGATTTTCTTTACATTAAACCAACTGATAAAACAGCATTATCTGATCATTTTTCTTTCCTTATTTGATATGGATACAGAAGAGAATGTTTGGATTCTTCTCAAGATGCCTTGCTCCGCCTTGCAAGGCATAGGTACAACAGCCCAAGGCTATTGACATGGGAGATTTTGATAAAAACAGCAATGAGCCATCCTAGTAAGCTCTAATTCTCAGGGAAGGAGGAGGGACTGAGAAATGGCTACAATAGAGTTTCTCTTATTCGTATTAACAACAAATCTAGGAGGAATGTTTTTATGCTATGTACCAGTTTTTGTGTTCCACGCTCTTTTTACTTTTCAAAATTTTTTTAGTGTAAGCTATGACTCAAAATATGCAGCAAAGCATAGAGCTGATGAAATCTTTTTTCTGTAGAACTAATCGGTATATGCATGATTTCTACATCAAATGATATTATTGCTTGTTTAAGTCTTCTTACAAAATGAAACTAATGCAACTCTAAATTATAAACTTTAACATAACAATATTATACTGTTCACATAACAGAAAGATGGATATTTGCTCCAATCTAGCAAAGGTACTGCTATATTCTCACCCCCTTCATCAGCAATGAAGATAATTCGAATGGATTGTTGTCCTTCCCAACCAAAAATCCAGCCTCTCATCTTCCCCCCACAGAAATTAACCAAACGTCACGAAATAAATTCAGACACCCCTCATTTGCCACAATCTAGATATCCATTTAACACTAAACCATCTGAAAATACTTTGTATATATTCACCTTTACACGCCACATGCACTGGAGATAGCACAAACAATAGTTAAGCAAGACTGTAGCAATTTGAACATTATAAGAGAAGCCATAAGCAGGATGTATCTGTCTTTGAAGGTGACAAACTACTAGGACTGCTACATAATGCTGAGAATTTCACAGTAATGTACAAGCCACAAGATGGACAAGGAAAAGAATCTATATTTTCCTACAAGGAGGAATTCGGTTGTATAAGGTTTAATGAGAAGCAACATCACTTACATGGAGGGATTAGGAATGTACTTATGCAAAAGATTCAGCCTCAAGTAGTGTGCACAAGAGAAGCATATCTGTCCAGCCGCTCAAGAATGCCATTCGCCTTCCTCTTGGCTCTAGAGGTCCCGCTTCGAGCAAGATTAGATATGGTCCCATGTGTACTCTCATCTATCCAGATCTCTTTCAACTTTGTTCGGTCATTATAACACACTGTGTAGAGAATCGCGATACAGTTCTCCTTGTTGTGCTCACTTGTATCCTCCTTAATGATACTAAGGAGACAAGAGACTGCGCCCAACTCTCCCATCTCCTCGATAGCCTTGTGATGACTGGACAGCAGGGCAAGAATAGCTAACAATTCATCAACGAGTATGCGATCAATGATCTTCTTCATAATCACCTTTATTGTTCCTTCAGAAACAGCTTTACTCTTATTTTCATGGACAACGCTGAGATTAAAAATTGCTGAAGCAGCATCTTTCATGGACAACGGTTGTCCCTCATCCAAGAGGTCGACTAAAGGCTTGAGAGCACCTGCCTTCACAATATTATGCTTGTTTGAATCAAGTGCTGATAATGTGAAGAGAGCAGCAGCAGAGTTGCTTCTTGTTTCAAGTGTTCCAAACTTCAAAGACTCGATAAGTAAAGGAATGACAACAGGATTTTCTGCTATAAGCTTTTTATTGTTGTCATGTATTGAGATGTTCAGAACTGTTGTGATCAAATCTTCTTGAAGATCAGGATGATTATTCACATTTCCAGACAAGAGAGGATTTAGCAATTTGGTAACAGCGTCACTGCACTCCCCGAAAACAGCCCGTAGAGATGGAATCTGTTTAGTCAGCACCCGAACTTGTTTTGCAGCCTTTTTCTGCTCTGGAACATTACTAGAGGACAATATCTCAAGCAGTGAATTTAAACGATCTCGGTCTGCGTTCGTGATTATATCCTGGTCCTCATCAAGGGAAGGGCTGGGCAGATCAATTCCGTGCTTCTGGCACCACTGTGAAATCATTTTTCTCACTAGATGATTTGGGGTGAGAACTGAATGTGAGAGAACCTGCTTTGTTTCAGGGCAGGTTCGATTGCCATCCTTGAGCCACTTTTGAATGAATAGTCTGTCATATGTCTGCAAACAACCACAACATGCAAAAATATTAACGAAAACAACCATCTAGTGATATCCGAAATAATCTAAGTACGTAGGGAAATCAAGAAAATGAAAAAAGTTTAGCAATTTCCAATAGAAGGACATTTGGCATCAAGGGACTCTGTGCTTCCTCGACTTTGAAAATGCAAAGTCTTAGCTAATTTAACTTATAGTACTGAAAAACATATAGTAGTACTGTCTGTAGCCTCCTCTGTAGTAATCAAGTTGTTTCTCAAATAAATTTCACCACGTATATTTATGTGGAAACCAAAAACAATACAAGTTATCTAGACAAAGAATAATTTCAGGAAGAGGTAGCTTTTTGATCCTGCACTCTTGACTCTACAAACAGATCTAGAAAACCTGCAAAACTGCAACTGCTAGAAAAGCTCTACAGATATTTGTTTTCTCTATTTATTCTTAAACGACACTATGAAAGCAATTTTAACCAAACCTTCTGGCCAACCCCCTCTCTTCCCTCGGGGTTCCCACTCTTTCCTAACCTTAAAAAGTAACATGTAGTTTTATCTTATAGTTTACTTCATCTTTTCCTAGATGGCTAGAGGAACACCATGCCATTCAGCAGAAGATGCACTATATTGGCAGCAGGTGCAGCACTTCTTTTGGCTTAAACTATAATATAGTTGAACAAGTGATATTTGTGGCAAACAATCACCACTGCAAACCAATACAACCTTCCTATCAAGAGGTACAACAATTTGGAAACTGCATAGTATGCATCAAATATCCAGCATTCTATTTCTTTTTCTGTTTTTTGGTACTTTTTATGTGGTTTCTATCCGGGACGAAGCCTGCACACGGGACATATCATCCTTCAAGTGCGGCATAGTTTTCATGCTTTTGAAGATGACAAGAAATTGTTATCTTTTATTCTTGATAGCTCTGGCAGATGAGAATGAAGCAGTCCAATTTATTTCTTTTATTCTTATCTTATCTACCCTTTGAAAAAAATCCCAGAAAAATAATTCTCCAGATTTTTCACAGCCACAAAATCTCAACACGATTTTTTAACAAATAAATGAAAATATTTACACAATAAATGTACACATGTAAGATATGTGTCGAGCACATAATACTTATCCCAAACTTGAACAAGAATAGTTTCAAGAACCACAAAGCAGAGGTGAAGAGCTAACCAAAGCAATAAAATTACACTTTTGAACACTGTGTATCCATCCAAACACAAAGAAAAATACCCAAAAAAACAGAGTAAACAGAAAATTACTGAAAATGAAAATGAAGTGCAATAATAAATCTTTACTTTTAAGCAGTGATATACAGATTAATTAAAGAAATCAAAGGTAGAACGGCTGTTTCCATAGACCATCGCCTCAAGATTAAAACAGTCTAGAAAAAGAAGCAACGGAAATAAAAGAAACAAACGACAGTACTACAACAAAATACACGAAACCACAAATAATAACAGAAATTGAAGAAGAAATAGGTGAAATGAAAGATAGAAGCAAACCTGACCAGAAGCCAAAACAACAGGGTCTTTCATAAGCTGATTCGAAAGTGGGCAAACAAATTCACGGGGTGGGACTGGTAGACTCAGAAAAAGGGTACTAATATCGAAATCAGGTTTCAATTTCAAGTCTTTTAGAGCACACAAACACTGAATGGCTCGATCGCTGGCTTCTAAACAGTAATCATCATCTTCAATTATAGAATTCACCGCTCTCTGTAACTCTCTTTTCAGTTCATCCGCCGCTTTAGCCGCCGCCGACAATCCTCCTCCGCCGTCCACGGTGGTTTTCGCCATTCTAGGTTCTTTTGATGGTGAGTAATATGGAATTAAAGGATTGTTGTTGTAATAATAAGTGTAAAAAAAGTGGTTGTTTTGTTACATAATTTCTTACTTTCGGTTCCGTCTTTCTTGCCCACTTTCTGTCTTTCTTTGGTAAATCACCTTCTCCTTTTTTTTTTTTCAATCCCTTCATTTTCCTCAGTAGAATCTAAAACAAAATGAGTTACCTTTATTTTTCTAAAAAAGATTTACCATCATCTTTTTAAAAAGTTTTAAAATATGGAATGAGACGTTTTAACATATTTGAGAGAGTTTAAATTTTGTACAGCTTTATCATTTTTCTAAAATTATAATTCACTAAATTTCTCAAAACTTAAATTCATTGAAAAAACATGACGAATTTATTCTTGAATGCTAAACATGACGAATTTATTCTTGAATGCTTAAAAGGTTAAAAAAACACTTATTTAGAAACAAAGCGAGTATCATATTTTTCTTTATACATGTTCCTTAATTTTTATTTTATATAAATGCTATGCTAATTTTATTGATATTTGAATAATCTTATATCATCAATAATACTTGTTTGAACTTTTCAAATTTATAATTTCTTTGCTAATAATATATTAATTTAAAAAATCACTTAACATTAAGGGAAAATAAAAATTAATCAATTAGTTTCATCTTGATTTTGTAAAACGAAAAAAGGTTAAAAATAGCTTTGAACTATGTAAAAATTCTCAGTGAATATTTTGGTCTAAAATTATTTTTGTCGTCAACAGTTTGGACTAAATATTTATTTTGTTAATTAAAAAATTAAATATCTTTTTCAAATATATATATATATTTGAAAAAGACTTTTAATTCACTAATATCTCTTAGAATAAGAATCTTAGAAAGACTACGAGAAGAAAAAGATGAATTATTGGTTAGATTAAATTTTTACGAAGATTTCCTTATAGAAGAATTAAAAACAAAACAACCAGAAGCTACCCAACTTCAATATTTTGTACAACAAAGGCTAAAAGTTATTTTCAGATAAATAGATCTTCAATTATTTAGTATAAAAAAATATAGAAAAAAAATTAACCGTATACCTTTAGGATAATAATTTAATTATACAACATCCCTTAGCCAGACAAATACAACTAAATTAATGGAATATTTGGAGAAATAGAGAAAGCCTAAGAAAATTAAGGTAAACAGAAAAAAAAAACTTTTAAAGTTAAGAAAAGAAGTTGAAGAAGTACTAAAGGACGATAATATAAATGACGAAATAAGAAATCTAATTACAGAAAGAGTTATATCAGCTATAAATTAGAAACTATATGCAATAGGAGAAGATAAAGAGTGGTATATCACAAGAATAAAAGCAGATAAAGTAAAAATACAGTTTTAACAATAGATAATCTAAAAAAGCTAGACTATTTAGACTTAAAATTACAGTCAGAAAAAAAATACAGAAGAATAAAAAATAATTCTATTATTAAGTGTAATTTCGATAGCGGATAACACATTTTACATAGTGAAGATCATCATTTAAATACGATAACAGATTTAATCTTGAATCTAGCAGAAAAAACTCAACAAGAGAATAACAAAATACAAAAAAGTCTTTTAAAATTAGAAGAAATATTAAAAAAAAAAAAAAGAAATGATAATAGAGAGACTAGATAAAAACTGACTTCTTAAGGGTCCAACAGAAAGAAATACAAGAAAAGTTGATAGAATCAGGAAATATACCTACAAATAATTATAAAGAATTTATAGAGCTTAAACAATCTATAGAACAACTTAAAGAAATTATACTTTCATGAATGACCAATTTTATTTAACAACCTTAAAAAAAAACAGAAACTATACAACCAAACCCAGAAGGATTATCAAGTCATCAAACCCAGTCAAAATCAGAAAAAGTAATAATAAAATAAAATAACACAATTATCTGTCTTTTACTACAAATAAATAATAACCTAGACAAACTAATCAAAGAAAAAACAACCCAACCTCTAAAAAAATAAGATATAGATAATTTAGTATCACAATTAAAAAGAATAGAAATAACTCCTCAACAAGAAAAAATAAAGACTACTAAAACATCCAGTAAATAGACCTTCTTTCAAGTCGCAGAAGACAAAGACAAAGACAAAGAGAAGGATATAATCAAAACAATTTAGGTAATAATATAATAACCAAAATAATGAATATATCAAGACTTAACTCCAGCCAACAACTAGAAGAATAATAGATGTAGATAAAGACATACAAATTTTTCAACAGAATCAATTAAGAATGTTAAATCCAAGGATACTATATAATACGGGAACTTTTAGTAGTACTGCTCAACTATATAGACATTACAGAGAAGATCAAATATGCGTCAGAGGAAAAAACAGTGAAAGCATAACTTTAATAAGCAAAAATTCACTTAGAGAAATTCGAAAAACCAATATGAATCTCATGCATATGAGATTAATAGTAATAGGACTAAAAGGATTAACTAGAAAGAATTTAGGAGCTAAAGTCTTAATAACTATATATAATGATAGGTGGTCAAACTCAAACAAGTCCATAATAGGACTAACAAAAGTAGACATATATAACAATGGAGGATTTTTTTACTATTCTTCAGAATTTGAAAAATATATAAAGATAGGAATCCAGACTAAAGGTTATGAAGAAATGACTAGTGGAAATAACTTACTAGCATGTATAGGATTCATAGGAAAATTAGCAAATAATAGTAACACTAAATTCAAGATAAAAGTAGAAAACGTTATAGGACTAATAGGAAATAAGATTAATAAAACCCCTAAAAATAAACCCAGAAAAATATGCAAGACTAGAATGAAATTTAGAAAAATTTACTAAAAATGAAGTATTAATACCCAACGATCATCTAATGTATACAACTAATAAAGGTCAGACAACAGTAAGATTTACTGATTATTATTATACAGATCAAAAAGAAATAGATGAAGAATTAGAAGAAGAAGAAGAGGAGGAAAATGTAAATCTTATGAATATAGAAATATTCCCAGGAGACGATTTTACAGTAGACATAGCTATACAAAAAGCTAAAGACATTTATAGAGAAAATAAAAGTAAAATTTTTAAGTGTAAAGGATGTAAAAAAGGAGGATTAGTTATAACAGAAGTAGAAGAACATTTTAAAAATTGTAAGTTAAGAGAAGATAATTACAGTTATACACATAATTCTATATCAGAAATTAGTACAAATATAGACGATGAAGAAACAAACCAAAGTATAAAAGAATTTATGGAAACAACTTCAACTAGTTCAAGCCCTTTTCAAAGAACAACAACGGTAGAAAAAATTTATTATAACACAGGTAATATACCAAGACGAAGAGTATGGAGAGAAACTCCAGAGACACAGACAGAACAAATGACCAATAGGACCACGAATGCCATTAGAAGAATCAATTAGACTACAAGAAGGAGGAAATAAAGAAAAAATATTAAATATAGCAGCTCAAGATCCCCAAAGATGGAATACGATAGTAGATTTAATGAAGTAGATGCAGAGACCATGTATAAATACTTAGAAACAATGCTAGGAGAATCAATAAAAGGATTATGGGAATCATATAAAAGAGAATTTTCACAAGATTTCCAAGCTTTAGTAGATTTAGGAGCAAATTTTTTACAAATAAAATACATAGTTTAATAACAGGAGAAGATCCAAATAGTGGATTGATTACTTTACAAAGAAATGCCCTAATAAAGTTAGAACAACTAAGTATAAATAATTGGGCACATATAAACTCTTTCTTAAATGACTATTTCTACTACGACACAATTAGTGGAAATGCATTTGACCAAGTTTTAGGAAGAAGACTTTTTAATAAATTACCAGGAGCATTAAGAAGAGAAATGAAATAAGAGAGAAGGAATAAGGCAAAACTCAGATACAAAATGGCCAATAGGCCATAGAATTACACATATAATAGAAACACTGCAAGAAAAATGTACAAACATACAAATACAAAAGCAGTTAAAGAATAACGAAACAAACTTATGCAAAAGCATATAAACAACCCAACATTACGATGATAAATATCCAACTAAAGGAAGATACAAGAATTATAAGAAATAAACTAAGAAAAAGTATTATCCTAAGAAAAAATATTATTTAAGAAAATCTACAGCAAAGAAATCATATTTAGACAAAAATAAACATGTAAGAAAATATAAAAATAATAAAAGCTATAAAAATACCTTAGAATGTTTTACGTGCGGCAACATAGAACACTTAGTCAATACATGTCCAAAAAGAAACAATAGTAGAACCAGAAACGCTTAATTAATAGAAGAATTTCAAGAGACATTAATAACTGTAGACGAACACATGTCTGATACTGAAAGCATTTACTCCATAGTTAGTATAGATATAAAGGATCAACCTGAAAAAGATTCTTCCTCTGAATCGGAAGAAGAAAATCTAATAAACGAACTAGGAGATTTAGACATATATAATTTTGTAAACTTAGTGAAACAAATGATGAGTGCAAATATGTTTTTGAGAAAAATAAAGGAATAGACAGTAATCAATGTTAGAGCAAAATGTATAAACTGAAGCATGTATTACTTGTATAGAAAAGAAGTTAGATATAGAAGTCCCAAAAGAAAAAACTATAAGCTATCAGTCCAACCCAGACATTAAAAGAATAGAAACAATAGAAGATAGAATAAATCAACTAGAAGAACGACTTAAGAGATTAGAAAAAGCACAAGGAAAAATGTCAATTATAGAAGATGAAACTATAGAACTTGAAGAAATATTAATGAATATTTCTTCTGAAGGATTAATTTGTAATGAAGACAAAAATTAAGTACTATTAAAATATTAGCAAAGTACAAATAGAAGACTATGAAGTAACAACCCTAGCATTAGTGGATACAGGATGTATCTGTAGTGTATTTAATAAAAGAATTCTATCATCACATGTCTTAAAAGAATTGCCAAATGAAGAAACCGCTATGCAAATGGGCGAAAAACTTAATACTTATCATTTTTATGTTAAAAAGACATGCATGAGTTTTACGAATACGTGTAATAAATTCTATAACCCTACCTACACTTTAAATGAAATATGGGTAAGAAACTTAGACCTTAAAGTAGATTTCATACTAGGACTAGACTTTTTGTTACACAACAATGGATGTTGTCTAATTTTCAGAGACGGTGTAATATTTACAAAAAATATTATGATGACTCCAGTACAAAAAATAAAAATGACAACAACAACCGAGCCAAATAAAAAGGAAATATAGGGCCAGAATGTACATGTAAACCTACATATCAAAGTAAGAATTTAATAGAAGTGTCAGAACTAGGAATCGAAATAACTAAAGAATTGACAGAAATATTAGAACCTAATGAAATAGACAAAGATTATAATTTAATAGAAATACCTACAGAGTTTTATAACCTTAAGAAAGGCATACAACAAATAGGAGTCATAAAAGACCAAAAAGATTTAGATAAAATAGTAAAAATCCTAGATGAATTAAAAATAATTGGAGAAAAATAGTTAGAACACTGAAAAGCGAACCAGATTTTCTGTGAATTAAAAATTATTAATCCAGAATATAATATTAAGACAACATCAATAAAAGCTACGAACCAAGATTTAAAAGACTTTGAAACTCGGATTAAAGAGTTACTTAATTTACGAGTAATAAGAAGATATACATCAAGACATAGATCGGTAGCCTTTATGGTAAGAAACCATAGTGAAATAGTTAGAGGAAAGGCAAGAATGATAATTAACTAGAAAAGACTTAATGATAATATAGTAATGGATGCGTATAAACTACCAGATAAGATAGAATTAATAAATAGGATTCAAGGAAGAAAGATTTTTAGCAAGTTTGACTGTAAGTCAGGATACTGACAGATCAAAATGTATGAAGACAATGTAGAATGGACAACGTTTACTTGTTCAGAAGGACATTTTGAATGGTTAGTAATGCCATTTGGTTTAAAGACAGCTCCATCAATCTTCCAAAGAAAAATGGACAGTATATTTGAACAATTTAAGAATTTTGTTTTAGTCTATGTAGATGATATCTTAGTTTTCAGCAATAATATGAACGAACATTTAGGACATCTATAGACAATTTTTAGATTATTTCTAGATAATGGCATAATAATTAGTAAATATAAAATGGAGTTATGTAAGAAATATATTAATTTTTTAGGAGTAACTATAGGAGAAGGTAAGATAAAATTACAACCACATATAACCAAAAAGGCTTTAGAAATGCCAGACAAATTAGAAAAAACAAAAGACTTACAAAAATTCTTAGGAATTTTAAACTATGTTAGACAATTCATTAAAATTTAGGGAAGGTCGCAGGACCATTGTACGCTAAGACAGGATCTAAAGGGCAAAAGCCTTTTAATACCGAAGACATTAAATTAGTATAGTAACTTAAAGAAATGACTAAAAACATTTCAGACTTAGCATTACCTCTAGAAATAGATTATTTAATTATAGAAACTGATGGAAGTTTCGAAATGGGGAGCCGTCCTTAAAGCTAGAAGTAACAAATATAGTAATAAAAAAGATGAACGAATATGGGCATACCAGAGTGAAAATTATAAAGAAAAAGGCAATATGAGTAGTATAGATATGGAAATTTTACCTATGATATATGGCCTCAATCGTTTAAAAATATATATTTTAAATAAGCCAGAAATACTAGTAAGAACCGACTGTGAATCCATAGTTAAGTTCCATGAAAAAATAAATGACAAAAATAGTAGCAAAAGACGTTGTTTATATTTCATTGACGCCACCTCAATATATAATACCAAATTAGAACATATTAAAGGCAAGGATAGCAGCTTTGCTGATAAACTTAGTAGATATATTACAAAAGACAACTAACAGTTTTTCTTTACAGAATGAGCACAAATAAAGGGAAAGCTCTGGATTCCTCTTCAGACATAAGCTCAGACATGTATCAAAGACTTTGCTGGGAACTACTCTTTTCAGACCTCAGAATACACTAGACAACAGTCAGACTCTTGAAAGAATTTATTTGGTAAACAAAATCTAATAGCTTATCCATAATCAAATTTTAGTTTTAAAATAAAATCAGAGGCAAAAGTAGATAAGACTCAAAAATGATTACTAGACAATTTATGGATTGCTTATAATAAGAACCCTAGGGATATCAGCTATTTCTTGGCTGTAATGAATTCTCTAAGTCAGTACTTTACAGGTAAGAATTTAGACAACAGATAAGGGAAGAACTCCAGGAGTTTTTCAGACATGGATACAAGTGGTAAACGCCATCAAAGACTTCATAGGACCACTATACAAAGGTTTCAACAACCTTACTGAAGCCCTTGATTATGCGAGAGAAAAACTAAGACCAAATTTCTACATATCTCCAAAATTAAAGAATCCAACCCATTTTCCTCAATATAACATTCAAAAAGACACTAATAAGATTATTTTTTGTGATCATTGTAATGCCATGACAAAAGGTTTCAAGCGTTTAAACTACAAAAACGAACAGCTTGAAGAAGAAAGAAACAAATTACTAGAACAAAATCAGATACTACAAGAAAGAATCAGAATTCTCCATTATGAATTTAGCCAAAGTCAGCATATACAAGACCCAATACCCCCACCCAAAAATCCTCATAAAATACAGACTCCTATACAAATTCCCCAGATACCACAAAAGAGTTCTCCAACTCTGCAAAAAATAGATCAGACGAGTGTGCATTCCCCAATGAATGCAGATAGACCTACTACATCAGTTAAAGGTGTAGCTAGTCCGGCTCAAACGGTAGCCAGTAAAGATGAGACAAATCTATTAATGGCTGGCACTTTGCTAAAAAATATGCGAAGGCTTCCTGCGAGTTTCGACTTGGAGGGAACTTCAAAATCTGAAAGAAAAGGAATAAAGCTCAGAGGACTAAGAAAGACTGAGACTAAAAAGAACATAGAGAAAATTGTACGGAGTACAATACGAAGACTGCTAATAGAGACAAGGGCATCGATAAAAGAAGAGACCAAGGGGATGATAATGCCAAACCCCCAGCCACAGTATGAATCAGAAGTACCTAATTCAGACTCAGATCAATCAGGTAGAGACTATGATCCAACACTAGGCCAGTTCGCTCAAGATCCTAACGCAGACGATGATTCAGGAAAAAGCTTTGGTTCGGAAGCCCTGTATAATTTGGATAACTGAAAAGGACGAAAGACGTAAGCAATGACGACAAGAAAGAGACATAAAGAAAGTAACAGACAAGAGAAAATAATTGAAGGCAAAAATTTCACAAAAGTCATGTGACGATGGGGCTCACAAATGTACCCATCTGGCACAAGAAGATTCTTTTTTCAATTTGAAGTCCGAACTTGCCTATAAATATGCCTCATTCTCAATACAAGAGGGACATCGAGAAATCGACCATCAGAGCTTGAATATAGAATATTCAACTAAAATTGTGAGTGAGATTTTTCTTTGAGTGTTTGTAAAAAAAAAAAAAAAAAAAAAGAGAGATAAAGTTTGAGTTTGTAAAAAATGTGAGCGTTTTATTTCCGTAGCAGTACTTGCCAAGTTTCAGGGGACTCCCGAAAGGAAAACCTCTCTCCGATTTTAGACATATAAGTCTCTAGGTCTTTATATTTATGTGTTGTTCCTCCCATATTATGTAAATTATGTTTGTATCTTGAAGCATGTTTGTAAATACATGTTGTTACTATTGCCCTTAGTATATGATTAGTCTCTTTATATGTCTTACCTCTAGTATATGGTTATCTTTGTTAATCTCTTAATAAGTACCGATGGATTAACCTGTAAATTTCTAGGATGTAACGACGTCATGGCAGAAGGCTGAAGGAACGTCTGTTTTCAAGGTGTGGTTAAAGAAGGTTACTATTTAAGAACGTAAAATTAACAAAGAAGAGATGAACAGGGTAAGATGAAAGGGAAAGAGATGAACAGGGTAATATATATATATATATATATATATAATTTCTGGGAGAAAACACATAGGAATTAAGGCTATAGAGCTATACATTGATAAAATCACAACGGAGACGTAAGTAATGATGTAAGACAGTAAAAATGTAAGCAGTGACAACCGCAAGAAGGAGACATAAAGAAAGTAGCAGACAAGAGGAAATAATTGAAGAGAAAATTCTACAAAAGTCATGTGACGATGGGGCCCACAAGTGTACCCGACTGGCACAGGATATATATATATATATATATATATACACACAAGAGCGCCCGTGCCAGCACAGGCCCAACATATGTTATTTTTTAATTCAAATTTATGTGACATTGATGAAATTTATTGTTTTTTAAAATATTCAATTAATTAATTATTCAAATATGTGTGATATGCCTTAAAATAGAAATTTTAAGTCTTTTTCTTTCTTAAACTTTGTGTTTTCTAAAAAAATGTTAGTCACATAAATTGAAATAAAGAAAATACCAAAAATTATGACGTTCATGGTATTATAATTCTATAATATAATTGTCTTATAAATTTTATAAAAAGTTAAGTTCACAATTTATTAAATATTATAAATAATTAAGAAATTAAATTCAACATTATAAGTGACGTGTGAAAAATTGAATTAATTTCGCTAATGAAATCTAAAATTTACCTTAATTATCAATGGAAAATTACAGTGGAAACATTTTTCCTCTTACCCGTCTTTAGATTTCTAAGCTAATTACAATAAAACCTCTCTAAGTTAATACTCGATAAATTAATAAACTCTCAAAGATAATATTTTTCTCCTGTCCCAACTTGGGCCAGTGGAAAAAATTATCTATTTCAATAAGATAATAAGATAATATATTTTCAAAAGACCCCTAGATAAATATATGGTCCCATAAATATTATAAATTAATAATTCTTTAAAATTTAAAAAATATCTAAGACAATTTAGTGAAATATGATTATAGTGTTTTTTTTTTTTTTTTAAATTTAAATCTAGTTGAAGCTCATCTCTAACTTTTCTTATTTCATCCAAAAGTTCCGGTGTTGTCTTCTCGAACTATACCCAAAAATTGTGAAGAGTTCTAGACGCGATAAGTGCTTCCTTACGTGTAAATGGTTTCAAATGTATTGTATCGTCTTCAACTTCATCATCAACATTGTTTTCTCCAATTGTATCCGCAATTTCTTTTAAACTCTAGACCTCTGAACATCTATCATATTTTCAACCGGGTAATCCAACAAGCTATTGACATCCATTTTATTGCGGTAACAACCGAGTTTATTAATCATGACATTAAGTTCATGAATGTAGTTTTCACAAATAAAAAAAAGGGTCGTCCGGTGCACTAAAGCTCACGCTATGCGCAGGGTCTGGGGAAAGGTCCGCCCACAAAAATATAATGTACACAACCTTATCTCGCATTTTTGCTAGAGGCTGTTTCCAAGGCTTGAACCCGTGACCTTCTGGTCACATGGAAACAACTTTACCAGTTACTCTAAGGCTCCCCTTCACAAGTGGGTTCATTTAAATTCCTTGAGGCTTCATCCCCTAAACGAATTTTGCCATATCGATACAATGTACTTTATATATAATCAATTTTTTTTACATTAATGCAATAAATATGATATATAAATTAGTAAGATACAATGATTTTGATGTAATAAAAATTAACCTTCATTGAATCTCGAAAATACTCTTTAAATTAATAAATATTAATTTATTAGTTAAATAATATCTTTATAAAATAATAATATTTTATGATCTCAATAATATTAATTTGGTGAGATTTTACTGTACTTAGTATTATTGAATCAAAAGGAAAATAATTGTGATGGTAGAAATTAAATTATGAGTAATGTTTTTTTAATAAGAGAGTATTGAAAGAGCATGAAACAAGAGTAGGATTAGGCTAAAAAGAATGGAACAGGTGTTGAATATGGGGCCCCACAGCATGCAGAATTTCTTTTGAGATGACATCATAGTTTTTTCAGATATTTTTAAAGACCTTCAGTTTAGCTATATTTACGAAATGTATGAAGACACATTATATTATATATAAACTAAAAACGTAGGGGCAAAAGATTAATCTAGATAAATCCTACAGCTACTTTGATACTTTACAACAAAGGATAATTTAGATCTCTAATGCAATGTCCACTTCTCTAAGCTTAAAACACAACCTAGAGAGAATTAATTACATTTTTTATAAATTTTTTAGATATTTTAAGTCATTAATTATTATAATTTTTAATATTTTTTATATAATTTTTAAATAATAATATATGTTATTTTTTGTTTTAATTTTGGTGGGCATTGACAGAGTTTGAGAGTCAACTAAATGTAATTTTAAATGAATCATGTTGCTACACGTGGCTATCCCATTGACTTTTGTCATTTCTCACTTTTACGTTCATGTCTTTCATTAATAAATAAACTCATTCAGCGTGGGCATCTGTAATTGGTGTATTTGATATTGCAGTAGTAGTCTCTACTCCGTTCATTTTTATTTATCCTTTATATAAAAAATAAATATTTAATAATATTTATCCTAAAAAAGGCAATGGATAATTTATTATTTGATTTATTTTATTCTTATTATTAAATATTATTCATTATTCAATACATTTTACAAAATATTAAATTTTATTATATTTAAAAAGTGATATAATAAAATTACTCCTTCAAATCAATAATTGACAAATATTGTTGGACTAAAGAAATAGTAATTTTTGTGGATCTTTTCTGTTCCTTACTTTATTCGATTTATTATTATTTTTTGGATTAATTTATTTTAGATGCTTTTACATTATAATAATTGTTCTTAAATATTTTAATAGTATTTGGGTAAATATTAAAAAAAAAGAGAATCATTTGTTAATTTGTCAAAAAAAAAAAAAAAGAAGCCAAAAAATATAAATTGAAAATGCTTATAAGCCATAAGTTATAAACTCATTCAAACATGCTCTATATTATAGGGAAAAGATATTTAAACCATCTTAGACTATACCCGAAAATTAGAAGACACACCTAAACTATTGAAGTGACCTAATGCACACCTGTACTATTTAAAAGTGAATTTATTTCCACCCTAAAAGCTGACGTGGCACAAAAGATAAAAATAAATAAAAAGTAGGCGGTTTCTGAAATTTATTTATTTTTTTCCTTTTTTTTTTCTTGATTTTCTCACCTTTTTATATTTTTCTTTCTTTCTTTCTTTATTGCATCTTCATCATCATTTTCCTCTCTCTTCTCCAACACCCACAATGAACCACCACTTTCAACATTACATTCAAAGAAAACTTCATCTCTCCACTCCCTTTCTCTCCAATATCATTCAAATCTTCATTTGTAATTCATCATTAATAGTTACATCTTCATTCTTTCTTTTCTCAAAAAAAATCATACACCCAGTTCATTGAAAAAATGAGAAAAGCTAAAATATCAATGAGCCACGAGTTAAGAAAATATAACTTTTTGAATATAAAAATCGTTGTTTTATTGAAAAATTACAGATTTTTCAACAATTTTTATTGAAAATTTTTATTTTTCGAAAAACTCAATTCGACGGATTAAACAATTCAATAGTCTAAAAGCTGAAAATTTTTCATTGGTCTTTTTCCGAATTGATACTGATTTTTCAGGTATGTATTGTTCTTTTGCTATGGGTTTCAATGTATATCTTTTGATTGTACTGCCAATAGGTGTTTTAGCCTTTTTTTTTATTAAGTTTGAATTTAAATAATACGAAGAATGGATTTTTTGAGTTCTCTGATTGATATTGAATTTTCTTGTTTGGGTTGTAAGAATTAATGTTTGCTTTGATTTAATGTTTTTGTTAATTGTAAGAATTACAACTTTGATTGATGTGGTGGGTTTGTTGGGTGATGGATGACAAAGAAGAAAGAATTGAAGGTGGTGGTGAAGAAGAAATTGATGGCGATAATAGCGGTATGTGGCGAAGAAGAAGAAGAATCGAATGTTATATGGTGATGGTGAAGAGCAAAAAAATGGTGGTTATGATGGCCGAACTCAATTTTTTCGGTGAGAAGAGATATGGAGTGGATGAGATTAGCGATGAAGATGTATGAATGGAATGTTTAGTAATTAATTAAGAATTAATTAGTGTAAAATATAATTAACAAAAAAAATTTAATAAACAAATAAAAGAAAAGAAGAAAGATATAACAATTATAATTTCTGATATGGCTCTGACGTGGTGCTGATGTGACGAGCGAGTGTAAAACACCACATGTTGTGAGAGTGGTTTATACGTTTCAGGGTGGTATTAAATTCACTTTTAATATGTATCAGGGTGTAATAGGTCACTTCAATAGTTTAGGTGTGTTTTCGACTTTGCGGATATAATTTAAGGTGATTTTGATGTGTTTTTCCCTATATTTTATTATATTTTTAACTTTTATACTTAGTCCAAAATTAATAATCAATTTTTACATATCAAAAAGATATTTATAGCTTTTTCAAAAAGAAAATTACTCTTATTTAGCTAAGTAAATCTTTTACGTCACCAAGAATAAAATGGTGCTATTTAATTAAAGGTAATTTAACGAAAACACTTCTAATTTTTTGTAAGTAAGTACTTCCTCTGTCTAGCAATGCTTGTCTATTATTGATTTGACACACACTTTAAGAAACAATAAAACATATGAGTAATTTTACTATATTACCCTTTGAATATAATAAATTTTTTACTTTGAAAAATACATAAGGTAATGAATCGTATTTAATAACAAGGGTAAAATGGACACAAGATGGTAAATTATCCATTGATTTTGTAAACTGGACAAGTATTGTTGGACATCTAATTTTAGTAATATGGACAAGTAAGGATGGACAGAGAAAGTAAATTTTTATATTTTGTGTTTGGACCCGGGCTTAGCACCGGTCTTATGTAACTAGTATATATATATATATATATTAAACAGATTCTTTTCCTAATAATAATTTTATTATTAGCAAACATTAATCCTACTTCAATTCGAAAAAGATCAAAAAATATAACTCTATTTGATTATGAAATCTTTTAGTGATATCTAAATGAAAAATAATGATGAGGCTACTGTGATCTTAATTGATAATGTGAGATTAAGAGGGAAAAACGATTCTTACGTATTTATTCGTTGAAGTGATTTAAAGAAAAGAAACAAAAATAGGGTTCTTTAAAAGTAATATTTTTATTAGAAATAGAATGTGTTAAAAAGAAAAGAAATAATATATATTAGGAAAATTACATCTTTGACCCATTAAGTAATAATATGGGCATTTCTAGGGTAAACAATTAGTTGTACGAGTAATTTTGGATCAAACTATTAACTGTAGGAGTATTTTTAGATCAAACTATTAACGAAGGGTATTTTTATTCAATGTTGCATAGTTTAAGAATTATTTTTGATCATTTTCTATTCATAAAATAATACTACCTCCATTCCTTTATATGCTCTCTTCGTTTTTCGTTAGTCAATTTAACTAAGTTTCAAAGCTAAATTAGACAAGATTAGTTTAATTTTTTAGAATTAAAATTTAGATATTCAAAAACTATATGAAAAATACTATAAATTGTAATTTTCTTTTTTTCAATTTGATTAAGAAATATATCTTAAAATATTGATCAAAGTTTGTATCGTTTGATTCTAAAAAAGAAAAGGAAGCATATAAAAAGGAATGAAGGGAGTATATATTTTTAGTAAATTAAAATCTTTACTTGAAATAACATTGATTTTTTGTTACAAAAAAGCTCTCGGTGTACGATAGCCCTCGGTGTACGATAGCTCTCGGCGCAGGATAACTTTAGTTCTTCACTGAGTGTACGTTAGCGACGGTGGTCCTTGGTCGGAAATGGCTAGGGGACGTCCAAGGAAGGATAGTGTGAATCTTGCGAAACCCACGAAGCTCTCGTTCGAGCAGCTTGGGTGATGAAATTTGGAAAGAAAGCAGTAAGCGATGATGAAGATGACGAGGAGATATTTGTATTGGTTGCTGGCACAACCTCTACGCCCACAGTGGTGGGAAGTGGGTCTGGGAAAAAAACGACCCCTAGCTTGGGGAATGCGAAAGGGATTTTGACCATTGGGTACTCAACGGCTAGGACATTAGTACAAACGGGAAAAAAATCTCAAATTCTTTGATTTCGATATCGTATGGGACAAACCTTAGTGAAGGTGGTGCAAATACTAGTGCTTGAAATGAGACACCCAGTGCTTCACCAGTACCATATCCTATAGAAATGACCAAAATCGGGCAGAGTTAGACAACACCATTCGAGGGGGATTAGTTGGCTACGAATGGTATGAATTTAACATATATTGCTCCTATTCTCAAGGAAGGTGTGAAGATTGTTAAACTTGATTCTGAGGAGGTAAACAAGGGTAGTAAACAATGGAAACAAGCTGCTATTCTGTATGTGGTTGATGCTTGCCCAACCATAGCTGCTATGGAAAGATTCATAAGCACTAATTGTAATTTCAAAACCAAGCCTACGATATTCTATCACAATGAGCGGTATTTTGTGGCCAGATTTAATAGTTTAGCTGATAGAGATGAGGTGCTCTTCTCTAGTACTCACATGATCAATGATAAGCCAATTATATTGAAGCCATGGTCTCAGGAGTTTAATTTTAACAATGAGGTGTTGAAGATGATACCATTATGGGTGAGGTTTCCCAATTTTCCACTTAATTGCTGGGGTCGTGAATCATTAAACAGACTAAGTAGCTTCCTTGTGAAACCCATCTATGTTGATGAGTGCACTACCTCAATGGTCTGGGTCTCGTATGCTAGAGTCTTGATCGAAATGGATGTCACACTTCCAGTGCCTTAGTACATTACTATATAGGATCCTACAGGACACTACTTTGAGAAGGAAGTTTGGTATGAATGGGTGCCTGCATATTGCCATACCTGCCTACAAGTGGGTCACAATTGTAAGGCACTCCAGGACAAGAATCAAACTCTGGAGACAAAGCTACAGACCAAAAAAGCTAAAACTAAGCCTGTGGAGAGGTTCATGAAATCGGTGCAAGAGTGGTATGTAAGAAAAGGAGGTGGGCTTGCAGCAGATGTACCTCCCTTGAAGGTGAATAATATGCAAACGAGAAATGTAGTTGTAGCTCAACCTAGTAAGGAAAACTCAAATGCAATTAAGTGGAAGAATATTCATCACAAGCTAGCTACAAGGAATAGCGCAAGTCCAAAATTACCATCATTGAACACTACTAATGGGTTTAGTCCTTTAAATTTAGCTTTCCCTGAGTTACCAGATCAACATAGGCAAGACCAGAGGCAAATAGCAGAACACCAGGACCTGAGGTCCTACAACCCCTCTTACATTCCAAATAAAGTTAATCATATGGAATGTGAGGGGTATGAATAAAGTATACAAACATAAGGAGCTTAGGAATTTTCTTTTCTTTGAGGATAAAGTTCATCTTATAGCAGGTTTGGAGAATCGGGTGAAAGAGCACATAGCACACAAGATTATTAACAAATTTACTAACCATTGTGAATGGCATGCTAACTATGTATAGAGCAACAGAGGAAGGATTTGGCTTATTTGGGACCCCACCATAGTAGAATTTGAATTGATCAATAAGACTAATCAACTGATTCATGTCTATGTCAAGTGTACAGTTATACCAGTGAAGTTCTACTTCACAGCTAGCCATGGTCTTCACACTGTGGAGGATAGGGAAGTCTCTAGGAACAACTCTCTAGAACAAATGATAACATTCAGGGTCATTAGCTTGCATTGTGGGACTTCAATGCTGTGCTTCACTAAGAAGACAGAATGCATGGGTTTGAGGTTCAAGATGCTGAAACTAGAGATTTCCAAGAGTTGCTAGACAATACTGGATTATATGAACTGAGAACTTATGGAGGGAAATACACATGGACTAATAGTCATTGTTTAGTTATATTGATAAGGCACTGGTAAATCCTATCTGGATGACAACTATGCAGCAAACAAAAGTGGAGATATTAGAGCCAAGATTTTCAGACCACTCACCCTTATGCATGAATTTTATTCTGATAACCCATACAAAGCCTAGGCCATTTAAATTCATGAACCGTATAGCTAAGCATGATAAATTCTTCCGAAGAGTGGCTGTTGGATGGAGCAAACATGTAGTTAGGAATTATATGAAGATGGTATGGTTAAGATTGAAAAATGTAAAGCATGAAATGAAAGGTCTCAATACACATGAGTTTTCAATTATTGCAGAAAAAATAAAGGATGCTAGACAGGCATTGCTAGAACTATAGGGACAAATGAGACACCACAACATAGATCAAACATGGTTTGAGGAGGAAAAGGCGAGGAAGGACTCATTGAAGAAGTGGTCTATGGTGGAAGAAATCATACTTCGACATAACTAAAAAAAAAAATCATACTCCGATAAAAATCAAGAAAGAAGTGGCTACAACTAGGAGATTCCAACTCTGCTTACTTCTTTGCTATAATGAAGAACAAAATTTCCTCCAACCAAATAAAAAAATTATAGCTTGTCGATGGGTCTTGGACGGTAAATAATGATTAGCTAAAAGCTGAAAATGTGGGTTGCTATAGGAACCTGCTTGGAACTAATGCAGAATATCTCCCAGCAATTGATTTTGAAGTATGTTCTATCGGGGTTGTATTGAATAGAAGTCACTAATTGCAATTGATTGCCCTTGTACTTCCAGAAGAGGTGAAGAAAGGTCTAAATGGTTTTGATGATTAAAAAGTACCGGTGGTGGATGGGTTGAATGCATATTTTGTCAAAAAAGCATGGTCCATTATTGGTCTAGAGATCACCTCTGCAGTTATGAAATTCTTTGATACTGGTAAGTTGTATCCTCCTGTAAATTGTACTATGGTGACCTTAATCCCCAAGGTCAAGAACCCTATTTCTATAAAGGAATATAGACCCATAGCTTGATATATATCTTGTATAAGGTGATATCCAAAATAATTACTATAGACTCCAATTGATGATGGATACACTAATTAGCCAATCCCAGTCTGCCTTTGTCCATGGTAGACTAATTATTGACTATATTTTAATGAGTCATAAACTTGTAAAGGGATATGGGAGGAAAGGGATTACCCGGAGATGTATGCTTAAAGTAGATATGTAGAAAACATATGATTTTTATGGAATGGGCATTTATAGAGCATGTTATTAGAGGAATAAATTTTCCCTCAATCTTCATTGCCTGGATCATGGAATGCCTTCGAACAGTCTCATTATCAATCAATATCAATGGGTGGCCTATGATAACACTCAAATACACTCCAGAAAAGATGTACACCGTCATTATAAAATATATTAACCCAACTCGTGAGTTGGAATCGATCCCATAGGGAATGAAGGAGATAGGTTCACCTTCAAGTGTAATATGCCACTAAATGTTTGCACGTAATATGTAAAATGCAATAAAAGTAAAATTAGGGGGATTAGTTTCAAACGCTTTAGTAGTCAATTTATCAATTGTAAGCTTGGTTTGCAAGAATGAGTACTAGAAATTTGTAATTAAGGATTAAAGTCACTTAGGGTTATGCTTTTATGAGAGTGAGTACATGCATGGGTAATTAGATATTTTCCTAAATTCAACTAAAAGTTATGGGTAGGCTATGTCTTAGATTTTAATGCTAATCTTTCAATAAAACATTAAACATCACAAGTGGTTTTTTTTGAATATCTCACAAGTGTTACTTCATAACCAACCTAAAACCTCAATTTAGTAGCCTTATGTCTAAGAACTATCATTAAATAATGAACATCATCATTGTTGACCACTACTCCTCACCCTTATCCCCTTTGTCAAGGATGATAAGAGATCTAGGGTTAACTAGAGTTTGCAACTTTCAATTATAGGTTAATAACACAGCGTAGAGGTCAAATTCATAACAATTAATCAATTAAAAAGGTAAATAAACAACAACCATACAATAATCACTACTCATTCATACATAACCCCAAGTTGGGAAATTTAGCTACTCATAGAGAGAGAAAAAGAAATTATACCTATATTCTCATTGAAGTCTTCCGTTGAATCCAAATATTCACAATTGAAATCCAAATTCAAAGTAAGAATAAGCAATAAACTATATTTCAACTTTAGGGTTTCAACTACAAACTTCTAGATCTCAAAATTGACAAGAGATAGGGTTCAAAGTAATCAAAAAGATTTTTATAATAGAAGCAAAAATGGGCCAAGAATTTATGAAACTGCCATTGCGTCCACTTCGATGAAGGACAAAGACCATCACCGAACTACTCGATGATATGCCGAAGTGACTTTTTATCACCAAAATGGCTTTGAACTTGAGCTTCAGGGGTTGAAATCTGGTAACTTTGGAGATGGATTGTTGCTTCGCCGAACTGTTCGACGATACGCTGAACCATCTCTCTTCATCACCAAATTGCTTTGTTTATAACTTGGTTGAACTGTTATCTTTGGCGATGGAATCTCACTTTTGGAGATATGCCGGTTACTTTGGAAATTAGCCAAACATCCCGAGCGATACACTTTCGCATTTTAGCTCCGATTCTCCATCATTTTGCTTCTTTATGCTCTATCAACTACTTCTTGGCTTCACCCTTGAAAATAAACCAAACTAACATTAAAACTAACTCAAATGGCATTAAGGACTTGATTTCTTATCATTTATAATCCAAATGAGTTATAAATTGTCGACTCATCAACCTACCAAACCTTTTGCTGCTTAAAGAAGATAAAGACAAGGGGCCCTGCGTTCCCTTTTCTTTTAATTATAGTCATGGAGTACTTGCCCAGAATACTCATGAGGCTGCCGAAACAAAAATAGTTTATGTATCATCCATGATGCTCTAAATTAAATCTGATTTAGTTGGGATTTGCAAATGATATGCTACTATTCTGTAAGGGTGAATATAAATCAATGCATTTGTTGTTTGAGTGCTTCTAAGAATTTTCTAGGTGCTTAGGGCTTGCTGGAAATAGAGAAAAATCATCTATCTATTTTGGTGGAGTGAACAATACACAAAAGGATGCTATTTTAAATTTGCTTGATTTTATCAAAGGAGAAATGCCATTCAAATATCTTGGAGTCCCACTGAATACCAAGAGACTGACAGTTAACCAATGGAAGCCATTATTGGACATGTTATTGGGGAGAATCAATGGCCAGACCGTTAAATTTTTATCATATGCAGGTATGGAGCAACTGATTAAGTTAGTTTTATTCTCTATACAAATCTATTGGTCCCAAATTTTTGTGCAACCTGCCACAGTGAGTAGCCTCATAGAAGACACATGTCGAAGGTTTGTATGGACTGGGGGAGTATAAATCACAAATAAGATGCTATTAGCCCGGGAAAAAGTGTGCTTACCTAGAGAGGCAGGTGGACTAAACATTCTTGATGTAGCCTTCTGGAACAGAGTAGCAATATGCAAGTTGTTGTGAAATTTGTGCCTTAAAAAAGACATGATATGAGTTAAATGGATATATTTATAGTACATAAAGGGCAATCCTATCTGGGAGTTCACGCCAAAGCAGGCCTCATGTGTGGTGCACAAGATTTTGCAAGAAAGAAAATATCTAGAGTAAGCAAATATAAGGGAGGTGGACCTTGCAACTCTAGATTCATTCTCTATTAACAAAATGTATGTATACATGAGTGGATCTATTTAAGTGGTAAATTGGTGGAAGCTACTTCACGACAACAAGGGTTCTCCAAAATGGATTTTTATTTTGAGACTTGCTGCTTTTAGAAGGCTACATATAAGGGACAGGTTATTACGATGGAGGATAATATAGTATCCAATATGTCCATTGTGCAGTGAGCAACCTGAGAGCATAGATTACATAATTTTTCAATGTACTTATGTTGCTACCATATGGTCTAAGCTCCTCCAATGGCTGGGAATAGATAGACAAGTGTTATCATGGACAAAGAAGTTAGAATGGTCAATAAACCACATACGAGGTAATGGAGCGACTGATACTATCTACAAAATGACCTGGGCTACATGTGTCTATTATGTGGATTTAAAGAAATAGTAGTGTGTTCAAAGAAACAAAAAGTGAGCCCATGACGATAATCAGAAATATAATCTAAGAGGTAGTGTTCAGAGGTTCTTCTTATGTATGGCTAACAGAAGCCATTTCAAGTTTAAATTTGTATCCCTAAGGTTAGCGGTAGTTCATAACTTAGGACATTATGTAATGGTTTAGTTATTGTGATGCTTGTTGCTTGCTGCATTTGGTGGTTGTACCAGCGCAGTACCCTGTATAGTTTAATCGCTTTTGGTAAATAAAATCTTTTGACTTGCCAATTTTTTTTAATAACCTTCACAACTAATATGGAGTGGTAATTGGCAATCAACTATCCATTTTTGATGGTTGTTATTTATTGGTTGTATATATTTAGCTTTTGAATCTTTTTAAAATTTTTAAATATTTGTAGTAGAAATTTATGATGGAAAACAAGGAAAATTATAACAATAAATGTATTGTTTATTGATAATCAAATATAAACATTGTTTGAATCGTGCACGCACCATCCTAAAAACTTATTTCATTAGTATAAAATATTTTTTCATGAACAAAATAAGTTTCTTTTAAGAGGACCAGAACTAAGAAAATTTGACCAATACAAAATCAACAAGTTGAAAAAAAAAGTAGGTATGATGAGTTGATTGTTAGAGTAACTCTTCTAATTCTCTCTTAATTCAATGAAATGATGAAGTTGAAATGCGATATAGATAGGCATAAAAGAAAATAGTCACTCATCAAGGATGTGAGACATGTCTCATTATGAGCCGTGTGATGTGACATGTGTCCCAAATTTTGTTGTTCATATGTCAAGGGTTAATAAGGTTTTGTCAAGTCTTTGCGACACATGTCAAATTCTTTACAAGAGTTAAGAACCTCTCATGGACCAATTAGATGTTAATTCTTGCCCAAATTATGACAAGTGTCATCAACCTCCTTTTGAGCCCAATAGAATTAAATTAAATATCTTTTGAAATGGTTTATTTTTTTTTCAACAACCTTTCACATATTTTAAAAGACTTTTGGAATCAAAGCATAGAAAAGAGTAAGACTGTAAAGACCTGCTTTTGTGATTTTTTATTTTTATGAGTTTTGACCATTTTTTCCTTCCCCGTAGTTGCTTCATGTTGATTTTGGGGTTCGTAGATAGTTGGCATGGTTCTCAATGCGATCGAAAATGTTTTGTGCGAGTTTGTGGTTTTTAGAGGTTTGAAAAACCTCATAGTTGACTTTGGTCAACATTTCTTGATTCGAGTGTCGAATGGGAAAACAGACTGAGCTAGCAGATTCGAAGCTTCTATTTTGGGTTAGTAGTGGGGTTGGTTCAGTGTTGTGGCTTTTATATCACATTTCGACCCTCTATTTGGAAAAATTGTGAATTAGGATCCTCGGGGTTTAATTTGTTGAAACCAAACTTCTTTTTGAAAATCCAACATCGCCATTGATTCTGAAGTATTGAAATTAGCCTAGTAGTATAGTTCATTTGCATTCACGGGATTTTGAATGGATCCCGAGGGGTTCATTGACAACTTTGCAAAGTCGCTGATTTACTGAAGTCTGGTGCAACCGCATTAGCGGTGGCCTCTTAAGCTACCAAACACTGCTTTAGTGGACCCCGAATGCATGGCTTGCCGCTAAAGCAAGCACCCGACCTCTTTAGCGGCCCAGTCGGTCAACCCAGTCCATTTTAGCGGTCAAATGCCGCTTTAACTGTCATTAGCCACTTTAGCGGTACCTGCTGGGATTATATATAAACTCATTTTCACGATTTTCTTTCATTTTTGAGTATTGGAGCTTAGAGTTTGAGAGTTTTTGGGCGATTTCTACTCTTCTTAAGCTTGGGTAAGCTCCATAATTCTTTTTCCATCATTTTTACTTTGATTCTGTCTTCTAAACTTCCTTTAAATTGTGATTTTGAAATGGATTTTAGGGTTTTTGCCCGAAAAGTTTAAAAAGAGTTTTTCATCAATTAGTCACTCATTTTAAACCCAATTTCACTTTGATTTTCTTCTACGAGTTTCTTTGATCATGGGTAATGATTTTCTAAATAAAATTTTTACTTTTACCCCTTCGTTTTCAAAACCCATTTTTGAGGTTCATTTTGGACCCGATTTAGATATGGGTAATATGGATATTTTTGACTTTCTCTTAACACATAGATGCTATATTTGTGTGTTTTAGTTTATTCCAAGGCCGTTCGAAAAGGGAAGGCTCCCTATTGAAGCACTTTATGCTCAGATTTTGTCATTTCAATGTAGGTTATGGCTTAACTTCTTTCAGATTGAGCTAGGTAGTTAATATATAGGTAAAGCATGCTATGGGTTAGGGAGAATGACTATGGGGTTATATTTCGAGATTATATTTATTGTGTGTAGCTCGTGTAGGGGCCTTACTTGACATCATCTGGCCTTGTTTGTGCATTGAGATGCCTTATTTTAGATATGACGCCCGTGCGAGGGATCAAATTGTTATTATAGGTCGTATTAAGCATTTACTACTTTATCATGACTGAAATACCCGAGTTAGGGGTTGATATGATATATATGATGTCTTACATGCATTTTTATTCAAATGGTGCCCATTAATAGTTGATGAATCATGAATTATGGACATATTGAGTTGATTTCTAAGCTCACCTAGATGTATACATTATATTGAATTGATGGATATCTTCATATTGATTTGATTGTGAGCATCATATCCTCATTCCATACATATACATTCATGAGATACTGGTACCATTGAGGAACACCATTTTTGAAAGAAAATGAGACTTTTTCATAAAAACCCTCTTCGTGAACACGAGCCAGAGAGGTGAGTTGTGTTGAAATTAAGATTGAGATATGAAATAAAGTATATGGGTTGCGAACCCCCCACGAGTCCTATTGTGGAGTTGTGAACTTGGTAGGTATATACTGAAAGTCATGCTATAACTTTCACCATTCCACCCCATCATTACCACTGCATTGCATTGCATTCCATTAGCATATTCTGTGGTTTCTTTGTTCTTGACTTACTTTCTTTATTTCTGTGTTTACTCGTGTTTTTTATCTCGTTGTTATATTAGAACAATTAGTGGAGACGGTGTGAGCTACCGTTTGGGAATTTTCTGCTTGCAGGATTGCATGCTCATTGTCTATCTTTATCTATGTTATTTTCTACTTTTCTCAGTCGGCCGATGATACCTACTGAGTACAAGTGGACCCATAATCATCCCTACTATGCCTTTTCGATACAAAACCAGCTTCGAGTACGACACGTGGCTGTTGAGTTCGTGCGAGGTTGAGTAGATCCTCGAGGTACTGATATGCTCCAAAGTTCGGGGCTGACTTTCAGACCTCATCTTGTTCTTTTATGTCTTTACTTACTTTCTGAGACAGAGTAGTAATTTAGTATTCAAATTGTATTAGATGCTCTTGCCCTTTGACACCATTTCTTGGGATTCGTTATGACATTTATTTCAGACTTCTTCTATTATTATACTTGTGTTGGTCTGACTTCATTTTAGAAGTCACGCCTTAATTATGTAAGTGTTAATTCTGTTTTACTTTATCAGTTTGCATGATCGGCTTACTTGTCAAGACTGGACCGCGACAAGTGCCATCATGACCTAGTTTTTGGGTCGTGACAAACTGGTATCAGAGCATCAGGTTTTACCAATCTCATAAGTGTAAGAGCAGGATGTCTAGTAGAGTCTCGCGGATTGGTATGTAGACGTCCGTATCTATCTTCGAGAGGCTATATGATATCTTTAAGAAAAACTTTCTAAATTTGATTCCTTATTATGCAGGTTGTTCTTACCCAATGTTCTGAGTTGTGTTCCATTCTTTTCTATGCAGATGGTGAGGACTAGATCTCGAGAGGCTAGGGATACTAAGCAAGCACCCGAGGATGGAGCTCAGACTAGGGGTGAGGTAGGGGTCGGGGACAACCTCGAGGTAGAGGACGTGTACGAGAAGCTGCCCCAGTCAAAGATAGTGATAGGGGTATCTCCCTTAACCCCAAGGTTGGTCTTTAGAGAGTATGAGGCCGGCTCAGGTTTCACAGGGTACTGCTACCCGGTATTAGAGGGCTTGTTGATTTGTTTGCTGACCCGTTTGGAGGGTATTTATTTGAGTACACTAGGTGTTCCTTGAGTTTTGTACAGCCGTCAGTGCCAGCGTCTGCTTATGGTATTCCTCCGACTCCAAGTGTGATTCCTCCATCGATATCGATATCTACTTATGCTATTCTGCAGACTTCGAGTGGTGGTCCACCTGTGCCAGTATTTGATTATAGTATTCCGAGTTCAGCGGTACAACCATCATCTATGGTACATCCACGGGTGGATTCACAGCCTGCCAGGCTTATTATTCCCCCGGTAGCTTTGAGTACAGTTATGTCTTCTAAGGATCAGAAAAGATTTGAGATGTTTATTTGCTTGGGTATGCCCAAGTTTAGTGGAGCTATATGTGAGGATGACTATAAGTTTTTGATTGATTGTCAGGAGAAGTTGCATAATCTTAGCTCTCTTGAGTCTCATAGAGTTGCTTATACTACTTATCAGTTGACAGATGTGGCTATAGATTGGTAGAGGTCGTATGCTAGTTGTAGGCCATTGGGTCCTCCTGTTATGACTTAGACTCAGTTTTCTGAGGCTTTCTTAGAGAGGTTTGTACCATTTAGCTTGAGAGATTAGATGAGAGGTGAGTTTGTGCATTTTGAGCAGGGCTCCATGTCTATTGCTGAGTATGAGGCACATTTTCATACCATGTCCAGATATTCTGCCGCTAGCATCTCCATCGAGTCTGAGAGGATTCAGAAGTCCGTAAAGGGGTTGGATGGTTGGTATCAGTTGGCTACAGCTAAGATGGTTATTTTAGGGGATTTTTTAGAGTATTATTGAGCATTCCACGTTGGTTGAGGCTATTATGTAGACTACTTAGGGAGGCATAAAAAAGGTGAGTCGTTAGGGTGAGTTCAGTGGACACGCCTCTTGAGGTAGAGATTCCTCTAGTTGAGGTTTTCGTGGTTATCATGGTAGGCCAGTTTAGGCTGCATTGTAGGGATTAGGTGGTACACCTTCAGGTTCTGTGATTACGAGTAGCCAAACTTTAAGCTAGGGTGGTCGTTCTAGTTTAGTCGTACCTCTTCAGATTGAGTCAGGTCATAGAGGGTGTTACGTATGTGATAAGTTTGGCCATGTGGCCAAGGATTAGCCTCGATGTGTTTTTAGACGAACTCCTATATCTACAGTGAGAGGTGGTTCTTAGAGTGGTAGAGGTGCTCATAGTAGAGGTAGGGGAGCTCATAGTGGTGGTAGCAAGGTTACTCAGTCTTGGAGCGGACATGAGCAGTGCTATGTTATACCTAGGAGACCTAAGGTAGAGGTTTCTGATGCAGTTATTACAGGTATCATCCCAGTTTACTACAGATCTACTTTCATGTTATTTGACCCTGGATCTACATTCTCCTACGTGCCTATATATTTTGCTTCTGGACTTGATATTGCATGTGAGCCTCTTGCTATGCCTCTTCATATATCTAGCCCCGTAGGAGATTCTTTAATGGTGAATCGGGTGTATCAATCTTGTGTGATTACCTTTGTAGGGCGTGAGACTTGGGTAGACTTGATTCGCCTAGATATGGTTGACTTTGATGTTATCTTGCGTATGGATTGGTTAGCCCCTTATCATGTCATTTTGGATTGTTATGCCAAGACCATGACCTTAGCTACACCGGGTGTGTTAAGACTAGCTTGGAAGAGTACGCTTAATTCGGGTCCAAAGAGGGTTATATATTTTCTACGTGCTTGTCACATAGTAGAAATGGGTTGTTTGTCTCATTTGGCTCATGTTTGTGATACGAGTGTTGCTTCACCACTTCTTTTTGATTCTATCCGAGTAGTTCGCGAGTTCATGGATGTGTTTTTTATGTATTTGCGGGTGTGCCTCCGGACCGTGATATTGACTTTGATATTGATGTTAAGCCGGGCACCAAGCCCATTTCCATTCCTCCTTATAGGATGGCCCCGACTGAGTTGAAAGAGTTGAAAGAGCAGTTGTAAGATTTGTTGAGTAAAGGTTTCATTAGACCTAGTATTTCTCCTTAGGGTGTGCCTGTCTTGTTTGTGAAGAAGAAGGATGGTTCTATACGTATGTGTATCAATTATCGGTAATTGAACAAGGTGATGATTAAGAGCAAGTATCCTCTTCCTCGTATTAATAATTTATTTGATCAGCTTTAGGGTGCTTCTATATTTTCTAAGATTGATTTGAGATTCGGGTATCACCAATTGAGGATTAGAGCTTCGGATGTTCCAAATATGGCTTTTAGGACTTAGTACGGTCATTATGAGATCTTGGTCATGTCTTTTGGGTTGACCAATACCCTAACTACATTCATGGAGTTAATGAACCGGGTGTTTAGATCATATCTCAACTCCTTTGTGATTATATTTATAGATGACATCTTGGTTTCTTCCAAGAATGAGGCCGATCATGTGAGACACTTGAGGACTGTACTTCTGAGGTTGCGCAATGAGAAGTTGTATGCTAAGTTCTCTAAGTGTGAGTTTTGGTTGGATTCTATCTCTTTCTGTCATGTGGTGACCAAGGATGGCATTATGGTCAATCCGAGCAAGATTGCAGTGATTCGTGATTAGGCTAGGCCCACTAGTCCTATTGAGATTTGGAGTTTTGTTGACTTGGCGGGTTACTATCGATATTTTGTTGAGGGTTTCTCTTTGATTGTGGCTCCTTTGACTAAGTTGACTTAGAAGAAGATTACCTTGGTTGGAAGCGTGTGAGAAGAGCTTTCAAAAGCTTAAGGAGTTGTTGACTTCGGCTTCGATCTTGACCTTACCCAAGGAGGGCTTGGGTTTTATCGTGTTCTATGATGCTTTAGGTATTGGTTTGGGTGCGGTGTTGATGCAGGAGGGTAAGGTGATTGCTTATGCCTCTTGTCAGTTGAAGCCTTATGAGAAAAATTATCCTACCTATGATTTGGAGTTGGTCGCGGTTGTTTTTGTGTTGAAGTTGTGGAGACACTACTTGTATGGAGTCCATTTTAAGATTTTCTCAGATCATCGTAGTCTTTAGTATTGCTTCACCCAGAGAGAGCTTAATATGAAACATCATCGTTTGCTCGAGTTGCTTAAGGATTATGACATTACTATTTTGTATCATCCGGGTAAGGCTATTGTAGTAGCGGCTGCCTTGAGTCGAAAGTAAACTAGTATAGGAAGTTTGGATCATCTTTTGAATCAAGAGCGACCTTTAGCCTTAGAGGTTCAGTCTTTGACCAACCAGATGGTTAGGCTCTTGATATTTTGACACTTGGATGTGCTTTTGCCTTCATTGATGCTAGATCTTCCTTGATGGAGCAGATTCGTGCTCAGTTGCTCACTAGTTTGATGATGATTGCTTGAGAGTGATTTGGGATAAAGTGTTGAGTGGCGAGGCTAAAGAAGCCTCTCTTGATTCTGATGGTGTGTTGAGAATTGGTGGAAGAGTTTGTGTATCGAGAGTTGGTGGTTGGGTGAGATTGATTTTGGAGGAGGCACATTATTCTAGATATTCCATTCATCCTGGAGTTACTAAAATGTATCATAATTTGAGACAGCTTTACTGGTGGATGGGTATGATGAAGGATGTGGTGGATTTCATAGCTCGTTGCTTATGTTGTAAGTAGGTGAAGGCTAAGCATCAGAGACCGTGTGGTTTGCTTCAGAGGTTATCCATTCTGGAGTGAAAGTGGGAGCAGATCACTATGGACTTCGTGAGTAGATTACCTCGTTCTTCTTGTGGTTTTGACAGTATTTGGGTCATTATGGATCGATTGACCAAATCAGCCCATTTCATCCCTATTTAGACTTCCTTTAGTGCTGAGAGGTTTGCTCAGATCTATGTGAGTGAGACAGTTTGTCTTCACGAGGTGCCCGTGTCTATTATTTCAAATAGAGGTTTTGTGTTCACTTCTAGCTTTTGGAGGGAATTTCAGGAGGAGTTGGGCACTCAGGTTGATCTCAGTACAACTTTCCATCCTCAGACCGATGGTCAGTCAGATTGGATTATTCAGGTTTTGGAGGATATGCTCCACGTTTGTGTTTTGGACTTTGGAGGTCAGTGGAGCAACATTTAGCCCTAGCAGAGTTTGCCTATAATAATAGCTTCCATTTGAGTATTGAGATGACACCTTTTGAGGCGTTGTCTGGTAGGCATTGTCGATCTCCTATTGGTTGGTTTGAGACTTCTGAGATTATACCTCATGGTACTGTGCGAGTCATTGGATAGAGTTCATGTGATTCAACATAGGCTTCGAGTAGTTAGAGTAGGCAGAAAAGCTATGCAGACCGCAGACTTCGTGCCTTGAAGTTTATTATTAGTGTTCGGGTTTTCCTTCATGTGTAGCCTATGAAGAGTATGATGAGGTTCAGGAAGAGAGGCAAGCTTAGCTCGAGGTATATCGGACCTTCTGAGATTCTTTGGACTGTTGGGGAGGTTGCTTATGAGTTGGCCTTACCTCTATACTTTTCAGTTGTTCATCTAGTTTTCCATGTTTCTATACTCCGATGCTACATTTCGGATAAGTCTTATGTGCTTAGGTGGGATTCAGTTCAGTTGGATGAGAGGTTGACATTTGTTGAGGAGCTGGTCCCCATTTTAGCCAGGAATATTAGACGGTTGCGTTCTAGAGATATCCCTGTAGTTAAGGTTCAGTGGAAACATCATTCAGTTGAGGAGGCTACTTGGGAGGTCGAGTCGAACATGCGTAGTACTTACCCTCTACTATTCACTAACTCAGGTACCTCTTAGCCTTTTTAGTTCGAGGACGAACTTGAGTCTTAGTGGTGGATATTGTAAAGACATGCTTTTGTGATTTTCAATTTTTTTGTGTTTTGACCATTTTGTCCTTCCCCATAGTTGCTTCATGTTGATTTTGGGGTTTGGGGATAGTTGGCATGGTTCCCAATGCAATCAAGAAAGTTTTGTGCCAGTGTGTGGTTTTTAGAGGTTTGAAAAGCCTCAAAGTTGACTTCGGTCAATATTTTTGATTCGAGTGTCGAATGGCAAAACGGACAGCGCTAACAGATCCAGAGCGTCAATTTTGGGTTAGTTGCGGGGTTGGTTCAGTTTTGTGGCTTTTATATCTCATTTCGACCCTCAATTTGGAAAATTATGGATTAGGGTCCTGGGGGGTTAATTCGTTGAAAACAATCTTTTTTTCAAAAATCCAACATTGTCATTGAGTTCGGACTATCAAAATTAGCCTAGTAGCATAGTTCGTTTGCATTCACAGGATTTCAAATGAATCCCGAGAGGTCTATTAGCAGCTTTGCAACTTAGCAAAGTTGCTAATTTGTTGAAGTCTGGTGCAACTGCTTTAGCGGCCCAAGTACCGCTTTAGCGGTGGACGCTTAAGTGGCCAAGCACCGCTTTAGCGGACCCCAAATGCATGGCCTGCTGCTAAAGCTCGTACCCCGCTTAAGTGGTCCCAGTCGGTCAACCCAGGCTGCTTTAGCGGTCAAGTGCCACTTTAGCGGTACCTTTCGGGCTGATAAATAAACTCATTTTCATGATTTTTCTTCCATTTTTGAGTATTGGAGCTTAGGGTTAGAGAGTTTTTGGGCTATTTCTTCTCTTCTTAAGCTTAGGTAAGCTCCATAATTATTTTCCATCATTTTACTTCGATTATATTTTCTGAACTTCTTTTAAATTGTGATTTCAAAATGAATTTTTGGGGATTTTGCCCGAAAAGTTTAAAAAGGGGGTTTTAATCAATTAATTACTCATTTTTAACCCGATTTCACTTGGGTTTTCTTTTATGAGTTCCTTTGATTATGGGTAATGGTTTTCTAAATAAAAATTTTGGTTTTACCCCTTCGTTTTCAAAATCCATTTTCGAGGTCCGTTTTGGACCCGATCTAGATATGGGCAATATGGGTATTGTTCACTTTGTTTTAATACATAGATGCTATATTTGTGTATTTTAGTTGATTCTGAGTCCGTTCAAAAGGGCAAGGCTCCGTGTTGAAGCACTTTAGGCTTGGATTTTGTCGTTTCGAGTTAGGTTATGACTTAACTTTTTTCAGATTGAGATGGGTATTTAATATATTGGTAAAGCATGCTGGGTTGGGGAGAATGGCTATGGGGTTATATTTCAAGATTATATTTATTGTGTGTAGCACATCTGGGGGCCTTATTTGACATTATTTGGCTTTATCTGTGCATTGAGATGCCTTATTTTAGATATGACGCCCGTGCGGGGGCTCAAATTATTATTATAGGCCTTATTAAGTGGGGTTAATATTATATTTATGATGTCTTACATGCATATTTATTCCAATGGTACCCATTTCTAGTTGATGAAACATGAATACTGAGTTGATTTCTGAGCTTACCTATATATATACATCGTATTGAATTGATTGGATATCTTTATACTGATCTGATTGTGAGCATTATATCCTCATTCCATACATATACATTCATGAGATACTGGTACCATTGAGGATCACTATTTTTGAAAGAAAATGAGACTTTTTCATAAAAACCCTCTCCGTGAACACGAGCCGAAGAGGTGTGTTGTGTTGAGATTGAGATTGAGATATGAGGTAAAGTATATGGGTTGCAAACCCTCCATGGGTCTTATTGCGGAGTTGCAAACTTGGTAGGTATATACTAAAAGTCATGCAATGACTTTCAACATTCCACCCCATCATTAGCACTGCATTGCATTGCATTCCATTAGCATATTCGGTGGTTTCTTTGTTCTTGACTTTCTTTCTTGTATTTCTATGTTTACTTGTTTTGTTCATCTCTTTGTTATATTAGAATAGTTAGTGGAGATGGTGTGAGCTACCGTTTGGGATTTTCTGCTTGCAGGATTGCGTGCTCATTATTTATCTTTATCTATGTTATTTTCTACTTTGCTCAGTCGGCCTATGATGCCTACTGAGTACAAGTGGACCCATACTCATCCCTACTGTGACCTTTTGGTGCAGATACAGCTCCGAGTACAACACGTGGCGGTTGAGTTTGTGCGAGGTTGAATAGATCCTCTAGGTACTGATATGCTCCATAGTTTGGGGCTAACTTTTGGACCTCATCTTGTCCTTTTATGTCTTTACTTACTTTCTAAGACAGAGTAGTATTTCATTAGTCGGATTGTATTAGATTCTCTTGGCCTTTGACACCATTTCTTAGGATTTGTTATGGCATTTATTTAAGGCTTCCGCTATTATTGCACTTGTGTTGGTCTGACTTCATTCTAGAAGTCTCGCCTTAATTGTGGAAGTGTGAATTCTATTTTACTTTATTAGTTTGCATGATCGGCTTACTTGTCAAGGTTGGGCTGCGACAATTGCCATCATGACCTAGTTTTTGGATCGTGACAAAGACTTGTTTGATTTGTATGATTAAAATGTAATAAATTTGATGTGTTTTCAAATATGAATTAAATTTAAATTTATAAAATTATATTTACAAAATTACTGATGAAATATAATATTTTTATGAACCAACAATTCTTATTGTAAGTAAGAAATTTTACCAATTACATTTTGACCTCCACAATTTTATTGAACACAGTCTTGCACCTATAGGTCATGCGTGCTCCTGAGTATTCATGTGAGCTCTATAAACTTGACCAATATCTCATAAAAGCGGATCCACTCCATTTCTCATATAGGTGAATTTATCTATTATATATTATTTCAAATATACCATTCTTAAGGAATATATGAATCATTAAGAGTTAATAACTCATCCTCACAATTAGTAGTAGTTCCAACACACTTTTTTAGAGAGCATTGACAATATCAACTTGTTATCACCCATACAAATATACTTCATGGGATCTCCAATCACATAGGTCAGATTATCATGTATGTTGACATCAAATAAGTCTTAATCTCATTTCTCTTGAGTTTGAAGAATTAATTTTCTTTCATAGGTTTAATTAAAGAATCGTCCATCATTTCTGACGTCACATTATCAATGAAAATTATTCTATTCCTCATCGACTACTCAACTCCATCATCTCTCAATTTCATATATCTTCTCTTACAATTATAAAATTTATTCTTTGTAATATCAATTGTCGCTTGACAAAACAATGTATAAAATATAGGAGGTAACAAATTTTTTATTAATATCAATTAACTAAGAAGTTTATTAACCACGCAGCCTCAGAATATCATATTTACTTAACCCAAATCTTTCATATTCAAATTATATTAACAAAACGTGTTTGATACATTTCATAATATTTAAATTTGTATCAAATACAAGCATGCCGTCTACATATAAGCATATATTATATAATCATTAACTACCACTTTAGTATAGACATATTTATCCACCTCAACTAAAAAAGAAACATTTCTCATTGAGACTTGATAAAATTTATCATGTCAAACGAAAATGCTCTCTTCTCTTGTCATGCTCAAACCCTAAACCTAGCTTACACGATCCTGCAACATAGCCATTCCCACCACTGACCAACCTCCAAGAAGGTTGGTCAGTTTGTTTTGACGTTGACAAAATACTTTTTTACCCTTTATCATCCCAAAAACCCTTCTAATACTCAGCCTCCCAGTCCCCCAACCACAATCTTTGAATAGCTAATACGATTGAAATTGAGAATTCTAACAGTTTGCCTAAGTTAGATCCTATTTTTTTTCTAAATTTCGTACAAACATTGCAAACAAGTATAAATAGGCAAGGGAGTGATACAAATGCAGTATGTGAAATGGACATTCCTATAAAATAAGTAATTATTATTAATGAAACCCTGAGAGAAGGTGGATAAAATAGGAGTTGGATAGAATTGATGATATGAAAAATCTAAAATATGTAGTAGTGGGCACGTTCTCACATAGGTGGCTATCTATGGACGAAAAACGGAAGATTATATCACTGCAATGTGGTACAAAAGGTGACTACAAAGTAAAATTATTTCACAACAGAAATGAAATGATAAGATGTTAAATCACGGAGGATTTTGTTAATATTATTTCTAAGAATGCTTACTATTTAAAGTCAAAAGATAGAGACAACTACTTGATGAGACCCCTCATCGATGGCTCAAAGTTCAAGATTGATGTAGAAGACTCGAGCCATGACGTGGATATCATTTCCAAATCTACATCCAAAATTCTATGTGAAGGTGGCCATTTTCTCTTTGTCTTCTGCCATTGCAAAGCCACTGCAATTGGATAGGACAACAATGAACAAGACTTTACCTAGTTGTATGCATGTGAAAATGCAACTGGACCTAGCTGCCAATTTACCAAAGTTTGTGGATAAGGAGATTCATAATGAGAAGACTTGAGGAACAAGAATTGAGAAGGTGAAGGTACAATACAATTTCTCCCCAACTACTGTACCAAGTGAAGACAACAAGGTCATGACAATGAAAACTGCAGGGTTCTACACCCTGAACTTCTAAATAAAGCAAATTAAAGATGCCTAGTTATAGTGGCATACATGAACTTTTCAGTGTTGAGAACATGCTACTTAAGCAAACGCAACAACAAAACCAATTCACTCTAAGAACTCTATATGGTAGTAGAGTAGTAGGTAATATTGGTAATTTGCAAAAAGCAAAAAATAACAAAGACGGACACAAAGGGAGCAATAAGGAATTACGAGAAGGTAAGAAAAGAGTGAAGATTAGTATTAACTTTGAAGCACAAGCAGAAGGAGAGAATGGATAGGATATGAATAATGAACAAAAAATTTGAGAGGAGAACGTCAAATAAAAGGATAGAAAGGGAGCAAAAGCAATAACTTACAATAACCAAGACAAGAAACACAAAGATAAAGGTTACAAAGCACAAACATCAACTACTGGGAGATAGGTAGCCAAAGCATTTAGGGAGCAAGTCACTCTAAAAGTTGAACTAGGGATATAAGGTATAGAAAGAAGAGAAACAACAAGCAAAAAAGGGGAGATATTAAATATAAAGGGGAAAGGAGGAGAGACAAGGACCAAGAATGGTTAGATGAAGCCGACAAACAAGGGCGTGAATGTGGTACAACTAGTTTAAGCTGTCTAACAACTCAACCAGAATTAGATAAATACCCCACTTAAGTTTCAAACATTTGTACATAGGAGATGTAATCAGACAATAGATCAGAAGAGGTACATATTAAAAGAGGTTATGTTGATGATGGTATAGAACAAATAAAAGCATAGGATATAGAGATTATAAATGACACAAACCTTTAGAAGAAGCTAGACTAGGAGCCACAAAACCAGTGACAATAGGGAAGAGTATGTAGTAGGAGCTGTGTTAGAGGATACATAAAAAAATTGACACTTATCCCCCTCAAAGAGAGCACAGTGATGGAGAGAGGGAAAAAAAATCAATAAACATGATAGTGCTTTAGTAATTAGTCAGAACATAGTGGAGGAACAACCATTAATAATACTATTAACATCTATGACCAATGATAAGGCGGAAAAATTGGTTGACAATAAATAAGACATAGAAGAGGGTATGCCTCCTACAAATATGTAGATCAATGAGTCAATGGAGTAGCATAGATTGACAGTACAGAGAGTGTCCCCAAATAAAAATTAGCATAACATGGTATCTCACAACATTGGTGAGGAGAAAGAAGTAGACTGTAGAGTACTATAAAGAGAGGAAGATAGGGAGGTGAACCACAATAGGAATCCAATTCAGGTGGCTAAGAAAGAAAATGTTTCACCAAGGTCAATAGCCAAAGGTCTTAGGAAGGGAAAGAAACAGGGAAATACCAAAATAAAATAACCCAAAGTTTTAACAAGAAGTAATGACTATAAATCAACTAGTCATTATTGATGTTGAAAGCATTTATTTGGAATATCAGGTCAGTAAGAACACAGAAAACATTTCACAGGTTATAAATGTTACACATTTATCATCACTTTGTCTTAGTGGATCTCATGGAGGCTTTTCAACAATAGACATATCAATAAATATGGAAGAAGATTGGGAATACAATAAATAAGTATTAACAAAAAATGGAAAATTATGGTATTTTGTTCAAGATGGAGTAGAGGTAAATATTATACATGATACAAATCCAACAGTTACTCGTAAACTGTTTATACAGGAGCATAATATACACATAATTACAACATTAGTATATGCTAAGTATGATACTGTAACGATCCTATTTGTCATTATGTATAAGTCCTACGTTTAAAATTTCATGCTCAAATTCTTCCAGACTGGAGGTTATGAATTTTAGGCTAGGCTAGTTTTGGATAAAATCTGAGTGAGGTATGACCTAGAGAAATTGGGGTATGACTTGGGTAAGTTTGATGGGTTTTGATTTGATTTCTAGTTAGCTAAGACGATAAGGAACCTATAGAAATTTACAGAATTGAATTTGGGTAAGTAGAACTTTCAGAACTGATCTTAGAGTGAAGTGAATTGCTTGGAATAACCTGGGTTTAAGGTGTGTTGCAAAAATTGGGATTTTTGGGAAAACTAGACATTCTATCCCATGGATCCCGCTATAGCAATATGCATATCGCTATAGTGGAAAAAGTCCGCTATAGTGATGGTCAATGTGGTCAACGGCCCGCTATAACGGCATGTTCTGCTGTAGCCATGCCGCTATCGCGACGTATGTTGCTATAGCGTGGAAAATTGCAGTTTTATTTTAAAAACTCTCCAAAACATTTTATTTTTCTAAAATTCATTTTAGGACAAGGGAGAAGCTATTTTGGGCAAATTTCATCATAAATTCATTGTTTGGCTTCGTTAAGGTAAGGTTTTCATCTCCGTTAACTAGTAATTGTTAATTTATCCTTAGAATTGCTAAGTTACGGAGTTTAGGAAGGGTTTCGGGCAGATTTTAGTTGTTTTTTTGGTTCAAGGGAGAAGTTAATGGGTTTTGTTTATGGATGGTTAATTTACCCTTGTATTCCCTTAATTCACTAACAATCCATGAAATTGGTAGTTTTAGGTGAATTACGGTAGAAAAGCCCTAGAACGGGAAGGGAATGATCATGAACTTGACCTTAGGAGTTTGTTATGAGTTTTAATTCCCAACATGATAGGTCATTTCATTAATTATGTGTTTATATGCGTGTTTTAGACGCAGGGCAATCAGAAATTCCACGAAAAGGAAAATCTCCGGCTTAGAGGAGTTGTGCAAGCTTGGTTAGAGGTAGGTGATGGTATTGTAGTTTAATCCAATTTATGTTATATGTGCATGTTGAGTACTTTTTAGTGTGGCTTGTTAGCGCATGTTGTTTGGTATGGTCAATGCAAATGATTTTAATTTGTTGTATGATCTTAACCTACCTTATTTCTAAATATGGAATGTTTCGGTATTTAGGACGTTCTCATGGGTTATTGGTGAAATAAGGTTGGGAGACACTTGTATTTGGGGTTTTAGTACATGGATGGAATTTGTCCCCTACAGGCTATGGCTAGAGAGTGGTTATGATACCCATAGCGTGTATGTACGAGGTTCAGGTAAGGTTGACGGTTCTATGAGTGAATCGGGGAATTTAATTATATATGCTTGATAGTTGCTTAAGTTGTCTTTACTTGTTGACTTGATTTCATCCTAAACTGTTTACTTGGTGTTATGTGCTAATTGTATGTTAGTTTTGAGCATGGATTAACTTGTTATACTATATTTTAGTTTAGTGTCCATAGTCTCATCTTGGGTTGGTCAAATGACCCTACCAGTATACTCTTATTTTCTTGTGTGATGATACTATACTTTCCCTTACTTTTGTTTGTGAATCACATCTTCCAGCGGCTCCTATGAGACCTCACTTGTGATTCCAGTGGTTGACTTTAGATTTCAGGGTGAGCAACATATTCGAGATACCATGGGATCTTTCCTTTATGACATAGTCCTTTTGTTTTGGACATTATACACTTTCTTTAGTTTTGGGGTTGCATTCCCTTCTTGACATTCTTATATGTTTTGGTACAGACGACTTTCGGATCCTAGAGATGGTTTTTGGTTAAGTGCAATGTTCTGCCTTTAAGTTGTACTTATGGTTTATTTTGGACTTGATATTTATTGATGGATTAGTTTTATTTATTTTCTCTAAGTGTTGATTATGGGTTAGCCTTCGGGGTAGTTGGTTCTCCCACTGGATGAGTAGTGTGGGTGCTACTCACGATGGGTTTGGGTCATGACTATGTTGTTATTAGAGCCTAGGTTTGTCAATCTCGTCATACCAAAGTGGGTCCAGTAAAGTCTCGCGGAATGGTACAGAGACATCTGTACTTTTCTTCGGGAGGCTATAGGACTTTAGGAAAACTGTCATTCTTGCTTCTTTCATGCTATAACTTGATTCCAATTGGTATCTGGTGATCCAAATTGGTTTCTAATCTTTTCACTCTTTTATCCGCAGATGGTGAATACTAGGTCCAAAGGAACCTAAGTAGTAACCCCTGCACCGGCCTCTCCAGCTAAGGAGCCAGCCGTAAGAAGAGGAGGATGAGTGAGAGGAAGGGATAGGAAAGGAAGGGGACGAACCACACTCGCTAGGGGTGGAGCTCGAGCAACTGCTGGCCAAGCTCATGAAAGGTTAGTACCCCCTTCCCCACCCCAGGATGATTTTGAGGAGGGGGAATCAGTAGAGGTGTAGAAAATGGAGCCCGAGATGGCGGTACTAACTGGGGTTGTAGCCTTACCTCCCATGTCAGCTGAGGTTGTTCAAAAGTGTTAGATTTTCTGAGCGGGTTGGCTGGGACTAGAGCCACTCCCACTGTTTTGGATTTTCAGGCTCTAGGTTTTCACCCTACTATTGCTATGGCTCCTAGAATGGATAAGACTTCAGGGACTGATGCTTTTCCTTGTCCGATCTTGGTTTCTGTGATGACTGGTACTGAACATGATCTGCTGACCAAGTTTTTTAAGATGAAACCACCTACATTCTAGGATACTGAGTCTGATGATGCTTTTAAATTCATCATTGATTGCTATGAGAGGTTACATAAGATGGGTATTGTGAAGCAACATGGAGTTTGGTTCATTTCTTTTCTGTTGGAGAAGGATGCTAAGCAATGGTGGAGGGCCTATATTGAATGTCGATCATCGATTTTGCCTCCATTAACTTGGGAATAGTTTCATCCTTTGTTCTTGGAGAAGAACATGCCTCGTACTATATGTGATTGTAAGAAGGATGAGTTCTTGGCATTGGAGCAGGGTGACATGTAAGTCACATCCTATGAGGCTAAGTTCCATGCCCTGTCTCGCTATGCTACTCAGCTGCTGACTATTAAGGAGGAGAGGATTCGCCTCTATGTTAAGGGTCTGAACTATGATTTTTAAGTTTTGTCAGTGCATATGACTTTCACAGGAAAGGGGTTCAATGAGGTGTCTGATTGTGTGAAGAAGTTGGGGGGGGGGGGTTACGCAAGCGGGTTAGGCTAAGATGTTGGCCAAGAAGTCCCGTAATGTTGGGAATTTTATTGGATCTTACTCTAAGGGCCATGGTCAACAGGCCTTTTCAGCTCATCCTATTCAGTTAGCCTTGCTAACTTCTACTATGGTTCCAGCTAAGGGTTCTTCTCAGGCACAGGTTGTTAGGAGCCAGGGGGCTTCTTACTCTTCTACCAGTCGGCCTTCTCTTAAGCGGGGATGTTACTATTATGGTGCTGTTGGTAATTTTAAGAGAGAGTGTCCTTTGAGACAGACAAATTGCTAGGTGTAGCAAAAGACTCATGTTATAGTTCTAGTGGGTTGAGGAGGAGAAGGCAATGGAAGGGGTCATTGATGTGCCATTGATTTACGAAACTTGAGACACTTAAAACTATGAATATTTGTAAGTACAAGGGTATTTTTCTATGGATATGATGAGTTTTATGGTGTTTGTAGGATAAGTAGGCCCGAAGAAGGAAAGTGCTGAAAATGGGACTTAAAGAGGATCAGACGAATAAAGGTACGGCCATGGGATATGACCAAGGTCGTACCAAGGTTGTCATGGCATGAATCAGAGAAGGGGTTCTCAGAAGTTGATTAGACGAGAGTCTCCCATGACTGTACCATGATCACACGATTGTAGTATTTAGTTGTGGTAGGAAGGCTTGAAAATAAGATCGTCGAAGTTAAGTGTAAGGAACATCAGATGAGAGTTCCCTACAATCGTGCCTTGAAGTCACAATCGTCCTATCCTATTATGGGGAAGAAGTCCAGATTTATCGCTTGGAGAAAAACAAAGTGTAGATCGATAAGTGATGTCGCCCAAAATATGCTCCTAAGAAGTATAAAGCGGTCACTGTATCAAATATAGAACCCAACAAGGTTGGGGTCGATCCTACAGGGAATAGGACGGAAGTATGTTAAGTTCTCGTTTGAGTAGTTGGCAAATAAGCAAAAATTAGGGGGTGGGTGGGTTGTAAGTAAGCAATAATGGTAACAATTTCTGATTATAGAGTTTGTAGTCAATATGAGAAGTACACTAGGATTGTGATCCCCAATGATTCCTTAACTCCACCAGTTACTTTTGCTAACAAAACCGTCCCGCTATGTTGCATGCAAAATCTGACAAGATATGTTCATCTAATCGTCTCTCGACCTTGGTTAGACGAATTTCACCCTTCTCCTCTCGGTCGCACTACTAACCCTTGTCCTGGATCTCAGATAACTATTCCCGCTAAGGCTCAAGTTATTTGATGAAGGTTGATAGCTTCAAATCTCTGTTGTTATCTCCTTTTCCCAATCTCTACCTCTGTCTCGAGCAAGTCTAGAATACAGGCGAGTTTCTAACGTTTGCAACCGTTCGAAGATCAATCACAACGAAAGAAATAACAATACATGCATTCACAGCAGTTCAGAATTGCTTTGCAATTAACCTGTTTCGTTAATTCCTCATGGTTCACACAACCCTAGTTGATGAGTTTAGCTACTCATAATTGCAAGAACAGAAGAAGGATTCAAAGATGAAAACACAATTGCACACTCATAATAATGAAGAAGAACTGAAATCTCAATTATGAATAAAACTCGAATCAAGGGTTTTTGATTACAAAATCAATAATATGTTTATGAACTTAGAAACAATAGAAAATATCTCTCAAAACAATGTACTGACTAACTCTCACACATAGGACTATACAGGGGTATTTATAGATACAAACCTAATTCTATCCTAATTAGAACAGGAGAACAGAGTCGGCAACTTCAATGGTATCGTGACTTGGTGTCGTGGAACCAAGTCACGCCACGTAGGTGAGTGTCGTGGAAATCAGGCTCAATTAGATATCTTTAGAAGTTGACTCACGCCACCTTTTCACTTTACGTAGGTGTTACTCACGCCACGTCAGTCCTGTTATGGAAATCAAACAACATTTACTAATCTCTGAAGTAGACTTACGACAGCCACTCATGTCACGTGAGTGGTCTTCACGGCATGTGAGTGGTGTCGTGACTCCCTCTCTGGTGCAGATTCTTGTTCTTTCATCTTCAGACACTTCGTTCTCGGGCTCGATTCTTCCTTTTGATCATTTGTTTCCTTCAAAACCTGTTTTCCTGCAAAGTAGGACAGAAACCACATCATACCAACCAAATACACCCAAGTTATTGCATATTTTCCTTGTTTAAGCCTCGAAAGTGCCATGTAACCATGTCCCATCAACACCCTCAACTTAGAACGTTTGCATGTCCTCAGGCTTACAAAACTAAAACAGATATATACGATGCTTAACTAAGAGAAACCTAAGAGACCTATGACAGTTAACTCATTGCCTTTGGCACAAAATTTTTTTCTACCCCTCCTATTTATAAATCAAAACCATAGGTTGTATACAGACAACATATTATCATGACACAGAAGGGATCCTGTGATGGCACCAGATTATGAACAAACAACTAAGCATATATGCAAATGACATTATTCGAACAAATAGCAACTAACAATGCAACCCATGTGCTCTCACAATCAAATATGTCCATGCACTCACAGTATGCTAGTGAATCTCATATTAGGGACTCGGTCAAAACACTCTCTCTCACAAAGAAGTTCAAACAGTGTGTATGAAATACCATAAGCTTGCCCTTATTTTCTATGCCTTAAGTTTTCGGACAGTTGGACTAGGATCACTATAGGACTTTTCTCGGCTTGTAATGTAGGCTTGGGGACGGGTATGGTACATATGGATATGGTGAATCAACCTTCCTTGACACTACACTATTTTTGGCTCCAACTTCCAACCATTCTTATCTTTATTCTCCCTTATTCTCCTTTCTTTTAACTTCAGATTTTGGGGGTGATTTTTCTCAAAATTCACAACACAACTCTTTTTTTTTCTTTCACACCCAAATCTGTTTTCTATTTTTCTTTTATTACCCCCTTCTTCATACCCAAATCAATCTACGCACCCCTATAATAGCCACCCTCCACTTAGGCTATTTGCGTGATTTGAGGTACACAGTGTCCAAAGAGGGACCAGGGCTAAAACAGGTTCATTGTAATTAGAATGGGAAGGTGAATAGGCTAATGAAAGAAATTGGGCAATTTAGGCTCAAAATTGGGATCAAGGGGTACTTATTTCATTTGGTCGGGCATTTAGGCTAAAAGTGGAATTATTCAAAAATGGCCTATGATCCTTTCCTAACCATTATCCTCTAACCTAGGCAAGACTAACCGGGCAAGTTCTGGATCGGACACACAAAGTTAACTAAGTAATGACCACAAACACACATAGCACAGGGTTGTATTATCAACTACTACTTATCCGATTCATGCAATGCTGGCTACAGTTATTTTGTCTATAATCCTAGTACCATAACAAGATCCAACAACTGTCACACATAAACATGCTACACACACATACTTCAAAATAAAAATTTTCAGGAGGGGTATCCTTAACATTCAAAAAGCATAATAATTTTCAAAATTGGACTACACTAAGGTTTCCCTATTTTTCTCCTAATTAAACACATGAACACATAATAATATAAATAACACCCTAAACATGCCGATTCTACTATGATAGCACACTCGGGGGAAAAGAAACACGCCAACAAAAATGCCCAAGTGGTGGTACCCCCCCACCCCCAACTAACAATGGTGCACTGCCCTCAGTGCACATATATCAATAAAATACAAGGGAGTGAAGACATACCTGTGGCTCCCTAGGCACCGGAAGTGGCCCCACCCACAGCGGGATCATTAGTCTGCTCTGTAGGCTTTGTTGTAGGTGTATCCGATAGAGGGGGTGCCTGGCTAGAAGAGGCACCTCGTGCCCTCTGCTCCTGGGAAATCTGACTGGTATGGTACTCCAGCCTGGAGGCCTTAACCGCTCTCCGGAGATAACCCTCATACTCATCACCACTGTCAACCTGGTCCTCCGAACTGCGTGGTCTCTTGCCTCTATCAATCGGAGGCTCTTCGTTGGAAAACAAATCTACCTCAAAGGTTGGTCGCATCGATGCCTGAGCAGGCATAGGTGGGATAATAGGAGTGCTACTCGAAGCCAACATTCTAACCTCCTGTCTTAATATTGCCACCTCCTGTGTCAATTCGGTCATATCAGGACCCTGTTCGACACTCAACCGGGTGGCCATCCGTTCCTCAAAGCTGTCAATACTTCCAGGCATCCCCCTCATAAATTGATCCATCGTTACAGTAATCCAGGCCTCCACCTTAGACTCTGCAGCCTATACCATGGTCCTAACCCATGGCTTAAGTTGGGACACCAACTTAGCCATCTGGGTCTCAGTGTGGGTCTGCCACTCGAACATCTGCGTCTGTCTATCAATCAACTGCTGTAGAAAGTCTCTCAAAATTGAGACCATACCAGAGGGAGGCGGTGGAGCTGTAGTACCGGGTACCTCATCATCAATAGGGCCAGTGCCCTCAGCCGGTACATGAATAGTCTCTGGTACCCTAATCGATACTAGAATAGGCATAGGTGTGCTAGCCAGCTCATGTCTATCTCTAAGCCCTTCAAAAAAGGCTGCTCCTAAAGACCTGAAAGGCTGAGACCCTCGTGGAACAATGGGGTGAGATCCCCGTTGCTGCATCAAACCAATATCCGCTATACGGGTCACCTCTATATAATGATCGAGGGATAGTAGCCGAGCCACACCTTCCCTATCACATAGACTCTGGATCAAGCAGGGGAACGGTATACTGGTATGATCATGAAAGGCCCGCTCATGAATCTCTCGTATGATATATCTGGCACTATGAATCTCATAACCCGTAAGGATTCTGGCAACCACCATAGATCGATCCAATGTAAGTGAATTTTCAGCATTAGTTGGACCCAACCGATGCCGAACAACTGACCACCAAAATTTGCCTGCAAAATGTAGCGTGGATTTATTGATATCCATCTTACTAGTCACCCAACTCGCAGCCACACCGTCCTCCGCTATATACCCCGCAATCCTCTTCAACAGCTCCAACTTCTAGTCTGCATCCCGCATCTTAATCCAATCTCTGACAGTGTCCATATGGTGATCAAACTCAGCAGTCGTAGCTGGCAGTGAACGGTCTGCACCAAACAAGAAGCGGTGGATGGTCTTCTCTGATATATCAACTCGGGTACCTCAAACCAAAATGTGTGTCAATAATGGCTGATCCCTATACCGCTGCCCGAAAGGTGTACTTAAGTCAACCGACGCAGCATATGAGGCATAAAATTCTTGGACCAACTCCGAGCTATAGCGACCATAAGGCTGCGCCATCCAACCAAACCCATACCGCTCAAACACAGCCCAAATATCCGGCAACGCCTTCAACTCCTCAAGCCTATATTGGGGCTCCTCCATAATACTCCTTCTACATACACCCAGTTCCGTCAGCTCGACATCGCTGTCATAAAATACATGCATGCCCTAAACACACCACCGCTGAATATCCCTACTCTGTGTGGGAGTCGGAGCACTCTGGGCACCAGTACTTGAAATAGAGGTTGTAGCCTCCGCTGCAGAGGTACCCTGACCTATAGCATCCTACGCCGAGCCCGTCTACGAATCATCCTCCCCCTCTTCAGACTAGGGGGCAGACTCAAAAGAATGATCTGGAATAATTGGCCCGACAAACGGTGGAATGGGCTGATGTGCAGCCCAGGCAGCAGCTTGGGCCCGAGTATGTAACCTCGTGGTACGAGGTACTAATGCAGTATCATCATGTCCAATCTCAAACTCCTTCATGGACCCACTTTTTTCGAATTCAGTCGGTTCATCACGCAAACGGGTTGGTAATTCCAGATTTTTAGTGCGAATTTTGGACGAAGAATCAAGGTGCTCACTTTTGGGGTTGGATTTGGGAGGCATGGTATCGGGTTTGGGTCGAATTTTGGGTATTTGGGCCGGGTTGGTTCAAATTTTGGATCTGGGGGGTCGGGTTTGGTAGTGGGTATGTCAGATTTTCGAATATGGGTCTGTGGGGATCGGATTTTGGGGTGTTTAGGTCGGATTTTCAAATATGGGGGTCGAGTTTGTGGTGTATTTTGTGGTGTTGGGTCGTATTTGTGGTGGATTTTGTGGTGGTGGGTTAGATTTTGTAGTGAAGATAGAGGTGGAAGTTGAAATTTAGGGTTTATGAGCTTTTGTATCCGAATTTGGATTTTATTGGGTGAAGAAGGAGGCTACCAGAATTTATATAAAGAAACGGGTCGGGTTGAATCGAATCTCGGATACCCTAAACTGTCTGCTTTTCACGGAACCTCCCACATGACGTGGGTTGCACTTACGTCATGTGGGTACTTGCCGTAACTCAACTCCTGCAGGTGGCAATTTTCTCTAATTTTCATGATACAACCCACGTGACGTGGGTCAACCTACGTCATGTGGAAACCCTGTCATAGGTCAGGTTCAGAAAGACAAAGTATTTCTCTGATTACCACGGCACCACTCACGTGACGTGGGTCAACTTATATCACGTGATTAGGTGTCGTGAGTTGAACTGAACATAATCCGTTCATTCTTTCAGATTCCAGTGAACTTATCCTCCATTGCTCAGTCTTCACCAGATTACACATAACAAGACCATGGGTTGCCTCCCACAAAGCACCTGATTTAACATCGCGGCATGACTCGGCTAAATTGGATACTCAGACTTCTCCAATCAGCCTATGGGTTGCCTCCCATAAAATGCCTGATTTAACGTCACGGCACGACTCGGCTAACTTGGATACTCAGACTTCACCAAGCTCAAGTTCCTCACATGTCCTTATTTCTTCCGTGATTCCCACATAATGCTTAACACGCTGCCCATTGACCTTGAATAGAACATTATCCGCTCCTTTTAGCTCAATTGCTCCATGTGGGAGTACCCTAACCACCGTGAATGGTCCGGACCATTTGGACTTTAATTTTCCAGCAAACAAGCGAAGCTTGGAGTTATAAAGTAGAACCAAATCTCCCAGGTGAAACTCTTGGTTCTCAATGCCACGATCATGATATAATTTCATCTTCTCTTTATATATTGCTGAACTTTCATAAGCCCGGAGATAAAATTCATCCATCTCATTCATCTGCTCAAGTCTCAATTTAGCCGCTTCATTCCAGTCCAAATTCAACCTTTCAAAGCCCATAAAGCCTTATGTTCAAGTTCATCAGGTAAATGGCAAGATTTTTCAAAAACCAACTGATATGGTGATGCACCAATTGGCATTTTGAAAGCAGTTCGATATGCCCATAACGCATCATCAAATCTTCGAGCCCAATCAGTCCTATTGGCATTCACTATTTTTACCAAAATAAACTTGATCTCACGATTTGACACCTCAACTTTTCTGCTTGTCTGAGGATGGTAAGGTGTTGCCACCTTATGTTTAACACCATATTTTTCAAGCAGGGCCTTGAACAGACGATTGCAGAAGTGAGATCCTCCATCACTAATGATAACTCGGGGTGTACCGAATCGTGAAAATATATTCTTTTTCAAGAATGCTGTTACACTTCTTCCTTCGTTATTAGGAAGCGTAATTGCCTCCACCCACTTAGACACATAGTCGACAGCCACCAAGATGTATTTCATCCCATGTGAGCTCACAAAAGGGCCCATAAAGTCAATTCCCCACACGTCAAACAATTTAAGATCAAGTAAAGTTGTCATGGGAAGTTCGTGTCTGCGTGAGATATTGCCCTACCCTTGACATTGGTCACAAGCTCGAGCATAGTCATGAGCATCTTTATAAATGGTAGGCCAGCAGTACCCACATTGTAAGATCTTATGAGCAGTCTGCGCACCTCCATGATGACCCCCAACTAGAGATGAATGACACACTTCCAAAATACTCATCATCGCGACCTCTGGAACACATCTTCAAATTATGCCATCTGCACACACCCTAAATAAATATGGCTCATCCCAGAAGAATTTTCTTACCTCATGCATGAATTTCTTTCTCTGCTGATACGACATGTCTTTCGGAACTAGATCACTTGCCAAAAAGTTGGTAAAATCAGCAAACCAAGGGATTAAGTCTTCAGATGCTGCCAATACTTGCTCATTTGGAAAGGTATCATCAATCTCAAGATCATCCCTTAATTTAAGCATGGACTCATCCTCAAGACATGATAGGTGGTCAACAACTTGATTTTTGGTTCCCTTACGATATTTGACTTCAAAGTCAAATTCTTACAATAGAAGTACCCACCAAATCAATCTTGGCTTAACATCTTTTTTTGATATAAGATACCGAAGAGCTGCATGGTCTATATGCACAATCACATTCATACCTATCAAGTAAGATCTGAATTTCTCAAAAGCAAATACCACTGCCAACAATTCCTGCTCAGTCATAGTATAATTCTTTTGAGTTGGATTAAGAACTTTGCTAGCATAGTAAATCGGATGTAACATCTTCTCACGTCTTTGGCCAAGGACTGCACCCAAAGCCACTCCGCTAGCATCACACATAACCTCAAAAGGCATCTTCCAATCTGGTGACACAATAATAGGGGCTGAAACCAACTTATCCTTAAGACACTCAAATGCTTTTAGACATGCCTCATCGAACACGAACTTCACCTCTTTCTCCAAAAGTTTGCATAAAAGATGTGCAATCTTAGAGAAATCCTTGATGAATCTTCTATAAAAGCCAGCATGACCTTATAAACTTCGAATACCTTTCAAGAAGATAGGTGGAGGTAACTTCTCAATTACCTCTATCTTTGCCTTATCAACTTCAATACCTTTCTTTGAAATTCGATGCCCCAATACGATACCCTCGTTGATCATAAAGTGATATTTTTCCCAATTCAGCACTAAGTTGCACTCCTCGCATCTTTGCAGCACATTAGCAAGTTGTGCCAAGCAATCCTCAAATGAGTCTCCCACAACAGAAAAGTCATCCATAAAAACCTCAATAGTATCTTCCACCATGTCGGAGAAAATAGACATCATGTAATGTTGGAAAGTGGCCGGTGCATTACATAGACCGAAAGGCATCCTTTTAAATGTGAATTTCCCATATGGACAAGTGAAAGTGGTCTTCTCTTGGTCTTTGGGAGCAATAAAAATCTGATTATACCCCGAATAGCCATCGAGGAAACAATACCATCCTCTACCGGCAAGACGGTCTAACATCTGATCCATGAAGGGCATAGAAAAATGATCTTTTTCTATCCAGGAATTCAGCTTTCGATAATCCATGCAAACTCTCCATCTGGTAACCGACCTCATTGGGATTAACTCATTCTTTTCGTTTGGAACCACAGTGATTCCTCCCTTCTTTGGCACACACTGAACTAGGCTCACCCACTTGCTATCAGCAATGGGATAAACCACTCCTGCATCTAACCACTTAATGATCTCTTTCTTCACAACCTCTTATATAGGTGGGTTTAGACAACGTTGGTACTCAATTCTCGGTACGCACTCAGGAGTAAGTTAAACTTTTTGAGTGCAAATACTGGGTGGAATTCCTATAATATCAGCAATGGACCAACCAATGGCCCTCTTAAATCTTCTTAATACCAAAACCAGAGCCTTTACTTGGCACTCCAATTTAGCAGAAATAATCACAGGCAAGGTGTTGTTGGCTCCCAAAAATGTGTAGCGAAGGTGAGACGGAAGAGCCTTAAGCTCCAAAACTGGAGGCTCCTCAATAGATGGACGAGCTGGTGGGGTCACCCTATTCTTCAAATCGAGATCAATTTTCTTTGGAGCATAAGTGTATGCTCTCTTACCAGTGAGTGCACCAACCATCTTATCATATTTCTCAATACCGTTGCTATCAAAATTCATAATCACGGACGCAAGAGCTTCTACCCCCAACCTGTCTTCAAGAGACACAACAACATCACTATCATCAACCACATCTATTATCGAAATCACCCGCTTATCTCTTGGTTGCTTCATGGACCGACAAACGTTGAAAGTGACTTGTTCATCATTTAACTTGAATTTCGTCTGCCCTATTTCCATGTCTACCAGTGGACGACCAGTGGCAAGGAATGGTCTTCCCAGTATGATGGGAACCTCGAAGTCAACTTCACAATCAAGAATCACAAAGTCAGTCGGAAAGATGAAAGATTCAACCTTTACCAAAACATTATACAGAATGTCCACCGGCGTTTTCACAGTCCTATCGACCATGAGAAGTCTCATAGAGGTTGGTTTTGGTTGTCCCAACCGCAACTGCTTGAAAACGGCTAACGACATTAAGTTAATGCTAGCACCCAATCATAAAGTGCTTTAGCAAAGTTGTAGGACCAGATAGTACAAGGGATTGTGGAAACTCCTGGATCCTCCTTCTTTTCAACTAGGGAACGCGAAGCAACTGCACTACAATGATGTAAGTTATCTACTGGCTCAAAACTGATAGTTCTCTTCTTTGTCACCAAGTATTTCATGAACTTTGTATAACCTGGCATCTTCTCCAATACCTCAACAAGAGGGATGTTTACTGACAACTCCTTCAACATTGTGATAAACTTATGATATTTGCCTTCCTCAACCTTCTTTTTCGACCTTTAAGGAAAGGGAGGAGGAGGTCGTGGGATAGTTTTCAGCACTTGTTGTACCTCCTTTTCCTGCCTCTTTTCAAATTTCGCCTTTTCGCTAGTATCATGATGATTTGGAATTGTTTCACCCTTTGAATAATCTAGCTCTAATTTAGTTTCTACATCAATAACCTTCGATTCATTAGTCTTACCACTGTCGGCAGGTATAGGTGGATCAGTCGTGTATTTACCGCTTCTAGTAGTAATGGCTAGACAATGGCTATCATTCTTTAGATTTTGGACGGTGTTGCTTGGAAGGGTGCCTGGCTGAAGTTGATTCAGTGCCAATGATATTTGCCCGAACTGTTGCTCCAACTGTTTAATGGCAGTTGAATGAGACTCCACTTTCTGACTTATTCCCAAAATGTTTGACCTAATCTCCTTCAAGTAATTTTCCTGGCTCTCTGACCCTTTAACTAGTTTATTAAGAAGGGCCTCCATCCTCGAATTTCCAGACTCATCATCACGGCTTCCTGGTGGTACATAAAGGCCATTCTTCTCTCTATAATCATCCTTTCATCTCCAATCACCATCACGGTCTTGTTCTCGATCTCTGTTTCCCGACTTGTTTTAATTATCTCCATAATAGTTTAGACCTAGATTCCCTTGCCTCGAGTTCTAAGAGTCTTGATTATACCCTTGGCACTTGGCTCAAAAACCCCCCACTTCTCGATCCAGGTATTTAGCCTCCTTATCAGATTCACTATCGTCATGTCTAGGTATTTTACCTATTGTACCTACAACATGCACCTTTTCAGCTTCTCTAGCTGCAATCTGCTTGACCAGAAGACCAATTTCTTTCCTCAGCTGAGCGACCTCTTGAGCTACAGATTTGTCCAAAGCCCGTTGTACTGCTGAGGCTCCAATAGCATATGTGCCAGCAAGCGTTTCTGCCTCCCGAGTATGCCATCCTAGGTTGGTCTTAGTAATACGATCCAATATCTCCGAAGCTCGTTCCCATCTCAAACTCTTGAATGCTCCACCAGTGATAGTATCTGCTACCGCCTTTGTGTTGGTATTTAAAGCCCTGTAGAAGATTTCAAGTAAGTTTCTACCACTCAACCTATGATTTGGCACATTCTTTAGCTTCTTCTTGAACCTTAGCCATGTCTCATAAAGTGCTTCAGAATATAGTTGTCTGAAATTGTAGATCTCATCCTTCAATTGTAGCATCTTTGAAGGTGGAAAAAACCTCTCCAGGAGTTGATTTCTCAATTCTTGCCACGTAGTGATGGATCCTCGTGGTAATTCTGCCAACCACAACGTCGCTTCTCCTATTAGAGAGAATGGGAACAATCTCAATCAAATAGCCTCTTGGTCAACTCTGGGCAAATTATATAAAGTACAGACCCCCACAAAATTCATCACGTGCATGTTTGGATCATCAGTAGGAGATCGGTAAACACACCCTTCAAGTTTAGCAAGTAAATCATGGCGCTGGTAATGTCAAACTTAGTTCTTGGAGGTAACTCTGGTGGGCTAATGTCACCAGTCTCTATTGGCTCGAAGTAGGCCACATCTTCTTCCCCAGGATCATCATAGACTGGCACATGCGGTCTTTGAAGAGGTTGTTGAGCTCTCAATCTTCTTTGTCTCTCTTCAGCCTCAGCCAGATGCTGAGTTGCCTCTTGCATAGCTCGATTATGCCTCTATGCTTGCCTAAGAGCAGTTTGTCTAGCATGCTCTTCTCAAGTCAATCGAGCAGTAGTTTGATCCGCTGTTTCATGACCAACCGAATGAATTGGCTGGTTATGAATGTCTCCCGCGGCTGTGGGATCCTGAACTCCGTCTGTATTCACCATTCTTCGATTAGCTCTCAGAGTCCTTTCTATTTCAAGATCAAGTGGAATCAGGGGATTGCATTGACTCCTAGTATTGGGCATACACCAGCATGTGCCCTTAAAAGTATGTAAAAACAAAACCAATCAACTCCAACCAGTACTAATAAACTCCATAACCGTAATTCCCGGCAACAACACTAAAATTTGATGTCACCCAAAATATACCTCCTAAGAAGTATAAAGCGGTCGTTGTATCAAATATAGAACCCAACTAGGTTGGAGTCGATCCCACAGGGAATAGGACCTAAGTAGGTTAAGTTCTCATTTGAGTAGTTGTCAAATAAGTAAAAACTGGGTTTTTTTTGTAAGTAAGCAATAACGGTAACGATTTCTGATTATAGAGTTTGTAGTCAATATGAGAAGTACACTAGGATTGTGATCCCCAATGATTCCTTAACTCCACTAGTTACTTGTGCTAACAAAACCATCCCGCTATGTTGTATGCAAAACCTGACAAGATATGTTCATCTAAACGTCTCTCGAACTTTGTTTGACAAATTTCACCCTTCTCCTCTCCATCTCCGAGTGTCGCACTACTAACCCTTGTCCTGGATCTCAGATAACTATTCCCGCTAAGGCTCAAGTTATTAGATGAAGGTTGATAGCTTCAAATCTCTGTTGTTATCTCCTTTTCCCAATCTCTACCTCTGTCTCGAGCAAGTCTAGAATACAGGCGAGTTTCTAACATTTGCAACCGTTCGAAGATCAATCACAATGAAAGAAATAACAATACATGCATTCACAGCAGTTCAGAATTGCTTTGCAATTAACCTGTTTCGTTAATTCCTCATGGTTCACACAACCCTAGTTGATGAGTTTAGCTACTCATAATTGCAAGAACAGAAGAAGGATTCAAAGATGAAAACACAATTGCACACTCATAATAATGAAGAAGAACTGAAATCTCAATTATGAATAAAACTCGAATCAAGGGTTTTTGATTACAAAATCAATAATATGTTTATGAACTTAGAAACAATAGAAAATATCTCTCAAAACAATGTACTGACTAACTCTCACACATAGGACTATACAGGGGTATTTATAGATACAAACCTAATCCTATCCTAATTAGAACAGGAGAACAAAGTCGGCAACTTCAATGGTATCGTGACTTGGTGTCGTGAAACCAAGTCACGCCACGTAGGTGAGTGTCGTAGAAATCAGGCTCAATTAGACATCTTCAGAAGTTGACTCACGCCACCTTTTCACTTCACGTAGGTGGTACTCATGCCACGTCAGTCCTGTCGTGGAAATCAAACAACATTTACTAATCTCTAAAGTAGACTCACGACAGCCACTCACGTCACGTTAGTGGTGTCGTGACTCCCTCTCTGGTGCAGATTCTTGTTCTTTCATCTTCAAACACTTCGTTCTCGGGTTTGATTCTTCCTTTTGATCATTTGTTGCCTTCAAAATCTATTTTCCTGTAAAGTAGGGCAGAAACCACATCATACCAACCAAATACACCCAAGTTATTGCATATTTTCCTTGTTTTAAGCCTTGAAAGTGCCATGTAACCATGGCGTATCAATCAGAAGAACATATTATATGGTCATGAGTGAAAGATATGAGGCCGTACTGAGGATCGTACCAGCCAAGACTTGAAGATGAAAATCCATGAGCCAAACCACGAGCACCCAAGGACGATCGTGGGTTCTAACCATGATCGTACCTTTCTGTCGTTCAATGCCACTGACCCAGATTTCCGGTTTTTATTAGGACAGACTTTATTTTGTCTATAAATACTCCTATGGGTTTTTATCGTATGAGTTTACACTCTTTTATATTTAATAATATTATATTGTGGGATTCTAATTCATATTCTTGGAATTTCACAAACATCGATTATAGGGTTTTAATTCAAGTTGAGATTTCAGAGTTTTCTTATTATTGTAAGTTCATACTTATGTTTTCATCTATGAATTCTTCTTGTATGCTTGCAATTATGAGTAGCTAAACACCACAACTAGGGTTGTGGGAACCATAATGGATTAACGACGTAGCGTTCGAAGTACATGGTAATTCTTAAAGGGTAGTTGGACATATCTTGTTGTTTCTTCAGATTTGGTTGCTTTCTATTAAGTGAAAAGGGCAATTGAATAGGAATAGTGAATCAACAACAATACTTGAAGTTGTCTTCATTTAATTAGCCTTAAGTCGGTAAATAGGAAATACTATATTGGGATCATAGATAGGGGTTAGTAATGCAACACACATGACACATGAACCTTTGTGCTTGGGGATAATCATCTACAGGGGGAGTAACATAGTCGGTTAGATGATATGTAGCATATCAATTCTGCATGCCGAATACCTTGAGAGATCACTAAAGTACGGAGAAACTATAGAGTTATGAATTATTGAGGAACACAATCCTAGTGCCTTTCCCACATTGATTACAAATCCAACAAATCAACATTTGTTACTATTGCTCTTTTGTTTCACAAAATCCCTCTCTTTTACTTATTTGCCAGTTACTTAGACAAACACGTGATTGAATTTCAACCTATTCCCTACAGGATCAACCCTAACCTTGTTGGGTTCTATAGTTGATTCAGTGACTGCTTTATACTTTTTGGGAGATGTAATTTAGGCAACATCAAATTTTAGCACCATTGACGGGGAATACGGTTACAGAGTTGATTGATTGTGTTTGTTGAGGTTGATTAGTTATTGTTACCTAATTTACTTTTCTATTATTTTAGGGCACACACCGGTGTATGTCCAGTAATCTGAGTCAAAGCGATCCCCTGATTCCACTTGATACGAAACTTGAGAGAAGTCTGAGAAATAATCAAAGGATGATTAACGACGGAGTCGCTAATCCCGTAGCCTTGTTGGAAGGGGTTCATGGTGGAGGTGCGATTCATGATCAACTAGTACTTCATCCTATCAACCAGGAGACCACAGAAAAGATCACTGCTCGGTTGATGGCTAAAGAGAATGCCTGGTAGGCAGTCAGGAACTAAAAATCAAGGTAAGATGAAGCAAAACATCTTGCTGCACTTAATGATCGAGAGAGAAAGTGAAGTCCCAGGGGGAAACAACCACTACAACAATATCTTCCTATTTATGAATATGTAGAGGAAGATTTAGACTATTTGAAGCCGATTGAGACTGATGCTATTGTTCCACTAGAATTGCCTCAAGAAACTATGTTTGATATTATGAGTGCTATGATTCGCTTGCTGAACTTAAATGGGGTATTTGTTGGCCTTCCTACTGATGATGCAAATATGCATATGATGAATTTTGTGGGGATCTGCACTTTGTATAATCTGCCTGGAGTGAGTCAAGAGGCAATTAGATTGAGTTTATTTCCATTTTCTCTGATAGGAGAAGCTACTCTATGGTTGACTGAATTACCACATAAATCTATTACCACCTGGAATGAGTTGAGGACTCAGTTCTTGGACTTACTTTTCCCTCCCTCCAGAATGCTGCAATTGAAGGACGAGATATATAATTTTAGATAGTTACATTCAGAGGCACTATACGAGACTTGGTTGAGGTTCAAGAAGAAGCTGGAGAGTGTTCCAAACCACAGTATGACAGGTAGAAACTTTCTGGAGATCTTTTATAGAGCCTTGAATCCTAACACTAAGGTTGTAGTTGACATTATCACAAGTGGGGCATTCATGAGTCTATGATGGAAGCAGGCTTCTATGATTCTAGATCGGATCATGAAAACCAATTGAGGTTGGTATACTCGGGAGGCAAACAGACCCGCATGTACTTATGCAATTGGAGCATTAAAAAAATAACGAGCACTAGATGAGACAGTGGCTCAAGAGATAGCATAAATGAGAACTGAGATTGGTTTGCTTGCTAAGCAATTTGCGGCAGCTGGGGTAGAAAAGGTGAATGCAGTAGGTGCAAAAGGTAAGGTACCCAAGTATGATGATTCAAATTCTGACGAGGAAGCAAAGTATCTTAATAGAGAAGTGGCAAGTTTTTGAGCCAAAGGACAAGGGTCTAACCAAGACAATTGGAACTCAAGGAAAGGGAGTCAAGGTCAAAACTACTACGGATATAATTACAACAAGTCTAGGTATAAAGACAGAAGTATAGATCGTGATGGTGATTGGAAGAGCAAAGTTGATTAAAAAGATAAGAGTGGCCTTTACGTTCCCCCGAGGAACTGTGATGCTGATTTAGTAATTTTAGGATGAAAGCTTTGCTTATGAAACTTGTTAAGGGGTGGAAGAGCCAAGAAAGATGCCTTAAAGAGATTAGGGTAGACATTTCAATAATTTAGGTAGATGTCTTCCGCATTGAATCAGCGTCAATCGGTCATACTTCCGCATAACATCATCTAGAATCCTAAGAATGATGGCCATTGCCTACCCATCACAACTAGGAGTGGGAAGAATACTACTGATCCGCCTATGCCTGTGGTTGATGACAAGAGGGATGAGCCAGTAATTATTAATGATGTGAATGAAACTGAAGCGAAAAATTTGGTGGTAAATGAGGATGCATCTCAAAAGCCTCTAGTTGCTGAAAAAGAGGCTAAGTCTGATAAGGGGAAGGAAAAGGAGGTCACATAATTCTTGAAGCCCATTCCATGACCACCTTCTCATTTTCCACAAAGATTGAAGAAGAAAGTTAAAGAGGGAAAATATCAAAAGTTTATCTCGATGTTGAAGGAGTTGTCAGTGAACATCTATCTTGTTGAGGTTTTAGAACAAATGCCGAGCTATGTGAAATTTATAAAAGACTTGGTGACAAAGAAGAGGACTGTGAGTTTTGAGCCCGTGGACAATTTGCATCATTGTAGTGTAATATCCTTTAGGTCGTTGATTTAGAAAAAGAAAGACGCAAGAGCATTCATGATTTATTACACTATAGGGTGTTTCAACTTTGCGAAGGCATTGTGTGATTTGGGGGCTAGTATTAACTTGTTTCCGCTAGAAGTTTACAAATAGTTGGGGTTGGGATCTCTCAAACCTACTTCAATGAGACTCCTCATGCCGAACTGCAGTGTGAAGAAGTCGGTGGGTATCTTATGTGATGTTTTGGTGAGGGTTGCTTCCTTCAGCTTTCCATATGATTTAATCATCCTTGACTGTGAGGTTGATTTTGAGGTTCCCATTATCTTGGGAAGTCCCTTCCTTGTGACAGGACGTGTGTTAGTTGATATAGAGGCTTGGCATATATAGTTTAGGTTGAATAGCGAGCAAGTTACTTTTAATATATGCCAGTCTATGAAATAGCCGAAGGATATGCTTGTGATTTTTATGATAGATACAATCGACGAGGATGATTTGGTAGCTCTTATTATGGAGGGGTAGAGGCCTTCACTATGGTTATTATGAATTTTGATAGTAATGGCATTGACCAGTATGATGAGATGGTAAATGCACTTATTGGTAGGGGTTCTTACACTTATACACCAAAGAAGTTAGATCTTGATATGAAGAGTAGAGTGCCCCCACCAGCCAAACCTTCTATTGGGGAGCCTCCCGAATTTGAACTCAAGGCTGTTCCTTCACATATGTGTTATACATTTTTGTGGGCCAACAACACTTTCCCAGTTATCATTGCAGATGATTTATTAGAGTGGCAATATAAGGCCTTAGTTTCTATTTTGCAGAGGTCTTAATGGTCTATTGGATGGTCCATTGCTGACATTATTGGAATTCCACTTGAATTTGCACACATAAAATCCAACTTGAGCCAAATTGTATATCACGCCCTGAATTCCAATGAGGCGTGATTGGCACCCGAAGCCGATATGGCCCGAGAGAACCAATCTTTGCTCAAGTACACTCGTATGCATATCCTCGTATAAAACTGGTTATTCCTCATGCAACTATGCGGAAGTCATGAACATGGAAACATATGCCATATCTATAGATGTATGAAACTTGGCCGTTAGAGCCATCGAATCAAAATAATCATACGTCTCTTACAACATATACCCACATATGTCTATAAAAGCCTCTAACAGATGCATTTACAAAACCAGCTAAAAGTCGGGACAAGTCCCCGCTTTATACAACATTTACAACCTCAAAACACTGTACAACTATGAATGGGAAAGTCTCGAAGCAACTGGGGCTCACCAAAGATCCGCAATTAACTGTCAACCTACTGTGGAGGTCTACTAGTGCCTGCCCCTGCAACATGTAAGGTAAGTCCCTCGAGGGGGTCAGTACGAAGAATGTACTGAGTATGTAAGGCTCAAATGAAACTGTATGATATGTAAATATGTCAATAAACACAAATACAAATGAATGACCAATATAGATAAGTCACTATTCTGTACTTTGGAAACCATGTATATTGCTTTCATTACTTTGCTTTGTTACTTTAATTTTGTGCTTATTCATCTTTGACTGTGCTATACCATACCTGGGCCCCAATTGATCAGTGGGTCTTTACATAACATAACGTTATGTTGGGATCGGCTCGAGCTAGGCTTGTGCCCCTAGATCTGCCACCCATAAATCAATATATTGGGATCGGCTCGAGCTAGGTTATTACCTCCACAGCTGCCACCCATAAATCTGCGTATTAGGTTCGGCTCGAGCTAGGCTTATGCCCCTAGAGCTGCCCCCTGTCAGGTTCGGCTTGAGCTAGGCATTTCGCCCCTAAAGCTGCCCCCTGATCAAATAATCTCGGGATCATCTTGAGCTAGGCATGTTGCCCCTAAAGCTTCCACCCATATTCAATCATTAACCACATATGCATTACTTTGCTCTTTACTTTGAGATTGATACTTTTACTTGTGAGAGATTGATACTTTTCTTATGAGAGATTGATACAATGATAATCACAACTTTATTTGAAGCTTGGATCAATAATCAATGAATGATAGTCATGTGAATAAACATTATTGGAACATAGCCTTATTGGAAACATAACACCATTGGAACCATTAGACAATAAGTAATGAACAAGATGTATGAATGATAACCTCTATTGGAACTTTGGAACACAACCTTATTGGACTTTTGGAACATTGCCAATGAATATGAGACATGTGATTCACAACTGCTCAATGAATAGGAGACATATGAGTAACACTAGTCAACTACCGGATACGGAATACCTTAGAGCATTTCGGAATCAAATGAGTACTATGACAATGTGAACACCATATGCTGCAGAAGGATATAGAAGAGTAACCTTACATACCTTCACTTCCAAGTATGAGTATACAAGTCTATATATGAACACAACAGTCCATCCTCTTCCTTATGTTTCACTCTACAATACAAGTCCATAATGGAACTCTCGTTAACAACCATTCACCGTACAAGTGTACAAAACGACAATGAACTATATGACTGCCTCATAACTTCATTTCACCCCTTACAACACAATCCACTGCATTATCATATCAACAACACCATAACATTACACACATTGACCAAAATATCATACATCAATATCATTTCACACCACACTTACCCTTTACACTCTCTCATTATCATTTCGTCACATTTATTCTTATCAAATTGGCCTCATAACAACATATGAACAATAATACCCACTTAATACAGTCCAACTTACCTCCATACGACACTTTAAAGTCATTAAAACGACATCACAAGCTGCTAATTATATCCATAAAGGGTATCGGGGCTTTCGGGGATCAACTAGATACGAAAACATACAAACCGGACCTGGAGGCTGACCTGCTCTGCCAACTGCGCCTGCAGGTGGCTTAGGTGCGTGAACATATGCCCTCTGGCAGCAGCCAGAGGCATCTGCGTTGGCATCTGCGCCCGCAGGTGCCTCCGTCTGCGGGGGCGGATGCCCGTTTTGGTCCGAAATGGTCTTTTTGGGGTCTTTTTATGCAATGAATGGTCCATGATCATAACCAAATTTTGACATATTTTTGATCATATTGAATACCCACAATCAGCCATGGTCTCACAACACACTATAACATCACCAAAACGACACTTTACGGTTAATACGTCACCAAAACCATAACCAATTTCACAATAGAAATTCCAAATATTATACACTATGACAAAACAAGGAAATACTATAATCAATATTAACTCCATCATCTTCATTTCCTTTAAGACCACAAGTCTATGTTCAAGTTTACAAGGCAAAACCATTCTCCGATTTAGCAAACATGTAACTTTACACACATAGTGACCTTATCACACTTCACCAACACAACCAACATGATATAAACCATCTTACATGCATAAAATATATTAAACCATCATCATAAACACTTACCAAATCTTACAAGTTGATGATCTTGGCCCAAGGAGTGACTTTGGGTTCTTGAGGGACAAAGAGATAATTTTGGAAAAGTCTAGAAAATGTTATGAGAGTCCAAATGAATAAAAATCTGATTTTTCTTACTTTATATAGTCCCTAAAGTCACTCTTATCCCTCTTTAGCATTAAATGCATGGTTGATTGGTCAAATAGACCAATATTGGAAGAATGGGTCAATTTTTCCATGTTGGGCCATGTCTTCTTGTAAATTTTGGGCTTCATTTTGGGCCCAATGATACAAGACTTATTATTGCCCACAAATTAATGTATAATTCATCAAATCTCTAATGTTTCATTACTTCCATAAATGTTACGGTAGTCATCTAGACTCCAAAATGTACGGGGTGTTACATTGTATACCTAACATTGGCCACCAACGCAGATTGAATTCATCTATACAAGAGGTTGTGAAGAAATAGATCATTAAGTGGTTGGATGCAGGTGTGGTTTATTCAATTGCTGATATCAAGTGGGTGAGCCTAGTCTAATATGTTCCAAAAAGGGTGGAATCACTATGGTTCCAAATGAGAAAAATGAGTTGATTCCTATGAGGCCGATAAGTTGACATTTTACCTATTTTTTTAAAACACATATGAGCTTGAATTATCTTGTATTTTACATTGATTCGATATAATTCTCATGTTATATATCTCTTTAATGTAGGTAGTGGATGAATACGAGCTCGAGCTAACCATGCGAGTTAATGGGAATGCGAGAAGTGATGAAAAAGAGCTCAAACTAATACATGGGGGGATTAGAGGCCACATACGCACACATGTCATGGGCTGCGCACGCAGGTGGCCTATGAAGCGGGAAGGCAGAACCACCTGCGTTAGTTGCCTGCGTGCACAGGTCTGTAACCTGCGCCACCAGGTAACCAGTGCGGTGTCATTTTTGTAATTTCTGAGAACACGATTTTTGGACTATAAAAGGGATTTTTCAGATCTGAAAAAGTATCTTTTTGCATTTTTGTAAGAGTGAGAACATAGAGTGAAATCTTAAGAGAGGGTTATTTTTTCTTCAGGATTAGTATTAAATTTGGGATAAAAAATCTTGTAATTATTTTTGGATTCAATGGAACAGTGGGACGAGAACTTGGGTAATTTTCCTCTTTCTCCTTCTATGAGTAATTAATTTCTTTGCTTGGGGTTATGCTTGAGTAAGATGTGATAATTGTATGGGGGTTGCTTATTTGTCTTCCTATTAGATAATTGTTGTGGGTTTTATTCTTATTCTATGTGTTCGATTTAAAATTGGAGGTTGCAAGCTCTAATTAACCCTAGAAATCTCATCATCCTTGACAAAGGGGATGAGGGTGATGAATAGGAAGTGAACAATAACTTGATATTTATCATTTAATAGTGTCTTTTATACATAAGGACGCTAATTGAGGTAGTAGATTGATTATATAGATATACCTGTGAGGTTTTTGAAAGAACCCACTTGTGATATCTTGGTGTTTGATTGACAAATCAACACTAAGTACCCATAATCTATCCTAACCATAACTCTTAGCTAAATCTAGACAAATAGTCAATCACCCGTGCATCCTTTCACTTTTACAACAGCATAACCCCAAGTCCCGTATTACACTTGATTTCAACTCTCTCTTATCTTTGAATTGTGCATTTCAAACTACATTTACTTCGATAAATACCAATTGTTAAAATAATAATTTCCCCCCATTTACTTTTTTGTATTATTTTTATAGCAACGCGTGTCAGCACTAGTTGCTTTTGACACTTAGAGGTGAAAGCTATCGCATTCATTCCTCGTGGATTCGACCCGGACTTTACGTTGGGTAATTATATTGCTAATGACCTCGTACACTCATTTCTAGGGTGTATTTGAGTGTTATCAGAGGACAGTCACCAGATGGAGAGTTTGCATGGATTATAGGAAGCTGAACTCATGGATGGAAAAAGATCACTTTTCTATGCCTTTTATAGAATAAATGTTAGATTGTCTTACTGGTAGAGGATGGTATTTTTTCTTGATGATTATTCGGGGTAAAATTAGATTTCTACTGCCCCCGAAGACCAAGAGAAGACCACTTTCACTTGTCTATATTGGACATTTGCATTTGGGAGAATGCTGTTTGGTCTATGTAACGCTCCTATAACTTTTCAGTGTTGTATATTGTCCATCATTTTAGAAATGGCGGAGGACACTATTGAGGTTTTCATGGTTGACTTCTCGATTGTGGGTGACCTATTTGATGATTGCTTGGCACTTCCTGCTAATGTTCTGAAAAGATGCAAGAAATGTAACTGGGTATTGAATTAGGAGAAGTGTCACTTCATGGTGAAAGAGGGAATAAAATTTCAAAGAAGGGGATTGAGGTCGATAAGGAAAAGATTGAAGTGATTGAAAAATTACCTCCACTAGTTTTTGTGAAGGGCATTCATAGCTTTTTAGGGCGTATAGGTTTTTATAGAAGATTCATCAATGACTTCTCTAAAATTACAAATCCATTGTGCAAGTTGTTGGAGAAGGAGGTGAAATTTGTGTTTGATGAGGCGTATCAAGGCGTTCGAGTGTCTGAAAGAGAAGTTGATTTCAGCTCCCATTATTGTGTCCGCTGATTGGACTTTGCTATTTGTGGTTATATGTGATTCTAGTGGTGTGGAACTAGGTGCAGTCCTAGGTGAAAGGCGAGAGAAGATCTTACATCCCATCTACTATGCTAGCAAAACACTTAATCCGGTTCAAATGAATTACACTATGATTGAACAAGAGTTGCTTGATGTTGTGTTTGCATTCGAGAAATTTTGGTCTTATCTGGTTGGCATAAAAGTGATTGTGCATACTGACCATGCATTTCTTAGATACCTCAGGGAAAAGAAAGAGACAAAGTCGAGGTTGATTAGATGGGCACTTCTGTTGCAGGAATTTGACCTTGAAGTCAAGGATCGAAAAGGGACTTAGAATAAAGTGATCGACCATTTATCACTCCTTGAGGAGGAGTCCATGCTAAAACTAAGGGATGCTTGATATTCATGATACTTTTCCAGACGAGCAAGTGTTGACAACATCATAAGACTTAATATCCTGGTTTGCAGATTTTGCCAATTATTTAGCTAGTGACCTAGTTCCAAAAGATATGTCATTTCAGCAGCGAAAGAGGTTTATGCATGAGGTGAGGAAGTTATTTTGGGATGAGCCATACTTATTTTGGGTGATAGTGTGATTTGGAGATGTGTTCCTGAGGTTGAGATGATGAGTATATTAGAGGCGTGTCATTCATTATCAGTTGGGGTCATCATGGAGGTACACATAATGTGCATAAGATTTTATAATATGGATATTACTGACCTACCATTCACAAAGATGCCCATGATTATGCATGGGCTTGTGACCAATGTCAAAGGTAAGGGAACATCTCGCAAAGACATGAACTTTCAATGACTACTATCCTTGAGCTCAAGTTGTTTGATGTTTGGGGTATTGACTTTATGGACCCATTTGTGAGCTTGCATGGAATGAAATATATATTAGTGGCTGTTGACTATGTTTTGAAGTGGGTGGAGGCAGTTGCGCTTCCTAACAACAAAGGTAAGAGTGCCACAGTTTTCTTGAAAAAGAACATATTCTCTAGATTTGGGACACCTAAGATTATCATTAGCGATGGAGGATCCCATTTTTGTAATCATCTATTTAAGGTCCTTCTTGAGAAATATGGTGTGAAACATAAGGTGGCAACACCTTACCATCCTCAAACAAGAGGGCAAGTTGAGGTCTCCAACCGGGAGTTCAAGTCTATTTTGGCAAAAATTATGAATGCCAATAAGATGGATTGGGAAAGGAAGTTAGATGATGCACTATTGGCATATCAGACAGCATTCAAAACCCTTATTAGTGCATCTCCATATCAGCTTGTGTACGACAAAGCATACCACTTTCCTGTTGAACTTGAACATAATGCATTGTGGGAATTGAAAATGATGAATATGGAATAGAGTGATGCAACAAAGATGAGACTTGTACAGATGAATAAGATGGATGAATTCTATCTTCGTGCTTATGAGAGCTCAGCCTTGTATAAGGAGAAGATGAAGTTGTCTCATGACCACAAGATTGAGAGGAGAGAATTCACTGCAGGCTATATGGTGCTACTGTTTGATTCAAGGCTAAAGATATTTCCTGAGAAGTTAAAGTCAGAATGGAATGGCCCATATAGAGTGGTTACAGTGTTCCACGATAGTGCAATTGAACTTGAATACAAGGATGGGTGAAATTTATGGTCAATTGCCAAAGGGTGAAACACTACATGGGTGAAAGTAAGGACTCACGGTTGATTTGTGAAGTGGATTTAAAGGATTCTTGAGAAATCAAGCCAAATCGAGTATTTCCGCGATGTTAAATCAGGTGCTTTATGAGAGGCAACCCATGGTCTTGTTAGTGAAGTCTAAGTAACCAACATAGCCACGTAGTGTCGCAACATTAAATCAAGTGCTACTTGGGAGGAAACCTATAATTTTTGTACTTGTTAATTTTATAGGGTAATGGGTGTTACTTGTGCAGAAATGATGCAGGAAAAGTGCAGAACTGGCCTCAGCACTGAACCTACGAGAGGATTGCATGACCGTGGAAAGATCCCATGACCTAGGTTCATTCGTCTGAGTATATTTGATCAAGGTCCTACGAGATGAAAATTTGGGAGTTATCCTACAATGGGTCATCACGATTGTACCTAGATGTCACGATTGTGGTGCCCATTATCTGATCAAACTCCTGCAAACCAACAATCAGGACATTGAACCTATGATTTTAAGAAAGGGTCGTGGTTACATATCACGATCGTTCTTAAGCTTTGTAGGTTCCCAAGTAAGTTTTATTTAACTCTCTTGTTACAAAAAGAAGGCACGATTGTGGTTTCATCCCACGATCGTAAGTCTGGATCATTTGTTGGGTCCACTTAAGTATGTAGGATTCGATCTGACCCGGCCCAATTAGGGTTTAAATATTTAACCCTTTTTTGAGACCCGATTAAGACATAATCATCACTGCCAATCATTGCACTTAAACTTTTTCACCTTAATTGATCATAAGAGCAAAAACAAGTAAATTAATCATACCTCTGATTCGTGTGTTCAAGCTGCTCCCCAATTCAAACTCATTCACTCTCCCGTACTCGAATTTGAAGAGCATACTTGTAAGTGTTAATGTTAAATCTGCTCACAAGCTTTAATTTCTTTGTCAAAATATGAGTTTCTAGGAGTAGCACATAAATGAGGTATACTTGTAATATGGGGTGCGTGTGTTAATGGTTGAAGGCACAAGAGAAGTATGAGTACCTGTTTGGTGCTAAATTTGAGTCAATGAAGGTCGAAATAAGGGTCAACAAACATGTTTAAATTTGATAAGTATGAGTGAATCCCATGACACAACCTATGATCGTAGTGTCAACAAACAGTCATAGGTTAGATCGTTGTGGGGTGATAATGTCTTCAATATAGGTGCTTATCATACGAGCATATCACACAATCATCCTATCTAGGTATGATCATGGTATGTACTCATCTGATATGACATACTCCCAGTACTTTTGGAATGTTTCTACAATTAGAAGGTACGATCCTACTTTCATTGCACGATTATAGAAACTAGTCGTTTGATGGACTGTTCCCTTAGTACTTTTGGGGAACCTTTCCCATGATCAGAAGGTACGACTGTACCTTTATTTCATGAATGAAGGAAGGATCCTGTGTATTGAATACTGCAATTGTTTTCAATATTCAGAATTGAATCTAACTTTTTTCTTCTACAGGTACTATGGCTCTCAAATCAAAAAAGACACAAGAGAAGGCTCTCTGAGAGTAAATTGCTAGGGAAAGGTCCCCAGCAACCTCTTCGGAGAGCGAGTCAGATTCCTTCAATGGAACCAAGGTGGAGTACTTAACTAGCCCCTCAGCTGAACAACACTTCCTTTGGAAAATGAGAGGAAAAGCCAAGGAGCTCGGGAAGGCTAAGTCCACCACATCTATGGCCTTGGTAAAATCTACCACCCTCAACAACCATCCCCAGTCTGAAGAGGGAAGGGAAGACACATCCAGATGGGGATGATCATGCTGAGGAGATTAGCTCCTCAAAGAAGGAGTGAGTATCCTACCCCAAATCTTTCTAAGGTGCAACTGCAACCCCAGTTTAGAGGGGGCCTGATCTGAGAAGATGGAGTGTGCCAAACTACAGGGATTATTATCTGGATGGGGTGTCCTTGAAGGATAACAAAAATCATAAAAGCAATATCAAAGAGGAACCCCGTCTATTGCATGAGTCACTGTAAAAGGTTTTGAAGGTGGTTTGGGTATTTGACAAGTACAATCTAGTCTGGATGACTAGGCCTCTCCGTATCTAAATATGCCGCAACACTAAAAAATATGACTCCCTCTGGTAAAGACAAGGATATGAAGAAGCATCCCTGGTTGGTGATCTGAGGCGTATTTATATGCCTTAGTAGCGACTTTAACCCATGATCACCTTAGTTTTGAGAACAATATTTGTTGATTTCATATATTTTTGATGAAAAATGGGATAGTGTGCTAACCAATATGATTAGACTCTTGTAGGTGGAAATTGCGATTTCTGGAGCATGTTTGGCATGGAAAGTGAGGCTCGGAGGAGCTACGAGCGAAGAATATTGAAGATGAGAGACAAGCCAAAGAGTTGATCTTAAAGAATCCATCCAAATCCGCGAAGAGAAGTCGACGGAAGTCAGAAAATTACAAAAAAAGGGGCCTGGCGCGCTAGGCAGCGTGCCAGGCCGCTTTTGGCAAAATTGTCACCAGTCCAGGCAGTGCCCAGGCGCGCCAGGCAGCGTGCCACGCCGCCTGGGAGCACCCTGCTTGCTGAGGCAAAAATCTGCCTAAGTACAAGGCGCGCCCAATGGCGTGCCGAGCCGCATTTTAGCCGATTTTTGCCTCGACTTGGGTCTATAAAAAGGGTTTTTTGAGTTATTATATCACATTCCATCCTCCCTAGAATATTTTGGGCGTTTTTGGGCATCTTAATTAGGTTCAAATCCTCTTCTTTTCAGTTTTTAAGTACTTTTATGGTATTTATTTACTTTTGGTTGTTGATAAACATTATGAGTGGCTAAAATCCCTCATTCTTGGGGTTAAGGCCAAGAACATGAACCTCTTGGACTAATTGTATTGGTTTTTGCTGGAGTTTATATTAAAGTGGTTATTCATATATTCTAAAATTCATTATTTTGATGTTTGATCACCATTGGAATATATTTCTTGTCTTGAAGTAAGCTCGAGAGAGAAACGGATAGATAGAACTTGGATATGTGAAGTGTGGTCTATCTCGGAGACATAATTCTAAGGGATTGACTCGTGGTTAGGACCGAGAGGTACCTACCCACCCACACTTGGTCAATTACAAGAAGAAAGCTTAAGAGCTCTAGAATTGGTAAAGCTTATCACCACTCGCAGATGTAGGTAGGTTTTTAAGTTCTAGAAGGCAATTATAATTTAGAGACGAATATAGTTGTAAAATTAACCTTGGGATCAGCAACCATGATAAACTCCTCAAAAATGCTTAAACCAACAACAATTACACTCAAGAGATGATGTTCAGGGAGCCTTAGCCCTGGGAATTCACTTTTTATTGATTTTTAAAGCATATTTGCGGAAACCAAAGTTACGGTAGCGAAGTTAGGTGTCCTTAGTTTGAAATCATTTAATTTTTAGCACCCAATCACTTGTCGTTTTCGCAACACTAGTTTTCAATTATAGTTTGACGTCCAGAGTGATTTCTGTTGATGGAAGTCCCTTGGGTTCGATATCCGGCTCTTTAAAAGGAGCCACTTTATTACTTGCACGATCACGTACACTTGCGTTTATAGCTGGGTCGCAACAAGTTTTTGGCGCCGTTGCCGGGGACTTTCAAATAGATAGATTTCAATTTTTGACGCTTGTACTTTAATTTTCAGCTACGTGTTGACAACTTGATCTTAGATGTTCTATTTTGCAGGCTTACTTCATCGGAACACTGGCAAGGAACAAGGATTTGGTAGCCCCACAGTCTGAACCTGAAAGATATTTCAATAGATTGAGGAGACAGGCTGCAGATTACCCAATCCCACAAGTCAAACTGGCTGGCGAAGGAATACGGGGTAATCCCGTGAGAATTGAAGAACCAGGTGCAGAGAGACGTGAACCGGAAGTGATGGCAGCTAGAACAGTCCGCGATGTGGCAATCCCACTCGCCACTAATGTGACCTCCAGTATTCTCAAACCGGCAGCTGGAGGTAGATTTGAGCTTAAACAGAACATGGTGCAACTCTTGCACTCAAGTGGACAGTTTACTGGTCTTGCTCATGAAGACCCGCAGAGACATATTCGGAATTTTCTAGAGATCAGTGACACATATATTCCTGCGGGTATGTCTTCAGATTATGTGAGACTTACTTTGTTTCCCTTTTCTCTGTTGGGGGAAGCAAGAAGGTGGTTAGATGCAGAGCCGGCTAATTCTATCACTACTTGGGATGATCTTGCTCGGAAATTCTTAATAAGGTTCTTTCCGTCTGGAAAGACAGCAAAGCTAAGGAGTGAGATACTAAGTTTCAGACAGAGAGATGATGAGAATTTTTACCAAGTGTGGAACAGATTCAAATCCATGTTGAGGGATTGTCCTCACCACCACCAAGCTAATGAAGTGTTGGTACATACGTTTATAGAGGCTCTCGACCCCAACACTAAAATTCTACTTGATTCAGCTGCAGGTGTACAGGCTTTAGAGAAGACGTATGATGAATTATATGCTCTGTTGAATCATATTTCGTAGGGAAATCCAGACTGGCATAGTGATAATTCAAGGAATTCTGCAAAGAAGATTGCTGGGAAACTAGATGTGGATGCAGTCACAGCATTATCTGCCCAAATTTTAGCTATGCAGAACATGATGAACAATCACTTTAGTAGTTTGAATTTGGGGCAACAACCAGCTCCTGTGAATGCAGTCCAGCAACCTGTTGCTGTGATGTGTAAGTGTATGTGGAAATGGTGATCATACCAGTGAATCGTGCAGTGCTAATCCGGATTCAGTAAATTTTGTTGGTAATGCCCAAAGGGGAGGTGGCGCTCAGAACTACGGTAACACTTATAATGCCGGGTGGAAAAACCATCCAAACTTCTCGTGGGGAGGAAATCAAAATCAATACAGGCCTCAAGGATATGCACCTCAGTACAACAATCAGCAAGGTCACGGAAATCAGGGGGGCACTAAGACTGGAGATATGAGTATGGAGGATATGCTAAAACAGATTATGGCTGAGCAGGCTAAGCTAGCAGCAGATGTGAGGAACAACCAGTTGGCTACTCAGAATTTGGAGAAGCAGATTGGCCAGTTAGCTAATGCACAGAATATAAGGCCCCAAGGAGGTCTTCCAGGTGATACTGAGCCAAATCCTAAGCAGGTGAATGCTATAGTTACCCGTAGTGGTAAGCAGTTAGAGGGTACAGTTGCACCAGCGAAAGAATTGGAGCCAAAAGTAGTGGTGATTGAAGATGAACAAGTGGAGCGTACCACAAGCCCCAAAGATGATAAAGTGATACATAGTGTGAAGTTGCCTCCTCCCTTTCCTCAGAAATTCAAAAAGAAGAAGGAGGATGAGTGCTTTGGTAAGTTCATTGAACTACTTAAACAAGTGCACATTAATTTGCCTCTTGTGGATATTTTGCAGGGTATTCCAAAGTATGCCAAGTTCGTGAAAGATATTGTCGCAAACAAGAGTAGATTGACGGAGTACGCCACAGTTGCATTGACTGAGGAGGTTAGTTCTCGCATTCAAAACCGGTTACCTACTAAGCTGAAGGATCCTGGTAGTTTTACTGTGAAGATTACTTTGGGAGATCGAGTCTGCGCTCGTGGATTGTGTGATTTGGGGGCCAGTATAAATCTGATGCCTACTTCGGTTTTCAAGGAGTTGGGTTTGGGTCGTCCTAAGCCTACCACTATTATTCTGCAGCTTGCAGACCAATCTGTGACTAGACCCGATGGCATTGTTGAGGATGTTCTGGTTCAAGTAGGTTCGTTGATCTTTCCGGTTGATTTTGTGGTACTGAACTTTGAGCCTGATCCGGAAGTCCCATTTATTTTGGGGCATCCGTTTCTGGCCACTGGAGGGGCAATCATTGATGTAGCTGCCGGGAAACTTACTATGCGAGCTCATGATAAGGTTGAAGTCTTTGATGTGTATAGGGCTTTGAAGCTTCCAGAGATTTATGAGAACTTGTCGGCTATCACAACTATAGATTCGGCGGTTGAAAGCATCTACACTTTGGCTACAAATCCGTTGGAAAAAGTTTTGATGGGGCAAGATGTGTTTGGCGATGCAGAAGCTAGTGAGATGGTGCAAATTCTCGATCTTATGGGCATCTATGCGAAAGAAGGTAGATGGGAACCATTAAATCGTCCTCTCGGTCCTACAACTAAGCCCTCAATCGAGGAAGCACCGAAGCTTGAATTGAAGGAACTTCCACCGCATCTTAAATATGCTTACCTAGGTGAAAACAAGACTCTTCCTATTATTCTGGCAGCAGATTTGTCACAAGAACAAGTTGATGCAGCATTGTTGATTCTAAAACGAAGAAAGAAGGCTATTGGTTGGCAGATGTCTGACATCCATGGGATTAATCCGGGTTTATGCATGCATAAAATTTACATGAAAGAAGGGCACAAGCCGAGTGTGCAACACCAACGACGCTTAAATCCGGTAATGAAAGAAGTAGTAAGGAAGGAGGTAATTAAGTGGCTTGATTCTGGAATTGTTTACCCTATCTCTGATAGTACGTGGGTGAGCCCAGTACAATGTGTTCCAAAAAAGGGTGGTATGACGGTGATCACAAATGACAAAAATGAACTGATTCCTTCAAGAACTGTAACTGGATGGCGTATTTGCATGGATTATCGGAAACTTAATGATGCTACAAGGAAGGACCATTATCCAATCCCTTTTATTGATCAGATGCTAGATCGTTTGGCCGGGCAGGAGTATTATTGCTTTCTTGATGGGTATTCCGGATACAATCAAATTGCTATAGATCCCCAAGATCAAGAGAAAACTACATTCACATGTCCTTACGGCACATATGCTTTCAAGCGTATGCCATTTGGATTATGTAATGCACCGGCCACCTTTCAGCGGTGCATGATGGCTATTTTCTACGACATGGTGGAAGAGTTTGTAGAGATTTTTATGGATGATTTCTCAGTCTTTGGTAACTCTTTCGAGGTATGTTTGCAAAACCTGGATAAAGTCCTTGCTCGGTGTGAAGAAACTAATCTTGTTCTCAATTGGGAGAAGTGCCATTTCCTGGTGACAGAAGGTATAGTTCTCGGGCATAAAGTGTCGAGGCAAGGGCTGGAAGTTGATAGGGCAAAGATCGAAGCTATTGAAAAACTCCCTCCACCGGTATCGGTCAAGGGGGTGCGAAGTTTTTTGGGTCATGCAGGATTTTACAGAAGGTTTATTCAAGATTTTTCCAAAATTGCACGTCCCATGTGTGCACTCTTGGAGAAAGATGTGAAGTTTGTATTTTGTGAATCATGTGTAAAGGCATTCGAGGTTTTGAAAAAGAAGTTAATAGAGGCACCTATTCTTATTGCTCCTGACTGGGCTCTGCCATTTGAGCTCATGTGTGACACAAGTGATGTGGCAGTGGGTGCGGTTCTAGGTCAACGGAAGAATAAGGTGTTTCACTCTATTTATTATGCAAGCAAGACTCTAGATGCAGCCCAGATTAATTACACGGTTACTGAAAAGGAGATGTTAGCTTTGGTATATGCATTTGATAAGTTCAGATCGTATTTGGTCGGCACAAGCGTCATTGTATATACTGATCATGCAGCAATACGATATTTATTCAATAAAAAGGATGCTAAGCCGTGCTTGATTAGATGGATCTTATTGCTACAGGAGTTTGACTTAGAGGTTAAAGATAGAAAGGGGACAGAAAATCAAATTGCTGACCATCTTTCTAGACTTGAGAGCTCAACACATATAGAGGACGATGGGCATATTTGTGAGGAATTTCCAGACGAGCAGTTGTTGGTATTAGAGGTTGAGGAGTTGCCATGGTATGCAGACATTGTGAACCTATTGGTAAGTGGATTATTTCCTCCTGATTCTAGTTCTCAACAGAGGAAGAAACTGGCATATGAGGCACGCTTTTATATATGGGATAAGCCGTATTTATTCAAGCAAGGGCCTGATCAAATAGTACGAAGATGCATTCCAGACGCGGAAGTTAAGCAAGTGTTAGAGAGATGCCACGCATCACCTTATGGTGGACATCATGGTGGTGAACGAACAGCCCAAAAAATATTGCAATCAAGATTCTTCTGGCCTTCGATATTTAAAGATGCTCATGCCTTTGTGAAGAATTGTGATCAATGTCAACGTATGGGGACAATTGCCAAGAGACATGAGATGCCTCTTAACAACATCCTAGAAGTAGAAATTTTTGATGTATGGGGGATTGATTTCATGGGCCTTTTTCCACAGTCGAATGGAAATTTATATACATACTCGTTGCAGTGGATTATGTATCCAAATGGGTAGAGGCCGCAGCTCTTCCTACTAACGACTCCAAAGTTGTGGTAAAGTTTCTGCAAAAGTACATCTTCACGAGGTTCGGAACTCCAAGAGCTATCATTAGCGATGGAGGATCACACTTCATTAATTATTTGGTGAAAAATGTATTGGCAAAGTATGGAGTGAAACACAAGGTCTCAACAGCATATCATCCCCAAACAAGTGGTCAAGTGGAAGTGTCTAATCGGGAGATAAAGCAAATCTTGCAGAAGACGGTGAATACTCAGAGGAAAGACTGGTCACTTAAGCTGGATGATGCTCTTTGGGCCTATCGAACGGCGTATAAGACTCCTATAGGGACTTCTCCCTATTATTTGGTCTTTGGGAAAGCTTGTCACCTCCCAGTTGAGCTCGAGCATCGAGCATATTGGGCAGTAAAGAAGTTGAATCTAGATCCGGGGTTGGCAGGTGATAAGAGGTTGTTACAACTCCATGAGTTGGAAGAATTTCGTGCTCATGCATATGAAAATGCTAAGATCTACAAGGAGAAAATGAAGCGATGGCATGACAAGCATATTCTTCCCCGTACTTTTGAGACAGGCCAGTTGGTACTCTTGTTTAACTCAAGACTTAGGTTGTTTCCGGGCAAGCTAAGATCCAAGTGGAGTGGGCCCTTTGAGGTAAGTCGCACGACACCTCATGGTACGGTGGAACTTTTGAACAAGGCGGATGGTACAAGGTTTATGGTAAATGGCCAGAGATTGAAGCATTATTTTGGTGAGGAAGGAAAGCAGACGGAGGACGTGCTTCGCCTTGCTGATAACTAGGCACTGATAATTGGTCGAGCCGCGACATTAAACCAGGCGCTACATGGGAGGCAACCCATGAATCTGTTGTAATAGTTAGACCTTATAAAGTAAAAGTTCAAAAATAAGAGTCGTGCCCCGACCAAAACTAAGGCGCTTAATGGGAGGCAACCCATCCCCTTTAAATTTTGGATCAGTTTTTTCTAATTTAGTTCTAGTATCTTGTGTTTATACAGAGACAAGGAGCATTTCGACATGGAAACCCAAAAATAAAAGGTAAACATTGGCGGACATACGATTATTTGGAAGTGTCGAGCAGGTAAGACATGTTTTTGGGCGGAGTTTGGAGTTTTGGGACCTATAATAGCCCCAAGGTCATGACAAACATGTGAAATATCGCCCAGGTATGAGGTAAAGTGTCCCACGCGCTACTTGGCGTGCCAGGGTAAAATTGAGAAAAAAATAATTAACATTGGCAGAGGGCAGGCGCGCTAGGCAGCGTGCCACGCCGCCTGCCCCAAAAAATTGACTCGCTTAGGCAGTGCACAGGCGCACTGGACAGCGTGCCACGCCGCCTGTGCACAATATTTTTGTTACCAAGGCAGTGGGGTAGCGCGCTAGGCAGCGTACCACGCCGCTACCCCCTTTAAAATTGGTTGAGTTTTTTTTAGTCATAACCGACCCACCCCCACCCTTTTCTTTCAAATCCCTAATTTTCATCACTTTTCCCCATCTTTCTCAACTCCCCACACACACACCCGAATTTCTCCCCTAGGCATTCCAAAAATTCTCTCTTCTTTTCTCTACTTGTGCCACAAATAGCTCAAAGTCTAGCCTTCTCCTCTTGGAATTGTGTCCAAGTCTCCATTAACAGATATCAAGGTATGTTCTCTTAACTTTCTCTCTCTAGTTTCTAAGAGGATGATGTGAGTTTGAAGTCTTCTGGGATTTCGTGTGGGCTGTCTAGATTTCTTGGTGTATTGACTTGCTTATTATCATATGGTTTGGGTTTATGGGGTGGCCTTACTACGACTGTGATCTTGTGATTGCTAATCTTATTCTAGGGAAAAGATTGGAAGTGGGTGTATCTTCATTGGTAACATTGGAGCAACTTGGTGGTGGCAATCACTAAATTAAACTCATATGTGTTGAATATGTATGACTTTCGTTGGAATTCTTGAGTACCACGAGTATGTCATTCTAATGCTAGTTATGAGACTGTTAATCTTGTGTAGGAATGTGCCTTTATACATGATTGTACTTGGATTTGGGGCATTAAGTGATAAGGGGAAGTCTGAGTACCCTCCGCCCATAATTATTTTGAATTGGTGCCAAGCGACTAGATGTGGGGTGGCCCTCAATGTCACCGCACATCAAGTTGGTTAGCTATTTTTACAAGGTTTATTGACTGGTTTGTGGATCTCTGCTACAGGTACTATGTCTGATTCTAATGTAGCAGCCTTTAGCTCTCACAAGAGACGTCGGTCAGGTAATAAGGTGCCCGCAGCTCCCCCAGTACCAAAAGGGCAAAAGCGGAAGTACGGGCTAAATGCAGTTTCTAGTGCGGGGAAAAGTTGGTACAAAAGCCACCCGGAAGCTAAATATTTTTCCGATGAGTGTATTGATAGGGCAAGCCTGGCTCGGGTTTACCCAAGAGTTTTGGCTCGAATTGAGCAACTTGGGATGGGCTTTGTTTTCAACAGACCTACAGATTGCAACCTCCACCTGGTGAGGGAATTATACGCAAATTGGAACCCGGACGCACCTACATGTTCGGTCGTGGTACGAGGTTCGGATGTGATACTTGACTCCTTGAGCTTGAATGGATTATTGGGGGTCCCCACTCGGGCTAATCCCCAAGACATACTCAAGCTAAATGCTAGGCCTCCATATGCTGAAATTAGACACACTCTGTGCGGCCCACGTTCAACTGTGAGGTGGCTCCGCCATCACCAACGAGGGTATCACCAGAGTCTACCCTTTGCCCATCTCAACAAAGAGGCTCGGATTTGGCTCAAGATTGTGTGCTGTTGCTTAATTCCGGGGAGCCACATGACTGAAGTTACGAGAGATCGTGTCTGTCTGGTATATGCTCTCATGACTGGTACAGAGATCAATGTAGGCTCTGTGTTGTTGTCAGCAATGCGGCGAGCTCGCCTCCATAGAGGTCTTCGATATGCTTTCGGCGGACTATTGACCAAATTAATGCGAGCATTCGAAGTGCCCGAAGAAAATTTTGACTATCATCCTCCTTTGACGACGACCCCTGTGGATGTCACCCAAACTAAGGCGCCGGATTCACTCGGCCCCACTTTGACATTAGCAGAGCGTCATGCTCGGGATGATGGGATTTTAGCCCGCATGTATGGGTTGGAAATGCTGCGACATAGGACTGGAGGTAGGCCTTCCACAGCGGATGAGCTGGGCCAGGTGGAGAGGGATTATCCTCTAAATGAGCATGCTATGGCCTTACTGCAGATTGGTACTGACTTTGTGGAGCCTGTGGATGATGATGTCCCCACAGATGAAGATGACCTCCAGAGTGGTTCTGAGGATGAGGAGGCTGAGGCGGACGATCCACCTTTAGAGGTCCATGGGCTAGAGGACGATGACTACCTCGATTGACCAGGGAGCTCCTTACATCCTACTCTTGCTTTGTGTATTTTGGTAGCATTGGGGACAGTGCTAATCTTTTAAGTGTGGGGTGGGGTGTGATGGACTTCCCTTGTATGTATGTATATATGTGCTGTAGTATGCTTTTATTTTGGGTTCCTTAGAGTTTGTTTTCGGTTCTTTTACTAAGGAGAGTCCCTTTGAACCGTACAAAAAATAAATAAATAATATGTATATGTTAAATGCTGGATTTTTGATGTTATTTTGTGTTGTTTTTGGGATTTATTATTGATAAGTCGCCTTAGTCAGAGGACTAAGGGATTTGCTCTATGATGGATGGATGACGACCGTCTTAAGAGCAAATTAGTCATGTAGTGTCGTGTCAAGTGTTGAGACGCCTAATTCTCACTTAGTTGACTTGCTAAGTTGCTTAATATTGAATTTATGCATGATTTCAGAGGTTTTATGGTGAACCTGCTGAGCTGAACATGTGCCATGTGTGAGTAAGGTTTTGTTATGATATTCCATGCGCATAATGATGTCTAGAACTTGCCCGGGGTGTGTGCAAAGCGAAATAAGAGATGTTGAGTTTAGGAGATGATATAGGCATTTCTTTGATAGCCATATTTTAGACCTACTTTACCTACCCTCTGTGCATAATCCTTGTTAGCCCCGTTGAGCCTTTAGCCTTTTCCTTGTTAGCTTTACATGTAGCTCAATCCTCTTCTTTCAGTGAACCAGAATTTGATCCAATATCTCCTAAGCGCTTTAATTATGAAAATTAAGAGGTGAAGGAGTACAGGAGTTGGGAAGAAGGAAAGAGTTATGTGAAAGCCTCAAGCATATCTCTTATAGATGTGTGGAAAAGTTTGTGCATGTTGGTGGGGAATATAACATATAAAAAAAAAAAAAAAAAAAGAGAAAATTGTTTTTGGAATCAATGGGTAATAACAGTATTCCTTATCCAATGTGCGGAAGCTAGTTTAAAGTTATGGGGCAAAACAAAGAAAAATTGGGAAGAGAAAAGTAGTGGAATATAGGTTGGTTGAAGGTGCTCTAAATACAATTTGTAGTGTAATAAAGTGCTTAGGAAAGATAGTCACTATTTTTGACCAAATAGTTCCTACCCGTCCTTGTGCCTACATTACAACCCCTACAAAGTCCTACTTAATCTTAAGCTTTAACATCTTAACATTAGTGGAGTATTACACTAAGGGCAAGCCTATGGTTCATCTTTGTGTTGCATGTGAACTCTTTCTGAGAGTGAGTGACTTTCATTCATACACCTGTTTAGTAATTACGTTGTGGGATTGAGGGGTGATTCTCTTGTTGTGAGGGCACATGGTTAGTGAAGTTGGTAATCCATTAATAATGTATCACGCATAAATTTGCAACTAGTAAGTTGTTTTGTGATGGTAGGTTGTTTCAACCTGTTATGTAATTGAGTAATATCCTAGTATGTGGTGCATAAGTTGATATGTGGTTGTGTAAGCTGTGCAAGAATGTTCATTTTGTGTCTATTGCTTAAAAGTTGCCCTGAGTCAAGTGTGAGTAATTGTTCGAGGACAAACAAAGGTTTAAGTGTGGGGTGGTGATCTGAGGCGTATTTATATGCCTTAGTAGCGACTTTAACCCATGATCACCTTAGTTTTGAGAACAATATTTGTTGATTTCATATATTTTTGATGAAAAATGGGATAGTGTGCTAACCAATATGATTAGACTCTTGTAGGTGGAAATTGCGATTTCTGGAGCATGTTTGGCATGGAAAGTGAGGCTCGGAGGAGCTACGAGCGAAGAATATTGAAGATGAGAGACAAGCCAAAGAGTTGATCTTAAAGAATCCATCCAAATCCGCGAAGAGAAGTCGACGGAAGTCAGAAAATTACAAAAAAAGGGGCCTGGCGCGCTAGGCAGCGTGCCAGGCCGCTTTTGGCAAAATTGTCACCAGTACAGGCAGTGCCCAGGCGCGCCAGGCAGCGTGCCACGCCGCCTGGGAGCACCCTGCTTGCTGAGGCAAAAATCTGCCTAAGTACAAGGCGCGCCCAATGGCGTGCCGGGCCGCATTTTAGCCGATTTTTGCCTCGACTTGGGTCTATAAAAAGGGTTTTTTGAGTTATTATATCACATTCCATCCTCCCTAGAATATTTTGGGCGTTTTTGGGCATCTTAATTAGGTTCAAATCCTCTTCTTTTCAGTTTTTAAGTACTTTTATGGTATTTATTTACTTTTGGTTGTTGATAAACATTATGAGTGGCTAAAATCCCTCATTCTTGGGGTTAAGGCCAAGAACATGAACCTCTTGGACTAATTGTATTGGTTTTTGCTGGAGTTTATATTAAAGTGGTTATTCATATATTCTAAAATTCATTATTTTGATGTTTGATCACCATTGGAATATATTTCTTGTCTTGAAGTAAGCTCGAGAGAGAAACGGATAGATAGAACTTGGATATGTGAAGTGTGGTCTGTCTCAGAGACGTAATTCTAAGGGATTGACTCGTGGTTAGGACCGAGAGGTACCTACCCACCCACACTTGGTCAATTACAAGAAGAAAGCTTAAGAGCTCTAGAATTGGTAAAGCTTATCACCACTCGCAGATGTAGGTAGGTTTTTAAGTTCTAGAAGGCAATTATAATTTAGAGACGAATATAGTTGTAAAATTAACCTTGGGATCAGCAACCATGATAAACTCCTCAAAAATGCTTAAACCAACAACAATTACACTCAAGAGATGATGTTCAGGGAGCCTTAGCCCTGGGAATTCACTTTTTATTGATTTTTAAAGCATATTTGCGGAAACCAAAGTTACGGTAGCGAAGTTAGGTGTCCTTAGTTCGAAATCATTTAATTTTTAGCACCCAATCACTTGTCATTTTCGCAACACTAGTTTTCAATTATAGTTTGACGTCCAGAGTGATTTCTGTTGATGGAAGTCCCTTGGGTTCGATATCCGGCTCTTTAAAAGGAGCCACTTTATTACTTGCACGATCACGTACACTTGCGTTTATAGCTGGGTCGCAACAAGTTTTTGGCGCCGTTACCGGGGACTTTCAAATAGATAGATTTCAATTTTTGACGCTTGTACTTTAATTTTCAGCTACGTGTTGACAACTTGATCTTAGATGTTCTATTTTGCAGGCTTACTTCATCGGAACACTGGCAAGGAACAAGGATTTGGTAGCCCCACAGTCTGAACCTGAAAGATATTTCAATAGATTGAGGAGACAGGCTGCAGATTACCCAATCCCACAAGTCAAACTGGCTGGCGAAGGAATACGGGGTAATCCCGTGAGAATTGAAGAACCAGGTGCAGAGAGACGTGAACCGGAAGTGATGGCAGCTAGAACAGTCCGCGATGTGGCAATCCCACTCGCCACTAATGTGACCTCCAGTATTCTCAAACCGGCAGCTGGAGGTAGATTTGAGCTTAAACAGAACATGGTGCAACTCTTGCACTCAAGTGGACAGTTTACTGGTCTTGCTCATGAAGACCCGCAGAGACATATTCGGAATTTTCTAGAGATCAGTGACACATATATTCCTGCGGGTATGTCTTCAGATTATGTGAGACTTACTTTGTTTCCCTTTTCTCTGTTGGGGGAAGCAAGAAGGTGGTTAGATGCAGAGCCGGCTAATTCTATCACTACTTGGGATGATCTTGCTCGGAAATTCTTAATAAGGTTCTTTCCGTCTGGAAAGACAGCAAAGCTAAAGAGTGAGATACTAAGTTTCAGACAGAGAGATGATGAGAATTTTTACCAAGTGTGGAACAGATTCAAATCCATGTTGAAGGATTGTCCTCACCACCACCAAGCTAATGAAGTGTTGGTACATACGTTTATAGAGGCTCTCGACCCCAACACTAAAATTCTACTTGATTCAGCTGCAGGTGTACAGGCTTTAGAGAAGACGTATGATGAATTATATGCTCTGTTGAATCATATTTCGCAGGGAAATCCAGACTGGCATAGTGATAATTCAAGGAATTCTGCAAAGAAGATTGCTGGGAAACTAGATGTGGATGCAGTCACAGCATTATCTGCCCAAATTTCAGCTATGCAGAACATGATGAACAATCACTTTAGTAGTTTGAATTTGGGGCAACAACCAGCTCCTGTGAATGCAGTCCAGCAACCTGTTGCTGTGATGTGTAAGTGTATGTGGAAATGGTGATCATACCAGTGAATCGTGCAGTGCTAATCCGGATTCAGTAAATTTTATTGGTAATGCCCAAAGGGGAGGTGGCGCTCAGAACTACGGTAATACTTATAATGCCGGGTGGAAAAACCATCCAAACTTCTCGTGGGGAGGAAATCAAAATCAATACAGGCCTCAAGGATATGCACCTCAGTACAATAATCAGCAAGGTCACGGAAATCAGGGGGGCACTAAGACTGGAGATATGAGTATGGAGGATATGCTAAAATAGATTATGGCTGAGCAGGCTAAGCTAGCAGCAGATGTGAGGAACAACCAGTTGGCTACTCAGAATTTGGAGAAGCAGATTGGCCAGTTAGCTAATGCACAGAATATAAGGCCCCAAGGAGGTCTTCCAGGTGATACTGAGCCAAATCCTAAGCAGGTGAATGCTATAGTTACCCGTAGTGGTAAGCAGTTAGAGGGTACAGTTGCACCAGCGAAAGAATTGGAGCCAAAAGTAGTGGTGATTGAAGATGAACAAGTGGAGCGTACCACAAGCCCCAAAGATGATAAAGTGATACATAGTGTGAAGTTGCCTCCTCCCTTTCCTCAGAAATTCAAAAAGAAGAAGGAGGATGAGTGCTTTGGTAAGTTCATTGAACTACTTAAACAAGTGCACATTAATTTGCCTCTTGTGGATATTTTGCAGGGTATTCCAAAGTATGCCAAGTTCGTGAAAGATATTGTCGCAAACAAGAGTAGATTGACGGAGTACGCCACAGTTGCATTGACTGAGGAGGTTAGTTCTCGCATTCAAAACCGGTTACCTACTAAGCTGAAGGATCCTGGTAGTTTTACTGTGAAGATTACTTTGGGAGATCGAGTCTGCGCTCGTGGATTGTGTGATTTGGGGGCCAGTATAAATCTGATGCCTACTTCGGTTTTCAAGGAGTTGGGTTTGGGTCGTCCTAAGCCTACCACTATTATTCTGCAGCTTGCAGACCAATCTGTGACTAGACCCGATGGCATTGTTGAGGATGTTCTGGTTCAAGTAGGTTCGTTGATCTTTCCGGTTGATTTTGTGGTACTGAACTTTGAGCCTGATCCGGAAGTCCCATTTATTTTGGGGCATCCGTTTCTGGCCACTGGAGGGGCAATCATTGATGTAGCTGCCGAGAAACTTACTATGCGAGCTCATGATAAGGTTGAAGTCTTTGATGTGTATAGGGCTTTGAAGCTTCCAGAGATTTATGAGAACTTGTCGGCTATCACAACTATAGATTCGGCGGTTGAAAGCATCTACACTTTGGCTACAAATCCATTGGAAAAAGTTTTGATGGGGCAAGATGTGTTTGGCGATGCAGAAGCTAGTGAGATGGTGCAAATTCTCGATCTTATGGGCATCTATGCGAAAGAAGGTAGATGGGAACCATTAAATCGTCCTCTCGGTCCTACAACTAAGCCCTCAATCGAGGAAGCACCGAAGCTTGAATTGAAGGAACTTCCACCGCAGCTTAAATATGCTTACCTAGGTGAAAACAAGACTCTTCCTATTATTCTGGCAGCAGATTTGTCACAAGAACAAGTTGATGCAGCATTGTTGATTCTAAAACGAAGAAAGAAGGCTATTGGTTGGCATATGTCTGACATCCATGGGATTAATCCGGGTTTATGCATGCATAAAATTTACATGAAAGAAGGGCACAAGTCGAGTGTGCAACACCAACGACGCTTAAATCCGGTAATGAAAGAAGTAGTAAGGAAAGAGGTAATTAAGTGGCTTGATTCTGGAATTGTTTACCCTATCTCTGATAGTACGTGGGTGAGCCCAGTATAATGTGTTCCAAAAAAGGGTGGTATGACGGTGATCACAAATGACAAAAATGAACTGATTCCTTCAAGAACTGTAACTGGATGGCGTATTTGCATGGATTACCGGAAACTTAATGATGCTACAAGGAAGGACCATTATCCAATCCCTTTTATTGATCAGATGCTAGATCGTTTGGCCGGGCAGGAGTATTATTGCTTTCTTGATGGGTATTCCGGATACAATCAAATTGCTATAGATCCCCAAGATCAAGAGAAAACTACATTCACATGTCCTTACGGCACATATGCTTTCAAGCGTATGCCATTTGGATTATGTAATGCACCGGCCACCTTTCAGCGGTGCATGATGGCTATTTTCTACGACATGGTGGAAGAGTTTGTAGAGATTTTTATGGATGATTTCTCAGTCTTTGGTAACTCTTTCGAGGTATGTTTGCAAAACCTGGATAAAGTCCTTGCTCGGTGTGAAGAAACTAATCTTGTTCTCAATTGGGAGAAGTGCCATTTCCTGGTGACAGAAGGTATAGTTCTCGGGCATAAAGTGTCGAGGCAAGGGCTGGAAGTTGATAGGGCAAAGATCGAAGCTATTGAAAAACTCCCTCCACCGGTATCGGTCAAGGGGGTGCGAAGTTTTTTGGGTCATGCAGGATTTTACAGAAGGTTTATTCAAGATTTTTCCAAAATTGCACGTCCCATGTGTGCACTCTTGGAGAAAGATGTGAAGTTTGTATTTTGTGAATCATGTGTAAAGGCATTCGAGGTTTTGAAAAAGAAGTTAATAGAGGCACCTATTCTTATTGCTCCTGACTGGGCTCTGCCATTTGAGCTCATGTGTGACACAAGTGATGTGGCAGTGGGTGCGGTTCTAGGTCAACGGAAGAATAAGGTGTTTCACTCTATTTATTATGCAAGCAAGACTCTAGATGCAGCCCAGATTAATTACACGGTTACTGAAAAGGAGATGTTAGCTTTGGTATATGCATTTGATAAGTTCAGATCGTATTTGGTCGGCACAAGCGTCATTGTATATACTGATCATGCAGCAATACGATATTTATTCAATAAAAAGGATGCTAAGCCGTGCTTGATTAGATGGATCTTATTGCTACAGGAGTTTGACTTAGAGGTTAAAGATAGAAAGGGGACAGAAAATCAAATTGCTGACCATCTTTCTAGACTTGAGAGCTCAACACATATAGAGGACGATGGGCATATTTGTGAGGAATTTCCAGACGAGCAGTTGTTGGTATTAGAGGTTGAGGAGTTGCCATGGTATGCAGACATTGTGAACCTATTGGTAAGTGGATTATTTCCTCCTGATTCTAGTTCTCAACAGAGGAAGAAACTGGCATATGAGGCACGCTTTTATATATGGGATGAGCCGTATTTATTCAAGCAAGGGCCTGATCAAATAGTACGAAGATGCATTCCAGACGCGGAAGTTAAGCAAGTGTTAGAGAGATGCCACGCATCACCTTATGGTGGACATCATGGTGGTGAACGAACAGCCCAAAAAATATTGCAATCAGGATTCTTCTGGCCTTCGATATTTAAAGATGCTCATGCCTTTGTGAAGAATTGTGATCAATGTCAACGTATGGGGACAATTGCCAAGAGACATGAGATGCCTCTTAACAACATCCTAGAAGTAGAAATTTTTGATGTATGGGGGATTGATTTCATGGGCCCTTTTCCACAGTCGAATGGAAATTTATATACATACTCGTTGCAGTGGATTATGTATCCAAATGGGTATAGGCCGCAGCTCTTCCTACTAACGACTCCAAAGTTGTGGTAAAGTTTCTGCAAAAGTACATCTTCACGAGGTTCGAAACTCCAAGAGCTATCATTAGCGATGGAGGATCACACTTCATTAATTATTTGGTGAAAAATGTATTGGCAAAGTATGGAGTGAAACACAAGGTCTCAACAGCATATCATCCCCAAACAAGTGGTCAAGTGGAAGTGTCTAATCGGGAGATAAAGCAAATCTTGCAGAAGACGGTGAATACTCAGAGGAAAGACTGGTCACTTAAGCTGGATGATGCTCTTTGGGCCTATCGAACGGCGTATAAGACTCCTATAGGGACTTCTCCCTATCATTTGGTCTTTGGGAAAGCTTGTCACCTCCCAGTTGAGCTCGAGCATCGAGCATATTGGGCAGTAAAGAAGTTGAATCTAGATCCGGGGTTGGCAGGTGATAAGAGGTTGTTACAACTCCATGAGTTGGAAGAATTTCGTGCTCATGCATATGAAAATGCTAAGATCTACAAGGAGAAAATGAAGCGATGGCATGACAAGCATATTCTTCCCCGTACTTTTGAGACAGGCCAGTTGGTACTCTTGTTTAACTCAAGACTTAGGTTGTTTCCGGGCAAGCTAAGATCCAAGTGGAGTGGGCCCTTTGAGGTAAGTCGCACGACACCTCATGGTGCGGTGGAACTTTTGAACAAGGCGGATGGTACAAGGTTTATGGTAAATGGCCAGAGATTGAAGCATTATTTTGGTGAGGAAGGAAAGCAGACGGAGGACGTGCTTCGCCTTGCTGATAACTAGGCACTGATAATTGGTCGAGCCGCGACATTAAACCAGGCGCTACATGGGAGGCAACCCATGAATCTGTTGTAATAGTTAGACCTTATAAAGTAAAAGTTCAAAAATAAGAGTCGTGCCCCGACCAAAACTAAGGCGCTTAATGGGAGGCAACCCATCCCCTTTCAATTTTGGATCAGTTTTTTCTAATTTAGTTCTAGTATCTTGTGTTTATGCAGAGACAAGGAGCATTTCGACATGGAAACCCAAAAAGAAAAGGTAAACATTGGCGGACATACGATTATTTGGAAGTGTCGAGCAGGTAAGACATGTTTTTGGGCGGAGTTTGGAGTTTTGGGACCTATAATAGCCCCAAGGTCATGACAAACATGTGAAATATCGCCCAGGTATGAGGTAAAGTGTCCCATGCGCTACTTGGCGTGCCAGGGTAAAATTGAGAAAAAAATAATTAACATTGGCAGAGGGCAGGCGCGCTAGGCAGCGTGCCACGCCGCCTGCCCCAAAAAATTGACTCGCTTAGGCAGTGCACAGGCGCACTGGACAGCGTGCCACGCCGCCTGTGCACAATATTTTTGTTACCAAGGCAGTGGGGTAGCGCGCTAGGCAGCGTGCCACGCCGCTACCCCCTTTAAAATTGGTTGAGTTTTTTTTAGTCATAACCGACCCACCCCCACCCTTTTATTTCAAATCCCTAATTTTCATCACTTTTCCCCATCTTTCTCAACTCCCCACACACACACCCGAATTTCTCCCCTAGGCATTCCAAAAATTCTCTCTTCTTTTCTCTACTTGTGCCACAAATAGCTCAAAGTCTAGCCTTCTCCTCTTGGAATTGTGTCCAAGTCTCCATTAACAGATATCAAGGTATGTTCTCTTAACTTTCTCTCTCTAGTTTCTAAGAGGATGATGTGAGTTTGAAGTCTTCTGGGATTTCGTGTGGGCTGTCTAGATTTCTTGGTGTATTGACTTGCTTATTATCATATGGTTTGGGTTTATGGGGTGGCCTTACTACGACTGTGATCTTGTGATTGCTAATCTTATTCTAGGGAAAAGATTGGAAGTGGGTGTATCTTCATTGGTAACATTGGAGCAACTTGGTGGTGGCAATCACTAAATTAAACTCATATGTGTTGAATATGTATGACTTTCGTTGGAATTCTTGAGTACCACGAGTATGTCATTCTAATGCTAGTTATGAGACTGTTAATCTTGTGTAGGAATGTGCCTTTATACATGATTGTACTTGGATTTGGGGCATTAAGTGATAAGGGGAAGTCTGAGTACCCTCCGCCCATAATTATTTTGAATTGGTGCCAAGCGACTAGATGTGGGGTGGCCCTCAATGTCACCGCACATCAAGTTGGTTAGCTATTTTTACAAGGTTTATTGACTGGTTTGTGGATCTCTGCTACAGGTACTATGTCTGATTCTAATGTAGCAGCCTCTAGCTCTCACAAGAGACGTCGGTCAGGTAATAAGGTGCCCGCAGCTCCCCCAGTACCAAAAGGGCAAAAGCGGAAGTACGGGCTAAATGCAGTTTCTAGTGCGGGGAAAAGTTGGTACAAAAGCCACCCGGAAGCTAAATATTTTTCCGATGAGTGTATTGATAGGGCAAGCCTGGCTCGGGTTTACCCAAGAGTTTTGGCTCGAATTGAGCAACTTGGGATGGGCTTTGTTTTCAACAGACCTACAGATTGCAACCTCCACCTGGTGAGGGAATTATACGCAAATTGGAACCCGGACGCACCTACATGTTCGGTCGTGGTACGAGGTTCGGATGTGATACTTGACTCCTTGAGCTTGAATGGATTATTGGGGGTCCCCACTCGGGCTAATCCCCAAGACATACTCAAGCTAAATGCTAGGCCTCCATATGCTGAAATTAGACACACTCTGTGCGGCCCACGTTCAACTGTGAGGTGGCTCCGCCATCACCAACGAGGGTATCACCAGAGTCTACCCTTTGCCCATCTCAACAAAGAGGCTCGGATTTGGCTCAAGATTGTGTGCTGTTGCTTAATTCCGGGGAGCCACATGACTGAAGTTACGAGAGATCGTGTCTGTCTGGTATATGCTCTTATGACTGGTACAGAGATCAATGTAGGCTCTGTGTTGTTGTCAGCAATGCGGCGAGCTCGCCTCCATGGAGGTCTTCGATATGCTTTCGGCGGACTATTGACCAAATTAATGCGAGCATTCGAAGTGCCCGAAGAAAATTTTGACTATCATCCTCCTTTGACGACGACCCCTGTGGATGTCACCCAAACTAAGGCGCCGGATTCACTCGGCCCCACTTTGACATTAGCAGAGCGTCATGCTCGGGATGATGGGATTTTAGCCCGCATGTATGGGTTGGAAATGCTGCGACATAGGACTGGAGGTAGGCCTTCCACAGCGGATGAGCTGGGCCAGGTGGAGAGGGATTATCCTCTAAATGAGCATGCTATGGCCTTACTGCGGATTGGTACTGACTTTGTGGAGCCTGTGGATGATGATGTCCCCACAGATGAAGATGACCTCCAGAGTGGTTCTGAGGATGAGGAGGCTGAGGCGGACGATCCACCTTTAGAGGTCCATGGGCTAGAGGACGATGACTACCTCGATTGACCAGGGAGCTCCTTACATCCTACTCTTGCTTTGTGTATTTTGGTAGCATTGGGGACAGTGCTAATCTTTTAAGTGTGGGGTGGGGTGTGATGGACTTCCCTTGTATGTATGTATATGTGTGCTGTAGTATGCTTTTATTTTGGGTTCCTTAGAGTTTGTTTTCGGTTCTTTTACTAAGGAGAGTCCCTTTGAACCGTACAAAAAATAAATAAATAATATGTATATGTTAAATGCTGGATTTTTGATGTTATTTTGTGTTGTTTTTGGGATTTATTATTGATAAGTCGCCTTAGTCAGAGGACTAAGGGATTTGCTCTATGATGGATGGATGACGACCGTCTTAAGAGCAAATTAGTCATGTAGTGTCGTGTCAAGTGTTAAGACGCCTAATTCTCACTTAGTTGACTTGCTAAGTTGCTTAATATTGAATTTATGCATGATTTCAGAGGTTTTATGGTGAACCTGCTGAGCTGAACATGTGCCATGTGTGAGTAAGGTTTTGTTATGATATTCCATGCGCATAATGATGTCTAGAACTTGCCCGGGGTGTGTGCAAAGCGAAATAAGAGATGTTGAGTTTAGGAGATGATATAGGCATTTCTTTGATAGCCATATTTTAGACCTACTTTACCTACCCTCTGTGCATAATCCTTGTTAGCCCCGTTGAGCCTTTAGCCTTTTCCTTGTTAGCTTTACATGTAGCTCAATCCTCTTCTTTCAGTGAACCAGAATTTGATCCAATATCTCCTAAGCGCTTTAATTACGAAAATTAAGAGGTGAAGGAGTACAGGAGTTGGGAAGAAGGAAAGAGTTATGTGAAAGCCTCAAGCATATCTCTTATAGATGTGTGGAAAAGTTTGTGCATGTTGGTGGGGAATATAACATATAAAAAAAAAAAAAAAAAAAGAGAAAATTGTTTTTGGAATCAATGGGTAATAACAGTATTCCTTATCCAATGTGCGGAAGCTAGTTTAAAGTTATGGGGCAAAACAAAGAAAAATTGGGAAGAGAAAAGTAGTGGAATATAGGTTGGTTGAAGGTGCTCTAAATACAATTTGTAGTGTAATAAAGTGCTTAGGAAAGATAGTCACTATTTTTGACCAAATAGTTCCTACCCGTCCTTGTGCCTACATTACAACCCCTACAAAGTCCTACTTAATCTTAAGCTTTAACATCTTAACATTAGTGGAGTATTACACTAAGGGCAAGCCTATGGTTCATCTTTGTGTTGCATGTGAACTCTTTCTGAGAGTGAGTGACTTTCATTCATACACCTGTTTAGTAATTACGTTGTGGGATTGAGGGGTGATTCTCTTGTTGTGAGGGCACATGGTTAGTGAAGTTGGTAATCCATTAATAATGTATCACGCATAAATTTGCAACTAGTAAGTTGTTTTGTGATGGTAGGTTGTTTCAACCTGTTATGTAATTGAGTAATATCCTAGTATGTGGTGCATAAGTTGATATGTGGTTGTGTAAGCTGTGCAAGAATGTTCATTTTGTGTCTATTGCTTAAAAGTTGCCCTGAGTCAAGTGTGAGTAATTGTTCGAGGACAAACAAAGGTTTAAGTGTGGGGTGGTGATCTGAGGCGTATTTATATGCCTTAGTAGCGACTTTAACCCATGATCACCTTAGTTTTGAGAACAATATTTGTTGATTTCATATATTTTTGATGAAAAATGGGATAGTGTGCTAACCAATATGATTAGACTCTTGTAGGTGGAAATTGCGATTTCTGGAGCATGTTTGGCATGGAAAGTGAGGCTCGGAGGAGCTACGAGCGAAGAATATTGAAGATGAGAGACAAGCCAAAGAGTTGATCTTAAAGAATCCATCCAAATCCGCGAAGAGAAGTCGACGGAAGTCAGAAAATTACAAAAAAAGGGGCCTGGCGCGCTAGGCAGCGTGCCAGGCCGCTTTTGGCAAAATTGTCACCAGTACAGGCAGTGCCCAGGCGCGCCAGGCAGCGTGCCACGCCGCCTGGGAGCACCCTGCTTGCTGAGGCAAAAATCTGCCTAAGTACAAGGCGCGCCCAATGGCGTGCCGGGCCACATTTTAGCCGATTTTTGCCTCGACTTGGGTCTATAAAAAGGGTTTTTTGAGTTATTATATCACATTCCATCCTCCCTAGAATATTTTGGGCGTTTTTGGGCATCTTAATTAGGTTCAAATCCTCTTCTTTTCAGTTTTTAAGTACTTTTATGGTATTTATTTACTTTTGGTTGTTGATAAACATTATGAGTGGCTAAAATCCCTCATTCTTGGGGTTAAGGCCAAGAACATGAACCTCTTGGACTAATTGTATTGGTTTTTGCTGGAGTTTATATTAAAGTGGTTATTCATATATTCTAAAATTCATTATTTTGATGTTTGATCACCATTGGAATATATTTCTTGTCTTGAAGTAAGCTCGAGAGAGAAACGGATAGATAGAACTTGGATATGTGAAGTGTGGTCTGTCTCGGAGACGTAATTCTAAGGGATTGACTCGTGGTTAGGACCGAGAGGTACCTACCCACCCACACTTGGTCAATTACAAGAAGAAAGCTTAAGAGCTCTAGAATTGGTAAAGCTTATCACCACTCGCAGATGTAGGTAGGTTTTTAAGTTCTAGAAGGCAATTATAATTTAGAGACGAATATAGTTGTAAAATTAACCTTGGGATCAGCAACCATGATAAACTCCTCAAAAATGCTTAAACCAACAACAATTACACTCAAGAGATGATGTTCAGGGAGCCTTAGCCCTGGGAATTCACTTTTTATTGATTTTTAAAGCATATTTGCGGAAACCAAAGTTACGGTAGCGAAGTTAGGTGTCCTTAGTTCGAAATCATTTAATTTTTAGCAACCAATCACTTGTCATTTTTGCAACACTAGTTTTCAATTATAGTTTGACGTCCAGAGTGATTTCTGTTGATGGAAGTCCCTTGGGTTCGATATCCGGCTCTTTAAAAGGAGCCACTTTATTACTTGCACGATCACGTACACTTGCGTGTATAGCTGGGTCGCAACAGTTGGATTCAATTATTGTTTGGGGTAAGGAAGTAGACATCTCCGTCAAGGTAATATCAAATGTCTTATTTGGAGAAGAGTTTTTATCGGTCGAGGAGACTTCGAAATATGATTATCGGATGACTAATTTGAAGAAGGTGAAAAAGTTGCCCCTCGATGACAAAGTTATGCACTTTACGTGGTTGGCAGACCATATTACAAAAGCGAGAGAAAATTCCCCATAGATTAATGGGGAAACCATTTACAAAAACACATTGAAATTCATCGCCAAGGTGTGATGGTCAATTGTACATATCATATCATACCCATGGTAAATGACAACACTTTGAGTGCCACAAATTCGTGCATGGAAGCAACTTTCTTGTAAGAAGTAGATTTGAACATTTCGTGCATTATTGCAGAAGAGATTCGGGATAAGGTCTTAGAGTTTAGCACGACCCTGCCTTTCCCAAGTTTGATCACACAGCTGCTGCAAACCTCTGAGGTGTCATCCATTTTGGCAGTCGACAAATTCATTCAATCGATAAAGACTGCAGATTTGGTAATGATTAAGGATTTTAGGATCCCAACAACTCCATCCCGGGGGCCTTTTTTGGATGTACCACCAGAGGTTGCGAAAAGTGACCCCGCCAGTGCTATGCCGGTGTCTGAAGTCATTGCTACTTCTTTTTTTTCACAGTTGGCCACAATATCATTGGGTGTGTATACTTATACTCTAGCTGGATACACTTTGATATCAACTGCTCAATTAGATCAGATATTGAGGACACAGGCATTGCATAATGCTCGAATAAGAAAGTTGGAGGTAGGGGTCAAACCCTAATTTATTGATGAGATTAAGGCTACAGTACGGGTGCTTCAGACCTATTTTGATTGATTTAAGAGCCAGATAACGGCCAAGATTGCATAGATCTAGGCTCTAGATGTGACTACTAATTTGACTACACTAAAAGAAAAAGTCAAAGAGTTGAGTGAGAGGACTGTCCCAGTTGCACCTCCTCCCCCACCGGCCGTGCCGTCTTTGGCACAATTAGTAGTTGATGTGGACTCTTTAGGCCTTGATTTTTTTAGCTGAGTCCCGGTAGTTAAGAGGGATGATTCAGAGAGTGTGGAGATGGGCGAGGATTTGTAGACTCAAAAAAAGAGGTCAAGAGATGAGGGAGGAAAAAAAAAGAAAGAAACGTGAGGAAAGAAGAAAAAAAAGATCAAAGGATGATACACAGACCTCCGAGGTAGTACTTCCAAAGGAAGCTGAGAGACCACCGACAGTTGAGGTGGTGGAGTAGATTTTGGGGGTTACACAGACTGCCCCCGCAGTTGAGACGTTAAGTGCACCGGCCGCCACCGGTGCCCACATACTTGAGAGTGCCTTGGCTATAGCCGAGGACACGAGAGGAGTTGAGGATGGTGGGGTCCCATCTCGGACCACCACAGATCAAAGTTCGACTGGCACCTAGTGTACCATAGATATGTTCCTTCCCTAGTTCTTTATATTTCTCATAATTTCATGCAATGGGGACATTGCATGATTTTTAAGTTAGGGGTAGGGGTGTACCACAATCGAGGGTTTTTGTTGCTGTGTTTTTTTCCCTTGGCTGTGCTATCTTAGTTAGAACCGGCATGTTAAGGTGTTTTTATTTGAGTTTTGTGTTTTTTTTTATACTTTGTTGGTAACTTGGAGTAAATTGAGAAAACTTGATGTAGTCAAAGTAAAAGAAGCATGCTAACTTGTTTTAAAATGATACCCCTCCAAAAATTTGTTTTTGTGTTGTGTTGTGTACTTTATTGAACTATAACCGCTGTTTGGATCTTGATATGGCATTATTATTAGTAGTTTGATAACCTGGCCTGACTGTGGATGAACTTATTAGGTAGTAACCAGAATAATAACCCTGAGCCAAGAGTGTGTGAGGATATACCTAGTCGGCGTGTGTGTGCGGTCTAGAACTTGACTGGTTAGTCTCACTAAAGTTGTAGGATTAAAGGTTAGGAAAGGATCATATTCCATTCTTGAAACAATCCACTATTTCCTAAATAGCCTACCAAATGAACATATTATCCCTTGGTCCCGAAATTTGAGCCTAGTTAGACTTTTTCTTTGAACTATCCTAGTCACCCTCTCAGTTTTTACAATGAACCTGCTTTGGGTAGGAAGAAAGTGTAGTAAAAAGAAAAAGAGATTCAGGTGCGGTATGCAAAAGAAAAAAAAATAAAAGAGTAAGAGAAAAATAAATGAAAAGAAAAAGAAAAAGAAAAAAATAAACCTCACCCGGAGTCTAAAAAAAAAATGAAAAAGTTGAAAAAGGGAAAGAAATAAAATGAGGTAGATAAAGTGGAAGCCAAAGTTAGTGTAGTGTCAAGGAGGGTTAGTAACTATAACCAGATATATCATACTTACCCCCGAGCCTTTATTGCAAGCCAATAAAGTCCTATAGTGATCCTAATTCGACCGTCCGAAAGCTAATGCATAGAAAATAAGGACAAGCCTATGGTACCAAATGAATGCGGCCAAACTTTCTTGTGAGAGTGAGAGATTTGATTCCATCTCAGTCTTTGCTTTACATGCCATATACTGAATGTTGGACTTCTTTTACTTGAGGGCATAAGGGCTATATTTGGGCTGCTGCTTGATTAGGTAGTATTATTTATCCACCGTGTTGGTTTGTTTGCTACTAATGTAATTGCCATGTCCTAACCCCATTGTGTTATGGTGTTTAATTTGTATACGCATTGCATTTGTTAATTTTTAATGTCATAGGAAGGGGTTGCACTATGTTTTGGTTTATGCATGCTAAACATTGGTTTTGTTGGACTGCCATAGTATTTTTAGTTTTCTCTAGGTAAAAGCATCTTTATTTCATTTATTGTGTTTTCCTGAGGACATGCAATGTTCTAAGTTGATGGTGTTGATGTGCCGTGGATTTATGACACTTGAGATGCTTAAAACTATGAATATTTGCAAGTACAAGGGTATTTTTCTTAGGATATGATAGGATTTTTGGTGTTTTCAGGATAAATAAGATCGGAGAAGGAAAGTTCTGAAAATAGGACTAAAAGAGGATCAGACGAATGAAAGCACATCTGTGGGATCTGATCACAGTGGTACCAAGGCTGTCGTGGCATGAATTAGAGAAGAGGTTCTTAGAAGTTGATCAGATGAGAGACTCCCACGAGCGTACCATGATCATACGATTGTACCATTTAGTCATGGGAGAAAGGTTTGAAAATAAGGTTGCAGGAGTTAAGTGTAAGGACCATCAGGCGAGAGTTCCCCACGACCATGCCTTAAAGTCACGATAGTACTATGCTATCGTGGGGAAGAAGGCTAGATTTATAGCATATAGAAAAACAAAGTGTAGATCAATCAGGTGACCACATTATATGGTTGTGAGTAGAAGACACGAGGCCGTACCGAGGATCGTACCAGCCAAGACTTGAAGATGAAAATTCACGTACCAAACCATGAACACCCAAGGACAATCGTGGGTTCTAACCATAATCGTACCTTCCTATTGTCTGATGCCACCAACCCAGATTTCTTGTTTGTATTAGGATAGGCTTTATTTTGTCTATAAATACTCCTATGGGATTTTTTGTATGAGTTTACATTCTTTCATAATTTACAACATCATATTATGGGATTCTAAGGCATATTCTTAGAATTTCACGAACATCGATTCTAGGGTTTTAATTAAAGTTGAGATTTTAGAGTTTTCTTATTATTGTAAGTTCATACTTATGTTTTCATCTATGAATTGTTCTTGTGTGCGTGAAATTATGAGTATCTAAACACCACAACTAGGGTTGTGGGAACCATGATGGATTAATGACGTAGCGTTCGAAGTACAAGGTGATTCTCGATGGGTAGTTGGGCATGTCTTATTGTTTCTTCAAATTTTGTTTCTTTCTAATGAGTGCATATGTTGGAACTTGTCCTATCTCTGTCCTGAACTTTAGTAAGGATAATCGAATAGGAACACTGAATCAATAAAAAGACTTGGAGTTATCTTTATTTAATTAGCCTTGAGCTGGTAAATGGGAAAGACTACATTAGGATCACATATAAGGGTTAGTAATGAAACACTCATGAAAGATGAACCTTTGTTCTTAGGGACAATTATCTACAAGGGGCATAACATAGTCGGTTAGATGATACATAACCTATCAATTCTGCATGTCTAATAGCATAAGAGATCACTAATGTTCAGAGAACCTATGGAGTTATGAAGTTATTGAGAAACATAGTCCTTGTACCTTTCTCACATTTATTAAAAATCCAACAAATCAACACTTGTTACCATTGCTTTTTTGTTCACAAAATCCCCCTCTTTTACTTATTTGCTAGTTACTTAAACAAACACATGATTGAATTTTAACCTATTCTCTATGGGATCGACCCCAACCTTATTGGGTTTTATAGTTGATTCAACGACCACTATATACTTTTTTGGAGGTGTAATTTGGGCGATATGAGTCATCCATAAAGTGGATGAGGAGATCTGATAAGTTGTCAGGGCAGTCGAGGGAATGGCTGTGCAAAGGGAGGAGCGAAATCGGGGATAAAGTTAGCTCTGATTAATGCCAGGGCTCCTTTCTTTGCTTTTCTGGGAAAGACAGATACCGAGGCTTCTGATGCGGTTATCACAGGTACCATTTCTGTTTGTGACTGGATGGCCTCTGTTTTATTTTATTCGGAGTCTAGTTATTCTTATGCGTCTATTCAGTTTGCGATGGGTCTAAATCTAGTTTGTGATATACTTGTCTATCCTATTTATGTGTCTACTCTTGTTGGTAAGTCTGTGGTGATGACCCATGTTTACCGTTCTTGTCCTGTGTTATTTATGGATTTTTAGACTTGGGTAGATTTGATTATTCTGTATATGTTGGACTTTGATGTAATTTTGGGTATGACCTGGTTATCTCCATATCATACTATTTTAAACTGTAATGCTAAAATAGTGACTCAAGCTATGGCTGGGATGAAGGAACTAGAGTGGCAGGGAGTGTATAATTCCAAACTAGTGAAGATTATATCATATGTCCCAGCTAGGACGCTAGTGGGGAAGGGGTGTTTAGCATTTTTATCTCATCTCGGGGATGTGAGTGCGGGGTCCCCTTTTATTGAGTCAGTTTCGGTAGTTTCCAAGTTTTAGGAAGTTTTTCCTTCAAATTTACCGGGTATGCCTCCAGATGATTTCTGCATTAACTAAGAGCTGGGCACTCACCCTATATCAATCCCTTCCTATTGAATGGCTCCAGCAAAGTTGAGGGAACTTAAAACTCAATTGCAGGAACTACTTGACAAGGGTTTTAATTTTCCAAGTGTTTCACCTTGGGGTGCTTCGGTCCTTTTTGTTAAGAAAAAGGATGGTATTATGAGGATGTGTATTGATTATAGACAGCTGATTAAGGTTACTATAAAAAATAAATATCCCTTGCCTCACATAGATGACTTGTTTGACTAGCTACAGGGTGCGATGGTTTTTTCTAAATTTGATTTGCAGTTGGATTATCATCAGTTGAAAATTATACCCGAGGACATACCAAAGACAACTTTTAGAACTCGGTATGACCATTACAAGTTTCTGGTGATGTCTTTCGGGCTAACTAATGCACCTTCAGGCTTCATGAGCTTGATGAACGGTATCTTTAAGTCATTCTTGGATTCCTTTGTCATTGCGTTTATTGATGATATTCTAGTTTACTCCAAGAGTAAGGAGGAGCATACAAGTCATCTTCGCATAGTTTTGGAGATTTTAAGGGAGAAATGACTTTTTGCCAAATTTTCAAAGTGTGAATTCTAGTTGTCTTTAGTTGCCTTTTTGGGGAATGTTGTTTGTAAAAAAAGGGTGATGGTGGATCCTCAGAAGATTGAGACAGTTAAGACAGAGGTGGAGTTTTGTCTAGTGTTGAGGTAAGGTCAACATTCTTAGAACAGATTAAGACCAATCAATTTGAGGACAAGAAGTTGAATGCACTTCGGAACAAAGTGGTGCGCGGGGAGGTGGTAAATACCACTCTTGACGCAAGTGGGGTGTTGTGGTTTAAGGGAAGGTTATATGTTCCTTGGGTTGGTGACTTGATTCATGATAAACTTCTATAGGCCCACAGTTTGCGCTATTCTATTCATCCGGGTACGACCAAGATGTATCGTGACCTCAGGCAGCTTTATTGGTGGCCTAGGATGAAGAGGGGCATAATGGAGTTTTTGTCCAAGTTTCACAATTGTCAGTAGGTGAAGTATGAACATTAAAAGGCTGCGGGTTTACTTCAGAGAATGCCTATACCTATGTGGAAATGGGAGAACATTGCTATGGATATTGTGATGGGTCTTCCAAAGACATTAGGAAAATATGACTCTATTTGGGTGATAGTAGATTGGTTGATGAAATTAGCCCACTTTTTTCCGGTTCAGGTAGACTACAACTCTAAACAGTTAGCTAAAATCTATGTCAAGGAGATAGTGAGACTTCATGGGGTGCCACTTACCATCATTTTTGATATAGATGCAAAGTACACTTTGGGACAAGTTACATGAGGAGTTGGGCACCAAGCTCACATTTAGAATGAATTTTCATCCTTAAACTGATGGTTAGTCAGAGAGGACGATTCAGGTGCTAGAGGACATGTTGAGGGCCTCCATAATTGACTTTGGTGCATATTAGGGCCAGTTTCTTCCGTTATGTGAGTTTTAATAATATAATAGCTACCATTCTAGCATTAATATGGCACCATTCGAGGCACTCTATTGAAGGAAGTGTAGGTCACCTATTATATGGTTTAAAACTAAAAATGTTAAACCTTTGGGCACTGACTTGGTTAAGGAGGCTCAAGAAAAGGTAAGATTCATTCAAACCAAGTTGTTGGCTGCCCAAAGCAGACAAAAAGAGTATGCGAATCATAAGGTAAGAGACATGGACTTTAAGGTTGGTGAACAAGTGTTGCTTAAAGTGTCTCCCTTTAAGGGAGTCATGAGGTTTGATAAAAGGGGAAAGCTCATCCCACTGTATATTGGTCTCTTCGAGGTCCTTGAGGATGTGGGTCTGGCTGCATACAAGTTAGCTATACCACCGGTATTATTGGCAGTCTATATAGTATTTCATGTTTATATGCTTAAATGATATCATGGGGATGGAGACTACATCATTAAGTGGGACTCAGTGTTATTAGATAAGGATTTGGCTTATGAGGAGGAACCTATAGCGATTCTAGATCGGGATGTTTAGAAATTGAGGATGAAGGAAATTCATTTGGTGAAGGTTTAATGGAAGCATCGTCTGGTTGAGGAAGCCACTTGGGAAACCCAGAAGGACATGCGGGACAAGTACCCTCAATTGTTTGAGAATACAGGTACTATTTCTTCTTTCTTATTTAGCTTATTTTTCTTATTTGATCATTCGAGGATGAACGATGGGTAAATTGGTATCTGTTGTAATGACCCTATTCTTTGTTATGTATAAGTCCTATGTTTAAAATCTCATGCTCAAATTCTTCCCGAATTAAATGTTACGAATGTCAAGCTAGGCTAGTTTCAGATAAAATCTGAGAGAGGTGTGGCCTAGGGAAATCTAGGAATAAATTGGTCAAGTTTGGTGGGTTTTGATTTTATTTCTAGTTAGTTAAGATGATAAGGACTATAGGAATTTACGAAATCAAATTTAGGTAAGTAGAACTCCCAAAATTGATCTTAGCATGAAGGGCATTATTTGGAATGTCCTGGGTTTAAGGTGTGTTACAAAATTGGAATTTTGGGTGAAACTGGACATTCTGTCCCATCGACACCGCTATAGAATAAAAATTTCTGCTATAGCAATGGTCAACAAGGTCAATGGCCTGCTATAGCGGCATGTATAGCGATACTGCTATAGCGACGTATGTTGCTATAGCATGGAAAATTGCAGTTTTGTTTTAAAAACTCCCCAAAGTAGTGTATTTTTCTAAAATTCATTTTGGGGCAAGGGAGAGGCAATTTTGGGCAAATTTCATCATAACTTCATCATTTGGCTTCGTTAAGGTAAGGTTTTCATCCCCGTTAACTAGTAATTGTTAATTTCGCCTTAAAATTACTAAATTATGGAGTTTTGGGGGGTGGGGGTGGGGTGTTAGGGAGGATTTTAGTTGTTTTTTTGGGTGCAAGGGAGTAAATTAAGTATAAAGTTAATGGGTTTTGTTTATTAATGGTTAATTTATCCTTGCATTCTGTTAATTCACTAATTAATCCATGAAATTGGTAGTTTTAGGTGAATTACGGTAGAAAATCCCTAGAACATGAAGGGAATGATCATGAATTTGACCTTAGGAGTTGGGTGTGAGTTATAATTCACTACATGTTAGGTCATTTCATTAATTATACATTTATATGCATGTTCTAGACCAAGGGCAAACAGAAATTGCGCTGAAGGGAAAAGCTCCTGCTTAGAGGAGTTGTGCAAGCTTGGTTCGAGGTAGGTGATGGGATTGTAGTTTAATCCAATTTGTGTTATATGTGCATGTTAACTACTTTTTAGTGTGGTTTGTTAGTGCATGTTGTTTGGTGTGGTCAATGCAAATGATTTTAATTTGTTGTATGATCTTGACCTACCTTATTTCTAAATATGGAATGATTCGGTATTTGGGACGTTCTCATGAGTTATTGGTGAAATAAGGTTGGCAACACTTGTGTCTGGGGTTTTATTACATGGACATAATTTTTCCCCTGCTGGTCATGGCTAGAGTGTGGTTATGATACCCATAGCATGCATGTACAAGGTTCAGGTGAGTTTGATGGTTCCATGAGTGAACCGTGGAATATAACTATATATGCTTGATAGTTTCCTAAGTTTTCTTGACTTGTTGAATTAATTTGACTTGACTGAACTTGACTTGTTGATTTCATCTTAAACTGTTTACTTGTTGTTATGTGCTAAGTGTATGTTAGTTTTGAGCATGGATTAACTTGTTGTACTATAGTTTATTTAAGTATCCATTTTCTCATCTTGGGCTGGCCAAATGACCCTACCAGTATACTATTGTTTTCTTGTGCGCTGATACTATACTTGACCTTACTTTTGTGAGTGCAACGTATCTTCCAGCAGCTCTAATGAGACCTCACTTGTGATTCCAACGGTTGACTTCAGATTTCAGGGTGAGCAACATATTCGGGATACTATGGAATATTTCCTTTATGACATAGTCCTTTTGTTTTGGACATTATGCACTTTCTTTAGTTTTGGGGTTATATCCCCTTCTTGAAATTCTTAGATGTTTTAGTACATACGTCTTTCGAGTCCTAGGGATGGTTTTTGGTTAAGTACAATGTTCCGCCTTTAAGTTGTACTCATGGTTTATTTTAGACTTGAAATTTATTGATGAATTAGTTCTATTTATTTCCTCTAAGTGTTGATTATGGGTTAGCCTTTGGGGTAGTTGGTTCTCCCACCGGATGAGTAGTGTGAGTACCACTCACGACGGGTTTGGGTCGTGACAGATACTAGGGAGAGATTGCATTTATAGGATATAATTTACCATTTAGCAAGCAATATGTTTCATACATTTCTATTTGGTAGAGATTTTAATATAGCTCTTAATGAGGAGGGAAAAATGGGGGGACAACCTATCTGATATGATCTTAATTGGACGATTCGAATCGATGCATAAACTAAATGATATGATTCCAATAAAGTAAACCCATTTGAAACCCAATTTAATAACAAAATAAAGATAGATGAGAAATAAGGGATGAGAGTAAATTGAATCCATAATCAACCCAAGAGGGAAGAGAACTCAATTTGAATAAAAATGAGAAACCCGATTTGAATCCACAAATAAGTAACTCGTATAAAAATCAAGTAAAGAAGTTTTAAATCAACAACGAGAATCCTCCCATCACTAATTTAGATTTAGCTACAATAATATAAACCTAAAGGGATTCTACCCTACAAACTCTCAAAGAGTATATTTCATTAATCATCAAAATCTACCTATGAGAATAACTAATATTTCATTAATCATCAAAGACCATTCCATGCTCGCCCACGAGGTCGCCAAACTTTGGAGTGTCGCCAAGGTGTTTGGTGATGGCTTGGTGGATCACCAAAGTGGGAAGAATGTTGGTCCAAGCTTGGCAAGATGCCCTTGAGTTTGTAGTGTCGCCTTTGAGTTTGGTGATGGATCTTGCCTTGCCTAAGTGGACATACGTCTTGTTTTCCTCTTTCTTGCTCCACTGCACCACACATGCTCCAAGCTATCATTCAAACATGGTATTTCTCTAATGAGAGCTCAAAATGGTCCTTCCAAGCACTTCTTTGTGCCTCTAAGGTGAACATGGCTTGGATCCTATTGAATAGACCTTGAAGTATAAGTCTAGCATGAATTGAGCCAGTCGTGTCACTTTCACAAATGACATTATCAACATGCAAGAAGGAGTTTTCAAGAACTCCATAATGTAATGGCTCATTAAGCTCACACAAATATAAGATACTACTGACACTCTATTGGATACTAGCCACACGTTAATCTTCTAAACTAAATAAAGTGTAAGGATTAGATTTGTTTCCTTGTATCTTATAGGAAGAGTTTCCTTCATCTTGGTTATCATTAGATCACAATTACTTCTATGGGAAGATTTCAAGCATATCATGGCTCTTCACACTTTGAGGTCCTTAACTAGGATTGCTTCCAAGGATACCTGCACAATCATTAATACAAGTAGAAATAGAAGAGAAGTTACAAGAGCTAGTATAAGGTTGTGACAACCCCCTCACATCACTCCACACATTCTCTTCTTTTTCCACTCTAGAGTTGTTACTTATCACATCCTTATTCCCTCTCAATATTTTGTCTCTCAATTTTATTTGAGTTAGGACAAGTGCCAAGGATCCCCTGAGAAGGATTCGGAGATCCCTTTTACTCTAGCTTCCACTTTGGTGTACAAGGAGTGGATGTTTTGACTTTCATGGTCAACTCCTTAGTGCCTACCTGTCACGATCCAAATCGTAGATCGTGTGGGAACCTACCCATTTCTAATTTAGATAGGAGAACCCTTATGATGTAAGGCCAAAAATATATATTTTTAGTCATTATTTATCTCACATTTAGTATTTTTATTTATCTTTTCTTGTGCGTTGATTTTATGGATTGGGCTTAATATTATATTTTGATGTGTAGGATTTAAATGGTGTGAAGATGATGAGATTTGAAGCCAAAACAAATTAAAGACGGAAGAGTATATAAGAAACTCAAGTAGGCAGCTAAATGGAATATATTTAATAAAATATTCAAAAGTTACCTTTGAATTGCAATTTGAAATTACGTCAACAATCCAATGACCATCCGCCTTTTTGGCGTGACACAGAGCTTTTGCTCCGCATTATTGCTGTGGCAAGAAGGAAGTTATACTCCGTAGTTACTTCTTCCTAGTCTATTTTGAGGTTTATTTGAGGTTTTTCCTACAGCTATAAATATTCATAAAATCAGTGTTTACCTGGGGAGAGCTAGGAGCCTCCGTGGAGGCCGGAGAATTTTGGTTTCATCTTTTTCTCTCCTTTATTATTTATTTTTACATTACTTCTTTCGATTATTTGTTGTAATTGCTCCATGTCTATGTGGAGTTGAACTTCTCGTTCTAGGATTATGGTAGTTGACTACGTGATTGTTTAGTAATTACTTGATTCTATTTATTTGATTATCATCATAGCTGTTCTTATATTCTTGTACTTACTATTTTAATGCTTAGCTACCATTAAAATAAATTTTTATTCTTATTATGAACTCGGAAGAAGAATCAATGAGATAGAGCGAAGAATATAGGGAGTAAGATCTTTACTTTAGTAAAATAAAGAATTGATTTGTGGCTAGGATAGGAATATACCTAGATCGCCTTACTTTGTTATAAAATGGGTAGATATATAGATGCATTCGGATTGGGTTATCACATCCCCGCTCAACAATGTAGTTGTGATGTCAATCAGAATAGACGATTAGAGGTTTGAAAGACCATGATCATATAATCAACCCCATAAATCAACAACTAGATAATTAAATAAGTTGATGAAATTGATACTCGACATGATTGTTAACAAATCCATAATTCTATATTGATTCATTCATTGATTTTGTAAAGCTGCTCTTCTCTTAGTTAATTGTTCATTAGCTATTTTCTTTTTATTTTTAGTTTAATTTATTTAAATTATATATTGAAATCTACCGCTTGAATAAATAATCAGTATTAGTCTAATTTAGTAAATAGTTAATTGACAAGTCTCTATGAGTATAATATTTGGACTCTCAATCCTATATTACTTGTACGACCGTGTACACTTGCATGTGTGTTTGGACGCAATAAGTTTTTGACGCCATTGTCGGGGACTTCAGTGTTAATTGTTTATCTAGATTAGACTTTTTCTATTTATTTATTTAAGCTGTACATAGTTTTTTTTGTATAGAGTTTTCTTTTTCTTTTCTTTTACTTTTCTATCGCTCTTCTTGATATGTCAGCTCGAGATAGAAATTGGTTGGGTGATTTATATTCTTGTTATTATTGCGGAGAACACCATTTGGAGAGTTATTATCATAATGTTCAAAGGTGCGGGTTGTGCACACCTACCCAATCTTTTGGATTGAATATATGTCATATATGTGGTGTGGACAGGATGGCCATTGGAATGGTTTTCCTAACTTTTATGCCCCTTCCCTGAACCCCTATTATGATCAGTCTGTTGTTTGAAATGCTGGCAGGAATGATATAGTTGAGGAAGATGACGATGATTGGCTAAAGGAATGAGAGCAACAATTCAAATATTATGAGTTTCTTCGTGATAGTCTCACAATCGTGGTGACCCAGATAAAGAAGGGGAGAGATGAGCTCATACAAAAGATAGAGGATTTTGGCTCACATATCCATGACTTAGAGGCCCAATTGAATAAAAAGATTGAGATGTCTGACATTCAATCACCAATAATTGTGGATACTAGCCAGCTGTGGAGAGGGAAGAAGAATTCCAACCATTCGACTACCATTCTTTGATTGATGCTAACATTAAGAAGGTGAATAAAAGTGATCATGTTATGGGTGGCGTAAGTTTGAAAGTGGGATCCGTTGGGTCTCATGCAAAGTACTTTTCTATGTTATGTTTAGATGATGACATGTCTTTTGAGTTATCAGAACAAGTGGAGGAGTGTGTAGATGAGGAACAAGAATCCGTTATTCTTAAATTTGCACCAGACAAGCAACAGAACAACATGCCTCACCTCAGGACCAAACGGTTTAACATACACCATCCATGTCATGACCCAACCCATGGATCGTGCCGAGCATATATCTACTCTACCCTAGATAGGATAACCCTTTATACCCAATCGTACATCAAGCAGAAATCACCCCAAAATATTTGTCAATAAACTTATGTCTATCATAGGCAAAACAAACTCTTTTTTCAAACTACAATTGTCTAAGTTACTTTATCCAACTACAATTTTAATACAATTGATGCATGAAGTAAATGCAGAAAACAACTACAAGTGACTCCCCAAAAATTAGACTAAACTAGTACAAGAGCACTAGACAAGGGGAAGGGATATCCATGACACATCATCCATAAAGAAAAGAGAGGATAGGAGTTGTTGCTGAAGGATCGACATCACTGCTATAAAAACTCTAACTAACCTGCACCATGGCTATACCCCTAAATAGAGGTATAGTAAGTATAGCATCAGTACAACCACACGTACTGGTAAGCATAATCGGCCAATCAGAGGGTTAGAAAAAAATCAATAATAAATACGAAGAGACCATAACATCAAGTAAAGTTCTGATTGTAACCCCAATTATAAAATTACTAACACCCTACCTTAGCATCTCTTTGACTTACCTGTCATTTAGCATTTTTCGAATATCTTTGTCCTTTGACTAACCATGCAAGCCTATACCTCTTATTTCTATACTGACTCATTCTTATGGTACGTACATTTCATAATCGACAATCGGTCCCCAAGATTTATTGGTACTTACTATCCCAGACATCACTATTCCATGCCCCCTATGAAATCTAAATTCTATCAATTCTATTCTATAATAACCAGTTCTCTCAGGGAACCATAGATTCTCATCTGCAACCCAGTCTATATGAGAGATCAACATATTCCCGTACACCCTCATTCACAATTTACCACAACATGAATAGGTGCAAGAACATATATATATATATATATATATATATATATATATAATAATAAAATCATGTACAAGACATATGAATGAATGCATGTATACAATTATGCAAAATTTCTCTTCCCCTCTCATTAATCTCATTAACACGATATCCGTACTGGCATTGTACCTGACCCATATCTTAATATATCGTATCGTATCATATCAGTGTGATACCCGATCCTTCAGCACACAACATTATCATAGTGCATATGAAAGTGAAATGTAATCATTAAATCATAAGTCATACACAAGCAATCACAGGCACTTATTTCACAATCAAGCACAGGTCGAGCCAGTCTAAGTGATTCATCATTTGTCTAACTCATTTGATTAGCAAAATTAGTATGTACATATGTATTCACAACCAGCATTTACCAAACATCCCAATGGTCCGCGATAACCAAAGTTCACGCTATCACACACCTTCTCTTTGTCTATATCCCAACTTCACATTTTCAACATTATCCTCTATTCTTCCCTGACTACTCCAAACTGGAATTCTGCTCTCTACTTTATAATGTTTACTCATTTATGTTCACTTATCAGTCATGAGATTAAATCATGCTAATTAATAATTTTGGCCTAATCTAGATTACCTTGCCTTAATTTTATGCCACTTCCCCCTAGTACTATTCGAACATTGATTACATTCATGTTTTAATCAAGTTTTCTTAATTTCCTCCTCCTATCCCTCACTGTATCACCTAACTTTCCACAAATCTCAAGGCCCTAAAGGATATTAAGCTATGTATATATGCTCCACCATTTTATCCATTCCTTATCATAATCAAACATTAATACAATATACATATTTGAACATAACCAGATTTTTAAGCGTGTCCATCCAACTAACTCTGTTCCTGAAGGCCTGATGCATGATACTCCTAACATAACTATTAACGTTAGAGTGTAGTTGCTACAAAGTAAACCATAACTTACCTCATAGACGAAACATTTTGCTTTGGATAGGGGTGAGTTGTCCTATACATGCTAGACATATACCCATGTCGGGTTCCTTTCGAGTGAGCCTCAAAACCGCTCTCATGAACCCTATCCTTTAAAATCTCATGGATGTGAAAGTAGGGTTTTTCAAAGTGAGGAGGGAGGCGACATAGGGAAATAACATAAGAGAGGGATTTTAAAAGTACCTCGGGTTGGCTACTGCTCATAATTGCTGCAACGGATACATTTTAACATAATAGTGATTATCTGACCACTGCAGTGGTTGGTAACAATCCAGCCTAAGTTATTTTATGCCTTTTTTCCCAATAGCGTTGGACCCCATTTTACCTTCTGATTTAATTTTTCTTGAGCCCACTATGGGCATATTATTTATTGCAAATTATTTTTAGATCGTTTTCATACGTAGAAAAGGTTGGGGTCTTTATATTAGATACCAATTTACCCACTGTTCATCCCCAAATGGTCCTAAGGTGAGATTTGGATGTCTGTATGATTGTTTAAGAAATTTTTGACTATCACATATCATCTAGAGTAATATACTAATGTTCGTCAGCTTGTTCGCTTACATCCCCATTTTAAGAATTTAGGGATAACTAACACATTGCCCAATCTAGGAACAATGTTTATCCCTCCTGCTTTCGGAGAGGGTGCGCATGATTAATTTTTGTGGGTACGATCTACTATGATTTTAAAATTAGGATACGACACCATGAAGCACAAATAGTTGGGATGAAACTGACCTCAGAATGCTTTTTACTGCTGCAGCTACTAGTTACTGCTGTAGCAGTACTGCTGCAGTGACAACCAACTGCTACGACAGTTTGTGAAATCTCTCTCCGACGACAAACTTAAGGTATTTCCTCTACCTCTTCTACATTTTTTATGTATTTATCATTGTAGATTCATAGAATAACATTAGAATTAAAGAAATTTCAAGTGGTTTTTGGGTGCAACTTTTGAATTTGAGTTTTGGTTTTTGGGTGCAACTTTTGAATTTGAGATTTAGTGGTGTTCTTGAGTGAAATGACAAGCATGTTAGATTCCCTTACATTTTCAATGCTCCTGCAACATTTGGGATGTAAGATTAACATAGTTCATGGAAGATTTCAGCCATGGAATGGTAAAAGATGAGAGGTCATCTTCCCCAACTATGTTTTTTCAATTTGTGGTTGATTTTGAGTAAATTTTTCCACTAGGCAGTATCTGCAGTGGTAAGTTCTGCCGCTGCGGTAAATTATCTACTGCTGCTGTACTGGGTAGTAACTCCCCTAATTTTGCATTTTTCTGAAAATTTTAATTTTTCTCCTCTCCCTTGATATCCTGATATAGTTCTAACCTAGTTTTATGGCTTTTACAGGATCATCATGGTCAAACAACCCCATTATTGTAAATTCTCAAAAATTACTTGTCGTAACCGGTATGAAGAGGGGTGGCACACTAGGGGATTCCTATGTGAGAGGGGTTTTGTGATGGATGATGTGGAAAATGAGTTGCTTGAGTTCAGCGACCAACTAAAAGTGTTTGGGTGGGAGATACTGGCTGAGCCGGTCCCAAAATGCAACTTGGCCTTTGTATGGGAACTTTATGCTATCCTCCCCACGGTGGAGTGGTTAGTACATCTCTCTACTAATTAGATTTGGGAAAAGAATGTGCTTGAGGATGCTGCCATTATTAATGAGGTCTTGGGGGTGCCCAACCCCTCTAATGCGGCCTTCGAGGCTAGGATTCAGGAGGTTCATTTGAGGTGGTGGCTCGATGCTTTGTCCTGGAGTGTAAGGCTGACAAAGTGAAATGGTCAAATTAGAGGAGGACCAAGAGTGCATACTTCTCGGCCGAGGCCAAGATTTGGTTACAGCTAGAGTCTCGGTGGATTTATCCTTCGAGAAATATTACAGACATGGTGTTTCACCAGGATATGGTAGTGGAATGCATTATCGCGGGGGATCGAGGTGAATATGGGGGCACAAATCATGGATGAGCAACTGTTTTCTATGTCCGATAGAGGTCAGTAAGGGATTTGTTCTTGCCTTCCTTGATTACAAAGCTGTGTAAGTGAGTAGATATCCCCCAAGGAGGACCATGACATCTTGGAGGAGTGCAACATGCCATATAACCTACTATGGGGTAGAATTACTTGGGGTGTAGGCAATAAGAAAAAAAAAGACGGGGGAGGAGGGTGAGAGTAGTAGGGCTGGAGGGAGCAGAACTCAGGCAATCGCTCTTTCTAGCGATTGGGTGGCTGACCATGCTGCTATGCGGGATTACATGGATAGTACCCAGATGCCTCAGCGAGAGTTGGCTCCTTCAAGCTTGACTCCCCCAATAGACCCGGTCCGTGCCTATGCTGAGCTCTGAAGGAAGCTAGATGAGGAGAAGAAGAAATGCCACTTCCGGGATCACATGCTCATGATAATGTGGAAGGCTTTGTAGGTCATGTTCTTGTGAACCTTCCCAAATAAGAAGCTCCCAAAGCTGACCAGGAAGGATACTGAGGAGTTCTTATTCCTTAGCAGCATAATAAAGGAGGGCGTAGATGCCTCAATCCTTAGAGATGACAACACCAGCTAGATGTGTTCTCCCTGGTTTGTAACACCCCATAAGTTTCTGAGTCTAGTTAATTATCGTAATAGTTATGAAAATAATGAAACATGAGAGAGGTGGTGAATTTATACATTAATTTGTGGGCTAAGTTAATTTTGTGATTTGGGCCCCAAATGAGGCCCAAAATGAAGAAGAAGACATGGGCCAAATGGGTAAATGATCCATTCTTCCTTTTGACCAAGAAAGCCATTAATTATTGATTTACTTGGTTGTCTAAGGATGACCTTTGAGGCTTTATATAAGGTGTAAAATCTGATTTTTATTCATTCAAAACACACATGCTAATTCTAGACTTTTCCAAGAAACAAGATATTTTCTTTCTCTTTCAAACCCTAAGCCCTCATCTCCTTGGTTAAGACAATCATCTTGGAAAGCTTGGGTAAGTGTATATTATCATGGTTAAATATATTTTATGCATGTGAGATGGTGAATATTATGTTGGTTGTGTTGGTGGAGTATTGAGAAGCTCATTATGTTTGAAGTGTACATGTTGTTAAATCGGATGATGGTTTTGCCTTGTAACCTTGAACATATACTAGTGATCTTGAAGGATATAAACTTGATGGATTCAATATTGACATGTGAAGATGTGATTATAGTCTTACCTTGTTTTATCATGATGTATGATGTTTGGAATTTCTATGGTGAAATTGGTTATGGTTTTGGTGACGTATTGACGTTTGGGTGTTGTTATGTGTGTTGTGAGACCATGGCTGATTTTTGGCATATAATATGATCAAAAATATGTTAAAATAAGTTTGGTTATGATCATGGACCATTCATTGCATGAAAATACCCAAAATAGGCCATTTCGGACCAAAACGGGCATCCGCCCCCGCAGACGGAGGCACCTGCGGGCGCAGATGCCAACGCAGATGCCTCTGGCTACTGCAAAAGTGCATATGCGCATGCACCTCATCCACATACGGGCATAGGTGGAAGTGAAGGTCAACCCCAGATCCGGTTTTGTATGTTTTCGTACCTAGTCGACCCCCGAAGGCCCCTATACCCTTTTTAGATGTAATTATCAACTTGTGATGTCATTTTAATGACTTTAAAGTATCGTATGGAGGTGTGTTGAACTATATTAAGTATGGATGGTTTTTCATATGTTGTTATAAAGGAGTAATTGCGACGTAATGATAAAGAGAAAAGCGTAAAGGGTAAGTGTGGTGTGAAACGCTATCGATGTATGATCTTTTGGTCAATGTGTGTAATGTTATGGTGTTGTTGATATGGAAATGCAGTGGATTGTATTGTAAGGGATGACATGACATTATATGGTAGTCACATAGTTCATTGTCGTCTTGTACGCCTGTATAGTGACTAGTTGCTAATGTAAGTTCCGGTATGAACTTGTATTGTAGAGTAAGACGTAAGGAAGAAGCTGGACTGTTATGTTCATATATAGACTCGTCTACTCATACTTGGAAGTGAAGGTATGTAAGGTTACTCTTTCTGTATTTTTCTGCAGCATATAGTGTTCACCTTGTACTTATTCTATTCTGAGATATCCAAAGGTATTCCATTTCCGACTATTGAATAGTGTTACTCACATGTTCCTTATTCATTGGTCAATTGTTATTCACATGATACATGTCCTTTGGTTGACTCATGTTCGTTAGCTAATATGTCAAAGGTTTCAAAATGTTATGTTCTAAAGGGGTCCTATAGTATTCCAACTAGTTGACATATATTGTTATTCATTTGTGTCCTACTCCTAGATGAATTATGAACCACTTATCTCTTAGTTATTGACGGAAGTTCCTAAGTTGTCATGATGTTGTAGATTCCAAGAGAACTATCTCAAAGAGGGTAAGATGTAAAGAGAATCTAGTTATTCTTGAAAAGCATTCTCCAATCATGTCATGTTCCAAAGTCCCATATTATTATGAATCTCTTTGTACCAATCTCATAAGAGTAATAAGAGAGGTGATGTGCAAGTTAATATAATTATTCCTCATAATTGAAGACGTCAATTGTCACACCCCGAGTTCCAACGAGGCGTGATTGGCACCCGAAGCCGATATGGCCCGAGAGAACCAATCTTTGCTCATGAACACTTTTTTGCATAACCTCGAATGAATAACATACTGTTTCATGTAAATGATGAAATATAAAATGCCATACATATACATATATAAAACTTGGCCGTTGGGGCCATCACGTCGCACTGAACGTACATATCTTACATCCATGTACCCACATATGTCTACCAAAGCCTCTAAATACATACATGACCAATTCATAACGTCTATGACATCAAAACCAATGTACAACTTTGACTCGGAAAGCCCCGATCCAAGTGGAGCTCACCAAAACTCGGCAATGATCCCCAGTCTACCGAGGAGGTCTACTAATACCTGCACCTGCAACATGTAAGGTAAGTCCCCAAGAGGGGTCAGTACGAAGAATGTACTGAGTATGTAAGGCCGTAAGAAAACTACATCAATACATAAGAACTTCAATGGAAATAATCATAAGAGCAAACTCTATATGTGAAACCATGTACCTTTCTTTAGCTATTATTATTTTCGATCATTCAACCTATTCTTATCATTCATATAGTATCTTTCATATAATACCTTCATTCAATGGATTCTTCCTTTGCTTAACGCTCATTATTATTATTATTAGTCATCCAACATACATCCACTCTTTGGTGGGCAATAACATACATCTACTTCTATGAGTAGGGTCAACATAGCATAACATTAGTTCCTTTTCTTTCATTATTCTTTACTTCATATCTCTTTCTTTCATACTATGAGTGGTACCTTGATAATAGAAACATTCCTGAAACTTGAAATACAAATATACATTACATCACATCTTTAATCTTGTAAGATTGGTATCTTTACTTGTGAGGGATAGATACATTAACTTTCACATTATTTCTTTCATTACTTTTGAGAGATTGGTATATTTACATGTATATAACTTTATTGGAACTTTGGAAACATAACATGATTGGAACAATGCTATTCAACTAAACCAGCTCTCTTTACCTCATTGCTCTTGTTGGGATAATTCTCTTAGGATCTACAACATATGACAACTTAAGAACTTCCGCCCATAAATGAGAACTAAGTGGGTCATGATTCGTCTAGGAGTACAACACATATGAATAACAATATATATCAACCTTAGTTGGAATACTATAGAACCCCTTTTAGGATAATGATCACTAAATACGATACATGTGGATTTCAACTGGTCACCAACTAGAAATGTGATACCTTAGAACCTTATAGAACTTTTAACATACTAGCCAATGATCATAAGTCAACCAATGGACATGAGTCATATGATTCACCATTGAACAATGAGTAAGAAACATGCGAGCAACACTAACCAACTACCGAATGCGGAATACCACTTTGGAATCGTGTCCACCCTACATCTATGATTTTCCTGTACTTCTGCCCCCAACCAACATATGTAACTTAATTCCTTTCTCTTGAGAGATTGGAGTACTAACTTGCACATTACTTCCTTTATTACCCATATGAGATCATCACCTTATAGGTAGCATATAATGTAATACCGGACATCACCTTATAGGTGGCATATAATATAATACCGGACATCACCTTATAGGTGGCATATAATATAATACCGTTCATCACCTTATAGGTGGAATATAATATAATACCGTTCATCACCTTATAGGTGGCATATAATATAATACCGTTCATCACCTTATAGGTGGCATATAATATAATACCGTTCATCCAGCTGATCAGTAGGCTATAACATAAACCGGACATCCAGCTGATCAGTGGGCCATAGTCATATATATGTCATAATAATACCATAACATAATATTGGGATTGTACCATATTGAACTTATACTCTTTTAATTGATCCATACTCAATAAAATATAAGGTGACCATGTGTGCATTACTTCTTTACAGTCTTATTCCCTTTTCATAGTTATGAGAGTGATACATTATACCTCATAAGATTGATACTTTAACTTGTGTGCGATTGATACATTGATAAGCGTAACTTTATATGAAACTTTGGGTCAATAATCAATGAGTGAGAAACATGTGAATAAACATTATTGGAAACACAATATCATTTGAAACATAACACCACCGGGACCATTGGAACACAAATCAATGAACAATAGACATGAGTATAACCACTATATGAAATTTTGGAACATAATCTTATTGGAATTTTGGAACATGAAACATGAATAGGAGACATGAGATTCATAATTGATCAATGAGTAGAAACATATGGTAGTGACCATTGACAACCGGATTTAGGATACCTTAGCACATTTCGGGATCGAATAAGTACTATAGCAATGTGACCACCATATGCTGCAGAAGGACATAGAAGAATAACCTTACATACTTTTACGTCTCACTATGCATACACAAGCTTATATGGAAATACAATAGCCTATCTCTTTCCTTATGCCTCACTCTACATCACAAGTACATAACGAAGCTTATATTAGCAACCAACTACCTTACAAGTGCAAAAGATGACCATGAATCACATAGTTACTTTAGAAAGTCATTTCGCCTTCTTACAATGTCATTTATCGCATCAACATGCTAACACTACCATAACATTCCACTCATTGACCAAGATTTCATACAACAATAGCATTTCGCATCACACTTACCCTTTATGCCTTCTCATTTCCATTCCGTCACATTTACGCTTATCAATTTGCCTCTTAACAACATATGAACAACCATACACATTTAATACAGTCCCACATGCCTTCATACAACACTTTAAGGTCATTAAAACGACATCACAAGTTGATAATTACATCCATGAAGGGTATAGGGGTTTCTGGGGGCCAAAGGGATGCAAAAACAAGCAATTCGGAGTTCTGGGCCGATCCGCTAAGCCACCTGCTCCTGAAGGTGCATGAACTACATCTGAAGGTGACCTTTGGCAGTAGCCAGAGGCACCTGATTTGGCACCTGCGCCCGCAGATGCTTCGTCTGCGAGGGCGGGTGCCTGTTTTGGTCCGAAATGGTCTTTTTGGGGTCTTTTTATGCAATGAATGGTCCATGATAATAACCAAAATTATTTTAAGATATTTTTGATCATATCACATGCCAACAACCATACATGGTCTCACAACACACATACAACACCCAAAACTACACTTTACGGCCAATACGCCACCAATATCGTAACCAATTGCACAATAGAACTTCCAAACGTTATACGCCATGACAAAAAAGGTCAAGACTATAATCATATATCACATGTAAATATTGAATCCATAAGGTTCACTTCCTTCAAGACCACAAATCCATGTTCAAGGTTACAAGACAAAATCGTCCTCCGACTTAGCAAAAGCACAATATTACACACATAGTGAATCTCAATACATCACCAACATAACCAACATCATATAATCACTCTCTCTTGCACATAATATATTAAATCATAAGCATAAGCACTTACCAAAGTGTGCAAGATGATGATCTTGACCAAAGTGATGAAGGCCTAGGGTTTGTGGAAATGTGAAGAAAATTCTAGATAAGGCATGGCGTCCAAAATGAATTAAAATCTGATCTTTGGCTCTATTTATATCCCCTTTAAGTCCCTCTTTATCCAACCACTTGGTACAATAATAATGTAGGATCTTGTTCTTGCAAAAATGAGTCAAGAATGGGTCAAGAATGCCCTTTTTGGGCCATATCTTGCATGCTAATATTTGGGCCTCTTTTAATTCATTGACAATTTGTTAATTGAGCCCATCAATTGAATAATTCCTCATATATATATATATATATACATATATATATACCTCAAGTTACTCTTATCCATCTCTTGGCATTAAATGCATGGTTGATTTGGTCAAATGGACCAAATTTGGAAGAATGGGTCAAAAATCCCATATTGGGCCATGTCTTCTTGCTATTTTTGGGCCCAATAGTTCAAAGCTTATTCAATTCCCACATTACAATACAAAAATTATCAATTCTCTTATGTTGTCATATTTCCATAAATATACATGTAGTCGTATAGGTTCGGAAATGTACGGGGTGTTACATTCTTCCCCTCTTAGAAACATTCGTCCTCGAATGTTAACAACGTCGTCTCGTGTACAACACATGTATCCTTATATTAGCACTGCTATATCTATATGTACACTCATATATACTTGCTTATTCTTTCCTCACTTCCACACTGTGAACCTTTTCTTTCGTTTGAAACAAATACGGGTACCTTGGTCTCATCATTTGTTTCCAGCTTCTCATCATTGATTTACTAACCCTTGCACTTGTCGGTCTAGAATAGCCATAGACATCTCTCCCTAGTGGGATCCCCCGAACTTTGTATATCTCTAACGGGAACAATATGAAAGGAAACTCTTATGCACGTCCGGCACATCTCACACCCTTTCTTTTTAAATCCACTTACCCTTTTCATTGGTGACACTGTCAAGAATATTTTCTCATCTATGATCACAACATCTATTATACCATCACGATATGTTCTTTCCACTATATTAACTCACCGACAAGCATACCTACCTGCTTATCTTTGCCTGTACCTCTTCTTGTCATTGGCATGTTTCTATACAACAATTACCCTGGTCAGATATAATTCAACTTACAACACTAGCTCTATTGCACGATCTGGAAGGAAGAAAATAAACAACATCCTAAATGCCCCATAGCCTCCTGCTCATAAATGTGGTGCACAACACATTCATGAACAAGACTCTACTCGGACACGGCTTTGTAGACACCCTTAGAACGAACTGCTCTGATACCACTTTGTCACACCCCGAGTCCCAACGAGGCGTGATTGGCACCCGAAGCCGATATGGCCCGAGAGAACCAATCTTTGCTCATGAACACTTTTTTGCATAACCTCGAATGAATAACATACTGTTTCATGTAATTGATGAAATATAAAATGCCATACATATACATATATAAAACTTGGCCGTTGGGGCCATCACGTCACACTGAACGTACATATCTTACATCCATGTACCCACATATGTCTACCAAAGCCTCTAAATACATACATGACCAATTCATAACGTCTATGACATCAAAACCAATGTACAACTTTGACTCGGAAAGCCCCGATCCAAGTGGAGCTCACCAAAACTCAGCAATGATCCCCAGTCTACCGAGGAGGTCTACTAATACCTGCACCTGCAACATGTAAGGTAAGTCCCCAAGAGGGGTCAGTACGAAGAATGTACTGAGTATGTAAGACCGTAAGAAAACTACATCAATACATAAGAACTTCAATGGAAATAATCATAAGAGCAAACTCTATATGTGAAACCATGTACCTTTCTTTTGCTATTATTATTTTCGATCATTCAACCATATTCTTATCATTCATATAGTATCTTTCATATAATACCTTCATTCAATGGATTCTTCCTTTGCTTAACAGTCATTATTATTATTATTAGTCATCCAACATACATCCACTCTTTGGTGGGCAATAACATACATCTACTTCTATGAGTAGAATCAACATAGCATAACATTAGTTCCTTTTCTTTCATTATTCTTTACTTCATATCTCTTTCTTTCATACTATGAGTGGTACCTTGATAATAGAAACATTCCTGAAACTTGAAACACAAATATACATTACATCACATCTTTAATCTTGTAAGATTGGTATCTTTACTTGTGAGGGATAGATACATTAACTTTCACATTACTTCTTTCATTAGTTTTGAGAGATTGGTATATTTACATGTATATAACTTTATTGGAACTTTGGAAACATAACATGATTGGAACAATGCTATTCAACTAAACCAGCTCTCTTTACCTCATTGCTCTTGTTGGGATAATTCTCTTAGGATCTACAACATATGACAACTTAAGAACTTCCGCCCATAAATGAGAACTAAGTGGGTCATGATTCGTCTAGGAGTACAACACATATGAATAACAATATATATCAACCTTAGTTGGAATACTATAGAACCCCTTTTAGGATAATGATCACTAAATACGATACATGTGGATTTCAACTGGTCACCAACTAGAAATGTGATACCTTAGAACCTTATAGAACTTTTAACATACTAGCCAATGATCATAAGTCAACCAATGGACATGAGTCATATGATTCACCATTGAACAATGAGTAAGAAACATGCGAGCAACACTAACCAACTACCGAATGCGGAATACCACTTTGGAATCGTGTCCACCCTACATCTATGATTTTCCTGTATTTCTGCCCCCAACCAACATATGTAACTTAATTCCTTTCTCTTGAGAGATTGGAGTACTAACTTGCACATTACTTCCTTTATTACCCATATAAGATCATCACCTTATAGGTAGCATATAATATAATACCGGACATCACCTTATAGGTGGCATATAATATAATACCGGACATCACCTTATAGGTGGCATATAATATAATACCGTTCATCACCTTATAGGTGGCATATAATATAATACCGTTCATCCAGCTGATCAGTAGGCTATAACATAAACCGGACATCCAGCTGATCAGTGGGCCATAGTCATATATATGTCATAATAATACCATAACATAAATATTGGGATTGTACCATCTTGAACTTATACTCTTTTAATTGATCCATACTCAATAAAATATAAGGTGACCATGTGTGCATTACTTCTTTACAGTCTTATTCCCTTTTCATAGTTATGAGAGTGATACATTATACCTCATAAGATTGATACTTTAACTTGTGTGCGATTGATACATTGATAAGCGTAACTTTATATGAAACTTTGGGTCAATAATCAATGAGTGAGAAACATGTGAATAAACATTATTGGAAACACAATATCATTTGAAACATAACACCACCGGGACCATTGGAACACAAATTAATGAACAATAGACATGAGTATAACCACTATTGGAACTTTTGGAACATAATCTTATTGGGATTTTGGAACATGAAACATGAATAGGAGACATGAGATTCATAATTGATCAATGAGTAGAAACATATGGTAGTGACCATTGACAACCGGATTTAGGATACCTTAGCACATTTCGGGATCGAATAAGTACTATAGCAATGTGACCACCATATGCTGCAGAAGGACATAGAAGAATAACCTTACATACCTTTACGTCTCACTATGCATACACAAGCTTATATGGAAATACAATATCCTAGCTCTTTCCTTACGCCTCACTCTACATCACAAGTACATAACGAAGCTTACATTAGCAACCAACTACCTTACAAGTGCAAAAGATGACCATGAATCACATAGTTACTTTAGAAAGTCATTTCGCCTTCTTACAATGTCATTTATCGCATCAACATGCTAATACTACCATAACATTCCACTCATTGACCAAGATTTCATACAACAATAGCATTTCGCATCACACTTACGCTTTATGCCTTCTCATTTCCATTCCGTCATATTTACGCTTATCAATTTGCCTCTTAACAACATATGAACAACCATCCACATTTAATACAGTCCCACATGCCTTCATACGACACTTTAAGGTCATTAAAACGACATCACAAGTTGATAATTACATCCATGAAGGGTATAGGGGTTTCTGGGGGCCAAAGAGATGCAAAAACAAGCAATTCGGAGTTCTGGGCCGATCCGCTAAGCCACCTGCGCCCGAAGGTGGATGAAATGCATCTGAAGGTGACATTTGGCAGTAGCCAGAGGCACCTGATTTGGCACCTGCGCCCGCAGATGCTTCGTCTGCGAGGGCGGGTGCCCGTTTTGGTCCGAAATGGTCTTTTTGGGGTCTTTTTATGCAATGAATGGTCCATGATCATAACCAAAATTATTTTAAGATATTTTTGATCATATCACATGCCAAAAACCATACATGGTCTCACAACACACATACAACACCCAAAACTACACTTTACGGCCAATACGCCACCAAAATCCTAACCAATTGCACAATAGAACTTCCAAACATTATACACCATGACAAAAAAAGTCAAGACTATAATCATATATCACATGTAAATATTGAATCCATAAGTTTCACTTCCTTCAATACCACAAATCCATGTTCAAGGTTACAAGACAAAATCGTCCTCCGACTTAGCAAAAGCTCAATATTACACACATAGTGAATCTCAATACATCACCAACATAACCAACATCATATAATAACTCTCTCATGCACATAATATATTAAATCATAAGCATAAGCACTTACCAAAGTGTGCAAGATGATGATCTTGGCCAAAGTGATGAAGGCCTAGGGTTTGTGGAAATGTGGAGAAAATTCTAGAAAAGGCATGGCGTCCAAAATGAATTAAAATCTGATCTTTGTCTCTATTTATAGCCCCTTTAAGTCCCTATTTATCCAACCACTTGGTACAATAATAATGTAGGGTCTTGTTCTTGCAAGAATGAGTCAAGAATGGGTCAAGAATGCCCTTTTTGGGCCATATCTTGCATGCTAATATTTGGGCCTCTTTTAATTCATTGGCAATTTGTTAATTGAGCCCATAAATTGAATAATTCCTCATATATATATATATATATACATATATATATACCTCAAGTTACTCTTATCCATCTCTTGGCATTAAATGCATGGTTGATTTGGTCAAATGGACCAAATTTGGAAGAATGGGTCAAAAATCCCATATTGGGCCATGTCTTCTTGCTATTTTTGGGCTTCATTTTTGGGCCCAATATTTCAAAGCCTATTCAATGCCCACATTACAATACAAAAATTATCAATTCTCTCATGTTGTCATATTTCCATAAATATACATGTAGTCGTATAGGTTCGGAAATGTACGGGGTGTTACATTCTTCCCCTCTTAGAAACATTCGTCCTCGAATGTTAACAACGTCGTCTCGTGTACAACATATGTATCCTTATATTAGCACTGCTATATCTATATGTACTCTCATAGATACTTGCTTATTCTTTCCTCACTTCCACACTGTGAACCTTTTCTTTCGTTTGAAACAAATACGGGTACCTTGGTCTCATCATTTGTTTCCAGCTTCTCATCATTGATTTACTAACCCTTGCACTTGTCGGTCTAGAATAGCCATAGACATCTCTCCCTAGTGGGATCCCCCGAACTTTGTATATCTCTAACGCGAACAATATGAAAGGAAACTCTTATGCACGTCCGGCACATCTCACACCCTTTCTTTTTAAATCCACTTACCCTTTTCATTGGTGACACTGTCAAGAATATTTTCTCATCTATGATCACAACATCTATTATACCATCACGATATGTTCTTTCCACTATATTAACTCACCGACAGGCATACCTACCTGCTTATCTTTGCCTGTACCTCTTCTTGTCATTGGCATGTTTCTATACAACAATTACCCTGGTTAGATATAATTCAACTTACAACACTAGCTCTATTGCACGATCTGGAAGGAAGAAAATAAACAACATCCTAAATGCCCCATAGCCTCCTGCTCATAAATGTGGTGCACAACACATTCATGAACAAGACTCTACTCGGACACGGCTTTGTAGACACCCTTAGAACGAACTGCTCTGATACCACTTTGTCACACCCCGAGTCCCAACGAGGCGTGATTGGCACCCAAAGCCGATATGGCCCGAGAGAACCAATCTTTGCTCATGAACACTTTTTTGCATAACCTCGAATGAATAACATACTGTTTCATGTAATTGATGAAATATAAAATGCCATACATATACATATATAAAACTTGGCCGTTGGGGCCATCACGTCACACTGAACGTACATATCTTACATCCATGTACCCACATATGTCTACCAAAGCCTCTAAATACATACATGACCAATTCATAACGTCTATGACATCAAAACCAATGTACAACTTTGACTCGGAAAGCCCCGATCCAAGTGGAGCTCACCAAAACTCAGCAATGATCCCCAGTCTACCGAGGAGGTCTACTAATACCTGCACCTGCAACATGTAAGGTAAGTCCCCAAGAAGGGTCAGTACGAAGAATGTACTGAGTATGTAAGGCCGTAAGAAAACTACATCAATACATAAGAACTTCAATGGAAATAATCATAAGAGCAAACTCTATATGTGAAATCATGTACCTTTCTTTTGCTATTATTATTTTCGATCATTCAACCATATTCTTATCATTCATATAGTATCTTTCATATAATACCTTCATTCAATGGATTCTTCCTTTGCTTAACGCTCATTATTATTATTATTAGTCATCCAACATACATCCACTCTTTGGTGGGCAATAACATACATCTACTTCTATGAGTAGGGTCAACATAGCATAACATTAGTTCCTTTTCTTTCATTATTCTTTACTTCATATCTCTTTCTTTCATACTATGAGTGGTACCTTGATAATAGAAACATTCCTGAAACTTGAAACACAAATATACATTACATCACATCTTTAATCTTGTAAGATTGGTATCTTTACTTGTGAGGGATAGATACATTAACTTTCACATTACTTCTTTCATTACTTTTGAGAGATTGGTATATTTACATGTATATAACTTTATTGGAACTTTGGAAACATAACATGATTGGAACAATACTATTCAACTAAACCAGCTCTCTTTACCTCATTGCTCTTGTTGGGATAATTCTCTTAGGATCTACAACATATGACAACTTAAGAACTTCCGCCCATAAATGAGAACTAAGTGGGTCATGATTCGTCTAGGAGTACAACACATATGAATAACAATATATATCAACCTTAGTTGGAATACTATAGAACCCCTTTTAGGATAATGATCACTAAATACGATACATGTGGATTTCACTAAATACGAGAGTATGCATACGAAGGCTCATGAACAACGATTGGTTCTCTCGGGCCATATCGGCTTAGGGTGCCAGTCCGGCCCGAATGGGATTTCGGGTTGTGACATGGTTATAATTTATTATTTTTGAATTTGGGTTTCCCCCATTTGGGGCTTGTAAGAAACAATTATTCTTTTTATTTTCCCACACTTTAAGACATTTTTGTTCCCGCACCCTTAATAATAATCGCGTTAGCTTGTAATGCGTGTTGGATTGCTTTCTGTAATTTTATTATTTCGAAAATAGGTTCGCTTTGCAAGGATAGAAAAATCACAAAAATAAGGGAAAATGCTTGGCAGGCTATTGCCTGGAGCTGTTGCAGTGAATAATTCTATTGCTGCAGTGGTAAAAGTTCCGCTAAAGTGGTAACCTCCAGTGGTTCCACTTTTTCTCTTTTTGCGAACTGTTCCTAGGTCTTATTCTTCACTACGCCATATCTGAACACTATTGCAGTCTTTAACTCTCACGCGCCAGAGTTTTTAAGGTCTAAGGTGATTATACTGTGACTCAAGCCATCATAAAGGTGACTGATTACTCCCCTTAATCAGTTTTAAACACACTTTTCCCTTAGTTTCCCCTTAATCACTACCCCCGCATGAAACTTTCATTATGTAATAACTTCTTGTTTGCGCTTAATGCCAATCAAATTCACATTTCAATTGTTTCTGAACTACAACCCACTTTATTTTTTATTAATAACCTTCAACGCAATACTTTCGTCAAACTCTTATTTATTAAATCAATTATTCCTAAAGGGTTCCTGCCTACAACCACGCACTTGGGCGGCTCATATGGATTCAGACAAAAGTCAAGCAGTACTCCAAATCATAAATAGATGGTCTATAGCTCAAGTCACAGAAATAAAGACACTCTCGAGATCATACCCGGTTCTTACCCCCACTGGTCTGATTGGCTACACATTACACAAACATATCCACAATCACAATCATATTTGAGAGTTTAAGCATCATAAAGAAAGTTACCATACATTACTATTAACAACAATACATATAGCACATTTTTAACACATCATTGCCACACCCCAAGTACTTAACACCATATCAAACAAAGCATACTAATCCACTTCCTATGTTTCTTATTGACCTCTATTGGTTGAACATCTTATCCACCTTTCTACGTTTAGAGAATACCAATTGACACTAACTAGTCCCAATTGTGATGAATGAGATACCAATTAGAATAGACTAGATACCAGTTGGACTCAACCTGGGGATACGACATTGAGATGATACGATAGGAAAGAAGAAAGTGAAACTGATTTCTAGATGTCTTATAACTTCCTATAGATTTGATATGGACATCAACACACCAATCCGCAAGACTCTACTCGACAGTTACTCTTGTATTGGGAGACCGATAACCTGGGCTCTAATACCATCTTGTCATGACCCAACCCATGGATTGTACCAGGAACCTACCTACTCTACCCTAGATAGGAGAAACCTTCATACCCAATCATATATCAAGTGGAAATCAAACCAAAACATTCATCAATCAACTTATGTCTATCAGAGGCAAAACAAACTCTTATTTCAAACTACGATCATCTAAGTTACTTTTATCCAACCACAAATTTAATAGAATTGATACATGAAGTAAATACAGAAAACAACTACAAGTGACTCCACAAAACCTAGCCTAAACCAGTACAAAAGCATGAGAAAAAGAGAAGCGACAACCACGACACAACATCCATGCAGAATTGAAAGGACAGGAGTTGCTGCTGAATGATCGGCATCGCTGCTATAGAAGCTCCAACTAACCTGAACCATGGATATACCCTTTAATAGATGTATAGTAAGTGTAGCATCAGTACCACCATACATACTGGTAAGTATCATCAGCCGACCAGGGTTAGAAATAAATAATATCAATAATATATATGGAGAAATCATAACATCAAGTAAAGTTTTGGTTCCAACCCCCAATTATAGAATCCCTAACACCCTACCTTAACATCTCTTTAACTTACCTTTCATTTAACATTTTCATATATGTTTGTCTTTGAAATAACCATGCTATCCTATACCTCCTATTCCTATACCAACTCATTATTATGGTATTTACAATTCTTAATCTACAATCCTCCCCAAGATCTATCGGTACTTACTATTCCAAACATCACTATGCCACGCCCCCTATGAAATCCAAATTCTATCAATTCTATTCTATAATAACCGATTCTCTTAGGGAACTGTAGATTCTCATCTCTAACCCGGTCTACATGAGGGACCAACATACTCCCATAAACCCTCATTCATAATTTACCACAACATGAACAAGTGCAAAAATTTATATAAAATAAAATCACGTACAAGGCATATGAATAAATGTATGTATGCAATTATGCATAGTTTCTCTTCCCCTCTCATCAATCTCATCAACACTATATTAGTACCGGCGTGGTACCCACCCAAATCTCAACATATCATATCATGTCGGCATGGTACCTAATCCTTCACCACACAACATTATCATAGTGCATATGAACGTGACATGCAATCATTAAATCATAAGTCATACACAAGCAATCATAGACACTTATTTCACAATCAAGCACATGTCGAGCCAGTCTAAGTGTTTCATCAACTATATAACTCATTTGATCAGTGAAATTAGTATGTAAATATGCATTCACAACCATAATTTACCAAACATCCCAATGAGGCCGCGATAACCTAAGTTCATTCTATCATACACCTTCCCTTTGTCTACATCCCAACCTCACATTTTCCATATTATCCTCTACTCTTCCATAACTACTCCTAATGAGAATTTTTCTCTCTACTTTATGAAATTTACTCATTTATGTTCACTCATAAGTCACGAGATTCATTCATGCAAATTACTAATCTCAACTTACCTTGCCTTACCTTTGCGCCACTTCCCCCTAGTGTTATTCAAACATTGATTACATTCTTGTTTTAATCGAGTTACCTTAATTTCCTCCTACTATCCATCATTGTATCACCTAACTTTCCACAAATCTCAAGACTATAGAAGATATTAAGCTACATACATTTTCTCCTCCGTTCTATCCGTCCCTTATCACAATCAAACATTAATAAAATATACAGTGATACAACATATTTAAATCTAACCGGATTTTAAACGTATCTATCCATCCAACTCCGTGCCTGAAGTACTAATACATGATACTCCTGACATCACCATTAAAGTTAGAAGCATCTAGCCCAAGTCTAGTTGGTATAAAGTAAACTATAACTTACCTTACAGACGAAACATGCTACTATGAAGAGGGGTGAGTTATCCCACGTGTGCTAGACATATGCCCATGTTGGGTTTCCTTTGAGTATGCCTCAAAACCGCTCTCATGAACCATGGCCTTTGAAATCTCATGGTTGTGAAAGTGGGGGATTTCAGAGTGTTTTTGGAGGAGGGAGGAAACCTAGAGAAATAACATAAGAGAGGGATTTTAAAAATCCCTTGGGTTGGCTCCTGCTAGTAACCACTGCAGCGGATACGTTTAACACTATAGTGATACTGCTGCAGTGGTCGGTGGCAGTCCATCCCAAGTTCTTTTAGGCCTTTTGGCCCAATAGATTTGGACCCTATTTTACCTTTCGATTTAATTTTCCCGGGCCCACTTTAGGCATATTATTTATTGCAAATTATTTTTGGTTCATTTTCATATGTAACAATGATTGGTGTTGTTACAATCCATTACTTGGATCCTTCATCTTTGTACCACCACCCTAAGAACGATGTAAAAAAATGGATGCGATGTTGGGGGTGAAATTCATATTCTCAAGGTGGAAGAAAAAGTTGATGGGTCATGCTGCAACATTAAATCATGCGCTAGTTGGGAGGCAACCCAACATGTAGTATGTAGTTCTTATTTTTATTTTCCATTTTTATTTTAGTATCACTTTTATTTTTGTTGTTTTTGGTTTTGCAGATTTAGGGAAAGTCTGAGTACCCAAAATTTGAAGCTATGGAGCATATTTGGGCTTAAATGTGGGGTGTACGCGACCCTTAATGGAAATTGAAGAAACATGCTTCTAGCTAGGTCCTAGAGGGCCTTAGGGAGTATCTTTAACCCTTGTTTTACTTTATTTATTGCTTTTGGGACAAAGCATGATTTTAAGTGTGGGGTGAGATATCTTTCAATATTTATTTAGGGTGCAGTATGCTATAGAATTTTTTTAGTTTCTTGCTTTAAGGAAATAAAAAAATTGAAAAAGTTTAAAAACACAAAAAGATTTTTATTTTATTCTTTAGATTAGATTGGTTTTTGTTGGTTTTTAGCTTTTTAGTCTTTATTAGAGCATACTTCATCCACCACTTGGTTTTTATTTTTTGTTCTTTTCTAAGTGGGGGAATTTTGAACCGAGTAATTTTTTATTTTTAGAGTATCTTTTATTTTTTAGAAGTAATTTTTTTTTTTTGATGAGAAAAGAAAAGACTTATTTGACTTGCGTGATAATAACGATTTAGTCCTGATCTTGAGTTATACTTTCCTGTGAGTGCTTGGAGTGTAAATAAAATAACAAAATTTTGACACATAGGCTCATGGTTGCAAATCTGTATATATCTTATTCTTATTTTATAGTTCTCTATGATTTTGTCTGTCTTAGAAGTGAAATTGATCTATCTTGATTGATACTTGTGCCAGGTGTGGTGAGGTTTTCTTGCATATATTCCATATTTTGCATCTTAGTCTAGAACTTTCCCTGCATGTTATTAAAACAAAATAAAAAGCATTGCACTGCTTAGAAGATGATAATAGGCTTTCTTTGATTTGTCTTGTGAACTTTTAGTCTTTTTTAGATATTATATCATTAGTTAGCCCCTTCGAGCCTGTAACCTTTTGTTTGGGAGCCATATCTTTGCCTTGATCCTTTGTTGAGGCCCTAGTTTTTTCACCCTGATTCCTTGAGAACTATAGTATAGACTTGTTATAATTGCTAAATTTGAAGATAAAAGATAAGTAAGTGTAAAAGGTGACCAATGATGGCTACAAATTGATGAAAATGCCCTCTTAGAAAGAATGTTGCATGAAAAAAAGGAGAAAAGTAAATTGTTTGAGAAAGAAAATTGATTGGAGCATTCTTAATTTGATGAGATTATTATCAAATCACTGAAAGAAAATCCCTTGTTTCGACTTTAGAATTTCTGTTCCTCATTTCTTGGTTGTCTCTGCTTTGGTTACTTTTTACTTTTTTGATGATTTTATTAATTTAGAGAAGGAATCACAACATCAACATAGTGAAATGATAGAAATATTGGGGCATATGAGGTAGTATCAAACTTTATTCCATCAAATTTGAGGGTGGTTGGAGTTGAGTCCAATAATGTAATTTTTTAAGAAACATGTCAGGATTTCCATTTTTCAGTATGAAGAAATAGGAATTCAATGGAAATTTTTACATGGAAATAGCACATTATAGGAAAATTCTAGTTGGTAAGTTCATTTTAGATAGTCCCTAGTACATCAATGTCTCAGATACTTGAAGCAATTGTAGGTTTTTTTTTTAATTTGGTATTGGTATATAGATCAGAGTTTTAGAAGATGCTTGGTTTTAAGGACATACACCTTTTATAGATCCATTTCAAAGCATTTGCAATATTTCTTCACCTAGCAATGTTGTTATTGCTGTTTTTTCCCTCTTATCAAGAATGGGAGTTTTCTCTGAAAGATTCCATATGAATGAGATTTGTTGTTATGTTATTAAATAGACTTTCAATTTGCGCTTTAGGTTGGGAAAGGCAAGTGACAGAATTATGTTAGTACGTACCATTTTGGACTTATCATTTGAGGATTCATTAAACAACATTTAAGGAGATTGTATTTTACAAATCTTAAACAGAATTATGCTTACTGAACCAATTTTTGGTTTCAATACAATATTTTTGTGTCACTATTTTGTATTCTGTTTTCTGCTTGTTGTTGGCTATGGATTTTGGGTGACACGGGTGATGTGTGTATCTGTAATTAAGAATACTTGAATGGAGAATGAAAAGGTAACTAATAATTGTATCAAAAAATAAAAATCTAGGTAATGTGTGGATTTTGAGCGACACATGAACCAATTTTTTTTCAATACAAGTGTGTCTTTAGCAGTCGATGATGTTGGATGAATCAAGGTTCAAATCAGAACACTGGTAAAACCGGTTGGTTTAGGTGATTTTTTTTCATTTGTTGAGTTGGTAACTTTCCTGTATGGACTATTAATGGTATTCCGAAGTTGGTTGTTCTATGTATTAAGCCTATCCATCATTTGTAGTGCAATTAGTTGTAATCAGTTCATCTGGTTTTCTGTAGAACAGTGGGTAATGGTTGCTCTAGGATTATACAAACATCCAGTAATTGAGATTGCTAAATGAAGCATAGTGTATTATCCAACAGACGGATAGTACAAATTAGGATTTGCATTCTTGAATGAGTCTCATTTGTGTAACAGACAGTACAAAGTAGGGTTTGAATTCATGAATGGGTCTCATTTGTGTTTTCCCTATTTGATCTAAAGCAATTTTTAACTTGGTGATTATGTTTAGGTGGAACTGTACTCCGTCATATTTTTAACTTGTTCCATTTTTGATTTTCACAAATTTGGATAGTCATGAATCAACAAGGGCCTTCAACAAGAAATATTCCAGAATGTCAATTTAAAGAGCTCATATATTGGAAGTCTGAGAAATTCAAGGTAAAACGTATTTGAGAATCTCAAATATTGTATCTTATTTATTTGAGCTCTTCAATTTGAATTTCCAAATGCCTTAGTTGCAGGAATGTAAAAGGTGAGAAGGTAAATAGTATTTGTCATCTGAGCTTACGTGAAGGGTGAATTCTTGGACATTTTTCTTTGACAAAAAGAATAATCAGTGATCAATATTAGCAAATCTTATCAGGTTAGAGCCTCCTCTGAGTGTAAACTTCAGTATAGGTCCTTTATGTGTAAGAGGACTTGGTAAATGATTGTCTTAGCTTCTTGAACTTGTGCAAGCGACTTAAAGTGATAATCAAACTCAAGCTCTTGACGTATGATCCATTTATACCTCCAATCTTTTGACAAGATACTGGTCTTCACTACATCTTTCAGAGGCAAGTACCTTAGAATTCCGTCCATAATATTACAGGGAAAATTTCTAATTTTATCTACACCAGATCTCCTAGCACTTCTCATGGTTGAGTACTGTAAAAATCCAAGAACATTAATGTAATAAGTTGATTTGATTCTTATCTTTCCAACTATATATTAAAGAGGAGAAAATGAAGTTGAGAAATAGGTTTACCTATAGCTGAGTATTTGATTCAATTATATACAACTTATATTCTTACGAAAGGTGTATCTGTATTAAGCGACTTTTCATCTATGTGAAATCCAACAAGTTCCCTGCTGTGATATCGCTGCTGCTGGCAGCTTGCTTTTTTCTTTTAATTTCTCTTATTATAATCTCTTTTTTGTTGCAATATTGTTGCAATTCTCTCTATGTATTTTATATTTTTCAGAGTTTGTTGGTCAAGTATAATCTTCTTTTTAAGAATCTTGATACAATATTTACAATTGTGAAAATGACTGATTTGGCATGATAAATATGTAGCCAATCTGTCCAATTTCTCTAGTTGGACATTATGTAATTGTTAATCATGGTTAAAATGACTGATTTGGAAAGATATTGAGCCAAATTCAACTGGAGGGGACTGCACAGATTGGCTACTGAAGGGGAGCCAAATCCCTTCTTAGTGGATTTGTGTAATGATACTTAATAGTTCTTAACTTATATTCTTTGGTTTTGTCTTATTCTATTTTTTGGCAAATTAACTAGTTGAAACGCTCCAAAGTATCTGATGGTATAGTATCAAAACAATATGTTTTTATGCAGAGATTTTCCTTACTGTTAGCATGCTATGTTCAGTAGACCTTTTATGCTTTCAGTTAATGTTATTGATTCATTTATTTACAGAAAATGTCTAAAACAAATACTGAGAATCGGAAGAAGCAAATGAATTCATACACTACTGGCAAAAAGAGTTTTACTTTAATCCACAATAAATTGGTACGTTCTCTTGTCTATTATAGACTTAACCAGTCGTCATTTCAAGCAACTTTTGATATCCGTTTTCATATGACTAGGAAAAAGAGAAGGGAACCATTTTGCTTAAGGATATCTTTCCGGCCACAAGAGCAAGGAAACTCGAGCATTCATACAAGACCTTGAATGAAAACACAACTAGTAAAATAGTACGATCATTATCTATTTTCTAGTTGTTATTGGCATCAATTATTTGTTCTTAGTTTTTATTTACTTGAATGTGCTTTTTGTATACGCTTTATAAGGATGATCAACTCTAAGTTTAAAAATCCTTCAAACTGACCCTCGAGATTTGTTTGGGACACCACAGAAACAAACTAATAATGCTACTAGACTAATTTTGATGTCCCGGACACAATGAAACCATCATATTTACCAAAAGAGATAGTTTAAAACAATTAAACCTTGGGACGCCATTTTGGTTATTTAACCAGTTTCTCGCCTAAGAGGTCAAAATGAAAAACTAGGGCTCGAGACCTGAACTAACTATGCTACTAACCCAAAATAGTCATTTCGGATCTAATGGAACTGTCTAAATCACCATCCAAAGTTCGGATCACAAAATGTTGACCAAAGTCAAACTAACCCCTTTAAGGATATACAAAACCACAATCTCATAAAAAATCACTCCCAAATGCATTGCAGACTGTGCCAACCATTCCCACAACTCACAAATGATGTAAAGAAACTATGGGGAAGGTAAAAATAATCAATACACAGAGAATTCTAAAAATCAGTATGAGGGTCATTATAGTATCCACCGATAAGATTCATGTTCATCCTCAAACGTTCAACTAGGAAAGTATCAAAATAGACAATGGATAAAAATACCTCCTAGAACCTAAAGCAAGCACCTTAAAGCAGAGACACAATAAAAAAGTTACCGATTTCACTATGGAACTAGAGGTCTACCACATAATGACTCACAAGGTCACAACAATAGCATTTAAGGCCAAAATTTCTCAATGAAGCCAATTTTATTCATTAACAAACTTCCTCTATACCCAAAACTAAGTCAAACACAATAGAAGTTTCGAATATACTCAGCTAAACTAAACCTGACCCAAACACCACAAGACACTGATTGTACCTTAAAATTGAATATCATTCTCGGATTCACAAAAATTCCAAGGAACTTATGAAACCACATAAACACCCACCAGTATACTGAATCAATCTATTCATAGCCGATACCATAACTATCAACCCGGATAACATTATGTCCCTAAATTAGATCAGCTAAGTTAGAAATCAATATCAAGTCCACACAAAACCCCAGAAGCCATACCTAGCATACTTAAGACCCTATACTATAGTCAAATCCTTATGCTCATCCCTTAAGGCAATCGAGAATTATCATAAAACCTTATATACCATAAGCATGAACCCTCAAAAAGGTACCAAAACTTCATGTAACTCATCACAATATCCCATGCAACCTTCAATACCTAAGAGATATCAATCAACCCAAAGTCCTCAATAATTCGGTAAAATAAAAAACCTCTATGACTATATATACATAACCAACCCATTATAGCAAGGTCAATAAACCCATAGAAGAAATGCAACAATCACTATATCTCATTGATGGACACCCAAATCGCAAATCAAATCTCGAGAGAATCACTACAAAACTCTACATAACTACTGCTGAACCACACGATCATGACTTTGAATTTCTAACTCAAACCCATAGCTAAATTTTGAATATATCAATTTTCCTTTTTCCTTAACTCTCTTCCCATTCAATATTCTTTAAAACAAGAGTCATGGAATAACATCTCATATTCCTACCAAACACATGAGTAAAAAATCATCCATTAAGCCACTTAGCTACAAAAGTATCAAATGCTACAACCCATTTCATTTTCGTTTGAAAATTCCTGTAATATCAAAGCAAGAACCTATACATGCTAAAATCCTTCAAATCTAACTGAGAAGTCTCTTAATACCCTTAAGCATTTTTCACGCAAGAAAAGCTAATCACTAATGAATTAACAATACATAAGACAAGGATCACCTGAAAATATTTCCTTATCCAACTAGAATTCTCTACTTGCAATCCTTTTAAATCTGATGCACCACACGTCAAGATTGTCATAAGGTCTACCATTGATAAATACCACCTGACACCCAATAATCTGAATATGCCAAAACTTATAATTGATCCACCATTATTCCACAACATAACCATCAAGAAGATGATACCCAAATATATTAAAATCCAAAATACGTAAAGAATTCAAATCTAAATCGGCAACATACTCTAATGAGTCACAACATAGGATCGACTCACCCAATACACCTGTAAAGAATTATCTATGGGGTAGTAATACCAATAGACCTAGCAAAAACTCAAGAATCATATAAACACTCAATGTCGAATAAGTAAATACGAATGAGGATATAGATCTACCATCAAACACTACTAAGACATATCAGAGGCGTACTGAAATCATACCTTTGGCTACTATATCGAATACTTCTGCATCGAGTCCATCCTATGGAATATGATACTGCATCTTGTCATCTCTCCGAGCAACTAATGAGTCATCTCTCTATCTATGACATGGGCAATCCCTCAGATGGTGTCCGAGATCTCCATATAAGAAGCAATCCAAAGAAGTAGGAGAAATATACTAAACTAGACTTAAAAAACCTGATCGACCACCACGATCAAACCCCCTCCATGCATAACCATGAGAATCCTGGCCTTTATCATACATGTCGTTATTATCATCAAGTCTATGAGGCCTCTGGTACGTAAGACTCTCATATCTCCTCAAAAGCTTCTCTAGAAACTCTCGAGAAAACTGATTCTATAAAAGAGGAGGTCACCCAACTAGTCTACTCTCTACGAAGGTCCTCCACCACTACTTGGATGTTCCAAGGAACTGAAAGGTAGTAAAATCTACTCCATTAGAGTCTGTCAAACCTAAAATATGTAACCTCTTATGGTAACCAAGCAAGAACATATAAGCATCAAACCTAGGATCTGTATTAAAATGAAAAGGATCTGTCCTCATGAACTCTACAAACCTACTCTTTTACTCAATGGACATAAATGGTAAGGTTACTAGATGTGAAGCAATCCCCGATAATATCTTACCACCACTAGGAGAACCAATCATAGTCATACGTGCATCCAGAGTCTGAAGCCCCGAAGTAGCATGTATACTAAATCAAAATAGGTTCCACCTCTGAAGGAAACCAAACACTCAAACTAAATAATCCTCAAGCATAGGTATGGTCACAGGTGGTGTATGCTCTGGCCTTAACCCTTATAACCCAATAGACCTAAAATCACTAGAAACTCTAGGACCTGAAGAAGCAATCCCAACCAAACCTCTAGCATGTCTGGATTCCTAGATCCTACTTTTGCCTCGACCTCTACTCCTACTGCTCACCAAAGGCACGAGCTCTAAATCTCTGGCAAAGGAAGAATACGTGCTCACCATCTGTGATAGAGTGAATAAGAGATTCTGAGTTATACAGGGATATGAATGCACAAAATAAAATGAATAAATGGATTTCTCCTAAAGACATGTAACCTCTCAATGATAGATAACAGATGTCTCTGCATCAATTCGCAAGACTCTACTAGACTCAGCTTGTACTAATAAGACCAATGAACATGGAACTCTAATACCAATTTGTCACGACACAAAATAGGCACATGATGGAACTTGTCACACCCTTCGAATAAGCAAGCCTAACCCAACCCAAAGAACAAGAATTTAAAGAAAGTCAAAAGAAAAAAATAAAAGAATAGAAGTAATCCCAAATATATATATGAGACACAAGTCTCGATGATACATCCAGGTCTGGTTTTCAAAAGTAAAAGCCTCTTAGTACAAAATAATATCGAATGATCTAAAATGTCTTAAATGCTAAATATAGAACAAGAAAAAAGAAGGGAGATCCGTGTTAGGTTAGAGTCCTCCAGCCACTACCTCAATCTATGCAACATCAATACTAGAAGAAAATGGTTTACAAACTACGACTTGGTCCAATTTCTGTTTAGGGTGTAGAAAACAAGAAAAAGGAAAGAGATTCAAGGTTAAGTACGCAACTATGTATACTCAGCAAGCATCATTAATAACGAACTCTAATCCGAAGCAATGGTGAGGACCACCACCCCTACTATCTAAGTTTCCCCATAATGTAAACCAGTAATTACACCATTTCATCCTATAAGGTTAAACCAATACAACAGTCATTGGAATATTAATATACAGGGTAGGCTAAAGAATTCAAGTGACTCAACACTAGTCATCTTCATGATCAACAAGTAGAATGAAGTCATTATAAGGGATGCTAACTAACACAGTGTATTAGGTTCAATTATCATGTTCAACCAATAATATATGATAAAGTAGTGAAAGTGTGCAATTAAGTGTGTAGCATGCAACCAATAGGTGATACACTACAGGTCTCACTAATCAAGCCATAACCATAGCCATACCCCACGTCTCATGCATATCTCAACTTTCCAATCAATAAGAGATGATATAATGTAATGTAATAAAGTGAAATGTATGCTCAAACCCAATATCGCAAGCAAGGTTAAATTGTAGTAATTCAATACGAAAGTAAATATTCAAAACACAATATCAAACATAACAAAGAAATTCCATGCAATGCAAGTGATGCAATGTAATATAGTGATGATGATGGGATGATGATGAACGATTGAAAGTTATCGCATAGCTTTCTGTAAACATCCACTGAGCCTCAGTGCTCCCAAGATAGGCTGCATGGGGGTTTCCCAACCCATATACATTTCCATAATGTCAATCTACCTCTCCAGCTAAAGTTCATTGATAAAGGTTACCATAGTTTCTCATAAAATATCTCAGTCAACCTTGCCGACAAGTAACCTTCGGCAAGGGTTTTATAAAAATATCATTTTCTTTCAAATAGGGAAAGTCTCAGTGGTATCAATCTCATGAACATGTATAAATGATTTGAGGATGCAATGCTTACAACTAATCAACATGAATATACAAATCAATTCATTATAGATATGAATAAGCCGAGATTCAACTCCATATGATAATGTTCCATGATGTATGACATCGTAGGGCACCACTGGTATAAATAGTCATGCATGATATCAATAATATCATTTAAAGTTCCTCATTCAAGTATCATCACTATGATAATGATATTTTAATGCACAATAATAAATATGGCAATTTAATACACCATCATGGCCTATGATAACAAGTCAAGACCTTACTCGGTGACACAATAATAATTATGGAAATTAAATGCACAATTATAGCTAAAAGAAAATAAATTCAAGCCCCTACTCGGGCATCACCACCATATATACTCTCAAATCAGTAATAATATGCACATAAGCCCCCACTTGGGCAACTTGAATATGATAACTAATCAAAACAACAAGATATCGTGAAACTACCCAAACTTAGTATTTGATCCTTACAATAGGTCCATCTCTCTCAAAGATGACATCATTATATTAAGTCATTTGAAGGAAACTATGCTAGTTAACATCATACTCTAATAAGAGATACTAATACCCCGATAGTAACGTCAACCTTTACATGCCCATGTACATTGTAAGTGTTTACTAAACCTTAACTATTCCATAAAAGGTAATTTTAACATAATTATCCCCTAAAAGGTCACCAGGTCAAAGACTTCAGAGAAAGTCAAGGTACATCTCAACTTGCCATACAAGAAGATCCACAAGTCCTAAACATAGCCCAAAGCATCAACCAAAAGCTCTATTCCCTAAAATCATCACCAAATGCGACCAATCTAGCCAAATATGACATTCATAAGTCAAAAGGAGTCCAATGATATCCATATCGACTACATTTGTTTTAGGTAACAAAATCAACTTTGAAAATCATTTCTTAAAACACAGGGGTAAAATTGGGATTTTATTTTAGAAACAAGTTCTCCATATAAATAGGAGTCAATAACTGAGAACTCATGCAAAAAAAAGGAGAAATCGGACTTCAAATCGAAGAAAACGCATTTTACAATTTATCATGAAAATCCCCCAAAATAATATTTAAAATCAAGGATTTGAAGTTGTTTTGAAGATGAAATCAATGGAAAATGATGAATACAAGATTTGAAAATTTACCCACAAAAAAAATCTCGAAAATCCCTTTGAAACCTCCTAAATCTGAGGTCTAGAAGTCCAAAAATGGAGAAAATATGATTTGGGGCCAAAAGAGACTTAACATGTAGGCCTTTACCCTTGGTTGGGATCGTGAAGTTTCCCCAACCCGGACCTTCGCGAACGCTAGCCTAAGGCCGTGAACTCAAAGAGGAAACACCTCAACCCTTTGCGAACGTGAGCCTCTACTCATGCACGCGAGGGTATGGACACAAAAACATTACAAACGTGACCTGGGGATCCCGAATGCGAAGGGAAGAAAGTCGGTGCTTTGCAAACCTGATATAGGAGGTTACGAATGTGAAGAAGGAGTGACCTGGACTAGAAACAACAACTCTAAGTTCAAAAATCCTCCAAATGGACCCCCGAGATTCACTCGGAACTCCACAGAAATGAAACAATAATGCTACTAGACTAATTTCGACTTCCCTACCTCAACAAAACAATTAGATTTATCAAAATATATCATTTACAACAATTTAACCCCCAGGACACATTTTTGTCTATTTAACTAGTTTCTCGCCTAAGAGGTCAAAATGCAAAACCAGGGCACAAGACCAAAACTAACTCTGCTTGTAACACAAAATCTACATTTCGAATCTAATGAAACTATCCAAGTCACCGTCCATAGCCTGAATCATTAAACGTTGACCAAAGTAAAACTAACCCCATTAAGGATATACAAAACAACAATATAATGAAAAATCACCCCCGAACGCATCGCGGACCCTGCCATCCATTCCCACAACTCACAAATGCTATAAAGCAACAATAGGGAAGGGAAAAATGGTCAATACGCAAAGAATTCTACAAATCACAATGACGGTCATTACATTATTAGTATTATATGCATCAAACCCAAAATCTAATACAATTAACCTCAACCTACCTCATAGATGAATCTTGCTACAATAGAGAGGAGAAGATTGTCCTACACGTGCTAAGCATATTCATGTATCGGGTTTTAGGTTGGTGTGCCTCAAATCGACCTCATGAAGTGAGGCCTTTGGAATCTCCTAGCAATGGAGGTAGGGTTTATTCAAAGTGTTTTCTGGTGCGAAAAAATGACCTAGGAAGCTGAAATATAAAAAGGGGTTTTAATGAAATTAGGAATGGCCACTGTCGGGTTACTGCTGCAGCGGTTAAATTACTATTGCAGCGGTAAACCGCAGACTAGGCCATTATCTTTTGGATTCTCAAGCCAATTATATCGGGCCCCAATTTTCCCCCCAAAATTAAACACTATCAATCCGATAAGAGTATTTTATTCGTTATAAGACTTTTCTAGAACGTTTTTCAACATAACGATATTTTGGATCAGTACATCAGGTATCAATTTCCCACTGTTCATCCTCAAATATTTATTGGTGAAAAGAAGAGTTTTTAGCATGATTCACAGAATTTGACATACACCATGGTTACGAAACTCACGTAATCTCTCATAATGCTAACATAGTCGTCCTACCAACCTACGCTCCCTAACCACTAAGCTATAGGCACAACTTATGACCCCTATAATACACTATATATGATTTGTAAAAAAGGCTTATACAACGGGTAATCTACATTAGCCAAAACCTCACATGATATTACAACGCACAAACATTAAGGGCGACAATAGAAATAGCGGGGGATAGAATTTTGTGCCACTGTAGCAGTAAAATATTCCGCTGTAGTGGCCCAAGGTAGTAACTTGGGACTTGGTCCCAGTTCAGGCCGTTTAACTACACACTTTTTTAAATTCAACACTTCAAACTAACCCCTTCACGGTAATCGCTATAAGTTCTACCACCTCATTTTATGCATCGAAAGTTTCTACGACTTCCTAAAATTGTCCTCTAATATGTTAACCACACAAATCCATCAATCCACACACCATGATCTACCATTCAACACTAATTCACATAATGCCAGATTTTTAACCAAAACCACACTACCCCATGGTTGTCATTCCTATATTAGGAAAAGGTTTAGTAGGGTACTTACACCCTAATTAATGATGTCACATCACCATACAACTAACACACCACTACTCATAGTAGTTTATTCGACTCTACGATATACCTCGATTTCCCAAGGGGCAATACCAACCAAATATTATTATATATATACGGGGGGGATATGAATATGCATAGCACATCTAATAATTCTACTCCCTCAGTCGACCCTACAACTAATGATCATCAATCATAGCCAAGCTAACTTATTTCACCCACCTTATCAACTTATAATGAGCCAACCACACAACTTACTTCATGTTCAAGCAACTAAGGTAGTGAAAGGCAGCTAAATTCATGTAAGTTTAACCAACAACTTTCAAAGGCATCACTAGCAAGTCAACTCATTATTCAGACACAGATGATCCAATAACACTTTAAGCCCAGATATAATCATCAAAGATCAGAACACACAAGGGTCCCACTCTAATTATCAAAGATTTAGACCACATAAGGATTCTAAGAATATTTTCAAAACTAAATAGAGTTCACGATATACCTTAAATCACATCCAGCCTTTACAAGTCACGGATATTCTTTTGTAACAACTTATTTCATATCACTCATAATAATCATATGTACTTCAAAATTTTGACCATCAAACAACTAGGTAATAGCATGATCAAAACAATAACCAACCACATAAGTAATATACGTAGCATTCTATCATACCACCATTTCCTCATAAAAATTAAAGAACCTAGGTAGTTCATTAGGATTCAGATAAAAGTCAAGAAATACTTCATATAACAAAGAGATAAGATGTATCTCAGGTCACCAAAATAAAGATGCCCTCGATATCACATCTAGTCCTCATGATGCCTGGGTCCCTTGGCCACACCTTATTCAAGCAACACACAAAACAAAGAGTTACACTTAATAGTTTTAACTATCACATAGAAAGTAACCGTATAATACCCTTAGCATTATCCACACTACACATTCCTACACATTATTACCTTAAAACAAGTACTTTACACAAAATCAAGTAAAACATAACAAATTGACTTCATATACTTTTTATTAGTCTCTACTGGTTGGAACATTTGATTTCAACCTTTCAATGTCAAGAGATACCAATCGGGGACAACTAATCCCAATTGGGGTGGTTAAGATACCAATTGGAATCTGCTAGATACCAATTGGACTCAACCCGGGGAGACAACATTGAGATGGCACTATAAGAGAAAAGAGAGTGAAACTGGTTTCCTAGATGCCTTATATCTTTCTACATATTTACTGTGGATGTCTACACTCTAATATGGAGGGCTTTATTTGCATTTGCTCATATATTGGGAGACCGGTAACCTGAGCTGTGATACTATATTATTAGGACCCAAACCATGGATCGTGTCGGGCACCTACCTACTCTACCCTAAATAAGAGAACCCTTTATCCCCAACCATTGAACAATGCAAAAGTTACTACCATGTTAAATTAATCAATTTATGTCTGTCATGTAAATAACCAATCTAGAATTTCAAGTACAATTATCCAATTAATACGTTCCACAAGTAGTGTAATACATCTAAATAAATGAAATTAATACAGAAAATAACTACAAGTGACTCCCCAAAACCTAGCCTAAATGGGTAAAATAGAACTATACAAGGAGTAGGGACATCTATGACACAACATACATGCAAGATCGAGAGGGCAAGAGTTGTTGGAGAATGATCACCGTCACTGCTATAGAAACTCCAACTGACCTGCAACATGGCTATGTCCCTGGAAAGTGATATAGTAAGTGTTGTATCAGTACAAACCACACGTACTAGTAGGTATCATCGGCCGACCAAGGTTAGAAACAAATAACAATAATAGTAAGTAGGAAAGAAACATGACTTTAACTTAGATTTCGGTTACTAAAGCACAATTGTACAGGCATAGCTACTTACACGTAGTATACTTTTCTTTACACATTTTTGTGTATATTAGTCCCTTGATAAGCCATTCCACCTTACCCTATTTCTCCACTTTATACAACCCCAATTACAGCCTACTACAGATAGCTCTGTACGGTTCACTATATCAACACTTTGGGGCCACTAACAATGACTGGGTCTCTAATTCCTTATGAGTCATGGCACCTTTGGCTATGTATAATTATCTAATCAACTATTGTTCCGTAGTCAAGGACAAAAGGCACAAAAATATATATCATGTAAACACTATATACACAGGGAAAATAAGACATACATAAATCCGGACATACCTTATCTTCACATTTTGCTACAATGTTAAAACACATCAATCAACATAACCGATCCACTCAAGGGACCATGATATCTCATCAAATAATGGTTCCACACAAGGAACTATGACATATCATCAATATAACTCGGTCCAGTCAAGTAACTATCAACCACATATGGATGTCAATGTACATGCAAATGCATATGAATGAGTGTATAAATGCAAGATATGTGCATCATCTCTTTCTCTTTTCAATCTCATCAACAACATCATATCTGTACCAGCTTGGTACTCAATTCTTCATAATGAAGTACTATCAACAATAATATCTATACTGGCATAGTACCCGACCTCCCATAACCATCAGTCATCCACAATATGTATGGATATATAACACAGTCAATAACTATAAGTAGTGCCTGAAGGCAAATTACGAGTACCCAATTGAAGTCAGATGCAAGCCACATCAATCCAAATAAAACCTATAATTAACGACAACCAAGTAAATGCAGTCAAATCACAAATTCATCATTTAAGATAACAACGAGTAATCACTACCTCAAGAAATCACAAGTATGCCAGAAGGACAATTTACCATTTATTTAATCGAGCATTATCAAATCCAATCATTAATCATCCCATGTCTGAAGACCATTCAATGGGTATCCACTTAGGAATTCATATTTCAACAAGGTTGATATCTATATTCTAAATCATCAACCTATTTTGTTCACCTATCTAACCCTCTTTTATTCATATTGGAATAGACCAATTTTAGTTACTAACTAGTAACCCTTATACTTACATCATTCGTAAGTTCTAGACACCATCATGATTATTTAACCACTCGGCTATACTCAACTTAAAATTCTAGCACTGGAAAAACATAACCTTAGGTTCTTAAATTATATCGTCACATTATCTTATCACAACCACTCCTCCAAACTATATCCTAGTAAGAATGTCTCTTACTTCAACCATACACCATATGGGGTTCACCCCTCTTTAAGATATTAGAGACTATCTTTATAGATTAGGAGTTCACCTAGTTCTTATGTTACTATTCACATTCACATATTAATTCTATAAATCATCAAACAAGTCACACAACCACAAACACCCATCAAAGGTTCCACATATAAGATAATAACACATAATTATATTATTAATACAATACTTTAATATCTGTCCACATAACCTCTACTAATTCATAGGTATTCAATTTGGGTGACCGCATTAACCCCCTAATTCTATTTTCTGTTCATACTTTCAAGTCTAACACTCTTTACCCAAACCATTTAAACTTGACCCTTCTACACCTACATTTACAAATCTATCGAACCATTTTAAGATACCTTACCTTTCCACGCACGTTTCTATCAAGTAGCCAGATAAACTGTCCCGTCTACTTAACCAACCCTTACAACACTCAACATGAGTAACTTCACTATCATAGTCTTTACTTCGCATTTACGCCTCATTAACATTTCTTAACTGTATGTAATGGGTTATGTTAGATTACTATGCACAACTAACGTGAACTTCAATTAAACCATTTAACCCCTTTTTTATGGTATTTACCCCACAATATACATTTAATACGATTATGTTCGTTCAACTAATTATAATTTTCACCATATTCTACCAAAATCATGCCACAAATATCGTACCAACTGAATACAACAACAATCCATGATAATATTTATGCCTAACCTGACTTTTATCAATTTCATCCATCCAAATACCGTGCCCGAAGGCCTAAGACATGGAATCTCCCAACATTACTATTAGTATTATATGCATCAAGCCCAAAATCTATAACAATTAACCTCAACCTACCTCATAGATGAATCTTGAAGCTACTGAGAGGCGAAGGTTGTCCCACACGTGCTAACCATATTCCGATGTCGGGCTCCTGCCGTGTATGCCTCAAACTGCCCTCATGAAGTGAGGCCTTTGAAATTTTCTAGCTATGGAGATAAGGTTTATTCAGAGTGTTTTAAGTGGAGAAAAACAACCTAGGATCTTGAAAAATAAAAAGGGTTTTAATGAAATTCGGGATGGCCACTGCCAGGTTACCGTTGCCACAGTTAAATTATTGCTGCAGTGGTAAGTTACAGACTGGCCCATTATCTTTTGAATTCTCAGGCCACTTATGTTGGGCCTCATTTTTTCCCCAAGAATTAAACTCTGTCAAGTCCGGTAAGATTAATTTATTTGTTATATGATTTTTCTTGAATGTTTTTCAACATAAAGATATTTTGGGTCGTTATATGTAAACCTAAATGGCTTTTCGCACTTGTTTAAGTAATACCCTCAAGTAAGTTTTCTCTTCTCCTGATCCTTGCATTACGAACCCCTATCTTGGATGGATTATTGTCTCAAGCTATTAAGTGAAGGTTGATAGCTCCAAGTCTCTGTTGTTTATTCCCTTTTCCCATCCGTTACCCCTCATTTCGTCAGTCGTAAAGATAAGGCGAGTTTGAGTATAAGCCTCCGTTAGAAAGAAATCATACTGAAGAAAACAACAATACAACCATGAACACTATTTGAGAATCACTTCAGACTACGAACAGTACTTTGTTAATTTGTCATGGTTACCACAACCCTAGTTGTGGTGTTTAGCTACTCATAATTGCAAGAACATAAAAAGCATTTTGAGAAGAAAGCATAATTATGATCTTACAAGTATAAGATGAAACCTCCAAAATATCACTTTGAATTAAAACCCTAAAAGTTGATGTTTGTAATTTTAAGAACAAGAATATGCCTTGAAATAATTAACCCTATAGGAGTATTTATAGATAAAATAAAAATTTATCCTAAACACACAAGGATTTGCTGAGTCGGTTCCTCGGACAGATAAAGGTACATTCGTGGTTACATCCCACGATTGTCCTTGAAGCTCGTAGGATTGCTCATGAATTTGTCAATTTTTAGATCTTGACTGGTATGATGCTCAGTACGAGCTCGTGGTATTATTGTACGATCTTGGCTTCCTCTCGTAGCATCTACTTTTGATTTTTCACTTTCCAGAATACTTCTCCCATGATCCTCAGTACGATCCCATGGTATCATCCTACGATCATGAGATCCTCTCGTTTGATCCTCTTTAAACTTGACATCTGCAACTTTTAATTTTGGACTCCTCACCTATCATCAGTTGCATGATTGTGACATCTTGGTACAATAGTGGGAATCTTTGTCTGATTATCAACTCTCAGGTTCAATCCACGACAACTATGGTACGACTATGGTTAGATCCCATGATTGTGCAAAGTCTCCATTTGATGCGTGTAAGTCCAAAAATCTGTACTTTCCTTCTCCGGACCTATTTGACCTGCAAATACCACAAAACCACCTCATATCCACATAAAAATGGCTTTGTATCTGCAAATATTCATAGTTTTAAGTGTCGAAAGTTCATGGCACATCACAGTGTCATAAGTGTAAAGAGCATCTAGTATAACTCCGATAAACTGAAAATACATGAATTTTTCTCAAAAAGTAAATAAAGTCAAAACTAACATACGAAGTGGTACGAAATCTGCCCCGAACTCTGGAGCTTACCAGTACCTCAAATATCCACAATGAATAGCAGAAGATCAGCCATCACGGGTCACACTGGTACTGGAATCTACATCGAAAGGGCACAAAAGTAGGAGTTAATATGGTCCACTTCTACTCAGTTGGTATCATAGGACGACTAAGCAAAGTAGAAAACTAAACAAGTAGAAGATACTATGAGCACGTTCCACCTGAAAATAAAAAAGTTCCCAAATGGTAGCTCACACCGTCTCCACTAACAGCTTTACAATATAAAGTCTAAAGTGGAAATTACACATAAAATTTATAAATGGAGAATATAAGTAAACGACAACAAACACACAGAGAAATAAAAATGATGCAATGCAATGATAGTGGGATAATGATGAATGATTGAAAACCATTGCATGACTTTCTGTACACACCTTCTGAGCCTCATCGCTTCCAAAATAGGTCCCATAGGAAGTTCGCAAATCCTATACTTTCTTAAATCTCAATATCAATCTGAATCAACCTTGCTGGCTAGTGTTCATGACCAATGGTTTTTATAAAGTGTTTCATTTTCTCTCAAAATCAGTATTTCTCGGTGGTACCAGTGTCTCATGAATACGTATGTATGAAATGAGGATGTAATGCTCACAACCAATCAGTATAAAGATGATAATCAATTCAATACATATAAATGACCCCAAAATCAACTCAATATGTCAGTAATTCATGATATTAGCCATCGCTCGGCACCACTAAAATGAATAGTCTAGTAGGACATCATTAATATTATTTCAAAACCCCTTACTCGGGCATTGCTATAATAATTGAGGCAAATAATGATGAAATAAGGCCTAAAATATCTATTCAAGTCCCCCCACAGGCATCACAAAAATAATAATGGTTTTTAATGCTAAAATAAAGCCTACAAATATCAGATATAAACCTCACTCAGGCATCACAACAATAGTATCTCTTGAGTCAACAACAATATACCAATAAGCCCCCACATGGGCACACAATAACAATAATTTTCTCGAAATACAACTCCCAAGACGAATTCCCTAACCCATAGCTGCTTTACTTGAATGCTTAACTACCCAGCCAATTTGAAGAAAGTTAAGCCATAACCTACCTCAAAGAGTCAAAAATACAAGCCTAAACCTTTCGACTCAGAGCCTTTCCTTTTCGAGTAGTCTCGAAATGAACTAAAATCTATCAAAAATGTAATCTACACATTAAAAGGGAACTAATGATATTCATATTAGCTATATTTAAATCAGGTCCAAAAATAGTTCAAAAAATAGGTTCACAATCAAAAGGGGTAAATTGGGAATTTTATTTTAGAAACATGTTCCCTATCTCAAAAGGAGTATATTCGATAACCCAAAAAAAAATGAGGTTAAATAGATCTTCCAATAGATGAAAACCCAAATTACAGTTTACCGAGCAAAAACCCCCAAAATCTATTTGGAAATCAACTTTTTAAAGCTATTTAGGAGATAAAATCATCACAAATTAATGAAATTAGTAGTTTAGAGTTTATTGATGTGAAACCCTAAAGAAATTACCCCTCCCGAAGCACTAAAGTCCAAAAATAGTGGAAATCACAAAAAATGAGCTATTTATATTGCATAGGTGAATGGTACCTCGCGATAGCGGTCACCACCATGCGATCGTAAGGGTCAATGTTGACTGGCCATTTTGTTGGTCATCAGAATCAAGAGAGAGAGCCTCACCACTGCGGTAGACAAAATATTCCTTCATCACAAACCCGATGGATCTCCCGTAAATGCGATGAAGAAATCCACATGCACAAGATATCAACTATTCAGTTGAAGTTGCATGTTTTCAAAACTTCCAAACAAACCATCAGGATTTGTTTGGGACCATACCAAAGTAAACCAGATAATTTACTTGTCTATTTTGGATATTCCGAACTCAATGGAACCATTAGATTTTTGAAAAGAGATTGTCTACAATAATTTAATTCTCGAGACGTCCCTTAGTCTTATTTTAGCAAGTTTTCGTCAAATGAGTCAAAATACAAAATAAATGATCCGAGCCTAAAATAACTACTCTACTAACCCAAAATCAACATTCTGGATCTAATAAAACTTTCCAAATCACCAACCAATGCTCGAAACATGGAATGTTGACCGAAGTCAAACTTATGGCTTTAAAAGCTTCTAAAAGTCTCAAACTATCCCAAATAACTCCCGAATGCATCAGAGATCGTGCCAACCAATCCCACATCGCACAAATAGCATATAAAATTACAGGGAAGGGAAAATGGCCAAAACACATAAAATGGTGAAATTCACAACTACGGTTATTACATTATACACCACTACAACACTAGTTAATCCTCGAACTAAAAAGTAAATAAAATACCTCAAGCGGTAAAAAGTTGGGGGTATCTATGTCGCATATAAGACTCGACCTCCCATGTAGCCAGCTTAATAGGGCGATGTCTTCACTGTACCTTAATTGAATGAATATTATTAGACCTTAACTTCCTAGTTTGCCTGTCTAGGATAAAAATGGGCTCCTCCTTAAAGGATAAATCATGGTCTAATACAACAGAATCCCACAAAGTCACATATGTATCATCTGGATTGTCCCTCTTTCACATGCAAACATGGAATACATGATTAGCAGTTGATAGATGAGGAGGCAAAGCTAGCCTGTACGCCACATCACCATACTTCTCAAGGATCTCCAAAGGGTCAATGAACCTCATACTAATCTTACCCTTCTTCTAAAAACTCATCACACCGTTCATGGGTGAAACCTTCAATATAGCTCAATATCCAATCATGAAGGCAACATCATAGGCTTGACGGTCGGTATAACTCTTCTGCTTATTCTAGGTAGCCACTAGTCTCTACTGAATTAGTCGCACTCTATCCAGCCAGTCCATCAACAAATATGTACCCCAAGGCCTCACCTAAAAAGAGTCAAACCATCCCAGAGGGTATCTACACCTCTACCCATACAAAGTCTCAAAAGGCACCATCTGAATGTTGGAACGGTAACTGTTATTACAGGAGAACTCCGCTAAGGGTAAGAACTAGTCCCACCAACCACCAAAATCCATAACATATGGTCGACTCATGTCCTCTATCACCTGAGTAGTCTCTCAAACTGACCATCCATCTGAGGATGAAAACCTGTGCTCAAATAAAGCTAAGTACCCAACTCAATCTTTATAGTACTCTAAAAACTCAAGGTAAACTGAGTGCCTCTATCGGTTACAATAGATTTAGGGACACCATGCAATCAAAAAATATGTCTAATGTTGATCGTGGCCAAATTTTTCATATTATAATTCTATCTTATAAGTAATAAATATGTTGATTTGGTCAATCTATCTACAATCACCCAAATATAGTTAAACGTCCCCAAGGTTAGGGTAGGCCAACAATAAAATACAAAGGGATTTGCTCCCACTTCCACTCGGTAATGGGCCTCCTCTACATCGTACCACCCAATAGCTGATTCTAATACTTCACCTTTTGGTAATTCAAAGAGTTAGCTACGAACTTAACACTATCCTTTTTCATACCACCCCACTAATAATGTTGCTTTAGGTCATAGGTACATCTTAGCCGTTCCTGGGTGAATGAAATACCTAGAATAATGCACTTTATCCAAGATAAGTCTAACCTATACACCATCTCTAGGCACACAAAATTGGCCACTACTCCTAAAAAACCAACTGAATAAAGAGATGCAGCCATTGCCTCTCCACTCAACACCCTATAAAAAATCACCCTCAATCTTTTATCATCAAACTAATGAGTTCAAATCTGCTCCATCAAAGAAGACCTAGCCTCAACAAAGGCTAACACATGCCGAGGTGTCAAAATATCATGCCAAACAAATAGGTTAGCTAAGGATTTATCCTCCAAGGCCAAAGGTCGCTCCTATGTCAAAAGATGAGCTAAACTTCTTATACTCTCCGCCTTTCGGCTCAAGGCATCCACAACCTTATTAGCCTTGCTTGAATAATAATGACTAGTGAGATCATAATCCTTAAGCAACACAAGCCAATGTTTATGTCTTATATTATGATCTCACTGAGTGAAGAAGTACTAAAGGCTACGATGATAGGAGAAAATCTCACAATAGACCCCATACAAGTGAGGCCTCCACAACATTTACATAAAGAGAACCGTGAAAAACTCCAAGTCATGGGTAGGGAAATTCATCTTATGAGGCTTCAATTGACAAGAAGCATAAGCAATCACCTTATCCTCATTTATTAATACACCACCCAAACAAATCCCGAAGGCATCACAAAAGATAGTAGGACCTATGCCTTCTTTGGGCAAGATAAAGATAGGGGACAAAGTCAACAACTCCTTGAGTTTTTGGAAGCTCTCCTCACAAGCATCTGACTACAAAAACACAGTCTTTTTCTGAGTCAAATTGGTCAAAGGAGCCGCAATAGAAGAGAAATTCTGCATAATGCATCGATAGTAGCCTTCCAATCCAATGAAACTCTAGATCTATGTAGGACTAGTGGGCCTAGCCCAATCACGAACAACCGCTATCTTTTCCGAATCAACCATAATCCCATCCTTGATCACTACATGACCCAAGAAAGAAATAAAGTGCAACCAAAACTCAAACTTGGAGAATTTGGCATATAACTTCTCATCTCGCAATTCTGAATTACCGCCCTCAACTGTCTAACATGGTCGGCCTCATTCTTGGAATAAATAAAGATATCATCTATGAATACAATCATGAAAAAATCAAGGAAAGGTAGAAATACATGGTTCATCAACTCTATGAACATTATTGGGGCTTTGGTCAGCCCAAATGATATGAACAAAAACTCATAATGACCATACCGAGTCTAAAAAGTTGTTTTTAGAACATCCAAAGCTCTAATCTTCAATTGATGGTACCCGAATCTCAGGTCAATTTCAGAAAAAATGAAGCTGGTAAAATAGATCATCAGTGCGAGTAAGAGGATACTTATTCTTGACCGTCACCTTGTTCAATTACTGATAGTCAATACACATGCACATAAATCCATTCTTTTTCTTCAGAAACAAGACCAGGGCACCCCAAGTAGACATACTAGGTCAAATGAAACCCTTACACAACATATCTTGTAATTGCTTCTTTAATTCCTTCAACTCAGTCGGGGCCATCCTATAAGGAGGAATAAACATAGACTTGTGCACGACTCAAAATCTATAGCAAAGTCAATATCTTGATCCGGAGTAATACAAGGCAAATTTGTAAGGAACATATCCGTAAACTCACTAGCAATACTAGTTCAAAGGAGGCGGTGAAGCAATACTAGTAGTGTGAACATAGGATAAATACTACAAACACCCCTTTTCTACAATACGATGGGCATATAGAAAAGATTTAACTCCATTCAGACCCAAACTAGGCGTACCCTTCCATGCTAACCTTGGCCTACTCAGAGTAGCTAAAGTCATAGTCTTTGCATAACAATCCAAAATTGCATGATAGGGAGCTAACCAATACATACCCAAAATGACATCAAAATCAATCATATCTAGGATAATCAAGTCTACCCAAGTCTCACGTCACGCAGAGGTTACTACACAAGATTGGTACACCCGATCCTCTTGTAAAAAATCTCCTACTGGGGTAGAAACATGAATAGTCACAACAAGAGACTCACATACAACATCAAAACTAGTTGCAAAGTATGTAGACATATAGGAGAATATAGACCCAGGGTCTAATAACACTAGACAAAATGATGGAAAACCAGGATGATACATGTGATGCCTGTATTAAGGGCCTCTACCTCAGGTCTCCCAGTTATAGCATAACACTGACCACTCTCGTTCCCAGGCATAGAGACTCTACATCCACAACTATGAGCTTTTTGAGCTCTATCTCGACTACCTTTAGTACAACCTTTTCCACTCTGTGAACCACATCTGATTGTAGATATATGAGTAGGGAAAAATTAATGTTGAGAAACCTGCGGGACAGGACCTGATACACGCCGAGGATGGTACCTCACCAATGACCAATATCCTCACAGAAAAAACACCTCCTACTACCAGACTCACATGGAGAGTACCTAAAAGAACCAAACGCCCACCCTAGCCAGATGAATAAAAATTGGAGCCCCTACCCATATGACCTTACCCCTTTCTACTTGAAGTCGTAGAAACTGATGACCTACTACGAGAACTCTATAAAGCTGCCAAAACTGGCTTACCATGATAAATATGAGCACCTCTTTCAGATAAATCACTACCTCAGGATGTATATCTACTGAAATAACCCTAACGTGAAATCCTCTAAGCACTGCCACTGCCCTGAGTGCTCTGACCAATCGACTCAAGCAACTTGGAATGCTATACTATATTCTTGAAAGAAACCCTTGAGATTACTATCTGAGTTGTAGAAAACTGATAAAAGTTAGACAAACCCTTGACAAACATCTTTACCCTCTCTGACTCAATAGAGATACTATAGTGGCATAGCTCGATAGTGCATGAAAATGTGCCTCATACTCTGCAATAGTCATGGAGCCTTATTCCAGGTGATCAAAATCATATCTCATTTGATACCTCACACCATCTCAACTAACAGTTCTACAATATAAAATCTAAAGAGGAAATTACACACAAAATGTATATATGGAGAATCTACATACATGACAACTACACACAAAATGTATGTATAGAGAATCTAAGTACACGACAACAAACACATGGAGGAATACAAATGATACAATAAAATGCAATGACGGTGGGATAATGATGAATGATTTAAACCCATCGCAGGACATTTTGTACACACCTTCTGAGCCTTAGCGCTTCCAAGAGAGGTCCCATGAGGGGGTTTGCAACTCATATACTATCTCAAATCTCAATCTCAATCGCAATGAACCTTGCCGGATAGTGTTGATGACCAATCAGTTTTATAAAGTGTTTTATTTTCTTTTAAATCAGTAGTTCTCAGTGGTACCAGTATCGCATTAATATGTATGTATGAAATGAGGATTCAATGCTTACAACTAATCAGTATGAAGATGATAATCAATTCAATACATATAAAAATAAGCCCAAAATCAACTTAATATGTCGGTAATTCATGATATTAGCCCTCGCTCGGCATAACTAATAAGAATAGTCAATTAAGACTTCAATAATATCATTTCAAAACCCCTTACTCAGGCATTACTATAATGATTGAGGCCAATAATGATCAAATAAGGCCTGAAATAACTATTCAACCCCCACACAAGCATCACAACAATAATAATGGTTTTTAATGCTAAAATAAGGCCTACAAATATCAGATAATGCCCCCACTCAGGCATCACAACAATATTAACTCTTAAGTCAACAACAAAACACAAGTAAGCCCCTACATGGGCACACGATAACAATAATTATCTCAAAATACAACTCCAATGACTAATTCCCTAACCCATAGATATTTTACATGAATGGTTAACTACCCAACCCATTCTGAAGAAAGTTCAGCCATAACCTACCTCAAAGAGTAAAAATCGAAGCCTAGACCCTTCATCGTGGAGCCTTTCCTTTTTGAGAAGTATCAAAATGAACTAAATCTATCAAAAATATAATCTACACATTAAAAGGTTACTTATGATACTCATATTAGCTATATTTAAAACAGGACCAAAAATAGTTCAAAAAATAGATTCAAAATCATAAGGGGCAAATCGGAAATTATATTTTGGAAACATGTTCCCCATCTCAAAAGGAGTCTATTTTCGAGAACCCAATTAAAAACGACGTGAAATAGATCTTCCAATCGATAAAAACCAAAATTATAGTTTATCGAGGAAAAACCTCAAAATCAATCATATCTAGGATAATCAAGTCTACCCAGGTATTACACAAAATTAGTACACCTGATCCACCACTAAAGAATCTCCTACTAGGGTAGAAATATGAATAATCACAACAAGAGACTCGTATACAACATCTAAACTAGTAGCAAAGTATATAGACATATAGGAAAAGGTAGACCCAGGGACTAATAACACAGAAGCTAAATGATGGAAAGCTAGGATGATACATGTGATGCCTGCATTAGGGGCCTCTACCTAAAGTCTCCCAGTTATAGCATAACACTGACCACGCTCGCTCCTAGACATAGAAACTCTGCATCCACTACTATGATCTCCCCGACCTCTACCTCAACCACCTCTAGTACCACCTCTTCCACTTTGTGAACCACCTCTGACTGCAGATATATGAGTAGGTCAAAACAAAAGTCGAGAAACATGTTGGGCTGGACCCGGTATAGGTCGAGGGCCACACCGATGACAAATATCCTCAAATACTTAACACCTCTACTACCAGACTCCCACGAAAAGTGCCCAGAAGAACCTGAATGCCCGCGATAGCCAGATGAATTAAAACTGGATCCCCAACCCTCATGTCCTGACCTCTAGCTACTTGAAGTCATAGAAACTATAAACTTACTACCATAACTCTCTGAAGCTTTCTGAACTAGTTTTCCATGATAAACATAAGCACCTCTATCGGAGAAATCAATACCTCAAGATGCATGTCCACTGAACTAACCATGAAGGCAGATCCTCTTAGCACTACCACCAACCTGATTGCTCTGACAAATCAACTAAAAAAACTTGGCATTCTCTACTATATTCTTGAAAGAAGCCCCTGACATCACCATCTTAGTTATAGCCAACTGATAAAAGTTTGATAAACCCTTGACAACTTTCCTAATCCTCTCTGACTCAATGGAGATACTTGCAATGACATATCTCGATAGTGTACAAAAATATGCTTCATACTCTAAAATGGCCATGGAGCCCCACCCCAGATGATCAAAATCATATCTCATTTGATACCTCAAACTATAAGGCACGAACCTCTTTAGAAAAGCCTCAGAAAACTGGGTCCATGTCATAGCAGGTAAATAAAAAGGTATACAACTCGGTAGAGACCTCCACTACAGTCTGGCAACTTTAGTCAACTAATAGATTATATAAGAAACACCATGAGACTCAAGGAATCCAAGGTTATGCAACAACTCCTGATGGTCAAGCAAAAACTCGTAGGCGTACTCTCCAATGGCACCATTAAACTTGAGAGGAGCCAAGCAAAAGAACATCTCAAACCTTTTCTAATCATCAAAAAACATCAGAAAACCCAAAGTAATAGGAGGAACAAAAAATCTAGTAGGCAGTGAGTTAATATATGGGGGGATACCACAGAAAATGGTTGTACCCTTGAAGTCGGGAAACCATAAGTTGGAACCTACCCTGGAGTACACTCGAAGGAAAACCAGTCTGGGGAACACTATCTAGATGACTCAACGAATGAATCAATAAATGTTGTAACGTTGGGGTAGTAACTAAAACTTGTGTGACCTAAGCTGATTTGCATGCTCTGTCTGATTAACATCCTCAGGATAATCAACCACAAGCTTGGTAAGGGCCTCCCTAGCACGTCCTCTAGCTGGAGAAACTCCTCGTGCCCGACCTCTACCACTGGGTCGGTCACAACCCCCATCTCGCTCTTTGACTGGGTATCCACCAACGGGGGCTGAATCAGCATCCCCAATATCCCTGGATTTAGTCCTCACCATCAGCACAAAAAAGATTGAAATACAAGTTTAGAATATTGGGCATTAACAACCTTCACAATAAGAAATCAAATTAGGGAAGTTTATCCTAAAGATATCTTATAGCCTCTCAAAGATTGATACAGGCAATAATGTATCAATCCGCGAGACTCTACTTGACATCCTTCTCTTACACTTATAAGAAAGATGAATCTAGTTCTTTGATACCAATTTGTCATGATCCAAAAGTTAAGGTCATGATGACACATACCTCAATCCAGCCTTGGTAGGTAAGCCAAAACCCAAAAGAAAAAGACAATTTGATAAATGAAGAAAATAGTAGATATGAGACTTCTAGAATGAAGTCAGGCAATAATATTTAAAATAACATAAGAATATGAATGAAAAATACATAAATCAAAAGATACTAGTGTCATAAGTGAATAGAGCATCTAGTACAACTCTAAAAAATCAAAAATACATGAATCTGTCTCCGAAAGTAAATAAAGATAAACTAAGATCAAAAGATGTCCGAAATTTGCCCCATACTCTGGAGCTCACCAGTACCTGAATATCCATACTGAATAGAACAAGATAAGCCACCACGATTCGAACATATACTAGGATCTGCACCTAAAGGGCGTAGAAGTAGAAGTAAGTACGATCCACTTGTAATTTGTAGGTATCATAGGCCGATTGAGCAAAGTATAAGACTAATCATGTAAAAGATACAATGAGCATATTCCACCTGCAAACAAAAAAGTACCCAAACGGTAGCTCACACTGTCTCCACTAACAATTCTACATTATAAACTCTAAAGAGGAAATTACACACAAAATTTATATATGGAGAATCTAAAGTACACGACAACAAACACATAGAGGAATACAAATGATGCAATGCAATGCAATGATTGTGGGATAATCATGAATGATTGAAAACCATTGCATTACTTTATATACACACCATCTGAGCCATAGCGCTTCCAAGACAGGTCCCATGGGGGGTTCTAACTCGTATACTTTCTCAAATCTCAATCAACCCATCCGGCTAATGTTCATGACCAATGGTTTTATAAAGTGTTTCATTTTTTTTCAAAATTAGTAGTTCTCAGTGGTACGTACCAGTATCTCATGAATACCTATGTATGAAATCAGAATGTAATGCTCACAACCAATCACTATAAAGATAATAATCAATTCAATACGTATATAAATGAGCTTAGAATCAACTCAATATATAAGTAATTCATTATATTTTCCCTTGCTCGGCACAACTAAAATGAATAGTAAAGTAAGACATCAATAATATCATTTCAAAACCCCTCACTTTGGTATTACTACAATGATTGAGGCAAATAATGATCAAATAAGGCCTAAAATATATATTCAAACCCCCACACAGGAATCATAATAATAATAATGGTTTTTTATGCTCATATAAGGCCTACAAATATCAGATAAAGCCCCCACTCAAGCATCACAACAATAGCATCTCTTATTCAATGACAATATACGAATATACCCCCACATGGGCACACGATAATAATAATTATCTAGAAATACAGCTCCTATGAATAATTCCCTAACCCATAGCTGCTTTACGTGAATGTTTAACTACCCAACCCAGTCTAAAGAAAGTTAAACCATAATCTTTCTCAAAGAGTAAAAAATCAAAGCCTAGATCCTTTAAAATAAATCTTTGAGCCTGAACTAAAAATGCTACTAACTCAAAATAGACATTCCAGGTCTAATGAAACTATCCAAATAACCAACCAATTCTTGAAATATGGAATGTTGGCCGAAGTCAAACTCATGGCTTTAAAATCCTCTAAAGTCTCAAACTCACCCAAATCACTCCTGCACACATCAGAGACCGAGTCAATCAACCCCACAACTCATAAATAATATATAATAACTTCAGGGATGGGAAAATTGTCAGAACACAGAAAAAGGTGAATTCACAACTATGGTTGTTACAATTTACCATATAGTTTTCTATTGGTAGAAGTAAATGTCCCGACCCAAATTAGGCACGTGATGGAACCTGTTACACCTTCTAGTATAGGTAAGCCTATCCCAATCTGAATTCAAAATTTATGCAATACAAAAATAGAAGAAGAGAGAATAAACCCAAAATATAAATATATATGGAAGAAGTAAATATTCAAGATACAACCCAGGTCTGGTTGACACTAGTACAAGCCTCTAATGTAGAATCGGAATAATAATCTTCTAGAATATCTTTGATGAGAATAAAGCATAATACATAAATAGAGATATCTAATGGCCTCACCATAGAGCCAGAAATCTATCACATAAGGACTTACCAGGTCACAACACAAGCATCAAAAGGCCAAATTCTCAATAAAGTCGAATATCTATATTTTCGAACTTCCTCTACACCAATGACTGAGTCAAACATAATAGAAGTTCTTAACCTACCCTACTAATGTAAACATGACCAAGGCACCACAAGACATTGGCTACAACCACAAGACCAAATATGACCCTCAAGCCTACCAAATCCCAAAGGACCCATAAATCACATAACAAACCATGAAAACACTGAATCAACCTACCTACGGCCGATACTATCTCTACCAAATCAAACCACACTATAGCCATAGGCTAAAGTTACAAAGCCAAAAATCGGTACCAAAACTACACAAAACCTCAAAAGTCACACCTAGCATACTAAAGGTGCTACACTATGGTTATACCCATATGCTCAACCCTCTAAGGCAACTGAGAATCACCATAAAATGCTCTATATACCATAGACATGAAATCTCTAAAAGACACTGAAAACATATGCAACTCATCACCATAGCCCATGTAGTCCTCAATGCTCAAGTATCATTAATCAGTCAGAAGCTCAACATTTCGGTAGCACGAAAAACCTTTACGAACATACATACATAAGAAATTAATCCCAATAACACATGAAGTCCGTAATATACAAAATCCATCAAACAACTCGAAGCCCTCAATAATCTGGTAGAACAAGTAGACCTTCTGACCCTACACACATAAGAAATCCCTTATATTAGGGACGATCAACCAATAAAAGAAGTGCAACAACCACTATGACATCATTGAAAGACGCCCACATCATCAATCAGAATTCGAGGGGAAACCACCACCTGACTCTACACAAGCTACCAATGAACCACACAATCAGGACTTTAAATTTTCTAACTAGAATCTATAGATAAATTCTGAATGAATCAAATATCTTTATGTACAAAAATCCTTATCTTTTCCTTAACGCTCTTCCCATTCAGTATTCTTCAACATAAGAACTATGGAATAGTAACACATACTCAAACTAGAACTCATGAGCAAAAATATCCCATTAGGCTACTTAGCTAAAAAAGTCACATTAGCTACAAGTAAATTTTCCATTCCATTCAAAACTCTTTTTGAAACAAGTGAGAATTATCATGAGCTGAAATCTTTCAAATCTGACCGAAGAGTGTCTCAATACCAAATAGTGTATTCACGCAAGCAAAGGCAAAATACTAAGGAAGTAATAAATAATGAGGCCTGAATGCCTGAAATCTTTCCTTATCCAACTAGAATCTTTTACTCGCAATCCTTTCGAATCAATCATGCCATAAGTCTAGCCTATTACAAGGACCATCACTACTAAGTACCACTAGGCTTACTACTATCTTAAATGCCAAACCATAAGACCAATCCATTCTATGATCTGAAAGTGCCAAAACCTAGAATCGATCCACCACTATTCTACAACATAACCATCATAGACCTCATACCCAAATACACCAAAAATCACATTACTCAAAGAGATCAAATCAAATCTAGTAATATACTCTGAACGAGTCCCAACATAGGATCGGCAAACCTGATCCACCACTAAGGAAACATCTATGGTTATCAAATATCAACAGCTCTAGTAGAAACTCATGAAATCATATCAAGACTCAATGCTGAAAAAATAAACACATAGGAGAATGTAGAACCACAGTCAAATACCGCTAAGGCATAACATAGGCATCGCAAGAATCATACCTGTATCTACTGTACTAGAAGCTCCTACCTTGAGTCCATTCTGCGGGACATGACACCAGGATGTGTTATCTCCTGGAGCAATTGGTGAAGCATCTCTCTATCTAACCAATGGGCAATCCCTCCTATAATGCCCAAGATCTCTACATAAGAAGCAACCTAATAAAGTTGGAACCTGCTGATCTAGACCTGAAGAACCTAAATGACCACTATGATCTAACCCTCTCCAAGCATAACTACGAAGATCCTAACCTCTATCATACATATCGCTATGATTATCAAATCCCTGGGCCGTCTGTCCTGCCCACCTCTCATATCTCCATATAAACTCCTCTAAAATCACTAGAGCAAATTGATCCCACGAAAGAGGAGGTGATCCAACTAGTCCACTCTCTACATAAGTGTTCCACCCCTATCTAGATAGCCTAAAGAACAAAAAGGATGTGAAGTATACTCCATTAGAATCCACCAAGCCCAACCTGTGCAATATTTCACGGCAACCAAGCAAGAACATATAAGCATCAAACCTAAGATTTCTATCGAATCGAGGGGGCTCTGTCCTCATTAACTCTACAAATCTAATTTGTCTTTCCATGGACATAAAAAGTAAGGTCACTGGATGTGGAACAATTCCTAGAAATTTCTCATCAACACTGGGAGAAACAGTAGGAATCGCAGATGCATCTACAGTCTGAAGCACTGAAGTAGCATCCTGAACCAAAATAGGAGCCACCTCTAAAGGAAACCCAACACTCGAACTAAACAATCCTCAAACATAGGTATGGTCACGGGTAGTGTCTGAACTAGCCTCAAACCCTCTAACTCACTAGAACTACCACTACTAGTAACCTTAGGGCCTAAAGAGGCAACTCTAACCTAGCCTTAAGCTAGTCCGGACATCCCAATCCAACCTCTACCTCAAACTCTACCCCTACCGTGCACTGAATACATGGTCTCTGAATCTCTAGCCATGGAAGAATGTGTGCTCATCATTTGTGAGATAATGAGTAAGAAGTTTTGAGTTATACAAAGAAATGAATGGACGATAAAGAATAAAGGAATGGATTTCTCCTAAAGTCATGTAGCCTCTCAAAGATAACAAACATCTCCACACAGATCCTCAAGACTCTACAAAACTCATCTTGTACTAATGAGACCAACGAACATGGGGCTCTGACACTAATTTATCACGACCTAAATTAGGCACGTGATGGAACCTATTACACCATCCAGTATTGGTAAGCCTATCCCAACCCTAATTTAAAATGTATGTGATACAGAAGTGGAAGAAGAGTGAATAAACCCAAAATATAAATATATATGGAAGAAGTAAATATTCAAGATACATCCCAGGTCTGGTTGTAACTATCACAAGCCTCTATTATAGAATAGTAATAATAATCTTCTAGAATATCTTAGATATGAATAAAGCATAAGACATAAATAAAGAGATCTGAGAAGTCCTGAACTCACACAACTACTACCTAGATCTCCACAATGCTAATATCGAAAGAAGATGATCTACAAACTTCTACTTGGCCCAATACTTGCAAGGGGTGCATAAAAACAAGAAAAAAATAAATAAATCAAGAGTGAGTATGAAACCATATATACTCAGCAAGCATCGTCAATAACCGACTCTAATCCAAAGTGATAGCAAGAATAACCACCCCAACTACCCAAGGTTTTCCAAACAGTCTATACCCCGCCAAATCACAGTACCTTATCCTATCAGGATAGCCCAACACAACAATAAACAAACATATTAAAAATAGGGTAGGCACACTAATCCAGGTGAGTCAACACTATTTATTTATACCCAAGCACAAGGAAATACATTTATGAAGAAGACTCACAAGTACATTATAACAGGCTTAATTAATTATTCTTAACCAGTACTATGGGATAGCAACAGGGAGAGTGTATATATATATAAGGGTGTATCTTATACTACCAAAAGGTGCTACACAACTATCTCTTAGATCAAGCCATCGTCATACCCCCACATCTCATAATATCTCAACCTCCCAGTCAATATAAGATAATATAAGTTAATGTAATAAAGTGAAATGAATGCTCAAATACAATATCACAAACAAGGTCATAACACACAAATACAACACAGTAGTAAATACTAACAAAGTATCAAATAACACAAAGAAAGCTAATGCAATGCAAATGATGCAACACAATATAGTGATAATGATGGGATGATGATGAATCTTTTAAAGTTATCTCATAACTTTCTGTATATACCTATCGAGCCTCAATAATTCCAAGTAGGACCCACGGGGGGTTCACAACCCATATACTTTCCATATTCTCAATCTCATGTCTCAAAATCAACCTTACCGACATATTTCTCGGTATAGGCATTTTATAAAGTGTGTCATTTTCTTACAAAATAAAAATGTATCAGCGGTACCAATGTCTCATGAATATGTATGAGTGATATGAGGATGTAATACTCACAACCAATCAGTATGAAGATCAAAATCCATTCAATACATGTATAAGTGAGCTCAGAATCAACTCAATATATCAATAATTCATGGTATCCATTTCCACTTGGCATCACAAGAATAAGTAGTCATGTAGTCATCAATCTTATTATTTCCAACCCCTACCTTGGACATCACTACGATGAATATGCAATTAGATTCTCAAATATGGCCTACAATGTAAAGTCAAGCCCCCACTCGGGCGACACAATAGTAGATACCGCATTCCAATACACAGATAAGTCCTATGATGATAAGTCAAGCCCCCACTCGGGTAGCACAATAGTAGACAAAGCATTTAATGTGCAAATATGATCAATAGCATCAAGTCAAGCCCTTAATCGGCGACACAATAATAAATATGGCAATTAAATGCACAATCATAGGCAACACTAACAACTCAATCCCCCACCGGGGCATCACCATCCTAAATACTCTCAAAATCAGTAATAATATACACATAAGCCCCCACTCGGGCACACAATGATAAATAACAACAATCCCAATAACAACATATCGTGTAACTACCCAAACCTAGCTTATTCCATACGATAAGTCTCATCCACTATTACAAGTCCATTTATACCCTAAGTATTCTGTAAAGGTCATTAAGCCTCGATCGTCATACTAAGAATCCGCTAAACAAGATTCAAGCTGTAAAATAGGTATTCGATACTAACATTTCAAGATCACTAAGTTATCTATCTACATTCCACTCTAAGGATAATTACAAGCAATAATACAAACTAAGAAAGGCAATAATCTAATTATAATCCACCAAAATACTGGCACCCACAGAGATGCATGCCATTTCACCTAAGTGGGACCCCTAATCCTAAAAGAATCACAAAATAAAAACAAACAAGCATACAACACATAAACGCTTTTGAAAGAGTCAAGGTACATGTTAACTTGCCTTAAATGAAGATCTGCAAGTTCAAACACAGGCCAAAACCTCAGCCAGAAGCTCAACTTTCTCGAATCAACACCAAATACGTCTAATCTAGTCAAATATGTCATCTACAAGTTAAAAGGAAGCTAATGATACTCATATTTACCATATTTGAGATGGGTCAAAAATGAACCTCAAAAACTGGTTTTGAAAATGAAGGGGAAAAATAGGAAATTTATTTTAAAAACACATTCCCCAAGGTTAAAGGAACATAAAGCTGAAAATCCACTCAAAAATAAATTTAAAAACCGTTCAAATAGAAGAAAAACCATTTTCAAGTTTTACCGGTAAAACTCCAAAAATCAATCAAAAATCGAAAAGTGTAAAAATGAAATTTTGGTTTGAAAATCATAATCCTCAAGTGAAAAGGACTCTGTGGGTGAATACCCAAGCAAAAATGATTAAGAATCAAAGCTCAAATCAAAGAAATAAAAAATTTTCAATTGGGTGAAAAACCCCAAAAATCGTCTTTTGAAATCTTTGATTTAGAAGAATTTAGATGATAAAGCTGGTAGGAAATGATTTAGAATTGACCTAGAAACTTACCCGCACGAACTTATGCAAGAAATCTACCCCAAAATCTTTCCTCCTGAGCTCCCAATATGATAAAAATGGTGAAAATGAGTAAAAGTAGATAAAATTCCAAATTTGGGGCTGTTTTCAGCATGGTTGACCATGCATTGACCGCGGCCAACTATTGACCAACAACCAATAATTTCAAAAGGCTTGTTTTTAACCTTTGGAACTCATCCGAAACACTATGAACATGAATCAATAGTAAAAATTGATCATATAACACGTTCTGGATCCAATAGAATCATCATATTTGCGAAAAAAGGTCGTTTACAATAAATTAACCCTCAGGACCCCTTTAGACCAAAATACACTATTTTTCAAATGGATGGTCGAAATTCAAATAAAAGCTCCAAACAACCACGCTACCAACCCAAAATCGACGTTCCAGATTAATAGAACTGTCAGAATCCTCATTCAAGACTTGGATCACAAAATGTTGACCGAAGTCAAACCTATTCTTTTAAGAATACTCAAAACCACAAACTCAAATAAAAAACTTATGAATGCATCGGGGACCGTGCCAAAAATCCCCACACCTCATAAATAAGATAAAGCAACCTCGGGGAGGGATAAAATGGTAAAAAAATAGAAAATTCTAAATTTTAGTGCGAGGGTTACTATAGTAAAAATGAAAGAACAGATTTATATTCACGAGTTAAATTTAGTGGCAAATATAGGTTAGAATTTAGACTTATAATTGAACTTCCATCTTCCCTTATTCACTCTATATGTATAAGGAGGTCTATTTCATATTTTATATAGCCTTGCTAATCGAGCTTAACGCATAAAAAGTCACAATTAAAACCTAGTTTAGTATTTTGTCTTCTTTTAATAATCTTATAAGTAAATTTATGTTATACTATATATATTCTTTACCATGAGTTAAAATGCGTAGTGATTAAAAAGGCACAATTTAAACCTAGTTAAATATTATTTCATCTTCTTTTGGTATTACCTATTAATATTAGAATCTATGTGATGCTCAATCCACATTAAAAATAATTAATCATTGTAAATCATTTTCTTATCTATTTGATCTCATCAAATCAGACAATATTTAACAAATTACAATGTAAATTTTATATCCACACACAATACACTAAATATATTTAATAACATCCAACAAATCTTTTTGAAGGTATTGGTTTATTAATAGACATATTTATGAACCTTGAAGTATTTTAATATTTTATAAAATAATTTACTCGTTAAAATTTGCTTAAGAGATATTGCGAAATAAGAATTTTTTACTATCAACATATATTTGAATTTTATATGTTGTTAAATTTTTTATGCTAAATTATAATCAAAGATAAAATAAATGTAAGCTAATGACTTTGAGTCTTATAATCAAGCCCTTTTGTACAATAACTTTAGGGGCTTTTCCAATCCGGTCAAAATTTCTATAAAAGTTGAATTGACAAGATAAACAATCATCATCATCATCATTGAAGAAAAATTTAAAGATATAAAATAACAAAAAATATAAAACACAATGAGCATCAATTTTAATAAACTAGTAATTGGATAATCACATCAAAGTGTGTTCAAGAACATTCATCTATATGAACGGTTCTTATAGAGTTTGGAGATTTCAATCTTGACTCCTAGTAAATGGTCTTGATGAAATTGTACTGACATCAAAGTTTGTCCCATCAGAAACAATCGATGGAGCCACCCAAGAAAACATCTATATAGGACCACCAGAAGGGTCCAAAAGATGAGTTGTTGGTACCTTAGAGTTGGTCCCACCAAGTTCCATCAGAAAAATATTGGGTTGAAAGGCGTTCAATGCAGAACCCTTCTTATGAGTCCTTTTTTCCATCACTTCACGTATCTTCTTGAGATTTTCATTCATCACAAAACATAGATCGTTGAGATCACAAGGGTGGATGTCAACAAATATATTTTTACCCTTCAACACTTCACACATCATGTTCTTGAGTTCTCTTACACTGTGTTCCTTTCTTTCCTTGTGGAGTTTTTTCTCCATCCCCCTAGATATGTCTTGAGGGGATGAAACTGGAGAGAACTGTGTCTTTATCGACGGCTATCAAATTTTTTTTTTGTTATGGTGTGGTTCTTTGCCTAGAATTGGCTCCTATTTGTAGGGAAAATATAGATTATGTAAATTTCTGAATAGTTTAAATTTATGGATTCTGACTTGTCAATGCTAACTATTTTGGTATGAAACTAAATGAGGGTTTATTACATACCAAGTTAACAATTATCATCTTTGAAATATATCTAATTTATGACTCCAGCCTTATGTTAACCAATTTTATCAGGTCAAACTTTCTCATTAGTACAATAATTTAGTGTGGTTTAAATATGAGTAAGTTGCATTCACAAAAGATGGTAATAGAGTAATAACATGGGTTTGATAACTTGTTTCAGTCATCAAGAAAATTACATTTTGTATATTTTAATTTATGTATGTGGAAAATTGAAGATCATAATAAGCAAATATTTTAAATTTTACCTAAGTATTTTGAAGTATCCATTGAGATTGTATTATAAAATTCATAAAAATAATTTTTTTAATACATATAAATATTTATTGAATATTACATGGTGATAGTTTTTGCGGTGTTTACACAAGCACATTATTATTATTTTATCAATTTTAAAAGAACCATTTTTAGTATAATTTTTTTCTACTTTCAAATATATTAAAACTAAAATCTTGCTTACATTTTTTATTATTGTCCGGTACTCACCAAAAAATCACTCGGCTCATAATTTTTAATGAAAGGTTGAGTATGAAACACGTCTACTCAGCGATCATCATCGACAACCAACCCTAATCCAAAGTGATGGGAAGAACCACCACCCCAACCATCCAAATTATCAAAATAAACTTGCATATTAAAAGTCCGAGCTTAATCTATCATATAGCAACAATTAACAAGGTAGCCAAACTAGTTCAATTAATACAGATACACATAAGTTTAATATCAATAGTACTAGTAATAAGTCACATCAGGACATTATTTCACCAACACAATATATTATATCCTCTCACCATGCCAAACAATAAATTCAGGATAAGATAGGGAAAATGCATATCACACAACCAACAAATATGATGTAACAATCTCAACAGATCAAGCCATAACCAATACACAACATGTAATAATGTCTCAATCATAGTATCACCCAATAGAAAATGCAATTCAATGCAATGCAATGCAGTGATATGAGATGAAATGCAATGGCCAAAGTACAACCTATTTACACTTTTATGCCTAAGCTCTAGGTTAGGACCAATGGGGGGTTCACAACCCATATACTAATCAGAATCTTATAAATTAACCTTGCCAGAACTTTCCTCAGATAAGGCATTTTATAAGTTGGTTCATACACTTTTGCAAATAATCCAAGTTACATAGTAGTACCAGTTTCATGAAAATGAGTGATGAATCTATATGCATGATCATGGAAAAATCAATAATGTATAATAATCAGTCAAAAATGGTATAAATGAATCCAAATCACTCGAATCTTAGTAAATCATGATACAAGATATTGCACGAGTGTCACAATAATAATAAGAAACTATTAATACTTAAACAAGACCAACACCATTCCTTGCACATGCATTGCAATGATAATATTCTTCAAAATTAATAATAAGGTTCACGCAAGTATCCACGTGGGCATCAAAATAACATTAATCAACCCAAATAATGCAAACATATAGGACTGACCCAAATGATAGTCTGCTATACATGATAAGTTTCCACCTTTTCCAATTATGACACAATTAGACTCAACTACTCAGAAGGGAAATATACTTATCAATAAGCATGTTCAAAAGTTTCATTTCATTCACAAAACACAGTAATTATGCCTAGATTCCTCCTTTTAACATTTTATTTAAAACTACAATCTATATATACCCTATGTGATTACGAAAACCCAATCATTCAAACAACAAATTTATTTAGGATCAATAAGTCATTTATCCACTATTTATCATAAACATATCAACAAGTAGAGAGAAAAGTTAAGATGTTCATTTTATTACTTTTAACCCATCAATAGAATCTGGTACCCACATAGATGCTCTCAATCTCACATATACGAGACCACCAAAGCCCCAATGATTATCAAAACACTAGCAACTAATTTTCAAAACCCAAATCACGGATCATATAGGCACCTACCCTCCTAGATAGGAGAACCCTAACCATCCAACCACTCATTTAATAAGGAAGATAAGCAAAATACTTATTTAAAAGCAAGATGAATCCTTTTAATCAAAATCAACTTCTATTCAGTATATTTGATAAGTAAAAACAATGCAGAAAATAATAAATAGTGAATCCCTAGAACTAATCTAAACTAGTACTAGAGCACTAGACAAGGAACAAAAAAAACAAGGACACAACATTCATGTATGATATAAAGGATAGGAGGTGTTGATGAATAATCATTGTCGCTTCTATAGAAACTCCAACTAACCTGCAACATGTATATACCCTCAAAAGGAAGTATCAGTAAAAACCACATGTATCGGTAGGTGTCTGATAACACTTAAATACACCCTAAAATAAATGTACGTGGTTGATATGTAATATATTAACCCAACTCATGAGTTTGGGTCGATCCAACAGGGAATGAAGAAGGTAAGTTCACCTTCAAGTGTACTAAGACACTAAATGTTTGCACGTAATGAGTAAAATGCGATAAAAGTAAAATAGGGGGATTAGTTTTGGACGTTTTGTATTCAATTTATCAATTTTAATCTTTTTTGGCAAGAATGACTACTAGAAATTTGTAATCAAGTGTTAAAGTCACTTGGGATTATTCCCTCATGAGAGTGAATACATGTGTGGGTATGTGATATTTGCCTTTATTTTAACTAATTATCATGAGTAGTCTAGGTTTTAGATATTGGAGGCAATCTTTTAATCTACCACCAAGTTTCAGATGAGTTTCTTTCAAACAGCCATATGTACATCTTAACAAACAACCAAACACCTCAAATTATCTAGTCTATTTCTACCACTATCTATTAAATGAGGAATACTTAAGTTTTTGTTAACTAAATCTCGTAAACCCTATTTTCTCTTTCAAGAAAAACAAGGGATCTAAGCATGAATGGAGTTTGCAACCTCAGTTCTTGAGTTGAAACATACTGATTTAGTTAAACCCATAATAACTAATTAATTAAAAAGGAAAATAAAAAACACCTATACAATTATCACTACTCATTCATACATAACCCAACTTAGGAAATTTAGCTACTCATAGAGAGAGAAAAAGGAATTATACCCATATTCTCATGGAAGTCTTCCATTGAATCCAAATAATCACAGACAAAACCTAAATTCAATGCGAAAGAACCAGAAAACAACCAAATTCCCACAGAGTTTAAACTACAAACTCTCAGATCTCAAAATTGACGAAAGATAGTGTTCGAAGCTATAAAAAACTTTTTTTTATCATAGAAGCAAAAAAGTGCCACTAAATTACGACAATGCCACACCTCGTCCACTTTGGTGAAGGAGAAAGGCCATTGCTGAACTCATCGGTGATACTTCGAAGTGACTTTTGATCACCAAAATGGCCTTGAACTTGAGATTAAGGGGTTGGACTTTAGTAACTTTGGCAATGGAGTGTTGCTTTACCAAACTGTTCGGCAAAAGGCTGAACTACTCTCTTCATTGCCAAATTACTTTGTTTGGAACTTGTTTTAACTATTACCTATGGCGATGGAAACTCATCTTTTATGATATGCTAGTTACTTTGGCGATCCGTCAAATATCCTGGGGGATTCTCTTTTGCATTTGAGCTCCGATTCTCCATCTTTTTGCTTCTTTATGCTTATCAACCACTTCTTGGCTTCAACCCTGAAAATAAAATAAACTAACATTAAAACTAACTCCAATTGGCATTGAGAACTTGATTTCTTACCATTTTTAGGCTGAAATTGAAGCCTCATCAACACCTCCAACTTAAATCTTTTCTCACCCTCGAGTAAATCAATGAACACATAACAAAATCAACAATGCCTACAAATGTACTGCTTGGGAGCTTAGACACATGCATTTTTGTGAAAACACTCTGCCCTTATGGTTTTGAAGATAATGGCATACATATCACCTATCAAACACACAATATGTAAAAAACAAGCCTCAAATGTTGACTAAATATTACCAAACCATGCAAATGCTGATAGACCTTAACAAAGATTAATGAATGTTCAAGCATTGCAATCAAGTGCCCTCACAACAAATAAGTCCCTTCTCTTAAGAAATGATCAACATTTAATCAAGGGACTACCACGAAGTACTCACACTCTTAAAGACAATCATGAACATGAGTTCCATGCCATAGGCTTTCCCATATGTTCCACTTCACCACTTTCAAGCATTTTATGTTTGAGATCACTGAGGTCTTACTTTGTCTTGTAGAGTAGACATTGGGTAAGGTAGGAAAAGTTAGGGTCATAGTGACTGTACCCTCTTGAAGCATCTCATGAGACCTCAATTACTTTTCTTTCCCAAAGCTAGCTTCTTATGCAATATCAAGGACCAATTCTCTAAAATTTTCATGCTATGTTCCTCCTCCTATCCTTTCAAACACTAAAATTCTTCAAATATTTAAAAACTAGAATCACAATTACAACTCTTTTTCATTTCTTTTCAATTTTATCACCTTTTTAAAAAAAAGTATTTACAAGGAATACGAGGACAACTAGAAGAGGAAGTGTATGGTCCCCACACTATGAACTTCCAGTTACAAAACTAACCCAGTGGCTCCTGGCCTATATTGGTTTATGGCCTCACCTAGACGCTTTAATATGGGTTTGGTTCAAAATAAGGAATTGTTGAGGAAATGTTTCGGCTTGTAATGAGGTCGTCCAAGAAAAAAGGTTCAAGGCAAAAATTAGGGACAAAATTGGTCACTGAAATCACATTCGGGATGGCTATTTTTGTCAAATAAGAGGTTCACTCTCAATTAATGGCCTAGGATCACTTCTCCAACATTGCACACTTTTTGCTTAGCTATAGAGCAATTGGGCAAGTTCTAGGTGGACTCAATGAGCAAGATTGAGTCTAATCCTCACCCACACACGACGGTCAATCATACACTCGAAACACCTTTACTAAATTGATGTACCACATTCATAGCATATAATGATGAAGGTACCTAAGTAGTCAAAAAAATATGCGGGTGTTCAGAAAAAATGAGCCTAACTAGTTCAAATAACCCAAAGAAAATTTGAAAATGGGCACATTTTGAAAAGTGGAGCAATTCACAAACGGTTTATCATTTTTTTTGATTTGATCTGTTGTTGTTGTTGTGCATGCAAAAAATCTCCCTAAGAATACTGTTCGAGTCAAATTGTTCTATTGTTAGTAAACTTTTCTCTTAAGTACAAATGCCAAAAAGAATTTTAGTTATCACTATACTATGACTACTATACTAGAATGAAGATAAGGAAATGAAAAATGTAAACCAAACGCACTCAAATCAATCCGAACACACAATCTAGATTATTACAAACCAAATCAAAATATCAAAAATATTATCCAAATAAGTCAAAACCACACACCAAAATAAATACACAGTATCAACAATAGAATATCTCAAATGTAGGGTTAAAATATTACAGATCAAAAATAAATAATACCCCACCCCAACTCAAAAGTATGTATTGTCCTCAATGTAATAGAACTAATATAATGAAAGAGAGTAAGTAGAAGGGTCCCCCTGAGCGATGCTAAGCCTGGGATGGTGACTGGCTAACAAAAGTGGCCTCTGTCTGGGCATCAATTCCCAGCTCAGCTCCAAAAATGGTCTGTAGGGGTGGATCTGGTATAACAACATCCGTCTCCATGGTATCAACTACACTGGTGGTCTAATCAACTATTACTTCAGGAGGTGTGGACCCACTAGTCCCAATCTGGGTAGTATCGCTAGTAAACCTCTTCAAAGTAGCTTCAATAATAACCCTATCAGTGGCTTGCACGTCAGCCTATGAATGAATCTTTATCTACTACTCTGTGTCACGCTCAATCTCGTTCATATCAAACTCTTCATCACAGAAAGAATAATCCTCCTCGTCCTCCTCCTCCTCTGTAACTCTTTCCAAAATAGGTGTCAGAGTGAGGGTTTGAGATGATGTAGCTCGTAAATGCGTTAAATCTGGAAATCGGAGATCATCAACATGCTTTCAAAGAGAATCTTTCTCAGTATGCATCTTAGTCAACACAACATTTGGAACGATAATTTAATGCATAATAATAACTATGGAAATTCAATTCACCATCATGGCCTCTGATAACAATCAAGCCCTTACTCGGCGACACAATAATAAATATGGCAATTAAATGCACAATCATAGAAAATAATATAAATTCAATCCCCCACTCGGGCATCACCACCATATATACTCTCAAATAAGTAATAATATGCACATAAGCCCCCACTTGGGCAACCCAAATATGATAACCAATCCAAACAACAAGTTATTGCGAAACTACTCAAACTTAGCATTTGATTCTTACTATAGGCCCATCTCTCTGAAAGATGACATCATTATACTAAGTTATTTGAAGGAAACTACGCTAGTTAACATCATACTCTAACAAGAGATACTAATACCCCGATAGTTACGTCAAGCTTTACAAGCCCATGTACATTCTAAGTGTTTACTAAACCTTAACCATTACATAAAAGGTACTATTAACATAATTATCCTATAGAAGGTTACTAAGTGAGAGACAACCTCATAATATAGGTAAACTCTATCAATTATCCAAGGTCACCAAGTTATCTATATACAATCTATTCTAAGGATATCCACGAATAGCAAGAGTAACTAAGATAAGCAATTATCCAACTACAATCCATCAAAAGACTCTGGTACCGCAGAGATGCTCACTATTTCATTTTAGTAGGACCCCTAATCCTAACCAATTAACAAAACACAAGCAAATATACAACACATAAACACTTCAGATAAAGTCAATGTACATCTTAACTTGCCTTACAAGAAGATCTGTAAGTCCCAATCATAGCCCAAAGCATCAATCAAAAGCTCTACTCCCTCATATCATCTCCAAATGTGACCAATCTAGCCAAATATGACATCTTCAAATCAAAAGGAGTCCAACGATACCAATATTGACTATATTTGTTTTGGGTCAAAAATATCAACTTCGAAAATCATTTTTGAAAACACAAGGGAAAACCTAAATTTTATTTTAGAAACAAGTTCTCCATATAAATAGGAGTCAATATTTGAAAACCTTTGAAAATATGAGGTGAAATCTGACTTCAACTCAAAGAAAACTCATTTTATAATTTTCTGGGAAACCCCCCCTATATTATGTTTAAAGTCAAGGATTTGAAGTTTTTTTGAAAATGAAATCAATGGAAAATAATGAATAAAAGATTTGGAAACTTATCCACGGAAGAAATCTCAAAAATCCCTTTGAAATCGCTTAAGTCCGAGCTCTAGAAGTCCAAAAATAGAGAAAATATGAGTACATATAAAGTGTTTATATTTTCTTTCAAAATCGGTATTTCTCAGTGGTACCAGTGTCTCATGAATATGTATTATGAAATGAGGATGTAATGCTCACAATCAATCAGTATGAAGATGATAATCAATTCAATACATATATAAATGAGCCCTCACCCGGCGCCACTTAAATGAATAGTCAAGTAAGACATCAAAAATATCTTTTCAAAACCCTTTACTCGAGCATTAATATAATGATTGAGGCAAATAATGATTAAATAAGGCCTAAAATATCTATTCAAGCTCCCACATAGGCATCACAACAATAATAATGGTGTTTAATGGTCAAATAAGGCCTACAAATATCAGATAAAGCCCCTACTCAGGCATCACAACAATAGTATCTCTTAAGTCAACAATAATATACAAATAGGCCCCCACACGGGCCCACAATAACAATAATTATCTCGAAATACAACTCTCACAACTATTTCCCTAACCGATTGCTTCTTTACTTGAATGCTTAAGTACTTAGACAGTCTGAAGAAAGTTAAGCCATAATCTACCTCAAAGAGTCAAAAATCCAAACCTAGACCCTTCGATGTGAAGCCTTTCCTTTTTGAGAAGTCTAGGAACGAACTAAAATCTATCAACAATGTAATCTACACATTAAAAGGGAACTAATGATACTCATATTAGCTATATTAAATCAGGTCCAAAAATAGTTCAAAAAATAGGTTCGAAATTGAAAGGGGCAAATTGAGAATTTTATTTTAAAAACGTGTTCACCTTCTTAAAAGAAGTATATTCAATAACCCAATTAAAAATGAGGTGAAATAGATCTTCCAATCGATGAAAACCCAAATTACAGTTTACCAAGCAAAAACCCCCAAAATCCATTTTGAAGTCAACTTTTTAAAGCAATTTAGGAGATAAAATCATCACGAATTAATGAAATTAGTAGTTTAGAGGTTATTGATGAGAAACCCTAAAAAAATTGCCCCTCTCGAAGCTCCAATGTCCAAAAATCGTGGAAATTGGGAAAAATGAGCTATTTATATTGCATAGGTGAATGGTACCTCACGATCGCGGTCCCTACCACACGATCATGAGGCTCAACATTGGCTGGCCATTTTATTTGTCATCGCAATCACGAGAGGAGAGCCTTACCACCGTGATGGTAAAACCCAATTCGATCCACCTATTTACTCTTTTCGATCGAGGCCACTACCTCGCAATCGTAGTACACAAAATATTCCTTCATCACGAATGTGTTGTATCTCCCTCAAATGTGATAAAGGATTCCACATGCACAAGATATCAACTATTCAGCGGAAGTTGCATGTTTTCAAAACCTCCAAATGAACCCTCGAGATTTGTTTGGGACCCCACCAAAGTAAACCAGATATGTTACTTGTCTATTTTTGACATTCTAAACACAATGGAACCATTAGATTTTTGAAAAGAGATTGTCTACAATAATTTAACCACCGAGACCTCTTTTAGTCTTATTTTAGCAAGTTTTCATCAAAAGAGTCAAAATGCAAATTAAAGGCTCTGAGCCCAAACTAACCACACTACTAACCTAAAATCAACATTCTGGATCTAATGGAACTATATAAATCACCAACCGATGCTCGAAACATGGAATGTTGACCAAAATCAAACTCATGGCTTTAAAAGCCTCTAAAAGTCTCAAACTCACCCAAATAACTCTCGAATACATCAGAGACCCTGCCAACCAACCCTACAACTCACAAATAGCATATAATAATTACGAGGAAGGGCAAATTACAAAAACACATAAAATCGTGAAATTCACAACTACGGATATTACATTATACACTACTAAAATTATTAGTTCATCCTCGAACTGAAAAGCAGATAAAATACCTCAAGCGGTGAAAAGTTGGGGGTATCTACGTCGCATATCAAACTCGACCTCCCATTTAGCCACCTTAATACGGAGATGTCTCCATTGTACCTTTGCTGAATCAATATTCCTAGACCTCAACTTCCTAGTCATCCTGTCTAGGATAACAATGGGCTCCTCCTTGAAGGATAAATCATGGTCTAATACAACAGAATCCCACCAAATCACATATACATCATATGGAATGTACCCCTTTAATATGCAAACATGGAATACCTGATTAACAGTTGATAGATGAGGAGGCAAAACTAGCCTATACGCCACATAATAATACTTCTCAAGGATCTCCAAAGGGTCAATGAATCTCGGACTAATCATTCCCTTCTTCTAAAATCTCATCACATCCTTCATGGGTGAAACCTTCACCAGAGCTCAATCTCTAATCATAAAGGCACCATCGCGGGCTTGATGGTCGGCATAACTCTTCTGCTTATTCTAGGCAGCCACTAGTCTTTACAGAATCTGTTGCACTCTATCTATCCAGTCCCTCAACAAATCTGTACCCCAAGGCCTCAACTCAAAAGAGTCAAACCATCCCATTGGGTATCTACACCTCAGCCCATACAAAGTCTCAAAAGGCACCATCTGAATGCTGGAATGGTAACTGTTGTTGTAGGTGAACTCTGCTAAGAGTAAGAACTGGTCCTACTAACCACCAAAATCCATGACACATTCTCGACTCATGTCCTTTATAACCTGAGTAGTCCACTCAGACTGACCATCCATCTGAGGATGAAAACCTATGCTCAAATCAATCTAAGTACCTAACTCAATCTGCATAGTACTCTAAAAACTTGAGGTAAACTGAATACCTCTATCGGTTACAATAGATACAGGGACACCATGCAATTAAATAATCTGTCTAATGTAGATCTTAGCCAAATTCTCCATATTATAATTCTCTCTAATAGGAACAAAATATACTGATTTGTTCAATCAGCTTACAATCATCCAAATATAGTGAAACGTCCCCAAGGTTGGGGGTAGGCCAACAATAAAATCCATGGTGATCTACTCCCACTTCCACTCGATAATGGGCTTCCTCTTCATCATACCACCCGATTGCTGATGCTCATACTTCACCCTCTGGTAATTAAAAGAGTTAGCTACGAACTCAATAATATCCTTCTTCATACCACCCCACCAATAATGTTGCTTTACTTCATGGTACATCTTAGCTTCTCCTTGGTGGATGGAGTAACTAGAACAATGCACCTCATCCAAGATGAGTCTAACCTATACACCATCTCTCGACACACAAATTCGGCCACTAATCCTAAAAAAACCAACAGAATCGAGAGATAACGCCATTGCCTCTCCACTCAACACCGTATCACAAATCACCCTTAATCTTTTATCATCAATCGAATGAGTTCCAATCTGCTCCATCAAAAAATACCTCATCTCAACAAAGGCTAATGCATGCCTGGGTGTCAAAATATCATACCAAACAAACTGGTTAGCTAAGGACTTAACCTCCAAGGCTGAAGGTCGCTCCTGGGTTAAAAGACGAGCTAATCTCCTCACACTTACTGTCTTCCAGCTCAAGGCATCCGTAACCTTATTGGCCTTGCATAGATGATAATAAATAGTGAGATCATAATCCTTAAGAAACTCAAGCTAATGTCGATGTCTTATATTATTATCTCGCTGAGTGAAGAAGTACCAAAGGCTATGATGATTGGAGAAAATCTCACAATGGACCCCATAAAAGTGAGGTCTCCACAACATTAACACAAAGACAACTGCGGCCAACTCTAAGTCATGGGTAGGGTAATTCTTCTCAGGAGGCTTCAACTGACGAGAAGCATAAGTAATCACCTTATCCTCCTATATTTATACACTACCCAAACCAACCCCGAAGGCATCATAAAACATAGTAGAACCAATGCCCTCCTTGGGTAAGGTAAAGATAGGGGACAAAGCCAACAACTCCTTAAGCTTTTGAAAGCTCTCCTCACAAGCATCTTACTACTGAAACACAATTTTTTTCTGAGTCAACTTGGTCAAAGGAGCCATAATAGAAGAGAAATTTTGTACAAAGCATCGATAATAGCCTGCCAATCCAATAAAACTCTAGATCTGTGTAGGACTATTGGGCCTAACCCAATTACGAACAGCCGCTATCTTGGCTGGATCAACCATGATTCCATCCTTGATAATTACATGACCCAAGAAAGAAATAAAGTCCAATCAAAACTCGCACTTAGAGAATTTGGCATATATATTCTCATCTCGCAATCTCTGAAGTACCGCCCTCAACTGTCTAACATGGTCGGCCTCATTCTTGAAATAAACAAAGATATCATCTATGAATACAATTATGAATAAATCATGGAAAGGTAGAAATACACGGTTAATCAACTCCATGAATGTTGTTAGGGCTTTGGTCAGACAAATGATGTGAAAAAAAACTCATAATGATCATACTGAGGCCAAAAAGCTTTCTTTAGAACATCCAACGCTCTAATCTTCAATTGATGGTACCTGAATTTCAGGTTACTCTTAGCAAGCATGAAACTGGTCAAATTGATCAGCAGTGCGAGGAAGATGATACTTATTCTTGACCGTCACCTTGTTCAATTACCAATAGTCAATACACATGCCCATAAATCCATTCTTCTTCTTCATAAACATGACCGGGGCTCCCCAAGGAGGCACACTAGGTACAATGAAACGCTTACCCAACATATCTTATAATTTCTCCTTTAATTCCTTCAACTCAGCCGGGGCCATCCTATAAGGAGGAATAAACATAGTCTTGGTGCCCGACTCAAAATCAATAGCAAAGTCAATATCTTGATCTGGAGGCATAACAGGAAAATTCATAGGGAACATATCCTTGAAATCGCTAACAATACTAGTTCAAGGGAGGCGGTTAAACAATACTAGTATTATGAACATAGGCCAAATAATACAGACACCCCTTTTCTATAATGCGATGAGCACATAGAAAAGATGTAACTTCTTTCATACCCAAACTAGGTGTACCCTTCCATGCTAACCTTAGCTCACTTAGAGTATCTAAAGTCACGATCTTAGTATAACAATCCAAAATTGCATAACGGGGAGCTAACTAATCCATACCCAAGATAACATCAAAATCAATCATATCAAGGATAATCAAGTCTACCCAGGTCTCACACCATGCAAAGGTTACTACACAAGATTGGTACACCCGATCCACCACTAAAGAATCTCCTACTGGGGTAGAAAAATGAATAGTCACAATAAGCCACTCACATACAACATCTAAACTATTTGGAAAATATATAGAAATATAGGAGAATATAGACCTAGGGTCTAATAACACAGAAGCAAAATGATGGAAAATTGGGATGATATATGTGATGCCTGTATTAGGGGCCACTACCTCAGGTCTCCCAATTATAGCAGAACACTGACCACGCTCACTCCCAAATATCGTAACTCTGCATTCTCTACTACGAGCTCCCTGAGCTCTACCTCAACTACCCCCAGTACCACCCCTTCCATTCCGTGAATCACCTCTGACTACAGATAAATGAGCGGGGAAAAATTGTAGATGAGAAACCTTTGGGGTAGGACCAGATACACGCTAAGGATAGAGCCTCACCAATGACTAATCTCCTCACATACATAAAACCACCTACTACCAGACTCATGGGGAGAGTGCCCAGCAGAATAAAATGCCCGCCCTAGCCAAATGAACAAAACCTGGAGCCCCTACCCGTATGACCTGACACCTAGTTACTTGAAGTCATAAAAATTGAAGACCTACTCCTAGAACTCAGTAAAGCTACCTGAATTGGTTTACCATGATAAACATAAGTACCTCTATCTCGGGATGCATGTCCACTAAACTAACCCTGACGACAAATTCTCTTAGCATTGCCACCACCCTGAGTGCTTTGAAAAATCGACTAAAGCAACTTGGCATGCTCTACTATATTCTTGAAAGAAGCCTCTGACATCACCATCTAAGTTATAGCAAACTGATAAAAGTATGACAAATGTTTTTATCCTCTTTGATTTAATGGAGATACTGGCAGTGGCATATCTTGATAGTGCAAGAAAATGTGCCCTATACTCTACAATGGTCATGGATCCGTGGTCAAGGTGATCAAAATCATATCTCACCTAATATCTCAAACTATAAGTTACGAACCTCTCAAGAAAAGCCTCAAATACTGGGTCCATGTCATAGCCCATTAACCCAAAGGTCTACAACTCCAAAGAGACCTCCACCACTTTCTGGCCACATTAGTTAACTAATAAGTCGTATAACTAACACCATAGGACTCAAGGAATCCAAGGTTCTGCAACCTCTCCTGACAGTCAAACAAAAACTCATAGGCATATTCTTTAATGGCACCACTAAACTTGGGAGGAGCCAAGCAAATGAACATCTTAAACCTCTTTTTATCATCAAAAGACATCACAGGACCAAAATTTACAGGAGGAACAACAAGTCTAGTAGGCAGCGAATCAATACATGGGGTGTACCACAAAAGATAGTTATACCTCTGAAGTCGAAAAATCATAAGTAGGAGCATACCCTGGCGACTGAATACCGCCTGCAGTACACTCAAGGGAACACCTGTCTGGGGAACACCATCCAGATGACTCAATGGATGAATCAATGAATGCTATAACATTGGGGTAGCAACTAAATCCTATGTGACTAGAGTTGATCTACATCCTTTTTCTTATAATCATCCCTAGCATAATCAACCTCAGGCTTGGTACAGGCCGCCCTAGGACGTCCTCTAGCTAAATCTGCTCCTCATGCCAGACCTCTACCTCTGGGTTTGTCACAACCCCCTCTTCGCCCTATGGTTGGGGCTCTAACAACGGGGGTTGGATCAGCATCCCCAATATTTCTGGATCAAGTCCTCACCATCAGCGCAAAAAAGAATGGAATACAAGTTTAGAATATTGGTCATGAACAACCAGCACAATATGGAATCAAATTACGAAAGTTTTCCCTAAAGATATCTTATAACCTCTTGAAGATAGATACAGACATTAACGTATCAATCCGTGAGACTCTACTAGACATTCTGCTCTTATATTTATGAGACCGATGAATCTAGTGCTTTGATACGTGATCCAAAAGTTAAGGTCATAATGGCACCTACCCCAACCTAGCCTTGGTAGGTAAGCCAAAACCCAATAGAAAAAGAAAATTTAATAAATAACGAAAATAGTAGATATGAGACTTCTACAATGAAGTCAGGCAACAATATGTAAAATATAATAAGAATCTGAAAAAGAACCATAAATCCAAAGATACTGGTGTCATAAGTGAATAGAGCATCTAATACAACTCTGAAAAACTGAAAATACGTGAATCTATCTTCGATAGTAAATAAAGAAAAACAAAGATTATAAGAGGTCTGGAATCTGTCCTGAACTCTGGATCTCACCAGTACCTCGAATATCCACGCCATATAGCACAAGATCAACCACCGTGGGTCTTACTCATACTAGGATCTGCACGGAAAGGGTATAGAAGTAGGAGTGAGTACGGTCCACTTATACTTAGTAAGTATTATAGGCCAACTGAGAAAAGTATAAAACTAATCAAGTAAAAGATACTATGAGCTTGTTCCAGCTGCAAACCAAAAAGTTTCCAAATGTTACCTCACACCATCTCCACTAACAGTTCTACAATATAAAATCTAAAGAGGAAATTACACACAAAATGTATGTACAGAAAATCTAAGTACATGACAACAACACACAAAATGTATATATGGAGAATCTAAGTACATGAAAACAAACACATAGAGGAATACAAATGATGCAATGCAATGCAATGATGGTGGGATAATAATGAGTGATTGAAAATCATTGCATGACTTTCTGTACCCACCATCTGAGCCTCAATGCTTCCAAGATAGGTCCAATAGGGGGTTCGCAACTCATATACTTTCTAAAATCTCAATCTCAATCGCAATCAACCTTGCCGGTGAGTGTTTATGACCAATATTATTATAAAGTATTTCATTTTCTTTCAAAATTAGTATTTCTCAGTAGTACCAATATCTCATGAATACGTAGGTATGAAATAAGGATGCAATGCTCACAACCAATCAGTATGAATATAATAGTCAATTCAATACATACACACACATATATATATATATATATATGAGCCCAGAATCAACTCAATGATATTAGCCCTCGCTCGACAGAATTAAAATGAATAGTCAAGTAAGACATCATTAATAACATTTCAGAACCCCTTACTCGGGCATTACTATAATGATTGAGGCCAATAATGATCAAATAAGGCCTAAAATATTTGTTCAAGTCCGCACACAAGCATCACAACAATAATAATGGTATTTAATGATCAAATAAGGCCTATAAATATCTAGGATAATCAAGTCTATCCCAATATCACCCCCCATAGAGGTTACTACACAAGATTGGTACACCCGATCCACCACTAAAGAATCTCCTACTGGGGTAGAAACATGAAAAGCCAAAACAAGAGACTCATATACAACATCTAAACTAGTTACAAAGTTTATAGACATATAGGAGAATGTAGACCCAGGGCCTAATAACACAGAAGCTAAATAATGTAAAATCGGGATGGTACATGTGATGCCTACATCAACGGGCTATACCTCAGTCTCCCAATTATAGCATAACACTGACCACCCTCACTCCCAGACATAGCAACTCTACATCCACTACTACAATCTCCCTGTGCTCTACCTCAACCACCTCTAGTACTACCCCTTCCACTCTGTGAAGCACCTTTGACTGTAGATATATGAGTAAGGCAAAACTAAAGTTGAGACACATGTTAGGCAAGCCCCGATATAGGCCTAGGACAGTGACTCACCAATGAAAAATCTCCCCATATACATAATACCCCTTACTACAAGACTCATGCGAAGAGTGCCTAAAAGAACCCAAACACCTCCCCTAGTCTGATAAACAAAAATTTGAGCCCCAACCAGCATGACCTGATCTCTAGCTACTTGAAGTAGTAGAAACTGAAGACCTAATACCAGAATTCTATAGAGCTTCCTGAACTAGATTAGCATGATAACATGAGTAGGAGAAATCACTACCTCGAGAAGCATGTAAACTGAACTAACCATGATCGCAAATCCTCTTAGCTCTGCCACCACCCTAAGTGCTCTGACAAATTAACTCAAGCAACTTGGCATGCTCTACAATATTCTTGAAAGAACCCCCTGAAATGACCATCTGAGTTGTAGACAACTGATAAAAGTTTGACAAACCCTTGATAATTTCCTAATCCTCTCTAACTCAATAGAGATACTAGTAGTGACATATCTCGATAGTGCATGACAATATGCCTCATACTTTGCAATGTTCATGGAGCCCTACTCCAGGTGATCAAAATCATTTCTCATTTGATACCTCAAACTGTAGGGCACGAACCTCTCCAGAAAAGCCTCAAAAAACTTGGTATATGTCATAGCAGGTGAACCCAAAAGTCTACAACCTGGTAGAGACCTCAACAGCTGTCTGGCCACGTTAGTCAACTATAAAATCGTATAAGTAACACCATGGGACTCAAAGAATCCAAGGTTATACAACCTCTCTTGCCAGTCAAGCAAAAACTCATAGGAGTACTCTCAAATGGCACAACTAAACATGAGAGGAGCCAAATAAATGAACATCTCCAACCTCTTTTTACCATCAAAAGACATCACATGACCCAAAGTAATTAGAGGAACAACAAGTATAGTAGGCAGCGAATCAAAATTTGAGGGGTACCACAGAAGATGGTTGTACCCCTGATGTCAGAAAACCATAAGTAGGAGCCTACTCTGGAAACTGAATGCCTCCTGAACTACACTAGAAGGAACACCATCCAGATGACTCAATGGATGAATCAATAAATGCTGTAACATTGGGGTAATAACTAAAACCTGTATGACCTTAGCTGATCTGCATCCTCTGTATGATTATTATCCTCAGTATAATGAACCTCAGGCTTGATAGAGGCTATTCTAGCACGTCTTTTAGATGGAGCAGCTCCTTGTGGCCGACCTCTACATCTGGGTGGGTCATGACCCCCACCTCGCCCTCTAACTGGGGCTCCAACAACGGGGGTTGGATCAACATCCCAAACATATCTTGATCTAGTCCTCACCATCAACAAAAAGAACATTGGAATACAAGTTTAAAATATTGAGTATGAACAACCCGCACAATAAGGAATCAAATTAGGGAAGTTTTTCCTAAAGATATCTTATTGCCTCTCGAAGATAGATACACACAATAACATATTAATCTGGGAGACTCTGCTAGACATCTTGCTCTTACACTTATGAGACCGATGAATCAACTTCTTTGATACTAATTTGTCACAATCCAAAAGTTAATGTCACGATGGCACCTACCTCAGCCCAGTCTTGGCAGGTAAGCTGGAACCCAAAAGAAAAAGAAAATTTAATAAATGAAGAAACCAGTAGATATGAGTCTTCTAGAATGAAGCCATACAACAATATGTAAAATAACATAAGAATATGAATGGAAAATACATAAATCCAAAAGATACTGGTGTCATAAGTGAAAAAAGCATCTATTACAACTCTGAGAAACTAAAAATACATAAATCTATCTCTGAAAGTAAATAAAGACAAACTAAGATAAGAAGAGGTCCGAAATCTACCCCATACTCTGGAGCTCACCAGTACCTCAAATATCCACACTGAATAGCATAAGATAAGCCAACGCGGGTCGCACTTATACTAGGATCTGCACCAAAAAGGCACAGAAGTAAGAGTGAGTACGATCCACTTGTACTCAGTACGTATCATTGGCCGATTGAGAAAAGTATAAAACTAATCAAGTAAAAGATACTATGAGCATGTTCCACCTGCAAACAGAAAACTCCCAAACGGTAGCTCATACTATCTCTACTAAAAATTCTACAATATAAATTCTAAAGAGGAAATTACATACAAAATATATATATGGAGAATCTAGGTACATGACATCAAACACATAGAGGAATACAAATGATGCAATGCAATGCAATGATGGTGGGATAATCATGAATGATTAAAAACCATTGCATGACTTTCTGTACACACCATATGAGCCTCAGAGCTTCCAAGACAGGTCCATGAGGGGTTCGCAACTCATATACTTTCTCAAATCTCAATCTTAATCGCAATCAACCTTGTCGTATAGTGTTCATGACCAATGGTTATTATAAAGTATTTCATTTTCTTTCAAAATCATTATTTCTCAGTGGTACCAGTATCTCACAACCAATCAGTATGACTATTATAATCAATTCAATACATATATAAATGATCCCAGAATCAACTCAATATATCAGTAATTCATGATATTATCCCTCGCCCAGCACAACTAAAATGAATATCAAGTAAGACATAATTAATATCATTTCAAAACCCCTCACTCGGGCATTACTATAATGATTGAGGGAAATAATGATCAAATAAGGCCTAAAATATATATATTCTAGCCCTCACACAGGAATCACAATAATAATGGGTTTTAATGCTCATATAAGGCCTATAAATATCAGATAAAGCCCCCACTTAGGCATCACAAAAATAGTATCTCTTAAGTCAATAACAATATACAAATATGCCCCCACACGGGCACACGATAACAATAATTACCTCAAAATAAAACTCCCATCACTAATTCCCTAACCTATAGATGCTTTACATGAATGGTTAACTACCCATCCCAGTCTGAAGAAAGGTAAGCCATAACCAACCTCAAAGAGTCAAAAATCAAAGCCTAGATCATTCAATATGGAGCCTTTCATTTTCGAGAAGCCTTAGAACAAACTAAATCTATCAAAAATGTAGTCTACACATTAAAAGGGAACTAATGATACTCATATTAGCTATATTTAAATTAGGTCTAAAAATGCTTCAAAAATAGGTTCGAAATTGAAAGGGGAAAATTGGAAATTTTATTTTAGAAACATATTCCCCATCTCAAAAGGAGTCTATATTTGAGAACCCAATTAAAAATAAGGTGAAATAGATCTTCCAATCGATGAAAACCCAAATTACAGTTTACCGAGCAAAAACCACCAAAATTCATTTTGAAATCAACTTTTTAAAGTTATTTAAGAGATAAAATCATCACGAATTAATGAAATTAGTAATTTAGAGGTTACCTATGCGATAAAACTTTGATAGAGAAACCCAAAAGAAATTGCCACTCCTGATGCTCCCAAGTCAAAAAATGGTGGAAATCACAAAAAATAAGCTATTTGTACTGGTCAGGTGAACAATACCTCACGAATGCGGTCCCCATCTAGCGATAGCGAGGATCAATATGGACTTGCCATTTAATTTGTTATCACAATCGCGGGAGGCGGGCTTCGCTTTGGAAATGGTCAAACCTTACCTAGTCCACCTCTTTACCCTTTGCAATCACGACCACCACTTCGCGATTGCAGTAGACAAAAATTCCTTCATCTCGAATGTAATGGATCTCCTATAAATGCAATGAAGGACTCCATATACCCCAGATATCAGTAATTCAGCTGACGTTGCATGTTTTCAAAACCTCTGAACGGACCCTCGTGATTCATTCGGGACCCCACTCGGGTTACACAATAAAAGATAAAGCATTTACTATGCAAACATGACCAATAACATCAAGTCAAACCCTTACTCAGTGACATAATAATAAATATGACAATTAAATGCATAATCGTAGCCGAACACTAACAACTCTAGCCCCCACTCAGGCATCACCATCATATATACTCTCAAAATTAGTAATAACATACTCATAAGCCCCCACTCGGGCATACAATAATAAATAACAACAATCTCAATAACAACATATCGCGAAATTACCCAACCTAGCTTATTTAGTACGATAAGTCTCATCCACTATAAAAAGTCCATTTATACCCTACGTATTCTCTAATGGTCATTAATCCCGATCTTCACAACAAAAATCAGCTAAACAAGATTCAAGCTCTAAAATAGGTATTCAATACTAACATTTCAAGATCATTAAGTTATCTATCTATATTCCACTCTAAGGAAAACTACAAGCAACAATACTAACTAAGAAAGACAATAATCTTACGAATCAAAAAATACAAACAAACAACCATACAACACATAAACACTTTGGAAAAAGTCAAGGTACATCTCAACTTGCTTTAAATGAATATCAGCAAGCTCAAACGTAATCCAAAACCTCAATCGGAAGCTTAACTCCTTCAAATCAACACCAAATACGTTCAATCTAGTCATATATGTCATCTACAAGTTAAAATAAAGCTAATGATATTCATATTGACCATATTTTAAATGGGTCAAAAATGGACTTCGAAAATGGGTTTTGAAAACAAAGGGGTAAAACTAGAATTTTATTTTAAAAACATATTCCTCAAGGTTAAAGGAACCTACAACTAAAAACCCACATGAAACAAATTAAAAACAAGATTCAAATCGAAGAAAAACCATTTTCAAGCTTTACCAGAAAAACCCAAAAATCCATCGAAAAGGGCAACAATGGAATTTTTGTTTGTAAATCATAATCCTCAAGTGAAAAGGACTCTATTGATGAAAACCCAAGCAAAAATGAGTAAGAATCGAAGCTCATATCAAAGAAATACCAAATTTTCAATTTGGGGGAAAACCCCCCAAAAATTCTCTTTTGAAATCTTTGATTTAGATGATAAAGTTGGTAGAAAATGATTTAGAATTGAGCTAGGAACTTACCCGCATGAACTTACGCAAGAAATTGCCCCCAAAATATTCCTCCCGAGCTCCCAATATGATAAAAATGGTGAAAATGAGTAAAAGGAGATAAAATCCCAAAATTTGGGCTGTTTTCAGCAAGGTTGACCACGGGCAACTGTTGACCAACAACAAGCAATTTCAAAAAACTTATTTTTGACCCTCGAAGCTCATCCGGAACCCTATGAATATGAATCAATAGTGCAAATTGATTATAAAACACGTTTCAGATCCAAAGGAAACATCGGATTTAAAAAAAAAAGTTGTTTACGGTAAATTAACCCCAGGAACCCTTTTAGGCCATAATACACTATTTTTCAAACGGAGGGTCGAAATACAAATTAAGGTTCCAAACAAGAACCAACCACACTACCAACCCAAAATCAATGTTCCGGATCTAATGGAACTGTCAGAATCCTTATCCGAGACTCTGATCACAAAATGTTGACCGAAGTCAAACCTATCTTTTTAAGGATGCTCAAATTCACAAACTCAAATAAAACACTCCCGAATGCATCGAGGACAGTGCCAACCATTCCCACAACTCGTAAATAATATAAAGCAACTAGAGAATGGGCAAAATGGTCAAAGCCCAGAAAATTCTAAATTTCAATGTGAGGGTCATTACAGTATCCAAGATTCATGTTCGTCCTCGAACGTACAAGTAAGAAAAAACCTAAACGATAAAAGATAGAAAAAGTACCCTCAATATACATGAACAAGCACTCCCACACGGAGTCATAACCATAATGTTACTATCCTCACCATAGAACAAGAAATCTATCACATAAGGACCCACCAGGTCACAACACAAGCATCAAAAGGCCAAATTCTCAATAAAGCTGAATTTCTATATTCCAAACATCCTCTACACTAATGACTGAGTCAAACAAAATAGAAGTACTGAACCTACCCGGCTAATCTAATCATGACCAAGGCACCACAAAACATTGGCTACAACCACAATACCAAAAAATACCCTCAGGCCGACCAAATGCCATGGGACCCATAAATGACATAACTACCCATCAAAACACTGAATCAACCTACCTAAGGCCGATACTATCTCTACCAAATCAAACCACACTATAGACCTAGGCTAAAGCTACTCAGATAGAAACCGGTACCAAAACTACACAAAACCTCAAAAGTCACACCTAGCATACTAAAGGTGCTACACTATAGTCACACCTATATGCTCCACCCTGTAAGGCAACCAAGAATCACCATAAAAGGCTCAATATACAATAGACATCAAATCTCTAAAAGACATTGAAAGCTCAAGCAACTCATCACCATAGCCCATGTAGTCCTCAATGCTCAAGTAACATTAATTAGCCCGAAGCCCTCAACACTTCGATAACAAGAAAAACCTCTATGAACATACATAGATAAGTAATTAATCACAATAATACAAGCAGTTCTTAATATAGAAAATCCATCAAACAAACCGAAGCCCTCAATAATCTTATAGAACAAGGAGTCCTTCTGACCCCCCACACATAACAATCCCTCATGTCAGGGACGATCAACCCATAAAAGTAGTGCAACAACCTCTATGCCTCATTGACGGACGCCTACATCACCAATCAAAATTCAGGGGGAAACCACCGCTAGACTCTACACAAGCTACCAATGAACCAAACAATCAGGACTTTAAATTTTCTAACTAGAACCTATAGATAAATTCCAAATAAATCAAATATCTTTATGCATAAAAATCCTTATCTTTTCATTAACTTTCTTCCCATGAAGTATTCATCAGCATAAGAACTATGAAATAGTAACACATACTCAAACCAGAACTTATGAACAAAAATATCCCATTAGGCCACTTAGCTAAAGATGTCACATTAGTTACAAGTAAGTTTTTCTTTCCATTCGAAACTCTTTTTGAAACAATTGAGAATTATCATGAGCTGAAATCTTTTAAATCTGACCGAAGAGTATATCAATACCAAATAGTGTATTCACTAAAGCAATGGCCAAATACTAAGGAAGTAACAAATCGCGAGGCCCGAATGCCTGAAATCATCCCTTATCCAACTAGAATCTTTTACTCGCAATCCTTTTGAATCAATCACGCCAAAAGTCTAGGCTATCACAAGGTCCACTACCACTAAGTACTACTAGGCGTACTATTATCTGAAATGCCAAACCATGAGACCAATTCATTCTATAATATGAAAGGGCCAAAACCTAGAATCGATCCAGCACTATCTCACAACATAACCATCACAGACATCATACCCAAATACCCTAAAAATCATAATACTCAAAGAGATCAAATTAAATCCAGCAATATACTCTGAATGAGTCCCATCATAGAATCGGCGAACCTGATCCACAACAAAGAAAATATCTATGGGAATCAAATATCAACAACTCCAGTAGAAACTCACGAAATCATATCAAGACTCAATGTAGAATAAATAAAAACATAGGAGAATATAGAACCATAGTCAAATACAGCTAAGGACTAACATAGGTACACCAAGAATCATACCTGTGGCTATTGTACTAGAAACTCCTACCGCGAGTCCATCTCTTAGAACATGACACAAGGACATGTTATCTTCTATAATGCCCAAGATCCCCACATAAGAAGCAACCTAAAAAAAGTTGGAGCCTGCTGATCTAAACCTGAAAAACCCGAATGACCACCATGATCTAACGCTCTCCAAGCATAACTATGAAGATCTAACCTCTATCATGCATATCGCTATGATTATAAAATATCTGGGTCGTCTATCCAGCTAGCCTCTCATATTTTTACATAAACTTCTCTAAAAACACTCAAGCAAACTGATCCCACAAAAGGGGAGGTGATCTAACTGGTTTACTCTCTACATAAGTCTTTTACCATTGTCTAGCTTGAATAAAGAAATGAAAGGAATTGAAGTCTACTTTATTAGAATCCTCCAAGCCCAACCTGTGCAACCTCACACGACAACCAAGCAAGAATATATAAGCATCAAACCTAGGATTTCTATCAAATCGAGAAGGATCTATCCTCATGAACTCTACAAATCTAATTTGTCCTTCAATAGACATAAAGGGTAAGGTCACTAGACGTGGAGCGATCAGTAGTAATATCTCATCAACCCTAGGAGAACCAGTAGCAGTCATAGATGAATTTGGAGTCTGAAGCCCCGAGGTAGCATATTGAATAAAAATCACCCTCTGAAGGAAACCAAACACTCGAACCAAACAATTCTTAAGCATAGGTATGGTCACGAGTGGTGTTTGAACTGGCCTCAATCCCTCTAACTTACTAGAACTACTACTAGTAGAAACCCTAGATCCTGAAGAGGTAACTCTAACCTAACCTTTAGCTGGTCTGGACATCCCAATCCTACCTCTTCCTCAAACTCTACTCCTACCATACACTGAAGGAACAGTCTCTGAATCTCTAGCCATGGAAGAAAGCGTGCTCACCATCTGTGAGAGAGTGAATAAGAAGTTTTTGAGTTATACAAAGCCATGAACGCACTACAAAGAATATAGAAATGGATTTCTCATAGAGTCATGTAGCCTCTCAAAGATAGATAACAAATGTCTTCGTACCGATCCACAAGGCTCTACTATACTCGACTTGTGCTAATGAGATCAATGAACCTAGGGCTCTGATAACAATTTGTCACGACCCAAATTAGGCACGTGATGGCAGAAGTAAATATTCAAGATGTATCCCAGGTCTGGTTGTCTCTAGTACAAGCCTCTAACATAGAATAGGAATAATAATCTTCTATAATAAATTAATGCGAATAAAGCATAAGACATAAATAAAGAGATCTGAGAAGTCCTAAAGTCCCACAGCTACTACCTCAATCTCCGCAATGCTAATACCAAAAGAAGACAATCTACAAACTGCTACTTAACCTAATACCTGTATGGGGTGCAAAAAAAAAAGGAAAAGAAAGCAAGAGTGAGTACGAAAACACATGTACTCAGCAAGTATCGTCGATAACCGACCCTAATCCAAAGTGATAGCGAGAACTACCACTCCAACTAGCCCAAGTTTTCCAATCAGTCTATACCTTACCAAATCACTGTACCTTATCCTATCAGGGTAATACAATACAACAATCAATTGACATATTAAAAAAAGGCTAGGCATACTAATCCAAGTGAGTCAACACTATTTATTTATATTCAACCACAAGGGAATTGTCACGACCAGATTTCTCAAGTTATGATGGCGCTTATTCTAACCCACTAGTAGGCAAGTCAATCCATAGTCCAAAATGGCTAGTAGCGAACTAATATGAAGAACTAAAAATAAGTTCAAGTGCAAGTAGAAGAGAGTCCAAAGAAATACAACAGAATACCCCAAGATTGGTGATGTTAGTACAAGAGCCACTAATAACCATGAGTATAAGATAAACATAATGTAAGTAAATGTAGAACTATCTCTGAGATACAATGAAAACATCAGTCTAGCAAAAGAAGGAGATCAGGTACACTGGACGTCTGAAGCTCACCTCAAGTCTCCGATCCATGATTGCTTCGTAAGATGGACAAATCAACAGTGATAACTCGTACTAAGAACTATAGGGAGCAGAAGTGTAGTATGAGTACCAACACGAGGTACTCAGTAGGCATCGACCGACTGAGCTCCAAAGACAATGCAACTATGAATCACATGTAAAATAGGTGTAAACAGTGCAGGTAACTATCTATAACAGGATATAATGCAATGCTAGGACTGTAAGCCAAGCTAAGGGTAGCTAACATATACTATCACCCTATACGTATCTTGATACCAGGGTGTACCAATAATAGGCTAGTCCCCGTACCGTAGTGTAATGAAGAGGAAGACATGGGATAAACAACGTATATATGAAAGAGGGCTATACAAATGATATATAGTAGTAATAGGAACGAAGAAGTGTATAAATACGGATATATATGTATACACACCACCACGGGGATAGCTGGTCATATAGTGTAAATTTAACTATGTTGGGCCAGGCTAACTAAAGGCAGCAGGCCCAGTATATCGAGAATCATGACCAACTAGGAGAGCTAATACTGATGTAAGAAGGGTCCCTAAATAGGGTATGTATGTCTGCCTATAAGGCTTAATATACCTAAATCTCACCCTAAAGATAGGTACAAAATCGGGGATACTCGAGTCCCTAGGTGTCCAACTATAATTGACAAGTGTCGATCCCACAGAGCTATAATCGCAGAAATGCCATAGTCAAGTAATAAAAATCTAACCTGCCAGTCCAGACACTTCATGACCTAACTAGCTATCATCTCTCTTTCGACAAGCCAGAAAGGTACACATTACAAATAAAACCCAAACTGGAACCCATAATTTGGAGGGACACTGAAGCACACGGAACCACCCAATCGGGTCCCCATAAACCACGATGGGATTCATAAGTGAGAACCATACAGGTGATAGGCGATGCATGAAAGGAGAAGAATCGTAACCAGAACTGATTTTTAATGCCAAGTGAAACCAATACCAAGTCCAAGTAAACCAAGTATATACATCCCCTCTAGCTCACCTATATCACAAAGGCGGATCCCACGACGACAACCCCTTTATGTACTATAGCTCTAGGATAGAGGGGCCAGCAGGGGATACGGGAAGTCTGCATACACAACCTGGTCTAGAACCAGGACTTCCATAATCATAGTTTAAAGCCATATGTCATACAAGTAGCTCGGAGACCAAATGCGCCATAACCATGTAATAATAACCATCGGACTCAAATCGGATCCTCAGGGTTGTAATGAAAGGCTTGATAAATCATAACTTTAAACTACTGCCGAACTCAAATCTGAACTTATAGTTAGTATAACTGTAACCAATGCTCTTAACGGAGGTCAATCTCCATATAAGTCAATGCTAAATCCTGCCAAAGCTCCTAGGTGTAACATAAGTAGTGGTAAACCAGGGGTCCTAAACCCAAGACCACCCGTATATAGATATATACTGACATAGGTATCTAAGACTATAGCCTCAAGCTATTAATCCAAGCTACAACTCTCTATGAGGGTAATGAAGCTAACTAGGTATTCTAACCAGCCTAGGCAGACTCAGGTCTTGGGTAACACCTACCAATATACATGTGTCATTTAGATCTGAGAGACGGCCCCATAAAGCTATCTACCTAGAAAAAAATGTAGTGGGGCCTCCTACCGAGCCCTACAACTTATTCTAGTGATAAAGCCTGCCCAAACTGAGGCTAACATGCCTCACTCCTAACCCAAAGTGCTGATAAGGGACCAAGTCTAGCCCTATGGCGGCTATCTATCAATAAATGGGAATTCAAACCCAGCCTCCGATGGTAGGGTCACTAATCAGCTACTATATATGCAAACTACGCATAACCAATGCATGTCATCACCAGTATCCACAAAAGTCAAGGTAAGCACCCATATATCTATAGACCGACTCACAACTCCTCAGCAAAGTGTATGGGAACTAACCTGGTTTCCATGGTATCGTAACCAAGGCCTCAGGCCTAAAAGAACAATATATGAAATGATCACAAGGTATATCCGTAATCAAGAACCTAGACATGACTCCAATCAGATGCATATCAAACAACCAGGTATACACTGTCAGGGTATGGAATCAAGGATGCGTATAATACTACTAAGGGAGCATAATTAGGTAAATACCAGTGGAACGGACAGATACTGCCCTAGCTCCCATAATAGATATCTCCAAGACCAATCTAAGGTCACGTATAATATACGACCAATCAGGTCTACTAATATAACGAAGCAATGGCGGATAGTCTAGGCTAAGGTTCATATAATAATCATGTTGCAGTGAATGCTATAAAGTATAGGCCAAAAGATAAGTCAAGCAACCTAGGTCAAACCCCCGCCTAACACATAATCAGTATCAAATAATGTCTAATAGAACACAATAGACAGAAGCCTACCTGGATGCCGTCGAAAACATATCTATGAATTAGCTACATAAAAGCTTTCTCCTTCTGAAAGGTCTCCAATCGCTGCAACACTACCACAATAGTAAACTACATGCTAAAACATGACTATCGATACCCATATTGCATTAGGTCAAAAAATGACCAAACAACCGACATGGAGCTTGCTTGCAGAATTGTGAAACCAAAACCGTCACAACGCCCCAAACTACCTCATGACCATTAGTCACAGTTACCATGACAAAATCCGAGCCCAAATAATAGCTCAAACACCAATAATAGTAGCAGTACCACCAATGTAAATGAAAAAAATCGTAAAACCAAGAAAACTTGCCGTAGAAATGACGAGAAAGAGCCCACGGATCCAAATATGCAACCCCCCAAGCTTGGACCTCAAGAGAAAAGCTCAAAGTTGAGCTTTTATGTGCAGAAATAGAGTATATAGCCATGTCCACCACTTGGAATGAGAGAGAAGAGTGGAAAGCATATATATATATATAGGTTGCAGGTGGCGCTAAAGTGCCCTTATGACTACTTAAGAGCCCAGCACTAAAGCGCCATAAGTGGCCGTTTTAGTGCTGTCCACCGCACCATCGAGTGGCCACTTTAACATGCCTTGGGTGCCTTAAGCGTCTATGCGCTAAAGCTAACCCTTGCCTGCTTAAGCGCTTGCCCCTGGCCTGCCATGGCCATGGCCCAAAAATGACTATGTCCGGGCCGTTCCGACTATGTGCCCGGGAAGGATCCTGGATCCTGTGTAAACAATTGAGCTACGCTACCTGACTAATTTCAATGCTCTGGACTCAATAGCACTATTGAAATTTCCATTAGAGGTTGTTCCAACAATAACTGGAGCACGCCCCAAGGGCTGACATAGCAAAGCAAATGACCGGCTTGTGGCCCAAAATAAGTTTGGGAACCTCCATACCCAAACCAAGGGTCCATCTAGCCTAAAGTCGACGTTTTGGATCTATTGAGACTGTTAGAAATGACATCCAAGGCCTTATAACTAGAGTTTAGACTCGAGACCCATATCCGACTACCAAAAATCTCTAAATAAGAAAACAACTCTAAAAGCTAAAGGATCTGCCTGATGACTAAATCGTTAGTCCCAGCAAGTCATAAATGACATGAGGCAGCTATAAGAAAGCTCTACACATTGCAAACATGTGCAAACAGGGAAAATAACTTGGAGGGTCATTACAACATCCACAACTAAAAGGATTTTCGTCCCAGAAAGTCAATGGATAGAAAGAGCCCAATGCTCTAAAGGATCGAGGTACTGGGTTTGCATGCTCCGATCAAGACTTCCCAGATAACCTCTACCGCAAAATAATACCTCCAAGGGATCTTGCTGCAGGTATTTTTTTTTATTCTTCACACTCTGTTCAACCAGAAACCCATAAGAGCCAACCTCCAGCCACAACTGGCTCCGTTGAGACACGCAGATCATCAACATAGCACTCTAATGTCACACTAATACATACCCAATTCAAATGAAAACCCAACCAAATGAGGGACAAATTAAGGTATGAGTTATGCCACTAACTCCAAACTCCAAGTCTAATCTCTAAAACTGCCTATACTAAACTGCATCGCGAATTATCTGGGTATGGCCCGCACAATTACATCATACGACCTTCGGAATACTAGAGCTGATATACTTAAAATACAGGATGGCAACCACACGAGCAAGCCCACTATGTGCTATCTTACTATCCAAACTATACCAAGGGTTGAAAATCAAGTCTTTGAGTCATAGAAATAAGTACTGTGTTCCAACTAGCTACGCTGAAGACAATAAGGTTGTACCAAAACCCAACAACTGCCTCCTCATACTCACCTGCAGCAGTCAATATATATCCAATGCTTCCCGCAAGAGCTGAAACTGAAGCGTAACCGACGAACGTAGTGCTACAGAGGAAAATCCTATCTGAGGGAAAATTCACTACTGAGGGCATAAGCAACAACCACATCTACTGTAGAAATAAATCGTCGAGAAGAAACCAAGATCCCGCGACAGCTACAAAGGATAGCAATGGTGTCGTATTCGCAATAACTGAGAAAGTGCCCTCTTAGCCTAAATCTGGCTTCATCAATACCCATAACAATTCGTGATAACAACTACTCACTCCCAGAGTGCATCCACATAGGTCGTCAACAACTGCTACACTGCATAAGCCCTAAATAGGGATACTTTAGAGAACATACCAGGCTGGACAGACAACAAACAGGAAACCCCAGAATCCACCCGTCTAGCCACTCCTAACTCAACTAACCAGAACCCATGCCATAAGAAAGGGACAGGGTAGTCAACTCGGCACTAAGACTAGTACCAGCAACCACCTGAAAGTAACTCAAACCAACCCAAAGGGTAACTGCTAACAAACAACACAAAAGGCGAGCTATCGGAGCTAATCGTCGAAATGAGAATCATAAGTAAAGGGAGATGGAGTAGATATCACTAGTTAACTATAAGTTACACATAGGCCTATTATAGGTTAGGACAACATCAATACTGCAAAAACATGAAGTACCAGTGACATAAAGGTAAAATGTGCCCAATGTTAGGGCAATATCAAAACTAACAATAATATAAGGTGCTGGTGCCACAAAAAAAATAACACACGACCGTTATCGGTCTAAAATCATACCAGGACCAATAGGCCACAATAGAAGGGGTTCTACCCTAGATACCATCCCCAAGAAACATACCGTATCGATCTATCCAATCCGCTACTAAAAGAGATCAACTACGGGGATAGCCAAATATATAAGAACCTATACTGAGGCGCACATAATCAATATAACACTACCAGGCCACATAACCACTCAAGCATATAAAAGATCATATAGTCAGCTTAGAGTATATAATCACCTATAGGTATGGAAACCCAACATAATTCAAATAAAAACTAGAAAATAGAAATCAACACGCACCTGAAGTTGTGAAATACGCAGATATAACATCTGGTTTGTCCAAAGAAATATGAATCTGAGCATGTCTGCTCTCAAACTGAGTCTCTAAATGGCCAACTAACATACTACGTGTACCACCACTATATGAATGTATCGTACCCCTGAGAGACTGATCTGGCAGCACTGACTGCTCAATAATCCTGTGTCGAGGTCACTCTTTGGACCAATTACCAGCCTTACCACAAGCATAACAAACTCTTCAAACTTGCTGATGCACTATACCCACTGATCCAGAATGGCCGCCGCGACCTAAAATCATAGATCGAATACCCTATAATGCCTGACCTAAACTTTATCCACTACAACCACCATGAACTCTTCGAGAGCCATATACATTCAGAGGCACTGCTTGAGTTGACCTAATAGACTACGAACAATGCTGACCTTTGCAAAAAAAATCCTTACCTCAAAAAGGGAAACCACTACCACTGTGTTGTGGATGCGGTCTACTACTTCCACCTCCGTACGTCTCAAGACAAACCCTTTCTATAACCCTTGCATGCTCTACAACCTGAGTAAAAGATACCTCAGCTACTATCAAATGCCCCAATGCTAGGCAGAGCAATAGTGTAAACCCTCTAATAAAATTACACACCATATCGTGCTTTGGTAAACAACATAGAGGTACAGTTGGCCTACTCCAAAAACCCAATCTCATACTCAGTGACTGATGGAGAACCCTGCTGAGCACCAACAAATCCAACTCTTTCCTAAAAACCACTCGACACACCAAGCACCACCTCCGGCTACAAAATATAGACAAACAGACTTGGAATACCCAATACAGAATCTTGATATGCTGAAGATGTCACAAGCTTTGTCAAAGTCTGATCTGGCCCCAAATGCTCGGGCTGATACTGAAGATCCTCATAAACTCCATCTCCCTTGTCTGACTCTGAGCTGAAACTCTGGCATTGTGAGTAGAAGTACTGTCGGCGTCCATCGGCGGCCTCGCACTGTCCATCTAAGCAAGATTAGAGTCAAGGAGATATCTTGGAGTTGGCAAAATCAAGTCACATGATAAAAAATAAAAAATCCAGACCCACAGAGAGGATATAGACGTCATCGTACCAATCCGGAGAACTCTACTAGGCACTTGCTATTGTACCAACTACACCCATAAACCTATGCTTTGATACCAAACTGTCCTGACCAAATTTCTCAGGTCATGATGGCGCCTACTCTAGCCCACCAGTAGGCAAGCCAACCCATCATCCGAAATGGCTAGCAGTGGACTAATATGAAGAACCAAAAATAAAATCAAGTGCAAGTAGAAGAGAGTCCAAAGAAATAAAACAGAATACCCCAAGAATGGTGATGCTAGTACAAGAGCCACTAATAACCAGGTGTATAAGATAAATAATGTAAGTATATGTAGAACCATCTCTAAAATATAATGTAAAGATTAGTCTAGCAAAAAATAAAGATCAGGTACACTCCGAACGTATGAAGATCACCTCAGGTCTTCGATCCATGATTGCTCCGCAAGATTCACAAATCAGAAGTGATAACTCATACTAAGAACTGCAGGGTGTAGCAGTGTAGTATGAGTACCAACACGAAGTACTCAGTAGGCATCGACCGATTGAGCTACAAAGACAATGTAAATATGAATCACATGTAAAATAGGTGTAAGCAGTGCAGGTAAATATCTATAATAGGAGATATCACAATGCTAGGACTGTAAGCCAAGATAAGGGTAGATAGCATGTACTATCACCCTACAGGTATCTTGAGACCAGGCTATACCAACAAAAGGCTAGTCCACATACCGTGGTGTAATAAAGAGGAAGACATGGGATAAATAACATATATATGAAAGAAAGGTATACAAATGATATGTAGTAGTAATAGGAAGGAAGAAGTGTATAAATATGGATATATATATAGACACACCACCACGGGGACAGCTGGTCATATAGTGTAAATATAACAATGTTGGGCTGGACTAACTAAAGGCAGCTGGCCTAGTATATTGAGAATTGTGACCAACTAGGGGAGCTAATCCTGACATAAGAAGGGTCCCTAAACAGGGTATGTATGTCTGCCTATAAGGCGTAATATACCATAATCTCACCCTAATCGTAAGTGCAGAATCGGAGATAATCGAGTCCCCATGTGTCCAACTATAATTGACAAGTGTAGGCCCTACGGAGCTGTACTCACCAAAAAGCCATAGTCAAGTAATCACAATCTAACTGGCCAATCCGGACACATCATCACCTAAGAAACTATCATCTCTCCCTCGGTAAGATAGAAAGACATACACTACAAACAAAATCCGATGTGGACCCCATAATACAGAGGGACATTGAAGCACACAGAACCACCAAATTGGGACCATAATGGTTATAGACGATGCATGCAAGGAACAAAACTGTAACAAGAACTGATTGTTGATGCCTAGTTAAACCAATACCAAGTCCAAGAAAACAAAGTGTATACACCCCCTCCAGCTCACTTAGCTCGCAAAGGCTGGTCCCACAGTGACTAACCCCCCTCGGTACTACAGCTCTCAGATAGAGGGGCCCTTAGGGGATACGAAAAGTCCGTATACACTGCCTGGTCCCGAACTAGGACCTCTATAATCATAGTCCAAAGCCAAATATCATATCAGTAGCTCGGAGACCAAATGCTCCATAACCGTGTAAAAATAACCGCCAGAATCGAACTGGATCCTCAAGGTAATAACGAAAGGCCTAATAAATCATAACTGTGAACCACTACCGGACTTGAACCAAAACTCATAGTTAACATAACCGTAACCAGTGCTCCTAACAGAAGTCAATCTCACTATTAATCATTTCTAGATCCTGTCGGAGCTCCTAGGTGTAACATAACTAGTGGTAAACCAGGGTTCCTAAACCCACAACCACCAGTATAAATATATACCTACCCAGGTATCTAAGACTGCAGCCTCGAGCTATTAAGTCGAGCTATAACTCTCTTTGAGGGTGATGAAGCTAACTAGGCATACTAACTAGCCTAGGCATACTTAAGTCTGGGGTAATACCTACCAATATACATGTGTCATCTAGATCCGAGAAACGGCCCCATAAAGCTATCTATATGGAAAAAAAGTAGTAAGGCCTCCTACCGAGCCCTATAACTCATTTTAGTGATAAATCCTGCCCAAACGGAGGCTAAGGCTCCTCACTCCTGACCCAAAGTGCTGATAAGGGACCAAGTGTAGCCCTAAGGCGGCTATCTATCAATAAATGGGAATTTAAACCTAGCCTCCGATGGTAGGGTCACTAATCGGCTACTACATGTGCTAAATATGCATAACCAATGTATGCCATCACCAGTATCCATACAAGTCATGGTAAGCACCCACATATCCATAGACTGACTCACAACTCCTCAACAAGGTGTAAGGGAACTAACCTGGTATCCATGGTCTTGTAACCAAGGCCTCGGGCCCAATAGAATGATATATGACATAATCACAAGGTATATCCTTAGGCAGGAACCCAGACATAATACCAATCAGTTGTATATCATACAACCAAGAATACACTATCAGGATATGGCATCAAGGATGCGTATAATACTACTAGGGGAGCATAATCAGGTAAATACCAGTGGAACGGTCAGATACTGCCCTAGCTCCTATAATAGGGATCTACAAGACCAATCTAAGGTCACGTATAATACACGACCAATTAGGCCTACCAATATACCAAAGCTAGGGCGGGTAGTCTCGGCTAATGTTCATATAATAATCATGCTATAGAAAAGGCTGTAAAGTATAAGCCAAATGATAAGTCAAGAAGCCTAGGTCACACCCCTGCCTAGATTATAATCTATATTAAACAATTCCTAATAGAACACAGTAGACCAAAGCCTACCTGGACGCCATCGAAAGCATATCCAAGAATCAGCTACATAAGAGTATTTTGCTTTCGAAAGGTCTCCAATCGCTGAAACACAACCACAATAGTAAATTACAAGTCCAAACATGACTATAGATACCCATATTGCATTAGGTTAGAAAATGAACAAACAACTGATGTTGGGCCTACTTGTGGAATCATAAAACCAAAACCGTCACAATGTCCCAAACTACCTCGTGACCATTAGTCACATTTACCATAACCAAATCCAAGCTAAAATAATAGCTTAATCACCAATAACAGTAGACGTATAACCAACATAAATGAAAAAAATCGTAAAACCAAGAAAGCGTACCGTAGAAATAATGTGAACGAGCCACAAATCCAAATATGCCAACCATTAAGCTTGGACCTCAAGAGAATAGCTCAAAGTTGAGCTTTTATGTCCAGACATGGAGTATATAGACTTCTCCACCGCTTGGAATGTGAGATAAGAGTGGAAAACATATATATGTTGGCTGCAGTAGCACTAAAGCGCCATAAGTGGTCGCTTACGCGCCGCCCCACTGAGTGGACGCTTTAGCGTTCCTTGGGTAGCTTAAGCACCCATGCGCTAAAGCCAACCCTTGGCCGCTTAAGCACTTGCCCATGGCCTACCATGGTCGTTTAAACGCATGGACATGGCCTAAAAATGGATAAGATCGGGCCTTTTCGACTATATGCCCGGGATTGATCCGGGATCCCGTGTACACAAATGAGCTCCGCTACTTGAATAATTTTGATGCTCTAGACTCAATAGCGCTGTCGGAATTTCCATTAGAGGTCATTCCGACAAGAACTGGGGCCCACACCACAAGGGCTGACATAGCCAAGCCAATGAGCGGCCTATAGCCCAAAACAAGTCTGGGAACCTCCAGATCTGAACAAAGGGTCCATCTAGCCTAAAGTCGACATTCCAGAAACATCGAGATGGTTATAAATGGAATCCAAGGCCTTATAACTGGAGTTTAGACCCGAGACCTATATCTGACTACCTGAAACCTCTAAATAAAAAAACGGGTCTAAAAGCTAAACGATCTGCCTGATGACTGAACTGTCAGTCCCAACAAGTCAAAAATGACCTGAGGCAGCTATAAGAAAGCTCTACGCACTGCAAACACATGCAAACAATGAGAATGGCCTGGAGGGTCATTATAGGAATTCATTTATAAAGAAGACTCACAGTTACGTTATAACAGGCTTAATCAATTATCATTAACCAATATTATGGGATAGCAATAGGGAAAGTGTATACATATAAGGGTTTATCTCATACTATTAAAATGTGCTACATAACTATCTATCCGATCAAGCCTCCGTCATACCCCCACGTCTCATAATATCTCAACCTTCCAGTCAATATAAAATAATATAAGATAATGTAATAAAGTGAAATGAATGCTCAAACACAATATCACAAACAAGGTACTAACACACAAACACAGTACAAGAGTAAATACTAACAAAGAATCAAACGACACCAAGAAAGATAATACAATGCAGATTATGCAATACAATGTAGTGATGATGAATTTTTGAAAGTTATCACATAACTATCTGTATATACCTACCAAGCCTTAATACTTTCAAGTAGTACCCATGGGGGGTTCACAAACCATGTACTTTCCATAATCTCAATCTCATGTATCAAATCAGCCATACCGGCATATTCCTCGGTATAGGCATTTTATAAAGTGTCTTATTTTCTTACAAAATCAGAATGTCTCAGCAGTACCAATGTCTCATGAATATGTATGTGTTATATGAGGATGTAATGCTCACAACCAATCAGCATGAAGATCCAAATCCATTCAATACATGTATAAGTGAGCTCAGAATAAACTCAATGTATCAATAATTCATAATATCCTTTTCCACTTGGCACCATAAGATTAAGTAGTCATGTAGTCATCAATATTATCATTTACAACCCCTACCTTGGGAATCACTAAAATGAATATGCAATTAAATTCTCAAATAAGGCCTACAATATCAAGTCAAGCCCCCACTCGGGTGACACAATAATAGATACGACATTCCAATGTACAGATAAGGCCTATGATAATACGTCAAGCCCATACTCAGGCGACACAATAATAGATAAATTATTTAATGCTTAAACATGATCAATAACATCAAGTCAAGCCCTTACACGGAGACACAATAATAAATATGGCAATTAAATGCACAATCACAGCCAACACTAACAACTCAAGCCCCCACTGGGGCATCACCACTTTATATACTCTCAAAATCAGTAATAATATGCATATAAGCCTCCACTCAGGCACACAAATATAAATAACAACAATCCCAATAACAATATATTGCAAAACTACCCAAAACTAGCTTGTTCCATACGAGAAGTCTCGTCCACCATTACAAATCTATTTATACCGTAAGTATTCTCTAAAGGTCATTAATCCTTGATCGTCACAATAAGAATCCTCTAAACAAGATTCAAGCTGTAAAAAAGGTATTCAATACTAACATTTCAAGATCATTAACTTATCTATCTACATTCCACTCTAAGGATAACTGCAAGCAACAATACTAACTAAGAAAGACAATAATCTAACTACAATCCGCCAAAAGTCTGTCACTCATGAAGATGCTCGTCATTTCACCTAAGTGAGAGCCCCAATCCTAAGTGAATCACAAAATACAAACAAACAAGCACACAACATATAAACACTTTGAAAAAAGTCAAGGTACATCTCAACTTACCTTAAATAAAGATCTACAAGCTCAAACACAGTCCAAAACCTCAACCAGAAGCTCAACTCTCTCGAATCCACACCGAAAACATCTAATCTAGTCAAATATGTCATCTACAAGTTAAAAGGAAGCTAATGATACCCATATTAACCATATTTGAAATGGGTCAAAAATGAACCTCAAAATTATAATTTTTGTCTGAAAATCATAATCCTCAAGTGAAAAGGACTCTATGGGTGAAAACCCAAGCAAAAATGAGTGAGAATTGAAGCACAAATTAAAGAAATACCAAATTTTCAATTTGGGTGAAAACCCCCAAAAATCCACTTTTGAAATCTTTGATTTAGAAAAATTTAGATGATAAAGTTGGAAGGAAATGATTTAGAATTTAGCTAGAAACTTACTTGCACGAACTTACGCAAGAAATCTCCTCCAAATCTCCCTCCCGAGCATCCAATATGATAAAAATGATGAAAATGAGAAAAAGAGGATAAAATCCCAAAATTTGGGTTGTTTTCAGCAAGGTTGACCGCGGTCAACTGTTGACTAACAACCAGTAATTTCAAAAAACTTAGCGGTCAACTGTTAACCAATAACCAAAAATTTAAAAAAACTTATTTTTGACCCTCAGAACACTATGAACACGAATCAATAGTGAAAATTGATCAGAAAAGGTCGTTTACAATAAATTAACCCCCGAGACCCTTTAGACCAAAATATACTATTTTTCAAACGGAGGGTCAAAATACAAATAAAGGTTCCAAACCTGAACCAACATACTACCAAGCCAAAATCGACGTTTTGGATCTAACAGAACTGTCAGAATCCTCATTCAAGACTTGGATCACAAAATATTCACCGAAGTCAACCTTACCTGTTAAGGATACTCAAAACCACAAATTCAGATAAAACACTCCCGAATGCATTGAAGACCATGCGAACCATCCCCATAACTCGTAAACAAGCTAAAGCAACAATGAGTAGGGGTAGAATGGTCAAAACACAGAAAATTCTAAATTTCAGTACGAGGGTCATAACAGTAAAAATGAAAGAATAGATTTATATTCACGAGTTAAATTTAGTGATAAATATAGGTTAGAATTTAGACTTATAATTGAACTTCCATCTTCCCTTATTCACTCTATATGTATAAGGAAGTCTATTTCATATTATTTATAGCCTTGCTAATCGAGCTTAACGCATAAAAGGTCACAATTAAAACCTAGTTTAGTATTTTGTCCTCATTTAATAATCTTATAAGTAAATTTCTGTTATACTATATATACTCTTTGTCATGAGTTAAAATGTGTAGTGATAAAAAAGACTCAATTTAAACCTAGTTAAATATTATTTCATCTTCTTCTAATATTACCTACTAATATTAGAATCTATGTGATGCTCAATCCATATTAAAAAAGATTAATCATTGTAAATCATTTTCATATCTATTTGAGCACATCAAATTGAACAAAATTTAACAAATTACAATGACAATTTTATATACACACACAATACACTAAATATATTTAATAGCATCCAACATATCTTTTTGAAGGTATTGGTTTATTACTAGACATATTTATTAACCTTAAAGTATTTTAATATTTTGTAAAATAATTTACTCGTTAAAATTTGCTTAAGAGATATTGCGAAATAAGATTTTTTTAACTATCAACATATATTTGAATTGTGTAAGTTGTTAAATTTTTCATGCTAAATTATAATCAAAGATAAAATAAATGTAAGCTAATGACTTTGAGTCTTATAATCAAGCCATTTTGTAAAATAATCCTAGGGGCTTCTCCAATCCGATCAAAATTTCTATAAAAATTGAATTGACAAGATAAACAATCATCATCATCATTAAAGAAAAATTTAAAGATATGAAATAACAAAAAAAAACAAAAACACAATGAACATCAATTTTAATAAACTAGTAATTGGATAATCACATCAAAATGTTCTCTAGTACATATATCTATATGAATGGTCCTTATAGAGTTTGGAGATTTCAATCTTGACTCCTACTGAATGGTTTTGATGGAATTGTACTGATATCAAAGCTTGTCCCATCAAAATCAATCGATGGAGCCACCCAAGAAAACATCTATATTGGACCACCATAAGGGTACAAAAGAGAAGTTGTTGGTACCTTAGAGTTGGTACCACCAATTTCCATCAAACCAGCATTGGGTTGAAAGACGTTCAATGCAGAACCCTCCCTATGAGTCCTTTTTTTCATCACTTCACGTATCTTCTTGAGATTTTCGTTCATCACAAAGCATAGATCTTTGAGATCACAAGGGTGGATGTCAACATGAATATCTTTACCCTTCAACACTTCACACATCATGTTCTTGAGTTCCCTTACACTGTGTTCCTTTCTTTCCTTGTGGAATTTTTTCTCCATCACTCTAGACATATCTTGAGGGGATGAAAATGCAGAGAAATGTGTCTTTATTGTGGTTATCAAATTGCTTTGTTGTTATGGTGTGATTCTTTGCCTAAAATTGGCTCCTATTTGTAGGGAAAATTTAGATTGTGTAAATTTCTGAATAGTTTAAATTTATGGATTCTGACCTGTCAATGCTAACTATTTTGGTATGAAACTAAATGAGGGTTTATTACATACCAAGTTAAAAATTATCATCTTTGAAATATATCTAATTTATGACTCCAGTCTTATGTTGACCAATTTTATTAGGTCAAAATTTCTCATTAGTAGAATAATTTAGTGTGGTTTAAATATGAGTAAGTTGTATTCACAAAAGATGGTAATAGAGTAATAACATGGGTTTGATAACTTGTTTCAGTCTCCAAGAGAATTAAATTTTATATATTTTAATTTATGTATGTACAAAATTGAAGATCATAATAAGCAAATATTTTAAATATTGACTAAGTATTTGGAAGTATCCACTGGGATTGTATTATAAAATTCATAAAAATAATTGTTTTAACACATACAAATATTTATTGAATATTACATGGTAATAGTTGTTGCGGTGTTTACACAAGTACATTATTATTGTTTTATCAATTTTAAATGAAGCCATTCGTAGTGTAAATTTTTTCTACTTTAAAATATATTAAAAATAAAATCTTGCTTACATTTATTATTACTATCCGGTACTCACCAACAATTCAATCGGCTCACATTGAATGTTTTTCTAAATTGATTTTGAGATAAATCTATATGAAACGGTTGTACAAAACACTTATAAAATAATATGTTTTTATACATAGTTGAGTGTCACGATCCATAATAGGGATTGTTATGGCACCTATCAGACCCTCCAGTACAGTTAAGCCTATCCAAATTCAAACACAATAATCAAAGTAAAACATAAGCGGAAGAAGTAAGAAATAGAATAATCCCAAAATTATATAAAAAGTGGTACAATATCAACACAACATCCCAGATCTAGTTATCACTAGTACAAGCCTCTAATACCAAATACAATGAAATAGTTAGAAGTACCTTAACTGCAAATAAGCATAAGATAAAAGAAGAAGAGATTTGGGTAAGCATTGCAATCCAACAGTCCCTACCTCAATCTCTGAAAAGCCAACTGTAACACCCCGTATTCTATAGACACTACTCTTACCTATATGGAAAATGGTACAGACTTATGGCAATAGGTGATGGAATAACTAGTTCTTTGATTCAAGTACAACACTTCGTACATTTTCAAAACTTATACGATCAACCTAACATGGATAAAGGTATTTAAACTTGAGATAATAACGACATACTTGAGTGTAAAGTTAAAGTTAAGTGGTGGATTAAGGTAGAAGGATTAAGACGTTGGAAAAAGGGAAGGACATAAACGAGGTGCTTCCGTGACTTAATTAAGATAGTAGGTGTATCACCTATTTAACCTATTGGGCTGCATTTGGACCTATGTTAATGGACTGAATTGAGGTCCAAACTAAGTACATAAAATAGGGAAGATGACCAGCCCAACACCTAAATATCACTAAGGCCCAACATGCTATGATCCAACTAGAATTAGCCCAAGTAAGTGGACTGTTTTGGACAGCTTATATAGCCAAGTAGGTGCATCACCTACTTGGACTATTTTTGACCAAAAATTGGATAAGAATGAGATAAAAGAGGTGGCTAAGAGGGTTTATAAAGATCTGGAATTCAGCTCATTTATCCATTCATTTCATTTTCCAAAAACAGAAAATTAAAACACTCTCTCCTCTCTCAAACCCCAAACAGCCGCCCTAGTTTTCCTTTAGGGTTCTTGGACTAATCTCCCATTTTACAAGCCTTGGTAAGTGTTTACCCTTATATATTAATGTTATATATGTATAATAGGTTGTGTAAAACATGTTGGTGGTGTTTAAAATGTATAGGGCAGCCCCTTAATTAAGTTGGCAGTCCACTTGTGTTGGTTTTGATGAATTTGTCTTCCTTGTGGCTTGGACTTGTATAGGGGCTTAGGGTGTTGAAGAAATTAAGTTATGATGATGAAATTCCAGTATATTAAAGTGTGGTTCTGCCACTGAATCGTTCCTTTTATGTATGTCTTGATGGAAATGTTTATATGTGTTGGTAAATGGAACGTTTGTTGTAGTGAAAAGAGAACACTCTTTTGTTATGTTAATCTGAATTTTGGAACTGTTGTGGAATGATTTTGGTATGCTACTTTGGAAGGCAGTATGGTTACCTTATGGTGTGAATATATGGAGTTTCATTGGAGTGGAAATGTAAAGGATAAACTAGGTAGGTAATCCTACCGGTTTGTAACGGTTATGTTTGTTTGTGGACTGTTTTGGTGGTGTGTGGACTGATTTGGTGTTGTTTTTTTGCAAAAGCAGTAAGTGTTAGGGTAATGTGGTTGAATACTGTTATATGGTAGTATAATGAAAGGGGGAGTGATGCAAAATGTGTTTTGGAGGTTGGACGGTTTCTACTTTCCGTTAAGCACCTACTTACCGTCTTGTGAACTTATAATGTAGCTAGCCGTTAATGTTTGCTCCATTATGTACTTGTGTTGTAGAGTAACACATAAGGAAGGAGATGAATCATTGTAGTTACATATTGAAAAGATAAGGTATGTAAGGTTATTCTTTTCCGCATTCTTCTGCAGCATCTAGTATTCATATTATCATAACACTTGTCCTATCCCCAAAGGGTTGTACAATATCTCATTTTCAGAATTAGTAGCACTGTTATAAATGTATCGCTCTTATAACTAAAGAATGATGTAATGTGAGTAATTGTGTAATGGTTAATGTTGAAAATGGGTGGTATCTCATGGAGTGAAAGAAACACTCGCATGAATGTCGATCCCATTATTACGGGTGGTATCCCATGGGATAAAAGGAACATCCGCATGGATGGCGATCCCGATTATTATGTTATTTCCCACTGATCAGTTGGGCCCGGGCATGACATGATTGATGATTGATGATGTACAGTAAAGTAAAGTACAGTAAAGTAAAGAAAGCAATGTACATGATTCCACATATATACCATATGGTGGTTATTTATATCGTTCGTTCACTTGTACTTAATTCCATTGAAGTGCTTATATTTCATACAGTTACTTATAGCCTTACATACTCAGTACATTCTTTCGTACTGACGTCCCTTGGGGGACTTACCTTACGTGCTGCAGGTACAGGTACTAGTAGACCTCCTCAGTAGGCTACGGGTCATCTACAAAATATTGGTGAGCTCCAGTTCGGTTCGGGGCTTTTCGAGTCATATGTATATGTGGTTTTGGTGCTGCATAAGCATTGTATATAAAGTGGGAAATTATACCGACTATGTTTTGGGTTTTGTAGCTGTTAGAGGCTTTGTAGACGTTATACAGTTGAAGGAGGGAATGTTGTGTGTTTTTTTCTCAACCATATGGCTCCAACGGCCATGTCTCATGTTTATATAAATGTTCTTATTAGATTTATATTATTGATATATTGTGTCCATAAGTGATTGAATGCTAACCTATTGACAACAAGTATGTGAACGTATAGAATGGTTCTCTCGGGCCTTAACGGCTTCGGGTGCCATGTCCGCCTCAATGGGATTTGAGGTGTGACACCAACACCAGGAACTGCATTCAATGCTCAGCTACTCCCTCAATACCTGCACGTGGTGCTGAAAATAAAAAAAAAGAAAGGTTGAGTATGAAACACGTCTACTCAACGATTATCATCGACAACCAACCCTAATCCAAAGTGATGGCAAGAACCACCACCCCAACCATCCAAATTATCAAAATAAACTTGCATATTAAAAGTCCCAGCTTAATCTATCATATAGTAACAATTGGCATGGTAGCCAAACTAGTTCAATTAAGACAGACACACATAAGTTTAATATCAATAGTACTAGTAATAAGTCACATCTAGATAGTGTTTCACCAACACCATATATTATATCCTCTCACCATGCCAAACAATAAATCCAGGATAATATAGGGAAAATGCATATCACACAACCAACAAATGTGATGCAACAATCTCAACGGATCAAGCCATAACCAATAAACAACATGTAATAATGTCATAATCATAATATCACCCTATAGAAAATGGAATGCAGTGACACAAGATGAAATGGAATAGCCAAAGTACAACCTATATACACCTTCTAAGCCTAAGCTCCGTGTTAGGACTAATGATGGGTTCACAACCTATATACTAATCAAAATCGTATCAATCAACCTTACCAAAACTTTCTTCAGCTAAGGCATTTTATAAGTTGGTTCATACACTTTTATAAATAATCCAAGTTACATACTAGTACCAGTTCCATAATAATGAGTGATGAAATAGTATGTATGATCATGGCAAAATTAGCAATGCATAATAATCAGTCAACAATGTTATAATTGAACCCAAGTCACTCGAATCTCAGTAAATCATGATACAAGACATTGCACGAGTGTCACAACAATAATAAGAAACTATTAATAATAAAACAAGACCAATACCTACCCTTGCACAGGCATTGCAATGATAATATTCTTCAATATTAATAAATATGGTTCACACAAGCCTCTACGTGGGCATTACAATAGTTTACTTTACATGATAAGTTTTCACCTTTCCCAATTATGACACAATTACACTCAAATACTCAAAAGGGAACTATACTCATCAATAAGCATGTTCAAAAGTTTCATATCATTCATAATACATAGTAATTATGCCAAGATTCCTCCTTTTAACGTCTTATTTATAACTGCAATCTCTATATACCTTATGTGGTTACAAAACCCCAATCATTCCATCAACCAATTTATTCATGATCAATAAGTCATTTATCCACTATTTATCATAAACATATCAACAAATAAAAAGAAAAGTTAATATGTTCATTTTATTACTTTTAACCCATCAATAAAATCTGATACCCATATGGATGCTCTCCATCTCACATATAGGAGACCACCAAACCCCCAGTAATTAACAAAACACTAGTAACTAACTGTCAAAACCCATATCAGGGATCATTCGGGAACCTACCCTATTTCATCCTAGATAAGAGAACCCTTTCCACCCAACCACTGTTTTAATGAGGAAGATAAGTAAAACTCTTATTTAAAAGCAAGATGAATCTTTTTAATCAAAATCAGTTTCTGCTCAGTATATTTGATAGCTAAATGCGAAGGAGTGACCTACACCAGAAACATCAACTCTAAGTTAAAAAATTCTTCAAATGGACCCCCGAGATTTGTTTGGGACACCATAGAAACAAACCAATAATGCTAATAGAATAATTTTGACGTCCCATACTCAACAAAACCATCAGATTTACCAAAAGACATAGTTTAAAATAATTTAACTCCCGAGACCCTATTTTGGCTATTTAACTAGTTTCTCGCCTAAGAGGTCAAAATGCAAAACCAGGGCTCGAGACCCAAAATAACTATGCTACTAACCCAAAATCGTCATTTCGGATCTAATGGAACTGTCCAAATCACAATCTGAAGTGCGGATCAAAAAATATTGACCGAAGTCAAACTAACCCTTTTAAGGATATACAAAACCACAATCTCATAAAAAATCACTCCCAAATGCATTGCAGACAGTGCCAATCATTCCCGCAACTCACAAATAATTTAAAGCAACAATGGGGAAGGGCAAAATAATCAATACACAGAGAATTCTAAAAATCATTACGAGGGTGATTACAGTATCCATCGATAAGATTCATGTTCGTCCTCAAACATTCAACAAGGAAAGCATCAAAACAGACAATGGATAAAAATACCTTTGAGAACCTAAAGTAAACACCCCAAAGCGGAGTCACGATAAAAAAATTATCAGTTTCACTATGGAAACATAAGTCTACCACAAAATGACTCACAAGCTCACAACAATAGCATTTAAGGCCAAAATTTCTCAATGAAGCCGATTTTATTTATTAACAAACTTCCTCTATACCCAAAACTAAGTCAAACACAACAGAAGTTTCGAATATACCCGGCTAAACTAAACCTGACCCAAACACCACAAGACACTAACTGTACCTTAAAATCGAATATCATTCTCAGATCCACAAAAATTCCAAGGAACCCATGAAACCTCAAAAATACCCACCAATACACAGAATCAATCTACTTATAGCCGATACCATAACTATCAACCCCGATAACACTATATCTCCAAACTAGACCAGCTAAGTCAGAAATCAATATCAAGTCCACACAAAACCCCAAAAGCCACACCTAGCATACTTAAAACACCATACTATAGTCAAATCCTTATGTTCAATACTTAAGGAAACTGAGAATCATCATAAAAACTTATATACCATAATCATGAACCCTCAAAAAGGTACCAAAACTTCATGTAACTCATCACAATATCCCATGCAAGCCTCAAAACCTAAGAGCTATCAATCAACCCAAAGTCCTCAATAATTCGGTAGAACAAGAAGCCTCTATGACTATACATACATAAGCAACCCATCATATCAGGGTCAATCAACCTATAGAAAAAATACAACAATCACTATATCTCACTGATGGATGCCCAAATAGCAAATCAAATCTCGAGAGAATCATCATAAAACTCTACATAACTACTGTTGAACCACACGATCATGAAATTTAATTTCTAACTCGAACCCACAGCTAAATTTTGAATAGGTCAAACCTACTTTTTCCTTAACTCTCTTCCCATTCAGTATTCTTTAATACAAGAGTCATGGAATAACATCTCATATTCCAACCAAATACATGAGTAAAAAATATTCCATTAATCCACTTAGCTACAAAAGTATCAAATGCTACAACCCATATTATTTTCGTTCAAAAATTTCTTTAATATCAAAAAAAGAACCTATACATGCTAAAATCCTTCAAGTCTAACTGGGGAGTGTGTTAATACCCTTAATTCTTTTTCACTCAAGCAAAGCTAATTTCTAAGGAATTAACAATACATAAGACAAAGATCACCTAAAAATATTTCCTTATCCAACTAGAATCTTCTACTTGCAATCCTTTCAAATCTGATGCACCACAAGTCTAGTTTGTCATAAGGTCTACCACTGATAAGTACCACCAGACACCCAACAATCTGAATATGCCAAAACTTATAATCGATCCACTATTATTCCATAACATAACCATCAAGAAGATGATACCCAAATATATTACAATCCAAAATACTCAAATAATTCAAATCTAAATCAGCAGCATACTCTAATGGGACACAACATAGGATTGGCACACCCAATGCACCTGTAAGGAATTATCTATGGGGTAGCAATACCAGTAGACCCAGAAAAAACTCAAGAATTATATCAAGACTCAATGTTGAATAAGTAAACACAAACGAAGATATAGATCCACTATACTATGACATATCAGAGGTGTATTAAAATCATACCTTTAGCTACTATACTAGATATTTCTGCCTCGAGTCCATTTTATGGAATATGATACTACATCCTATCATATCTCCGAGTAACTGATGAGTTATCTTTTTATCTATGATATGGTACATCGCTCATATGTTGTCCGAGATCTCCATATAAGATACAACCCAAAGAAGTAGGAGAAATCTACTAAACTAGACTTAAAGAACCTAACCGGCCACCATGATCTAACCCCCTCCAAGCATAACCGTGAGAATCCTAGCCTCTACCATACATGTCATTATTATCATCACGTCTATGAGGCCTCTGGTACGTAAGTCTCTCATGTCTCTATAAAAACTCCTCTAGAAACTCTAGAGCAAACTGATCCTACAAAAGAGGAGGTGACCCAACTAGTCTACTCTCTACCAAGGTCCTCCACCACTGCTTGGATGGTCTAAGGAACTAAAAGGTAGTAAAATCTACTCCATTAGATTCTATCAAACCTAACATGTGTAAACTCTTACGGTAACTGAGCAAGAATATATAAGCATCAAACCTAGGATCTCCATCAAAATGAGAAGGATCTGTCCGCATGAACTCTACAAACCTACTCTGTCCCTCCATGGACATAAATAATAAGGTTACTGTATATAGAGCAATCCCCAACAATGTCTTTCCAACACTAAAAGAACCAATAGTAGTCACACGTGCATCCGGAGTCTGAAGCCTTGAAGTAGAATGTATACTAAATAATTATAGGTTCCACCTATGAACAAAACCTAACACTCGAACCAAAAAATCCTCAAGCATATATATGGTCAGGGGTGGAGTATGCTCTGCCCTCAACCCATATAACCCAATACACCCAACATCACTAGAAACTCTAGGACCTGAAGAAGCAATCCCAACCTAACCTCTCGCAGGTTTGGATTACTAGATCCTTCTCTTCCTCGACGTCTACCCCTACTGCACACCATAGGCACAGGCTCTAAATCTCTGGCTATGGAAGAATACGTGTTTACCATCTGTAACAGAGTGAATAAGAGTTCTGAGTTATATAGGGCTATAAATGTACAAAATAAAATGAATAAAGGCATTTCTTCTAAAGTTGTGTAACCTCTCGATGATAGGTAATGAATGTCTCCGCAACAATCTGTAAGACTCTACTAGACTCAACTTGTACTAATATGACCAATGAACATGGGGTTCTAATACAAATTTGTCACAACCCAAAGAATAAGAATTTAAAGGAAATCAGAAGAAAAATTAGAAGAATAGAAGTAATCCCAAATAAATATGAGACACAAGTCTCAAAGATACATCCAGGTTTGGTTTTCACAAGTATAAGCCTCTAAGTACAGAATAATATCGAATGGTATAAAATATCTTATATGCAAAATTAAGAACAAGAAAAAAAAGGGACATTCGTGTTAGGTTAGAGTCCGCCAGCCACTACCTCGATCTACGTAACTATACTCAGCAAGTATCATACGAGAACCACCCCCCCAAATACCCAAGGTTCCCAATAATGTAAACCAGTAATTACACAATTTCATCCGATCAGGTTAAACCAATACAACAGTCATTGAAATATCAATATACAAGGTAGGCTAAACAAATAAAGTGAGTCAACACTAGTCATCTTCATGATCAACAAGTAGAATGAAGTCATTATAAGGGATACTAACTAACACAGCATATCAGGCTCAATTATCATGTTCAACAAATAATATAAGATAAAGTAGTGAAAGTGTGCAACAATAATCTAGGATAAAGTAGTGAAAGTGTACTTTTAAGTGTGTAGCATGGAACCAATAGGTTCGACACTACAGGTCTCACTAATCAAGCCATAGACATAGCCATACCCCACGTATCATATATATATATCAACTTTCTAATTAATAAGAGATAATATAAGGTAATGTAATAAAGTGAAATGGATGCTCAAACATAATATCTCAAGCATGGTTAAATCGTGGTAATTCAATACAAACGTAAATATTCAAAACACAATATCAAACATAATAAGGAAATTCCATGCAATGCAAATGATTCAATGTAATGTAGTGATGATGATAGGATGATGATGAATGATTGAAAGCTATCGCATAACTTTCTATAAAAAACCACTGAGCCTAAGCTCTCCCAAGATAGGATGTATGAGGGGTTCGCAACCCATATACATTTCCATAATCTCAATCCACCTCTCCTGCTAATGTTCATGTATAAAGGTTACCATAATTTCTCATAAAATATCTCAATCAACCTTGCCGGCAAGTAACCTTCGGCAATGGTTTTATAAAAATATCATTTTCTTTAAAATAGAGAAAATCTCAGTGGTATCAATCTCATGAACATGTATAACTGATATGAGGATGTAATCATCACAACTAATCAGTATGAATATACAAATCAATTCATTTTAGGTATGAAAAAGCCCAGAATCAACTCCATATAATAATGTTCCATGATGTAAGACATTGTAGGGCACCACTGGTATAAATAGTCATGCATGATATCAATAATATCATTTAAAGTTCCTCATTCGAGTATCATCAATATGATAATGATATTTTAATATGCTATAATAAATATGGCAATTTAATACACCATCATGCCCTATGATAACAAGTGAAGACCTTACTCAGCGACACAATAAGAATTTTGGAAATTAAATTCACAATCATAGCTGACAATATAAATTCAAGCCCACACTCGGGCATCACCACCATATATACTCTCAAATCAGTAATAATATGCACATAAGCCCCCACTTGGGCATACCAAATATGATAACCAATCAAAACAGCAAGATACTGTGAAACTACCCAAGCTTAGCATTTGATCCTTACAATAGGACTATCTCTCTCAAATATGACATCATTAGATTGAGTCATTTGAAGGAAATTATGCTAGTTAACATCATACTCTAACAAGAGATACTAATACCCCGATAGTAGCATCAACCTTTACAAGCCAATGTACATTGTAGGAGTTTACTAAACCTCAACTATTCCATAAAAGGTAATATTAACATAATTATCCCCTAAAAGGTCACTAGGTCAAAGACTTCAGAGAAAGTCAAGGTACATCTCAACTTGCCATACAAGAAGATTCGCAAGTCCTAAAAACAGCCCAAAGCATCAACCGAAAGCTCTACTCCCTAAAATCATCACCAAATTCTACCAATCTATCCAAATATGACATCTATAAGTTAAAAGGAGTCCAATGATACCCATATCGACTATATTTGTTTTGGCTAAAAAAATCAACTTTGAAAATTATTTCTGAAAACACAAGGGTAAAATTGGGATTTTATTTTAGAAACAAGTTCTCCATATAAACAGGAGTCAATATCTGAAAAATCATGCAAAAGCAAGGTGAAATCGGACTTCAAATTAAAGAAAACTCATCTTACAATCTATCCGGAAACCCCCCCAAAATCATGTTTAAAATCAAGAATTTGAAGCTGTTTTGAAGATGAAATCAATGGGAAATGATGAATACAATATGTGGAAATTTACCCATGGAAGAAATCTTGAAAATCCCTTTGGAATTACCTAAATCTGAGGTCTAGAAGTCCAAAATGGAGAAAACATGATTTGGGGCCAAAACGTAGTTAATATATTGTCTAGGTCTAAAGGCCTTCACAAACGCAGGCCCTTGGTCGCGATCACGAAGTTTCCCCAACCCGGACCTGCCTTAACAGAATAATTAGATTTATCAAAAGATATCATTTACAATAATTTAACCCCCAGGACCCATTTTTGGCTATTTAACTAGTTTCTCGCGTAAGACGTCAAAATGCAAAACCAGGGCATAGGACCCAAGCTAACTCTGCTTGTAATCCAAAATAAGCATTTCAGATCTAATGAAACTATCAAAATTACCGTCCAAAGCTCGAATCATTAAATGTTTACCAAAGTCAAACTAACCCCTTTAAGGATATACAAAAAACAATATCATGAAAAATCACTCCCAAATACATCGCGGACCGTGCCATCCATTCCCGCAACTCACAAATGCTATAAAGCAACAATGGGGTAGGGAAAAATGGTCAATACATAGAGAATTCTACAAATCACTATGATGGTCATTACATTATTAGTATTATATGCATCAAACCCAAATTCTGTTAACCTCAACCTACCTCATAGATGAATCTTGCTGCAATAGAGAGGAGAAGGTTGTCCTGCATGTGCTAAGCATATTCCCGCATTGCAAAGTGTTTTCTGGTGGGGAAAAATGATCTAGAAGGCTGAAAAATAAAAAGAAGATTTAATTAAATTATGAATGGCCACTGCCGCGTTACTGCTGTGGCAGTTAAATTACCATTGCAACGGTAAGCCGCAGACTAGCCCATTATCTTTCTGATTCTCAGGCCAATTACATCGGGCCATTATTTTTCCCGAAATTAAACTCTATTAATCTGGTAAGAGTATTTTATTTGTTATAAGACTTTGCTAGAACATTTTTCAACATAACAATATTTTGAATCATTACATCAGATACCAATTTATCCACCGTTCGACCTCAAACAGTCATTGGTTAAAAGAAGAGTTTTTAGCATGATTCACAGAATTTGGTATACACCATAGTTACGAAACTAACACAATCTCCCATAATGCTAACATAGCTGCCCTACCAGCCTACGCTTTCTGACCACTAAGCTCTAGGCACAACTTATGACCACTATAATGCAGAAAATATGATTTGTAAAAAAAGTTTATGCAATGGGTCATCTATAATAGTCTGAACCCCATATTATATTACAACGCACAAACATTAAGAGCGACAACAGAAATAGCGGGGTATAAAATTGTGTACCGCTGGCGGTAAAGTTTTTCGCTGCAGTGGCCCAAGGTAGTAACTTGGGACTTGGTCCTAGTTTAGGCCGTTTCACTGCAAACTTCTTGAAATTCGACATTTCAAACTAACCTCTACGCGGTAATCACTGTAAATGGAGTTCTAGCAATTCGTTTTAAGCACCAAAAGTTTCTACGACTTCCTAAATTTGTCCTCTAACATGTTAACCACACAAATCCACCAATCTACACACCATGATATACCATTCAACTCCAATTCACACAATTCTAGATTTTTAACTAAAACCACACTACCCCATGGTTGTCATCCTATATTAGAAAAAGGTTTAATAGGGTACTTATACCCTAATTAATGATATCACATCATCATACCACGAACACACCACTATTTATAGTAGTTTATTCGACCCTAAGATATACCTCAACCTCCCAAGGGGCAATACGAACCAAGTATTATTACGTATCTAGGGAGGGATGTGAATATGCATAACACATCTAATAATTCTACTCCCTCAGTCGACCCTACATCTAATGATCATCAACCATAGCCATGCTAACTTATTTCACCCACGTTATAAAATCATAATGATCCAACAATACGACTTACCTCACATTCAAGCCTATAAAGTTGTGAAAGGCAACTATGTTCATGTCAGTTTAACCAACTACTTTTAAGGGCATCACTAGCAAGTCAACTCATTATTCATACAAAGATGACCCAATAGCACTTCAAGCCCAGATATAATCATCAAATATCAGACCACACAAGGGTCCCACTCTAATCATCAAATATTTGGACCACACAAGGATCCTAAGCATATTTGCAAAACCAAATAGAGTTCACAACATACCATAAATCACATCCAGCCTTTTCAATTCACGGATATTCTTTTGTAACAACTTATCTCATATTTCTCATAATGATCATATGTACTTTAAAAGTTTGACCATCAAACAAATAGGTAATAGCATGATCAAAACAATAACAACCATATAAGTAATATATGTAGCATTCTATCATACCACCATTTCTTCAAAAAAAATTCAAGCACCTAGGTAGTTAGTTAGGACTCAGATAAAGGTCAAGAAATACTTCAAATAACATAGAGATGAGATGTATCTCAAGTCACAGAAATGAAGACACCCTGGATATCACATCTAGTCCTCATAATGCCTAGGTCCCTTGGCCACACCTCCTTCAACCAACACACAAAACAAAGAGTTACACTTAATAGTTTTAACCATCACATAGTAAGTCACCATATAATACACTTAGCACGACCCACATCAGACATTCCTACACATTATTACCTTACAACAAGTACTTTACCCAAAATCAAGTAAAACATAACAAATTGACTTTATATGCTTCCTATTAATCTCTACTGGTTGGAACATTTCATTTCAATCTTTCAACATCAAGAGATACAAATTGGGGACAATTAATCCCAATTGAGGTGGTTAAGATACCAAATGGAATCGGCTAGATACCAATTGAACTCAACCTGGGGAGACAACATTGAGATGGCACTATTAGAGAAAAGAAAGTGAAACTGATTTCCTAGATGCCTTATAGCTTTATACATATTTGATGTGGATGTCAACACACCAATCTGGAGGACTCTACTTGACATTTGCTCTTATACTGGGAGACCGATAATTTGAGCTGTGATACCATATTGTTAGGACCGAAACCATGGATCAGGTAGGGCACCTACCTACTACCCTAGATAAGAGAACCCTTTATCCCCAACCATTGAACAATGCAGAAGTTACTACCATGTTAAATTAATCAATTTATGTCTGTTATGTAAATAACCAATCTATAATTTTAAGTACTATTATCTAATTAATACGTTCCACAACTTATCTAATACATATAAATAAATGAAATTAATACAAAAAATAACTACAAGTGACCCCCAGAACCTATCCTAAAAAGCTACAAGAGAACTACACAAGGAATAGGGACATCAATGACACAACATACATACAAGGTTGAGAGGGCAGCAACTGTTGGAGAATAATCACTGTCACTGCTATAGAAACTCCAACTAACCTGCAACATGGCTATATCCTTAGGAGGTGATATAGTAAGTGTTGTATCGATACAAACCACACATACTAGTAGGTATCATAGGCTGACAAAGATTAGAAACAAAAAGCAATAATAGTAAGTAGGAAATAAACATTACTTTAACTTAGATTTCGGTTACTAAAGCATAATTGTTCTGGCATAGCTACTTACACTTAATATAATTTTCTTTAAACATTTTTTGTATCTTAGTCCCTTGATAAGACATTCCACCTTACCCTATTTCTCCACTTTATACAACCCCAATTCCAGCCTATTATAGATAGCTCTGCACGGTTCACTATATCAACACTTTGGGGCCACTAATGGTGACTGGGTCTCTAATTCCTTAGGAGTCATGGCACCTTTGGCAATGTATAATTGTGTAATCAAATATTATTCCCTAGTCAAGGACAGAAGGCACAAAAATATACATCATGTAAACACTATATACACAGGTGAATAAGACATACATAAATCAGGACATACCTTATCTTCACATTTTGCTACAATGTTAAATCACATCAATCAACATAACTGATCCACTCAAGGGACCACGATATCTCATCAAATAATAGTTCCACACAAGGAACCATGGCATATCATCAATATACCTCGGTCCACTCAAGGAACTATCAACCACATATAGATGTCAATGTACATTCAAATGCATATGAATGAATATATGGATGCAAGATATGTGCATTATCTCTTTTTTTTTAAAATCTCATCAACAACATCATATTCGTACCAGTGTGATTCTTCATAATGAAAAAACATCAACAATAATATTTGTACTGGCATAGTACCCGATCCTCCATAACCATCAATCATCCATAATATGTATGAATATACAACATAATCAATAACTATAAGTAGTGCCTGAATGCAAATTATGAGTACCCAATTGAAGTCAGATACAAGCCACAATGATCAAAATAGAACCTATAATTAAAGACAACCAAGTGAATGTAGTCAAATCATAAATTCACCATTTAAGATAACAACGAGTAATCACTACCTCAAGAAATCACAAGTATGACCGAAGGCCAATTCACTACTTATTTAATCGAGCATTATCAAATCCAATCATCAATCACCACATGTCTGAAGACCATTCAACGCTTATCCACTTAGGAATTCACATTTCACCAAGGTTGATATATGTATTCTAAATCATCAACCAATTTTGTTCACCTATCTAACCCTCTTTTATTCATATTGGAATAGGCCAATTTCCATTACTAACTAGTAACCCTTACACTTAAATCATTCGTAACTTCTAGACACTATCACGATTATTTAACCACATAGCTATATTAAACTTACAATTCTAGCACTGGAAAAACTTAACCTTAGGTTCTTAAATTATATCATCTCAATATCTTATTACAACCAATCCTCCTAAATATATCCTAGTATGAATGTCTCTTAGTTCGACCATACACCATATGGGTTCACCCCTCTTTACGATATTAGAGACCATCTTTATAGATTAGGAGGTCACCTAGTTCTTCGGTTATCATTCACATTCAAATATTAATTCTATAAACCATCAAACAAGTCACACAACTACAAAAACCCATAAAGGGTTCCACACATAAGATAATAACACATAATTATATTATTAATACAATCCTTTCATGTCTATCCACATAACCTCTACTAATTCATAGGTATTCAATTTGGGTGACCGCATTAACCCCCTAATTCTATTGCCTGTTCATACTTTCAAGGCTAACACTCTTTACCCGAACCATTTAAACTTGACCCTTCTACTCCTACACTTAGAAATCTATCGAACCATTTTGAGATACCATACCTTTCCATGCACGTTGCTATCTAGTTGCCCAACAAACTTTCACGTCTAATTACCCAACCCTTATAACACTCAACTTGAGTAATTTCACTATCATAGTCTTTACTTCGCACTTATGCCTCATTAACATTTCTTAACTATATGTAACGGGTTATATTAGATTACTATGAACAATAGACTTGAACTTCAATTAAGTCATTTAACCCCTTTATATGGTATTTACCCCACCATATACATTTAATACAATTTTGTTAATTCAACTAATTATAATTTTCACCATATTCTACCAAAATCATGCCACAAATATCGCACCAATTGAGTACAACAACGATCCATGATAATATTTATGCCTAACCTGACTTTTATCAATTTCAGCCATCCAAATACCATGCCCGAATGCCTAAGACATGGAATCTCCCAAAATTACTATTAGTATTACATGCATCAAACCCAAAATCTATAACAATTAACCTCAACCTACCATGTAGATGAATCTTGCAGCTACTGAAAGGAGAAGGTTGTCCTACACGTGCTAAGCATATTTCAAAGTCGGGCTCCCGTCACTTATATCTCTAACCACCCTCATGAAGTGAGGCCTTTGAAATCTCCTAGCTATGGAGGTAGGGTTTATTCAGAGTGTTTTTAGTGGAGAAAAACAACTTAGGAGCCTGGAAAATAAAAAGGGTTTTAATAAAATTTGGGTTGGCCACTGCTAGGTTACCGTTGCAGCAGTTAAATTATTGCTGCAGTGGTAAGCAACAGACTGTCACATTATCTTTTGAATTCTTGGACCAATTAAGTTGGGCCCCACTTTTTCCCCAAGGATTAAACACTATCAAGGCCGGTAAGAGTAATTTATTTGTTATGCTTTTTTATGCTTATCAACCACTTCTTGGCTTTAACCCTGAAAATAAAATAAACTAACATTAAAAATAACTTCAATTGGCATTGCGAACTTGATTTCTTACAATTTTTAGGCCAAATGAGTCGTAAATTGAGCCTCATCAACACCTCCAACTTAAATCTTTTCTTGCCCTCGAGTAAATCAATGAACACATAACAAAATCAACAATGCCTACAAATGTACTGATTGGGAGCTTAGACACATGCGTTTTTGTGAAAACACTCTGCCCTTATAGTCCTTGCTTTTTCACAAATAGTCTATTACAAAAATAGCCCAAAAGTTACTATTTTAGTAATAACCAACAAGGGCCCTTCTTGATTGTCCAAATGACATCTTTCTAGCCCATGACCTTGTATATTTATTGCTCCATGGATTCCTTTGGGCTCCAAGTTATCATCCATATGTAGAAGCCCATCCTAATGTGCCCCACGCTATTCATGCTCTTATCATCCTCTCCTTTTTCAAAAGGATTCGTCCTCGAATCCGAACCTTGCAAAAACATGAGAAAGACAAACAACAAACATATCCTCATAGCATGAGGGTTATCACAAGGGTTATCAACCACACCAACTTCCCAAGGAGGCACACATTTGAAATACAATGAACTATCCTTTGTGTTAAAGAAGATCCATTCATCATATAAGGTACAAAGGAATTGGTCATAAGAAACATCATGTGACAAGGAAACCACAAAGGTCTTAATGGTATCAAGAATCCCAAAAGATGATATCATATATGCTTTACGAGTCGTAAGACACAATTATTTCATCACCTCACAATAAGACCTCATAAAAAATGTTGCAATCACCCATAAGGGTTTATTTAGGTCAAAGAAGTAAAAAACCCACATATCTCTACCTCCATACATAACAAATCCCATACCATCATGGGTATCATCATAAGCAAAGAGGTAGTAGATAAAGGTGTTAAGCTCACTATTCTCATCTAGGGAATGCCAAAAGATAAGGATACTGGTAGATAAGAAAAGAAATTTTAAGCACAAAATAACCCTCTCTATCAAGCAACTTTCCAAAGAAAAAAAGCGCACCAATGAAGCCATGCTACTAGAATGGTCGAGGAATCTATTAGGAGTCAAATCACTACATATCAAATAATACTCCCAATGAATTGGGGTCCCTCCTATCATAGTATCAAGCATGCTTCCAAGAGTCCCATTTGAAACTTTAAATTGTCCAACCCTATGAAGGTGAAAAGGAGCTTTCAATATCCATGGACTCTCCCAAAAACAAACAAGTAACTTAGCATCCACTAGTTGTGGTCCACACAACTTAAGCACAAGTGTGTCAAACAAGGATGCAAGAATATAGGACACTCCCAAAATAGGCAATGACACATTTGCCTTGGGGTTCACAAGCATGAGACCACATTTAAGAAAAGGGTCTCATATGAAAACAAGTAGTATAGAAAGGTGTTACTTAAATGAACTTCATCCAAGGTGTGCCCACATATAGAATCACCCTTTGATCCACAAGCATTAACGCCTTGATCAAGAATGGGGTCACACAAGAATAAAGGGGTTATTGGAGAACATACACCCTCTTTCTTTTGACTACTAACCTCCCCAATAGACGTACTATCATCTTCTCAGAAGAGAGGTCCATCTTCAAAAAGTGTGTCATCATACCATAGTGGATTCTCTATCACTTGGTAGCCTTCAAGAGGGGATACACTTATATCATGCCAAGACACACCACTATGCATTTCACCTTCATTAGTCATGTCAACATCAAACAAGAGATTATCCTTAAAAACACATTCAACCTCACAATCCTTATGAGAAGAAAAAGGAATGGAATCGCAATTCAAGGATTCATCATTTAGGTGCAATGACTTCATATAACTATCTACATGACCAACTATATCAATGCCAATACTAAATTGAGGTTCCTTAAGTTCATCACAAAACTCCTCATTTAGTGGGTCATCATTACACATGAGTTGATCAACACAATATCAATTGATAATGAACTATCATTTAAAGCACATGTATCAACACTAGGTGGACACAAATTGATCTTACTAGAAGAATCAATTCGGTCATCAATAGGATCAACTAGTGTATCCACATTCTCAACATTTACATTATCAAAACATGGAAAAGAATCACATGACAATGTACTATCATTCAAGGCACAAGTGTCAACACTAGGTGGACACAAATTGATCTTACTAAAAGAATCAATTCGGTCATAAATAGGATCAACTAGTGTATGAACACTCTTAACAAATACATTATCACTATGTAACAAGGTGTCATCAAGATGATCACAAGGCAACGAATCTTTAAGCTCACACATATACATGCCATCACTTACACTCAATTGGCTACCAGCCACACAAGGATCTTTAACTTTTGACAAAGTGTAAGGTTTACCTTTGTTACCTTGTAGTTCATAGAAAGGATTACATTCACCTTTCTTTTCAACATTTGAGAACATTTGCTCCTTTGTAAAGCTTTCTAGCACCTCATGATTCTTCATTGCTCGAGGTGCCTCACTAGGCTTGTCTCCAAGGATACCTGCACAAGAACCTAGACAACTAGAAAAGGAAGAAAGGTTGCAAAAGTTAGTATAAGATTGTGACAACCCTCTCACATCACTCCTCACAACCTCTCCTTTTTCCACTCTAGAGTTATCACATATCACACCCTTACTCCTCTCAATCTTTTGTCTCTCAAATTTATTGGAGTTAGGACAAGTGCCAAGAATTCCCTGGGAAGGGTTTGGAGATCCCTTCACATCTAACTTCCACTTTGCGTTTCTAGGAGTAGCCTTCATTTCACTCATTGGATCCTCTTCAAGCACATTTCCACAAAGAGTAGCTTGTTTTGCTTTCGACTCTGTGGAGACCATTTGAGATATCTTGTCAAGAGTTATTATCATGGAAGCAAACAATTTGTTCATCCTCAAAGTAATAGGATCCTCAATTGTGAGTGGTTCATTTGTAACTTTTGTTTCAAGAATCCGCCTCTCCCCATCATATGCATCTTGAGACAATGAATTCCCTCTACTTCTATGGCTCATTGATCCTCCCACCCTTCCTCTAACATCATTACCATATAAAGAACTAGTCACATTGGAATGAGGATAAGAAGTATAAGTTGTTGCTCCATAAGAAGTGGAGAATGTTCTTTGCCTATGGTCCACACAACGTCTTTCAATTGGTTTTGTCCACACATCTATACCCCCTCGACTAGTATAGGAAGTAACATAAGATGAGGAAGGTAATTCAACCCCACAACATCCCCTTCTATCACAATCCTCTTCAAAAGGTTCACAAGACATATAGGAGAAAGAATTGTACCTCACATCATCTTCATCACCATGGTGGGTAATATGAAAACCCCCATACCCTTCATCTTCACTATCAAATTTATCATAAGATACTTTTACTCTTTTATGTTCATCATAAGAGCCATAAGCTCTATCCATCTCATATTCATCTCCGGTGTAGTAATTCTCATCACCATGTCGATCATAATATCTTGGACCATCATATCCTTCATAAGATTCACCATCATACTCATGAGCTTCATTAGTTTGCTCACAAGCACTCAAAGAACCCTCATGTTGCTCATCATTACTATACTCATAGCTCATGTCGCTACAAGCATAGTCACTAATATCATCTCCATGATAATCCGAAGCTATAGATGACATTCTTTCTTATATCACCTTTCGTACCTACAAAACTAGCAAACAATTTACTAATAAAAGCCTCACGTCACTCATATATGAGCTCTCAATTCACCTTCTATGGCTTCTTTCCCAAATTGATAGGTTACTAGCTTTGCTCAATTAATTCAAGGTTATCAATGCTTGTGCAGGAATGGATTCTTGTGACTCATAAAAGAAGGACGGCTCAAATAAAACTAAAAGGACTTGAATCAATAATTTATCTATGAATTAAGATGAGAAAAGTATAATAAATGAAGCACGAAAGAAAACGGACTCAAAAAAAAACTAACAAAAGTAGAAAAGTTACTTGTGTTACTTAATTTGAAGGATCAAAAAAGTGATTTGATGTATTAAAACTATTTAAAAATTGATTAAATATTTTAATTACTTGTTAATTAGTTAGGAAATTGAAAGAGAAAGAGAACAAAAAAGGAATCGCAAAATTTGGACATTTAGAAAATTTTTGAGGCCTTGAAGAAGTTCATCAATTTAAAGGGGTTTAATTTGATGATTTGATGATTAAAACTAGTTAAAAAGTGATTAAAGATGTTAATTACTTGTTAAATAGTTGAGGAATCTAAGTAGAAAGAGAACAAAAAAAGTATCACGAAGTTTGGACACTTAGAACAATTTTTAGGTCAAAAAAACTTTAGGACCCCCCCAAAAAAACTGAGTGTTGAAACCTGAAAAATCAGCTCTCTAAAGTTGACTTGCACGGGCCATGTGGCGCGAGTGGGCTGTGGGGCGCTGAGTTGGCTGCTGCATGGCGGTCAATGGTTGACTTTGACCATTGAGTGCTGATGTGTCCGCTGATGTGGCAGTCCACGTGGATTTTTTTTTTTCAAAATCCACAAGTGGACCTACTAACACTTGACCAACTTTGACCTTATATTTTTGGGATCAAAGTGTACTTTTCAACCTTCTTCCTCAAGAACAAGATGAAGAATCTCAAGAACACCAACAAAATTTCAATCTTCATAACTTCTTCGTTTCAACTCCAAATTCATTGAAATTTTCGCCCACGTGTTTCTTCAACGCCACGAACAAACCCCACTAATTTTTAACCTTCAAAACTAAGCCAAAAATAAATCCACTTTTCAAAATTGATAAAGTTTCAAAAGCTTCAAACCCTTCAATGGTAACTTCAATTGTAAACCTCCAAATCGCACGAAATTTGAGATCTAGGATCAAAAAACACTAGAGATTCAAGATCTAGTATCAAAAATAACAAATCAAAACAATTTTTTTTTTTTTTTTGAAGAAATCAAAATCCCAATATTAAGATTTGTGAAAACAAACCTTAACCTAGGCTCTTGATACCAAAATGATAACGACCTCAATCAAGTGACTAAAATCGATATCGAAAACACGGAATCAAACAATAAAATTAAAGGATAGTTGAGAATAAGAGATGAGAAGTGAAGGAAGAAAGGCTCAATTGAAACAACAATTAAACCAATGGAGAAAAGAACTCAATCAAATGCATGAGAAACAAAATTGAATCCACAATATGATAACTCGATGATTAATCAAGCGAAGAAGATAACACAAGCAATTCGGGAATCCACCCTAATCACTCGATCTAAGCTAATAATTGGACTTGAACCCAATCACTAGCCTAACCTAGAGTAACCAAATATCAAGTCTATTAAATACAATTAAATCATCCCAAAATCTAAGTAAAGAAAATGGCTAAGGGAACTATTTATAGTCCTTTCCTTTTCATAAATAGCCTATTACAAAATAGCCCAAAAGTGACTATTTTAGTAATAACCCACAAGGGCCCTTCTTGATTGTCCAAATGACATCTTTATAGCCCATGACCTTGTATATTTATTGCTCCATGAATTCCTTCAGGCTCCAAGCTATCATCCATATATGGAAGCCCATCCTAATGTGCCCCACTCTATCCATGCTCTTATCAATAGACTTGCCCATATGCCCTACTTTACCACTTTTAAGCATGTTATGTTTGAGATCGCTGAGGTCTTACTTTGTCTTGTAGAGTAGACAATGGGTAAGGTAGGAAAAGATAGGGTTATAGTGACTATACCCTCTTGAAGCATCTCATGAGGCCTCAATTACTTTTCTTTCCCAAAACTAGCTTCTTATGCAATATCAAGGACCAATTCTCTAAAATTTTCATGCTATGTTCCTCCTCCTATCCTTTCAAACACTAAACTTCTTCAAATATTTAAAAACTAGAATCACAATTACAACTCTTTTTCATTTCTTTTCAATTTTATCACCTTTTTTAAAAAACGTATTTACAAGGAATACGAGGATAACTAGAAGAGGAAGTGTATGGTCCCCACACTATGAACTTCCAGTTACAAAAATAACCCAATGGATCCTGGCCTATGTTGGTTTATGGCCTCACCTAGATGCTTTAAGATGGGTTTGGTTCAAAATAGGAAATTGTTGAAGAAGTGTTTTGGCTTGTAATGAGGTCGTCCAAGAAAAAGGGTTCAAGGCAAAAATGAGGGACAAAATTGGTCACTGAAATCACAATGGGGATGGCTATTTTTGTCAAATAAGAGGTTCAATCTCAATTAATAGCCTAAGGATCACTTCTCCAACCTCACAAACTCTTTTCTTAGCTATAGAGAAATTAGGGAAGTTCTAGGTGGACTCAATGAGAAAGATCGAGTCTAATCCTCACCCACACACGACGGTCAATCATAACTTGCTTGCTTCCTCTTTGTGTATAACATTTGGAATTGTTGTTGTGAAATTATGCATGGAATTGTTGGTGTATTGAAAGGAAAATGTAGTGTTTTGATGTTCATATGCGTTGTGAAACCATGATTGTTAGTTGGAATCCAACTTAACCTAATATATGAAAATATAAGCTTAGTTATGTCCATGGACCATTTATTACACCGATAGACCCAAAAGAGACCCATTTTGGCCGAACCGGGCATCGCCTTTGCGGATAGGGCACCTGCGGGCGCAGATTCCAACGTAGGTGGCCCTGGACAAGGCCAGATGGGCACCTGCAGCCGTACCTTACCCACATGCGGGTGCAGGTGTCTTCACAAGTCCAACCAGAATTCCGTTTCGATTGTTATTGCATCTCTTTGACCCCCCAAGGCCCCTATACCCTTCTTGGATGCAATCATCAACTTATGGTACCATTTGGATGGCCCTAAGGGGTAGTACGGGGTCATTTTGAATTCTATCACTTGTGGATTGATTCTAATGTGTTATTGTGAAAGGTATTTAAGTGACTTGATGGAGTAAATGTGATGTTGTGTTGAAGGAAAAGTGTAAAGTATAAACTTGGTGTGAAATGCTATCGGTTTATGATGTCTTGGTTGATATGTGACATGTTTTGGTGTTGTTGGTATGGTGATGTAGTAAATTGTATTGTAAGAGGGTGAAATGACGTTATATGGCAGTCACGTAGCTAATTATAGTCTTATGCATTTGTAATGTAGTTAGTTGTTAATGTGAGCTTCGTTATGTACTTGTGTTGTAGAGTAACACGTAAGGAAGGAGCTGAATTATTGTATTCACATATTGGATTATGTATTCATATTGGGAACATAAGGTATGTAAGGTTACTCTTTTCCGTATTCTTGGGCAGCTCCTATTGTTCTCATTGTTATCAAACTGATTTCCATTCCAAAATGTTCTAAAGTGTCTCATTCCAGGTTTGTTATAAATTGTCATTCACATGTCTCTCATTCATTGATTATTTTTCCAAAGTTCCAATAATGTTATGACCACCAATGTATCAATCTCACAAAAGTAAAGGAAAGAAGTAATACATATATTGTTACTTTATGGTTACTTTATGATTCTTTGAGACCGGGTGGTAGCTCAAAGGGGTGAAAGCCTAGCTAGAGACGATCCTAAGATTATTGGATCAGGGGGTAAGCTCAGTGGGCCGAAAGCTTAGCTTGATGGTGAACTTGACAAGGGGTAGCCCAAAGGGCTGAAAACCAAGCTAGGGCTGACCCTGCTTTATTGATTTATGACAGGGCAGCTCAAATGGGCACATAAGCCTAGCTCTAGCCGATCCCAATGTTATGTTATGACCCACTGATCAATTAGGGACCGAGCATGATATGATGAATGATAATGATGATGAACATAAAAGCAAAGAAAGTAATGAATGTAATGTACATGGTTCCACACATACAGAACGGTGGTTTATCGATATTGATTATTCACTTGTATTTTGTTCCATTGAAGTTCCTATGTTTCATACAGTTTCTTATAGCCTTACATACTCAGTACATTCTTTCGTACTGACGTCCCTTGGCGTACTTACCATACTTGCTGAAGACACAGGAGATAGTAGACCTCCGCAGTAGGATACGGGTCATCTGCAGACTTTTGGTGAGCTCCAGGTTTATTCTAGGCTTTCTGAGTCACATGTGTACATTTTTTTGGTACTGTGTAAAGGTTGTATAAACCAGGGACTTGTCCCAACTTTAATCTTGGGTCTGTATCTATTAGAGGCTTTGTAGTCATTGTGGGACAAATGAAGGAATGTAATGAATGTATGTTTTTGACGTGATGGCCCTAACGACCAAAGTTTCATATCTATATGAACATCTCTCCATAAGATCCGTCTTTGACATCTTGTATCTGTCTGATAGAATGTGGTTCATTTAGTGACGTGTGTATGAATGCAGGTTGTTTCTCTCGGGCCTTAACGACTTTGGGTGTCAGTTCGTCCCAATGGGATTTGGGGCATGAAAAAAGTGGTATCAGAGTGGGTCGTCTTAGGGTGTCTACAAAGCCGTGTCCGAGTAGAGTCTTGTTTATAGATTTGTTGTGCACCACATTTATAAGCAGGAAGCTATGGGGCATTTAGGAGTTGCTTCTTTTCTTCATTTCTTAGATCGTGCATTAGAGCCAATGTTGTAGGTGGAATCATATCTGACCATTAAAATTGGTTTTTCTTTTGTTATAGTAAAAATGCCGTTTACAAGGAGAAACAAGGGTAAAAGTAAAAAGCCAGACTGGATTATCAGAGAAGGAACTAGTAAATCACCACCTGAACAAGTTAATCCAGGTGAGGCTGAAAATGAGTTTGCATCGCGGGCTTCTTCTCCTCTCCCAGTTCTAGGGGGGCCACAAAGGAGAGAAGAATCCCCAGAACCACCTGTGAATGCTACTGAACAGGATTTATGGAATACGGTGGACATGCTGACTCAGATAGTTGCTGCACAAAATCATGGACAAGTTGGTCCAGCCTTTTCACAAAAGATGGAGGATCAAAGTTGTCATGCCTCGAATTCCAACAGGGTGGACTGGCACCCGAAGCCGATAAGGCCCGAGAGGACCAATCTTTATCTGTGTCCATTCATATGCATGTCATTCAAGAAACATCACCCTCACGTATATATACAAGATGCTAATTGCGGAAGTCATGTAAACATATGCTATATACGAAACTCGGCCGTTAGGGCGATCAAGTCAAAGTGGGCATACATCCATTACATTCATATACCCACATACGTATACAAAGCCTCTAACAGATGCATATACATAACCATCCTAAAGTCAAGAAAAGTCCCCGCAGTATACAACATGATAGTACCAAAACAAATATACACAGTGACTCGAAAAGCCCCAAATCAACTGGAGCTCACCAATGATCAGCAAATGATCCACAACCTACTATGGAGGTCTACTAGCACCTGTGCCTGCATCAAGTAAGGTAAGTCCCCCAAGGGACATCAGTACGAAGAATGTACTGAGTATGTAAGGCTCATATGAAACTGCATCATACATAATAACAATAATGGATTCAATATAAGAGAAGTAGTCAAATGGAAAACTATCTTTCTATATGTGAGGAACCATGTACGTTATATTTATTACATTCTTTGCCTGTACGTTCCTTCATCTTTATCGTTCTACCCATGCTAGGCTTTTATGTCGCCCCTGGGATGAGATTAATCGTTCTACCCATGTTAGGTATTCTAACCCCTGGGATGAGATTAACCCATTCTAGGCTTTTATGTCGCCCCTGGGATGTGATTATAATAAGCCATGATAGGTATTTTAACACCTGGGATGTGATTAACCCATGCTAGGCTTTTATGTCGCCCCTGGAATGTGATTCACGAATATACAGACAATGATACCTTATACAGACAATGATACCTTACTTCATTCTTTCATTATAAGAGTGATACATTACTTCATTTCTTTACTTCTATGAGATTGATACGTTGGTAGTCATAGCATTATTGGAACTTTAGAACATAACATTATTGGAGCTTTAGAACATAACATTATTGGAACTTTAGAACATAACATTATTGGAGCTTTAGAACATAACATTATTAGAACTTTAGAACATAACATTATTGGAACTTTAGAGCCATGTCCACAGTTATGTGACACATGAATAACAATTGACCAACAAATAAGGAACATGTGAATAACAATAGATGACAACCTAAAATGAGGTACCTTAGAACATTTTGGAATGGAACAAGTACAATATCAATGTGAACACTATGTGCTGCAGAAGGATACGAAAAGAGCAACCTTACATACCTTATTTTCCCAATATGAATACACAGCCCTATATGTGAATACAATAATCCAGCTCTGTCCTTACGTTTCACTCTACAATATAAATACATAGCGGAGCTCACGTTAATAGCACACTATCTTACATGCACATAAGACGACAATGAGTTACATGATTGCCCTATAACGTCATTTCATCCTTTACAATACCATTCATGGAATTATCATACCAACAATACCATAATATTCCATACATTGACCAAGACATCATAAACCAATAGCATGTCACACAAAGTTCATACTTTACACTTTTCCATCAACACAACATCACAATTACTCCATCAAGTCATCTCAATATGTTACATAACAACAATCCCACAACAATTCCACAAGTTAGACACATACATAGAAAAACAAGGTAAGGACATAACCACACCATAGATGTTTATATTTCATCCACACCATGCACTTCCATCAAAACCTTAAGTCTCCTTTCAAGTTCAAATCCCATAGATGACACATCTATTAGCAAAAAGCAGAAGTGCACTACTCACACTTTTAGACATAACCATTATGATCTACACTATCTCTCATGCATATAATATATTAAATTATAAGAATAATCACTTACCCAAACTTGAAAAATGATGATCTTGTCCAAAGAGATGACTTAGGGTTTTGAGAGCAAAAAGGAATTTCTTTGAAATGTCTAGAATGGCATGTGTGTTTATGTGAATAAAATATGATTTTGCCTTGTATTATATATCCCCTCAAGTCATACTTATCCATTTCTTGGGCATTAACTGCCATGCTTTACCTAGTCAACATAAGAATGGGTTTTTCCCATTTGGGCCATGCATTTTGGCTTCATTTTGAGCCTCAAATTGAGCCCATTAACATATGTGAATGTAGCCCCCCAAATTCAATGCATGATCCACCATATATATCATGTTTAAATAATTCCATAAATGTTATGACAATATTCAACTCACGAGATTCATGTTCGTAGCCTCAATCCCAAGCACAAGCAATTCTAGCCACTCATGGCTTAATTGAACATAATTTGATAAAAAAATTGTGACGATGAATTAAACCCAACTCAGATGCCAAAATCGCTCAAGATTAGCCCTACTACAATGGAATAATGATACCATAACCCAAGAGTCCTCTTTATCGACTAATAATCGTAGAAGAAATTTGGCAAAAAGCACCACGACAGGCTCCCGGGCGCCCTAGGGACTTAGAAAAATTTCAGCTCTGAAAAGGTGTGTAGGAGCGGCCTGGCACGCTGCTTGGCACGCCCCTCTGCTGCCTCTGCCAAAACGATTTTGGCCAGAAGCGTCCTGGCACGCCCCTGGGCGCGCCCCACCCTAAATTTTGGATTCTGACTTTTCTTTGCGGATTTGGTTGGATCCTTCAAGTCCCAATCTTTAGCTTGCCTCTTATCTTTAATATTGTTTGCTTGGAAGTCCTCCAAACCTCACTTTTCACTCCACAAATGTTCCAAAAAGTCGCAAACTCCTCCTCCTACAAGGGTCTAATCACATTTACTAGCACAATATCAAATGTTTCATCTAGGGTCGGAAATGTACGGGATGTTACAAAAGTCATAGAAGAAGGGCGCGAGAATTTGAAAGAGGGCCGCCAAAGAGGGTTAGACCTATGGTACAATTCATGGCGTCCCAAGGAGAATTTAGGCCTCGGGTTTTTAATAGACCGCCTAGACCATTATTTTCTTACCCTACAGCAAGTACTCCATCCTAATTCTGAGGGTTTAGAGGTAGCCATTTTGATGGGTTTAGAGGTAGCCATTTTGGGCAAAGTAGTGGGATTCGAGGTTCACAAACATCGGGGTATTGGGAACAAGGAATTATGAACCAATCGAGGTTTTCTCTCCAGCCGTGTAAACACTGCGGAAGGTTTTATTTAGGTTAATGCCGGTTTAGGACAAATGTTTGCTTTTGGTGTGGTATGACGGGGCACAGGATGAGAGAATGCCTACAAAGGGGCATGGGTAGTATGGCACGACCTACCGGGTCAGCCGTTGAGTCATCATCATCGGGAGTAAAGCCTACTGGTCATGGTGAAGGTGCGAGAGGAGCAGCTAGTTCTAGCGGAGTACAGAACCGTACCTATGCTTTAGCAGATCGTCAAAATTTAGAGTCTTCTCCTGATGTGGTTACAGGTACCTTATCCTTCTTTTCATATAATGTGTATGCATTGATTGATCCGGGCTACACATTATCATATGTTACTCCATTAGTTGCCGAAAAATTTAATAGAACACCAGAATTATTAGCTAAGCCATTTGAAGTATCTACACCCGTTGGTGAGTCTATTATAGCTAAGAGAATTTATCGCAATTGTATAGTAACTGTTTGTGACCATGACATGTTGGCTGATCTTATTGAGCTGGAAATAGTAGATTTTGATGTTATAATGGGTATGGACTGGTTGGCTTCTTGTTATGCCACGGTAGATAGCCGAGCTAAGAAGGTACATTTTCTTTTCCCATAAAAGACCGTCCTAGAATTAAGGGGTAATGTCGGAGCACCGAGAGGTAAATTTATTTCCTATCTTAAGGCAAGGAAAATGGTATCCAAGGGGTATATATGTCACTTAGTAAAAGTGCATGATACCGATGTAAAGCCACCGACTCTTCAATTGATTCCAGTGGTAAATGAATTTCTTGATGTATTTCCTAAAGATCTTCCACGTTTGCCTCTAGAATGGGAAGTAGATTTTGGTATTGATGTGATGCCAGACACTCAGCCTATCTCTATTCCTCCATATAGAATGGCCCCGGCAGAGGTACGGGAATTGAAGGAGCAGTTGAAAGACTTGCTGGACAAGGGATTCATAAGGCCTAGTATGTCCCCTTGGGGTGCACCAGTGATATTTGTACGGAAGAAAGATGGCACGTTGAGAATATGTATTGACTATTGGCAACTGAATAAGGTAACAATTAGGAATAAATATCCTCTCCCCAGAATTGATGATTTGTTTGACCAATTATAGGGTGTCAAATGCTTCTCAAATATTGACTTGAGATTGGGGTATCATCAGGTAAGGGTTAGAGAAGAAGATATACCCAAGACAACTTTTAGAACATGGTATGGTCATTATGAATTTTTGGTTATGTCATTTGGGCTAACAAATGCATCCGCAGTTTTTATGGATTAGATGAATAGGGTGTTCAAGCCATTTTTAGATGTGTTTGTGACCGTGTTTATCGATGATATTCTGTTTTATTCAATATCACAAGAGGACCATGCTAATCACTTACGACAGGTGTTACAGATTCTTCGTGATCGTAAGCTATATGTAAAGTTCTCTAAATGTGAATTTTTGTTAAAATTTGTAGCATTCTTGGGTCATATTGTGTCAGATGAAGGAATAAGGGTTGATAATCAAAAGATATAAGTTGTGAAGAATTGGCCAAGACCTACGACGCTTATGGATATTTGTAATTTTCTTGGATTGGCAGGTTATAATCGCAGGTTTGTTGAAGGGTTTTCTTCTCTCTCTGCTCCTTTAACAAAGCTAACCCATAAGGCGACCAAATTTCAATGGAATAATGCATGTGAGAAGAGTTTCCAAGAGTTGAAGGATAAGTTGACTTCTACACCTGTATTGGTGCTTCCAGAAGGCACGGAAGGGTATGCCCTATATTGTGATGCTTCAGGAGTCGGCTTAGGATGTGTAGTGATGCAGCACGGTAATGTAATAGCCTATGCCTCAATACAGTTAAGGCGACATGAGCGAAATTATCCAACACATGATCTTGAGCTAGCAGCCGTGGTCTTTGCTTTAAAGATATGGCACCACTACTTGTATGGGGTTCATGTTGACATATATACCGATCATAAGAGTTTGCAATATATCTTTAAGCAGAAGGACTTAAATCTGAGGCAGCGGAGGTGGCTTGAACTATTGAAAGATTATGATATTGATATCTTATATCATCCAGAGAAAGCAAATGTAGTAGCCGATGCATTAAGCCGCAAGGCAATAGGAGGCACTAGTGGCCAGTTGACGAAAAAGCAAGGTATTGTCAAGGATCTACATCAACCAGCCAGCTTGGGAGTTCGTCTTATTGAATCTCCAAATGAAGAAATTATTGTACAAAATACGGCAAAATCTTCATTAATAGCTGAAGTGAAGGAAAAACAATATGCGGATCCTATGTTATTGCAGCTGAAAGAGAATGTGCAACAAGGTTCGACAAAGGCATTTGATCTTACGCAAGAGGAAGTACTTCAGTACCAAGGTAGATTGTGTGTGCCTGATGTAGATGAGTAAAGGAGACGAATTATTACAGAGGCAAATCATTCACGGTATTCTATTCATCTGGGAGCCACCAAAATGTATCATGATTTGAAAGAGCTGTATTGGTGGGGTAATATGAAGAAGAACATTGCAAAATTCGTAGTCCAGTGTCCAAATTGTTAACAAGTGAAAGTAGAGCATCAGAAGCCTGGGGGTTATATGCAATGTATTGATCTTCCAGTCTAAAAGTGGGACATGATTAACATGGATTTCATCACAGGTTTGCCTCATACACTTCGGAAATTTGATTCCACATGGGTAATAGTTGACAGGCTTACCAAGTCAGCATATTTTTTACCAGTCAAGACCACCTACATAGCTGAGGATTATACAAGGTTGTATATTAAAGATATAGTTCAATTGCATGGAGTTCCAATCTCTATTATATCGGACATGGGATCTCAATTTATTGTAATTTTTTGGAAGTCTTTTCAGAAGAGTTTGGGTACGTAAGTGAATTTAAGTACAACTTTTCATCCTCAGACAGATGGACAAGCAGAACGTACCATCCAAACACTTGAAGATATGCTACGAGCTTACACATTGAACTTTAAAGGTAGTTGGGATAATCATCTACCTCTTATTGAATTCGCTTATAACAATAGCTATCATTCAAGTATCAAAATGGCACCTTACGAAGCTTTATACGGAAGAAAGTGTAGATCACCAATTGGATGGTTTGAAGTGGGTGAAACTGCTTTATTTGGGCCAGATCTTGTTCATCAAGCTATGCAGAAGGTTAAGGTGATACAACATCGGCTACAAATGACCCAAAGTCGACACAAGTCATATGCCGATGTTAGAAGAAGGGGGTTAGAATTTTCCATAGGTGATTGGGTATTCTTGAAAGTATCACCAATGAAAGGGGTAATGAGATTTGGAAAGAAAGGAAAGTTGAGTCCATGTTATATAGGGCCATATAAGATTGTCCGAAGATTTGGTCAAGTTGCATATGAATTGGAACTACCAAAAGAACTCTCCACTGTTCATCCAGTGTTTCATGTTTCAATTCTTCAAAAGTGCATAGGAGATCCATCTCGTATTGCTCCCATTGAAGATGTACAAGTTACGGAGGACCTCCCCTATGAAGAGATACGTATTGCCATTCTGGATCGACAAGTGAAGAGATTGACGAATAAAGAAGTAGCTTCCATAAATGTACTTTGGAGAAATCAACAAGTAGAAGAAATCAATAGGAAGCCGAGGAAATGATGAAGTCTAAGTACCCGCATTTATTTCAAACGGAAGAACAAGTTCAAAATGCGAAAATGGAGCAATAACAAGTAAGTATCTATAAGTATTATGTGTATGTGATAATATGAAGAATATACTTAAACTTGGACTTGTTTAATTGGATCATGTTACCAACATTCGAGGAAGAATGTTCCTAAGGGGGGAAGGATGTAACACCCCGTACATTTCCGAACCCATGTGACTACTTTAGTATTTATGGAATTATTTAAACTTGAAATAGTAGGCGAATCATCTACTAAAATTCTTGGGCTGAAGTAATCTTGTGGTAATGGGCTCAATTGAGGCCCAAATTTACACAACAAGGCATGGCCCAACTGGAAAATGACCCATTCTACTTTGACCAAGTAAACACCTCAATTATTGACTAAATGTTTGAATAAGGATGGCCATGAGGGACTATATAAGGCAAAAAAAATCAAATTTTATTCAAAAAAACACACGTCTCATTTTAGACTTTTCCACAACATTCTCTCTTCTCTCAAACCCTAAGCCACCATTCTCTTTAGACAAGATCATTCCTTTGAAAGTTTTGGTAAGTGTTTAATCTTATGGTTTAATATATTATATGCATAATAGGGTGTTTAAATCATGTTGGTTATGTTGAAAAAGTGTTGAGCAGTCCACTATGTGTAAAACAGTCTACTTTTGCTTAATCGGTAAAGGGTTTTGGCCTTCTAAACTTGAAAGTGGACTTGAGGTCTTGAAGGAAGTGAATTTGATGGCTTAAATGTCAACATGTATGATGTTTTTATGTCCCTAAATTGCTTTCTCTTTGTGTATAACATTTGGAATTGTTGTTGTGAAATTGTGCATGGAATTGGTGGTGTATTGAAAGGAAAATGTAGTTTTGTGATGTTCATGTGCATTGTGAAACCATGATTGTAATTTGGCATCCAATTTAACCTAAAATATGAAAACAGAAGCTTAGTAATGTCCATGGACCATTTATTACGCAGATAGACCCAAAGAGACCCATTTTGGCCAAACTGGGGATCCGCCTTCGCGAATGGGGCACCTGCGGGCACAAATGCCAACGCAAGTGGCCCTGGACAAGGCGAGATGGGCACCTGAGGACAAACCTCACCCACCTAAGGGTACAGTGGCTTCACAAGTCCAACCAGAATTTCGTTTCGATTGTTTTTGCATCTCTTTGACCCCCCCCCCCACCAGGCCCCTATACCCTTCTTGGATGCAATCATCAACTTAAATACCATTTGGATGGACCTAAGGGGTAGTTCGGAGTCATTTTGAATTGTATCACTTGTGTATTGATTCTAATGTGTTATTGTGAAAGGTATTTAAGTGACTTGATGGAGTAAATGTTATGTTGTGTTGAAGGGGAAGTGTAAAGTATAAACTTGGTGTGAAATGCTATCGGTTTATGATGTCTTGGTTAATGTGTGGAATGTTTTGGTGTTGTTGGTATGGTGATGCAGTAAATGGTATTTTAAGAGGGTGAAATGACGTTATATGGCAGTCACGTAGCTCATTGTCGTCTTATGCATTTGTAATGTAGTTAGTTGTTAACGTGAGCTCCGTTATGTACTTATGTTGTAGAGTAACACGTAAGGAAGGAGATGAATTGTTGTGTTCACATATTGGATTATGTATTCATAGTGGGAATATAAGGTATAAAAGTTTACTCTTTTCTGTATTCTTTGGCAGCTCATATAGTTCTCATTATTATCTAACTGGTTTCCATTCCAAAATGTTCTAAAGTGTCTCATTCCAGGTTTGTTATAAATTGTCATTCACATGTCTCTCATTCATTGATTATTGTTACAAAGTTCCAATAATGTTATGACCACCAATGTATCAATCTCACAAAAGTAAAGGAAAGAAGTAATGCATATATGGTTACTTTATGGTTACTTTATGATTCTTTGAGACCGGGTGGTAGCTCAGAGGGGTGAAAGCCTAGCTAGGGATGATCCCAAGATTATTGGATCATGGGGTAAGCTCAGTGGGGCGAAAGCCTAGCTTAATGTCTAATCTGACAGGGGGTATCCCAAAGGGGTGAAAACCTAGCTAGGGCCGAACTTGCTTTATTGATTTATGACAGGGCAGCTAAAAAGGGCACATAAGCCTAGCTCGAGCCGATCCCAATATTATTTTATGTTATGTTATGACCCACTGATCAGTTAGGGCCCGAGCAGGATATGATGAATGATAATGATGATGAGCGTAAAAGCAAAGAAAGTAATGAATGTAATGTACATGGTTCCACATATACAGAACGGTGGTTTATCCATATTGATTATTCACTTGTATTTGATTCCGTTTAAGTTCCTATGTTTCATGAAGTTTCTTAGAGCCTTACATACTCAGTACATTCTTTCGTACTGACGTCCCTTGGGGGACTTACCTTACTTGTTGCAGGCACAGGAGCTAGTAGACCTCCACAGTAGGATACAGGTCATCTGCAGACTATTGGTGAGTTCCAGGTTGATTCCGGGCTTTTCGAGTCACATGTGTACATTTTTTTGGTACTGTGTAAAGGTTGTATAAACCAGGGACTTGTCCCAACTTTAAGCTTGGGTCTGTATCTATCAGAGACTTTGTAGATGTTGTGGGACAAATGAAGGAATGTAAGGAATGTATGTTTTTGACGTGATGGCCCTAAAGGCCAAAGTTTCATATATATATGAACATCTTTCCATAACGTCCGTCTTTGACATCTTGTATCTGTCTGACAGAATGTGGTTCATTTAACGATGTGCGTATGAATGAAGGTTGGTTCTCTCGGGCCTTCATGACTTTGGGTGCCAGTCCGCCCCAATGGGATTTGGGGAGTGACACACATTTTGAAAAGTGGAGAAATTCACAAACGATTTATCATTTTTTTGATTTGATTTATTGTTGTTGTTATGCATGCAAAAAATCTCCCCAAGAATACTGTTCGAGTCAAATTGTTCTATCGTTAGTACACTTTTCTCTTAAGTACAAATGCCAAAAAGAATTTTAGTTATCACTATACTATGACTACTATACTAGAATGAAGATAAGGAAATGAAAAATGTAAAGCAGACACACTCAAATCAATCCGAACACACAATCTAGATTATTACAAACCAAATCAAAATATCAAAAAAATTATCCAAATCAGTCAAAACCACACACCAAAATAAATGCACAGTATCAACAATAGAATAGCTCAAATATAGCGTTAAAATATTACAGATCAAAAATAAATAATACCCTACCCCAACTCAAAAGTATGTATTTTCTTCAATGTAATAAAACTAATATAATGAAAGAGAGTAGGTAGAAGGGTCCCCCTAAACGATGCTAAGCATGGGATGGTGACTGGATAACAAAAGTGGCCTTTGTCTGGGCATCAGTTCCCAGCTCAGCTCAAAAAATGGTCTGTAGGGGTGGATCTGGTATAACAACATCCGTCTCCATGGTATCAACTACACTGGTGGTCTAATAAACTATTACTTCAGGAGGTGTGGACCCACTCGTCCTAATCTGGGTAGTATCGCTAGTAAACCTCTCCAAAGTAGCTTTAACAATAGACCTATCAGTGGCCTGTACATCAGCCTCTAAATGAATCTTTATCTACTCCTCTGTGTCACGCTCAATCTCGATCATATCAAACTCCTCTGTAACTCTTTCTAAAATAGGTGTCTGAGCGAGGGTTTGAGATGATGTAGCTCGTAAATGCGTTAAATTTGGAAATCGGAGATCATCAACATGATTTCAAAGAGAATCTTTCTCAGTATGCATCTTAGTCAACACAACATTTGGAACGGTAATTTAATGCATAATAATAAATCTGGAAATTCAATTCACCATCATGGCGTATGATAACAATCAAGCCCTTACTCGGCGACACAATAATAAATATGGCAATTGAATGCACAATCATAGACAATAATATAAATTCAATCCCCCACTCGGGCATCACCACCATATATACTCTCAAATAAGTAATAATATGCACATAAGCACCCACTTGGGCAACCCAAATATGATAACCAATCCAAACAACAAGTTATCGCGAAACTACTCAAACTTAGCATTTGATTCGTACTATAGGCCCATCTCTCTGAAAGATGACATCATTATACTAAGTCATTTGAAGGAAACTATTCAAGTTAACAACATACTCTAACAAGAGATACTAATACCCCGATAGTTACGTCAACCTTTAAAAGCCCATGTACATTTTACATAAAAGGTACTATTAAAATAATTATCCTATAGAAGGTTACTAAGTGAGAGACAACCTTATAATATAGGTAAACTCTATAAATTATCCAAGGTCACCAAGTTATCTATATATAATCTATTCTAAGGATATCCACGAATAGCAAAAGCAACTAAGATAAGAAATTATCTAACTACAATCCATCAAAAGACTCTGGTACCCGCAAAGATGCTCACTATTTCATTTTAGCAGGACCCCTAATCCTAACCAATTCACAAAACACAAGCAAACATACAACACATGAACACTTCAGATAAAGTCAATGTACATCATAACTTTCCTTACAAGAAGATCTGTAAGTCCCAATCATAGCGCAAAACATCAATCGAAAGCTCTACTCCCTCATATCATCTCCAAATGTGATCAATCTAGCTAAATATGACATCTACAAGTCAAAAGGAGCCCAACGATACCCACATTGACTATATTTCTTCTGGGTCAAAAATATCAACTTCGAAAATCATTTTCGAAAACACAAGGGTAAAACCTAAATTTTATTTCAAAAAAAAGTTCTCCATATAAATAGGAGTCAATATTTTAAAACCCATGAAAATATGAGGTGAAATCTGACGTCAGCTCAAAGAAAACTCATTTTACAATTTACTGGGAAAAGCCCCCTATATTATGTTTAAAATCAAGGATTTGAAGTTTTTTTGAAAATGAAATCAATGGAAAATGATGAATAAAAGATTTGGAAACTTACCCACGGAAGAAATCTCAAAAATCCCTTTGAAATCGCTTAAGTCCGAGCTCTAGAAGTCCAAAAATAGAGAAAATTTGAATACGTATAAAGTATTTATATTTTCTTTCAAAATCTGTATTTGTCAGTGGTACCAGTGTCTCATGAATACGTATTATGAAATGTGGATGTAATGCTCACAACCAATTAGTATGAAGATGATAATCAATTCAATACATATATAAATGAGCTCAGAATCAACTCAATATGTAAGTAATTCATGATATTAGCCCTCGCTCGGCGCCACTTAAATGAATAGTCAGTAAGTCAACAATAATATACAAATAGGCCCCCACACGGGCACACAATAACAATAATTATCTCGAAATACAACTCCCACGACTATTTCCCTAACCTATTGTTGCTTTACTTGAATGCTTAACTACTTAGCCAGTTTGAAGAAAGTTAAGCCATAATCTACCTCAAAAAGTCAAAAATCCAAACCTAGACCCTTCCATGTGGAGCCTTTCCTTTTTGAAAAGTCTAGGAACGAACTAAAATCTATCAAAAATGTAATTTACACATTAAAAGGGAACTAATGATACTCATATTAGCTATATTAAATCAGGTCCAAAAATAGTTCAAAAAATAGGTTCGAAATTGAAAGGGGAAAATTTAGAATTTTATTATAAAAACGTGTTCCCCATCTTAAAAGGAGTATAATCGATAACCCAATTAAAAACGAGGTGAAATAGATCTTCCAATCGATGAAAACCCATATTACAGTTTACCAAGCAAAAAACTCCAAAATCCATTTTGAAGTCATCTTTTTAAAGCAATTTAGGAGATAAAATCATCACGAATTAATGAATTAGTAGTTTAGAGGTTATTGATGAGAAACCCTAAAGAAATTACCCCGTTCGAAGCTCCAATGTCCAAAAATCGTGGAAATTAGGAAAAATAGTTGTTTATACTGCATAAGTGAATGGTACCTCGTGATCGCGGTCCCTACCACACGATCACGAGGCTCAACATTGGCTGGCCATTTTATTTGTCATCGCAATCATGATAGGAGAGCCTCACCACCGTGTTGGTCAAACCCAATCCGATCCACCTATTTACTCTTTTCGATCGAGGCCACTACCTCGCAATCGCGGTACACAAAATATTCCTTCATCACGAACGCGTTGTATCTCCCTTAAATGTGATGAAGGATTCCACACGCATAAGATATCAACTATTCAGAGGAAGTTGCATGTTTTCAAAACCTCCAAATGAACCCTCGAGATTTGTTTAGGACCCCACCAAAGTAAACTAGATATGTTACTTGTCTATTTTTGACATTCCAAACATAATGATACCATTAGATTTTTGAAAAGAGATTGTCTACAATAATTTAACCCCTGAGACCTCCTTTAGTCTTATTTTAGCAAGTTTTCATCAAAAGAGTCAAAATGCAAATTAAAGGCTCTGAGCCCAAACTAACCACACTACTAACCTAAAATCAACATTCTGGATCTAATGGAACTATCCAAATCACCAACCGATGCTCGAAACATGGAATGCTGACCAAAGTCAAACTCATGGCTTTAAAAGCCTCTAAAAGTCTCAAACTCACCCAAATAACTCTTGAATGCATCATACACCCTGCCAACCAACCCCACAACTCACAAATAACATATAATAATTACGAGGAAGGGCAAATTACCAAAACACATAAAATCGTGAAATTCACAACTACGGATATTACATTATACACCACTAAAATACTAGTTCATCCTCGAACTAAAAAGAAAATAAAATACCTCAACCGGTGAAAAGTTGGGGGTATGTACGTCGCATATCAGACTTGACCTCCCATGTAGCCACCTTAATATGGAGATGTCTCCATTGTGCCTTCGTAAATCAATATTCCTTGTCATGCCCCAAATCCCATTGAGGCGGACTGGCACCCGAAGTCGATAATGCCCGAGAGAACCAATCTTTATTCTAGTGTCCTCGTACGCATATCACTCAATAATCAGCACTATCTCATCAAGGTATAAAATGCTAATAGCGGAAGTTATGGAAACAAGTGATATATACACATAAGAAACTTGGTCGTTAGGGCCATCGAGTCAACATAGACATACATTACTTCCATTTATCTTCCCACATACGTCTACAAAGCCTCTACAGATACATAACTATAACCAACCTAAAGTCGGGACAACACCCCGCTCTATACACAATATTTACAATGCCAAAACAAATGTACATAGCAATTCGGAAAGCCCTGAACCAACTGGAGCTCACCAATACTCTGTGGATATCTCGTAGCCTACTAAGGAGGTCTACTAACCCCTGCACCTACAACATGTAAGGTAAGTTCCCAAGGGGGTTAGTACGAAGAATGTACTGAGTATGTAAGGCTATAAGATACTGCATAATATGTAAATGCCTTAATGGAATCAAGTATAAGACAATACCCAATATGGATAAAACATCAATCCGTATGTTTAGAACTATATATATGTTTATATATATATTGCTCTCGTTACATTACTTGCCTTTACATTCATTTCCTTTATCAGTCACTCACTCTTTCGTTTATTACTCATCCTTCCACTCATATAATGCACGGGCCCCAAGCTGATCAGTGGGAAAATAAAATCGTCATGAAGGTGTTCATTTCACCCCATGGATACACCCATAATGTTGGGACAGTCATCATGAAGGTGTTTCTATCACCCCATGGATATCATCATGAAGGTGTTTATTTCACCCCATGGATACACTCATAATATTGGGATCATCATCATGAAGGTGTGTTCTTCCACCCCATGGATACACTTATACTGCCTTACTTCATTCTTTAACTTTTACAAGATTGGTACCTTTACTTGTGAAAGATTAACACATTCACTTATGAGAGATTGATACTTTTACTTGTGTGAGATTGATACAGTGAGAATCATGACATTTTTGGAAGCACACATATATGCATTTCGTTATCCTTCACTTCATGATATTGATACTTGATGGTTAAAACATTATTTGAACGTGGAACATAACATTTTTGGGATTTTGGAATCATGTCCATGATTATGTAACATATGAGAAACAACGACTAAAGAATGAGGAGCATATGACTTAACAATAGATAACAACCTGAATGAGATGCCTTTGAACATTTCGGAATGGAATAAGTACATAATCCATATGAACAACATGCTGCAGAAAGACATAGATAGGATAACCTTACATACCTTGTATTCTCAATATGAATCTACAATCTTAAATGTGCATACAATAGTCCCGCTCTTTTCTTATGTTTCAGTCTACATCACAAGTACATAACGGAACCAACATTAACCACCAACTACCTTACAATGGCATACAATCACAATGAGTTACATGTTTGGCTTTAACATGTCATTTCCCCCTTGACAATACCATTCATGAAAGTATTATACCAATAATCCCACAATATTCCATACATTGACCAATACATGATAACCAATAGCATGTCACACTAAGTTCATACTTTCCACTCTCCATCATCATAACATCACAATTATTCCATCAAATCACTTCAATACACCTCACAACAACAAATCAACCAAAATCCCATAATTTACACTTATGGAAAAATAACAAGTTTAGAACCATAATCACACCATACATGTTAATATTTCATCCATACCATGCACTTTCACCAAGACAACAAGTCATCTTTCAAGTTTAAATTCCATAGATGACACATCTTTTACAAAAATACAAAGTGCCATATTCAACACTTCCAAGTATAACCAACATGATATACATAATTTATAATGTTTATAATATGTTAAAGTACAAGAATAATCACTTACCCAAGCTTGGAAGATGATGATCTTGTCCACAAATGCCTTAGGGTTTGAAGAGCCAAGAGAAGCTTTCTTTAGAATTCTAGAAAATGAGAGAATGTGATGTGTGTGTCTAATGAATTAAAATCTGATTTTTTTGCCACCTTTTATAACCCCATAAAGTCATACTTAGCCATTTACTCCAACCTTTGATAAGTCAAGGCAAGAATGGGTCATTTTGACCCATTGGGCCTTTCATGTTTTGCTCATTTTGGGTCTCAAATTAGGCCCAATAACCCATATCATCTTAACGCACTAACATCAATGTGCAATCCATAATCTATGCGTTACAATGATATTCTCACTCACGGGATTTATATTCGTAGCCTCAATCCCAAAAACAAGCGATTCTAGCCACGTATGGCCTATTTTGACCAAAAGGGTAAAATCGTCATTTTGATGCCAAATTCGTTCTCGAGTACTTTTATCATACCAATATAATACTTTAATCATTTCATGTATATGCTCAGGGTTGTATTAGAAACGTGGCAAAAATCGGCCCGGTACATCCCCGGGCACTCTTGGGATTTAAGAAAATTTCCAACTTTGAAAAGTGGGAAAAAACATCCTGGCATGCCCTTGGGCGCGCCAGCTTGCTGGCTCTGTGCTAAAAATTTTGGCCCAGAGCAAATTGGCATGCCCTCTGGCGTGCCCCACCCTTAAATTTTTTGAAAATTTCATTTTTCGACTTTTCTTCACGGGTTTGGTTAGATACTTCAAGTTCTATTCTTTAACTTACTTCTTACCCTTAATATCCTTTGTTTGGAGGTCCTCTTAGCCTCATTTTGAACCCCACAAATGCTCCATGAAAATCGAAAAACACCTCATACGCAAGTTTAATCACATGTACAAGGCAAAATTTCACTTTTTCTCGTCACTAACATTAAAATTACATACCCATGGCATCTCAACACCTAAGTAACCATTGTTCAATGTCGTTAAGTAGGGTAGGAAAGGTACGGGGTGTTACATTCCTAGACCTCAACTTCCTAGTCTACCTGTCTAGGATAATAATGGGCTCCTCCTTGAAGGATAAATCATGCTCAAATACAACAGAATCCCACCAAATCACATATGCATCATCTGGAATGTACCCCTTTAATATGCAAACATGGAATACATGATTAATAGTTGATAGATGAGGAGGCAAAGCTAGCCTATACGCAACATAATAATACTTCTCAAGTATCTCCAAAGGGTCAATAAATCTCGGACTAATCATTCCTTTTTTCTAAAACCTCATCACACCCTTCATGGGTGAAACCTTCAACAGAGCTCAATCTCTAATCATGAAGGCAACATCGTTGGCTTGACGGTCGGCATAGCTCTTTTTCTTACTCTAGGCAACCACTAGTCTCTACCGAATCTATCGCACTCTATCCATCCAGTCCCTCAACAAATCTGTACCCCAAGGCCTCACCTCAAAAAACTCAAACCATCCCATGGGGTATCTACACCTCAGCCCATACAAGGTCTCAGAAGGCACCATCTAAATGCTAGAATGGTAACTGTTGTTGTAGGTGAACTCCGCTAAGAGTAAGAACTGGTCCCACTAACCACCAAAATCAATGACACATGCTCGACTCATGTCCTTTATAACCTGAGTAGTCCACTCAGACTGACCATCCATCTGTGGATGAAAACCTATGCTCAAATAAATCTAAGTACCTAACTCAATCTGCATAGTAATCTAAAAACTCGAGGTAAACTGAGTACCTCTATCGGTTACAATAGATACAGGGACACCATGCAATTAAACAATCTGTCTAATGTAGATCTTAGCCAAATTCTCAGTATTATAATTCTCTCTTATAGGAACAAAATATATTGATTTGGTCAATCGGTTTACAATCACCCAAATATATACTGAAACGTCCCCAAGGTTGGGGGTAGGCCAACAATAAAATCCATGGTGATCTACTCCCACTTCCACTAGGTAATGGGCTTCCTCTGCATCGTACCACCCGATTGTTTATGCTCATACTTCACCCTCTAGTAATTCAAAGAGTTAGCTACGAACTCAATAATATCCTTCTTCATACTTCCCCACCAATAATGCTGCTTTACTTCACGGTACATCTTAGCTTCTCCTGGATGAATGGAATACCTAGAACAATGCACCTCATCCAAGATGAGTCTAACCTATACACAATCTCTCGGCACACAAATTCGGCCACTAATCCTAAAAAAATCAATAGAATCGAGAGATGCCGCCATTGCCTCACCACTTAACACCCTATCACAAATCACACTTAATCTTTTATCATCAATCTAATGAGTTCCAATCTGCTCCATCAAAAAATACCTCATCTCAACAAAGGCTAACGTATGCCTGGGTGTGAAAATATCATGCCAAACAAATCGGTTAGCTAAGGACTTAACCTCCAAGGCCGAAGGTCGCTCCTGGGTTAAAAGATGAGCTAAACTCCTCATACTTACCGTCATCCGGCTCAAGGCATTCGTAACCTTATTGGCCTTACAGGATGATAATAAATAGTGAGATCATAATCCTTAAGCAACTCAAGCCAATGTTGATGTCTTATATTATGATCTCGCTGAGTGAAGAAGCAATAAAGGCTATGATGATCAGAGAAAATCTCACAATGGACCCCATACAAGTGAGGTCTCCACAATATTAACACAAAGACAACTGCGGCCAACTCTAAGTCATGGGTAGGGTAATTCTTATCATGAGGCTTCAACTGATGAGAAGCATAAGTAATCGCCATATCCTCTTGTATTTATACACCACCCAAGCCAACCCCGAAGGCATCACAAAACATAGTAGAACCTATTCCCTCCTTGGGTAAGGTATAGATAGGGGACAAAGCCAACAACTCCTTAAGCTTTTGGAAGCTCTCCTCACAAGCATCTGACTAATGAAACACAATCCTTTTCTGAGTCAACTTGGTCAAAGGAGACATAATAGAAGAGAAATTTTGTACAAAGCATCGATAATAGCCTGCCAATCCAATGAAACTCTTGATCTATGTAGGACTAGTGGGCCTAACCTAATCACGAACAACCGCTATCTTGGTTGGATCAACCATAATGCCATCCTTGATAACTACATGACCCAAGAAACAAATAAAGTCCAACCAAAACTTGTACTTAGAAAATTTGGCATATATATTCTCATCTCGCAATCTCTGAAGTACCGCCCTCAACTGTCTAACATGGTTGACCTCATTCTTGAAATAAACAAATATATTATCTATGAATACAATTATGAATTAATCAAGGAAAGGTAGAAATACACGGTTAATCAACTCCATGAATGTTGTTAGGGATTTGGTCAGACAAATGATATGAAAAAAAACTCATAATGATCATACTGAGCTGTCTTTAAAACATCAAAAGCTCTAATCTTCAATTGATGGTACCCGAATTTCAAGTTAATATTAGAAAACATGAAGCTGGTCAAATTGATCAGCAGTGCGAGGAAGAGGATACTTATTCTTGACCGTCACCTTGTTCAATTACCGATAGTCAATACACATGCCCATATATCCATTCTTCTTCTTCATAAACATGACCGGGGCTCCCTAAGGAGGCACACTAGGTACAATGAAATGCTTACCCAACATATCTTATAATTTATCCTTTAATTCCTTCAAATCAGCCGGGGCCATCCTATAAGGAGGAATAAACACAGTCTTGGTGCCCGACTTAAAATCAATAGCAAAGTCAATATCTTGATCTAGAGGCATAACAGGAAAATTCATAGGGAACATATCTTTGAAATCGCTAACAATACTAGTTCAAGGGAGGCGGTTAAACAATACTAGTATTATGAACATAGGTCAAATAATACAGACACCCCTTTTCTACAATGTGATGAGAACATAGAAAAGATGTAACTCCTTTCATACCCAAAATAGGTGTACCCTTCCATGCTAAACTTAGCCCACTTAGAGTATCTAAAGTCACGGTCTTGGCATAACAATCCAAAATTGCATAACGGGGAGCTAAATAATCCATACCCAAGATAACATCAAAATCAATCATATCAAGGATAATCAAGTCTACCCAGGTCTCACGCCACGCAAAGGTTACTACAAAAGATTGGTACACCCGATCCACCACTAAAGAATCTCCTACTGGGGTAGAAACATGAATAGTCACAACAAGCGACTCACATACAACATCTAAACTAGTTGGAAAGTATATAGAAATATAGGAGAATATAGACCTAGGGTCTAATCACACAGAAGCAAAATGATGGAAAATCGGGATGATATATGTGATGCCTGTATTAGGGGCCACTACCTCAGGTCTCCCAATTATAGCATAACACTGACCATGCTCGCTCCCAAATATAGCAACTCTGCATCCTCTACTACGAGATCCCTGAGCTCTACCTCAACTACCCCCAGTACCACCCCTTCCACTCTGTGAATCACCTCTGACTACAGATAAATGAGCGGGTAGAAATTGTAGATGAGAAACCTTTAGGGTAAGACCCGATACACGCTAAGGACAGAGCCTCACCAATGACTAATCTCTTCACATACATAAAACCACCTACTACTAGACTCATGGGGAGAGTGCCCAGCAGAATAAAAATGCCCGCCCTAGCCAAATGAACAAAAACTGGAGCCCCTGCCCATATGACCTGACACCTAGCTACTTGAAGTCATAAAAATTGAAGACCTACTACCAGAACTCTGTAAATCTACATGAATTGGTTTACCATGATAAACATAAGCACCTCTCTTGAAGAAATCACTAACTCGGGATGCATGTCCATTTAACTAACCTTGACGACAAATCCTCTTAGCATTGCCACCACCCTGAGTGCTTTAACAAATCGACTAAAGCAACTTGGCATGCTCTACTATATTCTTGAAAGAAGCTCCTGACATCACCATTTGAGTAATAGCAAACTGGTAAAAGTATGACAAACTTTTTTATCCTCTCTAATTTAATGGAGATACTGGCAGTGGCATATCTTGATAGTGCAAGAAAATGTGCCCTATACTCTGCAATGGTCATGGATCCCTAGTACAGGTGATCAAAATCATATCTCACCTGATACCTCAAACTATAAGGTATGAACCTCTCAAGAAAAGCCTCAAAATACTGGGTCCATGTCATAGCCCGTGAACCCAAAGGTCTACAACTCCAAAGAGACCTCCACCACTTTCTAGCCATATTAGTTAACTAATAAGTCGTATAACCAACACCATAGAACTCAAGGAATCCAAGGTTCTGCAACCTCTCCTGACAGTCAAGCAAAAACTCGTAGGCATACTCTCTAATGATACCACTAAACATGGGAGGAGCCAAGCAAATGAACATCCTAAACCTCTTATTATCATCAAAAGACATCACAGGACCAAAAGTAACAGGAGGAACAACAAGTCTAGTAGGCAGCGAATCAATATATGGGGGGTACCACAAAAGATGGTTATACCTCTAAAGTAGAAAAACCATAAGTAGGAGCCTACCCTGGCGACTGAATACCTCCTGAAGTACACTCAAGGGAACACCAGTCTGGGGAACACCATCCAGATGACTCAATGGATGAATCAATAAATGTTGTAACATTGGGGTAGCAACTAAATCCTATGTGACTAGATTTGATCTGCATCCTTTTTCTTATAATTATCTTTAGCATAATCAACTTCAGGCTTGGTAGAGGCCGCCCTAGTACGTCCGCTAGCTAAATCTTCTCCTCATGCCAGACATCTACCTCTAGGTTTGTCACAATCCTCGCTTCGCCCTCTGGTTGGGGCTCCAACAGCGGGGGTTGGATCAATATCCCCAACATCTCTGGATCAAGTCCTCACCATCAGTGCAAAAAAGAATGGAATACAAGTTTAGAATATTGGGCATGAACAGCCTGCACAATATGGAATCAAATTACGTAAGTTTTCCCTAAAGATATCTTATAACTTCTCGAAGATAGATACAGACATTAATGTATCAATCCGTGAGACTCTACTAGACATTCTGCTCTTACATTTATGAGACCGATGAATCTAGTTCTTTGATACCAGTTTGTCACGATCTAAAAGTTAAGGTCCTGATGGCACCTACCCCAACCTAGCCTTGGTAGGTAAGCCAAAAACTAATTGAAAAAGAAAATTTAATAAATAATGAAAATAGTAGAAATGAGACTTCTACAATGAAGTCAGGCAACAATATGTAAAAGATAATAAGAATCTGAAAAAAAAAATATAAATCCAAAGATACTGGTGTCATAAGTGAATAGAGCATCTAGTAAAACTCTAAAAAATTGAAAATACGTTAATCTATCTTTGAAAGTAAATAAAGACAAAAAAAGATAAGAAGAGGTCTGGAATCTATCCTGAACTCTGGAGCTCACCAGTACCTCGAATATCCACACCATACAGCACAAGATCAACCACCGTGGGTCGTACTCATACTAGGATCTGCACCGAAAGGGCACAAAAGTAGGAGTGAGTACGGTCCACTTATACTCAGTAGGTTTTATAGGCCGACTGAGAAAAGTATAAAACTAATCAAGTAAATGATACTATGAGCATGTTCCACCTGCAAACCAAAAAGTTTCCAAATGTTACCTCACACAATCTCTACTAACAGTTCTATAATATAAAATCTAAAGAGGAAATTACACACAAAATGTATGTACAGAGAATCTAAGTACACGACAACAACACACAAAATGTATATATGGAGAATCTAAGTACATGAAAACAAACACATAGAGGAATACAAATGATGCAATACAATGCAATGATGGTGGGATAATCAAGAATGATTGAAAATCATTGCATGACTTTCTGTACCCACCATCTGAGCCTCAACGCTTCCAAGACAGGTCCAATGAGGGGTTCGCAACTCATATACTTTCTGAAATCTCAATCTCAATCGCAATCAAACTTGCTGGTGAGTGTTCATGAACAATATTATTATAAAGTATTTCATTTTCTTTCTAAATTAGTATTTCTCAGTAGTACCAGTATCTCATGAATAGATAGGTATGAAATAAGGATGTAATGCTCACAACCAATCAGTGTGAATATAATAATCAATTCAATACATATATATATATATATATATATGTGCCCAGAATCAACTCAATATGTCAGTAATTCATGATATTAGCCCTTGCTCGAGAGAATTAAAATGAATAGTCAAGTAAGACATCAATAATATCATTTCAAAACCCCTCACTTGGGCATTACTATAATGATTGAGGCCAATAATGATCAAATAAGGCCTAAAATATTTGTTCAAGTCCGCACACAAGCATCACAACAATAATAATGGTTTTTAATGATCAAATAAGGCCTATAAATATCTAGGATAATTAAGTCTACCCCAATATCACCCCCCCACAGAGGTTACTACACAAGATTGGTACACCCGATCCACCACTAAAGAATCTCCTATTGGGGTAGAAACATGAAAAGCCACAACAAGAGACTCACATACAACATCTAAACTGGTTACAAAGTTTATAGACATATAGGAGAATGTAGACCCAGGGCCTAACAACACAAAAGCTAAATAATGTAAAATAGGGATGGTACATGTGATGCCTGCATCAGGGGGCTCTACCTCAGTCTCCCAATTATAGCATAACACTTACCACCCTCACTCCCAGACATAGCAACTCTACATCCACCACTACAAGCTCCCTTTGCTCTACCTCAACCACCTCCCTTAGTCTGATGAACAAAAATTGGAGCCCCAACAAGCATGACCTGATCTCTAGCTACTTGAAGTCGTAGAACCTGAAGACCTAATACCAGAATTCTATAAAGCTTCCTGAACTGGATTAGAATGATAAACATGAGTAGGAGAAATCACTACCTCGGGACGCATGTCCACTAAACTAACCCTGATCGCAGATCCTCTTAGCTCTGCCACCACCCTTAAGTTCTTTGACAAATTGACTCAAGCAACTTGGCATGCTCTACAATATTCTTTAAAGAACCCCCTGACATGACCATCTGAGTTATATATAACTGATAAAAGTTTGATAAACCCTTGACAATTTCTTAATCCTCTCTAACTCAATAGAGATACTGGTAGTGGCATATCACGATAGTGCATGAAAATATACCTCATACTATGCAATGTTCATGGATCCCTACTCCAGGTGATCAAAATCATATCACATTTGATACATCAAACTGTAAGGCACGAACCTCTCCAGAAAAGCCTAAAAAAACTTGGTATATGTCATAGCAGGTGAACCCAAAGGTCTACAACTTGGTAGAGACCTCAACAACTGTCTGGCCACATTATTCAACTATAAAATCGTAAAAGTAACACCATGGGACTCAAAGAATCCAAGGTTATGCAACCCCTCTTGACATTCAAGCAAAAACTCATAGTAGTACTCTCAAATGGCACAACTAAACATGAGAGGAGCCAAGAAAATGAACATCTCAAACCTCTTTTTACCATCAAAAGACATCACATGACACAAAGTAATTAGAGGAACATCAAGTCTAGTAGGCAGCAAATCAAAATTTGGGGGGTACCACAGAAGATGGTTGTACCTCTAATGTCAGAAAACCATAAGTAGGAGCCTACCCTGGAAACTGAATACCTCCTGAACTACACTCGAAGGAACACCAGTCTAGGGAACACCATCCAGATGACTCAATGGATGAATCAATAAATGCTGTAACATTGGGGTAGTAACTAAAACCTGTGTGACCTTAGCTGATTTGCATCCTCTGTCTGATTATTATCCTTAGCATAATGAACCTCAGGCTTGATAGAGGCTATTATAGCACGTCTTTTAGCTGGAGCAGCTCCTTGTGGCCGACCACTACATCTGGGTGGGTCATGACCCCCGCCTCGCCCTCTGACTGGGGCTCCAACAACAGGGGTTGGATCAGCATCCTGTAACACCCCGTACATTCCCAACCCTACTTGACGACATTAAATGCTATGTACATAGGTATCGAGAGCTATAAGTATGCATTTGGTAATGCTATTGGTGAGCTAAGTGAATTTTGCTCTTGTTATGTGGTTAAACTTGAATAGAAGGTGTTTTGAAATTTTCATTGCGCATTTGTGGGGTTCAAAATGAGGCTAAGAAGACCTATAAACAAAGTATAATAAGGTTAAGAAGTGAGTTAAAGAATGGGACTTGAGTATCTAACCCAAACTCGCGAAGAGAAGTCGAAAAATGGAATTATCAAAAATTTTGAAGAGGGGTGCATTTGGGACCGTGCCACGCCGCTCTGGGATAAAATTTTTAGCCCAGAGGCAGTGGGTTGGCGCGCCCAGGAGCGTGCCACCTTGGGTTTTCCACTTTTTCGAAAGTTGGAAATTTCTAAGTCCCAAGGGTATCCGGGGTCTTACCGAGCCGATTTTTGCTACGTTTCTTCTACAACCAAGAGTATATACATAAAATGAATGAAATATTACATTGGTATGATAAAATTACTCGAGAACGAATTTGGGGCCAAAATGACGATTTTACCCCTATAGTCAAAATAAGCCAAACGTGGCTAGAATCACTTGGTTTTTGGATTGAGGCTATGGATATGAATAGCATGAGTGGGAATATTATTTTAATATATATGAGACGACTTAAACACGAGAAATTATTGATTTTATTGGGTGAAGTGAATTGGGCTCAAAAAGAGGCCCAAAATGAGAAGAATGCATGGGCCAAAATGGGTCAAAAGACCCATTCTTGCCTTGACCTTCTAGACTCTCATATGTAATGGCTAAGGATGGACCTAAGTCTCTATAAAAGGGGGAAACAAATCAGATTTTTAATTCACAAAAGACGCATGCTTTTCTATCTTTTATTCTAGAAATTTCCCAAGAAACCTCTTTGGCTCTCAAACCCCAAGGCACTTTGTGGAGCAAGATCACCATTTTCCAAGCTTGGGTAAGTGAATATTATTGTAATTTAACATATTATAAGCATGAGAGAATATGTATATCATGTTGGTTATGGTTGGAAATGTTGGACATGGCACCTTGTGCTTTTGTATAAGATTTGTGATCCATGGGATTTGAGCTTGAATTTGGACTTGTGCCTTTGATGAAAGATCATGGTATGGATAAAATATGAACGTCTATGGTGTTATTTTTGTTATTAAATTTATTATTTTCTATAAGTGCAAATTGTGGGATTTTGGCCGATTTGTGCTATGAAGTGTATTAAGGTGAATTGATGGATTGTTTGTGATGTGGTGTGGATAAGAAAGTGTAAAGGGGAAGTATTGTGGTGGAATGTATGGATTATCATGTATTGGTCAATGTTGGGAATATTGGAGGATTTTTGGAATAATGATTTTATCAATGGTTTTGTTAAGGGGGAAATGACATGTTAAAGCTAAACATGTGACTTATTGTTGTTGTATGCCATTATAAGGTAATTGGTGGTTAATGTTGGTTTCGTTATAAACTTGTGTTGTAGAGAGAAACAGAAGGAAGGAGCAGGAATATTGTATGCACATCTAAGATTGTGTATTCGTATTAAGAAGACAAGGTATGTAAGGTTCCTTTTTCCATATCCTTCTGCAACACGTTATTCACATTGACATTGGACTTGTTTCAATTCCGAGGGGTTTGAAGTATCTCAAATTCAGGTTGACGTATATTGTTATTCATATGTGTCCTATTCCTAAATGCATGATGATTCGTTTGCCTCTTGTTCATTGAGTGAAGTTCCAAAAATGTCATAACGTTATCATTCCTACATGAACGATCTCAAGAGAGTAATAACATAAGAGAACCTATTGATTCTTCAATTGCGTATTCCAATCATGACATGTTCCAAGTCCTCAATTATGATGATTATCTTTGTATCAATCTTTCACAAGTAGAAGTACCAATCTCATAAGATTTCATAAGAGTAACAAGAGAGGTGATGTGCAAGCTAATATATCTATTCCTCATAAGTGAAGATGTCAATCTCATGAAGCAAGAGTGAAGAAGTAATATACATATGGGTGATTCCTATTATGTCATGATCTTCAATATCTCAATCACTCTTAAGAATGGAAGTAAGAATAACAAGAGAAGTAAGAGGTGTATAATTAAGAAGTAATCATGGGTGGTATCCCAGGGGTTAAAATACCTAGCATGGGTCGATCCCAATAACACGGGTGGAATCCCAGGGGCGACAGAAAAGCCTAGCATGGGTCGATCCCGATACATCCCAGGGGAGATATAAAAGCCTAGCATGGGTTATGATGGTACATCCCAGGGGCGACACGAAAGCCTAGCATGGGTTAATATAACATCCCAGGGGCGATAAGCCTAGCATGGGTTAATGATATCCCAGGGGCGACACGAAAGCCTAGCATGGGTTCACATAACATCCCAGGGGTCAAAGCACCTAGCATGGGTTAATCTCATCCCAGGGGCGACAGAATAGCCTAGCATGGGTAGACCAATAAAGATGAATAAAAGATGAAGACAAGAGGAGTAAAGAACGTAATATACATGGTTTCCCACATACGGCAAGAGAGTTCATTCACATTTCTGTTTCCCTATATTAATTCCATTATTGTTGTTATTATGTATGATGAATTTCTTATGAGCCTTACATATTCAGTACATTCTTCGTACTGACCCCCTCGGGGGAATTACCTTACATGTTGCAGGTGCAGGCATTAGTAGACTTCCTCTGTAGACTGGGGATCATTTGCAGATATTTGGTGAGCTCCAGTTGGTTCGGAGCCCCCTGAGTCCTAGATGTATAGTTGTTGTGATGTTATATAAATTGTATAAAGCGGGGACTTGTCCCGACTGTAAGTTGGTCTTGTTGATGCATCTGTTAGAGGCTTTTGTAGACATATGTGGGTGTATGGATGTAAGAGACGAGTATGTAGAAGACGAATGTCTGTTTTGACTTAATGGCCTCAACGGCCAAGTTTCCTAAATACATATGTATAGCATATGTTTCCATGTTCATGTTTTCCGCATAGTTGCATAAGGTTTAATAAGGTTCATACGAAGATATACATACGAATGAACATAGGCAAAGGTTGGTTCTCTCGGGCCTTATCGGCTACAGGTGCCAATCATGTCTCGATGGGATTCGGGGCGTGACACATCCCCAACATATCTTGATCTAGTCCTCATCATCAACGAAAAGAAGATTGGAATACAAGTTTAAAATATTGGGTATGAACAACCCACACAATAAGGAATCAAATTAGGGATGTTTTTCCTAAAGATATCTTATTGCCTCTCGAAGATAGATACACCCATTAACATATTAATCTGCGAGACTCTGCTAGACATCCTGCTCTTACACTTATGAGACCGATGAATCAAGTTCTTTGATACTAATTTGTCATAATCCAAAAGTTAAGGTCACGATGACACCTACCTCAACCCAGTCTTGGCAGGTAAGCTGGAACCCAAAAGAAAAAGAAAATTTAATAAATGAAGAAAACAGTAGATATGAGTCTTCTAGAATGAAGCCATACAACAATATGTAAAATAACATAAGAATATGAATGAAAAATACATAAATCCAAAAGATACTGGTGTCATAAGTGAAAAGAGCATCTATTACAACTCTGAGAAACTGAAAATACATAAATCTATCTCTGAAAGTAAATAAAGACAAACTAAGATAAGAAGAGGTCCGAAATTTACCCCATACTCTGGAGCTCACCAGTACCTCAAATATCCACACTGAATAGCATAAGATAAGCTACCGCGGGTCGGACTTATACTAGGATCTACACCGAAAGGGCACAGAAGTAAGAGTGAGTATGATCCACTTGTACTCAGTACGTATCATTGGCCGATTGAGAAAAGTATAAAACTAATCAAGTAAAAGATACTATGAGCATGTTCCACCTGCAAACAGAAAAGCTCCCAAACGGTATCTCATGCTGTCTCTACTAACAATTCTACAATATAAATTCTAAAGAGGAAATTACATACAAAATATATATATGGAGAATCTAAGTACATGACATCAAACACATAGAGGAATACAAATGATGCAATCAATGCAATGATGGTGGGATAATCATGAATGATTGAAAACCATTGTATGACTTTCTGTACACACCATATGAGCCTCAGAGCTTCCAAGACAGGTCCATGAGGGGTTCGTAACTCATATACTCTCTCAAATATCAATCTCAATTACAATAAAACTTGCTGTATAGTGTTCATGACCAATGGTTATTATAAAGCATTTCATTTTCTTTCAAAATCATTATATCTTAGTGGTACCAGTATCTCACAACCAATCAGTATAAATATAATAATCAATTCAATACATATATAACTGAGCCCAGAATCAACTCAATATGTCAGTAATTCATGATATTATCCCTCGCCCGGCACAACTAAAGTGAATAGTCAAGTAAGACATAATTAATATCATTTCAAAACCCCTCACTCGGGCATTACTATAATGATTGAGGGAAATAATGATCAAATAAGGCCTAAAATATATATATTCAAGCCCTCACACAGGAATCACAATAATAATGGGTTTTAATGCTCATATAAGGCCTACAAATATCACAAAAAGCCCCCAATCAGGCATCATAACAATAGTATCTCTTAAGTCAATAACAATATACAAATATGCCCCCACACGGGCACACGATAGCAATAATTACCTCAAAATACAACTCCCATGACTAATTACCTACACCATAGATGCTTTACATGAATGCTTAACTACCAAGCCCTGTCTGAAGAAAGGTAAGTCATAACCAACCTCAAAGAGTCAAAAATCAAAGCCTAGATCATTCAATATGGGGCCTTTCCTTTTCGAGCAGCCTTAGAACAAACTAAATCTATCAAAAATGTAGTCTACACATTAAAAGGGAACTAATGATACTCATATTAGCTATATTTAAATCAGGTCTAAAAATGGTTCAAAAATTGGTACGAAATTGTAAGGGGCGAATTGGAAATTTTATTTTAGAAGCATATTCCCCATATCAAAAGGAGTCGATATTTGAGAACCCAATTAAAAATGAGGTGAAATAGATCTTCCAATCGGTGAAAACCCAAATTACAGTTTACCGAGCAAAAACCGCCAAAATTCATATTTAAATCAACTTTTTAAAGCTATTTAAGAGAAAAAAAATCATCACGAATTAATGAAATTAGTAATTTAGAGGTTACCTATGCGATAAAACTTTGATAGAGAAACCCAAAAGAAATTGCCCCTCCTGATGCTCCTAAGTCAAAAAATGGTGGAAATCACAAAAAATAAGCCATTTGTACTGTTCAGGTGAACAATACCTCATGATTGCGGTCCCCATCTAGCGATCGCGAGGATCAATATGGACTTTCCATTTAATTTCTCATCACAATCGCGGGAGGAGGGCCTCGCTTTGGAAATGGTCAAACCTTACCTAGTCCACCTCTTTACCCTTTGCAATTACGGCCACCACCTCGCAATTGCAGTGGACAAAAATTCCTTCATCTCAAATGCAATGGATCTCTTACAAATGCAATGAAGGACCCCATATACAGCAGATATCAGCAATTCAGCTGTAGTTGCATGTTTTCAAAACCTCTAAACGGATCCTCGTGATTCATTTGGGACCCCACAAAAGTAAACCAAATATGATACTATGCTATTTTTGATGTTTCCAACTCAATGGCAACGTCAGATATTTAAAAAGAGATCATTTACAATAATTTAACCCCTGAGACCCCCTTTAGGCTTATTTTAGCAAGTTTTTGTCAAAAGGGTCAAAATGCAAAATAAAATCTTCAAGCCCGAACTAACAATGCTACTAACTCAAAATTGACATTCTGAGTCTAATGAAACTATCAAAATAACCAACCAACGCTTGAAATATGGAATGTTGACCGAAGTCAAACTCATGGCTTTAAAAGACTCTAAAAGTCTCACACTCACCCAAATCACTCCGAAACACATTGGAGACCGTTTCAATCAACTCCACAACTCACAAATAATATGTACGAACTACGGGGAAGGGAAAAATAGTTAAAACATATAAAAAGGTGAAATTCACTACTACGATTATTATAATTTTCCATATAATTTTCTTTTGGTAGAATTAAATGTCACGACCCAAATTAGGTACAAGATGGCACCTGTTACACCCTCTAGTAAAGGTTAGCCTATCCCAAACCAAATTCAAAATTTATGTGATACAGTAGTGGAAGAAGAGAGTATAAACCCAAAATATAAATATATATGGAAGAAGTAAATATTCAAGATACAACCCAGGTATGGTTGACACTATTACAAGCCTCTAATATACACTATTACAAGCCTCTAATATAGAATAGGAATAATAATCTTCTAGAATATCTTAGATGTGAACAAAGAATAAGACGTAAATAGAGAGATCTGAGAAGTCCTGAAGTCCCTCAGCTACTACCGATCTCCGCAATGATAATACCGAAAGAAGATGATCTACAAACTGCTACTTGGCCCAATACATGTACGGGGTCCACAAAAACAAGAAAAAGGAAAAGGAAGCTAGTGTGAGTTTGAAACCACATGTACTCTTAAGCATCGTCGAAAAATGACCATAATCCAAAGTGATGGAGAGAACCACCACCCCAACTACCTAAGGTTTTCCAATGAGTCTACACCCATCAAATTACAGTACCTTATCCTATCAGGGTAACCAAACACAACGGTCAATAGACATATCAAAAGCAGGGTAGGCACACAAATCCAGGTGAGTCAACACTATTTATTTATATTAAACAACAAGAAAATTCATTTATGAAGAAAACTCACAAATACGCTATAACAGGCCTAATCAATTATCATTAGGAAATAATATGGGATAGAAACAGGGAGAGTGTGTACAGATAAGGGTGTATCTCATACTACCAAAAGGTGCTACACGACTATCTCCCCGATCAAGCCACCACCATACCCCCACGTCTCATAATATCTCAACCTCCCAGTCAATATAAGATAATATAAGATAATGTAATGAAGTGAAATGAATGCTCAAATGCAGTATCACAAACAAGGTCCTAACACACAAATACAGTACAAGAGTAAATACTAACAAAGTATCAAACCACACCAAGAAAGATAATGAAATGCAAATGTAGTGATGATGATGAATATTTTAAAGTTATCACATAACTTTCTGTATATACCTATCGAGCCTCAATACTCCCAAGGAGGACCCATGGGGGGTTCACAACCCATATACATTCCATAATCTCAATCTCATATCTCATATCTCAAATCAACCTTACCGGGACATTCGTCGATATAGGCGTTTTATAAAATGTCTCATTTTCTTACAAAATTAGAATGTCTTAGCGGTACCAATGTCTCATGAATATGTATGTGTGATATGAGGATGTAATGATCACAACCAATCGGTATGAAATCAAAATTCATTCAATATATGTATAAGTCAGCTCAGAATCAACTCAATGTATCAATAAATCATGATATCAGTTTCCACTAGGCATCACCAGAACAAGTAGTCATGTAGGCATCAATATTATCATTTCCAACCACTACCTTGGGCATCATTATGATGAATATGCAATGAAATATTCAATTAAGGCCTACAATGTCAAGTCAAGCCCCCATTCGGGTGACATAATAATAGATGCAACATTTTATTGCACAGATAAGGCCTATGAATATAAATCAAAACCACACTCGGGTTACACAATAATAGATAAAGAATTTAATGTGTAAACATGACCAATAACATCAAGTCAAGCCCTTACTCTGTGACATAATAATAAATATGACAATTAAATGCATAATCATAGCTGAACACTAACAACTCAAGCCCCCACTCGGGCATCACCACCATATATACTCTCAAAATCAGTAATAATATACACATAAGCCCCCACCCGAGAACACAATAATAAATAACAACAATCCCAATAACAACATATCGTGAAATTACCCAACCTAGCTTATTCAGTACGATAAGTCTCATCCACTATAATAAGTCCATTTATACCCTACGTATTCTCTAATGGTCATTAATCCTCGACCTTCACAATAAAAATCAGCTAAACAAGATTCAAGCTCTAAAATAGGTATTCAATACTAACATTTCAAGATCACTAAGTTATCTATCTATATTCCACTCTAAGGAAAACTACAAGCAACAATACTAACTAAGAAAGACAATAATCTAACGAATCACAAAATACAAACAAAAAAACATACAACACATAAACACTTAGGAAAAAGTCAAGGTACATCTCAACTTGCCTTAAATGAATATCAGCAAGCTCAAACGTAATCGAAAACCTCAATCGGAAGCTTAAATCCTTCGAATAAACACCAAATATGTTCAATCTAGTCATATATGTCATCTACAAGTCAAAATAAAGCTAATGATATCCATATTGACTATATTTTAAATGGGTCAAAAATGGACCTCGAAAATGGGTTTTGAAAACAAAGGGGTAAAACTAGAATTTTATTTTAAAAACATATTCCTCAAGGTTAAAGGAACCTACAACTAAAAACCCACGTGAAAACAAGTTAAAACGAGGTACAAATCGAAGAAAAACCATTTTCAAGCTTTACCGGTAAAAACCCAAAAATCCATCGAAAAGGGCAACAATGAAATTTTTGTTTGTAAATCATAATCCTCAAGTGAAAAGGACTCTATTGATGAAAACCCAAGCAAAAATGAGTAAGAATCGAAGCTCATATCAAAGAAATACCAAATTTTCAATTTGGGGGAAAACCCCCAAAAATCCTCTTTTGAAATCTTTGATTTAGATGATAAAGTTGGTAGAAAATGATTTACAATTGAGCTAGGAACTTACCTGCACAAACTTACGCAAGAAATTGCCCCCAAAATATCCCTCCCGAGTTCCCAATATGATAAAAATGGTGAAAATGAGTAAAAGGAGATAAAATCCCAAAATTTGGGCTGTTTTCAGCAAGGTTGACCATGGTCAACTGTTGACCAATAACAAGCAATTTCAAAAAACTTATTTTTGACCCTCAAATCTCATCCGAACCCCTATGAATATGTATCATTAGTCAAAATTGATTATAAAACACGTTTCAGATCCAATGGAAACATCAGATTTGCAAAAAAAAAAAATGGTCGTTTACAGTAAATTAACCCCAGGAACCCTTTTAGGCCATAATACACTATTTTTCAAACGGAGGGTCGAAATACAAATAAAGGTTCCAAATAAGAACCAACCACGCTACTAACCCAAAATCAGCGTTTCGGATCTAATGGAACTGTCAGAATCCTCATCCGAGACTCTGATCACAAAATGTTGACCGAAGTCAAACCTATCTTTTTAAGGATGCTCAAAATCACAAACTCAAATAAAACACTCCCGAATGCATCCGGGACAGTGCCAACCATTCCCACAACTCGTAAATAATATAAAGCAACTAGAGAATAGGCAAAATGGTCAAAACATAGAAAATTCTAAATTTTAATGTGAGGGTCATTACAGTATCCAAGATTCACGTTCGTCCTCGAACGTACAAGTAAGAAAAGACCTAAACGGATAAAAGATAGAAAAAATAACCTCAATATACATCAACAAGCACTCCCACATAGAGTCATAACCATAATGTTGCTGGCCTCACCATAGAAAAAGAAATCTATCACATAAGGACTCACCAGGTCACAACACAAGCATCAAAAGGCCAAATTCTCAATAAAGCTGAATTTCTATATTTCAAACATCCTTTACACCAATGACTGAGTCAAACAAAATAGAAGCAATGAACCTACCTGACTAATCTAATCATGACCAAGGCACCACAAGACACTGGCTACAACCACAAGACCAAAAAACACCCTCAGGCCGACCAAATGCCATGGGACCCATAAATGACATAACTACCCATCAAAACACTAAATCAACCTACCTAAGGCCGATACTATCTCTAACAAATCAAACCACACTATAGACCTAGGCTAAAGCTACTTAGATAGAAACCGGTACCAAAAATACACAAAACCTCAAAAGTCACACCTAACATACTAAAGGTGCTACACTATAGTCATACCTATATGCTCCACCCTCTAAGGCAACCAAGAATCACCATAAAATGCTCTATATACAATAGACATGAAGTCTCTAAAAGACACTAAAAGCTCAAGCAACCCATCACCATAGCCCATGTAGTCCTCAATGCTTAAGTAACATTAATCAGCCCGAAGCCCTCAACACTTTGATAACAAGAAAAACCTCTACGAACATACATAGATAAGTAATTAATCACAATAACACAAGCAGTTCTTATTATAGAAAATCCATCAAACAACCCGAAGCCCTCATATCAGGGACAATCAACCCATAGAAGTACCAAAACCTAGAATCGATCCAGCACTATCTCATAACATAACCATCACAGACATCATACCCAAATACCCCAAAAATCATAATACTCAAAGAGATCAAATTAAATCCAGCAATATACTCTGAATAAGTCCCATCATAGAATCGGCGAACTTGATCCACCACAAAGGAAACATCTACGGGAATCAAATATCAATAACTCCAGTAGAAACTCACGAAATCATATTAAGACTCAATGTAGAATAAATAAACACATGGGAGAATATAGAACCACAGTCAAATACAGCTAAGGACTAACATAGGCACACCAAGAATCATACATGTGTCTACTATACTAGAAGCTCCTACCGCGAGTCCATCCAGTGGAACATGACATAAGGACATGTTATCTACTATAATGCCCAAGATCCCCACATAAGAAGCAACCGAAAAAAGTTGGAGCCTGCTAATCTAAACCTAAAAAAACCCAAATGACCACCATGATCTAACCCTCTCCAAGCATAATTATGAAGATCCTAACCTCCATCGTGCATATCGCTATGATTATCAAATACCTGGGTCGTCTGTCCAGCCAGCCTCTCATATTTTTACACAAACTCCTCTAAAAACACTCAAGCAAACTGATCCCACAAAAGAGGAGGTGATCTAACTGGTTTACTCTCTACACAAGTCTTCTACCATTGTCTAGCTGGAACAAAGAAACGAAAGGAATTGAAGTCTACTCTATTAGACTCCACCAAGCCCAACCTGTACAACCTCACACGACAACCAAGCAAGAACATATAAGCAACAAACCTAGGATTTCTATAAAATCGAAGAGGATCTATCCTCATGAACTCTACAAATCTAATTTGTCCTTCCATGGTCATAAAGGGTAAGGTAACTAGACGTGGAGCGATCAGTAGTAATATCTCATCAACCCTAGGAGAACTAGTAGCAGTCGCAGATGAATTTGGAGTCTGGAGCCCCGAGGTAGCATATTAAATCAAAATAAGGGCCACCCTCTGAACGAAACCCAACACTCAAACCACACAATCCTCAACCATAGGTATGGTCACGAGTGGTGTTTGAACTTGACTCAATCCCTCTAACTTACTAAAACTATTACCACTAGCAACCCTAGAGCCTGAAGAGGTAACTCTAACCTAACCTTTAGCTGGTCCGGACATCCCAATCCAACCTCTTCCTCAAACTCTACTCCTACCATGCATTGAAGGCACAGTCTCTGAATCTCTAGCCATGGAAGAAAGCGTGCTCACCATCTGTGAGAGAGTGAATAAGAAGTTTTTGAGTTATACAAAACCATGAACGCACTACAAAGAATGAAGGAATGGATTTCTCATAAAGTCAAGTAGCCTCTTGAAGATAGATAACAAACTTCTTCGTACCGATCCGCAAGACTCTACAAAACTCGACTTGTACTAATGAGATCAATGAAACTGGGGCTCTGCTAACAATTTGTCACGACCCAAATTAGGCACGTGATGTCACATATTACACCATTCGGTATAGGTAAGCCTATCAAACCATAAATAAAAATTTATGTGATACAGAAGTGGAAGAAGAGAGAATAAACCCAAAATATAAATATATATGGAAGAAGTAAATATTCAAGATACATCCCAGGTCTGGTTATCACTAGTACAAGCATCTAATATAGAATAGGAATAATAATCTTCTAGAATATATTAGATGTGAATAAAGCATAAGACATAAATAGAGAGATCTGAAAAGTCCTAAAGTCCCACATCTACTACCTCAATTTCCGCAATGCTAATACCAAAATAAGACGATCTACGGACTGCCACTTAGCCTAATACCTGTATGGGGTGCAAAAAAAAAAAAAAAAAAGGAAAAGAAAGCAAGAGTGAGTACGAAACCACATGTACTCAGTAAGAATCGTCGATAACCGCCCCTAATCCAAAGTGATAGCGAGAACTACCACTCCAACTAGCCCAAGTTTTCCAATCAGTCTATACCCCACCAAATCACTGTACCTTATCCTATCAGGGTAATTTAATACAACAATCAACTGACATATTAAAAAAAGGGTAGGCATACTAATCCAGGTGAGTCAACACTATTTATTTATATTCAACCACAAGGGAATTGTCACGACCAGCTTTCTCAAGTCATGATGGCGCTTATTCTAACCCACTATTAGGCAAGTCAATACATAGTCCGAAATGCCTAGTAGCGGACTACTATGAAGAACCAAAAATAAGTTCAAGTGCAAGTAGAAGAGAGTCCAAAGAAATACAACAGAATACCCCAAGATTGGTGATGTTAGTACAAGAGCCACTAATAACCATGAGTATAAGATAAACATAATGTAAGTAAATGTAGAACCATCTCTGAGATACAATGAAAAGATCAGTCTAGCAAAAGAGGGAGATCAGGTACACTGGACGTCTGAAGCTCACCTCAGGTCTCCGATCCATGATTGCTTCGTAAGATGGACAAATCAGCAATGATAGCTCGTACTAAGAACTGCAGGGAGCAGAAGTGTAGTATGAGTACCAACACGAGGTACTCAGTAGGCATCGACCGACTGAGCTTTAAAAAATAATGCAACTATGAATCACATGTAAAATAGGTGTAAACAGTGCAGGTAACTATCTATAATAGGAGATAATGCAATGCTAGGACTGTAAGACATGCTAAGGGTAGCTAACATATACTATCGCCCTATAGGTATCTTGAGACCAGGGTGTACCAATAATAGGCTAGTCCCCGTACCATGGTGTAATGAAGAGGAAGACATGGGATAAACAACGTATATATGAAAGAGGGGTCTACAAATGATATATAGTTGAAATAGGAATGAAGAAGTGTATAAATACGGATATATATATATATACACACCACCACGGGGACAGCTGGTCATATAGTGTAAATATAACTATGCTGGGCCAGGCTAACTAAAGGCAGCAGGCCCAGTATATCGAGAATCATGACCAACTAGGAGGGCTAATACTGACATAAGAATGGTCCCTAAACAGGGTATGTATGTCTGCCTATAAGGCTCAATATACCTAAATCTCACCCTAAATGTAGGTACAAACTCGGGGATACTTGAGTCCCTAGGTGTCCAACTATAATTGACAAGTGTCGATCCCATGAAGCTGTAATCATAGAAATGCCATAGTCAAGTAATAAAAATCTAACCAGCCAATCCAGACACTTCATCACCTAAGTGGCTATCATCTCTCTTTCGACAAGCCAGAAAGGCACACATTACAAATAAAACACAAACTGGAACCCATAATTTGGAGGGACATTGAAGCACACAGAACCACCCAATCGGGCCCCCATAAACCACGATGGGATTCATAAATGAGAACCATACAGGTGATAGGCGATGCATGGAAGGAGAAGAACCATAACCAGAACTGATTTTTAATGTCGAGTGAAACCAATACCAAGTCCAAGCAAACCAAGTATATACAACAGCTCTAGCTCACCTAGATCACAAAGGCTGGTCCCACAATGACAACCCCTTTATGTACTATAGCTCTAGGATAGAGGGGCCAGCAGAGGATACAGAAAGTCTGCATATACAGCCTGGTCTAGAACCAGGACTTCCATAATCATAGTTTAGAGCCATATGTCATACCAGTAGCTCGGAGACCAAATGCTCCATAACCATGTAATAATAACCATTCGACTCAAACCGGATCCTCAGGGTTGTAATAAAAGGCTTGATAAATCATAACTGTAAACTACTGCCGAACTCAAATCGGAACTTATAGTTAGTATAACCGTAACCAGTGCTCTTAACGGAGGTCAATATCCATATAAGTCAATGCTAGATCCCGCCAAAGCTCCTAGGTGTAACATAAGTAGTGGTAAACTAGGGGGTCCTAAACCCACAACCATCCATATATATATATATACTGACATAGGTATCTAAGACTACAACCTCAAGCTATTAAGCCGAGCTACAACTCTCTATGAGGGTAATGAAGCTAACTAGATATTCTAACCAGCCTAGGCACACTCAGGTCCTGGGAAACACCTACCGATATACATGTGTCATCTATATCTGAGAGACGAACCCATAAAGCTATCTACCTAGAAAAAAAATAAAGTGAGGCCTCTTGTCGAGCCCTACAACTCATTCTAGTGATAAAGCCTACCCAAACTGAGGCTAAGATGCCTCACTCCTAACCCAAAGTGCTGATAAGGGACCAAGTCTAGCCCTATGGCGGCTATCTATCAATAAATGGGAATTCAAACCTAGCCTCCGATGGTAGGGTCACTAATTAGCTGCTATATGCGCGAACTACGCATAACCAATGCATGCCATCACTAGTATCCACACAAGTCAAGGTAAGAACCACATATCTATAGACCGACTCACAACTCCTCAGCAAAATGTAAGGGAACTAACCTGGTATCCATGGTCTCATAACCAAGGCCTCGGGCCTAAAAGAACAATATATGACATGATCACAAGGTATATCCATAATAAAAAACCTAGACATGACTCCAATCAGATGCATATCATACAACCAGGTATACACTATCAGGGTATGGAATCAAGGATGCGTATCATACAACCAGGGGAGCATAATTAGGTAAATACCAGTGAAACGGGCAGATACTGCCCTAGCTCCCATAATAGAGATCTCCAAGACTAATCTAAGGTCACGTATAATACACTACCAATCAGGTCTACTAATGTACCCAAGCTAGGGCGGATAGTCTAGGCTAAGGTTCATATAATAATCATATTGTAGTGAAGGCTGTAAAGTATAGGCCAAAAGATAAGTCAAGCAACCTAGGTCACACCCCCGCCTAGTACATAATCAGTATCAAATAATGTCTAATAGAACGCAATAAACAGAAGCCTACCTGGATGCCGTCGAAAGCATATTTATGAATAAGCTACATAAGATCCTTCTCCTTCTGAAAGGTCTCCAATCGTTGCAACACTACCACAATAGTAAACTACACGTCAAAACATGACTATCGATACCCATATTGCATTAGGTCAAAAAATGACCAAACAACCGACGTGGGGCCTGCTTGCAGAATTGCAAAACCAAAACCATCACAACGCCCCAAACTAACTATGCTACTAACCCAAAATCTTTATTTTGGATCTATTGGAACTGTCCAAATCACCATCCGAAACGTAAATAAAAAAATATTGACCTGTCGCCCCTCGAATTCCAATAGGATGGACTGACACCCAAAATCGTTAAGGCTCGAGAGAACCAACCTTCATTCATGTACACTCATATGCATGTCATTAAATGAACCACATTCTATCATGTATAGATACAAGATACCAATGGTGAAAGTCATGGAAAAACATATGATATATATGAAACTGGGCCGTTAGGGCCATCAAGACAACATGGACATACTTTCCTTCATTCGTCTTACAACGTCTACAAAGCCTCTAACAGATACATAACCAACTTAAAGTCGGGACAAGTCCCCGCTTTATACAATACCAAAATAAATGTACATAATGACTCGAAAAGCCCCGAATCAATCTGGAGCTCACCAATAGTCTGCGGATGACTCGTAGCCTACTGTGAAGGTCTAATAGCACCTGTTCCTACAACAAGGTAAGTTCCCCAAGGGACGTCAGTATGAAGAATGTACTGAGTATGTAAGGCTATAAGAAACTACATGAAACATAGGATCTCAAATGGAATCAAATACAAGTGAATAAACATTATGGATAAACCACCGTTCTGTATGTGTGGAACCATGTACATTAAATTCATTACTTTCTTTACTTTTACGTTCATCATCATTACCATTCATCTAGCTGATCAGTGGGCCATAGCATAATCATCCACCTTATCGGTGGGCCATAACATAATATAACGTATCATATCAACAATCATCGGGATCGTCTCTAGTTGGGCTTTCACCTTTTTGAGCTACCACCCGGCTTCTAAGAAACACATATATGCATTATTCATTCCTTTACTTGTGTGAGATTGATACATTAGTGGTTATAACATCATTATTGGAGCTTCGGAACATTAGTCAGCGAATAAAAGACATGTGAATAACAATTAGTCAGTGAATAAGAAGCATGTGAATAACAATATATGTCAACCCTGAATGAGATACTTTGGAGTATTTTGAAATGGAACAAGTACGGTAACGATGAGAGCAATAGGTGCTGCCAAAGAATACAGGAAAGAGAAACCTTACATACCTTATCTTCCCAATATGAATACACAATCCTATATGTGAATACAATAATCCAGCTCTTTTCTTACATTTTACATAACGGAACTCACGTTAACAACTAACTACATTACAAGTGCATAAGACGACAATGAGCTACATGACTACCATATAACGTCATTTCATCCTTCTACAGTACAATAGACTGCATCACCACACCAACAACAACACAACACTCCACATATTAACCAAGACATCTTAAAGCGATAGCATTTCACACCAAAGTTATACTTTACACTTCCCCTTCAACACTACGTCACCTTTACTCCATCAAGTCACTTAAATACCTTTCATAATAACACATTAACAACAATCCATAATTGATATAATCCAAAATTTCTCCGAACGAATCCTTAAATCCATTCAAAGGGTACCATAAGTTGATAATTGTATCCAAAAAGGGTATAGGGGTCTTGGGGGTCAAAGAGATGCAAAAACAATCGAAACAGAGTTTTGGACTGACCTACGAAGCCACCTATGCCTGCAGGTGGATGATATGTGGCCGCAGGTGACCATTGGACCTGTCCAGGGCCACTTGTGTTGGCATCTACGCCCGCAGGTGCCCCATCCGCGAGAGCGGGTGCCCGTTTCAGCCAAAATAGGTATCTTTTGGGTCCTTTTTTGTAAGAAATGGTCCATGGCCATAATTAAGCTTATCTTTTTCATACTTTAAGTTATTTTGGATGCCAACGAACAATCATGGTTTCACAATGCACATGAACATCACCAAAACTACATTTTTCTTTCAATACGTCACCAATTCCATGCACAATTTCACAACAACAATTCCAAATGTTATACACAAAGAGAAAGAAAATTAAGGACATAACCACATCTTACATGTTGACACTTAATCCATCAACTTCACTTCCTTCAAGACCACAAGTCCACTGTCAAGTTTATAAGGCAAAAACCTTTACCGATTAAGCAAACAGACTGTTTTACACAGTGAACTGCCCAACACTTTGTCAACATAACCAACATGATTTATACACACTCTCATGCATTTAATATATGGAACCATAATCGTTAAAACTTACCTAATCTTTCAAAGTGATGATCTTGTCCAAAAGAGATGGTTGCTTTAGGGTTTGCAAGAGAAGAGAAATATCTCTTTTTTTGGTAAAGTCTAGAATTGGCATGTGCCCTTTTGTGAATAAAAATCTGATTTTACACCTTATATAGTCCTTTTAAATCTCATCCTTATCCACACTTTGATCAATAATTGATAGGTTTACTTGGTCAAAGATGAATGGATCATTTTCTTCTTTTGGGCCATGTCATTTTGCTTGATAGTTGGTCCTTAATTGAGCCTATTAGCTCAAGATTAGTTTAGCCCAATAAATTCCATGAATAGTATACCAACTATCACAACTTAATTAATTCCATGAACATTAGGGTAGTCGCATAAGTTCAGAAATGTACGGGGTGTTACATTCTTCCCCCCTTAAGAACATTCGTCCTCGAATGTTAATTATATTACCCAGTCCAAACATGTTCAAGTCTAAGTGCATTCTTCATATTACCACATACATATAATTCTCACCTATAATTACCTAGCATTGCTCCAACCCAGTGTCTTGGATCTCCTCTTCGGTTTGCAACAAATACGAGTACTTTAGATTTCATCATTCCTTCGGCTCCCCATGTGATTTCTTCTACTTGCCGATTCCTCTAAAGTACTTTTACGGAAGCTTCATATTTATTCCTTAACCTCTTGACCTGTTGATCCAAAATAGCAATAGGTACTTCTTCATACATGAGATCTTCCATAACTTGCAGATCTTCAATGGGTGCAATTTGAGATGGAGCTCCTATGTATTTCCGAAGCATCGAAACATGAAATATTTCTTTCCAAATCTCATTATCCCTTTCAGTGGTGACTCTTTCAAGAATACTCAATCACATATGGCAAATTCTAATTCCCTTCTTCTAATATCGGCATATGACTTGTGTCGACTTTGGGCCATTTGTAGCCTCTTTTGTATCACCTTAACGTTCTCCATAGCTTGATGAACAAGATCTAGCCTTAGTAAGGCACTTTCACCCTCTTCAAACCATCCAATTGGTGATCTATACTTTCTTCCATATAAAGCTTCATAAGGTGCCATTTTGATACTTGAATGATAGCTATTATTGTAGGCAAATTCAATAAGAGGTAGATGATCATCCTAACTAACTTTAAAGTCCATTGTGCAAGCTCGTAACATATATTCAAGTGTTTGGATAGTACGTTATGCTTGTCCATCTGTCTGAGGGTGAAAAATCGTACTCAAATTCACTTGAGTACCTAAACTCTTCTGAAAAGATTCCCAAAAATGTGCAGTAAATTGAGCTCCCCTATCTGGGATAATAGAGATTGGAATTCCGTGTAGTCGCACTATCTTCAGCTGTATAAGTAGTCATGACCGGTAGAAAATGCGCTGACTTGGTAAGCATGTCAACTATTACCCATAGGGAATCAAAATTCCGAAGTGTATGGGGCAAACCTGTGATGAAATCCATGTTAATCATGTCCCACTTCTAGATCAGAAGATTGATACATTGCATATAACCTCCAGGCTTCTGATGCTCTACTTTTAATTGTTGACAATTTGGACATTGAGCTACAATTTCTGCAATGTTCTTCTTCATGTTTCCCCACCAATACATTCCTTTCAAATTATGGTACATTTTGGTGGCTCCCGGATGAAGAGAATACCGTGAATGATGTGCCTCTGTCATAATCCATTTCCTTAGCTCATCCATAGCTGGTACACACAACCTACCTTGGCACTGAAGCACTCCCTCTTGTGTAAGATCAAATGCCTTCGTTAAACCTTGTTGCACATTCTTCTTAAGCTGAAATAAAATAGGATCCGCATACTGTTTCTCTTTCACTTCAGCTACGAATGAATATTCTGCTACATTTTACACAATAACCCCTTCATCTGGAAATTCAAGAAGGCGAACTCCCAAGCTGGCTAGTTGATGTAGATCTTTGATTAGACCTTACTTTTTCGTCAACTGGCCATTAGGATATCCTATGGGTTTGAGGCTTGATGCATCGTTTACTATATTTGCTTTCCATGGATGGTATAATAGATCAACATCATAATCTTTTAATAGTTCAAGCCACCTTCGCTGCCTCAAATTTAAGTCCTTCTTCTTAAAGATATATTGTAAACTTTTATGGTCGGTATACATGTCAACATGAACTCCATACAAGTAGTGGCGCCATATAGTTAAAGCAAATACCACAGCTGCTAGCTCAAGATCATGTGTTGGATAATTTCTCTCATGTGGCCGCAACTATTGTGAGGCATTGGCTATTACATTACCATGCTGCATCAATACACATCCTAAGCCAACTTTGGAAGCATCACAATATATTGCATACCCTTCTGTACCGTCTGGAAGTACTAATACAGGAGTAGAAGTCAATTTATCTTTCAGCTCTTGGAAACTCCTCTCACATGCATCATTCCACTGAAACTTGGTTGGCTTGTGTGTTAGCTTTGTTAAAGGATCTGCAATGGAAGAAAATACTTCAATAAATCTTCTATAATAACCTGCCAATCCAAGAAAACTATGAATCTCTGTAGGCGTCGTAGGTCTTGGCCAATTCTTGACCGCTTCTATCTCATGGGTATCAACCCGTATTCCTTCATCCTATACAATGTGACCCAAGAATGCTATGTATTTTAAACAAACTCACGTTTAGAGAACTTTGCATATAACTTACGAGAACTTTGCATATAACTTATGATCACGAAGAATCTGTAACACCTGCCATAAATGATTAGCATGGTCCTTTTGTGATCTTGAGTAAACCAAGATATCATCTATAAATGCTATCATGAATACGTCTAGAAATGGATTGAACACCCTATTTATCAAATCCATAAATACAACTGGTGCATTTGTTAGTCCAAATGACATAACTAAAAACTCACAATGACCGTACAGTATTCGGAAGGCTATCTTGGGTATATCCTTGTCTCTAACCCTTACCTGATGGTAACCCGATCTCAAGTCAATCTTTGAAAAAAATTTGGCACCCTGCAACTGATCAAACAAATCTTCAATTCTGGGGAGGGATATTTGTTCTTGATCGTTACCTTATTCAATTGCTGATAGTCAATACACATTCTCAACGTTCCATCTTTCTTTCGTACAATTAGTACTGGTGCACCCCAAGGGGACATACTAGGTATTATGTATCCCTTGTCCAACAAGTCTTTTAATTGCCACTTTAATTCCCATAACTCTACTGGAGCCATTCTTTGGGAAATATATTAAGGAATTCATTTACTACTGGAACCGATTGAGGAGTTGGTGGTTCCACATCAGTATCTTTCACTCTTACTAAGTAACATATGTACCCCTTGGATATCATTTTCCTTGCCTTAAGATAGGAAATAAATTTGCCTCATCGGGCTGCAACATTACCCCTCTATTCAACGACGGTCTTTTGTGGAAAATCGAAATGTACCTTCTTAGCTCGGCAATCTACCATGGCATAACAAGAAGCCAACCAATCCATACCCCTTATAACATCAAAATCCACCATTTCTAACTCAATAAGATCAGCCAATGTATCATGATCACAAACAATTACTATACAATTATGATACACTCTTTTAGCTACGATAGACTCTCCAACGGGTGTAGATACTTCAAATGGCTTAACTAATAATTCTGGTGTTCTTTCAATTTTTTTTTCGGAAAAGGGTCAAAAATACCCTTAAAGTATTAGAAAAGGCTCAAAAATACCCTTCTTCCACCTATTGGCTCAAAAATGCCCTTCCATCCACCTATTTAGATCAAAAATGCCCTTAAGGTTAAATTTAAGCTCTAAATTGCCCCTCCTTTTAACATATGGAATAAATGAATTTTTAAATTAAATATGTGGCATTATTTTTATTGTTTCAAATATAATCAAATTCATTCACAATCCTACCCATTAATTCAGACCCAATTAAAAAACCCACCATTTCTCCATCTTCCTCCAACCTATGTTTGTTGCAACCTCGTGTTTCTGCATACTCTTAAATTAACTTATTCCAATTCTCATTCTCCCTCTTTTCACATTCAAATGAAACTTAACCCTTAGTTTCTCAATACCCTTTTCTTTTCCTGCCTTATTTTTCTCTTCTAAAAATTTATTTTTTGACTATTTCTTCGTTAATCAGTTATTTCATTATTTTAGTTTCTTCATATTATATTCGTTGAAATAAAAAAGTATGAAGGGAATATTGGAAATCCACTAGCTTTGAAACAAAGGAACAATTAATTTTATTTTTTTAAAAAAAAAAAATAGTAAAAAAGAAAAACAACATACAGTGGATATAAGGTGATCCATTTGGATTCTGGTTTGTAAATTGCTCACTTATTTAAAATTTGCTTACGTTTTTGATAAACATGCTTCGTGTCGGTCTTTTAATTGGGTTTGAGTTAATGGATAGGATTGTGAATGAATTTGAGTCCATTTATATGTGAAACCATAAAAATAATGCGAGATATTTAATTTAAAAATTTATTTATTCCATATGTTAAAAGGAGGGGCAATTTAGAGCTTAAATTTAACCTTAAGGGCATTTTTGATCCAAATAGATGGATGAAGGGGCATTTCTGAGCCAATAGGTGGAAGGAGGGTATTTTTGAGCCTTTTCTAATACTTTAAGGGTATTTTTGACCCTTTTTCGTTTTTTTTTCCAGCAATCACTGGAGTAACATATGATAGGGTAGAGCCCGGATCAATCAATGTATACATATTATGTGAGACGGATCATGTACCTGTCACTGTATCAGGAGAAGCCTCCAAATTCTGTCAATCCGCTAGAGCATAGGTACGGTTCTGTACTCCACTAGAACTAGCTGCTCATCTAGCACCTCTACCACAACCAGCAGGTTGTACACCTGACGATGATAATGCAACGGCTGATCCCGTAGGTCGTGTCATACTGCCCGTGCCCCTCTGTGGACACTCTCTCATTTTGTGCCCCGACATATCACACCAATAGCATAATCATCCACCTTATCGGTGGGCCATAACAAAATATAACGTATCATATCAACAATCATTGGGATCGTCTCTAGCTGGGTTTTCACCCTTTTGAGCTACCACCCGGCCTCTAAGAAACACATATATGCATTATTCATTCCTTTACTTGTGTGAGATTGATACATTAGTGGTTATAACATCATTATTAGAGCTTCGGAACATTAGTCAGCGAATAAAAGACATGTGAATCACAATTGGTCAGTGAATAAGAAGCATGTGAATAACAATATATGTCAACCCTGAATGAGATACTTTGGAACATTTTGAAATGGAACAAGTACGATAACGATGAGAGCAATAGGTAATGCCAAAGAATACGGGAAAGAGAAACCTTACATACCTTATCTTCCCAATATGAATACACAATCCTATATGTGAATACAATAATCCAGCTCCTTTCTTACGTTTTACTCTACAACACAAGTACATAACGGAACCCACGTTAACAACTAACTACATTACAAGTGCATATGACGACAATAAGCTACATGACTGCCATATAACATCATTTTATCCTTCTACAATACAATCGACTGCATCACCACACCAACAACACCACAACACTCCACATATTAACCAAGACATCATAAAGCAATAGCATTTCACACCAAAGTTATACTTTACACTTCCCCTTCAACACTACGTCACCTTTACTCCATCAAGTCACTTAAATACCTTTCACAATAACACATTAACAACAATCCATAATTGATATAATCCAAAATGCCTCCGAATGACTACTTAAAGCCATTCAAAGGGTACCATAAGTTGATAATTGCATCGAAAAAGGGTATAGGGTTCTTAGGGGGTCAAAGAGATGCAAAAATAATCGAAACAGAGTTTTTGACCGACCTGCGAAGCCACCTGCGCCCGCAGGTGGATGAGGTGCGGGCACAGGTGACCATTGACCCTCTCCAGGGCCACCTGCATTGGCATCTGCGCCCGCAGGTACCCCATCTGTGGGAGCGGGTGCCCGTTTCAGCCAATATGGGTCTCTTTTGGGTCCTTTTTTGTAAGAAATGGTACATGGCCATAATTAATCTTCTCTTTTTCATACTTTAAGTTATCTTGGATTCCAATGAACAATCATGGTTTCACAACGCACATAACATCACCAAAACTACATTTTCCTTTCAATACGTCACCAATTCCATGCACAATTTCACAACAACAATTCCAAATGTTATACACAAAGAGAAAGCAAGTTAAGGACATAACCACATACTACATGTTAACATTTAATCCATCAAATTTACTTCCTTCAAGACCACAAGTCCACTGTCAAGTTTATAAGGCAAAACCCTTTACTAATTAAGCAAACATAGACTGTTTCACACATAGTGAACTGCCCAACACTTTGTCAACATAACCAACATGATTTATACACCCTCTCATGCATATAATATATGAAACCATAAGAGTAAACACTTACCTAAGCTTGCAAAGTGATGATCTTGTCCAAAAGAGATGGTTGCCTTAGGGTTTGCAAGAGAGAGAAATATCTCTTTTTTTGGAAAAGTCTAGAATTGGCATGTGCCCTTTTGTGAATAAAAATATGATTTTCCACCTTATATAGTCATTTTAAATCTCATCCTTAGCCACACTTTGATCAATAATTGATAGGTTTACTTGGTCAAAGATGAATGGATCATTTCCTTCTTTTGGGCCATGTGTTTTTGCTTAATAGTTGGACCTTAATTGAGCCCATTAGCTCAAGATTAGTTTAGCTTAAGATTAGTTTAGCCCAATAACTTCCATGAATAATATACCAAATATCACAACTTAATTAATTTCATGAACATTAGGGTAGTCGCATAAGTTCAGAAATGTACGGGGTGTTACATGACCTAAGTCAAACTAACCCCTTTAAGGATATACAAAACCACAATCTCATAAAAAATCATTCCAAATGCATTGCTGACAGTGCCAATCATTCCCGCAACTCACAAATAATTTAAAGCAACAATGAGGAAGGGAAAAATAATCAATACACAGAGAATTCTAAAAATCATTATGAGGGTCATTACAGTATCCACCGATAAGATTCATGTTCGTCCTCAAACGTTCAACAAGGAAAGCATCAAAACAGACAATGGATAAAAATACCTTCGAGAACCTAAAGTAAGCACCGTAAAGAGGAGTAACGATAAAAAATTTATCAGTTTCACTATGGAACCATAAGTCTACCACACAATGACTCACAAGGTCACAACAATAGCATTTAAGGCCAAAAATTCTCAATGAAGCCGATTTTATTTATTAACAAACTTCCTCTATAACCAAAACTAAGTCAAACACAACAGAAGTTTCGAATATACCCGGCTAAACTAAACCTGACCCAAATACCACAAGACACTAACTGTACCTTAAAACCGAATATCATTCTCAGATCCACAAAAATTCCAAGGAACCCATGAAACCATAAAAATACCCACCAATACACTGAATCAATCTACTCATAGCCGATACCATAACTATAAACCCCGATAACACTATATTTCCAAACTAGACCAGCTAAGTCAGAAATCAATATCAAGTCCACACAAAACCCCAAAAGCCACACCTAGCATACTTAATACACTATACTATAGTCAATTCCTTATGTTCAACACTTAAGGAAACTAAGAATCATCATAAAACCTTATATACCATAATTATGAACCCTTAAAAAGGTATAAAAACTTCATGTAACTCAACACAATATCCCATGCAACCCTCAAAACCTAAGAGATATCAATCAACCCAAAGTCCTCAATAATTTGGTAGAACAAGAAGCCTCTATGATTATACATACATAAGCAACCCGTCATATCAGGGTCAATCAACCCATAGAAAAAATGCAACAATCACTATATCTCACTGATGGATACCCAAATAGCAAATCAAATCTCGAGAGAATCACCATAAAACTCTACATAACTACTGTTGAACCACACGATCATGACATTGAATTTCTAACTCGAACCCATAGCTAAATTTTGAATATATCAAACTTCTTTTTTCCTTAACTCTCTTTCCATTCAGTATTCTTTAATACAAGAGTCATGGAATAACATCTCATATTCCAACCAAATACATGAGTAAAAAATATTCCATTAATCCACTTAGATACAAAAGTATCAAATGCTACAACCCATATTATTTTCGTTCGAAAATTTCATTAATATCAAAAAAAGAACCTACACATGCTAAAATTCTTCAAGTCTAACTGGGGAGTGTCTTACTACCCTTAATTCTTTTTCACACAAGCGAAGCTAATTTCTAAGGAATTAACAATACAAAAGACAAGGATCACCTAAACCTATTTCCTTATCCAACTAGAATCTTCTACTTGGAATCCTTTCAAATCTGATGCACCACAAGTCTAGTTTGTCATAAGGTCTACCACTGATAAGTACCGCCAGACACCCAACAATCTGAATATGCCAAAACTTATAATCGATCCACCATTATTCCACAACATAACCATCAAGAAGATGATACCCAAATAAATTACAATCCAAAATTCTCAAAGAATTCAAATCTAAATCGGCAAAATACTCTAATGGGACACAACATAGGATTGGCACACCCAATGCACCTGTAAAGAATTATCTATAGGGTAGCAATACCAGTAGACCCAGCAAAAACTCAAGAATCATATCAAGACTCAATGTTGAATAAGTAAACACAAGCGAGGAAATAGATCTACTATCAAACACTACTAAGACATATCAGAGGTGTACTAAAATCATACCTTTAGCTACTATACTGGATGTTTCTACCTCGAGTCCATTTTATGGAATATGATACTACATCCTATCATATCTCTGAGTAACTGATGAGTCATCTTTTTATCTATGATATGGTCAATCGCTCATACGTTATCTGGGATCTCCATATAAGACGCAACCCAAAGAAGTAGGAGAAATCTACTAAACTAGACTTAAAAAACCTAACCGGCCTCCACGATCTAACCCCCTCCAAGCATAACCATGAGAATTCTAGACTCTACCATACATGTCACTATTATCATCACGTCTATGAGGCCTCTGGTACGTAAGCCTCTCATGTCTCTATAAAAACTCCTCTAGAAACTCTCGAGAAAATTGATCCTACAAAAGAGAAGGTGACCCAACTAGTCTACTCTCTACCAAGGTCCTCCACCACTGCTTGGATGGTCTAAGAAACTGAAAGGTAGTAAAATATACACCATTAGAGTCTATCAAACCTATCATGTGTAAACTCTTACGGTAACTAAGTAAGAATATATAAGCATCAAACCTAGGATCTCCATCGAAATGAGAAGGATCTGTCCTCATGAACTCTACAAACCTACTCTGTCCCTTCATGGACATAAATAGTAAGGTTACTCGATATAGAGCAATCCCCAACAATGTCTTACCAACACTACGAGAACTAATAGTAGTCACACCTGCATCCGAAGTCTGAAGCCTCGAAGTAGAATGTATACTAAAAAAAAATAGGTTCCACCTATGAAGGAAACCCAACACTCGAACCAAACAATCCTCAAGCATATATATGGTCAGGGGTGGTGTATGCTTTGCCCTCAACCCGCATAACCCAATAGACCCAACATCACTAGAAACTCTAGGATCTGAAGAAGCAATCCCAACCTAACCTCTCACAGGTTTGGATTCCTAGATCCTCCCCTTCCTCGACCTCTACTCCTACTGCACACTATAGGCACAGGTTCTAAATCTCTAGCTATGGAAGAATACTTGTTTACCATCTGTAACAGAGTGAATAAGAGATTCTGAGTTATACAGGGCTATGAATGCACATAATAAAATGAATAAATGCATTTCTCCTAAAGTCGTGTAACCTCTCGATGATAGGTAACGAATGTCTCCGCAACAATCTTTAAGACTCCACTAGACTCAACTTGTACTAATATGACCAATGAACATAGGGCTCCAATACAAATTACTCACGACCCAAAGAATAAGAATATAAAGGAAATAAGAAGAAACATTAGAAGAATAGAAGTAATCCCAAATAAATATGAGACACAAGTCTCAAAGATACATCCAGGTTTGGTTTTCATAAGTACAAGCCTCTAAGTACAGAATAATATCGAATGGTATAAAATATCTTAAATGCGAAATTAAGAACAAGAAAAAAAGGGACATTCATGTTAGGTTAGAATCCGCCAGCCACTACCTCGATCTACGCAAGTATACTCAGCAAGTATCATTAATAACCAACCCTAATTCAAAGCAATAGCGAGAACTACCACCCCAACTACCCAAGGTTCTCAATAATGTAAACCAGTAATTACACCATTTTGTCCGATCAGGTTAAACCAATACAACAGTCATTGAAATATCAAAATACAAGGTAGGCTAAACAAATAAAGTGAGTCAACACTAGTCATCTTCATGATCAAAAAGTAGAACGAAGTCATTATAAGAGATACTAACTAACACAGTATATCAGGCTCAATTATCATGTTCAACCAATAATATAAGATAAAGTAGTGAAAGTGTGCAACAATAATCTAGGATAAAGTAGTGAAAGTGTACTTTTAAGTGTGTAGCATGGAACCAATAGGTTCGACACTACAGGTCTCACTAATCAAGCCATAGCCATAGCCATAGCCCATATCTCATATATATCTCAACTTTCTAATTAATAAGAGATAATATAAGGTAATGTAATAAAGTGAAATGGATGCTCAAGCATAATATCTCAAGCATTGTTAAATCATGGTAATTCAATACAAACGTGAATATTCAAAACACAATATCAAACATAATAAGGAAATTCCATGCAATGCAAGTGATTCAATGTAATGTAGTGATGATTATGGGATGATGATGAATGATTGAAAGCTATCGCTTAACTTTCTATAAAAAAACAATTGAGCCTAATCTCTCCCAAGATAGGATGTATGAGGGGTTCGCAACCCATATACATTTCCATAATCTCAATCCACCTCTCCTGCTAATGTTCATGGATAAAGGTTACCATAATTTCTCATAAAATATCTCAATCAACCTTGCCGGTAATTAACCTTAGGCAATGGTTTTATAAAAATATCATTTTCTTTAAAATAGAGAAAATCTCAGTGGTATCAATCTCATGAACATGTATAACTGATATGAGGATGTAATCATCACAACTAATCAGTATGAATATACAAATCAATTCATTTTAGGTATGAAAAAGCCTAGAATCAACTCCATATAATAATGTTCCATGATGTAAGACATTGTAGGGCACCACTGGTATAAATAGTCATTCATGATATCAATAATATCATTTAAAGTTCCTCATTCGAGTATCATCAATATGATAATGATATTTTAATGCGCAATAATAAATATGGCAATTTAATGCACAATCATGGCCTATGATAACAAGTGAAGACCTTACTCAACGACATAATAATAATTATGGAAATTAATTCACAATCATAGCTAAAAATATAAATTCAAGCCCCCACTCGGGCATCACCACCATATATACTCTCAAATCAGTAATAATATGCACATAAGCCCCCACTTGGGCAGCCCAAATATGATAACCAATCAAAATAGAAAGATACCGTGAAACTACCCAAGCTTAGCATTTGATCCTTACAATAGGCCCATCTCTCTCAAATATGACATCATTAGACTGAGTCATTTGAAGGAAATTATGCTAGTTAACATCATACTCTAATAAGAGATACTAATACCCCGATAGTAGCATCAACCTTTACAAGCCAATGTACATTGTAAGAGTTTACTAAACCTCAAATATTCCATTAAAAGGTAATATTAACATAATTATCCACTAAAAGGTCATTAGGTCAAAGACTTCAGAGAAAGTCAAGGTACATCTCAACTTGCCATGCAAGAAGATCCGCAAGTCCTAAACACAGCCCAAAGCATCAACCGAAAGCTCTACTCCCTAAAATCATCACCAAATTCTACCAATCTAGCCAAATATGACATCTATAAGTCAAAAGGAGTCCAATTATACCCATATCGACTATATTTGTTTTGGCTAAAAAAATCAACTTCGAAAATTATTTTTGAAAACACAAGGATAAAATTGGGATTTTATTTTAGAAACAAGTTCTCCATATAAATAGGAGTCAATATCTGAAAAATCATGCAAAAACAAGGTGAAATCGGACTTCAAATTAAAGAAAACTCATCTTACAATCTATCCAGACCCCCCCCCCCCAAAATCATGTTTAAAATCAAGAATTTGAAGCTGTTTTGAAGATGAAATCAATGGGAAATGATGAATACAATATTTGGAAATTTACCCACGAAAGAAATCTTGAAAATCCGTTTGAAATTACCTAAATCTGAGGTCTAGAAGTCCAAAATGGAGAAAACATGATTTGGGGCCAAAACAGAGTTAATATACTGTCCAGGTCTAAAGGCCTTCACAAACGCAGGCCCTTAGTCGCGATCGCGAAGTTTCCCTAACCCGGACCTACCTCAACAGAACAATTAGATTTATCAAAAGATATCATTTACAATAATTTAACCCCCAGGACCCATTTTTGGCTATTTAACTACTTTCTCGCGTAAGAGGTCAAAATGCAAAACCAGGGCATAGGACCCAAACTAACTCTGTTTGTAATCCAAAATAAACATTTCGGATCTAATGAAACTATCAAAATTACCGTCCAAAGCTCGAATCATTAATTGTTGACCAAAGTCAAACTAACCCCTTTAAGGATATACAAAACAAGAATATCATGAAAACTCACTCCCAAATGCATCACAGACCATGCCATCCATTCCCGCAACTCACAAATGCTATAAAGCAACAATGGGGAAGGGAAAAATGGTCAATACACAGAGAATTCTACAAATCACTATGACGGTCATTACATTATTAGTATTATATGCATCAAACCCAAAATCTGTTAACCTCAACCTACCTCATAGATGAATCTTGCTGCAATAGAGAGGAGAAGGTTGTCCTGCATGTGCTAAGCATATTCCCGCATTGCAAAGTGTTTTTTTGTGGGGAAAAATGACCTAGAAGGCTGAAAAATAAAAAGAGGTTTTAATTAAATTATGAATGGTCACTTCCGAGTTACTGCTGCGACAGTTAAATTACCATTGCAGCGGTAAGCAATGGACTAGCCCATTATCTTTTGGATTTTCAGGCCAATTACATCGGGCCATAATTTTTCCCCAAAACTTAAACTCTATTAATCTGGTAAGAGTATTTTATTTGCTCTAAGACTTTTCTCGAACGTTTTTCAACATAACAATATTTTGAATCATTACATCAGATGCCAATTTACCCACTGCTCGACCTCAAATAGTCATTGGTTAAAAGAAGAGTTTTTAGCACTATTCACAGAATTTGGTATACACCACAGTTACGAAACTAACGCAATCTCCCATAATGCTAACATAGCCGCCCTACCAGCCTATGCTCCCTGAACACTAAGCTCTAGGCATAACTTATGACCACTATAATACATGAAATATGATTTGTAAAATTTTTTTATGCAATGGGTCATCTTCAAAAGTCTAAACCCCATATTATATTACACCGCACAAACATTAAGAACGACAACAGAAATAGGGGGTATAAAATTGTGCACCGCTGTAGCGGTAAACTTTTTTGCTGCAATGGCCAGAGGTAGTAACTTGGGACTTGGTCCCAGTTCAGGCCGTTTCACTACAAACTTCTTGAAATTTGACATTTCAAACTAACCTCTACATGATAATCGCTGTAAATGGAGTTCTAGAAATTCGTTTTAAGCACCAAAAGTTTCTACAACTTCCTAAATTTGTCTCTAACATGTTAACCACACAAATCCACCAATCTACACACCATGATCTACCATTCACCACCAATTCACACAATTCCAGATTTTTAACTAAAACAACACTACCCCATGGTTGTCATTCCTATATTACGAAAAGGTTTAATGGGGTACTTACACCCTGATTAATGATGTCACATCATCACACCACAAACACACCACTACTTATAGTAGTTTATTCGACCCTACGATATACCTCAACCTCCCAAGGGGCAATACGAACCAAGTATTATTATGTATCTAGGGAGGGATGTGAATATGCACAACACATCTAATAATTCTACTCCCTCAGTCGACCCTACATCTAATGATCATCAACCATAGCCATGCTAACTTATTTCACCCACCTTATAAAATCATAATGAGCCAACAACACAACTTACCTCACATTCAAGCCTATAAGGTTGTGAAAGGCAACTAAGTTCAGGTCAATTTAACCAACTACTTTTAAGGGCATCACTGGCAAGTCAACTCATTATTCATACAAGTATGACCCAATAGCACTTCAAGCCCATATATAATCATCAAAGATCAGACCACACAAGGGTCCCGCTCTAATCATCAAAGATTTGGACCACACAAGGATCCTAATCATATTTGCAAAACCAAATAGAGTTCATGACATACCATAAATCACATCCAGCCTTTTAATTCACGGATATTCTTTTGTAACAACTTATTTCATATCTCTCATAATGATCATATGTACATCAAAAGTTTGACCATCAAATAAATAGGTAATAGCATGATCAAAATAATAACCAACCATAGAAGTAATATATGTAGCATTCTATCATACCACCATTTCCTCATAAAAAATTCAAGCACCTAGGTAGTTCGATAGGATTCAAATAAAGGTCAAGAAATACTTCAAATAAAAAAGAGATGAGATGTATCTCAAGTCGCAGAAATGAAGACACCCTTGATATCACATCTAGTCCTCATGATGCCTAGGTTCCTTGGCCATACCTCATTCAAGCAACACACAAAACAAAGAGTTACACTTAATAGTTTTAACCATCACATAGTAAGTCACTATATAATGCTCTTAGCACAACCCACACCACACATTCCTACACATTATTACCTTACAACAAGTACTGTCACGCCTCGAATTCCAATGGGGCGGACTGGCACCCGAAGCCGTTGAGGCACGAGAGAACCAATATTTACTCATGTACACTCATATGCATGTCTCTGTGTGAATATCATTATATCTCATGCAACTATGCGGAAGTCATGAAAACATATGCTATATATATATATATGAAACTTGGCCGTTAGGGCCATCACATCAAAATGGACACACATCTCTTACAATCATTCTTCCACATAATTTTACAGAGCCTCTACAGATACATAACCAGAACCAACCTAGAGTCGGGACAACACCTCGCTCTATACACATATACTATATCAAACAAATGTACATAATGACTCGAAAAGCCCCGAATCAACTGAAGCTTACCAATGATCCGCAAATGATCTGCAACCTACTGTGGAGGTCTACTAGCACCTGTGCCCACAGCAAGTAAGGTAAGCCCCCCCAAGGGAGGTCAGTACGAAGAATGTACTGAGTATGTAAGGCTATAAGAAACTGTATGGACCATAAGATCTAAAATGGTATCAAATACATGTGAATAAACATTTTAGTTCAGTCACCATTCTGTATGTGGAACCATGTACATTACTTTCATTACTTTTATTGATTGATCATTCCTTATTATCATTATCTTTCATAAAATAACTTTCCTTCATACTTTCAATTACGTGACATGCTTCCTTTGGATTTACGCTCATCATTATTATCATTCATCCACTTATTAGTAGGCCATAATATAATAACAGACATTCACCTATTGGTGGGCTATCATATAATAACAGTCATCCACCATTGGTGGGCTATAATATAATAATAGTCATCCACCTATTGGTGGGCTATAAAATAACAGCAGTCATCCACCAGTGGTGGGCTATAATATAACATAGCATAATATTGGGATTGTTCCATCCGAGCTTGTGCCCTTAGATTTGTGATCCATACTCAATGAAACATAAAGTAACCATGTGTGCATTACTTATTTGCATACTTTTTTCCTTTACATTTGTTATGAGAGTGATACCTTGGTGATTGAAAAATTATTAGGAACACATATATACATTACTTCATTTCCTTTACTTTCATGAGATTGATACTTGGTGGTTACAACATTATTGGAACTTTGGAACGTAATATCATTGGAGCTTTGGGGCAATGTCCGCAATTATGCGACACATGAATAACAATGAATCATGGAATAAGAATATGAGGATAACCATATATGAAAACCTGAAATGAGATACCTTTGAACATTTCAGAATGGAACAAGTACAATGACAATGTGAACATACATGTTGTAGAAGGATCCTGAAAGAGTAACCTTACATACCTTATCTCCTCAATATGAATACACATGTAACACCCGTACCTACCCAACCCTACTTGACGACGTTGAATAAGGTTTACTTAGGTGTCGAGAGCCATAAGTATGAATTTTGTAATGTTATTGATGAGATAATTGATATTGGGTCTAGTACATGTGATTAGACCTTTGTAGGAGGTGTAACACCCCGTACATTTCTGAACCTATACGACTACGTGTACAATTATGGAATTAGTTAAACATGAGAGCTTTGATGAATTAGACATTAATTTGTTGGGGCTTACATGAGTCTTGTGCCATTGGGCCAAATGAGGCCCAAAGATCATAAGAAAGACTTGGCCCAATGGGGCAAATATGACCCATTCTTCCATTTGACTAATCAAACAATGCATTTAATGCCAAGATATGGATAAGAGTGACTTTATGTACCTATATATATGAGGAAAAATCAGATTTTATTTCATTCCAACACCCATGCCTTTTTCTAGAATTATCTCAACATTTCTTATATCACACAAACCCTAAGCTCTCATCTTTGTGGACAAGGTCACCTTTGTGACTTGTTAAGTGTTTATTATTATGGTTTAATATATTTTATGCATGAGATATGGTGTATATCATGTTGGTTATGTTGGTGGAGTATTGAGAAGTTCACTATGTGTGTAATGTTACATGTTTGCTAAATCGGTGAGGGGTTTTGCCTTGTAAACTTGAACATGGACTTGTGTTCTTGAAGGACGTGAACTTAATGGATTCAATATTGACATTTCAGATGTGATTATAGTCTTACCTTGTTTTATCCTTGTGTATAATGTTTGAAATTGTTTTTGTAAATTTGGTTATGAATTTGGTGACGTATTGAAAAGAAAGTGAGGTTTTGGTGATGTTTATGTGTGTTGTGATAGCATGGATGATTTTTGGAATTCAATATGATCAAAAATACGTTAAAATAACTTTATTTATGATCATGGACCATTCATTGCATAAAAAGACCCAAAAGAGACCTTTTTTGGCCGAAACGGGCACCCGCCCTCGCAGACGAAGCACCTGCGGGTGCAGGTGACTTCGCAGGTGCCACTAGCTACTGTCAAAGGGAACATGAGGATGCATTTCAGCCACATTCGGGCGCATGTGGCTTCGCAGGTCCCTTCCAGAACACCGTTTTGCATGTTTTTGTCCCCCTTTGACCCCCGAAGGCCCCTATACCCTTTATGGATATAATTAGCAACTTCTGATGCCGTTTTAATGACTTTAAAGGGTCGTATGAAGGTATTTTGGAATATATTAAGTATGTATTGTTGTTCATAAGTTGTTATGAGGCAAGTTGATAGGGCAATTGTGATGGAATGATAATGAGGAAGCGTAAAGGGTAAACGTGGTGTAAAATGTTATTGGTTTATGATGTCTTGGTTGATGTGTGGTATGTTATGGTGTTGTTGGTATGATAATGCAATGGATTGTACTGTGAAGGACAAAATGATTCTATATAGCAGTCGCGTAACTCATTGTGACACTTATACATTTGTAAGGGAGTTGATTGTTAACATGAGCTTTATTATGCACTTGTGTTGCAAAGTAACACATAAGGAAGGAGCTGGATTATTGTATCCCCATATAGGATTGTGTATTCGTAGTGAGCCGACAAAGTATGTAAGGTTATTCTTTTCGTATCTTTCTACATCATAGAGTACTCACCTTGTTATGGTACTTACTCATGTCCAAAGTGTTCTAAAGTATCTCAGTTCAGGTTGGGATATATTGTTATTCGCATGCGTCCTGTTCTTAGACAAAGTATGATTCACTTATCTCTTATTCATTGACTAGAGTTCCAAAGCTGTCATAACGTTGTGATTTCTAAGAGAACAATCTCAAAGACAGTAAGGAGGGAAAGACGATCTATTTGTTCTTGAGTAGCATTTCCTATCATGTCATGTTCCAAAGTCTAATAATAGTATGATTATTTTATTACCAATTTACAATCTCATAAGATCTCATTGGAGTAATGAAGAGGTAATGTGCGAGTTAATATATCTATCCCTCCCAAGTAAAGGTGTCAATCTCTTGAAAGTAAAGAAACGAGGTAAAACATATATGTGTGTTTACAATAGTATCATGATCCTCAATGTATCATAAAAGTATCAATCTCTCCCAAGTATTATAACCCACCATAGAGTGGATGTATGTTAGTTAACCCACCATAGAGTGGATGTATGTTAACCCACCATAGAGTGGATGTATGTTAACCCACCATAGAGTGGATGTATTTTAACCCACCATTGAGTGGTTGTATGTTAACCCACCATAGAGTGGATGTATGTTAATTAACCCACCATAGAGTGGATGTATGTTAACCCACCATAGAGTGGATGTATGTTAACCCACCATAAAGTGGATGTATGTTAACCCACCATAGAGTGGATGTATGTTAACCCACCATAGAGTGGATGTATTTTAACCCACCATCGAGTGGTTGTATGTTAACCCACCATAGAGTAGATGTATGTTAATTAACCCACCATAGAGTGGATGTATGTTAACCCACCATAGAGTGGATGTATGTTAACCCACCATAAAGTGGATGTATGTTAACCCACCATAGAGTGGATGTATGTTAACCCACCATCGAGTGGATGTATTTATGTTAACCCACCAATAAAGTGGATGTATGTTAACCCACCTATAGGGTGGATGTATTTTATATTATTAACCCACCGATAAGGTGAATGAATGTTACTTTACAACCTACTAACCAAGTAGATGAATAAAAATGGTGATGAGCATAGAAGCAAGAAAGAATTTCTGGCATATAAAGAATCTCTCGAATAGAAGAATCTCTGGGAGGCAAGTCTGTTAATTGAAGGTAACTCTCTAGAATAAAGGGGTATGTGGAGGATAGTTTTTAAATAATAAGGATATGGGAGAATAATCATAAATGACAACAACATAAGAAATATATACATGGTTCCTCACCTACAGAAAGAGAATTTATTCCCATTGACTATTTCTCTTATATTGATTCCATTGTTGTTGATTTTATTATGTATGATACAGTTCTTATGAGACTTACATACTCAGTGCATTCTTCGTACTGACCACCTCGGGGGACTTACCTTACATGTTGCAGGTGCAGGCACTAGTAGACCTCCACAGTAGGTTGACAGTATTTGCAGATATTTGGTGAGCCCCAGTTAGTTTGGGACTTCCCGAGTCATAGTTGTACAGTTGTTTTTATGTTGTAAATGTTGGATAAAGCGGGGACTTGTCCCAACTTTAGTTGGTCTTGTAAATGCATTTGTTAGAGTGTTTTGTATACGTTTGAGGGTATATGGATGTAAGAGATGTACGATCATTTTGACTTGATGGCTCTAACGACAAGTTTCATATATATATATATATAGATATGACATATGTTTCCATCTCCATGACTTCCGCATAGTTGCATGATGAATAATATGATTCATACAAGGATATGCATACGAATGTACATGACCAAAGATTGATTCTCTCAGGCCATATCGACTTCGGGTGCCAGTCCGCCTCAATGGGATTTGGGGCGTGAAAAAAGTGGTATCAGAGCAGGTTGTCCTAAGGGTATCTACAAAGCCGTGTCTGAGTAGAGTCTTACTTATGAATGTGTTGTGCACCACATTTATAAGTAGGAGGCTACGGGATATTTAGGAGTTGTTTCTGTTCTTCATTTCTAGATCGTGCAATAGAGCCAATTTTGTAAGTGGAAATTCTATCTGACCATTGTAATTGGTTTTCTTTGATCTAGTAAAATGTCGATGACAAGAAGATATAGAGGCAAATGTAAGCAGGTACATATGCTTGCCGGCGAAGGAATGAAGGTTGATACGCAAAAGATAGCAATGGTAAAAAAAATTGGCTAAGGCCTACGATGCTTACAGAGATCCATTGTTTTCTTGGGTTGGTTGGTTATTATAGGAGAATTGTTGAAGGATTTTCTTCTATGCCTACACCCTTAACGAGACTTACACATAAGGCAATCAAGTCTTAGTGAAATGATGCATGTGAGAAAAGTTTCCCAGAGTTGAAAGATAAAGTAAACTCCACACCAGTTTTAAGTACTTCCCGAAGGAAGAGAATGTTATGCAGTGTATTGTGATGCTTCCGGGGTTGGCCTCGGATGTGTATTGATATAGCATGGTAAGGTAATAGAGTATACCTCACGACAGTTGTGGCCATATAAGAGAAACTATCCCACACATGATCTTGAGTGAGCAACTGTGATAGTTGCTTTAAAGATATGGATTATGATATTGGTATATTGTATCATACGGGAAAAACAAATGTGATAGCTGATACATTAAGCTGCAAATCAGTGGGAAGTACTAATGGCCAGCTCACAGAAAAGAAAGATACAGTCAAGAAATCTCCATCAATTAACCAGTATGGGGTTTCATCTTCTTGAGATTCCAGATGAAAGAATTATTGTGAACAGTGTGGTAGAATCTTCACTTGTAGCTGAGAGAAGGAAAAGCAGTATGTAAATTCTATTTCCTTTCAGTGGAAAAAAAAAAGAAGAGAGAACATACAATTAAGTTCGTAAAAAGGTACTTGAGCTTACATAAGGGAGGAATACTTCAATATCAAGGTAGATTAGGCATACCAAATATAGATGAGCTAAGGAAATGAATTATGACAGAAGCACATCATTCACGGTATTCTATTTCATTCGGGAGAAACCAAAATGCACCATAGTTTGGCAAATATGTATTGATGAGGCAATATAAAGAAGAAGAACATTGCAGAATTTGTAGCTTATTGACCAAATTATCAATAGATAATAGTAGAGTATCAGAAATCTGGAGGTTATATGTCGATATTAGGAGAAGAGAATTAGAATTTTCCATAGATGATTGAGTATTCACGGAAGTGTGACTAATGAAAGGGATAATGAAATTTGGAAAGAAAGGAAAAGTTTGCCCTATATAACATGCCATATGAAATTGTCTCAAGAATTAGCCAAGTTGCATACGAGTTAGCACTACCCCAAGAACTCTCCACAGTTCGTCCAGTATTTTATGTTACCTGTTTTAATGATTCGAAAATGCATGGGAGAGATGTACAAGTTACGGAGAATATCACATATGAAGAGGTACCTACTATTATTCTAGATTGATAAGTGAAAAGATTAAGAAATAAATAAGTAGTTTTTGTAAAGGTACAATTGAAGAAATCAGCAAGCTGACGGAATCACATGGGAAATCGAAGGAGTGATGAAATCTAAGGTACTCGTATTTGTTGTAAATAGAAGAGAAAGTTCAAGGTGCGGAAGTGAAGCAATAACAAGTAAGTCTCTACAAGTATCATGTGTTTATGAGAGCATGAATATGAGAGCATAAAGGATACACTTAGATGTAAATTTGTTTCAATGAGAGAATGTCGTTAACATTTGAGGACGAATATTCCTAAGGGGGGGGGGAGAATGTAACACCCCGTACCTGCCCAACCCTACTTGAAGACGTTTAAAAAGGGTTACTTAGGTGCCGAGACCCATAAGTATGAATTTTGTAATGTTATTGATGAGATAATTGATATTGGGTTTAGTACATTTGATTAGACCTTCGTAGGAGGTGTAACACCCCGTATGTTTCCGAACCTATACGACTACATGTACAATTATGGAATTAGTTAAAGATGAGAGCTTTGATTAATTAGACACTAATTTTTTGGGGCTTACATGAGTCTTGTGCCATTGGGCCAAATGAGGCCCAAAGGTCATAAGAAAGACTTGGCCCAATGGGGCAAATATGAACCATTCTTCCATTTGACTAATTAACCAATGCATTTAATGCCAAGATATGGATAAGAGTGACTTGAGGGACCTATATATATGAGGAAAAATCAGATTTTATTTCATTCCAACACCCATGCCTTTTTCTAGAATTATCTCAATATTTCTTATATCACACAAACCCTAAGCTCTCATCTTTGTGGACAAGGTCACCGTTGTACAAGACTTGTTAAGTGTTTATTATTATGGTTTAATATATTTTATGCATGAGATATGGTGTATATCATGTTGGTTATGTTGGTGGAGTATTGAGAAGTTCACTATGTGTGTAATGTTACATGTTTGCTAAATCGGTGAGGGGTTTTGCCTTGTAAACTTGAACATGGACTTGTGTTCTTGAAGGAAGTGAACTTGATGGATTCAATATTAAAATGTCAGATGTGATTATTGTCTTACCTTGTTTTATCCTTGTGTATAATGTTTGGAATTGTTGTTGTAAATTTGGTTATGAATTTGGTGACGTATTGAAAAGAAAGTGAGGTTTTGGTGATGTTATGTGTGTTGTGAGACCATGGCTGATTGTTGGCATTCAATATGATCAAAAATACTTTAAAAGAAGTTTATTTATGATCATGGACCATTCATTGCATAAAAATACCCAAAAGAGACCCTTTTTGGCCGAAACGGGCACCCGCCCTCGCAGACGAAGCACCTGCGGGCGCAGGTGGCTTCGCAGGTCCCTTCCAAAACACCATTTTGCATGTTTTTGTCCTTCTTTGACCCCCGAAGGCCCCTATACCCATTATAAATATAATTAGCAACTTGTGATGCCCTTTTAATGAATTTAAAGGGTCGTATGAAGGTATGTTAGACTATATTAAGTATGTACTATTTTTCATAAGTTGTTATAAGGCAAGTTGATAGGGTAATTGTGACGGAATAATAATGTGGAAGCGTAAAGGGTAAACGTGGTGTAAAATGTTATTGGTTTATGATGTCTTGGTCGATGTGTGGTATGCTATGGTGTTGTTGGTATGATAATGCAATGGATTGTACTGTGAAGGACAAAATGATGCTATATAGCAGTCGCGTAACTCATTGTGACACTTATACATTTATAAGGGAGTTGGTTGTTAACATGAGCTTTGTTATGCACTTGTGTTGTAGAGTAACACATAATGAAGGAGCTGGATTATTGTATCCCCATATAGGATTGTGTATTCGTAGTGAGATGACAAGGTATGTAAGGTTACACTTTTCGTATCTTTCTACAACATAGAGTACTCACCTTGTTATGGTACTTACTCATGTCCGAAGTGTTCTAAAGTATCCTAGTTCAGGTTGGGATATATTGTTATTCGCATGCGTCCTGTTCTTAGATGAAGTATGATTCACTTATCTCTTATTTATTGACTAGAGTTCCAACGCTGTCATAACGTTGTGATTTTTAAGAGAACTATCTCAAAGAGAGTAAGGAGGTAAAGAGGAACTATTTGTTCTTGAGTAGCATTTCCAATCATGTCATGTTCCAAAGTCTAATAATATTATGATTATTTTATTACCAAATTACAATCTCATAAGATCTCATAGGAGTAATGAAGAGGTAATGTGCGAGTTAATATATCTATCCCTCCCAAGTAAACGTGTCAATCTCTTGAAAGTAAAGAAACAAGGTAAAACATATCTGTGTGTTTCCAATAGTATCACGATCCTCAATGTATCATAAAAGTATCAATCTCTCCCAAGTATTATAACCCACCATAGAGTGGATGTATGTTAGTTAACCCACCATAGAGTGGATGTATGTTAATTAACCCACCATAGAGTGGATGTATGTTAATTAACCCACCATATAGTGGATGTATGTTAACCCACCATAGAGTGGATGTATGTTAACCCACCATAGAGTGGAAGTATGTTAACCCACCATAGAGTGGATGTATGTATGTTAACCCACAAATAAAGTGGATGTATGTTAACCCACCAATAGAGTGGATGTATGTTATATTATTAACCCACCGATAAGGTGAATGAATGTTACTTTTCAACCTACTAACAAAGTAGATGAATAAAAATGGTGATGAACATAGAAGCAAGAAAGAATTTCTGGCATATAAAGAATCTCTCGAATAGAAGAATCTCTGGGAGGCAAGTCTCTTGAGTGAAGGTAACTCTCTTGAATAAAGGGGTATGTGGAGGATAGTTTTTGAATAATAAGGATGTGAGAGAATAATCATAAATGACAACGACAGAAGAAATATATACATGGTTCCTTACCTACAGAAAGAGAATTTATTCCCATTGACTATTTCTCTTATATTGATTCCATTGTTGTTGATTTTATTATGTATGATACAGTTCTTATGAGCCTTACATACTCAGTACATTCTTCGTACTGACCCCCTCGGGGGACTTACCTTACATGTTGCAGGTGCAGGCACTAGTAGACCTCCATAGTAGGTTGACAGTATTTGCAGATCTTTGGTGAGCCCTAGTTAGTTTGGAACTTCCCGAGTCATAGTTGTACAGTTGTTTTGATGTTGTAAATGTTGTATAAAGTGGGTACATTTCCCGACTTTAGTTGGTCTTGTAAATGCATCTGTTAGAGGCTTTTGTAGACGTATGTGGGTATATAGATGTAAGAGATGTACGATCATTTTGACTTGATGGAGCTAATGGCCAAGTTTCATATATATATATATAGATATGACATATGTTTCCATTTCCATTACTTCCGCAGAGTTGCATGATGAATAATAAGATTCATACGAGGATATGCATACGAATGTACATGAGCAAAGATTGGTTCTCTCGGGCCATATCGGCTTCGGGTGCCAGTCCGCCTCAATAGGATTTGGGGCCTGATAACACAGTCCTATATGTGAATACAATAATCTAGCTCCTTACTTACTTCTTACTCTACAGCACAAGTACATAACGAAGCTCATGTTAACAACCAACTACCTTACAAGTGCATACGACGATAATGAATTACGTGACTGCCGTATAACATCATTTTGCCCTCTTACGATACCATTTATTTCTTCACCATAACAACAATACCATAACATTCCACACATTTACCAACACATCAGAAACCAATAACATTTCACACCAAGTTTACCCTTTACACTTTCTCATTAACACTATGTTACCTTTTCTCCGTCAAGTCACTCGATAGCTTTCACAATAGCACATTAACAACAATACATAATTGATACCATTCAAAATACCTCTGGGATACTCCTTTAAAGTCATTCAAAAGGTACCATAAGTTGATAATTCTATCCATGAAGGGTATAGGGGATTTGGGGGGTCAAAGAGATGCAAAAACAACCGAAACGGGGTTCTATACTGACCTGAGAAGACACCTACGCCCGTATGTGGATGAGGTATGGCCTAAGGCTACCCTTTTTAGTGTCCATGGGAACCTGCGAAGTCACCTGCGCCCGCATGTGCTTCGTCTTGAGGGCGGGTGCCCGTTTCGGCCAAAAAGGGTCTCTTTTGGGTCTTTTTTTTGTAATAAATGATCCATAATCATAACTAACCTTCTCTTAACATTATTTTATATCATATTAGATGCCAACTAACAGACATGGTTTCACAACACACATAAAGATCACCAAACTACATTTTTCTTTCAATACTCACCAATTCCATGCAAAATTTCACAACAACAATTCCATATGTTATACATAAGGAGAAATAAATTTAGGGACATAAAAACATCTTAAATATTTATATTTAATCCATAAAATTCACCTCCTTCAAGAACACAAGTCCATTTTCAAGTTTTCAAGGCAAAACCCTTTTCCGATTGCAAAAGTAGACAGTTTTACACATAGTGAACTTCTCAAACTTCACCAACATAACCAACATGATATTCATAATATTTAATTCATATAATATATTAAACCATAAAAATAAACACTTACCAAGGCTTTCAAAAGGGTGATCTTGTCTAAAGGAATGGTTGCCTTAGGGTTTGAGTGTAGAGAGAATTGTGGAAAATTCTAGAAATTACTTGTGTAACACCCTGTACCTTCCCAAACCTACGTGACGATGTTGAACAATGGTTACTAAAGGGTTGAGAGTCAAAATATTGATGAGATAATTGATATTGGGCCTAGTACATGGGATTAGACCTTTGTAGGAGGTGAAACACCCGTATGTTGTCGAATCTATACAACTACGTGTACACTTATGGAATTAGTTAAACATGAGAGATTTGATGAATTAGACATTAATTTGTTGGGTATTAATTATTCATGAGCCATTGGGCCAAATGAGGCCCAATACAAGAGCAAAAGGCTTGGCCCAATGGGGCAAAACATGATCCAATCTTCCATTGGACTAATCAACCATGCATTTAATGCCAAGATATGGATAAGAGTGACTTGAGGTACCTATATATATATATATATAAGGAATTATACACAAAATTTTGTGGGCTAAAGAAGTCTTGAGCTATTGGGCTCAATAGAGGCCCAAAATTAATATTAACACATGGCCCAAATGAAGGAATGACCCATTCTTGACCCATTCTTGCAAGACCAAGTTTCTATAACATGATTGGACAAAGTGTTTGGTAAATCAAGGACCATTAGGGGAGTATATATATGAGGGAAAATCAGATTTTATTCATTTGTTACACCCATGCCTTTTCTAAAATTTTCTCAACACATCCTTATCTCATACAAACCCTAAACCTTCATTCCTTTGGTCAAGATCACCTTTGTACAAGACTTGGTAAGTGTATATTTTTATGGTTTACTATATTTTATGCATGGAAAATGTTTTATATCATGTTGGTTATGTTGGTGAAGGGTGATAAGCTCACTATGTGTAAAAACACTTGTGTGTGCTTAATTGGTGAAGGATTTTGTCTTGTAAACTTGAACATGGACTTGTGATATTGAAGTAAATGAACTTGATGGATTCAATATTGACATGTGAGATGTTATTATAGTCTTTACTTGTTTTATCTTTGTGTATCATGTTTGGAATTGTTGTCGTAAATTTGGTTATGGATTTGGTCACGGATTGAAAAGAAAGTGAGGTTTTGGTGATGTACATGTGTGTTGTGAGTCCATGGCTTCTTGTTGGAATATAAGATGATCAAAACTATGTTAAAATAAGTTTGATTATTATCATGGACCATTCATTGCATTAAAAGACCCAAAAGAGACCATTTCGGACCAAAACAGGCATTCGCCCCCGCAGACGGAGGCACCTGCGGGCGCAGATGCCAACGCAGATGCCTCTGGCTACTACCAGAGGGCATCTGCACGCGTACCTCATCCACCTACAGGCACAAGTGGCAGCGCAGGTCACCCCCAGATCCGGTATTGTATGTTTTTATACCTAGTCGACCCTCGAAGGCCCCTATACCCTTTTTGGATGTAATTATCAACTTGTGATGTTGTTTTAATGAATTTAAAGTATCATATGTGGGTACATTGGACTGTATTAAGTATGTATGGTAGTTCATATGTTGTTATAAAGGAGTAATTGGGACGGAATGGTAAAGAGAAAAGCGTAAAGGGTAAGTGTGGTGTGAAATGCTATCGATGTATGATATTTTGGTCAATGTATGGAATGTTATGGTGTCGTTGCTATGAGAAGGTAGTGGATTGTATTGTGAAGGGGTGATATGATGTTATATGGCAGTCATATAGCTCATTGTCATTTTGTACACTTGTAGGGTAACTAATTGCTAATGTAAGCTCCGGTATGTACTTGTATTATAGAGTAAGACGTAAGGAAACACTAGGCTATTGTATTCACGTATAGGATTGAGTAGTCATATTGATAGGAAAAGGTATGTAAGGTTACTCTTTCCGTATCCTTCTACAACATATTGTTCCTATTGACATTGGGCTTGTTTTTATTCCGAAAGGCTTGGAGTATATCAATTCAGGTTGACATATATTGTTATTCATATGTGTGTCCTATTCTTAGATGACTTAGGAGTCACTTATCGCTTATTCATTGACTGAGGTTCCAAAGATGTATTGACGTTGTAATTTCTAAAAGAACTGTCTCAAGAGGGTAATAATGTAAGAGAATCTATTTATTCTTGAAAAGCATTTTCCAATCAAGTCATGTTCCAAAGTCTAATATCATGAGTATGTTTGTACCAATCTCACATATGTGTAAATGTACCAATCTCGTAAGATCTCATAAGAAGTAATGAAGAGGTAAGGTACGAGCTAATATATCTATCCCTCACAATTTAAGATATCAATCTCATGAAGTCAAGGAGTGAAGTAATTTATGTGTGCTTCAAATCATGTCATGATAATCAATATGTCAATCTCTCATAAGTGAACATATCAATCTCTCAAAATTTAATATGTCAATCTCTCATAAGTGAATGAATCAATCTCTCACAAGTAAAGGTGTGAATCTCTCAAAAATTAAAGGAAGAAAGTAATGAGAACCTGGACGACTCAAAGGGGCACATAAGTCTAGCTCGAGCGGACCCTACTACTAACCACAATAAAGTGGATGCCCACCAAAGAGTGGATGACTAGCCACAATAAAGTGGATGCCCACCAAAGAGTGGATGACTACCCACAATAAAGTGGATGCCCACCAAATAGTGGACGACTACCCACAATAAAGTTGATGCCCACCCAAGAGTGGATGGCCACCCACAATAAAGTGGATGCCCACCAAAAGGTGGATGATCATAATAACCCACCAATACGGTGGATGACTAATAAAGATGACGAATGTAAGTAAGGAATATAATAAATGTAAGTCACATGGTTTCACATTCAGAATGAGGGTTTATCTGCTTTGACTAGTTCTCCTATATTGTTTCCATTGTTGTTATTACATATAATGAAGTTTCATAAGAGCCTTACATACTCAGTACATTCTTCGTACTGACCCCTCTTGGGAATTTACCTTACTTGCTGCAGGCACAGGTAGACCTCCACTGTAGGCTACGAGTTATCCGCGGATCATTGGTGAGCTCCAGTTGGTTCGGGGCTTTCTGAGTTATCTGTACATTTATTTTTGGTATTGTAAATGTTATTTACAGCGGGAACTTGTCCAGACTTTAGGTTGGTTATGTTCATGTAATTATTAGAGGCTTTGTAGACGTATGTGGGAAGATGAATGTAAGAGATGTATGTTCATTTTGACTTGATGGCCCTAACGACCAAGTTTCATATATAACATTTTTTCCATGGCTTCCGCATAGTTGCATGAGACGTAATGATGATCATACGAGGATATGCATACGAAAGTACTTGAGTAAAGATTGGTTCTCTCGGGCCACATCGACTTCGGGTGCCAGTCCGCCTCATTGGGATTTGGGGTCGTGACAAAAGTGGTATCAGAGCAGGTCGTTCTAAGGGTGTCTACAAAGCCGTGTCTGAGTAGAGTCTTGCTTATGGATGTGTTGCACGCCACATTTATAAGTAGGAGGCTATGGGACATCTAGGATGTTTTTTCTTTTCTTCATTCTAGATCGTGCAATAGAGCCAGTGTTGTAAGTTGAATTGTATCTAACCTTGGTGATTGTTTTTCTTTGGTATAGTAAACATGCCAATCACGAGAAAAGGTAGAGGTAAAAGTAAGCAGGTAGACATGACTACCGGTGAAGGAATGAGTAGATCACCACCTGACCAAGCTAGTCAAGGTGGAGCTAACGCTGAAATTGTATCGCGGTCTTCTCCTACCTTTCCATCTCCAGAAGAGCCAAGAGGTAGGGAAGTACCTACAGAACCACTAAGGAATACCACCGATCAGGATTTTAGGAATGTAGTACATATGTTGACACAGCTAGTTGCTGCACAAGCACATGAACGAACTGGTCCGATGATAAACGAAGATGACGCGGCTAGAGCAGCTAGTCGGCGTACATAGGACTTCCTAAAATTGGACCCTCCCATATTTACTGGGTCATATTCGAAAGCAGATCCATAAGAATTTGTAGATCAAATTCAAAGGGCCCTAGAAGTCATGCACGTAACTGGTATAGAAATAGTTAAACTTGCGGCCTATAGATTGAAAGGTGAAGCTATATTATGGTATGAAGACTGGAAAAGATCGAGGGGTATGGATGTACTTCCAGCTAGTTGGGAGGAATTTAAAACGTCCTTTCTTGATCACTACCTCCCATATGAGATCCGACAAGCTCGTGCAGACCAATTTCTAAATCTCCGTCAGGGAAATATGAGTGTTAGAGAATACAGTCTTCAGTTTAATTCCCTGGCTCGATATGCCCCAAATGTAGTGGCCACAATGGAAGATAGAGTCCACTGATATGTGGATAGACTGGAGCCATACTTGGTAAGGGACTGCACTATTTTTGCTTTGAACAGAGATATGGACATCTCAAGAATTCAGGCCTTTGCAAAAAAGATGGAAGATCAGAAGCAACGAAGGAGGTTACATGAATCTGAAAGGGGGCCTTCAAAGAGGGCTAGAGCTATGGGACAGTCTATGGGGTCCCAAGGAAGATCTAGGCCTTGGAGTTCTCATCGACCACCTAGACCATCATTTTATTCCCCTACAGTAGATATTTTATCACAATTTTGAGGATCTAGAGGTAGTCATACAGGGTAAAGCAGTATGGGTCGAGGTTCACAGACAGAAAAATTTTCCCGTCAACTGTGCCAGCACTGTGGGAAGTTTCATTCAGGTGAATGCTGGTATGGACCGAATGTTTGCTTGCGGTGCGGTATGTCGGGACATCTGACGAGAGAGTGTCTACAAGAGGACATGGGTAGTATGGCGCGACCTATGGGGTCAGCCGTCAGGGCATCATCATCTAGGGTACGACCTGCTGGTCGAGGTAGAGGTGCTAGAGGAGCAGCTAGTTCCAGGGGAACTCTGAATCGCACCTATGCTTTAGTGGACCGGCCGGATGCGAAGGTATCTCCTGGTGTAGGTCCAGGTATATTATCCATGTTTTTAAATGATACATATACCCTATTGTGTATCACTTCATCGATTACTATAAAAGCTAATGAGACACCGGGGTCATTAGTTAAGTCGCTTGAACTATCTCCACCTGTTGGTAAATTTATGAGAGTTAAAGACACATATCGTAATGGTATAGTAGATATTTGTACTCATAGATGATTAAGTACTCTTGAAAGTGGCACTAATGGAAGAAGTAAGGGGATTTGGAAAGAACGAAAACAAAAAAAGGGGTTTTGCCCTATACAACGTGCCATGTGAAATTGTTGAAAGTGTATAGGAGTTTCCTTTCATATTGTTCCCATTGGACATATATAAAGTTCAAAGAATCTCACTAGGAAAAGACATATATGGTTACTCTGAACCAACAAGTGTGAAGGTTAATAAATAAAGACGTAATTTCGGTAAAAGTTCTTTGGAGAAATCAACAAGTCGAAGAGATCGCATGAGAAGTTGAAAAACAAAAAGAGGATGAAGTAGGCATATCTATATTTGTTTCAAATGGAATAAAAAGTTCAAAATGTTGAAGTGGACCAATAATAAGTAAGTAGCTATGAGCTTGAAGTTTCTATATAAGTGTAGGCTAATATGGAGATACACTTGTTGTAATTGAAGCGACATCGTTAACATTCGAGGACGAATGTTCCTAAGGGGGGGAGAATGTAACACCCCGTACCTTTACAAACCAACGTGACAACATTGAACAATGGTTACTCAAGGGTTGAGAGTAAAAATATTGATGAGATAATTGATATTGGACCTAGTACATGGGATTAGACCTTTGTAGGAGGTGAAACACCCGTATGTTATCGAATCTATAAAACTACGTGTACACTTATGGAATTAGTTAAACATGAGAGATTTGATGAATTAGACATTAATTTGTTGGGTATTAATGAGTCATGAGCCATTGGGCCAAATGAGGCCCAATACAAGAGCAAAAGACTTGGCCCAATGGGGCAAAACATGATCCAATCTTCCATTTGACTAATCAACCATGCATTTAATGCCAAGAGATGGATAAGAGTGACTTGAGGGACCTATATATATATATATATATAAGGAATTATACACAAAATTTGGTGGGCTAAAGAAGTCTTGATCCATTGGGCTCAATGGAGGCCCAAAATTAATATAAACATATGGCCCAAATGAAGGAATGACCCATTCTTGACCCATTCTTGCAAGACCAAGTTGCTATAAAATGATTGGACTAAGTGTTTGGTAAATCAAGAACCATTAGGGGACTATATATATGAGGGAAAATCAGATTTTATTCATTGGTTACACCCATGCCTTTTCTAGAATTTTCTCAACACATCCTTATCTCATACAAACCCTAAACCTTCATTCCTTTGGTCAAGATCACCTTTGTACAAGACTTAGTAAGTGTATATTATTATGGTTTAATATATTTTATGCATGGAATATGGTTTATATCATGTTGGTTATGTTGGTGAAGGGTGAGAAGCTCACTATGTGTAAAACAACTTGTGTGTGCTTAATCGGTGAAGGATTTTGTCTTGTAAACTTGAACATGGACTTGTGATATTGAAGTAAATGAACTTGATGGATTCAATATTGACATGTGAGATGTTATTATAGTCTTGCCTTGTTTTATCTTTGTGTATCATGTTTGGAATTGTTATCGTAAATTTGGTTATGGATTTGGTGACGGATTGAAAAGGAAGTGAGGTTTTGGTGATGTATATGTGTGTTGTGAGGCCATGGATTCTCGTTGGCATATAATATAATCGAAAATATGTTAAAGTAAGTTTTATTATGATCATGGACCATTCATTGCATTAAAATACCCAAAAGAGACCATTTCGGACCAAAAAGGGCATCCGCCTCCGCAGACAGAGGTACCTGCGGGTGCAGATGCCAATGCAGATGCCTCTGGATGCTGTAATAGGGTATCTACGCACGCACCTCAGCCACCTTCGGGTGCAAGTGGCAGCGCAGGTCACCCCCAGATTCGGTTTTGTATGTTTTTGTACCTCGTCGACCCCCGAAGGCCCCTATACCCTTTTTGGATGTAATTATCAACTTGTGATGTTGTTTTAATGACTTTAAAGTATCGTATGGGGGTATGTTGGACTTTATTAAGTATTTATTGGTGTTCATATGTTTTTATAAAGGAGTAATTGGGACGGAATGGTAAAGAGAAAAGCGTAAAGGGTAAGTGTGGTGTGAAATGTTATCGATGTATGATCTTTTGGTCAATGTATGGAATGTTATGGTGTAGTTGGTATGAGAAGGTAGTGGATTGTATTGTGAAGGGGTGATATGATGTTAGAAGGCAGTCATATAGCTCATTGTCATTTTGTACACTTTTAGGGTAACTAATTGCTAATGTAAGCTCCGGTATGTACTTGTATTGTAGAGTAAGACGTAAGGAAGCAACTGGGCTATTGTATTCACGTATAGGATTGAGTAGTCATATTGATAGGACAAGGTATGTAAGGTTACTCTTTCTGTATCCTTCTACAACATATTGTTCCTATTTACATTGGGCTTATTTCAATTCTGAAAGGCTTGGAGTATATCAATTCAGGTTGACATATATTGTTATTCATATGTGTGTCCTATTCTTAGATGAGTTATGAGTCACTTATGTCTTATTCATTGACTGAGGTTCCAAAGATGTCTTGACGTTGTAATTTTTAAAAGAACTATCTCAAGAGGCTAATAATGTAAGAGAATCTATTTATTCTTGAAAAGCATTTTCCAATCAAGTCATGTTCCAAAGTCTAATATCATGAGTATGTTTGTACCAATCTCTCATATGTGTAAAGGTACCAATCTTGTAAGATCTCATAAGAAGTAATGAAGAGGTAAGGTGTGACCTAATATATCTATTCCTCACAATTTAAGATATCAATCTCATGAAGTCAAGGAGTGAAGTAATTTATGTGTGCTTCAAATCATGTCATGATAATCAATATGTCAATCTCTCATAAGTGAACATATCAATCTCTCAAAAGTGAATATGTCAATATCTCATAAGTGAATGAATCAATCTCTCACAAGTAAAGGTGTGAATCTCTCAAAAATTAAAGGAAGAAAGTAATGAGAACCGGGACGACTCAAAGAGGCACCTAAGCCTAGCTCGAGCGGACCCTAATACTAACAACAATAAAGTGGATGCCCACACAAGAGTGGATGACTAGCCACAATAAAGTGGATGCCCACCAAAGAGTGGATGACTACCCAAAATAAAATGGATGCCCACCAAATAGTGGATGACTACCCACAATAAGGTGGATGCCCACCCAAGAGTGGATTACCACCCACAATAAAGTGGATTCCCACCAAATGGTGGATGATCATAATAACCCACCAATAAGGTGGATGACTAATAAAGATGAAGAATGTAAGTAAGGAATATAATAAACGTAAGGCACATGGTTTCACATTCAGAACGAGGGTTTATCCGCTTTTACTAGTTATCCTATATTGTTTCCATTGTTGTTATGACATATAATGAAGTTTCATAAGAGCCTTACATACTCAGTACATTCTTCGTACTGACCCCTCTTGGGGAATTTACCTTACTTGCTGCAGGCACAGGTAGACCTCCACTGTAGGCTACGAGCTATCTGCGGATCATTGGTGAGCTCCAGTTGGTTCGGGGCTTTCCAAGTCATCTGTACATTTATTTTTGGTATTGTAAATGTTATTTACAGCGGGGACTTGTCCCGACTTTAGGTTGGTTATGTTCATGTAATTATTAGAGGCTTTGTAGACGTGTGTGGGAAGATTTATGTAAGATATGTATGTTCATTTTGACTTGATGGCCCTAACGGCCAAGTTTCATATATAGCATGTTTTCCATGGATTCCGCATAGTTGCATGAGCCGTAATGATGATCATACGAGGATATGCATATGAAAGTACTTGAGTAAAGATTGGTTCTCTCGGGCCACATCGACTTCGGGTGCTAGTCCGCCTCGTTAGGATTTGGGGTTGTGACAACTTGTGTGTCCAACATGAATAAAATCTGATTTTTGGTTACCTTTTATAGTCCTTTAATGTTCTTCTGATCCAAACACTTGGTTCAATAATGATATATTGACTTGGTCATACAAGAATGGGTCAAATACCCCTTTGGGCCATGTCTTGTGTATTTTGTTGGGCCTCCATTGAGCCCCATAGCTCAAGATTAATTTGGCCCATCACATTTGATGTATAATACCTCAAAACTCCCATGTTTAAACAATTCCATGAGTGTCACGGTAATCAACTAGGTTTGGAAATGTACGGGGTATTAAATCCTTCCACCCTTAAAAAAATTCATCCTCGAATGTTAGTAACATTATCCAATTTACATAGATGGATCATGCTTCATGTTATCATATACACATAATGCTCATAGATACTTACTTATGAGTACTCTAATTCTTCCCTTTGAACTTTTGCTTCCATGTGAAACAATTATGGGTACTTCGACTTCATCATTTTTTTTTATATTTTTTTTTTGGCTCCCCACGTGACTTCTTTTACTTGTCGCTTCCTCCACTGTACTATTACGTAAACTACTTCTTTATTTCTTAATCTTTTCACTTATTGATCTAGAATAGCAATAGGTACCTCTTCATAAGTGGGATCCTTCATAACTTGTACATCTTCACTGAAATCAATACAAGATGGGTCTCTCTAATACTTTTGAAGCATTAACACATGGAACACTGAAAGAAATGTGGAGAGTTCTTGGGGTAGTGCTAACTCGTATGCAACTTGACTAATTCTGCGGCCAATTTCATATGGCATGTTACATAGGGCCAACTTTCCTTTCTTTCCAAATTTCATTATCCCTTTCATAGGTGACACTTCCATGAATACTCAATCATCTATGGTAAATTCAAACGTTGTAGACTCTATTGTATCACTTTAACTTCTTCTATAACCTGATGAACAAGAACCGGTCCAAATATGACAGTTTTACCCACTTCAGCTCATTCAATTGGTGATTTACACCTTTTCCCGTATAAAGTTTCATAAGGTGCCATTTTTGATACTTGCATGCTAGATATTATTGTAGGTAAATTTAATAAGAGGTAATTGACCATCCTAACTTACCTTTTCAGTACGATGTGCAAGCTTGTAACATATCTCTCTCTGAGGATGAAAAGCCGCACTTAAATCCAATTGGATTCCCAAACTCTTCAAAAAAGGTTTCCAAAAGTGTGATATCTTGGTAAACCTGTCAACTATCATCCACATGGAATCAAATTTTTCACAGTGTACGAGGCAAACCTGTGATAAAATTCCATGTTAATCATGTCCCATTTCCAAACTGGAAGGTTGATACATTGCATATAACTTTCAGAGGTTTCTGATGCTCTACTTTTACTTGTTGATGTAACACCCCGTACCTTTCTAACCCTACTTGACGACGTTGAACAATGTTTACTTAGGTGTCGAGAGCCATACATATGTATTTTGTAATGCTATTGATGAGATAATTGAATTTGGTCCTCGCATATGTGATTAAACCTTCGTAGGAGGTGTTTTGTGATTTTCTTGGAGAATTTGTGGGGTTCAAAACAAGTCTAAGAGGACCTCTAAACAAAGGATATTAATGTTAAGAAGTAAGTTAAAGAATAGGACTTGAAGTATCTAACCAAACCCGCGAAGAAAAGTTGAAAAACGGAATTTTAAAAAAAAATAAGTGTGGGGCGAGCTAGAGGACATGCCATGCCGCTCTGGGCTAAAATTTTTAGTCCATAGGAATAAATCTAGCGCACCCAAGGGCGTGCCAGGCTGGTTTTGCCACTTTTTCAAAAGTTGGAAATTTCTTAAGTCCCAAGGGTGCCCGGGGACGTACCGAGCCGATTTTTGCCACATTTATTCTACAACCATGAGCATATACATGAAATGATTAAAGTATTATATTGGGTTTATAAAATTACTCGAGAACAAATTAGGCATCAAAATGATGATTTTACCCTTATGGTCAAAATAAGACATACGTGGCTAGAATCACTTGTTTTTGGAATTGAGGCTACGAGTATGAATTACATGAGTGGGAATATTTTCGTAACGCGTATGGAATGAATTAAACATGGGAAATTATTGATTTTATTAGGTTAAGTGAATTGGGCTCAAAAAGGGCCCAAAATGAGAAAGAAAACATGGGCCAAGAATGGGTCAAATGACCCATTCTTCCATTGACTAAGCCTCACATTGCATTAAATGCCAAGAGTGGCTAAGTATGACCCCAAGTCCTATAAAAAGGGGCCAAAATCTGATTTTTTTTATCACATAACACTCTCATACCAATTCTAGTATTATCTACAAGCTTTTTCTCTCAACTTCAAACCCTAAGGCACTTCTTGGAGCAAGATCATCAATTTCCAAGATTGGGTAAGTGATTATTATTATGTATTAATATATTATATGCATGGGAGAGTATGTAAATCAAGTTGGTCATGCTTGGAAGTGTTGAATATGGTGCTTTGTGTTTTTGGTAAAAGATGTGATATTCATGGAATTGTAACTTGAAATCTGACTTGTGGGTTTGATGAAAGAGCATGGTATGGATTAAATATGAACATGTATGGTGTGATTATGTTATTAAACTTATTATTTTTCTATAAGTGTAAATTGTGGGATTTTGGCCGATATGTGCTATGAGGTGTATTAAGGTAATTTTATGGATTAATTGTGATGTGGTGCGGATAAGAAAGTGTAAAGGAGAAGTGTTGTGGTGAAATGTATTGAATATCATGTATTGTTCAATGTTGGGAATATTGTGGGATTTTTGGAATAATAATTTCATCAATGGTTTTGTCAAGGGGAAATGGCATGTTTAAAGGCAAACATGTAACTCATTCACGTTATATGCATTAGTAAGGTAGTTGGTGGTTAATGTGAATTCCGTTATGTATTTGTGTTGTAGAGTGACACATAAATAAGGAGCAGGACTATTGTATGCACATCTAAGATTGTATATTCGTATTGAGAATACAAGGTATGTAAGGTTACTCTCTCCGTATCTTTCTGCTACAAATAGTATTCACATTGACATTACATTTGTACCATCCCAAAATGTGATAAGGTATCCTATATCCGGTTATTATCACATATTTCCTACTCATTGATCAATTGTGAATTGTATTTCTCATATTCGTTGGTCAATGTTCCAAAGGCCCAAAAAAAGGTTATGTTCCAAAGTGTCAATAGTGGTTATACATATACCTCTTGTTCATTGACTTGTGTCTAATGGTTTCAATAATGTTATCTATTGTTAAGTCACATATTCCTCATTCATTAGTCATGGTTGTTCATGAGTTGCATAATTATGGACATGTTCCAAAAGTCCCAATAATGTTGTGTTCTTAATCTTCCAATAACGTTGTGACTATATATATATATATATATATATACATCAATCTCTCATAACTGATTGTAGAAATCTTGAAGTAATAAATAAAGTAATTCATATATGTGGTCAATGATTGAGCATGGGTGGTAGCTTTGGGGGCAAGATGCCTAGCTCAAGCCGATCCCGAGATTGTTGGATTAGGGGGCAGTCTTAGGAGTATAAGCCTAGCTCGGACCGATCCTGACAGGGGGCAGCTCTAGGGGTAATAACCTAGCTCGAGCCGAACCTGATATGTTGGTATGGGTGGCAGCTCTAGAGGCATAAGCCTAGCTCCAGCCGATCCCGATATATATTGATTTATGGGTGGTAGCTCTAGGGGCAAAGTCCTAGCTCGAGCCGATCCCAACATAACGTTATGTTATGTTAAGACCCACTGATCAGTTGGGGCTCGGGTACGATATGATATGTGCGATGAGGAATAAATAATAAAAAGAAGAACTTAATTTATGTAAGCTACATGGTTCCACATATGCAGATCGATGGGTTATTCATATTGACTATCCTATTACATTTTGATTCTATTGACGTATTCGTGACAGTTTCATATGGCCTTACATACTCAATACATTCTCCGTACTGACCCCTCTTGGGGGGATTTACATTACTTGCTGCAGGCGCAGGTACTAGCAGACCTCCACATTAGGTTGCAGGCCTTTGGCCGACTTTTGGTGAGCTCCAGTTGGTTCGGGGCTTTTTGAGTTGCTATGTACCTGTATTTTGGTATTGTGTATGAGTATAGAGCGGGGTGTTGTCCCGACTCTATGTTTGTCATAGCTATGTATTTGTAAGGGCTTTGTAGACTTATGTGGGAACAGAATGTAAGATATGTATGTTCATTTTTGTTTGATGGCCCTAACAGCCAAGTTTCTTATATATATAATGTTCCATGATTTTCGCGCTTAGCATCTTATGTCTTTATGAGTTGGTGATGATTCTTACGGTACGCATACGATTGGGCATGAGTAAATATTGGTTATCTCGGGCCTTATCGGCTTCGGGTGCCAGTCCAGACCGAATGGGATTTTGGGACGTGACAAAAGTGGTATCAGAGCCAGGTTGGTTTAAGGGTGTCTACAAAGCCGTGTCTAAGTAGAGTCTTACTTATAAATGTGTTGTACACCACATTTATAAGTAGGAGGCTACGGTACATTTAGGATGTTGTTCCTTTTCTTCATTCCTAGATCGTACAGTAGAGACAGTGTTGTAAGTTAGATTATTCTGACCATGGTGATTGGTTTTCTTTGATATAGAAACTGCCGATGACAAGGAGAGGTAAAGGCAAGGGTAAGCAGGTTATAACGCTTGCCGGAGAAGGATCGAGCAGACCACCACCTGACCAAGCTAGTCAAGGTAGAGATGATACTGAATTTGCATCACGGGCTTATTCTACTTTCCTAGCCCTGGGAGAGCTGAGAAGAAGAGAAGTATCTTCAGAACAGACCGTTAATACTATTGAGCAGGATTTGATGAGTGCGGTGCAAATATTGACCCGTGTGGTTGCTGCACAAGCTCAAAGACAAGCTCTTGTGCAGCAAAAGGAGGGACAAAGACAAAGGAGAAAGATGCAGGAATTGGAAGTAGGATCTTCAAAAAGAGCTAAACCCATGGGACAGGTTATGGCATCCCCAGAAGGATTTGGGCCTCGGGTTTTATACAAACCACCTAGGCCATCATTTCCCCATTCCGCAGCAAATACTCCTCCTCTATTCCAAGGGTTTAGAAGCAACCAGTTTGGGCAAGGAGGTGAGATTCAGGGCTTACGGACAGTGGGGTATCAAGCACAAGGAAGTATGAACTACCCGAGGTTTTATCGTCGGATGATCTAGGGATGCGGGAGGTTTCATGCAGGTGAATGCCGATTGGGAACAAATGTTTGCTTTTGGTGTGGCGTGTCAGGGCACATGGTGAGAGAGTGCCCACAAAAAGGTATGGGTGGTGTGAGATGGCCTATGGTAGCTGCTGTTGCATTATCATCGTCAAATGTACAACCTGCTGGTTGTGTCATAGGTGCTAGGAGAGCAACTAGTTCTGGTAGCATTTAGGGTCGTACCCACACCGTGGCGGATCAACAAAAATTTGAGGCTTCTCCTGATGACGTGACAGGTATATTATCTGTCTTTTCACGTAACGTATTTACATTGATTGATTTGGGTTTTACCCTAGCATATGTTACTCCATTGATGGTTGAAGAGAAAAATTTTGTGAAAGGACACTAGAATTTTTAGTTAACCTATTTGGGGAATCTACACCAAAAGGTGAATTTATTGTAGCTAGAAGAGTGCATCATGATTGTGTGGTAACCGTGTGTAGTCATGATACATTGGTTGATCATATTGAATTGAAAATGGTAGATGTTGATATTATAATGGGGATGGATTGGTTGGTTTCTTGTTATGCCACAGTTAATTGCCGGGCTAAGAAGGTATATCTTCATTGTCCATAAGAACATGTTCCGCAGTGGAAGGGTAATATGGGGGCACCAAGAGGAAAATTTTATTTTCTATCTTAAAGTGACTAGTATGTCAGTTAGTCTGAGAGTAAGATACTGATGTGATTCTAGGCATTCCACCTATCTCTCTTCCTCCATATAAAATGGCTCTAGCAGAGCTATGGGAATTAAAAAAAAAAAAAGAGAACACGTAAAAGGTTTGGTGGACAAGGGGTACATAAGATCTAGTATGCCTTTGGGGTGCATCTGTGTGAGTGTGAAAAAAAAAATGAAATGGTACTTGAGAATGTGTATTGACTATTGGCAACTGCATAAGGTAACGATCAAGAATAAATACTCCTTCCCTAGAATTGACGATCTAGTCAACCAATCACAAGGTGTCACAGATTGGCAAAGATTGACTTGAGGTCGGGTTATCACTCTTATGATTCTTAGTTCTGGTATTGGGACTAACAAAGGTACCAACTGTTGTTATGGATTGGATGAATAGGGTGTTCAAACTATTCTTGGATGTATTTGTGACCGTGTTCAGGGATAATATTCTGGTTTATTTGAGACCACAAGAGGACCACGCTAATCATGTGCAGTAAGTGTTATAGAAGGTTTCTAAATATGAATTTTGGTTATATCCATAGAGTTCTTGGGTTACATTGTATAGGATGAAGGAATATAGGTCGGTAAGCAAAAGATAGAAATGGTGAAAAAAAAAGGGGGGGGGGGAGAGTTTACACACAGGACAATTAAGTTTCAGTAGGACGATGCATGTGAGCAAAGTTTCCAAGAGCTGAAAGATAACTAACTTCTACACTAGTTTTAGTAATTCTCGAAGGCACAAAAGTTATGCAATTGTATTGTGATGCTCCCGGGGTTGACCTCGAATATGGGGTTAATGCAGCATGATAAGATAGCAGTGGATGCCTCACGACAGTTGTATCTATATGAGAGAAATTATCTCACACATGATTTGAGATAACAAGTTGTGGTAGTTATTTGAAAGATACGACACCACTACTTAAGGTTCATATTGATATATAAATATCGATCATAAGAGTTTGCATATCTCTTAAAGTAGAGGGACTTAAATTTGAGGTAGGGAAGATAACTCAAATTAGTAAGAGATTAAGATAAGATACTGAGATCACATTCGGGAAGAGCAAATGCGGTGGTTGATGCGTTAAGCCGCAAAGCACTAGGAAGTACTAATGGTCGGTTCATGGGGACACAAGGTATGGTTGAGGATCTACATATTGATTAAATAGGTTGGTGGTACATTTACTTGAAACTCCAGATCAAAGGGTTATAGCGCGAAATGCGATAAAGTCTTCCTTCGTAGAGGTGAAGGAAAAGCAACATGCGAATCCTATTTTAGTTCGGCAAAAAGAACGTACCACAAGGCTCGATGAAATTTGACCTTACACAAGAGGGAATAATTCAATATGAAGGTGAATAGGGTATACCAAATAGAGATGAACTAAGGAAACAAATTATAACCGAAGCACATCATTCACGGTATACTATTTTATTCGGGGGAAACCAAGAGGTACCATGGTTTGGTAAGAAGGCATTGGTGAGGCAATATTAAGAAGAAGAACATTATAGAATTTGTAGCTCCTTGACCAAATTGTCAATAGGTAATAGCAGAGCACCAGAAACCTGAAGGGTATCAGCCACGTATACATTTTCCAGTTTAAAATAAGACATGGTTAACATGGATTTTATCGTAATTTTGCCTCATACACATAAGGGTTGTCTTATATATTTTAGGAATTTGATTCCACATGAGAGATAGCTGACAGGTTTACCTACAAATCACACATGATGCCTTTCAAGACCACCTACATGGCTGAAGAATTTGCGAGGTTGTATATTAGGGAGAAAGCACAACTATTTGGAGTTTCGAACTCTATTACATTAGGAAGGAGGGCTCGATTTGCTACACATTTTCTTTGAAGATTCTTTTCAGAGAAGGTTGGGTACATAAGTGAATTTGAGTATAGCTTTTCACCCTCGAACAAACGGACAAACAGAGCATACTATCCAAACACTTGAAAGTATACTACGAGCCTGGGTGAGGGACTTAAAAGGGTGTTGGGATGATCATCTACCCCTTATCGAATGTGCCTATAATAATAACTATTGTTCAAGTATCAAGATGGTACCTTACGAAGGTTTATATAAAAGAAAGTTTAAATCAACTATTGGGTGTTTTGAAACTAGTGGAACTGCCTTATTTGGTGCTAGATTTTGTAATAAGTCATAAGCTAAGATCCAATATTTTATTAAATGTATAAGCTATGCGGGCTGTCACTTATGAAATATAGCTTTGGTAAAAGTACAGTGGAGAAACCGAATCACGTAGGGAGCCAAAGTACTAATGATGTCAATGTACCCGTGACTACTTCAAACGGGGGAGAAAGTTCAAGGTATGGAGTTAGAACAATAACAAGGAAGTATTCATAAGTATTGTGTGTATATGCATATGTAGGTTGAGATAGAGGTGCATGGGATGTACATGGGACGATATTATTAACACTCGAGGATGAATGTTCCTAAGGAGGGAAGAATGTAACACTCCGTACCTTCCTAACCCTACTTGATGTCGTTGAACAATGTTTACTTAGGTGTCGAGAGCCATACGTATGTATTTTGTAATGCTATTGATGAGATAATTAAATTTGGCCCTCGTATATGTGATTAAACCTTCGTAGGAGGTGTTTTGTGATTTTCATGGAGCATTAGTGGGGTTCAAAATGAGGATTAGAGGACCTCTAAACAAAGGATATTAAGGTTAAGAAGTAAGTTAAAGAATAGGACTTGAAGTATCTAACCAAACCCGCGAAGAAAAGTTGAAAAATGGAATTTTTTGAAAAACTAAGTGTGGGCGCGCTAGAGGGCGTTCCACGCCGCTCTGGGCTAAAATTTTTAGTCCAGAATCAGCAAGCTGGCACACCCAAGGGCGTGCCAGGCTAGTTTTGCCACTTTTTCAAAAGTTGGAAATTTCTTAAGTCCCAAGGATGCCCGGGGACGTACCGAGCCGATTTTTGCCACGTTTCTTATACAAACATGAGAATATAAATGAAATGAGTAAAGTATTACATTGTTATGATAAAATTACTCGAGAAAAAATTTGGCATCAAAATGACGGTTTTACCTTTATGGTCAAAATAAGCCATACGTGGCTAGAATCGCTTGTTTTTGGAATTGAGGCTATGAGTATGAATTGCATGAGTGAGAATATTGTTGTAACGCATATGGAATGAACTAAACATGGGAAATTATTGATTTTATTGGGTTAAGTGAATTGGGCTCAAAAAGGGCCCAAAATAAGAAAGAAAACATGGGCCCATTCTTCCATTGACTAAGCCTCACATTGCATTAAATGCCAAGAGTGGCTAAGGATGACCCCCAAGGACTATAAAAAGGGGCCAAAATCAGATTTTTTATCACATAAAACTCTCATGCCAATTCTAGAATTATCTACAAGCTTTTTCTCTCAACTTCAAACCCTAAGGCACTTCTTGGAGCAAGATCATCAATTTCCAAGATTGGGTAAGTGATTATTCTTATGGATTAATATATTATATGCATGGGATAGTATGTAAATCAAGTTGGTCATGCTTGGAAGTGTTGAATATGGTGCTTTGTGTTTTTGGTAAAAGATGTGATATCCATGGAATTGTAACTTGAAATATGACTTGTGGGTTTGATGAAAGAGCATGGTATGGATTAAATATGAACATGTATGGTGTGATTATGTTATTAAACTTGTTATTTTTCTATAAGTGTAAATTGTGGGATTTTGGCCGATATGTGCTATGAGGTGTATTAAGGTAATTTTATGGATTAATTGTGATATGGTGTGGATAAGAAAGTGTAAAGGAGAAGTGTTGTGGTGAAATGTATTGAATATCATGTATTGGTCAATTTTGGGAATATTGTGGGATTTTTGGAATAATAATTTCATCAATGGTTTTGTCAAGGGGAAATGGCATGTTTAAAGGCAAACATGTAGCTCATTGACGTTATATGCATTAGTAAGGTAGTTGGTGGTTAATGTGAATTCTGTTATGTATTTGTGTTGTAGAGTGACACATAAAAAAGGAGCGGGACTATTGTATTCACATCTAAGATTGTATATTCGTATTGAGAATACAAGGTATGTAAGGTTACTCTATCCGTATCTTTCTACAGCAAATAGTATTCACATTGACATTACATTTGTACCATCTCGAAATGTGCTAAGGTATCCTATATCCGGTTATTATCACATATTTCCTACTCATTGATCAATTGTGAATTGTATGTCTCATATTCGTTGGAAAATGTTCCAAAAGCCCCCAAAAAGGTTATGTTCCAAAGTGCCAATAGTGGTTATACACATACCTCTTGTTCATTGACTTGTGTCTAATGGTTTCAATAATGTTATCTATTGTTAAGTCACATATTCCTCATTCATTAGTCATGGTTGTTCATGAGTTGCATAATTATGGACATGTTCCAAAAGTCCCAATAATGTTGTGTTCTTAATCTTCCAATAACGTTGTGACTATATATATATATATATATACATCAATCTCTCATAACTGATTGTAGAAATCTCGAAGTAATAAATAAAGTAATTCATATATGTGGTCAATGATTGAGCATGGGTGGTAGCTTTGGGGGCAAGATGCCTAGCTCAAGCCGATCTCGAGATTGTTGGATCAGGGGACAGTCTTAGGGGTATAAGCCTAGCTCGGACCGAACCTGACAGGGGGAATCTCTAGGGGTAATAACCTAGATCTAGATGAACCTGATATGTTGGTATGGGTGGATCTCTAGAAGCATAAGCCTAGCTCAAGCCAATCCCGATATATATTGATTTATAGGTGGTAGCTCTAGGGGCAAAGTCCTAGCTCGAGCCAATCCCAACATAACATTATGTTATGTTAAGACCCACTGATCAGTTGGGGCTCGGGTACGATATGATATGTGCGATGAGGAATAAATAATAAAGAGAAGTTCTTAATTTATGTAAGCTATATGGTTCCACATATGCAGATCGATGGGTTATTCATATTGACTATCCTATTAAATTTTGATTCTATTGATGTATTTATGACAGTTTCATATGGCCTTACATACTCAGTACATTCTCCGTACTGACCCCTCTTGGGGGGATTTACATTACTTGCTGCAGGCACAGGTACTAGCAGACCTCCACATTAGGTTGCAGGCCTTTGGCCGACTTTTGGTGAGCTCCAGTTGGTTCTGGGCTTTCTGAGTTTCTATGTACCTATATTTTGGTATTGTGTATGAGTATAGAGCGGGGTGTTGTACCGACTCTAGGTTTGTCATAACTATGTATCTGTAGAGGCTTTGTAGACTTATGTGGGAACAAAATTTAAGATATGTATGTTCATTTTTGTTTGATGGCCCTAACGGCCAAGTCTCTTATATATATAATGTTCCATGATTTCCGCGCTTAGGATCTTATGTCTTTATGAGTTGGTGATGATTCTTACGGTACGCATACGATTGGGCATGACTACAGATTGGTTCTCTCAGGCCTTATCGGCTTTGGGTGTCAGTCCAGCCCGTATGGGATTTTGGGACGTGACAGTTGACCATTTGGACACTGAGATACAAGTTTTGCAATGTGCTTTTCATGTAACATTACCAATACATCTCTTCTAAACCATGGCACATTTGGTTGCTTTCGAATGAAAAACATACCGTGATTAATGTGCTCTTGTCATAATTCATTTACTTAACTCATGTATAGCCGGTGCACACAATCTACCTTGACGTTAAGGTCCTCCCTCTTGCGTAAGCTCAACTATCTTTGTTGAACGTTGTTGTACACCCTTTTTCAATTGAAATAAAATAGAATTTGCGCATTGCTTTCTTTCCTTTTTTTTTTCTACCTCTACTACAAGTGAAGACTCTGCCGCATTTTACATTATAATGCTTTGATCTGGAGTTTCAAAAAGGCAAACTCCCATACAAATATTGGCGCCATATTCTACAAGCAATTATCATGACTGCTAACTTAAAATCATATATGGGATAATTTCCCTCATGTGGACGCAACTGTCATGAGGCATACCCTTTTGTTCCTCCGGTAAGCACTAATACACGTTCAGTTCTTGGAAATCCTTCTCACATGCATCATTCCATGGAAACTTGGTTTTTTTGTGTGTTAACATTGTCAAAGGTGCTGGAATAGGAGAAAACCCTTTAATACATTTTCTGCAATAACCTGTCAACCCAAGGAAGCTACGAATTTTTGTAGGCGTCGTAGGCCTTGGCCAATTCTTTAACGCTTCTATCCTTTGTGTATCAATCTTTATTCCTTCATCTGTTACAATATAACCTAAGAATGCTATCGATTTTAACCAACCTCACATTTAGAGAACTTCGCATATCGCTCATGGTCACAAAGAATCCGTAACACTTGTCGCAAGTGATTAGCATGGCTCTCTTGTGATCTTGAATATCATCTCTAAACATGGTCTCATACATACCTAACAATGGCTTGAACACCCAATTCATTAAACCCATAAAAACTACAGGTGCATTCGCTAGCCCAATTGACATACTAAGAATTCGTAATAACCATACCGTGTTCGTAATGCTATCTTGGGTATATCATCATCATTCATTTTTCATTTCATCATTCACTCATTTCATTAATTCATTCATTTTTATATATTTTTTTTTTTATTTCTAACCCCGTCACTGATCACACAAATCGTCAATTCTGGGGAGGGAATATTTATTCTACCGATAGTCGACACACATTCTAAACATACTATATTTATTTCGTACAATTAACACTAGTGCACCCCAAGGGGACGTACGAGGTCTTATGACTTCCTTGTTCATCACGTCTTGTAATTTCTCCTTTAAATTCTGGTGTCCTTTCAACAAAAAAAAAAATTCCGCAATCAATGGGGTAATATATGATAATGTGGATTATGGTTCTCTCAATGCATATACCTTATGTCAAAATATGAATAATGTACCTGTGTCAACATCAGGAGAAGGCTCAAAATTCTGTTGATCCGCGAAGGCATAGGTACAGTCCTATATTCCACTAGAACCAGCTGCTCCTCTAGCACCTCTGCCACAACCAGCAGGTTGTACACCTGACAATGATAACGCAATGGCTGATCCTGTGGGTCGTGTCATACTACCCGTGGTCCTCTGTGGGCACTCTCTCATCATGTGCCCTGACTCACCACACCAAAAACAAACATTCGTTCCAAACCAGCATTCACCTGAATGAAACTTCCCGCAGTGCTGGCACAGCTGACTAAAAGATCCCGCTGTCTGCGAACCCTGTATTCCACTACTCTACCCAGCTTGACTGCCTCTAAACCTTCGAAATTGAGATTGAGTACCTATTGTAGGGTGGGAAAATGATGGTCTAGGCGGTCTAGGGAATACTCGAGGCCTAATTTCTCCTTGGGACGCCATAAACTGTCCCATAGGTCTAGCCCTCTTTGACGGCCCTTCTTTAAATTCTTGTGTCCTTCTCCGTTGCCTCTGACCCTCCATTTTCTGTGCAAAGGCTTGTATTCTTGCTATATCCATGTCGTTGTTTAACGCAGCAATAGTACAGTCCCTTACCAAGTATGGCTCCAATCTGCTCACACACCGATGGACTTTGTCGGCCATAGTGGCTACTACATTTGGAGCATACCTAAACAAGAAAATAAACCGGAGACTGTACTCCCTGATGCTCATATTCCCTTGACGAAGATTTAAAAATTGATCCGCACGAGCCTCTTGGATCTCATAGAGATGATAGTGATCAATAAATGTCGTTTTGAATTCCTCTCAACTAGATGGAAGTGCACCTGTACCCCTAGATCATTGCAAATATTCGTACCATAATATAGCTTCACCCTTCAGTCTATATGCTGCAAGTTCCACTATTCTGTACCAGTCACATGCATAACATCTAGAGCCCTTTTGATTTGGTCCACGAAATCCTATGGATCTTCATTCACATCTGACCCGATGAATATGGGAGGATCCAATTTCAGAAAATTCTGTGTCCTCCGACTAGCTGCCCTATCTGTATCATCATTCCTTACCATTGGACCAATTTGTCCTTGAGTCCATGCAATAACTATACGAGTCAACATTTACACCGCATCGCTTATATCCCACACGGTATCATTAACAGGTGTTTCGGCAGGTTCTTCTCTCCCTCCCAGCTCTTCTGGAGCTGGAAAAATATGGGAAGCCTGCATCGCAAACTTAGTTTCAGCCCCGCCATGACTAGCTTGGTCAGGTGGTGATTTACTCGTTCCTTCTCCGGCAGGCATATCTACCTGCTTATCTTTGCCCCTATCTTGTCTTGTCATCGGCGTTTTACTATATCAAAGAAAACCAATTACAATGGTCAGATATAAGTCCACCTACCACATTGGCTATATTGCACGATCTAGAAATGAAGAAAAGAAACAACCCCTAAATGTCCCGTATCCTCCTACTTATAAATGTGGCGCGCAACATATCCATAAGCAAGACTCTACTCAGAAACAGCTTTGTAGACACCCTTAGGACAACCTGCTTTGATACCACTTTTGTCACGACTCGAATTCCAACGGGGTGGACTAGCACCCAAAGCCGTTAAGGCCCGAGAGAACCAATCTTTACTCATGTACACTCATATGCATGTCTCTGTGTGAATATCATTATATCTCATGCAACTATGTGGAAGTCATGGAAACATATGATATATATATATATATATATATATATATATATATGAAAATTGGCCGTTAGGGCCATCACGTCAAAATGGACACACATCTCTTACAATCATTCTTCCACATAAGTCTACAAAGCCTCTACAGATACATAACCATAACCAACCTAGAGTTGGGACAACATCCCGCTCTATACACATATACTATATCAAACAAATGTACATAATGACTCGGAAAGCCCCGAATCAACTAGAGTTCACCAACGATCCGCAAATGATCTGCAACCTACTGCGGAGGTCTACTAGCACCTGTGCCTACAACAAGTAAGGTAAGCCCCCCCCAAGAGAGGTCAGTACAAAGAATGTACTGAGTATGTAAGGCTATAAGAAACTGTATGAACCATAGGATCTCAAATGGGATCAAATATATGTGAATAAACATTTTAGTTCATTCACCATTCTGTATGGGGAGCCATGTACATTACTTTCATTACTTTCATTGTTTGATCATTCCTTCTTATCATTATCTTTTGTAAAATAACTTTCTTTCATACTTTCAATTACGTGACATGCTTCCTTTGGCTTTACTCTCATCATTATTATCATTCATCCACTTATTAGTAGGCCATAATATAATAACAGTCATTCACCTATTGGTGGGCTATCATATAATAACAGTCATCCACCATTGGTAGGCTATAATATAATAACAGTCATCCACCTATTGGTGGGCTACAAAATAACAACAGTCATCCACCAATAGTGGGCTATAATATAACATAGCATAATATTGGGATTGTTCCATCCGAGCTTATGCCCTTAGATTTGTGATCCATACTCAATGAAACATAAAGTAACCATGTGTGCATTACTTATTTGCATACTTCTTTCCTTTACATTTATTATGAGAGTGATACCGTGGTGATTGAAACATTATTGGGAACACATATATACATTACTTCATTTCCTTTACTTTGATTACATTAATACTTGGTGGTTACAACATTATTGGAACTTTTGAACATACTATCATTGGAGCTTTGGGGCAATGTCCGCAATTATGCGACACATGAATAACAATGAATCATGGAATAAGAATATGAGGATAACCATATATGACAACCTGAAATGAGATACCTTTGAACATTTCGGAATGGAACAAGTACAATGACAATGTGAACATACATACTGCAGAAGGATCCAGAAAGAGTAACCTTACATACCTTATCTCCTCAATATGAATACACAGTCCTATATGTGAATACAATAATCCATCTCCTTCCTTACGTGTTACTCTACAACACAAGTACATAACGAAGCTTATGTTAACAACCAACTACCTTACAAGTGCATACGAAGACAATGAATTACGTGACTGTCGTATAACGTCATTTCGTCCTCTTATGATACCATTTATTGCTTCACCATACCAAAAATACCATAGCATTCCACACATTGACCAAGACATCATAAACCAATAACATTTCACACCAAGTTTACCCTTTACACTTCCTCATTAACACTACGTTACCTTTTCTCTGTCAAGTCACTCGATAGCTTTCACAATAACACATTAACAACAATCCATAATTTATACCATTCAAAATACCTCCGGTATACTCCTTTAATGTTATTCAAAAGGTACCATAAGTTGATAACTGTATCCATGAAGGGTATAGGGGCTTTGGGGGGTCAAAGAGATGCAAAAACAACTGAAATGGGGTTCTGGACTGACCTACAGAGCCACATGCGCCCGCATGTATCTGAGGTACGGCCACAGGTGACCCTTGGCAGTGTCCAGGGGCACCTGCGAAGTCACCTGCACCCGCAGGTGCTTCGTCTTGAGGGCGGGTGCCCGTTTCGGCCAAAAAGGGTCTCTTTTGGGTCTTTTTTTGTAATAAATGTTCCATTATAATATAACCTTCTATTAACATATTTTAGATCATCTTAGATACAAAATAACAGCCATGGTTTCACAACGCACATAAACATCACCAAACTACATTTTTCTTTCCAATTCCATGCAAAATTCACAACAACAATTCCAAATGTTATACATAAGGAGAAATCAATTTAGGGACATAAAAAAAATCATAAATATTGATATTTAATCCATCAAATTTACCTCCTTCAAGACCACAAGTCCATTTTCAAGTTTTCAAGGCAAAACCCTTTTCCGATTGCAAAAGTAGACAGTTTTACACATAGTGAAGTTCTCACACTTCACCAACATAACCAACATGATCTACACCATCTTACATGCATATAATATATTAAACCATAAAAATAAACACTTACCAAGGCTTCCAAAAGGGTGATCTTGTCCAAAGGAATGGTTGCCTTAGGGTTTGAGTGTAGAAAGAATTGTGGAAAATTCTAGAAATTTCTTGTGTGTCCAACATAAATAAAATCTTATTTTTGGTTACCTTTTATAGTCCTTTAATGGTCATCTTAGTCAAACACTTGGTCCAATAATGATATATTGACTTGGTCATACAAGAATGGGTTAAATACCCCTTTGGGCCATGTCTTTTGTATCTTGTTGGGCCTCCATTGAGCCCCATAGCTCAAGATTAATTTGGACCATCACATTTGATGTATAATACCTCAAAAATCCCATGTTTAAATAATTCCATGAGTGTCACAGTAATCAACTAGGTTCGAAAATGTACGGGGTGTTACAAGTACTTTGCCCAAAATCAAGTAAAACATAACAAATTGAATTTATAGGCTTCCTATTAGTCTGTACTGGTTGGAACATTTGATTTCAACCTTTCAATATCAAGAGATACAAATTGGGGACAACTAATCCCAATTGGGGTGGTTAAGATACCAATTGGAATCGGCTAAATACCAATTGGACTCAACCTGGGGAAACTACATTGAGATGGCACTATAAGAGAAAAGAAAATTAAGCTAATTTCCTAGATGCCTTATAGCTTTATACATATTTCATGTGGACGTCAACACACCAATCTGGAGGACTCTACTTGACATTTTATGTAATCAAATATTATTCCCTAGTCAAGGACAAATGGCACAAAAATATACATCATGTAAACACTACATTCACAGGTGGAATAAGGCATACATAAATCAGGACATACCTTATCTTCACATTTTGCTACAATGTTAAATCACATCAATCAACATAACTGATCCACTCAAGGGACCACGATATCTCATCAAATAATGGGTCCACACAAGGAACCATGACATATCATCAATATACCTCGATCCACTCAAGGAACTATCAACCATATATAGATGTCAATGTACATTCAAATGCATATGAATGAATATATGAATGCAAGATATGTGCATTATCTCTTTCTTTTTTCAATCTCATCAACAACATGATATCCGTACCAGCGTGGTACCATATTATTCATAATGAAAAAATATCAACAATAATATTTGTACTGGCATAGTACCTGACCCTCTATAACCATCAATCATCCATAATATGTATGAATATACAACGCAACCAATAACTATAAGTAGTGCCTGAAGGCAAATTACGAGTACCCAATTGAAGTCAGATACAAGCCACAACGATCAAAACAAAACCTATAATTAACGACAACTAAGTGAATGTAGTCAAATAAAAAATTCACCATTTATGATAACAACGAGTAATCGCTACCTCAAGAAATCACAACTATGACCGGAGGCCAATTCACTACTTATTTAATCGAGCATTATCAAATCCAATCATTAATCACCACATGTCTGAAGACCATTCAACGCTTATCTAGTTAGGAATTCACATTTCACCAAGGTTGATATATGTATTCTAAATCATCAACCAATTTTGTTCACCTACCTAACCCTCTTTTATTCATATTGGAATAGGCCAATTTCCATTACTAACTAGTAACCCTTACACTTAAATCATTCGTAACTTCTAGACACCATCACGATTATTTAATCACACCTCTATATTAAACTTACAATTCTAGAACTGGAAAAACATAACCTTAGGTTCTTAAATTATATCGTCTCAATATCTTATTATAACCAATCCTCCTAACTATATCCTAGTATGAATGTTTCTTAGTTCGACCATACACTATATGGGGTTCACCCCTCTTTAAGATATTAGAGACCATCTTTATAGATTAGGAGGTCACCTAGTTCTTCTTTTATCATTCACATTCAAATATTAATTCTATAAACCATCAAACAAGTCACACAACTACAAAAACCCATCAAGGGTTCCACACATAAGATAATAACACATAATTATATTATTAATACAATCCTTTCATGTCTATCCACATAACCTATACTAATTCATAGGTATTCAATTTGGGTGACCGCATTAACCCCCTAATTCTATTGCCTATTCATACTTTCAAGCCTAACACTCTTTACCCGAACCATTTAAACTTGACCCTTCTACTCCTACACTTAGAAATCTATCGAACTATAACACCCCGTACATTTCTGAATCTATGAGATTACCTTAAAATTTATGAAATTATTTAAACTTGAGATGGTTGGGGTATTACCCATTAAGTTTAGTGGGCTGAATTAGTCTTGTGCTAATGGGCTCAATTTAAGGCCCAATAATTAAGCAAAAGACATGGCCCAAATGGGAAAATGACCCATTCTACCTTTGACCATGTAAACCCTCAATTATTTACCAAAGTTTGGATAAGTATGACCATTAAGGGACTATAAAAGGAAAAAAAAATAAGATTTTATTCATTAATACACATGCGATTTCTAGATTTTTCCACAACATTCTTTCTTCTCACAAACCCTAAGCAACTATTCCCTTTGGACAAGATCACCTCTTTACAAGATTTGGTAAGTGTTTAATATTATGGTTTAATATATTATATGCATGATAGGGTGTATAAATCATGTTGGTTATGTTGGCAAAGTGTTAAGCAGTCCACTATGTGTGAAACAGTCGACTTTTGCTTAATCGGTAAAGGGTTTTGCCTTGTAAACTTGAAAGTGGACTTGAGGTATTGAAGAAACTAAATTTGATGGATTAAATTTAAACATTTATAATGTTTTTAGGTCCCTAAATTGATTCCTCTTTGTGTATAACATTTGAAATTGTTGTTGTGAAAATTGGGCATGGAATTGGTGGTGTATTGAAAGGAGGATGTAGTTTGGTGATGTTTATGTGCGTTAAGAAACCATGATTGTTTTTTGGCATACAATTTAACCTAAAATATTAAAATATAATCTTACTTATGTCCATGAACCATTTATTACAAAAAAGGACCCAAAAGAGATCCATTTTGGTCAAACCTGGCATCCGCCTTCGCGGATGGGGCACCTGCAGGCTCAGATGCAAACACAGGTGGCCCTAGACAAGGCCAATGGGCACCAGAAGCTGCACCTCACCCACCTGCGGGTGCATTTGGTTTCGCAGGTCCCTCCAAAACTTCATTTCGATTGTTTTTTCTTCTCTTTGACCCCCAAGGCCCCTATGCCCATCTTGGATGCAATCATCAACTTATGGTACCCTTTGAATGTATTTAAGGGGTCGTTAGGAGGAACATTGAATTATTTCAATGATGTATTATTCTTAATGTGTAATTGTGAAAGGTCTGTAAGTGGCTTGATGGAGTAAATGTGACTTTGTGTTGAAGGGGAAGTGTAAAGTAAAATCTTGGTGTGAAAGGCTATCAGTTTATGATATCTTAGTTGATGTGTGGCATGTTTTGGTGTTGTTGGTATGGTGATTAAGTAAATGGTATTGTAAGAGGGTGAAATGACGTTATATGGCAGTCACGTAGCTCATTGTCGTCTTATGCACTTGTAATGTAGTTAGTTGTTAACGTGAGCTCCGTTATGTACTTGTGTTGTAGAGTAACACGTATGGAAGGTGATGAATTGTTGTATGCATATTGGGAAGATAAGGTATGTAAGGTTTCTCTTTTTCTTATTCTTTGGCAGCTCCTATTATTCTCATTGTTACCGAACTGGTTTCCATTCCAAAATGTTCTAAAGTATCTCATTTCAGGTTTGTTATAAATCGTTATTAACATGTCTCTTATTCATTCATTGAATATTGTTCCAAAGCTCAAATAATGTTATAACCACCAATGTATCAATCTAACAAAATTAAAAGAATGAAGTAATGCATATATGTGTTTCTTAGAATCCGGGTGGTAGCTCAAAGGGGCGAAAGCCTAGCTAGAGACGATCCCGATGAGGGGGTAGCCCAAAGGGGTGCAAACCTAGCTAGGGATGAAACTGCTTTATGGATTTACGGGTGGTATCTTAAAGGGGTGAAAGCCTAGCTAGAGACGATCCGGATTGATTATTGATTTCTGGGTGGTAGCTCAAAGGGGCATAAGCCTACCTAAAGACGATCTTAATGTTATGTTATGATATGTTATGTTATGATACATTATGTTATGATGTGACCCACTGATCATCTGGATGAATGATAATGATGATGAACGTAAAAATAAAGAAAGTAATGAATGTAATGTACATGGTTCCACACATACAGAACAGTGGTTTATCCATAATGTTTATTCACTTGTATTTGATTTCATTTGAGATCCTATGTTTCATATATTTTCTTATAGACTTACATACTCAGTACATTCTTTTGTACTGACGTCCCTTGGGGGCCTTACCTTACTTGTTGCAGGCACAGGAGCTAGTCGACCTCCACATTAGGATTCGGGTCATCCGCAGACTATTGGTGAGCTCCAGCTTGGTTCGGGGCTTTTTGAGTCACTTGTGTACATTGTTTTGGTACTGTGTAACAAATGTATAAAGCGGGGACTTGTCCCGACTTTAGGCTGGTTATGTATCTGTTAGAGGCATTGTAGACGTTGTAAGACAAATGAAGGAATGTTTGTCCATTTTGACTTGATGGTCCCAACGACCAAGTTTTATATCTATTGAATGTTTCTCTATGACTTTCGCCATTGGCATAATGGATCTATATATGATAGAGTGTTGTTAATTTAGTGACATGCATATGAGTGTACGTGAATGAAGGTTGGTTCTCACGAGCCCTAACGGCTTCGGGTGCTAGTCCGCCTCAATGGGATTTGGGGCGTGACAAAAGTGGTATCAGAGCAGGTTGTCCTAGGGTGTCTACAAAGCCGTGTCTGAGTAGAGTCTTCATTATGGATGTGTTGCGCGCCACATTTATAAGCAGGAGGCTATGGGGTATTTAGGAGTTGCTTCCTTTCTTCATTTCTTAGATCGTGCAGTAGGGCCAAAGTTGTAGATGGAATCATATCTGAACATTACAATTAGTTTTCTTTTGTATAGTAAAGTGCCGATTACAAGATGAGGTAGGGGCAAAGGTAAGAAGGTAGGAATCATTACTGGAGAAGGAACTAGTAAATCACCACCTGAACAAACTAGTCAAGGTGGGGTTGAAATTGAGTTTTCATCACCGGCTTCTTCTCCTCTTTCATTTTCAGGAAGGCCACAAAGGAGAGAAGTATCTCCAGAACCACCTGTTAATGCTACTGAGCAGGATCTCAGGAATACGGTGTAAATGTTGACTCAGATAGTTGCTTGACAAAATCAAGGACCCGTTGGTCCAGCTTTTTCAGGGAAGATAAGGCAAAGGAGAAGGGCGCAAGAATTTGAAGGAGGGCCATCAAAGAGGGCTAATCGTAGGGGACAGTTCATACAGTCTCAAGGAGAATTTAGGCCTCGGGTTTTTACTAGACCGCCTAGACCATTATTTTCTTACCCTACAACAAGTACTCCATCCTAATTTCGAGGGTTTAGAGGCAGTCAAGATGGGTAAAGTAGTGGGACTCGGGGTTCACAGACAGTGGGGTATTGAGAACAAGGAAGTATGAGCCAATCGAGGTCTTCTCACCAGTCGTGTCAACACTGTGGAATGTTTCATTTAGGTACATGTCGGCTTGGGACGAATGTTTGTTTTTGGTGTTGTATGTCGGGGCACAAGATGAGAGGATGCCCACAAAGGGGCACGAGTAGTATGCGCAACCTAATGGGTCAGCCGGTGCGTCAACATCATTGGGATTACAGCCTACTAGTCGGGGTAGAGGTGCGATAGGAACAGCTAGTCCTAGTGGAGTCTAGAACCGTACCTATGCTCTAGCGGATCGGCAGAATTTGGAGGCTAATCTTGAAGTAGTGACAGGTACATTATCCGTCTTTTCACATAATGTATATGCATTGATTGATCCAGACTCTACTTTATCATATTTTACTCCATTGATTGCTACAAAATTTGAAAGAACACTGGAATTATTAGTCAAGCCATTTGAAGTATCTACACCAGTTGGTGAATCTATTGTAGCTAAAAGAGTATATCGTAATTGTATAGTAAATGTTTGTGGTCATGATATGATGGATGATCTTATTGAGCTGGACATGGTAGATTTTGATGTTATAATGAGTATGGATTGGTTGGCTTCTTGTTATGCCAAGGTACATTCCCATTTTCCATAAAAGACCGTCCTTGAATGTAGGGGTAATATTGGAGCACCGAGAGGTAAATTTATTTCCTATATTAAGGCAAGGAAAATGATATCCAAGGGGTACATATACCACCTAGTAAGAGTACAGGATACCGATGTGAAGTCACCAACTCTTCAATCGGTTCCAGTGAGAAATGAATTCCATGATGTATTTCCTGAAGATCTTCCAGGTTTGCCTGCAGAATGGGAGGTAGAGTTGGATATCGATGTGATGCCAGGAAATCAGCCTATTTAAAAGAGCAATTAAAATATTTGCTGGAAAAGGGGATTTATAAGGCCTAGTATGTCCCCTTGGGGTGCACCAGTGTTATTTGTACGAAAGAAAGATGGAACATTGAGAACGTGTATTGATTATCGGCAACTGAATAAGGTGACAGTCAAGAATAAATATCCCCTCCCTAGAATTGGTGATTTGTTTGACCAGTTACAGGATGCCAAATACTTCTCAAAGATTGACCTGAGATCGGAATATCATCCGGTAAGGGTTAGAGAAAAAGATTTACCTAAGATAGCTTTCCGAACATGGTATGGTCACTATGAATTTTTGGTTATGTCATTTGGGCTAACAAATACACCAGTAGTTTTTACGAATTTGATGAATAAGGTGTTCAATACATTCTTGGATGTGTTCGTGATAGTGTTTATAGATGATATACTGGTTTATTCAAGATCAGAAGAAGACCATCCTAATCACTTACGACAGGTGTTACAGATTCTTCGTGACCATAAGTTATATGTAAAGTTCTCTAAGTGTGAATTTTGGGTAAAATCTGTAACATTCTTGGGTCATATTGTGTCAGATGAAGTAATTAGGGTTGATACGCAAAAATATAGAAGCGGTGAAGAATTGGCCGAGATCTACGATGCCTATAGAGATTCGTAGTTTTCTTGGATTGGCAGGTTATTATAGAAGATTTGTTAGAGGGTTTTTTTCTATCTCTGCACCTTTAACAAAGCTAACACATAGGGCAACCAAGTTTCAGTGGAATGATGCATGTGAAAGGAATTTCCATAAGCTGAAGGATAAATTCACGACTACACCCGTATTGCTACTTCAAGAAGGTACAGAAGGGTATGCGGTATATTGTGATGCTTTCGGAGTTGTCCTAGGATGTGTATTGATGCAGCACAGTAATATAACAGCCTACGCATCACGACAGTTGCGACCACATGAGAGGAATTATCCCACACATGATCTCGAGCTAGTAGCTGTGATATTTTCCTTAAAGATATGGCGCCACTATTTGTATGGGGTTCATGTTGACATACATACCGATCATAAGAGTTTGCAATATATCTTTAAGAAGAAGGACTTAAATCTGAGGCAGCGGAGATGGATCAAACTATTAAAAGAATTATGATATTGATATCCTATATCATCCGAGAAAAGCAAATGTGGTAGCCGATGCATTAAGCCGCAAGGCAATAGGAGGCACTAGTAGCCAGTTGACGGAAAAGCAAGGTATAGTCAATGATTTACATTAATTAGGCAGCTTGGGGGTTCGTCTTCTTGAATCTCTAGATGAAGGGGTTATTGTGAAAAATGCGGCAGAATCTTTATTAGTAGTTGAAATGAAAGAGAAACAGTATGCAGATCCTATTTTATTTCAGCTGAAGGAGAATATGCAACAAGGTTTGACGAAGGCATTTGATCTTACACAAGAGGGAGTGCTTCAGTGCCAAATTAGATTGTGTGTACTGGATGTAGATGAGCTAAGGAGAAGGATTATGCCGAGGCACATCACTCACGGTATTCTATTCATCCGGGAGCAACCAAAATGTATCATAATTTGAAAGAAATGTATTGGTGGGGTAACATGAAAAAGAACATTGCAGAATTTGTAGCCCAATGTACAAATTGTAAACAAGTAAAAGTAGAGCATCAGAAACCTGAAGGTCATATGCACTGTATAAATCTTCCAGTTTTGAAGTGGGACATTATTAACATGGATTTCATCGCCGATTTGCCTCGTACACTATGAAAATTTAATTCCATATGGGTAGTAGTTGACATGCTTATCAAGTCAGCGCATTTCTTACCGGTCAAGACCACCTATACAGCTGAAGAGTATGCATGGTGGTATGTTAAGAGATAGTGCGATTACACGGGATTCCAATCTCTATTATATCATACAGGGGAGCTTAATTTACCGCACACTTTTGGAAATCTTTTCAGAAGAGTTTGGGAACCCATATGAATTTAAGTACGACTTTTCATCCTCAGACAGATGGAAAGCGGAACGTACTATCCAAACACTTGAAGATAGTTGGATGATCATCTATCGCTTATTGAATTTGCCTACAATAATAGTTATCATTCAAGTATCAAAATGGCACCTTATGAAGCTTTATATTGGAGAAAGTGTAGATCATCAATTGGATGGTTTGAAGCGGCTGAAACTGCTTACTCGGTCCAGATCTTGTTCATCAAGCGATGGAGCAAGTTAAGGTGATACAACAATGGCTACAAATGGCCCAAAGTCGACACAAGCCATATGACGATGCTAGAAGGAAAGGGCTAGAATTTGCCCGAGGTGATTGGGTATTCTTGAAAGTTTCACTAATGAAAGGGGTAATAAGATTTGGAAAGAAAGGAAAGTTGGCCCTATATAACGTGCCATATGAGATTGTCCGAAGATGTGGTCAAGTTACGTATGAATTAGCACTACCCAAAAAACTCTCCACAGTTCATCCAGTGTTTCATGTTTCAATACTTCGAAAGTGTACATAAGACCCATCTCGTATTTGCTCCCATTGAAGTGGTTAAGGAATAAAGAAGTAGCTTCCATAAAGGTACTTTGGAGAAATTAACAAGTAGAAGAGATCACATGGAAAGCCGAGGAAATGATGAATTCTAAGTACCCACATTTATTTCAAACGAAAAAACAAGTTCAAGATGCAGAATTGGAGCAATAAAAAGTAAGTATCTATAAGCATTATGTGTATATGATAACATGAAGAATGAACTAGACCTGAATTTGTTTAAATTGGATAATGTTACTAATATTCGAGGACGAATGATTCTAAGGGGGAAGGATGTAACACCCCGTACATTTCCGAACCTATGAGACTACCTTAACATTTATGAAATTATTTAAACTTGAGATGGTTGGGGTATTACCCATTAAGTTTATTGGGCTGAATTAGTCTTGTGCTAATGGGCTCAATTTAAGGCCCAACAATTAAGCAAAAGACATGGCCCAAATGGGAAAATGACCCATTCTACCTTTGACTAAGTAAACCCTCAATTATTGACCCAAGTTCGGATAAGGATGACCATTAAGGGGCTGTAAAAGGCAAAAAAAATAAGATTTTATTCATTAAGACACACATGCAAATTCTAGATTTTTCCACAGCATTCTCTCTTCTCACAAACCCTAAGCAACTATTCCCTTTGGATAAGATCACCTCTTTGCAAGCTTTGGTTATGTTGGCAAAGTGTTGAGCAGTCCACTATGTGTGAAACAGTCGACTTTTGCTTAATCGGTAAAGGGGTTTACCTTCTAAACTTGAAAGTGGACTTGAGGTCTTGAAGGAAATGAATTTGATGGATTAAATGTAAACATATATGATGTGTTTAGGTCCCTAAATTGATTTCTCTTTGTGTATAACATTTGGAATTGTTGTTGTGAAAATTGGGCATGGAATTGGTGGTGTATTGAAAAGAGGATGTAGTTTGGTGATGTTTATGAGCGTTGTGAAACCATCCAAGTTAACCTAAAATATTAAAATGTAAGATTACTTATGTACATGAACCATTTATTACAAAAAAGGACCCAAAAGAGATCCATTTTGGCCGAACCGGGCATCCGCCTTCGCGGATGGGGCACCTGTGGCCGTACCTCACCTGCCTGTGGGCGTAGGTGGATTCGCAGGTCCCTCCAAAACTTTATTTTGATTGTTTTTGCTTCTCTTTGACCCCCTAAGGTCCCTATACCTTTCTTGGATGCAATCATCAACTTATGGTACCCTTTGAATGGCTTTATGGGATCGTTCGGAGGCATATTGAATTATATCAATTATGTATTATTCTTAATGTGTAATTGTGGAAGGTATGTAAGTGGCTTGATGGAGTAAATGTGACGTTGTGTTGTAGGGGAAGTGTAAAGTATAATATTGGTGTGAAATGCTATCGGTTTATGATATCTTAGTTGATGTATGAAAGGTTTTGGGTTGTTGGTATGGTGATGTAGTAAATGGTATTGTAAGAGGGTGAAATGACGTTATATGGAAATCACGTAGCTCATTGTCTTCTTATGCACTTATAATGTAGTTAGTTGTTAACGTGAGCTCCGTTATGTACTTGTGTTGTAGAGTAACACGTAAGGAAGGAGCTGAATTTTTGTATGCATATTGGGAAGATAAGGTATTTAAGGTTTCTATTTTCCGTATTCTTTGGAAGCTCCTATTGTTCTCATTGTTACCGAACTGGTTTCCATTCCAAAATGTTCTAAAGTATCTCATTTCAGGTTTGTTATAAATCTTTATTCACATGTCTCTTATTCATTCATTGACAATTGTTCCAAAGCTCCAATAATGTTATAACCACCAATGTATCAATCTCACAAAAGTAAAGGAATGAAGTAATGCATATATGTGTTTCTTAGAATCCGGGTGGTAGATCAAAGGGGCGAAAGCCTAGCTAGAGACTATCCCGATGAGGGGGTAGCCAAAGGGGTGCAAACCTAGCTAGGGATGAAACTGCTTTATAGATTTACGGATGGTATCTTAAAGGGGTGAAAGCCTAGCTAGAGACGATCCAGATTGATTATTGATTTCTGGGTGGTAGCTCAAAGGGGCATAAGCCTACCTAGAGACGATCTTAATGTTATGTTATGATATGTTATGTTATGATACATTATGTTATGATGTGACCCACTGATCATCTGGATGAATGATAATGATGATGAACGTAAAAATAAAGAAAGTAATGAATGTAATGTACATGGTTCCACACATACAGAACGGTGGTTTATCCATAATGTTTATTCACTTGTATTTGATTCCATTTGAGATCTTATGTTTCATATATTTTCTTATAGCTTTACATACTCAGTACATTCTTTTGTACTGACGTCCCTTGGGGGCCTTAACTTAATTTTTGCAGGCACAGGAGCTAGTCGACTTCCACATTAGGATTCGGGTCATCCGCAGACTATTGGTGAGCTCCAGTTTGGTTTGGGGCTTTTTGAGTCACTTGTGTACATTGTTTTGGTAATGTGTAACAAATGCATAAAGCGGGGAGTTGTCCCGACTTTATGTTAGTTATGCATCTGTTAGAGGCTTTGTAGACGTTATGAGACAAATGAACGAATGTATGTCCATTTTGACTTAATGGCCCCAACGACCAAGTTTCATATCTATTGAATATTTCTCCATGACTTCCGCCATTGTTATCTTGTATCTATCTTTGATAAAGTGTTTTTCATTTAGTGACATGCATATGAGTGTACATGAATGAAGGTTGGTTCTCTCGAGCCTTAATGGCTTCGGGTTCCAGTCCGCCTCAATGGGATTTGGGGCGTGACACGAACCATTTTGAGATACCTTACCTTTCCATGCACGTTGTTATCTAGTTGCCCAACAAATTGTCCCGTATAATTAACCAACCCTTATAACACTCAACTTGAGTAATTTCACTATCATAGTCTTTACTTCACACTTATGCCTCATTAACATTTCTTAACTGTATGTAACAGGTTATATTAGATTACTATGAATAATAGACTTGAACTTCAATTAAGTCATTTAACCCCTTTATATGGTATTTATCCCACCATATACATTTAATACGATTTTTTTCATTCAACTAATTATCATTTTCACCATATTCTACCAAAATCATGCCACAAATATTGCACCAACTGAGTACAACAACGATCCATGATAATATTTATGTCTAACCTGACTTTTGTCAATTTCATCCATCCAAATACCATGCCTGAAGGCCTAAGACATGGAATATCCCAACATTACTATTAGTATTATATGCATCAAACCCAAAATTTATAACAATTAACCTCAACCTACCACGTAGATGAATCTTGCAGATACTGAAAGGAGAAGGTTGTCCTACACGTGCTAAGCATATTTCAAAGTCGGGCTCCCATCACTTATATCTCTAACCACCCTCATGAAGTGAGGCCTTTGAAATCTCCTAGCTATGGAGGTAGGGTTTATTCAGAGTGTTTTCAGTGGAGAAAAACAACCTAGGAGCTTGAAAAATAAAAAGGGTTTTAATAAAATTTGGGATGGCCACTACCAGGTTACCGTTGCAGCAGTTAAATTATTGCTGCAGTGGTAAGCAACAGACTGTCCCATTATCTATTGAATTCTTGGACCAATTAAGTTGGGCCCCACTTTTTCCCCAAGGATTAAACTCTATCAAGGCCCGTAAGAGTAATTTATTTGTTATGTTGTAACACCCCGTACATTCCCAACCCTACTTGATGACATTGAATAATGCTTAATTAGGTGTCGAGGGCTAGAAGTATGTATTTGGTAGTCTGAAAGATGAGAAAATTTGTAATTTGGCCTTATACATGTGACTAGCCTTTCATAAGAAGTGTTTTGTGATTTCGTGGAGCATTTGGGTAATACCCCGTGCACATTCTAACCTCATTTGGTGACTTGGAGTCATGTTTACTTGATGATTAAGATCACTAAGTAAGTATTTTGTAGTGTTTTGATATGGTATTGGACGATATGCAAGTATTGGAGAAATGGCCGAAAAATTCAGCAAGGTGCTGAAACTTGCGCCACTACCCTGTTTCAGGGGGTGTGGCACAAGCCCCTAAATTCATAGAGGGTGTATTTCTTTCTCCACTGCCTTGCTTTGCAGCAGTGGTGCAAGGCACAAAAAATGTGTTCCCGCGCTCGTTTTGCAACGCAATTCTACGTCGATTCTTATAGGGTTTCTTTTGGTTCTTTGGAGTTATTTGAGCATTGTTAAAGCTTCAAATACTTCAATACACTCCTACATACTCCTACATGATCAAATCTTGCAACATGAATAGTTATCCAAAATGTCTAATGAAGCCATCGGCGACTAGAATTCCTATTTTTGCGATCTAGACGACGAATGAGAATCTCATAAGAGAATATTGTCATGACATTATGAAATTATGTAAACATGATATATATGGTTAATAATACATTAAAGTTGATTGGTTAAATGGATATGTGTTATTGGGCCCAAATTTAGGCCCAAAATGGAATTAAAAGACATGGCCCAAAGTGCAAAATGACCCATTCTTCCACTTTGACCACATTTAATGCAAAAGGAATGGCTACGTATGACTTGGGGTCTATATAAAGGCCCCAAAATAAGATTTTTAATCATCCAAAACTCTCATGCCTTTAAGATATTTTCTCAAATATTTCTCTAGTTCCAAACCCTAAAGCAAAATAATTCCTTGGGACTCTTTGGACAAGAGCATCCTATTCCAAGCCTTGGAAAGTATTTGTTCTCATGGATTAACATATTATATGCATGGGAAATTATGTATATTATGATATTTGTGTTGGCAAGGTGGTGAATAGTGTATTTTTGCTTTTGGTGAAAGATGTGCTATCTTGGTGATTTGAACTTGAATTAGGACTTGTGCCTTTGATGAAAGAGCATGGTATGTACAAAATATGAACATGTATGGTGTTATTTTTGGTACTAAACTTGTTATAGTCTATAAGTGGAAATTGTGGGATTTTGGCCGATATGTGTTATGAGTTGTATTAAGGTAATTTGATGGATTATTTATGATGTGGTATGGATAAGTAAGTGTAAAGGAGAAGTGTTGTGGTGAAATGTGTCAATTATCATGTATTGGTCAATGTTGGGAATATTATGGAATTTTTGGAATCATATTTTATCAATGGTTTTGTCAAGGGGAAATGGCATGTTTAAAGGCAAACATGTAACTCAGTGACATTGTATTCATTTGTAACGTAATTGGCGGTTAATGTGAATTTCGTTTTATATTTGTGTTGTAGAGTGACACATAAAGAAGGAGCGGGACTATTGTATACGCCTCTAGGTTTATATATTCGTATTGCGAATCCAAGGTATGTAAGGTTACTCTGTCCATATTATTCTGCAGCAAATAGTATTCATATTGACTTTACGCTTGTCCTATTCTGAAATGTGCTAAGGTATTCCATATCCGGTTATCCATGGTCATTGTCATATATTTCCTACTCATTGATCGATTGTGAGTCTTATGTCTTATATTCATGGTTAATGTCCCAAGGTTCCAATAGTGATTATACTCATGTCCCTTGTTCATGGATTATTGTCCAATGGTGTCATGGTGCTAATAATGTTATGTTTCTCATGATGTTTAGTCACATGTCTCTCACTCATTGGTTAATGATTCAAAGCTTCCAACAAAGTTATGTTCCAAAGTTCAAAGTGATGTTATGACTATCAAAGTATCAATCTCAAAGTAATGAATAAAGTAATGCAAATGTGGTTAATGTTTGAGTACGGGTGGAAGCTTTGGGGGCAAAATGCCTAGCTCAAGACGACCCCGAGATTATTGGATCAGGGGGAAACTTTGGGGGAGAAAGCCTAGCTCAAGCCGAACCTGACAGGGGGCAGCTCTAGGTGTGAAAACCTAGCTCGAGCCGAACCTGATATGTTGATTTATGGGTTGCAAGTCTAGAGGCATAAGCCTAGCTCGACCCGATCCTGATGCATTGATTTATGGATGGCAGGTCTAGGGGCATAAACTAGCTCGACCCGATCCCAACATAATTATATGTTATGTAAATACCCACTGATCAATCGGGGCCCGGGTACATTGTTACATATGTATGGACAAGCAAGCATTGAATGTGAATAAAGTAATGAAAGTAATGAAAGCAATACACATGGTTTCCAAAATGTAGAGTGGTGACTTACTCACATTGATTAGTCATTTGTATTGAGTTTATTGATATGTTAATGTGTTATATAGTTTCATTTGAGCCTTACATACTCAGTACTTATTCCGTACTGACCCCTCTTGGGGAATTTACCTTACTTGCTGCAGACGCAGGTACTAGTAGGCCTCCATAGTAGGTTGCCAGTTGTTGTAGATCTTTGGTGAGCTCCAGTTAGTTCGGGGCTACTACGAGTTACAGTTGTACATATGTTTTGGTGTTGTACATGTTGTATAAAGCGGGAACTTGTCCCGACTTACAGTAAATTTTGGTCAATGCTCTTGTTAGAGGCTTTTGTAGACGAATGTAGGTGTTTCAGTGTAAAAGGCATAAGTTGTTTTGACCGGATGGCCTCAACGTCCAGGTTTAATATGTATATATTGTCCCATGTTTTCTGTTATACGTCTTTCAAGTGTTTACGTAATGATGGTGATGCTTATGTTATGCATATGATTGGACATAGAAAAAGGTTGGTTCTCTCGGGCCTTATCGGCTACGGGTGCCAATAATGTCTCGATGGTATTCGGGGCATGACAAAAGTGGTATCAGAGCAGGTCGTTCTAAGGGTGTCTACAAAGCCGTATCTGAGTAGAGTCTTACTTATCGATGTGTTGTGCACCACATTTATAAGTAGGAGACTACGGGACATTTAGGATGTTGTTTTTTCTCTTCATTCTAGATCGTGCAATAGAGCCATAGTTGTAAGTGAAATTATATCTGATCATTGAAATTTATATTTCTTATTATAGTAACAATGCCAATGACATGAAGAGGTCGCGGTAAAAGTAAGAGGATTGATAGAATTGCTGGTGGAGGAACCAGTATACCACCACCTAATCAAGTTAATCAAGGCGATACTGAGCATTACTTTGTGTCACGAGCTTCCTCTACTCCCTCTGTACCAGAAGAGTCGAGTAGGAGAAGCGTAACTGTAGAACCACCAGTCAATACTACGGACCAGGATCTTAGAAATGCAGTTCATATGTTAACACAGTTAATGGCAGCCCAGAATTAAGGACGAGCTGGTCCAATGACATATGATGATGATGCGGCTAGAGTGGCAAGTCGCAGAACCCAAGATTTCCTAAAATTGGACCCTCCTATCTTCACAGGGTCAGATCCAAAAGCAGATCCACAGGACTTCGTGGATCAAATTCAGAGGGCCTTGGAAGTTAGGCATGTGACAGGGGTAGAGGCAGTTGAACTTGCTGCGTACAGGTTGAAAGGAGAGGCAATATTGTGGTATGAGGATTGGAAGAAATCCTGTGACATTGGTGCAAATCCACCTACGTGGGAAGAGTTTAAAGTGGCTTTCCTTGATCATTACTTGCCCTATGAGATCCGTGAGGCATGTGCGGATCAGTTTCTAAATCTCCGTCAAGGAAATTTGAGTGTCAGAGAATATAGCTTGCAATTTAATTCCTTGGCTCGATATGCGCCAAATGTGGTGGCTACGATGACGGATAGAGTCCATCTCTACGTGGACAGACTAGAGCCATATTTGGTAAGGGATTGCACTATTGCGGCCTTGAATAAGGACATGGACATTGCATGAATACAAGCCTTCGCCCAGAAAATGGAAGATCAAAGACATAGGAGAAGAGTGCATGAATTTGACAGTGGACAATCCAAAAGGGCTAGACCTATGGAACCACCTATGATGTCTCAAGGAGGATCTAGGCCTCGTATGTTCCCCAGACCACCTAGACCATCATTTTCTCATTCCATGGTAGGTGCTTATTCTCAGTCTCGAGGGATTAGAGGTGGTTCAGCTGGGCAGAGTAGTGGGGTTCACGGATCACAGGCAGTGGGTTTTCCTCGTCAGCAGTGTCAGCACTGCGGGCGTATTCATTCAAGCACATGTCAGTCAGGGATGAATGTCTGCTTTTGGTGTGGTATGCCGGGACATATAGCGAGTGATTGTCCACAGCGGAGCATGGATGGTATAGCACGACCGGCTGGGTCGGCTGTTGCATCATCAACATCGGTTCCTTCACTGGGCCAAGGGGTGTAAACTATTGGTCGTGGTAGAGGTGCCAGAGGAGCAGCCAGTACTAGCGGAGTCCAGAATCGCACTTATGCTTTGGTGGACCGCCAGAATTCAGAGGCTTCCCCTGATGTCGTCACAGGTACATTATCCATATTCTCACATAATGTATATGCACTAATTGACCCAGGTTCTACGTTTTCCTATGTTACCCCATTGGTTGCTGCAAAATTTGCAAAGGCACCAGAATTATTAATTAAATCAATTAAAGTGTCTACACCGGTTGGTGAATATATTGTTGCAAAGAGAGTATATCATAACTATGTGGTAACGGTGTGTGGTAATGATACGTTGGCCAATCTCATTGAATTAGGCATGGTGGATTTTGATGTGATCATGGGGATGGATTGGTTGGCCTCTTGTTATGCTACGGTAGATTGCCGGGCCAAGAAAGTGCAATTTTGTTTTCCGCAAGAAAATGTTCTTGAATGGCAGGGTAAGGTAGGGGCACCACGAGAGAGATTTATTTCCTATTTAAAAGCCAGGAAAATGATTTCTAAGGGTTATATATGCCATCTAGTACGGGTGAAAGATAATGATGTGGAACCACTAACTCCGCAGTTGGTTCCAGTGGTCAATGAATTTCTAGACTTGTTCCCAGAGGATCTTCCAGGCTTACCCCCAGAACGGGAAGTAGAATTTGGCATTGATGTGATTCCAGGCACTCAGCCTATTTCTATTCCTCCATATAGAATGGCTCCAGCAGAATTTCGTGAATTGAAGGAGCAATTGAAAGATTTGTTGGACAAAGGCTTCATTAGGCCTAGTATGTCTCCGTGGGGTGCACCGGTGTTATTTGTACGGAAGAAAGATGGCACTTTAAGAATGTGCATTGACTATCGGCAATTGAATAAGGTAACAATCAAGAACAAATATCCCCTCCCTCGAATTGATGATTTGTTTGATCAGTTACAGGGTGCCAAGTGTTTTTCAAAGATCGACTTGAGGTCGGGTTACCATCAAGTCAGAGTTAGAGAAAAAGATGTGCCCAAGACAGCTTTCCGAACATGGTATGGTCATTATGAATTTTTAGTTATGTCATTTGGACTAACAAATGCACCAGTTGTGTTCATGGATTTGATGAATAGGGTGTTTAAGCCATTTCTAGACGTGTTCATCACGGTATTTATAGATGACATCCTAGTTTATTCCAGAACATCGGAGGACCATGCTAATCACTTACGACAGGTGCTACAGATTCTTCGTAAGCCTAAGTTGTATGCCAAGTTCTCTAAGTGTAAGTTTTGGTTAAAATCAGTTGTATTCTTGGGCCACATTGTGTCAAATGAAGGTATACAGGTTGATACACAGAAGATTGAAGCAGTGAAAAATTTGCCAAGACCTACGACACCCACAGAGATTCGTAGTTTTCTTGGACTGGCAGATTATTATAGAAGATTTGTGGAAGGTTTTTCCTCTATTGCACACCGTTAAAAAAGCTTACACATAAGGCAGTAAAATTTCAGTGGAATGATGCGTGCGAGAAAAGCTTCCAAAGGTTGAAAGATAAATTAACTTCCACACTAGTTTTAGTGCTTCCCGAAGGTACTGAAGGTTATGTAGTGTATTGTGATGCTTTCGGGGTTGGCCTCGGATGTGTATTGATGCAACACGGTAATGTCATAGCATATGCCTCACGATAGTTGCGGCCACACGAGAAAAATTATCCCACATATGATCTTGAATTAGCAGCGGTGGTCTTTGCTTTAAAGATATGGCGTCATTATTTATATGGAGTTCATGTTGATATCTATACGGATCACAAAAGTTTGCAATATCTCTTTAAGCAGAAGGAACTCAACTTGAGGCAACGAAGGTGGTTAGAGCTTTTAAAAGACTATGACATTGACATTCTTTATCACCCAGGCAAAGCAAATGTAGTAGCTGATGCATTGAGCCGTAAGGCAGTAGAAAGCACTAGTGGTCAGTTGAATGAAAAGCATGAGATAATCAAAGATTTGAATAAATTAGCCATCTTGGGAGTTCGCCTTATTGAATCCTCAAATGATAGAGTTATTGTGCAGAATGCAGCAGAATCCTCCTTGATAGCTGAAGTGAAAGAGAAGCAATTTGCGGATTCTATTTTATTGCAGCTAAAGGAAAATGTGCAGCAGAATTTAACCAAGGCATTTGATATTACACCGGAAGGGTGCTTCAATGTAAAGGGAGATTATGTGTACCGGACGTAGATGAGCTGAGGACACGAATAATGAAAGAGGTGCACCATTCGCGTTATTCTATTCATCCGGGTGCTACTAAAATGTACCATGAATTGAAAGAAGTGTATTGGCGGGGAAATATGAAAAAGAACATTGCGGAATTTGTCGCGCAATGCCCAAATTGTCAACAAGTGAAAGTGGAACATCAGAAACTGGGAGGTTACATGCAATATATCATTCTTCCAGTCTGGAAATTGGATATGATTAATATGGATTTCATTACAGGTTTGCCTCGTACATTGCGGAAGTTTGATTCTATCTGGGTCATAGTGGACAGGCTTACCAAATCAGCGCATTTCCTACCAGTCAAGACGACCTATACAACTGAAGTTGTATGTGAAAGAGATAGTACGATTGCATGGCATTCCACTTTCTATTATATCAGACAGAGGAGCACAGTTCACAGCACACTTTTGGAGATCTTTTCAGCAGAGTCTGGGTACACGGGTGAATTTGAGTAAGGCTTTCCATCCTCAGATTGATGGACAAGCAAAATGTACTATTCAGATACTTGAAGATATGCTACGAGCTTGTACGTTAGATTTTCAAGGCAGTTGGGATGACCATTTGCCTCTTATTGAATTTGCTTACAACAATAGCTATCATTCAAGTATTAAAATGGCACCTTATGAAGCCTTGTATGGAAGGAAGTGTAGATCACCAATTGGATGGTTTGAAGCGGGTGAAACTGTTTTACTTGGACCCGATATTGTTTATCAGGCTATGGAGAAAGTTAAAGTGATCCAACAGCGATTACAAATGGACCAAAGTCGTCACAAGTCATATACCGATGTTCGAAGAAGAAGGCTTGAATTCTCCATAGGCGATTGGGTATTTTTAAAGGTGTCACCGATGAAAGGGGCAATGCGGTTCGAAAACAAAGGGAAATTGAGTCCACGTTACATAGGCCCATATGAAATTATTAGAAGATTTGGGAAAGTTGCGTATGAATTAGCACTACCTCAAGAACTTTCCTCAGTCCACCCGGTATTTCATGTTTCGATGCTTCGAAAATGCATAGGAGATCCTTGTCGTATCATTCCAGTAGAGTATGTCCAAGTTACGGAGGATCTTACTTATGATGAGGTACCCATTGCTATTCTAGATCGACAAGTAAAGAGGTTGAGGAATAAAGATGTCGCATCCGTAAAAGTCCTTTGGAGAAATCAACACGTAGAGGAGATCACATGGGAAGCGGAAGAAATGATGAAATCCAAGTATCCCCATCTATTTCAAATGGACCATGAAGTTCAAAGTTCGGAGGTGGAATAATAACAAGTAAGTATTTAAGAGCATTATGTGTATATGTATACGTATGTTAAAGAAGAGATGCATTTGTCGTAATTGAAGCGATACTATTAACATTCGAGGATGAATGTTTCTTAGGGGGGAAGAATGTAACACCCCGTACATTCCCAAACCTACTTGATGACATTGAATAATGCTTACTTAGGTGTAGAGGGATAGAAGTATGTATTTGGTAGTTTGAAAGATGAGAAAAATTGAAATTTGGCCTTGTACATATGACTAGCCTTTCATAGGAAGTGTTTTGTGATTTCGTGGAGCATTTGGGTAATACCCCGTGCACATTGTAACCTCATTTGGTGACTTGGAGTCATGTTTACGTGATGATTAAGATCACTAAGTAAGTATTTTGTAGTGTTTTGATAAGGTATTGGACGATATGAAAGTATTGGAGAAATGGCCGAAAAATTCAGCAAGGTGCTGAAACTTGCACCACTACCCTATTTCAAGGGGTGTGGCGCAAGACCCTGAATTTATAGAGGGTGTATTTCTTGCGCCACTGCCTTTCTTTGCAGCAGTGGTGCAAGGCACAAAAAATGTGCCCTTCCCGCGCTCGTTTCGTAATACAATTCTACGTCGATTCTTATAGGGTTTCTTTTGGTTCTTTAGAGTTCTTTGAGCATTGTTAAAGATTCAAATACTTCAATACACTCCTACATACTCCTACATGATCAAATCATGAAACATGAATAGTTATCCAAAATGTCTAATGAAGCCATCGGCGACTAGAATTCCTATTTTTGCGACCGAGACGACGAATGAGAATCTCGTAAGAGAATATTGTCGTGACATTATGGAATTATGTAAACATGAGATATCTGGTGAATAATACATGAAAGTTTATGGGTTAAATGGATATGTGTTATTGGGCCCAAATTTAGGCCCAAAATGGAATTAAAAGACATGGCCCAAAGTGCAAAATGACCCATTCTTCCACTTTGACCACATTTAATGCCAAAGGAATGGCTAAGTATGACTTGGGGTCTATATAAAGGCCCCAAAATAAGATTTTTAATCATCCAAAACTCTCATGCCTTTAAGATATTTTCTCAAATATTTCTCTAGTTCCAAATCCTAAAGCAAAATAATTCCTTGGGACTCTTTGGACAAGATCATCCTATTCCAAGCCTTGGTAAGTATTTGTTCTCATGGATTAACATATTATATGCATGGTATATTATGTATATTATGATATTTGTGTTGGCAAGGTGGTGAATAGTGTATTTTTGCTTTTGGTGCAAGATGTGCTATCTTGGTGATTTGAACTTGAATTAGGACTTGTGCCTTTGATGAAAGAGCATGGTATGGACAAAATATGAACTTGTATGGTGTTATTTTTTGTACTAAACTTGTTATTGTCTATAAGTGGAAATTGTGGGATTTTGGCCGATATGTGTTATGAGTTGTATTAAGGTAATTTGATGGATTATTTGTGATGTGGTATGGATAAGAAAGTTTAAAGGAGAAGTGTTGTGGTGAAATGTGTCAATTATCATGTATTAGTCAATGTTGGGAATATTATGGAATTTTTAGAATAATATTTTATCTATGGTTTTGTCAAGGGGAAATGGCATGTTTAAAGGCAAACATGTAACTCAGTGACATTGTATTCATTTGTAACGTAATTGGTGGTTAATGTGAATTTCGTTATATATTTGTGTTGTAGAGTGACACATAAAGAAGGAGCGGGACTATTGTATATGCCTCTAGGATTATATATTCGTATTGTGAATCCAAGGGTATGTAAGGTTACTCTGTCCGTATCATTCTGCAGCAAATAGTATTCATATTGACTTTACGCTTGTCCTATTCTGAAATGTGCTAAGGTATGTTTGAGTACGGGTGGCAGCTTTAGGGGCAAAATGCCTAGCTCAAGCCGATCCCGAGATTATTGGATCAGGGGGCAGCTTTGGGGGCGAAAGCCTAGCTCAAGCCGATCCTGACAGGGGGCAGCTCTAGGTGTGAAAACCTAGCTCGAGCCAAACCTGATATGTTGATTTTTGGGTGGCAGGTCTAGGGGCATAAGCCTAGCTCGACCCGATCCCGATGCATTGATTTATGGTGGCAGTTCTAGGGGAATAAGCCTAGCTTGACCTGATCCCAACATGATTATATTTTATGTAAAGACCCACTGATTAGTCGGGGCCCGGGTACATTGTGACATATGTATTGACAAGCAAGCGTTGAATGTAAATAAAGTAATGAATGTAATGAAAGCAATACACATGGTTTCCAAAATGTAGAGTGGTGACTTACTCACATTGATTAGTCATTTGTATTGAGTTCATTGATATGTTAATGTGTTATATAGTTTCATTTGAGCCTTACATACTCAGTACTTATTCCGTACTGACCCCTCTTGGGGAATTTACCTTACTTACTGCAGGCGCAAGTACTAGTAGGCCTCCACAGTAGGTTGCCAGTTGTTGCAGATCTTTGGTGAGCTCCAGTTAGTTCGGGGCTACTCCGAGTCACAGTTGTACATATGGTTTTGGTGTTGTACATGTTGTATAAAGCGGGAACTTGTCCCGACTTACAGTAAATTTTGGTCAGTGCTCTTGTTAGAGGCTTTTGTATATGGATGTGGGTGTATCAGTGTAAAAGGCATAAGTTGTTTTGACCGGATGGCCTTAACGGCCAAGTTTCATATGTATATATTGTCCCATGTTTTTTGTTATTCGTCTTTCAGGTTTTTACGTAATGGTGGTGATGCTTATGTTATGCATATGATTGGACATAGGCAAAGGTTGGTTCTCGTGGGCCTTATCGGCTACGGGTGCCAATCATGTCTCGATGGTATTCGGGGCGTGACATATGTGATTTTTCGGGAATGTTTTTCAACATAAAGATATTTTAGATTGTTACATGTAAACCTAAATGGCTTTCCACATTTGTTTAAGTAATATCCTCTAGTAAGTTTTCTCTTCTCCTGAGCCTTGAGTTACTAACCCCTATCTTGGATCTAAGATTAACTTTCCTGGATTATTTGCTCAAGCTATTAAGTGAAGGTTGATAGATCCAAGTCTCTGTTGTTTATTCCCTTTTCCCATACATTACCTCTCATTTCATAGCGAGTAAAGATAAGGGGAGTTTGAGTGTAGGCCTCCGTTAGAAAGCAATCATGCCAAAGGAAACAACAATATATCGATGAACACTATTTGAGAATCACCTCATACTATGAACAATACTTTGTTAATTTGTCATGGTGACCACAACCCTATTTGTTATGTTTAGCTACTCATAATTGCAAGAACATAAGAAGAATTTTGAGAAGAAAGCATAATTATAAACTTACAAGAATAAGATGAAAACTCCAAAATCTCACTTTGATTTAAACCCTAAAAGTTGAAGTTTGTAATTTTACGAACAAGAATATGCCTTGAAATAATAAACCTTATAGGAGTATTTATAGATAAAATAAAAATCTATCCTAAACACACAAGGATTTGCTGAGTCGGTGCCTCGAACAAAGGAAAGTACGATCGTGGTTACATCCCACGATCATCCTTGAAGCTTGTAGGATTGCTCATGAATTTGTCAATTTTCATATCTTGACTGGTATGATGCTTAGCACAAGCTTATGGAATTATTGTATGATCTTGGCTTCCTCTCATAGCATCAACTTTTGATTTTTCACTTTGTAGGACACTTCTCCCGTGATCCTCAGTACGATCTCATGGTATCATCCCACGATCATGAGATCCTCTTCACACTTTACATCTGCAACTTTTAATTATGGACTCCCTTCCTATCATTAGTTGTACGATCGTGACATCTTGGTACGATAGTGGGAATCTTTGTCTGATAATCAACTCCCAGGTTCAATCCACAATAACTATGGTACGACTGAGGTTAGATCCCACGATTGTGAAATGTCTCTATTTGATGCATGTAAGTCCAAGAATATACACTTTCCTTCTCCGAACCTGCTTGACCTGCAAATACCACAAAACCACCTCATATCCACATAGAAATGACTTTGTACCTGCAAATATTCTTAGTTTTAAGCGTCGAAAGTGTCATAAGTTCATGGTACACCACTGTGTCATAAGTTTAAAGAGCATCTAGTACAACTCCGACAGACTAAAAATACATGATTTTTTCTCTAAAAGTAAATAAAGATAAAACTAAGATAAGAAGAGGTCTGAAATCTTCCCCGAACTCTGGAGCTCACCATTACCTCAAATATCCACAAAGAATAGCACACTATAAGCCACCGTGGGTCACACTAGTACTAGAATCTGCACCAAAGAGGCACAAAAGTAGGAGTGAGTATGGTCCACTTCTACTCAGTAAGTATCATAGGCCGACTGAGCAAAGTAGAAAAGTAAACAAGTAAAAGATTCTATGAGCACGTTCCACCTGAACACAGAAAAGTTCCCAAATGGTAGCTCACACTGTCTCCGCTAACACCTTTACAATATAAACTCTAAAGTGGAAATTATACATGAAATTTACAAATCGCGAATCTAAGTAAACGACAACAAACACATAAAGGAATACAAATGATGCAATATAATGCAAAGCAATGATAGTGGGATAGTGAATGATTGAAAACCATCGTATGACTTTCTGTAAATACCTTCAGAGCCTTAGCGCTTCTAAGACAGGTCTCATAGGGGGTTCGCAACTCGTATACTTTCTGAAATCTCAATCCCAATCTCAATCAACATTGTTGGCTAATGTTCATGACAATGGTTTTTATAAAGTGTTTCATTTTCTCTCAAAATCAGTATTTTTCAGTGGTACCAGTGTCTCATGAATACATTTTTTTGAAATAAAGATGTGATGCTCACAACCAATCAGTATGAAGATGATAATCAATTCAATACATATATAAATGAGCCCAGAATCAACTCAATATGTCAGTAATTCATGATATTAGCCCTCGCTTGGCACCACTAAAATGAATTGTCAAGAATGACATCAATAATATCATTTCAAAACCCCTTACTCGGGCATTACTGTAATAGATAAGGCAAATAATGATGAAATAAGGACTAAAATATCTATTCAAGCCCCCACACAGGCATTACAACAACAATAATGGGTTTTAATGCTACAATAAGTCCTACAAATATCAGATAAAGACCCCAATCAGGCATCACAACAATAGTATCTATTAAGTCAACAACAATATAAAAATAAGCCCCCACACGGGCACACAATAACAATAATTATCTCGAAATCCAACTCCCACGACAAATTCTATAACACACCGTGCCTTCCATACCCTATTTGAATATGTTGAACAATGTATACTTAAGTGTCTAAAGCCACAATAATGTATTTTTTCATGTTATTGACAAGAAAATTGAAATTCGGCCTCGTACATGTGATTAGCCCTTCGTAGGAGGTGTTTTGTGATTTTCGTGGAGCATTTGTGGGGTTAAAAATTAGGCTAGTAGGAACTCCAAACAAATTATATTAAGGTTAATAAGTAATTTAAAGAATAGGACTTGAAGTATCTAACCAAACCCACGAAGAAAAGTCGAAGAAACAAAAAATTGAAAAAAAAGGGGGAGGGGCGTGCCAGACCGCTCTGGGCTGAAATTTTCAGCCCAAAGGCAGTAAGGAGGCGCGCCAGGCAGCGTTCCAGGCCGCCCCTGCGCACCTTTCACAAGCTGAAATTTTTCTAAGCCTTTTGGGTGTTCGGGGCCGTGCGGGGGTGCTTTTCGCCCAATTTATTTTGCGATTATTAGTCTCTAAAGATGAATTTTGAATTATTATATAATTACTCCATGTTGGTATGCCTAAACTTGGGCGTTGTTGACATCTAAATTACGTTTTTACCCTTTGAGGTCAAAGTGAGCCATGATTGGCTAGAATTGCCTATTTGGAGATTGAGGCTACGAAATAAGTCTCGTGAGTTAAATGTTGACGTGTAACTTATGAAATTATTTAAACGTGAGATATATTATGAATTACACCTTGAATTTGATGGGCTAAGTTAATATGTGTTAATGGGCTCAAAGGAAGGCCCAAAATGAATTAAAAGGCATGGCCCAATGGGTCAAATGACCCATTCTTCCATTTGACCAAGTAATACACCTCAATTATTGAGTCAAGTGAGGTGTATTGAAGTAATTTGATGGCATAATTGTGATGTTGTGGTGATGGAGAAGTGTAAAGTATGACCTTGGTGTGACATGAGCTTGGTTATAATGTATTGGTCAATGTATGGAATATTGTGGAATTATTGGGATAATAAATTCATAAATGATATCTGGTTAATGTTGGGCATGTTGTGGTATTATTGATATGACCATGCCGTAAATGGTATTGTAGAGGAAGAAATGACATTTTCGAGCCAAACATATGACTTATTGTTATTATATGCCATTGTAAGGTAATTGGTGGTTAATGTTGGTTTCATATGCATTTGTGTTGTAGAGTGAAACATAAGGAAGGAGCGGGACATTGTATGCACATCTAAGAGTATATATTTGTATTGAGAATACAAGGTATGTAAGGTTACTCTCTCCGTATTTTTCTGCAGTACGTGGTATTCACATTGACATAGCACTTGTCCTATCCCAAAATGTGCTAAGGTATCTTATATCCGGTTACCAATTGTCAATATGACATGTTTCCTACTCATTGATCAATTGTGATATCACATGTTTCATATTCATTGATAATGTTCCAAAAGCCCCATAAGGTTGTGTTCCAAAGTTCCAATAGTGGTTATACTCATGTACCTTGTTCATTGATTATTGTCTGATGGTTCCAATAGTGTTACGTTTTCAATAATGTTCATTCACATGTCTTTCACTCATTGGTTATTATTCTAAGCTTCCAACAACGTTATGGCTACAAAAGTATCAATATCTCATAAGTAAAGTGTATCCTATTTTCGGGTATCAATTATGGTTCATCACATGTTCTTTATACATTGATAAATTGCCATTCATTTATCTCTTATGCATTGGCTAATGTTCCAAGGATTCCATGGTTCCAATAAGGCTATGTTCCCAACAATGTTAAGTTCCAAAGTTCAAAGTGATGTTATGACTTCCAAAGTGCCAATCTCTTATATTTAAAGAAAGGTAATGTGAAGTAAAGGGAAAAGTAATGCATATGTGGTTAATGATTGATTTAAGGGTGGCAGCTCTAGAGGCATAAGCCTAGCTCGAGCCGATCCCGAGAATTTTTGTATCAGGGGAAAGCCCTAGAGGCGAAAGCCTAGCTCGGGTCAAACCTCACAGGGGGCAGCTCTAGAGGTAAGAACCTAGCTCGAGCCGAACCTGCTGTATTGATTTATGGGTGGCAGCTCTAGAGGCATAAGCCTAGATCGAGTCGATCCCAGGGTGGCAGCTCTAGAGGCATAAGCCTAGCTCGAGCCGATCCCAACATAACGATATGTTATGTAAAGACCCACTGATCAGTTGGGGCCCGGGTACAGAATAGCACAGACAAAGATGAATATGTACAGAAGTAAAGAATCAAAGAACGTAATGAATGCAATGAACCTAATATACATGGTTCCAAATGCAATGGTTTATTTGCATTGATTATTATTGTGTTTAACTCCAATGAAGTCTTTATGTTATACACAGTTTCTATGGCATTGCATACTCAGTACATTCTTCGTACTGACCCCTTTGGGGGCCTTACTTTACTTGCTGCAGGCACAGGTATTAGTAGACCTTCACTGTAGTCTACGCTATTTCAACAGATCATTGGTGAGCTCCAGTTGTTTCGGGGCTTCCTAAGTCACTATGTACATTTGTTTGGTGTTGTCTTGACACTGTATGTATGTATAGAGCGGGGGCTTGTCCCGACCCTAAGATTGGTTTTGGTTATGTATCTGTAGAGGCTTTATAGATGTTGTGGAAAACGTGAAGGGTATGTAAGAGACATATGTTTTGTCATGATGGCCCCAACGGCCAAGTTTCATAATTATTATATATGTTCCATGAATTCCGCTATTGACATTTTATATTCATTTGAGATAGTGTTGTATATTGAGTAGCATGCATAAGAGTGTACATGAGCAAAGATTGGTTCTCTCGGGTCTCAACGGCTACGGGTGCCAGTCCGGCCCGAATGGGATTCGGGTAGTGACAAAAGTGGTATCAGAGCAGGTCATTCTAAGGGTGTCTACAAAGCCGTGTTTGAGTAGAGTCTTGCTTATCCATGTGTTGCGCGCCACATTTATAAGTAGGAGGCTATGAGACATTTAGGAGTTGTTTCTTTTCTTCATTCTAGATCGTGTAATAGAGCCAAGGTTGTAAGTGGAATCATATGTGCTCAATGATAGTGGTTTTCCTTTACAGAGAAGTTGTAGGCGAAACCATAACTGACCATGGGGTTTGTTTTTCTTGTGTGTTTGATTAGAAATGCCAATGGCAAAAGAAGGTTGGGGAAACAGAAAGGAGATAGACAGGATTGCTGTAGAAGGAACCAGTAGAGCACCACCTGAGCAAGTTGATCAAGGTGGGGCTGGAAATGAGTTGGTATCACAGGTTCCTCCTACTCTTTCAATTCCAGAGGAATTGTCCAATAATGCTATTGTGCAAGATTTAATGAGTGCGGTGCACATACTGACCCGTGTAGTTGATGCACAAACTCAAAGACGAGTGTTGGAGCAGCAAATGGTGGAACAAAGGCAAAAGAGAAGTACACAAGACTTTGATGAAGGGTCGTCAAAAAGGGTTAGACCCGAGGGGCAGTTCATGGCGTCCCAAGGAGGATTTGGGCCTCGAATTTTACACAGACCACCTAGGCCATTATTTTATCAGCCTATAGCAAATGTTCCCCCTCTATTCCAAGGGTTTAGAGGCAACCAGTTTGGGCAAAGACGTGAGATTCAGGGTCCACAGACAGTGGGGTATCGAGGGAAAGAAAGAAGGAATCAATCAGGGTTTGTTTGTCAGTTGTACAAGTGATGCAGGAAATTTCACGCAGGTGAATGCTGGTTTGGAACAAATGTTTGTTACTGGTGTGGTATGCCGGGACATGTGAGGAAAAGGTGTCCACAAAAGAGCACGAGTGGTATGGTACGACTTATGAGACCAACTATCGCATTGCCATTATCGATGCCTCCCCCAGGTAGAGGTGTACAGCCTACGAGGCGCGATAGGGGTTTTAGAGGAGCAGCTAGTTCAAGTGGGGCCCAAGACGGTATGTATACCTTAGCGGATCCACGGAATGTGGAGTCTTCTCCTAATGCAGATACAGGTACATTATTAGTATTTTTACATAAAGTCAATGCATTGATTGATTCGGGTTTTACCCTATCATATGTTACGTTATTAATTGTTGACCAATTCGAAGGAACACCAGAATTGCTAGTTATGCCATTTGAAGTCTTTACAATAGTGGGTGCATATATCATAATTAAAAGAATGTTCTTGCATAGAAGGGTAATGTTGGAGCACCTAGAGGTGAAGTTATTTCCTATCTTCAGGAAAGGAAAATGAGACCCAAAGGGGTACATATGTCACTTGGTACTAGTGAGGGATACTAATGTGAAACCACCAACTGTTCAATCAGTTCCGGTGGAAATGCATTCCTCGAGGTATGAGTTGATATTACTGTGGTGTCAGGTACTCAGCCTAGTTTTATTTGTACAACATGGCACTGGTAAAGTTACGGTAATGAAAAGAGAAAGTAAAAGATGTGATGAACAAGGGATTCATAAGACCTAGTACGACCCTTGGGGTGCATCAGTGTTCATTGTACGAAAACAAAATGACACATTAAGAATGTGTATTTACTATCGGCAAGGGAATAGGGTGACAAGTAAGAATCAGTAGCTTCTCCCCAGAAGTGATGATTTATTTTGATCGGTCTTTCTAACGATTAACCTAAGATCGGGTGAGCATCAACTAAGGGGCGGAGAAACCAAATATACTCAAGATACCCTTTCGAAAAAAGTATGGCCGATATGAATGCGTAGTTATGACACCAGTTGTGTTTGTGGGCGTGAGAAATAGGGTGTTCAGGCCATTCTAAACAAATTCGCGATAGTGGTTTTAGGTACTATTTTGGGTTACTCACAATCACCGAAAAAAAAGAGACCATGCTAATCACTTGTGATAGGCGTTATGGATTCTTCGTGACCTTAAGATGTAGGCAAGTTCTTGAAATGCAAGTTTGGTCACAATCTGTATCATCTTTAGAACACATTGTATCAGATGAAGAAATACGGATTAATATACACAAAAGAATTGGTCAAGACTCACGACACCTACGGAAAGGCATAACCTCCTTGAGTTGGCTAGTTATTACAGAAGAATAAAGGCTTCCTTTCATTACCTTTAACAAAGCTAACACACAAAGTAAATAAGTTTTCAACAGAATGATGTATGTGAGAAACGTTTATGAGAGTCGCAAGATACACTGACTCGTATACCTGTGCTAGTACCTCCCAAAGGTGCCTAAGTGTATGCAGCGTATTGTGATGTTCTAAAAGTTAGTGTGGGGTGTGTATAAATGCAGCATGACAATGTGATAGCGTATGGCTTAAGACAGCTGCGTCTACATAAGATAAGTTATCCCACATATAATGTTAAGTTAACAGTTGTGCCAATTGCTTGTAACTGATGGCACCACTACTTGTATAGCATTTCAAGTGAAAGAATTATAATGTCAACTGTGGAAGAATTTTCATGGGTAGTTGAGATGAAGGAAAAACAATATGTAAATTATTTTTTTTTAGTTCAATGGAAATGGAAAAAAAAATAAAAAATGTGTACAGCAAAGTTCGACAAAGGTATTTGAGAAAACACAAGGGGGAGTACTTTAACATCAATGTAGATTGTGTGTACCGGGTATAGACAAGTTAAGGAAAATGAATTACGACAGAAGAACGTCATTCACAGTATTTCATTCACTTGGAAGCAACCAAAATGTACCATGGTGTAGCAGAGATGTCTTGGTAAGGATACTTGAGAAGCACATTGTAGAACTTGTAGCTCAATGTCCAAGCGGTCACTGATCGACAGTGTGGCATCAGAAAATACCATTAGTGTATTTTGTGACGTTTATTTGCTTAGTTTGACCACTAATTCAGTCACGCGCTCAGTGCGCGTGTACTCATATTTAGGTCCAGCTGTGCAAATAAATGTCACAAAAATACACTTATAAATAGTACAGGGGGGTCATAGAACCCCCACAAAGTTTGGGCGTGTAACAGCAAATTTCCCCAAAGTTTGGGTATATTTCGAACCCTTTTCCCTATTATTTTTAAAAACTCTAGTGTGTTTAAATATGAGGATGTAAATAGTAATACAATTCATTAGTTAGGGTGTATTGGACCTCATTCTAATCATTTTTCCACATTATGTTTGGATAGTAAGATATTAATCGATCCATCCGAGCCTATGGAAGAGTGTAAGGATGAGGAAAAATATGTCTATATTCTTGAATTTGTCATGCCAAAGTCTAAAAATTACATTCCTCACTTAAGGGCCAAGAATTGCAATATGCCACATCTATTGCTTGGTTCCTTTACTTTTATACCACCGCCCCTTGAGCGTAGTAGAAAATTAGAAAATAAATTAGGGGTGAAATTTATAAGTTCAAAATGGAAGGAAAAGTGGGAGGCAACCCAACTAGTAGTTTAACTTTTTTTTTTTTTTTAATATCACTTTTTTTCTTTTTCTTTTTTGTTTTGTTTTGTTTTGTTTTTGCAGATTTAGGGGAAGTCTGAGTATCCAAATTTAAAGCTAAGGAGCATGTTTGAACTTAAGTGTGGGATGCGCGCAATCATTGATGAAAATTGAAGAAACATGTTGCTAGCTAGGCCCTAAAGGGTCTCAGGAAGTATCTTTAACCCTCGTTTTACTTTATTTATTGCTTTAGGGACAATGCATGATTTTAAGTGTGGGGTGGAATATCTTCCAATATTTGTTAAGGGTAAAGTATGTTATACGTTTTTATATTGATTTATTTTTAGTTTAAAAATAAAAAAAAGATAGAGAATTTTTATTTTTATTTATTTTTTAATTTTTTTTTGAAAAAATAAAAAAAAAATACAACAGATTTTACTTTTATTCTTTAGATTAAAATTTTTTTTTTCTTTTAATCTTTAGTTGAGCATACTTTGCCCACCCCTTGGTTTTTATTTTTGGTTCTTTTCCGAGGGGGGGCCCTTTGAACCGTATTATTTTGTTTTAGGAATAAATTTTTTGGAGTGAAAAGAAAAGATTTTTTTTATTTGGTTGATACTAGCAATTTAGGTCTAATTTTGAGTAGTACTTTTCTGTGACTGTTTGAGTATAAATAAAATAATAGACCTTTTGACACCTAGGCTCATGGTTGTGACTCTGTATATAGCTTATTCTTATTTTTGTAGTTTGCTATGACCCTATTTGTCTTAGAAGTGGAATTGATCCATCTTGATTGATACTTGTGCCATGTGCGGTGAGGATATTTTTACATATATTCCAAGTTTTGCATCTTAGTGTAGAACTTGTCCTGCATGTTTTTGAAGCGAAATAAAAAGTATTGCTTTGTTTAGAATATGATACTAGGCTTTCTTTGAAATGTCTTGAAATTTTTTGTAGCCATATTTTTACCTTGATCTATTTTTTTTGAATCCCTAAATTTTGCACCATGCTTCCTTGAGCACTGTAGCATAGATTGTGTTTGAAATTGTTAAATTTGAAGATAGGAGATGGTTGAGTGTAAAAGGTGATCAATGCAAGCTCTAAAGTGATGAAAAGACCCTCTTTGAAAGAATGTGACATGAAATAAAAAAGAGAAAAAAAATCAAAATATTCTTGATATGATGAGAAATACTAGTGAAAATAATTGATGAAGAGGGGGCTGAAAAAAAAATAAAGTGATGAAAATAATGGGTGATGAAGTTTAAAAAATGCAAAGTGCTTAGGGAAGTGTAAGTCACTATTATATAGTTTTTCTACCCGTCCCCTAGCCAACATTACAACTCGTTAAAGTCCTATTTGATTTTATTCAAGTATGCTTAATTAGCGGAGATGTACATAATGGGCAAGTCTATGGTTCTTTGTGCATACTTGTGAATTCATTATGAGTGTGAGAGTTGTTCTTTAATGTTAAGTCCTTAAATTATATTCGATCTTCTGAATTGAGTGTGTGGACGATTTCTTCTTATGAGGGCACTTGTTTCATGATAGATAGGTGATGTTATTAGCTTTCTTTGACACAAATAGGTCAGCAATCTTAAATTTGATTTAGTTAGAGTCCATCTTTGAGGTTAGGATGTTAGAGGTTTGTTGTTTGTTTGTATTTCTTGCGCAATGATCGGAAAGTGTACTTAATGTTGTGAATTGTTATATGGTCTAATTGTTTGTATCAATCAAAGTCGTGGCATTCCTTGATTTGATTAATTGAGATAAGCTTTAAGGCTTGCTCGAGGACGAACAAAAGTCTAAGTGTGGGGTGTTGATGTGTGGCAAAAATTACATATATTTAGTCGTTATTTATCTTATATTTAATATTTTTATTTGTCCTTTTGAGCATTGATTTTATGAATTATGCTTAATATTATATTTTTATTTGTACGAATAAATTAGTGTGAAGATGAAGAAATTTCGAGTAAAAACGAAATTAAAATCGAAAAGTTATATAAGGAAATCAAGCAAGCAGCTTAATGAAATAATTGTAATATAATATTAATATTTTTATATTTGAATTGCATGCGGAATTGAAATTGAAGAAAGAGACATACTTGCAACTTGTCTTATTTTGAATAGGAATTAGCAAAAAGGGTTCGCAGGCAAAGGACGTCCGTCGACCAATTGGACTGGGTTTTATTTTCCCAGTCCATTTTGGACTCAGTTATTTTATTATGGGGTTTTTCTTGCACCTATAAATATTCTAACTTTTGATAGTTATTAGAACATTGAAACCTTGGAGAGGTAACTTGTAAAATTTTTTAGAGAAAGCTTGGAGCCGCCGTGGAGGCCGGAGAGAATTGGTTTATTCTTTTCTTCTCCATCTTTATTAATTTTTCTTTGAAAATTCAAGATTCCGGATTTATTCTACTCAATTTGTAAGTTCAGAATTATGATTTTGTCTATGATTTCTAATTGTGATTTTAAAGTCATGAGTAGCTAAATACCAAAACTAGGATTGTGGGAACCATGATGAATTAACAAAGTAGGTTAAAATACATAGTAATTTTTGGAACAATGTGAATGAATGTATTGTTATTTCCTTCGTTGTGATTGCTCTTCTAACGGTTGCAAATGTTAGAAACTCACCTGTCTTCTAAACTTTTCCGAGAGAGAGGTTGAGATTAGGAAAAGGGAATAACAACAGAGATTTGAAGCTATCAAACTTCATCTAATAACTTAAGCCTTAGCGGGAATAATTATCTAAGATCTAGGACAAGGGTTAGTAGTGCAACACTCGGAGACCGAGAGGAGAAGAGTGAAATTTGTCTAACCAAGGTCGAGAGACGTTTAGATGAACCTAACTTGTTAGATTTTGCATGCAATGCATCGGAATAGATCACTAGTATGCAGAACCTACGGATTTATGAAGTCATGGGCAACACAATCCTAGTTCATCATTCTCATTGACTTTCTCAACATAAATTGATCTTTGTTTGCTTGTTACTTCAAACTAAAAATTGTTACTTGTTCTTTTAAATCCCCCCATTGAAAATAAACGACTAAAAGTCTAAATAACCACATTGACCTAGATTCTAACCATAGTCCTCGTGGGATCGACCCCAACCTAGTTGGGTTCTATATTTGATACAGCGGCCGCATTATACTTTTTTGAAGGTATATTTTGGGCGATATCAGTCTCACACCCCTTAGAGGTTACTACACAAGATTGGTACACCCGATCAACCACTAAAGAATCTCCTACTGGGATAGAAACATGAATAGTCACAATAAGAGACTCGCATACAACATCTAAACTAGTAGTAAAATGTATATACATATAGGAGAAGGTAGACCCATGGTCTAATTACACAAAAGATAAATGGTGAAAAACAGAAATGATACATATTATGCCTGCATCAGGGGCCTCTACCTCAGGTCTCCCAATTATAGCATAACACTGACCACACTCTCTCCCAGACACATCGACTCTACATCCACTACTATGAGCTCTTCGAGCTCTATCTCGACCACCTCTACTACCACCCCTTCCACTACGTGAATTATCTTTTACTGTAGATATATGAGTAGCTGAGAAACTGTTGGGCAGGACCCGATATAGGCCGAGTATAGTGCCTCACCAATGACCAACATCCTTAAATACATAACACCACCTACTACCAGACTCACACAGAAAAGTGCCCAGAAGAACCCAAACGACCATCGTAGCCTGATGAACTGAAACCGGAGCCACAACCCGCATTACCTGACCTATGGCTACTTGAACTCGTTGAAACTTATGACCTACTATCAGAACTTTGTAAAGCTTTGGTTTTCCGTGATAAACAAGAGCACCTCTATCAGAGAAATCAATGCCTTGGGATGCATGTCCATTAAACTAACCCTGATGGCAAATCCTCTTAGCACTGCCACCACCCTGAGTGCTCTGACAAATCAACTAAATCAACTTGGCATGAACTACTATATTCTTAAAAGAAGCCCCTGATATCACTATCTGAGTTATAGCCAACTGATAAAAGTTTGATAAACCCTTGATAATTTTCCTAATCCTCTCCAACTTAATGGAGATACTAGCACTGGCATATCTTGATATTTCATGAAAATATGCCTCGTACTCTACAATGGTCATAGATCCCTCCGAGTGATCAAAATCATATCTCATTTGATACCTCAAACTATAAGGCACGAACCTCTCTAGATAAGCCTCTGAAAACTGGGTCCATGTCATAGCAGGTGAACCCAAAGGTCTACAACTTAGTATAGACCTCCACTACAGTCTGGCCATGTTAGTCAACTAATAAATTGTATAAGAAACACCATGGCACTAAAGAAATCCAAGGTTATGCAATCTCTCCTGACAGTTAAGCAAATTCTCATAGGTGTACTCTCCAATGGCACCACTGAAATTGAGAGGAGCCAAGCAAATAAACATATCAAACCTCTTATTATCATCAAAAAAATCACAAGACCCAAAGTAATAGGAGAAACAACAGTCTAGTAGGCAGTGAATCAATATGTAGGGGGTACCACAGAAATGGTTGTACCCCTGAAGTCGGAAACCCATAAGTTGGAGCCTATCATGGTGACTGAATGACTCCTGAAGTACACTTAAAGGAACACCGATCTGGGGAACACAATACAAATGACTCAACGGATGAATCAATAAATATTGCAACATTTGGTAGCAACTAAAACCTATGTGACCTGAGTTGATCTGCATCCTCTATCTGATTAACAGCCTCAGCATAATCAACCTTAAGTGTGGTAGAGCCCGCCCTAACATGTCCTCTAGATGGAGCAGCTTCTCGTGCCCGACCTCTGCCTCTGGGTTGGTCACGACCCCCACCTCGCCCTCTGACTGGGGCTCCAACAACGGGGGAAGGATCAGCATCCCCAACATCTCTGGATCTAGTCCTCACCATCAGCGGCAAAAAGATTGGATTACTAATTTAGAATATTGGGCATGAATAACCCGCACAATAAGGAATTAAATTAGGGAAGTTTATCCTAAAGATATCTTATAGCCTCTCAAAGATAGATACAGAAATTAACAGATCAATCCGCGAGACTCTACTAGACATCCTGCTCTTACACTTATGAGACCAATGAATCTAGTGCTTTGATTACAATTTGTCATGATATAAAAGATAAGGTCTTGATGGCACCTACCTTAACCTAACCTTGGTAGGTAAGCCAAAACTCAAAAGAAAAAAAACAATTTGATAAATGAAGAAAACAGTAGATATGAGACTTCTAGAATGAAGTCCAAAAATAATATGTAAAATAATATAAGAATATGAATGAAAAATACATAAATCCAAAGATACTGGTGTCATAAGTGAATAGAGCATCCAGTACAACTCTAAAAAACTGAAAATACATTAATCTGTCTCTGAAAGTAAATAAAGATAAACTAAGATAAGAAGATGTCTGGAATCTGCCCCATACTCTAGAGCTCACTAGAACCTTGAATATCCACACAGAATAACACAAGATAATCCACTGCAGGTCGCACTTATACTAGGATCTGCACCAAAAGGGCACAAAAGTAGGAGTGAGTATGATCCACTTGTACTTAGTTGGTATAATAGGCCGATTGAGCAAAGTATAAAACTAATCAAGTAAAAGATACTATGAGCATGTTCTATCTGCAAACAGAAAAGTTCCCAAACTGTAGCTCACATTGTTTCCACTAACAGTTCTACAATATAAACTCTAAAGAGGAAATTACACAAAAAAATTATATATGGAGAATCTAAGAACACGACAACAAACACATAGAGGAATACAAATGATGCAATGCAACGCAATGATGGTGGGATCATCATGAATGATTGAAAACCATTGTATGACTTTAAATACACACCATCTGAGCCATAGCGCTTCCAAGACAGGTCCCATGAGGGGTTCGCAACTTGTATAATTTCTCAAATCTCAATCTTAATCTCAATTAACCTTGTCGGCTAGTGTTCATGACCAATGATTTTTATAAGGTATTTCATTTTCTTTCAAAATCAGTATTTCTCAGTGGTACCAGTATCTCATGAATACCTATGTATGAAATGAGGATGTAATGCTCATAATCAATCAGTATGAAGATAATAATCAATTCAATACATACATAAATGAGCCTAAAATCTACTCAATATATCACTAATTCATGATATTAGCCCTCGCTCGCCAACTAAAATGAATAGTCAAGTATGACATCAATAATATAATTTCAAAACCCCTCATTCGGGCATTACTATAATGAATGATGAAAATAATGATCAAATAAGGCCTAAAATATATATTCAAGCCCTCACACAGGAATGACAATAACATTAATGGATTTTAATGCTCGTATAAGGCCTAAAAATATCAGATAAAGCCCCCACTCAAGCATCACAACAATAGTATCTCTAATTCAATAACAACATACAAATATTCCCCCAAACGGGCACACGATAACAATAATTATCTCAAAATACAACTCCCACGACAAATTCCCTAACCCATAGTTGCTTTACGTGAATACCTAACAACCTAACTCAGTCTAAAGAAAGTTAAGTCATAACCTACCTCATAGAGTCAAAAATCAAAGCCTAGATCCTTCAACGCTGAGCCTTTCCTTTTCGAGCAGTCTCGAAAGAAACTAAATCTATAAAAAAATATAGTCTACACATTAAAAGGGAACTAATGATACTTGTATTAGCTATATTTAAATCAAGCCCAAAAATAGTTCAAAAAATAGGTTCGAAATTGAAAGGGGCAAATTAAGAATTTTACATTAGAAACATGTTTGCCATCTCAAAAGGAGTCTATATTCGAGAACCTAATTAAAAATATGGTGAAATAGATCTTCCAATCGATAAAAACCCAAATTACAGTTTACCGAGCAAAGACCGCCAAAATTCATTTTGAAATAAACTTTTTAAAGCTATTTAGCAGATAAAATCATCACGAATTAATGAAATTAGTAATTTGAAGGTTACCTACGCGAGATCAATAGAGAAACCCTAAAGAAATTGCCACTCCCAAAGCTTCCAAGTCCAAAAATGATAGAAATCAGAAAAATTGAGCGATTTATATTGTTTAGGTGTACAGTACCTCACAATCGCGGTCCCAACCTCACGATTGTGAGGATCAATATTGAATGGCAATTTAATTTGTCATTACAATCGCGAAAGGAGGGTCGCGCGACTGCAATGGTCAAACCTTACCTAGTCCACCTCTTTACCCATTGTGATCACGGCCACCACCTCGCGATTGCAGTAGATAAAAATTCTTTCACCGTAAATGTGATGGTTCTCCTACAAACGCAATGAATGAATCCATATGCACTAGATATCAGCAATTTAACTGAAGTTGCATGTTTTAAAAATCTCTGAATCGGCCATCAAAATTCATTCGGGACCCCACAAAAGTATACCAAATATGATACAGTGCTATTTTTTATGGTCCCAACATAATGCCTCCGTCAGATAATTATAAAGAGATCATTTACAATAATTTAACCCCCGAGACCCCCCTTAGGCTTATTTTAACATGTTTTTGTCAAAAGGGTCAACATGTAAAATAAATCTTCAAACCTGAATTAAAAATGCTACTAACTCAAAATTGACATTCCAGGTCTAATGGAACTATCCAAATAACCAACCAATGCTCAAAAAATGAAATGTTGACCAAAGTCAAACTCATGGCTTTTAAAACTTCTAAAAGTCTCAAACTCACCCAAATCACTCCTGAACACATCAGAGATCATTTTAATCTACTCACAACTCATAAATAATATATAACAACTATGGGGATGGGAAAAATAGTCAAAACACAGAAAAAGGTGAATTCACAACTACGGTTGTTACAATTTTCCATATAGTTTTCTATTGGTAGAAATAAATACCACGACCCAAATTAGGCACGTGATAGCACTTGTTACACCCTCTAGTACAGGTAAGCCTATCCCAACCAGAATTCAAAATTTATGTGATACAAAAGAAGAAGAAGAAGAGAGAATAAACCCAAAATATAAATATATATGGAATAGGTAAATATTCAAGATACAACCCAAGTCAGGTTGACACTAGTATAAGCCTCTAATAAAGAATAGGAATAATAATCTTCTAGAATATCTTAGATGAGAATAAAGCATAAGGCATAAATAGAGAGATCTGAGAAGTACTGAAGTCCCTCAGCTACAGTCGCGATCCCTATTTCAATAAGGCGCAACTTCAGGACTCAAAACAATAGTTTAAAAAATATTTGAGAAGAATTTAGAGTCGCCACCTAATTTTAGGAAAACTAGGAAGCCAATTAATTAAATTAAAAGAAAATTAGTCTACGAAACCAATTAGATTCTAGGTAAGGGTTCAAGTTATTCCAAAGGGAAGGTGTTAGGCACCCTTCGAAATCCACAAAGGTGGGTCCCGACTGAACTCATTTTTTCAATTGAGGAGGAGATAAAAAATCAAATGCAAGTATAAGAAAAATAAGAACATGTACAAAATACAGTAAAGAACGAATAACTAAGGTGGCCTAATATTTGTCTATCGTTAAGCAAAATAAAAAAAAATACGATAAACAACTCAAAATGATCCTCGAATTTTGAATTCGAGTGTCTTCTTCGGGAAGAAGCTCCATGTACCTGTAAAAACACTTGATAAAAGTGTTAGCGATGAATAAATACAAATCAAAATAAATCAATGAAATAATAAACAAAAAGTAAATCTCATCTTACATACATGGGAGGCCTTGAAAATCGATGAGAATTTCTTCATCGGCCAAGTATTGAGGCTTGAATAAAATAGTTGAACTTAAAATAAAATCCATATTTTGTAATGGGGAGGCCTCAAAAATCCGACGGAGAGATTTTATCATTGGCCATGCAAATTAATGTTTGTAGTGAAAATATCAACAAAGCAATAAAATAGAAAGATAGTTAAGCAATAATTTCAAAATTAATACAAAGTCAGCAACAAAATATAATAAAACAATCCAAAATTATCCATAATGGAGTTAGCAACAAAATTCATCCATCAATTAAATGTAGCGCCAAAAATCAACTTAAACGGAGTGAAATAAATTAACACAGTAAAACATAGAAATACTAAATAATTAGTACAAAATTGGGGATCAAACACCAAAAGTTAAACAAAACAGTGAAACCGATCAACATGAAAGATATTACCAATTACGATTTAACAAACAGAGTAAAACAACTGCAAATAACAAAGCACTGGTCCATCAAATTAACACAAAATTAGTTAGGAGTAGCATAAAAAATAAAGGATAAGTGAAACAACTAATAACAATTCACCGGAGTTCGGCTCCGACTAGGCTCGGACAATATTAATAAAGGAGCAAGATAAAATTAAGAGAAGTGTACAGTGGTGTTGTTTGAAGATGTTGCTTCACTGGTTGCCGTCCACCGTGAGAGCTCGGAGCTCGTTGGAGTTGAACGGAGAGCAGAAAGGAGATGATCGGAGCTCATTGGTTTGCTGTACACCGTGTCGTCGTTGTTGCTGGTTCGTCGACCAGATCTGGACAACAAACGCCTCTGGTGGTTCGTGGAGAATGAAGAGTGAGTTGGTTGGTGGTGCTTCGGTTACTGGATCTTCGTCGGAGTTGTTTGTGTGTTGAACGGCGGTGTTTTATGGTGGTGATGGTGGAACTATGGTGGTTGTGGCTGGTTTTCAAGTGGGTTTCGTAGTGGTTGCTCCGGTAGTGAGCTTGTCGGAGTTTCACCGGAAAATGGTGAACCGACAGTGATGGTGAACAGAGAAGAGGACTGGGCAGTGGTGTTGAACAAAGGTGGAGTTATGGCGGTGGTTATCCGATTGTATTCCGATGGTGGTGGATCACCGGAAAAAGAATAGGAAACAAGGAAAGAAAATTATTTTGGATTTTTGTCAAATCTAGAAATTTCTACCACCATGAATTGTGAAGAGAGTGGATTAGTTTTATAGAGAAAATAAAACTACTCGATAAAAAACCATGTGCTCAGTACCATGGTTTTAAAAAACCATGGGCTATCCAAAACCATGAGTCATCCAAAGCAATGAATATTTGATCTTATCCAACACTATGGATATTTAACCTATCTGTGCAAAAAATATCTTCTCTGTCTTTTATGAATTAATGGACTGTGATAAAAAATTAATTAAGAAATATATTTAATGCCAGATAAGAATATGGTTTGAGTTTAAAATAAAATTGATGTCTCATCATTTAATAAAAATCAAACAATATTTATAAAAATGACTGTATAAAAAAAATCAGTGTCAGCCAATAATTAACAATTGTAATAAATTGATAAATATCCTAATATTTTCAAGAAAGAGAATAATTATCAATAACTTATGTTAAAATTTAACAAAGTATGTAAAAATTGAATTTTATGCCCTTTAACAAATAAAAAGCACAAAAGTATTTATTTTGAAAATACCGATCCAAAATTAGGTGTCAACAACTGTCCCTCTTCATTCATAGAGGATGAAAGAGTCTTTGGATGAAGACGTTGACGTGTAGCTAATTTTGGCTAGACGAAGAAGAAAAAGAATGACATGTGCACAAAACAATGTCAAATGTTGATAAAATTTTGACAATATTCTCCGTCCGTTGAAAGGGATAGAGTGTCTTTTGATAAAAGTGGAAGGGTTGTTCGAAGATAAAACATTCACATACCTTCGACGTTGCTTCCAAAATTACCTCAGTGTCAAGCTTGTGAGATGCTGAGGATGCAAAACTGCAGACCTGTTTGAACAAGGTAGCGGATGAACTTGCCTCATTGAAGGGTGGACGACCCAACTTGAATTTTGATATGCCATTTGAATGGGTGACGACCCAAATTGAGCATGATATGCCATTTGAATGGGTGACGACCTACCTTTAACATGATATGTCATTTGAACGGGTGACGACCCAACTTATCTCGTTGAAAGGCGGATGCCCCATTTTGAACTGGATATTCCATTTTGAACGGGTGACTTCCCAATTTGTCTCTTTGAAAGGCGGACGACCCATATTGTACTTGATGTGTCATTTGAACGGATGACGATCCAACTTATTTCGTTGAAAGGCGGATGACCCATTTTGATTTGGATATGTCATTTTGAATGGGTGACTTCCCAATTTGTCTTGTTGAAAGGCGGACGACCCATTTTAAACTTGATGTGTCATTTGAACAGGGTGGTAACCCAACATGTCTCGTTGAAAGGCGGACGACCCATTTTTCGCTCAATATGCCACTTTGAATAAGGTGGATACCCAACTTGTCTCATTGAAAGGCGGACGACCCATTTTGAACTTGATGTGTCATTTGAACGGATGACTTCCCAACGTGTCTCATTGAAAGGTGGACGACCCATTTGAACTGGATATGCCATTTTAATGGGTGGAAACCCAACTTGTCTCATTGAAAGGCGGACGACCATCTTAACTGGTTATGCCATTTGAATGGGTGACAATCCAACTTGTCTCGTTGAAAGGCGGACAACCCATTTTGAGCTCAATAGGCCACTTTGAATGAGGTGGCTACCCAACTTGTCTTGTTGAAATACGGACGACCCATCATGTTACTTGAACTTAACATGATATGCTATTTGAACGGGTAGCAACCCAACTTGTCTCGTTGAAAGGCGGATGACCCATTTTGAACTTGGTATGCCATTTGAATGGGTTACGACCCAACTTGTCTTATCGAAAGGTGGACGGCCTAATATGCCACTTTGAATGGGGTGACATTCCAACATGTATCATAATCACCTGTACTAAACTTATTAGTAACAAATGAAATATAAGAAAAACTAAGAATTGTGCATACCTTATGCAACATTTCACTTTGAATGAGGTGACTTCCCAACGTGTTTTATAATCACCTGCACTAAACTTATTAGTATAAAATGCAATATGTCACAAAGAAGGAAGTGACAATCCAACATAACATGTCACAAATAGGAGTGACGATCCAACATGTCACAAATAGGAAGTGACGATCCAACATAACTTAATGTGTTACAAAATGAAGTGACAATTCAACATAACTTAACGTGTCACTTTGGTAAAGGATGACACGAATTAAAGAAACGAACCCTGTCGAAGAAAGGACTAACGAGTCACTTAGACAGGTATTCAAAGGTGGGTACTTGCCCCAATTTCATTTTTTAACAGAAAAGAGAATCAAGTCTGGACTGTAATTGATACCAACAGTTAGCATAGCATGGAAATTTCTCTTTCGCTTCTCTTTTAACTGAGATCGACTTTGAGATAATTCCTATAGCTTCAAGTGGTACCTCAAATGTAGCCAAGTGTTGACAAGATTTGTTCGTCTTGCTTCTAACAAATATTTTGAACTAAACCTATCCTCATGTTTCAAGTTCCCTCACAGGAAAGAAAGTCCTCGTTTGCACACTTAAAGTATTTTGAGTTGAGGATATCTAGAAAAATACACTCATACTCAGAAATGTTCAAAGCGTGCAACTGTGATGTCATAGGCTTGGCCTTCATGTATGTATCCACTAATATGAGAACATTCAGAATGGGATCATGTAGGGCTTGCTATCGGCTTGTAATGTAGGCTTAGGGATGGGTAGGATAATAATTTGGGATAAGAGTGACTTAATCCCTCCTTGAGCGTCAAACTGAACTTGTGCTTTTGACATTTTTTGTGTCATTGAAGCTTGGTTCTTCTTTATTGCCCCTTTGTTTATTTTGACTTCTTTTAAGTCATGCGGGAGAATTCTGATGCTTTCTTTTCTTTTGAAGTTTCTCCTCTTTTGTCTGGAGTGTTCTTCTTCATTTGGCATTTCTCCCTACCTTAATGTTGTAGAGAGTTTTGACTTCTGTCATTTCTTTTGAAGTAGTTTTTGCATCCTTGACTTTTAGGGACTTTGTAACTCTTTGCCTTTGGCAGCTTCAAACTTGAATCTTCTCTTGAATTTGCACATCTTTGGTGTGCTCAAAGAGGTAGGGCCAAGAGAGGGATAGTGCATGTAAGCACTTAAAAAGGGTATTGGTGTCACGCCGCGACTTCCAACGAGGCGTGATTGGCACCCGAAGCCGATAAGGCCCGAGAGAACCAATCTTTGCTCACGTTTGTTCGCATGCATGTCTCTTTATGAATAGCATATTATTTCATGTAACTGATAATATATAAAATGCCAATGATGGAAATCATGGAAAAATATACAATCTATGAAACTTGGCTGTTAGGGCCGTCAAGTCGAAGTGAACATTCATCCCTTTCATTCATAAACCCACATATGTCTACAAAAGCCTCTAAGAGAAATACATACACGACCAACATAAGTTCGGGACAGGTCCCCGCTTTACATAACATCTATAACATCAAAACAAATGTACAACTGTGACTCGGAAAGCCCCGAACCAACTGGAGCTTACCAAAGATCTGCAAATACCCGGTAATCTACTGCGGAGGTCTACTAGCACCTGCGCCTGCAGCAAGTAAAGTAAATTCCCCCAAGAGGGGTCAGTACGAATAATGTACTGAGTATGTAAGGCTAATAAGAAATTCATCATACATAATAACAACAACAATGGAATCAATATAAGAGAAATAGTGAATGTGAATAAACTCTCTTCTGTATGTGGGAACCCATGTGCATTACGTTCTTTACCTCTCTTGTCTTTATACTTATTCATCTTTATTGTTCTACCCATGCTAGGCTGTTCTGTACCCCCTGGGATGATATTAACCCATGCTAGGTACTTTGACCCCTGGGATGTTATGTAAACCCATGCTAGGCTTTCGTGTCGCCCCTGGGATGTCATTAACCCATGCTAGGTACTGTGACCCCTGGGATGTTATCGTAACCCATGCTAGGCTTTCGTGTCGCCCCTGGGATGTACCGTGATAACCCATGCTAGGCTTTTATATCGCCCCTGGGATGTATCGGGATCGACCCATGCTAGGCTTTTCTGTCTCCCCTGGGATACCACCCGTGTTAATGGGATCGACCCATGCTAGGTATTTTAACCCCTGGGATACCACCCATGAATACTCATTATTTATACATTACTTCTTTCTCTTGTTATTCTTACTTCCATTCTTAAGAGTGATTGAAACATTGAGGATCATAACCTTATTTGAGGCGCAGTTATATACACATTTCACTTCACTCCTTTACTTCATGAGATTGACATCCTTACTTGTGAGAAATACATATATTAGCTTGCACATTACTTCTTTTATTACTCTTATGAGATTGGTACTTTTACCTATGAGGGATTGGTACAAACATAATCATAATGTTATTAGACTTTGGCACATAACATGATGGGAACAAGATGCTTATGCAAAAATAAATAGACTCTCTTTACATCTTTACTCTCTTGAGATAATTCTTTTAGAAAGTGAAAATTATGACAGCTTTTGGAACTTCAATCAATGATTAGGGGATAAGTGAATCATAATTCGTCCAAGAACAGGACACATGTGAATAACAATATACGTCAACCTGAATTGTTATACTTCAAAGCCCCTCGAAAATGAAACAAGCCCAATGTCAATATGAACACTATGTTGCAGAAGAATACGAAAAGAGTAACCTTACATACCTTGTCATCTCACTACGAATACATAAGACTATATGAAGATACAATAGTCCAGCTTCCTCTTTATGTTTCACTCTACTACACGTGTACATCGGAGCTTACATTAGCAGCTAGTTACTATACAAATGTACAAAACGACGATGAGCTTTATGACTGCCATATAACGTCATGTCACTCCTTACAAAACAATATACTGCATTCTCATACCAACGACACCATAACATTCCACACATTGACCAAGAAATCATACATCAATAGCATTTCACACAACACTTACCTTTTACGCTTCCTCATTATCATTCCGTCACAATTACTCCTATCAACTTGTCCCATAACAACTTATGAACAACAATACATACTTAAAATAGTCCAACATGCCTCCATTCGATACTTTAAAGTCATTAAAATGACATCACGAGTTGATAATTACCTCCAAAAAGGGTATAGGGGCCTTCCGGGGTCAACTAGGTGCGAAAACATACAAAACCAAACCTGGGGATGGCCTGCGTTGCCACCTGAGCCCACAGGTGGATGAGTTTCACGCGCAGGTGACCTTTGGCAGCAGCCAGAGGCACCTGCATTGGCATCTGCGCCAGCAGGTGTCCTCGTCTGCGGGGCGGATGTCCGTTTTGGTCCGAAATGGTCTCTTTTGGGTCTTTTCATGCAATGAATGGTACATGATCATAACTAAACTTATTTTAACATATTTTTGATCATCTTATATTCCAAAAATCAGCCATGATCTCACAACACATAATAACATCACCAAAACGACACTTTCCTTACATTACGTCATCAAATCCATAACCAATTTCACAATAAAAATTCCAAACACTACATACATGGATAAAACAAGGTAAGACTATAGTCACATCTCACATGTCAATATTAACTCCATAAAGTTAACTCACAAGTCTATGTTCAAGTTTACAAGGCAAAACCATCCCCCGATTTAGCAAACACAAATTGTTTTACACATAGTGACCTTCTCACACTTCACCAACATAACCAACATGATATAAACCATATTACATGCATATAATATATTAAAACATAATAATATACACATACCAAGTTTTGCAAGATAATGATCTTGGTCCAAAAGATGAAGGTCTAGGGTTTGTATGAGATAAGGAAAAGTTAGAGAAAATTCTCGAAAAGGCATGGGTGTCCAAAATGAATTAAAATCTGATTTCCCTAATATATATAGGTCCCTTTAAGTCTCTATTATCCAATTTTGGCATTAAATTCTTGGTTGATTAGTCAAAATGAAAGATTGGATCATTTTGCCCCATTGGGCCTAGTCTTTCACTCTTGTTTTGGGCCTCATTTGGCCCAATGGACCATGACTCATTAATACCCAACAAATTAATGTATAATTCATCAAAGCTATCATGTTTAACTAATTCCATAACTGTACACGTAGTCGTATAGGTACGGAAACGTATGGGTGTTACATCTCCTACAAAGGTCTAATCCCATATACTAGGTCCAATATCAATTATCTCATCAATAATCATTACAAAATACAAACTTTTGACTCTCAACACTTGAGTAACCATTGTTCAACGTCGTCAAGTAGGGTTTAGTCGGTAGGGAGTGTTACAATTGGTTAAGATATAGTTTTCCAAAGAAGAGGCTTCAGGCTCAAAGGTGGACATTCTAGGGATTAATGTCATTTGGTAGGCATTGAAAGGCAAAAATGGTTCAAAGAAGGCCTACAATCCTTTCCCAAACCAAACATTACTCAGGATTTTGCCACAACAAACATTCATGCCAAGTTCTAGATCAACAATGCAATGCATTTCAATTTAATCAAAAACTCACCACACAATGCACATGAAACAATGAGGTCAGTTTTATTCTTAACCTGGATGCATGCAAAAGACATTTTCAAGTGTCACAAAGATACATATGAGAGGTACCAAAAGAACCTAGGGTTCACCACAAAGTCGACCCTCTCGATTATATTAATTATTTATCATGCTTCTAATTGTGTTGGCATAAACTAAGTTAAAGACATGATTTTAATAAAAACATTTTATTATTTTTTTGATTTTTTAAATAAGGAATACCGAACCCAAAGAGGGCTGCCTATGTATCTCAACCCGAAGGATGAGAATCAGGTATGCATAGTTCGTGCAGATATGATATACAATATATGAATAAAAATAATGCAAAGGTAAGGACAAACTCGGAGCGTTGCCTCGTATGTTCGGTGTCAGCTGACATCTTCATCCAAAGAGAATCTCCCAATCTTTTGCGAGGATAATTATTGTTGTCGTCTCCCGTTGTTTTTAGGGATACAATGTATCATGACCTCTTGATTGTTTAAGAGAACATCTTGTTCTTGTACTCTTCTCCAGAGTGCTTTCAGGGATTGTGAGATTTCCCAATTATCTACAGAAGTAGCACATTATTGTGACCATCTCCGATTGTTGGCGGGGACGGTTTTCCTGCAAAGAGATGAGAAAAGAGTGAAAGCAAGGAAGTCATGAAAATTATAACAAAGTAAAATAATGTTATTAAATAGTCAAAGACTCCCCTGATTGTCTTCTGAATTGAATATTAGTTCCTCATGGAGTTTGAGGCCAAATGTAGTCTGATTCTTAAAGTGCGAGCTTGGTGGAATTTTTTAGGACCTTCCTCAAAAATTCTACCCCAGTTTAGAACTCTTGAATTTTCTTGAACCTCTTGAAGCTTCTTTGAGTGGAATTTTTGAGACCTTCGCACAAATTCTACCCCTGTTTCGGCTTCAACAAACTCTTATGTTGAATCTGTACCAAAATGTATTCTTTTGTAGAATTTTTGAGACCTGCTCAAAAATTCTTCCCCAGTTTCCATTCTAAATAAAAAAGATGGAAACCTTATGGGGAATATGACCAAGCCGTTGTGGCGCCTACACATCCCGTTGAGACAGGAATCAGGTCAAACGTAGTTAAAAAAACTTCAACAATGGACAAATAATGTTTAAAACAAAACATGTGTATTAAACACAAAAATAGACAATCATGGACGAAGAAAATCATGTAACATGTAAACAACATATAATGCATCCTAACATGCATGTGACCTTTTGGATCCAAAGGTAAGGCTAACGATTGAAGGATTTATATGTCATTTTTAAAACGTCCCATTGCCCCCCCAAAAAAACATATTTATACAAATTTATGAATAAACCAAATGGGGATACAAAATAAGGGAAATGGATATACAATAAATTTCAGCCCCACGCAGGGGAACAACACTAGACTAATCCATATTGGAAGTCCTTCATTCTCGAAATTCTTGAGATTTTCGAACACCTTTTGGGCGAAAACCTTCGAAAGAAAATAATGTAAAAAATAATAAATTCTCAACCCCGAGAGACAATGGTTCGTACAATCCGACATAACATCCTTCAATTTAAACACATAAGGGATGATGTCCTTTTAGGCCATGGGCCTTTTGGACACAAGGTGGTCTCTATTGAATTCGATACCTTTTGGATATCAGGTCACTCTAGGCCAATGCCTAAATATGGGATTTGATTTCGCTCTAACCTAGTTGACTAGAGTGGTTTGTTCAAATTGACTAGGAACCCGAAATGGACTTATCGGGGTAACACACCAAGTAACTGTTGATCGACTAGAATCAAATACTTCACTTGGAGGTTAAAAGAAAGATAAGGTTTTATACGGAAGGGCGGGTGCAGATACCCGCATAACCGCCCTTATTCCTAATGCCTAATGCTTTGCCAGGGAGGCGGAAGATGCCATGAAAATGCAACAATCAATATATTATGAAAATTTAATAAATAATGAGTAAAATACAAAGTAATGTAAACAATATACAAGATACAAGTCATCTAAAAATATACAAGGCAATATACAAATTATAAAAAGTGAAACTCCTCAATTGAAAAAATGAACTCATAATGGTTAGAACCATTATATCCCCAGCAGAGTCGCCATTCTGTCGCGATCCCTATTTTAATAAGGAGAAACTTCGAGACTCAAACCAATAGTTTAAAAAATATTTGAGAAGAATTTAGAGTCGCCACCTAATTTTAGGAAAACTAGGAAACCAATTAATTAAATTAAAGAAAAATTAGTCTGCGAAACCAATTAGATTCTAGGTAAGGGTTCAAGTTATTCCAAAGGGAATGTGTTAGGCACCCTTCGAAATCCACAAAGGTGGGTCCCAGTTGAACTTATTTTTTCAATTGAGGAGGAGATAAAAAATCAAATGCAAGTATAAGAAAAATAAGAACATGTACAAAATACAGTAAAGAACGAATAACTAAGGCGGCCGAATATTTGCCTATCGTTAAACAAAATAAAAAAAAATGATAAACAACTCAAAATGATCCTCGAATTTTGAATTCGAGTGTCTTCTTCGGGAAGAAGTTCCATGTACCTGTAAAAATACTTGATAAAAGTGTTAGCCTTGAATAAATACAAATCAAAATAAATCAATGAAATAATAAACAAAAACTAAATCTCATCTTACATACATGGGAGGCCTTGAAAATCGATGAGAATTTTTTCATCCGCCAAGTATTGAGGCTTGAATAAAATAGTTGAACTTAAAATAAAATTCGTCTTTTGTAATGGGGAGGCCTCGAAAATTCGACAGAGAGATTTTATCATTGGCCATGCAAATTAATGTTTGTAGTGAAAATATCAACAAAGCAATAAAATAGAAAGATTGTCAAGCAATAGTTTCAAAATTAATACAAAGTCATCAACAAAATATAATAAAACAATCCAAAATTATCCATTATGGAGTTAGCAACAGAACTCATCCATGAATTAAATGTAGTGCAAAAAATCAACTTAAATGCAGTGAAATAAAATTAACACAGTTAAACATAGAAGTTATACTAAATAATTAGTACAAAATTGTGGATCAAACACCAAAAGTTAAACAAAACAGTGTAACCGATCAACATGAAAGATATTACCAATAACGATTTAACAAACAGAGTAAAACAACTGCAAATAACAAAGTACTGGTCCATCAAATTAACACAAAATTAGTTAGGAGTAGCATAAAAAATAAAGGATAAGTGAAACAACTAATAACAATTCACCGGAGTTCGGCTCCGACCAGGCTCGGACAATATTAATAAAGGAGCAAGATAAAATTAAGAGAAGTGTACAGTGGTGTTGTTTGAAGATGTTGCTTCACTGGTTGCCGTCCACCGTGAGAGCTCGGAGCTCGTTGGAGTTGAACGGAGAGGAGAAATGAGATGATCGGAGATCATTGGTTTGTTGTACACCGTGTCGTCGTTGTTGCTGGTTCGTCGACCAGATCTGGACAACAAACGCCTCTGGTGGTTCATGGAAAATGAAGAGTGAGCTGGTTGGTGGTGCTTCGGTTACTGGAGCTTCGCCGGAGTTGTTTGTGCGTTCAACGGCGGTGTTTTATGGTGGTAGTGGTGGAACTATGGTGGTTGTGGCTGGTTTTCAAGTGGATTTCATAGTGGTTGCTCCGGTAGTGAGCTTGTCGGAGTTTCACAGGAAAATGGTGAACCGGCAGTGATGGTGAATAGAGAAGAGGACTGGGCAGTGGTGTTGAACAGAGGTGGACTTGTGGCGGTGGTTCTCTGATTGTATTTCGGTGGTGGTGGATCACCGGAAAAAGAATAGGAAACAAGGAAAGAAAATTATTTTGGATTTTTGCCAAATCTAGAAATTTCGACCACCATTAATTGTGAAGAGAGTGGAGTAGTTTTATAGAGAAAATAAAACTACTCAAGAGCAAAACCATGGGCTATCCAAAACCATGAGTCATCCAAAACAATGACTATTTGATCTTATCCAAAACTATGGATATTTAACTTATTTATGCAAAAAATATCTTTTCTGTCTTTTATGAATTAATGGACTGTGATAAAAAATTAATTAAGAAATGTATTTAATGCCAGATAAGAATATGGTTTGAGTTTAAAATAAAATTGACGTCTCATCATTTAATAAAAATCAAACAATATTTGCTTATAAAAATGATTGTATAAAAAAAATCAGTGTCAGCCAATAATTAACAATTGTAATAAATTGATAAATATCCTAATATTTTCAAGAAAGAGAATAATTATAAATAACTTGTGTTAAAATTGAACAAAGTATGTAAACATTGAATTTTATGCCCTTTAACAAATAAAAAGCACAAAAGTGTTTATTTTGATAATATCAGTCCAAAATTAGGTGTCAACAACTACTACCTCGATCTCCGCAATACTAATGATGGAAGAAGACAATCTACAAACTGCTACTTCGCCCAATACCTGCACGGGGTGCACAAAACAACAAAAAAAAAGGAAGCAAGAGTGAGTATGAAACCACATTTACTCAGTAAGCATCATTGATAACCGACCCTAATCCAAAGTGATGGTGAGAACCACCAATCCCACTACCCAAGGTTTTCTAATCATTCTATACCCCACTAAATAATAACACCTTATCCTATCAGGGTAACCCAACATAACGATCAACAGACATATCAAAAGTAGGGTAGGCACACTAATCCAGGTGAGTCAACACTATTTAATTATATTCAACCACAAGGGAATTCATTAATGAAGAAGACTCATAAATACACTATAACAGGCTTAATCAATTATCATTAACTAATACTATGGGATAGCAATAGGGAGAGAGTAAATATATAAGGGTGTATCTCATACGACCAAAGGTTGCTACACAACTATCTCACTGATCAAGCCACCGCCATACCCACACGTCTCATAATTTCTCAACCCCTCATTCAATATAAGATAACATAAGCTAATGTAATGAAGGGAAATGAATGCTCAAACACAATATCACAAATAAGGTCCTAACAGAAAAATACAGTATAGGAGTAAATACTAACAAAGTATCAAACCACACCAAGAAAGATAATGCAATGCAATATAGTAATGATGATAGGAAGATGATGAATCTTTTAAAGTTATTACATAACTTTCTGTTAAAACCTACCGAGCCTTGATATTCCCAAGTCGGACACATGGGGGGTTTGCAACCCATATACTTTCCATAATCTCAATCTCATGTCTCAAATCAACCTTACCGACACATTCCTTGGTATAGGAATTTTTTAAAATGTCTCATTTCCTTACAAAATTATAATATTTCAGTTGTACCAATGTCTCATGAATATGTATGCTTGATATAAGGATATAATGCTCACAACCAATCAGTATAAAGATCAAAATCTATTTAATACATGTATAAGTGAATTCAGAATCAACTCAATGTATCAATAATTCTTGATATCAGTTTCCACTGGGCACCTCCAGAATAAGTAGTCAATTAGTCATCAATAGTATCATTTGACAGTGATGGTATTGAAGAATACGATAAGATGGTAGGAGCGCTTGCTGGTAGGGGATCCTACACTTATGCTCCGAAGAAACTTGATCTCGATTTGAAGAATAGGGTGACCCCACCGGCTCGCCTTTCTATTGAGGAGCCTCCAGTCTTAAAGCTTAAGGCTCTTCCTTCCCCCTTTCGCTATGCATTTTTGGGAACCAATAACACCTTGCCCGTAATCGTTTCTGCTGAGTTAGTAGGATATCAGGTAAAAGCTCTGGTTTTGATATTGAAGAAATTTAAGAGGGCCATTGGTTGGTACATTACTGATATTATAGGGATTCCACCTTGCACTCATAAGATCCAGCTTTTCCCTGAGTGTATACCAACCATTGAGCACCAACGTCGTCTAAAACCACCTATAAAGGAAGTTGTGAAGAAAGAAATCAACAAGTGGTTAGATGCAGGTGTGGTTTACCCCATTGCAGATAGCAAGTGGGTAAGCCCAGTTCAGTGTGTGCCAAAGAAGGGAGGAATCACTGTAGTTCCAAATTACAAAAATAAATTGATCCCAATGAGGCTAGTAACAGGATGAAGGGTTTGCATGGATTATCAGAAGCTGAATCCTTGGATCGAAAAGGACCATTTTCCTATGCCCTTCATGGACCAGATGTTAGACCTCCTTGCTGGTAGAGGATGGTATTATTTCCTCGACGGTTATTCAGGTTATAATCAGATTGTCTAGCCATCACTATAAAAAGCAAAAAGAGAAAGACCAACCTATCTGGTCCTGTGGGTAATGACAAGAAAGATGAGCCAATGGTGGTCGACGAAGAGGTTGAGATGGTGACAAAAAATTTAGCAGCGGACAATAGTAATAATTTGAAAGTAGAATTTGAAAAAAGGAAGGAAAAAAAGGTTCCATAAGTTTTGAAAACTATACCACGACCTCCTCCTGCCTTTTCTCAAAGGTTGAAAAAGAAGGCTGAGGAAGGTATGTACCAGAAGTTTATTACAATGTTGAAAGAGCTATCTGTAAATATCCCCTTTGTTGAGGCTTTAGAGAAGATGCCCGGTTATGCGAAGTTCATGAAAGACTAAGTGACGAAGAAGAGAACTGTTTGTTTTGAGCCAACATATAACTTTCATCATTGTAGTGCAGTTGCTTCGCGTTCCCTAGTTGAAAAGAAGGAGGATCCATGAGCTTTCACAATCCCTTGTACTATCGGGTCTTACAACTTTACAAAGGCACTGTGTGATTTGGGTGATAGCATTAACTTAATACCGCTAGCCTTGTTTAAGCAGTTGGGGTTGGGAGCACCAAAACCAACTTCTATAAGGCTTCTTATGGCCGATAGAACTGGGAAAAAGCCGATGGGCATTCTGTATGATATTTTGGTGAAAGTTGCATATTTCATCTTTCCAGCTGACTTTGTAACTCTAGATTATGAAGTTGACTTCGATGTTCCTATCATCCTAGGGAGACCATTCCTTACCACTGGCCGTTCTTTTGTTGACGTAGAAACTAGGCAGATGAAATTTAGGTTAACTGATTGACACGTTACCTTAAATATTTATCGTATTATGAAGCGACCGAAAGATATGCAGGTGATTTCTGTAATTGATACGCATGATGAGAGTGCCATAGTCGTTTCGATTGAACAAAGGTTGGGGGTAAAAGCTCTTGCAGCTGTGGTTATGAATTTTGATAGTGATGGTATTGAAGAATACGATAAGATGGTAGAAGCGCTTGCTGGTAGGTGATCCTACACTTATGCTCCAAAAAAACTTGATCTCTATTTGAAAAATAGGGTGAACCCACCGGCTCGCCCTTCTATTGAGGAGCCTCCAGTCTTAAAGCTTAAGGCTCTTCCTTCTCACCTTCGCTATGCATTTTTTGGAACCAATAACACCTTGCCCGTATTCATTTCTGCTGAGTTAGCAGGATGGAAGGTAGAAGCTCTGGTTTTGATATTGAAGAAATTTAAGAGGGCCATTGGTTGGTCCATTGCTGATATTATAGGGATTCCACCTTGCACTCATAAGATCTAGCTTTTCCCTGAGTGTATACCAACCATTGAGCACCAATGTCCTCTAAATCCACCTATGCAGGAAGTTGTGAAGAAAGAAATCATCAAGTGGTTAGATGCATGTGTGGTTTACCCCATTGCAAATAGCAAATGGGTAAGCCCAGTTCAGTGTGTGCCAAAGAAGGGAGGAATCATTGTAGTTCCAAATGATAAAAATGAATTGATCCCAATGAGGCAAGTAACAATATGAAGGGTTTGCATGGATTATCAGAAGCTGAATTCTTGGATCGAAAAAGACCATCTTCCCATGCCCTTCATGGACCATATGTTAGACCGCCTTACTGGTAGAGGATGGGATTGTTTCCAAGATGGTTTTTCAGGTTATAATCAGATTTTCATTGCTATCGATGACCAAGAGAAGACCACTTTCACTTGTCCATATGGGACGTTTGCATTCAAGAGGATGCCTTTCATATTATGTAATGCACCGACAACTTTTAAACGTTACATGATGTCCATCTTTTCTGACATGGTGGAAGACACTATTGAGGTATTTATGGATGATTTTTTAATTCTAGGAGACTCTTTTAATGATTTCTTGGCCTACCTTGCTAAGGTATTGCAAAGATTCGAGGAGTGTAATTTGGTGCTAAATTGGGAGAAATTTCACTTTATGGTCAAATAAGGTATTGTGTTGGGTCATCGAATCTCAAGAAAGGTATCGAAGTGGACAAAGCAAAGATTGAGGTGATTGAAAAATTACCCCCACCCATTTCTGTGAAAGGGATTCGAAGTTTTTTAGTTCATGCTGGCTTTTATAGAAGATTCATCAAGGATTTTCTAATATTGCACATCTGTTATGCAAACTTTTGGAGAAAAAGGTAAAGTTCGTGTTTGATAAGGCATGCCTAAAATCTTTCGAGTGTCTAAAAGGGAAATTGACTTTAGCCCCCATTATTGTCTCACCAGTCTGGACGATGCCATTTGGGGTTATGTGTGATGCTAGTGGAGTAGCTCTGGGTTCAGTCCTTGGCCAAAGATATGAGATGATTTTACATCCAATTTACTACACTAGCAAAGCACTTAATCCAGCTCAAAAGAACTACATTATGGCTGAACAAGAGTTGTTGACAATGGTCTTTGCTTTCGATAAATTTCGTTCTTACTTGATTGGCACAAAGGTAATTGTGCATACAGACCATGTAGCACATCGGTATCTTATGTCAAACAAGGATGCTAAGCCAAGATTTATTCGGTGTGTGCTTCTACTACAAGAATTTGATTTTGAAGTCAAGGACAGAAAGGGAACCGAGAATCAGGTCGCTGACCATCTATAACGCCTTGAGGAGGAGGCCATGCTTAAATTAAGGGATTATATTGATATTGATGATAATTTTCTAGATGAGCAATTGCTGGCAGCATCACAAGACTTAATCCCTCAGTTTACGGTTTTTGCCAACTTTTTGGTAAGTGACCTAGTTCAGAAAGATATGTCGTACCAGCAACGGAGGAGATTCATGCATGAGGTGAGAAAATTCTTCTGGATGAGCCTTACCTATTTTGAGTATGTGCAAACGGTATAATTCAAAGGTGTATCCCAGAGGCTGAAATGATTAGTATCTTGGAAGTATGTCATTCATCTCCAGTTAGGGGTCATTATGGTGGTACGCAGACTGCGCACAAGATCTTACAATGCGGCTATTATTGGCCTACCATCTATAAAGATGTTCATGACTATGCTCGGGCCTGCGACCAATGTCAAAGACAAGGGAATATCTCACACAGACATTAACTTCCTATGGCAACTATCCTTGAGCTTGAATTGTTTGATATGTGGGGAATTGATTTTATGGGCCCCTTTGTGAGCTCACATGGGATGAAATACATTTTTGTAGCTGTTGACTATTTTTCTAAATGGGTGGAGCCGATTGCGCTTCCCAATAATGAAGGAAGAAGTGCCATGACATTGTTGAAAAAAAAACATATTTTCACTATTTGATACAACCCGAGTAATCATTAGTGATGGAGGATCCCACTTTTGTAATCGGTTGTTCAAGACCTTACTTGAAAAATATGGTGTCAAACATAAGGTTGCAACACCCTACCATCGTCAGACGAGCGGGCAAGTTGAAGTGTCAAATCGTGAGATTAAGTCTATTTTGGCAAAGACAGTGAACACCAATAGAAATTATGGGCGAGAAGATTAGATGATGCTTTATGGGCTTATCAAACTGCATTCAAGACACCTATTGGTGCATCTCCATATCAACTGTTTTTTGGTAAATCGTTCCATCTGCCGATCGAACTTGAACATGAAGTATTATGGGCATTGAAGAGGTTGAATTTGGAACGGAGTGACATGGCTAAATTGAGGCTAGATCAGATGAATTTCAACTACAGGCTTATGAAAGTTCATAACTTTATAAAGAAAAGATGAAATTGTATCATGACCAAAAAATTAAATGACGAGAGTTTCATCCGGGAGATTTAGTGCTATTATATAAATCCAGGCTTCGCCTTTTTCCTAGAAAACTGCGGTCTAAATGGTCTGGACCATTCACTTTTGTTAGGGTATTCTTGTATGAAGAAATTGAGCTAAACAGTGATAATGATATCCTTTTTAAGGTCAATGGTCAGCATGTAAAACACTATGTGGGAATCACAAAAGAAATAAAGACATGTGAGGAGCTTAGTCTTGATGAAGTCTGAGTAGTCAAGCTAGTCATGTCGTGCCGCGATGTTAAATCAGGTGCTTCATGGGAGTCAACCCATGGGCTGGTTAGTGAAGTTTGAATAACCAACCTAGCCATGTCGTGCCGCGACATTAAATTAGGCGCTACTTGGGAGGCAACCCAAGGTTTTATTATGTGTGATCTTAGCATTGGAGGATACGTTAGCGAAAATCCACAATATTAAACTGAAAATGTTCAGTACTACCCACGACATTGATTCACGCAATGTAAGTTCATGCACGTAACGTGGGTTGGCATCGTAGAATTCAGAGAATATTTTTCACTTGCAGAACCTGACCCACGAAAGGGACCTACGTGACATAGGTCAACCCATATCAATGGGTCTATACCGTGGAACTCAGAGAAAAATATTACCTGCAGGACCTAACCTATGTCAGGGACCCATGTGGAGTTGGTCAGCCCACGTCACGTGGGTCTGTGCCGTGGAACTCAGAAATGAATCTAACCCAAAATCTGACTCGACCCAATAACAATTTATTTTGGCCTAATATAAACCCAACTCAAATCTGACTTCAACCTTCTCAAATCCAAATCATAACATAAACCCTATTTTTCAAAAATTCATCAAAATCCCGTATATATAATCCAAACTCATCAAATTCCCACATATAAAATCCAACATTCATCAAACCCCACCCACTATTTGGCCCAAAATCTCTAAATTTTCAAAACCTAAACCTAAAACCCAACCCGAATCCAACCCGACTCTAACCAACCCAAACCTGACCCATACCCGACCCAAAGTGTCCAACATGCCACCCAAATTCAACCCCAAATGTAGAGACATGGGTTCTTTCTCGAGAATCTGAACCAAAAATCTTTAATTTGCAACTAGGTTGCGTGATGAACCTTCGGTGTCAGATAAAAGTGGATCCAAATAAGTATACAAGTTGGCTACCGATGATGCTGCACTGGTAATTAGTACCACGAGGTCAAAAACTAGGGCACATACTGTCACACCCCGAATCCTATCGAGACGTGAGTGGCACCCGAAGCCGATATGGCCCGAGAGAACCAATCTTTGCTCATAAACATTTGTATGCATATCCTCGTATGAATCTTATTATATCTCATTCAACTATATGGAAGTCATGAACATGGAAACATATGCCATATATATAGATATAAAACTTGGCCGTTGGGGCCATCACGTCAAACTGAACATACATCTTACATTCCCATACCCACATATATCTACAAAAGCCTCTAACAAGTGCATTGACCAAAATAAAATAAAAGTTGGGACAAGTCCCCGCTTTATAAAACATGTACAACACCAAAACATATGTACAACTATGACTCGGAAAAGCCCTGAACTAACTGGAACTCACCAATGATCCGCAACAAATGGTAACCTACTGTGAAGGCCTACTAGTACTTGTGCCTGCAGCAAGTAAGGTAATCCCCCAAGAGGGGTCAGTACGAAGAATGTACTAAGTATGTAAGGCCATATGAAACTTGTACGATATGTAAATATGTCAACGAACTCAAATACAAATGAATGAGCAATATGGATAAGTCACTATACTAAACTTTGGAAACCATGTATTTTGCTTTCATTACTTTCTTTGTATCTTGGCTTCTATGTTTAATCATTTTTGCCTGTGACCTGTGATACCCGGGCCCCGACTGATCAGTGGGTTTACATAACATAACGTTATGTTGGGATCGGCTCGAGCTAGGCTTATGCCCCTAGAGCTGCCACCCTATGAATCAATATATCGGGATCGGCTCAAGCTAGGTTATTACCTCTAGAGCTGCCACCCATAAACCAACATTTCAGGTTCAGCTCGAGCTAGGTTATTACCCCTAGAGCTGCATCCTGTCAGGATTGGTCCGAGCTAGGCTTATTCCTCTAGGACTGCCCCTGATCCAACAATCTCGGGATCGGCTTGAGCTAGGCATTTCGCCCCCAAAGCTGCCACCGATACTTGATCATTAACCATATATGCATTACTTTATTCATTACTTTGAGATTGGTACAATGATAGTTATAACTTTACTTTAAGCTTTGGATCATTAATCAATGAGTGAGAGACATGTAAATAAACATTGTGAGAAACATAACATTATTAGAACCATAACACCATTAGAACCATTGGACAATATTCCTTGAACAAGAGACATGAGTATAATCACTATTGCAACATTGGAACATAACCTTATTGAGCTTTTGGAACATTAACCATGAATATGAGACGTGGTTTACAGTTGATCAATGAATAGGAACTATGTGATGATGACCATTGATAACCGGATATTGGATACCTTAGCACATTTCGAAATAGGATAAGCGTAATGTCAATGTGGATACTATTTGCCGCAGAAAGATACGGATAGAGTAACCTTACATACCTTGTATTCTCAATACGAATATACAAGCTTAGATGTGCATACAATTGTCCCGCTCCTTCTTTATTTTTCACTCTATAACACAAATACATAACGGAATTGACATTAACCATCAACTACCTTACAAATGCATATAACGTCAATGAGTTACATTTTTGCCTTTAAAATGTCATTTCCCCCTTGACAAAACCATTGATGAAGTTATCATACCAATAATCCCACAATATTCAATACATTTACCAAGACATGATAATCAATAACATTTCACCACAACACTTCTCCTTTACACTTTCTCATCGACACCATATCACAAATAATCCATCAATTCACCTTAATACACTTCATAGCACATATCTGCCAAAATCCCATAATTTACACTTATAGAAAAATAACAATTTTCATAACAAAATCACACCATACATTTTCATATTTTATCCATAACATATTCTTTCATCAAAGTCACAAGTCATATTTCAAGCTTAAATCCCATGGATCACAAATCTTTTATAAAAATACAAAGTACCATGTTCAACACTTTCAAGCATAACCAACATGATTTACATACTCTCCCATGAATATAATATATTATTCCATAACAATAATCACTTACCCAAGCTTGAAAAATGATGATCTTGCTCCAAAGGTTGTCTTAGGGTTTGAAGTTGAGAGAAGAGACTTGTAGAAAATTATAGATTTGGCATGAGACTTCCAAGTGAATAAAAATCTGATTTGTGGGTCTTTATATAAGCCCCAAGTCATAATTATCCATTTCCTAGCATTAAAAGCTATGTTTGGCTTGGTCAAATGGAAGAATGGGTCATCTTGGCCCATATTTTCTTCTTCATTTTGGGCCCTTTTTGAGCCCAATTCACTTAACCCAATAAAATCAATAATTTATTGTGTTTAAATAATATCATACGTGTTACAACAATATTCCCACTCACTCCATTTATATCCGTAGCCTCAATCCCAAAAACAAGTGATTCTAGCCACGTATGGCTTATTTTAACCATAAGGGCAAAACTGTCATTTTGATGCCAAATTCGTTCTCGAGTAATTTTATCATACCAATATAATATTTCATTAATTTCATGTATATACTCGTGGTTGTAAAAGAAACGTGGAAAAAATCGGCTCGGTACGTGCCCGGGCACCCTTGGAACTTAAGAAAATTTCCAACTATGAAAAGTGGCCGAAACCAGCCTAACACACCCTTGGGCGTGCCAGCTTGCTACCTGTGGGCTAAAAATTTTATCCCAAATCGGCGTGGCACGCCCTCTGGCGCGCTCCAGCCTTAGTTTTTCAAAAAATTCCATTTTTCGACTTTTCTTCGCGGGTTTGGTTAGATACTTCAAGTCCTATTCTTTAACTTACTTCTTACCCTTAATATCCTTTGTTTGGAGGTCCTCTTAGCCTCATTTTTAACCCCACAAATTCTTCACAAAAATCACAAAACACCTCCTATGAAAGGCTAACCACATGTACGAGGCCCAATTTCAATTTTCTCATCATTAACATTACCAAATACATACTTATATCTCTCAACACCTAAGGAAACATTATTAAATGTAGTCAAGTAGGGTTGGGAAGGTACGTGTTGTTATACATGCTACTGTACGAGCCACACTTCAGCCTATTCGGCAACCTACCAAGCCGGTTGCTCTTGATTAGACTTCTGCTTTTGCCCCTCAGTCTGAAGAGGGGGAGGATGCTTCGGAAAGTGGTGATGAACAAGAGGTTGATGTATATAGATCTGAGGAAATACTGAAGGACTTGATGATTCTGTGTTTGAGGTGACAACATCTATTTTTGGCATTGGGGGCAAAATTCCACGACTTTCTCCTAGAGAATGGAAAATAAGCAATGGTGTGTTTTGGATATGAGGGAATTTTATTGCAGGGATGCCAAACTTACTAAGTGGGGTGCGTGTAGACAAATTATTATTGAGGATCCCTGGTATTGGCTAGAAGAGTTAAAGGCACTACCTGATATTAAGGCAGTATTTGATCATTATGAATTTGGGTGGATGACGGAGCCTCCTTGTCACTATAGCCAAGAGTTGGTCTGTAAGTTTTATGCTTTATATATTGCGTATGTTGAGTTGATCATACCTATTGAGCAGCGGCTTTGGGACCAACCACCATTGACTCACACTTTGGTTTGGGAGATCAGAGTAGATATCTTTAAGCAGACTATCCACAGATTCTTATTTGGGGATGAACGTCTATTTCCAGCCATGACTTCTGAGTTTGATCACCATATGGAGATTGTCAGAAATCAAACTAAAATGAGGGACGCCAATCAGCGGTTGGAGTTGCTACGGTGGATTGCTAGGTAAATAGCAGAGGATGGTGTAGATGTTAGTTGGGTAACTGGGAAGCTGGACATCAAGAAGTCCACGCTCCACTTTGCTGGTGTTTTAGTGGTAGGTTGTTAGGCACCGTTTGGGTCCCATCTAGGAACAACCCATTTTGAAGGGCCTGGAGACAGAGAAGATCCGGTTAGTACACCTATGCCTGTTCCATCACCGATAAGTATACCGGAAACTGTTCGTGTAGCTGTTGAGGGAAAAGTCCCGATTGACGATGAGGTACCAGGAACTACAGCACCACCACCCCTCTCTGGTATTGTTTCAGTTTTGAGGGACTTCATGCAGCAATTGGTGGATCAACAGATGCAGATGTTTGAGAGATAGGCTCACACCGAGGCCCAGATGGCTAAGTTGGAATCCTAGCTTAAGCCATGGGTTAGGACCATGGTAGAGTCTGCAAAGGCTAGTGTGGAAGCCTAGATACTTGCGGTTATGAATAGATTTATGAGAGAGATGCATGGGCAGATTGATAGCTTTGAGTCACGGATGGCCACCGAGATGAGTTCGACACAGATTCCTGATATGGCAGGATTGACACAGGAGGTGACTGCATTGAGAGAGGAGGTTAGAGCTTTGGCACCAAGCAGCACTCCTGTCATTCCACCTATGCCCATTCTGGCCTTGATGAGGTCGGCTTTTGTGGTGGATTTTTTTGCTGACGAGGAGCCTTCTATTGATAGAGGCAGGAGACCATGTAGTTCGGAAGATTAGGTTGATAGTAGTGATGAGTTTGAGGGTTATTTTTGGAGAGTGGTTAAGGCCTCTAGAGTAGAGTACCATGCCAGTCAGATTGCTCAGGAGGAGAGGGCATGGGGTGCATCCTCTAGTCAAGCATCCCCTTCACCGAACGAACCTAGTAGAAAGCCCAGAGAGCATACTGATGATCCCGCATTGGGTGGGCCCATATTAGATGCCTAGGGTACCACAGGTATGTCTTCACTCCCTTACACTTATGATATTGCTAGTTGTGCACAGGGGACAGTGCACTATTATTTGGTTGGGGGTGGGGTATACCACCACTTGACGGGTTTTATTGCCATTTTTGTTTTCCCCCCAAGTGTGCTATCATATTAGAACCGACATGTTTAGGTTTTATTTGGATTATTAGGTGTATACGTGTTTAATTAGGAGGAAAATAAGGGAACCTTAGTGCAGTCTAGTTTTGAATGTGTTTTGATGTGTGTGTAGTATGTTAGTTTGTGACAGCTGTTTTATCTTATTATGGCATTAGTATTATCGGTAGAATAACTGTAGCTAGCATTGCATGAACTAGATAGGCAGTAGTTGATAGTGTAACCCTGTGCTATGTGTGTGTGAGGTCATTACCTAGTTCACTTTGTGTAACACCCCGTACATTTCCGACCTTACTTGCCAACTTTGAACCATATTTGCTTTAGATTTGAGAGCAATAAGCACGTATTTTGTATTGTTTTGATGGAGTATTTTATATTGTGCTAGTATCCGCAAAGAAAAGTCAAAGAAAGGAAAAAAATCAGAATTTTGGTGTGGGGCACGCCAGGCAGCGTGCCTGGCCACTTTTTGCCAAAAAATTTCTAGCATGGGCAGCATAGGGGCTCGCCAGGTAGCGTGCCAGGCCGCTTTTTGGCAAAAAATTTTCTCCGACCACTAGTCTCTAAATAGGGCTCGTGGGTTATTGTATCATTATTCCATCTTGGTGGGACCACTCTTGGATGATTTCGGCATCCAAATGAGGGTTAATTCTTCTTCCTTTTTATTTTTAATTTTTATCAACTTATGATAAATTAAGCCATGAGTGGCTAAAATTGCTTATTCTTCGGGTTGAGGCTACGAACATGAGTCTCGTGAGTTGAATATCATCTTACCATTTATGGAATTCTTTAAACATGAGATAGTTAGTGGATCATGCATCGAATTTTGTGGGTTAAGTTAAGATGTGTTAATGGGCTAAATTTAAGGCCCAAAATGATGCAAAATGCATGGCCCAAATGGGGCAAATGACCCATTCTTCCATGTTGACCAAGTAAACATGGCAATTAATGACCATGAAGTGGCTAAGGATGACTTGAGGAGCTATATAAAGGCACAAAATCAGATTTTTATTCATTTTAACTCTCATGCCTTTCTAGACATTTCTAAAGACATTTCTCATCTCACAAACCCTAAGGCAACCATTTCCTTTGGACAAGATCATCACTTTGCAAGATTGGGTAATTTTTTATTCTTGTGATTTAATATATTATATGCATGATATATGGTGTCGATCATGATGGTTATGTCTAAAAGTGTTGAGTAGTGCACTTTTGCTTTTTGATAAGAGATGTGTCATATATGTGGCTTGAACTTGAATTGAGACTTGAGGTTTTGATGGAAGTGAATGGTGTGGATGAAATATCAACATGTATGGTGTGGTTATATCGATAACTTGTTTTTTTTATATGTGTATAACTTATGGGATTGTTGTTATGAAACGTATTAAGGTGACATGATGGATTAATTGTGACGTAGTGTTAATGAGGAAGCGTAAAGGATAAACTTGGTGTGACATACTATTGGTTTATGATGTCTTGGTCAATGTATGGAATATTATGATATTTTTGGTATGCCAATGCCTTGAATTGTATTGTAAAGGGGGTAATGACGTTAATGGGAAATCATGTAACTCATTGTCGTCCTATGCACTTGTAAGGTAGTTAGTTGTTAACGTGGTCTCCGTTATGTACTTGTGTTGTAGAGTAAAATGTAAGGAATGAGCTGGATTATTGTATTCACATATAGTACTGTGTATTAATACTGGGGAGATAAGGTATGTAAGGTTACTCTTTCTGTATCCTTCTACAACACATATTGTTCACATTGTCATTGTACTTGTTCCATTCCGAAATGTTCTAAGGTATATCATTTCAGGTTGTCGTATGTTGTTATTCACATGTCTCTTATTCATTGACTATTGTTCCAAAGTTCCAACAATGTTACAATCAATAACGTATCACTTTTATAATAAAAGAATTAAAGTATTAGCATTTTATGTCCTTAAGTGGTGGTGATGTTTCTAGTGGTATGCGTATGAATAGGCAGGAGTAAAGATTGGCTCTCTCGGGCCTTATCGGTTTTGGCTGCCAATCATGCCTCAATGGGATTTGGGGCATGACAAAAGTGGTATCAGAGCAGGTCGTTCTAAGGGTGTCTCCAAAGCTGTGTCTGAGTAGAGTCTTACTTATCGATGTGTTGTGCACCACATTTATAAGTAGGAGGATACGGGACATTTAGGAGTTGTTTCTGTTCTTCATTTCTATATCGTGCAATAGAGCCAATATTGTAGGTGGAATTATATCTGACCATGGTAATTGTTTTCTTTGGTCTAGTAAAATGCAGAGGATAAGCCGAGGTAGAGATAAAGGGAAGCAGGTAGTTAGGCTTACCGGAGAAGGATCGAGTAGACTCCCACCTAACCAAGTTAGTCAAGGTGGAGCGGACATTGAACTTACATCGCGGGCCTCCTCTACTTTTCCAGCTCCAGAAGAGCCGAGTAGGAGAGAACTATCTTTGGAACTGCCCGTTAATTCTATTGAGCAGGATTTAATGAGTGCAGTGCAGATATTGACCCGTGTAGTTACTGCACAAGCTCGAAGACAATCTCTTGCACAGCAGATGGAGGAACAGAGGCAGAAGAAAAGGATGCAATAATTAGAAGGAGGATTTCCAAAGAAAGTGAAACCCACGGGACAGTTCATGGCATCCTAAGGAGGATTTGGGCCTCAGAGTTCTCACAGACTGTATAGGCCATCATTTCCTCATTCTACAGTAATTGATCCCCCCCTACTCTAAGGGTTTAGAAGTTACCAGATTGGGCAAAGAAGTGAGACTCAGGATTTCCAGACAGTGGAATATCAAGCACACAGAGATGTGAACCAACTACAGTATTTTCGTCAGCTGTGCCAGCACTGTAGAATATTTCATGCAGGTGAATGCCGGGTTAGAACAAATCTTTGCTATCATTGTGGAGTGCCAGGGCACAAGGTAAGAGGGTGTCCACGAAGGAACACGGGTGGCATGGCATGACCTACAGGACCAACCGTTGCACCGATATCATTGGTGCCTCCTCTAGGTAGAGGTGCACAACCGGCTGATCATGGCAGATATGTTAGAGGGGTAGCTAGTTAAAGTGGAACTCAGGACCGTACCTATGCCATAGCGGGTCGGCAGGGCTCGGAGGCTTTTCCTGATATAGTGACAAGTACATTATCTGTCTTTTTCACATAATATATTTGCATTGGTTGACCCAGGTTCTACATTGTCATACGTTCTTCCATATGTTTTTTTTTTTAAAAAAAAAAAAAAAAGAACATGAGAATTACTAGGTAAGCCGTCTGAAATATCTACACTAGTGGTGAACCTATGATAGCTTAAAGAGTATATCATAATTGTATAGTAATCGGTTGTGGTTATAACACAATGGTTGAGCCTACTGAACTGGGAAATGGTAAACTTTGAGGTCATTATGGGTATGGGTTGGTTGGCTTCTTGTTATGCCACGGCGAATTACCGAGCTAAGGAGTTACATTTTCATGTTTCCATAAAAGAATGTTGTTGCATGGAAGGGTAATGTGGGAACACCGAAGGACACTTCATTTCCTATAGCAAGGTAAAGAAAATAATATCCAAGGGGTATCTTTGTCACCTAGTAAGAGTACGGGATACCGATGTGAGGGAACCAACACTTCGATCGATAAATGAATTTCTAGATGTATTTCTTGAAATGGAAAGTAGAGCTTGATAGTGACGTGATTCCAAGCATTCTGCCTATCTCTATTCCTCTGTATAGAATGGCTCCAGCAGAATTGAGGGTGATGTAGGAGCAATTAAAGGACTGGTTGGACAAGAGGTTCACAAGGCCTAGTATATTCTTTTGGGGTGCATCAGTATTAACTGTACAAAAGAAAAATGGTACATTGAGAACGTGTACTGATTATCGACAACTGAAGAGAGTGACAATTAAGAATAAATATTTCCTTCCCGGAACTTATAAGTTAATGAATCAATTACAGGATGCTAAAGATTTCTCAAAGACTGACTTGAGAGAGAGTTATTATCAAGTAGGGGTTAAACAAAAAGGTATACCCAAGGCAGCTTGCCAAACCCGGGATGGTCACTATGTCTTCTTAGTTTTGTCAAATGGGCTAATGACTGCACCAGTAAGACTTATGAGTTGGATGAGCAGAACGTTTAAACTAGTCATAAATGTATTTGTGACAGTGGTTATAGATTATATATGAGTTTCTTCATAATCACAAGCGAACCCTGCTAATCACGTACAATAGGTGTGACAAATCCTTCGTATCATAAGTGGGACACAAAGTTCTCTAAGTATGAATTTTTGTTAATGACATTTTTTTAGGTCACATTGTGTCAGATGAACGGATACAGGTTGATACATAGAAGATTGAAGCGGTGAAGAATTGGCCAAGGCCTACAACACCCACCGAGAGTCATAGTTTTCTCGGATTGACAAGATATCATAGGATTTGTAGAAGGATTTCCTCTCCCTCTATACCTTTCATGAAACAAACATACAAGGTAATTAAGTTTCAACGGAAGGATGCATATGAGAGTAGTTTTCAAGAGTTGAAAAAAAATATATAAGTTAACCTCTGCACCTGTATTGGTTTATGGTGTGTACTGATGCGGCATGGTAATGTGATAGCATCTGCCTCACGACAATTATGTCCATATGAAGACCATTATCTAATACATGATTTTGAGCTAGCAGTCGTGATGGTTGTTTTCAAAAGTGTATGGTTCCATTCGTTCATATTAACATCTATACCGATCATCGGAGTTTGTGATATATTTATATCCTTAATCAACAGGACCTAAATTTGAGACAGCAGAAATGGTTGAACCTATTCACAGCCTATGATATTGGTATCCCATCTGGTTAACACCAATGTAGATTGTGCGTACCGGGTATAGACGAGTTAAGGAAAGGAATAATGCCAGAGGGACACCGTTCAGGGTATTGTTCAGAAGTAACCCAAATGTACCATGGTTTAGCAGAGATGCCTTAGTAAGGTTACATGAAAAGCCCATTTTAGAATGTGTAGCTTAATGTCCAAGCGGTCAGTGATTAACGGTATGGCATCAAAAATCTGTATATTTATGCAATGTATCACCCTACCAGTTTGGAGGTGGACCATGAATAACATGGATTTAATCACAGGGTTGCCTCGTACACTGCAAAGATTGATTCCATATAGGTAAGAGTTGGCAGGCTTACCAATTCTACGTATGTCCTACCAGTTAGGACCACCGATACATTTGAACATTATGCAATACAAAGATAGTATGATTACATGGGATCCCACTCACTCTTATATTAAATATGAGCGTTCACTTTATTGCACAGTGTTGAAAGTATTTTCAGCAAAGCATGGGTACACAGGTGGATGTACGTACGGCTGTCATCCTGAGATAGATAGACAAACAGAACGGATTATATGAACAATTGAAGATTTGCCACGAGTTTGTACATTGGACTTTAAAGGTGGTTGGGATGAACATCTATCGTTTATTGAAATTGCAAAAAGCACCTTACAAAACTCTATATGAAAGGAAATGTAGATCACCAATTGGATGGGTTACAGCTGATGAAATTTGCTTTGCTTAGGTTAGATCTTGTTCATCAAGCTATCGACAAAGTGAAGGTGATATAATAATAGCTACAAATGACCCAGAGCCGATACAAATCATATTCCGATATTAGAAGACGGGAATTCAAATGTACCATAAGTGATTAGGTAGTTTTGACAGTGTCACCAACGAAAAAAAAAACAGGGATAATGAGATTTGGAAAGAAAGAGAAATTGTCCAAGACTTGGGCAATTTGTGCATCTAGCAGCACTAGCCCCAGAACTCTTCCCAGTTCATTCAGTATTTCCTATTCGATGCTTTGAAAGTGTATAGGATACTATCCCGTATTGTTCCTAGTGGAGATCTACAAGTTACGTAGGATCTGACGTCGTAGCAGGTGAACCCAATGATCTACAACTTGGTAGAGACCTCCACAATTGTTTGGACATGCTAGTCAACTAATAAATCATATAAGCAATACCATGGGACTCAAAGAATCCAAAGTTATGCCACCTCTCCTGAAAGTCAAGCAAAATCTCGTAGGAGTACTCTTCAATGGAACCACTAAACATGGGAGGAACCAAGCAAATGAATATCTCAAACCTTTTCTTATCATTAAAAGATATCACAGGACCCAAAGTAATAAGACAAACTACAAGTCTAGTAGTCAGCGAATCAAAATGTGAGGGGTACCATAGAAGATGGTTGTGGCCCTGAAGTCAAAAAACCATAAGTAGGAGCCTACCGTGGCAACTGAATGCCTCATAAACTACACTCGAAGGAACACCATCCAGATGACTCAACAGATGAATCAACAAATGCTATAACATTGGGGTAGTAACTAAAAATTTTGTAACTTGAGATTATCTGCATCCTATGTCTGATTATTATCCTCAACATAATCAACCCCAGGCTTGGCAGAGGATTCCCTAGCACGTCTTCTAGATAGAGCATCTCCTCGTGCCCGACCTCTACCTCAGGGTCGGTGACAACCCCCGTCTCGCCCTCTGACTAGGGCTCCAACTATGTGGGCTGGATCAACATCCTCAACATCTCTGGATCTATTCCTCACCATCAATGAGTAAAATATTGGAATACAAGTTTAAAATATTGGGTATGAACAACCCACATAATAAGGAACCAAATTAGGAAAGTCTTTCCTAAAAATATCTTATAGCCTCTCAAAGATGGATATAGACATTAACGTATCAATCTGCGAGACCTACTAGATATCCTGCTCTTACACTTATGAGACCGATGGATCTAGTGCTTTGATACCAATTTGTCACAATCCAAAAGTTAAGGGCATGATCGTACCTACCTCAACCCAATCTTGGTAAGTAAGCTGGAATCCAAAAGGAAAAGAAAATTTGATAAATGAAAAAAATAGTAGATATGAGTCTTCTAGAATGAAGTCATGCAAAAATATGTAAAGTAAAATAAGAATATGAATGAAAAACACATAAATCCAAAGATACTGGTGTCATAAGTAAAACGAGCATCTAGTACAACTCTGAGAAACTGAAAATACATGAATCTATCTATGAAAGTAAATAAAGACAAACTAAGATAAGAAGAGGTCATAGAAGTAGGAGTGAGTATGATCCACTTGTACTCAGTAGGTATCATTGGACAATTGAGCAAAGTATAAAACTGATCAAGTAAAAGATACTATGAGCATGTTCCACCTACAAATAGAAAAGCTCTCAAACAGTAGCTCACACTATCTCAACTAACAGTTCTACAATATAAATTCTAAAGAGGAAATTACACACAAAATATATGTATGGAGAATCTAAGTACACGACAACAAACACATAGAGGAATACAAATGATACAATGTAATGCAATGATGGTGGGATAATCATGAATTATTGAAAACCATTGCATGACTTTCTGTACACATAATCTGAGCCTCAGCACTTCCAAGACAGGTCCCACGGGGGGGTCACAACTCATATACTTTCTCAAATCTCAATATTAATCGCAATCAACCTTGCCGACTAGTGTTTATTACCAATGGTTTTTATAAAGTATTTCAATTTTTTTCAAAATAACTATTTCTCAGTGGTACCGGTATCTCATGAATATGTATGTATGAAATAAGGATGTAATGCTCATAATCAATCAGTATAAATATAGTAATCAATTCAATACATATATAAATGAGCCCAGAATCAACTCAATATGTCAGTAATTCATGATATTAGCCCTCGCTAAGCACAACTAAAATGAATAGTCAAGTAAGACATTAATAATATCATTTCAAAATCCCAAATTTGGGCATTACTATAATGATTGAGGCAAATAATGATCAAATAAGTCCTAAAATATATATTCAAGCCCCCTCACAGGAATCACAATATTAATGGGTTTTAATACTCATATAAGGCCTACAAATATCATATAAAGCCCCCTCTCAGGCATCGCAACAATAGTATCTCTTAAGTCAACAACAATATACAAACATGCCCCCACACGGGCACACGATAATAATAATTACCTCAAAATACAACTCCCACGACTAATTCCCTAACCCATTGCTGCTTTACGTGAATGCTTAACTACCCAGCCCATTCTTGAGAAATTTAAGCCATAACCTACCTCAAAGAGTCAAAAATCAAAGCCTAGATCCTTCAACGTGGAGCCGGAGCCTTTCTTTTTTTGAGCTGTCTCAGAACAAACCAAATCTATAAAAAATGTAGTCTGTGTTACTATTCCATAGTTCTTGTGTAGAAGAATATTGAATGGGAAGCGATTTAAGGAAAAGATAAGGATTTTTGAACATAAAGATATTTGGTTCATTCGAAATTTATCTATAGGTTCTAGTTAGAAAAATTAAAGTCCTGATTGTTTGGTTCATTAGTAGCTTGTGCAAAGTCTAGCGGGGGTTTCCATTCGAAGTCTAATTGGTGATGTGGATGTCCGTCAATTAGGAATAGTGGTTGTTGCACTTCTTCTATGGGTTGATCGTCCCTGACATTAGGGATTGCTTATGTGTGCAAGGTCAGAAGGACTCCTTGACTTGACATTGTAGGCCTTATTGGAGTATTTAATTGCATCTTCATCATTGCGATGCCCAGGTAGGGGTTGGAAATGATAATATTGATGCCCACATGACTACTTATTCTGGAGGTGCCCAGTGGAAACTGATATCATGAATTATTGATACATTGAGTTCATTTTGAGCTCACTTATACATGTATTAAATGAATTTTGATCTTCATACAGATTGGTTGAGAGCATTATATCCTCATATCATGCATATATATTCATGAGACATTAGTGCCACTGAGACATTCTAATTTTGTAAGAAAATGAGGCATTTAATAAAATGCCTATACCGAGGAATGTCCCGATGAGACTTATTTGAGATATGAGATTGAGATTATGGAATGTATATGTGATGTGAACCCCCCATGGGTCCTACACGAGAGTATTGAGGCTCGATAGGTATATACAAAAATATATGCGATAACTTTAAAAGACTCATCATCATCACTACATTGCATTGCATCATTTGCATTGAATTATCTTTCTTGGTGTAGTTTGATAATTTGTTAGTATTTACTCTTATACTGTATTTGTGTGTTAGGACCTTGTTTGTGATATTGTTTTTGAGCATTCATTTCACTTCATTACATTATCTTATATAATTTTATATTGACTGGGAGGTTGAGATATTATGAGACATGGGGGTATGGCGGTGGCTTGATCGGAGAGATAGTTGTATAGAACCTTTTGGTAGTGTATGATACACCTTTATATATATACACTCTCGTTGTTGCTATCCCATGGTATTGTCTAGTGATAATTGATTTTTCCTGTTATAACGTGTTAGTGAGTCTTCTTCATAAATGAATTCTCTTGTTGTAGAATATGAGTAAATAGACTCACCAGGATTGGTGTGCCTACCCTGCTTTTGATATGTCTATTGACTGTTGTGTTGGGTTATCCTGATAGGATAAGGTACGGTGATTTAACGGGTATAGACTGATTGGAAAATCTTGGGTAGTTAGGGTGGTGGTTCTCGCTATCACTTTGGATTCGGGTCTGTTATAGACGATGCTTGCTGAGTACATATGGTTTCGTACTCACTCTTGCTTCCTTTTAATTTTTCTTGTTTTTGTGCACCCCGTAAAGGGATATTGGGCCAAGTAGTAGTTTGTAGATCCTTTTCTTTTAGTATTTGCATTGCGGAGATAGAGTTAGCAGTTGAGGGACTTTAGGAATTCTAAGATCTCTCTCTTTATGTCTTATTCGTATCCAAGATATTCTTGAAGATTATTATTCCTATTCTATATTAGAGGCTTGTAATAGTGTCAACCAGAACTGGGTTGTATCTTGAATATTTACTTCTTCCATATATATTTATATTTTGGGTTTATTCTCTCTTCTTCTGCTACTATATCACATAAATTATGAATTTTGGTTGGGATAGTCTTACCTATACTAGATGGTGTAACAGATGCCATCACGTGCCTAATTTGGGTCGTGACATTTGCTTCTACGAATAGAAAACTATATGGTAAATTGTAATAATCATAGTAATGAATTTCACCTTTTTATTTTTTTTGACTATTTTTTCCTTCCCCGTAGTTGTTATATATTATTTGTGAGTTATGGGGTTAAGGAGTGATTTGGGTGAGTTTGAGATTTTTAGAGGCTTTTAAAGCTATGAGTTTGACTTCAGTCAGCATTCCATCTTTTCAGCATTGGTTTGTTATTCGGATAGTTCCATTAGACCCGGAATGTCAATTTTGAGTTAGTAGCATTGTTAGTTAGGGCTCGAAGATTTTATTTTGCATTTTGACCCTTTTGACAAAAACTTGTTAAAATAAGCCTAAAAGGGGTCTCAGGGGTTAAATTATTGTAAATGATCTCTTTTTAAATATCTGACATCCTCATTGAGTTGGGAACATCAAAATAGCATAGTATCATATTTGGTTTACTTTGGTGGGGTCCCGAATGAATCCTTAGGGTCCGTTCAGCGGTTTTAAGAACATGCAACTTCAGCTGAATTGCTGATATCTGGTGTATATGGAGTCGTTCACTAGATTTGTAGGAGATCCATTGCATTCGCGATGAAGGAATTTTTGTCTACTGCAATCGCGAGGTGGTGGTCGTGATCGCAAAGGGTAAAGAGGTGGACTAGTTAAGGTTTGACTATCACAGAAGCGAGGCCCTCTTCTCGCGATTGTGTTGACAAATTAAATGGCCAGTCCACATTGATCCTCGTGATCGCGAGATGGGGACCGCCATCATGAGGTATTGTTCACCTATAGCTTATTTTTTGTGATTTCCACCATTTTTTGACTTGGGAGCTTCAGGAGTGGCAATTTCTTTAGGGTTTCTCTATCAAAGCTTTATCAAGTAGGTAACCTCTAAATTACTAATTTCATTAATTCGTGATGATTTTATCTCATAAATAGCTCTAAAAAGTTGATTTTAAAATGAATTTTGGTGATTTTTGCTCGGAAAACTGTAATTTCGGTTTTCATAGATTCGAAGATCTATTTCACCTTATTTTTAATTAGGTTCTCGAATGTAGACTCCTTTTGAGAAGGGGAATATGTTTCTAAAATACAATTTCTGATTTGGCCCTTTCAATCTCGAACCTATTTTTTGAACTACTTTTGAACCTGATTTAAATATAGCTAATACGAGTGTCGTTAGTTCCCTTTTAATGTGTAGACTAAAACCAAAACTCATGATCAAAAATATCCTATTAGGCCACTTAGCTAAAGAACTCACATTTGCTACAAGTAAGTTTTCCTTTCCATTCAAAACTTTTTTCGTAACAAGTGAGAATTATCAGGTGCTTAAATCTTTCAAATTTGACCAAAGAGTGTATTAGTATAGGATAATGTATTCATGTAAGCAATGGCCAAATACTAAGTAAGTAACAAATCGCAAGGCCCAAATGCCTTAAATCATCCCTTATCCAACTAGAATCTTTTACTCGTAATCCTTTCGAATCAATCATGCCACAAGTCTAGGCTATCACAAGGTCCACCACTACTAAGTAATACTAGGCATACTACTATCTAAAATGCCAAACCACAAGACCAATCTATTCTACAATCTGAAAGTGCCAAAACCTAGAATAGATCTAGCACTATTCCACAACATAACCATCACAGACATTATACCCAAATACACAAAAAATCACAATACTCAAAGAGATCAAAATAAATCTAGCAATATACTCTGAACGAGTCCCAACATAGAATCGGTGAACCTGATCCACCACTAAGGAAACATCTACGAGTATCAAATATCAATTGCTATAGTAGAAAATCATGAAACCATATCAAGACTCAATTTTGAATAGATAAACACATAGGATAATGTAGAACCACATTCAAATACGTCTAAGGCATAACATAGGCACACCAAGAATCATACCTGTGGCTACTGTACTAGAAACTCCTACCGCGAGTCCATCCTATGGAACATGAAACAAAGATATGTTATCTCTTGGAGCAACGGGTGAAACATCTCTCTGTCTAACCTATGGCAATCCCTCCAATAATGCCCAAGATCTCCATATAATAAGAAACCTAAAAAAGTTAGAGCCTGCTAATCTAGACCTAAAGAACCCAAATGACCACCATGATCTAACCCTCTCCAAGCATAACTATGAAGATCCTAACCTCCATCATGCATATCGCTATGATTATCAAATCCCTGGGCTATCTGTCCCGCCAACCTCTCATATCTCCATTCAAATTCCTCTAAAAACACTCAAGCAAACTGATCCCACAAAAGAGGAGGTGATCCAACTGGCTTACTCCCTCCACAAGTCCTCCACCATTGTCTAGTTGGCCTAAAAAAATAAAAGGAAGTGAAGTCTACTCTATTAGAATCCACCAAGACCAACATGTGCAACCTCTCACGACAACTAAGCAAGAACATTTAAGTTCACTGGACGTGGAGAAATCCCTTGCAATATTTCATCAACACTAGGAGAACCAGTAGGAGTCGCAGATGCATCTGAAGTCTGAGGCCCTGAAGAAACATACTGAATCAAAATAAGGGCTACCCTCTAACCAATCAATCCTCAAGCATAGGTATGGTCATGAGTGGTGTTTGAACTGGCCTCAATCCTTCTAACTTACTTGAACTACAACCACTAGTATCCCTAGATCCTAAAAAGACAACTCTAGCCTAATCTCTAGTTGTTCTGAACAACCCAATCCAACCTCTGCCTCGAACTCTACTCCTATCATACATTGAAGGCACGTTCTCTGAATCTCTAGCCATGGAAGAACGCATGCTCACCATCTATAAGAGAGTGAATAAGAGGTTTTTGAGTTATACAAAGCCATAAACGCACTACAAAGGATTAAGGAATGGATTTGTCCTAAAGTAATGTAGCCTCTCGAAGATAGATAACAAACGTCTCCGCAAGACTATGCTAAACTCGACTTGTACTAATGATATTAATAAACCTGGGGCTCTGATACCAATTTGTCATGACCCAAATTAGGCATGTGATGTCACCTGTTACACCCTCTAGTATAGGTAAGCCTATCCTAATCCTAATTCAAAATTTATGTCATACAGAAGTGGAAGAAGAGAGAATAAACCTAAAATATAAATATATATAGAAGAAGTAAATATTTAAGAAGCATCCCAGGACTAGTTGTCACTAGTACAAGCCTCTAATATAGAATAAGAATGATAATCTTCTAGAATATCTTAGATGTGAATAAAGCATAAGACATAAATAGAGAGATCTGAGAAGTCCTGAAGTCCCACAGCTACTACCTCGATCTCTATAATGCTAATATCGGAAGAAGATAATCTATAAATAGCTACTTGGCCTGATACGTGCATGGGGTACAAAAAAAAAAAAGGAAAAGAAAACATGAGTGAGTATGAAACCACATGTACTCAGCAAACATCATCGATAACCGACCCTAATCCAAAGTGATGGCGAGAACCACTACCCCAACTAGTCCAGCTTTTACAATCAATCTATACCCCACCAAATCATAGTACCTTATCCTATCAGGGTAATCTAATACAACAGTCAACTAACATATTTAAAATAGGGTAGGCACACTAATCTAGGTGAGTCAATACTATTTATTTATATTCAACCACCAGGGAATTCATTTATGAAGTAGACTCATAAATACGTTATAACAGGCTTAATCAATTATCATTAACCAATTTTGTCGAAAAGTAACAGGGAGAATGTATATATATAAGGGTGTATCTCATACTATCAAAATGTACTACACAACTATCTCTCCGATCAAGCCACCGTCATACCCTCACGTCTCATAATATCTCAAACTCCCAGTCAGTATAAGATAATATAAGATAATGTAATGAAGTGAAGTGAATGCTCAAGCACAATATCACAAACAAGGTCCTAAAACACAAATACATTACAGGAGTAAATACTAACAAAGTATCAAATCACACCAAGAAAGGTAATACAATGCAAATGATGTAATACAATGTAGTGATGATGATGGGATGATGATGAATCTTTGAAAGTTATCGCATAACTATCTGCATATATATACCAAGCCTCTATACTCCCAAGTAGGACCCATGGGAGGTTTGTAACCAATATAATTTCCATAATCTCAATCTCATGTACCAAATCAACCTTATGGACACATTCCTAGATATAGGGGTTTTATAAAGTGCCTCATTTTCTTACAAAATCAGAATGTCTCAGCGGTACCAATGTCTCAAGAATCTGTATGTGTGATATGACGATGTAATGATCACAACCAATCAGCATGAAGATCAACATTTATTCAATACATCTATAAGTGAGCTCAGAATTAATTCAGTGTATCAATAATTCATGATATCCATTTCCACTTGGTACGACAAGATTAAGTAGTCATGTAGTCATCAATATTATCATTTCCAACCCCTACCTTAGGTATCACTATAATGAATATGCAATTAAATGCTCAAATAAGGCCTATAATGTCAAGTCAAGCCCCCACTCGAGCGACACATTAATAGATACGGCATTTCATTGCACAGATAAGGCCTATGATGATAAGTCAAGCCCCTACTCAGGCGACACAATAATAGACAAAGCATTTAATGCTCAAACATGACCAATAACATCAAGTCAAGCCCTTACTTAGTGACACAATAATAAATATGGCAATTAATTGAACAATCATAGCCAACAATAACAACTCAAGACCATACTTGGGCATCACCACCATATATAATCTCAAAATTAGTAGCCCCTACTCGGGCACATAATGATAAATAACAACAATCCCAACAACAACATATTGCGAACCTACCCAAACCTAGCTTGTTCCATATGATAAGTCTTATCCACTATTACAAGTCCATTTATACCCTAAGTATTCTCTGAAGGTCATTAATCCTCGATCGTTACAATAAGAATCTGCTAAACAAGATTCAAGCTCTAAAATACGTATTAAATACTAACATTTCAAGATCACTAAGTTATCTATCTACATTCCACTCTAAGGATAACTCCAAGCAACAATACTAAATAAGAAAGGCAATAATCTAACTACAATCCACCAAAAGACTAGCACCTGCGGAGATGCTCTCCATTTTACCTACGTGGGACCCCTAATCCTAAATGAATTACAAAATACAAACAAACACGCATACAACACATAAAAACTTTGAAAAAAGTCAAGGTACATCTCAACTAGCCTTAAATGAAGATCTGCAAGCTCAAATGTAGTCCAAAACCTCACCCAAAAGCTCAACTCTATTGAATCAACACAAACTACATCTAATCTAGTCAAACATGTAATCTACCAGTTAAAAGGAAGCTAATGATACCCATATTAACCTTATTTGAAATGGGTCAAAAATGGACCTCAAAAACGGGTTTTCAAAAGAAAGAGGTAAAATAGGAATTTTAATTTTAAAAATACATTCCCCATGGTTAAAGGAACCTATAGCTGAAAACCCATGTGAAAATGAGTTAAAAACGAGGTCCAAATTGTAGAAAAACCATTTCCAAGCCTTACTGGTAAAACCCCAAAAATCCATCGAAAATCAAAAAGGGTAAAAATGGAATTTTTGTTTGAAAATCATAATCCTCAAGTAAAAAGAACTCTATGGGTTAAAACCCAAGAAAAAATGAGTAAGAATCGATGCTTATGTCAAAGAAATACCAAATTTTCAATTTGGGAGAGAAACCCCAAAAATCCTCTTTTGAAATCTTTGGTTTAGAAGAATTTAGATGATAAAGTTCATAGGAAATGATTTAAAATTGAGCTAGGAACTTACCCGCACGAACTTACGCAAGAAATCTTCCCCAAAATCTCCCTCCCAAGCACCCAATATGATAAAAATGGTGAAAATGAGTAAAAAGGGATAAAATCCCAAAATTTGGGCTGTTTTCAGCAAGGTTGACCACGTGTTGACCATGGTCAACTGTTGACCAACAACTAGCAATTTGAAAAAACTTATTTTTGACCTCGAAACACTCTGAACATGAATCAATAGTGAAATTGATCATAAAACACGTTCCAGATCCAATAGAATCATCAGATTTACGAAAAAGTTTTTTTACAATAAATTAACCGCAGGGACACGTTTAGACCAAAATATACTATTTTTCAAACGGATGGTCGAAATACAAATAAAGTATACAAACCTAAACCAACACACTACCAATCCAAAATCGACGTTTTGGATATAATGGAACTATCAGAATCGTCATTCGAGACTCGGATCACGAAATACTGACCGAAGTCAAACCTATCCTTTTAAGGATACTCAAAACCACAAACTCATATAAAACACTTCCGAATGCATCCCAGAGCATCCCCACAACTCGTAAATAAGATAAATCAACCACGGGGAGGGGACAAAATAGTCAAAACATAGAAAATTCTAAATTTTAGTGCAAGGGTCATTACTGTAAAAATGAAAGAACAGATTTATAATCACGAGTTAAATTTAGTTGTAAATATAGGTTAAAATTTACACTTAAAATTAAACTTCCATCTTCCCTTATTCACTCTATATGTATAAGGAAGTTTATTTCATATTATATATAGCCTTACGAATCGAGCTTACGCATAAAAGGTCACAATTAAAACCTAATTTAGTATTTTGTCCTGATTTAATAATCTTATAAGTAAATTTATGTTACTATATATATTTTTTGTCATGAGTTAAAACGTGTAGTGATAAAAAAAGGCACAATTTAATCCTAGTTAAATATTATTTCATCTTCTTTTGGTATTACCTACTAATATTAGAATCTATGTGATGATCAATCCACATTAAAAAATATTAATCATTGTAAATCATTTTCTTATCTATTTGAGCACATTAAATCAAACAAAATTTAACAAATTACAATGACAATTTTATATCCACACACAATACACTAAATATATTTAATAACATCCAACATATCTTTTTGAAGTTATTGGTTTATTAAAAGACATATTTATGAACCTTAAAGTATTTTAATACTTTATAAAATAATTTACTCGTTAAAATTTTCTTAAGAGATATTGCGAAATAAGATTTTTTTACTATAAACATATATTTGAATTTTGTTTGTTGTTAAATTTTTTATGCTAAATTATAATCGAAGATAAAATAAATGTAAGCTAATGACTTTGAGTCTTATAATCAAGACATTTTGTAAAAATACTCTAGGGGCTTTTCCAATCCGATCAAAATTTCTATAAAAATTGAGTTGACAAGATAAACAATCATCATCATCATTAAAGAAAAATTTAAAGAGATAAAATAACAAAAAAATAAAACACAATGAAAATCAATTTTAATATACTAGTAATTGGATAATCACATCAAAGTGTGCTCAAGTACATTCATCCCTATGAATGGTTCTTATAGAGTTTGGAGATTTCAATCTTGACTCCTAGTAAATGGTCTTGATGGAATTGTACTGACATCAAAGCTTGTCCCATCAAAATCAATCGATGGAGCCACCCAAGAAAACATCTATATAGGACCACTAGAAGGGTCCAAAAGAGGAGTTGTTGGTACCTTAGAGCTGGTTCCACCAAGTTCCATCAGACCAACATTTGGTTGAAAGGCATTCAATGCAGAAACCTCCCTATGAGTCCTTTTTTCCATCACTTCATGTATCTTCTTGAGATTTTCATTCATCACAAAACATAGATCGTTGAGATCACAAGGGTGGATGTCAACAGGAATATTTTTTCCCTTCAGCAGTTCACACATCATGTTCTTGAGTTCCTTTACACTGTGTTCCTTTCTTTCCTTACAGAGTTTTTTCTCCATCACTCTAAACATATCTTGAGGGGTTCAAAATAGAGAGAAATGTGTCTTTATCGATGGTTATCAAATTGATTAGTTGTTATGGTGTGATTCTTTGCCTAGAGTTGACTCTTATTTGTAGGATAAATTTAGATTAGGTAAATTTCTGAATAGATTAAATTTATGGATTATAACTTGTCAATGCTAACTATTTTGGTATGAAACTAAATGAGGGTTTATTACATACCAAGTTAACAATTATCATCTTTGAAATATATCTAATTTATGACTCCAGTCTTATGTTGACCAATTTTATTAGGTCAAACTTTCTCATTAGTAGAATAATTTAGTGTGGTATTAATATGAGTAAGTTGTATTCACAAAAGATGGTAATAGAGTAATAACATGGATTTTATAACTTCTTTCAGTCATCAAGAAAATTACATTTTGTTTATTTTAATTTATGTATGTACAAAATTAAAGATCATAATAAGCAAATAATTTAAATATTGACTAAGTATTTTGTAGTATCCATTGAGATTGTATTATATAATTCATAAAAATATTTTTTTTTAATATATACAAATATTTATTGAAAATTACATGGTGATAGTTTTTGCGGTGTTGACGCAAGCACATTATTATTGTTTTATCAATTTTAAAATAAACCATTCTTAGTATAAATTTTTACTACTTTGAAATGTACTAAAAATAAAATCTTGCTTACATTTATTATTACTATCCGGCACTCAACAACAAATCACTCGGCTCACATTGAATCTTTTTCTAAATTGATTTTAAGGCAAATCTATGTGAAACTATTTCACAAAACACTTATAAAAGAATATGTTTTTATACATAGTTGAGTGTCACGACCCATAATAGGGATTGTTATGGCACCTATCAAAGCCTCCAGTACTGTTGAGCCTGTCCCAATCCAAACACAATAATCAAAGTAAAACTAGGCAGAAGAAGTAAGAAATAGAATAATCCTACAATTATATAAAAAGTGGTACAATATCAACACAACATTCCAAATCTAGTTGTCACTAGTACAAGCCTCTAATACAAAATACAATGAAATAGTTTGAAGTACCTTAACTTAACTGCAAATAAGCATAAGATAAAAGAAGAAGAGATTTGGGTAAGCATTGTGATCCAATAGTCACTACCTCAATCTCTGAAAAGCCAACACCAGGAACTGCATTCAATGCTAAGCTACTCCCTCAATACCTGCATGTGGTGCCGAAAATAAGAGAAAAGAAAGGTTGAGTATGAAATACGTGTACTCAGTGATCATCGTCGACAACCAACCCTAATCCAAAGTGATGGAAAGAACTACCACCCCAACCATCCAAATTATCAAAATAAACTTGCATATTAAAAAGTCCCAGCTTAATCTATCATATATCAATAATTAGCAAGGTAGCCAAATTAGTTCAATTAAGACAGACACACATAAGTTTAATATCAATAGTACTAGTAATAAGTCCATGCCAAACAATAAATTCTGGATAAGATAGGGAAAATGCATATGACACAACCAACAAATGTGATGTAACAATCTCAGTGGATCCAACCATAACCAATACAAAACATGTATAATGTATCGATCATAATATCACCCTATAGAAAATGCAATGTAGTGATATGAGATTAAATGCAATGGCAAAAGTACAACCTATATACATTTTCTAAGCCTAAGCTCCGGGTTAGGACCAATGGGGGATTCACAACCCATATACTAATCAGAACTTTCCTCAGCTAAGGCGTTTATAAGTGGGTTCATACACTTTTACAAATAATCCATGTTACATAGTAGTACCAGTTCCATGATACTGAGTGATGAAATAGTATGTATGATCATTGCAAACTCAAAAATGCATAATAGTCAGTCAACAACGGTATAATTGAATCCAAGTCACTCCAATCTTAGTAAATCATGATACAAGACATTGCACGAGCGTCACAATAATAATAAGAAACTATTAATACTCAAACAAGACCAACACCCTCCCTTGCACAGGCATTGGAATGATAATATTCTTCAAAAGTAATAATATGGTTCGCACAAGCCTCCACATGGGCATCACAATAACAATAATCAACCCACATAAGGTAAACATATAGGATTCAACAAAACCATAGTCTACTTGACATAATAAGTTTCCACCTTTCCCAATTATGAAAGGGAAATATACCCATCAATAAGCATGTTCAAAAGTTTCATTTCATTCACAATACATAGTAATTATGCCAAGATTCCTTCTTTTAACGTCTTATTTATAACTGTAATCTCTATATACCCTATGTGATTATGAAACCCCAATCATTCCATCAACCAATTTATTCATCATCAATAATTCATTTATCCACAATTTATCATAAACATATCAACAAGTAGAGAGAAAAGTTAAGATGTTCATTTAATTACTTTTAACCCATCAATAGAATCTGGTACCCATATAGATGCTTTCCATCTAACATATACAGGACCACCAAAACCCCAATGAATAACAAAACGCTAGCAACTAACTGTCAAAACCCATATCACAGATCATACGGGCACCTACCCTATTTCATCCTATATAGGAGAACCCTTACCACCCAACCACTCATTTAATAAGGAAGATAAGTAAAACTCTTATTTAAAAGCAAGATGAATCTTTTTAATCAAAATCTACTTCTGTTCAGTATATTTGATAAGTAAATGCGAAGGAGTGACCTACACCAGAAACATCAACTCTATGATTAAAAATCCTTCAAACGGTGCCTTGAGATTTGTTTAGGACACCACAGAAACAAACCAATAATACTACTAGACTAATTTTGACATCCCAGACTCAACGAAACCATCAGATTTACCAAAAGAGAGAGTTTAAAACAAAATAACCCCTGAGACCCCACTTTGCCTATTTAACTAGTTTCTCGCCTAAGAGGTTAAAATGCAAAACTAGGGCTCGAGACCCAAACTAACTATGCTACTAACCCAAAATTGTCATTTCCAATCTAATGGAACTGTCAAAATCACCATCTGAAGCCCGAATGACAAAATATTGACCGAAGTCAAGCTAACCCCTTTAAGGATACATAAAACCACATTCTCATAAAAAAATCACTCCTAAATGCATTGTAGACTATGCCAACCATACCAGCAACTCACAAATGATTTAAAGCAACAATGGGGAAGGGCAAAATAATCAATACACAGAGAATTCTAAAAATCACTACAGGGGTCACTACAGTATCCACCGATAAGATTCATATTCATCCTCAAACGTTCAACAAGGAAAGCATCAAAACAGACAATGGCTAAAAATACCTTCAAAAACCTAAAGCAAGAATCCCAAAGCGGAGTCACAATAAAAAATTATCGGTTTCACTATGGAACTAGAAGTCTACCACACAATGACTCACAAGGTCACAACAATAGCATTTAAGGCCAAAATTTCTCAATGAAGCCGATTTTATTTATTGACAAACTTCCTCTATACCCAAAACTAAGTCAAACACAATAGAAGTTTTGAATATACCTGGCTAAATTAAACCTGACCCAAACACCGCAAGACACTAACTGTACCTTAAAATCGAATATCATTCTCGGATCCACAAAAATTCCAAGGAACCCATGAAACCATATAAACACCCACCAATAAACTGAATCAGTCTATTCATAGCCTATACCAAAACTATCAGCTTGGATAACATTATATCCCTAAATTAGACCAGCTAAGTCAGAAATCAATATCAAGTCCATACAAAACCCCAAAAGCCACACCTAGCATACTTAAGGCACTATACTATAGTCAAATCCTTATGTTTAACCCTTAAGGCAATCAAGAATCATCATAAAACTTTATATACCATAAGCATGAACCCTCAAAAAGGTAATAAAACTTCATGTAACTCATCATAATATTCCATGCAACCCTCAATTACCCAAGATATATCAATCAACCCAAAGTCCTCAATAATCGGGTAGAATAAAAAGGCTCTATGACTATACATACATATGTGACCCATCATATCAGGGTCAATCAATCCATAGAAGAAATGCAACAATCACATCTCACTGATAGATGCCCAAATAGCAAATCAAATCTCGAGAGAATTACCACTAAACTCTACATAACTACTGTTGAACCACACAATCATGACATTGAATTTCTAACTCAAATCCATAGCTAAATTTTGAATATATATCACATTTCCTTTTTCCTTAACTCTCTTCTTATTCAGTATTCTTTAATACAAGAGTCATGAAATAACATCTCATAGTCCAACCAAACACATGACTAAAAATTCTTCCATTAAGCCATTTAGCTACAAAAGTATCAAATGTTGCACCCATTTTATTTCTACTCGAAAATTCCTTTTATATCAAAGCAAGAACCTATACTTGCTAAAATCCTTCAAGTCTAACCGAGGAGTGTCTTAATACCCTTAAGTCTTTTTCACACAAGCAAAGCTAATCGCTAAGGAATTAACAATACATAAGACAAGGATCACCTGAAAATATTTCCTTATCCATCTAGAATCCTCTACTTGCAATCCTTTCAAATCTGATGCACCACAAGTCTAGTTTTTCATAACGTCTACCACTGATAAGTACCACCAGACACCCAACAATCTAAATATGCCAAAACATATAATCGGTCCACCATTATTCCACAACATAACCATCAAGAAGATGATACCCAAATATATTAGAATCCAAAATACTCAAAGAATTAAAATCTAAATCGGCAACATACTTTAAGGAGTCACAACATAGGATCGACACACCCAATACACCTGTAAAGAATTATCCATGGTATAGCAATACCAATAAACCCAACAAAAACTCATGAATTATATCAAGACTCAATGTCAAATAAGTAAACAAGAATGAGGATATAGATCCACCATCAAACACTACTAATACATATCAAAGGCATATAAAATCATACCTTCGGCTACTATACCGGATGTTTCTGCCTCGAGTCCATCCTGTGGAATATGATATTGCATCCTATCCTCTCTACGAGCAACTAATGAGTCATCTCTCTATCTATAATATGGACAATCCCTCATATGGTATCTGAGATCTCAATATAACAAGCAACCCAAAGAAGTAGGAGAAATCTACAAAACTAGACTTGAAGAGCCTGACCGACCACCATGATCTAACCCCTTCAAAGCATAAACATGAGAATCCTGGCCTCTACCATACATGTCACTATTATCATCAAGTCTATGAGGGCTCTGGTATATAAGCCTCTCATGTCTCCATAAAAACTCCTCTAGAAACTCTCGAGCAAACTGATCCTATAAAAGAAGAGGTGACCCAAATAGTCTACTCTCTACCAAAGTCCTTCACCACTGCTTGGATGATCCAAGGAACTGAAAGGTAGTAAAATCTACTCCATTAGAATCTATAAAACCTAACATGTGTAATCTTTTACGGTAAGTAAGCATGAACATATAAGCATCAAACCTAGGATCTCTATCAAAATGAGAAGGATCTATCCTCATGAACTATACAAACATACTTTGTTCCTCTATGGACATAAATGGTAAGGTTACTGGATGTGGAACAATCCCCGACAATGTCTCACCAACACTAGGAGAACCAATAGTAGTCACACGTGTATCCGGAGTCAGAAGCCCTAAAGTAGCATGAATACTAAATCAAAATAGGTTCCACCTCTAAAGGAAACCCAACACTTAAACCAAATAATCCTCAAGCATAGGTAAGGTCACGGGTGGTGTATGATCTGGCCTCAACCCCTATAACCCAATAGACCCAACATCACTAGAAACTGTAAGACCTAAAGAAGCAATCACAACCTAACCTCTAGCAGGTCTAGATTCCTAGATCCTACCTCTGCCTCGACCTCTACTCCTACTGTACACCAAAGGTACAGGCTCTAAATCTCTGGCTAAGGAAGAATACATGCCACCATCTGTGACAGAGTGAAAAAGAGATTCTGAGTTATACAGGAATATGAATGCACAAAACAAAATGCATAAATGGATTTTTCCTAAAGTCGTGTAACCTTTTGATGATAGATAATGATTGTCTCCACACCAATCTGGAAGACTCTACTAGACTCAGCTTGTACAAATAAGACTAATGAATATATGGCTCGAATACCAATTTGTCACGATCCAAAATAGGCATGTGATGGAACTTGTCACACCCTTTCGGATAAGTAAGCCTAACCTAACCCAAAGAATAAGAATTTAAAGAAAATAAGAAGGAAAAATAGAAGAATAGAAGTAAACCAAATATATATACGAGACACAAGTCTCAAACATACATCCAGGTCTTTTTTCACAAGTACAAACCTCTAAGTTCAGAATAATATTGAATGGTCTAAAATATCTTAAATGGGAAATTAAGAACAAGAAAAAAGAAGAGAGATTCGAGTTAAGTTAGAGTCCGCCAACCACTGCGTCAATCTACGCAACATCAATACTGGAAGAAAATGGTTTACAAATTACTACTCGATCTAATAACTACCCAGGGTGTAGAAAACAAGAAAAATGAAATAGATGCAAGGTTGTGTACGAAACCACGTATACTCAGAAAGCATCATTAATAACCAACCCTACTCCAAAGCAACAACAAGAACCACCACCCTAACTACCCAAGGTTCCCAATAATGTAAACCATTAATTACACCATTTCATCCTATCAGGTTAAACCAATATAACAGTCATAGGAATATCAATATACAAGGTAGGCTAAACAAATCAAGTGAGTCAACACTTGTCATCTTCATGATCAACAAGAAGAACAAAGTCATTATAAAGGATACTAACTAACACAGTATATCAGGCTCAATACCAATAATATGTGATAAAGTACTGAAAGCGTGCAACAATAATCTAGGATAAAGTAGTGAAAGTATGCTATTAAGTGTGTAGCATTCAACCAATAGGTGCGACACTACAGGTCTCACTAATCAAGCCATAACCGTAGCCCTACCCCACGTCTCATACATATCTCAACTTTTCAATCAATAAGAGATGATATAAGGTAACGTAATAAAGTGAAATGGATGCTCAAACACAATATCACAAGCAAGGTTCATGGATAAGACATGATAAGAGATGATATACGATGTATGGGGGGCTCGCAACCCATATACATTTTCATAATCTCAATCCATCTCTCCTGCTAATGTTCATGGATAAAGGTTACCATAATTTCTCATAAAATATCTCAATCAACCTTGCCGGTAAGTAACCTTCGGCAAGGGTTTTATAATTTTTTTTTTTTAAATTGGGAAAATCTCAGCGGTATCAATCTCATGAACATGTATAAATGATATGAGCATGTAATGCTCACAACAAATCAGTATGAATATACAAATTAATTCATTAGAGGTATGAATAAGCCTAGAATTAATTCCATATGATAATGTTCCATGATGTAAGACATCATAAGGCACCAGTGGTATAAATCATCAGGCATGATATCAATAATATCATTTAAAGTTCCTCATTCGAGTATCATCAATATGATAATGATATTTTAATGCACAATAATAAATATGGCAATTTAATGCACCATCATGGCCTATGATAACAAATAAAGACCTTACTCGGTGACACAATAATAATAATCATGGAAATTAAATGCACAATCATAGCCAACAATATAAATTCAAGCCATCACTCGGGCATCACCACCACATATACTCTCAAATCAGTAATAATATGCATATAAGCCCCCACTTAGGCAACCCGAATATGATAACCAATCAAAATAACAAGATATCGTGAAACTACTCAAACTTAGCATTTGATCCTTAAAATAGGTTCATCTCTCTCAAAGATGACATCATTAGACTAAGTCATTTGAAGGAAACTACGCTAGTTAACATCATACTCTAACAAGAGATATCTCTAATACCCCGATAGTAATATCATCCTTTACAAGCCCATGTACATTATAAGTATTTACTAAACCACAACTATTCCATAAAAGATAATATTAACATAATTATCCCCTAAAATGTCACTAGGTCAAAGACTTTAGAGAAAGTCAAGGTACATCTCAACGTGCCATACAAGAATATCCAAAAGTCGTAAACACAGCCTAAAGCATCAACCCAAAGTTCTACTCCCTAAAATCATCACCAAATGCGACCAATCTAGCCAAATATGACATCTATAAGTCAAAACAAGTCCAATGATACCTATATCAACTATATTTGTTTTGGGTAAAAAAATCAACTTTAAAAATCATTTCTGAAAAACACAAGGGTAAAATTAGGATTTTATTTTAAAAGCAAGTTCTCCATATAAATAGGAGTCAATATCTGAAAACCCATGCCAAAATAAGGTGAAATCAGACTTCAAATAGAAGAAAACTCATTTTACAATATATCGGGAAAACCCCCCAAATCATGTTGAAAATCACGAATTTGAAGCTGCTTTAAAGATGAACTCAATGAGAAATGATGAATATAAGATTTGGAAAGTTACCCATGGAAGAAATCTTGAAAATCCCTTTGAAATCGCCTAAATTTGAGGTCTAGAAGTCCAAAAATGGTGAAAATATGATTTGGGGCCAAAACAGACTTAATATATTGTCCTGGTTTAGAGGGCTTCACGAACGTATGCCCTTGGTCACGATAGCGAAGTTTCCCCAGCCCAAAACTTTTCGAACACGAGCCTATGGCAGCAAATACAAAGAGGAGACATCTCAACTTCTAGTGGCGAACGCGAGGGTATGGAAACAAGATCTTTGCAAATGCAACCTGGTGATCACGAACGAGAAGGGAAGAAAGTCGGTGCTTGGAAAACCTGATATAGGAGGTCACGAACGTGAAGAAGGAGTGACCTGCACAAGAAACAATAACTCTAAGTTCAAAGGTTAGAAAAAAATAATAATAATAGTAAGTAGGAAAGAAACATGCCTTTAACTTAGATTTCGATTACTAAAGCACAATTGCACATGCATAGCTACTTACACTTAGTATATTTTTCTTTAAACATTTTTGTGTATCTTAGTCCCTTGATAAGCCATTCCACCTTACCCTATTTCTCCATATAATACAACCCCAATTCTAGCCTACTACGAATAGCTCTGTACGATTTACTATATCAACACTTTGGGGCCACTAAAGGTGACTGGGTCTATAATTCCTTAAGAGTCATGGTACCTCTACCAATGTATAATTATGTAATAAAATATTGTTCCCTAGTCAAGGGCAAAAGGTAGAAAAATATACATCATGTAAACACTATATACACATGGGGAATAAGACATACATAAATCAGGACATACATCATCTTCACATTTTGCTACAATGTTAAATCACATCAATCAACATATCCAATCCACTCAAGGGACCACGATATCTCATCAAATAATGGGTTCACACAAGGAACCATGTCATATCATAAATATAACTCGGTCCACTCAAGGAACTATCAACCACATATAGATGTCAATGTACATTCAAATTCATATGAATGAATGTATGAATGCAAGATATGTGCATCATATTTTTCTCTTTTCAATCTCATCAGCAACATCATATCTATACCAGCGTGGTACCGATTTTTCATAATGAAGTAATATCAACAATAATATTTGTACTGGCATAGTACCCGACCCTCCATAACCATCAATCATCCACAATATGTATGAATATACAGCACAGTCAATAACTATAAGTAGTGCCTGAAGGAAAATTATGAGTATCCAATTGAAGTCAGATGCAAGCCACAGTGATCAAAGCAGAACCTATAATTAATGACAACCAAGTGAATGCAGTCAAATCATAAATTCATCATATAAGATAACATCGAGTAATCACTACCTCAAGAAATCACAAGTATACCCAAACGCTAATTCACCACTTATTCAATCGAGCATTATCGAATCCAATCATTAATCACCACATGTCCGAAGGCCATTCAATGGGTATCTACTTAGGAATTCACATTTCACCAAGGCTAATATCTGTATTCTAAATCATCAACCTATTTCGTTCACCTATCTAACCCTCTTTTATTCATATTGGAATAGGCCAATTTCAGTTACTAACTAGTAACCCTTATAGTTATATCATTTGTAAGTTCTAGACACCATCACGCTTAGTTAACCACTCGGCTATATTCAACTTACAATTCTAGAACTAGAAAAACATAACCTTAGGTTTTTATGTTATATTGTCACATTATCTTATCACAACCAATACTCCTAACTATATCCTAGTAAGAATGTGTTCTACTTTTACTATACACCATATGGGTCTCACGCCTCGAATTCCAACGGGGCAGACTGGCACCCGAAGCCGATAAGGCCTGAGAGAACCAATCTTTGCTCATGTCCATTCATATGCATGTCATTTAAGGAACATCACCAATACCTATAGACACAAGATTCTAATAGCGGAAGTCATGAAAACATGTGATATATACATATATGAAACTTGGGCGTCAGGGCCACCAAATCAAAATGGACATACATTCTTTCATTCATCTCACCACATACGTCTACAAAGCCTCTAACAGATGCATATACATATCCATCCTAAAGTCGAGATAAGTCCCCACTTTACACAACATTTAAATAGTACCAAAACCAATGTACAACTGTGACTCGAAAAGCCCCGAACCAACTGGAGCTCACCAAAGATCTGCAAATGACCCGCAACCTACTGTGGAGGTCTACTAGCACCTGCGCCTGCAGTAAGTAAGGTAAGTCCCCCAAGGGACGTCAGTACGAAGAATTTACTAAGTATGCAAGGCTATAAGTAACTGCATAAGATACAAGGACTTTAATGAAATCAAGTACCAGTGGATGGGCAATATAGATTAGCCACCATAATATACATGTGTGGAGTCGTATACATTGCATTCATTTCTTTCATTTTCATTCATATCAGTGTCACAATCATTCATGAAATATTGCTCATGTAATATCATTTATATAATATTTTGGGATCGCCTCTAGCTAGGCTTCCGCCCTTTTGAGTTGCCACCCATTCGGGATCGCCTCTAGCTAGGCTTACGCCCCTTCGAGTTGCCACCCGTTCCAAATATTCATTTGGGATTTCCTATAGCTAGGCGTACACCCCTTCGAGTTGCCACCCGTTCCCAATATTCATTCGGGATTGCCTCTATCTAGGATTAAACCCCTTTGAGTTTCCACCCATTCCCAATATTCATTCAGGATTGCCCCTTTGGGTTGCCACCCGTACTCAACAAGTATGCATTACTTCAATTCTTATATTATAAGAGTGATATGTTATTGGAAGAGTGATACTCTTTTGGTTGTAACATTGTTGGAACTTTGGAACAATAGTCAATGAATAAGAGACATGTGAATAACAATAGATGACGACTTGAAATGATATACCTTAGAACATTTCGGAATGGGACAAGTACAATGAAAATGTGAACACTATGTGCTGCAGAAGGATACAGAAAGAGTAACCTTACATACCTTATCTTCCCAATATAAAGACACAGTCCTTATGTGAATACAATAATCCAACTCCTTTCTTATGTTTTACTCTACAACACAAGTACATAACGGAGCTCACGTTAACAACTAACCACCTTACAAGTGCACAGGACAACAATGAGCTACATGACTGCCATATAACGTCATTTCACCCTTTACAATACAATCCACTGCATTACCAAACCAACAACACCATAACATTTCACACATTAACGAAGACATCATAAACCAATAACATTTCACACCAAATTTACCCTTTACGCTTCCTCATTAACACTACGTCACAATTATTACATCTAGTCACCTCAACACCTTTTCCTTACAACATATTAACAACAATCCATAATTTATATAATCCAACATGACTCAAAACAAACCCTTAAAGTCATTTAATAGGTATCATAAGTTGTTAATTACATCCATAACAGGTATAGGGGTCTTCAGGGATCAAAGAGAGACAAAAACATACAAAACGAGTTTTTGGGCTGACCTGCGAAGCGACCTACGCCCTTAGGTGGTTGAGGTGCAGCCGAAGGTGACCCTTGGCCCTGTCCAGGGCCACCTGCATTGGCATTTGCACCCGCAGGTGCCCTGTCTGCGGGGGCGGGTGCCCGTTTCAGCCAAAAAGGGTCTCTTTTGCGTCCTTTTTATGTAATAAATGGTCCATGGCCATGAATAAGCTTATCTTTACATTTTTTAAGTCACTTGGATGCCAAGAAACCATCATGGTTTCACAACACACATGAACATTACTAAAACCACATTTTCGTTTCAATACACCCCAATTTCCATGAAAAATTTCATAACAACAATCCCACATGTTATACACATAAAGAAAGAAATTCAAGAACATAATCACATCTTACATGTTGATATTTAATCCATCAAACTCACTTCCTTCAAGACCACAAGTCCATTTTCAATTTTACAAGGCAAAACCCTTTTTCGATTGAGCAAAAGCATACTGTTTTATGCATAGTGTACTGTCTAACACTTTGCCAACATAACCAACATGATTTATACACCATATTAAGCATATCATATACTAAACCATGATCTATTCTACTTGCTGATTTCTCCAAAGTACCTTTACGGATACTATGTCTTTATTACTTAACCTCTTCACTTGTCTATACATAATAGCAATAGGTATCTCCTCATAGGTGAGATCCTCTGTAACTTGTACATATTCAATGGGAGCAAAACGAGATGGATCTCCTATGCACTTTCGAAGCATCGAAACATGAAATACAAGATGAACTGTGGAGAGTTCTTGGGATAGTGCAAATTCATACGCAACTTGCCCAAATCTTCGAACAATTTCATATGGCCCTATATATCAGGGGCACACCTTCCCTTTCTTCCCAAATTGCATTACCACTTTCATCGGTGACACCTTAAAAATACCCAATCACCTATGGAGAATTTGAGCCCTCTTCTTCTAACATCAGCATAGGACTTGTGTCGACTTTGGGTTGTTTGTAGCAGCTTTTGGATCACTTTAACTTTCTCCATAGCTTGATGAACAATATCTAGCCCAAGTAAAGAAGTTTCACCCGCTTCAAACCATCCGATTGGTGATCTACAATTCCTTCCGTATAAAGCTTCATAAGGTGCCATTTTAATACTTGAATGATAGCTATTGTTGTAAGCAAATTCAATAAGAGGAAAATGGTCATCCCAACTTCCTTGAAAATCTAACGTGCAAGCTTGTAGCATATCTTCAAGTGTTTGAATAGTATGTTCTGCTTGTCCATCTATCTGAGGATGAAAAGACGTACTCAAATTCACTTGTGTACCCAAGCTCTTTTGAAAAGATCTCCGAAAATGCGCGGTAAATTGCGCTACTCTGTCTGATATAATGGAAATTGGAATATCATGCAATTGTACTATGTCTTTAACATACAACCTTGCATAATCTCCAGCTATATAGGTGGTCTTGACTAGTAGAAAGCCTGTCAACTATGACCCATATGGAGTCAAATTTCTGTAGTGTACGAGGCAAACCTGTGATGAAATCCATGTTAATCATATCCCATTTCCAGACTGGAAGATTGATACATTGCATGTAACCTCCTAGTTTATGATGCTCTACCTTTACTTGTTGAAAATTCGGGCATTGAGCTACAAATTCTACAATGTTCTTCTTCATGTTTCCCCACCAATACATTTCCTTCAAATCATGGTACATTTTGGTAGCTCCAGGATGAATAGAATATCGTGAATGATGCGCCTCTGTCATAATTCGTCTTCTTAGCTAATCTACATTTGGTACACATAATCTACCTTGGCATTGAAGTACTCCTTCTTGCGTAAGATAACATTCTACACATTGACCAAGTCATCATAAACCAATAACATTTCACACCAAATTTACCCTTTACACTTCCTCATTAACACTACGTCACAATTATTACATCAAGTCACCTCAACACCTTTACTAACAACATATTAAAAAAAATCCATCATTGATATAATCAAACATGCCTCCAAACGACCCCTTACAGTCATTCTATAGGTATCATAAGTTGATAATTACATCCAAAAAGGGTATAGGGGTCTTCGGGGATCAAAGAGAGACAAAAACATACAAAATGAGTTTCTGGGCTGTCCTGCGAAGCTAAATGCACCCGAAGGTGGTTGAGGTGCGGCCGCAGGTGACCCTTGGCCCTGTCCAGGGCCACCTGCATTGGCATTTGCACCCGCAGGAGCCCTGTCTGCGGGGGCGGGTGCCCGTTTCAGCCAAAAAGGGTCTCTTTTGGGTCCTTTTTGTGTAATAAATGGTCCATGGCCATGAATAAGCTTATCTTTACATTTTTTAAGTCACTTGGATGCCAAGAAACCATCATGGTTTCACAACACACATGAACATTACTAAAACCACATTTTCCTTTCAATACACCCCAATTTCCATGAAAAATTTCATAACAACAATCCCACATGTTATACACATAAAGAAAGAAATTCACGAACATAATCACATCTTACATGTTGATATTTAATCCATCAAACTCACTTCCTTCAAGACCACAAGTCCATTTTCAATTTTACAAGGCAAAACCCTTTTTCGATTGAGCAAAAGCACACTGTTTTATGCATAGTGTACTGTCTAACACTTTGCCAACATAACCAACATGATTTATACACCATATTAAGCACATCATATACTAAACCATAATAATAAACACTTACCAATACTTACAAGAGAGAGATTTTGTAAAAAAAGGAGAATAGTTGCCTTAGGGTTTGAAGATAAGAAATATCTTTAGAAAAGTTTAGACTTGGCTTGTGTGTTCCAATGAATAAAATCTGATTTTTCCTTGATTTATATAGTCCCTCAAGTCATCCTTAGCCACATTAAAGATGGATGAAATTGCAAAAAATACTCGTGGGAAGTAGACAGAGACTTAGTTGATACAAACCTATGAATAGGAAAACGAAGACGGGTGGATCTACTGGATCACTCCAGTGCTTCGGGTACTACGGACCCTCTGTATGTTTACTTGGTCAAAGCCAAGAATGGGTCATGTATTTCTTGTTAATTTTAGGCCTCTTTTGAACCCATTAGCACAAAATAAATTCAGCCCAACAAATTCATGCACAACTCACCAACCCTCTCATGTTTAAATAATTCCATGCACGTTATGGTAATCAACTAGGTTCAGAAACATACGGGGTGTTACAATGGGGTTCACCCCTCTTTAAGATATTAGAGACTATCTTTATACATTAGGAGGTCACCTAGTTTTTCTGTTATTATTCACGTTCACATATTAATTCGATAACCATCAAACAGGTCACACAACCACAAACACCCATCGAAGGTTCCACTAATAAGATAATAACACATAATTATATTATTAATACAATACTTTCATGTCTATCCACAAAACCTCTACTAATTCATAGGTATTCAATTTGTGTGACTGCATTAACCCCCTAATTCTATCACATGTTCATACTTTCAAGTCTAATACTCTTTAACCGAACCATTTAAACTTGACCCTTCTACTCCTACACTTAGAAATCTATCAAACTATTTTGAGATACCTTACCTTTCCACGTATGTAGCTATCAAGTTTCCCGACAAACTGTCCTGTCTACTTAACCAACCCTTACAACACTCAACTTGAGTAACTTCACTATTATAGTCTTTACTTTGCAATTACGCCCAATTAACATTTCTTAATTGTATGTAACGGGTATATTAGACTACTACGAACAATCGACTTGAACTTCAATTAAGTCATTTAACCCCCTTTTAAGGTATTTACCCCACCATATACATTTAATTCTATTATGTTCATTCAACTAATTATAAATTTCACCATAGTCTACCAAAATCATTCCACAAATATCGCACCAACTGAGTACAACAACAATTCATGATAATATTTATGCCTAACCTGACTTTTATCAATTTCATCCATCCAAATACAGTGCCCGAAGGCCTAAGACATGGAATCTCCCAACACTAAAATTAGTATTATATGCATCAAACCCAAAATCTATAACAATTTGCCTCAACCTACCTCGTGGATTAATCTTGTAGATACTGAGAGGAGAAGGTTGTCCCACACGTGCTAAGCATATTTTGAAGTCGGGCTCTTGCCGCTTATACCTCTAACAGCCCTTATGAAGTGAGGCCTTTGGAATCTCCTAGGTATGGAGGTAGGGTTTGTTCAGAGTGTTTTCAGTGGAGAAAAACAACCTAGGAGCCAGAAAAATAAAAAGGGTTTTAATGAAATTTGGGATGGCCACTGCTAGGTTACCGTTGCAGCAGTTAAATTATTGCTGCAGTGGTAACCTGTACTGCTCATTATCTTTTGAAATGTTAGTCCAATTAAGCTGGGCCCCACTTTTTCCCCAAGAATTAAAATCTATCAAGGCTGGTAAGAGTAATTTATTAATTATATGGTTTTTATGGAATGTTTTTCAACATAAAGTTATTTTGGGTCGTTACATGTAAACCTAAATGGCTTTCCACACTTGTTTAAGTAATATCCTCAAGTAAGTTTTGTCTTCTCCTGAGCCTTGCGTTACTAACCCCCATCATGGATCTAAGATTAGCTTTCCTAGATTATTCGCTCAACCTATTAAGTAAAGGTTGATAGCTCCAAGACTCTGTTGTTTATTCCCTTTTCCTATCTATTACCCCTCATTTCATCGCGAGTAAATATAAGGCGAGTTTGAGTGTAGTCCACCATTAGAAAGCAATCATACCGAAGGGAATAACAATACATCCATGAACACTATTTGAGAATCACTTCATACTATGAACAATACTTTATTAATTTGACATGGTTACCACAACCCTAGTTGTGGTGTTTAGCTACTCATAATTGCAAGAACACAAGAAGCATTATGAGAAGAAAGCATAATTATAAACTTACAAGAATAAGATGAAAACTCCAAAATCTCACTTTGAATTAAAACCCTAACAGTTGATGTTTGTAATTTTAAGAAAAAGAATATGCCTTGAAATAATAAACCTTATAGGAGTATTTATAGATAAAATAAAAATCTATCCTAAACACACAGGGATTTGCTAAATTGGTGCCTCAGACAAAGGAAGGTACGATCGTGGTTATATCCCATGATCATCCTTGAAGCTTGTTGGATTACTCATGATTTTCCCATTTTCAGATCTTGACTGGTATGATGCTCAGTACGAGCTCGGGGCATTATTGTACGATCTTGGCTTCCTCTCTTAGCATCTACTTTTGATTTTTCACTTAACAGAAACCTTCTCCCATGATCCACAGTACGATCTCATGGTATCATCCCACGATCATGAGATCCTCTCGTCTGATCCTCTTCACACTTGACATCTGCAACTTTTAATTCTGGACTCCCTTCCTATGATCAGTTGTACGATCGTGACATCTTGGTACTATAGTGGGAATCTTTTTCTGATTAACAATTGATTATCAACTCTCAGGTTCAATCCACGACAACTATGGTACCATCGTGGTTAGATCCCACGATTGTGCAATGTGTCCATTTGATGTACGTAAGTCCAAAAATCTGCACTTTCCTTCTCCAGACCTATTTGACCTACAAATACCACAAAGCACCTCATATTCACATAGAAATGACTTTGTACCTATAAATATTCTAAGTTTTAAGCTTCAAAAGTGTCGTAAGTTCATGGCAAATCACTGTTTCATAAGTGTAAAGAGCGTCTAGTACAACTCCGACAAACTGAAAATACATGAATTTGTCTCTAAAAGTAAGTAAAGTCAAAACTAAGATAAAAAGAGGTCCAAAATCTGCCTCAAACTCTGATATCCACTTGTACTTATGATCTGCACCGAAAGGGCACAAAAGTAGGAGTGAGTATTATCCACTTGTACTTATAGTAGGTATCATAGGCCGATTGAGAAAAAGTATAAAACTAATCAAGTAAAAGATACTATGAGCATGTTCCACCTGCAAACAAAAAAGTTTTCAAATGGTAGATCACATTGTCTCCACTAATAGCTACAATATAAACTCTAAATAGGACATTACACACAAAATTTATATATGGAAAATCTAAGTACACGACAACAATCACATAGAGGAATACAAATGACGAATGCAATGCAATGATGGTGGAATAATCAGGAATGATTAAAATCCATTGCATGACTTTAAATACACACCATCTGAGCCATAGCTCTTCCAAGACAGGTCCCATGGGGTTCGTAACTCGTATGCTTTCTCAAATCTCAATCTCAATCGCAATCAAGCTTTTTGGCTAGTGTTTATGACCAATAGTTTTTATAAGTATTTCATTTTCTTTCAAAATCAATATTTCTCAATGGACACAGTATCTCATGAATACCTATGTATGAAATGAGGATGTAATGCTCACAACCAATCAGTATGATGATAATAATGAATTCAATACATATATAAACAAGCCCAGAATCAACTCAATATATCAATAATTCATGATATTATTCCTCGCTTGGTACAACTAAAATGAATAGTCAAGTAAGACATCAATAATATCATTTCAAAACCCCTCACTTTGGCATTACTATAATGATTGAGGCAAATAATGATCAAATAAGGCCTAAAATATATATTCAAACCCCCACATAGGTATCACAATGAAGATCAAAATCCATTCAATACATGTATAAGTGAGCTCAGAATCAACTCAATGTATCAATAATTCATGATATTTGTTTCCATTTGGCACCACAAGAATAAGTAATCATGTAGTCATCAATATTATCATTTTCAACCCCTACCTAGGGCATCACTACGATGAATATGCAATTAGATGCTAAAATATGGACAACAATGTCAAGTCAAGCCCCCACTCGAGCGACACAATAGTAGATACGACATTCAAATGCACAAATAAGGCCTATGATGATATGTCAAGCCGCCACTCGGGCAACACAATAATAGATAAAGTATTTAATGTGAAAATATGACCAATAACATAAAGTCAATCCCTTACTCGGTGACACAATAATAAATATGGCAATTAAATACACAATCATAGCCAACAATAACAACTCAAGCCCCCACTCGGGCATCACCACCATATATACTCTCAAAATAAGTAATAATATTCATATAAGCAACCCACTCGGGCACACAATGATAAATAACAACATATCGTGAAACTACCCAAACCAAGCTTGTTCCATACAATAAGTCTCATCCACTATTACAAGTCTATTTATACCCTAAGTATTCTCTAAAGAAAATTAATCCTCGATCGTCACAATAAGAATTCGCTAAACAAGATTCAAGCTCTAAAATAGGTATTTAATATTAAAATTTTAAGATCACTAAGTTATCTATCTAAATTCTACTATAAGGAAGATTAAAAGCAACAATACTAACTAAGAAAGGCAATAATCTAACTACAATCCACGAAAAGACTGGCACCCATGGAGATGCTTTCCATTTCACCTAAGCGGGATCCCCAATCCTAAAAGAATCACAAAATACAAACAAACAAGAATACAACACATAAACACTTTGGAAAAAGTCAAGGTACATGTCAACTTGCCTTAAATGAAGAATTGCAAGCTCAAACGCAGTCCAAAACCTCAACCAGAAGCTCAACTCTCTCGAATCAACACCAAATATGTATAATATAGTCAAATATGTCATCCACAAGTTAAAAGGAAGCTAATGATACTCATATTGACCATAGTTGAAATGGGTCAAAAACGGACCTCGATAACGGGTTTTGAAAACGAAGGGGTAAAACTAGAATTTTATATTAAAAACATATTCCCCAAGGTTAAAGGAACCTTCAGCTAAAAATCCACACAAAAATAAATTAAAAACAAGTTCCAAATCGAAGAAAAGTCATTTTCAAGCTTTACTGGTAAAACTCCAAAAATCCATCAAAAATCGAAAAGGGTGAAAATGGAATTTTTGTTTGAAAATGATAATCCTCAAGTTGAAAGGACTCTATGGGTGAAAACCCAAGCAAAAATGATTAAGAATAGAAGCTCAAATCAAAGAAATACAAAAATTTTAATTGGGTGAAAAACCCCAAAAACCCTCTTTTGAAAGCTTTGATTTAGAAGAATTTAGATGATAAAGTTGGTAGGAAATGATTTAGAATTGAACAAGGAACTTACCCGCACGAACTTATGCAAGAAATCTACCCCAAAATCTTTACTCCCAATCTACCAATAAGATAAAAATGGTGAAATGAGTAAAGGGGGAAAAATCCCAAAAATTGGGCTATTTTCAGCATGGTTGACCACGCATTGACTGCGGTCAACTATTGACCAACAAACAACAATTTCAAAAAGCTTGTTTTTAACCTTTGGAATTCATCTAGAACACTATGAACATGAATCAATAGTGAAAATTAATCATAAAACACGTTTCGGATCCAATAGAATGATCATATTTACGAAAAAAGGTCGTTTATAATAAATTAACCCCAGGACCCCTTAAGACCAAAATTCACTATTATTCAAATGGAGGGTCGAAATACAAATAAAAGTTTAAAACAACCACACTACCAACCCATGATCGACGTTTCGAAACTAATAGAACTGTCAGAATCCTCATTCGAGACTCGGATCACAAAATGTTGACCGCAGTCAAACCAATTCTTTTAAGGATACCCCAAAAAAACACTTCTGAATGCATCGAGGACCGTGCCAACCACCCCCACAACTCATAAATAAGATAAAGCAACCACGGAGAGGGGCAAAATGGTCAAAAATAGAAAACTCTAAATTTCAGTGCGAGGGTTATTACAGTAAAAATGAAAGAACAAATTTATATTCACGAGTTAAATTTAGTGGCAAATATAGGTTAGAATTAAGACTTATAATTGAACTTCCATCTTCCCTTATTCACTCTATATGTATAAGGAAGTCTATTATATATTATATATAGCCTTGCTAATCGAGCTTAACGCTTAAAAGGTCACAATTAAAACATAGTTTAGTGTTTTGTCTTATTTTAATAATCTTATAAGTAAATTTATGTTATGCTATATATATTCTTTGTCATGGGTTAAAATGCGTACTGATAAAAGGCACAATTTAAACCTAGTTAAATATTATTTCATCTTCTTTTGGTATTACCTACTAATATTAGAATCTATGTGATGCTCAATCCACATTAAAAAAGATTAATCATTGTAAATCATTTTCTTATCCATTTAAGCACATCAAATCAGACACAATTTAACAAATTACAATGAAAATTTTATATCCACACACAATACACTAAATATATTTAATAACATCCAACATATCTTTTTGAAGGTATTGGTTTATTACTAGACATATTTATGAACCTTAAAGTATTTTAATATTTTCTAAAATGATTTACTCATTAAAATTTGCTTAAGAGATATTGCAAAATAAGATTTTTTTACTATCAACATATATTTGAATTTTATATGTTGTTAAATTTTTTATGCTAAATTATAATTGAAGGTAAAATAAATATAAGTTAGTGACTTTGAGTCTTATAATCAAGCCATTTTTACAATAACTTTAGGGGCTTTTCCAATCTGATCAAAATTTCTATAAAAATTGAATTGACTAGATAAACAATCATTATCATCATTAAAGAAAAATTTAAAGATATAAAATAATAAAAAATATAAAAAGCAATGAGCATCAATTTTAATAAACTAGTAATTGGATAATCACATCAAAGTGTGCTCAAGTACATTCATCTATATGAATTGTTCTTATAAAGTTTGGAGATTTCAATCATGACTCCTAGTGAGTGGTCTTGATGGAATTATACTGACATCAAAGTTTGTCCCATCAAAAACAATAGATGGAGCCACTCAAGAACACATCTATATAGGACCACCAGAAGGGTCCAAAAGAGGAGTTGTTGGTACCTTAGAGTTGGTCACACCAAGTTCCATCACACCAATATTTGGTTGAAAGGCATTCAATGCAGAAACCTCCCTATGAGTCCTTTTTTCCATCACTTCATGTATCTTCTTGAGATTTTCATTCATCACAAAACATAGATCGTTGAGATCACAAGGGTGGATGTCAACAGGAATATCTTTTCCCTTCAGCAGTTCACACATCATGTTCTTGAGTTCCCTTACACTGTGTTCCTTTCTTTCCTTACGGAGTATTTTCTCCATCACTCTAGACATATCTTGAGGGGTTGGAAATAGAGAGAAATGTGTTTTTATCAATGGTTATCAAATTGCTTTGTTGTTATGGTGTGATTCTTTGCCTAGTGTTGGCTCCTATTTGTAGGGAAAATTTAGATTAGGTCAATTTCTGAATAGTTTAAATTTATGGATTATGACTTGTCAATGCTAACTATTTTGGTATGAAACTAAATGAGGGTTTATTACTTACCAAGTTAACAATTATCATCTTTGAAATATATCTAATTTATGGCTCCAGCCTTATGTTGACCAATTTTATCAGGTTAAACTTTCTCATTAGTAAAATAATTTAGTGCGGTTTAAATATGAGTAAGTTGAATTCACAAAATATGGTAATAGAGTAATAACATGGGTTTGATAACTTGTTTCAGTCATCAAGAAAATTACATTTTGTATATTTTAATTTATGTATGTACAAAAATTGAAGATCATAATAAGCAAATATTTTAAATTTTGACTAAGTATTTTGAAGTATCCATGGAGATTGTATTATAAAATTCATAAAATTTTTTTTTTTTAATACATACAAATATTTATTGAATATTACATGGTGACAGTTCTTGCGATGTTTACACAAGCACATTATTATTGTTTTATCAATTTTAAAAGAAACCATTCTTAGTATAATTTTTTTCTACTTTCAAATATATTAAAAATAAAATCTTGCTTAGATTTATTACTAATGTCCGGTACTCACCAAAAAATCACTCGGCTCACATTGAATTTCTTGTAAATTGATTTTGTGACAAATCTATATGAAACAGTTGCACAAAACACTTATAAAAGAATATGTTTTTACACATAGTTGAGGGACACGACCCATAATAGGGATTGTTATGGCACCTATTAGACCCTCCAGTACAGTTAAGCCTATCCAAATCCAAATACAATAATCAAAGTAAAACAAAAGCGGAATAAGAAAGAAATAGAATAATCTCCAAATTATATAAAAAGAGGTACACTATCAATACAACATCCCAGATCTACTTGTCACTAGTAAAAGCCTCTAATATCAAATACAATGAAATAGTATCTTAAGTGCAAATAAGCATAAGATAAAAGAAGAAGAGATCTGGGTAAGCATTGCGATCAAACAGTCTCTACCTTAATCTCTGAAAAGACAACACCAGGAATTGCATTCAATGCTCAGCTACTCACTCAATACCTATATGTGGTGTCGAAAATAAAAGAAAAGAAAGGTTGAGTATGAAACACGTGTACTCAGCGGTCATCATCGACAACTAACCCTAATCCAAAGTGATGGCAAGAACCACCACCCCAACCATCAAAATTATCAAAATAAACTTGCATATTAAAAAGTCCCAGCTTAATCTATCATATAGCAACAATTAGCAAGGTAGCCAAACTAGTTCAATTAAGACAAACACACATAACTTTAATATCAATAGTACTAGTAATAAGTCACATCAGGACAGTATTTCACCAACACAATATATTATATCCTCTCACCATGCTAAAAAATAAATCCAGGAAAAGATACGGAAAATGCATATCACACAACCAACAAATATGATGCAACAATCGCAATGGATCAATCCATAACCAATACACGACATATAATAATGTCTTAATCATAATATCACCCTATAGAAAATGCAATACAATGTAATGAAGTGATATGAGATGAAATGCAATGGCCAAAGTACAACCTATATACACCTTCTAAGCCTATGGTCCAGGTTAGGACCAATAGGAGGATCACAACCCATATACTAATCAGAATCTTATCAACCAACCTTGCCAGAACTTTCCTCAGCTAAGGCATTTTATAATTTGGTTCATACACTTTTGCAAATAATCCAAGTTACATAGTAGTACCAGTTCCATGAAAATGAGTGATAAATAAGTATGCATAATCATGGAAAAATCAACAATGTATAATAATCAGTGAACAATAGTATAAATGAATCCAAGTCACTCGAATCTCAGTAAATTATGATACAAGACATTGCACGAGCGTCACAACAATAATAAGAAACTATCAATACTCAAAAAAGACCAACACCAGCCCTTGCATAGGCATTATAATGATAATATTCTTCAAAATTAATAATAAGGTTCGCACAAGCCACCACGTGGGCATCAAAATAACAATAATTAACCCAAATAATGTAAACATATAGGATTCACCCAAATCATAGTTTGCTTTACATGATAAGTTTCCACCTTTCCCTATTATGTCACAATTAGACTCAAATACTCAAAAGAGAAATATACTCATCAATAAGCATGTTCAAAAGTTTCATTTCATTCACAAAACACAGTAATTATGCCTAGATTCCTCCTTTTAACGTCTTATTTATAACTACAATATCTATATACCTTATGTAATTATGAAACCGAAATCATTCAATCAACCAATTTATTCAGGATCCACAAGTCATTTATATACTATTTATCATAAACATATCAACAAGTAGAGAGAAAAGTTAAGATGATCATTTTACTACTTTTAACCCATCAATAGAATTTGGTACCCACATAGATGCTCTCCATCTCACATATATGGGACCACCAAAGCCCCAGAGGTTAACAAACACTAGAAACTAACTGTTAAAACCCAAATCACGGATCATACATGCACCTATCCTATCTTATCCTAGATAGAAGGACCCTAACCACCCAACCACTCATTTAATGAGGAAGATAAGTAAAATTCTTATTTAAAAGCAAGATGAATCTTTTTAATCAAAATCAACTTCTGTTCAGTACATTTGATAAGTAAAAACAATGTAAAAAATAATAAGTAGTGAATCCCCAGAACTAATCTAAACTAGTACTAGAGCACTAGACAAGGAAGAAGAATCAGGACACAACATCCATGTATGATTGAAAGGACAGGAGATGTTGACGAGTAATCATTGTCGCTCTATAGAGACTCCAACTGAACTGCAACATGGATATACCCTCAAATGGATGTATCAGTATAAACAACATGTACTAGAAGGTATCTGATAAAACTCAAATACACCCTAAAATAAATGTACATGGTTGTTATGTAATATATTAACCCAACTCATGAGTTTGGGTCGATCCAACAAAGAGTGAAGAAGGTAGGTTCACCTTCAAGTGTACTAAGACACTAAATGTTTGCACGTAATGAGTAAAATGCGATAAATGTAAAATAGGGGGTTTAGTTTTGAACGTTTTGTATTCAATTTATCAATTGTAAGCTTTGTTGGAAAGAATGAGTAATAGAAATTTGAAATCAAGTATTAAATTCATTTGGGATTATGCCCTCATGAGAGTGAATACATGTGTGGGTATATGAATATTTGCCTTTATTTAACTAATTATCATGAGTAGGCTAGGTTTTAGATATTGGAGGCTATTTTTCAATCTTCCACCAAATTTCATATGGGTTTCTTTCAAACATCCAGATGTACATCCTAACAAACAACCAGAGACCTCTAATTAGCTCGTTTATTTCTACCACTATCTATTTAATGAGGAATACTCAAGTCTTTGTTAACTAAATCTCTTCACTCCTAGTTTCTCCTTCAAGAAAAACAAGGGATTTAAGCATGAATGGAGTTTGCAACCTCAGTTCTTGAGTTGAAACATAGTGATTTAGTTAAACCTATAATAACTAATCAATTAAAATGGAAAATAAACAACACCCATACAATTATCACTACTCATACATACATAACCCAACTTTGGAAATTTAGCTATTCATAGAGAGAGAAAAAGGAATTATACCCATATTCTCATGGAAGTCTTCCATTGAATCCAAATAATCACAAAGGAAATACAAATTCAATGCGAAAGAACAAGAAATCAACCAAATTCCCATAGATTTTTAACTACAAACTCTCAGATCTCAAAATTGACAAAAGTTAGTGTTCGAAGCTATCAAAAAGCTTTTTTATTATAGAAGCAAAAATAGGCCAGGAAATACGACAATGTCACCCCGTCCACTTTGGTGAAGGAGAAAGGCCATCGCCGAACTCATCGGTGATACTTCAAAGTGTTTGATCACCAAAATGTCCTTGAACTAGAGATTCAGGGTTTGGCCTCTGGTAAATTTGGCGATGGAGTATTTCTTTGCCGAACGGTTCGGCAAAATGCTGAACTACTCTCTTCATTGCTAAATTGCTTTGTTTGGAAATTGTTTGAACTATTACCTTTGGCGATGGAAACTCATTTTTTGCGATATGCTAGTTACTTTGGTGATCCATCAAATATCCTGGGTGATTCTATTTTGCATTTGAGCTCTGATTCTCCATCTTTTTTATTCTTTATACTTATCAACCACTTCTTAACTTCAACCTTAAAAATAAAATAAACTAACATTAAAATTAACAACAATTGGCATTGCGAACTTGATTTCTTACCATTTTTAGGCCGAATGAGTCGTAAATTGAAGACTCATCAACACCTTCAACTTAAATCTTTTTTCGCACTCGAGTAAATCAATGCAAACATAAAAAAATCAACAATGCCTACAAATGGTACTTCTTGGGAGCTTAGACACATGCTTCTTTTGTGAAAATACTCTGCCCTCATGGTTTTGAAAATAATGGCATCCATATCACCTATCAAACAAACAATCTTAAACAACAAGCCTCAAATGTTGACTAAATATTACCAAACCACACAAATATTGATAGACCATAACAAAGATTAATGAATTTTCAAGCATTGCAATCAAGTTCCCACACAACAAAGAAGTCCCTTCCGTCAAGAAATGATCAACATTTAACCAAAGGACTACCACGAAGTACTCACACTCTTAAAGACAATCATAAACATGAGTACCATGCCATAGGCTTTCCCATATGCCCTACTTCACCACTTTCAAGTATGTTATGTTAGAGATCACTAAGGTATTACTTCAAATTTTAGAGTGGGCAATGGGTAAGGTAGGAAAAGTCAGGGTTATAGTTATTGTACCTTCTTGAAGCATCTCATTAGACCTCAATTACATTTCTTTCCCAAAGCTAGCTTCTTATGCAATATCAAGGACCAATTCTCTAAAATATTCATGCTATGTTCCTCCTCCTATCCTTTCAATACTAAACTTCTTCAAATATTTACAAACTAGAATCACAATTACAACTCTTTTTTCATTTCTTTTCAATTTTTCTCTCCTTTTTTTAAAGAAGTTTTTACAAGGAATAGGAAGATAAATAGAAGAGGAAGTGAATGGTCCCCACACTATGAACTTCCAGTTCTAAGTTGGTTTACGGAATCACCGAGAAGCTTTTGGTTCAAAATAGGGAATTGTTGAAGAAGGGTTTTGGTTTGTAATGAGGTCGTCCAAGAATAAGGGTTCAAGGCACAAATTAGGGACAAAATTGGTCACTGAAATCACAATGGGGATGGCTAATTTTGTCAAATTAGAGGTTCACTCTCAATTAGTAGGATCACTTCTCCAACATCGCAGTCTCTTTCCTTAGCTATAGAGCAATTGGGCAAGTTTTAGGTGGACTCAATGAGAAAGATCGAGTCCAATCCTCACCCACACACGACGGTCAATCATACACTCGAAACACCTTTCCTCAATTGATGTACCACATTTATAGCAAAGGATGATGAAGGTGCCTAAGTAGTCAAAAAAATATGCGGGTGTTCAAAAAAAATGAGCCTATAGTTCAACTAACCCAAAGAAAAATTTGAAAATGGGTACATTTTGAAAAGTGGAACAATTCACAAACGATTTCTCTTTTTTTTTATTTGTGCAAGCAAAAATATCCCCAAGAGTACTGTTCGAGTCAAATTGTTCTATCGTTATTACACTTTTCTCTTAAGTACAAATGCCAAAAAGAATTTTATTTATCATTATACTATGACTACTATACTAGAATAAAGATAAGGAAATGAAAAATGCAGACTAGACACCCTCAAATCAATTCGAACACAAAATCTAGATTATTATAAACCAAATCAAAATATCAAAAATATTATTCGAATCAGTCAAAACCACACACCAAAATAAAAGCATAGTATCAACAACAAAATATCTCAATGGCAGGGTTAAAATATTACAGATCAAAAATAAATAGTACCATCCCCAACTCAAATGTATGTATTGTCATCAATGCAATAGGACTAATATAATGAAAGAGAGTGAGTAGAAGGTCCCCCTGAACGATGCTAAGCCTGGGATGGTGACTGGCTAATAAAAGAGACCTCTGTCTGGGCATCTGTTCCTGACTTAGCTCCAAAAATGGCCTGTAGGGGTGGATCTAGTATAACAACATCCATCTCCATTGCATCAACTACACTGGTGGTTTGATCAACTATTTCTTCAAGAGGTGTGGACCCACCAGTCCCAATCTGGGTAGTATCCCTAGTAAACCTCTCCGTAGTAACCTCAATAATAGCCTTATCAGTGGCCTGCACGTCAGCCTTTAAATCTATCTTTAGCTACTCCTCTATGTCACCTTAATCTCGGTCATATAAAACTCTTCATCACAGATAGAATAATCCTCCTCGTCCTCCTCGTCCTCTGGAACTCTTTCTAGAATAGGTTTCGGAGTAGTGGTTTGAGACGACGTAGCTCATAAATACATTAAATCTAGAAATCAGAGCTAATCTATATACTTAGAAAGAGAATCTAGGTCAGTCTGCATATTAGTCGACACAACATTTGGAACGGTAATTTAATTCATAATAATAAATATGGAAATTTAATGCACCGTCATGGCATATGATAAAAATTCAAGCCCTTACTCGGCGACACAATAATAAATATGGAATTTAAATGCACAATCATAGCCAATAACATAAAGTCAATCCTCTACTCGGGCATCACCACCATATAAACTCTCAAATCAGTAATAATATGCACATAAGCCCCCACTTGGGCAACCCAAATATGATAACGAATCTAAACAACATGATATCACAAAACTACCCAAACCAAGCATTTGATTCTTACTATAGGTCCATCTCTATGAAAGATAACATCATTATACTAAGTCAATTGAAGAAAACTACGCTAGTTAACAGCATACTCTAACAAGAGATAGTAATACCCCGATAGTTACATCAACCTTTACAAGCCCATGTACATTTTAAGTGTTTACTAAACCTCAACCATTACATAAAAGGTACTATTAACATAATTATCCTCTAAAAGGTCACCAAGTCATAGAAAAGCTCATAATATAGGTAAACTTTATCAATTATCCAAGGTCACCAAGTTATCTATCTATAATCTATTCTAAGGATATCCACGAGTAGCAAGACTAACTAAGATAAGCAATTATATAACTACAATCCATCAAAAGACTCCTATACCCGCAAAGATACTCACCATTTCATCGTAGTGGGACCCCCAATCCTAACCAATTAATACAACACAAACAAACATACAACAGATAAACACTTTAGAGAAAGTCAAGGTACATCTCAACTTGCCTTACAAGAAGATTCGTAAGTCCCAATCACTGCCCAAAGAATTCATCGAAAGCTCTACTCCCACAGATCAACTCCAAATGCGACATCTACAAGTCAAAAGGAGTCCAACGATACCCATATCGACTATATTTGTTCTAGGTCAAAAAAAATCCACTTCGAATATCGTTTTGGAAAACAAAAAGGTAAAGCAGAATTTTATTTTAGAAACGAGTTCTCCATAAAAATAGGAGTCAATATCTGAAAACCCATGAATAAATGAGGTGAAATCGGATTTCAAATCAAAGAAAACTCATTTTACAATTTACCGGGCAAAACCCCCTATATTATGTTTAAATTCAAGGATTTGAAGTTTCTTTGAAGATAAAATCAATGGAAAATGATGAATAAAAGATTTGGAAACTTACCCACAGAAGAAATCTCAAAAAGCCCTTTGAAATTGCTTAATTTTGAGCTCTAGAAGTCCAAAAATAGAGAAAATATGAATACGTATAAAGTGTTTATATTTTCTTTCAAAATAAGTATTCTCAGGGTACCAGTGTCTCATGAATACATATTATGAAGTTAGGATGTAATGCTCACAACCAATAAGTATCAAGATGATAATCAATTCAATATATATATATATATATAAATGAGCTCAGAATCAACTCAATAAGTTAGTAATTCATGATATTAGCCCTCTCTCGGCACCACTTAAATGAATAGTCAATTAAGACATCAAAAATATCTTTTCAAAACCCCTTACTCGGGCATTACTATAATGATTGAGGCAAATAATGATGAAATATGGCCTAAAATATCTATTCAAGCTCACACACAGGCATTACAATAATAATAATGGTTTTTAATGCTCAAATAAAGCCAACAGATATCAGATAAAGCCCCCACTCAGTCATCACAACAATAATATCTCTTAAGTCAACAATAATATACAAATAGGCCCCCACATGGCACACAATAACAATAAATATCTCGAAATACAACTCACACGACTAATTCCCTAACCCATAACTGCTTTACTTGAATGCTTAACTACTTAACCAACATGAAGAAAGTTAAGCCATAACCTACCTCAAAGAGTCAAAAATCCTAGCCTAGACCCTTCAATGCGGAGCCATAACCTACCTCAAAGAGTCAAATATCCAAGCCTAGACCCTTCGATGCGGAGCCTTTCCTTTTCGAGCAATATTGGAACTAACTAAAATCTATAAAAAATGTAATGTACACATTAAAAGGGAACTAATGATTCTCATATTAGCTATATTTAAATCTGGTCCAAATATAGTTCAAAAAATATGTTCGAAATCAAAAGGGGCAAATCAGGAATTTTATTTTAGAAACATGTCCCCTATCTCAAAAGGAGTAAATTTGATAACCCAATTAAAAACGAGGTGAAATAGATCTCCCAATCGATGAAAAGCCATATTACAGTTTACCGAGCAAAAACACCCAAAATCCATTTTGAAATCAACTTTTAAAGCTATTTTGGAGATAAAATCATCATGAATTAATGAAATTAGTAGTTTAGAGGTTATTGATGAGAAACCCGAAAGAAATTGACCCTCCCGAAGCTTCAAAGTCCAAAAATGGTGGAAATCGTGAAAAATAAGCTATTTATACTGCACAAGTGAATGGTACCTCACTATCACGGTCCTCACCACACGATTGCGAGGTTCAACATTGACAGGCTATTCTATTGGTCATCACAAGCGCGAGAAAAGAACATCATCACCGTGATGGCCAAACCCAATCCGGTCCACCTAGTTACTCTTTTCGATCATGGACACTACCTCGCAATCACGGTAGACAAAATATTTCTTCATCACGAACGCGATGTGTCTCCCTCAAATGCGATGAAGGATTCCACATGCACAATATATCAACTATTCAGCTGAAGTTGCATGTTTTCAAAACCTCCAAACGAACCCCCGAGATTTGTTTAGGACTCCACCAAAGTAAACCAGACATGTTACTTGTCTATTTTTTATGTTTCGAACTCAATGGCACCATTAGATTTTTGTAAAGAGATTGTCTACATTAATTTAACACCCGAGACCTCCTTTAGTCTTATTTTAGTAGGTGTTCGTCAAAAGAGTCAAAATACAAATTAAAGGCTTTGAGCCCAAACTAACCACGCTACTAACCCAAAATCAACATTCTGAATCTAATGGAACTATCCAAATCACCAACTGATGCTCAAAACATGGAATGCTGACCAAAGTCAAACTCATGGCATTAAAAGCCTCTAAGAGTCGTAAACTCACCCAAATAACTCCCGAATGCATCAGAGACCTTGCCGACCAACCCCACAACTCACAAATAGCATATAACAATTACGGGGAAGGGCAAATAGCCAAAACACGTAAAATAGTGAAATTCACTACTACGGTTATTACATTATATGCTGTTAAAATACTAGTTCATCCTCAAACTAAAAAGCAAATAAAATACCTCAATCGGTAAAAAGTTGGGGGTATCTACATCGCATATCAGAATCGATCTCCCATGTAGCCACCTTAATAGGGAGATGTCCCCATTGTACCTTCGTTGAATCAATATTCTTAGACCTCAATTTCCTAGTATGCCTGTCTAAGATAACAATGGCCTCCTCGTTGAAGCATAAATCATATATATATCATAAGGAAAATACCCCTTTAACATGCAAACATGGAATACATGATTAACAATCAATAGATGAGTAGGTAAAACTAGCTTATATGCCACATAACCATATTTCTCAAGGATCTCCAAAGGGTCAATGAACCTTAGACTAATCTTCCCCTTCTTCAAAAACCTCATCACACCCTTCATGGGTGAAAACTTCAACAGAGCTCAATCTCCAATCATGAAGGCAACATCACAGGCTTGATGGTCGGCAAAACTCTTCTACCTATTCTAGGCAGCCATTAGTCTCCACTAAATCAGTTGCACTCTATCCATCTAGTCCATCAACAAATATGTACACCAAGGCCTCACCTCAAAAGAATTAAACCATACCATAGGGTATTTTCACCTTCACCCATACAAAGTCTCAAAAGGCACCATCTGAATGCTGGAACGGTAACTGTTGTTGCGGTGAACTCCGCTAAAGGTAAGAACTAGTCCCACTAACCACCAAAATCCATGACACATGCTTGACTCATGACCTCTATCACCTGAGTAGTCCTCTCAGACCGACCATCCATCTGAGGATGAAAACCTATGCTTAAATCAAGCTAAGTACCCAACTCAATCTGCATAGTACTATAAAAACTCGAGGTAAAATGAGTACCTCTGTCAGTTACAATAGATACAGGGACATTATGCAATAAAAATATATATCTAATGTAGATCTTAGCCAAATTATCCATATTATAATTCTCTCTTACAGGAACAAAATATACTGATTTGGTCAATCTGTCTACAATCACCCAAATATAATGAAATGTCCCCAAGGTTGGGGGTAGGATAATAATAAAATCCATGATGATCTACTACCACATCCACTCGTTAATGGGCATCCTCTTCATCGTACCACCTGATTGTTGATGCTCATACTTCACCCTTTGGTAATCCAAAGAGTTAGCTACAAACTCAACAATATCCTTCTTCATACCACCCCATCAATAATGTTGCTTTACTTCATGGTATATCTTAGCCACTCCTGGTGAATGGAATACCTAGAATAATGCACCTCATCTAAGATAAATCTAACCTATACACCATCTCTCGACACACAAACTCGGCCACTAGCCCTTAAAAAACCAACAGAATCAAGAGATGTTGCAATTGCCTTGCCACTCAACACTCTATCACAAATCACCCTCAATCTTTTATCATCAATCTAATGTGTTAAAAATTTGCTCCATCAAAGAAGGCCTACCCTCAATAAAGTCTAACACATTCCTGGGTGTCAAAATATTATGCCACACAAACTGGTTAGCTAAGGACTTAACTTCTATGGACAAAGGTCGTTCCTGGGTCAAAAGATGAATAAACTCTTCATACTTACCGCCTGCCGGCTCAACACATCCGTAACCTTTTTAGCCTTGCCAGGATGGTAATTAATACTGAGATCATAATCCTTAAGCAACTCAAGCCAATATCGATGTTTTATATTATGATCTCTCTGAGTGAAGAAGTAGTAAAGGCTACGATGATCGGAAAAAATCTCATAATGGACCTCATACAAGTGAGGTCTTCACAACATTAACTCAAAGACAATCGCGGCCAACTCCAAATCATGGGTAGGGTAATTCTTCTCATAAGGCTTCAACTGACGAGAAGCATAAGCAATCAACTTATCCTCCTGTATTAATACACCACCCAAACCAACCCCGAAGGTATCATAAAATATAGTAGAACCTATGCCCTCCTTGGGCAAGGTGAAGATAGGGGACAAAGTCAACAACTCTTTGAGCTTTTGGAAGCTCTCCTCACAAGCATCTGACTACCGAAACACAATCGTTTTCTAAGTCAACTTGGTAAAAGGATCCGCAATAGAAGAGAAATTCTACATATATCATCGATAATAGCCTGCCAATCCAATAAAACTCTAGATCTATATAGGACTAGTGAGCCTAACCCAATCACGAACAACCGCTATCCTGGCCGTATAAACCATAATGCCATCCTTGATCACTACATGACCCAAGAAAGAAATAAAGTCCCACTAAAACTCACAGTTGGAGAATTTGGCATATATATTCTCATCTCGCAATATCTAAAGTATCACCCTTAACTGTCTAACATGGTCAGCCTCATTCTTGTAATAAATAAAGATATTATATATGAATACAATCACGACTGAATCAAGAAAAGGTAGAAATACATGGTTCATCAACTCCATGAAATAAGTGAATTTATCTAGTTGAGGCATTCTTGATTGATTGAGACAAAACGATTGTTGTTGGGGCTTTGATCAGCCCAAATGATATGAACAAAAACTCATAATGACCATACTAAGGCCAAAAAGTTGTCTTTAGAACATCCAAAGCTCTAATCTTTAATTGATGCTACCCGAATATCAGCAGTGCAAGAAAGAGGATACTTATTTTTGACAGTCACCTTGTTCAATTACCAATAGTCAATACACATGGGCATAAATCCATTCATCTTCTTCATAAACAAGACCGAGGAAACCCAAGAAGGCACACTAGGTACAATGAAACCCTAACCCAACATATCTTGTAATTGCTCCTTTAATTCCTTTAACTCAGCTGGGGCCATCCTATAAAGAGGAATAAATATGGGCATAGTGCCGGACTCAAAATTAATAGCAAAGTCAATATCTTGATCCATAGGCATACCGGGCAAATTCATAGGGAACATATCCTTGAACTCGCTAACAATACTAGTTCAAGGGAAGTGGTAAAGCAATACTAGTATCGTAAACATAGGCCAAATAATACAGACACCCCTTTTCTACAATGCGATAAGCACATAGAAAAGATGTAACTCCTTTCTGACCCAAACTAGGCGTACCCTTCCATACTAACCTTGGTCCACTTGGAGTAGCTAAAGTCACGGTCTTGGCATAACAATCCAAAATCGTATGACAAGGATCTAACCAATCCATACCCAAGATAATACCAAAATCAATCAAATCTAGGATAATCAAGTCTACCCAGGTCTCACGCCCCATAAAGGTTACTACACATGATTAGTACATCCGATCCGACACTAAAAAATCTCCTACTGGGGTAGAAACATGAATAGTCATAACAAGAGACTCACATACAACATCTAAACTAGTGTAAAAGTATATAGACATCTAGGAGAATGTAGACCCTGAGTCTAATAACACAGAAGCAAAATGATTGAAAATCGGGATGATATACGTGATGCCTGTATTAGGGGCCTCTACCTCAAGTGTACCAGTTATAGCATAACACTAACCATGCTCTCTCCCAAACATAAAAGATCTACATCAACTACTACGAGCTCCCCGAGCTCTACCTCAACCATCTCTAGTACCACTCCTTCCACTCTGTGAACCACCTCTGATTGCAGATGTATGTGTAGGGAAAAATTGAAGCTGACAAACCTACAGGGTAGGACTCGATACACGCCAAAGACAGTTCCTTACCAATGACCAATCTCCTCATATACATAAAAACCCCTACTACTAGACTCACTCAGAGAGAGACCAGAAGAACATAAATGCCCACCCTAGCCTAATGAACAAAAACTGGAGCCCCTACCCGTATGACATGACACTTGTCTACTAGAAGTCATAGAAACTTAAGACCTACTACCAGAACACTATAAAGCTGCCCAAATTGGTTTACCATAATAAACATGAGCACCTCTATTGGAGAAATCACTAACTCGAGATGCATGTCCACTAAACTAACCCTGATGAAAAATCCTCTTAGCACTGCCACCACCCTGAGTTTTTTGAAAAATTGACTAAAGCAACTTGGTATGCTATACTATATTGTTGAAAGAATCCCCTGACATCACCATCTGAGTTGTAGCCAACTGATAAAAGTTTGAAGAACTTTTTTATACTCTCTGACTCAATGAAGATACTGGAAGTGGCATATCTCGATAATGTATAAAAATGTCCCTCATACTCTGCAATGGTCATAGAGCCCTGCTCCAGGTGGTTAAAATCATATCTCACCTGATAACTTAAACTGTAAGGAATGAACCTTTAAAGAAAAGCCTTTGAAAACTAGGTCCATGCCATAGCAGGTGAACCCAAAGGTCTACAACTTGAAAGAGACCTCCACAACATTCTGGTCACTTAGTCAACTAATAAGTTGTATAACCAACACCATGGAATTCAAGGAATCTAAGGTTCTTCAACCTCTCCTGACAGTCAAGCAAAAACTCATAGACATACTCTCTAATGGCACCACTAAGCTTGGGAGGAACAAAGCAAATAAATATCTCAAACCTCTTCTTATCATCAAAAGACATCACAGGACCAAAAGTCACAGGAGGAACAACATGTCTAGTAGGCAGTGAATCAATATGTGAGGGGTACCACAGAAGATATTAGTACCCCTGAAGTAGAAAAACCATAAGTAGGAGCCTACCCTGGCGACTGAATGCCTCCAGAAGTACAATCGAAGGAGCACTAGTCTGGGGAACACCAATCAGATGACTTAACGGATGAATCAATAAATGATGTAACATCGCGGTAACAACTAAATCCTGTGTGACTAGATCTGATCTGCATCCTTTTTTTGATAATCATTCTTAGCATAATCAACCTCAGGCTTGGTAGAGGCCTTCCTAGAACGTCCTCTAGCTGGATCAGCTCCTCGTGCTCGACCTCTACCTATGGGCCTGTCACAACCCCCGCCTCGCCCTTTGGCTAGGGATCTATTAGCGGGGATTGGATCAACATCCTCAATATCTCTGGATCAAGTCCACACCATCAGCGTAAAAAAGAATGGAATATAAGTTTCGAATACTGGACATGAAAAATCCACACAATAAGGAATCAAAGTGGGGAAGTTTTTCCTAAAGATATCTTATAGCCTCTCAAGGATAGATACAAACATTAATGTATCAATTCGTGAGGCTCTACTAGACATCCTGCTCTTACACTTATGAGACCGATAAATCTAGTGCTTTGATACCAATTTGTCACGATCCAAAAGTTAAGGTCATGATGGCACCTACCTCAACCCAGCCTTGGTAGGTAAGCTAAAACCTAATAGAAAAGGAAAATTTGATAAATAAAGAAAACAATAGATATGAGACTTCTACTATAAGGTCAGGCAACAATATGTAAAATATAATAAGAATCTGAACAAACAAAACATAAATCCAAATATACAAGTGTCATATGTGAATAGAACATCTAGTAAAACTCTAAAAAACTGAAAATACATGAATCTATCTCTGAAAGTAAATAAAGACAAACTAAGAGAAGAAGAGGTCAGAAATCTGCCCCAACCTCTGGAGCTCACCAGTCCCTTGAATATCCGCACAAAATAGCACAAGATTAGCCACCGCAGGTTGCATTCATCTTAGGATCTGCATCGAAAGGACATAGAAGTAGGAGTGAGTACGGTTCACTTATACTCAGTAGGTATCATAGTCCGATTGAGAAAAGTATAAAACTAATCAAGTAAAAGATACTATGAGCATGTTCCACCTGCAAACCAAAAAGTTTCCAAATGATACCTCACACCATCTCCACGTACAGTACTTCAAGATAAAATCTAAAGAGGTAATTATACACAAAATGTATATACGGAGAATCTAAGTACATAACAACTACACACAAAATGTATATATGGAGAATCTAAGTACACGAAAATAAACACATAAAGGAATACAAATGATGCAATGCAATGCAATGATTGTGGGATAATGATGAATGATTGAAAACCATTGCATGACTTTCTGTACACACCTTTCAAGCCTCACCGCTTCCAACACAGGTCCCATGAGGGGGATCACAACTCATATACTTTCTCAAATCTCAATCTCAATCGCAATGAACCTTGCCGGCTAATATTAATGACCAATGGTTTTCATAAAGTATTTCATTTTCTTTCAAAATCAATATTTCTCAGTGGTATCAGTATCTCATGAATACATATGTATAAAATGAGGATGTAATACTCATGACCAATCAGTATAAAGATGATAATCAATTCAATACATATATAAATGAGCCATAAATCAACTCAATATGTCAGTAATTCATGATATTAGCCCTCGCTCGGCTCCACTAAAATGAATATTCAATTAAGACATCAATAATATCATTTCAAAACCTCTCACTCGGGCATTACTATAATGATTAAGGCCAATAATGATCAAATAAGGCTTAAAGTATCTATTCAAGCCCCCACACAAGCATCATAATAATAATAATGGTTTTAATGCTCAAATAGGGCCTATAAATATCAGATAAAGCCCCCGCTCAGGCATCACAATATTAGTATCTCTTAAGTTAATAACAATACATAAATAAGCCCCCAAACGGGCACACGATAACAATACTTATCACAAAATACAACTCCTACGATTAATTCCATAACCCAAAGCTATGTTAAGTGTATGCTTAACTACCTAGCCTATTCTGAAGAAAGTTCAGCCATAACCTACATCAAAGAGTAAAAAATCCAACCCAAGACCCTTCAACGCGGAGCCTTTCCTTTTCGAACCGTATCAAAACAAACAAAATCTATAAAAAAATGTAATCTGCATATTAAAAGGGAACTAATGATATTCATATTAGCTATATTTAAATAGGCCAAAAAATAATTCAAAAATTAGGTTCAAAATCAGCAGGGGCAAATTGGAATTATTATTTTAGAAACATGTTCCCCATCTCAAAAGGAGTCTATATTCGAGAACCCAATTAAATATGTGGTGAAATAGATCTTCCAATCGATGAAAATCCAAATTATAGTTTATCGAGCAAAAACCCCCAAAATCCATTTTGAAATCAACTTTTTAAATCTATTTAGGAGATAAAATCATCACGAATTAATGAAGTTAGTAGTTTAGAGGTTATTGATGGAGAAACCCTAAAAGAATCACCCTTCTCAAAGCTCCAAAGTCCAAAAAGGTGGAAATCGTAAAAAATGAGCAATTTATACTACACAGGTGAATAGTACCTCACGATCGCGGATGCAAATCTTGGCCCACTCGAAGTAGATAATGTCTCGGTCTTGGAATAACAATCCAAAATTGCATGACAGGAAGCTAACCAATCCATACCCAAGATTACATCAAAATCAATCATATCTAGGATAATCAAGTCTACTCCAGTCTCACGCCTCGTAGAGGTTACTACACAAGATTGGTACACCCGATCTACCACTAAAGAATCTCATACTGGGGTAGAAACATTAATAGTCACAACAAGAGACTCACATACAATATCTAAACTAGTAGAAAAGTATATAGACATATAGGAGAATATGGATGCAGGGTCTAATAACACAAAAGCAAAATAATGGAAACTCAGGATGATACATGTGGTGCCTGCATCAGGGGACTCTACCTCAGGTCTTCCAATTATAGTATAACACTGAAAACCCTCACTCCCAGACATAACAACTCTGCATCCACCACTACGAGCTCTTCGGGCTCTACCTTAACCACCTCTAGTACTACCTCTTCCACTCTGTGAACCACCTCTGACTACAGATAAATGAGTAGGAAAAAACTGAAGTTGAGAAATATGTTAGGCAGGACCCAATACCAGGCCGAGAACAATTCCTCACAAATGACCAATCTACTCACGTACATATCAACTCCTACTACAAGACTCACGTGGAGAGTTCGTATAAGAACCCGAACACTCGCCCTAGCCTGAAGAACAAAAAATTGGAACCCCAACCCGTATAACCTGATCTCTAGCTACTTAAAGTCGTATAAACTGAAGAACTACCACCATAACTCTATAAAGCTTCCTAAACTAGTTTACCATGATAAACATGATCACCACTATTGGAGAAATCACTACCTTGAGATGCATGTCCACTGAACTAACTCTGGCCGTAAATTCCCTTAGCACTGCCATAACCCTGAGTGCACTGACAAATCAACTCAAGCAACTTGGCATGCTCTAAAATATTTTATAAAAAAGCCCCTGACATCACCATCTGAGTTGTAGCCAACGGATAAAAGTTTGATAAACCCTTCATAATTTTCCTATTCCTCTCTAACTCAATGGACATACTGGTAGTAGCATATCTTGATGGTGTATGAAAATGTACCTCATACTCTGCAATGGTCATAGAACCCTGCTCCAGGTTATCAAAATCATAGCTCATTTGATACCTCAAATTGTAAAGTATGAACCTCTCCAGAAAAGCCTAAAACAAACTGGGTATATGTCATAGCAGGTGAACCCAAAGGTCTACAACTTGGTAGAGACCTCTACAACTATCTGACCATGTTAGTAAACTAATAAATTGTGTAAGCAACACCATGGTACTCAAAGAATCCAAGGTTATGCAACCTCTCCTGACAGTCAAGCAAAAACTCATAGGAGTACTCTCCAATGGCACCACTAAATATGGGAGGAACCAAGCAAATGAACATCTCAGACCTCTTCTTATCATAAATAGACATCACAGGACCCAAAGCAATAAGAGGAACAACAGGTCTAATAGGTAGTGAATCAATATGTATGGAGTACCACAGAGAATGGTTGAACCCCTGAAATTGAAAAACCATAAGTAGGAGCCTACCCTGGCAACTGAATACCTCCTTAACTAGACTTGAAAGAACACCAGGTCTTTGGAACACCATCCAAGTGATTCAATGGATGAATCAATAAATGTTGTAACATTAGGGTAGTAACTAAAAACTATGTGACTTGAGATGATATGCATCCTTTGTATTATTATTATCCTCAGCATAATCAACCTCAGACTTGGTAGAGACTGCCCTACACATCTTCTATCTGGAGAAGCTCCTCATGCCAGACCTCTACCTCTGGGTCGGTCACAACCCCTGCCTTTCCCTCTGACTGGGGCTGTAATAACGAGGGCTGGATTAGCATGCCTAATATCTCTAGATCTAGTCCTCACCATCAAAGAAAAAAATAAAGGAATACAAGTTTAAAATATTGGGTGTGAACAACCGATATAATAAGGAATCAAATTATGGATGTTTTTCCTAAAGATATCTTGTAGCCTCTCGAAGATAGATACATACATTAACCTATCAATCTGCGAGACTCTACTAAACATCCTGCTCTTACACTTTTAAGACTGATGAATCTAGTACTTTGATACCAATTTATCACGATCCAAAAGTTAAGGTCATGATGGCACCTACCTCAACACAGTCTTGGTAGGTAAGGTGGAACCCAAAAGAAAACAAAAATTGGATAAATAAAGAAAATAGTAGATATGAGTCTTCTAGAATGAAGATATGCAACAATATGTAAAATAACATAATAATATGAATGAAAAATATATAAATCCAAAGAAATTGGTGTCATAAATGAAAACAACATCTAGTACAACTCTAAGAAACAAAAAATACTTGAATCTATCTCTGATAAAGACAAACTAAGAAAAGAAGAGGTCCGCAATCTACCCCATACACTGGGGCTCACCAGTACCTTGAATATCCACACCGAATAGCAAGATAAGCCATCGCGGGTCGAACTTATACTATGATCTACACCAAAAGGCAAAGAAGTAGGAGTGAGTACGATCTACTTGTACTCAGTAGGTATAATTGGCTAATTGAGAAAAGTATAAAACTAAACAAGTAAAAGATACAAGGAGCATGTTCTAGTGGCAAAGAGAAAAGCTCCCAAATGGTAGCTCACACTGTCTCTACTAATAGTTCCACAATATAAATTCTAAAGAGGAAATTACACACAAAATATATGTAAGGAGAATCTAAGTACACGACAACAAACACATAGAGGAATACAAATGATGCAATGCAATGCAATGATGGTGGGATAATCATGAATGATTGAAAACCATTGAATGACTTTCTGTACATACCATATGAGCCTCAGCGCTTCCAAGATAGGTCCCATGGGGGGTTCACAACTCATATACTTTCTCAAATCTCAATCTCAATCACAATCAACCTTGCCAACTAGTGTTTATGACCAATGGTTTTATAAAGTATTTCATTTTGTTTCAAAATCAGTATTTCTCAGTGGTACCAGTATCTCATGAATACATATGTATGATATGAGAATGTATTGCTACAACCAATCAGTATGAATATATTAATCAATTCAGTACATATATAAATGAGCCCAGAATCAACTCAACATGTCAGTAATTCATGATTTTAGCCCTCGCTCGGCACAACTAAAATGAATAGTCAAGTAAGACATTAATAATATCATTTCAAAACCCCTCACTCGGGCATTGCTATAATGATTAAGGCAAATAATGATCAAATAAGGCCTAAAATATATATTCAAGCCCCACACAAGAATCACAATAATAATGGGTTTTAATGCACATATAAGGCCTACAAATATCAGATAAAGCCCCCACTCAAGCATCACAACAATAGTATCTCTTAAGTCAACAACAATATAAAAATATGCCCCCCTATGGGCACACGGTAAAAATAATTATCTCAAATAAAACTCCCACGACTAATTCGCTAACCCATAGCTGCTTTAAGTGAATGCTTAACTACCCAACCCAGTCTGAAGAAAGTTAAGCCATAACCTACATCAAAGAGTAAAAAATCAAAGCCTAGATCATTCAATGTGGAGCCTTTCCTTTTCTAGCAGTCTCAGAACAAACTAAATCTATCAAAAATGTAGTCTACACATCAAAAGGAAACTAATGATACTCATATTAGCTATATTTGAATCAGGTTAAAAAATAATTCAAAAAATAGTTTCGAAATTGAAACGGGCAACTCAGAAATTTATTTTAGAAACATATTCCCCATCTCAAAAGGAGTCTATATTCGAGAACCCAATTAAAAATAAGGTGAAATAGCTCTTGCAATCGATGAAAAACCAAATTACAGTTTACCGAGCAAAAACTGCAAAAATTCATTTTGAAATCAACTTTTTAAAGCTATTTAGGAGATAAAATTATCACGAATTAATGACATTAGTAATTTAGAGGTTACCGACACGATAAAACTTTGATAGAGAAACCTAAAGAAATTGCCACTCCCGAAGCTCCCAAGTCAAAAAATGGTGAAAATCACAAAAAATAAGCTATTTGTACTATTTAGGTGAACAATACCTCACGATCACAGTCCCCATCTTGCAATCGCGAGGATCAATGTGGACTGGCCATTTAATTTGTTATCATAATAGTGAGAGGAGGGCCTCGCTTCTGCGATGGTCAAACCTTACCTATTCCACCTCTTTACCCTTTGCAATCAAGACCACCACCTTGCAATTCCAGTAGACAAAAATTCTTTCATCGTGAATGTAATGGATCTCCTACAAAGGCAATAAAGGAATCCATATACACCAGATTTCAACAATTCAGTTGAAGTTGGATGTTTTCAAAACCTCTAAACGGACCCTTAGGATTCATTCGGGACTCTACCAAAGAAAACCAAATATGATACTATACTATTTTTGATGTTTCCAACTCAATAGCGATGTCAGATATTTAAAAAGAGATCATTTACAATAATTTAATCCCCGAGACCCCCTTTAGGCTTATTTTAGCAAGTTTTTGTCAAAAGGGTCAAAATGCAAAATAAAATCTTCGAGCCCGAACTAACAATGCTATTAACTCAAAATTGACATTTTGGGTCTAATGAAACTATCCAAATAACCAACCAACGCTTGAAATATGGATTGTTGACCGAAGTCAAACTCGTGGCTTTAAAAGCCTCTAAAAGTCTCAAACTCACCCAAATCACTTCTGAACACATCGGAGACCTGGTCAATCTACTATACAACTCACAAATAATATATAACAACTACAGGGAAGGGAAAAATAGTCAAAACACATAAAAAAGATAAATTCACTACGACGATTGTTACAATTTACCATATAGTTTTTTATTGGTAGAAGTAAATGTCACGACCGAAATTAGGCACGTGATGGCACCTGTTACACCCTGTAGTACAGGTAAGCCTATCCCAATCCAAATTCAAAATTTATGTGATACAGTAACCGAAGAAGATAGAATAAACCTAAAATATAAATACACATGGAAGAAGTAAATATTCAACATACAACCCAGGTCTGGTTGATACTATTACAAGCCTCTAAAATAGAATAGGAATAATAATCTTCTAGAATATCTAAGATGCGAAAAAAGTATAAGACATAAATAGAGAGATTTGAGAAGTCCTGAAGTCGCTCAGCTACGACCTCGATCTCTGCAATGCTAAAATCAGAAGAAGACGATCTACAAACTTATACTTCACCCAATACCTGCATGGGGTGCACAAAAACAAGAACAAGAAAAAGAAAGCAAGAGTGAGTATGAAACAACATGTACCCAGAAAGCATAGTCGATAACCGACCATAATCCAAAGTGATGGCGAGAACCACCTCCCCAACTACCCAAGGTTTTCCAATTAGTCTATACCCCATCAAATCATAGTACCTTATCCTATCACCAAACATAACGGTCAATAGACATATCAAAAGCAGGGTAGGAACACTAATCCAGTTGAGTCAACACTATTTATTTATATTCAACCACAAAAGAATTCATTAATGAAAAAGACTCACAAATACGCTATAAAAGGCTTAATCAATTATCATTAGCCAATACTATGGGATCGAAACAAGGAGAGTGTATATATTTAAGGGTGTAACTCATACTACCGAAAGGTGTTCCACAACTATCTCTCTGATCAAGCCACCGCCATACCCCCACGTCTCATAATATTTCAACCTCTGAGTTAAAATAAGATAATATAAGATAATGTAATGAAGTGAAATGAATGCTTAAACAAAATATCACAAACAAGGTCCTAACACACAAATATAGTATAGGAGTAAATACTAACAAAGTATCAAACCATACCAAGAAAGATAATGCAATGCAAATGATACAATGCAATATAGTGAAGATGATGAATCTTTTAAAGTTATTGCATAACTTTCTATATATACCTATCGAGACTCAATACTCCCAAGAAGGACCCATGGGGGGTTCACAACCCATATACATTCCATAATCTCAATCTCATATCTCAAATCAACCTTTTTGGGACATTCTTCGGTATAGGCGTTTTATAAAATGTCTTATTTTCCTACAAAATTAGAATGCCTCAGTGGTACCAATATCTTATGAATATGTATGCATAATATGAGGATGTAATTCTTACAACCAATCAGTATGAAGATCAAAATTCATTCAATACATGTATAAGTGAGCTCAGAATCAACTCAATGTATCAATGATTCATGATATCAGTTTCCACTGGGCACCACCAGAACAAGTAGTCATGTAGGCATCAATATTATCATTTCCAACCCCTACTTTGGGAATCACTATGATGAATATGCAATTAAATACTAAGATAAGGCCTACAATGTCAAGTCAATCCTCCATTCGGGCGACACAATAACAAATACACCACTCTAATGCACAAATAAGGCCTATGAAGATAAGTCAAGACCCCACTCGAGTATCACAATAATAGATAAAGCATTTAATGTGCAAACATGGCCAATAACATCAAGTCTAGCCCTTACTCAGCTACACAATAATAAGTATGGAAATTAAATGCACAATCATAGCCAAACACTAACAATTTAAGCCCCCCACTCGGGCATCACCACCATATATACTCTCAAAATCAGTAATAATATACCCATAGGCCCCTACTCAGGCACACAATAATACATAACAATAATCCCAATAAAAACATATCGCGAAACTACCAAACCTAGCTTGTTCTATACAATAAGTCTCATCCACTAATACAAGTTCATTTATACCCTAAGTATTCTCTAAAGGTCAATAATCTTTGATTGTTACAATAAAAATCAGCTAAAAACAAGATTCAAGCTCTAAAATAGGTATTTAATACTAACATTTCAAGATCACTAAGTTATCTATCTACATTCCACTCTAAGGATAACTACGAGCAACAATACTAAATAAGAAAGACAATAATCTAACTACAATCCACCAAAATATTGTGGCACCCATGGAGATGCTCGCTATTTAACCTAAGCGGGACCCCCAATCCTAAAAGAATCACAACATACAAACAAACAACCATACAACACATAAATACTTTTAAAAAAGTCAAGGTACATCTCAACTTGCCTTAAATGAAGATCCGCAAACTCAAACGTAATCCAAAACCTCAAACGGAAGCTCAACTCCTTCGAATCAACACCAAATGCATTGAATTTAGTCAAAAATGTCATCTACAAGTAAAAAGAAATCTAATGATACCTATATTGACCCATATTTGAAATGGGTAAAAAACGGACCTCGAAAATGGGTTTTAAAAATAAAGGGGTAAAACTGGAATTTTATTTTAAAAACACATTCCCCAGGATTAAAGGATCCTGCAGATGAAAACCCACAGTGAAAACAAGTTTAAAATAAGGTCCAAATTGAAGAAAAATTATTTTCAAGCTTTACAGTCAAAACCCCAAAAATCCATCGAAAAGGTCAACAATGGAATTTTTGTTTGAAAATCATAATCCTTAAGTGAAAATGACTTTGTGGGTGAAAACCCAAGAAAAAATGAGTAAGGTTCAAAGCTCAAACCAAATCTTTTGAAATCCCAAAAATCCTCTTTTGAAATCTTTGATTTAGATGATAAAGTTGATAGAGAATGATTTAAAATTGTGCTAGGAACTTACCCGCACAAACTTATGCAAGAAATCTCTCCCGAGCTTCCAATATGATTAAAATGGTGAAAATGAGTAAAAAGGGATAAAATCTCAAAAATTGGGCTGTTTTTAGCAAGGTTGATCGCACGTTGACCACGGTTAACAGTTGACCAACAACCAGCAATTTTAAAAAACTTATTTTTATCCCTTAAAACTCATCCGAAACCCTATGAATATGAATCAATAGTGCAAATTGATCATAAAACACATTTCGGATCTAATGGAATCATCGGATTTACAAAGAAAGTTCGTTTACAATAAATTAACCCCCGGGATCCCTTTAGGCCAAAATACACTATTTTTCAAACGGAGAGTCGAAATACAAATAAAGGTTTTAAACACAAACCAACCATGCTACCAACCCAAAATCAACATTTCAAATCTAATGGAACTGTTAGAATCCTCATCCGAGACTTGGATCACAAAATGTTGACCAAAGTCAAACCTATCCTTTTAAAGATGTTCAAAACCACAAACTCAAATAAAACACTCCCGAATGCATCAGGGATAGTGCAAACCATCCCCACAACTCATAAATAAGATAAAGCAGCAATAGGATGGGGCAAAATGGTTAAAACATAGAAATTCCAATTTTTAGTGCAAGGGTCATTACAGTTTCCATCACTAAGATTCACGTTCGTCCTCGAACGTAAAAGTAAGAAAAGACCAAAACAGATAAAATATAGAAAAAATACCCTCGATATACATCAAGAAGCACTCCTACATGGAGTCACAACCATAAAATTAATGGCCTCACCACAAAACAAGAAATCTATCACATAAGCACTCACCAGGTTACTACATAAGCATCAAAAGGCCAAATTCTCAATAAAGCCGAATTTTTATATTTTCTAACATCTTCTCCACCAATGACTAGGTCAAACAAAATAGATGTTCTGAACCTACCCGGCTAATCTAATCATGACCAAGGCACCACAAGACACTGCCTCAACCACAAGACCAAAAATCAACCTCAGGCCCACCAAATTCCAAGGGACCCATAAATGACATAACTACCCATCAAAACACTGAATTAACCTACCTAAGGCCGACACTATCTATACAAAATAAAACTACACTATAGCTCTAGGCTAAAGCTACTAAGACAAAAGCTAGTACCAAAACTACACAAAACCTCAAAAGTCACACCTAACATTCTAAAGGTGCTACACTATGGTCATACCCATATGCTCAACCCTTTAAGGCAACCGAGAATCACCATAAAACTCTCTATAGACCATAGACATGAAATCTCTAAAAGACACTGAAAGCTCAAGAACCTCATCACCATAGCCCATGTAGTCCTCAATGCTCAAGTAACATTAATCAGCTCGAAGCCCTCAACACTCCGGTATCATGGAAAACCTCTATGAACATACATACATAAGTAATTAACCACAATAACACATGTTGTCCTTAACATAGAAAAGCCATCAAACAACTCGAAGCACTCAATAATCTAGTAGAACAAGGAGTCCTTCTGACCCCGCACACATAAGTAATCCCTTATGTCAGGGATGATCAACCCATAGAAGAAGTGCAACAACCACTATGCCTCATTGAAGGACGCCCACATCACCAATCAAAATTTGGGGGGAAACCATCGCTAGACTCTGCACAAGCTACCAATGAACCAAACAATCAAGACTTAAATTTTCTTACTAGAACCTATAGACAAATTCTGAGTGAATCAAATATCTTTATGTACAAAAATCCTTATCTTTTCCTTAACTCTCTTCCCATTAAGTATTCTTCAACACAAGAACTATGGAATAGTAACACATACTCAAACTAGAACTCATGAACAAAAATATCCCATTAGGCCACTTAGCTAAAGAAATCACATTAACTACAAGTAAGTTTTCCTTTCCATTCGAAACTCTTTTCGAAACAAGTGAGAATTATCATGAGCTGAAATCTTTCAAATCTGATCAAAGAGTGTATCAATACCAAATAGTATATTCACGTAAGCAAAGGACAAATACTAAGGAAGTAACAAATCGCGAGGCCCGAATACCTGAAATAATCCCTTATCCAACTAAAATCTTTTACTCGCAATCCTTTCAAATCAATCACGCCACAATTCTAGGCTATTAAAAGGTCCACCACTATTAAGTAATACTAGGCGTAAGACTATCTGAACTATCAAACCATAAGACCAATGCATTCTACAATCTAAAAGTGCAAAACCAAAAATTAATCCAGCACTATTCCATAACATAACCATCATAGACATCATACCCAAATACACCAAAAATCACAATACTCAAAGAAATAAAATTAAATCTAGCAATATACTCTGAACGAGTCCCAACATAGAATCGACGAACATGATCCACCACTAAGGAAACACCTATGGGTATCAAATATCAACAGCTCTAGTAGAAACTCAGAAAATCATATCAAGACTTAATGCTGAATAAATAAACACATAGGAGAATGTAGAACCACAGTCAAATAAGGCTAAGGCATAACATACGCACACCAAGAATCATACCTGTGGCTACTGTACTAGAAGCTCCTGCCACGAGTCCATCCTGTGGAACATGACACAAGTACATGTTATCTCCTAGAGCAATTGGTGAAGCATATCTCTGTCTAACCTGTGGGAACCTAAAAAAGTTGGAGCCTGCTGATCTAGACCTGAAGAACCCGAATGACCACCATGATCTAAACCTCTCCAAGCATAACTATAAAGATCCTAACCTTTATCATGCATATCGCTATGATTATCAAATCCCTAGGTCGTCTGTCCCGCCAGCCTCTCATATCTCCATACAAACTCCTTTAAAAATTTTTAAGCAAGTTGATCCCACATAAGAAGAGGTGATCCAACTGGTTTACTCTCTACACAAGTCCTTTACCACCAAAAAAAATGAAAGGGAGCGAAGTCTACTCTATTAAAATCCACCAATCCCAACATGTGCAAACTCTCAGGACAACTAAACAAGAACATATAAGCATCAAACCTAGGATTTTCATTGAATCAAGGAGGATATGTCCTCATGAACTCTACAAAGCTAATTTATCCTTCCATGGACATAAAAGGGTAAGGTCACTGGACGTGGAGCAATCCCTGGAAATTTCTCATAGATACAAAGAGAGACAATAGGATTCCTAGATGCATCTGGAGTTTGAAGCCCTGAAGTAGCATACTAAATCAAAATAAAAGCCACCCTCTAAAGGAAACCCAACACTCAAACCAAATAATCCTCAAGCATAGGTATGGTCACGAGTGGTGTTTGAGCTGGCCTCATTCCCTCTAACTTACTAGACCTACCACCACTAGCAACCCTAGAGCCTGAAGAGGAAACTCTAACCTGACCTCTAGCTGGTCCGGATATCCCAATCCAACCTATGCCTCAAACTCTACTCCTACCGTGCACTAAAGGCACGGTCTCTGAATCTCTAGCCACTAAAAATGCATTCTTACCATCTATGAGAGAGTGAATAAGAAGTTTTTAATTTCTCCTAAAGTCATATAGCCTCTTGAATATAGATAACAAATGTTTTCGCACCAATTGGCAAGACTCTACTAAACTCGACTTGTACTAATGAGATCAATGAACTTGGGGATCTGATACCAATTTATCATGACCCAAATTAGGCACAATATGGCACATGTTACACCATTCAATTTAGGTAAGCCTATCCCAACCCGAATTAAAAATTTATGAGATACAAAAGTGGAAAAAGAGAGAATAAACCTAAAATATAAATATATATAGAAGAAGTAAATATTCAAGATGCATTCCAGGTCTAGTTGTTACTAGTACAAACCTTTAATATAGAATAGGAATAATAATCTTCTAGATATCTTAAATGCGAATAAAGCATAAGATATAAATAGAGAGATCTTAGAAGTCCTGAAGTCCCACATCTACTACCTCGATCTCTAAAATGCTAATACCGAAAGAAGATGATCTAAAAACTGCTACTTGGCCCAATACCTGTATAGGGTGCCAAAAAAAAGGAAAAGAAAGCAAGGGTGAATACGAAACCAAATATACTCAACAAGCATCATTGATAAAAAAACCTAATCCAACGTGATGGCGAGAACTACCACCCCAACTAGCCCAGGTTTTCCAATCATTCTATACCCCACCAAATCACAATACCATATCCTATCAGGGTACTTGTCACGCCCCGAATCCCATCGAGACATGATTGGCACCCATATCCGATAAGGCCCGAGAGAACCAACCTTTTCCTATGTTCAATCAAATGCATATCATAATCATAACCACCATTGTGTAAGAACATGAAAGACGAATAAAGGAAAACATGGGACATAGTTATACATGTATATGAAACTTGGCCGTTGAGGCCATCCAGTCAAAATAACATATGTCTTTTACACTGATACACCCACCTCCGTCTACAAAAGCCTCTAACAAGAGCATTGACCAATACAAACCAAAAGTTGGGACAAGTCCCCGCTTTATACAATATGTACATCATCAAAACATATAGCTACTCTGACTCGGAGAAACCCCGAATTAACTGGAGCTCACCAAGGAACCGCTAACACTGGCAATCTACTGAGGAGGCCTACTGGGACCTGCGCCTGCAGCAAGTAAGGTAAATTCCCCGAGAGGGGTCAGTACGAAATAAGTACTGAGTATGTAAGGCTCAAATGAAACTTTGAAACACATGAACATACCAATGAACTCAATACAAATGAATAGACAATGTGAATAAGTCACCATGTTGCATTTTGGGAACCATGTGAATTGCTTTCATTACTTTCATTACTTTCTTTACATTCAATGCTTGCTTGTCAATACATGTGTCACAATGTACCCGGGCCCCTACTGATCAGTGGGTCTTTCCATGACTTATCGTCATGTTGGGATCAGGTCGAACTAGGCTTATGCCCCTAAGACCTGCCACCCATAAAGCACTGCATCGGGATCGAGTCGAGCTAGGCTTATGCCCCTAGACTTTCCACCCATAAATCAATACATCGGGATCGAGTCGAGCTAGGCTTGCGCCCCTAGACTTTCCACCCATAAATCAACACATCGGGATCGAGTCGAGATAGGCTTATGCCCCTAGACTTGCCACCCATAAATCAGTACATCGGGATCGAGTCGAGCTAGGCTTGCGCGCCTAGACTTGCCACCCATAAATAACACATCGGGATCGAGTCGAGCTAGGCTTATGCCCCTAGACTTGCCACCCATACTTGATCATTGACCACATTTGCATTACTTTGATCTTTACTTTGAGATTGCTATTTGATATTCATAACATCACTTGAACTTTGGAACATAACATTATTGGAAACTTTGAACCATTAACCAATGAGTGAGAGACATGTGAATAACTTGGCAACATAACATTATTAGAATCATAACACCATGGGAACTATGGGATAATAATCTATGAACAAGAGGCATAAGTAATATCACTAGTGGAACATTGGAACATATCCTTATTTGAGCTTTTGGAACATTAACCATGATTATGAGACATGAGACTCACAAATGATCCATGAGTAGGAAATATATGACAATGACTATAGATAAATGGATATAGGATACCTTAGCACATTTCGAGATAAGGCTAGTGAAATCGCAATGTGGGTACTTTTTGCCGCAAAAAGATACGGACAGAGTAACCTTACATACCTTGTACTCTCAATACGGATATACAATCCTAGATGTGCATACAATAGTCCCGCTCCTTCTTTATGTGTCACTCTACAATACAAATACATAACGGAATTCACATTAACCACAACTACTTCACAAATGCATATAACATCAATGGGGTACATGTTTGCTTTAAAACATGTCATTTCCCCTTGACAAAACCATTGATAGCATCATTATTCCAATAATCCTCCAATATTCTCAACATTGACCAATACATAATAATCATTGCATTTCACCATAATAATTCTCTTTTACACCTCCTTATCCATACCACATCACAAACAATCCATCAATTCACCTTAATACACTTCATAGCACATATCGGCCAAATTCCCACAATTTACACTTATAGACAAGAACAAGTTTAACAACAAAAATAACTCCATAGATGTTCATATTTTATCCATCCCATGGTTTTTCATTAAAGGCACAAGTCCTAATTCAAGTTCAAATCCCATGGATCACACATCTTATACAAAAGCACAAAATACCATATCCAACATTTCCAAGCACAACCAACATGATTTACATACTCTTTAATGCATATAATATATGAATCCATAATAATATTCACTTACCCAAACTTGCAAAGGGATGATTTTGCTCCAAAATTGCCTTTGAGTCTTTAGGGTTCTTGAGAGAATATTGTAGAATGTTTGAGAAAATGTCTAGAAAGCATGAGAGGTTAAATGAATAAAATCTGATTTGTGGGTCTATTTATAGTCCTTGGGTCATCCTTATCCTTTCTTGATATTTAATGCCTCAATTTACCAAGTCAATAGAAGATTTGGTCATGTGACCCATGCCTTTTATCCCATTTTGGGCTTTTATTGAGCCCAAATCACTTAACCCAATAAAATCAATAATTTCTCGTCTTTATACGTATTACAATAATATTTCCACTCATAATATTCATATCCATATCCTCGATCCCAAAAACAAGTGATTCTAGCCACGTTTGGCTTATTTTGACCTTAGGGGCAAAACTGTCATTTTGACCCCAAATTCGTTCTCGAGTAATTTTATCATACCAATGTAATATGTCATTCATTTCATGTATATACTCTTGGTTGTAGAAGAAACGTAGCAAAAATTGGCTCGGTACGTCCCCGGATACCCTTGGGACTTAGAAATTTCCAACTTTCGAAAAAGTGGAAAACCCAAGGTGGCACACTCCTGGGCGCGCCAACCTGCTGCCTATGGGCTAAAAATTTTAGCCAGATCGGCATGGAACGGTCCCAAATGCGCCCCTCTTTAATTTTTTTCCGAAAATTCCATTTTTCGACTTCTCTTCGCGGGTTTGGTTAGATACTTCAAGTCCTATTCTTTAAATCACTTCTTAACCTTATTATACCTTGTTTAGAGGTATTCTTAGCCTCATTTTGAACCCCACAAATGCGCAATGAAAATTTCAAAACACCTTCCATGCAAGTTTAACCACATAACAAGAGCCAAATTCAATTATCTCACCAATAGCCTTACCAAATGCATACTTATAGCTCTCGATACCTACGTACATAGTAGTTAACGTCGTCAAGTAGGGTTGGGAACGTACGGGGTGTTACATTCTTCCCCCCTTAGGAACATTCGTCCTCGAATGTTAACAATACCGTTTCATTACAATCAATGCATTTCTACATTAGCATACATATACATAAACTTTTAAGGCTCATGGAGACTTACTTGTTATTGCTCCACTCCCGCTCTTTGAACTTCTTGATCCATTTGAAATAGATGGGGATATGTGGATTTCATCATCTCTTCCGCTTCCCATGTGACCTCTTCTACTTGTTGATTCCGCCAAAGGACTTTCACGGAAGCTACGTCTTTATTCCTCAATCTTTTCACTTGTCGATCTAAGATAGCAATGGGTACCTCTTCATAAGTAAGATCCTATGTAACTTGAACATCTTCAATGGGAACAATACGAGATGGATCTCCTATGCATTTTCGAAGCATGGAAACATGAAATACCGGATGGACTGAAGAAAGTTCTTGAGGTAGTGCTAATTCATAAGCAACTTGCCCAAATCTTCTAATAACTTCATATGGGGGCCTATGTAACGTGGACTCAATTTCCCTTTCTTTCCGAACCGCATTACCCCTTTCATTGGTGACACCTTTAAAAACACCCAATCACCTATGGCGAATTCAAGACCTCTTCTTCTAACATCCGCATATGACTTATGACGACTTTGAGCCGTTTGTAACCGCTGTTGGATCACCTTAACCTTTTCCATAGCCTGATGAACAATGTCTGGCCCAAGTAAAGCAGTTTTACCTGCTTCAAACCATCCTATTGGTGATCTACATTTCCTTCTGTACAAAGCTTCATAAGGTGACATTTTAATACTCAAATGATAGCTATTGTTATACGCAAATTCAATAAGAGGCAAATGGTCATCCCAACTGCCTTGAAAATCTAACGTACAAGCTCGTAGCATATCTTCAAGTGTCTGAATAGTACGTTCTACTTGTCCATCAGTCTGAGAATGGAAAGCTGTACTCAAATTCACCCGTGTACCCAAACTCTGCTGGAAAGACCTCCAAAAGTGCGCTGTGAACTGTGCTCCTCTGTCTGATATAATGGAAAGTGGAATACCATGCAATCGTACTATCTCTTTCACATACAACTTCGCATAATCCTCAGCTGTATAGGTCGTCTTGACTGGTAGAAAATGCGCTGACTTGGTAAGCCTATCCACTATAACCCATATAGAATCAAACTTTCACAATTTACGAGGCAAACCCGTAATGAAATCCATGTTAATCATATCCCATTTATAGACTGGAAGATTGATACCTTGCATGTAACCTCCCAGTTTCTGATGCTCTACTTTTACTTGTTGACAATTCGGGCATTGAGCGACAAACTCTGCAATGTTCTTTTTCATGTTGGCCCACCAATACACTTCTTTCAATTCATGGTACATTTTAGTAGCACCCGGATGAATAGAATAGCGCGAATGATGTGCCTCTGTTATAATTCGTGTCCTCAGCTCATCTACATCCGGTACGCATAGTCTTCCTTGACATTGAAGCACCCCTTCCGGCGTAATATCAAATGCCTTGGTCAAATTCTGCTATACATTTTCCTTTAGCTGCAATAAAATAGAATCCGCAAATTGCTTCTCTTTCACTTCAGCTATTAAGGAGGATTCTGCTGCATTCTGCACCATAATTCTATTATCTAAGGTTTCAATAAGGCGAACTCCCAAGCTGGCTAATTGATTCAAATCTTTGACTATCTCATGCTTTTCATTCAACTGACCACTAGTGCTTTCTCCTGCCTTACGGCTCAATGCATCGGCTACTACATTTGCTTTGCCTGGGTAATAAAGAATATCAATTTCATAATCTTTTAAAAGCTCCAACCACCTTCGTTGCCTCAAATTGAGTTCCTTCTTCTTAAAAAGATATTGCAAGCTTTTGTGATCCGTATAGATGTCAACATGAACCCCATATAAATAATGACGCCATCTCTTTAAAGCAAAAACTACCGCTGCCGATTCAAGATTATGTGTAGGATAGTTTTTCTCATGTGGCCGCAACTGTCGTGAGTCATATGCTATCACCCTACCATGCTGCATCAACACACATCCGAGACCAATCCCGGAAGGATCACAATACACTGCATAGCCCTCTGTGCCTTCAGGAAGTACTAACACTGGTGTGGAAGTCAACTTATCTTTCAGTTTTTGGAACCCCTGTTCACATGCATCATTCCATTGAAATTTAATCGCCTTGTGAGTTAGCTTTGTTAATGGTGCTGCAATAGAAGCAAATCCTTCTACAAATCTCCGGTAATAGCCTGCCAAACCCAGAAAACTGTGAATCTCTGTGGGTGTCAAAGGTCTTGGCCAGTTTTTCACTGCTTCAAGCTTTTGGGTATCAACCTGTATGCCTTCATCTGATACAATGTGACCCAAGAACGCGACTGATTTCAACCAAAACTCACATTTGGAGAACTTTGCATACAACTTCCGTTCATGAAGAATCTGTAACACTTGTCGTAAGTGATTAGCATGGTCCTCCGGTGATCTTGAATAAACTAGGATGTCATCTATGAATACCGTGACGAACACATCCAAAAATGGCTTAAACACCCTATTCATCAAATCCATGAACACAGCTGGAGCATTTGTTAGTCCAAATGACATAACTAAAAATTCATAATGGCCATACCGTGTTCGGAAAGCTGTCTTGGGTACATCTTCTTCTCTAACTCTGACTTGATGGTAACCCGACCTCAAGTCAATTTTTGAAAAACACCTGGCACCCTGTAACTGATCAAACAAATCATCAATGCGAGGGAGGGGATATTTGTTCTTGATCGTTACCTTATTCAATTGCCGATAGTCAATGCACATTCTTAAGGTGCCATCTTTCTTTCGCACAAATAAGACTGGTGCGCCCCACGGGGACATACTAGGCCTAATGAAGCCCTTATCTAGCAAGTCCTTCAATTGATCCTTTAATTCACATAATTCTGCTGGAGCCATTCTATATGGAGGAATGGAAATAGGCTGAGTGCCTGGAATCACATCAATGCCAAATTCTACTTCCCGTTCTGGGGGTAAACCTGGAAGATCCTCTGGGAATACATCTAGAAATTCATTGACCACTGGGACCGACTGCGGAGTTAACGGTTCCGCTTCGGTATCTTTCACCCGTACTATATGACATATATAACCTTTAGCAATCATTTTTCTGGCTTTCAAATAGGAAATAAACCTTCCTTGTGGTGCCCCTACATTACCCTGCCATTCTAGACCATTTTCTTGCGGAAAACCAAAGTATACTTTTTTGTCCCGATAATCTACCGTAGCATAACAAGAGGCCAACCAATCCATTCCCATGATCACATCAAAATCCACCATGTCTAGTTCAATGAGATCGACCAATGTATCATGACCACATACAGTTACCACACAGTTACGATACACTCTCTTTGCAACAATATACTCACCAACTGGTGTAGACACTTCAATTGATTTAATTAATAATTCTGGTGCCTTTGCAAATTTCGCAGCAATCAATGGGGTAACATAGGAAAATGTAGAACCTGGATCAATCAATGCATATACATTATGTGAGAATATGGATAATGTACCTGTGACAACATCAGGGGAAGCCTCTGAATTCTGGAGGTCTACTAAAGTATAAGTACGATTCTGGACCCCGCTAGTACTGGCTGCTCCTCTGGCACCTCTACCACGGCCAATAGGCTGCACCCCTCGGCCCTGTGAAGGAACCGATGCTGATGACGCAACAGCTGACCCAGCTGGTCGTGCTATACCACCCATGCTCCGCTGTGGACACTCTCTCGCTATATGCCCCGGCATACCACACCAAAAGTAGACATTCATCCCTGATCGACATGTACCTGTGTGCATACGCCCGCAGTTCTGACACTGCTGACGAGGAAAACCTGCTGCCTGTGATCCGCTACTCTGCCCTGGTGGACCACCCCTAGACCCTTGAAACTGTGAATGAGCACCCCCTGTGGAATAAGAGAACGACGTTCTAGGTGGTCTAGGAAACATGCGGGGCCTAGATCCTTCATGGGACATCATAGGTGGTCCCATAGGTCTAGCCCTTTTGGACTGTCCCCTATCAAATTCATGCACTCTTCTTCTCTGTCATTGGTCTTCCATTTTCTGAGCGAAGGCTTGTATTCCAGCAATGTCCATGTCCTTATTCAAGGCAGCAATAGTGCAATCCCGTACCAAATATGGCTCTAGTCTGTCCACATATATATGGACCCTGTCTGTCATCGTAGCCACAACATTTGGTGCATATCGAGCCAAGGAATTAAATTTCAAGCTATATTCCCTCACGCTCAAATTTCCTTGACGGAGATTTAGGAACTGATCCGCACGTGCCTCGCGGATCTCATAGGGCAAGTAATGATCAAGGAAAGCAATTTTAAACTCTTCCCACGTAGGTGGAGTTGCACCAATATCACAGGATTTCTTCCAATCCTCGTACCACAAGATTGCCTCTCCTTTCAGCCTATATGCAGCAAGTTCAACTGTTTCGACTCCTGTCACATGCATAACTTCCAAGGCCCTCTGAATTTGATCCACGAAGTCCTGTGGATCTGCTTTTGGATCTGACCCAGTGAAAATAGGAGGGTCAAGTTTCAAGAAATCCTGTGTCCTGCGACTCGCCATTCTAGCCGCATCATCATCATGTGTCACTACACCAGCTCGTCCATGGCTTTGTGCCTCCACTAACTATGTCAACATATGTGCAGCATTCCTAAGATCCTGATCCGTGGCATTCATCGGCAGCTCTATAGGTACTTCTGTACCAATTGGCTCTTCCAAAACTGGGAGGGTAGATGAAGACCGCGATGATATCTCAGTATTTGCCCCACCTTGAATAGCTTGGTCAGGTGGCAATCTGCTCATTCCTTCTCCAGCAGGCGCATCTACCTGCTTCCCTTTACCTCTACCTCTCGTGATTGGCATTTTGACTATACCAGAGAAAAACAAAATACCATGATCAGACACACTTCAACTGACAACACTGGCTCTATTGGACGATCTAGAAGTGAAGAACAGAAACAACATCCTAAATGTCCCGTAGCCTCCTACTTATAAATGTGGTGCACAACACATCGCTAAGTAAGACTCTACTCAGACACGGCTTTGTATACACCCTTAGAACGACCTGCTCTGATACCACTTTTGTCACGCCCCGAATCCCATCGAGACATGATTGGCACCCGTAGCCGATAAGGCCAGAGAGAACCAACCTTTGCCTATGTTCAATCAAATGCATATCATAATCATAACCACCATTGTGTAAGAACATGAAAGACGAATAAAGGAAAACATGGGACATAGTTATACATGTATATGAAACTTGGCCGTTGAGGCCATCCAGTCAAAATAACATATGTCTTTTACACTGATACACCCACCTCCGTCTACAAAAGCCTCTAACAAGAGCATTGACCAATACAAATCAAAAGTCGGGACAAGTCCCGGCTTTATACAACATGTACATTATCAAAACATATAGCTACTCTGACTCGGAGAAACCCCGAATTAACTGGAGATCACCAAGGAACCGCTAACACTGGCAATCTACTGAGGAGGTCTACTGGGACCTGCACCTGCAGTAAGTAAGGTAAATTCCCCGAGAGGGGTCAGTACGAAATAAGTACTGAGTATGTAAGGCTCAAATGAAACTTTGAAACACATGAACATACCAATGAACTCAATACAAATGAATAGACAATGTGAATAAGTCACCATGTTGCATTTTGGGAACCATGTGAATTGCTTTCATTACTTTCATTACTTTCTTTACATTCAATGCTTGCTTGTCAATACATGTGTCACAATGTACCCGGGACCCTACTGATCAGTGGGTCTTTCCATGACTTATCGTCATGTTGGGATCAAGTCGAACTAGGCTTATGCCCCTAAGACCTGCCACCCATAAAGCACTGCATCGGGATCGAGTCGAGCTAGGCTTATGCCCCTAGACTTTCCACCCATAAATCAATACATCGGGATCGAGTTGAGCTAGGCTTGCGCCCCTAGACTTTCCACCCATAAATCAACACATCGGGATTGAGTCGAGATAGGCTTATGCCCCTAGACTTGCCACCCATAAATCAGTACATCGGGATCGAGTCGAGCTAGGCTTGCGCCCCTAGACTTGCCACCCATAAATCAACACATCGGGATCGAGTCGAGCTAGGCTTATGCCCCTAGACTTGCCACCCATACTTGATCATTGACCACATTTGCATTACTTTGATCATTACTTTGAGATTGCTATTTGATATTCATAACATCACTTGAACTTTGGAACATAACATTATTGGAAACTTTGAACCATTAACCAATGAGTGAGAGACATGTGAATAACTTGGCAACATAACATTATTAGAATCATAACACCATGGGAACTATGGGACAATAATCTATGAAAAAGAGGCATAGGTAATATCACTAGTGGAACATTGGAACATATCCTTATTTGAGCTTTTGGAACATTAACCATGATTATGAGTCATGAGATTCACAAATGATCCATGAGTAGGAAATATATGACAATGACTATAGATAAATGGATATAGGATACCTTAGCACATTTCGAGATAAGACTAGTGAAATCGCAATGTGGGTACTTTTTGCCGCAAAAAGATACGGACAGAGTAACCTTACATACCTTGTACTCCCAATACAGATATACAATCCTAGATATGCATACAATAGTCCCGCTCCTTCTTTATGTGTCACTCTACAATACAAATACATAACGAAATTCACATTAACCACAACTACTTCACAAATGCATATAACATCAATGGGGTACATGTTTGCTTTAAAACATGTCATTTCCCCTTGACAAAACCATTGATAGCATCATTATTCCAAAAATCCTCCAATATTCTCAACATTGACCAATACATAATAATCATTGCATTTCACCATAATAATTCTCTTTTACACCTCCTTATCCATACCACATCACAAACAATCCATCAATTCACCTTAATACACTTCAAAGCACATATCGGCCAAATTCCCACAATTTACAATTATAGACAAGAACAAGTTTAACAACAAAAATAACTCCATAGATGTTCATATTTTATCCATCCCATGATTTTTCATTAAAGGCACAAGTCCTAATTCAAGTTCAAATCCCATGGATCACACATCTTATACAAAAGCACAAAATACCATATCCAACATTTTCAAGCACAACCAACATGATTTACATACTCTTTCATGCATATAATATATGAATCCATAATAATATTCACTTACCCAAACTTGCAAAGGGATGATTTTGCTCTAAAATTGCCTTTGAGTCTTTAGGGTTCTTGAGAGAATATTGTAGAATGTTTGAGAAAATGTCTAGAAAGCGTGAGAGGTTAAATGAATAAAATCTGATTTGTGGGTCTATTTATAGTCCTTGGGTCATCCTTAGCCTTTCTTGATATTTAATGCCTCAATTGACCAAGTAAATAGAAGATTTGGTCATGTGACCCATGCCTTTTATCCCATTTTGGGCTTTTATTGAGCCCAAATCACTTAACCCAATAAAATCAATAATTTCTCGTCTTTATACGTATTACAATAATATTTCCACTCATAATATTCATATCCATATCCTCGATCCCAAAAACAAGTGATTCTAGCCACGTTTGGCTTATTTTGACCTTAGGGGCAAAATTGTCATTTTGACCCCAAATTCGTTCTCGAGTAATTTTATCATACCAATGTAATATGTCATTAATTTCATGTATATACTCTTGGTTGTAGAAGAAACGTAGCAAAAATTGGCTCGGTACGTCCCCGGATACCCTTGGGACTTAGAAATTTCCAACTTTCGAAAAAGTGGAAAACCCAAGGTGGCACACTCCTGGGCGCACCAACCTGCTGCCTCTGGGCTAAAAATTTTAGCCCAGAGCGGCGTGGTACGGTCCCAAATGCGCCCCTCTTTAATTTTTTTCCGAAAATTCCATTTTTCGACTTCTCTTCGCGGGTTTGGTTAGATACTTCAAGTCCTATTCTTTAAATCACTTCTTAACCTTATTATACCTTATTTAGAGGTATTCTTAGCCTCATTTTGAACCACACAAATGCGCCATGAAAATTTCAAAACACCTTCCATGCAAGTTTAACCACATAACAAGAGCCAAATTCAATTATCTCACCAATAGCCTTACCAAATGCATACTTATAGCTCTCGATACCTACGTACATAGTAGTTAACGTCGTCAAGTAGGGTTGGGAACGTACGGGGTGTTACAGTACTATAATACAACAGTCAACTGACATATTAAAAATAGGGTAGGCACACTAATCTAGGTGAGCTAACACTATTTATTTATATTCAACCACAAGGGAATTCATTTATGAAAAAGACTCACAAATACATTATAATAAGTTTAATCAATTATCATTAACCAATACTATGGGATAGCAACAAGGAGAGTGTATATATATACGGGTGTATCTTATACTATTAAGATGTGCTACACAAATATGTCTTCGATTAATCCACCGCCATACCCCCACGTCTCATAATATCTCAACCTCCCAATCAATATAAGATAATATAAGATAATGTAATGAAGTGAAATGAATGCTCAAACACAATATCACAAACAAATTCCTAATACACAAATACAGTACAGGAGTAAATACTAACAAAGTATCAAATCACACCAAGAAAGATAATATAATGTAAATGATGCAATACAATGTGGTGATTATGATGGGATGATGATGAATCTTTGAAAGTTATCTCATAACTATCTGTATAGACCTACAAGGCCTCAATACTCCCAAGTAGGACCCATGGAGGGTTCACAATCCATATACTTTCCATAATGTCAATCTCATGTATCAAATCAATCTTACTGGCACATTCCTCGGTATAGACGTTTTATAAAGTGTATCATTTTCTTAAAAAATTAGAATGTATCAGCGGTACTAATGTCTCATGAATATGATTGTATGATATGAGGATGTAATGGTCACAACAAATCAGCATGAAGATCAAAATCCATTCAATACATGTATAAGTAAGCTCAAAATTAACCCAATGTATCAATAATTCATGATATCCATTTCCCCTTGGCACCACAAGGTTTAGTAGTCATGTAGTCATCAATAATATCATTTCCAACCCCTACCTTGGGAATTAATATGATGAATATGCAATTAAATGCTCAAATAAGGCTTACAATGTCAAGTCAAGCCCCCACTCGGGCGACACAATAATAGATACAACATTTCAATGCATTGATAAGGCCTATGATGATAAGTCAAGCCCCTACTCAGGCGACATAATAATAGATAAAATATTTAATTCTCAAACATGACCAATAACATCAAGGCAAGCCTTTACTCGGTGACACAATAATAAATATGGCCATTAAATGCACAATCATAGCCAACACTAACAACTCAAGTCCCCCACTCGGGCATCACCACCATATATACTCTAAAAATTTGTAATAATATGCATAGCCCCTACCCGGGCACACAATGATAAATAACAACAACCCAATAATAACATATTGCGAAACTACCTAAACCTAGCTTTTTCCATATGATAAGTCTCAACCACTATTACAAGTCCACTTATACCCTAAGTATTCTCTAAATGTAATTAATACTTGATCGTCACAATAAGAATCCGCTAAATAAGATTCAAGTTCTAAAATAGGTATTCAATACAAACATTTCAAGATCACTATGTTATCTATCTACATTCCACTCTAAGGATAACTCCAAGAAACAATACTAACTAACAAAGGCAATAATCTAACTACAATCCACCAAAAGACTGGAACGTGCGAAAATGCTCGCCATTTCACCTAAATGGGACCCCCAATCCTAAATACATCACAAAATCTAAATAAACAAGCATACAACACGTAAAAACTTTGAAAAAGTCAAGGTACATCTCAACTTGCCTTAAAGGAAAATTTGCAAGCTCTAACACAGTCCAAAACCTCAACCAAAAGCTCAACTCTCTTGAATCAACACCAAATACATATAATCTAGTAAAATATGTCATCTACAAGTTAAAATGAAACTAATGATACCCATATTAGACATATTTGAAATGGGTCAAAGACGGACCTCAAAAATGGGTTTTGAAAATGAAGAGGTAAAATCAAAATTTTATTTTAAAAACACATTCCCCAAGGTTATAGGAACCTATAGCTGAAAACTTACGCGAAAATGAGTTAAAAACGAGGTCCAAATTGAAGAAAAATCATTTTCAAGCTTTACCAGTAAAACCCCAAAAATCCATTGAAAATTGTTAAGGGTGAAAATGAAATTTTTTTTTGAAAATCATAATCCTCATGTGAAAAGGACTCTATGGGTGAAAACCCAAGCAAAAATGAGTAAGAATCGACGCTCAAATAAAAGAAATACCAAATTTTCAATTTGGGTGAAAATCCCCATAAATCCTTTTTTGAAACCTTTGATTTATAAGAATTTAGAAGATAAAGTTGGTAGGAAATGATTTAGAATTGAGCAAGGAACTTACCCGCACAAACCTACGCAAGAAATCTCCCCCAAAATCTCCCTTTAGAGCACCCAATATGATAAAAATGGTGAAAATGAGTAAAAGCGGATAAAATCCCAAAATTTGGGTTGTTTTAAGCAAGATTGACCACTCGTTGACCACGGTCAACTGTTGACCAACAACCAGCAATTTCAAAAAACTTATTTTTGACCATCGGGACACTATGAACATGAATCAATAGTGAAAATTGATCATAAAACTCATTCCGGATCCAATAGAATCATCAGATTTACAAAAAAGGTCGTTTACAAAAAATTAACCCTTGGGACCCATTTAGACAAAAATATACTATTTTTCAAATGGAGGATTGAAATACAAAAAAAGGTTGCAAACCCTAACTAACCACGCTACCAATCAAAAATCGAATTTTCGGATCTTATAGAATTGTCAGACTCCTCATTCGAGACTCGAATCACAAAATATTGACCGAAGTCAAACCTGTCCTTTTAAAGATACTCAAAACCACAAACTCAGATAAAGCACTCCCGAATGCATCGGGGACCGTTCCAACCGTCCCCACAACTCGTAAATAAGATAAAGCAACCACAAGGAGGGGCAAAATGGTTAAAACACAGAAAATTCTAAATTTCAGCGCGAGGGTCATTACAGTAAAAATGAAAGAATAGATTTGTATTCACGAGTTAAATTTAGTGGTAAATATTGGTTAGAATTTAGACTTATAATTGAACTTCCATCTTTCCTTATTCACTCTATATGTATAAGAAAGTCTATTTCATATTATATAAAGCCTTGCTAATAGAGCTTAATGCATAAAAGGTTACAATTAAAACCTAGTTTAGTATTTTGTCCTCATTTAATAATCTTATAAGTAAATTTATGTCATACTATACATATTCTTTGCTATGAGTTAAAAAGAGTAGTGATAAAAAGACACAATTTAAACCTAGTTAAATATTATTTCATCTTCTTTTGGTATTACCTACTAATATTAGAATCTATGTGATGCTCAATCCATATTAAAAAAAAATTAAATATATAAAATAACAAAAAAAATAAAACATAAAGAGCATCAATTTAATATACTAGTAATTGGATAATCACATCAAAGTGTCCTCAAGTACATTCATCTATATGAATGGTTCTTATAGAGTTTGGAGATTTCAATCTAGTTTCCTAGTGAATGGTCTTGATGGAATTATACTGACATCAAAGCTTGTCCCATCAAAATCAATCGATGGAGCCACCCAAGGAAACATCTATATAGGACTACCAGAAGGGTCCAAAAGAGAAGCTGTTGGTACCTTAGAGTTGGTCCTACAAAGTTCCATCAAACCAACATTGGGTTGAAAGGCGTTCAATGCAGAACCCTCCCAATAAGTCCTTTTTTCTATCACTTCATGTATCTTTTTGAGATTTTCATTTATCACAAAACATAGATCGTTGAGATCACAATTCTGGATGTCAATAGGAATATCTTTTCCCTTCTACACTTCACACATCATGTTCTTGAGTTCCCTTACACTGTGTTCCTTTCTTTCCTTATGGAATTTTTTGTCCATCACTCTAGACATATCTTGAGGGGATGAAAATGGAGAGAAATGTGTTTTTATCGATGGTTATCAAATTGATTTTTTGTTATGGTGTGATTCTTTGCCTAGAATTGGCTCCTATTTGTAGGGAAAATATAGATTATGTAAATTTCTGAATAGTTTAAATTTATCGATTCTGACTTGTCAATGCTTACTATTTTGGTATGAAACTAAATGAGGGATTATTACATACAGAGTTAATAATTATCATCTTTGAAATATATCTAATTTATGACTCCAGTCTTATGTTGACCAATTTTATTAGGTAAAACTTTCTCTTTAGTAGAATAATTTAGTGTGGTTTAAATATGAGTAAGTTGTATTCACAAAAGATGGTAATAGAGTAATAACATGGGTTTCATAACTTGTTTCAGTCATCAAGAAAATTACATTTTATATATTTTAATTTATGTATGTACTAAATTGAAGATAATAATAAGCAAATATTTTAAATATTGACAAAGTTATCCATTGAGATTGTATTATAAAATTCATAAAAATAATTTTTTTAATACATACAAATATTTATTGAATATTACATGGTGAGAGTTGTTGCGGTGTTTACACAAGCACATTATTATCGTTTCATCAATTTTAAAAGAAACCAGTTTTAGAATAAATTTTTTCTACTTTCAAATATATTAAAAATAAAATCTTGCTTACATTTATTATTACTATCTGGTACTCACCAACAAATCACTTGGCTCACATTGAATATTTTTCAAAATGATTTTGAGACAAATCTATGTCAAACAGTTGAACAAAACACTTATAAAGGAATATGTTTTTACACATAGTTGAGTGTCACGGCCCATAATAGGGATTGTTATGTCACCTATCAAACTCTCCAATACAGTTAAGCCTATCCCAATCCAAGCACAATAATCAAAGTAAAACATAAGAGGAAGAAATAAGAAATAGAATAATCCCCAAATTATATAAAAAGTGGTATAATATCAACACAACATCCCAGATCTAGTTGTCAGTAGTACAATCCTCTAATACCAAATACAATGTAATAGTTTGAAGTATCTTAACTGCAAATAAGCATAAGATAAAAGAATAAGATATTTGGGTAAGCATTACGATCCAACAGTCTCTACCTCAGTCTCTGAAAAGACAACACCAGGAACTGCATTCAATGCTCAGCTACTCTTCAATACCTACACGTGGTGCCGAAAATAAAATAAAAGAAAGGTTGGTATGAAGCACGTGTACTTAGAGATCATCGTCGACAACCAACCCTAATCCAAAGTGATGGAAAAAACCACCACCCCACCCTTCCAAATGATCAAAATAAACTTGCATATTAAAATGTCCCAACTTAATCTATCACATAGCCACTACTAGCAAGGTAGCCAAACTAGTTAAATTAAGGCAGACACAAATAAGTTTAATATCAATAGTACTAGTAATAAGTCACATCAGGATAGTATTACACCAACACAACATATTATATCCTCTCACCATGCCAAACAATAAATCCAGGATAAGATAGGGAAAATGTATATCACATAACCAACAAATGTGATGCAACAATCTCAACGAATCAAGCCATAACCAATACACAACATGTAATTATATCTCAATCATAATATCACCCTATAGAAAATGCAATGCAATGCAATACAGTGATATGAGATTAAATGCAATGGCCAAAGTACAACCTATATTCACCTTCTAAGACTAAGCTCTGGGTTAGGACCATGAGGGTTTCATAACCCATCTACTAATCAGAATATTATCAATCAACCTTGGCAGAACTATCCTCAGCTAAGACATTTTATAAGTTGGTTCATACACTTTTATAGCTAATACAAGTAACATAGTAGTACCAGTTCGATGAAACTGAGTGATGAATTAGTATGTATGATCATGGCAAAATCAACAATGCATAATAATCAGTCAACAATGGTATAATTGAATCCAAGTCAGTCGAATATCAGTAAATCATGATACAAGACATTGCAAGAGCATCACACCAATAATAAGAAACTATTAATACTCAAACAAGACTAACATCCGCCCTTGCACAGGAATTGCAATGATAATATTCTTCAAAATTAAATAATATGGTTCACACAAGCCTCCATGTGGGCATGACAATAACAGTAATCAACCCAAATAATGTAAACATGTAGGATTAACCAAAGCCATATTCTACTTTACATGATAAGTTTTTACCTTTCCCAACTATGGCACAATTAGACTTAAATACTTAAAAGTGAAATATACTCATCAATAAGCATGTTCAAAAGTTTCATTTCATTCACAATACATAGTAATTATGCCAAGATTCCACCTTTTAACGTCTTATTTATAACTGTAATATCTATATACCCTATGTGATTACAAAAACCCAATCATTCCATCAACCAATTTATTCATTATCAATAAGTCATTTATCCACTATTTATCATAAAAAAATCAACAAGTAGAGAGAATAGTTAAGATGTTCATTCTATTACTTTTAACCCATAAATAGAATCTGGAACCCATAAAGATGCTCTCCATCTCACATATACGGGAACACCAAATCCCCAGTGATTAACAAAACACTAGCAACTAACTGTCAAAACCCATATCACGAATCATACGGGAACCTACCCTATTTTATCCTAGATAGGAGAACCCTTACCACCCAACCACTCATTTAATAAGAAAGATACGTCAAACTCTTATTTAAATGCAAGATGAATCTTTTTAATTAAAATCAACTTCTGTTCAGTATATTTGTTAAGTAAAAAAAATGTAGAAAGTTATAAGAAGTGAATTCCCAGAACTAATCTAAACTAGTACTAAAGCACTAGACAAGGAACAAGAAAATCCAGGACACAACATCCATGTATGATTGAAAGGACAGAAGGTGTTGACGAGTAATCATTGGCGCTTCTACAGAAACTCTAACTGACCTGCAACATTACTATACCCTTAAGTGGAAGTATCAGTAAGAACCACACGTACTGGTAGGTATCTGATAACACTCAAATACACCCTAAAAATGAATATATGTGATTGTTATGTAATATGTTAACCCAACTCATGAGTTTGGGTTGATCCAATAGGGAATGAATAAGGTAGGTTCACCTTCAAGTGTACTTAGACACTAAATGTTTGTACGTAATGAGTAAAATTCAATAAAAGTAAAATAGGGGGATTAGTTTTGAACGTTTTGTATTTAATTTATCAATTGTAACCTTTGTTGGCTAGAATGAGTACTAGAAATTTGTAACCAAGGATTAAAGTCACTTGGGATTATGCCCGCATGAGAGTGAATACATGTGTGGGTATGTGAATATATGCCTTTATTTTAACTAATCAATATGAGTAGGATAGGTTTTAGAAATTGGAGGCAATCTTTTAATCTACCACCAAATTTCATATGGGTTTCTTTCAAACACCCATATGTACGTCTTACCAAACAACCAAAGACCACAAATGAGCTAGTCAATTTCTAGCACTATATATTAAATGAGGAATACTCAAGTCTTTGTTAACTAAATCTCTTCATCCTTATTTTCTCTTTAAGAAAAACAAGGGATCTAAGCATGGATGGGGTTTGCAACCTCAGGTTTTGAGTTGAAACATTGAGATTTAGTTAAACCCATATTAATTAATCAATTAAAAATGAAAATAAACAACACCTATACAATTATCACTACTCAATCATACATAACCCAACTTAGGAAATTTAGATACTCATATAGAGAGAGAAAGGAATTATACCCATATTCTCATGGAAGTCTTCCATTGAATCTAAATAATCACAAAGAAAATCCAAATCAATGCAAAAGAACAAGAAATCAACAAAATTACCATAGAGTTTCAACTAAAAACTCTCAGATCTCAAAATTGACAAAAGATTGTGTTCGAAGCTATCAAAAAGCTTCTTATCATAGAAGCAAAAATGGACCAGGAAATTACGACAATACCACCGTGTCCACTTTGGTGAAGGAGAAAGGCCATCACTGAACTCATCGGTGATACTTTGAAGTGACTTGTGATCACCAAAATGGCCTTGAACTTGAGATTCTGGGGTTGGCCTCTAGTAACTTTCATGATGGAGTGTTGCTTTGCCAAACGATTCAGTGATATGCTGAACTGCTCTCACCATTGAGAAATTACTTTGTTTGGCACTTGTTTGAACTATTACCTTGGGCGATGGAAACTCATCTTTTGTGATATGCCTGTTACTTTGGCGATATGCCAATTATCCTTGATTTTCTTTTTCATTTGAGCTCCAATTCTCCATCATTTTGCTTTATTATGCTTTATCAACCACTTCATGACTTCAACCCTAAAATAAAATAAACTAACATTAAAACTAACTCAAATTGGTATTGTAAACTTGATTTATTACCCTTTTTAGGCCGAATGAGTCATAAATTGAAGACTCATCAACACCTCCAACTTAAATATTTTCTTTCCCTTGATTAAATCAATGGACACATAATAAAATCAATAGTGGTTACAAATGTTATTGCTTGGGAGCTTAGACACATGCTTCTTTTGTGAAAACACTTTGCCCTCACGGTTTTGAAAACAATGGCATACATATAACCTATAAAACACACAAGCTGTAAACGACAAGCCTCAAATATAGACTAAATATTACCAAACCAATGACATGATGATAGACCTTACCAAATATTAATGAATGTTCAAGCATTGCAATAAAGTGCCCTCACAACAAGGAAGTCCCTTCCCTCAAGAAATGATCAATATTTAACCAAGGGACTACCATGAAGTACTCAAACTCTTAAAGACAATCATAAACATGAGTACCACGTCTTAGGCTTTCCCATATGACCCACTTCACCACTTTCAAGCATGCTATGTTTGATATCAATAAGGCCTTACTTCGGCTTGTAGAGAAGGCAATGGGTAAGGTAGTAAAAGTTAGGGTTATAGTGATTGTACAATATTGAAGCATCTGATGAGTCATCAATTACCTTTCTTTCCCAAGGCTAGCTTCTTATGCAATACCAAGGAACAATTCTTTAAAATTTTCATGTTATGTTCCTGCTCCTGTCTTTCAAACACGAAACTTCTTCAAATATTTATAAACTAGAATCACAATTACAACTCTTTTTTCATTTCTTTTCAATCTTTTTCTCCTTTTTCTTAAAAATATTTACAAGGAATGCAAGGATAACTAGAAGAGGAAGTGAACGGTCCCTACACTATGAACTTCCAGTTACAAAACTAACCCAATACCTCTTGTTCTAAGTTGGTTAACGACCTCACCTAGAATCTTCAAGATGGGTTTGGTTTAAAATAGGGAATTATTGAAGAAGTGTTTTGGCTTGTAATGAGGTCGTCCAAGAAAAAGGGCTCAAAGTACAAATTAGGGATAAAATTGGTACTCTTTGAGTATCAAAGTACAAATTTGGCTATTTTTGTCAAATTAGAGGTTTACTCTCAATTAATGGCCTAGGATAACTTCTCCAACATTGCACACTATTTGCTTAGCTATAGAGCAATTGCGCAAGTTCTAGGTGGACTCAATAAGGAAGATCCAGTCCAATCCTCACCTACATACGACGATTAATCATACACTCAAAGCACCTTTCCTCAATTGTTGTACCACATTCAAAGAACATGATGATGAAGGTACCTAAGTAGTCAATAAAATATGCGGGTGTTTAGAAAAAATAAGCCTAACTAGTTTAACTAACCCAAAGAAAAATTTGAAAATGGGCACATTTTGAAAAGTGGAGCAATTCACAAACGATTTATCATTTTTCTGATTTGTGCATGCAAAAAATCTCCCCAAGAGTACTGTTTGAGTCAAAGTGTTCTATCGTTATTACCCTTTTCTCTTAAGTGCAAATGTCAAAAAGAATTTTATTTATAACTATATTATGACTACTATACTAGAATAAAGATAAGGAAATGAAAAATGTAAACCAGACACACTTAAATCAATCCGAACACACAATCTACATTATTACAAACCAAATAAAAATATCAAAAATATTATCTGAATCAGTCAAAACCACACACAAAAATAAAATAAAAGTATCAAAAATAGAATATTTCAAATGCAAGGTTAAAATTTTATAGATCAAAAATAAATAGTACGCCCAACTCAAAAGTATGCATTGTACTCAATGCAGTTTGACTAATATAATGAAAGAGAGTGAGCCGAAGGGCCCCCCTGAATGATGCTAAGCCTGGGATGGTGACTGGCTCACAAAAGTGGCCTTTGTCTAGGCATCAATTCCTGGCTCAGCTCCAAAAATTGTTTGTAGGGATGGATCAGGTATAAAAAAATCCATCTCCATGGCATCGGCTACACTGGTGGTCTGATCAAATATTAGCTCAGCTAGTTTGGACCACTAGTCCCAATCTAGGTAGTATCCCTATTAAACCTCTCCAAAGTAGCCTCAATAATAGCCCTATTAGTGGCCTGCACGTCATCCTCTAAATTAACCTTTATCTACTCCTCCGTGTCACCTCAACCTCAGTTATATCAAACTCTTAATCATAGGAAGAATAATCCTCCTCGTCCTCCTCCTCCTCTAGAACATTTTCAAGAATAGGTGTTGCAGATGGGCTTTAACGATGTAGCTCATAAATATGTTAAATCTGGAAATCGAAGCTCATCTACATGCTTTAGAAGAGAATCTAGCTCAATATGTATCTTAGTCAACACTACATTTAGAACTTAAGGTTGTGGGGCTCTCAACTCATCTAAGTTAGCATTATAGATACGTATCGCATAATAAATACCTCATATATCATCATGAAAAGGCAACATGACGGCTTTGACAGCATCTATAATAATTTGAGGCCTCTCAGACTCCAACCTAGATGACCTCATCTTACTAGCGTAGGTCCATAAACTTATACAAAGAATAGCTGCCTGAGTCAATAGAGCCCTTGAAGTGCTTGGAATAGTGGATGGTCAAGGATCAGGGGCACTAGGTATAGAGGGCTGGGTGGATGGAACTATAGAGGTATCTTGTGGAGTAGGAGCTGCAGCAATAGGAGTGGTCTGGATGGCACCACTATTAAGTGTCTCAAAATCAATCACAGGGGAAGAATCCACGTAGAATTTCTTTTTCTCACTTCTTACACTGTCTCGAGTCTGGTGATATAAACCGTTCATGTGGTATTGTACTCAAGATCCTTATTATTATAAAAAGGAATGTTTTCCCTTTGGCACAACTCCGTGATAAGACCCCAAAAAGCAAGAAAAGATTTCTTCTATTAGGCCCGATTTCATCAACCAGATTCAATGATCTTGTGGCAAAGTGTCTTGTATTCATAAATCATATTTATAATGCTCTCATCACATTGAAACTTCACACTATAAAAAATTAAAAAGTCTTTTGTATCTTGTGGTGCAATCTTCTTTCTCTTTGCCAGCAACAACTTTCCATTAGCCTCATAAAACTCACAAACCCAACCTTCGATTTAAGGCTTTAGAGGTTGAGTGAAGACCTTAATGTCATGGTATTTCAATGAGGATAACACTTTGGGATGCTCTCCTTCCAATCCATTTAAACTAAACCTTTGCTTCTAAAAGATTGTGTGCGTACTAGGCACTTTGAGACTATTTAAAAATCGATAACCACCCCAAGGGTGAGGGTTTGCTTAGCATATGGAGTTTTTTAGACTTGTTTCTTTTTTGATTGAGTAGCTTCAAAGGTGTTGAGTGGCTCTTGGATGGGAGTTGTGTTTCCCTCCTCTAAGTTAGTGATGTGGTACCTCTCAAAGTTTGAACTATGTTCAGAATTTTGCTCCACAATTACCAGAGCCTTTCCTCTGCCTTCTTCCTCCCATTTATTTTTTTGCACATACCTTTTGGGTTGAGTATGACCTAGAATTCTGACCCCTTTTTTGATTTTTGAGGTAGGAGGAGTATGGGTATTTTTCTTGGAAATGTGCTTCTTTGGTCAAACCATATCTGCAAACAAGAGAGGCAATGCACTAGGAAAAGTTTAGCAAACACTAAACATAACCTTTTAAGAGGTGCATCGCCAAATAGCTTAGGTAGAAAGCCAAAGAGTTTGTTGATTCACTACCTCTATCATCGATTGGATAATTTGAGTTCATAGCATTTAGTGAAGGAATGTTGGAGTTTGATGATTCAGCGAGATTTTGGTGATACTGCTCGATCATCACCACACTTCTAAGGCATTACAATACTCTCACCACGATTAGCCAAACCTACTAATTCTTTTGGCGATATGGGGAGATCATTGACGATCCGTTTTGAAGTTTAGCGCATCACCAAAGTGCTCTACCCTACCATTAGAAGTCATCTTCTCCAACACATCAACCTTTCAAATCATCCAAGCAATTTTTAGAGCGATTTCAATCCAAAAATACCATGGGTACTCATACTTCCCCAGGTTTCAATACCAAAACAACAATTTCAATAATTTTACCCATAAGAATGACGCACCCAATCTTTTATCGGGAAAAATCATTCTAATGAAAGACATAATCCATTCAAAACCAACAAAGTTCAACCTATTTGTGAACATTCATCAAGGTCAAATTTCAGTTTCACCAAACCCAACAAGTAGGACCTCGATTTCAACAATATGCATAATTTTAAAACCAAAATTTGACCCACATGAGGAACCCTAGACATTCATGACCTATTCTAAACAAATTCAAAGACAAAAGTGAAATAATCTTAAATATATTACTTCTCAAACACAACTTCACACCATTGCTAAGACATAAGAACAAATTATGAGCCACAAAATAAGATTTAAAGCAAAAACCAAAATCCAACCTTCAGATCTTATCTGAGAAGAGATGAGAAAATAGTGGTATGCAAATTCTGGTGACTAATCCAAAGGCAGTAGTGGTGGTAGTGCATTGAGAGAGAATTTGAGGTGTATGTGTGTGTGTGTTTATTGATTAGGTCTAGTGATAGAAGAGAGGAAAATAGGAAATAGGAAAGGATTTGAAGAAAACAAAGAGTCAAGAGTTCAAAAGTCAAGAGTAAAAGAAAGTCAAACCGTTATCTCTTTTAAAACAATGTAGTTCAGCGATATTCCACAGCATCGCCTAAGTCATTGGCGATGCGCCAAACTGCACAAGCATCGCCAATTTCCATAGTTTATACACCTTGAGCTTTCATTATGGAAAACCAGTTCGGCGATAGAGATGTCCATCGCCAAAGTATTCGGTGATCTTCCAACTAGTGAAATACATTACCAAATGTCACTATTGAAAATCCTTGGGAGATTGATTTTTGCGAAGGACTTTGGAGATTCACCAATGTGTTTGGAGAATTTCCTAAACCTCTTCCCTGGAGCTTTGTGTGCAATATCCCATAATTTTCTACTCCGACTTGTTTTGTGACATGTTTTCAACATTCTACTCCCCATCAGACACCTGCACAATGCAACAAACGTTATTTACAATATTAAAAATTAAAACATGGGTTGCCACCAATGAATTGCCTTAGTTTTTGTTATGGCTCAATGGGACGATGAGTCCTCACTCAAGCATCATCAATGTATAACACATCCAAGAAATCTTCCTCCGGTATCATCCCAAAAGAATTTTTAAGTCATAGACCAGTAACTATGAATCAGAATCCCACATCATTTTCCAATTCAATAGCACCACTTGGGAAGCTTTGCACCACCTTAAAAGGAACCAACCACTTATAGTTGAGCTTACCCAAAAATAACTTGAATCTCAAGTTAAACACTAAGACATCATTGTTACTTTTGAGTTACCTATTTAAAATCTTGTCATCATTCCATATTTTCATGCACTCCTTGTAAAGAGCAGAGCTCTCATATGCTATGAAACAGAATTCATCAATCTCTTGAGTTTCTCCACCCTTGACTTGGAGGTGTCCTCCCAATTAATATTCAACTTCTGCAAGGCCCATAAGACCTTGTATTCTAACTCAACGGGGAGATGACAAGACTTTACAGACACTAATTTATATGGTGACATACCAATGGGAGTTTTGAAAGAGGCTTTATAGGACCATAAGGCATCATCATTATTATATTCCCAAACCATTCTATTAGCATTTACGATTTTGGAAAAAATCCATTTATTCTGCCAGTTAGATACTTTTTCTAGCCCGTTGGCTTGAGAATGGTATGGATAAGCCACCTTATGCTTCATCCCATAGTTGGCAAGCAAAGTGTCAAATGCGCAATTATAAAAGTGAGATCCCCCATCGCTCTTGATAGTATGGGGTGTCCCAAATCGAGTGAAAATATGTTTCTTCAAAAATTGGGTGACTCTTTTAGATTCATTATTTTGAAATACAACAGCCTCAGCCCATTTGGAAACATAATCAACTCCTACAAAAATATAGTGGTTCCCATACGAGCTTACAAAGGGTCCCATGAAGTCTAACCCCCATATTTCAAATAACTCCATATCCACACTAGGTTGCAAGAGGATTTCATGTCTACTAAAAATTCCTCCTTGCCTTTGACATTGATCACACGTTTTAATCAACTCATGCGCATCACGATACAAGGAGGGCCAATAAAAACCACTTTGGAGGACCTTTGCAGCTATGTTTATAACACCATGGTGATCTCCAACTAATGAGGAGTGGAAAGCCTCAAGAATTGGTCTGACTTTATTTTTAGCCACATATCTCCGAACCATATTATCGGTGCATTCCCTAAAGACATAGGTGTAACACCCCGTACCTTATAACCTCACTTGATACCTTGGGATCATATCTACATAGGTGTTGAGATGCCATGCATATGTGTTTTATAGTGTCATTGGGGAAACATTTGATATCGGACGTAACATGTGCGATTAGATCGTCGTAGGAGGTGTGTTGTGATTTCATGGAGCATTTGGGTAAGAACTCGTACATATTCTAACCTCATTTGGTGACTTTTAAGTCATGTTTATTTGATGGTTAAGATCACTAAGTAAGTATTTTGTAGTGTTTGGATAGAGGATTGGACGATACGTACACATTGGATAAGTGGCCGGAAATTTCAGCAATGTGCTGAGACTTGCGCCACTACCCTGTTTCAGGGGTGTGGCGCAAGCCACCAGCCTGCATAAACTTCAGAGAAGGCCCAATTCTTGCGCCATTACCCTGTTTTAGGGGGTGTGGCGCAAGGAACAAAAAACTATGCCTTTTCGGCGTCGTTTCGTAACGCAATTCTACGACGATTCCTAGATGGTTTCTTTTGATTCTTTGGAGTTATTTGAGCATTGTTAAAGAGTCAAACACCTCAATACACTCCTACATACTCCTACATGATCAAATCACGAAAGGTGAATAGTGATCCAAAATGACCAATGAAACCAAGGGCGACTAGAATGCCTATTTTTGCGATCGAAAGGACGAATGAGAATCTTTTAAGGGAATATTGTCGTAACCTTATGGAATTATATAAACATGAGATATATGGTGAATAATGCATGAAACTTGTTGGGTTAAATGGATATGTCTTCTTGGGCCAAATTAAGGCCCAAAAGTGGAAGAAATCCATGGCCCAAATAGGTCAAAAGACACATTCTTCCATTTGACCTTCTAGACATATTATTAAATGCCAAGAATTGGCTAAGGACAACATGAGAGGCCTATATAAAGGGGCAAATCAGATTTTTATTAACAAAACCTCTCATGCCTTTAAAACATTTTCTCAACATTTCTCATTTCCAAACCCTAAGGCAAAATAATTCCTTGGGACTCCTTGGACAAGATCAACATATTTCAAGCCTTGGTAAGTATTTATTTTCATGTATTAATCTCTTATATGCATAAAAGAATATGTATATCATGTTGGTTGTGCTTGGAAAAGTTGGTCATGGTACTTGGTGATTTTGTATGAGATTTGTGGTATATGGAATTCAAGTGTGAATTAGGCCTTGTGCCTTTGATGAAAAAGCATGGTATGGACAAAATATGAACATGTATGGTGTTATTTTGGTCATTACACTTGTTCTTGTCTAAAAGTGGGAATTTTGGGATTTTGGCCGATATGTGTTATGAGTTGAATTAAGGTGCTTTGATGGAGTATTTGTGATGTGTTATGGATAAGAAAGTGTAAAGGAGAAGTATTGTGGTGAAATGTATTGATGTCCATGTATTGGTCAATGTTGGGAATATTATGGAATTTTTGGAATAATAGTATGATCAATGGTTTTGTCAAGGGGAAATGACATGTTTAAAGCCAAACATGTAATTCATTGACATGGTATGCATTTGTAAAGTAATTGGTGGTTAATGTGAATTTCGTTATGTATTTGTAGAGTGACACATAAAGAACGAGAGGGATTATTGTCTACGCATCTAAGGTTGTAGATTCGTATTGCGAATCCAAGGTATGCAAGGTTATTTTGTCCGTATCTTTCTACGGCCAAAGTGTTCACATTGACATTTCTTTAGTTCTATTCCGAAATATACTAAGGTATCCCATATGCCCTTATCTATGATCATTGTCATATATTTCCTACTCATTGATCAATTGTGAATCTCATTTCTCATATTCATGGTTAATATTCCGAAAGTTCAAATAAAGTTACGTACCAATATTCCAATAGTGCCTATACTTGTGTCTCTTGTTCATGGATTATTGTCCAATGGTTCCAATGGTATCATGGTGCTAGTAATGTTATATTTCTCATTGATATTTATTCATATGTCCTTCACTCATTGGTCAATGATTCAAAGTTTCCAACAATGTTGTGTTCCAAAGTTCCAAAGTGATGTTTTGACTATCAAAGTATCAATCTCAAAGTAATGAGCAAAGTAATGCAAATGTGGTCAATGATCAAGTACGGGTGGCAAGTCTAGGGGCGTAAGCCTAGCTTGACTCGATCCCGATATATGGATTTATGGGTGGCAAGTCTAAGGGCGTAAGCCTAGCTCGACTCGATCCCGAGGGTGGCAAGTCTAGGGGCATAAGCCTAGCTCGACTCGATCCCTATATGATGATATGAAAGACCCACTGATCAGTCGGGGCCCGGGTACATTGTGCTATGTAATGACATGTGAGCATTGAGATAAAGAAAGTAATGAAAAGAATGAAAGCAATCCACATGGTTTCCAAAACGTAACATGGTGCTTTATTCACATTGATTATTCACATGTTTTGAGTTCATTGACATATTCATTGAAATATTCATGTGTTGTATAGTTTCATCTGAGCCTTGCATACTCAGTACTTATTTCGTACTGACCCCTCTCGGGGAATTTACCTTACTTGCTGCAGGCGCAGGTCCCAGTAGGCCTCCTCAGTAGACTGCCAGTGTTAGCGGTTCTTTGGTGAGCTCCAGCTCATTCGGGGCTTCTCCGAGTCAGAGTGTATATATGTTTTGGTATTGTACATAATGTGTAAAGCGGGGACTTGTCCCGACTTATGGTTCATTTTGGTCAATGCTCTTGTTAGAGGCTTTTGTAGACTGATGTGGGTGTATCAATGTAAAAGACATATGAAGTTATGTTTTGATGGCCTCAACGGCCAAGTTTCTCAAATGTGTATATATATGCCATGATTTCCAAAACTAATGGTTCATGTTCTTAGGTGATAGTGAGGTTTCCTATGGCATGCATATGAAGGTATAGAAGCATAGCTTGGTTCTCTCGGGCCTTATCGGCTTCGGGTGCCAATCATGCCTCGTTGGGATTCGGGGCGTGACAAAAGTGGTATCAGAGCAGTCGGTCTACGGATGTCTACAAAGCCGTGTCTGAGTAGAGTCGTAATTATCGATGTGTTGTGCACCACATTTATAAGTAGGAGGCTACGGGACATTTAGGATGTTGTTTCTTTCTTTCATTCTAGATCGTGCAATAGAGCCATGTCAATTGCATTGTATCTGATCTTGGTAATTGTTTTTCTTTGGTATAGTCAAAATGCCGAACACTAGAAGAGGAAGAGGAAAAGGTAAAAGTAAGCTGATAGATAGAATTGCTGGTGAAGGAGCAAGTAGACCACCACCTGAACAAGTTGAGCAAGGTGGGGCTGAAACTGAGTTCGCAACGCGAGCTTCTTCTACTTCTTCAGCTCCAGAAGAGCCGAGAAGAAGGGAAGTGCCCGTGGAACCACCGACAAATGCCACTGATCAGGATCTTAGGAATGCTGTACAGATGTTGACACAGTTAGTGGCGGCATAAAGCCAGGGAAGAGCTGGTGCAATGGCACATGATGATGATGAGGCTAGAATGGCAAGTCGCAGAACACAGGATTTCTTGAAACTGGACCCTCCTATATTCACAGGGGCAGATCCAAAAGCAGATCCACAGGACTTCGTGGATCAAATTCAGAGGGCATTGGAAGTTATGCATGTGACAGGGGTAGAGACAGTTGAACTTGCTGCGTACAGGTTGAAGGGAGAGGCAATACTGTGGTATGAAGATTGGAAGAAATTCCGTGACATTCGTGCAGATTCGCCGACATGGGAAGAGTTTAAAGTGGCTTTCCTCGATCATTATCTTTCGTATGAGGTTCGGGAAGCACGTGCAGATCAGTTCCTGAATTTGAGTCAAGGGACTCTGAGTGTTCGGGAATATAGTTTGCAATTTAATTCCTTGGCTCGATATGCCCCAAATATTGTGGCTACGATGACAGACAGGGTCCATAGATACGTGGACAGACTAGAGCCATATTTGGTAAGAGATTGCACTATTGCGACCTTGAATAGGGACATGGACATTGCTCGTATACAAGCCTTCACCCAGAAAATGAAGGATCAGAGACAGAGACGAAGGGTACATGAATTTGATAGGGGACAGTCCAAAAGGGCTAGACCTATGGGACCACCTATGATGTCCCAAGGAGGATCTAGGCCCCGCATGTTTCCGAGACCACCTAGACCGTCATTCTATTATTCCACAGGGAGTGCTTATTCTCAGTCTCGAGGGTTTCGAGGTGGTTTAGCTGGACAGAGTAGTGGGGGTCATGGATCACAGTCAGCAGGGTTTCCTCGTCAGCAGTGTCAGCACTGCGGGCGTATGCACACGGGTCCATGTCGGACAGGGACGAATGTCTACTTTTGGTGTGGTATGCCGGGACATATAGCGAAAGAATGTCCACAGCGGAGCATGGGTGGGATAGCACGTCCAGCTGGGTCGGCTGTTGCGTCTTCAGCATCGGTTCCTTCACAGGGCCGAGGGGTGCAGCCTATTGGTCGAGGTAGAGGTGCCAGAGGAGGAGCCAGTACTAGCGGGGTCCAGAATCGCACTTATGCTTTGGTGGACCGCCAGAATTCAGAGGCTTCCCCCGATGTCGTCACAGGTACATTATCCATATTCTCACATAATGTATATGCACTACTTGACCCAGGTTCTACATTTTCCTATGTTACTCCATTGGTTGCTGCGAAATTTGCAAAGGCACCAGAATTATTAATTAAGTCAATTGAAGTGTCTACACCGGTTGGTGAATATATTGTTGCAAAAAGAGTGTATCGTAACTGTGTGGTAACTGTGTGTGGTCATGATACGTTGGCCGATCTTATTGAATTGAACATGGTGGATTTTGATGTAATTATGAGAATGGATTGGTTGGCCTCTTGTTATGCTACGGTAGATTGCCGTGCCAAGAGGGTGCAATTTTGTTTTCCGCAGGAGAATGTTCTTGAATGGCAGGGTAATGTAGGGGCACCACGAGGGAGATTTGTTTCCTATTTGAAAGCCAGAAAAATGATTGCCAAGGGATACGTATGTCATTTGGTACGAGTGAAAGATAATGATGTGGAACCATTAACTCCACAGTCAGTACCGGTAGTCAATGAATTTCTTGATGTATTTCCAGAGGATCTGCCAGGTTTACCCCCAGAACGGGAAGTGGAATTCGACATTGATGTGATTCCAGGCACTCAGCCCATTTCTATTCCTCCATATAGAATGGCTCCAGCGGAACTGCGTGAATTGAAGGAGCAGTTGAAAGATTTGCTGGATAAAGGCTTCATTAGGCCTAGTATGTCCCCGTGGGGTGTACCGGTATTATTTGTGCGAAAGAAAGATGGCACCTTGAGAATGTGCATCGACTATCGTCAACTGAATAAAGTAACGATCAAGAACAAATATCCCCTCCCTCGTATTGATGATTTGTTTGATCAGTTACAGGGTGCCAGGTGTTTTTCGAAAATTGACTTGAGGTCGGGTTACCATCAGGTCAGAGTTAGAGAGGAGGATGTACCCAAGACAGCTTTTCGAACACGGTATGGCCATTATGAATTTTTAGTTATGTCATTTGGACTAACAAATGCACCGGCTGTGTTTATGGATTTGATGAACAGGGTGTTTAAGCCATTCCTAGACGTGTTCGTGACAGTATTTATAGATGACATCCTTGTTTATTCAAGATCACCAGAAGACCATGCTTATCACTTACGACAAGTGTTGCAAATTCTCCGTGAGCGTAAGTTGTATGCAAAATTCTCCAAATGTGAGTTTTGGTTGAAATCAGTCGCGTTCTTGGGTCACATTGTATCAGATAAAGGCATACAGGTTGATACCCAAAAGATAGAAGCAGTGAAAAACTGGCCAAGACCTACGACACCTACAGAGATTCGCAGTTTTCTGGGTTTGGCAGGTTATTACCGAAGATTTGTAGAAGGTTTTGCTTCTATTGCGGCATCATTGACAAAGTTAACGCACAAGGCAATTAAATTTCAATGGAATGATGCATGTGAAAGAGGGTTTCAAAACCTGAAAGACAAGTTGACTTCTACACCAGTGTTAGTTCTTCCTGAAGGCACAGAGGGCTATGCAGTGTATTGTGATGCTTCCGGGATTGGTCTCGGATGTGTGTTGATGCAGCATGGTAGGGTGATAGCATATGCCTCACGACAGTTGCGGCCACATGAGAAAAACTATCCCACACATGATCTTGAATTGGCAGCAGTAGTTTTTGCTTTAAAGATATGGCGTCATTACTTATATGGGGTTCATGTTGACATCTATATGGATCACAAAAGCTTGCAATATCTTTTTAAACAGAAGGAACTCAATTTGAGGCAACGAAGGTGGTTAGAGCTTTTAAAAGACTATGACATTGATATTCTTTATCACCCAGGCAAAGCAAATGTCGTAGCTGATGCGTTGAGTCGTAAGGCAGTCGAAAGCACTAGTGGTCAGTTGAATGAAAAGCGTGAGATAATCAAAGATTTGAATCAATTAGCCAGCTTGGGAGTTCGCCTTATTGAAACTTCAGATGATAGAGTTATGGTGCAGAATGCAGCAGAATCCTCCTTGATAGCTGAAGTGAAAGAGAAACAGTATGCAGATTCTATTTTATTGCAGCTAAAGGAGAATGTGCAGCAGAATTTGACCAAGGCATTCGACATTACACCGGAAGGGGTGCTTCAATGTCAAGGGAGAATATGTGTACCGGATGTAGATCAGCTGAGGACACGAATAATTACAGAGGCGCACCATTCGCGCTATTCCATTCATCCGGGTGCTACTAAAATGTACCATGAATTGAAAGAAGTGTATTGGTGGAGCAACATGAAAAAGAACATTGCAGAATTTGTCGCGCAATGCCCAAATTGCCAACAAGTTAAAGTGGAACATCAGAAACCGGGAGGTTACATGCAATGTATCAATCTTCCAGTCTGGAAGTGGGATATGATTAATATGGATTTCATTACGGGTTTGCCTCGTACATTGTGGATGTTTGATTCCATATGGGTCATAGTGGACCGACTTACTAAATCAGCGCATTTTCTACCTGTCAAGACGACCTATACAGCTGAGGATTATGCAAAGTTGTATGTAAAGGAGATAGTAAGATTGCATGGTATTCCACTTTCTATTATATCAGACAGAGGAGCACAGTTCACAGCACACTTTTGGAAATCTTTTCAGCGGAGTTTGGGTACTCAGGTGAATTTGAGTACGGCTTTCCATCCTCAAACTGATGGACAAGCAGAACATACTATTCAGAAACTTGAAGATATGCTACGAGCATGTACGTTAGATTTCCAGGGTAGTTGGGATGACCATTTGCCTCTTATTGAATTTGCATATAACAATAGCTATCATTCAAGTATTCAGATGGCACCTTATGAAGCTTTGTACGGAAGAAAATGTAGATCACCAATTGGGTGGTTTGAAGCAGGTGAAACTGCTTTACTTTGGCCGGATATGGTGCACCAGGCTATGGAGAAAGTCAAAGTGATCCAACAGCGATTACAAACGGCTCAAAGTCGTCACAAGTCATATGCCGATGTTAGAAGAAGAGGGCTTGAATTTGCCATAGGTGATTGGGTGTTTTTAAAGGTGTCACCAATGAAAGGGGTAATGCGGTTCGGAAAGAAAGGAAAATTGAGTCCACGTTACATAGGCCCATATGAAGTTATTAGAAGATTTGGGCAAGTCGCATATGAATTAGCCTTACCTCAAGAACTTTCCTCCGTCCATCCGGTATTTCATGTGTCGATGCTTCGAAAATGCATAGGAGATCCATCTCGTATTGTTCCCGTAGAGGATGTTCAAGTTACAGAGGATCTCACTTATGAAGAGGTGCCCATTGCTATCCTAGATCGACAAGTAAAGAGATTGAGGAATAAAGACATAGCATCCGTAAAAGTCCTTTGGAGAAACCAACACGTAGAGGAGATCACATGGGAAGCGGAAGAAATGATGAAATCCAAGTATCCCCACTTATTCCAAATGGACCAAGAAGTTCACAGTGCGGAGGTGGAACAATAACAAGTAAGTATTTAAAAGCATTATGTGTATGTATAGGTATGTTAAAGTAAAGATGCATTTGTTGTATATAAGATAATGTTGTTAACATTCGAGGACGAATGTTCCTAAGGGGGAAAGAATGTAACACCCCGTACCTTATAACCTCACTTGATACCTTGGGATCATATCTACATAGGTGTTGAGATGCCATGCATATGTGTTTTATAGTGTCATTGGGGAAACATTTGATATCGGACGTAACATGTGCGATTAGATCGTCGTAGGAGGTGTGTTGTGATTTCATGGAGCATTTGGGTAAGAACTCGTACATATTCTAACCTCATTTGGTGACTTTAAGTCATGTTTATTTGATGGTTAAGATCACTAAGTAAGTATTTTGTAGTGTTTGGATAGAGGATTGGACGATACGTACACATTGGATAAGTGGCCGGAAATTTCAGCAATGTGCTGAGACTTGCGCCACTACCCTGTTTCAGGGGTGTGGCGCAAGCCACCAGCCTGCATAAACTTCAGAGCAGTCCCAATTCTTGCGCCATTACCCTGTTTCAGGGGGTGTGGCGCAAGGAACAAAAAACTATGCCTTTCCGGCGTCGTTTTTCGTAACGCAATTCTACGACGATTCCTAGATGGTTTCTTTTGATTCTTTGGAGTTATTTGAGCATTGTTAAAGAGTCAAACACCTCAATACACTCCTACATACTCCTACATGATCAAATCACGAAAGGTGAATAGTGATCCAAAATGACCAATGAAACCAAGGGCGACTAGAATGCCTATTTTTGCGATCGAAAGGATGAATGAGAATCTTTTAAGGGAATATTGTCGTAACCTTATGGAATTATATAAACATGAGATATATGGTGAATAATGCATGAAACTTGTTGGGTTAAATGGATATGTCTTCTTGGGCCAAATTAAGGCCCAAAAGTGGAAGAAATCCATGGCCCAAATAGGTCAAAAGACACATTCTTCCATTTGACCTTCTAGACATATTATTAAATGCCAAGAATTGGCTAAGGACAACATGAGAGGCCTATATAAAGGGGCAAATCAGATTTTTATTAACAAAACCTCTCATGCCTTTAAAACATTTTTCTCAACATTTCTCATTTCCAAACCCTAAGGCAAAATAATTCCTTGGGACTCCTTGGACAAGATCAACATATTTCAAGCCTTGGTAAGTATTTATTTTCATTTATTAATATCTTATATGCATAAAAGAATATGTATATCATGTTGGTTGTGCTTGGAAAAGTTGGTCATGGTACTTGGTGATTTTGTATGAGATTTGTGGTATATGGAATTCAAGTGTGAATTAGGCCTTGTGCCTTTGATGAAAAAGCATGGTATGGACAAAATATGAACATGTATGGTGTTATTTTGGTCATTACACTTGTTCTTGTCTAAAAGTGGGAATTTTGGGATTTTGGCCGATATGTGTTATGAGTTGAACTAAGGTGCTTTGATGGAGTATTTGTGATGTGTTATGGATAAGAAAGTGTAAAGGAGAAGTATTGTGGTGAAATGTATTGATTTCCATGTATTGGTCAATGTTGGAATATTATGGAATTTTTGGAATAATATTATGATCAATGGTTTTGTCAAGGGGAAATGACATGTTTAAAGCCAAACATGTAATTCATTGACATGGTATGCATTTGTAAAGTAATTGGTGGTTAATGTGACTTTCGTTATATATTAGTAGAGTGACACATAAAGAAGGAGAGGGATTATTGTCTACGCATCTAAGGTTGTAGATTCGTATTGCGAATCCAAGGTATGCAAGGTTATTTTGTCCGTATCTTTCTACGGCCAATAGTGTTCACATTGACATTTCTTTAGTTCTATTCCGAAATATACTAAGGTATCCCATATTCCCTTATCTATGATCATTGTCATATATTTCTTACTCATTGATCAATTGTGAATCTCATTTCTCATATTCATGGTTAATATTCCGAAAGTTCAAATAAAGTTACGTACCAATATTCCAATAGTGCCTATACTTGTGTCTCTTGTTCATGGATTATTGTCCAATGGTTCCAATGGTATCATGGTGCTAGTAATGTTATATTTCTCATTGATATTTATTCATATGTCCTTCACTCATTGGTCAATGATTCAAAGTTTCCAACAATGTTGTGTTCCAAAGTTCCAAAGTGATGTTTTGACTATCAAAGTATCAATCTCAAAGTAATGAGCAAAGTAATGCAAATGTGGTCAATGATCAAGTACGGGTGGCAAGTCTAGGGGCGTAAGCCTAGCTCGACTCGATCCCGAGGGTGGCAAGTCTAGGGGCATAAGCCTAGCTCGACTCGATCCCTATATGATGATATGAAAGACCCACTGATCAGTCGGGGCCCGGGTACATTGTGCTATGTAATGACATGTGAGCATTGAGATAAAGAAAGTAATGAAAAGAATGAAAGCAATCCACATGGTTTCCAAAACGTAACATGGTGCTTTATTCACATTGATTATTCACATGTTTTGAGTTCATTGACATATTCATTGAAATATTCATGTGTTGTATAGTTTCATCTGAGCCTTGCATACTCAGTACTTATTTCGTACTGACCCCTCTCGGGGAATTTACCTTACTTGCTGCAGGCGCAGGTCCCAGTAGGCCTCCTCAGTAGACTGCCAGTGTTAGCGGTTCTTTGGTGAGCTCCAGCTCATTCGGGGCTTCTCCGAGTCAGAGTGTATATATGTTTTGGTATTGTACATAATGTGTAAAGCAGGGACTTGTCCCGACTTATGGTTCATTTTGGTCAATGCTCTTGTTAGAGGCTTTTGTAGACTGATGTGGGTGTATCAATGTAAAAGACATATGAAGTTATGATTTGATGGCCTCAACGGCCAAGTTTCTCAAATGTGTATATATATGCCATGATTTCCAAAACTAATAGTTCATGTTCTTAGGTGATAGTGAGGTTTCCTATGGCATGCATATGAAGGTATAGAAGCATAGCTTGGTTCTCTCGGGCCTTATCGGCTTCGGGTGCCAATCATGCCTCGTTGGGATTCGGGGCGTGACAATAGGGCTCATCCTAAAATTATCTCTTTACATCAGGAGAAAGTGCTTGCATTGGTAGTGAGTCAAATTCTAGAGTAGTAAACCACTCATAATGTAGTTTGCATAATCCATGTACCATGGTTCTTCTCTCTTCGAAAGGGCCATAATTAACTCGTCGAGGCATGATTCATTAATATTTATTTCACTCAACTTCTCCTTGTTGGAATCAAGGCGTGATAGATGATCCACCACTTGGTTTTCACACCCTTTCTTATCCTTAACTTAAAAATTTAACTCTTCAAGTAGCAAGATCCATCAAATTAATCATGGCTTGGCCTCTTTTTTAGCCATCAAATACCGAAGGGATGCATGGTTGGTATGCACAATAATCTTAATTCCTGACCAATAAGCATGGAATTTTTCAAAAGCATAGACTACAATTAGCAACTCTTGCTCCATAACAGTATAATTTCTTTGTGCATTATTGAAAGACTTGCTAGCATAAGATATCAAATGAAAAAGCTTTTCCTTCCTTTGGCCTAAAACAACACCAAACGTCAAACCACTTGCATTACAAATCAATTATAAAGGAAGTGAAGAATTTGGGGCCACAATGATAAGATCCGACATAAGTCTCTCTTTGAGGAAATTAATGGTCTCACACACAATCCATCAATGTCAAATTTTGCTTCCTTTTCAAGAAGCTTACATATTGAATGAGCTATTTTGGAGAAATCTTTGATGAACCTTTGATAGAAGATGGCATGTCCTAATAAGCTTTTACACCCTTAACGGAGATCGGAGGAGGTAACTTTGAAATTACATCAATCTTGGATTGGTCATCTTGTATTAATTGGCCCAATATCTTATGCCTTAGTACAATCCCTTCTTTCACCATTAAATCACATTTCTCCCAATTTAGTACAAGGATTTTTCCACACACCATTGAAAAACTTTAGCCATGTGATCATGACAAGCCTCAAATGTGTCAATCACCATCGAAATATCATCCATGAAGACTTCCATTGTTTCTTCCTCCATGTCCAAAAATGTAGATAACATGAGCCTTTGAAAAGTGTCAGGAGCATTGCATAACACAAAAGGGATGCGCTTGAAAGCAAACATTCCATATGGGCATATGAAATTGTCTTCTTTATATCCTCTAGAGCTATCGAGCTTTGGTTATACTCAGAGTACCCATCTAAAAAACAATACCAAACCCGCCCCGCCAAGAGATCAAGTATTTGGTCCACGAAAGGCGTAGGAAAATGGTTTCTTTTCATGTATTAGTTGAGTTTTTGATAGTCCATGCATACTCTCCAACCCGTAACCGGCCTAATGGGCACAAGCACATTATTTCATTGGGAACCACCATGATTCCCCCTTTCTTGGGCATATATTGCACTAGGCTTACCCAAGTGCTATACTAGATTAGATAAACAACCCTCGCATTGAACCACTTGATGATCTCCCTATTAAAAACTTCTTGCATTGGAGAATTTAAAATCTATTGATACTCAAGAATCTGAACACATTCGAGCTTCAACTTTATCTTATGAGTGCAAATACTTCCCCAATGGCCCAAATAAATTTTCTCACCGACTTCAACGCTTCTACTTGCCATGACAACAAATATCCCTCAATAATAATTGGTAACATGTTACCTTACCTCAAAAAGACATAGGAAAGGTGAGGTGATAATGGCTTAAGATTAATTTGTGGTGATTCCTCAATTGATGGCTTAGCAATAAAACTCTCCCTATTTTTCAAATCAAGGTCTTATTTGTATGGGTTCTTAGGGTATGAACCGAGACTCATAAAGAAAGCCATGACCTCATCATAATCTTCAATATCTTTACTTCTGTAATTTTACAATGCTCCCTCTAGTGGCTCAGTATTGAAATCCACCTCCACAGCATTGGCCACCTCATCATTGATCATGTCAATCACCAAAATCACTTGCAAGTACTTTGGTTGCTTGGTGGACTTGTATACATTAAATTTCACCTCTTTACCATTCACTCTAAACTTTATCTCACTATATTCCCCATCTACTAATGCCCTCTCGATAGCAAGGAAAGGCCTACCGAGAATGATTGGAACTTCGTAGCGTATCTCACAATCTAGGATCACAAAGTTGGCAGGAAATATGAATTTGTCAACCCAGACTAGAACATCATATAGAATTCCTACCAGTCTTTTTATAGACTGATCCTCCATTAAGAGTCTCACGGTTGTGGAGTTTTGAGCTCCATATCCCAACAAGTTTAATATAGCTAGCGATATGAAGTTTATATTTTCCCTTAAGTCATACAAAGCTTTGCCAAATTGATAAACCCCAATGGTGCAAGTGATAGTGAATGAACTAGGGTCTTCTTTCTTACCACCTATTGCTTGACATAATAGCACTATAACTATGTGAGATATCCACTATTTTGAAGTCCATAATTCTTTTCTTTGTTACCAAGTCTTTTATGAACTCGAAATACCTGGCCATCTAGAGTTAAACTTTAACCAAATGAATGTCCACCAATAAGTTGCTAAATTTTGAGAGGAACTTCTTTAATTTGGTATCATCCTCCTTTTTCTTGAAAATTTATGAGAATAGGGGAGGTATTTCTATTGAAGGCTTTGGAACAGTTGGGCTTTCTTTTTGTTTCGAGACATTTTCATCAACCATTTGTTGTTTCTCTTCACTCTCACCCATCTTTTCAACCTCTTCCAGGTTTTCAACATTTGGCTTATTGGGAATAGGGATTTTATCATTCGACTTGTCAAGCCTCTTTCTCTTTTCATTTGCTTGCTTTTCAACCCCCTCTCATTGTGGTCATTATCAAGATCCACAACTTCATTATCAAGAGTCCAAGCATTCCTAGTGACAAATTCCATGCAATGACCATCATTTTTAAGATTTACCACAATGTCACAAGGGAGACCTCGATGACCATCATGACCCTTTTGTCTAGTGTTTAGATGAGCAGACATGTGGCTTAATCATTTTTTGAGTTGCTTGATTGAGGCCGAGTGTGAAGTGACAGTTTGATTTAGTTGTGAAAAGTCACTCTTCATCTCCTTTAACATTTTTTCACTCCCTTCAACCCCCATAAGAATACAAGCAAACACATCTTCCTTCTTATAACTTTTCAAATCAATGGAGGTAGCTTCTTTACTTTTTTTCCTATCTTGTGGTGGGATGTATCTATCACGATCACACTTTTTTTCTCTCCAATCATGATTTTTCTCTCTCCTTTCCCTCCAATCTTGATCACGATCATTGCCCCTCCAATCTCAATGATTCCAATATCTATCCCTTTCCTTATAACCTTTATTCTTGCCTTACTTTTGATAGGTAGGTCGGTAATTCCCTATTTGATTCGATAGGTAATGGATCTCCTCATCAAGTTTCTCAGCTTTATCATATTTATAAGCCCTACTTCCTATTGAATCCACAGTGTTAACCGCTTTGGGGGTTGACCCCATGACATGTTTTATTAGGAGATCCATTAGCGTTGTGATCTTATCCGTGTTCTGATCTCTTTCTTCATCAATTATTCTTTGTTCTTGTCTCACATAATACACAGAGGGAACCCCCACAACCATCTCGGTATCTTGTGTGAGCCATGCTCTACTTTGCTTTGTCATTTGGCCCAACAATCCCCTGGAAATTCCAAATATTTGATTGATCAATGAACCACCAGCCAAGTTATCCACCACGGTCTTGTTCAGTTGGTCCAACTACCTATAGAATATTTGACTTAACATTTTATCCAGTAACTCATTGTTAGGGAAATGTAGTAATTTCTTCTTGAACCTCAACTATGCTTCATACAATGGCTCCCCACTTACTTGCTGAAATTTTGTGATCTCATCTCTCAATTGATGCATGTAGGATCGAGGGAAAAATTAATATAGGAAGGCCTCTGTCATTTAAACCCAAGATGTAATATAGCCTCGAGCAAATCCCGCAACTATAACACTGCTTCACCCATTAAAGAAAATTGGATCAACCTCAAGCTAATGGACTCTTGGGATATATTAGCAATTTCAACAAATTACAAGCCTTTAGAAAATGGTTCAAATGAGTGTTCACATCCTCATACGCTAGGCCACCTAACATTCCTTTCACATGTGGAAGACAAACCATAAGACCCGTGACATGAAAGGATGTAAACCCTACCATAGGTGGTAGGTGAATTGTACTCGTCCGTCCAGGTATCACCCAATTGATCCTCTTCGTCAAGTTGCCCATCAAAGGTAGCAGTATCGCTACCATATTGACTCATTATGCCTTGTTGGCTTATGTTATCACATTAGAAAGACAAAAACAACAAATAAAGGAAAATCTTCATTATGGTTAACATAATTGAAGCAAAACACTATAAAAATGAATGCTAACTTTCATTCTCGGCAACTATGCCATTTTTGATAACTCTTAAATACCCCCTAGAAATGAATTTACGCAGTCTTTGTGCAATATATTAGTCCAACTCATGAGTTGGGGTCGATCCCAAAGGGAATGAAGAAGGTAGGTTCAGTTTCAAGTGTAATAAGCCTCTAATTATTTGCACGTAATGAGTAAAATGTGATAAAATTAAAATGAGGGATTAGGTTTTAACGTTTGGTATTCAACTTATCAATTTTATGCATGGTTGGCATGCATGAGTACTTCCCTCATGAGAGTTAATACATGCATGGGCATGTGAATATTTGTCATTATTTTAACTAATCGTCTTGAGTAGGATATGTTTTAAATATTAGAGGCAATCTTTCAATCTACCACAAAATTTCATATGGTTTTCTTCCAAACACACATATGTACATCTTACCAAACAACCAAAGACCTCAAATTAGCTAGTCTATTTATAGCACTACCTATTAAATAAGGAATACTCAAGTCTTTGATAACTAAATCTCTTCCCCACTATTTTCTCTTTCAAGAAAAACAAGGGATCTAAGAATGAATGGGGTTTCCAACCTCAATTCTTGAGTTGAAACATAGAGATCTAGTTAAACCCATAATAATTAATCAATGAAAAAGGCAAATAAACAACACCCATATAATTATAACTATTCATTTATACATTGTAACAGTCATTCCATCTTTACTAAAAATATCTGCGGTCAAGGCATGTTCTTCCCATTCATCATATTTGTTAGGATCAATTCTTTACTATGGGAGTGAATTTGATATGTACTAAGGTCATATAATACCCCTAGCGCAAAGTTAAGTTGAAAGTGTCCTTACCGATTTAGTTTTAGGCTTAGTTTAAACTAAGGTCAACTTAAAACGAGAACTGCTCCTAGTATATATGGAGTTAGGGGGACTAATATCCACCAAATTAAAGATCTCATAGACTTTTTCCCAATGAAATCGACCGTTTGTTAATCCACTTCCTGAGTAAGAGGTTATGGCCATTTTGCTGAAGACTGTCTGTGTTGAAAAAGCTGAGGCTGTTGTAGCGGGCTCGGGAAACTATACAATTTCACTATAGAGATGGCATGTTTCTATATAAAATATAAAATAGTTTATAACCTATTTTTGACAGGTTTCATCCCCCAAACCCTAAAATTTTATTTCTAAGCCTTAGAGGGGCGATTTTCTCTTGGTATGGGTGGAAATTATTCATTGAGGCAAGTTTCTTCTGTTATCTTCATCATTTTAATTCTTTAACATCCAAGAATGATTAAAACAACCTTTAATGGCAGAATTCTTGGGGATTTGATACCTAAATTCATGATATTTTGGGGAAAACCTGTGGGTTGGGTTAATATTACCTAGAACCACTTCTAAATTATTCATTAATGATTCCTAGCATGAATTAGAGATTCTAAAATATTAAAATTGATAGTTGGGGACCTTGAATTCAATATAGTTTGAATCTTTAGCCAAAAAACTCCATTAATGGAGTTGGGTTGGGCTTGAAGGAACTATTTTGATTACTAATTGACCCTTGGTTAATGTTGTATACCTTAAACGAGGGTTGGATTAGTGGGTCTGAATTCCCAAGGTATTAATTTGAAGAGTAGTTTATTAATTACTTTTGTAATTGTCATTATTAGATACTTTAGCCTTCAAAGACGTGAAGAAAAAGGAATATCATCCATGGCAATGCTTACTTGGTGCAACAGGTTGGCGCCTAGGTAGTTTATGGTTTATGGGTAGTAGACTCTGGTTAGTAATCGTATTCACAATGTAGATTTGATGGGAGAAATCATTCTTAGGCTTGTGGGCATGGATTTGGATGGATAAAACATGGTTTTAATGTAATAAAAGCTTAATTGTGTATTATTATATTGTGTATGGATCCTTAATGAGTGTCTTGTAATTGTATGACTCCATGGTGGCTTGTAATGTGAATTGTGTAAATATAGATGATAAGGAGATAGCGTGAGCTCATAATCTAGTGATTTAGCCTGATTACCATAAAATGGTAAACTTTGTATTATATGTGGTTAGAAAATAGGATAATATTTCTTAAGGTTAATGCTAAGGACTGATTATTGTATAAGGAGGCATACATAACATATAAGCCCAAGATCAAGTTAGGCTAAGGGTTAGAAGGCAAAAGGTACAATAGTATATGACTAAAACTAGATTGTAAGTTGAATAAGGTTGAATGATTGGATAATGTAGTAGGTCTTGAACCTAGTAATGACTTAGATGTTGGGGTTGCTGGATAATCACGGAATCCCCAATTTCGATAGAAATAAAGAAGGATAGGATTAGTGAATAAACTTATGAACGTTGAACTAGAGTTTAGATTCCTTGGGGTACAATGTACTCTCCTTAAATAAGTACTTGGATTTAAGGAATTTGGCTAGATAATGCTTGCTTGAATAATCCGTGGATTCATATTAGTACATGCTATAAATGATGAAATCAATAATTAATATCTACTTGTAAATTGGTGTGTTAAAGTATGATTGTTGATTATTTGAAATGATTAACTAGAGATGACCAAGTATTTGGGTGGTTGCCTGTTGTTGCAATGAATACTTAAGGAAGAAAATTGTTAACTAATATTCTATGTGCAATTACATTTAATGAATTTATTTGTAAATCTTATGGTTGTTATCAGTGTTCTCTGTGATTGCTGCGATATTCTCTTTGTTATTTGTGGGATGTACCGGTATTTGGACATTTTCAAGGGATTTGGTGGAATAAGGTAGGAAGGCACTTGATGTCTGGGTTTTGGTATATGGACAGAGCTCATCCACTATAGGTCATGACTAGAGGGTAGTTATAATACCCTTAGCATGTATATACAAGGTTCAAGTGAATATGATGGTTCCTTGAGTGGACCAGGTATATGATTATTATTGTTGTTGCTGTTTATATTGGTTCCATGAGTGGAGCAAGTTATATTACGGTTGTTGTTGTGGGCTCCTTGAGTGTATTGGATTATGATGTTGCTTGATATATTTGGGATCCTTGTGTGGTCTAGTTACGTGGAATATATTTTTGGGGATTCTTGTGTTTAGATTCAGGGTTATTGATTTGGCCATGGTTTGACTTGACTTGTTGTCTCTGGACTTGTACTTGACTGAAAGTGCAGAGTAACTTGAAAAGGCTAAGGGTCATAAAATTGAGGTATTTATCATAATGTGTGCTCATAGTTGTATTTGTTACAAGGTGATGATTATTGGTTTTCCTTTATATTTAAGGTTAATTGAGGCGTAAGTGAAATAGATTGACTTAATAACTATTGGGGTTAAACAAGTGAGAGTTAGGATGGATGACACTTAATGTGAAGGTGATGAATGATCAACGGGAATAAGAATGGAATACTCTAAGGTAACATACATATATGGAAGTGATGCAAATTATATCGTTTATTTTTGTGATTTCTATTTTGTGTTTATGTGATCTAACCCTGGTCGGCCGATGATACCTACCAGTACTTTTTGTTTGTACTGATACTACTCTTACTATACCCTTTTTGGGGTATATTCTGGTTGCAGGATTAGTTGATGTTTCACATGTGAAGTGAATAGTTATCTGCAACAGCTTCTACTCTAATCATTAATGGTGGAAGTTGCGTCCAGTCTGATCTTTCGTAATTTAGAAACTGTTGTACCTTACCTGCTTAGACAAGGTCCTAGAGGTAGTTTCCATTTTCCGCATTTAATATAGTGAAAATAGTTGTAATAAAGTTTGGTAAGGGGTTCTCCTATCTAGGTGGATTAGAATAGATGCCCTCATGATCCGGTGATTTGGGTCGTGACATACATAACCCCAAGTTAGAAAATTTAGCTACCAATAGAGAGAGAAAAAGAAATTATACCCATATTCTCATGGAAGTTTTCCATTTAATCCAAATAATCACAAAGAAAATTCAAATTCAATGTGAAAGAATAAGAAATCAACCGAGTTCCCACTTAGGGTTTCGACTACAAACTCTCATATCTCAGAAGTGACAAAAGACAGGGTTCAAATCTTTCAAAAAACATTTTATAGTAGAAGAAAAAATGGCCCCAAAAATACAAATCTGCCACCTTGTCCACTTTGGCGAAGATCGCCAAACTCATAAGCGATATGCCGAAGTGACGTTTGATCGCCAAAATGGCCTTTAAGTTAAGCTTCATGGATTGGCATCTGGTAACTTTGGAGAAGGAGTGTTATTTGCCTTACAATTTGGTGATACGCCAAACTACTCTCTTCATCACTAAATTTCTTTGTTTGTCTCTTGGCCAAATTGTTACCTTTGGGGACGGAAACTCATCTTATGGGATATGCTAGTTATTTTGGCGATTCGCCAAATATCCTGGGTTATTCTCTTTTGCATTTTAGCTCCGATTCTCCATCTTTTTGCTTCTTTATGCTTAATCAACCACGTCTTAGCTTCAACCTTGAAAATAAAACAAACTAACATTAAAACTAAATCAAATTGGCATTGAGTACTTGATTTCTTATCGTTTTCAGGTCGAATGAGTTGAAATTTTCCAACTTATTAGTATCATCGACCGACCAGGGTTAGACAAAAATAATAATAAAAACAATTAGGAAGTTAATAATGACATCAAGTAAGATTTTTGTTTCAAATTCCCTTATATACAATCGTTAACATGTTACCTTTGCATTCTTTATGAGCTACTTGTCACTTAAAAGTTTTGTGTATATTTGTCCTTTGACAAACCTATCCTTCATTATAACTCCTATGCCTTATCTTATCATATCTCTCTTTTCTAATTCCATTATTCTACTTCTAACAATTTTAGGCAGTCCTATAGATATCACTTTTCTAACATCGCAGACGTACTAGACCTGGTAGCCCGATTCCCCACCACTTTATGACTTGCAATATAACTAAGTATAAACATCACTCTTTAATCCCACAGATATGAAGATAAACAATAAGTTAATTCGGTTAAGCAAGTCTCCATAATCAAGATCACCACAACATACACATATAGGCACTCCATGAAGTATGATTAATGCATGCATGCAATATGTATATATCATCTCATCATAATCTCATATTCTCATCATCTTATCATTATCTCATCAACATAATCAACATTATCTCACCTTCCCCTCATCAACATTATCTCACCTTTGCCTTATCAAAATCATTCCATCATCTCAAAATCATCAATATAACATAATCATCGCACCGTGATCTTAATATCATTATAAATATAATCATACCATCATATCATTAACATCACGTTCATATCTCACCATCATCAATATCATTATCAATATCAGTATCATTAATGCAATATGTAATATGTAGTTAGAAATCACAAGTAGTGCCAAAGGTAATCACAAACACATCATTTGTATCTAAGCACAGAGTAAAGCAAGTCTTTTTGCTACTATTAACAATTATCACAATACCAAGGGTTATTCTAACACTGTATCTTATACTTTCACATGCATGGGATTTCTGAAAATATATTTGGGCAAACATAGAATACCCTACTCAGATGACACCTGCCAACTCTTTCTTATAATTGCATGCTCATACTCTTAGGTTGTTACCCATGCCTTTACCTAATACCCCAGCCCCAAAACACTAAGTGTGACCTTATCACGCTTACACCACTATTATTTGGTGACCCCCTTCTGGAACACTAAGACCTTATCTAGTTTTCTTCCACTTATTCAGCCACCATTCCTAGACTATCATCCTATCAATCAAAACTACTTAAATATGGTCCCATGACTCTTTCAACCCCACTAACTCTATCATTGTGCTCATTCCGAGTATTTACACTATCTCCCAAATTTCCAAAAAAATCCACTGGGTTCCTAAGATTCCATAAGCAACCTATCTTAACCCCAATTTACTCTTCTTACATTTGTCAGTCGCCGTTACACTCATACTAACTCGTTAATATCTTCGTAATCCTCTGACCAAATTTAATTCATACAAAACTATATTTTCAAGCCATGAAGTGATCCACCAGCTAAATATAATAACAATTTAAAACACACACTAAATCTTAATCCAATTATTGTTATTTTATCTTTCCAAACTCCATGCCCAAAGGTTGAAGACATGAAAACTCCTGACATTCCTATCATTATTACATGTATCTAGCCCATGTATACTATAATTAACCATAATATACCTCGTAGATGATTATGATGCTACAGAGTATGCCTCAAAATTATTCTCATAAAGCATGGACTTCAAAAGCTCATTATTCTAGGTGTTAGGTTTGTTTTGGGTGTTTTCAAGGAAGGGGACTACCTAAGAAGGCTTATGTAAATAAAGGGTTTTTAATAAAACTCAGGTTGGTTATTGCCCATGTACTGCTGCTACGGCAGGATTACAACTACAGTGGTGGGAAGTAGGCCTGGACCACTTCTTTTAATTTTTTAGCCCAATTAATGTTGTGCCCCAATTTTTCGCATGAATTAATTTCTATCAAGTCTTGAAAGAATATTTTCTTCATCGAAAAGTTTTTTTGGGATGGTTTTTGGCATAATAATGTTTTGTATCATTATATTAGATATCAATTTACCTATAGTTCATTCCTAAACGGCTACAAAGAGGGGATAAGAGGATTCTAGGCACGACTTAAAATTAATATACATAATGTGTCAAAAATAAAAAAAATTTATTATGTCTCATTAAAACACTTCGCCAAACCCCGATTAATTAACAACTAAACCCAACCTAACCGACCAACCTACGCGTTAGTAGGTCTTTGAACTGTCCAAGAAGACACACCAAAATTATTAACAACCATGGAAGGAAATTACAATGATATCTTACATAACAAGTTATTCATAAAATACTTCGAACATTGCATAATACCACAAAGTATGAAAAGTTGGAAATAAATGAGTCCCATAAGGAATTTAACACTACAGTTGCAGAACCACCATCGCAATGGTACCACTATAGCAATAAACAACCGCCACTGCGATTCACCAGAGTTTAAATAGCTAGTGGGTTAACCGTTGCAATAGCTATAATGGGACTGTTTTGATATTTATGGGAACGATAATTGAATCATTCCCATATATCTAATTTCAAGTAGTGACCCCTCCAATGATGCCTTTGAGGCTAAGGTCAGGGAGTTAAGCATGAAGTGGGTGGCCACGGTCGTGGTGCCAGAGCGTCAAGTGGGTAAGGTGAAGTTGTCCAGCCTCAAAGGAACCAAGAGCACTTACTTTTCGGTAGAGGCTCAAGTATGGTTACAGTTGGAGTTTTAGATGATTCATCCTTTTAGAAATATGATTGATGTGACTTTTCACCATGCTATGGTGGTGGATTATCCTCTTTTGGGGATTTAGGTGAATATGGGAGCACATATCATAGATGAGTGGCAATACTTCTACACCAGAGAATGTCCTCGATACTTCTACTCCAGAGAGTGGTCTCCAAGGGATTCTTTTATTTCCCTTCTTGATTACCGAGGTGTTCAAGCGGGTGGATGTGTGCTAGAAGCATCATGACACCTTGGAGATGTGTGATATGGCATTCAACCCACTGAGGGGTAGAGTCTCGCGGGGAGAAAGCAAGAAGAAGAGGAAGGTGGGAGAAGAGGGTAAGAGTAGCAGGTCTTTAGGAGGGAAAGTGTCTGGCACCCCTTCCACTCAGGTTCTTGTATCCCACAATGGATTGGAGGCCGATCTTGCTACTGTACAAGGTTACTTGGAGGGGAATCAGTTTCCTCCACCATGGTTGTCTCTTTCAAACTCTACTTCCCCACTATACCTAGCTCGAGCCTATGTAGAGCTCTAAAGGGAGCTAGATTGAAAGAAAAAAGAAGCACCACTTCTAGGACAACATACTGGTAAGGATGTAGAAGGTTGTGTAGGTGATGTTTAAGTGTGCATCTCATACCGAGAAATTCCCAAAGATGACAAGGTAGGATGTGAAGGAGTTATCATTCCTTAGCAGAATGGATGATGAGGGCCCAATCACCTCGAGCCTCAAAGATTATGCTACTAGCTAGATCCCCCTTTTTTATTTTATTGTTATTTCTAGTTTTGGATTGCCCCTATTTAGCGTATGTATCAAACAATTACTCTCTATATTTCATGCATCTCTAGGACATTAACTTTTATGGCTTTGTAGTAATATAACTTAGCTTGTTATGCATTTAAGAATTGATTTCTATCCTTAATTTTTGTGAACACCGGGTTATTTCTACAATGAATTCAAAATCGCAAAACATGGGAGGGCCATGCTAGCTCCTTCGCTTGGAGCTGCTACTGGAGTAGATTTATTGATGCAGCAGAAAAACTACCACTGTAGCGGTACCGTAAAAGCGGTAAATAGCCGCTTTGGTTGTACTGCTGCATCACTAATACTACTAATACAACAATGCCCACTAGTAGCTCTGATATATCAACCCAGTACCCTTCTCACATGATGCTATCCCACGAACACTCTAACTTCTTATAACTCTCATATCTCGTCAAAATTTCAAGATCCAAATGCGTAAATTATAAATCTAAGTTATTGTTAATGCTGTTCTAATGACTTAACTTGATTAAATACAACAACACTTTCCCCTTCTGCTTATCCCAAGTAATTAACCCACACAATGCTTCCCCCTAAAACAATAAGGTACCTTGGTAATTTGTTAGGATCCAGATGAAAATTAAAGAATAATTCAAATCATGTAAAAATGAGATGCGTCTTAAATTGTGAAAATAAAGATATACCCCAAGATCACACCCTATCCTTACGATTCTTGAGTCCCTTTTGTAAAAATTCATTCCAAATCACACATATTAATCACGTCCACATAAGGAGTTCAACCATAACACACCAAAGCAATAATGTAATACATTCAATAACAATCCACATAAGAAATACACATAGCATGATATCAAAATACAACAAATGTTTAAGGCATAAGTATATTGCTAATAAGAATCACTGATCAATTAATGGAAGAATTACGCTCAACAACTGTATTAACAGTTACGACATTCACCATATTAAACATAATTCTCACATTAAAATACCAATCCTACGCCTCTTATTAATTTCTACAGTTTAGAATAACACTATTCCAACCTTTAAAATGTTTCTAAATACCAATTGGAACAAACTAATCCTAATTATGAGGGTCGACATACAAATTGTGAATCAGCTAGATACTTATTTGACTCAACTTGGAGAGACAACACTGGATATGCATGATAGGAAAGAAGAAGGTGAAATGACTTCCTAGATGCCTTGTAGCTTCCTACAGATTCAATGTGGATATCAACACACCAATCCATAGGATTCCACTCGACATTTGCTTTTGTATCGGGAGACTAGTAACCTGGGGACTGATACCATCTTGTAACGACCCAACTCACAGATCATGTGAGCACCGCACCCACCCTATTCCATCCTAGATAGGAGAACCCTTACCACCTAACAACATATTTATCATAGAAGATAAGTGAAACTTTTATTTAACAAGAAGATAAATCATTCTAATCAAAATCAACTTTTGTTTTGTAAATTTGATAAGTAAAAACAATGCATAAAATAATAAGCAGTGAATCCCTAGAACCTATTCTAAACCAGTCTAAGAGCACTAGACAAGGAATAGAAAAATCTAGTATACAACACCCATGAAAGATAGAAAGGATAGGACCTGTTATAGATTGATCACTGTCGTTTCTATAGAACTCCAACTAACCTGCAATGTGGCCATACCCCCAAAAGAAAGTATAGTAATTTTAATAGAACTAAAACCACACGTACTTGTAGGTATCATCAGCTGACTAGGGTTAGAAACAATTAACAATAACAACAAATAGGAATGAACTTATGACATCAAGTAAGTTTTCAGTTACAAATTCCCTTTTACACAATCGTTGACATGTTACCTTTAGTATCTCTGTGGCCTACCCGTAATTTAACATTTTTGTGTATCTTTGTAGTTTGACAAGCCCATCATTCTTTATAACTCCTAAGCCTTACCATATATTATATCCCTTCCCTAATTTCGTGATCCTACTTCTAACAATTTTTGGCAGTCCTATAGACTTCACTATTCTAACATCCCAGATGTACTAAATTGGGTAGTCTGATTCCCCATCACTTCATAACTTGCAATATAACTAAGAGCATGAGCATATAACTAAGACATTGTCATTTTTTGCATCCCTCTATTCCTGAAGTCCTAAGACTTAAAAACTTTTGATATTACTATATATCTTACATACATCAAGCCCATGTCTACTATAATTAACCATAACATAACTCATAGATGAATTATGCTGCTACGGAGGGTGGAGAGTTTTCCTGCATTTTCCTGGCGTCTTTTATTATTGGAATCTCACTAGGTATGCCTCAAAATTTCTCTCATAAAGTGTGACCATTGATATCTAATTGTTTTTGGCATTACGTTTCTTTTAGGTGTTTTAGAGAAAAGGGATGACCTAAGGAGGCTTATGTGAAAATATGGTTTTAAGTAAAACTTGAGTTGGCTATTGCACAAGTACCACTACAGTGGATAGATTACCTCTACAGCTGTGGGCAGCAAGCCTGGCCCACTTCTTCTAATTTTTCATCCCAATAAATATTGGGCCTTTCTTTTCCTTGTGAAATAATCTCTATCAAGTCCAGAAAGTGGATTTTTTTTGTTATAAAGTTTTTCGAGATGTTTTTTGACATAACAATGTTTTGGGTCATCACATTAGATACCAATATACCTATTGTTCATCACCGAATAGCTCTAGAGGGGGGATAAAAGGATTCAAGGCACAAATTGAAATTCATGTACACAACGTGTCAAAAAGGAAAACAATCTTTACTTCTCATTAAAATACTTCATCGAACCCCAGTTAATTAGTAACTAAACCCTATGTAACCTACCAATATATGCATTAGTAGGCCTTTGAACTGTCCAAATTGACACATTAAAACTATTAATAACCATGGAAGGAAATTATGATGATATCTTACATAACAGGCTATTCTTAGAATACTCAAAACATCACAAAATATCATAACACATGAAAATTCAAGATGGAATACGTCCCATATAGAATTTACCACTACAGTGGTAGAACCACCACTGCAGCTACACCAATGTAGTAGTAAACTACCTCTGTTGTGGTTCACATCAGTTCAAATATGGGGAATTGTTTCATTTCCCCCGTTATAACTTCTACACTCTAAAACCCCTCTTAGTCTCTCCCATCCAACCTTTTTTTTTTTATGACAATTCAAGGTAAATTCTTGCCTTTACTTCTTCTTTTACATTTCTATTATCATAGAATCACAAAATCTAGAGTAGAAGATTTTTTGATAGTTTTTCTTGGTGTAAGTTGAGTTTTGAATTTTTTGTAGTGTTCTTACATGAAATGACAAGCATGATAGATTCTCTTATGTCCCTAATGCTCCTACAATATTCTAGATGCAAAATTAATGAAGTTTATTGTAATATTTGGGTTTTGAAGGGGTGGAAGATGAAGGGTCATCTTTTCCCATAATTTTGAAAGATTTGGGCTTGACTTTGGGTTAATCACCGCCATTTTAGTGTAAAAAGGTTCATACAAACTTTACCACACCTGATCTATGCTTAAAACTCAAAAAATATGACAAAAAGTCAAATAATCCACCATAGAAAGGAGGTTGGCTGGTTAGGGACCATGGTACCATTGCAACGGTAGGTTTACTGCTACAGCAACACTTGTCAGTAGTTTTAGGTTTTTATTTTTTTGAGTTTTTGATATTTTTTCCCTCCTGTATTTATCCCGACATGGATTCTAACTTGTATTTGTAATAGTTGTAGGACTATCATGGAGAACCAAACTCAACAGTAGAGTTTTCCCAAAATTCTATCAGTTGTGATCGTTGTGAAGAGGAGGGGCATAATAGGAATTTCCTCTATGAGAGTGGACTTAGGATGAGGGATGTGGAGGATGATGCATTGGATTTTCACAACCAGTTAAAGACTTTCAAATGGGAGATGCTAACGAATCCTCTCCTCCAGTGTAACTTATCCATAGTCCAAAACTTTTATGCCATACTCCCAACTGTATAGTGGTCCATGCCCTATCCCACTATTCACATATGGGTGAAGGATGTTTTAGTGGATGTTGTTGCATAAATGACACTTTAGGGGCTCAAAACCCCTCTAATGCGGCCTTGGAGTCGGACTTAAAGTGAGTGGCCACTGTCGTGGCGCCGGAGGGTTAAACCGATAAGGTGAAGTTGTCACACCTCGAATCCCAACGAGGCGTGATTGGCACCCGAAGCCGATAAGGCCCGAGAGAACCAAGCTATGCTTTTATACATTCATATGCATGCCATAGGAACACCACTATCACACAAGAGCATGAACGACTAAAATTGGAAATTATGGAACATGTGACATATATCTTGGTCGTTGAGGCCATCAATACAAGACTCCATGTGACATCGTATCTACATACACCCACATACGTCTACAAAAGCCTCTAACAAATGCATTGAACAATGCCAACTGAACGTCGGGACAAGTCCCCGCTTTATACAACATGAACACCACCAAAACACATATATCATTGTGACTCGGAGAAGCCCCGAAGTAGATGGAGCTCACCAAAGAATCTGCACACAACTGATAACCTACAGGGGAGGTCTGCTGATACCTGCACCTGCAATATTTAAAGTATGTTCCCCAAAAGGGGTCAGTAAGAAAAAAGTACTGAGTATGTAAGGCTCAAATGAAACTGTACAATACACAAATATTTCAATGACCACAATTGCATATGAATACTCAATATGAATAAGTCACCATTTGCATTTTGGAAACCATGTGTATTACTTTCATTGCTTTCTTTGCATTCTTTACTTCAATGCTTGTTTGTCAATACAAGTGTCACAATGTACCCGAGCCCCTACTGATCAGTGTGTCTTTACATGACTTATCATCATGTTGGGATCGGGTCGAGCTAGGCTTATGCCCCTAGACCTGCCACCCATAAATCAATGCATTGGGATCGAGTCGAGCTAGGCTTATGCCCCTAGACTTGCCACCCATAAATCACTGCATCGGGATTGATTCGAGCTAGGCTTATGCCCCTAGACTTGCCACCCATAAATCAATACATCGGGATCGAGTCGAGCTAGGCTTATGCCCCTAGACTTGCCACCCATACTTGATCATTGACCACATTTGCATTACTTTATTCATTACTTTGAGATTGATACTTTGAAGTTGGTACAATGATAGTTATAACATCACTTTGAACTTTGGTACATAACATTGTTGGAACCATGGAATCTTGATAAATAATCAATGTATATGAGACATGTGAATGGCAATTGATAAAAGCATACAAAACATGTGAAGAATCATAATTGGAACCCGGAAATAGGATACCCTTAGCTTATGAGAGATTGACACTTTTGTAGCTCTAACATTGTTGGAAGCTTTGGAACAATAACCAATGAGTAAGAGACATGTAACTAACCATAATTGGAACTTGAAACATTAACCAATGACTATGAACCATGAAAATCACCATTGACCCTATAAGGAATATGATAATGATATGGCAACTTGAATTGAAATACCTTTGAACATTTTGAAATGAAATAAGTATCATATCATCATGTACAACATGCTGCAGAAGGATACAAAAGAGGAACCTTACATACCTTCACTTCCAAGTATGAATACACAAGCCTATGTATGAACACAATAGTCCAGCTTCTTCCTTACGTCTTACTCTACAATACAAGTTCATACCGGAACTTACATTAGCAACTAGTCACTAGATAAGCGTACAAGATGAAAATGAACTATGTGGCTACCATATAATGTCATTTCACCCCCTCACCATACAATCCACTGCATTTTCATATCAACCACACCATCACATTACACACATTGACCAAAATATCATACATTGATAGCATTTCACACCTACTTACCCTTTACACATTTCTCTTTATCATTCCGTCGTAGTTATTCCTTTATAACAACATATAAACAACCATAAATACTTAACATAGTCCAACACACCTCCATAGGACACTTTAAAGTCGTTAAAATGACATTACAAGTTGATAATTACATCCATGAAGGGTATAGGGGTTCCGGGGGGCCAATGGAATGCAAAAACAAGCAATTCGGAGTTCTGGTCCGATACGCTAAGCCACATGCACCCGAATTTAGATGAATTTCATCCGCAGGTGACCTTTGGCAGTAGCCACACCTGCGTTGGCACCTGCGCCCGCAGGTGCTTCGCCTGCGAGGGCGGGTGCCCGTTTTGGTCCAAAATGGTCTTTTTGGGGTCTTTTTATGCAATGAATGGTCCATGATCATAACCAAACTTATTTTAACATATTTTTGATCCTATTAAACACCAAAATTCAGCCATAGTCTCACAACACACATAACTACACCCAAAACCACATTTCACGGCCAATACGGCACCAAGACCACAACCAATTTCCCAATAACCATTCCAAATGTTATGCACAAGAATAAAACAAAGTAAGACCATAATAACATATAACATGTCAATATTTACTCCACCAATTTCACTCTCTTCAAAACCACAAGTCCATAGTCAAGTTTACAAGACAAATCACCCTCCGATTTAGCAACATGTATCATTTCACTTATTGTGAACTTCTCAATATTCCACCAACATAAACAACATAATATACACCATATATTACACATAAAATATATTAATCCATAATAATAAACACTTATCAATACTTACCAATTGATGATCTTGGCCAAAAGGGTGACTTGGGGTTCTTGAGAGACAAGATGATAATGTTGGAAAATTCTAGAAAAAGTTATGAGAGTCCCAATGGTATAAAATCTGATTTTTTTACTTTATCTAATCACTCATGGCTCCCTTATCTTTTACTTGGCATTTAATGCCATGTTGATTTGGTCAAATGGACTAAAGTGGAAGAATGGGTCAAAATAAAACCCTTTTGGGCCATGTCTTTTTTTTGATATTTGGGCCTCATTTAAGGGCCCAATGACACATGTTTTGTTTAAGCCCAACAAGTAAATGCATAATTCCTCAAAAATCTCATGTTCAAATAATTCCATGTATGTTATGGAAATTGACTAGGTTCGAAAATATACGAGGTGTTACATTCTTCCCCCCTTAGAAACATTCGTCCTCAAATGTTAGTAGCATTGTCTCATCGTAACAACTGTAATTCTAGGATCATTCTTTGTGTTATCATACATACACATAATGCTCATAGATAATTACTTACAAAAAATACAAGTACCTTAGATTTCATCATTTCTTCGGTTTCCCATGTGATTCCTTCTACGTGCTAATTTCTTCCATAGTGTCCTTACGGAAGCTACTTCTTTATGTCTCATTGCTTTCGTTTGTCAATCCAGAATAACAATAAGTAACATTAAGTACCCTTTTCACATGTGAGATACCCAATTTGCCCGCATCTTTGGACTCCTCCTCTTTCTTTCCAAATCTCATTATCTTTCTCCATTGATGACATTATCTAAAATACCTAATCACCCATGGCACATTTCCATTCTTTTCTTCGAATATCGGCATGCAATTTGTATCGACCTTGGACCATGTGTAGTTGTAGTTGTATCACCTTCACCTTTTGTATAACTTGGTGAACAAAATCTAACCCGTGTAAAGTAAATTTCATTAGTTGTAACCCATCCAATTGATGATCTATATATTTTTTTCCTTTTTCATATAACACTTCGTAAGGTGCCTTTTGATGCTTTTACTGTAAACAATTTCAATGAACGGTAGGTGTTCATCCCAACTACCTTTAAAGTCCAATGTACAAACTCGTGGCATAACTGTAAATGTTCATATAATACGTTCTGTTTGCCCATCCATCTGAGGATGACAAGCCGTACTTATATCTACCTGTGTGCCTATGATTTAGTGAAAAGACTCCTGACACTGTGCAATAAATTGAGCTCTATTGTAGGATATAATAGTGAGTGGAATCCCATGTAATTGTACTATTTATTTAACATACAACTTTGTATAATGTTCAGCTTTATCGGGGGTCCTAACTAGTAGGAAATACGCTGGCTCGGTGAGCCTGTCAACTATTACCCATATGGAATCAACTTTTGCAGTGTACGAGGTAACCCTGTGATTAAATCTACGTCACTCATGTTCCACTTCCAATCTGAAAGGGTAATACATTGCATCAAACATACAGACCTCTGATGCCATACTGTTAATCTATGACTGCTTGGACATTGAGCTATAAGTTTTACAATGTGCTTCTCATGTAACCTTACTAAGACATCTTTGCTAAACCATGGTATATTTTGGTTACTTCCGAATGAATAAAATACTGTGAACGATGTTCTTCTGTCATAATTCATTTCCTTAACTCGTCTATACACAATATACACAGTTTACATTGGCGTTCAAACACTTCCCCTTGTGTTTGTTCAAATATCTTTGTCGCACTCTGTTGTACATTCTTTTTCAATTGAACTAAAACTATAACTTACATATTGATTTCCCCTTTATTTCAGATGTCAATGAAAATCCCGCCATATTTGACACTATAATTCTTTCATCAGGAGTTCCCAGAAAACAAAAACCCCTATTGATTCATTGATATAGATTTCGTAACTATACCTTTCTTTTCCGTGAGCTGGCCCTTCATACTTTCTACTGCCTTGCAACTTAATGTATCACTATCCCATTGCTTTTTCCAAATGACACCAGATACCATTGTCCTAATCTTTTAATAGTTCAAGCCACCTTTACTACCTCAGATTTAAGTCCTTCAGCTTTAAATATTGTACAATTTCTTATACACAGTGTATATGTCAGCATGAATCCCTTACAAATAGTGACATCATAACTGTAGCAATATCGCGACTGCTAGTTCAGGGTCATGTGTTTGGTAATAATTTGTTTCCTCATGTGGCCACAATTGTCGTGATGCATATGCTATTACTTTACCATGCTACATCAATGTACATCCGAGGCCAACCCCGAAAGCATTACCATACATTGCATAATATTTTTATGCCTTCGGAAGGCACTTACAATTGGTGTGAAAGTTACTTTATCTTTCAACTCTTGGAAACTTTTGTACACTTTGCTCACATGCATCATTTTATTGGAACTTGATTGCCTTGTGTATAAGCTTTGTTAAGGGTGTAGGGATAGAAGAAGATCCTTCAACAATTCTCCTATAATAATCAACCAACCCAAGAAAATGATGGATCTCTGTAAGCATCGTAGGCCTTAGACAATTGTTCACCATTTCTATCTTTTGTGTAACAACCTTTATCTCTTCATCCTATACAATGTATGGTCCTCTTGTGATTTTGAATACCATCACCCAACATGGTCACACACACCCTGAAAAGTGTTTTGAACACCCTATACATTTCACCCATAACAACTATAGGTGCTTTCACTAGCCCACTTGACATACTAGGAATTCATAATAACCATACCATTGTTGTAATGTTGTCTTGGGTATATCATCCTCATTCTTTTTTTTTTTTTTTTTTTTTTTTCGTAGTCATTCGTTTCATCCTTTCATCATTCACTTCATCATTTTTTTTCCTGTAACTACTCAAACAAATTATCAACTCTGGGGAGGGAATATTTATTCATAATTGTCAGCTTATTTAGTTGCTGATACTCAACACACATTCTCAACGTACTATCTTCCTTGTGTACACTTAACACCAGTGCACAAGGGAACATACTAAGTCTTATGAATCCTTGTTCATCACGTCTTTTAACATTTTTTTTTTGTACAATTCCCATAACTTATATATGAAATAGGCTAAGTATCTTATGTCACAGTAATACCAGCTCATGCATCGAGGAATTCATTTACCACCAGAATTGATTGCAGAGTTGGTGGCTTCACATCAGTATTTTTCACTCTTACCAAGTGACATGTATATCCCTTAGAGTATCCGTTTACTTGCTTTATTATGGGGAACAACTTTTTCCTCATAGTGCCCCCACATTTCCCTGGCCATTCAAAACATTCTTTTGGGAAGAACGACGATATAACTTCTTATTTCAGCAATCTACTATGGCAAAATCCCTTTATCATATCAAAATCCACTATTTCCAGCTCAATAAGATCAACCAGTGTCTCATGACCACAAACAATTTCTATGCACTTAAGATATATTCTTTTAACTATCACAGATTCACCACCGACTGATGTGTAGACTTCAAGTGATATAACTCGTAATTCTGGTGCCCGTTTAAATTTTCAACAATTAATGAAATAACATAGGCAATTGTCAAATATGGGTCAATCAATACGGGTACGGTACCTGTAACTAGCTCAAGAAAAGCCTCATGTTGTGGCCCAACATACCACTCCAATAACAAACTTTCAACCCAAACCGACATATTCTTTTCTAGTGCCCCTGAGCTTTCATTATCCGTGCAAAGAGCCTGTATTCTGACTATAGCAATATGTTTTTTTTTTGTTTTCAAGATCACAATGGTACAATCCATCTGCCCCTATACCGATGCATTTTATCGGTCATAATGGTTACCACTTTTGGAGTATACCTAACCACAGAATTAAATCGAAGATTGTACTTTCTGGCACTCATAGTTCTTTAGCAATTCTTTAGCAATTGATCCACATAAGCTTTTCGGACCTCATATGAGAGGTACTAATCAAGGAATACCGTTTTACATTCCTCCCAACTAGATGGAAATACATCAATACACAGTCACATGTATAACATCTAGAGCCTTTTTGATTTAGTCTATAACGTCCTGTGGGTCTTCATTCAGATCCGACCCGATGAACATATCATTACTCATCATCGGTCCAGCTTGCCCATAACATTATACAACAACTCTCTGAGTCAACATATACTCTCCATTGCTTAATTCCCGTTCGATGGCTTTTATAGGTGGTTCTGTGGATATTTCTCTACTTTTTGGCTAAGAAAACCCGTATAACAAATTCCATGTCAACCCCACCTTGACTAGCTAGGTCAGGTGGTCATTTACTCATTTCTTCCTCGGCAGGCATATCAACCTGCTTACCATTGCCCTTATCTTATCGGATGATCAGTTTTTGACTATGCAAAAGAAAATAAATGTCGATGCATACATATACATCCACCTACAATTTTGGCTCTATTGCACGATCTAGAAGTGAAGAAGTGAAACAACTCCTAAATGTACCGTAGCCTCCTACTTATAAATGTGGCACGCAACATATCGATAAGTAAGACTCTACTTGGACACGGCTTTGTAAACACCTTTAGGACGACCGGCTCTGATACCATTCTTGTCACATCCCGAATCCCAACGAGGCGTGATTGGCACCCGAAGCCGATAAGGCCCGAGAGAACCAAGCTATGCTTCTATACATTCATATGCATGCCATAGGAACACCACTATCACACAAGAGCATGAACGACTAAAATTGGAAATTATGGAACATGTGACATATATCTTGGTCGTTGAGGCCATCAATACAAGACTCCATGTGACATCGTATCTACATACACCCACATACGTCTACAAAAGCCTCTAACAAATGCATTGACCAATGCCAACTGAATGTCGGGACAAGTCCCCGCTTTATACAACATGAATACCACCAAAACACATATATCATTGTGACTCGAAGAAGCCCCGAAGTAGCTGGAGCTCACCAAAGAATTTGCACACAACTGATAACCTACAGGGGAGGTCTGCTGGTACCTACGCCTGCAACATTTAAAGTATGTTCCCCAAAAGGGGTCTGTACGGAAAAAGTACTGAGTATGTAAGGCTTAAATGAAACTGTACAATACACGAATATTTCAATGACCACAATTGCATATGAATACTCAATATGAATAAGTCACCATTTGCATTTTGGAAACCATGTGTATTACTTTCATTGCTTTCTTTGCATTCTTTACTTCAATGCTTGTTTGTCAATACAAGTGTCACAATGTACCCGAGCCCCTACTGATCAGTGTGTCTTTACATGACTTATCATCATGTTGGGATCGGGTCGAGCTAGGCTTATGCCCCTACACCTGCCACCTATAAATCAATGCATTGGGATCGAGTCAAGCTAGGCTTATACCCCTAGACTTGCCACCCATAAATCACTGCATCGGGATCGAGTCGAGCTAGGCTTATGCCCCTAGACTTGCCACCCATAAATCAATACATCGGGATCGAGTCGAGCTAGGCTTATACCCCTAGACTTTCCACCCATACTTGATCATTGACCACATTTGCATTACTTTATTCATTACTTTGATATTGATACTTTGAAGTTGGTACAATGATAGTTATAACATCACTTTGAACTTTGGTACATAACATTGTTGGAACCATGGAATCTTGATAAATAATCAATGTATATGAGACATGTGAATGGCAATTGATAAAAGCATACAAAACATGTGTAGAAGCATAATTGGAACCCGAAAATAGGATACCCTTAGCTTATGAGAGATTGACACTTTTGTAGCTCTAACATTGTTGGAAGCTTTGGAATAATAACCAATGAGTAAGAGACATGTAACTAACCATAATTGGAACTTGAAACATTAAACAATGACTATGAACCATGAAAATCACCATTGACCCTATAAGGAATATGATAATGATATGGCAACTTGAATTGAAATACCTTTGAACATTTTGAAATGAAATAAGTATCATATAATCATGGACAACATGCTGCAGAAGGATACAAAAGAGTAACCTTACATACCTTCACTTCCAAGTATGAATACACAAGCCTATGTATGAACACAATAGTCCAGCTTCTTCCTTACGTCTTACTCTACAATACAAGTTCATACCGGAACTTACATTAGCAACTAGTCACTAGATAAGCGCACAAGATAAAAATGAACTATGTGGCTACCATATAATGTCATTTCACACCCTCACCATACAATCCACTGCATTTTCATATCAACCACACCATCACATTACACACATTGACCAAAATATCATACATTGATAGCATTTCACACCTACTTACCCTTTACACATTTCTCTTTATCATTCCGTCGTAGTTATTCCTTTATAACAACATATAAACAACCATACATACTTAACATAGTCCAACACACCTCCATAGGACACTTTAAAATCGTTTAAAATGACATTACAAGTTGATAATTACATCCATGAAGGGTATAGGGGTTCCGGGGGGCCAAAGGGATGCAAAAACAAGCAATTTGGAGTTCTGGGCCGATATGCTAAGCCACATGCACCCGAAGTTAGATGACTTGCATACGCAGGTGACCTTTGGCAGTATCCAGAGGCACCTGCGCCCGCAGGTGCTTCGCCTGCGAGGGCGGGTGCCCATTTTGGTCCGAAATGGTCTTTTTGGGGTCTTTTTATGCAATGAATGGTCCATGATCATAACCAAACTTATTTTAACATATTTTTGATCCTATGAAACACCAAAATTCAGCCATAGTCTCACAACACACATAACTACAGCCAAAACTACATTTCACGGCCAATACGGCACCAAGACCACAACCAATTTCCCAATAACCATTCCAAATGTTATGCACAAGAATAAAACAAAGTAAGACCATAATCACATATAACATGTCAATATTTACTCCACCAAGTTCACTCTCTTCAAAACCACAAGTCCATAGTCAAGTTTACAAGACAAATCACCCTCCGATTTAGCAACATGTATCATTTCACTTATTGTGAACTTCTCAATATTCCACCAACATAAAAAACATAATATACACCATATATTACATATAAAATATATTAATCCATAATAATAAACACTTACCAAGACTTACCAATTGATGATCTTGGCCAAAAGGGTGACTTGGGGTTCTTGAGAGACAAGATGATAATGTTGGAAAATTCCAGAAAAAGTTATGAGAGTCCCAATGGTATAAAATCTGATTTTTTTCCTTTATATAATCATTCATGGCTCCCTTATCTTTTACTTGGCATTTAATGCCATGTTGATTTGGTCAAATGGACTAAAGTGGAAGAATGGGTCAAAATAAAACCCTTTTGGGCCATGTCTTTTATTTGATATTTGGGCCTCATTTAAGGGCCCAATGACACATGTTTTGTTTAATCCCAACAATTAAATGCATAATTCCTCAAAAATCTCATGTTCAAATAATTCCATGCATGTTATGGAAATTGACTAGGTTCGGAAATATACGGGGTGTTACAGAAGTGTTTCAGCCTCAAAAAGACAAAGAGCACTTACTTTTCAGTGGAGGCTTCGGTATAGTTACAGTTGTTGTCTCAGAGCATTTTTCCTATGGGAAATGTGACTGATGTGACTTTTCACCAAGCTGTGGTGGTGGACTGTTCTCTTTCAGGGATTGAAAAATGAGCTTAAGCCCTTGATCGAGACTAAACCACCACTTTGATAAAATTGAGCCTTCCCATGGTGAGTTGAGCGACCAACTTTATTTGAAAATCAAGCCTGGGAACCTGTTTTCTTGAATAACCTTGTTACAAGCTAAAACCCTTCTTCCTCATATCCCTCTCTTGAACCAAACCTTCTTGAAACGTCTAGGTGAGGTTAAAGACCAACTTAGGCTAAAAGCTTAAGTTGGGGGTGGAGGATACCTTGGGATTAGTGTGTAATTGGTAGTTCATGAATGTGGGGACCACTCAATTTCTCTTCCAATTGTCCTTGTATCTTTTGTAAACATATAAAACAAATTTGAGAAAAGGGTTGAAAACAATCAAAAGAAAAGTTGTAGTTTTTTCCTAGTTGTAAATATGCATAGTTATTTAAAGTTTGGAAGAATAGGAAGAGGAAGATAGCTTTAAAGTCTTGAAAAATTAGTCCGTGAAATGATGTAAGAAGCAAACCTTAGGAAAGTAAATTAAACGAGGTCTCTCTAGATGCTTTGACGAGGTAGAGTCACTATAACATTAACTTTCCTACCTTACCCATTACCTATGCTACAAGCTGAACTAAGACCTAGGTGATCGTCAAAGTCGCATGCTTGTATGTGGTGAAATAGAGATTATTGTCAAGCCTATGGTGCGACACTTATGTTCTTGATTATTTTTTGAGAGAGTGAATGATTCATGTTAGTCCCACGATTTGATGCTAAAGATGCCTTGAGGGAAGGGACTTCTTTATCTGAGGGAACTTTGTTGCTATGCTTAAGTATTCTTCAATATTGGTTGGGTCTATGAGCATATGCTTGGTAAGATTTAGCCAATGTTTGATGTTTGTTGTTCAAAAATTGAGAGAATTATCGGTGAAACTTGGGCGTTTTCAAACTCATGAGAGAAAAGTGTTTTCACAAACGAAGCGTGTGTCCAAGATCCTAAGCAGTACCATTTGTAGGCATTGTTGATTTTATTATGTGAGCATTGATTCACTCGAGGAAGATCAAAGTTTGAGTTGGGGGTGTTGATGAGTAGGTAAATTGCGACTCATTTAGCCTTAAAAGTTGTAAGAAATCAAGTCCTCAATGCCAATTTGAAGTGTTTTTAATGTTGTTTTGGTTTAATTTCATGGTGAAAGTTAAGAAGTATTGGAAATATCAAAAAAGAGTGAAAGAGAGCAAAAAGATGGAATATTTAAGCTAAACATGCATAAAAGCTATGCAAAGGACAATCAACGGATTGCTAATATGTCCTGTGCATTGCCAAAGAAAACCATCCATCTCCAAAAATGACAGTTCAGGCCAGGTTCAAAAGTAAACAAAAAATGATGGACAGTAATGTTTGGCGCATCGCCAAACTAATCGGCGAAACATATTTCCATGCTAAATGTGACAGATACCAACCACTAAAGCTCAAGATTGAAGGAAGATCATCGAGCCTTGGGCAATTTGGTGCATCTCCTATCCCATTGGTGACAAAAGTGTACTCAATCGAATTGTATACGGTGGCATTTTTGTAATTTTAAAGCCTGGTTTTGCTGAACCTAGTTAAGTCTTTTTGGTCATTTGAAACCCTATATTTTGTAAATTTTCTTAATCTTAATCTTGTACTCAAAGCCTAGTAATGAGATTAAATACTTTGTGCTTGGAATTTAGAGTTTTATGTGAAACATTTGTATTCTTTGGTGAATATGGAAGAAAAAATTGGTATAGTTCCTTTTTCTTGTATTATGAGTAGCTAATTTCCCAAACTTAGGGCTATGCATTCTTGAGTATTGATTGTTGTGTGGGTAGTGATTATTTACCTTTGTATTAGGTTGTATGTTATGATTTTTACAAAATCTCTATGTTTTAATTTATTGATTAAGGTTGCAAACTTGGTCGACGTTTTGATCTCTTATATTGCTTGAAAGAGAAGACAAGATTGATGAGATTTAGTTTAAAAAACTTGATTTACACTCATTTAAGTGGTGATACTAGGAATAGATTACCATTTTGAGGTTATTGGTTGTTTGTTAGCATACGCACTTAGGTGTTCAAAAAAAAGCTCATGTGATATTTGGTGGTGGACTGAGAAATTACAACCAATACCTAAACCATGCCTAATCAAAACTATCAATACAATCTTAGGGGTATTTTCACATCCATGACTCTTGAAATGATAATCCATTGTGATTTGTGTCCACCTTTCAAAATTGTGCCCATCTTTTAAAAAAATTACATTGGTTTAGATAAGCTAGTTAGGCTCTCATTTTTGTGAACTCCCGTATCTCATTTTGGATACTTCAATACCTCCCTTGATATATGGTATGAATGTGGTTCATCAATTAAGGAAGAGTTTTTTGAGTACTCGATTGAGTGTCGTGTGTGAGTTAGATTTTGACTTGATCCTATGTATTGAGTCCACCTAGAACTTGCCCAGTTGCTCTAATTCAAAAGCAAAAAGTGTCTAATATTGGAGAAATGATCTTAGGCCCTTGATCGAGACTAAACCACCAATTTTACCAAATTGAGACTTCCTATGGTGAGTTGAGTGACCAACTTTCTCCCAAAATTGAGCCTTGGAACCCGTTTTCTTGAATAACCTTGTTAGAAGCCAAAAACCTTTTTTCTTCATATCCCTCTCAAAGACCAAACCTTCTCAAAAAATCTAGGTGAGATTAAAGACCAACCTAGGCCAAAAGCTTATGTTGGGGGTGGAGGAGACCTTGGGATTAGTGTATAATTGGTAGTTCATGAATGTGGGGACCACATAATTTCTCTTCCAATTATCCTTGTATCCGTTGTAGTTATATAAAAAAATTAATAGAAAGGTTGAAAAAAATCAAAAGAAAAATTGTAGTTTGTTCGTAGGTGTAAATATGCATAGTTGTTTAAAGTTTTGAAGGATAGGAAGAGGAAGATAGCTTGAAAGTTTATAAAAATTGGTCCTTAAGGTGATGTAAGAATCAAACCTTGAGAAAATAGATTAAGCGATGTCTCTCTAGATGCTTTGAAAAGGTAGAGTCACTATAACCTTAATTTTCCCTACATTACCCATTGCCTACACTACCAGCCAAACTAATATCTAGGTGATCTTCGAAGTAGCATGCTTGTATGTGGTGAAATTGAGCTTATGGGCAAGCCTATAGTATGCCACTTGTGTTCTTGATCTTCTTTTTGTAGAGTGAGTGATTCGTGTTTATCCGATGATTTGATTCTAAACATACCTTGAGGGAAGAGACTTCTTTGTGTGAGGGCAATTGGTTGCTATGCTTGAGTATTCTTCAATCTTTATTGAAGTCTATGAGCATATGCTTGGCTTGGTAATATTTTGCCAACCTTTGATGCTTGTTGTTCATAAATTGAGAGGTTAATAAGTGAAACTTATCTATGTTTTTCAAACACATGAGGGCAAAGTGTTTTCACAAAAGAAATGTGTGTCTAAGCTCAAAAGCAATACCATTAGTAGGCATTGTTGATTTTATTGGATGAGTATTGATTTACTCAAGGATGAGCAAAGATTTAAGTTGGGAATGTGGATGAGTCGGCAAATTGTGACTCATTTAGACTAAAAAGCAGTAAGAAATCAAGTTTTCAATACAAATTTTAAGTGTTTTTAATGTGGTTTTGGTTTAATTTCAGGGTGAAGGTCAAAAAGTGGTTGAAATAGAAAAAAAGAGTGAAAGAAAGCAAAAAGAACGACTATTAGAGCAATAAATGCACATAAGTAACACAAAGGACAATCGGTGCAATACCTATATGTACTGCATATCGCCAAAGAAAGCCATTCCTGGTTCAAAAGTATATAAAAATGATGATGAACAGTAATATTTGGCATATCACCGAACTAATTGGTGAAGCAGATTTCCATCACTAAAAGTGACAGATGGCATGCACTGATGCTCAAGATTGAAGGCATATTGGCTAGCCTTAGGCAATTCGGCACATCGACGATCCACTCGATGACAAAAGTATGCTAAGCCGAATTGTATGCAGTGGCATTTCTGTAATTCTAAAGTCCAATTTTGCTGAAGCTAGTTAAGCCTTTTTAGCCATGCGAAACCCTATTTTTTGTCAATTTTCATAATCTTAAACTTGTAATCAAACCCTAGTTATGAGATTAACTACTTTGTTCTTGGAATTTAATGTTTTGTTGTGAAACATTAGGATTCTTTGGCAAATATGAAAGAAGAATTTGGTATAATTTCTTTTTCTTGCATTATGAGTAGCTAATTTCCCAAACTTAGGGGTATGCATTATTGAGTATTGATTGTTGTGTGGGTAGTGATTATTTACCTTTGGATTAGATTGTATGTTATGATTTTAGCAAAATTTCTATGTTTTAAATTATAGATTAAGGTTGCAAACTTAGTCTATGTTTGGATCTCGTGTATTGCTTCAAAGAGAAGACAAGGGTGATGAGATTTAGTTAACAAAACATGAGTTACACTCACTTAAGTGGTGAGTTATGAATAGATTACCATTTTGAGGTTACTGGTAGTTTGGTAGTGTAGACACTTAGGTGTTCGAAAGACGCTCATGTGAATTTCGTGGAGGATTGCAAAATTACCACCAATACCTAAAATCATGCTTAATCCTAACTATCAATCAAATTTTAGGGGTATTTTCACTTACCCATGCACATAATTATTCTCAAGAAGGCATAACCCCAAGTACTTCAATCTATTGATTGAATCATATAGCATTCATTTTGACGAACAAACATTGAATTTCTTAACTCAATACAAAATTGTTTCAAACAAACCCCCATTTTTACTTTATTGTTTGATTTTAGCATTGAGTGCCAACATAGTTGCTTGTGATACTTGAGAGAGAAGCTATTGCTCTTATTCCCTATGTATTAGACCCCGACTCTTGAGTTGGGTAAAAGTATTCCTAACGATCGCGTATATTCATTTCCAAGTGTATATGAGCATTATCATAAATGGTGTCATTATCGAGGAATGAAACATAGCGTTCATTCTTTTTAGAGTTATAAGTTACTTTGGTAAGCCGTAGTGTACACTTTACTTTATTTGTTGTTTTTGTCTTATTCAGGTGATAACCTAAGTCTTCATGGTACAATGAGTCAAAATGGCAACGACTCTGCTACCTTTGATGGACACCTGGGGGATGAATATCATCTATGGAATGCCGGTAGAGAAAGTACAATTCGTATTACTCCCGCAGAGAGTAATGGACTATTTCATGTCACTAGTCTAATGTTCCATTTACTTCAAATGAAGGGCTTATTTGGTGGTCAAGCTCACGAAGATGCCAACCTCCATTTAAGGAACTTTATAGATGTGTGTCTCCCATTAGACATTGGTCATATAATACAAGAGTCCATCCGATTGAGGCTCTTCCATTCTCATTGACGGGTGATACAGTATTGTCGTTGTGGGAATTACCCATGGGTTCTATAAATTCATGGGTTGAGTTGATGGAAGCGTTTCTAGACCGATTCTTTCCACCATCCCGTATGCTCTAATTGAGGGATGAAATCATAAACTTTCGGAAATTGAGTGGTGCGCCATTGCATGAAGTGTGGCAAAGGTTCAGTAAAATGTTGTTGCAATGCCCAAACTATGAGGTTTCGAATAAAATTCTCCTCTAAATATTCTATAGATCATTAGGTTAATTGAACACGATGGTATCCGATAATGCAGCCAGATGATATATAATTAAACCAACCTTTGGAGTTGCTTCAACGTTATTCGATCAAGTGACAAAACAAAGTCGAGCATGGCACACAAGAGATATCGAGGTGGACATAGGGGCTCCTCCGCATCCTTTGTGAGCCAAGAACAAAGTAACAAGGATAAGGAAAGAGACGAGAATATGGCTAATGTGATGGCATAATTGGACCTCCTCACTAAACATGTAATGGGATCAACTCCAAAAGCAGGAAATTTTGTTCTTGTTGAACCTATCGGGGGGGTCCCTACTTATCTATCAAATACAAGTAGGGAATCATGGTTGGAAAGAAAGGGACTGTGATTAGAAAGACCAGGATTGGATAGATAGTGATCGTGATAGAGATTGGAGGGATAAAGAGAGAGATAGGTATCATGATTAGAGAGAAAAAGAGAATGACCAGGATATATACATCCTTTTACATGAACGGGCTAAAGGTAAAGAAGCAACCTCTGTTTCCCTAGAGAAATATAAGAATAAACATGTGCTAGCTCGTATCCTTATGAGGGTTGAAGGAAGTGACATGATGTTAAGGGAAATGAAGAGCAACTTATTGCAACTCAATCAAATGGTCACTTCACACCGAGCCTCAATCAAACAACTTGAAACCCAATTGGGTCAAATCTGCTCTCATTTAAATGAAAGGTGAAAATGAGGTCTTCCTCGTGATATGGTAGCAAACCCAAAAAATGCGGCTCATATCATGGTAATTTTCACTAGGAGTGGTAGAAATCTTGGGAATGATGTTGAAAATCTTGATGAAGATCCTAATGAGATGGGTGTTGAAGAACAAGTGAGCAGAAAGAGAAAACAGCTTATAAGTCAAATGATAAAGTCCTTATTTCAAATGAATCGGGTATTGAGAAGCCAGGAGAAGTGAAAGAGAAGGTTGGAGGAGAATAAGTACCACAAGTGATTGATGATAATGTCTCAAAACTGGAGAAAAGTCCAATTTTTTCAAAATTGCAATTTAAAATACTTCGTCTATTTTCTCAAAGGCTTACAAAGAATGACGACGTCACAATATTCAAGAAATTTCTTGCAAACTTTAGCAACTTATCGATAAATATCCTATTGGTGGAAGCTTTGCTAGAAATGCCCGGGTATGAAAAATTTATGAAGGATTTGGTGACAAAAAATATTATAATGGATTTTGAAATGCTCGAAGTCTCTTATAATTATAATGTCATTATGTCTATCCATACGGTGGTTAAGAAGGAAGACACTAGTGCTTTACCCATTCCATGGACCATTGGGGTATATGAAGTTGGCAAGGAATTGTGTGATCTAGGGGCAAGCAAAAACTTGATACCCCTAGCCATCTTTAAGAAATTAGGTTTGGGATCCCCAAAGCCTACCATAATGCGACTTCTTATGGTTGATCGATCTATCAAATGTTTGGTGGTAATTCATTTTGACATTCTTGTTCAGGTTGATATGTTAATCTTTCCTGTAGATTTTGTGACTCTATATTGTGAGATCGACTATGAAGTTTAAATCATACTTGGTAGGATGCAAGCTTCTTTCTATCGGGGGAGCATTTGTTTATGTTGAATATGGAAAAATAAAGTTTTGGGTATACAATGAAGAGGTAACTTTTAATATGGGTAAGTCGAAGAAGCAACCAAAAACCTTGCAAGTAATATCGGTGATTGATGTGATAGATTATGAGGTAGCCAATGTGATGGAATTAGGTTTCATTAGTGATACATTAGCGGGAGTGTTATGGAACTATGGGAGTGATGACGCTAAAGAATATGATAATGTCGTGGCCTCTTCGAAAGGTATTGGTTCTTTCACCAAAAATCCATGCAAGCTTGATCTTGGTTTGAAGAATTGGGAGAGTCCTCCCGCTAAACCCGAAATTATAAATCCACCAAAACTTAAGCTCAAACCTTTACTACTGCACCTACATAATATATACTTTGGGGAGGGAAACACCTTACCCATTATCATATTCAAGCCATTGATTGGACCTTAACCGATATTATTAGGATAACACCCGGTATTTGTAACCATAAGATAATGTTGGAACCCATTACAAACCATGTATTAAGCATCAATGGAGGTTGAATCCTCCCATATAATAAGTTGTGAAAAAAGAGATAATCAGGTGGTTAGATACGGGTGTTGTGTATCGAATCTTAGATAGCATACGTGTAAGCACGACTTAATTTGTTCCCAATAAAGGTGGTATCACGGTGGTCCCAAACGAGAACAATGATCTTATACGCATCCATTTAGTCACGGGTTAGAGCGTGAGTATTGATTATGTAAAGTTGAACTCATGGACGGAAAAAGACCCCTTCCTTATGTAACACCCCATACATTTCCGAACCTATGAGACTACCTTAACATTTATGAAATTATTTAAACTTGATGTGGTTGGAGTATTACCCATTAGTTTTAGTGGGTTGGATTAGTCTTGTGCTAATGGGCTCAATTTAAGGCCCAATAATTAAGCAAAAGACATGGCCCAAATGGGAAAATGACCCATTCTACCTTTGACCAAGTAAACCCTCAATTATTGACCCAATTTTGTATAAGTATGATAATTAAGGGACTATAAAAGTCAACAAAAATCAGATTTTATTCATTAAGACACATATGCAATTTTTAGATTTTTCCACAACATTCTCTCTTCTCACAAACCCTAAGCAACTATTCCCTTTGGACAAGATCACCTCTTTGAAAGCTTTGGTAAGTGTTTAATATTATAATTTAATATATTATATGCATGATAGGGTGTATAAATCATGTTGGTTATGTTGGCAAAGTGTTGAGCAGTCCACTATGTGTGAAACAGTCTACTTTTGCTTAATCGGTAAAGGGTTTTGCCTTCTAAACTTTAAAATGGACTTGAGGTCTTGAAGAAAGTGAATATGAAGGATTAAATGTCAACATTTATGATGTTTTTAAGTCCCTAAATTGAATTCTCTTTGTGTATAACATTTGGAATGGTTGTTGTGAAACTTGGGCATGGAATTGGTGGTGTAATGAAAGGAGGATGTAGTTTGGTGATGTTTATGTGCGTTGTGAAACCATGATTGTTTGTTGGTATGAAATTTAACCTAAAATATGAAAACATAAGCTTACTTATGTCCATGAACCATTTATTACAAAAAAGGACCCAAAAGAGATCCATTTTGGCCGAACCGGGCATCCGCCTTCGCGGATGGGGCACCTACGGGTGCAGATGCCAATGCAGGTGGTCTTGTACAAGGTCAATGGGCACATGCATTTGCACCTCACCCACCTTCTGGTGTTGTTGGATTCGCAGGTCCCTCCAGAACTTTTTTTCAATTATTTTTGCTGCTTTGTGACCCCCCAAGGCCCCTATACCCTTCTTGGATGCAATTATCAACTTATGGTACCCTTTGAATGGCTTTAAGGGGTCGTTCGGAGGCATATTGAATTATATTAATTATTTATTATTCTTAATGTGTAATTGTGAAAGGTATTTAAGTGGCTTGATGGAGTACATGTGACGTGGTGTTAATGAGGAAGTGTAAAGTATAAACTTGATGTGAAATGACGTTTTATGGAAGCCATGTAGCTCATTGTCGTCTTATTCACTTGTAATGTAGTTAGTTGTTAACGTGAGCTCCGTTATGTAGTATTGTAGAGTAACACGTAAGGAAGGAGCTGCACTATTTTATTCACATATAGGATTATTGTAACACTCCGTTCCTTCCTAACCCTACTTGACGGCATTGAATAATGTTTACTTAGGTGTCGAGAGCTACAAACATGTATTTGGTAATGTTAAGGATGAGAAAATTGAAATTTGGCCACATACATGTGATTAGATTTTCGTAGGAAGTATTGTGTGACTTCGTGGAACATTTGTGGGGTTAAAAATGAGGGTTGGAGGACCTCCAAATAAAGGATATTAAGGGTAGGAAGTAAGTTAAAGAATAGAACTTGAAGTATCTAACCAAACCCGCGAAGAAAAGCCGAAAAATAGAATTTTCAAAAAAACTAAGGTTCAGGCGCGCCAGAGGGCGTGCTAGGCCACTCTGGGCAAAAAATTTTAGCCCAGAGGCAGCAAGCTGGCGCGCCCAAGGGCGTGCCAGGATGGGTTTTTCCACTTTTCAAAGTTGGAAATTTTTTTAAGTCCCAAGGGTGCCCGGGGACGTACCGGGCCAATTTTTGCCACGTTTCTTCTACAACCATGAGCATATACATGAAATGAGTAAAGTATTATATTGGTATTATAAAATTACTCGTGAACGAATTTGGCATCAAAATGGCAGTTTTACCCTTGGTGTCAAAATGATTCATACGTGGCTAGAATCACTTGTTTTTGGGATTGAGGCTACGGATATGAATAGAGAGAGTGGGAATATCATTGTAACGTGTATGAAATGATTTAAACATGATAAGTTATTGATTTTATTGGATTAAGTGAATTGGGCTCAAAAAGGGCCCAAAATGTGAAAGAAGACAGGGGCCAAAAATGGGTCAAATGACCCATTCTTGCCTTGACCTTATAGAACACAACATTTAATGCCATAGAGTGGCTAAGGATGGACTTAACGGATTATAAAAAGGACCAAAAATCTGATTTTTATTCATTGGCAATTCTCATGCTTTCTAGATATTTCTCAGCCATTTTTCTCTCAAAACCCTAAGAACTCAAAGCCAACTTTTGGAGCAAGATCATCATTTTTCAAGCTTGGGTAAGTGATTATTGTTATGTATTAATAGATTATATGCATGGGAGAGTATGTAAATCATGTTGGTTATGCTTGGAAGTGTTGAACATGATGCTTTGTGTTTTTGGTAAAAGATTTGTGATCCATGGGATTTAAGCTTGAAATATGACTTGTGACTTTGATAAAGAGCATGGTATGGATAAAATATGAACATGTATGGTGTGATTTTGTTATTAAATTTGTTATTTTCATATAAGTGTAAATTATGGGATTTTGGCCGATATGTGATATGAGGTGTATTAAGGTGACTTGATGGATTATTTGTGATATGGTATGGATGAGAAAGTGTAAAGGAGAAGTTTTGTGGTGAAATGTTGTTGATTATCATGTATTGGTCAATGTATGGAATATTGTGAGAATTATTGGTATGATGATTTCGTCAATGGTATTGTCAAGAGGGAAATGACATTTTAAAGGCAAACATGTAGCTCATTGACGTTATATGCATTTGTAACATAGTTGGTGGTTAATGTAAATTCTATTATATAATTGTGTTGTAGAGTGAAACATAAAGAAGGAGCGGGACTATTGTATGCACATCTAATATTTTATATTCGTATTGAGGATACAAGGAATGTAAGGTTACTCTGTCCGTATCTTTCTGTGGCAAATAGTATTCACATTGACATTACGCTTGTCCTATTCCGAAATGTGCTAAGGTATCCTATATCCAGTTATCAATGGTCATTATCACTAGTAGACCTCCACAGTAGGTTGACAGTTAATTGCAGATCTTTGGTGAGCCCCAGTTGCTTCGGGACTTTTCGAGTCACAGTTGTACATTTGTTTTGATGTTGTAAACTTTGTATAAAGCGGGGACTTATCCCGACTTTTAGTTGGTCTTGTAGATGCATCTGTTAGAGGCTTTTGTAGACATATGTGGGTATATGAATGAAAGATATGTATGTCCACTTCGACTTGATGGCCCTAACGGCCAAGTTTCGTACAATTTCAAACATTGTACATGTTTTCCATGACTTCCGCCATTGGCATTTTATATTTTATCTTTTACATGAAATATTATGCTATTCATAAAGAGACATGCGTATGAAAGGACATGAGCAAAGATTGGTTCTCTCAGGCCTTATCGGCTCCGGGTGTAATTCCGCCTCAATGGGATTTGGGGCGTGACAAAAGTGGTATCAGAGCAGGTCATCCTAAGGGTGTCTACAAAGCCGTGTCTGTGTAGAGTCTTGCTTATGGATGTGTTGTGCACCACATTTATAAGTAGGAGGCTATGGGATGTTTAGGATGTTGTTTCCTTTCTTCACTTCTAGATCGTACAATAGAGCCAATGTGGTAAGCGGAATCGTATCTAACCATTGGAATTGATTTTCTTGTGTATAGTAAAAATGCTGATGACGAGAAGAGGTGGAGGAAAAGGTAAGCAGGTAGATATGTCTGCCGGTGAAGGAATGAGTAAATCACCATTTGACCAAGCTAGTCAAGGTGGAGCTGGCATTGAAATTATATCGTGGTCTTCTTCTACTTTTCCAGCTCCAGAAGAGCCAAGAGGTAGAGAAGTACTTGCAGAACCACCTATGAATGCCACTGATCAGGATTTAAGAAATGCAGTACATATGTTGACTCAGTTAGTGGCTGCACAAGTACAAGGACGAATTGGTCCAATGGTAAATATCGATGACGCAACTAGAGCAGCTAGTCGGTGTACACAGGACTTTCTAAAATTAGACCCTCCCATATTCACAGGGTCAGATCTGAAAGCAGATCCACAGGATTTTGTGGACCAAGTTCAAAGAGCACTAGAGGTGATGCACATAACAGGTGTAGAAACAGTTGAGCTAGAAGCTTATAGATTGAAGTGCGAGGCTATCTTGTGGTATGAGGACTAGAAAAGATCAAGGGGTATTGATGCACTCCCAGCTGGTTGGGAAGAATTTAAAATGGCATTCCTTGAGCATTACCTCCCATATGAGATTCGGGAGGCACGTGCAGACCAATTTCTCAATTTGCGTTAAGGAAATATGAATTTTAGAGAATACAGTTTGCAGTTTAATTCCTTGGCTAGATATGCTCCAAATGTAGTGGCCACAATGGAAGATAGAGTCCATCGATATGTGGATAGACTGGAGCCATACTTGGTACGAGACTGTACTATTGCAGCATTGAACAGAGATATGGACATCGCCAGAATTCAGGCTTTCGCACAGAAAATAGAGGACCAAAGGCAAAGAAGAAGGATGCAGAAATCTGAGGAAGGGCCATCAAAAAGGGCTAGACCTATGGGGCAGTCTACGGCGTCCTAAGGAGAATCGAGGCCTCTGATGTTTTCTAGACCACCTAGACCATCACTCTCCTATTCCACAACAGGTACACACTCTCAATTCCGAGGGTTTAGAGGTAGCCAATCTGGACAGAGTAGTGGAATTCATGGATCACAGGCAACAAGATTATCTCGTCAGTTGTGCCAGCGCTGTGGGAGAGTTTATTCAGGAGAATGCCGATTTGATACGAATGTTTGCTTTTTGTGTAGTAGACCAGGACAAATGATGAGAGAGTACCCACAGAGGCTCATGGATAGTATGACACGACCTACAGGAGAAGCCGTTGTGGCATCGGCGGCTGGTGTACAGTCTGTTGGTCGTGGTAGAGGTGTCACAGGAGCAACTAGTTCCAGTGGAGCCCAAAATAGTACCTATGCTCTAGTGGACCGGCAGAATGCGGAGGCATTTCTTGAGGAAGATACAGGTATATTATCCATATTTTTGAATGATACATATACCCTATTGTATGTCACTTTATTGATTACTATAAAAGCTAATGGGACACTAGGGTCATCAGTTAAGTCAATTGACACATCTCCACCTGTTGGTGAATTTATTAGAGTCAAAGACACATATCGTAATGGTATAGTAGATGTTTGTGATCATAGATAATTAAGTATTCTTAAAAGTGTTACAAATGAAAGAGGTAATAGGATTTAAAAAGAAAGGGAAAATGGCCCTATACAGCGTGTCATGTGAAATTGCCGGAGATGTATAAGGGTCCCATTTCATATTGCTACCATTGTAAATGTATCAATTACGGAGGATCTCACTAGAAAGAGCTATCTATTATTATTCTAGATCGACAAGTGAAGGGGTTAAGAAGTGAGGACGTAACGTTCGTAAAAGTTTTTTGGAGAAATCAACAAGTCGAAGAGGTCACTTCGAAAGCTGCAGAAATGATGAAATCAAAGTATCCATATTTGTTTCAAATTGAAGGAAACGTCCACAGTGTAGAAGGGAGGAAAGAATAAGCAAGTATCTATGAGTGTATATGTATAGCGATGCTAATATAAGGATGCATGTGTTGTACATGAGACGATGTCGTTAACATTCGAGGACGAATGTTCTTAGGGGGGGAGAATGTAACACCCCGTACCTACCGAACCCTACTTGACGATGTTGAACAATGGTTACTTAGGTTTCGAGAGCCATAAGTATGAATTTTATAATGTTATTGATGAGATAATTGATATTGAGCCTAGTACATGGGATTAGACCTTTGTAGGAGGTGTAACACCCCATTCGTTTCCGAACCTAGTTAATTCACGTAACATTCATGGAAGTATTGAAACATGAGAGATTTATTGAATTATACATTAAAATTTGTGGGCTTAAGCCATTGGGCCAAATGAGGCCCAAAACAAGAGCAAAAGACTAGGCCCAATGGGGCAAAAATGATTCAATCTTCCCTTTTGACTAATCAACCATACAATTAATGCCAAGGATTGGATAAGAGAGACTTAAAGGGTCCTATATATATGAGGCAAAATCAGATTTTATTCCATTGTGACACCCATGCCTTTTTCTAGAATTCTCTCAATATTTCTTATTTCACACAGAGCTTCAAATTGGGCTATGTCAATGCTAAAGTGATAATTGTTGTTGTATGAGAATTCACACAATAGTAGGGACTGATCCCAATGACCCCAAAGTCAGCAACACATGCTCGAAGCATATTCTCAAAGCACCTGAATGGTCCTCTCAAATTGCTCGTCGGTCTGAGGATGAAATACAGTACTAAGATGAAGTTTTATGCCCAACTCCTCATGTAATTTATCCTTAAAGCAAGAAAGAACAAATATAGTACTAAAAAAGAAGAAATAATTTACGCTTATCAAAGCGGAGTTTATAAAGAAAGAGGTAACATGAGTAGTATAGACATGGAAATTTTGACAGTCATTTACGGTTTAAATAGTTTCAAAATTTATATTATAAATAAACCAGAAGTATTAATTAGGATAGACTGTGAAGCTATTGTTAAATTCCATGAAAGAATAAATGAGAAGACTAGTAGTAAATGAAGATGGTTAAATTTTATAGACGCTACTTCCATTTATACTCTTAAATTTGAACATGTTAAAGGCAAAGACAATGGATTAGCAAATAAATTAAGTCATTTAATGATACAAACTACTAACTAATTTCTTTTGCAGCATGAATACAAACAAAGGGAAAGCTACGGCTTCCACCTCAGAATCCAGTGTAGACAATTATTTAAAGATTTTATTAAGCAATACTCATTTTCGGCCACAGACTATGTTAAATACTTCTCAGACATTTGTTGACCAGACAATAGAGAGAATACATTTTGGAAGACAAAATTTAATTTATTATCCAGAATCAAATTTCAGCTTCAAGACAAGGCCCGAAGCACGGGTAGACAGAAATCAGAAGTGCTTGTTAGACAATTTATGGATTTCTTATAATAAGACTCCAAGGGATGTCAGCTATTTCTTAGCTGTTATGAATGCCCTGGCCCAATATTTTACAGACAAAAACCTAACTAACAAATTTAAACTTTATGTGATTATACAGGGCAAGACACTAGGCATATATCAGACATGGATATAGGTAATAGACACCATTAAAGGTTTTAAAGACCCTTTATATAAAGGTTTTAATAATTTTAATGAAGCTTTAGACTATGCTCGAGGAAATTTAGGACCAAACTTGTTATAGTCCCAGAACTCAGAAACCAGACAAATTTTCCTCAATATAATATTCAAAAAGACTCAAATAAAATTATTTTCTGCGATCATTGCAGCTCAATGACTGAAGGTTTTAAAAGACTAAATCATAAAAATGAACTTTTAGAAAAAGAAAGAGACAATCTACTTAGACAAAATATGATGTTACAAGAATATATAAGAAATTTAGAATTAAACCAGCAAAATACTGCTAAATCTTTTAAAGACTCTACCACACAAATCGATTTTCAGACACAAATGAGTTCTCCAACTCTACAAAAAATAGATCAGATGGGTGTACATTCTCCAGTGAATGTAGAAAGACCTATTGTATCAGGTAAAGGTACAGCTAGTCAGGTTCAAATGACAACCGGTAAGGACTCATCAAGCTCGTTGATGGCTAACACTTTGCCAAAAAGTGTAAGAAGACTCCCTGCAAGTTTTAATTTAGAAGCTTCAAGTTCAAAGACAAGGACGACAAAAATCAAAAGACAAAGTAAGACTAATGCAAAGACAATTGAAAACATTATTGGACAAACATTAATGAGACTTTTAAAAGATGTTACACCTAATGCGGCCAAAGAAGAAACCAAAAACATGATTAAACCAGAACCCAAAAAAGAAGACTCAGATGTGCCGAATTCAGACTCAGACTACAATCCAACAACGGAACAATTCGCACAAGACCCCAATGCAAGTGATGACTCAGGAATGGAATTTGATTCCGAAGCCTTGCACAATTTAGACACTGTTTGCTAAAGACATCAGCAATGACACCAGCTATTTCAGACTCTACTAACAGACGTAAGCAGTGACAATTTACAGCAGACAAGAAGCCTCAAATTTCAAAAAGAAAAAGAAGAAAGCGACAACCATTTCAATTATTTTCAACAAATTCAACAGACGCACAGTAACATGGGACCCACGACAGTGACCCAAGCTCAATAATTCAGATTCCTTCAACAAATTGAAAGAAATTTTGAAGTCCGCCTCTTACTTTCTCCTCTCTCTATATCCTTCATTTCATTCAGCAAGAAGTAAGAATCGATTGAGGCAATCGACCATCAGCAACCTTGAATATCAGAATATTCAACTAAATATTATAAAGCGTGAGCTATTGTAAAATATATATATAAAAAAATAATGTGAGTGTTTGTAAGTAAGAGTGTTGTGAGTATTTCCTTTCCAGTTCAGCCAGGAGCACCTCAGGGACTCTCGAAAGGGAACCCTCTCTCCTCTACATTATGTAAGTAGGTTATGGCTTGCTTAGAACTAGGTATTATTCCCCTTATGTATGTAAATTAGTTTTATGTACAACATGACGAATTATGTTAATATAATATCATGTTGAATTATTTTAATACCATGTTGATATAATGTTTTTAAGTTATGATCTATCATAGGTATACCCATAGTATATGGTTAGCTTCTTAAATGCTTAAATAACTCCCATGGATTAATCTGTAAATTCCTAGGATGATCCATAACTACCCCTAGTACATGGTTAGTCTGTTAGATTCTTAATGAACCCCGATGGATTAACCGGTAAAACCTAGGATGTTGAAGTCTGTTATGGCCAGAGAGCTGCAGGACAGTGTTTTCCAGGGTGCTTCTGCGATTAAAGAAGCGGTTCTTAAGTAACAAATTTAAGAGAAAGAGATGAAAAGGGTACTGTTATGGATAGGCTAAAATAATTAGCATGTTTCGGGGTGTGATTAAACAAACAATTTTTAAGCATAAGTTTAAGAAGAAGATATGAACAGGGTATGACTATGGATAGTTAAAAAATAAAAATAAAAAAATTTCGGGGAATATACTTAGAATTCTACGAAAAATATACCTAACTACATAAGTAGATACAGGAGGAGGAAGTACCGAGTAGGATGTTTACAACCATACGAACACACCCTCTTCAAATCAATCAACTCCAACAACCTGCAAATAATATAGAAACCATTAATCATCCTTCATTTTGAAAAACAGTTAAAATCTAAGCGTTAAAAATTTTGGTATCAGAGCAAGAAGTTTCTAGGCCATAGTACATGAAAAAGGCAAAATTAGCTAAATATATAAAAGCTCTTAGATCATTTCTTTTAGATACTCCCTCCGTTTCAAAAAGAATGACCTAGTTTGACTTGGCATGGAATTTAAGAAAATAAAGAAGACTTTTGAATCTTGTGGTCCTAAATTAAAGTTATAGAAAATGTACCAAAATCCCCTTTAATCTTGTGGTCTCAAACATGCCATGTGGAAAGTTGGAATTAAAGTGTTGCCAAAAAAGGAAAGGGTCATTCTTTTTGAAACGGACTAAAAAGGAAAGTAGGTCATTCTTTTTGAAATGGAGGGAGTAATAAATTAATTTTGCAAGATTTAGAAAGACAATACGAAAGTCTAGACGAACCAACTTTAGAACTTTTTCTTCAAATTAAATATAGACAAAAGGCAATAAAGAAACTAACAAACAAACTTAGTTACTACCCTTTAGGATAGTCACAGTTAATGAAAAAATTGCATCTCACCAATCAATTAAAACTTTAAATAATCAACTATCAGTTCGAAAAGAGATTGTAGATACTTTAGAACAAGATAAGTTAGAATTAATAACTAGATATACTTATTATCAAAAAATATTTAAAGACCAAATAAAATAACAGGACTTACCTGTTGTACAACTCATAGATTTTGTAATTAGTAGTATTTGGGAATCGACACATCGTATAAACTATCAAGAAAGACAAATTACACAATTAAAACGTAGAATTAAATATTTTCCTTTAAGCTAAAAGAATTTTTTTATAAACAACTTAAAATTAATTATATGAGAAGACCTATTCGAAATACTCGAGACTATATACATTCAATAAGAAACTTAAAACTACTAACTTTAGAACTTCAAGTTTTATATTATAATCCAGAAGTAAAAGACGGTATAATTCAGAACGGTAGAATCCCTTATTGCATACTAGAAATTCATAAGAATAAGAAAAAATCAATAAATCATATTTTCTCAAGACTCATATACACTAACCCTCATACTGTCCGTAACTCCTACACTAGAGTTTTAAGAAGTTTAAATATAAATTTAAGTTTATGAAACAACATCTCTATACTAAAAACATTTCATACTGTTACAGAGAAATATACGATTTTCAACAGGACTTAAGACAAGAAATAATAATCAAAGAATCTTTACTAGATAATCAGAAAAATAAGTTAAGACGTATCGAAAAAGAAATTAGAGCTATAAAAGATTATATAAAATATTTAAAGAATAGAGTAAGATATTTTCCTTTAGGATAAGAATTTTATGCAACAATCCAATCGTAATATTAAGAAATACCGTAACAAATATAAAGAAATAAGTAAAAAATTACTTTTCATACAACAAGGTCAAAATTATATACATTTCTTAGAACAAAAAATAGTAGAAGTTATCACAAGGTTTAAAATATATCTAGAATTAGACATAGAAGTTCACTTAACCAAACAAATAACTGATTATTATCACTATATAAAGAAAGAAATTAATCAAGTTAAGACAGACATACATGCCCAAGAATACTTAATTCAAGCAATTGTAATCTCTTTATATGCGAAGAAATGATAATTATCATAATTATATAAATCATTACAATACTCAGATATACAATACTTATATTGAAGCAAAAAGACTAAAAGAATTAAGATCACAAATCGTTAACCAATTAACAAAATTTAATAAAGAAACAAATAAGAATTTTAGAAATATATCAGTAGAAACACATCATCGAAGGTGTGGAGAACGAAATAGAATCAAACTACAAATTAATAATATAAATAGAGATATTAGAAGTGAGATAAGTCATAGGTTACTTTTTAAAGAATATTTAGGTGATTGTCCATTAGGATAGACAATTAATGAGAACACATCCTTTTGCTAAACAAGTACAAGCTAATAATTTTATATATAATACTCAAGTAGTAAGATTAATTTACACAAAAAAGAAGCATAAAAATTTAGAACAATCTTTAAAGAAATTAAAAACTCTAAAGCTAAAAAATTATATATATATATATATATATATGATCAAATAAAATAAAATGAAAGTATTATTAAAGTGACATATATATATATATGTGTGTGTGTGTGTGTGTGTGTGTGTGTGTGTGTGTGTGTTTGTTGGTGTCCTATTTTTCGTCTTATTTTTTCAATTTATTCTAATTAGGATAACGTGCAGGTTGCTCTCCAACTTTTGGACTAGTGAGTACAAAAGTTCAATATTGGCAATCAAAGTCATACTTTAATTTCGTATATAGTGATTTCTTGTCCCAATTGATATTAGATGTAGGTGAAAATCATACTGATGGAGGTAATAGGTGTCTGTTGTGAGGTCAACTGTCAAATGATTGGATTGGGCTAAAATTGACAAACTTAAAATATGTTAGATTAATAAATAGTGAGTTATAAATACGCCAAATTTGTTTAAGCTGAGTGTAAAAATGAGTTGAGTGAAGACCGCCCTGCCTCCCCTACCCTACCCCAGATTTGCTAACTACAAAAGGCGCTTGACACACTTCGAATCTTGGCATAGGCATATCACCTCTGCCTTAATCTAATCGAGCAAACCCTTCAATATGAATATGATGGCAAATTCATTTTTAATAAATAAAACATATTTTAAAGAGGAAAGAAAGGTATAAGCCTCATGTTATGCCCAACCCTGAGAGTACTAAGCAAGACTTACACTTGATGCCTTAACTTTCCCTAGCAAACTACTAGCATGACATGATACTTGAGACATATGTGGATAAAGATGAGCATATTCATAAATTAAACCTTTAAGGAAAAAATTCCATTCATAAAATAATTTACTAATTAAAAAATAGTTTCCATTAATAAAATCAAAGTTTTCAAAATAAAAGGATGCTACGGTCAAATTGAAACATAGCATGAGGTGGACATCAACTTTAAACTGTCTATGAAGCCTCTACATAAATTAAGTAAGAATATTTACTGGAATAGGTCCCCGTATATCCATAACTAAAAAGTTAATAAATGACTACACCTACAAAAGCAATGAGAGTGTAATGACCTTCCCGGTCATTTCCTTTGTTTTCGTGTGTTCTCGGCGTTTAGAGCTTTTCTATAACTGTCCCAAGTTATTTATGACTTGCTGGGACTGACAGTTCGGCTCCCGGGCAGTTCGTTTGAGAATATTATTTAGACCGAGCATGTTGTAAAATATTAAATTAAATTAAAATTTGGTAAAATGACATAGTTAATTACCTTTTGAAAATATTTTTGAAATTTAAAAAATTCTTTAGTTATGATATATCTATACTATTTTATAATAGTTTTATAACCTATTAATAATTAAAGCGGAGATAGTGAATTTAAATATGTTAAAATAATATTTTTATTTTATAGAGGTTTTGTTAGAAATATTTTTTTATTAATTATGGTATATTTTGAGATTGGTATTGATGTTTGAGCTACATTTTGAGCTCAAATTGAGCGTTGCTAGTTGTGACAATTGATCACGGGGTGATTTGGGACGCTTTGACTATTTCAGTTTTGCGATTCCGCAAGCGGATCCCACGTGGGATTTTAGGACATTTTTTTGAACTAATGCAATATGGGTATCAATAGTCATGTTTTGACATGTAGTTTATTATTTTGGTAGCTTGGCAGCAGTCAGAGGCCTCTCGAAAGGGAAAGGCTCCTATTTAGCTGGTTTTCTTGGCAGGTTTGCGGCAGGCGTCCAGGTAGGCTAGGTTTACCTTCCTTTACACTTAGATTGAGCTTATGTGTGTTATATGTATGCTATTGTGCTGGTGTTTTGGGCTGTAATTATAAACTTGGTGGTGGTGGTTTGCTGTGATTTAGGCCTTCTAGGCCGGATAGGGCTATTCGGATATATTCCAGGCCTATTATCCTCGTGGTACACCACAGATAACCTATTTGGGGTCGGATCGTGTTGTTGTTGTTGCCAGTTTGGGAATGTTATTGTTGGACCTTAGTCCAGGCTTAGATAGACTTAGCCCAGACTTAGACAAGTATAACCAGACCTGGTTTTCGGGCCCCGGTAACGGGCCCCGTTACCCTTCTTGTCGACCTGTCAGAACTTTGACATCTTTTGACTTAGTTAAGCCCTATATGACCTGTTAGGGTTGTGACGGGATTGAGTCACCTCAATTATACCCGGTTGGCCTGTTTAGCCCTGTTAGTCCCTAATAGCACCGTATTTGACTGGGGCCCGCCTTTTTATGAATAATAATGTATACCTAGACTTATATATACATATTGTTTATAGTAGGTAGTAACCTAGAAGGACCCCGAGATTGACTTGTAGCATGTTGTGGAATTAGCTTCTGTACTTATATATTAGTATTGACTTGGGACTAGGGCGTTTCTCGTTTATCCAATATGATATGACATTTGATTCTGTTCTGGTTACTGGCTATGATGAGCTCCAGTTCGAGTTCGGCCACTGATTCAGATATGATGGGTACTGATTATTATGAGTTTCGATTCGAGTACGGCCACTGATTATTATTAGTTTTGGTTCGAGTACGGCATTTGGATATGATATGATTGGAGAGTTTTGGTACTGGGTACCGTGGTTATTGGATACTGATACATCTTCGAGACACTGATGACTATGCATTTACTTTTCTTGTATGTCCCACCGGTTTATGGGGGCCAGGCTGGGTTATTGTTTTCTTCCGTGTGCCTATCGGGTTTATGGGGGCCCAGATAGGTTATGTTTGACTTGTGTGTTTACTTACGCATTTATTACTCAATTATTCGGTATCACATTTATTTATTTTCCTAAGCATATCTAGATGCCTCGGCAATTACTTATGTATTTATCACTTATACCCCAGACTTAGCATGCCCCCCCCCCTGCGCACTTTAGTTTGCTTATATTATATTGAGCTCAGTCGGCCGATGATGCCTACTGAGTACCCGTTTCCCCGGTACTCAAATTGCACTTCTGCATCTTTTTCCCCGATGCAGATTTATGGATGATGTGACTCTTTTCTCAGCATGGACTCTAGGGCAGGGTGAGCTTACTGACGTCCGAGGAAGATCCTACTCCATCTTCTACTGTATAGTCTTTTGCTCTCGAGACTGTTGTACTTGTTATATATATATTTGGTTTCTGTCTTGTATTCTGGAAATGTCTAGTAGTGGCTCTTGTAACGACCTCACCAGGTCTTGGGAAGGGTTCTTGACTTTATAAACTATCCTCTTCCTACTCAGTCTTGGTATATATACATATTCTAATTCTGTCTTTAGCGTTATAACATGTTTATAAATATGGTTACTTCTACTTTTTCTCTATTTTATGAGATTCCGCCCGTTAGCCCATTGCTTATCGCTCCGGGCTAGGGTTTGACTTGCCTATTGGTGGGTTATGGTAGGTGCCATCATGACTCAAATATTGGGTCGTGACAGCTTGGTATCAGAGCCTAGGTTTTATAGGTAGTGTCGGTACATGGGCCAATGTTTAGTAGAGTCCTGTGGATTGGTGCGGAGACGCCTGTATCCTATCCTCGGGAGGCTATGGAAAATTCTTAGGGGAGTCTCTCATTTTCATTGACTTATGTCTGTGCTTTAAGTCTATGTTGGTTTCTGATCTTCATTTGGTTCACTCTTTACGTAGATGGCAAGGACGCATGATACGAGAATCTAGGGTCAGGACCCCGAGCCTGCGGCGAGGGCTCTTGTTAGAGGCCGAGGTCGACCCAGTGGTCGAGGGCAGGGTAGAGCAGTATCCCGAGGCCGAGATCATATTAGGGATCAATCACCCGATCCTGTTATAGCTCCAGATACTCCGCCGCCACAGCAGCCAGTGGGCCAGGGAGCAGTCCAGGCTCCACCTGGATTTATTGATGCTTCTTTACTCTGAGGTACATTACTTCAGTTGTTAGGGATAGTTGGAGGTCCGTCAGCTGAGGGAGCCCAACCAGCAGTACGGGGAGTTGGTGTTGGGGCGCAGCCTGTAGCTGCAGCACCCAGAGTTGAGATTCCGCCAGCACCGGTAGCTCCACAGCCGGTTATAGATCAGCCTGCTATGTCTGTCGATGAGCAGAACATGTTGGGGCATTTCTTAAGGTTAACTCTATCGAGATTTGCTGGTACTCTAGGTGAGGATGCATATGAGTTCTTGTCCAGCTGCGAGGATAGATTGATGAATTTGGGATTGGTACAGTCTCGTGGTGTTAATTTCGTTGCATATCAGTTTGATACTGCAGCGAGGAGATGGTGGAGGGGATATCTTGATTCCAGGCCAGCAGGATCTCCTCCGGATACCTGTACCCAGTTCTCTAAGATCTTCTTGGGAAAGTATATGCCTCGTACTATACGGGAGCGACTCAGGGATGAGTTCTCCAGATTGACTCAGGGTTCGTTATCTGTCGTCGAGTATGAGACGAGGTTTCATGATCTTTCTAGGCACGCTACTTCTATTTTGCCTGATGAGTATGAAAGAGTTCGATGTTTTGTCAGGGGACTGAGATTCCCACTCAGCAGGGCTATCCAGAGTTTAGTGACTTTAGGAAAGTCATTCGCAGAGATTACTGATCATGTGTACTCTATTGAGGAGATGGATAACGAGGCCCAAGGGGGCAGCGATAAGAGGCCTCGTGTTCAGGGTAGTTTCAGTGGGAGCCATAGTGGTTCGCAGTTCAGAGGTCGTGGTTTCAAGTTTCAGGGTAGGTACCCTCAGCAGCAGCAGCAGTCTTTTTAGTGACAGGGTCATCCTAGTAGGCTCGTACAGTCAGATTTGCAAATATCTAATAGGGGTCAGCCCACCTATAATGGTTCTGTTAGACAACCTCAGGGACGTGGTCAGTCCAGTTCATCGACTAGAGGGGGACATACCGGATCAGCCGGACCTTCTAGGCCGAGTAGGGAGCCAGGAGCATGCTATACTTATCGGGTTGTCGGTCATTTTGCGTGTGAGTGTCCTCAGCACATGGCGATTGAGCCTTCAGGTCAGATGGCACATCCCATCAGATCTATACCGCCAGCAGGTAGAGGTGGTCCACAGGGTTGTCAGGGTGGTCCCCAGGGTTCTCGAGATAGAGCGTAGGGATGTCGGACCGGTGGTCAGGTTGGTGCTAAGACTAGTGGTAGCCAGCATCAGTTGTATGCCGTGCCGGCTAGGCCGAAGGCTGAGGCTTCGGATGCAATGATTACAGGTAACATTTCCATATGCCATCAGTCAACTTCTGCATTATTTGATCCCGGATCCATGTTTTCTTATGTATCTACTTATTATGCACCATGGTTGGGTTTATGTTCTTAGTTATTATCTGTACCCTTACGTGTATCTACCCCCGTTGGTGATTTCTTAGTAGTGGATTGGGTATATAGATCATGTCTGGTGAATATTCAGGAGTTTGAGACTCAGGTTGATTTTATTGTATTGGCCATAGTAGACTTTGATGTGATTCTGGGCATGGACTGGTTGTCTTTTCATCCTGTAGTCTTGGATTGCTTTGCCAAGACCGTGACCTTAGCCATGCCTGGCGTACCCCCGGTGGTGTGGCAGGCATCTATTAGCCGCACACCGACAGGGATTATTTCATATGTTCGGGCTCGTAGATTGATGTCGAGGGGATGTGATTCATTCCTTGCTTATGTTCGGGATGCTAGTATTGAGATTCCATCGCTTGACTCCGTCCCTATTGTTAGTGAGTTTTCTGATGTATTCCCGACCGACCTACCTGGCCTTCCTCCTGAGCGTGATATAGAGTTCATTATTGACCTTGAGCCGGGCACCTGACCTATTTCTATAGCTCCTTATCGTATGGCTCCTGCTGAATTGAAAGAGTTGAGTACTCAGCTCCAAGACCTTCTGGGGAAGGGTTTTATCAGGCCGAGTGTGTCTCCGTGGGGTGCTCCAGTTCTATTTGTAAAGAAGAAGGATGGATCTATGCGCATGTGTATTGATTATAGGCAGTTGAATAAGGTAACTGTGAAGAATAAGTATCCTATGCCTCTTATCGATGATTTGTTTGATCAACTTTAGGGTGCAACGGTATTCTCAAAAATAGATTTGAGATCTGGATACCATCTTGAGAGTTAGGGCTGAGGACATCCCAAAGACAGCCTTCAGGACTCGATACGGCCATTATGAGTTCCTGGTGATGTCTTTTGGGTTGACTAATGCCCCAGCAGCTTTCATGGATTTGATGAATCGTGTATTCAGTCCATACTTAGACTCTTTTGTGATTGTGTTTATTGATGACATCTTGGTTTATTCAAAGAGTAGTGAGGAGCACGAGCAACATTTGATGATTGTGCTCCACACTTTGAGAGATCATCGGCTTTATGCCAAGTTCTCAGAGTGTGAGTTCTGGCTTGAGTCTGTAGCCTTCTAGGGGCATGTTGTATCCAGACACGGTATCATGGTAGACCTAGCCAAGATCGAATCTATTTGAGGTTGGGCTAGGCCCACGTCACCTACTGAAGTTCGCAGTTTTGTTGGGTTGGCAGGGTACTACAGGCGATTTGTTGAGGTCTTCTCATCTATTGCATCTCCTATGAACAGACTGACCAGGAAGGAGGTTCCATTTCAGTGGTCTGAGGATTATGAGGCGAGCTTTCTGAAGCTTAAGGATCGACTTACTTCTGCCCCTGTGTTAACTCTTCCAGTTGAGGACAAGGGTTTTATCGTGTATTGTGATGCGTCTCGTATTGGTTTGGGATGTGTTTTGATGCAGCAAGGTCATGTCATTGCTTATACATCGAGGCAGCTGAAGGTGCACGAGCGTAATTATCCCACTCATGATTTGGAGTTAGCAACAGTTGTGTTTGCACTACGAATTTGGAGACATTATCTCTACGGTGTTCATTGTGAAATCTTTACAGACCATCGCAGTCTTCAGCATATTATGACTCAGAGGGATCTTAATTCGAGGCAGCGCAGGTGGATTGAGTTGCTAAAGGACTATGATATCTCTATTCTCTATCATCCGGGTAAGGCGAATATGGTAGCAGACGCCTTGAGCTGGAAGACAGTGAGTATGGGTAGCTTAGCCTTCATTCCAGTCTCTCAGTGACTGTTGGATTTAGACATTCAGTCCTTAGCTAACTCGATGGTACGATTGGATATTTTTGACCCCGGAAGGGTTATCGCTTGTGTTGGTGCGAGATCTACTTTGCTGGAGAAGATTCAGAGTTGTCAGTTTGAGGATAGCGGTCTCCGTAGCATTCGAGATAAGATATTGAAGGGTAAGTCTGAGAGAGCTACCTTGGGTTCTAATAGTGTTTTGAGGTTTGACGACCGTATTTGTGTTCTGAGGGTTGGAGATTTGATTCAGTTGATTTTACACAAGGCGCACAACTCCAGGTATTCTATTCACCCTGGGACAGCTAAGATGTATCGGGATCTAAGGCAGCACTATTGGTGGAGCAGTATGCGGAGAGATATAACAGGGTTTGTAGCGCGATGCCTTTGTTGTCAGCAGGTAAAGGCCGAGCACCAGAGACCTAGTGGATTGCTTCAGCAGTTGCCCATTCCCGAGTGGAAATGGGAGCAGGTCACTATGGATTTTATTGTTGGATTGCCTCGCACCTTCTGTGGTTTTGATAGTATTTGGGTTATTGTAGATAGGTTGACTAAGTCTGCACACTTTATCCCTGTTCGAGTTTCCTATAGTGCTGAGAGATTAGCTCGTGTATATATTCAGGAGGTGGTTCGCCTACATGGAGTGCCAATATCTATTATCTCAGACCGAGGGTCTCAGTTTACCTCCAGTTTCTGGCAGACTTTCCAGGAAGAGTTGGGTACTCAGGTGGACCTTAGCACTGCATTTCACCCTCAAACCGACGGGCAGTCGGAGAGGACTATTCAGGTATTGGAGGATATGCTCCGTGCTTGTGTGTTAGACTTTGGGGGTCAATGGGATCAATTCTTACCTTTAGCCGAGTTCGCGTATAATAATAGCTTTCATTCCAGCATTCAAATGGCTCCTTTTGAGTCTTTATATGGTAGACGGTTTTGATCTCCAGTTGGCTGGTTCGAAACTTCAAAAGTCAGTCCTCGTGGCACAGATTTACTCCGAGAATCTTTAGACCGAGTTTGAGTGATTCAAGATAGGTTGCGGATAACTCAGAGTAGACAGAGGAGTTATGCTGACCGTAGACGTCGTCCTTTGAAATTCAGAGTGAGTGATAGGGTCTTCTTACGAGTATAGCCCATGAAGGGCGTGATGCGGTTTGGTAGGAAGGGTAAGCTTAGCCCCAGATATATTGGACCCTTTGAGATTTTGCGAACAATTGGAGAGATGGCTTATGTATTAGCTTTACCTCCGGCATTTTCAGCTATCCACCCAGTGTTTCATGTTTCTATGCTGCGACAATACAATTTGGATGAGTCGTATGTGCTTCAATGGGACTCGGTTCAGCTAGACGAGAAACTAGCATTTGTGGAGGAGCCTATGTCTATTTTAGCCAGGGATGTCAGACGGTTACGCTCCTGGGACATTCCAGTGGTTAAGGTACAATGGCGTCACCATCTGGTTGAGGAGGCAACTTGGGAGCTTGAACGTGACATGCGAGCCCAGTATCCCTACTTGTTCACGTCTTCAGGTATGTGCTTATTCTTGACTTTCGCGGACAAAAGTCCTTTTAGTAGTGGATATTGTAATGACCTTCCCGGTCATTTCCTTAGTTTTCATGTGTTCTCGGCGTTTAGAGCTTTTCTATAACTATCCCAAATTATTTATGACTTGCTGGGACTGACAGTTCGGCTCCCGGGCAGTTCGTTTGAGAATATTATTTAGACCGAGCACATTGTAAAATATTAAATTAAATTAAAATTTGGTAAAATGACATAGTTAATTACCTTTTGAAAATATTTTTGAAATTTATAAAATTCTTTAGTTATGATATATCTATACTGTTTTATAATAGTTTTATAACCTATTAATAATTAAAGCGGAGATAGTGAATTTAAATATGTTAAAATAATATTTTTATTTTATAGAGGTTTTGTTAGAAATAATTTTCTATTAATTATGGTATATTCAAAATATTGTATTTATTTTACCACGAACTACGCAATACCCGAATATATACAAAACGGATAGATGAAGTTGGTTATGGACACCTCACTCCACGTGGACAGTGGAGGGGTCCCTATTCATTAACATGGCATTGTGTCACCTTAATGATTATCCACTATGCGGTGCACATATATATATACACACCCATTCGGTGGACAAAATGTAAATTATTTACATTTTGTCCACTTTTTCCAATTACCTCTCACCATTATTGATTATTTAAGCTCAATTTTAAGCTATTCTGTTAAGGTTTGAGCATAGGGGTTTATATATATTTAGTTCGTGGACTCGTTCTCGTCGTTTCTACGGTACGTTTTCTTATTTTTACAGTAGTTTTCGTTTGCGATGGTATATTTTGGGATTGGTATTGATGTTTGAGCTACATTTTGAGCTCAAATTGAGCGGTGCTAGTTGTGACAATTTATCAAGGGGTGATTTGGGACGCTTTGACGGTTTCAATTTTGCGATTCCGCAAGCGGGCCCCACGTGGGATTTTAGGACATTTTTTTGAACTAATGCAATATGGGTATCAATAATCATGTTTTGACATGTAGTTTATTATTTTGGTAGCTTGGCAGCAGTCAGAGGCCTCTCGAAAGGGAAAGGCTCCTATTTAGCTGGTTTTCTTAGCAGGTTTGCGGCAGGCGTCCAGGTAGGCTAGGTTTACCTTCCTTTACACTTAGATTGAGCTTATGTGTGATATATGTATGCTATTGTGCTTGTGTTATGGGCTGTAATTATAAACTTGGTGGTGGTGGTTTGTTGTGATTTAGGCCATCTAGGTCGGATAGGGCTATTCGAATATATTCCAGGCCTATTATCCTCGTGGCACACCACAGATGACCTATTTGGGGTTGGATCGTGTTGTTGTTGTTGTTGCCAGTTTGGGAATGTTATTGTTGGACCTTAGTACAGGCTTAGATAGATTTATCCCAAACTTAGACAAGTATAACCAGACCTAGTTTTCGGGACCTGGTAACGGGCCCCGTTACCTTTCTTGTCGACCTGTCAGAACTTTGACATCTTTTGACTTAGTTAAGCCCTATATGACCTGTTAGGGTTGTGAAGGGATTGAGTCACCCCAATTATACCCGATTGGCTTGTTTAGCCCTTTTAGTCCCTGATAACACCGTATTTGACCGGGGTCGGCTAGTTTGACTTAGAGCACTGACCTGCCTTTTTATGAATAATAATGTATACCCAAACTTATATATACATATTATTTATAGTAGGTAGTAACCTAGAAGTACCCCAAGATTGACTTGTAGCATGTTGTGGAATTAGCTTCTGTACTTATATATTAGTGTTGACTTGGGACTAGGGCATTTCCCGTTTATCTAACATGATGTGACATTTGATTCTGTTCTGGTTACTGGCTATGATGAGTTTCGGTTCGAGTCCGGCCACTGATTCAGATATGATGGGTACTGATAATTATGAGTTTCGGTTCGAGTTCGGCCACTGATTATTATGAGTTCCGGTTCGAGTCCGACCACTGATTATTATGAGTTCCGGTTCGAGTACGGCATCTGGATATGATATGATTGGAGAGTTTTGGTACTGGGTACCATGGTTACTGGATACTGATACAGCTTCGAGACACTGATGACTATGCATTTACTTTTCTTGTGTGTCCCGCCGGTTTATGGGAGCCAGGCTGGGTTATTGTTTTCTTCCGTGTGCCTATCGGGTTTATAAGGGCCTAGATAGGTTATGTTTGACTTGTGTGTTTACTTACGCATTTATTTACTCAATTATTCGGTATCACATTTATTTATTTTCCTAAGCATATCTACACGCCTCGGCAATTACTTATGTATTTATCATTTATACCCCGGACTTAGCATGTCCCCCCCTGCACTTTAGTTTGCTTATATTATATTGAGCTCAGTCGGCCGATGATGCCTACTGAATACTCGTTGCCCCGGTACTCATACTGCACTTCTGCATCTTTTTCCCCGATACAGATCCAGGCACTAGTCGACGGTTTTGACGTGACTCTTTTCTCAGCATTGACTCTGGAGCAGGGTGAGCTTATTGACGTCTGAGGCAGATCCTACTCCTTCTTCTACTGTATAGTCTTTTGCTCTCGAGACTATTGTACTTGTTATATATATATTTGGTTTCTGTCTTGTATTCTGGATATGTCTATTAGTGGCTCTTGTATCGACCTCACCAAGTCTAGGGAAGGGTTCTTAACTTTATATACTGTCCTCTTCCTACTCAGTCTTGGTATATATACATATTCTGATTCTGTCTTTAGGGTTATAGCATGTTTATAAATATGGTTACTTCTACTTCTTCTCTATTTTATGAGATTCCGCCCGTTAGCCCGTTGCTTGTCGCTCCGGGCTAGGGTTTGGCTTGCCTATTGGTGGGTTACGGTAGGCGCCATCATGACTCAAATATTGGGTCGTGATAGAGAGGCTCACCAATAATTGAATGAGAAGAACCTAACATGTTTCTCGATCAGCCTGAGCATCTGAGTCTGCATTATTAAAAATAAAATATTACCGATACAAGGAACATAAGTACATATAGAATTGTATTGTATGTAATATGGCAGAAAAAAGTCTACAAGAGTTTAATATGGGCAATCAAAGTCATGCTTTTATTTCATATAGGGATTTTTTTCCCCCAGTTGATATTAGAAGTAGGTGAAAATTAATCACATTGATGGAGATAATAGATGTGTCTAGTGGTGTCGAATTCAAATTTGGCAGAAAGTGACAGAGTAAAAGTAGTTTAGATTAATATATAGATGGATTACTAAGCCATCCAAATTTACTTGGGCTAAAATCGAGTTGAGTAATAACCCGCTTAATTTGACAATTATAAGAAGGCACTTGTTTTACTCTGAGCCTTGGCCTGTATGGATCGACATCCAGTGCCTTAACCTAATCGGGCGAACTCTTCTACATGAACAAACCACTAGCATGACATGGGACTTATACATGGGGAAAAAAGTAAGGAAAATTTTCATTCATAAAGTAATTTACGAATTAAAAGAAATAAATTTCATAAGTAAAATTAGAGTTTTCAAAATATAAAGATGCTAAGGTCAAATCTGAAATATAGATTAGTATAGACATCAACTCTAAATTGTTTATGAAGCCTCTATATAATTTGAGTAACAATGTTTACTAGGACAGGGCCCCTCATACCCATAACTAGAAAGTTGGAACAAATGACTTTAGAGCAATGTGGGGCTCACCAATAACTGAATGAGTAGAATCCAATATGTTGTTCGATCATTCTAAGTACCTAATACTGCATTATTAAAAATGTAGTGTCTTCCAACAAAATAAACGTAAGTAGATATAAAGTTGTACTATATGTAATATGAACATAAAAAATAACCAAATTTAAAAAGGACAGATCAAGAAGTCATAATCATGTCATGTAACAATTAAGGAAGTTTAAAATATCATTAAGTTGATTATTGTTTTCATTTTTCATTAGCATTAAGTTCTTTATGGGAGTTTCTTCATTTAACTATTATAAATCCACCATGTGAGCACATGGTGTCTGATCTCAACTCGGTCAACTAAGTCATCTCAATCTTTCTGAGGTACAATATATATATATATATATATATATATACATAAAACATGTTTTACTAGCAAAGAATCCACAATATTCCACCTTGGGGCATCATAAAAGATTCGTCTAAACTGACAGAATAATCCACAACCTACATTGGCATACATAGTTTTTGGGAGTGAATGTTTTCTCGATTAGCAATATTATTTTGAATTCATTACTTGAAAGGTTAGATCAAAAACTCATGAATCATAATATCTTGAAAGCTTGTAAATCAAAGTTAGATCGAAAACTAATAAATCATGGTTTCTTTCCTATGCATGATGTTATAAAATTAATATGACTCTGTCACGACCCGATTTTGTGAGTCATGATGGCGCCTACCGTAACCCACCAATAGGTAAGCCAAACCCTAGCCCGGAGCGACAAGCAACGGGCTAACGGGCGGAATCTCATAAAATAGAGAAGAAGTAGAAGTAACCATATTTATAAACATGCTATAATGCTAAAGACAGAGTCAGAATATGTATATATGCCAAGACTGAGAAGGAAGAGGACAGTATATAAAGTCAAGAACCCTTCCCAAGACCTGGTAAGGTCGGTACAAGAGCCACTACTAGACATGTCAAAAAAAATAATAAGACCGAAACCAAATATATACAACAAGTACTACAGTCTCGAGAGCAAAAGACTATACAATAGAGATGGAGTAGGATCTGCCTCGGACGTCAGTAAGCTCACCCTGCTCCGGAGTAAGTACTGGAAAGAGAGTCACGTCAAAACCGTCGCCTAGTGCCCTGATCTGCATCGGGGAAAAAGATGCAGAAGTGCAGTATGAGTACCGGGGCAACGGGTACTCAGTAGGCATCATCGGCCGACTGAGCTCAATATAATATAAGCAAGCTAAAATGCGAGGGTGCATGCTAAGTCCGGGGTATAAATAATAAGTAAATACACTACTGCCGAGGCGTGTAGATATGCTCAGGAGATAAATAAATACGATACTGAGTAAAGAGTAAATAAATGCATAAGTAAGCACTCAAGTCAAACATAACCTATCTGGGCCCCCATAAACCCGATAGGCACACGAAAGAAAACAATAACCCAGCCTGGCCCCCATAAACCGGCGGGACACACAAGAATAGTAAATGCATAGTCACCAGTGTCTCGAAGCTGTATCAGTATCCAGAATAACCAACAAGGGTGCACCGGGCTTGAACCGGCACCAATGGGTAATAACAAGAGGCCAGACACCGGAATCGAACCGGACATAGTGGATAATAACAATAGGCCACATATATCATAACCGCCGGACTCGAACCGGAACTCAGTACCAAAACTCTCCAATCATATCATAACCAGATGCCGGACTCGAACCGAAACTCATAATAATCAGTGGCCAGACTCGAACCGAAACTCATCATAATCAGTAACCAAGTGACATAGTAGTGCCAGAATCCACACAAATACAAGTAAATGGGGACATACCAGCCCCAAAATAAACTCGAAACATAAGTAAAGGAGCTAACCCACCACGTACTACAAGTCAATCTCAGGATCCTTCCAGGTCAACTATCTACCATAAACAATATGTATATACAAGTCTGGGTATACATTCTAAGTCATGGCAAGGAGGTTCCGTATCCTAAATCAAACTAGCCGACCCCGGTCAAATACGGTGCTATTAGGGACTAACAAGGCTAAACAGGTCAAAAGGGCATAAATAGGGTAATTTAATACAAATTTTATCCTAAAATATCATCTCGGGGCTTAACTAAGCCTAATAAGGTTTAAAGCTAACTACACCGACTGTGAAGAGTAGCGAGGCCCACTACGGGGTCCCGGAACCAAGTCTGGGCTAAGGTTCCCCAAACCCCTACTAACAGCGGTACAACATTAACCAACCCTATAAAAGTAATAACTGGCACACCACGAGGATAACAGGCCCGAAACACATCCGAACAAGGCCCTAACCGGCCCAAAAGGCCTAATCATAGCAAGCCAATGCCAATCTACAACTACCAGCCCAAACACTAGCATAATAATATGCAAATACTATAAACAAACTCAGTCTAGGTATATGGTAAGCCTATCCTACCTGGACGCCGCCAAAGCTTGCTAAATAGGAGTCTTTCCCTTTCGAGAGACCTCCGATTGCTGCCACGCTAGCAAAATAATAAACTACATGTCAAAACATGAATTTTGATACCCATATTGCATTAGTTCAAAAAAATATCCAAACGGTCCATGTGGGGCCCACTTGCGGAATCGCAAAACCGAAACCGTCACAGCGTTCCAAATCACCCCATGACCAATAGTCACAACTAACACCGCTCAATTTGAGCTCAATATCTAGCTCAAATATCAACACCAATTCCAACAACCACCGTAACTAAAACTACCGTAAAAATAAGAAAACGTACCGTAGAAATGACGAGAACGAGTCCACGAACTCAAATATACCAACCCCTAACCTTGAATCTCTCTAGAAATGCCTAAAATTGAGCTTAAAGTACTTAAAAATAAAAATGGTGGAATATATGTAGAAGTTTGTAAATCATATAATGAAGTTCATAATTTGATATAAAATTATAGCAGTGATATGATATCGCCCGACACCAATTATGAGGTCTTTAAGCACCAATGGAAGTGCTTCCACATATGTATGATAGATTGGAGTACATGAAAAAGTGTGTTCATGAATAAAGTGGCCTTGAAGATCCTTAAAGAGTCATAATGAAGGATCTACAATGCCTGCATGGTCAAATTGGATCAAGACGAGAGCAAGAGGTGTGACAGGGAGATCTCAAAAGTGACCAACATTTAGATAACCACGATCAGTACCTTCAAGGGTGTTCAAAATAGTGCAAATGACGGCCCCATCCTATACATCAGATTCCAATTCGAGTGCCTTTGCATTTTCTAAAGCATTGTGACGTCTGTGTCATATTTGGACTTCTTTTCAAGGTTACTTTTGGACCTTATCTTTCAAATCCTCTTTTTAGGCTATGTTTGTAAGAGCTAAACTTTAAATAGATGTCTTAAATCATTTTTCATTCTTTAGATTCTTTGAGATTACATTTTCTTGTAGAAGGTGGATTCTCTATTTTAGCTTAGGTTAGGTTTAGTGTAATTTAGATTAGTTAATCGGGTGGATTCTCATTGATTGATCAAGAACTCCTTGCCTTGTTTTTCACTTAAGTTAGTCATTTGTGGATTTCAAGTTTCTTCTTTATTGGATTAATTTCATCTTGTAGTATTATTTGGGAGATGGTGGTAACCAATCCATTGTTGTGCATTTATAGTAAATAGTTGAATTTAACTCTTTTTTTTATTATTATTTCTCATCTCTTATTTCCCATCTATCTTAGTTTATTTTCATTTGAATTTGATTCGTTTGAGTCTCCTAATCGGAAACGTATTATTTGGTATCCGAGCATAGGCTAAAAGGTTGTTTCTACCATTCTTAATCCTACGTTCATAAATCTGAAAATTCAAAGTAGAAGTGTCAAATTTGGAAATCCAAAAAATAGTTAAATCGAGTTTTGTTTGAAGTTTCTAACATTAGGTTTGAGTTCTCTAGTGTTATAACTGTCGTGCCCCATTTACCTCGCAAAAAGTGGAATTCGACATGCCAACTCTTTTAGGATGTTTTAAAAGAGAAGAGTCGTCACCTAACGAACTAAGGGGAGTTAGGGCACTATTCTACTCCTAATTGCGAATATTTAATTATTAGCCTACGTCACCAGAAATTTGGGTAAGGATTCAAGTTACCTCAAAAGGAAGGTGTTAAGCACCTATCGAGGTCCACAAATATGGGTCCCGACCGAATTCATATTTTATGTGGGAAATTAGTGATAAAACATGAAATGTCAACTAATTAATTTAAAAATAGCCAAAGAGGTTAAACATATAAAATAAATTTTAAGTAAAAGAATAGCATGAGAAATAACTTACTAGAATATGATAATCTGTCACGACCCAAAAAGTGAGGTCATGATGGTACTTATCTCGGTAATAGCCTTGATAAGTAAGCCAAGTTCCCAACAGATACCATATCCGAATCTAAAATATACATAATTCTGTCTCCGAAGGAAATAAAGACATCAACATATAATAGGAGGTCTGAATTCAACTTTGAACATTCTAGAGCGTGCCAGTACCTCGAAATCTCCAACTCAGTATTTACGCACTCAGTCACCGCGTGTAGTACTCATACTCAGATCTGCACCAAAAGGGCATAGTAGGGGTGAGTTCGGTCCACTTGTACTCAGTAGGTATCATAGTCCGACTGAGCAAAGTAAAAACCAATACAAGTAAAGAATTATTATAAGCACATCACCTGCAAACAGAAAAGTTCCCAAATGGTTGCTCACACCTTCTACACTAACAATTCTAGTATATATCAATAAGGAACAAGTAGAAATAGATACATTTCAACCAAAAACAGAAAACTAAATACGTGCCAAGTATATGAAAACAACACAAAAATTCTTGTGCAATGCAATGCAATGAAGATGGATCATGGTGAATGTTTTTGAAAGTCATCGCATGACTTTATGTATACAACTACCAAGCCTCAGCGCTCCCAAGATAGGACCCATAGAGGGTTCGCAACCCGTATACTACAACCAATATCAACTTCCCTCTCTGGCTAGTGTTCACAGATCTAAGGATTTTGCAAAGTGTTTCAATCACCTCTCCGGCTATTGTTCACGGATCAAGGGTTTTCGTAAAAATGTCACATTTCTCTTTCTCATCAATGTTTATCAATGGTATCAATGTCTCATGAATGTATATGTATGAATGTAGATGTAATTATCATAACCAAATTAGTATGCCGATAATAATCCCTTCAATACATGTATACGTGAGCTCAGAATCAACTCAATATGTCAATAATCAGGATATCAATATCTCATTGGACACCATAAGAAAATTAGTCATGTAGGATATCATCAATATCCCTAATTTGGGTATTTCTATCATGATAAAGGCAATATGCTCAATAAGGCCTATAATATCTACTCAAGCCCCCGCTCGACATCACATTAAGAGTAAGGCATTTAAATGCACAAATAAGGCCAATGATGTCAAATAAAGCTCCCACTCGAACAACACGCAATATATAATATCACCAATCAATAATAGCAAGAAATACAAGCCACTACAGGGGCATCACACAATATATTATAGCTCAAAAAAAATTTCCATAGTTATTTTTCCCAACCCATAGCATGCTTTACTTATTTATATACTACCCAGCCCAGTCTGAAAAAAGTTAAGCCATACCCTCGAAGCGTCGAAATCCAAGCCTAAAGTCCTTTCACACAGAGCCTTACCTTTCCAAAAGGCACCAGAATCAACTAAAGCATACAAATACAATATCTACGCGTTAAAAAAAGCTAATTATACCCATATTGACTATATTCAAGTCGGGTCCAAAACGGGTTCGAAATTGAAAAGGGTTAAAATTGGAATTTTATTAAATAAATATATTCCCCAAGGTTATAAGAGCTTATAGTTGAAAATCCACGCAAAAATGAGTTTAAAAACAAGGTCCAAATTGAAAAAATCTATTTTTAAGCTTTCCATCGAAATCATTAAAAATCCATTTTGAAATCAAGATTAAAGAGTGTTTTCAATGATATAATCAATTTAAAGTAACGAGAATAAGATTTTGGAGCTTACCCAAGCTCAAATGATAATGAAAACCCAAAAAATATCCAAAACCTGAAGCTCAAAGGGCCAAAATAGGTGAAAAATTGCAAAAAGGAGTATATATACAGCGATGGTCGCTTAAGCAGCTAAATGATCGCTTAAGCGACCACCGCTTAAGTGGCCAGGACGTCGCTAAAGCGACCAAGCCTAATTAGCCAGGCTTTGCTTACGCAGTCCTCACGTCACTTAACCGGCCTCCTCTAAAGTGACCCTTTTGTCGGTTAAGCAGGGTTTGCTTTAGCGACCAATAGGTCGCTTAGGCGAATGCACTAGTTGATGTTGCATCAGCAATTTGGCAATAATGCCAAGTTTTCTATTGGACCCTCAGGATTCGTTTAAAATTCTGTGAGCACAAATAAACTATGCTACTAGGTATTTTCGACGTTTGGGACTCAATGACATTGTCGAATTTTCGAAAAAAGATTGTTTTCAACAATTTAACCCCCAAAACCCCTAAAAACTGATTTAAACTAGTTTCCAAATGGAGGGCAGAAGTGCTAAATAAAGGTTCCAAGCCCACACCAAACCCGCTATTAACCCAAATCCTACATTTTGGATCTAATAAAACTGTCCAAAATGCCATCCGACATTCGAAACATCAAATGTTGACTGAAGTCAACTATAGAACTTCTAAAGCCTCTAAAAACCTCAAACTCTCCCAAATGCCTTTTGAAGGTGTTGGGAACTGTCCCAACCATCCCCATACCTCAAAATCAACAGGTAACAACTACGGGAAGGGAAAAATGGTCAAATCACATACAAAATGAAATTTCACAACTCAGGTCATTATATATTCCTCCACTAAGACTCTAGTTCATCATCGAACTAAATGACGAAAGAAATACCTGAGTCGGTAGAGAGTTAAGGATAACTACTACTCATGTGGGTCTCGACCTCCCCTCCTTGATAGAACGGTGTCTCCATTGAACCTTAACCATAGGAATATCTTTAGAGCGCAACCTCCTAACATCCCTGGTTAATATGGAAACTGTCTCCTCAACAAAAGTCAACCTCTCATCTAAATGAAATGAGTCCCAATGTAGTACGTGAGGCTCATCCTAGATATAGCGCCGAAACATAGCTACATGAAAGACTAGATGAACTGCTGAAAAGTCTGGAGGTAAGGCCAACTCATAAGCAACCTTCCCAACTGACCGAAGTATCTCAAAAGGTCCAATGTACCTCAGGATAAGCTTGATCCTCTTCAAGAACCTCATCACGCTCTTCATGGGTGACACATGAAGGGAAACCCGATCACCAACCCCATACTTCAAAGAATGAAGCCGACAGTCAACATAACTCTTTTTCCTACTCTCGATCACCAACCCCATACTTCAAGGAATGAAGCCTGCCGTCAGGATAACTCTTTTTCCTACTCTGGGCTGCCTGAAGCCTATACTGAATCACTCAAACCCTGTCCAAAGAGTCGCTAAGAAAGTCGATACCACGGGGCCTAGTCTAGAAAGTCTCAAACCAACCAATCAGAGATTGACAATGCCTACCATACAATGCCTCAAATGGTGCCATCTCAATACTCGAATGGTAGCTATTATTATAAGCAAACTCTGCTAAGGCTAAATGCTACTCCCACTGACCCTAAACTCTATAACACATGTGTAAAGCATATCCTTCCAAATCTGAATAGTCTGCTCTGATTACCCATCAGTCTGGGGGTGGAAATTTATGCTAATGTCAACCCAAGTACCCAACTTCTCCTAAAACATCCTCCAAAAGCTAGAAGTGAACAATGAGCCTTTATTTGAAATAATAGACATGGGTACTCCATGAAGACAAACTATCTTTCGAACATCGATACGAGCCAACCTCTCGTCACTGAAGAAAACTTGAATAGGGATGAAATGAGTCAATTTGTTCAATCAATCCACAATGATCCAAATTGTCAGAACCATGAAAAGAATGAGGCAACCCACACATGAAATCCATAGTGATCCGCTCCCACATCCAATCAGGAATTCACAATATCTGAAGCAAACCATCCCGTCTCAAATTCTCGACCTTCACGTGCTGACAACACTGTCGCATCCCTATTTTCATAAGGCACAACTTCGGGATTCAATAATAATTTAATCTAAAATGCTTAAAAATGAATAAGAGTCGCCACCTAATTTTTAGGAAAACTAGGAAACCAATTAAATAATTTTTTTTTTAAAAATCTGCGTAACCAATTAGATTCTAGGTATGGGTTCATGTTATTCCAAAGGAAAGGTTTTAGGTACCCTTCGGAATCCACAAAGGTAGGTCCCGATTGAACTCATTTTTTCAATTGAGAAGGAGATAATATCATTTTTCACAAATATAATAAACCAAAATTATACACAAATAATGGAATAAATCATGAATAACAAAGATGGCCAGATATTTTGTCTATCATTAAATAAAATAAATAAATAGAATAAATAATAAACAACAGTAAAACCAATCTAATATACATTGAAGACCTTGAAAATTGATGAAATTTTTTTCATCGGCCAAGTATTGAAATTTGAATGAAAGGAATAAATAAGTAACTAAACTTAAAACTAACACCCGTCTTTTATAATGGTGAGGCCTCGAAAATCCAACGGAGAGATTCTTTCATTGGCCAAATATATGAATACTTACACATGAAATAATGAACTTAAAATAAAATCCATCTTTTGTAATGGAGAGGCCTCAAAAATCCAACGGAGAGATTTTATATGTCACACCCCGAATCCCATTCGGGAAGGACTGGCACCCGAAGCCGATAAGGCCCGAGAGAACCAATCTTTGCTCATGAACACTCATATGCATATCTTGGTAGTAGCATCACTACATCTATATGCACTATGCGGAAGTCATGGAAACATATGCTATATATATATGGAACTTGGCCGTTAGAGCCATCAAGTCAAAATGAACGTACATATCTTACATTCAGTTTCCCACATAAGTCTACAAAGCCTCAACAGATATATAACTATGACAAACCTAGAGTCGGGACAACACCCCGATCTATACTCCTATACAATATCAAGCAAATGTGCATAATGACTCAGAAAAGCCCCGAACTAGCTGGAGCTCACCAACAAACTGCGGATATCTCGTAGCCTACTGAGGAGGTCTACTGACACCTGTACCTGCAGCAAGTAAGGTAAATTCCCCAAGAGGGGTCAGTATGAAGCAAGTACTGAGTATGTAAGGCCATATGATACTGTATGATACCTGAATACTTCATGAAATTAAGCGTAAGAGAATAATCAATATGGATAGATGTCGGTTATGAATATGTGGAACCATGTTCATTACTTCCATTATTCTCATTACTTAATTATTCATCCTTATCATCATCAATCTTATAATAACCCTCATATATATAAACTCAAGCAAGGGATACACTCTCATTTCTTTAACAACTATTTCATAACTGCTCATCCAACTAGTTAGTGGTTCCTAATATCTCATGGATAATCCGCCTTATAGGTGAGTCAAAATATAATACCGGTCATCTAGCTGATCAGTGGGCTATAGTATAACCGAACCTCCAGCTGATCAGTGGGCTATAATAAATATATATATAATACCGGACCTCCACCATTGGTGGGCTATAACATATAAATATATAATACCGGGCCTCCGCCATTGGTGGGCTATAATATATAAATATATAATATCGGGCCTCCACCATTGGTGGGCTATAATAAATAAATATATAATATTGGGATTTTTCCCTCTGAACTTATACTCTTTAGATTGCAATCCATACTCAATGAAACATAAAGTAACCATATGTACATTACGTCTTCGCATACATCCTTCCTTTAGATTTGTTATGAGAGATTGATATATATTCGATTATGAGAGATTGATACTTTTGATAATTATAACATTGTTGGAACTTAGAACATTAACTAAAGAACATGAGTCATGTGAATCACAATTGATGTATTAGCTTACACATTACTTCCGTCATCACTCTTATGGGATCTTATGAAATTGGTACTTTTACACTTGTGAGAGATTGGTACAACCATAATCATAATATTATTGGATTTGGGGACATGACATGATTGGAAATACTATTCAAGCATAAATAGATTCTCTTTACATCTTACTCTCTTTGAGATAGTTCTTTTTAGTAGTTACAACATTATGAGAGCATTTGGAACTTCAGTCAATGAATAAGAGATAAGTAAATCATAATTCGTCTAAGAATAGGACACATGTGAATAACAATATATCTCAACCTCAACTGGGATACTTCAGAACACTTCGGACATGAGTAAGTACCATAACAAGGTGAATACTCTATGCTGCAGAAAGATACGGAAAGAGTAGCCTTACATACCTTAATTCCCAATGCGAATACATAGTCCTACATAACAATACAGCTTCTTCCTTACGTTTTACTCTACAACACAAGTACATTACAAAGCTCAAGTCAACCATTAACCATGTTACAAGTGCATAAAACAACAATGGATTACATGACTACCATATAACGTCATTTCGCCCTCTTATATTACCATTATTGCATCACCAAACCAACAATACCATAACATATCACACATCGACCAAGGCATCACAAACCAATAACATTTCATACCAACTTTACCATTTATACTCCTATATTAACACTACGTCACAATTTCTCCTTCAAGTCATCTCAATACCTTCCGTAACAACACATGAACAACAATCCATAATTGATACCATCCAAAATACCTCCGGGATACTTCTTTAAAGTCATTTAAAAGGTATCACAAGTTGTTAATTGCATCCATGAAGGGTATAGGGGTTTTGGGGGGTCAAAGGGATGCAAAACAATAAATTCGGAGTTCTGGGCCGACCTGCTAAGCCACCTGCGCCCGCAGGTGCTCCAGTCTCGAGGGCTGATGCCAGTTTCAGCCTCCGGGGGTTTTTAGGGTCCTTTTTTGCCATGAATGATCCATGATCATAACTAAGCTTATAATAACATATTTTAGATCATATTAGATTCCAACGAACAGCCATGGCTTCACAACGCACATAAACATCACCAAACTACATGTTTCTTTCAATACGTCACCAATTCCATGCCCAATTTCGAAATAAAAAATTCCAAACATTATGTACAAGAATAAAACAAGTTGATGATATAATCACATCTCACATGTCAATATTAAATCCATCAAGTCCACTTTATTCAATAATACAAGTCCATTTTCAAGTTTACAAGGCAAACCCTTCACCGATTAAGCAAACATAAATTGTGTTACACATAGTGAACTTCTCACATTTCACCAACATGAACAACATGATCTACACCATATTCCATGAATATCATATATTAAACCATGATAATAAATACTTACCAAAGCTTGCAAAGGATGACCTTGTCCAAAGGAGTTTGTTGCTTAGGGTTTGAGAGGATGAAAATAATTTGGGAAATTTCTAGAAATGGCATGGGTATTGTATGGATAAAAATCTTATTTTTACCTCATTATATAGTCTCCTAATGGTACCTATTAACCACACACTTGGTCCAATCCTCTTATATTAAATTGGTCTCTCAAGAATGGGTCAAATACCCCTTTTGGGCCATGTCTTGTGTGTCTCTTTGGGCCTCCATTGAGCCCAATAGTTCAAGATTAATTTGGCCCATCAAATTTAATGTATAATTTCTCAAAACTCCCATGTTTAATTAATTCCATAAATATTACGGTAATAACATAGGTCTGGAAACGTACGAGGTGTTACATCCTTCTCCCCTTAGAAACATTCGTCCTCGAATGTTAATGACAGTACTCAATCCAACAAATGCAAGTCTAAATACATTGTCCAGTTTGAAACAAATATGGGTACTTTGCTTTCATTCTTTCTTTGGCTTCCCATGTAATCTCATCTACTTCGTGATTATCTTGATTAGCAATCAGTACCTTGTCATATGTGAGATTCTTCATAGCTTATACATCTTTACTGGAAGTAAACTGAGATAGATCTCCTATACACTCTCAAAGCATCACAAATGGACTACTGAATGAATTGTGGAGAATTCTTGGGATACCTCAAAGTCATATACGACTTAACCACATCTTCAAACAATCTTATAAGGTACGTTATATAGGACTAACTGCTCATGTTTAAATAGTATGGTTTGCTTGTCCATCTGTCTGAAGACGAAAAGCCATACTTACATTCAGTTGGGTTCCCAACCTCTTCTGAAAAGATTTCCACTAATGTGTTAACTTGGTACGCCTATCAACTATCACCCATATGTAATCACATCTGTTTCTACCTAAAAAGAATCTCTACATAGCCTATAACCTTCAGATTCCAAACACTTTGCCTTTACTTGTTGTCACTTCGATTACTGAAGTACAAATTTCACAATATTCTTTTCATGTAATCTTGTCAATAAGTCGCTTCTAAATCATGGTGCATATTGATTACTCCCTACTAAATAGAATACCATAAATGATGTACTTTTAGCATAATGCATTTTTTTAGCTCATATATATATCTGATAGATAAAATCTACCTTGGCATTGAAGTACTCCCCTCTTATTTAAGCTCAAACACCTTTGTCGAGCTTTACTGTACATTCTTTTTCAACTGAATAACACAGGATTTGCATATTGCTTTTTCCTCACCGTAGCCACAAGCGAAGTCTTTCCTGTGTTTTATACTATAATTCCTTCAACTCTTGGAAACTCTTCTCACATGCATCATTCCCTTGAAACGTGGTTGTTTTGTGTTAATGGAAGGTAAGCACTCCAACAAACTTTCTGTACTAGCCGGCCAAACCCAAGAAAACTACAAATTGTTGTAGGCGTTGTAGGTTTTAGCCAATTCTTCACGGCTTCTATCTTTGGTATATAGTCCCTTATTCCCTCATCTGATACCATGTGACCCAAGAATGCTATGGATTTTACCTAAAATTCACACTTATATAATTGTGTCTATATCGTACGGTCACGAAGAATCTATGACATTTGCTGTAACTAATTTGCATGGGTCCCTTATGGTCTTGGAGTAAACCACCATAACATCTGTAAACTTTGTTACGAACTTCTCTAAAAATGGCTTCATTCTATTCATCAAATCCATAAAAACTACAGGTGCATTCGCTAGCCCAATTGACATACTAAGAATTCGTAATAACCTTACCGTGTTTGTAATATTGTCTTGGGTATATCATCATCATTCATTTTTCATTTCATCATTCACTCATTCATTCATTTCAATCATTAGTATCTTTTCACTTTTACTAAGTGGCACATGTATCCCTTAGAGTATCATTTTCTTTGCCTTCAGATAGGCAATAAAGTTACCTCTCGATGTTCCAACATTATCCTTCTATTCAAGAACATTCTTTGTGAAAAAATGAAAATGTAACTTAAAATATACCATGTCCTATTCAATAAGGTCAACCAATGTATCATGATCACCACATTCACTATACAATTACGTTATACACAATAGATTCACCATTTGGTGTAAATACTTCAAATGGCATAACTAGTAATTCTGGTGTTCCTTCATATATATATTATATTTTTTTTCCAGTAGCCAATTGGGCAACATATGATAGGGTAAAACCCGGATTAATCAATGCATATACCTTATGTAAAAATATGAATGTTGTACTTGTGTCTACATCAGGAGAAGCCTCCGAATTCTGTTGATCCCGTAGGTCGTGTCATACTACCTGTGGCCCTTTGTGGGGACTCTTTCTTCACGTGTCCTGGCATTTTAGACCAAAAGCAAACATCCGTGTCAAACCAGCATTCACCTGAATGAAACTTCCCACATTGCTAGCACAGTTGACGAAAAGATCCCGCTATCTGCGAACCCCGTATTCCACTACTCTGCCCAATCGGACTGCCTCTAGATCCTCGAAATAAAGGTAGAGTACCCGCTGTAGGGTAGGAAAATGATGGTCTAGGTGGTCTAGGGAAAACCCGAGGCCTAAATCCTCCTTGGGATGCCATGAACTGTCCCATGGGTCTAGCCCGCTTCGACGACCCTTCTTCCAATTCTTGTATCCTTCTCCTTTGCCTTTGATCCTCCATTTTCTGTGCAAAGGCCTGAATTCTGGCTACTTCCATGTCTTTGTTAATGCAGCAATGGTACAGTCCCTTACCAAGTATGGCTCCAATCTGTCTATGTACCGATGAACTCTATCGGCTATAGTCGCTACCATATTAGGAGCGTATCTAGCCAACGAATTAAACCGAAGACTGTACTCCCTGACGCTCATATTTCCTTGATAAAGATTTAAAAACTGATCCGCATGAGCCTCGCGAACCTCATAGGGAAGATAATGATCAAGGAATGCCACCTTGAATTCCTCCCAACTAACTGGATTTGCACTGATACCTCTGGATCATTTCCAATCTTCGTACCATAATATAGCCTCTCCTTTCAGTATATATGCCACGAGTTCCACTGTTTCTATACCGGTCACATGCATGACATCTAAAGCCCTTTGAATTTTATCTATAAAGTCTTGCGGATCTTCATTAAGATCTAATCCGGTAAATGTGGGAGGATCCAATTTCAGGAAATCCTGTGTCCGCCGGCTAGCTACCCTAGCCGCACCATCATCACTTGTCATTGGACCAGCTCGTCCTTGAGTTTGTGCATCCACTATTTGAGTCAACATATGCACTACATTTTTCAAATCTTGTAACTCTTGCTTCATAAAATTAACAGGTGATTTTGGGGACTCAGTTTCAGCCCCATATTGTCTAGTTGGGTCAGGTGGTGATTTACCACTTCCTTCTCCTACCAGCATGTCTACCTGCTTATATTTGCCCCTATCTTGTCTTGTCATCGACATTTTACTATATCAAAGAAAACCAATTTCAATGGTCAGATATAATTCCACCTACCACATTGGCTCTACTGTACGATCTAGGAATGAAGAAAAGAAACAACTCCTAAATATCCCGTAGCCTTCTACTTATAAAAGTGGTGTGCTACACATCCATAAGCAAGACTCTACTGAGACACGACTTTGTAGACACCCTTAGGACGACCTGCTCTGATATCACTTTTGTCACACCCCGAATCCCATTCGGGATGGACTGACACCTGAAGCCGATAAGGCCCGAGAGAACCAATCTTTGCTCATGAACACTCATATGCATATCTTGGTATGAACATCACTACATCTAGATGCACTATGCGGAAGTCATGGAAACATATGCTATATATATATATGGAACTTGGCCGTTAGAGCAATCAAGTCAAAATGAACGTACATATCTTACATTCAGTTTCCCACATAAGTCTACAAAGCCTCTACAGATATATAACTATGACAAACCTAGAGTCGGGACAACACCCCGCTCTATACTCCTATACATTATCAAGCAAATGTGCATAATGACTCGAAAAAGCCCCGAACCAACTGGAGCTCACCAATAATCTGCGGATATCTTGTAGCCTACTGAGGAGGTCTACTGATACCTGTACCTGTAGCAAGTAAGGTAAATTCCCCAAGAGGTGTCAGTACAAAGAAAGTACTGAGTATGTAAGGCTATATGATACTGTATGATACCTGAATACTTCATGAAATTAAGCATAAGAGAATAATCAATATGGATAGATCTCGGTTATGAATATGTGGAACCATGTTCATTACTTCCATTATTCTCATTACTTGATCATTCATCCTTATCATCATCAATCTTAGAATAACTCTCATATTTATAAACTCAAGCAAGGGATACGCTCTCATTTCTTTTACAACTATTTCATAATTGTTAATCCAACTAGTTAGTGGTTCCTAATATCTTATGGATCATCCGCCTTGTAGGTGAGTCATAATATAATACCGGTCATCTAGCTGATCAGTGGGCTATAATATAACCGGACCTCCAGCTGATAAGTGGGCTATAATAAATATATATATAATACCGGACCTCCACCATTGGTGGGCTATAATATATAAATATATAATACTGGGCCTCCACCATTGGTGGGCTATAATATATAAATATATAATACCGGGCCTCCACCATTGGTGGGCTATAATAAATAAATATATAATATTGGGATTTTTCCCTCTGAACTTATACCCTTTAGATTGCGATCCATACTCAATGAAACATAAAGTAACCATATGTACATTACGTCTTCGCATACTTCCTTCCTTTAGATTTGTTATGAGAGATTGATATATATTCGATTATGAGAGATTGATACTTTTGATAATTATATCATTGTTGGAACTTAGAACATTAACCAAAGAACATGAGTCGTGTGAACCATAATTGATGTATTAGCTTACACATTACTTTCTTCATCACTCTTATGGGATCTTATGAGGTTGGTACTTTTACACTTGTGAGAGATTGGTACAACCATAATCATAATATTATTGGATTTGGGGACATGACATGATTGGAAATACTATTCAAGCATAAATAGATTCTCTTTACATCTTACTCTCTTTGAGATAGTTCTTTTTAGTAGTTACAACATTATGAGAGCATTTGGAACTTCAGTCAATGAATAAGAGATCAGTGAATCATAATTCATCTAAGAATAGGACACATCTTAATAACAATATATCTCAACCTGAACTGGGATACTTCAGAACACTTCGGACATGAGTAAGTAACATAATAAGGTGAATACTCTATACTGTAGAAAGATACGGAAAGAGTAGCCTTACATACCTTAATTCCCAATGCGAATACACAGTCCTATATAATAATACAGCTTCTTCCATACATTTTACTCTACAACACAAGTACATTACAAAGCTCAAGTCAACCATTAACCATGTTACAAGTGCATAAAACGACAATGGATTACATGACTACCATATAACGTCATTTCGCCCGCTTATATTACCATTATTGCATCACCAAACCAACAATACCATAACATGTCACACATCGACCAAGGCATCACAAACCAATAACATTTCACACCAACTTTACCCTTTATACTCCCATATTAACACTACGTCACAATTTCTCCTTCAAGTCATCTTAATACCTTCCGTAACAACACATGAACAACAATCCATAATTGATACCATCCAAAATACCTCCGGGATACTTCTTTAAAGTCATTTAAAAGGTATCACAAGCTGATAATTGCATCCATGAAGGGTATAGGGGTTTCGGGGGGTCAAAGGGATGCAAAAAAAAATAAATTCGGAGTTCTGGGCCAACCTGCTAAGCCACCTGCGCCTGCAGGTGGCTGACCTGCATCCGCAGGTGCCCTTTGGCAGTAGTCGGAGGCACCTGCGCCCGCAGGTGCTCCAGTCTCGAGGGCGGATGTCCGTTTCAGCCTCCGGGGGTCATTTTAGGGTCCTTTTTTGCCATGAATGATCCATGATCATAACTAAGATTTTCATAACATATTTTAGATCATCTTAGATGCCAATGAACGTCCATGGCTTCATAACGCACATAAACATCACCAAACTACATGTTTCTTTCAATACGTCACCAATTCCATGCCCAATTTCGAAATAAAAAATTCCAAACATTAATTACAAGAATAAAACAAGTTGAGGCTATAATCACATCTCACATGTCAATATTAAATCCATCAAGTCCATTTTATTCAATACTACAAGTCCATTTTCAAGTTACAAGGCAAAACCCTTCACCGATTAAGCAAACATAAATTGTGTTACACATAGTGAAATTCTCACACTTCACCAACATGAACAACATGATCTACACCATATTCCATGCATATCATATATTAAACCATGATAATAAATACTTACCAAAGCTTGCATAGGATGACCTTGTCCAAAGTAGTTTGTTGCTTAGGGTTTGAGAGGATGAAAATGATTTGGGAAATTTCTAGAAATGGCATGGGTATTGTATGGATAAAAATCTGATTTTTCCCTCATTATATAGTCTCCTCATGGTGACTATTAACCACACACTTGGTCCAATCCTCTTATATTAAATTGGTCTCTCAAGAATGGGTCAAGAATGGGTAAAATACCCCTTTTGGGCCATGTCTTGTATGTCTCTTTGGGCCTCCATTGAGACCAATAGTTCAAGATTAATTTGGCCCATCAAATTTAATGTATAATTCCTCAAAACTCCCATGTTTAATTAATTCCATAAATGTTACGGTAATAACATAGGTCCGGAAACGTACGGGATGTTACATTATAATTGACCAAGTATACTAATAATTGAAACTTAATATCAATATCATTCTAAAAATCAAAAGCAGTAATGAAAAGAGCAAAATTGTCCAAGAATAATGAACCAAAACAATAAAATGGAAGCCATGACAACCACCAATGAAATAGCACTTTAATATAATAATAATATCAAACTCAACAAAAGATTTCAAACATAAATGAATCATTAATCAAATTGATAAAGCAACAACAATCAAAATAAGGCAAGTAGAAACATACAAAATTAAACCAGAAGCTAAACAACATTTCATCTTACTCACCGGAGAATATAAACAGAGTTATTGAGAGAAAATTGAAACAATGGCCACACAATGGCAAACAACCCAAGAACAAATCAATAGCAATAGCAACAACCAAGGAAAAGTGCAAAAATAAATAAAATCCGTCGTAACTTGAGCAACGTAAAGCTTTTGAAGTAAAGCTCAAATAGAATCAACATCAAATAACCAAAATCAAAACAAATACATAAATCTTAATCAGACCAAAACAAATACTCATATTAACGTTTAATCACTAATGGGAAAAGGATCTGGACAGATCTGGTTTTTATGATTGTTGTTTGTTGGTCTGATGAAGGATATAAATAGTAGTTGTTAGCGGCGTTTGAGAGCTTCGCCAGAGTTAATGGCTCCAGGTCTATTGGAGCTTGAACTTACTGTTGACTGGGCTGTCGTGGTTCATTTCCATAGTAGCTCAACATAATTGGAGAAGTCACAACTTCGACTAGATCTGGTAGCAATGAAATAGAGTAAGAACGTGGAAGATGTGGTAAGGTGATGTGGTGGTCACAACTTTTGAGCTCGTTGGAGCTATGGTGACGACGTGGAGTCATGGGTGGTGACAAAGAAGAGTTGTGGTGGATAGAAGTGAGGGAGCTAGTTGTTTTCTGGTGGTGGTTGCCAGAGTGGCAGTAAGTGATGGAACCATGGTGGTTCTGACTGGAGTGTGGTGGTTATTATTATTTTTCCTCCGAGAGAGGGAGTTCAAGAAGCGTGGATCTGTTGTGGTAAGAAAACTGATGAGGGAGAGAGTGGTGGAGCTCCGCTGGGAATTTGGTGGTGGTCTGGTGGTGATGAGATCGGAAAAGAGGATCACGGAGAAAGAAAGAAAATAATTATTTTTTTTCCAAGTATAGAGTTTTTCACCACCATTAATTGTGAAGAGAGTCGACTAGTTTTATACATATAATAAAACCACTCAAGAGCAAAACCGCGTGCTCAATACATAATTTTGAAAAAACCATGGGCTATCCAAAATCATGAGTTATCCAAAACCATGACTATTTGATCTTATTAAAAATTATGGATATTTAACTTATCTGTGTAAAAAAAATATATTTTTCATCTTTTATGAATTAACGGACTGTGATAAAAATAAATTAATAAATATATTTAATGCAAGATAAGAATATGGTTTGAGTTTAAAATAAAATTGATGATTTAATAAAACTCAAACACCATTTGTTTATAAAAATGACCCTGTAAAAAAATCGGTGACAGTTAATAATTAAATTAAAATAGTAATAAATTGATAAATATTCTAACATTTTCAAAAAAGAGAATAATTATCAATAACTTGTGTTAAAATTGAACAAAACCTGTAAAAATTGAATTTTATGCTTTTTAACAAATAAAAAGCACAAAAGTGTTTATTTTACAAATGTCGGGCTAAAATTGGATGTCAACAACTGCTCCTTCTTTGTTTGGGGATGATGAAAGAATCGTTGAACGAAGATGTTGACGTGTAGCCAATTTTGGCTAAACGATGAAGAAAAAGAATGATATATGCAAAGAACAATATCAAACATCAATATAACTTAGACAATACTCTCCGTCTGTTGAAAGGGATGGAATGTCTTTTGATAAAAAGGGGATGGATTGTTTGAGGATAAAATATTCACACACCTTCAACCTAACTTACAAAATTACTTTAGTGTCAAGATTCAGATATGCTGCAAGGCTGCGTACCTATTAGAACGAGGAGGTGGATTAACTTGTCTCATTGAAGGGCGGACGACCCAGCTTGAATTTGATATGTCGTTTGCACGAGTGATGACCCAACTTGTCTCATTGAAAGACGGACGACCCATTTGAACTTGATATGCCATTGGAATGGGTGACAACCCAACTTGTCTCATTGAAAGGCGGACGACCCATTTTAAACATGATGTACCATTTGAATGGGTGACAACCTAAATTTTCTCATTAAACGACGGACGACCCATCTTGAACATGATATGCCATTTGAATGGGTGACAACCCAACTTGTCTCATTGAAAGGTGGATGATCCATCTTGAATTTGATATGTCATTTGAATGGGTGACAACCCAACTTGTCTCATTGAACGATGGACAACCAACCTGAACATGATATACCATTTTGAATGGGATGGCAAGTAAATTTGTCTCGTTGAAATGTGGACGACCTATTTTGAACTTGATGGTGTCATTTGAATGGGTGACAACCCAACGTGTCTCATTGAAAGGCGGATGACTAACCTGAACTTGATATGTCATTTGAACGGGTGACAATCCAACTTGTCTCATTGAAAGGTAGATGATGTCTCCCAAATTACACCTCCCAAAAAGTATAAAGTGTTCGTTGAATCAAATATAGAACCTAACAAGGTTGGGGTCGATCCCATAGGGAATATGTTAAAATTCTATCAAGTATTTCTCTACGTAACTGGCAAATAAGTAAAAGAGGGGGTTTTGTCAAACAAAAGTGTAATAGCAAAAAGTGTTGATTTGTTGGATTTGTAATCGATGTGAGAAAAACACTAGGACTGTGTTACCCAATAACATCATAACTCCATAGGCTCTCCGTACTTTAGTGATCTCTTATGGTATTCGGCATGTAGAATCGACAAGTTATGTATCATCTAACCGACTATGTTACCGATTCAAGGCTAATTAAATGAAGATAAATTCAAGTCTTGTTGTTGATTCGCTAGTCCAAAGTAGAGGTAGGATGAGTTCCAACTTTGCACAACATTTAGAAAGCAACCAATTCCAAAGAAACAACAATACATACCCAAATACCCTTGAGAATCACCTTATACTTCGAACACTACTTCGTTAATCCGTCATTGTTCCCACAACCCTAGTTGCACAACCCTAGTTGTGGTGATTAGCTACTCATAATTTCAAGAAGATCTCATAGATGAAAGCATAAATCTGAACTTATAATAATAAGAAAACTCCAAAATCTTAACTTTAATTAAAACAGTAAAACCAATATCTGTGAAATCCCAAAAATATGCCTTAGAATCTCACAATATAATGTTGTGGAATATGAAAGAGTGTAACCTCATACAAAAAACCCTATAAGAATATTTATAGACAAAACAAATCCCATCCTAAACAAAATAGAAAGTCTGGGTCGGTTGGCTCAGACGATAGGATGGCACGATCGTGGTTCGATACCATGATCATCCCTTGGTGCTCGTAGTATCCTCCTATACTTTGTCGCCTGTAGGTCTACGATGGTACGGTACTCAGTACAATTTTGTGATATCACCCTATGACCATATGATCTTCTCGTCTAATCGTCTTCTACTTGAACATCTACAATCTTCTTATCTGAGCCGACATTCTCCGATCTAATGGTACGATCATGACTTCATGGTACGATCGTGAATTATGTTTGTCTGATCACCTCACCCCTGGGTTTTGCAACCTTGTTTTCTAACCTTCCTCCCACGATAACAAAGTACGCTTGTGACATCTTGGTACGGTCATGGGAAACTTCCGTCTGATCAACTTCTAAGGGCAGTCTCTGATTCAAGGCACGATAGACTTAGTACGACCGTGGTCAGACCCACGGTCATCCTTTCCTTTCGTCTGACCAAGTAATAGTCCATTTTCAGCAGTTTCTTTTACCAATCTTGTTTTACTTGTAATCATACCAAAAATCCATCATATCTACATAGACATACCCTCGAACTTGTAAATATTCATCATTTTAAGTGTATCAAATGCTGTAAATTCATAGCACATCAACACCCTCAACTTAGAACATTTGCATGTCCTCAGGCAAACAAAATAAACTAGACTCTTTACGACGCTTAACTTAGAACAATAGCAAGATTACCACGACAACCATTTTCATAAACCCAGTTTTTAGCATGCAACTAAGATAGGTAAGTTTAACACCCTTGGATTTAGCAAACTCAATCAATGCAGTGTATGGGCAAGACAAGTATTTAACATAACAGGATCATGACATGGCATTATATTGTGAGTAAACAACCTTACATTCAAACCTATACACTTACCCAAACAAGCAGTAACTAAACTACAACCCTCACATCAACAAAGTCCCACACTCAGTATATGCAATGTAAATCAAAACTAGGATGGACTCAAAGCTCTCACTCTCACAAGAAAGTCAGGTAATGTACGTTTGATACCATATGATTGCCCTTATTTTCTATGCCTCAGCTTTCAAATAGTCAGACTAGGATCATCATAGGACTTTATTGGCTTGAAACATAGGCTCGGGGAGGGGGGGGGGGTAAGGTATGGTACATATGGCAATAGTGACTAACCCTCCTTGACACTACACTACTTTGGGCTTCACTTTTCTTATTTTCTCTTACATTCTCCCTTTGCTCACTTTTATTTCTTTTCAGACAGTCACATATATTTTTTCTATTTTTTTTTTTTCGCACCCGAATCCCCTTTTGTTTTTCTACAAACCCTGCATACCCACTTTCTACACACCCCTACACAATAGCCACCCTCAACTTAGGCTATTTACCTAAGTTGAGGTACACAGTGTCCAAAGAGGGACTAAGGCCAATGAATGTTCATTGTAAAAACCGGGAAGGTGAATTTGGTAGTTTAAAGAAAAGGTTTATTCAAGCTCAAGACTCGGATTCAAGAGATACTTGATCATTTGGTAGGTTAGTTAGGCTATAGTGGATTTTTTCAAAGACGGCCTATGATCCTTTCCTAACCTACTATCTTACAGCTTTTAGCGAGACTAACCGGGCAAGTTCTAGATCTCACACACACACCGACTAGGTATAAACTCACACACTCTTGGGTCAGGGCTTTCATCTAAGTTACTACCTACTCAATTCATGCAAAGTTAGATAGGTTATCATACTAACAATCCTAATGCCATTTCTATATCCTAACATTGGTTATAGAACACGCACACACAACACTACAAAACATAATTTTGAAGGGGTATCATTTTTAACAACTTCCAAAAAAAATTGGTTCGCATGCTTATTTTATTTAAATTGCACCAAGTTGTCTTATTATACTCTAAGATACACAACAAACAAACAAAAAAAAAATAAAAAAAAAATCATCTAAATATGCCAGTTCGATAGCGCAACCGAGGAAAAAGAAACATGACAATAAAAACCCTTGGCTGTGGTACACCGCCACCCCCAACTTTGAAATCATTCAATGTCCCCATTACACGAAATCACAAAAATAAATGTATAACTAGGGTAAGGGACATACTTGTGGCGCTCTAGGTGCCAGTTGAACTCTGATCAGTAGGGGTTCGAGATGGGTCCCCAATGTTCTGCTCCATTCTAATGGTCTCGGCTGTGGTCGGGGTACTCTCAGATATGTTGGCATCGTTGGTGGCCGATGCACTCAAAGTCTCAACTGCGGGGGCAGTCTGTATAACCCATACACCATGCTGCACCAGCTCAATAGTCGGTGGTATATCAACGTCTTCTGATAAGTCAACCATAGAGGTCTCTGCATCATTCGCTTTCTTACTCTTTTTCTTCCTCTTCTTCTTAGAATAATCTAGTCTCCTCCTCTTTCAAGGCTCCAAATCTTCGCCTGTCTCATCAACATCAGTATCAATCTCTGGGGCAAGTTTGTAGGAGTCAGAAACCAGGGAATCCACATCCACTGCTATATTATCCAGTGAAGGTATGGGTGGTGGTGGAGAAGAAACAAAAGTCTGCTCAAATAAGTCCTTGACCACTTTCTTAAGCTCGGTCAGGTATGCCCTAATATCAATTAACTTCAGAGGCTGAACTGTATCAATTCTAGCTGTGAGCCAGCTTTCAACTCTGTCTACTCTAGTTTGCACCATCCTAATTACAACCCGAATCTCATCAGTCACAAATGGTTTGACCCCAACCTCAAAATTCTTGATGTGGGTGCCATACAATATCTGGTTTTGAATAATCTTCTCTAACTGAGCATCAGAATAAGTGTGTATCTGGATGGAACTACTAATCCGCTATGAGTGGAGGATGGTGGTGCAGAGGATGCTGAACCACCGATATTAGATGCCGATCTATCCCTAGCTGGGGCATCCTTAAACATATCTGGAATCTCTAACCCTTGGGCTGGGGCCTTAGGGTTTCTTCTGTCTTTGATCAATGCAATATCTATAACCTTTGTTGGATGTACAAGTCTATCCACTGCCACAATACTGGGGACATGTGCCAACCGCATCAACTGAGTCACCAAATAAGGGAATGGTAGGGTAGTGTGACTCTGAAGTACTCTGTCTTGAATCTCCTTTGTGTTAATCTACAGGATATTCAAATCCAATCCTGTAACTAAAGTAGTAACCAAACAAGCATTGATCACACCCAATGTGTTATCATTGGCCGTGGGTATGATTCAATGCTAACTACTGACCACCAAGCCTTGGCAGTGAACTTTAGGGTATTTTTGTAGTTTGAAGTCCCATTGATCCATGGGGTAGTTGCTTCTGCCTCTGTAATGTGGTCTGCCAAACACGTAAAGTGCATTACTCTATCATCCATCAACAACTTCTTATTTTTCTCAAATCTGTCATTTGGTAGTTATACTCTGGTGTCTCTCCAACCAGATGAAATGCGTCTCTGAAAAAGGCCCTTGAGATGGCCCCAACGAAGATATCAGCCTCTGTGTCCTGGACCCAAATAATGTTACGTCTAGGCTGCTTCTTCATATCCTTCTTCTTCCCTGAAGGAGTCATATTTTTTAGCATCACTGCATAGTTGGTGAAAAACTCTCACACTAACTCTGTCACATATATCCTAGGGGTTCTGGTCATCCACCCCAACTCATATCTCTCAAATACCCACACCAATTGTGACTTTCTGAAGTGACTCAACTAAAATCTTAGGTTCTTCTAACATGCTCCTATTTTTGTTTCCCCGGTCTGTCAATGTGACCCCATCAATATAGTAGTCTCTTGTATTAGGACTACCTAGAATCTTAGAACTATACCCCTCTGAGGTGGGGCAACAACAGCAGCAGCTCCTTTGGAAGATTTAGGGTTTGATTCCTCTTCATCCTCTGAGGAGCCAATCTCCTCATTATCACTTTCCTCACCCCCATCCTGGTGAGAGTCATCCCTTCCCTCTTTAGACTGGGAAAGGTTGATAGGGGTGGCTGTTTCTACCAAGGCAGTGGATTTGGTGGCCTTGACTTTCTCAAGCTCTTTTGTTTTGCCTCAAGTCTTCCGAGGAGAGTATTATCCATCAGACAAACTTGTTGTGTACTCTATCTCAGTCCCACTTGAGGATTTAGATTCACTCCCTGATCCACTTGGTGGGGCCCTCTCTTTAGTAATCTTGGCTCGGAGAGCCTTGTCCTGTGCAGCCTTCGATTTTGGATCCATAATACCTGTATTGGAATAATATATTAGTTTAATTTTGAACACAGTGTGGAGGTTCAGTGTTCAGATCAGAAGACCCTACCTATGATCTTGCAATGAAGGCACGATCATGCCTTCCTGTCGTAGGAAAGGTTCCTCAAAATTATTGGGGGAAATGTTCTCAGATGACTTAGTTCCTATGATCATTCAATGAAAGAACGATTCTACCTTCAGATCATAGGAATACTCCCAAAGTACTGGGAAGATGTCATATCAGACGAGTACATACCACGATCGTACCTAGATAGGAAGATCGTGGGATGTACTCGTGTGATGAGCACTTATAACCTTTCAATTTGGACCCCATAACAATCCAACCTAGGATCGTATGTAGATACCATGATAATAGGTTGTGTCGTGGAGTGCACTAACACATAGAAAAAAATTATATTTGACCTTGAACCCTTTTTCGACCCTTTTTGACCCTTTTAAGACTCAAAGGACACTGATATTTACCACTATTATGCACCAACGGGTAATCAGACTTCCCTTGTACATTCATTGCCTCAAAACCACAACTAGAACCGAGTTTAAAAAAACCCATGACAACAATCAATTCAAAGATTTCTATCACTATACCTGATTCTCATTAATTTTAAGAATTTGTTTGAACACTTACAGGTTGGGGTACAAATGGTGAGAATAAGGGAAAGTTCACTTCGAATTTTAGGTACCACACTTGATATTTGCCTTTGGGATTGATTTTTTTATGTTTATGTGCTGTAAAAAGTTTTGGAAACAAAAAAAAAAGGAAATAAGGTGTCGGATTTAGGCTAATATATATTTTAAAACCCCAGGTGGGTTGGGTTGGGTCACAGTCTTATTAATCTAAGAGCTCATTCAGACGAATCAATAGTACGATTATGGTTAAGTAACATGATCGTGTATTCCTCTCGTAACATATGATTGAAAGAAAACTTACCTGAGAACATATGAAGTTTAAGGAAGATCGTGACATGTAGCCATAATCGTGCCTTAAAATCATAGGTTTGATGACAATTTTTGATCATCTGCAGGAGTTTGATCAGATGATGAACACCACGATTGTGAGATTTAAGTATGATCCTGATGACCTATCATAGAATCACTCCCAAATTTTCATGTCGCAGGATTTTAATCAACTAGTCTCAGAAGACTGAACCCACGATCGTGAGATCATCCCACAGTTGTACCATCCTCTCGTGGGTTCAGTACTGAGTCCAGTTCTGCATCTCCTTTTCCTACACATTCCATGCACCAAGTAACACACAATTACCCTATAAAAAATAAAGTACAAAACATGGGTTGCCTCCCATAAAGCGCTTGATTTAACGTCGCGGCAAAATGTGGCTATGCTGGTTACTCAGACTTTACCAATAAGCCCATGGGTGCCTCCCATGAAGTGTCTGATGTAACGTCGCGACATAACTCGAGTTGGCTTGATATCTCAAGCCTCCTTCACATCCATTTCATAAATCAACCTCAAATCTTTGCCTTCACCCATGTAGTGTTTCACCCTTTGGCCATTGACCTTAAATTTCTTCCCATACTTATTCTCAAGATCAATTGCGCCATAGGGGAACACTGTAATCACTCTATATGGTCCATTCCACTTCAACCTCAACTTACCAGGAAATAACTTCAGCCTTGAATCAAATAATAGTACCGTATCGCCTGCAGTGAACTCTCTTCTTTCACTTTTGCAATCATGATACAACTTCATCTTCTCCTTGTACAAGGCTGAGCTTTCATATGCGCATACATAGAATTCATCCATCACATTCATCTGCTCAAGTCTTAACTTCGCTGCATCATGCCATTCCAGATTCAATTTCTTTAATGCCTATAATGCCTTACGGTCAAGTTCAATAGGCAAGTGGCATGCTTTGCCATAGCCAAGATGATATGGAGATGCAAGGGGTTTTAAATGCTGTTTGATACTCGTATAGTGCATCATCTAACTTTTTTGCCCAATCCATCCTATTGGCTTTCACAGTCTTCGCCAAAATGGACTTGATCTCCCGGTTGGAGACCTCAACTTGCCTGCTAGTTTGAGGATGGTAAGGTGTCACCACCATATGTTTCACACCGTATTTCTCCAGCAGGGCCTTAAATAGAAGATTGCAGGAATGGGAAACTCCATTACTAATGATAATCGTAGGTGTCCCAAATTTGGAGAATATATTCTTTTTCATGAATGCGGTGACACTTTTACCTTCATTGTTAGGAAGGGAAACTACCTCCACCCACTTTGAAACATAATCTACTGCCACCAATATGTACTTCATACCATGAGAGCTCACAAAGGGGTCCATAAAGTCAATACCCCATACATCAAACAATTCAAGCTCAAGGATAGCAGTCATTGAAAGCTTATGTCTCCATGAGATGTTCCCTTGCCTTTGACATTGGTCATAAGCCTTTGCATAGTTATGGGCATCTTTGTGAATAGTAGGCCAGTAATAGATGCATTGCAATATTTTATGCACAGTCAGTGCACCTCTATGTTGACCCCCAATTGGTGATGAGTGACACGCCTCCCAGATACTCATCATCTCGACCTCAGGAACATACCTTTGAATTACCCATCAACACAAACACAAAACAGGTATGGCTCATCCTAAAAGAATTTTCTCATCTCATGCATGAACTTCTTTCGCTATTGGAATGACATATCTTCCAAAACTAGATCACCTGCCGAATAATTGGCAAAATCTGCAAACCAAGGAATTAAGTCTTGTGATGCTGCCAACACTTATTCGTCTGGAAAAGTATCATCAATTTCAAGAGCATCCGTTAGTTTTAGTATGTCCTCCTCCTCAAGGTGTGATAAGTGGTTAGCCACTTGATTTTCAGTCCTTTTTCGATCCATAACTTCAAAGTTGAATTCCTACAATAGAAGTACCCATCTAATCTTCCTCGATTTTGCATCTTTGTTCGCCATGAGATATCTAAGAGTTGCATGATCAGTATGCACAGTAACTTTTGTGCCAAGTATATAAGAGCAAAATTTCTCGAATGCAAACAAAACAACAGGCAATTTTTATTCTGTCACAGTGTAATTTTTCTTACGAGGGTTAAGTGCTTTGCTAGCATAATAGATGGGATGTAAGATCTTCTCTCGCCATTGGCCTAGGACTGCACCTAGCACCACACCACTAGCATCGCACATGACCTCAAATGGCAAGGTCCAATTTGAAGATACAATAATGAGGGCTGAAATCAACTTCTCTTTCAAACACTCAAAGGGTTTCAAACATGCATCATCGAGCAAAAATTTCACCTCCTTCTCTAAGAGCTTACACAAAGGGTTAGAAATATTAAAAAAGTCCTTGATGAAAGGCATAGGAAAGTGATCCTTCTCAGTCTATGAATTAAGTTTTCTATAGTCCATGCAAACTCTCTATTCGGTGAATGGCCTCATAGGAATTAATTCATTTTTCTCATTTGGAACCACAGTGATTCCACCCTTCTTCGGCACACATTGGACTGGGCTCACCTATTTGTTGTCAGCAATAGGATAAACCACACCCGCATCTAACCACTTAATGATCTTTTTCTTCACGACCTCTTACATAGGTTGATTCAATCTACATTGATGCTCAATGCTAGGTATACAATCCGGCTCAAGCTATATTTTATGTAAGCAAATTCTAGGTGGGATTCCATTAATGTCGTCAATGGACCATCCAATGGCTCGTTTAAACCTTTGTAAAATATAAACTAAGGCCGCAACTGGCCATTCCAATAAGTCAGCTAGAATAACAACTAGCAAAGTGTTGTTGGCCTCCAAAAATGCATAACAAAGATGGAAAGGGAGATCCTTGAGATCCAGAATAGGAGGCTTCTCAATAGAAGGTCTAGCTTCTTTGGTGCATAAGTGTATGAACCCCTACACACCAATGCATTCACCATATCATTATACTGGTCAATACTATCATTATCAAAATTCATAATAGCTACCACAAGGGCCTCGACCTCAAATCTCTCTTCAATAGGAACAACTAAGTTATCTTCGTCGACTATGTCTATCACAGAGATCACACACATATCTTTTACCTGCTTCATAGACTGATAGACTTTAAAAGTGACTTGTTTATAATTTAATTCAAATTTTGTTTGACCAGTCTCCATGTCAACCAATGCACATCTAGTTGCGAGGAAAAGCCTTCTTAAAATAATGGGAACCTCTAAGTCAACCTCACAGTCAAGGATGAAAAAATTATCTTGAAATATAAAAGATGCAACCCTTACCAAGGCATCACATAAGATACCTACCAGCTTTTTCATTGTGCAGTCTGCCATAAAGAATCTCATCAAAGTAGGTTTAGGCTATCCCAACTCCAACTATTTGTAAACTACTAGTGGCATCAAGTTAATGCTAGCTCCCAAATCACACAATGCCTTTAAGTTAAAACACCCTATAGTGTACAAAAATCATGAACTCTCCTAGGTCTTCTTTTTTTTCAACCAACAATCTAGAGGCTATTGTACTACAGTGATGAACATTATCCACGGGCTTAAAACTCACAGTTCTCTTCTTCGTCACCATGTTTTTCATAAACTTTGCATAGCATGGCATTTTCTCTAAAGCCTCCACAAGAGGAATGTTCACCAATAATTCTTTCAACATCAAAATAAACTTATGATATTTACCCTTTTTAGCTTTCTTCTTCAATCTTTGTATAAATAGAGAAGGAGGTCATGGGATGGGCTTCAATAATTGAGGGACCTCCTTCTCCTTCCCTTTGTCAAATGTAGCCTCTTTTTTAGAAACTAGAGGCTGTTGAGATGCATAATCATCTACCACCAAATTTTCCACTTTAAACTCATTCATATCATCAACAATTATAGGACATCTTTCTTGCTATCAACCACAGGTATGAGTGGATAAATCGTAGTTTTCTCACTTCTTGTAGTAATGGCTAGGCAATGTCCATCATTCTTGGGGTTTTGGTCTGCGTTACTCAGAAGTGTGCCCGATTGATGCTGATTCAATATAGCGGACTTCTACCTAAATTTCTACTCCAGTTGTTTAGTGGCGGTCGCATGAGACTCAACTTTTTGGCTCATCCCTGAAAAGTCTACCCTAATTTTCTTAAGGCAATTTTCTTGACTCTCAGAACCCTTAACAAGTTTTGTAAGTAAGGATTCCATCCTCGAACTACCATACTTAGCATCACAGTTCCCCGGTGGAACGTAAAGGTCACTTTTTTCCTTGTAATCATCTTTCCACCTCTCATCACCATCACGATCTCTATCTTTATCTCTATATCTCAATTTTTCGTAATTATCTCCATAGTAGTTCTGACCTTGATTCCCTTGCCTAGAGTTTTGATTGTCTTGATTAGACCCTTGGCCCTTGGCTTGGAAACCCACCACTTCTCTATTAATACATTTAGCTTCCCCCTCAGAATCCAAAACTTCATACCTAGGTGCTTTGACTTGCGCACCTACCATATTCACTTTTTCTGACCTAACTACCATAAATTGCTTAGAAAGCAATCTAATCTCAGTCCTCAACTGTGCTACCTCTTGAGCCACCATTTTATCTAGTGATTTTTGCTCTGCTGATGCTCCTATTGCATAAGTTCCTGTGGGTCTATCTTCCTCTCGAGTATGACAACCTTGGTTGGTTTCACTGATCCGATCAAGAATATCAGAAGCTTGATCCCATCACAAACTCATGAATACCCCACCTGTGATAGTGTCTACTACAACCTTCGTGTTAGCATTCAATGCTCTATAGAAGATTTCTAACAAGTTTTGACCAGTCATCCTATGGTTTGGAACACTCTGCATCTTTTTCTTGAACCTCAACGAAGTTTCATATAATGCCTCTGAGTGCAACTGTATGAAGTTATATACCTCGTCTTTCAATTCGAACATTTTGGAGGGCGAAAAGAATCGATCCAATAATTGGGTTCTCAACTCATTCCAGTTAGTGATAGACCCACACAGTAGTTCATCCAACCACAGAGTAGCTTCTCCTTCTAGAGAGAATGGAAATAACCTCAATCTTGATTCAACCCAGGTAGATTATATAAAGTGCAGATCCCCACAAAATTCATTATATGTATGTTTACATCATTAGTAGGAAGTTCAGAAAATACCCCCTTTAAGTTTAGCAAGTGAATCATGGAACTCGTGATATCAAACTTAGTCCCTTAAGGTAATTTTGGTGGAATGATAGCACCTGTCTCAACCGGCTCTAAATAGTCCAAATCTTTCTCTAGATCTTTGTAAACAGGAAATTTTGTTATAGCAGTTGTTGCATCCTGGGACTTCTCTGTCTCTCCCTATCATCAAGTGCAACAAGATGATTAACTGCATTTTGCATTGCTCACTCATCTCTCGCTTCTTGCCTAGCAACTGATTGTCTATCATTTTCCTCAGCCATCAATTAAGCGGCAGTTTGTTCAACAGTTTTATGTCTAATAGGATGAGGTGGTGGCTAATTATGAATTTCACCTAATCCATGAGCACCTGCTAGCACAGCTGCTGGATCCTGAACTTTGTCATTGTTAACCATCCTTTGATTATTTCTTAGATTTCTCTCAAGTTTCGCATCAATTAGAATCAGGGGAGTGCCTTGACTCTGAGTATTGAAGAGAATTCCTTATCAATTAGAATTAGGGGATTGCCTTGACTCAGAGTATTGGGCATACACAGGTGTGTTCCATAGAAACAGTAGAAAAGTAAGACCAGCAAATGAAACCAACAACTTCAATAAACACAATTAATCAACTCTGTAACTGTATTCCCCAGCAACGATGCTAAAATTTGATGTCGCCCAAATTATACCTCCTAAAAAGTATAAAGCGGTCGTTAAATCAAATATAAAACTCAATAAGGTTGGGGTCGATCCCATAGGGAATAGGTTGAAATTCTATCAAATGTTTATCTAAGTATCTGGCAAATAAGTAAAATAGGAGGTTTTGTCAAACAAAAGAGTAATAGTAAAAAGTGTTGAATTGTTGGATTTGTAATCGATGTGAGAAAAGCACTAGGACTATATTCCCCAATAACATCATAACTCTATAGGTTCTCTGTACTTTAGTGATCTGTTATGGTATTCGGCATGTAAAATCGACCATCTAACCAACTATGTTACACCGCTTGTAGATGACTATCCCCATGCACAAATATTAATATGTCATGGATGTTGTATTGTTGACCCCTATCTATGATCCCAATATAGCCTTTCCCGTTTATCGGTTCAAGGCCAATGAAATGACGATAACTCCAAGTCTTGTTGTTGATTTGCTTGTCCTATCCGATTAACCTTTCTAGTGTACAGGGTGGAGATAGGATGAGTTCCAACATTATGCACCCATCAGAAAGTAACCAATTCCAAAGAAACAACAACACATGCCCAAATACCCTTCGAGAATCACCTTATACTTCGAACACTAATTCGTTAATCCATCATGATTCCCACAACCCTAGTTATGGTGTTTAGTTACTCAGAATTGCAAGAACAAAAGAAGATCTCATAGATGAAAGCATAAATCTGAACTTATAATAATAAGAAAACTCCAAAATCTCAACTTTAATTAAAACCATAAAACCAATGTCCGTGAAATCCCAAGAATATGCCTTAGAATCTCACAATATAATGTTGTGGAATATGAAAGAGTGTAACCTCATACAAAAAACCCTATAAGAGTATTTATAGATAAAAAAAATCTTATCCTTAACAAAACAGGAAATCTGTCGGTTGGCTCGAACGGCAGGATGGTATGATTTCGTCCCTTGGTTCTCATATTATTCTCCTAGACTTTGTCACCTGCAGGTTTTTGATGGTATGGTACATAGTATAGTTTTGTGATATCATCCTACAATAGTATGATCTTCTCGTTTGATTGTCTTCTACTTGAACATCTGCAATCTTTATATCTAAGTCGGTATTCTACGATCTAATGGTATGATCGTGACTTCATGGTATGATCGTGACTTGTGTTTGTTGGATCACCTCACACATGGTTTCTGCAACCTTGTTTCCAGCCTTCCTCCTATGATAATAAAGTATGATCGTGAAATCTTGGTACAATCGTGGGAAGCTTCCGTCTGATCAGCTTTTTTTGGGCAGTCTCTGATTCAAGGTAATATAGCCTTGGTAAGACCGTAGTCAGATCCCACAATCACCCTTTCTTTTTGTCTGACCCTATAGTTGTCCATTTTCAGCAGTTTCTTCTCTCGAGCTTGTTTTACCTACAATCATACCAGGAACCCATTATATCCACATAGGCATACCCTTGAACTATTAGATATTCATCATTTTAAGTGTCTCAAGTGCTGTAAATTCATGGTACATCAGCAGACAACCCATTTAAAAATGATATGCCATTTGAAAGAGGTGGCAACCTAACTTATCTCATTGAAAAACGTATGATCCATCTTGAATTTGATGTGTCATTTGAATGGGTGACGATACAATTTGTCTCGTTGAAAGGTGGATGACGCATCTTGAATATTACATGCCACTTTGAATGGGGTTACTTCCCAATATGTCTTGTTGAAAGGCGGACGACCTATTTTGAACTTATATGCCATTTGAACTGGTGAAAACCCTACTTGTCTCATTGAAAGGCAAACGACTAACTTGAACATGATATGCCACTTTGAATGAGGTGGTGACCCAGTTTGTCTCATTGAAATGCAGATGACCCATCTTGAACTTAAAATATCATTTGAACGAGTGGTGACCTAATTTATCTTATTGAAAGTCGGATGACCCTCTTGAACTTGATATACCATTTGAACGGGTGACAACCCAACTTATCTCATTAAAAGGCGGATGCCCCATTTTGAACTTGATATGCCATTTGAATGGGTAGCAACCCAACTTGTCTCGTTGAAAGGCGAACGACCCATCTTGAACATAGCATGTCACTTTGAATGGGATGAATTCCCAACATGTCTTATAATCACTTGCACAAAACTTATTAGAAGTAAATACAATATAAAGGCAACTATGAATAATGCATACCTTACGCAACATGTCACTTTGAACGGGGTCACTTTCTAATGTGTCTTATAATCACCTGCACTAAACTTATTAGTAGAAAATGCAATATGTCACAACAAAGGAGGTGACAATTAAACATAACATGTCACAAATAGGAGTGACGATCCAATATAACTTAATTGTTTCACTTTTACAAATGTATGACACAAATTAAAAAAATAAATCCTGTCAAAGAAAGTACCACCGAATCGGTTAGACAGGTATTCAAAGGTAGGTCTTTCCCCAAATTTCATTTTGAACAGAAAAGAGAATCAAATCTTGACTATAGTTGGTACGAACAATTAGCATATCATAGAAATTTCTCTTTTGCTTCTCTTCTAATCGAGATCAACTTTGAGATAATTCCTATAGCTTTGAGAGGTACCTCAAACATACCTAAGTATTGACAAGATTTATTCATCTTTCTTCAAATAAAGATTTCAAAATAAACCTATCCTTATGTTTCAAGTGCCCTCACCATAAGGAAAGTCCTCATTTGCACACATTGACGTATATTAAATTGAGGACATTTTGGAAAGTGCTCTCATACTCGAAAGAATGCTCAAAGCTTGCAACTGTGATACCATAGGCTTGGTCTTTATGTAAACCTCCACTAATGTGAGAACATTTGAAATAGGTTCATGTAGGGCTAGGTATCATCTTGTAATGTAGGCTTAGGGACGAGTAGGATATTTTTTTGGGTTAAGAGTGACTTAATCCCCCTTGAGCGTCAAACTAAACTTGTGCTTTTGATGATTGCTACATCGTTGAAGCTTGATCTTCTTTGTTGTCGCTTTTTTTGTTTCGACTTCTTTTTGAGTCATTGCTCATTGGAGATTTCTCATTTCATTCTGATATTTTCTTTTTCCTTTTTGAGTTTCTCCTATATTGTTTGGAGTGTTCTCCTTTATTTATTTGAGATTTATCCTTATCTTGACGTCATGGAGAGTTTTGGCTCTTTCCCTTTTTTTTTTAAGTCATTTTTGCATCCTTCACTTTCTGGGACTTTTTAACTTTTGCCTTTGGGAAATTTCAAACTTGAATTCTCTTTCGCAATTAGCACATCTTCAGTATGATCAAAGAAGTAGGTCCTAGAGAGGACTAGTACATGTAAGCACTTAAAACGGTATTGGCTAAGATGTGGTTGTCCAAAGAAGAGGCTTCAGGCTCAAAGGGAGACAAGTTAAGGGGTAATGGCATTTGATAAGATAAAAGGCACAATCGAATCAAAGAAGGCCTACGATCATTTTCCAAACCAAATATTACACAAAATTTTGCCACGACAAACATTCGGGCCAAGTTCTAGATCAACAGTGCAATGCATATGAATTTAATCTAAAACTCACCACACAATGCACATGAAACCACAAGGTTGGTTTTATTCTAACCTCAAATGCATGCAAAAAAACTTTATTGAGTGTCACAAAAGTACAAATAAGAGATACCAAAAGAACCTAAGGTTCATCACAAAGTCGACCTTCTCAATATTAATTATTTGCATGCTTCTAATTGTGTTGGCACCAACCAAGTCAAAGGCATGATTCTAAAAATTCTTTTATTTTCGAGTTTTTGAATAAGAGATACCGAACTCGAAGAGGGCTGCCTATGCATCTCAACCCGAAGGATGAGAATCAGGTATGCATAGTTCGTGCAGGTATAATATAAAATACATGCACACAAATAATGTAAATATAAAGACAAACTCGAAGGGATGCCTCGTATGTTTAGTGTTGACTGACGTCTTTAGCCAGAGAACATCTTCCAATTGCTTAAGGGATCATTCATTTCTTTGACTGTCTTTGTTATTTATGGAGACGACATGTTCTTGTTTATGTTTGAGGGCACTTATTATCGTGTTCTCTACCAGAATGCTTTCAGAGATTGTAGGGTTTCCCAACTATCTGCCAAAACCTTATATTATTGTGACCGCCCGAAATTATTAGCGAGGATGATTTCCTGCAAAGAGGTAAGAAAAGAGTGAAAGCAGGGAAGTCATGAAAATTATAATAAATGAAAGAGTGTGATTGTATAATCAAAGACTCCCCTGATTTGTCCTTTGGATTGGATACTAGTGCCTCATGGAGTCCGATGACACATATTTGCAAACTCATCCAATCTTGAAGTGCAAGCTTGGTGGAATTTTTGAGGACCTTTCTCAAAATTCTACCCCAGTTTAGAACACAAAAGAAATTCTACCCCTGTTTCAGCTTCAACAAACTCTTGTATACAACCTATAGAAAAATGTTTTCTCTTGTAGAATTTTTGAGACCTTCTCAAAAATTCTGCCCCAATTTCCATTCAAAAAGGAAGATGAAAAGCTTACAGAGAACATGATTGAGCCTTTAACGCGCCTACGTATCCCTTTGTGCCAGGAATCAAGTCAAACGTAGTTCAAAAAAAACTTTTGAAATGAAATTACGGACAAAGAATATTTAAAATAAAGCATGTGTATTAACACAAAACTAGATAAAAATGAATGAAAATAAGAAGCATTTAACACAAACAAAGTATAATGTGTCCCAATATACATGTGACCATTTTGAGCCAAAGGTAAGCCTAACGATTGAAGGATTCATATGCCATTTGTAAAATGTCTCATTGCCCCCTCCCCCCCCCCCCCAAAAAAAAAAAAAAAAATTAAAAAAAATAATTAAATAAATCTATTATATACAAATCGATTAAATTGAATGGGGATACAAAATAAGGAAAAGGAAAATACAATAAAATCAGTCCCGTGTAGGAGAACAATCTTAGACTAATCCGCCTCGAAGTCCTTCATTCTCGAACTTCTTGGACATCTTGAATTTTTCGAAAACCTTTCAGATGAAGATCTTCTTTAAATTATAATTAAAGAAACTATAAAAATAATAAATTTCCAACCCTGAGGGACATTGGTCCATACAATTTGGCATTATATCCTTCAATCAAACATGTAAGAAATGATCGTCTGTTATTGACTCGTGATCAATAGACGCAAGGTGGTTTTCTAATGGGCCCTGCACCCCTGGGGTATCGGGTCTCTTAAGTCAGCATGTTTTGTACAAGTGATATGGTTTAGCTCTATTGTAGTTGTACTAGAGTGGGCTTTGAAGCGAGACTGGAAACCCGAACGGACTACCACAGGCTGAGACGATAACTAGTGCCGACCTGACTAATTGTTCTATCGTCTTGAGAAATTTTGTTCTTTATTAAAGGAAACGACCCCAAAAAATGTGTAATCGTTGGACCCAAATGCAATCTATTTTTTACCGTTTGGCAGAATAAGTATGCAATAAATGCAATGACAACGTACATATAATTAAACAAGTAATGAATAAATAACTTAACAATATAAAGAACATACATGATACAAATAACGAACAAAATATATAAGGCAATATAAACATGCAAAAGTTAAAAACTCCTCAATTGAAAAAATAAACTCATAATGGTTAGAACCTTTATATCACCAGCGGTGTCGCCATTCTATCGCATTCCTATTTTTATAAGGCGCAACTTTGGAGTTCAATAATAATTAATTTAAAATGCTTAAAAATGAATGAGAGTCGTCACCTAATTTTTAGAAAAACTAGGAAACCAATTAATTAGTTTAAAGAAAAATAATTTGCGTAACCAATTAAATTCTAGGTAAGGGTTCATATTATTCCTAAGGGAAAGTGTTTGGCACCCTTCGGAGGAGATAATATAATTTTTCACAAATATAATAAACATAAAATATACACAAATAATGGAGTAAATCATGAATAACGAAGATGGTGTAATATTTGTCTATCGTTAAACAAAATGAATAAATAGAATGAGTAATTAACAACAGTAAAAACCATCTAATATACATGGGAGGCCAAAAATCGATGAAATTGTTTTCATCGGCCAAGTATTGAAACTTGAATGAAAGGAATAAATAAGTAACTAAACTTAAAAATAACACCAATCTTTTATAATGGAGGCCTCGAAAATCCGACGAAGAGATTTCATTGGCCAAATATATGAATACTTGCACATGAAATAATGAACTTAAAATAAAATTCGTCTTTTGTAATGGAGAGACCTCGAAAATCCTACAGAGAGATTTTATCATTGGCCAAGTATACTAATAATTGAAACGTAATATCAATATCATTCTAAAACTCAGAAGCAGCAATGAAAAGAGCAAAATTGTCCAAGAATAATGAGCCAAATTATAAAATGAAAGCCATGACAACCACCAATGAAATACCACTTTAATATAACAATAATATCAAACTCAACAAAAGATTTCAAACATAAATGAATCATTAATAAAATTGATAAAGCAACAACAATCAAAATAAGGTAAGCAGCAACATACAAAATGAAACCAGAAGGCAAACAACATTTCATCATGACTCACCGGAGAATATAAGCAGAGTTATTTAGAGAAAATTGAAACAATAGCCACACTATGTCAAAGAACCCAAGAACAAATAAATAGCAATAGCACAAACCAAGAAACTTTAGCCAAGGCAAAGTGAAAAAATAAATAAAATCAGTCGTAACCAGAGCAACGTAAAGCTCTCCAAAGTAAATCTCAAATGAAATCAACACCAAATAACCAAGATCAAAACAAATACCTACAACTTAATCCGACCAAAAAAATACTTACATTAGCATTGAATCATTGATGGGAAAAGGTTCTGGATAGATCTGGTCTTTATGGGTGTTTTTTATTGGTCTGACAAGGGAGATAAATGGTAGCTATTCGCCGACGTTTGAGAGCTTCGCCGGAGTTCATGGATCCAAGTCTATCGGAGCTTAGAGCTTGCTGTTGAATGGGTTGTCATGGTTCATTTCAACAGTAGGTCACCATAATCAAAGAAGTCTCAACTCTGACTAGATCTGGTAGCAGTGAAATAGAGGAAGAAGGAGGCGAATGTGGTAAGGTGTTGTGGTGGTCGGAGGTTTCGAGCTCATTGGAGTTGTGGTGACGACATGGGGTTATGGGTGGTAACGAGGAAGAGTTGTGGTGGATAGAAGTGAGGGAGCTGGTTGTTGCTTGAGTTGTAGTGAGTGATGGAACCATGGTTGTTTTGATTGGAGTGTGGTGGTTGTTACCATTTCGCCGCCGAGAGAGGGAATTCAAGGAAGGGTGGATCTGTTGTGGTCAAAACAATGACAAGGGAGAGGGTGGTAGAGCTCAGGTGGGAATTTGGTGGTGGTCCGGTGGTGGTGATACCGGAAAAGAGAAAAACGGGGAAGGAAAGAAAACAATTATTATTTTTGCCAAGTTTAGGATTTTTCACCACCATTAATTATTAAAAGAGTTGACTAGTTTTATAGATATAATAAAACCACTCAAGAGCAAAACCGTGTGCTCAATATATGGTTTTGAAAAACTATGGGCTATAGAAAACCATTACTACTTGATCTTATCCAAAATTATGAATATTTAACTTATTTGTGCAAAAAATATCTTCTCCTTCTTTTATGAATTAATGGACTGTGATAAAAATAAATTAATAAATGCATTTATTGCAAGATAAGAATATGATTTGAGTTTAAAATAAAATTGATAATTTAATAAAATTCAAACAACATTTGCTTATAAAAAAGACTGTGTAAAAAAGTCAGTGACAGTCAATAATTAATTTAAAAGAGTAATAAATTGAAAAATATCCTAACATTTTCAAGAAAGAGAATAATTATCAATAACTTGTGTTAAAATTGAACAAAACCTGTAAAAATTGAATTTTATTCTCTTTAACAAATAAAAATCACAAAAGTATTTATTTTTAAAATGTCGCACAAAAATTGGATGTCAACAAACACAAGCTACGAGCTACAAAATCCGTTACATCCTTCTTCATACCACCTCACCAGTAATGTTGCTTTAAATCACAGTACATCTTGGTCACCCCAGGATGAATAGTATATCTGGAACAATGCGCCTCCTCCAAAATCAATCTCACCCATCCACCAACTCCCGGTAGACAAACTCGGCCACCAATGCTCAAAACACCATCAGAATCAAGAGATGTCATCTTTGCCTTGCCACTTAACACCTTATCTCGAATCATTCTTAAGCTATCATAATCAAACTAGTGAGCTCGAATCAACTCCATCAAAGAAGATCTAGCATCAACAGAGGATAAAATACATTCGGGTGTAAAAATGTCAAGCCTAACCATCTGGTTAGCTAAAGACTGAACTTCTAAGGCTAAAGGCGGCTCCTGAGTCAAGTGATGAGCTAAACTCCCCATACTAGTCGACTTCCGACTCAAGGCATCTGCAACCATATTAGCCTTACCCGAATGATAAAGAATGGTAAGGTTATAATCCTTGAGTAACTCAAACCAACGTCGCTGTCTCATATTAAGATCTAGCTGGGTGAAGAAATATTGAAAGCTACTATAATCCAAGAAAATCTCACAACGGTGTCCATACAAGTAATGCCTCTACAACTTCAATACAAACACTATGGACGCCAACTCTAAAACAAGGGTAGGGTAATTCTTCTCATGAGGCTTTAACTGACGAGAAGCAAAAGCAATCACCTTACCCTCCTGCATCAACACTGAACCCAACCCAACGCCATAAGTATCACAAAATATGGTAAAACCCACGTCTTCCTTAGGAAAAGTCAATATAGGAGCCAAAGTCAACAACTCCTTGAGCTTTTGAAAGGAGCCACAATAGATGAGAAACCCTCTACAAAACACTAATAATAACCTGCCAACCCAACAAAACTCTGAATCTCGATAGGAGAAGTAGGTCTAGAGCAATCACAAATCGCCGCTTCTTGGCCGGATCCACCATAATACCATCTTTGGTAACTATATGACCTAAGAAAGAGATAGAATCCAACTAAAACTCACACTTCGAGAAATTGGCATAGAAGTTCTCACCGCGCAATCTCTGAAGTATAGTCCTCAAGTCTCTCACATGTTTGGCCTCACTCTTGGAATAAACCAAGATAAAATATATAAATACAATCACAAAAAAGTTGAGATACGGTCGAAATACTCAGTTCATCAACTCCATGAAAACCGCTGGGGCATTGGTCAACCCAAAAGCCATGAACAAAAACTCATAATGACCATATCGAGCTCGAAAAGCCATTTTTGGGACATCCAAAGCTCTAATCTTCAACTGGTGATACCCGAATCTCAAATCAATCTTATAAAACATGGAAGCACCCTGAAGCTGGTCAAATAAAACATTAATGCGAGAAAGAGAATACTTGTTCTTAATTGTTACTTAATTCAATTACCGATAGTCAATATACATGCGCATAGAACTATCTTTCTTCATAAAAAACAAGATAAGAGATCCCCAATGAGATACACTAGGTCTAATGAACCTCTTACCCAACAAATTTTGTAACTTCTCCTTCAATTCTTTCGATCATCTGGGGCTATCCTATAAGGAGGAAAAGAGATGGGCTTGGTGCCTGGCTCCACATCAATGTCAAAATCAATGTCATGATCCGGAGGCATACTAGGAAATTCCACAGGAGACACATCTATGAAATCTCAAACAACCCAAATAAAATCTATAGGAGGCGGTGAGGCAACACTAGTATCACGAACATAAGCCAAATACGACTAGCACCCTCTTTCTACCATGTGGTTGGCACGTAGAAAAGATATAACTCTCTTTTGACCCAAATTAAACATACCCTTCCAAGCGAACCTTGGCACACCCAGCTTAGCTAAGGTCACGGTTTTGGCATAACAGTCCAAAATAACATAATAGGAAGCTAACCAATCCATACCCAAGATAACATAAAAGTAAACCATATCTAGGAAAATCAAATCTAACTAAGTCTCACTCCCTGAAAAGGTAACTACACAAGATTGGTACACACAATCCACCACTAAAGAATCTCATACGAGGGTAGAAACATGAAGAGACATAGGAAGGGGCTCGCAGGAAGCATCAAAACCCAAAGCAAAGTATGTAGACACGTAGGAGAAAGTAGACCCAGGGAAAAATAACATGAAATAAGATCTGTAGCACACTGGGATGATATCGATAATAACTGTATCAGAGGCTCTTTTTTGGGTCTCTCGAGTATAGTATAACACCATCCTCATCTGCATCTAGATTGAGCAACCCTGCGACCACTACTACTAGCTCCCCTACCTCTACCTTAAGCACTTCTGGCGCCACCCCTACCACCCTGTGAACCACCTCTGACAGCAAAAATAGGAGTAGAGCTGAAGCTGAGAACCCTATTGGGTGATGTACCGACTTATGACGACATATTTAGCATTTTCAACTAAAGATAATTGTGAGTTTTCAAGCAACATGTGGTGTTTTTGATGCTCTTTGTGTATACTTTCAGGAATTAAACTCAAGTTTGCAAGAGATAGCAAAATCTGGTGAAAAGGGTTTGTGACGACATTATTGACACCCTACCAAGAGCTTGACGGACCAAGTCTTAACCAGAAAAGGGTCAAGCTTAGGACGTGGCGACGACAACTAGGGCAGACAACCAAAGACTTGGCAAACCCTCACCAATACCGCCAAGCCGTATCCATAATGGCCTGAAGAAGAAGAGGTGGTAACGGCATATGCAACACACCATCAAGTGATTGACGGATCATCACAGTTGCCGTCAGCGGTGATGTGGCATAACTTATTTTGAATTTTGAACAATGTTTATTTTTAGCCTATAAATACCCAATTTAGGGTTTGGAAAAAAACATAAATTTTTACTGGGTGTATTTCTTTGACTTTTCTATGGAGAAAATAAGGGTGGCTAGTTGCTTGAGCTTCGATCAACATTAGAGATTATTTCTTATTGTAAGGATTCATTATTTTTATTATGAAAACTTCCTTCTTCATATTGTTCTTAACTATGAGTGGCTAAACCGCCCATAATGAGGGTTGTTGAACCCATGGTTAAAATTTGACATTAGGGTTTATGGGTTGTGAATTTGTGTTGATTGCATAAAAATATTATAAACTCCTTCGTTTTAACATATTCTTGATGGTTGGAAACATTGGGAAATCAGTCTTTTGTTAAATTGCTTGATAAAGAATTTAACTTTCAAGGAAAGTGAATTCATAACGAAAGCGTGGAGCTATTTACCTCCAAGTTAACGATTAATGCTTGAAAAAGATTAATCCATTGACGTTTAGATCGGGTTTACAATTGACGCTTTGAGTTTGAGAGGATTAAAGTGCAAACTCATTTAAATTAGTTGAAAAACATTTAAATGAATTTATAGAATTAATTACCTTATTGTCACGGGTTTCAATATCAATTCACATTCACTCATAACCCATTGGTGATTGGAAACCTAAGGGAACATAACCCTGATTTACTTGTCTCTATTGAATTATTTGTTAGAAATTGACCATTGTTCACTGAAATCAAATATTATTTACTATTACTGAATTAAAATCCCCCAATTTCTTGGAAGTTGTTGGCTAATCGTCATCGAAACTGCGTATTACTTACTTTACACCCTATTTCCTGTGGGATTCGACCCCAACCTCTGTTGGGTTCTATATTTTACAACGACATGCTCTTGTAAAAGAGAGTTGTAATTTGTGCGTATTAAATTTTGGCACCATTGTCGGGGAATACGGTTGTCAAATAAGTTTTATGTATGTTATTTGTCTATTAGTCAAATTTCCTAATTTTACCTTTTATTGTTGTTTGTGCATTCACAGGCTAATTTTGGTGTATGCCAAGTAATAGACGTTCAGGAGAATCATTGTTGCCTTACGATCCAGAGTTGAATAGAACATTAAGGAGGAATATGGAGGGAAAACATCCAATTGATAAAAATGCACCAGGGTATGTTCCACCACCCGGTAGAGTGCGGAACAATGACGATAACTACTTTGGTGATAATGAGTTGAATGAAGCTGTCAATGGATAGCCTATGGACAATGTAGCCCCAGTAAACCCAAATTGACGACAGAGGAATAGAGGACACCAACAGCCTGTGGTAAACCTTGCTTTTGATGATGAAAATGATGTCGAACTGGATGGAGTTTGAGCTACTGGAGCCGTTGTTCCGCCACCACATGCTCCTAGTACTAAATTCAATATCACTAGTACCATGATCCAATTGCTGACGCTGAAGGATTGTTCAGAGGTATACATATTGATGATTCAAATTTGCACTTAATGAATTTCGTTAACATATGCAAATCATTCGACAATCCTGGAGTGTCTCAGAATGCTGCCAGATTGAGATTGTTTTTTTTGTCTCTATCTAGGAGGTAACCTTGTGGCTTAATCAACTTCCTCCTACAACTATAACATACTGGAGGTAATTGAAAGGAGCTTTCCTAGAAAGGTTCTTTTCACCTTGCAGGATGTTACCATTACGAGATAAAATCAACAACTTTCGACAACTATAGCATGACCCATTGCATGAGACATGGTTGAGGTTCAAGAAAAAGTTAACTTAATGTCTGAATCACCACCTTACTGATGAGCACTTGATGTAGACATTCTGTAGAGCACTGAATTCCATTACTAAGTTCTCTTTAGAAAATGTAGTAGGAGGAGATTTTATGGCTTGTACTTATACAGAGGCTACTGAGATACTTGATCGGTTGACAAAGATGAGCATGGCTTGGCATACCAGGGACTCTGAGGTGGCAAGCAACTCGTATGAAGATGATATGTTGGCAGAGCAGCACTGATGAGAAGAAGAGCGTGATCAAGATATGGCTCATATGAGGACTCAAATTGACTTGTTGACCAAGGATTTATTGCCTGGTGGAGTTGAGAAAGTGAACGTTGTAGGTTCACAAGGGAGAGATGATGACTCCGATTAAGAGGAGGAAGCAAACTATTTGAACAATCAGGGGGGTTCCGAGCTAATGGTAAAGAAAACCAAGGTCGGAATAATAATTGAGACAACTATTAGGACAAGTACAGCTACAGAGACAGTGACAAAGCTAATTAGAAGAACAAAGGTAACCAAAGAGGATTGTATGTACCACCAAGTAGTCTCCAAACCAACATCCAAGTGGTTGTGGATGGTTGAACATTCGATCAAGCAGTCAGAAGGTATTTTGTATGACGTTTTGGTGAAGGTGGCAGATTGCATATTTCTTATCGACTTTGTAATTCTAGATTGTGAGGTAGACTTTGATGTGCCCATAATCTTGGGTAGACCATTTCTAGCCACGAGGCGAGTTCTGGTTGACATGGAATGCAATGAACTCAAATTCAGGTTGAATGATGAAGAAGTTAAATTCAATATTTGTCAATCTATGAAGCAATCGAGAGACATAAATATTGTCTCGGTGATTGATGTCATTGATGAGCCAGAAATAGAGGTTCCTATTGAGGAACGATTTGCAGTTGAAACTCTAGCGGCAATATTGATGAACTTTGATAAAAATGGTATTGAAGAGTATGACAAAATAGTGTGTGCCTTTATAGGTATGGGCTAATATTCCAATGCTCCGAAGAAGCTAGACCTGGACTTAAAAAACAGGCCTACTCCTCTGGTGAAGCCATCTATTAAAGAGCCACTGGTACTAGAATTGAAGAAATTGCCTGGGTATTTGAGATACATTTTTCTAGGTGCAAATAATACCCTGCTAGTAATTATAGCGGCAGACTTAGTGGAATGGCAGGTGGAAGCCCTTGTGTCAGTGTTGCAAAGATATAAGTGAGCTATTGGGTGGACCATAAACACATGATTGGTATTCCACTGGGTATTTGTACGCACAAGATACAGTTAGAATAGAATTGTATCCTATCTATTGAAAACCAGTGCAAACTTAACCTACCAATGCAAGAGGTGGTTACAAAAGTAATTATTATGTGGCTTGATAGGGGTGTTGTGTACCCGATTTATGATAGTAAATGGGTGAGTCCAGTACAATGTGTGCCAAAAAAAGAAGGAATGACTGAGGTTGCAAATGAAGAAAATGAGTTGATTCCTCTTCAACCTATCACAGGTTGGAGAGTATGCATGGATTATAGGAAATTAAAATCGTGGAATCTTTGGGATCACTTCCCGATGCCTTTCATGGATCAGATGCTTGATCAGTTGGCGGGAAAAAGTTGGTATTGTTTCTTAGGTGGGTATTTTGGCTATAACTAGATATCTAATGCTCCATAAGATCAAGAGAAAAAAACTTTTACTCGTCCCTATGGTAACTTTGCATTTAAGAGGATGTCATTCGGGTTGTGCAATGCGCCCGCCACTTTTAAAAGATGTATAATGTCTATCTTCTCTGACATGGCGGAAGATACGTTGGAGGTATTTATAGATGATTTCTCTGTAGTTGGGAATTCGTTTGATGATTGTTTGATAAACTTCAAAGGTGTGAAGAAGCCAACCTTGTCCTTTTAAGGAAGGTATTGTATTGGGGCGTAAGATATCTGAGAAAGGGATAAAAGTGGATCGAGTAAAAATTAAAGTTATTGATAAATTACCTCCACCTATATCGGTGAAGGGAGTGCGAAGTTTTCTTGAAAATGCTGGATTTTATCAGAGGTTTATCAAAGAATTCTCCAAAATTGCAAATCCGTTGTGCAAACTTTTGGAGAAAGAAGAGAAAATCTATTTCAATGAGGCTTGTTTGAAGGCATTTCTTTGCCTTAAAGAGAAGTTAGTGGCTGCACCTATCATTATTGCCCCAGATTAGGCAAAGTCATTTGATGTGATGTGTGATGCAAGTTGTGTTGCACTTGGAGCCATGTTGGGCCAAAAGAGAGAGAAGCTGTTTCATCCCATCTACTATGCCAACAAGGCATTGAATGGAGCACAAAAAAACTACATGGTGAAGGAGCAAGAACTTCTTGCTGTGGTGTATACCTTTGAAAAATTTAGGCATACTTGCTTGGTACCAAAGTGGTGGTGCACACAGACTACTCAAAATTACGGTATTTAAACGCCAAGAAGGATGCTAAACCATATCTGATTAGGTGGGTGTTCTTGTTACAGGAGTTTGACTTCGAAGTCAAAGATAGAAAAGGTTATGAAAATCAAGTTGCAGACCACCTATCCTGGTTGAAGAATAAAGGTAAGCATGAGGATGATATAGATATTGATGACTCATTTTTAGATGAGCAGGTGCTAGCAGCTTCTCTTGATTAGGTGCCTTGGTTTGCTGATTTCGCTAATTATGTGGTGAGTGAAGAAATTTCGAAAGACTTGAATTTTCACCAAAGGAAAAAATTCCTTCATGATGCATCAAATTACTTCTGGGATGAGCCTTTTTTATTCAGGTTGTGTGCGGATAACATTATCAAGAGATGTGTTTCGATAGTAGAGATGGTGAGCATCCTTCAGGTTTGTCATTCATCCCTAGTGAGGGTGTATCATGCGGGTGAACACATTATTAAAAAGGTCCCACAGAGTGGGTATTATTGGCCTACGATTTTCAAAGATGTGCATGAGTTTGTCAAAACTAGTGACCAATGCCAGCATCAAGGATCAATCTCAAAGAATCATGAAATGCCTATGACGAAAATGCCAAAAGTGGAGTTGTTTGACGTCTGGGCATATATTTCATGGGTTCTTACATAAGTTCTTATGGTCACAAGTACATCTTAGTTGCTATGGACTATGTGTCCAAGTGGGTAGAAGCGGTGTCTTTAGCTGGCAATGAAGGAAATGTGTGGTTACATTCTTGAAAAAAGAACATTTTTTCTCTATTTGGAACCCCTCCTACAATTATAAGTAATGGGGATCACACTTCTGCAATAAGGTGTTCAGAGCGGTATTGGCAAAGCATGGGGTAAAGCAGCACAAAGTGGCAACCCCATATCATCCTCAAATAAGTGGACAGGTAGAGGTATCGAACCGAGAGATCAAAATGATTTTGGCTAAGTCAGTCAATGAAAATATAAGTGAGTGGTCAAGGAAACTTGACGATGCTCTATAGGAACACCAAATCGTTTTTAATACTCCAATAGGTATGTCTCTTTATCAAATAGTCTTCTATAAGGCATATCATTTACTGGTAGAGCTTGAGCACAAAGTCCTCTGGGCACTCAGGAAGCTTAATTTGAGTTGGAAGGTGGCTGTCGAGTTGAGATTGGATTAATTAAATGAGATTGATGAGTTTAGATTGCGTTATTATATTGCGTGCTTATAAGAGGGCAGATCTATATAAAGAAAAGATGAAGGTGTACTATGATCGGAATATAGAAAAGAGAGAATTTTGTGTGGGAGACTTGGTATTGCTCTTCAACTCAAGGTTTAAACTGTTTCCTGGGAAGCTGAAATCAGAATAATCCGGACCTTGCAAAGTTACACAATTTTTCCAATCTGAAGTGGTGGAGTTGGAGAACAAATAAGGTAAACCATTCAATGTGAATAGGCATCGAGTTAAGTAGTATGTATGTCCACATGAAGAGGTAAAAGTTGTATCTGTGGTATATCTTGATGAAGTCTAAGTAATCAAGATAGTTGGGTCGTGTCGCAATGTTAAATCAGGAACTAGTGGGAGGCAACCCACAAGGTGTTTTATCAAATTTTTAGTTTATAGTTGGTGAACTGGTTTGATGTGTGTGCTAAGTGTGTAGGGATTCAGGTAACTGCCAAAAGTTGGAGACTATTTTAGCCTGACGGTGATGGTGGTGTACCGTCACACTACTGGCGGACCATCAGTGTAGCTCGTTAATAAGACACCAAAAATCATGTAATCTTTCCATACACTAACGGACAAGTGTGGCAGACCGTCACACTACTAGATTAACATCGGGAACACCGTCAAGAGAAAAATCAAAACATGCTATACTCAATAGAGGGTGACAGCATAGTTGGCGGGTCATCACATGAGTGGCAGACCGTCGCTAATATCGTCACCAGAAAGACAGTTAGTACCCACACTGGTTGGGGGAGACGGTACAATTGGTAGATCGTCGCATTAATGGCGGACTGCCAGTGTGGCCATCCTAGGTAAGTAAGCAATTCTTTTTATTAATTACCCAACCAACCCTTTTTCATATCCAAACCTTCAAAACCAACCCACTTAATACCATTCTTAAATGAGCCATCACTTAAACCTCATTTAAACCCACTAAATTAAAAATCACATTTAAACCCACATCTTTTACCCTTCATATTCTACCATTTAAATCTCCCGCTCAAACCCATTCATCATTCATTACACAATATTCATCCATTATCAATACCCCACCACTAAGATTTATTACCGTTCATCTTTCTTTCTCTCCTTTTAAACCTTTTCTTACTCTTCCCAAATCATCACAACAAAGAAAAATTACTTCCACAGTTAACTTTTTCTCTGAGTTCTTGTATTTGTACTAAGTAATTTGCACATCAATTCACTCAGGTATTCCCTTCTTAGTTCATATGTTTTAGTTAAGTTTTGGCTTTCGTAGTCTTAGGATAGTTTATCGTTGTTTTGTTTTTATATTTATTCTCTAACTGGATGGTGAGGCATCCCGAGAGGTGAAGTATGAGTAGACTAATATCATTGGATGATCATAATTATGTATTGGAAGAGATTCCATGAACTAATTATGTTTTAAAACATTAAAAACTGGGTTTCCCACCATGTGCTCGACAAATTGTCAAAGAGAAGTTTGTAAATTCTGGCAGGCTTGACAAAAAAGATTGGCGGACCTTCTACTTAGTGGTGGCCTGCCAGAGTTACCATCATAATAATGACTACTTTAGTTTGTACTATTTTAGGCTTGACGGTCTTCGTGGGGGATCGTCACTATAGTGACGGACCACCAAGAAGACCGTCGCCATAAATATCCAAATTATGCACACTGTTAAGGCCTGACAGCTTCATTGGAGGACCATCACCAATGTGGGACACCATCAGGGTCACCGTCACCCAGCAATCAGAAATGGTTGATTCTGTATAACCCTTGATGGGAAAGTTGGCGGACCGTCAACCTAGTGGCGGACCGCCACTTCCAACGTCAAGACAAAATAGTTTGATAAGTTGTTCTTACTTCTTGCTCTAATTTCTTTACATTTGATTCTAAATCTTTTCCTCTCAGGTACAATGCCTCCAAAGTTTCAAGCATGTAAAAGAGGAGCTACCGTTATACAAATGAATGAAGCAACTATGTCAAGCCTCAGGGATAAACCTGAACCCAAGGATGCTAACAAAGAGGCCACTTACAAAAACACAAGGCAGAGAGAAAAAAGGTGAAACTTACCCTCCAGTCTGAAGAGGAGGGTAGCTCATCTGTTGGGGAATCTAACAACGATAATAAAGTTAATGAAAGCTCCGACTCAACCGCAAACAAAAAGGCAAAAAAATAGAACTCCTCTAGTTTAGTGCAGAGTCAGAAACAAGAAAAGAATTGGAGGATTAGACAGTGATTAGAAGCAAAGCCCCAAAAGTTAAGGAAAATATACGATGGCAAATTACGGGGGTAAAGGATATATTATAAGGGGCTTGAACTGACCCAAACACAAGATCAGAAGAGTTCTATAGTGGAGGAGTATTAAATTATGACAACATCATTACTAGACTCTCCTGACCTTGAGAGGAAGTTCAACGAGTATCAATTGCATTCCCTCAGTAGGCCCCCAGGTTTCTATTACCTAGAGATGGTAAGAGAGTTTTTTGCTAACTATTTAGCTATTCACAGGAGAGATTCCATAAAAGGGGAGAAAGTATCTAACATGAGGAATAGACCGATAATCCCAGTTCGTGGTGTCAATATTGATATTTCAGATGAAACAATAAATAAATTTCTGTTTGGCCTGGATTACATTCCTTCGGCAGGCACACCAGATTTGAGCACCGAATGAGGACAACGATTACATAGTGTGGATGGTTGGTACAGATGCTGACTAACTCAGGAGAGACTTCTTGGGCCAAAAAAAAGGACAGGATTTCCAAAATCATCACTAAGCCTCAAGGCAAAGTTTGGTGGACTGCAGTACAATTGAGGTTGATGCCAAGTATTGGAGATGCTAATTTGGAGATCTTTCAAGCTGTGGTGGTAGCCAGTTTAGTGGCAGGACTGAATATAAATTTTAGAATGATCATCAATGATGAACTGTTCCAACGTGCTCAAAAAACATATAGTGTTATACCCTTTCCGTGTCTCATCACAAAATTGTGCTTGAAATTAAATGTACTAGTTTTGAGTGGGATTAATAATAAGGTTTGGGCTTGCCATAGATATGATATTGAGCGGTCAAAAAATTAATCAAAATTTGAAGGGAAAATACAAAAATAGTCATCTCAAGGCACGCATTTCCAACCTATTCTGGAGACATCACATGCCCCTTCAGATATGGCTTTTCCACTTTCCATTGTTGATCCATAGGTAGTATCGAATATGTCAGGAACCACTCCTCTACCCACTCATAATGATACCGTAGATACGATATCCATGCCAACTTCCTATGCATATTACCGCTTTACCCATAGAACTTTGTCAAGATGGTAACTAAGAAGAAGAGATTTAGAAAGAAGTTAAAGGAATATACATGCTAATTCAATCCATGCATGTAAGAAATAATCAAAGAGGCTTTGAATCCGTATGCAAATTTACATCTTTGGATGGATCATATGGAGGAAAGGGTGGACAAAAGGCTGAATGACCTATCCATTCCTGACTTAGAAATTTTTTATGCTGAATTAAAATAAGCTCAGGATGATATAGCCAACTTAAAGAAGAATCATTCCACCGGTGGTCAAATAAGAGAAATCACACTGTTGAGTCAGATAATAAGAGGGTCATAAAAAAGGCCCTAAGAGATTCTGTGATTGACGAAGATGCGAGACTAAAAAGAGTTGTTGAAGACAAGGCGAGAGTCTCCACTAGTGGACCTTCTCCCGTAGGGGATTTGGTTACTAAAAATTTAAGTGCCTCAGCCATAATTGAGGCCATTATTACTGTCATCGAGGCCACCCAACCCTCTGATGATGACTACTCCTTAGCCGAAGGGTTGTACAAGTTTACCATCCGCCTGCATTTTTATTTATATATGCATTTGAGGACTAAAATTATTTTTATTTTGGTGGACTGGGGGTACTTGTGAGTCTGTTGTCACCAATTGGGTTTTTGTTACCTGTGTTCTTTTCCGTCATACGCTATCTAATAGAACCGACATGTTTAGGTTGTTGTTTCAGTTTTTGTTATTCTTGTTATTGTAGTTGTTTGTTTATTGTTCCTGCAATGGAAATCAATTGAATGAAAAAGCTGTGTAGTGTTGTGTTGAAAGTTGTGAGGACCCCTCCATTTTTGTTTTAGTGACTATGTTGATAATCTCAATTAAATTTTTACTGTGGTGGATCTTTACTTGGCATTAGTATTCTATAACAAGTTCTAAATAGCTTAAATATTGAGTGTGAAGTTGAACATTGGCAAGGTCGCTATCAATTCTTGTTATATGTGTGTGAGATTTTTAGTTCTGATTTCTTACTTTGTGCATGCATCTAGAACTTGCCCGATCTATTGTATTAGGTAATAGTTGGATGACATAGGATATGATCACAAGCCATGTTTGATGTTACGTCTACTTGCCTAAAAGAAGCCGTCTAAATGATATGTGAACCATTTTGATCCCCAATTTGAGTTTGAATGACTTTCCTTCTTCAACACTTACAAACGTTCCCTTCTCTATCATATATCCTCTATTTTGGCCCTAGTCCTTTCTTGGACAACGTGCAACTCAACTAAGGCAAATTGCCTAAGTTGAGGGTGGCTACTGTAGAAAGAAAATGAGTAAAGTCGGGTATGAAAAGAGTAAGTGAGGTTGTAAGGAAACCATATAAGTGCGCAAAATGAGGAGTATAACAATGAGCTGATCTAGTGAGCCAAAAGGTTGAATGAGTCAAAATTCTTTGAAAGAGTGCTGATTTAATAGAGAATAAAGATGGAAATTCTGATTGTAATTGCTAAAATATGTGGTGTTGTGAATCATTGTACGTCAAGTAAGGCTGAGTCACTATTCCTAAATGTGCCATAACAACACTCAAGCCTATGTTACAAGCCAAATAAAGCCTTGTAGTGATCCTTTTCAGTCAACAATTGAACCCTGTGAGATAGTAAGGGCAAGCTGATGGTATTGCATGTGCCTTGTTTGAATTTTTGTTGTGAGAGCGAGAGTTATTCTATTAGTCCCTAGCTATACTGTGCTACATGTGATTGAGGGACTTTTTTCTGGTGAGAGCATGGTTTTGATATGCCAACTTGCCGATTGTTTGATTTTACATCTCAAGTGCTTATAGATCAACAAGTTGTAGTGTAATGCCAAGTACGGATCCCCATTAGTTTAGACTAAACTGAGTTGTGCATTTGTTGTGAAATTTAGAGGGTAGTCCATGTGAATGATACACCAGCTGCTTATTATTTTGAAATCTCTATGTGTGGCATAATATTGTGTGCTTAGGTTGCTTGAGGAAAACCAAGTATTCTAAGTTAAGGGTGTTGATGCGCCGGTTTATGACGGCACATTTAGCATTTTCAACTAAGGATAATCGCGAGTTGCCAAGCAAAATGTGGTGATTTTGATGCTCTTTCTGTATACTTTCAGGAATTAAACTCAAGTCTACAAGATAGCAAAATCTGGTGAAAAGGGTTTGCGACGGCATTATTGACGCCCCACCAAGAGCTTGGCGGACTTTCACTTGGTTTGCCAAGCCTTAACCCGAAAAGGGTCAATCTTAGGACGTGGTGACGACAACCAGGGCGAACCACCAAAGACTTGGCGGATAGTCACCAATACTGCCAAGCCGTATCTAGAATGGCCAGAAAAAGAAGAGGTGGCAATGACATGTGCGGCGAACTGTCAAGTGAATGGAAGACAGTCAATTGGGCCACCAATATTTAGCCAGAATATACATTTTGTTACAACCTTGCGATGGTAGCAGTGGCGGACAATCACACTATTGGCAGACCATCGCAGTTGCCATCAGCGGTGATGCGTCAGAACTTATTTTGAATTTTGAACAATGTTTATTTTGAGCCTATAAATACCCAATTTAGGGTTTGGAAAAAGCATCAATTTTTACTAGGTGTATTTCTACAACTTTTCTCTGGAGAAAACAAGGGTGGCTAGTTGCTTGAGTTTCGAACATCATTGGAGATTATTTCTTATTATAAGGATTCATTATTTTTCCTATGAAATTTTCCTTCTTCATATTGTTCTTAACTATGAGTGGTTGAACCACCCATAACTAAGGTTGTGGAACCCATGGTCGAAAATCTCTATTAGGGTTTATAGGTTGTGAATTTGTGTTAATTGCATAAAAATATTATGAACTCCTTCATTTTAACATATTCATGATGGTTGCAAAGATTGGGAAATAAGTCTTTTGTTAAATTGCTTGATAAAGAATTTAACGTTCAAAGAAAAGGAATTCATAACGAAAGCTTGGAGCTATTAACCTCCAAGTTAACGATTAATGCTTGAACAAGATTAATCAATTGAGGTTTAGATCAGGTTTACAACTGACACTTTGAGTTCTAGAGAATTAAAGTGCAAACTCATTTAAATTGGTTGAAAAACATTTAAATGAACTTATAGAATCGATCACCTTATTTTCACGTGTTTCAATATCAATTCACATTCGCTCATAACCCATTGGTGATTGGAAATCTAGGGGAACACAACCCTGGTTTACTAATCTCTATTGAATTATTTGTTAGAAATTGACCATTGTTCACTGAAATCAACTATTGTTTACTGCTACTGAATTAAAATCCCCCAATTTCTGGGAAGTTGTTGGCTAATCGTCATTAAAACTGCGTATTACTTATTTCACACCCTATTCCCTGTGGGATTCGACCCCAACCTCTGTTGGGTTCTATATTTGACAACGACTACTTACGCTCTTGTAAAAGAGAGTTGTAATTTGGGTGTATCATTGGGAAGGACCAAAAATAAGTTAAGGAAAATCCTCGGCCAAATGACGAACCACATCACAAAAAAAGCATCCTCTACGGCCTGACTCAATCTGATGAGCCATAGATAAACTAGAACAAACTCCCTGACCCAAAGAACTGAGACTGGAACCTCTAATCGCATGAACCATGCCCTGGCTACCTAAAATAGCAGAACCTAAAGGTCTACCTCCAAATTCCTGTAATGCAGCCTGAACCAGCCTACAATGATCACCACGGGAACCTCTACTTGAGATATATCTGTCTCAGGAGGCGCAACCACTAAACTCGCCCTATCATCGTACCTTATTGGTGCCTTCCTAAGTAGCCTGGGTAATCGACTCGATCAACTTGGCATGCTCAATAATACTCTACAAAGAAGCCCCTGAAAAACCATCTGGGCAGTGGCCAACCGATAGGAATTATCTAACCCCTTAATAGGTAATTACCTTTGGGTTGGCTATGACCCATGCTTCGTCCTCAAATCGGGGCTACTATATCAGGTGTCGGCTCAGGAACCCTAGTTTCGCTGGACGTAGGCCTCACCATCTGTTTAGAAAAGAATGGAATACAAGTTTAGAATATTGGGAATGAACCACCCGCACAATAAGGAATAAAATTAGAGAAGTTTATCCTAAAGACATCTTATAGCCTCTCAAAGATTGATACTGACGACTACGTACCTATTCACGAGACTCTACTAGACATTCTTCTCTTATACTTATGAGACTGGTAAACCTATTGCTCTGTTACCAATTTTTCATAATCAATAAAGTAAGGTCGTGATGGCACTTATCTCGGCAATAGCCTTGATAAGTAAGCCAAGTTCCCAATAGATACAAAAATTTGAAAAAAGTGATAAAATAGAATAAGACGAGACTTCTAGAACGAAGTCAGGCCATAAAATAGGTAAATGCGAAAGTCTGAACAAAACGTGTAACCCTCCCCAGAAAATGGTATAATAAGTACAAGAGCATATAAAAACCATATCCGAATCTGAAATATACATAAGCCTGTCTCTGAAGGAAATAAAGACATCAACAGTTAAGAGGAGGTCTGGAGTCAACTCTAAACATCCTAGAGCATGCCAATACCTTAGAATCTCCAACTTTGTATGCACGAATGCAACCATCGCGTGTAGTACTCGTACTTGAATCTGCACCAAAAGGACACAATAGGGGTAAGTATGGTCCACTTATACTCAGTAGGTATCATAGGCTGACTGAGAAAAGCAAAAAATAATATAGGTAAAGAATTACTATGAGCACGTCACCTGGAAATAGAAAAGTTCCCAAATGGTAGCTCACACTGTCTCTTCTAATAGTTCTAGTATATATCAATAAGGAACAAGTAGAAACAGATACGTTTCAAACAAATACATAAAACTAAATACGTTCCATGTAATTGAAAACAACACAAAATGATTGTGCAATGCAATGCAATAAATATGGATCATGATGAATTCTTTTGAAGGGTTCTTGGATCAAGGGTTTTGTAAAGTGTTTCAATCACCTCTCCGGCTATTATGTTCACGAATCAAGGATTTTCGTAAAAGTGTCACATTTCTCTTTCTCATTAATGTTTCTCAATGGTACCAATGTCTCATGAATGTATAAGTATGGATGAAGATATAATACTAACAACTAAATTATTATGACGATAATAATCCATCCAATATATGTATACGTGAGCTCAAAATCAACTCAATATGTCAATAATCAGGATATCAATATCTCATTAGGCACCATCAGAAAATTAGTCATGTAGCACATCATCAATATCATATGAAATCCCTCATTTGGGTATTTCTATCAAGATAAAGGAAATATGCTCAATAAGGCCTATAATATATACTCAAGCCCCCGCTCGACATCATATTAAGAATAAGACATTTAAATCTACAAATAAGGCCAATGATGTCAAATAAATCCCCCACTCGGGAAACACGCAACATATAATATCACCAACCAACAATAGCAAGAAATACAAGCCCTCACACGGGTATCACAGAATATATAATAGCTCGAAAACAATTTCCATAGTTATTTTTCCCAACCCATAGCATGCTTTACTTATTTATTAACTACCCTAGGCGTATGAAGAAAGTTAAGCCATAACCTACCTCGAAGCGTCAAAATTCAAGCCTAAAGTGCTTGAACACGGAGCCTTCCCTATTATAACGACCGAAATCAACTAAAACATACAAATACAACATCTAGACATTAAAAGTAAGCTAATGATGCCCATATTGACCATATTCAAGTCTGGTCCAAAATGGGTTCATAAAATGGGTTTAAAAACAAAAGGGGTAAAACCAAATTTTATTTTAAAATTATATTCCCCAAGGTTATAGGAGTATATAATTGAAAGCCCACACGAAAAGGAGTTAAAAATGATGTCCAAATCGAAGAAAACCCATTTTTAAGATTTACCATCGAAATCCTCAAAAATCCATTTTGAAATCAAGATTAAAGAGTGTTTTCAATGATAAATCAATGTAAAGTAATGAGAATAAGGTTTTGGAACTTACCTAAGCTAAAATGGTGATGAAAACCCTAAAAATCGCCCATACCCAAAGCTCAAAGATCCAAAAATTGTGAAAAATTACAAAAAGGAGTATATATACAACGATGGTCTCTTAAGCAGCTAAATGATCGCTTAAGCGACCACCGCTTAAGCAACTAGGACCCGATACCTAATAAAATATTAAAAATACGACAGATACAAGGATTAACATATTTGCAGGAGTACATCCTAGATCAATATTAGCATCGAAATTTACCATACTTGATTTAGAAATTAAATTACAACACTTAAACCATAAATATGAATTTAATTTATCATAATTGAACAAAGAAGAATTCCCTGTAGAAGAAAAAACATTTATAGGAACAGAAGGTATACCAATAATTATAATACATTCAAATTTAGGAAGAAGATATAAAAAATTAGGAAACACACTACATTTAATGCCAGATCCCCTATCTGCAAAACTAGAAGATAGTTTAAGTGCAATGGTCAGATTAACAAAAGAAAATACTGAAATAGACCAGAAATTAGAAATAGAAAAAATCTGTGAGCAAGCGAAAAAAGAAATTGAACAAATCAAAATAGCACACATAAAAACAAAACAAATAGTTAAACCCGAAAATGAAACTCCACTACCAGAATTACCTACCAGCTCATCAAGGATTATAGAATTAGAAAAAGAATTAGAACTTTTAAAACAAATACATGTGAAGAAAATTCAAGAAAAAAGAAGAACGAAAAAACACTAAAGAAAAACAATTAACAGAAAAAGTAGAAAAATTCAAAGAAAAAATACAAAGTGAAGATAATACTTTCTTAAATGAAGAATTTACTAATATTAGTATAGATAATATAAATGAAGACACAGATGAATTAAATGAAGACACAGAAGAAACAATAATAGATGACCAAGATAGTGAAACATATACAGAAATACTAGAACAAATCAACCAGGAAACACAAACAAATACCATACCAGAACTAAATAACACTATAAATACAACAAAGGAAGTAAATACGAATATGAAACATGAACCTAGTACATCTTCAGCAACTTCATATACTAAAAGATATACTAATCCAACAACTACAAATTCTACACCAAATTACACAATGGGAACAAAATATTATACAAGATGGACACCTAAAAAGACACCAGAACAATCTAGTTTCTTAGATTTAGATTGTGTAAAAGATGTAAACAAAGTAATACAGTTATGGTTAGGAAATATTTCAAAACAATTATTAGACAATAAGATATCAATAGCAGAGACACCAGGATATATAGAAAGAACGCTAATAGGAACAACAAAATTATGGCTACATAATTTGGCAACCGAAAGTTTAGCTACCCTAAGGAATAATAAAAATTCGGAAGGAACAATAACTACATCAAATATAGATATATTATACAAATATGAATTAGGAATAAGAAGTGAATTTGGGAGCATGACCACACAAATAGCAGAACAAAATAAAGATAAACATTTAAATAGACAATTAATGAATAAACTGTCTATATGTAATATGTGGTATATGGATGAATATACATGTGCATTTAAAGAATACTATTATAAAGGATTATATGACAGTAATGAAAGTATAGAAATTAGGAAATTATATTTTACAAAATTACCAAAACCATTTAGTACGAAAGTAACTGAAAATTGGGAAACTGCTAGCCTAACAGATACATTAGGAGCTAGAATAAAATTCCTACAAAATTGGTTCACAGAATTATGTGATAAACAAAAAGAATCACAAAAATTAGAAAAAATATTAATAAAAACATGGCTTGTTGTACAGATAAAACAGCACCGCAATTTGGATGCAAAATATCAAATAAATTTAGATATAAGAAAAGACCAAAAATATACAAAACACATAAATCTAGGTATAAATATAAACAACCAAGAAAAAGATATTATATAAAAAATTATAAACAGAAAAAACCATATAGGACTAAAAAGAAAATAGCAGAATGTAAATGTTACAATTGTGGAAAACTAGGACACCTAGCAAAACACTGTACCATACCTAAAGACCCTAAGAAAAAACAAGTAACTGAGATAAAGATACAAGGAGATTTATTCACAGAATTACCCTTTATAAGTTATGAAATAGAAAGTGATGATAGTATATATGATCTAGAAATAGATAACGAATATAATTCAGAGGAAGAAACTGAAGAAGACAACCTAGGAACAAATTTAAGTACTTATGACTGAAAATAATATAAGAATAATTAGTCGAGAAGAACACCAAGATGAAGAATCTACAAGTCAAAAGATAATATTTGATACAACTATATTTGACCAAATTAGAAAACAAGAAACACCATTAAGAATAGACAAGATACTAGACGTACCTACAGTAAAAAATTGGTTTAAAAGAGAAAGAGAAGAATACTATGTCATAAGCCAAAGAGAACATACAATTGATTGTAAGTATGCAAAAGGAAAAGCCATGGTACCCATAATAAACAAAAAAGAACTAAATAAAGAAATCCAAAAATTGAAGACAAGAAGTAATATCACGTATGTACATTTAGGAGCAATAGAAATATTAATAAAAGCATGTTTTAGAGAAGGAATAGATATACCTATAGAACTTTATTTAGCAGACGATAGAATAATACACCCAATAGAAAAAAGTATAATTAGTGCAGTAAAAGGAAATCTAATATACCAAAAATTCTCATTTATAGTAAGCCCTAACTACTCAGTGGCAATACACGATAAAAATATAGATAAATCATTAGTACTATACTGGAAAATGACAGGAATAGAATTAGCACCCGGAAGCAAAATATTTACAGCAAGATGTAAAAATTTATACATATTAACCACACAACATACTATAAAAGCAGTAAACAAAATTCAAAAAATTAAAATAGATAACCCCTTTGATAATATAGTAACAGCTATAGATAATAATGATTATAGTTATAAGGAATTAGATATCGAAACAGACTTAGAAATAGTCCAAGAAAGAATAAGGACCCCTTCTAAAAGAATAATGGATACCCCATCAACATCATCTAGAATGAGTACATCTAGAAGAATCGAAAACATATCAATGGAACTACAGACACACCAGTACTACATAACGGGAATATTAAACCAAAGAAAATATCTAATACTTATAGATACCGGAGAACAGGAGAACTATATCACCAAAGAATTAGTACCAGAAAATGCTATTACACATAAAGAACAACTATGTATAGATTTACCTAGAGAATTAAGACAAACTCAAGAAATCACAACTCAAGAGTTAATTATAGGAGGAATACCAATTAATATACAATTTATAATAACACAAGGACAAACAAATGAAAATATAGTCTTAGGACTTACATGGTTAGAACAAGTTAAACCCTATAACCTAGAAGACAAACAACTAATTATTTACTATAATAATAAAAAAGTTGTTATTAGTAGAACATAAAATGTAATGACAAAAGTATATATACTAGCCAAGATAATAGTAGAAGGATATAATAGCAGATATTATACACCAATGATAGATACAGGAGCCGAAGCTAATCTCTGTAAATACAATTGTTTACCAGAAAGTAAATGGGAAAAAGTAAGATACCCCATAATAGTAACAGGATTTAATGATGAAGGAAGTAGTATCACATATATAGCTAAGAATGTTAAGATACAAATATGGGATAAAATACTAACAATAAAATTAATGTACAATTATGAATTTACAACTAGAGATATATTATTAGGAATGCCCTTCTTAAATAATTTATATCCACATATATTAACTAGAACACACTGGTGGTTTACTACACCCTGTAAAACAAAATTAGGAGCTAAAAGAGTATATAATAAAACTAGAAAAACAACACCATGGATAAAAGGAAGTGAAAAGATAACACAAAAGCTAGAAAACATTCGAACAAAAGAAACAACAGTTGAAATTATAAAATTTTCTGTTAATATCTTAAAACCTATTGCAGAAAATTTTGAAACATTGTATAGTGAAAATCCCCTCCAAGGATGGGAAAAACATAAGACGATAGTAACCATTGAACTAATAAACCCAGATAGTATAATTACTCAGAAACCTTTAAAATATAACTTTACAGACCTTAACGAATTTAAATTACATATAAATGAACTACTTAAAAACAATTACATACAACCTAGTAATAGCAAACATACTAGTCCAGCTTTTATTGTTAATAAACATAGTGAACAAAAAAGAGGGAAAAGTAGGATGGTTATAGACTACAGGAATTTAAATGCAAAAACAAAAACCTACAACTACCCGATACCGAATAAAATATTAAAAATACGACAGATACAAGGATTTAATTATTTCAGTAAATTTGATTGTAAATCAGGATTTTACCACCTTAAGCTAAGTGAAGAATCAAAACACCTTACCGCATTTACAGTACCCCACGGATTTTATGAATGGAATGTTTTATCATTTGGATATAAAAACGCTCCAGGAAGATATCAACATTTTATGGATGAACATTTTAACAAATTAGAAAATTGTATTATATATATAGATGATATACTATTATATTCAAGGACAAAAGATGAACATATTCAATTACTACATAAATTTGCAAATATTGTAGAAACAGCAGGAATAAGTCTAAGTAAACAAAAAGCAGAATTAATGAAAAAACAAATAGAATTCCTAGGAATACAGATCGATAGAGATGGAATAAAAATGCAAACTCACATAGTACAAAAAATATTACAATCAGAAGAATTATTAGATACAAAGAAAAAATTACAATCTTTTTTAGGATTAGTTAACCAAGTACGAGAATACATACCTAAATTAGCAACACATTTAAAACCCTTACAGAAAAAATTAAAAAAGGATGTAGAATACCATTTTAATGAACAAGATAAAACCCATATACAACATATTAAAACATTATGCAAAAAACTACCAAAGTTATACTTTCCAGACGAAAAAAGAGAATTTACATACATAGTAGAATCAGATTCAAGCAAACACAGCTATGGCGGAGTACTAAAATATAAATACATGGATAAACCAACAGAACATCACTGCAGATATTATTCAGGATCATATACAGAACCCCAGGTAAGATGGGAAATAAATCGTAAAGAATTATATGCTTTATATAAATGTTTATTAGCTTTCGAACCATATATTGTGTATAACAAATTTATTGTTAGGACAGATAACACCCAAGTAAAATGGTGGTTAACAAGACAAATACAAGACTCAGTTACAACAAAGGAAATACGAAGACTTGTTTTAAATATACAAAATTTTACATTTAGAATTAAAGCAATCAAAACTGACAAGAATGTTGTTGCAGATCATTTATCAAGACAAAGCTACTCAGACAGAACCAACTAATACCATAGAAGATATGTTAAAAGTCCTTACTACACTTTGTAATAAAGTGGACAGTATCGACATAGAAGTACAAAAGCTAAGGGTTAATGAAGTTAAACTGAAACCTACAGCTAGTACAAATACAAGTCAGCCGCATGACTCAAAATCTGCTGAGCTACGTCGATCGGAAGACGCTAAAATTCCAGACCTAGAAGGAGACAATGGGAAACTCCTAAAAACCCATAACACTCCAATTATTTCAAATGCAGGTACAAGCAATGCAAGTACAAGCAAAGCAGCTAGCAAAAAACCAGCTAATAATTTAAACAGTCTGTTTGATAGACCATTTACCCAAAAGATACCTATAACTCAAAATATCCCAGCACCACAAACATCTACATATGCAGCCAGCCTTTATAATGAAAAGAAAATATATAACCACATATCCAGTACATATCTCCAGAATATCCATGAAATACAGACATTCTTAAATACAAAACCAAGATCCACAACAACTACAGAGCCTTATACTGATTATATTACCCAAAAGCTACAAGGATACAATAAACTAATTCCATTACCAAATACCAGTCCAAAACTAGTAAGAACATGTTATAGCTATGGATTATTAAATACAGTTTACACAATTACAGGAAAAGAGATAGAACAAATACCAGAAGTACACAATCATTTTCAGACATACAGACGAATTACAAAAGGATCATTATTTTATATACGGTTTTACACAGCACCAGCAGAGATATTATATACAGAAATAAAACCAATTATCCAAGTTATTAAGGTAGGTTTGACACGAGAAATGCTACTCCCAGAAGATATTGGTGAACAACCAGAGATACCCAAGTCAGAGCTACCAAGTTTTTACGCAAACAAAAGAATTATTGGACTAACAACAATTGTCCAAGAACTAGCACATAATTATTTTAACGGCAATGCCATATGGAAATACGTTGCCAGAGACCAGATGATGATATATGCAAATTCAAAGGAACTACGATCAGCAGATATGGAAGAAGTTAAACAATGGACTCTTTCATTACTTAGACCAGAAGAGATACCGACAACACAAGCTTTAAAAAAGGAATTTATATCAGAAAATTTATTAACCAGATATTGCCAACTGATAGGACCAAAATATCCAGATCATCGATGCTCAAAGTGTAATGGTGGAGATACAATCAAGATTCCAGAAGTCCAGCTAGAATAAATCCAGCTAGACAAATGAAGACGATAGTCAGCCGACAGCATACCAACCGACAAACAAAAGATAGGAAAAGAAAAAGTTATGTAAATTATTAGATTCCTTATCTTTTGGTTTTTTTTACTTTTAAATTTTGTCGTTTAGTATAAGTCGTAAAGTGCACAGTTGTGCCCTTTACTATGCAAATAGTATTTTGCCTTTTACTTTTTTGAAAGGACGGCCATTAGGAAGTTTGAAAGGCCATTCTTTCCTTTCTTTCATTTGTATATATAGGAGAGTTCAGAGACGAGAGAAGGAAGAGTAAGCTTAAAAGATGAAAATCCTTTCCTCTTCCCCTCTCATGTGTTGAGAATTCAGATATATAAATAAATATTTTCAACAGGTACAACATGGAGAATATAGAAACAAATACAGATATGCATACTGAATCATATACCGACACTTCACCTACTGAAAACATACATAACAAGGTACACTCTTATCCAACTATGTGTAGCTAAACCTTATATTCCTGATAATCTCTAGATTATTACTATTATTTATCATATATTAGTATGATTATTTCGAAATGCTTGAGCAAGTTTGCTATGGTTAGGTAAGCCGAGAGTAAGTAAGACCAGACTAAGCCCTCCTAAAGTCGAAACCAAGAAGGCTAGGAATGCCATTAGAGGGAAGTAGACAAGAGTTGAAGGCATTGATAGGGTAACCGATTAAGGCTGAAACCCATAGTAGTGACAAGAAAAGCATCCCGAAATACTGTATTAATAAATGATAAATAGTAATAAAACATTTAGAGGTTAAAAGGAATATCATTTAGCAAACATGACATTAAAAATGGATAATTATCAGTTAAGTGATTATACATACTTAATAGATAACAACGAAGAATATAAGATATTACTTTTATACACACTTAGAAATTTAGATGAAAATAGTACAAGAAAGATATATGATTTACTTATGACCTACGAAGTTATGGCACTAATGCAAAATAGTTTTATGGAATTTAAAATCTCTGATGATGATATAGGAAATAATTATACTGATTATCTAGACTTAGAAGATTATATAGACTTTAATTAAATCTATGATTAACCAAACTTATTTCCAAAGAGTTAAACAACTATAAAATGAATTACGAACAATTTAAAAACTGGAGACAGACCGTAGAAGAACTAAGAGAAACAGAAACCCTTATACAATATAATTTAGATATGTATCAAAGAACCCAAGAAGTTACTTATTTACAAAAAATCTTAGAAAATATAACACACATGCTAGTCTTAATTCCGCTACGAAACAGATATTATGAAGCAACATTTAGATAAATGGACCTAAATACTCAAAATACACACACCAAAACAAAAGACCTACACGACCCCCCAACATTGGTATCAGAGCATAGGCAAAAAATAGATAATAATAACGAAACTACTCATGGTAAAATATTAGAATATGGAGAAGAACTATCACCTAATAGTAAACAATATAAACAACTGGTAAAAACAATGAAACATTGCGATAAAACAAGAAAAATAGAAAAGAAATTAACTAAACTATACCCAGAATATAAAAAATTAATATATAATAAATCAAACCCAAATAAATTATACCAACTAATAGATATAATATCAGAAACGGAATATAAGTTAATATTACATCTTAAAAAGAAAGTATGAATAACAATACAGGAACAAGTAAACAAACAGATACATATCAACAAGAAATACTAGAAAAATATACACAAGATATGGCAAAAAATAATATCCCTGACCAAGCCCAATTAGCTGGGCTTCGCTTAAGCGGTCCTTGCGTCGCTTAAACGGCCTCCGGCTACACTAGCTGATGCTACATCAATTATTTTGCAATAATGCTAAGTTTCCAATTGGATCCTCAGGATTTGTTCGGAATCTGGTAAAACAAACTATGCTACTAGGCTATTTTCGACGTTGTAGACTCAATGACATCATTGGATTTTTGAAAAAAAATTGTTTTCAACAATTTAATCCCTAGAACCCCTAAAAACTGATTTAACTAGTTTCCAAACAAAGGGTCAAAATGTGAAATAAGGTTCCGATCCCACATCAACTTCGCTACTGTCACGACCTATTTTCAGAGTTAGGATGACACCTACCATAACCCACTAGTAGGTAAGCCAAATCGTAGCCCTGAATGACTATTAATGGACTAAATGGAGGAAGATAGATTAAATATGGGAAAATAAGCATACAATATGATTGTAGGCAATATAGATATGAATACGACCATAAAATGTCAATTGGAAAAGTGGAAGAACAAAAGAAGCATCCCAAAACCTAGTAAGGCCGGTACAAGAGCCATTAATCAACAGAATAAGAGTACTAGTAGTATCAATATACAGATAGTTTTGAATATAAAGAATATCCATAATCAAGGAAGGAGAGGGGATTAGCTCCAAATTTGAAAGCTCACCCTATCTCCGAATCCTGTAGGCAAGCTGGATGGAATATCAGCGACGACAGCTAGTACTCGAATCAGCATCAGAAAAGAATGCAGAAGTGCAGTATGAGTACCAAAACAATGGGTACTCAATAGGCATCATCGGCCGATTGAACTAAATCATGATTAAAGCATAATAGAATGCGAGAATGTAAACTAAGTCAAAGAATAAGGGGAAATACTGAGATAATGCTCCAGCTGACAGATGAAAAATAGCAATATACATAATATAGAATAAAAGCAATCTAACTACAGCCAACTGGGCCCCCTTAATCCAAGAAGGGGAAAACAAGAGAAGACCAACCCAACGAGCCCCCATAAGCCCGATGGATACAATCAAGAGGAGATCTATAGACACTAAGCATAATGTAACCAACTATTGGTCCCATATCCGTGAAACCATTCGTACTACGCATTACCAAACTCAAACCAGATTCATAATATCATAAGTTAACCATAAAATGCCAAACTCAAATCGGGTTCTTAACACCATAACCATATAATAAATGCCAGACTCGAACCGGTATGGTAGTATCATAAGTGAATAGAAAATACCGAACTCGAACCGGTCTTTAAAGTAATTACATGCTACCAAGTCTAGCCACAAATTAAGAAAATGTCCAAATCAGCCTAAGTCTCAAGGATATAAGTAAAGTTAAGGGAAAAGGCCTACAACGTCTACAAGGAGCTAATTAGGATATTCGACCTAAAGTAGGGCCGACGGGGCTCGCTATTACCCCGATAGTCCGTTCGAAGGTAATTTCTATCCAAAAATAGACTAAGGCCTCCAAGTTCCCTTACAAGGTGTTAATAGTGTCTAAATAGATCCTAAGTTAACAACTAAATTCAAGGAAACGGTGAGTAGGTCAGTTTCTACCTAAAATGGCCTTGTAATCGGCTAATTATTCCAAATTCCACTAAACATGCGATCAAACCATAAATTCCAACCCAAATCTAGCATAATAGTATACTAATACCATCAATTTATGAGGAAAGTAAGCCTAGCCTACCAAGACGCCGAAGAATGCTCGAGAAAGTCTGCTAAATTAGAAATTTTCCCTTCCGAGAAGCCTCCACACGATGCCATGCGATAAAAATAATGATCTACACATTAATACGAGAATAACAATACCCATATTTCATATAAATGCTCCGTGTCCAAAGTCAAGCTAAAAATCCTATATGGGGCCCGCTTGTAGAATCACAACTTTGAAACCATCAAAACGTCCCTTAAGGCTCAAGGATTATTTACCCTCAATAATGAGTAAAATCTGAGCACAAACACAACCTTAAATCAGCCCACCAAGGATTAGAGATTTGAATTTAAATCGGAGAATTAATCAAGAATTTAATGGAAACTTACGGAATAAACGTCAGGAAAATGACTACAACGAGGTATCCAACTCACTCTCGTCACTCAATGATCAAGCTCCACAATTCTCCAAGTTTTTTAGGGTTTTGTGGACTTGGAAATGAAAATAATGAGCCAAAATTGGGTCTCCCCCATTAATAGCAGCAATAGCCGCTTAAGCGGTCAAATGAAAACTTAAGGGATCATCACTTAAGCGGTCAAGTGTCACTTAAGCGACCTCCGCTTAAGCGATGAGGCCTTCATTTAAGCAACTAGGCCTGGAGCAAGGCTTGCCACTAAAGAGATACCCTGGTCACTTAAGTGACCTCTGCTTAAGCCACCAAAGCTCCGCTTAAGAGGTGGCACCAGCAGATGCCAGGCACGGGCAAACTTTGCAATTTGCCATGTTTCCGATCGGACCCTTGGGATTCGTTCAAAAACCCGTCAATATAAATGAAATATGTTACCATATCAAATTCGACATTTTGGGCTCAATGGTGCTATCAAAATCTTTATCTGAGGTCATTTCGATGAAATGTGGGTCCCACACCCAATGGCCATTTTAACTAATTCCACCCAATAGCCCAAAACAAGTCCGGAAGTCTTTGGACCCGAACCAAAGGTCCCCCTGGCCTAAAGTCGACGTTCCAAATCTAACAGAACTGTTAGAATTTACAGGTTGTTTACCTAGAGTTTAGGCCCGATACCCAGATCTAAACAACGAAGACTTAAAAATAGTGAATTGACTCTAAAAACCAAACGAACTACTGGTATAATCAAACCTGTTAGCTCCAGCAAGTCATAAATGACTTGGGACAGCTGTGGGAAAGCTCTAAATACCGAAATAGTGTGGAAATGTAGAAATGACCTGGAGGGTCATTATAATATCTACTACTAAAAGGACTTTCATCCGCGAAAGTAAAGGGTAAAGATGTACCTAAAGGCTCAAACAAGTGGGGATACTGGGTCCGCATCTCACTCTCAATCTCCCAAGTGGCCTACTCAACCAGGTGGTGTCTCCATTGAACATTAACCACTGGAATCTCTCTAGAGCGCAAATGCTTGATATTCCTTGCCAATATGGAAACTGGCTCCTCTATGAAGGTCAATCTCTCATCTAACTGAGTCGAGTCCCACCGAAGGACATGAGACTCATCAAGGATATAATGCCGTAACATGGAGAGATGGTAAACTGGGTGAACAACTACAAAATTCGGGGGCAAGGCCAACTTATAAGCTACCTCTCCAAATGACCGAAGTATCTCGAATGGCCCAATGTACCTGGGGTTGAGCTTACCCCTTCTCTCGAACCTCATCATGACTTTCATGGGCTATACCCAAAGGAAGACTCTGACACTAACTCCAAAACTCAAGGTACGAAGCCTATGATCAGCATAACTCTTCAGTCTACTCTGAGTTGCCGTTAACCTATCCTAAATCACCAGCACCCTATCCAAGGACTCACGAAGCAAATTAGTACCACGAGGACTAACCTCAGAAGTCTGAAACTAGTCAATCGAAGATCGACAACACCTACCATATAATGCCTCAAATGGTTCCATCTCCATATTCAAATGGTGATATTATAAGCGAACTCCGCCAAGGCTAAGTGCTGCTCCCACTGACCTCAAATGTCCATCACACACGCGTGAAGCATATCTTTAAGAACCTGAATAGTTTGCTTTGACTGACCATCGATCTGAGGGTAGAATGTGGTACTAAGATCAACCTGAGTGCCCAACTCCTCCTAAAAAGTCCTCCAGAAGATAGAAGTGAATACTGAGCCTCTATATGAAATAATGGACATTGGCACTCCATTAAGGCAAACTATCTCACGAACATAGATATAGGCTAACCTCTCAGCACTGAAGGAATCTGAATCAGGAGGAAGTGAGCTAATTTGGTCAACAAATCTACTGTGACCTAAATACTATCAAAATCATAGGAAGTTCGAGGTAAACCAGTCACAAAGTCCATAGTAATGAGCTCTCACTTCCAGTTAGGAATGGGTAGCCTCTGAAGTAATCCACTCAGTCTCTGATGCTCGCCCTTTTCCTGCTAACAAAATAGGCAACGAGATACAAAGTCCACTACATCTCTCTTCATGCCACTCCACCAGTAATGCTGTCTCAAGTCTCTATACATCTTAGCTGTCCTAGGGTGAAGGAAATATCTGAAGCTAAGCACCTCCCACAATATCAGCTGAGTCAAGTCTCTAACACTCGAAACACAAATACAACCATCAAATCTCAGAATGCCCTTTGAATCTATGGTTTCCCGACTGGACTAACTTCTCAACACCTGATCACGAATGCCACAAAGTCTACTATCCTCAAACTAGCAACTTCGAATCTGCTCACACAAGATAGACCTAGCCTCAACACTAGCAAGGATCCTTCTAGAGTCTGAAATATCAAGTCGAACCATCAAGTTTACTAAGAACTGAACGTCTAAATCCAGCAGCCAGTCTGAAACTGCAATAAAAGCCAAGCTAACCCTACTCACTGCCTTCCTACTCAAGGCATCTACTACCACATTCGACTTGCCCGGATGGTATAAAATAGAGATATCATAGTCCTTCAGTAACTCAATCCATCCGCATTGTCTAGAATTAAGATCTTTCTGAGTCATAATGTAATGAAGACTACGATGGTCAGTGAAGATCTCGCAACGAACACCATATAAGTAATGCCTACAAATCTTAAGTGTAAAAACCACCACCGCCAATTCCAAGACATGGGTGTGGTAGTTGAGCTCGTGCATGTTCATCTGCCTCAACACATAAGCAATAACTCGACCATTCTGCATCAAAAACACAACCAAATCAACACTAGAAGCATCACAATAAACTCTAAACCCCTCACCCTCAACAAGAAGATTCAAAATAGGAGCTGAAGTGAGCAAGCTCTTAAACCTAAAAAAGCTAGACTCACACTCGTCAGACCACTGAAATAGGACCTTCTTTCTAGTCAAATTGGTCATAGGAGCTGTAATAGAAGCAAAGACCTCAACAAACCCCCTCTAGTAACTTGCCAAACCAATAAAGCTATGAACCTTAATCGGAGATGTAGGTCTGGCCCAATCAGGAATAGCTTCAATCTTTGCTGGATCCACCATAATCCCATCCTTAGACACCTCATGCCCTAGGAATGTAACAGAATAGAAACAAAACTCACACTTCGAGAATTTGGCAAAAAGCCTATGATTTCTCAAAGTACGGAGCACAATCCTCAAAGGCTGCTCGAGCTCCTCCCTTTTCTTCGAATACACCAATATGTCATCGATTAACATAATCACTAAAGAGTCCAAATAGGGCCTAAAAACTCAAATCATCAAATCCATGAACGCTGTTAAGGCATTGGTCAACACAAAAGACATTACCAGGAACTCATAATTGATATAACGAGTCCTGAAGACTGTCTTAGGGATGTCCTCAGCCCGAAACCTCAAATAATAATAATCAAATCTCAAGTCTATCTTAGAGAACACAAGCTGGTCGAATATATCATCAATACGAGGCATAGGATACTTATTCTTCACTGTCACCTTATTCAGCTACCTGTAGTCAATACACATATGCATGGAACCATCCTTTTTCTTCACGAACAAGATAGGAACACCTCAAGGTGATACACGAGGCCTAATAAAGCCCTTACCTAAAAGATCATGAAGCTGAGAATCTTATTAAGCTCGACAGGAACCATACGGTAAGGAGCCATAGAAATAGGTTGGGTACCCGACTCAAGATCAATAAAGAACTCAATATCACGCTTATGAGGAAAGCCAAACAGGTCGGTAGGGAAGACATCAAAAAATTCTCGAACTATAAGAATAGAATCAAGCGAAGGACTCTCCATGCTAACATCATAAATATAAGCAAGATAAGATTTGCAACCTCTTGATATCAGTCTCCTATCCCAAACATAAGAAATAATCCCTGTCGGCATGCTTCTAAAAGAACCCTGCCACACAACCAGGGGAATGCCAAGCATAGCCAAGGTAACGGTCATGGCAAAATAATCCAATACTGCATGATAAGGGGATAACAGTCTATGCCCAGAATCATATCAAAGTCCACCATGTCTAACACAATAAGATTAGCCCGAGTATCAAACTCTCAAACGATCACAACATATGATTTATAAACCCGATCCACTACTAAAAAATCACCTACGAGAGTAGATACAGGCAATAGCACAAATAAAGACTCCCAAGGCAACTCTAATCGCTATGCATAATAACAAGAAGCATATGAATAAGTGGATTTCGAATCAAATAAAGCAATAGCTAGCCGAAGACACACTGAAATCGTACCTGTAATAACAACATCTAAAGACTCTGTCTCTGGACTACCAGGTAAATCTTATAAATGACCTCTCCCTCCACCTGGCTGGGCGTCTGACTGACCATCCATCCTACCTACCTGAGAACCTCATCGAGAACCCTGAGGACCAACCTACAACCCTGAGCACCACCTCTAGCTGGAGGCATCAGTGATCTGATCAGCTGTATACTCTGCACTGTAGGATAAATCATCTCGAGCAGGGACACTCTCTGGAGTAGTGATCAACAATCCCATAACTATAGCAAGCCCCATACACTCTACTTTACCTAGAATATTCGAATGACCCAAAATAACCACCCAGGATAGAAAACCCAGAATGTGCACCCTTCAAAGGTTGGTCACTGTTTGGGCCATAGAAATCACTATAGCTGGACTGTCCTTTGTTGATAATCTAAAGTGCTACTTGAACGGGCCTACTAGACTAACTCTGATGCTAATAAAACTAACTAGAGGGTACCTACCCTGAGAACCTCAACCTTTAAACTATGAGCCATATGAGCCACATGGCTTCACCTGAAACTACCCTGATAAAGTGGTCACTTATTATTGTCCCCTTAGGCCTCGCAATACATCTCCTCCATAGTTTGGGCATAATCAAAAATCTCAACAAAAGAGCTACCAGTGGCAACCAAACTCTGAGCAGCCATGCGAAAAGAAAGTCTCAGTCCCCTAACATAACATCGAATTCTCTCATACTTGGTAGGCAAGATTGCAGTAGTATGTTTGGCCAACTCGTAGAATCATGCCTTTTACTCTACCACTGACATAGAACCCTACTGTAAGAAGGTGAACTGATCCCTCAGGCGCTCACGAAGGTTGTGAGGGATATACTTCTCCAAGAAATCCTCAGAGAACTGAGTCCATGTCATAGGGGGAACCAGCTGGCCTAGAATAAAGATAACCTCTCCACCAATGTCTAGTTGCCAAGTCCAACTAAAGATTGGTGTAGTCAACCCCACGAGCCTCTACTAAGCCTAAATAATGGAGCCTATCCTCGCAAGCAATCAAGAACTCAAATGCATCCTCACCTAGTGCCCTTGTAAACCTCGGTGGAGTAAATCTCAAAAATCTACCGAACATCTTCTGTTCCTCCACAGACATAGATGGTTGGATGGCTACCGACTGAGCAAAACCTATGCTTGAGAGATCTCAACTTTGGGATCCATAACTAAAAGTTGCTACCCTAAATCTATATCACTCTGATCCACAAAATGTGCACCATCAGACGGTGCACCACTAACTAAATAACTAGACCAAGGCATCTCTGAGCAATGAAGAATAAATAAACCCCGGTGGAGCCTAGGCTCCTCTCGATACTCCAATGGATGGGGTGGAAGAATCTCTGGATTGGGAGCAATAGCATGATCTGGTGATGGATTCCTATCCTGACCACTAGCTGAGGCTGCAGCTCTAGCCTGGCCTCAACCTCTGGGTCGGCCACGACCTCAGGTGGGTGCCCTAGCCGCAGACTCGGGATCCTCATCATCGATCATAGTAGCCAGCGCCCGAACCATCTACGAAATACTGAAATAATGAGAACCTTAGAAACCAACACAAACTTAATGCACGAAATGAATAAAGAAAGTGAAGTCATCCTAAGAATGTCCTATAGCCTTCCAAAGATAAGATACAGACGTCACTGTTCTGATCCGCGGGACTCTACTAGACACTTTCTCTTGTACCAACAATACTTGTGAACGTAGGCTCTGATACAAATTTGTCACGATCTATTTTCGGAGTCATGATGGCACCTACCATAATCCACCAGTAGGTAAGCCAAACCGTAGCTCGAAATGACAAGTAATGGGCTAAATAGCGGAAGATAGGCTAAATACTAGAAAATAAGTATACAATAAGATTGTAGGCAATATAGATATGAATACGAGCATAAAATGTCAAATGGAAAAGAGGAAGAACAAAATAAGAATACCACGACCTAGTAAGGCCGGTACAAGAGCCACTAATCAAAAGAATAAAAGTACTAGTAGTATCAATATATAGATAGTCTCAAATATAAAGACTGTCCAAAATCAAGAAAGGAGAGGGGATCAACTCCAGCTTTAAAAGTTCACCCTATCTCTAGATCCTGTAAGCAAGCTGGATGAAATATCAGCAACGACAGCTAGTACTCGGATTTGCATCAGAAAAGGATGTAAAAGTGCAGTATGAGCACCAAAATAAGGGGTACTTAGTAGGCATCATCGATTGACTGAGCTAAATCATAATAAAAGCATAATAGAATGCGAGAATGTAAACTAATAAGTCAAGGAATAAGGGGCAAACCTTATTTAATGCTCCAGTTGAAAGATGATAAATACCAGTATAAATAATATCAAATAAAAGCAATCTAACTACAACCTAACTGGGCCACCATAAGCCTAGAAGGAGTAAACAAGAGAATACAAACTCAATGAGCCGCCATAAGCCCTTTGAATACAATCAAGATGAGATCTATAGACACTAAACATAAAGTAACCAACCATTGATCCCATATTCGTGAAACCATTTGCACTACACAATATCGAACATTAGATTCACAATAAAGTGTCGGACTCAAATCAGGTTCTTAACACCATAACCATATCATAGATGCTGGACTCGAACCAACAAGGTAGTATCATAAGTGAATAATAAATGTTGGACTCGAGTCGGTCTTTAAAGTTACTACACGCTACCAAATCTAGCCACAAATTAGGGAAATGCCCAAATCCTACTAAGTCTCAAGGATATAAGTAAAGTTACGAGAGAAGGCCTACAAGGAGATAATTAGGATATTCTACCTAAAGGAAGGCCGACGGGCCGCTACTACCCCGACAGTCTGTTCTTAGGTAATTTCTACCCAAAACTAGACTAAGGCCTCCAAGTTCCCTTACAAGGTGTTGATGGTGTCTAAGTAGACCCTAAGTGAATAACTAAATTCAAGGAAATGGTGAATAGGTCAATTTCTACCTAAAACAGCCTTCTAAACGGCTAATTATTCCAAGTTCTACTAAACATGCGATCAAAACCGTAAATTCCAACCCAAATCTAGCATAATAGTATACTAATACCCTAATAAATCTCAATCTATGTGGAAGGTAAGCCTAACCTACTTGGACGCCGAAGAATGCCTGAAAAAATCTGCTAAATTAGATATTCTCCCTTTCGAGAAGCCTCCTCACGATGCCACGCTATCAAATATTGATCTACACATTAATACAATAATAACAATACTCATATTACATATAAATGGTCAGGGTCCAAAATCGAGCTAAAAATCTCATGTGGGGCCCGCTTGCAGAATCACAAATTTGAAATTGTCAAAACGTCCCTCAAGGCTCAAGGATCATTTACCCTTAAGAATGAGTTAAACTCGAGCACAAATACACCTTCAAATCAGCCCACCAAGGATTAGGGATTTGAATTTTAATTGGAGAAAAATTGACAAGAATTTAATGGAAACTTAAGGAATAAACAACGGAAAAATGACTACAATGAGGTCTTCAACTCACTCCCGTCACACAATGATCAAGATCCATAATTATCCAAGTTTTCGAGGGTTTTGTGGACTTAGAAATGAAAATAATGAGCCAAAATTGGGTCTCCCCCATTAATTGCAGCAGTAGCTGCTTAAACCATCAAATGATCGCTTAAGAGATCACCACTTAAGCGGTCAACTGTCATTTGGTACTCAAAACATCAAATGTTGAACAAAGTCAACTATAGGATTTCTAAAGCCTTTAAAACCATCAAACCCTCCCAAAAGCCTCACAAAGGCATTGAGAACAGTGCCAACCATCCCTACACCTCAAAACCAATATGTGGCAACTACGGGGAAAGGCAAAATGATCAAATCACCTACAAAGCAAAATTTCACAGTCCAGGTCATTACATAATCACAATAAATGAAAATATGAAAGTAACCTAGTAACATAGTAAACTACTGATAAAATAAGTTATACTTTTAATAACATGCGACTAAGAAATGTAATTGGCTATGAACAAGAATATCCAGAGATGTTTGAACCAAGGCAAAGACAAAATATACTAGAACTATTTATTTTATGTTTTAACATCAATTCCTGCATAAAGGGATAGGCTTGCGTACTCATGCTAATGACAAGTAATTAAAGTATTTCATCACTAAATACTTTTATATTCTACTGAGAATAAAGTTAGAGGGAATGCACCTGAGACGTAAACTAGACGATGAAATTATAGCCTTTGGAAACTATTGCAGCAATGGTCTTCACTAACGGTGATACTTTGAATGTACTTATGGACTTCTTGTAAATTCAAACAGAAGATGTGAGTGGTGGGATACTTTAATAGAATATTTTATTTTTTACTGTGCAATCAACTCTAGCAAAACTCCGAGGACAACATCTCGCAAAGAAGAAAGTGATAGTTGGAATATGTGCCACTCTAGTCTTGGTGGCGTATTTAACATATGACTGGAATATGTAAATAACTCAACAGTACACAAAGTTAATATTGAAAGAGAGAGAGATTGGGATCAGGGTATGAAAAGCTAAAATGGGTCCAATGCGATGTTACTCCCTCTATTTTAATTTTTATGATCGACTCTCTTAAACGCCTTAAGACAAGACTAAAAGAATTCTTAATGAAACTTATCCAAGAGTACTAAGTAAAATATTTTAGCATTTGAAAGTCATATGAAACTATATATATATATATATGTATGTATATATATATATATGTATGTATATATATATATATGTATGTATATATATATATATGTATGTATATATATATATATATGTATGTATATATATATATGTATGTATGTATAATATATAGATCGTATCAAAGTATTTCGATAATTTAGTATAGTAGTAAAAATTATCGAGTCTTTGAGACTTTTAAAAGGATAACATATAAAATAAGAAACGAAGAGAGTAACGAGATGCTTTATATTTTAATAAAGCTATATATGCGCCTTATACGAGAAGTTAGCTATTGCTGCCCTTTTTGTCATCATTTTTCAAAACGTACCTAATCCCCACTTGGGGGCGACTACTCCATTTGAGCTCGATATCGCGTTGACTCCTCCATTGACCATCATTGAACTCCAACCAATGCCATACTCCATTGTAGTGTACTTGTAAAAGATATTAAAAGTGGTGAGAGTATTTCTATTCGTAATATTTAAGTAATCAAGATTAGGATTAGAACAATAAATTTATAACGACTATTGATCAAAGTAAAAACATAAAATAGAGAAGGTTGAGAAAAAGAGTGTTATCATTTTCTCCTTACAGATTTGCATTCTTATCTTACTCCTCTCATAGTTACTAGCTACTTCGTCCTTAAATTAAGTATAGGTCTCAAACCTTTATTACTCGAACATACATACAAACATGATAAAAAAAATTAATTAATAAAAAGGGACACAAAATGTGGACAAATCTAATCAAATCCCTGCTAGGTCGACTCCAAATAAACGAATCATAATGAAATTTACATACTACCAAATATAAAGAAGAGGAAAAACACATGGAGTGGCACTATCATATTAAATTCAGGATAACCATTCGGGAGAACTTTAAAATTAGTATAAATTTAATATGTTTTACTAATCCAATAGCTAACAGTGGACATGAGAGGTTCTATGAAGTTAAACACATGAACATAACACATATGAACTCAAATATGATGGGCTAACAATTAGTTCACGTAGGATTCCTACAGAAGAAATTAATTTAAAGGACGAGCTACGAGGATGGTCGCGATTAAACATGCTAAGTACATCGATGCATTCCCCTTTTACGCTAATTTTTGCAAATAACTTTCCACCCCATAGCAAGTTTAAAACACTAGACAACTTGTCATCACGTTTGCAATCAAACTAATGTTAAATAAAATTTTAAAAAAAATGAAACGGAAATGGACTAATGATTCTTGAATCTGGTGGTTAGACATGGTTGTGGAGGTTTCGACTGTTTCAATGGAGGGAATAGATTGGAAGTGATTGGTTTCCAGTGATACACCGCCCACGAAAGGAGAAGAAGAAGGGCGAAGTAATTGGGAGCTCTGGTTGTGTGTGCATTTATGTCTCTAGCATGCCGCTACTTAACAGCTATTACCTTTAATATGTTGCGGCCAAGGGCGAACCCAGGATTTGAAGTCTGTGGGTGCACCAGTGTTGTCAAAGGCTCGCTTAAGCCCTGAAGCAAGGCTCAAAATGTATTGAGCGCTTCGCCTCGCTTAATGTGCAGTTTAGTGTCATCATCAATATTCTAAAACATACTTTTTCCTTGTCAATGATGCGTTTTTGAAGAGACGGACACTAAACAATTGATATTTCACTTTATCGTAATTTTTTTTCAATTTCTTTATTCATATATTTGTCATTCATGCTTATAATTATTAGTCTTGGACTAGACATATATATTTATATTTCTTTCTCCCTTTTTATGCCTTTTTTCGTTAAAGCCTTCGCTTTATTTCCACTTTGAGCTTATAGCCCCAAAGGACTTTAGAGCTTTTTTGCGCGTTTTGCTTTTGATAATACTGGGGTGCACCGATATTATCTTAACGTAGACTTTAGCGAAACTTTCAATGTCAATTAAGGGATAATGTCATATTCGATTGGTCACTAATGGCATGAACACAATTGAAAATACAATATATAGAACAAATATGAGTTCTAAGCTAATACACTTTTAATTTCTTATAATATGAATTTTAGCTAATATGTTGACTTTTAACTTGTTTTAAACATCTATTGAGATAGCTTAATGGTCAAGGTGTGCTTACCGTAACTGTATGGTCGCGGGTTCGAATCCCCAATCCAACAATTTGATGTTATAAACTTGTAATAAGACCTTTAAATCTAGAGGTATAAAAAATATTAGTGAAACTATGTGATACAAGGATCGATCCCTGGTTGTGTGGCTAGAAGCATTAGCTTCAACCAGTGCACTAAGGTGCACTTTCATTCTTCTATGGGTGCACTATTAGCTATATCCAAAATTCTCAAGGTATATATACATAGATATACATGATTTTTTCCAAATTTAACAGGTGCACATGCACCCCCACCAACACATGTGGGTCTCCCTCTGGTTGCGGCTGTTTCCGGTGGTCACATGGCTTGCCTTTGGTTTACATTATTGTGTGTATATACATGTTTTTTTGTTTCTAGCCACTGTTGGATTCCTTATCTAGGCCAAGAATATTACTGTATATGTGTATTATTGTGTGTGTGTATGTATCCATTATTATGCCTCTGAAAGAAAATGCCAACCCCCTAGATGTAATAGATAGGAAAAAAATAAAATAAGTTCATTGAGGAGGGAACTAAAAATGGAAAGGAATTATTTTTTCCATGTCAAAGAATGATAAGGAGGACTATTTTTGAGAAAGTATTATTCTTTCCTCTAATAAAAGGATATTTTGAATTTGTAGGAGGACTTTATGGATATGAAGAGAGTAAAATAAAATAGGTAACATTGATTTGAAATGATTTTGAGAATGATAATATTCTTCACAAGAAATAAAAGATAGTGAGGAGGATTTTTCTACTTATGAAAAAATTTGACAAAATTTGAATTTAAAATTTGGGCTCAATACATAGTTGAATCTAAATAAATTCCACTAAAAATATATAATAAGAGTTGTTGTTAAAATGCTGAGTAAAAAAAAAAATTATAAGATAAAGAGTAAGCAAATAAAATTTCTTTGCAAGTAAAGATTGATATTACAATAATAATAATAATAATAATAATAATAATAATACTAATACTAATACTAATACTAATAATAATAATAATAATAACAATAATAATAATAATAATGATAATAATCATAAGATGATATTAAAATAAAGCGGATAATACATGTTAGCATTAAATTTGATAAAAAATGAGTAAAAGTGGTGTTTTTGGCCTCAAGAACAAAATAAGCCTCTGAATGAGAAAAAATAAAGGAAAGGATGGACAAAATTGGGTGACAACAACTTCTGATAACTCTCAAATACACCCTAGAAATGAATGTACGTGGTCGTTAGAAATACTTTTATCACACTTAGGAGTCAGGAGCGAATCGACAGGGAATGAGAGTAATAGCTTCACTCTCAAGTGTCACAAGTGACCATGAGTTGGCATGTAATGCTTAAAATAATATAGAAAAGTAAAAATGGGGGATTTAATGTAACAAGAACTCGTTTTCAAATTATCAATTTCAATGTTATTTTGCCAAAACGAACGCTAAAGGATGTAATCAATAAGTAGGAGTACTTGGGGTTATGTCTTCTTAAGAGTGATTATAAGTGTGGGTAAGTGAAAGTGCACCTAATTCAAATGATAGTTATGACTAGGATTGGTCTTAGATATTGGAGATAATCTTTCAATATACCACCAAATTTCATAAGGATTTCTTTCAAACACCCATATGTACACCGTACCAAGCAATAAATAACCTCAAATTAGTTAGTCTATTTCTAGCACTAGCTATTAAATAAAAAATTCTGAAGTCTTTGCTAACTAAATCTCTCCACCCTTGTCTTCTCTTTTAAGCAAAACAAGGGTTCTAAGCATGAATGGAGTTTGCAACCTCAATTCTTTAAGTTGAAACATAGAGATTTAGCTAAAATCACAACATTCAATTGAATATACAGGTAAATAATCACCACCCACATGATAATCAACACTCAATAATGCATAACCCCAAGCTTGAGAAATTAGCTACTCATAACAAGAGAAAGAGGAAATATACCTATATTCTCATTCAAAGCTGCCAGAGAATCCAAATGTTTCCAAAGAAAATCCAAATTCACAAGCAAGAAATTAGTAATAAGTGACTAAAATCCCCTCTAGGGTTAAATTACAATCTTTAGCTTCTAAACAATGACAAATATCGGATTTCAATCAGCCAAAAAGGATTAAATAGCTTCAGCAAAAACGACCTCAAAATTATAGAAATGCCACCGCATCCAATTTGGCTGAGTAGTATTCCATTACTGAAGGGATCAGTGATACGCTAAATTTTCCAAGGCTCGCCGATTTGATTTTGAATTTAAACTCCAATGGTTAGCATCAGTCATCTTTTGTTATGGATCTTGGCCTCACCGACCAGTTCGGCGATGTGCCAAACTGTACCCTCCATCACCTGACCCTGACTGTTGGAATTAAGGATGGAACCACCGTTTTAGCGATGTACATAAGGGTTTGGTGATGCGCCAATTGTCCCTTGCAAAACTCTTGTGTATTTTTAGCTCCAATCTTCTATTTTTTTACTTCTTTTTGCTCTTTCAACTACTTCATGGTCTTAACCCTAAAATTAAACCAAATTAACATTAAAATGCATTCAAATTAGCATTGAGAATATAATTTCTTACCATTTTTAGGCTAAATGAGTCATAATTTACCAACTCATTAATACCCCCAACTTAAATCTTTTTCTTGTCTCCGAGTAAATCAATGCACACACAACAAAATAAATAATGCCTACAAATAGTACTAATTGGGAGCTTAGACGCATGCTTCTTTTGTGAAAAAACTTTGTCCTCTTGATTTTGAAAATAATGGCACAAGTTTCACCTATCAAATGCTCATATTGTGAATGACGAGCCTCAAATGTTGACTAAATGCTACCATACCTCACACATGCTCATAGACTCCAACCAAGATCAAAGAGTGAACAAGTAATGCAATCAAGTGTTCTCACACAAATAAGTCCTTTCCCACAGGAATAAATTATCATTAAAATAAAGGACTATCACGAATTACTCACACTCTAAATGACAATCATACACATACGAACCACACCATCGGCTTGCCCAAAAGTTCTATTTCACCACATACAAGCATGCTATTTTTGAGATCACTAAGGTCTTGCTTCGGCTTGTAACATAGGCATTAGGCAGGGTAGGAAAGGTTAAGGTTATAGTGACTCTACCTTCTCGAAGCATATAAGGAGACCTCAATTACACTTATTTCCCAAAGCTTAGCTTAGTCCTCAAATCATTCCAATGACCAATTCTCAAAGGTTTTCAAACTATCTTCCCTCTCCTATCCTTTTTACACAACAACTTACTATTAACAAGCTAACACCATTGCAACTCTCTTCAAATCTTTTTTATGCTTTTTATTTATTTTCTTTTTTTTTTTAAATATTCATGAAGAATACTAGGATAACTAAGAGGGATGGAAGTGGTTGGTCTCCAAATTCATGAACTTCTTATTATAATTTACCCCCGGGATATCTACCACCCCCAACTTAGGCTTTTAGCCTATGTTGGTTTTTGGTCTCACCTAAACACTTCAAGAAAGGTTAGGTTTAAAAAAAAAGGCTATGAAAAATGGGTTTCGGTTTATAATCAAGTTATCTAAGAAAAGGGGTTCCAAGGCTCAATTTGGGACAAAATAGGTTACTCAATTCACAATGGGGTAGCTCTTTTTTTTTTTTAAATCTGAGGTTCACTCTCGATATGGCCTAAGATTACTTCTCCAACATCGTACATTTTTTTCTTTAGACATAGAGCAACCGGGCATGTTCTAGGTGGACTCAATGCACAAGGTCAAGATGAACTCTCACCCACATATGGCACTCAATCACATGTGCACTTTTTTCTTTAGACATAGAGCAGCCGGGGAAGTTCTAGGTGGACTCAATGCACAAGATCAAGATAAACTCTCACCCACACATGACACTCAATCTCATATTCGAAGTACCCTTTCTCAATTGATATACCACATTCATAGTACATATCGAGAAAAGTACTCAAGTAGTCAAAATAAAATGCGAATGTTCACAAATGATGAGCGCCTAACGAGTTAAACTAAGCCAAAGAAAATTTTTGAAAAGGGGAAAATTTTGAAAAAAAGAGCAATGTACAATGATTTATCATTTTTAAGAGTTGAGCATGTGAACATCTCCCCAAGAGTATAGTACACTTTTCTCTTAAGTATGCATGCTAAAAAGAATTTTATTTGCAACTGGTTACGAGCTACAAAGCTAAAAGTAAAAAGTAAAAAAATAACTTAAGCATAACAAACCACACACTCAAATATAACAAACCAAATGAAATATCAAAATAATATCCAAATAGCAATCATCACCACACACCAAAATAAATATCCAAAACTATCCCAAGCAATGTATCAAAAGAAGCATGTATTAAGAGCAAAATATTACAGATCCAAAATAAACACCCTACCCCAACTCAAAAAATATCATTGTCCTCAATGCAATAAAACTAGAATAAGTATAGGAGAGTGAGAATAAGGGTCCCCCTAAACATGGCTAAGTCTGATGCAGTGAATTGCTCACAGAAGTGGCCACTGTCTGGGTATCAGTGCCTGGCTCAACTCAAAGTGTCTATTTAGGGGGTGGATCAGGTATAGTATTCTCGGTCTCCATGGTGGCAGCTGAACTGGAGGTCCCAATCTGTGTTATCTTAACCATCGGCCTCTCTAATGTGGTAGCAATTATGGCATCATTTGTCTCCTGCCTATAAACGTACACATCAACCAATGCAATAACCTGAGACTCGACTTGTAACCCAATCTAGCCCTGATCCCCAAAATAATGCTCTATCTGGGCATTATCAACATCCTCATATAAAGGACGGTCATCCTCATCTACCTCCTCATCCTCTACAGCTGGGTCATTCTCTAGAACAAGGAAAGGAGCTGGAGCTGGAGCTGGAGTAGGTGTCTTAAATGAAGCTCCCTATAACTGTGTCAAATCAGGAAAATAGAGCTCATCCACATACTTTCGAAGGGAAGCTAGCTCATCCTGCATCTTAGTCATAACATCATTATGAATCACAGATCGTGGAGTACTCAACTAATCTATCTTGGTGCCATAAATATGCAGGGTATCCTGGATTCCCCATAACTCATCATTCACAGGACCTATTATGTCTTACACCACATTAGCAAGAAATCGAGGAATCTCTCTCTCCAATCTGGACGACTTTTCATCACTCAAATAGGCTAAGCACCCCATCCAGACAATGTCAGCCTGAGTCAGTAGAACCCTCAATGCACCTAGAGTAGAGGATGGGCGAGGGCCAAAAACTGTAGGTCTGGGATGCTGAGTAGAGGGACCTGTGGAGGGCACTGGTGGGGGAGGAGCTGAAGTAGTAGGAGTGGGCTGGTTGGAACCCCTATCAATTGAACTAAGAGCAATTGTTGGGGAATCTTCCACACGAACATTCGTCTTTTTCACTTCCTGCACAATCTCAAGGCGAGTGATATCAACAGTCGAGGTAGGGAAATATTCATAATCTTTCTTTTTATTAAAGGGGACTCGAGCACGATGACAAAGCTCAGTGATCAAACAAGAAAAAGCAAGGGAGGTCTACTTTTATTGGGCCCGGTGAGTAATATCTGAAGTGATGATCATAGCCAGATTAAGCCTCTCCTTCGCCATGATTGTGCCTACAAGCATTTCCCATGGGTGCACAAGAATAGATTCATTTTGAGATGGAAATATGTTACTGCACACAATACTGAGCTAATAACGAGCCTCCATGCTTGTATCACTTTTCTCTATCAAAGTCCTCAGAGTGATCCATTCAGGTATTGTATTGCTAAGCAAAGGGACTAGCCATTCCCAAATATTAATGACACTACGCAAGGCATGAGTAGCAAAGAAATGATGTGATCCAAGTTTGTCACCGTAGATTTCATTAATAGTGGCACTATCACACTTAATATTGACACCCCATACCTTCACTACATCATAAGTTTCTTGATGCTTGCCCTTCTACCACTTCTCTAGCAACAATTTCCCATGTGTTGCATAAAACTCTAGTACCTAATTTTCAACATAAGGTTTTAATAGTTAAGTGAAGTATTCAAAGTTGTGATATCGAATGACATCTAACACCAGAAGGTGTTTGCCTTCTATCCCCTCAAGGATCAAGCTCTGCTCTTCAATGATTGTTCTTTGATTAGGAACTTTAAGCTGGTTGAGAAATCTATGACCTTCAGGTAGATGGGGTGGCGGCTTTGCTGCAGTAGTGAAGGGTTGCTCTACTCTCATCTTCTATGGATGGGCAACCTCAGGAGTACACAATGACTCATGAATAGCAGCAGTGTTCCTCCTTCTAAGTAATTAAGATTGTACTTCTAAGAGTTTGAGCTATGCTCAGAGCTTTCATTTTCAGTTACCAGAGCCTTTGACCTGCTTTCCTCAATCCTTATCCTTTTATACATATTTTTCTCTTTAGACCTTAAATTTTCAAACCCTTTGAATGTTTAGAAGTAAAAGAAGGAGATCCTACTTGTTTCTTTGCCACATGCTTGTTGTGAGTCATATCTGCACATAAGAATAGTAATGGGTTCGGCCAAAGTTAGAAAAACAAAACCAAAAAGTTACCCAGAAATGCATTGCTAAATAGATCGATGAATTGCTAATTAATTCTGCGATACGAATGACTATCGTCGATAAGTATAAAAATAAATGGGAGTGATCGGCGAAGGAAGGTGAGGGTTTGATACGCCAAAGGATTCGGTGATACTTCCTAAGCATCGCCGAATCACTAGGGTATTGCCAAATCACACCTTGAATATCCTGACTCATTGTGACTATAAATGATATGGGGAGCACTTCGATGATATGTCACAAGGTTTGGCGAATCGCCGAAGTTCTCAACCCATCATTAATTTGTCATCTTTTGCAAGATGAACATTGCAATTTTTTAGTCTTCAATGGAGATTTAAACTCCCAATACCATGGATACTTAGACTTCTCCAGGTTTTAATCATTTAAGCCATAATACAATGATTTTGCCCTTAAGAACGCCGTCACTCAATCTATCATTGGGAAAAATCATTCGTTTTCCAATTTTATCAACTAAACTCAACACTTTCAACACCTATTTAATTTACAATCAATCCACAAAGCAAGAATGACTAACAATTAACCCATAATGCGAACATGAACAAAACTAAGCATTTAGAAACCAATTTTCAACAATTCAACTCCATCCTATAAGAATCCTATTTCAACCTTACAAGTTCAATACAAACTCCAATCATCCAAGCAATGAACACTATCAATAACAAATCCATCATATTAATTCCATTATAATCATGAAAAACATTGACAATGAATGGAAAAAACTAAAATCAACAATTATTAGATTCTAAAATCGATTCAACCTTCATAATTGAAGTAGAAAATCATTGAGAAAAACAAGAGTGATGGCTGCGGTGTGTAACTTTGGTGACCTAGGTGCTTGTGAGGCACTAGTGATTTGTGAGACTAGGAAGGAAATTTCAAGAGCGTGTGTGTTTGAGGTTGTGCAAGTGTGTGTTGATTAGAGAGAGTGAAAGAGAACAGGGAAATAGGGAATAGAGTAGATTTGAAATAATATCAAGAGTCAAAAGAAAATGAAAGGTCAAGAGTTAGAGAAGAAAAACTATCATTCATTAAACGTGGCTCTTTCGACGGTATTTTGCCTTTTCCAAACTCATAGACGATGCCCCGATGTGCTATATTATCACCGATTCTAATAGTTTATGACCTTCGAAATTACTCAAATAGCGAACTACTTTAGCGATGGATGGCCCTGCGCCAAATTGTTCATTGATGCTCCGAATGGTACTTTCATCTCTGAATATGCTAGTTCATATGAGTTTAGGAAACCTTTTTCAGTAAGTGACTTTGGCGATGTGCCGATGGTGTCGGTGCATCACCAAAGCCTCCTCACTGGAGCTTTGTCCATGGTCTCTTAAATTTTGTTCTTCTTCGACTTGCGGTATGCCATATTTCCCACATTCCAAATGCAGCACATACTTACACAAATCAACACACATTATTCAAAATAATAAAAATAAATTTGGATTACCTCCAAAGAAATGCCTTAGTTATCATCGTGGTACGATGTCATTCTTCATCACTCACACATCATCGAGGTAGATCACCTCTAAGAAATCCACTTTTGGTGACATCTAATGATAATGTTTAACGCTTTGGCCATTCACCGTGAATCGGGATCCCGTGTCATCTTCCAATTCTATAGCTCCACTAAGAAAACATCAAACCACTTTGAAGGGACCGGACCATCTAGTTTTGAGATTACTAAAAAATAATTTAAACCTCGAGTTAAACACTAGGACATCATCACCACTCTTGAACTCCCTTTTTAGAATTTGGGCGTCATGCCATCTCTTCATACGTTCTTTGTAAAAAGTGGAACTGTCATATGCTCTCAAACGAAATTCATCAATCTCTTAAAGTTGTTCCACCCTTGATTTTGAGGCATCCTCCCAATTCATATTCAACTTGCGCAAGGCCCACAATGCCTTGTACTCTAATTCAATGAGAAGGTGACAAGCTTTTCCAAACACCAATTGATATGGTGACATGTCAATGGGAGTTTTGAATACAGTTCTGTATTCCCACAAAGCATCTTTATTTTTTGGGCCCAATCCGTCCTGCTCACATTTACGGTTTTAGCCAAAATACTTTTATCTCTCGGTTGGACACTTCTCTAGCCTATTGGCTTGAGGGTGGTATGGAGAAGCCACTTTATGCTTCACTCTATATTTATCAAGTAAAGAACCAAAAGATCGATTACAAAATTGAGAACCCCCATCACTTATGATAGCACGGGGTGTCCAAAACTGAATGAAAATATACCTCTTCAACAATTGAGTAACACTCTTAGCTTCATTATCTTGCAAGACGATGTCCTTGACCCCTTTGGAAACATAATCAACCGCTACCAAGATGTAGTAGTTTCCATACGATCTTACAAAGGGTCCCATAAAGTCCAACCCCCATACATAAAATTACTCCACATTCACATATGGTTTCAAGGGAATTTCGTGTCTTCTTGAGATCCCACCTTGCCTTTGGCATTACTCATATGCTCTCACTAACTCATGGGCATCAGGATAGAAGGTTGACCAATAAAATCCACTACGGAGAACCTTTGCAGTTGTACGCATACCACCATGATGACCACCAATCGGTGATGAATGACATAATTAAAGAATAGGCAACATCTCAATCTCCATAACACAACTACATATCACTCCATACGTACACTCTCTAAAGAGATACAGTTTATCCCAATAATACCTTTTTAAATTGTGGAGGAAGCATTTCCTTTGATAATTGTTCAAATCATCAGGGAGCACCCTATTTACTACATAGTTTACAAAGTCCGTATACCATGGTAACATACTCTCCTTTAGTGCCATGATGAGCTCATCGAGAAATGTGTCAGCAATCTTAATTTCACCCTACTTTGCTTTGTTAGACTCAAGGAGGGATAGGTGATCCACTACTTAGTTTTCACATCCTTTTTGATTCTTCAATTCAAAATCAAAGTCTTAAAGTAGCAAGATCCACCTAATAAATCGAGGCACGACTTTCTTTTTAGCTATCAAGTACCGAAAGGATGCATGATTGGTGTGCTCAATGACTTTCATACCCAACATGTAGGCACAAAATTTCTCAAAAGCATAGACTACGACAAGCAACTTTTCCTCCATAATTTTAATGTACATCATTCAAGGACTTGCTAGCATAGTATATGAGATGAAAAAGCTTATCCTTTCTTTGTCCTAACACTGCTCATAAGGAAAGTCCACTTAAATCACACATCAATTCAAAGGGTTGGGATCAATTTGGGGATACAATGATAGGAGCTAACACAAGACTCTCCTTGAGGAAATTGAATTCCTTCTTATAATCACCATCAAACTCAAATTTTGCTTTCTCTTTAAGAAGCTTACATATTGGATGCGCACTCTTGGAGAAATATTTGATGAACCGTCTATAGAAATTGGCATGCCCAAGAAAACTTCAAACACCTTTCCTAGAGATTAGAGGGGGTAGCTAGGAAATGACTTCTAATTTAGCTTGGTCAACTTGAATTCCTTAAGCCGAGATTTTATGACCAAGCACGATGCCCTCCTTTACCAAAAAATTGCACTTTTCCTAATTTAACACAAGATTAGTTTCAACACACCATTCACGAACCTTGCCCAAGTTTTAAAGACATGATTCAAAAGTATCACCAAAAATGAAAAAAATATTTATAAAGACCTCCATAGTATCCTCCACCATATATGAAAAGATTGATAGCGTGAACCTTTGAAAAGTGGCCAGTGCATTGCATAACCCAAAGGTCATGAGCTTAAAGAAAAATGTCCCATATGGATATATGAAGTTAGTCTTCTCTAGATCTTCAGGTGTGATGGAAATTTGGTTATAATCAGAGTATCCATCTAAGAAATAATACCACCCCTATCCCACTAACCGATCAAGCATTTGATCCATTAATGGCATGGGAAAGTGGTCCTTCTTAGTCCACAAATTCAACTTTTGGTAGTCCATGCATACTCTCCAACCTGTCACCGGTCTCATGGGAACAAGCTTATTGGTTTCATTAGGAACCACTGTGATTCCTCTTTTTTTGGAATGCATTTAATTGGGCTTACCCATGTGCTATCCGAGATCGGATGGACAAAACCCGCGTCTAACCACTTGATTATCTCCTTTTTCACCACTTCTTTCATTGGAGGATCACTAGGTACACAATCAATCTGTAACTTTATCTTGTGAGTACAAATGCCTGGAGCAATTGACGTGTCATGGTTACATGGCACTTTTGATGCTTAAAACAAGAAAAAAATGCAATAACTTGGGTGTGTTTTGTTGGTATGATGTGGTTTCTGTCCTACTTTGCAGGAAAATGAGTTTTAAAGGCAAAATGATCAAAAAGGAAGAATCAAGCCCGAGAACGAAGTGTCAGAAGAAGAAAGAACAAGAACCTGCACAAGACAGGGACCCACAACACAATTCACATGGTGTGACTGCCACTCACGTCTGATGTGGGTCCACTACAGAGATTGAATTGTTGTCTGATTTCCACGGCAGGAGTCACGTGGCGTGACTACCACCCACATGACGTGGAAGCATGTTGTGACCCAACTTCTGAAGACGTATACTTGAGCCTGATTCCCACGACACCAACCTACGTGGCATGACTTGGTTCCACGACACCAAGTCACGACACCGTAAAAGTGGTGGACTCTGTTCTCCTATTTTGCTTAGGATAGGATTAGCTTTGTATCTATAAATACCCATGTATCGTCCTATGTGCGAGATGGATTCAGAATTATTCATTACATTATTTTGAGGGATATTTTATATTTTTTTGGAGTTCATAAACATATTCTTGGTTTTGTAGTTACAAACCCTAATTCGAGTTTTATTAATAATTGAGATTTTAGTTTTTCTTCATTGTCGTGAGATCATAATTATGTTTTCATCTATGAATTCTTCTTGTGTTCTTACAATTATGAGTAGCTAAACCCATCAACTAGGGTTGTGTGAACCATGAGGAATTAACGAAACCGGTTAAGTGCAAAGCAATTTTGTACCGCTGTGAATGTATGTATTGTTGTTTCTTTCGTTGTGATTGATCTTCTAATGGTTGCAAATGTTAGAAACTTGCCTGTATTCTAGACTTGCTCGAGAGAGAGGTAGATATTGGGAAAAGGAGATAACAATAGAGATTTGAAGCTATCAACATTCATCTAATAACCGGATCTGAGATCCAGAATAAGGGTTAGTAGTGAGACACTCGAAGATCGAGAGGAAAAGAGTGAAATTCATCTAATGAAGGTCGAGAGACAGTTAGATGAACCTAACTTGTTAGATTTTGCATGCAACGCAGCGGGAAAGTCTTGTTAGCACAAGTAACCGGTGGGGTTAAGAAATCATTGGAGATCACAGTCCTAGTGTATTTCTCTTATTGTCTACAAATTCGATACGACCAACAATTGTTACTGTCACTTTTTATTCATAAAAATCCCCCAGTTTTATTTACTTCCCAATTGTTCCATCCGGTATTCGACTCAAACTTTGACCTATTCCCTATGGGATCGACCCCAACCTAGTTGGGTTCTATATTTGACAAGCGACCGTATTATACTTTTCTGGAGGTATATTTTGGGCGACATCAAATTTTGGCGCCGTTACCGAGGACTACAGTTACGGAGTTGATTATTACTGGTTGGAGTTGATTGGTTGTGTTTTTACATACTTTTGAGGGCATACATCGGTGTATGCCAAATATTAGGAGTCAAGGCAATCCCCTGATTCCACTTGATCTTGAAATCGAAAGGACTTTGAGAGCTAATCGCAGAATGGTGAATACTGAAGGAGTTCAGAATCCCGCAGCTGCGAGAGATTCAGAACCAGCCAATTCATCCGGTTGGTCAGGAAACAATGGATCAAACTACTACTCAATTAACACGAGAATAGCATGCTAGACAAGCTGCTCTTAGACAAGCAGAGAGAGGTAATCGAGCTACGCAGGAAGAAGCACAGCGTCTGGCTGATGCTGAAGAGCGACAAAGACGACTAAGAGAACAACCGAGACCATATGTGCCTGTTTTAGATGATCCTGAAGAAGAAGATGTGGCCTACTTTGGGCCAATTGAGACTGGTGCCATCATTCCACCAGAATTACCTCCGGCCACTAAGTTTGACATTACTAGTGCCATGATCCATCTGCTAAACTTGAAGGGTGTGTTCGCGGGTCTTCCTACTGATGATCTAAACATGCACGTAATGAATTTTGTGGGGGTCTGCACATCGTACAATCTGCCTGGTGTTAATCAAGAGGCTATTCGGTTGAGGTTTTTTCCATTCTCCCTTACAAGAGAGGCCGTTTTATGGTTGGCTGAGCTGCCATAAGGTTCCATCACTACTTGGCAAGAATTGAGAAATCAATTTTTTGAAAGATTTTTCCCACCTTCCAAGATACTACAGTTGAAAGATGAGATTTACAATTTCAGATAGCTTCATTCTGAAGCACTTTATGAGACATGGCTGAGGTTCAAAAAGAAGCTGCAGAATGTGCCAAATCACAGGATGAGTGGTAGGAATTTACTTGAAATCTTCTACAGGGATTTGAATGTCAACACAAAGGAGGTAGCAAATACTATCACTGGTAAGGTATTCATGAGTCTAAGATGGGACCAAGCTTCTGAGCTATTAGATTATGTCACTAAGACCAACCGAAGATGGCATACTCGAGAGGCAGATACGCCGACTGGCACATATGCTATTGGAGCTTCAGCAACTCAAAGGGCTTTGGATGAATCTATGGCTCAAGAGGTCGCTCAGTTGAGGATAGAAATTGGTCTTCTGGCTAAAAAGATAATGGCCAGAGATGCTGAAAAGGTGCATGCTGTAGGTGTACAAGGTAAATCGGCTAAACATGATGAAAGTCAGTCTGATGAAGCGGCTAAGTACCTAGATCGAGAAGTGGTGGGTTTTTGAGCCAAGGGCCAAGGGTCTAATCAAGATATTGGAACTCAAGGCAAAGGAATCAAGGTCGAAACTATTATGGAGACAACTACAACAAATCGGGATACAAAGATCGAGAATGAGACCGTGATGGTGATTGGAGGTGAAAGGATGACTATATAGAGAAGAATGGTCTTTATGTACCACCAGGTAGCCGCGATGCTGAGTCTGGCAATTCAAAGTTTGAAGACCTTCTGAATAAATTGTTTACGAGGTCAGAAAGCCAAGAAAATTGTCTAAAAGAGATCAAGACAGATATTTCAGGAATAAGTCAGAAGGTAGATTCCCATTCGACTGCTATTAAACAGTTGGAGAAGCAGTTTGGGCAGATATCATTGGCACTGAATCAACGTAAGCCAGACACCCTTCCAAGCAACACCATCCAGAATCCGAAAAATGATGCTCATTGTATGGATATCACAACGAGAAGTGGGAAGATTCTTAGTGAGGCGCCAAAATAAGTTGAGGGTGTTCATGCTCCACTGGAAGAGCAGACTAAGGCCATGAAAAAGGTAAAGAAAGCCCTACAGAAGTATGTTCCATGTCCAAGGCCTCCCCCACCTTTCCTTCAACGTCTCAAGAAAAAGGTGGATGTAAGTAAAATTATTAGTGGGGATATCACGAAAGAAGTGGACAAACCTCAAACTGATGAAAACAAGGTAAATGCTGAAACTGAGAAAGAAAAAGAAGCACCCCAAGGGCTAACCCCCATTCCTAGGCCTCCACCTCCATTCCCTCAGCGATTGAAGAAGAAGAAGGAGGATGGAAAACTTCAGAAGTTCATGTCCATATTGAAGTAACTTTCTATAAACATTCCTCTTGTTGAGGCGTTGAAGCAAATGCCAGGTTATGCGAAGTTCATGAAGGACTTGGTCACAAAGAAGAGAACTGTTAGTTATGAGTCTGTTGATAATTTAGACCATTGTAGTGGAATTGCATCCCGTTCTCTTGTGCAAAAGAATAATGATCCTGGTGCCTTCACAGTTCCATGCACAATTGGGTCAGTTCACTTCGCCAAAGCTTTGTGTGACCTAGGTGCGAGCATTAACTTGATGCCGCTGGCAGTATTTGAGAAATTAGGTTTGGGAGCCCCCAAGCCAACAAAGATGCTGTTATTGATGGTGGATCGTACGATCAAGAAGCCCGTGGGCATAATATGTGATGTTTTGGTCAAGGTTAAAAACTTCATCTTTCCTGCTGACTTTGTTGTCTTGGACTGTGAGGTCGATTTTGAGATGGCCATAATCTTGGGGAGACCATTTTTAGCCGCCGACTAAGCATTGGTAGATATTGAGCGGGGGGAGCTGAAATTCAGGTTGGATAATCAGGAGGTCACATTTAATGTTTGCAGATCTATGAAGCAGCCAAAGAATATGAGGGTGGTTTCAGAAATAAATATTTTCGATGACCCTGGAGGACAACCCAGTAGGGATCTTGATGAAGTCTGAGTAATCAAGATACCCCCGTCGTGCCGCGACATTAAATCAGGGGCTTCATAGGAGGAAACCCATGGGATAGTTGGTGAAGTCTGAGTATCTAAGTTAGCCACGTCGTGCCGTGATGTTAAATCAAACGCTGATTGGGAGGTAACCCAAGATATTATGATGCGGAGATTTGATTATCAGAGGAGCAGTAGCTGAAAGTCACAAAATTTACCTGAAGTGCTTCAGTACCAGTCACGCCATGTATCACGCCACGTTACTGAACTCACGCCATGTGGATGGTGCCGTGAAAATCAGAGACAATTTTTAGGGTTCAGGATCTTACCTACGGTAGGACCCATGTAATGTGAGTCTAACCCACGTGACGTGGGTTGTATCGTGGAAATCAGAAGATATTTTTTCAGACTCAGGACCTACCTACGACAGGACCCACATGACGTGAGTCCAACCGCCATCACGTGGGTTGTACCGTGATTTATGAAGTTTGCAGATGGACCAAATCCGACCCAACCCGAACCCATTTTCCCAAAATAAAATCGGGTCCTTTCTTCTTCACCCAATATAACTCCGACCCACTCCATTATTTCCCCACTTTTAATTCATCTAATTAAACCCTAATTTCCAATCTTTCTCTACTCCATCAAACCAAAGTCCGATCTAAAATCCCCTAAATCACAAAACCCAACCTAAAATCCGATCCCCAAATCCTCATACACCTGAAATCCAAACCTTGTTACCTATAAAGTTCAAAAACCCGACACCTACACCCAAATCCGATCCAAAACCTACCCAAATACCCAAAATCCAACCCAAGCCCATTAACATGCCTCCTAAATAAAACCCAAAAAGTGACCATCTTGATTCCTCATCCCAGATTCGCACCAAAATCTGGATTTACCGACCCGTCTGCGTGATGAACCGACTGAGTCTGATAAAGGTGGGTCTGTGGAGGAGTTTGATGTGAACCATGATGATACTGCTTTGGTACCTCAAGCCAAGAGGTTACAGAAGCGAGCCCGAGCGGCTTCCCGGGCAGCACTTCAGCCGGCCCTACCACCTATCGAGCCAGTTGTTCTGGCTGAGTCCTCTGAGTCTGCCCCCCAGTCTGAAGAGGGGGAGGATAATTCTGTGTTAGGCTCTGCAGATGATTCTACGAGTCAGGGTACTTCTGCTGCGGAGGCTACAACTTCTATTTCTGGTTTTGGTTCCCAGAGTGCTCTGACTCCCATGCAGAGTAGGGACATTCAGCGATGGTGTGTGCAGGGCATGAGTGCCTTTTATGATAGAGATGCTGAGTTGAATGAGAGGGGTATGTGTCAGAGGAGCATTATGGAGGAGCCCCGATACCGGATGGAGAAGTTGAGGACACTACCTGATATTTGGCCTGTCTTTGAAAGATATGGATTGGGTTGGATGGCGCAGCCTTCTGGTCGTTATAGCTCGGAGTTAGTTCAAGATTTTTATGCCTCTTATGTTGCGTCGGTCAACTTGAGCGCTCCTGTGGGGCAGCGATACCTTTTGCAGCCATTATTGACTCACGTTATGTTCGTTGTAGCCAGGTGGATATTTTGGAGCAGACCATTCACCGCTTCTTATTTGGGGCTGACCGTCCACTTCTGGCTTTGACTGCTGAATTTGATCATAGGATGGACACCGTCAGAGATAGAGTTCAGATGTGAGATGCGGAGCAGAAATTGGAGCTGCTTAAATGGATTGCGGGGTACATAGCCGAAGATGGTGTGGCGGCTAGTTGGGTGACTGGGAAGCTGGACATCAAAAAGACCACGCTTCATTTTGCTGGCATATTCTGGTGGTCCGTGGTTAGGCATCGGTTGGGTCCAACCAATGCTGACAACTCACTCACATTAGATCAGGTTGTGGTAGTGGCCAGCATCTTGGTTGGTTATGAGATTCATTTTGTGAGGTACATCATCCGGGAGATCCACGAGCGGGCTTTCAGAGATCACACAAGTATACCCTTCCTATGCCTGATCCAGGGGCTGTGTGATAGGGCGGGGGTGGCCAGGATACCTGCCCTCGACCATTATATCTAGGTGACCCGCATTGTAGTTATTGGACTGAGCCGAGTAGTTCCCCTATGCCTATTCCCAAACCGGTTAGGGTACATGTGACTATTCTTGTGCAGAATGAGGGCGCTGGACCTATTGATGATGAGGTACCCGATACTAGTGCTCCACTGCCCCCTTCTGGGATGGTTTCAGTATCAAGGGACTTTCTGCAGCAGTTGATTGACAGACAGACTGAGATGTCTGAGCGCCAGGCTCACACTGAGACCCAGATGGCTAAGTTGGTATCCCAGCTTAAGCCTTGGGTTAGGACCACTGTAGAGGCTGCGGAGACTAGGGTGGAGGCCCGAATGACTGCAGTGATGGATCAGTTCATGCGTGGGTTGCATGGGAGGATTGATAGTTTTGAGGCACGTTTGGCCTCCCGATTCAGTGCTGCACCGAGCCATGATATGACCGGTTTAACCCAGGAGGTAGCCACTTTTTGAGAGGAGGTTCGGGTATTGGCATCGATTAGCACTCCTATTATACCACCTATGTCTGCCCAGACCTCCGTTCGACCAGTATTTGAGGTAGATTTGTTCTCTGACGAGGAGCCTCCGATGGATAGAGGTAAGAGACCTCAAAGTCTGGAGGATCGGGGTGATAGTGATGCTGAGTACGAGAGTGATCTGCGGAGGGCGGTTAAAGCCTCCCGGGTGGTGTACCATATGAGCTAGATTGAGGCAGAGCAGAGGGCACGTGGCGCACCTGCTAGCCAGGTTGTCCCTCCATCGAATTCACCTATGACGGAGCATGTTGATGATCTCACTGCGGGCGGGCCCACTTTTGGTGCTTAGGGCGCCACAATTATGTCTTCACTCCCTTGTATTTTATTGCTATCGGTGCACTGAGGGCATTACACCATGTTTAGTTGGGGGTGGGGGTGTACCACCACTTGGTTTTTTTTATTGTCGTGTTTCTTTTCCCCCGAGTGTGCTATCATAGTAGAACCGGCATGTTTAGGTTTATATTTACATTATTATGTGTTTCTTGCTAAATTATGAGACAAATAAGGGAACTGTAATGCAGTCTAGTTTGAATATTATGCTTTTTGAAGGTTAAGGATACCCCTCCTAAAAAAATTTGTTTTGAATTGTGTGAATAGCATACTTGTGTGTGACAGTTGTTGGATCTTATTATGGCACTAGGATTATAGGCAAATAACTATAGCTAGCATTTCATGAATCGGATAGGTAGTAGTTGATAATAAAACCCTGTGCTATATGTGTGTGAGGTCACTACTCAGTTAACTGTATGTGCGCGATCCAGAACTTGCCTGGTTTGTCTTGCCTAGGTTAGAGGATAGGGATTAGGAAAGGATCATAGGCCGTTTTTGAATAAATTCCACTTTTAGCCTAAATGCCAAACCAAATGAATAAGTATCCCTTGATCCTGACTTTGATCCATAATTGACCTATTTCTTTCATTAAGCCTATTCACCTTCCCATTCTAATTACAATTAACCTGTCTTGGCCCTAATCCCTCCTTGGATACTGTGTACCTTAACTCAAGCAAATCGCCTAAGTTGAGGGGGGCTATTATAGGGGTCCGTAGATTGAGTTGGGTATGAAGAAGAGGAAAATAAAAGAAAAAGGGAAAACAGGTTTGGGTGTGAAGAAAAAAAAATTATAATATAAAGTGAAAAGAAGAGAAATTGCAAAGAAAAAGAAAAAAAAAGAGTTGTGTTGTGAAGTTTGAATTAAATGACACCCAAAATCTGAAAATAAAAGAAAGGTGAATAAGAGGGAATAAAAATGAAAAAGGTTGGAAGATGGAGCCAAAAATAGTGTAGTGTCAAGATGGGTTGAGTCACCGTACCCATATGCACCATACTCGTCCCTAAGCCTACATTACAAGCCGAGTAAAGTCCTATAGTGATCCTAGTCCAACTGTCCGAAAATGAAGGCGTAGAAAATAAGGGCAAGCCTATGGTTTTTCATGCACACTATTTTAACTTCTTTGTGAGCATGAGTGTTTTGACCTCGTCCCTACGTTGATATTCATTAGTAGACTGTGAGTGCATGGGACTTCTTTGATTGTGAGAGCACATGGGTTGCATTATTAGCTGCTAGTTGTTCGAGAAATGTCAGTTGCATATATGCTTAGTTGTTTCTGCATAATCTGGTGCCATCACTTGATCTCTTCTGTGTCATGATACTATACTGCTTGTATACACACTTTGGTTTTGATTTGCAAATAGGAGGGGTCGTAAAAAGTTTTGTGCCAAAGGTAATGAGTAGACTGCCATAGGTCCCTTAGGTTTCTCTTAGCTAAGCATTGTGTATATGTATTTTTGTTTTGTTCGCCTGAGCACATGCAAATGTTCTAAGTTGAGGGTGTTGACGTGTCATGGTTACATGGCACTTTTGATGCTTAAAACAAGGAAAAAATGCAATAACTTGGGTGTGTTTTGTTGGTATGATGTGGTTTCTGTCCTACTTTGCAGAAAAACAGGTTTTAAAGGCAAAATGATCAAAAAGGAAGAATCAAGCCCGAGAATGAAGTGTCAGAAGCAGAAAGAACAAGAACCTGCACAAGACAATGACCCACGACACAAGTCATGTGGCGTGACTGCCACTCACGTGACGTGAGTGGCTAGCGTGGGTCCACTACAGAGATTGAATTGTTGTCTGATTTCCACGGCAGGAGTCATGTGGCATGACTACCTCCTACTTGACGTGGAAGCATGCCATGACCCAACTTCTGAAGATGTATAATTGAGCCTGATTCCCACGACACCAACCTACGTGGCGTGACTTGGTTCCAAGACACCAAGTCACGACACCATGAAAGTTGCCGACTCTGTTCTCCTATTTTTCTTAGGATAGGATTAGCTTTGTATCTATAAATACCCATGTATAATCCTATGTGCGAGATGGATTCATAATTATTCATTACATTATTTGGAGGGCTATTTTATGTTGTTTTGGATTTCATAAACATATTCTTTGTTTTGTAGTTACAAACCCTAATTTGAGTTTTATTAATAATTGCGATTTTAGTTTTTCTTCATTGTCGTGAGATCATAATTATGTTTTCATCTTTGAATTCTTCTTTTGTTCTTACAATTATGAGCATCTAAACTCATCAACTAGGGTTGTGTGAACCATGAGGAATTAACAAAATCGGTTAAGTGCAAAGCAATTTTGTACCACTGTGAATGTATGTATTGTTCTTTCTTTCATTGTGATTTCTCTTCTAATGGTTGCAAACTTTAGAAACTCGCCTGTATTATAGACTTTCTCGACAGAGAGGTAGAGATTGGGAAAAGGAGATAACAACAGAGATTTGAAGCTATCAACCTTCATCTAATAACCGGAGACTTAGCGGGAATGGTTATCTGAGATCCAGGACAAGGGTTAGTAGTGAAACACTCGGAGACCGAGAGGAAAAAAGTGAAATTCATCTAATAAAGGTCGAGAGATAGTTATATGAACCTAACTTGTTAGATTTTGCATGCAACGCAGCGGGACAGTCTTGTTAGCACAAGTAACCGGTGGAGTTAAGGAATCATTGGGGATCACAGTCCTAGTGTATTTCTCTTATTGTCTACAAACTCGATACGACCAACAATTGTTACTATCACTTTTTATTCATAAAACCCCCCAATTTTATTTACTTCCTAATTGTTCCATCCGGTATTCTACTCAAACTTCGACCTATTCCCTGTGGGATCTACCCCAACCTAGTTGGGTTTTATATTTGACAAGTGACCGCATTATACTTTTTTGGAGGTATATTTTGGGCGACATCAACAATCTTGATAATATCTGTAATAGTCCACCTAATGGCCAAAATGAATTTTCTCACAATCGACTTCAATGCTTCCACTTGCCATGGCAACAAATCCCCCACAATAATAATGGGTACGACATTACGTTCCCCCAAAATACATAGCAAAGGCGTGGTGGCAATAGTTTGAGCTCATGTTTTGAAGGTTCCACAATAGAAGGCTTCACGGGGGAAGTCTCCCAATTCTTCAAATGTAGATCTAATTTGCACGGATTATTGATGTAAGAGCCAAGACCCGTCTATGATGCTTCAACTTTATTGTACGCTTCCACCTCTTTTATTCCATAATTTCACAACACTCCCTCTAGTGGCTCACTAATAAAATCCACTTCCATGGCATCAACCACTTCATCATCAATCATGCCAATCATGGAGATCACTTGTAAATCCTTTGGTTGCTTTATGAACTTACACACATTGAAATTTACCTCTTCATTATTCAGTCTAAATTTCATCTCTCCAAATTCCACGTCAACTAATGCACTCTCGATAGAAAGGAAAGACCTACCAAGGATAATAGGGACTTCATAGTCTATCTCATAATCTAGGATCACAAAATTGATGAGAAATATAAATTTGTCAACTCGAACAAGTACATCATATAAAATTCTCACCGGTCTTTTGATAGACCGATCTGTCATTAAGAGCCTCATTCTTTGATGGAATTGGAGCACCCAACCCCAACTTCTTGAATATAGCTAGATGCATCAAGTTTATACTTCCCCCTAAATTGCACAACGCTTTTCCAAATTGTTACACCCCAATGGTGCAAGCAATAGTAAAAGCAACAAGGTCTTCTTTCTTGACCACCATATGGCTAGATATGATAGCACTACAACTATGTGAGATCTCCATCGTTTCAAAGTCCATTGTTCATTTCTTTGTCACTAAGTCCTTTATGAACTTGGCAAACTTGGGTATCTCTTGTAAGGCTTCCAATAGAGGAATGTTCACCGATAAGTTGCTAAATTTTAAGCGGAACTTCTTGAAATTTTTATCCTCTTCCTTCTCCTTGAGCCTTTGAGATAATGGTGGAGGGATCTTAATGTTTTGATTTGAAAGCACCAGACTTTCCTCAGGTTTCAAGACATTATCATCAACCGCATAAGGTATCTCCTCACTTTCAACCTTTTCTTCCCCTTCATCTGTATACTCAACATTTTGCCCATTTGGAATAGGTACTTTATCATTTGAACATTCAAACCTCTTTGTCTTTCCACTCACTTAAACTTCAACTCCTTTCACATTTGGTTCTGATGTGCCATGAACTTAGGACACTTTTGATGCTAAAAATGAGGAAAATATGCTAATCCAAGGGTTTGTTTAAGTAGATATGATGTGGTGTGTGTAGTTTTGTAAGAAAAAGGGTATGGAGAAGAATTAATCAATAAATAGGAAGAATTGCACAAGTATGGATAAAAGACACTAGGCCACGAGTTATTGTGTCACAGTACGAATCATAGCCCCAGTCGTCGCCTGAGTAGACTGATATTGGACTTAGAGGACTTAACCAAGTAGGATGACTACAACTCATTGTCACACACAATGAGTCATACCATGAAGCCGTTATGACTCCAGTAATTTTTAGAGCCATGTCAACTTTAAGGACGAGTAGAGTACGACAGAAGGTTACGACCCATTGGGTCACGTGATGGATCGTTGTGATCACTCATCCTTAACAAGATATGAAAAATCCTGAAAGAGTGTAAGATGGTCTCTGTGGAAATGAGTCACCCTATAATTCATATGGTGACTAGATAAGTCATTGTCAATGAACCTAAAAAGCAGGTAATGCTTTGAAAAAAGACTAACGATGAGTCATCTTTAAACCAGATAACTCGTTGTCAGAGGCATCATTTTATACTCCCATTTTGTTTAGGATAGTTTCATTTTTGTCTATAAATACTCAACGTGGTCTATTATTTTCGTTTACATTCCATTACTACTTTCAAGACATTTTATTAGTTTTTCAAGTATACAATCGATTCTAGGGCTTTAATTCAAGTTGAGATTTTGGAATTTTCTTATTATTATAAGTTCATATTTATATTTTCATCTATGAATTCTTCTTGTGTTCTCGGCATCATGAGTATCTAAATAGCACAACTAGGGTTGTGGGAACCATCACGAATTAGTGACACAGTGTTCAAAGGACAAGGTAATTCTCGAAGGGTAGTTGGGCATTTATTGTTGTCTCTATCGGTTTGATTGCTTTTCAGTGAGTGCATGCATTAGGAATCATTCTACCTCTACCCTAGACTATAGCAAGGGTAATCGGATAGGAATAGAGAATCAACAACAAGAATTGCAGTTATCTTTATTTAATTAGCCTTGAGCCGGTAAACAGGAAAGACTATATTGGAATCATAGATAGTGGTTAGTAATACAACACTCATGACACATTAACCTTTGTGCTAGATGATATTCATCTACAAGGGGCATAACATAGTCGGTTAGATGATACATAACCTATTGATTCTGCATGCCAAATACCATGAGAGATCACTAAAGTAAGGAGAACCTATGGAGTTATGATGTTATTGGGGAGCACAGTCCTAGTGCCTTTCTCATATTGGTTACAAATCAAATAACTTGCTACTTATTACTATTGATCTTTTATTTGACAAAATCCCCATCTTTTACTTATTTGCCAATTACTTAGACAAGCACTTGATAGAATTTTGATCTATTCCCTGTGGGGTGACCCCAACCTTGTTGGGTTCTATATTTGATTCATTCATCGCTTTATACTTTTTGGGAGGTACAATTTGGGCGACATCAAATTTTGGTGCCGTTGTTGGGGAATACGGTTAAGAAGTTGATTGATTAAGTTTGTTGAGGTTGATTAGTTATTGTTGCTGATTTACTTTTCTATTATTTTTAGGGCGCACACTGGTATATGCCCAGCCCTTGGAGTCAAGGCAATCCCTTGATTCCACTTGATAAAAAACTTAAGAGAACTCTGAGAAATACGGATGGTTAACGAAGGAGTTCATAATCTAGTATCCTTGTTGGAGGGTTTTCAGGGTGGTGGTGCGATTCATGATCAGCCAACTCTTTATCCTGTTGATCAGGAAACTGTGGACCAAGTCTTCACTTGGTTGATGACTGAGGAAAATGTTAGGCAAGAAGCTGCTAGGCAAGCAGCAAGGGAAGAGAGGGATAGACAAGATAATACAAACCATCTGACTGTGCTTGATGAGAGAGACAAACAAATAAGAAATATGGGACAACAAACTCTATGATAATATCTCCCTTTTTATGAAGATCCAGCGGAAGATTTGGGTTATGTGGAGCGAATTGAGACAGGAGCTATCATTCCACCGGAGTTGCTCAAGGGACTAAGTTTGATATTACTAATGCAATGATCCAACTACTAAATTTAAAGAGGGTATTTGCTGGCCTTTCTACTGATGATGCAAACATACATATTATGAACTTCACAAGGATCTGCACCTCATATAATCTACCCGAAGTGAGTCAAGAGGCCACTCGATTGAGGTTATTTTTATTCTTTCTGATGGGAGAAGCTACCCTATGGTTAGCTGAATTACCACATGGATCTATTACTAACTGGAATGAGTTGAGGACCCAGTTCTTGGATTAATTCTTTCCGCCCGCCAAAATACTATAATTGAAAGATGAGATATATAACTTTAGACGGTTGCATTCAGTGACGATACTTATTTAAGGTTCAAGAGGAATCTTCTGTGTTCTAAACCGTAGGATTATTGGTAGAAACTTGTTAGAAATCTTCTACAGATCCTTGAATTCTAACAAGAAAGCTGTCACAGACAATATCATAGGTGGGGTATTTATGAGTCTTTGATGGGATCAGGCCTCTGAGATACTAGATCAAATCACGAAAACCAATAGAGGTTGGCATGTATGGGAGGCAGATAGACCATAGATACTTATGTAATTGGAGCGTGAGAAAAGTTGAGAGAACTAGATAAGATAGTGGCTCAAGAGGTAGAACAACTGAGGATTAAGATAGGGTTGCTTGCTAAGCAATTTGTAGTAGCTGAAGCAGAAAAGGTGAGTGTGGTAGGTGTACAAGGTAAGGCATATATCTATAAAGATTTAGATTCTAAAAAAAATCTAAATATGTTGAAAGAGAGGTGGTGGGGTTCTGAGCCAAGGGTCAAGGGTCTAACCAAGACAATTAGAACTCGAGGCAAGGGGATCAAGGTCAGAACTACTATGGAGACAACTACAATAGGTATGGATATAGAGACAGAGATAGAGATCGTGATGGTGATTAGAAGTGGAAAGAGGATTATAAAGACAAGAGTGGCCTTTACATTCCATCGAGGAATCATGATGCTAATTCTGGCAACTCAAGGATCGCAGCCTTGCTTGCAAAACTTGTTAAGCGGTCAGAGAGCCAGGAAAATTGCCTTAAGGAGATTAGGGTAGACATTTCAGTGATGAGCCAAAAAGTGTAGTCTCATACGACTTCCATTAAACAACTTGAGCAAAAATTTGGGTAAATATCTGCTACATTGAATCAGCGTCAATCGGGTACACTTTTGAGCAACACCATCTAGAATCCTAAGAATGATGTCCATTACATAGCCATTACTACCAGGAGTGGTAAGACTACTACTGATGCGCCTATGCCTATAGTTGATGATAAAAAGGACAAGCCAGTAGTTATTAAGGATATGAATGAGACTGAAGCAGAAAATTTGGTGGTAGATCAGACTGCATCTCAAAAGCTTCTAGTTGTTGAAAAAAAAGGCTAAGTCTAACAAGGGTAAGGGAAAGGAATTCATATAATTATTGAAGCTCATTCCACGACCTTCTCCCTATTTTCCATAAATATTGTAGAAGAAAGCTGAAGAGGGAAAATATCAAAAGATTATCTCTATGTTGAAGGAGTTGTTAGTGATCATCCTCTTGTGGAGGCTTTAGAACAAATGTCGGGGTATGCATAATTTATGAAGGATTTAGTGATAAAAGAAAGGACTATAAGCTTTGAGCCCATGGATAATGTGCACCATTGTAGTGCCATAACATTTAGATCTTTGGTTGAGAAAAAGAAAGACCCAAGAGTGTTCACGATCCTATGCACTATAGGGTGTTTCAATTTTGGAAAGGCATTGTGTGATCTGGGTGCTAGCATTAACTTGATACCGCTAGCAGTTTATAAATAGCTGGGGTTGGGGGCACCCAAGATGACTTCAATGAGACTTCTTATGGCGGATCACACTATGAAGAAGTCGATAGGAATACTGTGTGATGTCTTGGTAAGGGTTGCATCTTTTATCTTTCCAGCTGATTTTGTCATCCTTGACTGTGAGGTTAACTTTGAGGTTTCCATTATTTTAGGAAGGCCCTTCCTTGCAACTAGACATGCTTTGTTTGATATGGAAACTGAGCAGATGAAGTTTAGCTTGAACAATGAGCAAGTCACGTTTAATGTATGCCAGTCTATTGAAGAACTCAAAGGATATGCGTATGATATCTGTGATAGATACAGTTGAAGAAGATGATTTGGTAGCTCTTATTTAGGAGAGACTTGGGGTTGAGACTCTTGCGGTAGTTATCATGAATTTTTACAGTGATGGTATTGACGAGTATGATGAGATCGTGAATGCACTTATTGGTAGGGGTTTATACAATTACACACCAAAGAAGCTGAATCTTGATTTAAACAATAGAGTGACCCCACCAGCAAAACCCTCTATTTTGGAGCCTACTATTTTGGAGCTAAAGGCTCTACTTTCACATCTTTGGTATGCATTTTTAGGGACTAACAACACTTTGCCGGTAAACATTGCTGCTGATTTATTAGAGTGGCAAGTTGAGGCCTTAGTGTCCATTTTGCAGAGGTTCAAACGGGCCATTAGATGGTCTATTTGTGATATTATTAGAATTCCACCAGGAATTTACACATATAAAATCCAACTTGAGCTAAATTGTATACCTAGCATTGAGCACCAACGTAGATTGAATCCATTCATTCAAGAGGTAGTGAAGAAAGAGATCATTAAGTGGTTAGATACAAGTGTAGTTTATCCAATTATTGATAGCAAGTTGGTGAGCCTGGTCCAATATGTGCCAAAGAAGGGTGGAATCATTGTGGTTCCTAATGTAAAGAATGAGCTAATTCCTATGCAGACAGTCACCGGATGGAGAGTTTGCATGGATAATAGGAAGTTTAATTCATGGATCGAGAAGAATTATTTTCCTGTGCCCTTCATGGACTAGATGTTAGACTGTCTTGCTGGTAGAGGATGGTATTGTTTTCTTGATAGTTATTTGGGATACAATCAGATTTCTATAGCCCCCGAGGACCAAGAGAAGACAACTTTAACTTGTCCATATGGGACATTCGTGTTCAAGAGGATGCCTTTTGGTCTATTTAATGCTCCTACAACTTTTCAGCTTTGTATGATGTCCATCTTTTATGATATAGTGGAGGATAATATTGACGTTTTCATGGATGACTTCTCAGTTGTGGGTGACTCATTTGATGATTGTTTAGCACACCTTACAAATATTCTAAGGAGATGCAAGAAATGTAACTTGGTATTGAATTGTGAAAAGTTCCACTTCATGGTTAAAGAAGGAATAGTGCTCGGTCACTGAATTTCAAAGAAAGGGATTGAAGTCGACAAGGTAAAAATTGAGGTGATTGAAAAGTTACCTCCACCAATTTCTATGAAGGGCATTCATATCTTTTTGGGGCACATAGGTTTTTATATAAGATATATCAAACATGTCTAATGATGCATGTTTAAAAGCCTTTGAGTGCCTGAAAGAGAAGTTGATTTCAGCCGCCATCATTTAAGGTTATATGCAATTCTAGTGGCGTGATGCTAGGTGTAGTCCTAGTCCAAATGCGAGAGAAGATATTACATCCTATCTATTATTCTATCAAAACACTTAATTCGACTCAAAATAATTACACAATAATGGAAAAAAAATTGCTCTCTATTGCTTTTGCATTCGATAAATTTCGATCTTATTTGCTTGGCAAAAAAGTGATTGTGCATACTGACCAAGAGGCTCTTAGATACCTCATGGATAAGAAGGATGCAAAGCAAAGGTTGATTAGATGGGTACTTCTGTTACAAGAATTTGACTTTGAAGTCAAGGATCGAAAAGGGACTGAGAATTAAGTGGCCGACCATTTATCTCGCCTTGAGGAGGAGGCCATGCTAAAACTAAGGGATGATCTTGATATTGATGATACTTTTCCAGACGAGCAAGTGTTTATAGCATCACAAGACTTAATCCCCTTATTTGCAGATATTGCCAATTATTTTACTAGTGATCTAGTTTTTGAAGATATGTCATTTCAGTAGTGAAAAAAGTTCATACATGAGGTAAGGATGTTCTTTTGGGATGAGCCATACTTGTTTTAGTTTTGTGCAGATGGTGTGATTCAGAGATGTATTCCTGAGGTTGAGATGAGCATATTAGAGGTGTGTCACTCATCACCAGTAGGGGGTCACCATAGAGGTACGCGAACTATGTATAAGACCTTGCAATGCAGATATTATTGGCCCACCATTCATAAGGATTCCCATGATTACGCACGGGCTATGACCAATGTCAAAGGAAAGGCAAATCTTACGAAGACATGAGCTTCCAACGAATACTATCCTAGAGGTTGAGTTGTTTGATATTTGGGGTATTGACTTTATGGGCCCCTTTGTGAGCTCACATGGAATGATGCATATACTAGTAGCTGTCTATTATGTTTCAAAGTAGGTGGAGGCGGTGGTACTTCGTAACAATGAAGGTAAGAGCGTCACAACTTTCTTGAAAAAGAATATATTCTCTAGATTCGGGACACCTAGGGTTATCACTAATGATGAAGGATACCATTTTTGCAATCATCTATTTAAGGCCCTTCTTGAGAAATATGGTGTGAAACACAGATTGACGACACCTTACCATCCTAAAACAAACGGGCAAGTTGAGGTTTCCAACCGGGAGATCAAGTTTATTTTGGAAAAGATTGTGAATGCCAATCGGACAGACAGGGCTAGGAAGCTAGATGATGCATTATGGGCAGACAAAACAACATTCAAAAACCCTATTAGAGCATCTCCATAATAGATTATGTATGTCAAGGTATGCCACTTGCCTTTTGAACTTGAGCATAAGGCATTGTGGGTATTGAAGAGGCTAAATATAGAATGCAGTGATGCAGCAAAGTTGAGACCTGAATAAATGAATCAGATGGATGAATTCTGTCTCCACGCTTATGAAAGCTCAGCCTTGTATAAGAAGAAGATGAAGTTGCATCATGATAACCATATTGGAAGGAGAGAATTCACGGCAGGCGATATGGTACTATTGTTTGATTCAAGGCTGAAGCTATTTCCTGGGAAGTTAAGGTCAAAATGGAATGACCTATATAGAATAGTAACAGTTTTCCCCTATAGTACAATTGATCTTTAAGACAAGGATGGGATGAAATTTAGGGTCAATGGCCAAAGGGTGAAGCACTACATGGTTGAAAGTAAGGACTCGAGGTTAATTTGCAAAGTGGATTTAAAGGAGGTTTGAGATATAAAGTTCAACTGAGTCGTGCCGCGATATTAAATCAGGCGTTTCATGGGAGGTAACCCATGGGCTTGTTGTTGAAGTCTTACTAACCAACATAGCCACGTTGTGCTACAACATTAAATCAAGCACTGCTTGGGGGGCAACCCATGATTTTGTAATCTTTAAAGTTATAGGGTAACATGTGTTGAAGTGTGCAAGATAGGGTAGAACTTAAAAGACACCAAAATATTTTTCGTCCCCAGTCTAGATGATTCACTCGATGACCTGTAGAGGTACGTAATGACTCATCTGACTGATCACCCAAAGGGAAGAAACCAAAAAAAGGCACTGGTCACCCGATGACTCTTATAACGAGTCGTTATCACACATGATGACTCATTGTCTTGAGTCATAGGGACTGGTGACTTTAGGTGAGTTTTCTAAGTCCTTGTTGTCATAACAGGGGGAGAGGATGACTCGTCATCACTGATGATGAGTCGTTACAAGGGGTCATGGTCACTGTGAATAAAATCGATCTAATTTTTTAAAAACATGACCTGACCCGATCCATTTGAAATGATTAAAAAGGAATTGATCAGATTCAATTCCCTTTCCTTTTAAAATACCTAACTCCCTCCATTTTCCCTTATCCTCTCTCTCTTCAAAACAAACACTAATTAAATTCTAAGTACCTCACTATTGAGCAAACCGATTTATTCCTTCGTAATCTCAATTTGGGAATGATCCCATATTGAGGAATTCAAAGTCCTAGTTGATCTCAAGCATCACTACTCACTAGCTGAACTTAAGTAAGTATTTCCTATGCTTAGAAATTTGCTTAAATTGGGTAGTGAATCACATGGGTTTTTCAACTCCCTAGATTTAAAAGCTTGGGGGGCAATTAGGGTTTGTTGGGTCACTTGTTTTTATTGAAAATATAAGTTATAATATATGTTAGAGGTGATTAGGTGGTTAATAATAAGCATTGGTTACCTGGGGCAAATTCTAAGTAACCCTGGTACTGATGTTCATATAAGTCATGGGAGGAGTGTCCATATGGCCACCTTGATGATCGTTTGTGTTGTAAATGGATGATTATGTGCTAATACAAAATTGTAAGTAGAGTTTGAGTTGATAAATAAGAGGGACTACTTATTTACAGTCCCTATGACACTCACAATGACTCATATCCACTTGAGACGAATCATTATCTGAGTCATAGTGACTGCACTTAGGTTTAAAAAATGTTTAAGTACATATCAGATAAAACTGTTCCCCCTACGAGTCACTCAATGACTCATAGGGTCACTAGATGAATCATCAGGTAAACCATCCTGAGGGACTTGTGCTGCACTTTGCAGGATTCCACTTGATGGCTCACCCAACGAGTCATGGTGTGACCCGATGAGCCCAAGGGTGCAATCATAGGGAAAATAGTCAAGATTATCGGTCACCTCCAAAACCTATGAGTCTAACGATGACTCGTATCCATAGATGATGACTCATCATCTAACTCGTACTGACGGGGACCAGGGGTCACCTGTATAATTTTTCTTAATTTTTTCCTGGTTCTCTCTGATTAGTTTGCTAATGTATAATCCCCTACAGGTACCATGGCACCTAAGAATGATAACATTTAGGGTGGAAACAAGGGTTCAAGCCGACTCCTAAGAAACAAGCTCGATCCATTCATAACCTTAGAGATGAACCTTTTGAGGAGGAGTAGGATTATAGTGGCTCAGTTGAGGAATACCTTATTTTGGGGCCTGTCAATCCTCAGAGTAGCTTACCCCGAGGTAGTCAATCAAGGCCCCACATGAAGACTATGTGAGCCTCACCACCACATTTACCTTCTAATCCCCAGTCTGAAGTGGGAGAAGAATCTGGCACTGGGTGTAATGATGAAGAAAGAGGAGATAAGAGTGTCTCCAAGAGCAGAGATGAGCCTGCATCTGGTAGCAAGTCTAGCACTTCCGGGTCAGAATCTGGCTCAAAAAGTGAGAACCAGGACACGATTGACAGTCCTCCATATGAGATTCCACCTCCACCACTAGCCCAACTTGGATTATAGATTGAGACTGCCCCGATTCTAGTAGTTAACCAGTGTGGGTATCCAGGCATGTAAGAACTATATGAGTGGGATAATGCCATTTTCCCCAACACTGGGTGGCCAAAGTAAGGATTTTACATTAAGCCTAGGTTATTAACTATGGGGATATCCGAGATGCCAGAATTTGAAACTTTGCTTAAGGAGTATCATTTTGAATGGATGACAAGAGAATATACTAGATACAACCAGCTTTAGTTTGGGAACTTTATGATACATACCAGATAGAGTTGAAGCAGTTATATCCATAAGGGTTAGCTTGAATAGTTGGCGACCCTATTCATCTGTTGATGATTCGAGTAGTTCGGGTGAGCATCTTTCTATAAACCCTTTCTCGCTTCCTACGTGGGGATGTGTTTCGGCTCTTGATTGACACATCAAAGATCGATCACCAGATTGATGAAATGAGGAAGGTTAAGACAAAGCATATAAGTTCTGAGGATAAGTTGGTACACTTGAGATAGATAGCTGGTATTATTGCTACTGCACAAGAGAATGCTCCTTGCGCTATGGGTACATCATCATAGATTACTAAATGAAGTTTAAATATCACAGCAAATTTGTGGTAGACACTGGTTTTCCATAGGTTGGGACCTACTACAGGAGATAACACTTTGAGCCAGATAGGGCTTCCCTGATAGTAGGTATACAGGTTGAGTCTCAGGCTGAGACTGAGTTGCCCCAGCTGCAAGCTACTGCTGATGCTACTACTTTCATAGCCTCTAGACCACCTGCAGTCTGGACATCACCGACTTTAAGACTATCTATGCCACGTCCACCAGCCAGTGAATTCGTCTTGGTTTCCCAGCAGTTCCTTAATGATGTGATAAAAAGATTAGTCACCCTTGAGCAGAAGGTAACTAACATTGAAGAAGGGTTTCAACCATGGGTGAAGATAGAGATTCGGGGTGAGATATGTAGAATAAAAACTTAATTTGATAGTTTTGAGAGGAGGACGAAGATTGAAAGGGTGTAGTCCTCAAACTTAGCGAGCATTCATGAGGAGTTGGCTGCACTAAGAGCCGCTATGGAGGACATGGTTGTGAGGCCGTACCCAACTTTCTTGACTCCTACCATGCTTATTATTGAGGAGATTCAGATAGATGATGTGCCCAATATATGGGGCAAGAAAGGTAAAGACAAAGTATTGAAAGGTAGTGGCGAGAGAAAGAGAAAGAGAAAGAGGAGAAGAAGAGAGAAAGATGAAATGAAAGAGATAGTTTCAAAAGGTAAGCAGTCAGTAAAGAACCAATTTTTTGAGGCCCATGATATAGGATGGTGGGGAGCCGAGAGCTCCAGATTGTAAAGACCCCACCTGCTAATACTATAAGAGTCGATGATAGTGGGGGCTTGATACTTACCCCTACAAGTGTTACACCATTGAGTGCACTAGAAACCACTGGTGCCAATATTTATTTGAGTACCATGACCACTATCGAGGCCATTGTTGCTGAGACTGGTGTCCGCTCTGAGGCCCCAGCGAAGGAGACATCATGATCCAGTGCCTTGTGCACTACAAGTATATCTCTTACCCTTGTAGTTTATTTTACCATAATTTTGTGCAATGAGGGCATTGCATGATTTTTGAGTTAAGGGTAGCAGTGTACCAATATAGAGGGTTTTTGTTGCCGTATTTCTTTTCCCTTTGTTGCGCTATCCTAGTTATAACCTACTTGTTTAGATGTTTATTTATGTTTTGATGTTTTTTGAGTTAGTTTTTTAGTATGTGTAACTTAGGGTAAATCAAGAAAACTTAGAGCAATCGAAATACAAGAAGCATGCAAAAATTTTGTTTAAAATGATACCCATCCAAAAAAAATTTTTGTGTTGTGATGTGTGCTTGCTTGAACTATAACCACTGTTTGAATCTCGACATGACATTAGTATTAGTAGTTTGATAACTTGTCCAGACTGTGCATGAACCGATTAGGTAGTAATTGAAATGATAACCCTGATCCGAGAGTGTGTGAGGATGTATCTAATCAGCGTGTGTGTGCGGTCTAGAACTTGCCTGGTTAGTCTCACTGAAAGCATTAGGATATAAGGTTAGGAAAGGATCTTAGAAAGTTCTTGAAATAGTCTACTATAGCCTAAATAGCCTTCCAAATGAACATGTTATCCCTTGAACCCGAAATTTGAGCCTAATTAGACCATTTCTTTGAACTACCTCATTCACCTTCCCATTTCTTTTACAATGAACCTGCCTTGGCCTTGGTCCCTCCTTGTATACTGTGTACCTCAACCCAGGCAAATTGCCTAAGTTGAGGGTGGTTATTGTAGGGGTACTTAGAAAATTAGGTCTGAAAAATGTGCAGTAAAACAAAAGAAAAAATAGGGATCCGAGTGTGGTGTGCAAAAGAAAAAAAATACAAAAGAAGAAAAGAAAAAATAACAAAAAGAGATGTTGAATAAAATAAAAATACACCCGAAATCCAAAAAAAGTAAAGTAAAAAAAAAGATTATGAAAAGGTGGAGAAATAAAAAAAGGCAGATGAAAGTGGAAGCCAAAACTAGTGTAGTTTCAAGGAGGGTTAGTCACTATGTCCAGATACACAATACCTACATTACAAGCCAATAAAGTCCTATAGTGATCCTAATCCAACTGTCCGAAAACTAAGGTATAGAAAATAAGGGCAAGCCTATGGTACCAAATGCACATAGCCAGATTTTCTCGTAAGAGTGAGAGATTTGATTCCATCCCAGTTTTTGTTTTACATTACATATACTGAGTGTTGTGACTTCCTTATTGGGAGGGCATAAGGGCTATATTTTAGTTGCTGCTTAGTTGGGTAGTGTCATTTGTCTAATAAGTTGGGTTATCTGCTGTTAATGTAATTACCATGTCTTTATCCCATTGTGTTATGGTGTTTGGTTTGTAGAAAAATTAAACTGGGTGGGTTTGAATGTCAGTGGAGGGTGTTGAACTATGAGTTGGTTTATGCGTGCTAAACATTAGTTTTTTTTGGACTACCATAGTATTCTTAGTTTTCTTTAGATTAAGCATCTTTGTTTTTTTAATTATGTTTTGTTTGCTTAAGGACATGAAAATATTCTAATTTGAGGGTTGATGTGTCTTGAACTTACGGCACTTTCAACGCTTAAAACGCTGAAAATATGCTAATCTAAAGGCTTGTTTACATCGATATGATATGGCGTGTGTAGTTTTGTAGGAAAAAAGGGTCCAGGGGTGAATGAATCAACAATGAGGAAGAATTACACAAGTATGGATAAAAGACTCTGGGAAATGAGTTGTTGGGTCACAGTATAACTCATAGCCCCAATCGTCACCTGAGCAGATTGATGTTAGACTTAGAGGACTTAACCAAGTAGGCTGACTATGACTTGTTGTCACACGTGATGAGCCGTAGCATGAAGCCATTATGACTCCAGTAATTTTTAGAGCCATATAAAATTCAATGACGAGTAGAGTATGATAGGAGACTATGACCCATTGGGTCACATAACAAATTGTTGTGATCTGTAGTCCTTAACAAGTTATGAAAAGTCCTGAAACAAGACTGATGATGAATCATCTTTAGACCAGACGACTTGGTGTCAGAGGCGTCATCACCATCGACTTTTGTACTCCTGCTTTGTTTAGGATAGTTTTCTTTTTGTTTATAAATACCTAATGTGGGACTATTGTTTTAGTTTACGTTCCATTACTACTTTCAAGACATATTATTGGTTTTGCAAGTATACACATTGATTCTATGGTTTTAATTCAATTTGAGATTTTAAAGTTTTCTTGTTATTGGAAGTTTATATTTTTGATTTGATCTATGAGTTCCTCTTGTGCTTTTGTAATCATGAGTAGCTAAATGCCATAACTAGGGTTGTTGGAACCATGACAGATTAGCTCTATAGCATTCAAAGTACAAGGTGATTTTCGAAGGGTAGTTGGGCATGTATTGTTGTCTCTATTGGTTTGATTGCTTTGTAACGAGTGCACGCATTGGGACTCATCCTATCTCTACCCTGGACTGTAGCAAGGGTAATCAGATAGGAATACAAGACTTGGAGTTATCCTTATTTAATTAGCCATGAACCTATAAATGGGAAAGAGTATATTGGGATCATAGATAGGGGTTAGTAATATAACACTGATTACACATTAACCATTGTGCTATAGGATAGTCATCTACAAGGGGCATAACATAGTCTGTTAAATGCTACTTAACCTATCGATTCTACATGCCGAATACCATGAGAGATCACTAAAGTATGGAGAACCTATGGAGTTAAGAAGTTATTAGGGAGCACAGTCCTAGTGCCTTTTTCATATTGGTTACAAATATAACAACTCGACACTTATTCCTATTGATTTTTATTTTTACAAAATCCCCCTCTTTTACTTATTTTCCAGTTACTTAGACAAGCACTTGATAGAATTTTGACCTATTTCCTGAGGGATCGACCCCAACCTTATGGGGTTCTATATTTGATTCAGCGACTGCTTTATAGTTTTTGGGAGGTGTAATTTGGGTGACATCATGGTCATCATCAAGATTCACAACATTATTATCAAGAGTCCAACCACTCCTAGTGATAATTGCTATGATATGAGCGTCACTTTTTGGATTTGCCACAATGTCACTAGGTAAACCACCATTTTGTCTTGTGTTAAGATAAACCAAGATTTGGCCCAGTTACATTTGAAGTTGCTTGATTGAAACCGAACGTGAAGTGACCATTTGATTGAGTTGCAAAAAGTCGTTCTTCATTTCCCTTAACATATTGTCACTCTCTTCAACTCCAATAAGGATACGTGCAACCACATTTTCTTTCTTATAACATTTTGGATCTTTAATGATAGACTCTTTACCTTTTAGCCTATCATGAGGAGGGATGTATCTATCATGATCCCAATTTTTGTCTGTCTAATCACGGTTCCTATCTCTCTCCTTATCCCTCCAATCTCTATCATGATCTCGGTCTGTAATGACCCTCCAAGTCATTCCCAGTGCTTATGGCATTTACAATGTGTAGAGACTTTCCATGAATACCCCATGCCATGTATGACTTACTGGGACTGGTACTACGGTTACCTGGCAGTTCGTTTAACTTTTAAAGTCGCTTTCATATGTTAAATTTTTTAGTAGTCAGGTATGGCTCCAGGGCTTAAACCTTGTTAAACAGCCTTGGAAGCCATTTCTGACCATCTCATTGGATCAAGAATATGGTTATGTAGACCTTGGTTGGGTCTTGAGGTTCCCAAACTTATTTTAGGTGATAGGTCGACTATTAGCTAAAGTTGAGTCAGCCCTTGGGGCATGGACCCCAGTTTTAGTCAGAATGACCTTAGATGGAAATTTTGACAGCGCTATTGAGTCTAGAGCATCGAAATTAGTTAGGTATTATAGTTCATTTGGATGCACGGGACTCCAGATCAGTCCCGGACACATAGTAAAAATTGCTCGGGACTTAGCCATTTTTAGGCATTGGCTATGCGCTTAATCGACCATAGGCATGCCTTAGCGCTATGCACTTAAGTGTCCCTAGGTGAACTTTAGAGGCCAAAGCAGGCTAGGCCAAGGCACTTTAGCGGCCAAGGGCATGGCTAAAGAGGCCATAGGCGCTGAAGCGACCCTTCGCTCAGCTTTAGCGGCCAACCGATGGAAGTGGTGGAGCACTTAAGCAGCCACTTATGATGCTCTAGCACTAAGCGCTTAAGCGGCCATAAGGGCACTTTAGTGCCACCTGCCTTGGCTATATATACATAATTCATCTTCTTTCTCATGTTTAGACGACCAAAGACCATAGAAGCACCATTTCCAGAGCTTCAAGATCTTATATAAGCTTATGTAGCAAGGTCCAAGCTTGGACACTTACATAATTGGATTCGTAGCTTCGTTTATGATATTGCTTTGGCATGTTTTCTCGGTGTTACGATCGTTTTCATTTTTGTTTGATTTATTGGTATTGTTATCGGTATTGGAGCTATGTATTGAGCTCAAATAATAAGATAGATATTGTGCCCATTAGTCACAGTGATATTTGGGATGCTGTGACAGTTCCATTTTGGTGGATTCCATAAGTAGGCCCCACGTGAGTTGTCCAGTCATTTTTTGACCTAGTGACATATGGATATCATTGGTTATATTTTGACATCTAGTTTACCAATTTTGATAGCGTGGCTGCAATTAGAGGCCTCTCGAAAGGGGAAGGTTCCAACTTAACGGGTTCTTTGGCAGGCTTACGACGGTGTCCAGGTAGGCTAGGTTTCCTTTACACATAGATTGGACTTATGTGTCATATATGTATGCTATTGTACTGGTTTTATAGGCTGGTATTTTATACTTGTGGGTTTGATTTGCTGTGATTTAGGCCTTTTAGGATGGATAGGGCTATTCGAACACATTCCAAGCCCGTTTTCCTTGTGGTACACCACAAATAACCTATTTGGGGTCGGATAGTATTATTGTTGTTGTTGTTGGTTGGGGAATGTTATTGTTGGACCTTAGTCCAAGCTTAGATAGACTTAGCCCAGAATTAGATAGGTATAACTAGACTTGATATCCAGGACCCGGTAGTGGGCCTCATTACCCTTTTTGTTGACTTGTCAGAACTTTGAAATCTTTGGGCTTAGTTAATCCCTAGTATAACCTTTTAGGCTTGTGACGGGATTGATTTTACCCGATTATACCCGGTTGCCTTGTTTAGCCTTTTAGTTTCTGATAGCACCGCACTTGATCGAGATTATTGATTTTGGCTTAGAATAAGGACCTGCCTTGACATGAGCTACTCTAGATACCCGGACTTACTTAGATATTGCATAATAGTAGACTATGGACCTAGAAGGTCTTGGGGACTTACCATGTTGCAGATGATGGGTTAGCTCCTTTGCTTTTATTTTGGCTTCAACCTGGGACTAGCATATTCCCTGTTTATTGGTTATTATGTGACATTGGGTTCTATTCTAGTTACTGGCTATGATGAGTTCCAGTTCGAGTCTAGCTACTGATTCAGGAATGATGATTCTGGATATTGACTATTAGGTGTCTCGGTTTGAGTCTGGCCCCAGATTATGGTACACTATGAGTTCTGGTACTGGGTACCGTTATTATGATACTATGGTTCTCTGAGTTCCAGTTCGATTCTGAAAAATATGATAAATATGTGGCCTATTGTTATTACCTACTATGTTTGGTTCAACTCTGACGTCTGGCCTCTGGTTATTACCCATTGGTGTCGGTTCAAGCCAGGTGCGCTCCATTGATTATTGTGATTACTTGATACTGGTACAACTTTGAGACACTGGTGACTATGAATTTACTATTCATATATGTCCCACCAGCTTATGGGGGCCCAATTGGGTTATGTTTGACTTATGTGTTCAGTTCGCAGTTATTTACTTATTATTCAGTACCGCATTTACTTATCAGTTATACCCGGACTTAACATACACCCCTGTACTGAACTCAGTCGGCCGATGATGCCTACTGAGTACCCATTGCCCTAGTACTCATACTGTACTTCTGCATCTTTTCCCGATATAGATCCTGGCACTAGCTGACATCCATAACGTGACCTTCTACTCAGCATTAATTCTGGAGTAGGGAAAGCTTACATATGTCTGAGGTAGATCATACTCCATCTCTGATGTATAGTGATTTGGATCCGAGACTATTGTACATATGTTGTGTATATTTGGTTTTTGTATTATATTCTGAATATGTCGAGTAGTGGCTCGTGTACTGACCTTACCGGGTCTTGGGAGGAATTTTAGAGTTATATACTATCTTCTTCCTTTTTGTTCCGGTAGGTATACTTACTTTGTCTTTATATTTGTAGCAGGTTGATGGTAGTAGTTTTGCTTCATCTCCTTTCTTATGAGATCTCACCTATTAGCCCGCCGCTTGTCGCCCCGGGCTAGGGTTTGGCTTGCCTATTGGTGGTTTTTGGTAGGCGCCATCATGATTCTGAAATTGGTTCATGACAACTTGGTGTCAGAGCCTAGGTTCTTATGGGTAGTATCAGTACATGAGCCAATGTGTAGTAGGGTTTTGCGAATCGGTACGGGGATGCCTGTATCCTATCTTTGGGAGTCTACAAAGTATTTTTAGGGGATAGTTTCATTTCTTTATTCACGTCTATGAGATAGAGTCAGTGTTGGTTTCTAATCCTTATTTGGTTCACCCTTTCAGCAGATGGCTAGGACTCGTGGCACAAGAGTTGGGGAGTGAGAGCTCTAGTTAGGGGTTGAGGTCGACTTAGAGGTTAGGGGAAGGATATAGCAGTAGCCCCAGTTTGAGATCAGACCAGGGATCCATTACCTAATCCCATTGTAGCCCCAGATATTATGCTGCCACAGTAGCTAGTGGGCCTGGGAGAAGCTAGTACAGTTACTGTAATTAGTTAGAAGTCTGCCTGTTGCGGAAGTATAGTCAGCTGCACATGGAGCTGGTGTTATAGTACAACCTGCAGCTGCGACACCCAAAGTTGAGGTTCCACCTATACCTATAGCAGTACAACCAATTATGCCTACCGAGGAGCAGAAGATGTTAAGTTATTTTTTGAGGTTAGCTCCACCCAAATTTGCGGGTACTCCAAGTGAGGACACTTATAAGTTCTTATCTAGCTGCGTGGATAAGCTGAGGAACTTGGTATTAATGGAGTCAGACGGGGTAGATTTTTTCTCTTATCAGTTTGATACAGTCACGAGGAAATGGTGGAGAGGTTATCATGACTCCACGCTAGCTGGGTCTCCACCCGTTACTTGGGCACAGTTCTTCGAGGTGTTCTTGGGAAAGTATATGCCCTGCAGCATGCGTGAGCGTCTTCGAGATGAGTTTTCCTGGTTGAGGCAGGGGTCTATGACAGTAGCTGAGTATGAGGATAGATTCCATAACTTAGCCAGGCATGCTACAATTATCTTAACTGACGTGTATGAGAGGGTCAGATGTTTTGTCATGGGATTGCGGTTATCACTTTGTAGAGCTACACAGAGTTTAGTGACTTTGGGAAAGTCATTTACTGAGATAGCTGAGCATGTGTATTCGATTAAGGATATGGATCGCGAGGCCTAAAGAGGCAGCAATAAGAGACCCCGATTCCAGGGTAGTTACAGTGGCACTCACAACAGTTTGTAGTTAGAGGCCGTAAATTTCAGGGTAGGTATCATCAGGAGCAGCAACAGTTTTTTCAAGGATAAGGTTAGCCTAGTAGGCCTGTACAGTCAGCTTTACAGATTTTTGATAGGGGTCAGTCCGCCTATAGTGGTTCTGGTATTCAGCCTCAAGGACGTGGTCAGTTCAGTTCATCAACTAGAGGTGGTCATACCGGATCAGTTGGATCTTCTAGGTCGAGCAGAGAGCCAGGAGCATATTATACTAGTGGGGTTGTCGGTTATTTCACGTGTGAGTGTCATTAGAGTAGAGCGATTGAGCCTTCAGTTCAAATGGCATAGCCTATCAGATCTGTACTGCCAGCAGACAGAGGTGGTGCACAGGTTCATCGGGGTGGTCCCCAGGGTTGCCAAGGTAGAGTGCAAGGAGGTCGAACTGGTGGTCAGGTCATAGTTCAGACTAGTAGTAACTAGCATTAGTTGGATGCCGTGCTAGCTAGGTCGGAGGCTGAGGCTTAGGATGCGGTGATCACAGGTACGATTTCTCTATGCGATCAGCCAGCTTCTATATTATTTGATCCTAGATCCACGGTTTATTATGTATCTACTTATTATGCACCACGGTTGGGTTTATATTCTGAGTTACTATTTGTTTACTTGTATTTACCCCGATTGGTAATTCCCTAGTAGTGGATCGGGTATATAGATCTTGTCTGGTAACTGTTAGGGAGTTTGAGACTTGTGTTGATTTTATTGTATTGGCCATGGTAGACTTTGATGTGATCCTGGGCATGGACTGGTTGTATTTTTTATCATGCATTCTTAAATTGCTTTGCCAAGAAGTTACCTTAGCCATTCCTAGTATACCCCTGGTTGGGTGGCAGGGTTATGATAGTCACATACCAACAGAGATTATTTCATATTTTTGGGCTCATATATTGATGTTGAGGGGATGTGATTCATTCCTTGCTTATGTTTGGGATACTAGTATTGAGAGTCCATCGCTTGACTCTGTCCCTGTTGTTCGTGAGTTTCCTGATGTATTCCCCACTGACCTACCTGACCTACCTCCTGAGCGTGATATACAGTTTATTATTGACCTCGAGCCAGGTACCCGACCTATTTCTATGACTCTGTATCATATGGCTCCTGCTGAGTTGAGGGAGTTGAGTAATCAGCTTGAGGATCTTTTGAATAAGGGTTTTATCAAGCTGAGTGTGTTGCCATGGTGGGCTCCTATTTTGTTTGTAAAGAAGAAGGATGGATCTATGCGTATGAATATCGATTACAGGCAGCTGAATAAGGTGACAGTGAAGAATAAGTATCCTATGCCTCGTATCGATGATTTGTTTGATCAGCTTCAGGGCGCAACAGTGTTCTCAAAAATAGATTTGAGATTTGGTTATCATCAGTTAATATTTACAGCTACAAATTTTGCTAAGACAACCTTTAGGACTCGTTACGACCACTGTGAGTTCTTGGTAATATCTTTTGGATTGACTAATACCCCGGTAGTATCATGGTATACCCAGCAAAAATTGAGGCTATTCGAGGTTGGGATAGGCCCACGTCGCTTACTGAGGTTTACAGTTTTGTCGGGTTGGTGATAATGCTCAAATACACCCCAGAATAGAATGTAAACGGTCGTTAGCAATATAATTACCCAACTTGGAGTTGGGGTTGAATCCACGAGGAATGAATGTTATAGCTTTCACCTCTAAGTGTCAGAAGCAACTAGTGCTAACACGTGATGCTATGAAAATAATGCATAAAAATAAATGGGGGGTTATCATCTGTTAATTTGTAACTATTTAAACTTTCGTAACTTGGGACACACAAGTTCAAAATTAGAGAAGAGGAGTTGAAACCTAGTGTATTACGGGACTTGGGGTTATGCCATCGTAAGAGTGAAAGTGTGTATGGGTAAGTTGAGCATTTGACTACATTTAGCTAAGAGCTTTGGGTAGGTTAGATCATAGGTGCTTGGTGTTGATTTGTCAACCAAACACCAAGGTTTCACAATTGGGTTCTTTCAAACACCTCAAAAGTGCAAATTATAAGACTAATCCAATACCTCCATTAACAACATTATGTCTAAGAGATGCTATTAAATGACACAAATCAAGTTATTGTTCACTCCCATTCCTCACCCTTATCCCCTTTGTCATGGATGATAAGGGTTCTATAATTAATTAGAGTTTGCAACCTCTAATTTGAATGAAAACATGGAATGGGATTAAAACCCATGGCAATTATCTAAACATAAATTAAATAAACAAAACCCATACAATTATCACATCTTATTCAAGCATAACCCCAAGTAGAGAATTTAGCTACTCATAGAAGAAGAGAGAAGAAAATCACCCAAATTCTCTTCCCAAAATTCCATTGAATCCAAGTGTTTACAAGAATTTGATCCAAAATTCACACCAAATGCAAGAATGTAACTTGTTTTTCTTTAGGGTTTCACTCTCCTTTACTATATCTTTCCAAAAATGCCCCAAAAGATCCTTTCAGAGCTGGAAAAAATCCATTTTATAGCCCAAAAATTGTGTCCCTGGAATTTACACAAATGCCACTGCACCAGTCACCTGCTAGCGCAGGTACCGGCGCAGATGCCTGACTTGCGCGCACAGGAGACTAGCACAGGTGGCACTGCCTTGCGCTGCTGCGTTGCTCAGTTAGCCACCTGTGTGCGCAACCCATGACATGCGTGCGCAGGTGGCCGTTAATCTCCCCGGGTGTTAATTTAAGCCTCCTTTCTTCACTTTTCGAACTCCCATTGACTCGCATGATTAGCTCGGGCTCGTATTCATCCACTACCTGCATACAAGAGCTTCATAACATGAGAATTTATATCGAATCAATGTGAATTTCAAGATAATTCAAGCTCAAATTTATTAAGAATTGGGTAAAATGTTAACTTATCAACTCCCCCAAACTTAAACTATTGCTTGTCCTCAAGTAATCAAGAATGCTGAAAGTGAAAAGGGTACTCTTAACCATGAAACAACCATAAGGGACATCACTAGACCATTAAGCCTATAAAGTTCAATCGGTTCCTCCAATAAGTTATGACAAACAAGCGACTCATGCTTTCTTTTTCACACGTCAATCTTCATCACCCAAGAGCATAAAAAAAAAAAAAATTCAACAAGCAAAAAATTTTCAGGTTGGGATGCTTCTCAAGGTGTGACACAAGATTTTTTAGAATTTGTTTCATCTCCAATTTGCAATTTGTCTTGCTCATTTTCCTGAATTGAAGGTAGGACATCACTCTCCCTTTCAAGGTATCCATGCCTCTCACTTGTAAAAGTTTTCTCCACCCCCACAAGTTAATTTGATTCACTTGGGGGGTAAGGATAGAAATAACTTTCACTCACTCTCACAAGGAAATTCAAGTACCACACATAGAACCATAGGCTTGCCCTTTGAGTCATTCGCCACTAATGGGGACCAACAAGGTTTTAAGTCACCAAGGGCTTGCGGCCAATGATGAAGGTTTGGTTGAGAGAAAAGGTTTATGGATAAAGTGACTAGAAGATTTCCCTAAACACAATCGCATTATCACTTCTTAGGCCCACTTTGTTCAAGATCTTCACCATATTTGCCCTAGCTTGCTTTGTCTTTGCTTTTCTTCTCTCTTTTTTTTTTTTTTATTCTTTTATATATATATATATAGCCCTCCAACCGAGATTCCCTCTTCATTTGCTTTTGGGCCCTTTCAAGAGACTTTTTTACTCTTTAGCAACCCATGCATCTCTTTTCTTTCTTACAAACTTTTCTCATCATTTTATTTATTTATTTATTTATGCAACAACCAAGCATACACCTCTCTTTACAATCTTATACATCTTTTTCCCAAACTTAACTCTTAACTCCATCTCAACTATTTTCACAATCATGCTCCCCCGAGCTCAAGACTTTGCCTATGTTGGTTCACAGTAAAACCATGCGATGTGTTTACAGAGATTGGGTGATAGACAAGAAAAGGATTTGACAAAGACGAAAGTAGGGTGTCATAGTATGGTCATATCCAAGAAAAGAGTGGTGAAAGGCTCAAGTGGGTTAACTAGGGACAAATGTCAAGGTGGGAATTTAGGTCAAATGGTGGATCAAGAGGACCTCAGGTCATTGTCCAAACCAAGCTAGGTCCCAGATTTCACCTTGAATACACGAGGGGCAAGTTCTAGACTATCATGTGTGTACAAGAATTAATCAAACACCTCACCACACTAGGAACTTTTTCTTTAAAATAGAAAGCTAGTCTTCCCCCTAACTTGAGCAAATGAACTTGACAACCTACTTTTATGAAGAATGATCCAGAAACTGAATTAGCAGGTCACACACAAGAGGAAGCTTGGAATCACTTTGCTCTTTTCTTTTCAAAAATCATTTTATCCTTCACAAATAAATTTTTTGTTTGTTTGTCACGACAATTTTGGAGGGTCCTTTGAAACTCTTCAACTACTACACAACTCTAAATTAGGACTAGCAAGCAAAAAGAGCCCGACAAGGGAACTATCCGAATCAAAACTCACCAACATGGCCTGACAAGGGCAATGTCCGAATTAGCGAAATTGGCCCGATAAGGGCAATATCCAAATCAACAAAATTGGCCCGGCAAGGGCAATATCCGAATCAACAAAAATGGCCCGACAAGGGCATATCCGAGTCATAACTCACAAAAATGGCATACCATAAAGTAAAATGAATTGGACCCCCCCCACTAAAGAGTATTGCATTGTCCCCAATGCAATCAAGATAGAACAATAAGGAAGGAAGTGAAAGACAAAACTCCCTGAGGCGTACTAGGCGCTCGGATCTGTATCATGTAAAGGCTGTGTCGGTGCTGTGGCTGTAACAGTAGGAGCCTCCTCAGACTGAGCTTCTGTATGATCCTCCTTAAGAGGCCGAGAACTAGGGCCAGCACCAACTGTCCGTGCATGTATCTCCTCAATGGACTTCCTTTTGTTCAACTCCACCTATTGATCCTCAGAGAGCCCTGTGCTGAAATCGATCCCTGTCTCTTCCCCCACAGGCGAATACCCGAACAAGTCAACAAATGGATGGATAGGGCCAGTCTCCACCTGTGGGATAGTGAACTGGGCATCATAAAAAGAGACAGAGGGCTGTATCGACTGCATCTCCTTACGCAGACTATCAAGATCTGTCCTGAGAGTAGTAACCGCCTCACTATACCCCCGGGCCTCAACCGCGGTTAATCTCCGCTCATAGTCTACCATCTGAGCACGTAAAGGCCCAAGGCTTCGCTTAATAGCCACCTGAATGAAATGAGAAATGTCGTCCACCAAGCATGATATAAAGCTGTCATTTGCCAAAGTCATGGCTACAACCTTAGCAAATGTCAATGTGGAAGACCGAGGAGGCTGTGCCAGCTGCATAGTGTGTGAGGGAGGCGGTGCCTGAGGGATTTCACGATCTAGAGTAATTTCACCATGGATAGAAGGAGCCTCGGATGCATGAGAAGTCATAGGGGAGGTACTAGCAATGGGTACCTCTCTCATGGATGACCTGGAACCCTCACCAAACTTTCTCTTTAGGCCCACCGGATTGTCATCCTCTTGACTAGTTAGAATATCAATGACTCTCGGATATTTAATTTTTTTATCATTCTTTGGGAAGAGAGGAACCTTGTGGACTGCACATAATGCCGATATAAGAGCGAGGAAAGGTAGTAAAGTGCCCACTTGCTTTGATCGGAGTTTTATCACTTCAGCAATAATCTGTCCCAAATTTATATCCAACCCATCCATAATGCATCCCAAAAGTATAGCCCGTTCGATAGTGAAATCTTGATCATTGGTGGAAGGAAGCAACCGATTTCCCATAAATCCAAGCCAATGCTTGGCCTGAATGGAAAGATCTCGTTGTTTGATTTGTCCAATCCCATTTGCCCATAGCAGAAGACCTTTAGCAATTATTTTGGAAAGCCATGGAAAATGAGCACGTCCCTCTAGCACTCGCCTCTTTCTCTTAACCCCAGGTGCACGGTCACACCCAAAATATAACTTGTTTATTGCGGAAGCAGAGCAAGGCACCTCTACTCCCCTAACAAGCACACTACGTAGGTAAGGTTGGTCATCCACCGGCAATTTATACTTGTGTTAATTATGCCAGATGACGTAGGAGGCATAAAACTCCCTGACAAGATCAGGATAATAAACCTCGGGGGGAGACTCGGGATTAATGTTTGTGAAAATCTCCCAAGCATACTTGTGGACTTCTCTGACGATATCCGAGAAATGATAATGGACGCCCTTCAAGTTAAACACCTTTTCAGGATTGAAGCCCCGAGTATACACCCAGTCACTATAAAGGTCACACATTTCTTCACTTGCAAATCTGATTATGTCAACATCTTTGGCCAGCCCCTTGAGATATCAAGTATGTTTTGCACATCAGGGGTGTTAGGGCGTCCGTGTTGTGTCGGAGATTTTGTTTGTGATGTAGTAGCAATGGCCTTGCCTTTGTCTATGTACTGATCTTTCTTTATACCCCGCGGCATTGATTTCCAAGGAGACATTCCCTAAAAAGAACAAGGAAACAAACCACACAAACGAAAAAGATAAAACATGTTTTTGGATTTTCAATACATAAAAGCAAATGAAAACGATGTTAACTAATGCGAATGCAAGGAAAAATACTAGATGAAACCATAATCCATTTCATCATTAAGTGCACCATCCATCATGACCTTAAGAAGAACAAAAATGACATTTTACCCTTAAGAATGGTGTCACCTAATCTATCATCGGGCAAACCATGCATTTTTTGTATGAGCAATTATGCTTATTAAATCATCTTACCAACAAGAAGCACCACTCAAACATCATGAAGTAAAGAAATGCATTAGGAATCATGGCACTTGAAAGATCATATAATTCACATCTCTTTGCTACAATATTATAACCAATTATTTAGTAATGAAAAGGTGCTCAAAAATAGGCTCAAGAAATCATGCCTAGGTCTCTAAGATTATTCACAAAAGAAAATGCAAAGAAATGCTCATGTAGGAATTTAATCAAACACATGGAGTGCATAACATTTGGGTACTCAAGAATTCCCCAACTTGTATGTAAAGCATCACTTCCAAGTCAAATAATCCCCAAAATATAAACTGAAGGGCATTCTTTTGAATGCGAAAGCCCCATATGGACAAGTGAAAGTGGTCTTCTCTTGGTCCTCGGGGGTAGTGAAAATTTGAATATACCCCGAATAACCATCAAGAAAATAATACCATCCTCTGCCAGCAAGACGGCCTAATATCTGGTCCATGAAGGGCATATGAAAGTGATCTTTTTTGGTCCAAGAATTTAAATTTCGATAATTCATACAAACTCTCCATCCTGTTATCGGTTTGATTGGGATCAACTCATTTTTCTCATTTGGAACCACTGTGATTCCATACTTTTTTGGCACACACTGAACTGAGCTCACCCACTTACTATCAGTAATGGGGTAAACCACACCTGCATATAACCACTTGATAATTTCTTTCTTCACAACTTCTTGCATTGGCTGGTTCAGATGTCGTTGATGCTCAATGATTGGTATGCACTCGGAATCAAGCTAAATTTTGTGAGTGCAAATGTCGGGTGGAATCCTGATAATGTCAGCAATAGACCAACCAATAGACCTCTTAAACCTTTTTAACTCCAAAACAAGAGTCTCTACTAGCCATTTCACCAACTCAGTAGAAATAATCACAGGCAAAGTGTTTTTAGCTCCCAAAAATGCATAGCGAAGGTGAGACGGGAGAGCCTTAAGCTCCAAAACTGGAGGCTCCTCAATAGAAAGATGAGCCGGTGGGGTCACCCTATTCCTTAAATCAAGATTAAGTTTCTTCAAAGCATAAATGTATGAACCCCTACCAGCAAGTGCACCAACCATCTCATCGTACTCATCAATACCATCGCTATCAAAGTTCATAATCACGATAGTAAGGGCTTCAACCCCCAGCCTTTCTTCGAAAGGAACATCCAAATCTGCTTTTTCGGTTGTGTCAATCACCGAAATTACACGCATGTCTTTTGGTTGCTTTATGGAATGGAAAACATTGAAGGTAACCTACTCGTCATTCTACAAGAAATTCATCTACTCAGTTTTCATGTCAACTAATGCACGACTAATGTCAAGGAATGGTCTCCCCAAGATTATGGGAACCTAGAAATCAACCTCACAATCTAGAATTACAAAGTCAGCCAAAAAGATTAAAGATGCCACCTTTAACAAAATATCATATAAATTTCCAATCAGCCTTTTCATAGTTCTATCCGCCATAAGAAGTCTTATCGAAGTCGGTTTTGGTGCTCCCAATCCTAACTGTTTAAACATGGCTAGCGAGGCTAGCGACATCAAGTTAATACTAGCACCCAAATCACACAGTGCCTTTGCAAAGTTGTAAGACCCGATAGTATAAGGAATTATAAAGGCTCTCTGATCTTTCTTTTTATCAATAAGTGAATGAGAAGCAATTGCACTACAATGATGCAAATTTTCTACCGGCTCAAAATTGACAATTCTCTTCTTCGTCACCAAATCTTTTATGAACTTCGCGTAATTTAGCATCTGTTCCAAAGCCTCAATAAGAGGGATATTTAACAATAACTCCTTTAATATTGAAATAAATTTTTTGTATTTACCCTCTTCAGCTTTCTTTTTCAACCTTTGAGAAAAGGGAGGAGGAGGTCGTGGAAAGGGTTTCAGAACTTGGGTAACCTCCTTCTCCTTCCTCTTTTCAGACTTAGCTTCCTTATTAACATTTTGGGGCTTGTGATATGCTTGGCCATCAACCTCTGAATTCTCTATCTCTATCTCAGCCTTTTCATCAACTACCACCAGCTCATCTTTCTTACCACAATCCAGAGGCATAGATGGGTTTGTCACGCTCTATCCACTTCTAGTAACGATGTCCAATCAAAAACCATCATTCTTCGAATTCTGGACAGTGTTGCTTGGAAGAGTGCCTGGTTGATGCTGGCTCAATACCACCAATATCTGCTCGAACTGTTGCTCCAACTATTTTATTGCAGTTGAATGAGATTCAACCTTATGACTTATTCCCAAAATGTACGCCCTAATCTCCTTCAAGAAACACTCCTACTCTCTGACCCTCTTAACCAGTTTATTAAGAAGAGCTTCCATTCGTGAATTTTTGGAATCAGTGTCATGGTACCACGGTGGAACATATGCACCACTCTTCTTTTTGTAATCATCCTTTCATCTCCAATCATTGTCATGATCCCATTCTCTGTCTCTATATCCTGACTTATTGTAATTATCTTCGTAGTAGTTTTTACCTTGATTCCCTTGTATCGAGTTCCAAGAGTCTTGATTAGACCCTTGGCCCTTGGCTCAGAAACCCACCACCTCTCAATCCAACTACTTAGCCTCCTCATCAGATTCATAATTGTCATGCCTAGATGTTTTACCTTGTGCACCTACGGCATGAACCTTCTTAGAACCTCCAGCCACAATTTGTTTGGCTAGCAATCTAATTTTTGTCCTTACCTGTGTGACCTCTTGAGCTATAGATTCATCCAAAGCCTGTTGTGCCACCGAGGATCCAATGGAATACTTCCCAGTAAGTGTATCTGCCTCCCAGGTATGCCATCCTCGGTTGGTCTTAGTGATACGATCTAAAATCTCTTAAGTTTGTTTCCATCTCAGACTTATAAATGCTCCGCCTATGATAGTATCTTCTACAGCCTTGGTATTGACATTTAATTCTCTGTAGAAGATCTCAAGTAAATTTCAACCATTCATCCTATAGTTTAGAACATTTCACAACTTCTTCTATAGTTTAGAACATTTCACAACTTCTTCTTGTACCATAGACAAGTCTCGTAAAGTGCTTTAAAATCTAGCTGTCTAAAAGTGTAAATCACATCTTTCAACTTTAGCATGTTGGAGGTTGGGAAAAATCTCTCTAGAAACTGATTTCTCAACTCTTGCCAAGTAGTGATGGAACCTTGTGGTTACTCGGCCAACTACAAAGTCATTTCTTCTGTCAGGGAAAATGAAAATAATCTCAATCGATAGCCTCTTGGTTAGCTCTAGGAAACTTATATGAAGTGCAGACCCCCATAATGTTCATCACATGCATGTTTGGATCATCTGTAGGAAGACCGACGAATACGCCTTTCAAGTTTAGCAGGTGGATCATGACACTTATAATGTCAAACTTAGTACCCTGAGGTAACTCTAGTGGAATAATAGTTCTAGTCTCAACTGGCTCAAAATACACATCTTCTTCTTCGGGATAATCATAAACTGGAACATATGGTCTTTGCGTTGGATTTCGCACCCTTGGTCTTTTTTTTTCACTCTACAAGTGCAGCTAGATATTGTGTTGCCTCTTGCATCTCTCGATGATCTCTATCTACTTGTCTAAGAGCTGCTTGTCTCGCATTTTTATTAATCGTTAATCAAGCAGTGATTTGTTCAGCAATTGCATGACCAGCTAGATGAATTGGTGGCTGGTTATTAATATCCGCACCGGCTGCGAGATCCTGAACTCCATCGATATTCACTATTCTTTTATTGTTCCTTAGGGTTCTTTCCATTTTCATGTCAAGTGGAATCAGGGGATTGCCTTGACTTCTAGGGTTGGTAATACACTGGCGTGTTCCCTCAAAAAGACAAAAAAAGTAAGACCAATCAACACCAACAATTTAAAGTCAACAAACTCCGTAACCATATTCCCCGGTAACGGTGCCAAAATTTGATATCGCCCAAACTATACCTCTAGAAAAGTATAACGCGGTCGCTGTATCAAATATAGAACCGAACTAGGTTGGGGTCGATAGCACAGGGAATAAAATGAAATTCTATAGAGTGTTTGTCTGAGTAATTGGCAAGTAAGTAAAAAGGGGGGTTTTGTAAGCAAAACAACAATAGTAACAGTTGTTGATTCTTGGATTTGTGATCAACACAAGAAACACACTAGGACTGTGACCCACATGATTCTTTAACTCCACCGGTTACTTGTGTTGGCACACTGTCCCGCGATGTTGCAAGAAAAATATAGCAAGATAAGTTCATTTAAACATCTCTTGACCTTGGTTAGATGAATTTCACTCTTCTCCTCTCGGTCTTCGAGTGTCGCACTACTAACCCATATTCTTGATCTCAGATTAACTATCCCTATTACAACTCAAGTTATTAGATGAAGGTTGATAGCTTCAAATCTCTGTTGTTATTCCCTTTTCCCAATCTCTACCTCTCTCTCAAGCAAGTTTAGAATACAATCGAGTTTCTAGCATTTGTAACCGTTAGTAGGTCAATTATAATGAAGGAAATACCAATACATGTAGTCACACCAGTTCAGAATTGCTTCACACTTCACCCCTTTCGTTAATTCCTCATGGTTCACACAACCCTAGTTATAGATTTAGCTTCTCATGATTGCAAGAGCACAAGAAGAATTCAATGATGAAAATATAATTATGAACTCACAATAAGAATAAAACTCCAAAATCTCAATACAAATCAAAACCCTAGAATCAATGTTTGAGATTACAAGATCAATGTGTTTATGAACCACAAAACAATGTAATAGAATCCTCAAAATAATGTAATTACTTCCTCTAAACATAGGAAAACCTAAGGGTATTTATAGATACAAAGTAAATCCTATCCTAAACAAAGTAGGAGAAAAAAGTCGGCAACTTTCCATGGACTGTGACTTAAGATCGTGGGTTCAATCCACGGACCGTAGGTCCTAACCGTAGGAATCAGACTTTGATGAAAACTTTCAGGAGTTGACCAACGGTCGTGACTCATGGACCTTAGGTGTACCTATGGACCGTGGGTCCAGGTAGTGAGTCACTCTCGAGATTTTTAGCTCCGGTCTTTTGTCTACAAAAACTTCATTCCAGTGCATGCTTTATCCTGTCTTCTCCATTTTGCCTCCAAAATTTATTTTCCTACAATATAGAATAGAAAACACATCATACCTACCAAACATACCCAAGTTATTACATATTTTTATTGTTTTAAGCATCGAAAGTGCCGTGAAATTATGGTACATCACACATTAGCCCCTAGGTGAGTAGTACTCCCTCCGTTCCATTTTATATGACCTACTTCTCTTTTTAGTCCATCTCAAAAAGAATGTCACCTTACTATAATTAGAAAAAAATTGATTTTAAAATTTTCCTTTTAACCTTAATGAAATGATTTATAACCACACAAATAATCAAGAATTATCTTAGACCACAAGTTTTAAAAGTCTTTCTTTTTTTTCTTAAACATCGTGACAAGTGAAATTATGCCACATAAAATGGAATGGAGGGAGTATAAATAGAGGGGCATCCATTTTTAAAGGCATCAAGCAAAAATCTTCCAAGTTCTCTCTAATATAAAAGCTTCTTTTAGAAATTCTCTTGTGTCTTTCTTCAAATTAGCATTCTCCTAGCGATTTAGTGTCAAAAAGGCTTACTTGAGCTTGCTATATCGTTAATGATTCATGAGCAAGTTGTCAAGTGTCGCATTGGATACTTAGTGGAAGTCTAAGTCCGTTAGACTATAGTATAAATCATATACCCCTCACCATCACTCACTAATGTTTCACATTTTGAGAAGTTGTTCAAAAAAGTTCTTGATTATCATTTCATGAATGTTTTTGGCTGCACGTGCTTCTAATTCCTTCATCTCTATAACTCTCATAAACTAGCCTTTCGGTCTTCAAAAGTGTATTTTCTTGGGGTTTAGTGGACATCATAAGAGCTATCAATATTGACATGTCCCTAGTGGTATAATATATGTCCCTTGGCATGTGGTTTTTGACTAGTTATAATTTCCCTTTGCTAGTTCATCTTTGACTCAAAATAGAGCACCAACCTCCGACTCTACTATCATGATCTTTTTTCCATTGATTGATCCTAGTAATTCTTCTTCACAATCCACCACTGTCAGTGGTCATTGCATAGCAGTTTCTATCACGATTCAATCAACCATGAGTGGCACCTACCCTAAATCTATAGTGGGAGAACCATTCAACCCAATCCTTTCTAATCCAGTTCAACAGTTAGCATTAATCTCTTGCTACTTTTATCATTAAACCGTTCAAAAACTCCCTTATTGAATTAATATGAAAAATATCAAAACCATCACAACCATCTAACATATAATAGAGTGCGGAATCCTCTATTTATTACATTTCCGAGATCTGAAGTCACCGTACAAGAACAACTACAATTGTATAAAAAGGTAACTAATAGAATATCCAAAATACAGAAGGAAAATATGAAAAGTCTTAGTCCTGAAGCAAGGGACATAAACGCAAATCAGAATATTCAATGGCTGACCGGTCATGGTACTCACCCTTTAATCTGAGTCTGGAATTGCTAGCTAAAGTCGAGGTCTTGTCTCAAATGCCAGAACACACTTTGCACTAAACAAAAAAAAAGAGAACAGGTAGCATCAGTACAACAACAAGTACTGGTAGGCATCATAAGTCAACTCAATCCGACACCATACAAATAAGTAAACCAAATAATGCAAAGAGATCATCACAAAACTTATAATCAAAGACAATAACACAATTATAACACTTCACATTAGGGGATTTACAGACTAATATTAAACCTGTTTACACTCATCCATTTTCAACCACAAGTTGGTTCACAACACACAATTACAAGCAACATTCAATGCATGTGAATGAATATATGAATGCAAGATATGTGTATCATCTCTTTCTCTTCTCAATATCATCAACATCATCATGAACATCATGATTTCAATAACATCATCCACATCATTATTATCTCAACAACATCATCAACTCAACAACATCAATATGTATGAATATGCAATGCAGTCAATAATTATAAGTAATGCTCAAAGGCAGTCACATGTACTTAATTCACATATAAGCATAGAGACAGACAAGTTTAATTGCTATAAATAAACTATAAATACCTCGATTCCTTACTTAAAATTACCTCTAGGCCACAAGCTTGACTTTCCTTTCCCTTTCAACTTGTTATTGATCTATAACAATAATATTACATATCCATTCAATAAATTCATCCTTCTTTAACCACTAGGGATTGAGAACTAACCATTTTAACCATAATATTGCCTTAAATCATCATCTTAGGGCTTTCCCCTCATAAACCACATGAACACTACTTTGTTCAGTATGAACAACCATAATTCTATATTCATTAGTGTTTTTTACCACCCTAGGATCATTATCTACTAATTGTTATACTCAATCCCACCAATTTACATAAATTTTATTAATTAGGGCTAAACCCCAAAATTTCACCATGAACAAGTTTTCTAAGGATTTTCAGGGATTATAAGAAGCAATTTCAAGTTTAGACTGTAAGAAACTTACCTCCAAAGATGAAACTTCTAAAATTCTACAAAAAACTGCCTTTCCTAGAGCTCTCTCATATTTTTCAAAAATTGGGGAATGAAAAATATTTTTTGGTTCAAAAACTGAAAGTTACTGTACCGTTGCTGCGATTTTGTTTTCCACTACAGTGGTCCCGGGTAGAAACTTGAGACCTCTCCCCAATTTTTTCCATTTGATAACACAGTCCTCAAATTATAATATCGTAAACCAACCCTTCTACGATAGACTCTATAAATGAAGTTCTACAACTCCGGTTTAAGTACTGAAAGTTGCTATGGCTTTCTAAACTTGTTAGCTATTTAGAAATCTAGTCAAACATCCCCATAAACACTCTCATCAATACCAAATTTTCCTAAAGTAGTACACCCTCAAAATTCGTTGGATACTAGTTCAGCCCTGAATTTCTTAAAAATCTCATAAGTAAAATTTGGCGGGGTTTTTACTTCCTAATTTCAGCATAACGACAATTTGGGTTGTTATAGTTTCTACCTCGCCATATATATCTTACAAATCGTCATCTCCTTTATCAGCAAGTCCATCATCAAACTTATCAATATGTCTGTAGGTCCCCTATGATTTATCTCCATATTCCATACTACTTATTAACATTACTAGATCTTCTAATAGCTATTAATACACCCACATATTTCTCAAACACTTGCTGCTTGGCCCATGACCTTTATACCTTATCATATGGTAACTAGGCATAAGGCTAAATCTAAATTCTATAAGCTAACATTGCCACAAAATAATCTTTTCCTCTATCTACCTTACAAACAAAACCTATATGTTCTACCCAAGCCAATAAAGACCCAAAATGGAGAAAGCCTATGCAAGAAGAGTACAATACCCTAGAGAAAAATGGTACTTGGGTCTATTGTCCCCTTCTTCGAGCAAAGAATTATGTGGGATGCAAATGGATTTTTAACTTGAAAATCAATATCGATGGCTTCATTTATCAATACAAGGCTCATTTAGTGGAAAAGGGATTTAGCCCAGAGGCTGAAATAGACTAGCATGAGACATTTAATCTAATGGTGAAGCCAACAACTATCTGAGTGGTTTAATCTCTTGCTCTGTCAAAAGAGTGGTCACTACGGAAGCTCCATGTCAACAATCCATTTCTGTATGGGCAACTACATGAAGAGGTATACATATTATAACCCTCTGGATAGATTGATCCATATATCCAAACCATGTGTGTAAGCTTCACAAAGGCCTTTATGGCCTTAAACAAACATCTCATGCATGGTTTGAGAAGCTTAGCTCGAAATTGCTTGAACTGAATTTTGTACCTTCTAAATTTGATACGTCTCTGATTATCCATAATTTTAAATAACATATTACTATTAATATGGTCTATGTAGATGATCTTATTATTAAATAAAGCTCTAATGAGTTAATTGCAAGTCTTATAATTCAACTGTCTAATACCTACGCTATAAAGGATTTTAGTAAGCTATAGTACATTCTTGGTGTTGAGGTACATTATGAAACCACTAGATTGACACTTACTCAGTCCAAATACATTGGCGGACTGCATTCTTGTACCAATATAGAGGGTTCAAAGATAATTGCCACACCTATGGTCACGGGACTTCAATTGTCTCAACATGGGAGTTCACTATTTAAATTTTTGATCCATCATTGTATCACAGCTTGATAGGATCTCTATTAATATATAACCATCATGCATTTAGATGTATCGTATACTGTCAACAAATTATCCCAATTCATGCATAAACTAATGGAATCTCATTTCACTGCTATGAAGCATTTGTTGCACTATTTAAAGGCTACCATAGACCTCGATTTGGACTTGTGTTTAACTAGCTCCTTATCACTTCAAGTTTTCTCAGATGTGGATAGTTCTTATTTCCTAGATGATCGATGATCTAATAATGGTTATTTTAATTTTCTTGGAGCCAACTTAGTGTCATGGATCTTAAAGAAATAGCGAGTGTCACGATCCAAATGGCCGTGGGTGGCACCCATACTAACCCTATGATGGGAGAACCCTCTAACCCAAGCCTTAACCAATTCTTTTAACACAATGCAGAAATAAAATAATAGCAATCTAAAATTAATAACTAAAAGTGTGGAAGCCTAACTATTACAATCCTAAAATTCAAAAGTCATCGTACAGAGGATGCTAACAAAACAAAGTCTAAGAGTAATCCAAGTCATTAATAAATAAAATATTGTCTAAAAGAAAGACAATTGCAACTATGAAGATCCGTGGCAGCCTGAATAAGAATAGCTCACCCCCGAATCAATCAACTAAAATCACTAGATATGAGGTTACCTCAAATTTTCTAAAACACAGTCTGCACTCAATAAAAAGAGTACATGAGTAGTATCAATATAAACACTATATACTAGTCTGACTCAAAATTGTAGCAAGTATACCTCATGAACCGATAAAACAAGAAGATATGTGCATCAATGCATAATCAATAATTGCATCAACCAATCAAGTTACCTAATTTCCATACTCATCAATATTGACAACACAAAGGACGTATAGTCATCAAAAACCATATCAATGTCAATAATAAAAGACATATAAGTCATCACATAAGACATATCAAGTCATTCCAATCTTGTAAATATTAACAGTCATATTTCAACTATGGATCTTATCCATGCAGATTCCACACTTGTATCGCTTCTATACCTCATCAATATTACTCTATATCATATCAAAACTCACAAGAAATATAAATATTTATACATATGCTAAAGGATCTTATTTCTACCTAACTAGTCATAACCTGTAGGCGACAACCTAGGGTCTATGTACTGTACTGGCGTGGTACCCACTCAATATCATAACTATTGCACCTAAATGCACATACAAGTGTATGTGATCGTACAAGTAATACAGTGGCCCTTTTGAGCCGGATGTCAAACCTAAAGGGACTCGTGGACTTAGAAAATTCCCAATTTAAGTAATACTATAAAATTAAACAAGTGCAATTGTAACCAAATAAATTGTTGGATTTAATATATAAATAATAAAAGCAAAGGTATAATTGAAATGGGTTGAAATAATATCAAAAGGATTCCAGGTCAAGAAATAATTCACAATCATGTACAACAATTCTTCTTGTTGGTTTAATTATCTATATTGGTTATTGATTCACGAGTTAATAATATGATTTGAGAATGGTCATCCTCTAATCCTCTATTCAAACTAGCCTGACAACTTCATTGCTGAGTAGGGCTATGAGGATCTAATTCAAACACATTTATATTTTTTCCTGCATAGAAACCAAATGAGGCAAATTAGGTATATTCCTATCCTAAACAAAAATCAAGCCTTTAATTTCTAAAGGTGGTATCTCATTCCTTGCATTCTTCATTCAAACCCTCCATTCCCTTGATTAATTCACTTCGAGCTCAATGATTTATTTTAAAGGTCACAAATCTTTAAAATAGTAAAAGTAAGAACGTAAGAACTACCAATAATTGATAAGTAAATCCAAATCAAATAAAAATAATCCTATACAATAATGTTTGTAGCCTCAGCCCAGGAATTAGGGTGTTTAACTACTCATAGTTTAATATGAAATTACAAAATTAATGTATTTCATATAAGTAATTAGACCAGTGAAAAGAGACAAAAAATAACCCTAATTGAAGCCTTCTTTTATGTTGTTGCAGCCCCAAGTCATGTATTCCCTTTAAAATAAAAGCTAAGTGCCCTGTTTATAGTGTAGTAGAACTTATAGCTGACAAGGCCACTGAGAAGTGGAACCCCTTAAAAATGTCTAAGGCTAAGAAGTGCCATGGCCTAAAAACGCCTGAGGCTGAGGAGTGCCATGACCTGAAAATACCTGAAGTTAAGAAGTGCCATGCCTCTAAAATGGAACAGTAATGACCCTCTAGTTTACTTTACGTATTTCCACACTGTTTCGCTATTTAGAGCTTTTCCATAGCTGCCCCAAGTCATTTATGACTTGATTAAGCCAATAGTCTGTTACTGGGCAGTTCGTTTTGTTTTTTAGAGCCAATTCCCTGTTTTGAAGTCTTCGCTATTAAGAATTAGGCATCGGGATAAAACTCCAGGTTAATGGCCTCGTATACAAATTCTGACTATTCCATCAACTTTAAAACATCCACTTTAAGCTAGGGTGAACTTTGGTTTGGGTTCCAAGGCTTCCAGACTCATTTTGGGCTATTGGGTGGATTTTAATTTAAAAATCCATTTGATTTGTGACCCACATCTCATCGAAACTACCTCAGATGGAAATTTTGATCGTGCCATTGAGTCTAGAATGTTTAATTTTGTTGGGTAGCATAGTTCATTTACATTTACGAGATTCCAAATGAATCTCGAGGGTCTGATCAGAACTTAGCAAAAATTTTCTAAGTGATGGTGCAGGCATCGACTGGTGTGACCGCTTAAGAGGCCATTTGGTCACTAAAGCGGAGGTCTCTAGAGCGGCCAACAAACTGCTTTAGCAGAAACCCTGCATCAACTCAATTTCACTAATTTATATGGGGAAGGAGAAACTCCCTGGGTCTTTGAACTTTTTCAGAAGCTTGCTCATCATTTCCCTTGAACTGCACTCTTCAGTAAGTGCCACAGTCTCACTATCTACAAACCACTTCTTATATGTCACTGCCTCCTTCACGTACTTTGCATATTTAGGCACTCCATATAAGACATCAAGTAAAGAAAGATTTATATGTAGTTCTCTGAGGATGTCAAAGAACTTCTTAAAACATGCATCCTCTTTGCTTTTCTGAAGACTTGGAGGGAATCATGATGGAAGTCTCTTTGCTTCCTTCTCAACCCGTTCAATAACCTTTTGTGCAACTACCTTCTCTGGAACCTGCTTTGCAACAATGCTGGTCTAGTCTACTCTGCTTGCACCTTATAATTTTTCTTATTTTGAGGTACTTCATCCAATTCTTTATCACTCATCAAAGAGATTACCATGACTTGACTCAGATTTGGTTCAGTGTCACTTTGCAAGCCCCCTTATGGACTTATATTCTGACCTTCTTCTAACTGGCATATTTACTTCTCTAGATTCTTTTAGGTAAGTTGTTAATTCTTTATTTTTGTAGCCATTTGTTCCTGATCATCTGCCTTCTGTGCTTGGTTATCCATAATCTTCTTTAGAATATCCTTTATATTGCTAGACTGAGAACTGGCATTACTTTCTTGAGCCTATTGCTGAAAGTTCTAACTCTTCCCTTGGCTGCCACCACATGAGAAGTTGGAATGATTCTGCCAGTTATGAATGTAGGTGTTACCATAATTATGATTTCCTCTCTGTGCATTACCCACAAAGTTAACCAACTTTAAATTTGCTCCACACAAGTTTGCAGAATGACCACTAACCCTATAAATTTTGTACCAAGTCTGCACTTGCTTAACTGTATTCATCGGGGCTTATGTCTAAGCCACACTCAACTTATTAAACTGGGTCATCTTCTGGTTCTGAAAAGAAGTCAATTGTGCAACCAATGATGTGATGCTATCCACTTCTAACATACCAACAAGTTTCTTGTATCATACATCTACATTCATTACCATGCCACTCTGGATTACCCTGTGTAATATGGTTTAGGAGAGTGTACAACTTATTATAGATTTTCTCTAAGACTTGACCATCTGTAGCTGAATCTAACAAAATTTTGTATTTAGGTCAAGACTTTCAACAAAAGTATGGGCCAACACCTCATTCTTCTATTGGTGATGTGGGCAGTCTCTTAGAAGACCCTTGAATATTTTCTAAGCCTGATATAAGTTCTCTTCCAGCTGCTTCTTGAAACTGAATATTTTACTTCTTAACTTTACAATTTTGCCAGGCAAGAAGAATCAGATGAGGAACTTTCTTACAAGTCAATCCCATGTTTTTATTGAATTTAAAGGTTCTGCATTCAACCATCTCTTGGCTTCTCCCAGTAATGAGAATTGGAAAAGAGTAAGCCTTTCGTAATTAGTAGATACTCCCGAAGGAATAAAAGTTTCACTAATATCCAAAAAAATTTGTCGATGCTATTGTGGATCCTCTTCTGACAAGCCTATAAACTATTCACTGGTGTGCAACAACTACATCATAGTTTGTTTTAGCTCAAATCTACCTCCTGGTTTTGGCCTGCAGATGCTGGAGGTAATATTAGTAGCCAGTGGGATTGCCACTTTGCAAACTGGTCTTGAGCCATTATTTCAATTACAACTTTGTCTTATTAATCTTGCTAAACCTGCAAGATTGGGTAGAGAAGTATTGCTTCTCTTCTCCAATGGTGCAAGAGTCGCTCAGGTTCGGAATGTGGTTCAACCAAATCCTTTTTCCTTGCCAGCTTTTTGAAAGGATAAACTTGTACATGCAAGATCAGTGACTAAGACCAAGCTTTTAGCACTTATAAAACAAGACAGTAAAACTAAGCTAGAAATTTGTTAATTTCTAAGTTAAGTTCCCGACAACGGCGCCAAAATCTTGTTACTCCCAAATGCATACTGATGTCGCCCAAAATATGCCTCCTAAGAAGTATAAAGCGGTCGCTGTATCAAATATAGCACCCAACTAGGTTGGGGTCGATTCCACAGGGAATAAGATGAAATTAGGTTAATTTCTTGTCCGAGTAATTGGCAAATAAGTAAAAAGGGGAAAGTATTTGTAAGCAAGTAGTAATAGTAACAAGTGTTGATTCTTTGGATTTGTTTTCAATATGAGAACTACACTAGGACTGTGATCCCCAATGAGTCCTTAACTCTACCGGTTACTTGTGCTTGGCAGAACTGTCCTGCTATGTTGCATGCAAGATCTAACAAGATATGTTCATCTAAACGTCTCTCGACCTTGGTTAGACGAATTTCACTCTTCTCCTCTCGGTCTCCGAGTGTCGCACTACTAACCCTTGTTCTTGATCTCAGATTAACTATCCCTGTTACGGCTCAAGTTATAAGATGAAGGTTGATAGCTTCAAATCTCTGTTGTTATTTCCTTGTCCAAATCTCTGCCTCTCTCTCGAGCAAGTTTAGAATATAGGCGAGTTTCTAACGTTTGCACCCGTTAGAAGATCAATTATAACGAAGGCAATAACAATGCATGCATGACACCGATTCATAATTACTTTTCACCTAACCCATTTTGTTGATTCCTCATGGTTCACACAACCCTAGTTGATGGGTTTAGCTATTCATGATTGCAAGAACACAAGAAGAATTCACAGACGAAGACATAGTTGTAAACTCATAATAAAGAAGAAACTCTAAAATCTCAATAATGAATAAAACACTGGAATAGATGTTCCAAGATTACAAAATCCAACAATGTGTTAATGAACTCAAAATAATGAAAAAACTATCTCAAAATAATGTACTGACTAACTCCTGAACATAGGACAATACAGGGGTATTTATAGATACAAGATGAATCCTATCCTAAACAAAACAGGAGAACAAAGTCGGAAATTTTCCATGGTATCGTGACTTGGTGTCGTGGAATCAAGTCACGCCACGTAGGTTAGCTCCATGGAAATCAGGCACAAGTAGACATTTTCTGAAGTTGACTCACGCCACCCAGTCATGCCACGTAGGTGGACTCACGGTACGTGAGTCCTGTTATGGAAATCAGACTCTTCCACTCATCTAAAGGAGTCACCACTCTGGTGCAAGACCTGGTTCTTTCATCTTCAGATACTCCATTTTGGTGCAATATTCTTCACTTTATCTCCCTTTTACCTCCATAACCTATTTCCCTGTAAAATAGGATAGAAAACACATTATACCCACAAAATATACCCAAGTTATTGCATACTTTCCTTATTTTAAGCATCAAAAATGCCATGTAACCATGGCGCATCAGCACCCTCAACTTAGAACATTTGCATGTCCTCAAGAAAACAAAACAAAATAAACACAATGATGCTTAACTAAAAGAAACCTAAGAGACCTCTGGCAGTCGACTCATTTGCTTTTGACCTCAAAATTTTTATGACCCCTCCTATTAACAAATTAGAATCTCAGTATGCATGCATGCAGCATATTATCATGACTTAGAAGGGATCAAGTGATGCCATGAGATTATGAACAAACAACTAAGCATATGTGCAAATGACATTATCAGAATAGATAGCCGCTAACAATGCAACCCATGTACTCTCACAACAAAGACGTCCCATACACTCACAATATGCTATTGAATCTCAAAGCAGGGACTTGGTCAAAACACTCTCTCTCAAGAAGAAGTTCAAACGGTGTGCATGAAATACTATAGGCTTGCCCTTATTTTCTCTGCTTTAGTATTTCAGACGGTTGGACTAGGATCACTATAGGACTTTCATCGTCTTGTAATATAGTCTTGGGGACGGGTATGGTACATATGGATATGGTGACTCAACCCTCCTTGACACTACACTATTTTTGGCTCCATTTTCCAACCCTTCTCCTTTTTATTTTCCCTTATTCTCCTTTATTTATTTCCAGATTTGGGGTGTGATTTTCTTCATACTTACAAAATACAAATAATTTTCTTCTTTTTATTCTCTTTTTTTTATTTTTTTTTTCTTCCACCCAAGTCTGTTCTCTTTCTCTTTTACAAACCCCTTCTTCATACCCAAATCAATCTATGAACCCCTATAATAGCCACCCTCAACTTAGGCAATTTTCCTGAGATGAGGTACACAATGTCCAAGGAGGGACCAGGGCCAAGACAGGTTCATTAGAAGTCAAAATGGGAAAGTTAATAGGCTAATAAAAGAAATAGGAAGATTAAAGCGCAAAATCTGGATCAAGGGATATTTATTTTATTTGGTCGGGCATTTAGGTCAAAAGTGGACTTATTCAAAAATGGCCTATAATCCTTTCCTAACTACTATCCTCTAACCTAGGCAAGACTAACCGGGCAAGTTCTGGATTTCACAAACAGAGTGAACTTGGTAATGACCTCACACACACATAGAACGAGGTTACATTATCAACTACTACCTATCTGATTCATGCAATGCTAGCTACAGTAGGTTGTCTATAATACTAATGTCATAGCAAGATCCAACAACTATCACAAACTAACATGCTACATACACATTTTAAAACAAAATCTTCAGGAGGGGTATCCTTTAAATAATCAAATAGCATAACTTTTTCAAAACTAGACTGCAATAAGGTTCATCCCAATTAAACAAGAAAACACATAAATACTATAAATAACAACCTAAATATGCCGGTTCTACTATGATAGCACACTTGAGGGAAAAGAAACACGGCAACAAAAAACCCCAAGTGGTGGTATACCCCCACCCCCAACTAAATAATGGTACACTGCCCCTAGTGCACAGCTATTAATATAATAAATGGTAGGGAGTGAAAGACATACCTATGGTGCCGTAGGCACCAAAAGTGGGCCTGCCCGTAGCAGGCTCATCAGTATCCGGTGGAGGGGGTGCCTGACTAGAGGATGCACCTCGTGCCCTTTCCTCTTGAGTGATCTAACTAGTATGGTACTCCAACCTGGAGGCCTTAACCGCTCTTCGGAGATCACCCTCATACTCGTCACCACTATCAACCTGCTTCTCCGGACTGCGTGGTCTTTTGCCTCTATCAATAGGAGGCTCCTCATCAGGAAATAAATCTACCCCAAAAATTGGCCATATCGGAGTCGAAATGGGCATAGGTGGAATTATAGGAGTACTGCTCGATGCTAAAGCTCTAACCTCCTCTCTCAATACAGCCACCTCATGTGTCAATCCTGCTATCTCAAGACTCTGAGCCGAACTCAATAGGGTAGCCATCCGCGCCTCAAAGCTATCTATCCGTCCATGCATATCTCGCATAAACTTATCCATTAACATAGACATACGGGGCTCCACTCTAGCCTCAACAGCCTCTACTGTGGTCCTAACTCATGACTTAAGCTAGGATACCAACTTAGCCATATGGACCTCTGTGTGGGCCTGCCGCTCAAACATCTGCATTTGTCTATCAACCAGCTGCTGCAGGAAGTCTCTCAAAACCAAAACCATACCATAAGGTAGCACTGGTACGGTAGTGCTTGGATCCATATCATCACTCACCAGACCTGTGCCCTTAGCAGGTGCAGGAACAGTATTAGGTATGCTCATCGGTACTGGAATAGGTATAGGTGTACTAACCGGCTCATCCCTATATCTAGGCCCTTTAAAAAGGGCTGCTCCTAATGACCGAAAGGTTGAGACCTTTGTGGAACAATGGGGTTAGCTTCCCGCTGCTGCATCAACCCAATATCTGTTATGCGGATCAGCTCGATGTAGTGATCTATGATAGGTAGCACAACCACACTAGCCCTATCACACAGCCTCTGAATCAAACAAGGGAAAGGAATACTGGTAAAGTTTTAAAAGGCACGCTCATGGATCTCCCTAATAATGTATCGGGTGATATTGATCTCACAACCAGCGATGATGCTAGCTACTAAAACAGTCCAATCCAAGGTGAGGGAATAATCAGTGTTAGTGGGTCCCAAACGATGCCTAGTAACCAACCACCAAAACTTGCCACCAAAATTGAGTGTGGACTTCTTTACATAGCTTTCCAGTCACCCAACTAGCATTAACACCCTTCTCCACTATATAACCAGCAATCCACCTCAGTAACTCCAACCTCTAATCAGCATCCCTCATTTTAATCCTATTTCAGATAGTCTCCATATGGTGATCAAACTCAGCAGTCGTAGCGGGTAATGGACGGTCAGCACCAAACAAGAATTTGTGGATGGTCTGCTCAGATAAATCGACTCTTGTTTTCTGAACCAAAGTGTGAGTCAATGGTGGATGATCTCATAGCCACTGCTCAATCGATGTGATCGACTCAACAGATGTAGTGTAGTATGTATAAAACTCCCAGACTAATTTTGGTCTATAGCGACCAGGAGGCTCCGTCATCTATCCAAATCCATACTGATCAAACACAGTCCAAATATCGGGCAATGCCTTTAACTTCTCTATCCAATATTGGGGCTCCTCCATAATACTTCTTCTACACATGCCCCACTCAGTAAGCTCAACATCTCTATCATAAAAGTCCCGCATGCCCTGAACATACCATCATTGGTTTTTCCTTCTCTGCTAGGAAGTCACGGAACTCTGGTCACTAGTGCCTGAAAGAGATGTTGTAGCCTCTGCAGTAAAATCACCCTGCCCTGTAGTACTATCTACAGATCCAGATATCGAAACATCCTCCCCCTCTTCAGACTGGGGGGCGGACCTAGAAGATTGATCAGGAACAACTGGCTTGATAGGCTGTGGAATAGGCTGAAGTATGGCCCGAACTGCAGTTTGTGTCTGAGTTTGTAACCTTGTGGTGCGAGGTACTAGTGTAGTATCATGAGCTGTAATCTCAAACACCTCCTAAAACCCACTTGGGTCTAACCCGGATGGTTTATCACGTAACTTTGTTGGAAATTTAGGAATTTTGGTTCGTATTCTCAATGAAGAACCCATGTCTCCATGTTTGGGGTTCAATTTTGGGAGCATTGTGATGAGTTTGGAATGGGTATTTGGGTCGGGTCTTGGGAATTTTGGGTTGGGTGGGGTCAAATACGGGTCTGGGGATTGGATTAGGGTCTGGGAGGGTTGGAGATGGGTCTGGGAGGGTCGAATTTACAGGTTGGGGAGGGTCAGATTTACGGGTTGGGTAAAGAATTGGGGAAATTCAAAATTGGTGTGTGGGAATTTGAGGATTTTGAATATGAATTTTGGGAAGTTTAAGAATTTTGGAGTGAAGGTATGAGAATTTGGTGAATTATTGGAAGTAGGGTTAATGTTTAGGATTTGGATTTGAGATGAATGAGTTGTAATTGAAATTGGGTCGGGTTTGAGGAGAGTATCAAAATATATGAAGAGTTCGATTGGGTTGGGTCAGGTCTTGGGTACCTACAATTTTCTGCTTCCCAAGATACCACCTACGTGACGTGGGTCAACCCACATCACGTGGGTATATGTCGTAGTTCAACTTCTGCAGGTGACAATTTTCCTCTGACTTCTACGGTACCATTCCACGTTACTTAGGTGAACTTACGTCTCATGAATCACTTCCATGGGTAGTACTGGCACATACTCAGTTTCATTTAGCGAATATCAGTGAACGTTTCCGCCAATGCTCAGATCACTCATAAGAAAACCTTGGGTTGCCTCCTAAGAAGCACCTGTTTTAATATCGCAGCATAACACGACTAACTTGGTTACTCAGACTTCACCAACCATCCCATGGGTTGCCTCCCATAAAGCGCCTGATTTAACGTCGCGGCACGACATGACTAACTTGACTACTTAGACTTCATCAAGCTCAAGCTCCAAACATGTGCTTATTTCTTCTGTGATTCCCACATAATGCTTTACACGCTGCCCATTGACCTTGAATATTACTTTATCATCACCTTTTAGCTCAATTGCTCTATATGGGAGCACCCTGACCACTGTGAATGGTCCGGACCATTTGGACTTTAACTTTCCAGCAAACAAGCGAAGCTTTGAGTTGTAAAGTAGTACCAAATCTCCCGGTTGAAACTCTCGTTTCTCAATTCCCCAATCATGATATAATTTCATATTCTCTTTATATATTACTAAATTTTCATAAGCTCGGAGATAAAATTCATCCATCTCATTCATCTGCTCAAGTCTCAATTTAGCTGTGTCACTCCATTCCAGATTCAATCTTTTCAATGCTCATAATGCCTTATATTCAAGTTCGACAGGTAAATGACACGATTTATCAAAAACTAACTGATATGGTGATGCACCAATTGGCGTCTTGAAAGCAGTTCGATATGCCCATAATGCATCATCCAATCTTCGAGCCCAATCAGTCCTATTAGCATTCACCGTTTTTGCCAAACTAAATTTGATCTCACGATTTGACACCTTAACTTGCCCGCTTGTCTGAGGATGGTAAGGTGTTGCCACCTTATGTTTAACACCATATTTTTCAAGCAGGGCCTTGAACAGTCGATTACAGAAGTGGGATCCTCCATCACTAATGATTACTCTGGGTGTACCAAATCGTGAAAATATGTTCTTCTTTAAGAATGCCATGACACTTCTTCCTTCATTATTGGGAATCGTAATTGCCTCTACCCATTTAGAAACATAGTCGACAGCTACCAAAATGAGTTTCATCTCATGTGAGCTCACAAAAGGGCCCATAAAGTCAATTCCCCATACATCAAAGAATTCGAGCTCAAGGATAGGTGTCATAGGAAGTTCGTGTCTGCGTGAGATATTCCTTTGCCTTTGACATTGGTCACAAGCCCGAGCATAATCATGAGCATCTTTATAAATGGTGGGCCAGTAATACCCGCATTGTAAGATCTTATGAGCAGTTCGCACACCTCCATGATGACCCCCAACTGGGGATGAATGACATGCTTCTAAAATATTCATCATTTCGACTTCCGAAATGCATCTTCGAATCATACCATCAGCAGACACCCTAAACAAATAAGGTTCATCCCAAAAAAACATTCTCACCTCATGCATGAATCTCTTTCTCTGCTGATACGACATGTCTTCCGAGACTAGGTCACTTGCCAAAAAGTTGGCAAAATTTGCAAACCAAGGGACTAAGTCTTGCTATACTGCCAGCACTTGCTCATCTGGAAAAGTATCATCAATATCAAGATCATCCCTTAATTTAAGCATGGCCTCCTCCTCAAGGCGTGATAGATGGTTTGTGACCTGATTCTCGATTCCCTTTCGATCCTTGACTTCAAAATCAAATTCTTGCAGTAGAAGCATCCACCAAATCAATCTTGGCTTAGCATCCTTTGTTGACATAAGATACCAAAGAGCTACATGATCTTTATGCATAATCACCTTCATACCAATCAAGTAAGATCTGAATTTCTCAAAAGCAAAGACCACTGCCAACAATTCCTGTTTAGTCACAGTGTAATTCTTTTGAGCTGGATTAAGCACTTTGCTTGTATAGTAAATCGGATGTAAAATCTTCTCACGTCTTTGGCCAAGGACTGGACCCAAAGCCACCCCGCTAGCATCACACATAACCTCAAAAGGCATAGTCCAATCTGGTGAAATAATGATCGGGGTTGAAATCAACTTCTCTTTCAGACACTCAAATGCTTTTAGACATGCCTCATCGAACACGAACTTCACCTCCTTCTCTAAAAGCTTGCATAACGGATTAGCAATTTTCGAGAAGTCTTTGAGGAATCTTCTATAAAATCCAGCATGTCCCAAGAAACTTTGAATTCCTTTCATGGAGATAGGTGGAGGTAACTTTTTAATCACCTCAATCTTTGCTTTATCAACTTCAATACCTTTCTTTGAGATCTGATGCCCCAATACGATACCTTCATTTACCATAAAATGTCATTTTTCCTAATTTAGCACTAAATTTAACTCCTCGCATCTTTGCAGCACACTAGCAAGGTGTGCCAAGCAATCATCAAATGAGTCTCCCACCACAGAAAAATCATCCATAAAAACCTCAATAGTGTCTTCCACCATGTTGGAGAAAATAGACATCATGCAACGTTGGAAAGTGGCTGGTGCATTACATAAACCGAAGGGCATCCTTTTAAACGTGAATGTCCCGTATGGACAAGTGAAAGTGATCTTCTCTTGGTATTCGAGAGCAATGAAAATCTGATTATACCCCAAATAGCCATTGAGAAAACAATACCACCCTCTATCAGTAAGCCGGTTTAACATCTGATCCATGAAGGGTATAGGAAAATGATCTTTTTCTATCCAAGAATTCAGCTTTCGATAATCCATGCAAACTCTCCTTCCATTAACTGGCCTCATTGGGATTGACTCATTTTTGTCATTTGGAACCACAGTGATTCCTTCCTACTTTGGTACACATTGAACTGGGCTCACCCACGTGCTATCAGCAATGGGGTAAACCATACCTGCATCTAACCATTTGATAATCTCTTTCTTCACAACCTCTTACATCGGTGGGTTTAGATGACGTTGATGCTCAATGCTTGGTATGCACTCAGGATTAAGTTGTATTTTGTGAGTGCAAATGCCAGGTGGAACCTCTATAATATCAGCAATGGACCAACGAATGGTCCTCTTAAATCTTCTCAATACCAAAACCAGAGCCTCTACTTGCCACTCTACCAATTTAGCAGAAATAATCACAGGCAAGGTGTTGTTGGTTCCCAAAAATGTGTAGCAAAGGTGAGCCGGAAGAGCCTTAAGCTCTAAAACTGGAGGCTCTTCAATAGAAGGACGAGCTGGTGGTGTCCCCCTATTCTTCAAATCGAGATCAAGTTTCTTTGGAGCATAAGTGTAGAATCCCTTACCAGTGAGTGCACCAACCATCTCATCATATTCCTCAATATCGTCGCTATTAAAATTCATAATCACGGCCGCAAGATCTTCTACCCCCAACCTTTCTTCAAGAGACACGACAATATTATTATCCTTAACTTCATCTATTACCGAAATCACCCACATATCTTTCGGTTGCTTCATGGAACGACAAATATTGAAAGTGACTTTTTCATCATTTAACCTGAATTTCATCTATCCTATGTCCATGTTGACCAATGCACTACCAGTGGCAAGAAATGGTCTCCCTAATAAGATGGGAACCTCAAAATCAACTTCACAATCTAGGATCACAAAGTCAGCCGAAAATATAAAAGATGCAACTTTTACCAAAATATCATACAAAATGCCCACCGATTTTTTTACTGTCCTATCTGCCATGAGAAGTCTCATAGAGGCTGGTTTTGGTGCTCTCAACCCCAACTGCTTGAACACGGCTAACGACATTAAGGTAATGCTAGCACCCAAATCACAAAGTGCTTTAGCAAAGTTGTAAGACCCGATAGTACAAGGAATTGTGAAAGCTCCTAGGTCCTCCATATTTTCAAATAGGGAATGTGAAGCAACTGCACTACAATGATGTAAGTTATCTGTTGGCTCAACATTGACAGTTCTTTTTCTTGTCACCAAGCCTTTCATGGACTTCGAGTAACCTGGCATCTGTTCCAATGCCTCAACAAGAGAGATGTTTACCGACAACTCTTTCAATATTATAATAAACTTTCGATATTTTCCTTCCTCATCCTTCTTTTTCAATCTTTGAGGAAATGGAGGAGGAGGTCGTGGGATAGTTTTCAGCATTTGTGGGACCACCTTTTCCTGCCTTTTTTAATATTTCTCCTTTTTGCCAGTATCATGAGGATTTGGAACTGTTTTGACCTTTAAATTATCCGGCTCTATCTCGGTTTCTACATCAACTATCATCGACTCATTGGCCTTACTACTATCCACAGGTATAGATGGATCAGTTGTGCATTTCCCGCTTCTAGTAGTAATGTCCAGACAATGACTATCATTCTTTGGATTCTAGACGGTGTTTCTTGGAAGAGTACCTGGCTGATGTTGGATCAATGACATCGATATCTGCCTGAACTTCTGCTCCAACTGTTTAATACCAGTTGAATGGGATTCTACTTTATGACTTATTCTGGAGATGTCTGACCTAATCTCCTTCAAGCAATGTTCTTGACTCTCTGACCCTTTAACCAATTTATTCAGAAGGACTTCCATTCTTGAATTTCCATAGTCAGTATCGCGGTTTCCTGGTGGAACATATATGCCACTCTTCTATTTATAATCATCCTTCCGCCTCCAATCACCATCACGATCTCGTTCTCTATCTCTATATCCCGACTTGTTGTAATTTTCTCTATAGTAGTTCTGACCTTGATTCCCTTGCCTCGAGTTCCAAGAGTCTTGATTAGACCCTTGACCCTTGGCTCGAAAACCCTCTACTTCTCGATAAAGGTACTTAGCCTCCTCATCAGATTCACTATCATCATGCCTAGGTGTTTTACCTTGTGCACCTACAACATGCACCTTCTCAGCATCTTTGGCCGCTATCTGTTTAGCTAATAAACCAATTTTTATCCTCAGCTGTGTGACCTCTTGAGCTACAGTTTCATCCAAAGCCTATTGTGCTACTGAGGCTCCAATAGCATAGGTGCCAGCAAACATTTCTGCCTCCCGAGTATGCCATCCTTGGTTGGTCTTGGTGATATGATCTAATATCTCTGAAGCTTATTCCCATCTCAGACTCATGAATGGTCCACCAGTGATAGTATCTGCTACCTCCTTCGTGTTGGCATTTAAAGCCATGTAGAAGATTTCAAGTAAATTCCTACCACTCATCCTATGATTTGGCACATTCTGTAGCTTCTTCTTGAACCTTAGCCATATCTCGTAAAGTTCTTCAGAATGTAGTTGTCTGAAGTTATAAATTTCATCCTTCAACTGTAGCATCTTGGAAGGTGGAAAAAATCTTTCCAGAAATTTATTTATTAACTCTTGCCAAGTAGTGATGGAACCTCGTGGTAATTCTGCCAACCATAAAGTCGCATCTCCTCTTAGAGAGAATGGAAACAATCTCAACCGAATAGCCTCTTGGTCAACTCTAGGCAAATTATATAAAGTGTAGACCCCCACAAAATACATCACGTGCATGTTTGGATCATCAGTAGGAAGACCGGTAAACACACCCTTCAAGTTTAGCAGGTGAATCATGGCACTTGTAATGTCAAACTTAGTGCCCTGAGGTAACTCTGGTGGAATAATTATACCAGTCTCTATTGGCTCAAAATAGGTCACATCTTCTTCCTCAGGATCAACATAAATTGGCACATGTGGTCTTTGAAGTGGTTGGTTGGCTCTCAATCTTCTTTGTCTCTCTTCAGCCTCAGTCAGTCATTGGGTTGCCTCTTGCATAGCTCGACTATCTCTCTCTGCTTGATTAAGAGCATCTTGTCTAGCTTGCTCTTTTTATGTCAATCGAGCCATAGTTTGGTTTGTTGTTTCATGACCAATTGGCTAAATTGGTTGATTATGAATGTCTCCCAAGGCGTCAAGATCCTGAACTTCATCGGTATTCACTATTCTTCGATTAGCTCTCAGAGTCCTTTCTATTTCAAGATCAAGTGGAATCAGGGGATTGCCTTAACTCCTAGTATTGGGCATACACTGGTGTGTGCCCTTAAAAGTATAGAAAACCTATACCAATCAACTCCAACAAATAAACTAATCAACTGCGTAACCGTATTCCCCAGCAACGGCGCCAAAATTTGATGTCGCCCAAAATATGCCATTTAAGAAGTATAAAGCGGTCGCTGTATCAAATATAGAACTCAACTAGGTTAGGGTTAATCCCACAGGGAATAAGATGAAATTAGGTTAATTTCTTGTCCGAGTAATTGGCAAATAAGTAAAAAGGGGAAAGTATTTGTAAGCAAGTAGTAATAGTAACAAGTGTTGATTCTTTGGATTTGTTTTCAATATGAGAACTACACTAGGACTGTGATCCCCAATGAGTCCTTAACTCTACCGGTTACTTGTGCTTGGCAGAACTGTCCCGCTATGTTGCATGCAAGATCTAACAAGATATGTTCATCTAAACGTCTCTCAACCTTGGTTAGACAAATTTCACTCTTCTCCTCTCGGTCTCCGAGTGTCGCACTACTAACCCTTGTTCTTGATCTCAGATTAACTATCCCTGTTATGGCTCAAGTTATAAGATGAAGGTTGATAGCTTCAAATCTCTGTTGTTATTTCCTTTTCCAAATCTCTGCCTCTCTCTCGAGCAAGTTTAGAATATAGGCGAGTTTCTAACGTTTGCACCCGTTAGAAGATCAATTATAACGAAGGCAATAACAATGCATGCATGACACCGATTCATAATTACTTTTCACCTAACCCATTTTGTTGATTACTCATGGTTCACACAACCCTAGTTGATGGGTTTAGCTATCATGATTGCAAGAACACAAGAAGAATTCACAGACGAAGACATAGTTGTAAACTCATAATAAAGAAGAAACTCTAAAATCTCAATATTGAATAAAACCCTGGAATAGATGTTCCAAGATTACAAAATCCAACAATGTGTTTATGAACTCAAAATAATGAAAAAACTATCTAAAAATAATGTACTGACTAACTCCTGAACATAGGACAATACAGGGGTATTTATAGATACAAGATGAATTCTATCCTAAACAAAACAGTATCGTGACTTGGTGTCGTGGAATCAAGTCACGCCACGTAGGTTAGCTCTATGGAAATCAGGCACAAGTAGACATTTTCTGAAGTTGACTCACGCCACCCAGTCACGCCATGTAGGTGGACTCACGGTACGTGAGTCCTGTTATGGGAATCAGACTCTTCCACTCATCTAAAGGAGTCACCACTCTGGTGCAAGACCTGGTTCTTTCATCTTCAGATACTCCATTTTGGTGCAATATTCTTCACTTTATCTCCCTTTTACCTCCATAACCTATTTCCCTTTAAAATAGGATAGAAAACACATCATACCCATAAAATATACCCAAGTTATTGCATACTTTCCTTATTTTAAGCATCGAAAATGCCATGTAACCATGGCGCATCAGCACCCTCAACTTAGAACATTTGCATGTCCTCAAGAAAACAAAACAAAATAAACACAATGATGCTTAACTAAAAGAAACCTAAGAGACCTCTGGCAGTCGACTCATTTGCTTTTGACCTCAAAATTTTTATGACCCCTCCTATTAACAAATTAGAATCTCAGTATGCATGCATGCAGCATATTATCATGACTTAGAAGGGATCAAGTGATGCCATGAGATTATGAACAAACAATTAAGCATATGTGCAAATGACATTATCAGAATAGATAGCCGTTAACAATGCAACCCATGTACTCTCACAACAAAGAAGTCCCATACACTCACAATATGCTATTGAATCTCAAAGCAGGGACTTGGTTAAAACACTCTCTCTCACGAAGAAGTTCAAACGGTGTGCATGAAATACTATAGGCTTGCCCTTATTTTCTCTGCCTTAGTATTTCGGACAGTTGGACTAGGATCACTATAGGACTTTCATCGTCTTGTAATATAGTCTTGGGGATGGGTATGGTACATATAGATATGGTGACTCAACCCTCCTTGACACTACACTATTTTTGGCTCTATTTTCCAACCCTTCTCCTTTTTATTTTCCCTTATTCTCCTTTATTTATTTCCAGATTTGGGGTGTGATTTTCTTCATACTTACAAAATACAAATAATTTTCTTCTTTTTATTCTCTGTTTTTTTTTCTTTTTTTTTTCTTCCACCCAAATCTGTTCTCTTTCTGTTTTACTAACCCCTTCTTCATACCCAAATCAATCTATGCACCCCTATAATAGCCACCTTCAACTTAGGCGATTTTCCTGAGTTGAGGTACACAATGTCCAAGGAGGGACCAGGGCCAATACAGGTTCATTAGAAGTCAAAATGGGAAAGTTAATAGGCTAATAAAAGAAATAGGAAGATTAAAGCGCAAAATCTGGATTAAGGGATATTTATTTCATTTGGTTGGGCATTTAGGTCAAAAGTGGACTTATTCAAAAATGGCCTATGATCCTTTCCTAACTACTATCCTCTAACCTAGGGAAGACTAACCAGGCAAGTTCTGGATTTCACACACAGAGTGAACTAGGTAATGACCTCACACACACATATAACGAGGTTACATTATCAACTACTACCTATCCGATTCATGCAATGCTAGCTATAGTAGGTTGTCTATAATACTAATGTCATAGCAAGATCCAACAACTGTCACAAACTAACATGCTACATACACATTTTAAAACAAAATCTTCAGGAGGGGTATCCTTTAAATAATCAAATAGCATAACTTTTTCAAAACTAGACTGCAATAAGGTTCCTCCCAATTAAACAAGAAAACACATAAATACTATAAATAACAACCTAAATATGTCGGTTCTACTATGATAGCACACTTGAGGGAAAAGAAACACGGCAACAAAAAACCCCAAGTGGTGGTATACTCCCACCCCCAACTAAACAATGGTACACTGCCCCTAGTGCACAGTTATTAATATAATAAATGGTAGGGAGTGAAAGACATACCTATGGTGCCCTAGGCACCAAAAGTGGGCCTGCCCATAGTAGGCTCATCAGTATCCGGTGGAGGGGGTGCCTGACTAGAGGATGCACCTCGTGCCCTTTGCTCTCGAGTGATCTAACTAGTATGGTACTCCAACCTGGAGGCCTTAACCGCTCTTTGGAGATCACCCTCATACTCGTCACCACTATCAACCTTCTCCTCCGGACTGCGTGGTCTTTTGCCTCTATCAATAGGAGGCTCCTCATCAGGAAATAAATCTACCCCAAAAATTGGCCATATCGGAGCCGAAATGGGCATAGGTGGAATGATAGGAGTGTTGCTCGATGCTAAAGATCTATCCTCCTCTCTCAATACAGCCACCTCATGTGTCAATCCTTCCATATCAAGACTCTGAGCCGAACTCAATAGGGTAGCCATCCACGCCTCAAAGCTATCTATCCGTCCATGCATCTCTCGCATAAACTTATCCATTAACACAGACATACGGGGCTCCACTCTAGCCTCAACAGCCTCTACTGTGGTCCTAACTCATGACTTAAGCTAGGATACCAACTTAGCCATATGGACCTCTGTGTGGGCCTGACGCTCAAACATCTGCATTTGTCTATCAACCAGCTGTTGCAGGAAGTCTCTCAAAACCAAAACCATACCATAAGGTAGCACTGGTACGGTAGTGCCTGGATCCGTATCATCAATCACTAGGCCTGTGCCCTTAGCAGGTGCAGGAATAGTATTAGGTAGGCTCATCGGTACTGGAATAGGTATAGGTGTACTAACCGGCTCGTCCCTATCTCTAGGCGCTTTAAAAAGGGCTGCTCCTAATGACCGAAAGGTTGAGACCTTTGTGGAACAATGGGGTTAGCTTCCCTCTGCAGCATCAACCCAATATCTGTTATGCAGATCAGCTTGATGTAGTGATCTATAATAGGTAGCACAACCACACTAGCCCTATCACACAGGCTCTGAATCAAACAAGGGAAAGGAATACTGGTAAAGTCTTAAAAAGCACGCTCATGGATCTCCCTAATAATGTATCGGGTGATATTGATCTCATAACCGGCGATGATGGTAGCTACCACAACAGTCCGGTCCAAGGTGAGGGAATTATCTGTGTTAGTGGGTCCCAAACGATGCCTAATAACCAACCACCAAAACTTGCCACCAAAATTGAGTGTGGACTTCTTTACATATCTTTCCAGTCACCAAACTAGCATCAACACCCTCCTCCACTATCTAACCAGAAATCCAACTCAGTAACTCCAACCTCTGATCAGCATCCCTCATTTTAATCCTATTTCAGATAGTCTTCATATGGTGATCAAACTCAGCAGTCGTAGCGGGCAATGGACGGTCAGCACCAAACAAGAATCTTTGGATGGTCTGCTCAGATAAATCGACTCTTGTTTTCCGAACCAAAGTGTGAGTCAATGGTGGATGATCTCATAGCCACTGCTCAATCGATGTGATCGACTCAACAGATGTAGTGTAGGATGCATAAAACTCCCGGACTAATTTTGGGCTATAGCGACCAGGAGGCTCCGTTATCTATCCAAATCCATACTGATCAAACACAGTCCAAATGTCGGGCAATGCCTTTAACTCCTCTATCCGATATTAGGGCTCCTCCATAATACTTCTTCTACACATGCCCCACTCAGTAAGCTCAACATCTCTATCATAAAAGTCCTACATGCCCTGAACATGCCATCATTGGTTTTTCCTTCTCTGCTAGGAAGTCGGGGAACTCTGGTCACCAGTGCCTGAAAGAGATGTTGTAGCCTCTGCCGCAAAATCACCTTGCCCTATAGTACTATCTGCAGATCAAGATATCGAAACATCCTCCCCCTCTTCAGACTGGGGGGCGGACTTAGAAGATTGATCACGAACAACCGGCTTGATAGGCTGTGGAATAGGCTGAAGTATGGCCCGAACTGCAGTTTGTGTCTAAGTTTGTAACCTTGTGGTACGAGGTACTAGTGTAGTATCATGAGCTATAATCTCAAACACCTCTTCAAACCCACTTGGGTCTAACCCCGATGGTTTATCACTCAACTTTGTTGGAAATTTAGGAATTTTGGTTCGGATTCTCAATGAAGAACCCATGTCTCCATGTTTGGGGTTCGATTTGGGGAGCATTGTGATGAGTTTGGAATGGGTATTTGGGCCGGGTCTTGGGAATTTTGGGTCGGGTGGGGTCAAATACGGGTCTCGGGGATTGGATTTGGGTCTGGGAGGGTCGAATTTACAGGTTGGGGAGGGTCAGATTTACGGGTTGGGTAAGGAATTGGGGAAATTCAAAATTGGTGTGAGGGAATTTGAGGATTCTGAATGTGAATTTTGGGAAGTTTAGGAATTTTGGAGTGAAGGTATGAGAATTTGGTGAATTATTGGAAGTAGGGTTAACTCTACCGGTAACTTGTGTTTGGCAAAATTATCCCGCTGTGTTGTATGCAAGATCTAACAAGATATTTTCATCTAAACGTCTATCGACCTTGGTTAGATGAATTTCACTTTTCTCCTCTCGGTCTACGAGTGTCGCACTACTATCCCTTGTTCTTAATCTCAGATTAACTATCCCTATTACAGCTCAAGTTATAAGATGAAGGTTGACAACTTTAAATCTCTAGTGTTATTTTCTTTTCCTAATCTCTACCTCTCTCTCGAGAAAGTTTAGAATACAGGTGAGTTTCTAACGTTTGCACCCGTTAGAAGATCAATTATAACGAAGGTAATAACAATACCTTCATAACATCGGTTCAGAATTACTTTGCACCTAACTCGTTTCATTAATTTCTCATGGTTTACACAACCCTAGTTGATGGGTTTAGCTATTCATGATTGTATGAACACAAGAAGAATTCATAGATGAAGACATAGTTGTAAACTCACAATAAAGAAGAAACTCTGAAATCTCAATAATGAATAAAACCCTAGAGTAGATGCTCCAAGATTACAAAAGCCAATAATGTGTTAATGAACTCAAAATAATGAAAAAACTATCTCAAAACAATGTAATGACTAACTCCTGAACATAGGACAATACAGGGGTATTTATAGATACAAAATGAATCCTATTCTAAACAAAACAGGAGAACAGAGTCAGCAATTTTCCACGGTATCGTGACTTGGTGTCGTGGAATCAAGTCACGCCACGTAGGTTAGCTTCGTGGAAATCAGGCACAAGTAGATATCTTCTAACGTTGACTTACACCACCCAGTCACGCCACGTAGGTGGACTCACGGCACGTGAGTCCTGTCATGGTAATCAGACTCTTCCACTCATCTGCAGGAGTCACCTACGGCATAGGCTCACGCCACGTTGGTTGACTCACGTGATGTGGGTCTTGTCGTGGGTCACCCCTCTGGTGCAAGACCTGGTTCTTTCATCTTCAGATACTCCATTTTGGTGCAATATTCTTCACTTTATCTCCATTTTACCTCCATAACCTATTTCCCTGTAAAATAGGACAGAAAACACATCATACCCACAAAACATACCCAAGTTATTGCATACTTTTCTTGTTTTAAGCATCGAAAATGCCATGTAACCATGGCGCATCACACACGCAAGTGTACGTGGTCGTACAAGTAATACAGTGGCCATTTCGAGCTGAATGTCGAACCACAGGGATTTATGGACTTAGCAAATTTCAAATTTAAGTAATACTATAAAATTGGGGAAGTGCAATTGTAACCTAAGAAATTGTTGGTTTTTGTAATTAATAAATAAAATTAAAGCAAAGGCATAATTTAAATGGGTTAAAACAATTTCAAGAAGGATCCAATGTCAAGGCATAATTCACAATCATGTATAGCAATTCTTTCTCATTGGTTTAGTTGTCTATCTTGGTTATTGATTCACGGGGTTAATAATATTATTTGGGAATGGTCATACTCTAATTGTATATTCAAACTAGCCTCACAACTATATTATTGAGGGGGGTACGTGAGGATCTAATTCAAATGCATTTATATTTCTTCCCGTATAGCAACCAAATAAGGGAAATTGGGTATATTCCTTTCCTGAATGCAAATCAAGCCTTTAATTTCTAAAGGCAAGATCTCATTCCTTACATTCTTTGTTCTAACCCACCATTCTCTTGGACAGTTTACTTTGCGTTAAAAGATATATTTTTAAGGTCGTGAATCTTTAAAATAGTAATACGAGAATATAAGAACAACCAATAATTGATAAACAAATCCAAACCAACTAAAAATAATGCTAAATAATGATGTTCGTAGCCTCAACCCCGTAATTAGGGTGTTTAGCTACTCATAGTCTAATATGAAATTACAAAATCAATGTATTTCATATAAGAATTAGAGTATTAAAAATAGACAAAGAAGAATCCTAATTGAAGCCTCCTTTTATATTGTTGGTGCCCCAAGTCATGTATCCCCCTTAGAATAAAAGCTAAGCGTCCTATTTATAGTGCAGTAGAACTTGTAGCCAAAAATCCCACTGAGGAGTGGCACCCCTATAAAATGCTTAAGGATGAAAAGTGCCACGGTCCGAAAGTGCCTAAAGCTGAGGAGTACCATGCCTCTAAAACATAACCCTATTATTTGGCCTCTTCCACTTTCAAATTTGGACGCCCCAAATCTCATCCATGACATGGATTTGACTTTCAAACACTATTTTTGGCTCGTCTAATGTCCCATGATACGGCCCTTGGCATTTATCTTCAAGGTTAGGAACTTTGTCTTCATAGTTAACTCAATCCGTAAGCAATTTCAACCTACAAAAGGGCTCGAACCACTAAATAATAAGAATAATATGTATATTTTCAAACCTTCAACACATCTCAGTATGTTCTCATAATCAGCTATCTCTCAGGATAATATAACAAGTACAAAATTATAACTAGTGTACATCATTCTCACAAGTCATTTTTAAGACAGGCTTCAAATATCAAAAGCTTATTCATACAAGCACATGTTAAGCTAAACAAACAACCACTTACAAAATATGTCCCAAGATCAATCAACATGCTCATCAATTCATAACTCATACGAGAGACTATTTAAAGTCTAACTCCATGCAAGTCGTAACCTACCTCAAATAAAGAACCCAAATCCGTAGGCTAATTTACAAGAGCTTTTCCTTTGCTCAATGCTTTGGATCATTCAAGGTGTACAACAAACAAGTGCAAGAGTAATTAAGCATTTACTCTTCAAACAATGTCTTGTGAATTTAAACCCATTAATTCTTCTTTTATTCATGCTTTATAACGTTACCCAAAAGTCAATTAGTCCACTACTAGTACCATAATACTCACATTATCTAATTCATGGAGCTTCTACTTCAATTATTCCTTTTTAAGCAGTTTTTATGCTAAAGGTTTCATCTTTATGGAACTCAAGGCTCTTAGTTACCCCAAATCAGGTTTATAAAATGCCAATTGATGCTATAAAGTGTTAATTTATACCCTAGAAGCAATTCTAGATGATTTTACATCTACCCATAGGCTTTCTCACAATTTTCATGAACCTAGGATTTTAGCCTATAAATCCACCATCATAATCTTCCTAATGATTCTAGGATATTAATGGCTTATAGTGCAAAAATATAGATGGAATTGCTTACCTCAACAAAAAAATTCATCCTGGCCTTGGGAAAATTACCTCTCTAGAGCTCTGGAATGAAGTTTGAGAATTTGTGATTTAAACTCGAAAATATAACACTTAAATAGGCATTCTGCCTCGCGTCTTCTGCTTTGGTGACCCGATTCTTGCTTCAATGGACCTGCTTTGGCAAATTAGGGATCTCTACAGCGGCTTCTGATGAAATTCCCTTTCCCCACTATGGTGGAGCTCCAATCGCTACTGTAGTGTCACTACAATGGGAATTCCCATAACTGCAGCGGCTCTTAAGAAGTAACTCAGGAAGAACTAAGAACTACCCCATTTCACAACACAATTTATGAACTTAGGACATCAATAAAATACCACAATGCGCCAGCCACTAAAATCACATATTATGATTTTATATTTAGTCTCAAATTTTTCCTACAGAGGTCTAGATCACTAGGACATCCCTTACATAATACAACACTACAAAACACAATAGCATGAACCACAAATTAGCACTAACACACTCAACGCTAGTTTTTGGGTTTAAACCGCCCTACTTTGACATTTTATTAAATCAAATCACTAGGAAAACTCTAACAGGAAACTTAGGCCTTAACCACCCTATAATGACTGAAAGGGTCATTACATCGAGTGGTTTCACAATCTAACACTGAGGCTGAATATCAGGCCTTAGTTGCAGCTAACAACATCTTATTTAAGAAATTAGTATCTCTCATTCTCTATCTCCCATATTATGGTATGATAATCTATTTGCTACCTACCTTACTGTCAATCCTATTTTTCATACAAAAAACAAATATATTTGAATTGAATTTTCATTTTGTTTGAGAGAAAGTGGCCTCATAAGACTCTAAGATTCGCTACATCAATTCCTTGGATTTATTGGAAGACATCTTCACCAAGAACCTTCCTTCCTATTGGTTCATCTCCTGCATTCCAAGCTTGCAATTGCATAGTCACTAGTTAGCTTACGGGGCATGTTAGGACATCATAACAGTGAGGTTACCTTACATTTAAGCATTTGTATTCTATTAGAATTCATGTGTATAGTTTATTTGGAGGAAGGCTAATGTCCTGTATATTTAATCTTTTGGAGAGCTTGTTGAGAAAGAACTCTTTCGTGAAATATAATCAAGTTATATCATCCTCATAAAACCTTTATAGAATTATATGAGGGTTTTTTCCTCAACGGTATTAGTCTTAAACCATTAGATTATTTGTGGAGGTTAGAATAGCATTTTAAATAAAGAGGAAAAAATAATTGACATATGCCACATAGATTAATAGGCTTCCTCTTTTAGATTGCATCAATGGTTGTGGATTATCTGAGGCCATTTTGGTCATAACTTATTTTGGTACAGTGAAAGGAAGAACAAGGATACTATCATGAAGTGGTTGGACAGGGTATTGTCTAATGAAGAGTGGACTAACATTCAGCCAAACACCACTATTCACCATCACACCATGATTAGTTTTGATTATTTTTCTTTTCTAGTATTTTCTTATGACAATGTTTCTAATTTTATTAAATATACTAGGTTTGTAAATTTTTGGGAGGAATTACATGAGTTTTATGATATTGTTCAAAAGATTAAAGCTACAGAAATGAGAATGTTCAGTTAGATATGATATTGAGTTAGATATGTGGATATACTATGAAAGATAAGAATAGAATGAATATATTCGGGACAAGGTAGGAGCGACCTCCGTGGTGGATAAGATGAAGAAAGCAAAGCTGAGATGGGTTTGGCCATATGAATAAGAGAAGTGTAGATGCCCTAGTGAGGGATATGAGAGGTTGAAAATGGTGTACATTAGGAGAGGTAGAGGAAGTAAGAAAAAATACTGGGGAGAGCAGATGTAATAATCCTCATGGTTGTTTTTTAATTTCGACATATTTTAATTATTTTACTCCTCTTTGTAGTTGCATTATGGTAATTTTAGTTTGCGTGTGCGGGTGACATGGATCCTGAGATGGTTTTTTTAGTCAACAACCAACATCTTGGATCTAGAGGTGGTTGGATGGGAATTATGTGAATATTTTATTTTGAGAGGTTGGAAAATTCATATAGTTGACCAAAGTTAAGATTTGATGAAAATGAGCTCCAAATGGAATTTTGATAGATTTGTTAGGTCTGAAAGATGATTTTTGAGTTGGTTTGACCTTTTTTTTGCGTCCCAAAGCTTTCGTGTGGAGTTTTAGTCATTGGATGAAAATTTAAAAATTTCAAGGCAATAGCTGATCTTGATCAATATTTGGTCAAGATCTCCTTGAATCGGTGTTTTGTTGGTTCCAACAGGCATGGAATATCATTTTCAATCAAGTAGCATATATCGTTTATCTTCATGGAGTTTTAAATAAATTTTGAGGATTCATTAGAGAAATTTTTGGTTTTGGGTTGTTGCAGTTTTTTGATATATGATGCCTTCTTTGTGTTCACAAAGGGACATTACATTTGTGAAGGAGGATAGTTTCTTGCGCATCTACAACATAATGGTCATGTTTGTGAAGTTTTGGGTTTAGGTCCAGGTCGTGATCTCTTTTTTGTGTTCATGGCTAAAGGCTTGCATTTGCCAAGGTTTCGTGCTAGCCTCGCATTCGTGAAGAGCAATCATACCTGGACAGATTTTAAATTTCCTTTTTTGAACTTGGAATCCATAACTTGATTTTTGAAGCTTGTGAACTTATTTTTGGGCGATTCAAAAGGTGAATTTCAATATTTTTCCTTAGGTATGACTCTTTACTTGTATTTACATATTTCCTTATATTGGGTAAAACCTTTTGTCTGATTCAGTTCATCTATATTTCTACTTTTGAATTGGCTGAAAGAGTATTTTAATGTCACTTAGAAGAAGTACAGGGAAGTGTGCCTAAATCTTCTATAATAAGTAGTTGTGACTTGGTCTAGCTAGGATAGAGCCAATTTAATGTCACACCCCGAATCCCATTCGGGACGGACTGGCACCCGAAGCCGATGAGGCCCGAGAGAACCAATCTTTGCTCATGTCTATTAATATACATGTCACTCAATAAACAACACCATCACATAGAGGTATAAATGTCAATAGTGAAAGTTATGGCAACATGTGATATATGCATCTAAGAAACTTGGCCGTTAGAGCCATCCATCGAGTCAACATGGACATACATCTCTTACATTCCTCATCCCACATATGTCTACAAATCCTCTACAGATACATATACGTAGCCAAGCTAGAGTCGGGACAAGTCCCCACTTTATACAACATTTACAATACCAAAATCAGTGTACACTATGACTCGAAAAGCCCCAAACCAACTGGAGCTCACCAAAAATCTGCACATTACCCGCACTCTACCATGGAGGTCTACTAGTACCTGTGCCTGCAGCAAGTATGGTAAATCCCCCCCAAGGGGGTCAGTACGAAGAATGTACTGAGTATGTAAGGCCATATGAAACTGTATGACACATAAATACTTCAATGAACTCAAATATAAGTGAGTAATCAATATGGATAAATCACCATTCTGCATAAGTGGAACCATGTACCTTACATTCATTATGAATAACCCATCAATTTGTATGTTTGGAACTATGTACTTTACGTTCATTACTTTTTTTGCTTCTGTATTTACTCATCGTCACTTGTGCTATATCGTACCCGGGCCCCAACTAATCAGTGGGTCTTTACATAACATAACGTTATGTTGGGATTGGCTCGAGCTAGGCTTATGCCTCTAGAGCTACCAACCATAAATCAAAGCATCGAGTTCAGCTCGAGCTAGGTTATTACCTCCAGAGGTGCCACCCATAAATCAACTTATCAGGTTCGGCTCGAGCTAGGTTTTTTTTACCTTTAGAGCTACCCCCTGTCAGGTTTGGTTCGAGCTAGGCTTATACCTCTAGGACTGCCCCCTGATCCAATAATCTCGGGATTGGCTTGAGCTAGGCATTTTGCCCCCAAAGCTACCACCCATACTCAATCATTAACCACGTATATGCATTACTTTTGAGATTGATACCTTTACTTGTGATAGATTGGTACATTCACTTGTGAGAGATTGTTACATTCACCTGACATAATATTATTGGGAGCATTGGAACGATAGTCAATAAATAAGAGACATGTGTATAAACACTTTTGGAACTTTGGAACATAACATTATTGGGCCTTGGGAATATTAGTCAATGAACATGATACATGCAAATCACAATTGATTAATGAGTAGGAAACATGTGATAATAACAATTGGTAACCGGATATAGGATACCTTAGAACATTTCGGAATGGGGCAAATAATATGTCAATGTGACTACTATGTGCTGCAGAAGGATACAGATAGAATAACCTTACATACTTTGTCTTCCCAATATGAATATACAATCCAATATGTGAGTACAACAATTCCGCTCCTTCCTTACGTTTCAGTCTACATCACAAGTACATAACGAAACCAACATTAACCACAAGCTATATTCCAAGTGTATAAGACGACCATGAGTTACATGATTGACCTATAACATTATTTCACCCTTTATAATACCATTCATGGTCTTTTCATACCAACAATATCATAACATTCTATACATTGACCAAAACATCATAAATCAATAGCTTTTCACACCAAGTTCCTCCTTTACATGTTCTCATTAACACCACATCACAATGAATCCATCAATCACTCCAATAAACTTTATACCAAAATTTCACAATTTACTCATAGAGAAAAATAACAAGTTATGGACATAACCACACCATACATGTTGAGATATCATCCATACCATTCACTTTCATCAAAACATCAAGTTCTTTTTCAAGTTTAATTCACAAGAATGCACATCTTTTAGCAAAAAGCCAAAATGCACTATTCAACTCCTTGCAAACATAACCACCATGATATACATAATCTCTCATGTACATAATATATTAATTCATAAGAATAAACACTTACCCAAGCTTGTACAATGATGATCTTGCTCAAGGAGATGACTTAGGGTTTGAGAAAATGTCTCTTTTTGGTTTCTTGGAAAAGTCTAGAAATACATGTGCCTTCTCATGAATAAAATCTGATTTCTTTGCCCTTTTATAGCCCCTTTAACTCATCCTTAGCCACTTAAGTTAATAATTGACTTGTCAAAGCAAGAATGGGTCATTTGACCCATTGGTCCATGTCTTTTAATTCATTTTGGGCCTTTCTTTGAGCCCATTAACACATATTATCTTAGCCCACACAAAAAAATGTGTAATCCATCATATATCTCATGTTTAATTAATTCCATAATTGTCACGACAAAATTCACTTACGAGATTTCCGATCGTAGCCTCAATAGCAAAAATAGAAATTCTAGTCGCTCATGGCTTATTTGAACATAATTTGTTAAAATACTTGTGACGAAATATTAACCCCAACTCAGATGCTAAACGCGCTTAAGAATAGTCCTACTATGATGGATTAATGATACCATGACTCAAAGGTCTTATATACATCATAATAGTCGAAGTAAAATTTTGGCAAAAACCACCCCGGCACGCTGCTTGGCGCCGCCCTTTGCTGCTTGTGGAAACAAAAATTTGGGCCAGAGCAGCCTGGCACGCCCTCTGCACCTCCCCACGCCAAATTTTTTATTTTGGCTTTCCTTTGCGGATTTGGTTGTCTCTTTCAAGTCCCAACCTTTTGCCTACCTCTTAGCTTTAAGATTCTTTGCTTGGATGTTCCTTAAACCTCAATTTTTCAGCCCACAAATGCTCCACAAAGTCACAAATGCCACCCACTACAAAGGTCTAACCACATGTACTAGGCCCAATATCAAATATTTCATCAATGACACTACAAAATACATACTTATGGCTCTCGACACCTAAGTAAACATTGTTCAAAGTCATCAAGTAGGGTTGGGAAGGTACGGGGTGTTACATTCTTCCCCCCTTAGGAACATTCGTCCTCGAATGTTAGTAACATTGTCTCATTGTAACAACTTAAGTCGAAGTGGATCCTTCACACTATCATATACACACATACTACTTGTAAAGACTTACTTATGATGACTCCAATTCAGTATCTTGAACTTTTTCTTCCGTGTCCAACCATTACGAGTACTTTAGATTTCTTTCCCTTGTGATTTATTCTACGTGCTAATTTCTCCAATAGTGCCTTTACAGAAGCTAATTCTTTATTTCTCATTGCTTTCGCTTGTCGATCTAGAATAGTAAGCAGTACCTCTTCACATGTGAGATCTTCTGTAACTTATATATCACCACTGGGAGCAATACGAGATAATCTCCTATACACTTTCAAAGCAGCGAATATGACATACTGAATGAACTGTGAAAAGTTCTTGGACTAGTGCTAATAGACACGCAATTTTCCCAAATGTTTGGACTATTTCCCTTTCTTTTCGAATCCCATTATTTTTCTTCATTGGGGACACTGTCAAAAATACCTAATCACCTATGGCACATTTTAATTCCCTTCTTCTAATATCGGCATATGATTTATATCGACTTTGGGCTATTTGTAGCTGCTGTTATATCACCTTCACCCTTTCTATGGCTTGATGAACAAAACCTGACCCGAGTAAGGCAAATTTCATCAGCTGTAACCCATCCAATTGATGATCTATATTTTCTTTCACATAAAGCTTTGTAAGGTTCCTGTTGATACTTTTATTGTAAGCAATTTCAATAAACGATAGATGTTCATCCCAACTACCTTTAAAGTCAAATGTACAAACTCGTGGCATATCTTCAAATGTTGATATAATACGTTCTATTTGTCCATCCATCTGAGGATGGCAAGTCGTACTTATATCCACCCTGTGTACCCATTATTTACTGAAAAGACTCCCAATACTGTGCAATAAAGTGAGCTCTCCTATTTGATATAATAGGGAATGGAATCCCATGTAATCGTACTATCTCTGTTACACACAACTTTGCATAATTTTTAGCTGTATCGATGGTCCTAACTGGTAGGAAATATGCTGACTTGGTAAGCCAGTCAACTATTACCTATATGGAATCACCCTTCGCAGTGTACGAGGCAACCCTGTGGTTAAATCCATGTCATTCATGTTCCACTTCCAAACTGGAAGGGTAATACATTGCATAAAACATATAGATTTCTGATGCCATACTGTTAATTAGTGACCGCTTGGACATTGAGCTACAAGTTCTACAATGTGCTTTTCAGGTAACCTTACCAATACATCTCTGCTAAACCATGGTATATTTTGGTTGCTTCGGAATGAATAAAATACCGTGAATGATGTTCTTCTGTCATAATTCATTTCCTTAACTCATCTATACCCAGTACACACAATTTACATTGGCGTTAAAGTACTCCCCCTTGTGTTTGCTCAAATACATTTGTCGAACTTTGTTGTACATTTTTTTTTCAATTGAACTAAAAATATGACTTACATATTGCTTTTTCCTTCATCTCAGATACCAATGAAAATTTTGCCACATTTGACACTATAATTCTTTCACCTGAAATTTTATACAATTAGTGGTGCCATCTGTTACCAGCAATTATCACAACTGTTAACTTAAAATCATATGTGTGATAATTTCTCTTATGTGGACGTAATTGTCTTAAGGCATACGCTATCACATTGTCGTACTGCATGTATACACATCCCATACCAACTTCTAAAACATCGCAATACACTGCATACTCTTATGTGTCTTTGGGAGGTACTAGTATAGGTGTAGGAGTCAATTTATCTTTCAACTCTTGCAAACTTTTCTCACATACATCATTCCGCTAAAACTTAGTTACTTTGTGTGTTAGCTTTGTTAAGGGAAATGGCAGAAAGCATTTTTAACAATTCTTCTGTAACAACTGGCCAACTCAAGGAAGCTACAAATTTCCGTAGGCATCGTAAACCTTGGCCACTTCTTTTGTGTATATGAATCCTTATTCCTTCATTCTATACAATGTGTCCTAAGGACGATACAGATTATGACCAAACTTGTATTTAAAGAACTTACATATATCTTATGGACACGGAGAATCCGTAACACCTGTCACAAGTGATTAGCATGATCCTTTTGTGATCTTGAGTAATCTGGTATGGCACTTTAAACATTATCACGAATACGCTTAGCGATGGATTAAATGCCCTAATTATCAAACCCATCAACGTAGCTGGTGTATTTGTTAGCCCAAATGGCATAACTAAGAATTCATAACAACCATACCTCTATTTTGGGTATCTTTATTTTCTCTGACCTTTACTTGATGATCTCCTGACCTTAAGTCAATCTTTAGGAAGAATTTGGCACCCTATAACCGATCAAATAAATCATCAACTCCGTGGAGAAGACATGTATTCTTCATTGTCACCTTATTCGGTTGCCGATAGTAAACACATATTCTCAAGGTGCCCTTTTTTTTTGTGTACTATGAACACTGATGCACCCCAAGGGGTCGTACTAGGTCTTATGAATCCCTTTATAATATCAAAATTCCACTATTTCCAGCTCAATAATATCAATCAGTGTCTCATGACAACAAACAATTACTATGCACTTATGATATACTCTTTTAACTAAAATAGATTCATCACTGATGTATAAACTTCATGTGACATAACTAGTAATTTTGGTGTTCTTTTGAATTTCCAGCAATTAATGAAATAACATATTTTAATGTTGAATATGGGTTAATCAATATGTGTACGGTACCTGTAGCTACATCAGGAGAAGGCTCATTTTGTGGCCCGACATACCACACCAATAACAAACATTCGGCCCCAACTGACATTCACCTAGATTATAACTTTCGCAGCACTAACACGGCTAATGAAGAGACGTCGGTTGGTTCCTACTTTCTACGTTCTTATACTTGATACCACATTGCCCATGAATCCTGAATCTCACTTCTTTGCGCAAATCGATTGTCTCTAAACCCTTGGGATCGAGGTAGAAGATTTACTATAAACTAAGGAAATAATGGTCTAGGCGGTCTGTTAAACACTCGAGACCTAAATTTTCCTTAGGATGCCATGAACTGTCTCATAGGTCTAGCCCTCTTTGACTACCCTTCTTCAAATATTTATGTCCTTTTCTGTTGCCTCTGATCCTCCATTATCTGTGCAAAACTCCTGTATTCTGGCTATATCCATATCTTTTTTTTAAGACCGCAATTGTACAATCCATCTATCCACATACCAATGTACTATATCGGTCATAGGCAAAGATTTAGCACTTGGTCCGCAAGATCTTTTCGGACCTCATATGGGAGGTACTGATCAAGGAATGCCATTTTAAATTCCTCCCGACTAGTTGGAAGTTCATCAATACACCGTCACATGCATAACATCTAGAGCCCTTTTGATTTGGTCTATAAAGTCCTGTGGGTCTTCATTCAGATCCGACCCGGTGAACGTGGGAGGGTTTAATTTCAGAAAATCCTGTGTTCAACGACTAGTTGCCCTAGCCGCACCATCATCACTCGTCATTGGGCCAGCTCGCCCATGACAGTGTACAACAACTATCTGAGTCAACATATGCACTACATTTCTTAAATCCTATTCGATGGCATTTATAGGTGGTTCTGCGGATACTTCTCTACCTTTTGGCTAAGAGAAACCCGTATTGCAAATTCCATGTTAGCCCCACCTTGACTAGCTTGGTCAGGTGGTGTTTTACTCATTTCTTCTTCAGCAGGCATATCAACCTGCTTACCTTTGCCCTTATCTTGTCTGATAATCAGCATTTGACTATGCAAAAGAAAACCAGTGTCACCTACAACTTTGGCTCTATTGCACGATCTAGGAATGAAGAACAGAAACAACTCTTAAATGCTCGTAGCCTCCTACTTATAACAGAAACAACACATCCATAAGCAAGACTCTACTCAGACACGGCTTTGTAGACACCCTTAGGACGACCTGCTCTGATACCAATTTTGTCACACCCCGAATCCCATTCGAGACGGACTGGCACCCGAAGCCGATGAGGCCTGAGAGAACCAATCTTTGCTCATGTCTATTCATATACATGTCACTCAATAAATAACACCATCACATAGAGGTATAAAATGTCAATAGCGGAAGTTATGGAAACATGTGATATATGCATCTAAGAAACTTGGCCGTTAGAGCCATCCATCGAGTCAACATGGACATACATCTCTTACATTCCTCATCCCACATATGTCTATAAATCCTCTATAGATACATATACATAGCCAAGCTAGAGTCAGTACAAGTCCCCACTTTATACAACATTTACAATACCAAAATCAGTGTACACTATGACTCGGAAAGCCCCGAACCAACTGGAGCTCACCAAAAATTTTCACATTACCCGCACTCTACTGTGGAGGTCTACTAGTACCTGTGCCTGCAGCAAGTATGGTAAATCCCCCCCAAGGGGGTCAGTACGAAGAATGTACTGAGTATGTAAGGCCATATGAAACAGTATTGACACATAAATACTTCAATGAACTCAAATATAAGTGAGTAATCAATATAGATAAATCACCATTCTGCATAAGTGGAACCATGTACCTTACATTCATTATGAATAACCCATCAATTTGTATGTTTGGAACAATGTACTTTACATTCATTACTTTCTTTGCTTCTGTATTTACTCATCGTCACCTGTGCTATATCGTACCCGGGCCACAACTGATCAGTGGGTCTTTACATAACATAACGTTATGTTGGGATCCACTCGAGCTAGGCTTATACCTCTAGAGCTACCACCCATAAATCAAAGCGTCGGGTTCGGCTCGAGCCAGGTTATTACCTCTAGAGCTGCCACCCATAAATCAACTTATCAGGTTCGACTCGAGCTAGATATTTTTTAACTCTAGAGCTACCCCCTGTCAGGTTCGGTTCGAGCTAGGCTTATGCCTCTAGGACTGCCCCCTGATCCAATAATCTCGGGATTGGCTTGAGCTAGGCATTTCTCCCCCAAAGCTAAAACCCATACTCAATCATTAACCACGTATATGTATTATTTTATTCATTACTTTTGAGATTGACACCTTTACTTGTGAGAGATTGGTACATTCACTTGTGAGAGATTGTTACATTCACCTAACATAATATTATTGGGAGTATTGGAACGATAGTCAATAAATAAGAGACATGTGTATAAACACTTTTGGAACTTTGGAACATAACATTATTGGGCCTTGGGAGTATTAGTCAATAAAAATGAGACATGCGAATCACAATTGATCAATGAGTAGGAAAATATGATAATAACAATTGGTAACCGGATATAGGATACCTTAGAACATTTTGGAATGGGGCAAATAATATGTCAATGTGACTACTATGTGCTGCAGAAGGATACAGATAGAATAACCTTACATACCTTGTCTTCCCAATATGAATATAAAATCCAATATGTGAGTACAACAATTCCGCTCCTTCCTTACGTTTCACTCTACATCACAAGTACAAAACGAAACCAACATTAACCACAAGCTACATTCCAAGTGTATAAGACGACCATGAGTTACATGATTGACCTATAACATTATTTCACCCTTTATAATACCATTCATGGTCTTTTCATACCAATAATATCATAACATTCTATACATTGACCAAAACATCATAAACCAATAGCCTTTCACACCAATTTCCTCCTTTACATGTTCTTATTAACACCACATCACAATGAATCCATCAATCACTCCAATACATTTTATACCAAAATTCCACAATTTACTCATAGAGAAAAATAACAAGTTATGGACATAACCACACCATACATGTTGAGATATCATCCATACCATTCACTTTCATCAAAACATCAAGTCCTTTTTCAAGTTTAATTCACAAGAATGCACATCTTTTAGCAAAAAGCCAAAGTGCACTATTCAACACCTTGCCAACATAACCACCATGATATACATAATCTCTCATGTACATAATATATTAATTCATAAGAATAAACACTTACCCAAGATTGTAGAATGATGATCTTGCTCAAGGAGATGACTTAGGGTTTGAGAATTTGAGAGAAAATGTCTCTTTTTGGTTTCTTGGAAAAGTCTAGAAATACATGTGCCTTCTCATGAATAAAATCTAATTTCCTTGCCCTTTTATATCCCCTTTAACTCATCCTTACCCACTTAAGTCAATAATTGACTTGTCAAAGCAAGAATGGGTCATTTGACTCATTGGGCCATGTCTTTTAATTCATTTTGGGCCTTCCTTTGAGCCCATTAACACATATTATCTTAGCCCACACAAATCAATGTGTAATCTATCATATATCTCATGTTTAATTAATTCCATAATTGTCACGACAATATTCACTTACGAGATTCCCGAACGTAGCCTCAATTGCAAAAATAGAAATTCTAGTCGTTCATCGCTTATTTGAACATAATTTGTTAAAATACTTGTGACGAAGAATTAACCCCAACTCGGATGCTAAACGAGCTTAATAATATTCGTACTATGATGGAGTAATTATACCATGACTCAAAGGTCTTATATACATCATAATAGTCGAAGAAAAATTTTGGCAAAAACCACCCCGGTACGCCGCTTGGTGCGCCCCTTTGCTGCCTGTGGAAACAAAAATTTGGGCCAGAGCAGCCTGGTACGACCTCTGCAGCGCCCCATGCCAAATTTTTGATTTTGGCTTTCCTTTGCGGATTTGGTTGGATCTTTCAAGTCCCAACCTTTTGCTTACCTCTTAGGTTTAAGATTCTTTGCTTGGATGTCCCTTGAACCTCAATTTTTCACCCCACAAATGCTCCACAAAGTCATAAACGCCACCTACTACAAAGGTCTAACCACATGTACTAGGCCCAATATCAATATTTCATCAATGACACTACAAAATACATACTTATGGCTCTCGACACCTAAGTAAAAATTGTTCAAAGTCTTCAAGTAGGGTCGGGAAGGTACGGGGTGTTACAGTTAAAAAGACTTTCTTTTATTCTAGGTTTTCACAAAGCAGTATTAGGGTATGATAATGCCTTTCTCATAAATATAATCAAGTCTTTGGTTTAGATCAATAAATGCTCAAGCCGGGCCCAATGAAAGAATTGAATGGCTTTCTCTTGTCTCCTCATGGATTCAACTATTAGGTTCATGGGTTTGTGGTCCATGTCTAAAACAACTCTTTTCATTTGCGAATGTTTAAGAAGTCATCTCCTAATTTGTTGATCTATTGAGCTAAGACATATTTCACCTTTAAATTGTGATTTTAAATTGGGACATTTGAGGATTTTGGGGCTAAAGGTATGAAAACACATTTTGATGATTTGAAGGTCAATTTAAGCCCAGTCCATTGAATGTTGTTGTTTTCATTTGGCCCTTGCGACTTAATGTGGTAATGTCCTTGAATAAAAATTTCTCTTACGCTTATGATGGTGTCTCTTAAGATGGATAATGTCCTTAGATTGAGTTGCATACTTGTTTTTAGTTTTATACTTGATGTTGTAGCATGAGCAGCCATGAATCACCTATACTTGAGTTGTTTATCTGCTAAAGATGCTTGTTCTATGTTTTTCCAATGATCCCAAATGAGGGAAGTCATTGTAATTATGAATCTGATGTGTGCATAGTTTGTCATCATAAAAATGGAGAAATTTTTAGGAAGCTTATGTTTATTTTGAGGATTGAAAAATCGCTTAAGTGAACTAGGTTCACTTAATGTGTAATCAAGTTCATATACTTACAGGTGAACCAGGTCTCCCTAGATGCAAATAGTATGTGTCACGTCATTTATGGAAAGAAAAAATATGGAAATCTTTTGAAACTATCACTTGTATTCTGCAAAGGAAAGACTCATGAAGAGGTCGTCCGAAATAAAATCGTCTTATTGGGATTTATTTTCCTTACCCAAAAAATTCAGGTTGAAAAGCATAATTGATCCCCGCCTCCTTCATGATACAAAAGGATAATGATGAAATGTGAACAGACAACTATTGCATTACGTTTAAGGAACTTTCTCTCTTTTGAACACTGTCTTATTGGGATTTGTTTTACTTACCCGAATAATTCTAGGTTGCAAAAAACATAATTGATCCCCGCCTCCTTCATGATACAAAAGGATAATGATGAAACGTGAAAATAACTATTGCATTACATTCAAGGAACTTTCTCTCCAATAATAGTCACAACAACACAAGGCAGAAGATTTATAAAATCAAGCTTCATCAACCCAAGAAATGGTTTACCAGTGTTTAGTTAGTTAAGATTGAGTCTGTAATTTATTGCTTTTGAGTTGTAATATTCTCCCCCTATGTGCAGTCATGTTTAGTTGAGATAGTCAATTTGGTTGTGTTCTTCGAAGACTAGAGTGTTTAGTCTTTGAAGTACTATACAGTTGGAGTAAACCGTAAAAGTTGAAGTATTAAAGTTAGTTCCTTAGATTATTAAGTTGTAATCTGAAACCTCTCGTTCAATTTAGTAAAGTTTGCTGGAAATTCTACTCATCATAGATCATGATTTTTACTCCCTTGTGCAAAGAAATTTTTCACGATAAATTCTCATGTCACTGTTGTTGTTATTGTTTCCATTGCTCTCTAGTTTAGTGAACTTGGTTCACTAATTAAGTCAGTTACGAACTTATAAATTGCAAGTAGTTGAAGGGTGATACGTTTATTCAATATAATTAAGAAGTTTCTAAGTTCAAAATATTATATGTACCATGTGATGTACCGCACACTTTGTTTTTCATTAGTAAAGCCATCAAAAACTATAAAATTGAAAAATGAAATTAATGATAAAATACAATGTTTAAACATGTTGTATTATCTTTATCAAAGATGTGTATGTACCAGTAACTAAGATTAGGATTCCCATTACTATCAACCCTATTATGATCAACTCAAATCCAAACTTCTAGAAAGTGTCTGAAATCTTCAAGTAGCACAAACATGGTAGCAAAACTGAAGTTGTGACGCTGAGAAATGCACCAACTAGTGACATGAGATAAGAAAAGAAGGGAAAGGTTATCTGAAATCCAGGACAAGGGTTATTAGTGCGACACTCGGAGTCCGAGAGGAGAAGAGTGAAATTTGTATAATAAAGGTCGAGAGACAGTTAGATGAACCTAACTTGTTAGATTTTGTATGCAGCACAACGGGGCAATCTTGTTAAGCACAAGTAACCGGTGGAGTTAAGGAATCATTGGGGATCACGGTCCTAGTGAATTTCTCTTATTGATTACAAACTCAATACAACCAATATTCGTCATTATTACTATTCATTAGCAAAACCCCCCAGTTTTAGTTACTTTCCAATTATTCCATCTGGTAGTCTACTCATTCTTCGACCTATTCCCTGTGGGATCGACCCCAACCTAGTTGGGTTCTATATTTGATTCAGCGACCGCATTGTACTTTTTCGGAGGTATACTTTGGGCGACATCAAATTTTGGCGCCGTTGTCGGGGAATACGGTTATGAAGTCAAACATTACTGGTTGGAGTTGATTGGGTGTGTTCTTACATACTTTTTAGGGCATACGCCGGTGTATGCCAAATACCAGGAGTCAAGGCAATCCCCTGATTCCACTTGATCTTGAAATCGAAAGGACTTTGAGAGCTAATCAGAAAATGGTGAATACTGAAGGAGTCCAGAACCCCGCAACTGCGGGAGATATTCACAACCAGCCAATTCATCTGGCTGGTCAGGAAACAGCGGAACAAACTATGGCTCGATTAACACGACAAGAGCATGCTAGACAAGCTGCTCTTAGACAGGCAGAAAGAGATAATCGAGCTATGCAGGAAGCAGCTCAGTGTCTGGATGATGCTGAAGAACGACAAAGACGACTGAGAGAACAACCGAGACCACATGTGCCTGTTTATGATGATCCTGAAGAAGAATATGTGGCATATTTTGAGCCAATAGAGAATGGTGTCATTATTCCACTAGAGTTACCTCCGGGCACTAAGTTTGACATTACTAGTGCCATGATCCATCTGCTAAACTTGAAGGGTGTGTTTGGGGGTCTTCCTACTGATGATCCAAACATGCATGTAATGAATTTTGTGGGGGTCTGCACGTCGTACAATTTGCCTGGAGTTGACCAAGAGGCGATTCGGTTGAGGTTGTTCCCATTCTCTCTTATAGGAGAAGCCACTTTGTGGTTGGCTGAGCTGCCACAAGGTTCTATCACTACTTGGCAGGAATTGAGAAATCAATTTTTGGAAAGATTTTTCCCACCGTCCAAGATACAGCAGTTGAAAGACAAGATCTACAATTTCAGATAGCTTCATTCGAAAGCACTCTATGAGACTTGGCTGAGGCTTAAAAAGAAGCTGCAGAATGTGCCAAATCACAGGATGAGTGGCAGGAATTTACTTGAAATCTTCTACAAAGCTTTGAATGTCAACACAAAGAGGGTAGTGGATACTATCACTTGTGGTGCATTCATGAGCTTGAGATGGGACCAAGCGTCTGAGATATTAGATCTTGTCACTAAGACCAACCGAGGATGGCATACTCGATAGGCATACATGTCGGTTGGAACATATGCAATTGGAGCTTCAGCAGCTCAAAGGGCTTTGGATGATTCTATGGCGCAAGAGGTTGCTCAGTTGAGGACAGAGATTGGTCTTCTGGCCAAACAGATAGCTGCTAGAGATACGAAAAAGGTGCATGCTGTTGGTGCACAAAGAAAATCAGCTAGACATGATGATAGTGAGTCAGATGAAGAGGCGAAATATCTAGATCATGAAGCGACAGGTTTTCGAGCCAAGGGCCAAGGGTCTAATCAAGACTCTTGGAACTCAAGGCAAGGGAATCAAGGTCGGAACTATTATGGAGATAGCTACAACAAATCGGGATATAGAGATCGAAAATGGGACCGTGATGGTGATTGGAGGCGGAAGGATGATAATCGAGAAAAGAATGACATATATGTACCACCTGGAAGGCGTGATGAGGAGTCTGGAAATTCAAGAATGGAGGCACTCCTAAATAAATTGGTCAAAGGAGCCGAAAGCCAGGAAAATTGTTTGAAAGAGATTAGGACTGACATTTCGAGCATAAGTTAGAAAGTGGAGTCCCATTCAACTGCCATTAAATAGTTGGAGCAACAGTTTGGACAGATTTCATTGGCACTGAATCAACGTCAGCCAGACACCCTTCCAAGTAATACCATCCAAAATCCTAAAAATGATAGTCATTGCCTCGCCATCACTACTAGAAGCGGGAAGTGCACGACAGATCCACCTATGCCTGCTGACAGTAGTGTGCCTAATGATCCAGTGGTTATCAATGTTGAAGCTGAGTTAGAGTCGGATAATGAAAAGGGTGACATGGTTCCAAATCAGCATGATGATAGTGACAATGCAAAATCTGAAAAAAGGAAGGAGAAAGATGTACCAAACATGATCAAAACTATCCCACGACCTCCTCCTCCCTATCCTCAAAGGTTGAAGAAGAAGGCGGAGGAAGGAAAGTATCAGAAGTTCATCACCATGTTGAAGGAGCTGTCAGTTAACATCTCTCTTGTAGAGGCATTGGAGCAGATGCCAGGTTATGCCAAGTTCATGAAATACTTGGTGACAAAGAAGAGAATGGTCAGCTTTGAGCCAGCAGATAACATTCATCATTGTAGTGCAGTTTCTTCATGGTCCTTAGTTGAAAAGAAGGAGGATCTAGGAGCTTTCACAATCCCGTGTACTATTGGGTCCTACGATTTTGCTAAAGCACTGTGTGATTTGGGTGCTAGCATTAACCTAATGCCATTAGCCGTGTTCAAGCAATTGGGGTTGGGAGCACCAAAACCAACCTCCATGAGACTTCTCATGGCTGATAGAACTGTGAAAAAACTGGTTGGCATTCTGTACGATGTTTTGGTGAAGGTGGCCTCTTTCATATTTTCGGCTGATTTTGTGATTCTCGATTGTGAAGTTGACTTTGAGGTTCCCATCATACTGGGAAGACCATTCCTTACCACGGGTCGTGCATTGGTTGATATGGAAATCAGGCAGCTGAAATTTAGATTGAATGATGAACAGGTTACTTTCAATGTCTGTCGGTCAATGAAGCAGCCAAGATATAAATAGGTGATTTCAGTGATAGATGCTATTGATGATAGTGAGGTTGCTGTTTCCATTGAAGAAAGGTTGGGTGTAGAGCCTTTGGTTGCCGTGATCATGAATTTTAAAGATGATAGTATAGAAGACTATGATGAGATGGTGGGTGCACTAGCTGGTAAAAGAGCGTACACTTATGCACCCAAGAAATTGGATCTTGATTTGAAGAATAGGGTGACTCCACCAGCTCGTCCATCTATTGAAGAGCCTCCAGTGTTAGAGCTTAAGGCTCTTATGGCCCACCTTCGCTACACTTTCTTGGGAGCCAACAATACCTTGCCAGTGATTATTTCTGCTAAGTTGATGGATTGGAAAGTAGAGGCTTTGGTTTCAGTGTTGAAAAGATTTAAGAAGGCCATCGGTTGGTCCATTGCTGATATCATAGGTATTCCACCCGGTATTTGCACGCATAAGATCCAGCTTGTTCCTGAGTGCATACCCAGCATTGAGCACCAGCATCGTCTGAACCCACCTATGCAAGAAGTTTTGAAGAAAGAGATTATCAAGTGGTTGGATGCAGGAGTGGTTTACCCCATTACGGATAGCAAGTGGGTGAGCCCGATTCAGTGTGTGCCGAAAAAGGGAGGAATCACAGTGGTTCCAAACGACAAAAATGAGTTGATTCTAATGAGGCCAATGACTGGGTGGAGATTTTGCATGGACTATCAAAAGCTGAATTCGTGGACTGAAAAGGATCATTTTCCTATGCCTTTCATGGACCAGATGTTAGACCGTTTTACTGGTAGAGGATGGTATTGTATTCTTGATGGCTATTCGGGGTATAATCAGATTTTTATTGCCACCGAAGACCAAGAGAAGACCACTTTCACTTGTCCATATGAGACGTTCGCATTCAAGAGGATGCCTTTCGGTTTGTGTAATGCATCGGCCACCTTTCAACGCTATATGATGTCTATTTTCTCTGACATGGTGGAAGACACAATCGAGGTTTTTATGGATGATTTCTCTGTTGTGGGTGACTCATTCGAGGGCTGTTTGGCACTCCTTGCTAATGTTCTACAAAGATGTGAGGAGTGCAACCTAGTGCTGAATTGGGAAAAATGTCACTTTATAGTCAATGAAGGTATTGTCTTGGGGCATCAGATTTTGTAGAACGACATTGAGGTGGATAAGGCAAAAATCAAAGTAATTGAGAAGCTTCCCCCACCTATCTCTGTAAAAGGTATTCAGAGTTTTCTAGGTCATGCTGGTTTTTATAGAAGGTTCATCAAGGACTTCTCCAAGATTGCTCATCCCTTGTGCAAACTTTTAGAGAAAGAGATGAAGTTTGTGTTTGATGAAGCATATCTTAAAGCGTTTGAGTGTCTTAAAGAGAAGTTGGTGTCAGCCCCTATTATTGTGTCACCAGATTGGACTAAACCTTTTGAGGTTATGTGCGATGCTAGTGGAGTGGCTTTGGGTGCAGTACTTGGCCAAAGACGTGAGAAGATATTACATCCGATCTACTACGCTAGCAAAGTACTTAACCTAGCTCAAAAGAATTACACAGTGACTGAGCAAGAGTTGTTGGCCGTCGTATTCGCTTTTGAGAAATTCAGATCTTATTTGATTGGTACGAAGGTGATTGTGCATACAGATCATGCAGCTCTTCAGTATCTTATGTCGAAAAAGGATGCTAAGCCAAGACTGATTCGGTGGGTACGTCTGTTGCAAGAATTTGACTTTGAAGTCAAGGATCATAAGGGGACAAAAGATCAAGTGGCTGACCATCTTTCACGCCTTGAGGAGGAGGCCATGCTGAAATTGAAGGACCGTCTTGAGATTGATGATACTTTTTCGGATGAACAAGTACTGGCAGTATCTCTAGACTTGATCCCATGGTTTGCTGATTTTGCCAATTTTTTGGCAAGTGATCTAGTACCGGAAGATATGACATATCAGCAGAGAAAGAGATTCATGCATGAGATAAGAAAGTTCTTCTGGGATAAGCCGTATTTGTTTAGGGTGTGTGCTGATGGCATAATTCAAAGATGTGTCCCAGATTCCAAAATGATAAGTATTCTGGAAGCGTGTCACTCATATCCAGTTGGGGGTCATCATGGAGGTGCACGGATCGCCCATAAAATCTTGCTATGTGGTACTACTTGCCCAGTATTTACAAAGATGCTCATAACTATGCCAGCGCTTGTGACTGATGTCAAAGGTAAGGTAATATTTCACGCAGACAAGAACTTCCCATGACAACCATACTTGAGCTTGAATTGTTCGATGTGTGAGGAGTTGACTTTATGGGTCCTTTTGTGAGCTCGCATGGAATGAAGTACATCTTGGTGGCTGTAGACTATGTGTCTAAGTGGGTGGAGGCAATTACGCTTCCTAATAACGAAGGGAGAAGTGTCACACCATTCTTGAAAAAGAACATATTCTCACATTTTGGGACACCCCGAGTTATTATTAGTGATGGAGGATCCCACTTTTGCAACCATTTGTTCAAAGCCTTACTTGAAAAATATGGTGTCAAACATAAGGTGGAAACACCTTACCATCCTCAGACTAGCGGGCAGGTGGAGGTGTCAAATCGTGAAATCAAGTCTATCTTGGCGAAAACAGTTAATGCAAATAGGACTGATTGGGCTCGACGACTGGATGATGCGTTATGGGCATATCAGACGGCTTTCAAAACACCAATTGGTGCATCATCATATCAGTTGGTATTTGGGTAGTCTTGCCATTTGCCCATTGAACTAGAACATAAAGCTTTGTGGGCATAGAAAAGGGTGAATTTAGACTGGAGCGAAGCGGCCCAATTGCGACTTGAGCAGATGAATGAGATGGATGAATTTCGTCTCCGGGCTTATGAAAGTTCAGCATTGTATAAGGAGAAGATAAAATTGTACCATGATCGTCTGATTGAGAACCGCGAATTTCACCCGGGCGACTCGATTTTATTGTATAATTCTAAGCTTCGCCTGTTTGCTGGAAAGCTAAAATCCAAATGGTCTGGCCCATTCACTATCATTCGGGTATTCTCACATGGTCCTATTGAGTTAAAAGGAGCAGATAATGTCCTATTCAAAGTCAATGGACAGCATGTTAAGCATTATGTAGGAGTTTCGGAAGAGATAAGGACGATTGAAGAACTTGAACTTAATGAAGTCTGAGTAGTCAAGTTAGCCATGTCGTGCCACGACGTTAAATCAGGGACTTCATGGAAGGCAACCCATGGGCTTGTTGGGGAATTCTGAGTATCCAAGTTAGCCATGTCGTGCCGCGACATTAAATCAAGCGCTGATTGAGAGGCAACCCAAGACTTGTTATGTGAAGATCGGATTATTGAGGAACAGTTAGATGAAAATCACAAAATTTACCTGACTGGGTGAAATCTCTTCCACGACATGACTCATGTCACGTGATAGTATACCACGCCACATGACTAATATCGTGGAAATTAGAGTCAGGATTCAGCTTTCAGTATCCTAGTTACGACAGTAACCTACGTGACATAAGTCCAACCCACGTCACGTGAGTGGTTCCGTGGAAATCAGGTGAAATTTTTAGAATCCAGAATCCTAGTTATGCCAGGTCCCACGTGACGTGAGTCCAACCCACTTCACGTGGGTGGTTCCGTGAAAAGTAAAAACTTCAGCAACCCAAATCCGACCCGACCCGATCCAAATTTTCTCAAAATAAATCCGAATCTTTTCTTCCTTACCCGATATATAGTCTGATCCATGTTCTTCTTTTCCCACTTTCAAATCCTTAAACTAAAACCCTAAAATTACAATTTTCTCTTCATCTTCCTACTAAATCTAAATCCCCTCCTTCTCAAACTCACAAAATCCAAACCCTTCCCTAACAAACTCACAAAATCCGACCCCCATTACCAAACCCATTCAAAAGTTCGAACCCCAAGTCCAAAAATCCAAATCAAATATACCAAACCCAACCCAAATCCAACCCAAATACCTAAAAATTCGATCCAAACCCATTGCCATGCCTCCAAAATCCAACCCCAAGAGTGACCACCTTGATGCCTCATCCCGAATTCGAACCAAAAATCCAAATTTACCGACCCATCTGGGGGATGAACCCACTGCATTGGAACAAAGTGGTTATGTGGAGGAATTTGATATTAGCATGGATGATACTACTTTGATTCCTCAGGCTACGAGGTTACAGACACACACCCGAGCAGCTGCCCGGGCAGCACGTCAGCAGACCCCACCACCTGTTGCGCCAGTCATTCCGGCTGAGTCTTCTTAGTAAGCCCCCCAGTCTGAAGAGGGGGAGGATGGTTCTGCGTCAGGCTCGGCTGATGATGCTACGGGTCAGGGTACGTCTGCAGCAGAGGCTACGGCTTCTAGTTTAGGTTCTGGTGCCTAGAGTGCTCCGACTCCCGCGCAGAGTACTGAGATTCAGCATTGGTGTGTGTAGGGCATGCGTGCCTTTTATGATAGAGACACTGAATTGACTGAGAAAGGGGTGTGTCGGAGGATCATAATGGAGGAGCCACGGTATCGGTTGGATGAGTTGAGGACTTTGACTGATATATGGCCTGTTTTTGAGAGATATGGGTTAGGTTGGATGGAACAACCTTCTAGTCGATATAGCTCGGAGTTAGTCCTAGAGTTTTATGCCTCGTATGCTGCGTCAGTGGATTTGGGCACTCCTGTTGGGCAGGAATTTATATCGTAGCCATTTTTGACCCATGTCATGGTTTGTGGTACCCGTGTGGATATTTTAGAGCAGACCATTCACCGCTTCTTATTTGGGGCTGACCGTCCACTTCCTGCGTCGACTGCTGAATATGATCATAGGATGGACACTGTCAGAGATAGGGTGAAGATGAGATATGCGGAGCAAAAGTTGGAGTTGCTTAAATGGATTGCAGGGTACTTAACCGAAGATGGTGTGGCGGCTTTTTGGGTAACTGGGAAGCTGGACATCAAAAAGTCCACGCTTTATTTTGCTGGTAAGTTCTGGTGGTCTGTGGTTCGGCATTGGTTGGGTCCAACCAATGCTGACAATTCACTCACGTTGGAGCGAGCAGTAGTGGTGGCTAGCATCTTAGCTGATTATGATATTCCTTTTGCTAGATACATAGTCCGGGAGATTCACGAGCGGGCGTTCAGAGATCACACGAGTATCCCCTTTCCATGCTTGATCTAGGGGTTGTGTGATAGGGCAGGGGTGGCCAGGATACCTGCCCTAGACCATTATATCGAGGTGACCCGTATTGCAGACATTGCACTGATGTAGCAGAGGGGTTCGCACCTCGTGCTTCTACGAGAGTCACAGACGTCTGAGTCGGTGGGTGCTGCCCTGGATGAGCCTAGTAGGGTACCTATGCAGCCTGAGGGCGCTGGCCCTATTGATGATGGGGGACCCAGTACTAGTACCCCACCGACTCCTGCTGGGATGGTTTCAGTATCATGAAACTTTCTGCAGTAGCTGGTTGACAGGCAGACGGAGATATTTTAGAGTCAGACTCACACTGAGACACAGATGGCAAGTTGGTATCCCAGCTTAAGCCTTGGGTTCGATCTACAGTAGAGTCTGTGGAGACTAGGGTAGAGGCTCAGATGAATGCAGCTATGGACTAGTTTATACGGGGCTTGCATGGGCGGATTGATAGTTTTGAGGAACGTATGGCCTCTCGATTGAGTGCTTCACCGAGCCCTGATATGGACGGCTTGACCCAGGAGGTTGCTGCATTGAGAGAGGAGGTTCGGGCACTGGCGTCGACTAGCACGCCCATTATACCACCTATGCCTATCCCGACCTCCGTACGACCAGCATTTGAGGTTGGTCTGTTTGCTGATGAGGAGCCGCAGATGGATAGAGGCAAAAGACCCCGCAGTCCGGCGAATGGGGGTGCTAGTAATGAGGAGTTCGATAGTGATCTGAGGAGGGTTGTTAAAGCCTCCCAGGTAGAGTACCACACGAGCCAGATTGAGGCAGAGCAGAGGGCGCGTGGTGTATCTGCCAGTCAGGCTATCCCCTCACCGAACGCGACTACTGCACAGTCTGATGATCCCGCTACTGGCGGGCCCACTTCTGGCGCTTAGAGCGCCACAGGTATGTCTTCACTCCCTTATTTTTGATTTGATATCGGTGCATTGAGGGCATTAAACCATGTTTAGTTGGGGGTGGGTGTGTACCACCACTTGGGGTTTTTTGTTGTCGTGTTTCTTTTCCCCCGAGTGTGCTATCATAGTAGAACCGGCATGTTTAGCCTGTTATTGATGATGGTTTTATGTTTCTTGCTATATTAGGAGAAAAATGGGGAACTTTAGTGCAGTCCAGTTTTGAAAGATTTGTTTTATGTGTTTTGACCGCTAAGGATACCCCTCCTGAAATTATGGTTTTTGAATTGTGTAAATGGCATGCTTTGTATGTGACTGCTGTTGGATCTTGTTATAGCACTAGAATTATAGGCAAATAACTGTAGCTAGGACTGCATGAACGGATAGGTAGTAGTTGGTAATACAACCCTGTGCTATGTATGTGTGAGGTCACTACTTAGTTAGCTGTGTGTGTGCGATCCAAAACTTGGCCGGTTAGTCTTTCCTAAGTTAAAGGATAGGGATTAGGAAAGGATCATAGGCCGTTTTTGAATAAAGTCCACTTTTAGCCTAAATGCCAAACCAAAGGAAGAAGTATCCCTTGATCCCAACTTTGAGCTATAATTGTCCTATTTCTTTCATTTAGCCTATTCACCTTCCTATTTTAATCACAATGAACCTGTCTTGGCCCTGGTCCCTCCTTGGACACTGTGTACCTCAGCTCAGGCAAATCACCTAAGTTGAGGGTTGCTATTATAGGGGTGCGTAGATTGAGTTGGGTATGAAGAAGGGTTAATAAAAGAAAAAAGAGAAAACAGATTTGGGTGTGAAAAGGAAAAGAAAAAAAAAGAGAAAAGAAAAATAAAAAAATATATATGTGTTTAAAAGTTTGAGAAGAAAAATCACACCCAAAATCTGAAAATAAAAGAAGGGAGAATAAAAATAAAAAAAATAAAAATGGAAAAAAGTTGGAAGTTGGAGCCAAAAAGTGTGTAGTGTCAAGGAGGGTTGAGTCACTATACCCATATGCACCATACCCATCCCTAAGCCTACATTACAAGCCGAGTAAAGTCCTATAGTGATCCTAGTCCGACTGTCTGGAAACAAAGGCGTAGAAAATAAGGGCAAGCCTATGGTATTTAATGCACACGGTCTTAACTTCTTTATGAGCGTGAGTGTTTTGACCTCGTCCCTATGTTGATATCCATTAGTATAATTAGTATACTGAGAGTGAATGGGACTTGTTTGATTGTGAGGACACATGGGTTGCATAATTAGCTGCTAGTTGTTCGGGAAATGTCAATTGCATATACGCTTAGTTGTTTGTGCGTAAATTGGTGCCATCACTTGATCCCTGCTGTGTCATGATCCTATGCTGCTTACATACACACTTTGGTTTTACTTTGAAAATAGGAGGGGTAGAAAAGATTTTGTGTCAAAAGCAACAAGTAGACCGCCATAAGTCCCACAGGTTTCTCTTGGTTGAGCATTGTGTTTGTGTATTTTTATTTTGTTTGCCTGAGGACATGCAAACATTCTAAGTTGAGGGTGTTGATGTGCCATGGTTATATGGCACTTTGGATGCTTAAAACAAGGAAAATATGCAATAACTTAGATGGGTTTTGTTGGTATGATGTGGTTTCTGTCCTACTTTGCAGGAAAACAGGTTTTAAAGGCAAAATGATCAAAAGACAAAGAATCAAGCCCGAAGACGAAGCGTCTGAAGAGGAAAGAATGGATTTGCACCTGAGTGTGACCCACGACATCACTCACGAGCCGTTATTACCACTCACGAGTCGTGAGTTGCTATCGTGAATCAATTTCCAGAAGGTCTAACATGTTGCCTGAGTCTCACGACAGGACTCACGCCACGTGAGTCCACCTACGTGGAGTGACTTGCTGGGGTGAATCCACTTCAAAAATACAAGAAAAGGCCTGCTTTCCATGATACATGTCACATGTTGTGACTTGGTTCCGCGACACCAAGTCACGACACCGTGAAAAATGCCAACTCTGTTCTCCTATTTTGTTTTGGATAGGACTAGTTTTGTATCTATAAGTACCCCTATGTAGTCCTAAGTGTGGGAGTTGGACAATTTACTACTTTGAGAGTTATTTCATACTGTTTCAGACATATATTTGGTTTTGTATTCACAAACCGTAATTTGAGTTTTATTGATAGTTGAAATTTTGGTTTTTCTTTATTCTTGTGAGATCATAATTATGTTTTCATCTTTGGAGTATTCTTGTGTTCTTGCAATCATGAGCAGCTAAACCCATCAACTAGGGTTGTGTGAACCATGAGGAATTAACGAAACCGGTTAAGTGCAAAGCAACTTTGTACTGCTGTGTATGCATGTATTGTTGTTTCCTTCGTTGTGATTGCTTTTCTAATGGTTGCAAACGTTAGAAACTCGCCTGTATTCTAGACTTGCTAGAGAGAGAGGTAGAGATTGGGAAAAGGAGATAACGACAGAGATTTGAAGCTATCAACCTTCATCTAATAACCGGAGCCTTAGCGGGAAAGGTTATCTGAAATCCTAACAAGTGGCCTATTGATTTTTTGACCAACACCCAACGAGCGTAAACAAAATTTTAATGTGAAATTGGGTAAAAGATTCAAGTCTTCAAAGTAGCGAGATAGAGTTGGTCTCATTGATTCCTTACATTTTCCCGACATGCTTCATCAAAATCTTGATGTGAAGTTGGAATGAAGGTTCAAATCCTCAAAATGGAGAGTTAAATGGTAAGGTTGCTTGTATCGTGCTGCGATGTTAAATCAAGCATTGAATGGGAGGTAACCCATCGTTCCCAAAAATTTAGCATTTACTTTTGAAAATTTAATTCTTAGAATATCTTAAGGTTTTATTTGTGACTAATCTACAAAATTTTAGAGTTTTTGGAATTGATTTGAACAGTTTTGGATACACAAACTTGATGGGAATGAAATAGGAGCCTAGTCTGAGGAGGCTCCTAGTATTCCAACTAATACACTATTACAGGCCACTCTTATGTAGATCCTCTCGCCTACCACGCTTCAGGGAGCCAACTACCTCCTTCTCTACTTTATTTTTCTTGCATTGGGGACAATGCAACATCTTTAGTTGAGGGTGGGATACCTTAGTTTTTATTTGGGTACGTACTATTGATATATTTTAATATATTTGTGCCCTTGTCGGGCTTTATTATCTTTTCGTGTGCCCTTACCAGGTGTTGTTGTAGATTGTTATGCCCTTTTTGGTCTTTTCTTTATGTTATGGATATCTTAGCCCTTGTTGGACTTGATATTTATGGTTATGGATGTTGTGCACTCTTATCAGGTTGAGCTTAATTTTGATTTTGTTGCATTAGTCATTTTGCTTGTTTTCATTTGTAGCTTAGTTTCTTTATCGTGTTAGGTTTTTGTTATTTTTCTTGTGATAGTTGTTTTAGGCAAATTTTTCCCAATGATAGAACAAGTGACGACATTCTTAAGAAAAAATCATCGTGCTTGAGTGTTAGTGTCGATTGTGCAGGGGAAGTCTGAGTACCCGTAACCAAGATGGATTGGGATCGTGAGTGTTGCAATGGTGAAGTCTGAGTAGCCATTGAATTATTGCCCCTTGTTGGAGTCAAAACGTGGAATTGTGGCTTGTTTGGTACTAATCGAGTTTGTCTTACATTGTGAAATATTGAAATGAACATACCCCTCCAAAAATTTTGTGAAAACAAGTACATGGAAGTGAATGATGTTTGTAACAATACTTTGACTCTTTTTGTGACTCCGTACTCATTAGGTGGCGATATATGGAAAATGTGTAATGACCCTCCAGGTTATTTTCTCAATTTTCATGCAGTTTGGCATTTCGAGCATTACCACAATGACTAAAGGTCCTTTATGACTTGTTGGAACTGTCGGTTCAGTTATCAAACAGTTCGATTGGATTTTAGGCTCATTTTCCTGTTTTAGAACTTTCGTCGTTAAGTAATTGGTCTCGGACAAAAAATCCTAGTAAATGACATCGGATGAGAATTCCAACTACGCCATCAACTCTGGAACATTGATTTTAGGCTAGGGGACCCTTAGTTCAGGTCCCAAGTTTTCCAGAGTCATTTTGGGCTATCGATTGGAAATTGGTTAAAATGGAACTATAGGTGAGGGACCCCCATTTAGTCGAAATGATCTCAGATAAAAGTTTTATAGTTCTGTTGAGTCTGCAATGTCGAATTTGGTATGGTAGAATATTTTATTTTTGCGCATAGGGTTTTGAACTAATCTCGAGCACCCGGTCGGAGTCCATTTTGAACTTAACTAAAATCTGGTGTCTGATTTCTGGTGTGACCGCTAAAGCAGTCAAAGAGCTGCTTTAGCGATAGTCGCTTTAGTGACATCAAGCTGTTTTAGCGGCCTTGGCTATTTGCTGAGGACTGCTTAAGCGCCCCTTGTCTGGTTAAGTGGATGTCTGTTAAGCGACGGGGTTGCCGCTTTAGGAGCCTCTGCCTTTTCTTTGGTGGCTGCTTAAGCGATCAATGTACACTTTAGCGGTAGCCTCTTAAGCGACCAAGTGTCCACTTTAGCAGCGCCTGGGGTGTTAAATACCCCTTCTTCACTCAAATTTCCCATTCATTTCTCAACCCTTTCCCCCTCATTTTTGAGAGCTTGAAGAGAGGGAAAGTGTGGGGAATCATCCATTGAAGCTAAGGTAAGTTATCCCAGCACTCCTTGGTCGTGTTCCATCATTTTTCCCATTGAATTCCGTCCCTTTTAAATGTAGATTTTTAGAAATTAGGTCTTTAAATCCTTAACTTTGTGAGCTGATTTGGGCCCCTATTTATGTCCCAAGTTGAGAACACATTCCTTGTCCTTTGAGGGATCTCGTGACCGATTCAATCTTGGATTTTATTTGCGGGTCCCGCGAGCTCTTTCTTGACCCAAATTTTGACCCGACCTTTCATATATCAATATGGGTCTTATTTTACTTGTATTGACGTGTAGATGATTGTTTTGATAAAGTGGTGGCATTCCAGGATGGTGGAGCAAAGACGAGCGAATTGTGGATGATTCAAGACTTGTAGTTCAACATCGCGGTAGGTTTATGTCTACTTTTCTCTATTACATGGTGTTATGTCTAGATTACATGTTAGGTAGGGATTCTAGGATGAGATTATGACTAGTATATCATGACTTAGTCTATTTAGGGAATTTGGGGTAGAAATGTGACCTGAACCTTAGCACCGTATACTTGTTATGGCCATAGAATCCTATTACTCTAGATTATAAGAATGTTAACCCTAGTTTGATTATTAAGGATCCTTTAGAATAAAAATTTCCATTTGACTCAGTGATTTGGGTGATATTTTCCCCGATTAGATTCTTGCAATGGTTGTATAGCCTGGATTATTATGGATTCCCGAGTTATGAGGCTTGTTTATGTTGATTTTGTATTATTGGTCCCTAGTCCATGGTTACGATACACATTGGACTTCATGTAAGTATTTTATCCTTGAGAGGACATGATTCTAGTTTATAGATGCTTAGTCGCTTATAGTGGTATTATTTGGATACTGGTGATGGTATGCATACTTTTAGGCACATTAATGCTTATTTAGTGGTATGCTTCCAACCAAAATCTTGATTTTTACTACTATTTTCTAAAAAGGAAATTATTTCCACTTTTCTCTTTTAAAATGGACTCTTTTACAATGAGAATCGTACCAACTTATTTATTGGATTATGAGCTTTTGGAACTAAAAGTGATGTTTTGAAAATTAGACCGAGGTTGATTCTGGTTTGTGGGTTACCCACTTTTTTACCACTACTATTTACTTCGGTCGATGGAGATTCCAACCCTTTCTACAATGTTATGATGATTTAGTCCCAAACTTGATTTCGTGCAATGGATTATATATGCATACTCTTTTATTCAAGTTTTGAATCCATGCAATTATTATACGATGCATACTCTTTTAGTCAAGGTTTGAGTCTGTGCACTTATTATATAATGTATACTCTTTTAGTCATGGTTCGAGTTCGTGCACTTATTACATATGTACATATATATATATATATATATATATATATATTGTACTGGACAGAGTTGATGGAATATGATAATCATTAGAAGTCCTGGTTCAGGACCAGACAGTGTATACAGATATCCTGAATCCCCTATGGGCCCCTTCATCTTTGAGCCACAGTGTCAAAGAAGGATGGTCGCAGTAGGTCTTGCCTTTGCGAGCTCCAGAATTGGAGGAGGTGTATACACTTGGAACTTATGGTACTTGGATTGGATGTGGTACTATGGTTTTACGTTATATTCATTCATTCACGTGCATTGCCTATAACCAGTATGATTGTTTGGCACTCGTATCTATCAATCTTATCGAGGGTTATATAGGTATAGGTTGTGATTGTTGTTTGTTGTGTGCTTCAGTTAACCTTCCGGGTTTATGAGGGCCCGGTTAGGTAGTGTTTGCCCGGACTAGCCGATTACTTTACTACTGATATTATGGTAGTTCATGGCAAGATGGTTATGGACTTATACCCGAGGTTGTTGGTACATTTCTTTTCCCCTTTCTTTATCATGATGGGATATGTCATTGATAGATTGGTTCATGATTAGTCATCCTTGATTAGAGGTTTGAGCATGCTAGTATTAGTTACCTTTCTTGGCTATGGTCCTCGAGATGTTAGGTTGACTTCCCCAAGTTATTACCCTTGAGTTAGTCCTATTTGGATGTATATATACATATGGCATTACCGTATATTCCTCTCTTTCTTGTCCACTCTAATTGTATATGTATTCTTTGGCCTTGTGTACTACTATATACTATATATACTTCTTTTACTCGTCATTGGTATATGGACTAGTGATATATGATAATGTACTTTAGCTCCTGAGCACTGTTAGAATGGGGCAGTTTACCCTTATTGCTTCATTAGCCTCATTATGCTTAGCTTTCCTGGATAGTTGCATGTAGTTATATTTATACTTTACATATCATTTATACTTGCATTATTTTTGGAGCTCAGTCAGTTGATGCCTACTAAGTACCACTTGTTTTGTACTCATACTACACTTCTGCAGCTGCAGATCATAGTACGAGTTTTTACCATTGATGTGTGCATCGTGCGGAGCACCTATGGATCATAGACGTAAGGTGAGCTCCTGCCGCTCAGAGTTGCTCCTACTCTCTCTCTTCTTAGTAGACTGATCTCTATGTTGTATTCGGAGACACCTTTGTATACATATTTTTCCTATATTGCACTTGTACTCCTGATGTATTAAAAGTTCTTGTACTGGCTCCACCAGGTTTTGGGGATTATTGTAGCCTTTTTATTACATTTATTTCACAGTTTCTTTTTGTCTCTTGGTAGTCTATTACTAGCTGTTTCGGACTACGGGTTGGCTTACCTACTTTCGCGTTAGAGTAAGTGCCATCATGACCTGAGAAATTGGGTTGTGACAAATTAGTATCAGAGCCTAGGTTTACCAAACTATTGGTACAAGAGCTAAGTGTTTAGTAGAGTCCTGCGGATCGGTACAGAGACGTCTGTATCCTATCTTTGGAAGGCTACAGGGCAGTCTTAGGAAATTCTACTTTTTACTCGTTGTTGTGTGTTCGTACTTCTATGAACTTCTAAGTACATTCTTTGACTCCACTCATTCCCAGATAGATAGCATGAGGTTGTCGATAGATGCGGACTGGACTTCTACTCGTGTTACAAGAGTTTCAACTCAGCATCAGGCTAAGGAGTTTGAGATTCATATCGAGGATCTTCAGTGTCAACTAGAAGGTCTGGGGTCAACCCTAGTTCTGACAAAGTTTGTGACCGCCTCAACTTTTTACGATACAGTGTTGGGGATTTTGAGTCTTTTCATGGATAATTCATGATCAGAAGTGGTGCCCGGTACATCGAGTAGTTCTTAGACCAGAGTTAGATTTGTTGGCGTTCAGCAGGGATCCCTATTAGTTTTACAGTATGAGATTGGGTTTTTCAAGTGGGCCAGACATACTCCCATATTATTTCCTACAGAGCGTGAAATGGTGAGTGGATTTATTAGAGGGTTAGCTTTACCACTCCACTTGACAATAAAGTATTTGATGGCAGCTGGGTCTGCTTTCCCTCAGGTTATTGATCATGTTAGGGCCACAGATAGAGCTTTTATTGAGATATTTAGAGGTGGAGGCAAGAGGCCATGTCATTAGTACAGTGTTATTGGTGTTTCATTTGGGAGTAGGGATCCTCCCAGTAGAGGTCAACATCATTTGCAGCCCATTAGATCTGTACAGGCAGCACCTCAGCTTATGGGTAGCTCATATGTGGATTGTGGTGGTCTCAGTGGACAAAGTTCTTATCAGACATCGCAGAGTTTTTGATATAAATCTTTAGGCTGTGGAAACCGTTCTGGGTCAATACGTACAGTGCATCAGAGAGTCCCAGGGGCATGTTTTGATTGTGGTGAGATTGGTCATTGGTATAGGGAGTGCCCTAGGCATCAATTTGGTCGGCCAGTTAAGGTCAGCTCGTGTTTCTTATCAGGTTAGAGCTTCAGAGTTTGTTATAACTGCAGAAAGACCAACCATTGGTCTAAAGAGTGTCCCTGACATGGAATTATTGAGCAGTCAATGCAGCCAGACCAGTTTCTTAGTGTTATGTCACCTTCAGCTAGGGGTGATGTCCTTAGTATTTCTGTTGATTGTTCAAATGCTTAGTTCACACTTGGACGCTTTTAGATTCATACTTCTTCAGGTAGGTCAGGGACCATGACTTCGAATTCCATCGTATAGGTACGATTTTGATTAGCTATCTTTTAGCTTCTAGTTGAATTATGTTGGGGTTCTCACACCCATCGGTGGTTACCTTCCTTGATATTACTATGATGGTTGTTAGATGAGTTGATGTTTCTATATTGATTGTTGTATGCCTTTGTGTAGATTTGTAAATATATGACTACCCCCATGTAGATGACTTCTTTTAGTAGTGAATTGAGTGGATCAGTATAGTGGGTTCCTTGGGGGTGTAGCATTTGGGTTCGAGTCCCATTTCCTTTGGCATATTGGCCTTGTTATGGCCCTAGAGTGGTGCTTTTGTTGATTTTCATTCTTGATACCACTTGCATCTTATGTTGTTGATTATCATAGTCATGGTTTGACTTTGATTAATTCTTATTTGATAGATGGTTAGACTAGTGTGATCTAGTTAGTATTTTTCTCTCCTTGCAATTCTCACCCGTTAAGCTTAGAACTTAGGTTGGTTACATTCCCTCCTGTTAGCGAGGTTAGATCAGTTGTAGAGAGAAAATAAAGGTAAGTTTTGCCTTCTAGGGCTTAGTTGTGATTCTAGCATTGGCGATCTTTTTCTATAGCCCACTCCTATTATTGGTGAATTTGAGGGGTTTTCTTCCGATTTGGATAGTTCATTTCCCGATGTTGGTCTTTATCTTGATGTTGGTGTTGAGTTGGGTACTCCGTCTCTCTATGATATGGTTCATGGCTCATTCGATTTTAAGTTTGTGCAAATGGGTAATTTCAGACAATTCTCATTTGGCAGTTGTTCGGCCTAATGTGACTTAATGGAGTGCATCTTCTTGATGATATGCACTTATGGGTATTCAATATGATATATCGAGGATCAGATTGACCAAATTCAGGTTAAGATTGTATTTCTCCGAATTGAGCGAGTTTTGGCTATCACTGGTACTTTTTGCAATTTTGGTGAATTCTTGGTCATTCCTTAGTGCATTATGCCCTTTTGTGGATGTGGATTTAATTTCTCATATCTTCAGCTTGTAGTCTTCCTTTGTCATGGTTATGCCTTCAATGATAGGTTAGTTTTAGCCCTTGCGGAAATCGATAGATATACATCTTATTTCGATTAGTGAGATTGATTTAGGTATTTGACTTTAGTGAAGTCCTGTTTACTTCAGTTGTGGTTTTGGAGCATTTGAATAATGGCTTGGGAGTTGTGATAGGTTTTGGTATGTGTATTCTTACTCGTTTGCAGGATCGATTTGGATAGTTCAGATAGGTAGTTCAGCTTCAATGCTGGGATTTTAGTTTGGGATTGCATAACTTGGTTGCAGCCTTATTTTCAGATTTGTATCAGTTGAGCTTTCATTTACAGGCTGACTAAGCCTACTCATTACCTACCAGTTAAGTTTTCTTCAGTTCAGGTAGATTGTACCTGATAGATGTTCGAATGATAGTCCATCAGCACATGATATTGGATTCTACCATCTTGACCTTGATTCTCAATTTTTGTCTGAATTTGGATTGTCTGCTCAGCAGAAGGAGTGTATTTTAGTTGGGCTTAACATGGTTTCATCAACTGTTGGTGAGATATTTTGGGGCGGATCATTTAGTTTCGAGAGTTTGTGCTTAGAATTCTCGACTATCAGTTTTGAGGGTCTATTGGACCAGTTGTAGCTTTGACTAGAAATCATCGGCTTTGAGCAACTCCATTTATATGTTCCAAGTAGCACCTTCTGGGCCAATTCTTATGCTTGACATTATGGATTTTCAGTAGATTAGCTTTAGTCTTTCGAGGATAGTGTGATGGGATTGCGCGGGCAGGACTCAGATGACATTTTGTGTGGTTTGGAGTAGATAGCTGGTTTGGAAAGGCAAACGAAAGTTAGATGTGGAAATTGGAGTTGGTTGAGTTTTTGATTGGTTATACTTGTATTGGTGTGTTATCAGTGTGTTTTGGTTTGGATTTGTGTGCATCAGTTGTTCTCGATTCAGTTAGAGGCCAGTTGATTGTTAAGGATGAGTTTTGATTATTTGAGAAATGAAGTAAGGAAATTTGTTGAAAAGGGATACCTATAAAAAAATCCCTTGGAAGGGCTGTTTCTGCTTAGAGAAAGGCTGGGGAGATATGCTTGGGTCATGCAGGCCTAGTACCTCATCCTTTTGAGCTTTCGAGCTCTTCCTATCTATTGACTTTCGCGGACGAACGTCCTTCTAGTAGTGGATATTGTAATGACCCTCCAGGTCAGTTTCTTGATTTTCGTGCATTTCTAGCATTTCGAGCCTTCCCATAATAGCTACAGGTCATTTATGACTTGCTGGAACTGTCAGTTTGGTTATCGAATAGTTCGTTTTGATTTTAGGCTCATTTTCCTGTTTCAGAGCTTTCGCTAATAAGGAATTCGTCTCAGACCAAAACTACTAGTAAATGACATCGGATGATAATTTTGATAGTGCCATCAACTCCGAAATGTTGATTTTAGGCTAGAAAGACCCTTGGTTCAGATCCCAAGGCTTCCAGTATCATTTTGGGCTATTAGTTGGAAATTGGTTAAAACGAAACTAAAGGTGTGTGACCCCAATTTAGTCGAAACGATCTCAAATGAATGTTTTGATGGTTTCGTTGAGTCTGGGATGTGGAATTTGGTATGGTAGCATATTTTGTTTGCGCACAGTGGGTCCCAAACAAATCCCGAGCACCCGATCGGAGTCTATTTTGGACTTAACTAAAATCTGGTGTCTGATTTCTAGTGTGACCGCTAAGGCAGTCAAAGAGCTGCTTTAGCGACATCAAGCCGCTTTAGTGTCCTCGTCTATTTGCTGAGGACTTCTTCTGCTTAAGAGGACGTCGCTTAAGCGACGGGTTGCCTCTTTAGCAGCCTCCGCCTTTTCCTTGGTGGCCTCTTAAGCAGTCAATGTCCGCTTTAGCGGTAGCCGCTTAAGTGACCAAGTGTCAGCTTTAGCGGAACCTAGGGTGTTAAATACCCCTTCTTCACTCAAATTTCCCTTTCATTTCTCATCCCTTTTCCCCAATTTTTGAGAGCTTAAAGAGAGGGAAATTGTGGGGAATCGTCCATTGAAGCTAAGGTAAGTTAGCCCAACACTCCTTGTTCGTTTTCCATCGTTTTTCCTATTGAATTCCGTCTCTTTTCTTTGTAAATTCTGAGAAATTATTTCTTTAAATCCTTAACTTTGTGGGATGATTTGGGCCCTAATTTGTGTCCTGTTTGTGCTTAACTTTTGAGTACACGTTCCTTATACATCGAGCGACCTCGTGACGGATTCAATTTTGGATTTTGTTTATGGGCCCTGTTATCAATATGGTTATCATTTTACTCGTATTGACGTGTAGATGATTATTTTGATAGTGTGGCGGCATCTCTAGATCGTGGAGCGAAGACGAGCGAATTGTGGATGATTCAAGACTTGTAATTAAGCATCGAGGTAGGCTTCGGTCTACTTTTCTCAATGAGATGGTGTTATGTATAGATTACATGCAGGATAGGGATTATAGGTTGGCATTATGACTAGTATATCATGATTTAGTCTATTTAGGGAATTTGGGTAAAAACGTGACTCGAACCTTTGCACTGGATACTTATTATGGCCATAGAATCCTATTACCCTCTCTTATAAACATGTTAAATTTTGTTTGATTATTAAGGATCCTTTAGTATAAGAATTGCCATTTGACTTAGTGATTTGGATGATATTTCCCTGATTAGATCCTTGTAGTAGCTGTATACCCTGGATTACTATGGATTTCCAAGTTATGACGTATGTTTGTGTTGATTTTGTAATATTGGGCCCGAGGTCATGGTTATGATATCAGTTGAACTCCAGGTGAGTATTCTATCTTTGAGAGGACATTATTCTAGTTTATAGACGCTTAGGCTCCTATAGTGGTATTGTTTTGATACTAGTGATGGCATGCAAAATTTTAGGCGCATTCATGCTCACTTATTGGTACGATTCCAACCAAAATCTTGATTTTTACTACTGTTTTTTAAAAAGGGAATTATTCCCACTTTTCACTTTTAAAATAGATTCTTTTACAATGAGAATCATACCACCTTATTTATCAGATTATGAGATTTTGGAACTAAAAGTGATGTTTTTGAAATTAGATCGAGGTTGATTCTGGTCCGTGGGTTATCCACTCTTTTACCACTAGTATTTACTTCGGTTGGTAGAGATTCTTACCCTTTCTACATTGTTATGATGATTTAGTCCCAAACTTGATCTCGGGCAATGGCTTACAGATGCATGCTCCTTTAGTCATGGTTTGAGTTCATGTACTTATTATACGATACATACTCTTTTAGTCACGATTCGAGTTCGTGCACTTATTATACGATGTACACTCTTTTAGTCACGATTTGAGTCCGTACAGTCATTACAAATGTACATATATATATATATATCTGGTACTGGATAGAGTTGATGGAATATGATGATTATTGGAAGTCCTGGTTTGAGACCAGTCATATTTGGTGGGTACTAGCGTCATTGTATACGCGGATAATGCGGCAATACGTTATTTGTTCAACAAAAAAGATGCAAAACCGAGGTTGATTAGATAGATCTTATTGTTACAAGAGTTTGATTTGGAGATTAAAGATAGAAAAGGGTCAGAAAATCAGATTGCTGACCATCTTTCTAGACTTGAAAGTTCGACACATGTAGTTGATGATGGGCGTATTTATGAGGAATTTACAGATGAGCATTTGTTCATTTTGGGGGTTGATGAGTTGCCATGGTATGCAGACATTGTGAATCTATTGGTAAGTGGGTTATTTCATCCTGATTCGAGTCCTCAACAAAAGAAGAAGTTGTCATATGAGGCACGTTCTTATATTTGGGATGAACCTTATTTATTCAAGCAAGGGCCTGATCAAGTAGTAAGAAGATGTATTCCGAATGCGGAGGTGAAACAGGTGTTGGAGAGATGCCACGCATCACCTTATGGTGGTGAACGCACAGCCCAAAAAATTCTGCAATCAGGTTTCTTCTGGCCTTCTATATTTAAAGATGCTCATGTATTTGTGAAGAGTTGTCACCAATGCCAACGTATGGGGACGATTTCAAAGCGAGATGAGATGCCCTTAAATAATATCCTAGAAGTTGAAATCTTTGATGTATGAGGGATAGATTTTATAGGCCCTTTCCCGAAGTAGAATGGAAATCAATACATACTTGTAGCAGTAGATTATGTGTCTAAGTGGGTAGAGTTTGTTTCTCTTCCTACGAATGATTCCAAGGTTGTGGTAAAGTTCCTTCAGAAACATATCTTTACAAGATTTGGAACTCCAAGAGCTATTATTAGCGATGGAGGTTCACACTTTATAAATTATTAGGTGAAGAGTGTGTTGGCGAAATATGGTGTTAGACACAAGGTCTCAACAGCGTATCATCCTCAAAAAAGTGGCCAAGGTGAAGTGTCTAATCACGAGATAAAACAAATCTTGCAAAAAACGGTGAATACTCAGAGAAAATATTGGTCACTCAAGCTAGATGATGCTCTTTGGGCTTATCAAACTGCGTATAATACTCCTATAGGGACTTCTCCATATCATCTTGTCTTTGGGAAAGCATGTCACCTCCCGATTGAGCTTGAGCACCGAGCATATTGGGCGGTGAAGAAGTTGAATATAGATTCGGAGTTGGCAGGTAATAGGAGGTTGTTGCAACTCCATGAGTTGGAAGATTTTTGTTTCCATGCATATGAAAATGCGATGATCTACAAGGAGAAAATGAAGCGATGGCACGACAAGAACATCCTCCACCGCACTTTTGAGCCAGGTCAGTTGGTATTATTGTTTAATTAGAGACTTAGGTTGTTTTCGGGCAAGCTAAGATCTAAGTGAAGTGTTCCTTTTGAGGTTAGTCGCACGACTCCTCATGGTGCATTGGAAATCTTGAATAAAGAGAATGGTACGAGATTTATGGTAAATGGCCAAAGATTGAAGCACTATTTTGGTGAAGAAGAGAAGCAGAAGGAAGACGTGCTTCACCTTGATAATAATTGAGCTGAGTGTGATCGAGCCGCGACATTAAACAAGGCGCTACATGGGAGGGAACCCATGAATGTATTGTAATAGTTAGGATTTATAATGTAAAAATAACAAAAAGAAGAGTCGTGCTACGACCAAAACTAAGGAGCTTGATTGGAGGCAACCCATTTCTTTTAAAAATTTTCTGTTCTAACTTTGTTCTAGGATTTGTTGTTTTTGCAGAGGTACAAGGAGTAGTTTGCCATGAAAATCCATGAGAAAAAGGTAAAATTGGTGGATAAATGATCATTTGAAGGTATCGGGAAGATAGGACATGTTTTGGAGTGAAGTTTTGTGTCTTGGGACTTGAAAATGTCCTATATTATGTTGAAAAATGTGTAAAAATGCCCAGGTATGATTTTATACACAGGGGCGCGCCCAAGGGCGTGCCAGGCCACTGAGGCCCGAATTTTTTTTCACCTGGGCAGTGGGCAGGCGTGCCCAAGGGCATGACAGGCCGCTGAGGCCCGATTTTTTTTCACCTGGGTAGTGGGCAGGCGTGCCCAAGGGCATGCCAGGCCGTTCCTGCCCATATTTTTGTGAGATTGGCAGTGGAGTAGCGCGACAAAAGGCATGCTGGGCCGCTACCCCCTTAAGTTTTTGGTAAATATATATATTTTTTTAACAAGAAGACCCTACCCTACCCGAATCACCCCACCCCTATCCTTTAAATCCCCAAATCTTCTTTTTATTTCTCACAAACATTCTCTAAGTCAACACCAAAGGAACAATTTTTCTCCCACAAACATCAAAAAAAATTCTCTTACTTTTCTCTTCTCTTGTCCGCACATAGCACAATTTCTCACCTTCTACTCTTTGGGTTGTGATTACAAGACTCCATTCAAGCTATCAAGGTATGTTTCTCTAAGCTTTCTCTCTCTAAATTGCTATGAGAATGATGAGAATTTGGGGAATTCTTGATATTCAAATTTGTGATGCACCGTATGTTTTTTGTAGTTTGACTTGCTTATTATGCTATTGTTGGAATTTATGGGGTGTCATGAAGATAAACTTGAAGTGCAAGTGCAATTGTTCTTATTACTCTTGTTTTTAGTTGAAGAAATTGCAAGTGGGTTTAGCCTATATGGTAGTATTTGAGACAATTGCTTGTTGGAATTACTTATTATAACCCACATATTGTTGAAAGTTCATGAAACTTTTTTGAATTCTTGAGTAAAACAAGTAAGTCATTCTAATGATAATTATGGGATTGTTGAACTTGTGTTGGGAATGTTAAATTTGTCTATGGTTTGGACTTGGTAATTGGGCATTAAATGATGAGGGGAAGTCTGAGTACCCTACACACATATATTTTAAATTGGTACTAAGAAACTAAGTATGGGGTGGCCCTTAAAGCCAATGCACATTGAGTTGGTTAGCTATCTTTACATGGGAAATTGACATACGTGTGGAATTCTGTCATAGGTATAATGTCAGAATCTAATGTGGCTGCTTCCAGTTCTCACAAGCGACGTCACTCAGGAAATAAGCTTCCAGTCGCTCCCCCAGTCCCGAAAGGACAGAAACGCAAGTATGGGCTTAATGTTGTATCTAGTGCCGACAAAAAATGGTATCAAAGTCACCCCGAAGCCAAATACATTGCGAATGAATGTATTGATAGTGCCCGTCTATCTCAGACTTACCCTAAGATATTGGCTCGTATTGTGCAAGTAGGTATGGGTTTCATCATCGACAGACCTACGAATTGTAACCTTCATCTGGTGAGGGAATTGTACGCTAATTGGAACCCAGATGCACCTACTAGCTCGGTGTTTGTACGTGGGTCGGATGTTATACTTTATTCCTTGGGCATTAATGGATTATTGGGAGTAAACACTCGGGATAGTCCCCACGACCTACTCAGGTTGAATGCTAGGCCTCCCTATGCAAAAATTTGACACACTCTTTGCGGCCAACGTTCGACAGTGAGATAGCTGCGCCATCACAAAAAAGGGTACCACATGAGTCAACCCGATGCTCATTTCAATAAAGAGGCGCAAATTTGGTTGAATATTGTGTGTTGTTGCTTGATTTCGGGTAGCCACATGACGGAGGTCATGCGGGATCGTGTCTGTCTGGTGTAAGCTCTCATGACTGATGTGGAAATTGATGTAGGTTCTGTGTTGCTGTCGGCTATGCGCCGAACTCGTCTACAAGGAGGTCTTCGATATACTTTTGGTGGTATATTGACAAAATTAATGAGAGCATTCGAAGTGCCCGAAGAAGCTTTTGACTATCATCCTTCTTTGGTGCCGACGCTTGTGGATGTCACCCAAACCAGGGCACCTGATGCACTCGGCCCCACTCTCACATTAGCCGAGCGTCACACTCGTGATGACGGGATCTTATCCCGTATGTATGGGTTGGAGATGATACGACACAGGACTGGGGGTAGGCCCTCTAAGGAGGAAGAGCTGAGCCAGGTTGAGAGGGATTATCCTCTTAACGGGCATGCCATGGCATTGTGGAGAATTGGGCCTGATTTTGTTGAGCCTGTGGATGATGATATCCCTACAGATGAGAATGACCGCCAGACCAATTACGATGATGACGAGGTGGAGGCGGATGATACACCGCTAGAAGTCCGTGGGCCGGAGGACGACAATTTCCTTGACTGACCATGGAGCTCCTTAAACCCTACTCTTGCACTGTTTGATTTTTGTAGCATTGCGGACAGTTCTAATCTTTTAAGTATGGGGTGGGGTGTTATGGTATTCCTTTGGATGTATGTATATGTGTGTTTCTGTATGTTTCTAGTTGTTTTATTTTGGGTTCCTTAGCCTTTGAACAGTAGAAAACCACAAAAATATTTTATTTTTTTTCAAGTTTTATTATGTTTTTGGTTTTTATTACTTTTGAGTCTCTTTTAGTCATAGGATTAAGGGCTTTGCTCTATGATGGATGGATGACGATCGTCTTAAGAGCAAATTAGTCATGTATTGTTGGGTGTTCTTGCTTGCTATACAATTGTGCATACATGTGTTAAACATGCTATGATATACAATAGCAAGTGTTGAAACACCTAATGCTCACTTAGTCGACTTGATAAGTTGCTTAATGTTGAACTTGTGCATGACTTCGTATAAATTGTATGGTGAGCCTGTTTCAGTTAAACATGTGCCATGTGTGAGTGAGATTTTTGTGATATTCCATGTGCATAATGATGTCTAGAACTTGCCCGGTGTGTTTGCAAAGCGAAATAAAAGGTGTTGAGTTTAGGAGATGATATAGGCATTTCTTTGATAGCCATGTTTTATACCGACTTAATCTACCCTTTTTGCATGATCTTAGTTAGTCCCGTTGAGCCTTTAGCCTATTCTTTGGTAGCCTTACATGTAGCTTGATCCTTTTCTTCCAATGAACCATAATTTGATCCAAAACTCCTAAGCGCTTTAATTGAGAAATTAAGATGTTAAGAAGTGTAAAAAAAATAAAAAATAATTTGAAGAAGGAAAAAGTGAAATTGAAGCCCCAAGTAAATAGCCTTTGGGTGTGTGAAAACGTTTATGTGTTGTTGGTAGGGAGTATGGTAATGAAAAAAAAAAGAAGCAAATTATTTGTTGATAGCAGTTACTCCTTGCCTAATATGCTTAAGCTAGCTTAAAGAGATGGGGCAAAAAAAAAGAGAGTTGGGAAGATAAAAGTGGTGGAAAATAGGTTGGTTGAAGGTGGTCTTAATGTAATTTGTAGTGTAGTAAAGCGCTTAGGGAAGATATTCACTATTCTTGATCAAATAGTTCCTACCCATCCCTTAGCCTACATTACAACCCTTAAAGTCCTACTTGATCTTGAGCTTTAACAATTTGACATTAGTGGAGTACTACACTAAGGACAAGCTTATGGTTCATCTTGTGTAGCATGTGAATTCTTTTCGAGAGTGAGTGAACTTTTATTCATGCACCCATTTAATAATAACTTTGTGTGAAATATTGGGTGATTCTCTTGTGGTGAGGACGCATGTTTAGCGAAGTGTGGTGATCTATTGGTAACGTGTCATGCATGAATTCGCAACTAGTAGAGTTGTTTTGTGAGGATAGGTTGTTTCAATTTGCTATTCACTTTTTGGTGATACTAGCTTGTTAGTGCATAATTTGATGAATGTGGTTGTGTAGCTATGCAGGAATACCTATTGTGTGTCGGTTGTCTTAAGTCGCCCGAGTTTGAGTGTAGTTATTGTTCGAGGACAAATAAAGGTTCAAGTGGGGGGTGGTGATCTAAGGCGTATTTATATGCCTTATTTTCGACTTTAACCCATGTTTACCTTAGTTTTGAGAGAAATACGTATGTATTACGTATGTATTTTGTATGGTTTTGATGGAATATGTGATATTGTGCTAACAAATGTGATTAGACCCTTGTAGGTGAAATTTGTGACTATTTGGAGCATTTTTGGCGTGGAAAACGAGGCTTGGAGGAGCTACGAGCGAAGGATATTGAAGATAATAGGCAAACCAAAGATTTGAACTTGAAGAATCCAACCAAATCCGCAAAGAAAAGTCGACGAAAGGAAGATAATCAAAATTTCAGGGCCTGGCGCGCCAAGGGTCGTGGAAAGTTGTGCTAAGGTCAACTCGAGTACCCAACGTCTCCTAAAACATCCTCCAAAAGCCAAAAGTGAACAATGAGCCTTTATTTGAAATAATAGATACGAGTACTCCAAGAAGACAAACTATCTCTCAAACATAGATACGAGCCAACCTCTCGGCACTGAAGAAAACTTAAATAGGGATGAAATGAACCGATTTTGTCAATCGATCCACAATGATCCAAATGTTGTCAGAACCATGAAAAGTACAAGGCAACCCACACATGAAATCCATAGTGATCCACTCCCACTTCCAATTAGGAATTGAAAATCTCTGAAGCAAACCACCCGATCTCAAATGTTGGGCCTTCACCTACTGACAACACTGTCGCATCCCTATTTCCATAAGGCAAAACTTTTGGACTCAATAATAATTAATTAAAATTGTTTAAAAATAAATGAGAGTCGCCACCTAATTTTTATGAAAATTAGGAAACCAATTAATTAATTTAAAGAAAAATAATTTGCATAACCAATTAGATTCTAGATAAGGGTTCATGTTATTCCAAAGGGTTGGTGTTAGGCACCTTTCGAAATTCACAAAGGTGGGTCCCGACTAAACTCATTTTTTCAATTGAGGAGGAGATAATATCATTTTCAAAAATATAATAAACAAAAAATATACAAAAATAATGGAGTAAATCATGAATAACGGAGATGGCCTAATAATTGTCTATTGTTAAACAAAATTAATAAATTGAATAAATAATAAACAACAGTATAACCCATCTAATATACATGGGAGACCTTGAAAATCGATGAAAATTTCTTCATCGGCCAAGTATTAAAACTTGAATGAAAGGAATAAATAAGTAACTAAACTTAAAAATAACACCCATCTTTTATAATGGGGAGGCCTCAAAAATCTGATGGAGAGATTATTTCATTGGCCAAATATATCAATACTTGCACATCAAAATAACGAACTTAAAATAAAATCCGTCTTTTGTAATGGAGAGGCCTCGAAAATTTGACGTAGAGATTTTATCATTGACTAAGTATACTAATAATTGAAACTTAATATCAATATCATTCTAAAAATCAAAAGCAGTAATGAAAAGAGAAAAATTGTCCAAGAATAATGAACCAAAACAATAAAATGGAAGCCATGAAAACCACCAATGAAATAGCAGTTTAATATAATTAAAATATCAAACTCAACAAAAGATTTCAAACATAAATGAATCATTAATCAAATTGGTAAAGCAACAACAATCAAAATAAGGTAACAACATAGAAAATGAAACCAGAAGCTAAACAATATTTCATCGTAACTCACTAGAGAATATAAATAGAGTTATTTAGAGAAAATTGAAACAATGGACACACGATGGCAAACAACCCAAGAACAAATCAATAGCGCTAGCAGCAACCAAGAGACTTTAGCCAAGCAAAAGTGCAAAACTAAATAAAATCAGTCGTAATTGGAGCAACGTAAAGCTCTCCGAAGTAAAATGGAATCAACACCAAATAACCAAAATCAAAACAAATACCTACAACTTAATCCAACCAAAAAAAATACTTACATAACGTTGAATGAATGACGGGAAACTATTCTGACTAGATCTGGTTTTATGGTTTGTTGTTTGTTAGTCTGACAAAGGAGATAAATGGTAGCTGTTCGCTGACATTTGAGAGCTTCGCTGGAGTTTATGGCTCTAGGTCTATCGAAGCTTAGAGCTCTTTTTTGAATGGGTTGTCGTCGTTCATTTCCATAGTAGCTCACCATAATCAGAGAAGTCGCAACTCCGACTAGATCTGGTAGCGGTAAAATAGAGGAAGAAGGAGGCGGAGGTGGTAAGGTGTTGTGGTGGTAGCGGGTTTTGAGCTCATTGGAACTGCGGTGAATACATGGGTTTGTGGGTGGTGACAAGAAAGAGTTATGGTGTAGAATTAAGGGAGCTGGTTGTTTTTTGGTAGTTGTTGCCGGATTGGCAGTGAGTGATATAACCAAGGTAGTTCTGACTAGATTGTGGTGGTTGTTTATGTTTCGCAACCGAGAGAGGGAGTTCAAGGAAACGAGGACCTGTTGTGGTTAGAATATTGATGAGGGAGAAGGTGGTGGAGCTCCGGGGGGAATTTGGTGGTAGTCCGGTGGTGGTGAGTTCGAAAAAGAGGAAAACGGAGAAGGAAAGAAACTAATTATTATTTTTGCCAAGTTTAGAATTTTTCACCACCATTAATTGTGAAGAGAGTGGACTAGTTTTATAGATATAATAAAACCACTCAAGAGCAAAACCATGTGGTCAATATATGGTTTTGAAAAAATAATGGGTTATCCAAAACCATGAGTTATTGATGTGTCATGGTTACATAGCACGGTTGATTCTTAAAACAAGGAAAATAGGCAATAACTTGGGTGTGTTTTGTTGGTATGATGTGGTTTCTGTCCTACTTTGCAGGAAAACAGGTTTTAAAGGCAAAATGATCAAAAAGGAAAAATCAAGCCCAAGAACGAAGTGTCCGAAGAAGAAAGAACAAGAGTCTGCACCAGAGGAGGAGTCACGCCACTCCCTACGTGACGTGGAAGCCGCTCACGTGAGTGGCTGTCGTGACTCAAGTTCAGAGATTCAAGTGAAAGCCTGATTTCCACGGCATGAGTCACGTGGCGTGACTACCACCCACGTGACGTGGAAGCCTGTCGTGACCCAACTTCTGAAGACTTCTAATTGAGACTGATTTCCACGACAACAACCCACGTGGCATGACTTTGTTCCACGACACCAAGTCACGATACCGTGGAAGTTGCCGACTTTGTTCTCCTATTTGGTTTTGGATAGGACTAGTTTTGTATCTATAAATACCCATGTATTGTCCTAGGTGCGAGAGTTGGTCAATATAATATTTTGAGAGTTATTTCATACTGTTTCAGACATATTCTTGGTTTTGTATTCACAAACCCTCATTTGAGGTTTATTGATAATTGAAATTTCGATTTTTCTTCATTATTGTGAGTTCATAATTATGTTTTCATCTTTGAATTCTTCTTGCGTTCTTACAATTATGAGCAGCTAAACCCATTAACTAGGGTTGTGTGAACCATGAGGAATTAACGAATCCGGTTAAGTGCAAAGCAACTTTGTACTGCTGTGTGTGCATGTATTGTTGTTTCCTTCGTTGTGATTGCTTTTCTAACTGTTGCAAACGTTAGAAACTCGCCTGTATTCTAGACTTGCTCAAGAGAGAGGTACAGATTGGGAAAAGGATATAACAACAGAGATTTGAAGCTATCAACCTTCATCTAATAATCGGAGCCTTAGCGGGAATAGTTATCTGAGATCCAGGACAAGGGTTAGTAATGCGACACCCGGAGTCCGAGAGAAAAAGAGTGAAATTCATCTAATGAAGGTCGAGAGACAGTTAGATGAACCTAGCTTGTTAAATTTTGCATGCAGCGCAATAGGGCAATCTTGTTAAGCACAAATAACCGGTGGAGTTAAGGAATCATTGGGGATCACAGTCCTAGTGTATTTCTCTTATTATCTACAAAATCACTACAACCAGCAATCGTTATTGTTACTATTCATTAGCAAAACCCCCCAGTTTTACTTACTTTCCAATTGTTCCATCTGGTATTCTACTCACACTTCGACCTATTCCCTGTGGGATTGACCCCAACCTAGTTGGGTTATATATTTGATTCAAAGACCGCATTATACTTTTCTGGAGGTATATTTTAGGAGACATCAAATTTTGGCACCGTTACCAGGGACTACGGTTACGGATTTGAACATTACTTGTTGGAGCTGATTGGTTGTGTATTTACATACTTTTGAGGGCATATGTTGGTGTATGCCAAATACTAGGAGTCAAGGCAATCCCCTGATTCCACTTGATCTTGAAATCGAAAGAACTCTGAGAGCTAATCGGAGAATGCTGAATACTGAAGGAGTTCAGAATCCCACAATTGCGGGAGACATTCACAACCAACCAATTCATCCGGCTGGTCAGGAAACAGCGGATCAAACTCCTGCTCGATTGACACGAGAAGAGCATGCTAGACAAGCTGCTCTTAGACAAGTAGAAAGAGATAATCGAGATATACAGGAAGTAGCACAACGTCTGGATGATGCTGAAGAACGACAAAGACGACTGAGAGAACAACCGAGACCACATGTGCCTGTTTATGATGATCCTGAAGAAGAATATGTGGCATATTTTGAGCCAATAGAGAATGGTGTCATCATTCCACTAGAGTTACCTCCGGGCACTAAGTTTGACATTACTAGTGCCATGATCCATCTGCTAAACTTGAAGGGTGTGTTTGGGGGTCTTCCTACTGATGATCCAAACATGCATGTAATGAATTTTGTGGGGGTCTGCACGTCGTACAATTTGCCTGGAGTTGACCAAGAGGCGATTCGGTTGAGGTTGTTCCCATTCTCTCTTATAGGAGAAGCCACTTTGTGGTTGGCTGAGCTGCCACGAGGTTCTATCACTACTTGGCAGGAATTGAGAAATTAATTTTTGGAAAGATTTTTCCCACCGTCCAAGATACAGCAGTTGAAAGACGAGATCTACAATTTCAGATAGCTTCATTCGAAAGCACTCTATGAGACTTGGCTGAGGCTTAAAAAGAAGCTGCAGAATGTGCCAAATCACAGGATGAGTGGCAGGAATTTACTTGAAATTTTCTACAGGGCTTTGAATGTCAACACAAAGGCACTAGCAGATACTATCACTGGTGGAGCATTCATGAGTCTGAGATGGGACCAAGCTTCTGAGATATTAGATCGTGTCACTAAGACCAACCGAGGATGGCACACTAGGGAGGAAGATACGCTGGCTAACACATATGCTATTGGCGCTTCAGTAGCTAAAAGGGCTTTGGATGAATCGGTGGCTCAAGAGGTCGCTCAGTTGATGACAAAAATTTGTGTTCTGGCTAAACAAATAGCGGCCAGAGATGCGAAAAAGGTGCATACTATAGGTGCACAAAGCAAATCGGCTAGACATGATGATAGTGAGTCTGATGAAGAGGCGAAGTATCTAGATCGTGAAGTGGCGGGTTTTTGACCCAAGGGCCAAGGGTCTAATCAAGACTCTTGGAACTCAAGGCAAGGGAATCAAGGTCAGAACTATTATGGAGACAACTATAACAAATCGGGATATAGAGATCGAGAACGGGACCGTGACGGTGATTGGAGGTGGAAAGATGATAATCAAGAAAAGAATTATATCTATGTACCACCTGGAAGGCATGATGAGGAGTCTAGAAATTCAAGGATAGAGGCACTCCTCAATAAATTGGTCAAAAGAGCAGAAAGTCAGGAGAATTAGGACTGATATTTCAGGCATAAGTCAGAAAGTGGAGTCTCATTCAACTGCCATTAAACAGTTGGAGCAACAATTTGGGCAGATTTCATTGGCACTGAATCAACGTCATCCAAGCACCCTTCCAAGCAATACCATCCAGAATCTAAAAAATGATAGTCATTGTCTCGCCATTCCTACTAAAAGTGGGAAATGCACGACAGATCCACCTATACCTGCCGATAGTGGTGTGACTAATGAACCAGTGGTTATCGATGTAGAAGCTGAGTTAGAGACGGATAATGTAAAGGGTGACATGGTTCCAAATCAGCATGATGATAGCGATAATGTAAAATTTGAGAAGAGGAAGGAAACAAAGGTACCAAAAGTGCTCAAAACTATCCCATGACCTCCTCCTCCCTATCCTCAAAGATTGAAGAAGAAGGCTGAGGAAGAAAAATATCAGAAGTTCATCAACATGTTGAAGGAGCTATCAGTAAATATCCCTCTTGTAGAGGCATTGGAGCATATGCCAGGTTATGCAAAGTTCATGAAAGACTTGGTGACAAAGAAGAGAATGGTCAGTTTTGAGCCAAAAGATAATATACATCACTGTAGTGCAGTTGCTTCGCTCCCTAGTTGAAAAGAAGGAGGATCCAGGAGCTTTCACAATTCCTTGTACTATTGGGTCCTATAACTTTGCTAAAGCACTGTGCGATTTGGGTGCTAGCATTAACCTGATGCCATTAGCCATGTTCAAGCAATTGGGGTTGGGAGCACCAAAACCAACCTCTATGAGACTTCTCATGGCCGATAGAACTGTGAAAAAGCAGGTGGGCATTCTTTACGATGTTCAGGTGAAGGTTGCATCTTTCATTTTTTCGGCTGATTTTATGATTCTCGATTGTGAAGTTGACTTTAAGGTTCCCATCATATTGGGAAGACCATTCATTGCCACAGGCCGTGCATTGGTTGATATGGAAACAGGGCAGCTGAAATTAAATTGAATGATAAACAGGTTACTTTCAATGTTTGTCGTTCAGTGAAGCAGCCAAGAGATAAGCGGGTGATTTCCGTGATAGATGCGGTTGATGATAGTGAGGTTGTTGTGTCCATTGAAGAAAGGTTGGGAGTAGAACCTCTAGCTGCCGTGATCATGAATTTTGAAAACATGGTATTGAAGATTATGATGAGATGGTGGGTGCACTCATTGGTAAAGAAGTGTAGACTTATGCTCCCAAGAAACTGGATCTTGATTTGAAGAATAGGGTAACTCCACCAGCTCGTCCATCTATTGAGGAGCCTCCAGTTTTATAGCTTAAGGCTCTTCCGGCCCACCTTCGCTACACATTCTTGGGAGCCAATGATACCTTGCCAGTGATTATTTCTGCTAAATTGGTGGATTGGCAAGTAGAGGCTTTGGTTTCAGTTTTGAGAAGATTTAAGAGGGCCATTGGTTGGTCCATTGCTGATATCATAGGTATTCCACCCGACATTTGCACTCATAAGATCCAGCTTGTTCCTGAGTGCATACCTAGCATTGAGCACCAGCGCCGTCTAAACCCACCTATGCAAGAGGTTTTGAAGTAAGAGATCATCAAGTGGTTAGATGCAGGAGTGGTTTACCCCATTGCTGATAGCATGTGGGTGAGCCCAGTTCAGTGTGTACCGAAAAAGGGAGGAATCACTGTGGTTCCAAATGACAAAAATGAGTTGATTCCAATGAGGCCGGTGACTGGATAGAGAGTTTGCATGGACTATCGAAAGCTGAATTCGTGGACTGAAAAGGATCATTTTCCTATGCCCTTCATGGACCAGATGTTAGACCGTCTTGCTGGTAGAGGATGGTATTGTTTTCTTGATGGCTATTCGGGGTATAATCAGATTTTTATTGCCTCTGAAGACCAAGAGAAGACCACTTTCACTTGTCCATACGGGACGTTCGCATTCAGGAGGATGCCTTTCGGTTTGTGTAATGCACCGGCCACCTTCCAATGCTGTATGATGACTATTTTTTCGACATAGTGGAAGACACTATCGAGGTTTTTATGGATGATTTTTCTATTATGGGAGACTCGTTTGATGGTTTTTTGGCATACATTGCCAATGTGCTACAAAGATGCGAGGAGTGCAACCTAGTGCTGAATTTGAAAAAATGTCACTTTATGGTTAATGAGTGTATCGTATTGGGGCATCAGATTTTGAGGAACGGCATTGAGATGGATAAGGCGAAGATTAAAGTAATTGAGAAGCTTCCCCCACCTATCTCTGTAAAAGGTATTCGAAATTTCTTAGGTCATGCTGGTTTTTATAGAAGATTCATCAAGGATTTCTCCAAGATTGCACATCCCTTGTGCAAACTTTTAGAGAAAGAGGTGAAGTTTGTGTTTGATGAAGCATGTCTTAAAGCATTTGAGTGTCTGAAGGAGAAATTGATTTCAGACCCTATTAAGGAAAAAGAAGCAAGGGTGAGTACGAAACCATATGTACTATGCAAGCATCATTGATAACTGATCCTAATCCAAAGCGATGGCGAGAACCACCACCCAACTACCCAAGGTTTCCCAAATAATTCTATAGCCCGCCAAATTATAATAGTTTATCCTATAAGGGTAACCCAACACATCGGTCAATAAATTTGCCATAAAATAGGGTAGGCACATAATTCTAGGTGTGTTAATACTATTCACTTCATGATCAACAAATAACGAAAGTCATTTATGAAGAAGACTCACTAATACGATAAATCAAGCTTAATCAATGATAATCAACCAATATTATGGGATCAAAACAGGGAGAGTGTACAAATGTAAGGGTGTATCTCATGCTATCAAAGGTGCTACATAACTATCACTGTGATCAAGCCATAGCCATACCCCACGTCTCATAATACCTTAACCTCTCAACTAATAAAAGATGATATAAGGTAATGTAATGAAATGAAATGAATGCTCAAACACAGTATCACAAATAAGTTCTATCATGGTAATATAATACAAGAGTAAATCCTAACATAATACTAAACCATACCAAGGAATGCCAATGCAATGCAAATGATACAATACAATGTAGTGATGATGATGGGATGATGATGAATCTTTGAAAGTTATCGCATAACTTTCTATATAACCTACCGAGCAATGTTGTTCCCAAAGTAGGACCCATGAGGGGTTTGCAACCCATATACTTTCCATAGTCTCAATCTCATGTCTCAAATCAACCTTACCAGCACATCCCTCGGTATAAACGTTTTATAAAGTGTCTCATTTTTTTACAAAATCAGAATGTCTCTGTGGTACCAATGTCTCATGAATATGCATGCATGATATAAGGATGTAATTCTCACAATCAATCAGTATGAAGATCAAAATCAATTCAATACATGTATAAGTGAGCTCAGAATCAACTCAATGTATCAATAATTCATGATATCAGTTTTCACTTGGCACCACCAGAATAAATAGTCATGTAGTCATCAATATTATCATTTCCAACCCCTCTCTTGGGCATCACTATGATGAATATGTAATTAAATCCTCAGATAAGGCCTACAATGTCAAGTCAAGCCCCTACTCGGGCGACACAATAATAGATACGGAATTCTAATGCATAGATAAGGCATATGATGACAAGTAAAGCCTCCACTCGGGAGACATAATAATAGATAAGGTATTTAATGCACAAACATAACCAATAACATCAAGTCAAGCCCCCCACTCGGGCATCACAATAATATATCCCCTCAATTCAAAAGTAATATGCATATAAGCCCTCACTCGGGCACACAATCATAAATAATTACTCAAATTCATAGTGAAGTTCACATAAGCCTCACACGAGCAACATAAAATTAACGAAAATCCCAATAACAATATATCATGAAACTACCCAAACCCAGTTTATTCCATACGATAAGTTTCATCCACTATTACAAGTCCATTTGTGCTCTAAGTATTCTCTAAACCGTAACCATTATGTGAAAGTCCACTAAACATGATTCCAGCTCTAAAGTAGATATCCACTATTTATATTATTCAATATCAAAGAGCTAGCTATCTACAATTTATCCCCAAGTATATTCACAAGTATCAAGACTAACTAAGATAAGCAATTAAATAACTACAACCCATCAAAAGACTCCAGTACTAGTGGAGATGCTCGCTATTTCACCTAAGAGGGACCCCCAATCCTAAATGAATCATAACATACAAACAAACAAGCATACAACACATAAACACTTTGAAAAAAGTCAAGGTACATCTCAACTTGCCTGTAAAGAAGATCCGCAAACCAAAATACAGTCCAAAGCATCAATAAAAATCTCTACTCCCACGAATCAATACCAAACACATCCATTCTAATCAAATATGACATCTATAAGTCAAAAGGAGTCCAAGATACCTATATCAACTATATTTGATCCGGTTCTAAAAATAGTTCAACTATTAACCCCAAAAGAAAAAGGGTAAAACTAGAATTTTATTTTGTAAACACGTTCCTCATAATATTAGGAACCTACAGCTGAAAACTTACTAAAAAACGAGGTCCAAAAAGAAGAAAATCATTTTTAAGCTTTACCGACAAAAACTCCAAAAGTGAATTTAAAATCAAATATTTGAAGATAAATTTGTAATGAAATCAGTGGAAAAATTATAAATACAAGGTTTAGAAACATACCCATAAAAGAAACCTCGAAAACCCCTTTTGAATCACCCAAATCTGAGCTCCCAAGTTCCAAAAATTATGAAAATGGGATTTTGATTCTCAACTTTGGGTAGAAATCATGAAAAAAGAAATAGAAGTTCTTGAGAAATGGGCAAAATAAAGGTTTAATCACATTCCCAATGATATTATGAGAAAAACGCATCGAGAATCATAAAAAACGGAGCTTCCTAGCTTCTAAAATATCAAAAATACGAAATGGGCCAAAGTCTAAAATTTATATAGTTTTTGGTGCGCTTTCCATAGCTAAAGCCCATTTTCCATATCTAAAGATCTATTTTTCCGTAGGTAGCACCAACAACCTTTTGTACAACAACTTTTATATTCACTAAAAAGGCCATAAATCCCTCATACGATAGCGAAATGGACCGATTCTTTTTTCTATAATTTCTAAATAATGATATGAATCTAGTTGTTCCATCGGAACTAGATTTCATGAACATTTTGCCTAGTATGATATTATTTTTGCTCGTAAAGAATTATTTCATGTTCCACAATAAAAACTGGATCTCGACTTATCAAAATTACACCAAACTCTCCAGATCAATCCTATAATTCATGCATGACATTTCAGAAGTTTTGGAATAGTTTTTTGATCTTTAAAATTAATAATAAACTTTTTGTCGATCAATTTTACTTAATCAGGACCAAAGCACCCAAAATATTCAAAAACTTATTAAAAACTCATCCGGAACCTCCCAAACACAAAACACATATGCTAATAGTCTGGAAACGACATTCTGAACTCAACAAAATAATCAAATTTAAGAAAAAAGGTCGTTTACAATAAATTAACCCCCGGGACCCCTTATAGGCTATTTTAACTTGTTTTCGAACGGAGGGTCGAAATGACAAATAAAGGTTCCAAACCTGAATCAACCCTGTTGCCAACCCAAATTTGATATTCCAAATGTAATAAAACTGTCAGAATCACCATCCGATTCTCGGATCGCGAAATGTTGACCAAAGTCAAACTAATCCCTTTAGGATGTTCAAAACCAAAATCTTATGTAAAACACTTCCAAATGCATTGGGGACCGTGACGATTAATTCCATAACTCATAAATGAGATAAAGCAACTACGGGAAAGGGCAAAATTATCAAAATACAGAAATTTCTAAATTTCAATATGAGGGTCATTACATTTTCCATGTCAAAATGGCTACTCAATTTTTTTATTTCTTTGATAACATGCATGTTAGAGCCAAAGACGTCAACTCATATGCAAATAGTAACATGTGATTTCCAAGACTAGTGTATGTACATGTAGCATTTTTTTAACTCATTCTAAAAAGTGCAAACATCACATTTTTTCATGATGATATTTTTTCGCATTTCATTAACTCCCAATATTTTGAGAATTTAATAAAATCAAATATTTATGAAAAGTACTATCACTTATTCATGAAAAATATTAGGTAAATAATTTATTTTGCCTTTCCTCCGCAACAAGTAGAAAAGTTTTTTACCTTTTCTTCACTTGAGTTTAGCAAGTAGAAAAGTAATTTACCCTTCATCTCTTCCCTCCCATCTCTTGAAGAGACTAGTGACTTTGAGATGTTGAGATCTCCCATCTTGATATCCGTAATTTTTCAAATTGTAACAAATCATGAATCTCCTTAAAAAGAACGAGATATTTGCGCCTCAGTCTGAAAAATATTTATTTATTCATATTTGTTATGTTATGTTTTCAACTATAATTTAATTATTGTGGTATATTACACAACAATTTTAAGGAGATTCATGTTTTGCTACAGTTTGAAATATTGCGGATGTCAAGAAAAGAGATCTCAACATCTCAATGTCATTAGTCTCTTCAAGTGATGGAAGGGAAGAGACAGACAAGTAAGGGAAGAGATAGACAAGCAAAGTACATTTATACTTGCTCAACTCAAGTGATGGAAAGGTAAAAGAACTTTTCTACTTCTTATGGAAGAAAGATAAAAAACCTTCTACCTAATAATTTTCATGAATAAAATGATACTACTTTTCATGAAAATTTGTTTTCGTTAAATTCTCAAAATAGTGGTGGTCATGCATTATTTTTCGAAGGATAATAAAATATAGAGTGCATAAAGAAGAGTAATTATATTAGTGAAAGAGAGTGTTGAGATCTCCCATATTGATATTCGCAGTTTTTCAAACTGTAACAAAATCATGAATCTCCTTAAAATTATTGGTGTAATATACCACAATAATTAAATTACAGTTGAAAAAGAAAATGAACAAAATTGAATAAATAAATATTTAGGCTGAGGCACAAATATCTCGCTCTCTTTAAGGAGATTCAAGCCCACTGCGGCATAATCTACATCATCCAGAAGTATATCTCTTGACTTGTCCCATCAAGAATACAAAAGCCCAACAACATCGTACAACTTAAACAACTCTGGATTAGTTGACGAGTCCAAAACTCCACCACAAAAATATCTTCCTTCAACATATAAAACTCTCTTTTGTATAGTGAATATAGTTAGAGACTTAGAATATTTCCTTTGTATCTACTCTCTCTTTCACTACTACACAATATAATCTTTTTTCACACTTATTATATTTTTTCTTTTTGTCCAACACAAAGAGAGAAACACCACTATTTATAGGTGAGGGATTCTTCCATGTATTGAATATGATGAATGAGGAGTAGTAATATGGGTAGATGAATAGTCTTGATGTTACATAATTTACAAGAAACTAATGACCATGGAGTTACAAGAAACTAATGACCATGAGAGTTACAAGAACTAATGGTCATATGAGTTACAAGAACTAATGGTCATCTTTTACCACAATTTATACCCACTAACATATGAACTTAATATACTATTTTAATAGTAAAGTGCATATTCACCAACATTCCCCCACTCATTTTAATATTAAAATAAGAGAGTTATCACCAATTTAGTTGAAGGGAGACTATTGTGCATAATGAAGGTGTGCTCTGCATTGAACCTCCATTTAGTTAAACAGTAACCTTTACTCTAGAGTCAGTAGTGGTGTCAGACTTGATCTATGACTGCTTAAGGGAAATAAAGTATTACTGCCTACACAATAATCAAGGTGTTGACTTAAGATTTAATAGCCAAAACATTACGGCCATGTGCTATCCCAGTTTTTCATGAGTGTTTTTGAGAATAAGTCCAATTCTCATAGGAAGCGGCCTACTTCCACAATCATATAGGTGAAATCTATAAAGGGTAGTCCTGTAATTTTGACACCCCACTCAAACGAGATACAAAATTTCATTAAGAGTTCTTAGACTCAACCTCCAAATCATTACAGGAACAAAATACAGTCACATCATAGGAAGGGTTAAATAATAGTGCATACCACACTAAGTCATCATATTATTCGTTCTTCCCATTGAACATGGTTATAGGATCTCTAGTCCCTAGGTTGGGTTTCATCATATATGACTCATGTATTTTTATAGGCTTCAGTCCTCCCCGTTGATGTGCTTCAGACATTTTTCTTGTCAAGGCCTTGGTCTAAATCTGCAAGATTTAAAACAATTAATATTAATGGTATACCTTGATCAATATGATTTTACAATATTGTGTTTTCTCTTTATGGTCTAAATTTACCATTATAACAATGGTTTACACTCTATCAATAAATTATGATGCCATCACAATAAATCAAATTAGAGAAATTAATTTCTCAAATAAAGTGATTGATATAATAGATCTCTATTCAAATCGCTTTTTGACTAGTTGAAGCTAAAATACTTAGTTCAACCTTCATGGTAGAGTTAACAAACAAATAATAATTTGCTTTTCTCATTTTTCAATAAATAGCACCAAATTTTTCATTTGCATCAAGAACACTTTGAAGTATAACAGGATATTTTTTTAATAAAACAAGCTACAACTTTCTTACCAAGTAAATATACCTGATTTTCTTGTACCTGCTAAGCACTTTTATTGCACACACAATATTAGGCTAGCAAACTCATTTTTTTATTTTTCACACCACTTTCACATATTTGATTCACAAGGAGTTGCATGGCTCATACAATCAAAAAAAATATTTCAATTTTTTTCACCATAATGCGACATGTCAAGGAAAAGTTAATCACATGATTTAAGTACTTTTCATTCCTAGAATAAAATTTATCTCACCCAATTTTTCATGTCAAAATGGCTACTCAAGTTTTTTATTCCTTGATAACATGCATGTTAGAGCCAAAGACATCAAAAAATATACAAATTAATAATGACATGTGATTTATTCCAACACTAATACATGCACTTGTAACATTCTTTTTGTTTCAAGGGATTCTCAAAAATGCAAAAAACACATTTTTCATGGTGACTTTTTTTCTCATTTCATTAACTCCCACTATTTCGAGAATTTAACGAAAATAAATTTTCATAAAAATTAGTATCATTTTATTCATGAAAAATATTAGGTAAATTTATTTTTTACCTTTTTCTCGTAACAAGTAAAAAAGTTTTTACCTTTCCTCCGCTTGAATTGAGCAAGTAGAAAAATTACTTTATTTATCTATCTCCCCCATTCCATCTCTTGAAGAGACTAGTGATGTTGAGATGTTGAGAAATAAAGAGTTGCATGGTTCATAAAATAAACAAAATGTGGCTAATTGCACTTGGTTTGAAATTGTGTATGCAGTAAAAGTACTTAGCAGGTACAAGCAAATTATGTATATTACTTGGTAAGAAAGTTGTGGCTTGTTCTATCAAAAATAAATAAATTCTGCTATACTTAAAAGTGTTTTTGATGCAAATGAAAAACATTGATGCTATTTGTTGAAATGAAAAAAGCAAATTATTATTTGCTAACTCTATCATGGAGGTTGAACTAATTATTTTAGGATCAACTAGTGAAAGAGTGACTTGATCAATCACTTTATTTTTAGAAATTAATTTCTCTAGTTTTTAATAATTGTGATAGCACAAAATTTACTAGTAGAGTGTAAACAATTATTCTAATGGTAAATTCAGACCATAAAGAGAAAACACAACATTGTGAGATCATATTGATCAAGGTATACTACTACTATTAATTGTGTTAAATCTTACAAATTTAGACCAAGGCCTTGGCAAGATAGAGGTCTGAAGCACATCGAGGGGGAGGAATAAATCCTATAGAAATACATGAGTCATAAATGAGGAGATCTAATCTGGGGACTAGAGATCCTATAACCAGGTTCAACAGAAAGAACAAATCATATGATGACTTGATGTGGGATGCACTATTGTTTAATCCCTTCCTATGATGTGAGTACATTTTGTTCCTGTAATAATTTGTGAAGGTTGAGCCTAAGAACTCTTAATAAAATTATGTATCTTGTATGAGTGGGGTGTCGAAATTACAGGACTACCCTTGAGAGATTTCACCTATGTGTGTGTGGAAGTAGGTCGCTTTCTATGGGAATTGAGCTTATTCTCAAAAAACACTCATGAAAAAATGGGATAGCACAAGGCTGTAATATGCTGGCTATTAAAGCTAATGTCAACACCTTGATATTTGTGTGTAGGCAGTGATACTTTATTTCCCTTAAGCAGCCATAGTTCAAGTCTGAGGCCACTACTTACTCTGGAGTAAAGGTTACTGTTTTACTAAGTGGAGGTTCAATGCATAGCACACCTTCATTATGTATATAGTCTCCCTTCAACTTAATTGGTGCAATACTCTCATATTGAATATTAAAATGAGTGGGGGATTGTAGGTGCATTTTAACATTTTATTATATTAAAGTGTATCTTTTACATTATCTCAGTATGTAGCATTTGTCAATTTGGTCATTAGGTTTAATTGCCCTTTTACCTTGGCAGAATGTGGTTGCACTACATTTAATTTGGTGATTTTATATGTGTTTACTCACATGAGTTAGTGGAAAGAATGTAACAATAAGTTCACTTGAAACTCCTATAACTTATAACTCATTATTCATCTCTTTATGTATTGTAACTCATATAACATATGTAACCTTTAAGTTATTCACCTACCCACTTACTATCTCATTACTTCCTCATTTACTAGATGGAAGAAATACTATACCTATATAAAGGGTGTTTTCTTTCTTGTGTTGTGTAGATGAGAAGGAGTATATTATGAGATGTGAAATAGAACAAGAAAATAGAGTGCATAAAAGAGAGTAATTATATTAGTGAAAGAGAGAGTTGAGATAAAGAAAAATATTCTAAGTGTCCAACTATATTCAATATACAAAAGAGAGTAATTATATTAGTGAAAGAGAGAGTTGAGAAAAAGAAAATATTCTCTGTCTTTAACTATATTCACTATACAAAGAGAGTAATTATATGTTGAAGGAAGGTGTTTTTGTGGTGGAGCTTTGGACTTTTCAACTAATTCGGAGTTGCTTGAGTTGTACATCGTGATGGTCTGTAGTATCCTGGAGGGGACAAGTCAAGAGCTTATAGTGCTAGATTGGTGTAGATTATGCCGTAGTGGGCTTAAATCTCCTTAAAGAGAGCGAGATATCCGTGCCTCAGCCTGAATATTATTTTTTCATTTTTTGTTATTTTACTTTTCAATTGTAATTTATTGTAATTGTGGTTTATTACACCAATAATTTTAAGGAGATTCATGATTTTGTTACAGTTTGAAAAATTACAGATATCAAGATGGAGTTCTCAACATCATCCCGGAATAATACTTTCTACTTGATCAACTCAAGCAGAGGAAAGGTAAAAGCTTTTCTAATTTTTGTGGAGGAAAGGTAAAAAAAATTACCTAACATTTTTCATGACTAAGTAATAATACTTTTCATGAAAATTTGATTTTATTAAATTCTCGGAATAGTGGGGATTAAGGAAATGAGAAAAAAATATCATTGTGAAAAATGTGATGTTTGCACTTTTGAGAATGAGTTAAAATAAAAAGTGTTAAAAGTGCATATATTAGTCTTGGAATAAATCACATGTTACTATTTACATATGAGTTGACGTCTTTGTCTCTAACATGAATGTTTTCACATGTTACTATTAACATATGAGTGTAATATACCACAATCCATTTTTGTTATTTTACTTTTCAACTATAATTATCTAATTTTTGATATATTACACCAACAATTTTAAAGAGATTCATAAAAAAAATGTGAAAGTGGTGTGACAAATAAAAAAGGAGTTTGTTAGCCTAATAAAAAAATGAGATATGTGGCTAATTGCACTTGCCTTGATATTATGTATATAGAAAAAGTACTTAGCATGTACAAGCAAACAAGGTATGTTTACTTGGTAAGAAAGTTGTGGCTTGTTTTATAGAAATAAATCATGTTATACTTAAAAGTATATTTGGTGCAAATGAAAAAAAAATTTGATGCTATTTGTAGAAACGAAAAAAGCAAACTATTATTTTCTAACTCTTCTATGGAGGTTGAACTAATTATTTTAGAGTCAACTAGTGAAAAAGTAAATCGATCAATCACTTTATTTTGAGAAATTAATTTCTCTATTTTTTATTAATTGTGATAGCATCAATATTATTGGTAGAGTATAAACCTTTCACGACCCAATTGCTCAAGTCATGATGGCATCTACTATAATTCACCAGTAGGTAAGCCGACCCATAATCCAGAATGGCGAGTAACGGACTATCAAGAGAAAAGAAGAAAGCAATGGAAAGTGAATACGATAAAAGAACTAATATAGAGAATTAACCCCAAAACCTGGTGAAGGCAGTGTAAGAGTTTCTAACATGAAAAGAGTACAAGGTAAGATACAAAATAAAAATATACAAGTTGTCTCTGATATACAAATAGAGAACAGTCCAACAATAAGAGGGAGAGCAGAAAAACTCCGAACGTCAAGAGCTCACCCCAAACCTCCGATCTGTGGCTGCTCCGCATGATGCATATGTCAATAGTAAGAACTGGTACTATGATCTGCAGGCTGTAGAAGTGTAGTATGAGTACCAAACACAAGGTACTCAGTAGGCATCGGCCGACTGAGCTCTAAAGATAATGCAAGTATAAACAACATGTCAAGTAGGAATATAAACTATAGGAAACTACTCAAGCAACTAAACCTAATAATTGCAAATGGAAAAGTAAGGTAAACTATCAAATACTACCAGTAATTAGGGACGAAGTACAGTTCCATAAGTAGCTAATTCATATAAGATAGTGTAGTGAAGAAAGAGATATACAATATACAATAGTAGTAGGAAAGAAGAAAATTATATACAAATAGTAGCTAGAGAAGAATAAATATACAATCGCGCTATATCGATAAACCAACATGAAGATACTACTCTGAGGGAACTTGTCTACATCACCAGGATCATAAAGAATAAGGGAGCTAACTCTATCATAATCAGGATCTCTAACAAAAATGTGCATAATCATAGGGTGATCTAAGAATAATAAACCTCACCATAATACGAGAAAAAGGATCAGAAATGTACCGACAACCTTGGGTACCAAATCATAAACAACCTACCATGAGCTATGCAATAATAACCAAACAGTAAGTAGCTGAATAGTCCGAACAACCAATAACCCCAACCGGGACCTCATAAGCCCAGAGAGGCATAAGAAAGCAATCAACAAATAACAACCATAACTTTTATCTATACACCCCCCATAAGACCGATAGATACAAGCGCCAAATAATTATACTGGTGATAGGCAATGCATATGAACGAATGAATGCAACGTAAACCAATAATACCAAATCAACTAAGTGCCAAACCATACCAAGTGTATACACCTCCTCCAGCTCAGTAGCTCGCAAAGAGAGGACCAATAACGATCATCCTTCTCCGGTATCATGGCTCATAAGACAAAGGGACCTATAAGGGACTCGGGATATCCATATACACAGCCTAATCCCTAACCTGAACTTCCAGTAAGCATCATGACCAATCTACTCCATCCAGTACCTTAGAGATATATAAAGTATAATAAGAAATATTAGACTTAAACCAGAACTGAATAGGTGTATATCTGTAAATCCATTGCCCGAGATCGAATCTAGGATTAAAATAGTATAGTAATGTAGGAAGAGTTGGAATCTTCCTCGAATGAAGTGAATAAGTAGTGGTAAAAGAGAGTAGATCAGTAATGGATCGAAATCATCCTCGGTCAAAATTTCTAAAATAATATATTTAGTTTAAGATGTCATAAATCAATGATAAGGGTGGTACGACTTCCATTTTTAAAGAATCAATTTTAAAGTTAAGAAAGGTGAGAATAAATTTCTTTTTAGAAAACAGTAGTATTAAAACTAAAGTTTTAACCAAAATCGTACAACAAAATAAGTATAAATGTGCCTAAATGGATGTATGCCATCACCAGTATCCAAATAATACAACCGTAAGCGTCTATGCATCCCTAACTATAACCACTTCCTTTCTGAGGATAAAGTACTAACTTGATGTCCAACTGGTATCATAATCATGGCCTCGGGCCCAACAATATATATAAATTAACATATGCCAACACCATAATTCAGGAAACTAAGGTAAACAAGGGCACAATGCTACTAGAAAGATCTAATCGGGGAAATACCGTGCAATTCACTAAGAAATATGGTAAGTCTTATACTAAAGGATTCTTCATGTCATTTTATGGTTAAACAAGGCTATAATCTAGTGTAATAGGATCCTACAACTGTAACAAGTATTCTAGGCCAAGGCTCAGGTTATATTTCTATTCTAAATCCCCTAAATAGGTCAAGTCATGATATAAATAGGTATAAATCTACCCTATAATCCCCTACCTAGCATGCAATCTATACAATACACAATCTCATAGAGAAGAGTAAACTGGAGTCTGCCTTCATGCCGAACCGTAGCCTCAAATCATCCACAAATTGCTCGTCCTATCTCTATGATACCAAAATGATGTTACGGTATCAAAATAATATTATGCACATTAATACAAGTAAAACTAGATCCATATTGCAATATAAATCTTTGGGTCAAAAATCGGGTCAAGAATGTGCCCGTGGGACCTGCAAAAAGAATTTTAAAATTGAACCCATCATGAGGTCCCTCGTAGGACAAGGAACATGTGCTCAAAAATTGAGCATAAATAGAGTACAAAACAGGTCCTAAATCAGCCCCAAAAGTTCTTGAAATCAAGAATTTACATGGAATTAAGACAAATTTTTGATGGGGTAAATGATGGGAAACGATCAAGAAGAGTCGAAGTAATAATGTAACAACCCAAATTATCATTACACAGAAATAGGAGGTAAAATTTACCCCTAGACTTTCTTTGGTTAATTTTTGAGAATTTAGGGCTAGTCTAGGATTTACCTATTTTTGAGGATGTGATGATCAAACAAAATTTGGTACTAATGTGATTTGTAGTAGTGGGATTTGATGTTATAATTAGATAATCAATGAGTATAGGAAGTTGTATCCAACTTTTGGCACCTGAAATAGAGTTATAGAACTCTGGTTATGGCGATTATTGTAGAGGGGTTGGTTCGCTATGTTCTGATTCATGGTACGTGTTTTAAAGTGAGGAAAACTAGAGAGAGGTCTCGAGTTTCTACCTTGGACCACTGCAACAGAAAAAGTAATTGTTACAGCGGTACCACTGCGATGATAACAAGAACCGTAGTGGTGGCCTTCGTGAAAAGTATCGGAACTTTAACCACTGCAGTGGTAGCACCACAATGGTAATTATCTATTGCAGCGGTAACACGCTGTAAAATTTTAGCTTTTAAGAACCAGAAAATGTTTTTATCCCCCACTTTCTCAAAAATTGCTATAGAGCTCAAAGGAAGGCAATTTTCAGAGGGTTTGTGGAGTTTTTCATCTTTAGAGGTAAGTAATTACATTCTAGACTTGAATTTACTTCGTTTAACCTTAGAAAATCACTTGAAAATTGATTAACAGTGGGGGTTTAACCCTAGTGTATAGAAATTGATGAAAAAGTGATGGGATTGTTTATAAATTCAGTTTGTAATAATCCTAAGGTGTTAGAAAACACTAATGGGACTAGAATTACAGTTTTTATGCTACTTCAAGTAAAATTCATGAGGTTTAAGAGATAGAAAACCCTAAAATGATGAAATAGGGTGAGTTTATGGCTAAATCAGTGGTTGTTGACCCCTAATACTTAAAAAGGGAAAAATTATTGACATGGGTGTATATTCTTGTTGTTATAGATCAAGAACAAGATCGAAAGGGAAAACATATGGCTTAAGGGTGACTTTGAGCAAAGGAGTTGAGGTAGGCTATGGTTTTGTTGTAGCACTTAGACTTTCTTGGCTTTGTGTTTATTTGTGAACTTGACATCTATGATTGCCTTCTAGCATGACTTGTGATTTAATGACTGCATTGCATTTTCATTTGCATTGTGATGACATGTTGATATGATGGGTTGGGTACCACGCCGGTACGGATATGATTATTGTGATATAGGTCGTGTACCACGCCGGTATGAATGTGATATACTAAAAGAATGGGTAGGGTACTACGCCAATATGATATGATGTTGATAATGATGTTGAGAAGGGTAAGAGATTATATGCACATCTTGCATACATGCACTCACATATATATATATATATATTGGGTGCCTTATGATGATTATACTTGATGATGCGTTGTTGATGAAAATGACTAAGTGTGAAATCATGTGAAAGTAAACTTATCAGTTGTAATAATGTGATGATATATGATGTATTGAGTTAAATGATATCATTGGTTATGTTTATTATTATGATCACTTTTACACTTGTTTGGCTTGCTTACTTGTACATTATTGAGTTAGTCAACCTATGAAGCTTACCAGTACTTGTTGATACACTGATGCTACCTGTACTCTTCTTTTTGTTGAGTGCAAAATATCTTCCAGTGGTTGACACGTGACCTCGGTTCTAGATAGAGATTCAAACTTGATTTTTAGAATGAGCACCATGTTCGAGCAGCCTTCAGATCTTCTTGTGATGTTGATGTCCTTTTTTCGGGACTAAGACGATTTCCTCTTTTGTTATGTTTTTTATATTTGTGTTGATTTCAGACTTAGCTTATTCTTAGATGTTCTTGTACGGTGACTTCTCGTCTCGTGGATTATACTAATAGAGGTTTTTGCACTATTCATTTTATGGATGATAATGTCATTGAATGATTATTAGTGGTTGAATGAGACCATTTTAGTACTTGTTTAAAATCATGAGTTGATATTACTATGAACGTGAGAATAACACTTAAGTGAGTAAAGGTGAGCTTAGTATAGTTCTCCTGCCATAGGTTACGACAGGTGCCAATCATAACCGTTTGGGTCGTGATAGAGATGGTATCAGAGCTCTGGGTTCATGGATCTCAATGTACAAGAATAGGTCTAGTAGAGTCCTGTGGATAAGTGTGGAAATGTCTGTACTTTTTTTTAGGAGGCTGAAGGACTTTAGGAATGAATTCTTTCCTTTCCTTCTTTCATGCTATAACTTGATTCCAAGTGATAGCTGGTGATCTAAATTTATATCTAATCCTTTCACTCTTGTTCACAGATGGTGAATACTCGTTCCATCAGAGCATTAGCAGTGGCACCCACGACAGTACCCGTGGTAGCACCCGTATCGGCCGCTGGGGTTGCAGTCTAAGGTAGGGCTCAAGTTAAAGGTAGAGAAAGAAGGAGAGGATAGGGAGCAACACACGTTAGGGGTGGAACTCAGGCAGTTGATAGATCGATAAGACAGACATCGTCATTGCCTCCCCATAACAGGATGCTCTAGGTCATGCTCAGGATGAAGAAGAGGTAGTTGAGGAAGAAGAGATGATAACTCCAGAGAATGTGGTGCCATCACCAAGTGGTGCAACTCAGGTACCTTTGTCTGTAGAGGTGATTCAACAAGTGTTAGGGTTCTTGGGTAGCTTGGGTGGCACTGGATACACTCCAGTGGTTCCGACTACTCTATCCACGGCCTTACAATATATCGTTGTTGTAGCACCCAGGATGGATGCAGGCTCTAAAACAGAGGTGTATCCCCAATAGGTACTTAGACCAGTAATGACTGATGATGAGCATGGGCTATTTTGTAATTTTGTGAAGATAAATCCCCCGGCATTCCAAGGTACAGAGCCTGAGGATGCTTTTGAGTTCTTAAAAGATTGTCATGAACATCTGCACAAAATAGGTATTGTTGAAAAGTCTGGGGTGGAGTTTGTTTTCTTTCAGTTGTAGAATGAAGCCAAGCAATAGAGGAGGTCATTTGTGGAGTGCAGGGCTGCCTTACCTCCGTTTACTTAGGCCTAATTCCAGAATGTATTCCTTGAGAAATATGTTCTCCACACTTATCGTGACCAGAAAAAGGATGAGTTTCAAACGTTAGAGTAGGGTAATATGTCTTTGGCGGCCTATGCGACCAAGTTTCATACATTGTCCCACAATGCACTATAGTTTATTACCTCAGAAGTGGAGTGGATTAGCTATTTTGTGAAGTGTTTGAATTCAGGGATTTAGTTGGTTACCTTATCTGCGGCAGTGACCGGTAATTCTTTTTAGGATGTTGTTGAATTTTCCAAGAAGATCGAAGCACTTAGGAAATAGGAAGAGGTAAAGGAAAAATAGAAGAAGGCTCAGACCTCGGGCCAATTCTGTGGTACTTTTTCAAAGGGGTGTGGTTCTTCTAAGCCCTACTATTCATCTATGCTAGTGTCTACGAGGGACTCATCTGGGGTCAGTTATCAGCCTTCCTGAACCCGCAACGACACATCTTCTTCCTCTTTATTTAAGAGGCCTACTTTGGGACCCAAATGCTTTGAGTGTAGGGGTTTGGTACACGTCAGAAGGTATTGTCTTAACTTCTTGTCTGCGGGTCAGTTGACTCAACAACTATCTTCTACTGCTCTAGTTCTGGCATATTGTGATAGAGGAGGAAACAATAGGGGTCGTCCACAAGGTGGGTGTGGTGGCCAAGCTAGGAGTGGCAACCAGGCCAATCGAGGTGGAGGACAAGTTGGTAGAAATGGAGCTCAGGGTGGTAGAGGTAGCAGTCAGGGTAGTGATCAGGCATATGTTTATGCAGTTCTAGCTCATCCTAAGGCAGAGGCTTCCTATGCAGTGATCACAGGTACGATTCTTGTCTGTGATCATATGGATTCTGTATTGTTTGATCTCGGTTCCACCTTCTCTTATGTGTCTGTGAAATTTGCTATGGGTTAAGACTTAGACTTTGAATATCTTGATACTCCTATGTGTGTGTCTACACTGGTTGGGGTGTCTGTGTGTGTCGATCAGGTATATCGTGTGTGTTTTGTGATATTCATAGGGTTTAAGACCCTAACAGACTTAGCCATTATAGATATGGAGGAATTCAATGTTAGTTTAGGAATGAGTTGGTTGTCCTCTTATCATGTTGTTCTTGATTGTTATGCCAAAACCTTCACTGTAGCAATGCTCGAGGAAAAGAAGTTAGAGTGGAAGGATTCTTTTAAGCCTAATGCAGTGAGGGTTGTGTCCGCAATTCATGCGCAGAAATTAGTAAGAAAGGGGTGTAGGGCATTTTTAGCCTATTTTCGAAAAGATAAATCTGTAGTCCCTCCTATAATGTTAGCTCTAGTGGTATGTGAATTCATAAAAGTATTTTTGGATGACCTCCGGGGTATGCCTCCAGATTGGGAAGTTGACTTTTGCATAGACTTAGAGCCGGAGACTGGACCTATTTCTATCCCTCCATATCGTATGGAACCTGCAGAGTTCAGAGTGTTGAAATCCTAATTGCAAGAGTTGCTAGAAAAGGGCTTTGTTCACCTAAGTGTCTCTCTTTAGGGTGCACCAGTATTGTTTGTGATAAAGAAAGATGATAGTATGAGGATGTGAATAGACTACCGCCAGCTGAAAAAGGCGACCATTCATAACAAATATCCCTTGCCTATAATAGATGATTTGTTTGACCAATTACAAGAAGATGCAATGTTTACTAAGATTGATTTGAGGTCGGGATATAATCAACTAAAAATCAGCGCAAAGGACATCCCAAAGACTGCTTTTCAAACTTGTTATGGGCACTACGAGTTTTTAGTTATGTCTTTTGGCTTGACCAATGACCTAGCTGCTTTAACGAGATGGATGAATGGAATGTGTAAGTTGTGGATTCATTTGTTATTGTGTTTATTGATGATGTACTTGTTTATTCTAAGAGTGAGGAAGAGGATAAAGCCCATTTGCGTACTGTGTTGAAGTTGTTGAAGGAGAAATAATTGTATGCTAAGTACTCTAAGTGTAAATTCTGGCTTTCTTTGGTGTCCTTCTTGGGGAACATAATTTCTAAACAAGGGGTTATGGAGGACCCGCAAAAGGTTGAGGCAGTTAAAAATTAGGCCAGATCAACGAACGTGATAGAAATTCGGAGTTCTGTGGGATTGGCCAATTACTATCATCGGTTTGTTAAGGGGTTTGTTGTCATTGCTTCACACTTGAACCGCCTGACTCTGAAGGAAGTTTCATTTGAATAGGATGACAAGTGTGAGGTAAGTTTTCAAAAGCTCAAAACTTTATTGACATCAGCTCCAGTACTAACCCTGCCTATCAAGGGTAAAGACTTTATTATATTTTGTGTTGCCTTATGTTTGGGTTTAGGTGTTGTGTTGATGCAGGATTGGAATATGATTGCTTATGCTTTAAGACAACTAAAGCCTATGAGAAGAACTATCCCACACATGACTTGGAATTGGCAGCCATGGTGTTTGCTTTAAGAACTTGGAGACACTATCTCTACGGGGTGAAGTGTGAGGTGTTCACAGACCACCGTAACTTAGAACACGTGTTCACCCAGAAGGATTTGAATCTGAGACAGAGGAGATGGATGGAGTTGATTAAAGACTATGACATCTCAATCTTGTATCACCCAGATAAAGCCAATGTGGTGGCGGATGCACTAATCCGAAAACCAGTGAGCATGGGGAGCTTAGAATTTCTGGAGGTGTCCAGGTGCCTATAAGCGAGATAGGTATAGTCTTTGGCTAACTATTTTGTGAGATTGTAGGAAACTAGCAAAGGAAAGTTGTTGGCACATATGGAGGCTATGTCCACATTCTATGATCAGATTTAAAGTAGAAAGTTTGAAGATAAGAAATTGAACAACCTCAGAGAAAAGGTGTTATGAGGGGAGGCAAAAAAGGCCATTCTTGATAACGAGGGGGCCTTAAGAATCTGAGGTCGATTGTGTGTACCTCGAGTAGGTAAATTAATTTCAACCATTCTAGCGGAGGCTTATAATTCCAAGTACTCCATACATCCGGGTGCCAACAAGATGTATAGAGACTTGAGACAACACTATTGGTGGCGAAGGATAAAGGATGACATTGTAGACTTTGTGGTTAAGTGTTAAAACTGCCAGCAAGTCAAATACAAACATCGAAAGCCTAGTGGTACTTTTGAACAGATGCCCATTCCAAAATTAAAGTGGGAAAGGATAACGATGGATTTTATGGTTGGTCTTCCAAAAACCCTGAGGAAATGCAACTCCATTTGGGTTATTATTGATCGGTTGACTAATTCAGCTCACTTTATTCTAGTAAGAGTTGATTATAATACAGCCAAGTTGACCAAGACTTATGTGATGGAAATTGTAAGGCTACATGGGGCATCAGTATCTATTGTGTCAAACCAGGGTACTCAGTTCACTTCTAATTTTTGGGAAAGTTTTTAGTTATAGTTGGGTTCTAGATTGTACCTGAGCACGACTTTTCACCCACAGACCGTGGTCAATCGGAATGGACCATCTAAGTGCTTAAGGACATGCTTCGGGCTTGTGTTATGGATTTTAGGGGTCAGTGGGACCAATATTTACCGTTATGTGAGTTTGCCTACAATAATAGCTACCACTTTAGTATTGACATAACTCCTTTTGAGGCCTTATATAGTAGACGATGTAGGTCCTTAATTGGATGGTTTGATGTGTTTGAGGTGAGACCTTGGGGTGCAAATATGCTAAAGGACTCTATGGAGAAGGTGAGATTCATATAGGAGAATCTCATAGCGTCTCAAAGCCGACAGAAGGAATATGCCGATAAAAAGGTGAGAGACATGATGTTCGAGAAGGGGGAAAAAGGTACTCTTAAAAGTGTCACCCATGAAGGGTGTGATGCGATTCGGCAAGAAGGGAAAGTTGAGTTCAAGATGCATAGGACCCTTTGAGGTGTTGAAGAAAGTGGGTCTGGTAGAATATAGGCTGGCCTTACCCCCTAGTAAGTCCCCCGTATTCCATGTGTCAATGTTAAAGAAGTGCCATGTATATGGTGACTATTTTATTTGTTGGGACCCGAAACTGTTTGATAGGGAATTGTCACATGAAGAGGAACTGATTGCTATTCTGGATAAAGATGTGAGGAATTTGAGGACATGAGTTATTCCTAGTGTGAATGTACAGTTGAAAAACCGTACTATAGAAGAGGCTACATAGAAGACAGAAGCGGACATGCGTAAGCAGTATCTGCACTTGTTTATTGATTCAGGTACTTTCTCTTTCAGTGTTTATGATTTATTTTAGGTTGTTTTTCATTCGAGAATGAACCAGTGGCAAATTGGTAGTTGATGTAACACCCAAATTGTCATTATGCTGAAATAGGACGTAAAATTTGCACCTAGACTTTCTTTGGTTAATTTTTGAGAATTCAGGAATAGTGTAGGATTGGCTTATTTTTGAGGATGTGATGATCGAATAAACTCTAATACTAATGCGGTTTAGAGTGGAAGGATTTGATGTGATATTTAGATAGCCATCAAGTATAGGAAGTCTCAGCAACTTCCTCCACCTGAAATGGAGTTATAGAACTCTGGTCATAGCAGTTATCATGGAGGGGTTGGTTCGTAATGTTCTGATTCATGGTATGTGTTGTAAAGTTAGTAAAACTAGAGAGAGGTCCCGAGTTTCTGCCTCAGACCGCAGCGGTAATAAGAACCGCAGTGGTGGCCTCCCTGAAAAATGGGCACGAACCACTGCAGCAGAACTTTAACCACTGCAATGGTAACGCATAATAAAATTTCAGTTTCAAAAACCAAAAAATATTTTCACTCTCCACTTTTTGAAAAAATGCTATAGAGCTCTAGAAAAGGCAATTTTCAAAGGGTTTGTGGAGTTTTTCATCTTTGGAGGTAAGAAATTACATTCTAGACTTAAATTTACTTTGTTTAACCTTAAAAAAATCACTAGAAAACAGATTAATAGTGGGTTTTGGGGTTTAACCCTAGTTTATGGAAATTGATGAAAAAATGATGAGACTAGAATTACGATTTTTTAAGCTACTTTAAGTAAAATTTATGAGATTTAAGAGATAGAAAATCCTAAAATGATGAAATAGGGTGAATTTATGTCTAAAATGAGTGGTTGTTGATCCCTAATACTTAAAAAGGAATTTTTTTTTGAAATGGATGTATATTCTTATTGTTATAGATCAAGAACAACATCGAAAGGGCAAAGGTGTGGCTTAAGGGTGGCTTTGAGCAAAGGAGTTGAGGTAGGCCATGATTTTGTTGTAGCACTTAGCCTTTCTGGCTTTGTGTTTGTTTGTGAACTTGACATATATGATTGTCTTCTAGCATGACTTGTGATTTAATGATTGCATTGCATTTTCATTTACATTATGATGACATGTTGAGATGATATGATATTGATAATGATATTGAGAAGAGTAAGAGATGATGTGTACATCTTGCATGCATGCACTCATACATATGCATTGGGTGCCTTATGATGATTATACATAATGATGAATTGTTGATGAAAATAACTAAGTGTGAAAGCATGTGCAAGTAAATTTGTGAGTTTTAATGATGTGATAAGTAAATTTGTGAGTTTTAATTATGTGATGATATATGATGATATTGATTTGAATGATAGCATTGGCTATGAGTTATTTTATGATCGATTTTATACTTGTTTGTCTTGCTTAGTTGTAGATTGTTGAGTTAGTCGACCTATGATGCTTACCAGTACTTGTTGATGTACTGACGCTACCTGTACTCATATTTTTGTTGAGTGCAAAACATCTTCCAGCGGTTAACATGCGTTCTCAGCTCTAGATAGTGATTCAAACTTTATTTTGAGGGTGAGCACCATATTCGGGAAGCCTTCAGATCTTCTTGTGATGTTGATGTCCTTTTGTTGGGACTAAGACGATTTTATCTTTTGTTATGTTTTAGATAGTTGTGTTGGTATCATACTTAGCTTATTCTTAGATGTTCTTGTACGGTTACTTCAGGTCCCAGTGATTGTAATAAATAGAGGTTTCTGCACTCTTTTCATTTTAGGGATGATAATGTCATTGAATGATTATTAGTTGTTGAATGAGACCATTTTAGTACTTGTTTAAAAACGTGAGTTATTATACCATGAACATGAGAATAACACTTAAGTGAGTAAAGGTGAGTGTATTATGGTTCTCCTGCCATAGGTTAGGGCGGGTACCTATCATGGCCGTTTGGGTCGTGACAACTTCTCAGCTCAATAGGATGATTTCCCACTGTTTTACAAGCTCTAGGGTTCAATAATGGTGGATTGGGACTTAGAAAATGAGGAAACAAATTGGAGAAGGGGATTATGTACTGCCAGATAATTGGCCTTCACGATCGTGAGGGCCAAGGATCACGAACGCGATAGTTACAAGGATCGCCCTTCACGAACATGGGCAAAGGGTTGCGAACGCGAAGGCAAGCGGGTCAGACATTAACGAATGCGACACTAATGGTCGCGAATGAGAAGAAGGAGAAGGGACTGGGTCGGGTCGACCTGTTATCGCGAATGCGAGGGAGGGATCGCGAACGCGATAGGTAAAATATGCCTGCACCAGCTGCTATAAACCATCAAAACAACTAAGTCCAAATGGACTCCGACCGGGTGCTCGAGATTCATTATGAACCCCGTGCGTACAAACGAACTATGTTACCATACAAAATTCTAAATTCCAAACTCAATGGAACCATCAAAATTTCCATCCAAAGTCGTTTTTATAAAATGTGGGCCCAAAACCCCATGTGCCGTTTTAACCAACTTCTGATCAATAGCCCAAAACCAGTCTGGAAGCCTCGGGACTCGAACCAAGGGTCCCTCTAGCCTAAAATCAATGTTCCAGAGCTGATAGCACTGTCAGAATTTCCATTCGAATCCATTTGCTAGGAGTTTAGGTCTGAGACCAATTTTTTAATAGCAAAAGCTACAAAACAAGGTGAGTGTATTATGGTTCTCCTGCTATAGGTTAGGGCGGGTACCTATCATGACCGTTTGGGTCGTGACAACTTCTCAGCTCAATAGGATGATTTCCCACTATTTTACAAGCTCTAGGGTTCAATAATGGTGGATTGGGACTTAGAAAATGAGGAAAAAAATTGGAGAAGGGGATTATGTACTGCCAGATAATTGGCCTTCACGATCTTGAGGGCCAAGGATCGCGAACGCGATAGTTACAAGGATCGCCCTTCATGAACATGGGCAAGGGGTTGCGAACGCGAAGGCAAGCGGGTCAGACATTAACAAATGCGACACTAATGGTCTCGAATGTGAAGAAGGAGAAGGGACTGGGTTGGGTCGACCCGTTATCGCGAATGCGAGGGAGGGATCGCGAACGCGATAGGTAAAATATGCCTGCACCAGCTGCTATAAACCATCAAAACAACTAAGTCCAAATGGACTCCGACCGGGTGCTCGAGATTCATTCTGAACCCCGTGCGTACAAACGAACTATGTTACCATACAAAATTCTAAATTCCAAACTCAATGGAACCATCGAAATTTCCATCCAAAGTCATTTTTACAAAATGTGGGCCCAAAACCCCATGTGCCGTTTTAACCAACTTCGGACCAATAGCCCAAAACGAGTCTGGAAGCCTCGGGACTCGAACCAAGGGTCCCTCTACCCTAAAATCAATGTTCCAGAGCTGATAGCACTGTCAGAATTTCCATTCGAATCCATTTGCTAGGAGTTTAGGTCTGAGACCAATTTTTTAATAGCAAAAGCTACAAAACAAGTAAATGAGCCTAAAACTCATATGAACTATTCAAAAATCGAACCGACAGTTTTGGCAAGTCATAAATGACCTATAGCTGCTATGGGAAGGCTCAAAACATCCACAACGTATGGAAATTAAGAAAATGACTTGGAGGGTCATTATAATATCCACTACTAAAAGGACTTTCATCCTCGAAAGTCAATGGATAGAAATAGCTCGAAAGCACGAAAAGATGAGGTATTGGGCCTGCTTTCCCCAAGTAAGACTTCCCAGGTAACCTCTAAGGCTAATAAATGCTCCCAAGGGATTTTGCTAAAGGTATCCCTTTTTCCTTCACATTCTTACTTCACTTTTTAAGAAACCAAAAACTCATCCTCAAAAACCAGCTAGCTTCCAACTGAACTGAGCACAGTTGAAACACGCAAACCCAAGCCGCAGTGTACAGACATCACACCAAAACAAGCATGCAGATACTTAACTAAGCTAAGGACAACCCAAGGCAGGAACCATATCACCAACTCTAAACTCCAAATCTAACATTTTCTCGCCTTTTCAAAATTGATGTCTACTCTGAACTATGCAAAATCTCTCCAGCATCATCTGAGTCATGCCTGCGTAATCACATCTCACTATCCTCAAAAGACTAAAGCTGATCTACTAAAAATCCACATGGACTAACATAAGAACAAAGTCCATAAGGTCTACCTGAGTACTCAAATAATGGTGTCCAAAGTCTGCGATCTCTGTCGAAGCTACCAACTATTTCGGATGACCCTCGAAACCAAAAATCATGAGTCCGAAGCACAATCTCTCAAAACTAAATGATCTACTCTAGAGAGCCCCACCAACTGTGGGTGAAGCCATGCTAAGCCCAGCTAGAATACAATTCTCCCACTGTGTAGACATATAAAATTTCTCACAAAAATTGAGAATCAAATGCCCCAAAGCAGTAGAAATCAATACCATGTGCATCTATCAACTACACTGCATCCAAACTGAAGAAAATGAACTGGTAGGTAATGAGTAGGCCTAGACAGTCTCTCAATGAATGCTAAACTAAACCAAAACTTTGAAATGGGGTTGCAACCGAGTTACGCAATCAATAGCCATAATCGCAACACTGAAGCTGAACTACTCACTCTTAACTATCCAAATCGGCCCTGTGGACAAGCAAGAATCCATACTCCAAAATCTATCACAACCTCCAAGCCATTATTTCAAAGAGTCAAAACCACGGCTGGAGACAACAAGTCTTCACTATGGTCACTTACCCGAATCAATCTCTCTTTCAGTAATCAACACATATCCAACGGTTCCCACAAGGGATGAAATTGAAATGCTGCTGAAGAACATAATCACAACTGAGAAAAACTGCGGGCTAAAGATACGAGCAATCAAATCCACATTTGCTAAGGGCATAACACATCAAGGCACAACCAAGAACTCACCAAGGCTACAAGGAGTACTAATGGTAGCCCAATCTCAAGCAACTCAGAAAAATACGATCTTAGCCTGAATCTGGTCAAACCAACACTCAATCTATGGAAAAGAATACGCATTCCCAAAAAACACCCACTTTGGTTATCGACAACTGACACACAAGCATATACCACCAAGTAGGAGAATTCCCCAAAGTCAGACTAGGCTGACAAAATACCAAACTGAGAAATTTCTAAATTCACCCATTTAATCCAACCTTAACTTAAATGAACCATGAACCACATCATAGAAAGAATGGAGTACCCAACTCAATGCTGATACCAAGATCAAGACTACTATCGGGTCACGAACAAGACAAATCAGAATAATGAATTCCAGATTCATAAATAATAGGAGCGGGCTATAGAAAAAGATCGCCAATGCTTGAATCACAACAAAACCATGGAAGGCCAAAACTTCTCTCCCACAACTGATCAAACATTTCAGACAGAGGGGAAAATCGACCAACCAAGGTTCTAAGCCAAATGGACAAGAATCGCAAGAAGGAAAACACTAACTAGATAATGCTAGTCTAGCCGTCTATTAAGTAAGAATCAACTAACATTAAAATAATGAAAATAATAATAATAGTATAAGGTACGGGTGGCACAAAAATTAGAAACACAACCAGTACCACTCTAAGATCAAAACAAGGCCAAAGTACCAAAGGAAAGGGACTTTAACCGAAATGCTACACCCCAAGGAAATCACAATACTGATCCACTTAATCCACTACTAAAAGAAATTATCTATGGGGTAGTCATAATGCACAAGTCTACACAAATACATACAATAACTAATATCAAAATTATAAGGAATAAAACCACCGATGGGTATGAAAACCCCAACTCAATACAAATAGAAGTGAAAAGATAGTAAATCAAAATTGCACCTATACGATGGAATCTGAATCCATAGTCCCTGTCATGCCTTAAGGAGTACAAATCTGAATGCGTCCAAGCCTGGACTGAGCATCTGATCAACCAACTAAAATACTAAGAGCGTTTCCTCTACCCAAAGGTGACAAATCCCTAAGAGACCGATATGGCTACACTGACTGCTCAATAATCCCACGCCGGGGACACTCTCTAGACCAATGGTCGATCTCTCAGTAGTTGTTAAAAATCCCTGAAGCTCTAGCTTGGCAAGAAAAACAAGCTGGCCCTAACTAGTTAACAAACTCACCACAATCAAAACATGCCCCTGGAACTCTCTGATGCACTGTACCTACTAACCTAGTATGGACGACACGGCCTGAGGACCTAGACCAAATACCCAATAATGTATGACCAGAACCCTATCCAATGTGACCACCACAACCTATCTGAGAATCACCCATAACCTGAGGTTCTACTTCTACGAACCTGATAGGTTACAAGTGAGGCTGACCTCTACTGGGAGGATCCCTACTCCCGGATGGAATACCATTAACATTGAACTGTTGACATGGTTTCTTACCTACACCTCCATATGTATCAATGCATGCCCTCTTTGTAGTCCTCGCATGTTCAACAACCTGAAGGAAAGTAGACCTACCAGCTATCAAATACTCTGACTCCAAGTAGAGTGGTAAAGTCAATCCTCTAACAAAGCCCTGCACCAACTCATGCTTTGTAAGAACTAATATAGGAGTATGTATGGCCCACTCAAGGAACCCAATCTCATACTTTGAAACTGACAAAGAACCTTATTGTATAACAATAAACCCAACTCTGACATAAGAACCACTCAATGAATCGGGCACTACTGACTGTGAAGTATCCACGAAAAGGCTCAGAATCCCTAACACGATATCCTAAAAAGCTAAGGTGGTCACAAACTCTATCGAAACCTGGGTTGGGCCTAGACCCTCTGTCTGATACTGAATATACCCAATATTAATCTCTAACTCCTTATCCTGACACTGAGTTTCTACTCTAGTAACAAACACAGAAGTCCCGTCCACATCTATCGATAAGCTCATGCTATCTATCTGGGAAGGAGTGTAGTTAAAGAAGTACTTAGAGGTTCATAGAAGTATGAACACACGACAACTGATCAAGGAATAGGATTTCTTAAGAATGCCCTATAGCCTCCCAAAGAAAGGATACAAACATCTCCATACCGATCCACAGGACTCTACTAGGTACTTAGCTCTTGTACCAACAACACCGGTGAATCTATGCTCTGATACCACTTTTTCATGACCCAATTTCTCAAGTCATGATGGCACATATCATAACCCACCAGTAAGTAAGCCGACCCATAGTCTGAAATGGCGAGTAACGGACTATCAAGAGAAAAGAAGAAAGCAGCGAAAAGTGAATACAATAAAAAGACTAATATAGAAAATTAACCCCAAAACCTAGTGTAGTCGGTACAAGATCTTCTAATATGACAAGAGTACAAGGTAAGATACAGAATAAAAATATATAAGCCATCTATGATATAAAAATAGAGATCAGTCCAATAATAAGAGGGAGACCAGGAAAATTCCAAACGTCAGGAGCTCACCCCAAACCTCTAATCCATGGCTACTCCGTACGATGCACACGTAAACAGCAAGAAATCGTACTATGATTTGTAGGCCACAGAAGTGTAGTATGAATACCAAGTACAAGGTACTCAGTAGGCATTGGCTGACTGAGCTTTAAAGATAATGCAAGTATAAATAACATATAAAGCAGGAATATAAACTACAGGAAACTACTCAAGAAACTAAATCTAATAATTGCTAATGGAAAAATAAGGTAAACTATCAGATACTACCAGTAATTAGGGATGAAGTACAGTTCCATAAGTAGCTAGTTCATATATGATAGTGTAGTAAAGAAAGAGATATAAAATATACAATAGAAGTAAGAATGAAGGAAATGATTTACAAATTGCTAGAGAAGAAAAAATATACAACTGCGCTATACCGATAAGCCAACATGAAGATATCACTCTGAGAGAACTAGTCTACATCATCGGGATCATAAAGAATAAGGAAGCTAAATCTAGTATAATCAGGATCACTAACAGAAATGTGCATAATCATAGGGTGATCTAACAATAATAAACTTCACCATAATATGAGAAAAAGGATCAGAAATGTACTGACAACCTCGGATACCAAATCATAACCAACCTGCCATGAGCTATACAATAATAACCAAATAATAAGTAACTGAATAGTCCAGACAACCAATAACCCCAACCGAGCCCCCAAAAGCTAGAGAGGCACAAGCAAGCAATCAACAAACAACAACCATAACTTGTATCTATACAGACCTCCATACGACTGATATATACAAGTGCCAAAAAATTATTCTGGTGATAGGCAATGCATATGAATGAATGAATTCAATGTAAACCAATAATATCAAATCAACTGAGTGCCAAACCATACCAAGTGTATACACTTTCCCCAGCTCAGTAGCTTGTAAAGTCAGGACCTACGGTGACCATCCTTTTTGCATATCATGGCTCATCAGAAGAAGGGGCCCATAAGGGACTTGGGATATCCGTATACACGTCCTGGTCCCAAATTAGGACTTTTAGTAACCATCATGATCAATCTACTTCATCATGTACCGAAGAGACATATAAACTGTAATAAGAATTGTCAGACGTGAATCGAAACTAAATAGGTATATATCTGTAGATCCATTGCCTGAAATCGAATCCGGGACTAAAACAGTATAGTAATGTAGGAAAGTTTGGAATTTACCTCGATCGAAGTGAATAAGCAGGGGTAAGAGAGAGTGGATCAATAATGGACGGGAATCAGCCTCGTTCAAATTTTCCAAAATAATATGTTTAATTTAAGATGTCATAAATCCATGATAAGGGTGGTACGGCTTCCATTTTTAAAGAATCAATTTTAAAGTTAAGAAAGGTGAAAATAAATCCCTTTTTAGAAAAACATAGTAAGACCAAAGTTTTAACTGGAATCGTGCCACCAAATAAATATAAATGCGCCAAAATATATGCATTCCATCACCAGTATCCAAATAATACAACTGTAAGCATCTACGCATCCATAAATATAACCACATTCTTTCTAAGGATAAAGTACTAACCTAGTGTCCAACAGATATCATAACTACTGCCTCAGGCCCTATAATATATATAAATTAACATATGCCAACTTCGTAATTTAGGAAACTGATGTACCGTGAATTTATGGCACTTGACACGCTTAAAATGGTGAATATTTGTAAGTACAAGGGTATTTTCTGTGGATATGATGGGTTTTTGGTGTTTACAGGATAAATAGGATCAAAAAAGGAATATGCGAAAAATAGGACCTAAAGAAGGATCAGACAAATGAAGACATGACTGTGGGATCTGACCACGGTTATACCAATGCTGTGGTGACTTGAAGCAGAGAAGGGGTCCTTAGAAGTTAATCAGATGTAAGCTCTCACAATCATACCTTGATGGTACGATCGTACCTTTTGGTCATTTATCTAAGGCGTATTTATATTCCTTATTGCCGACTTTAACCCTTTTTTACCTTAGTTTTGAGATTAATAAGTATGTATTTTGTAAGGTTTTGATGGAATATGTGATATTGTGCTAACAAATGTGATTAGACCCTTGTAGGTGGAATTTGTGACTATTTGGAGCATTTTTGGCATAGAAAGCGAGGCTTGGAGTAGCTACGAGTGAAGGATATTGAAGATAAGAGGCAAGTCAAGGAGTTGAACTCAAAGAATCCAATAAAATCCGCAAAGAAAAGTTGAAAAAAGGAAGAAAATTAGAATTTAAGGACCTGGCGCGCCAAGGGGCGTGCCGGGCCGCTTTTGACAAAATTTCTACTCAAGTAGGCAGTAGGGGGGCACGCCCAGGGGCTTTCCGGGCCACTTGGGAGCACCTGATCAGAGGCAAAAATTTTCCTAAGTACCAGGCGCACCCAAGGGCGTGCCGGGCCGCTTTTTGGGCAAACTTTTGCCCCGAGTTCTTGTCTATAAATAGGGCTTTTGGGTTATTCTATCATAATTCCATCTCCACTAGACTACTTTGGGTGTTTTTGGCATTGAAATTAGGTTTCATTCCTCTTCTTTTCAGTTTTTATTTCTTTTTATGGTATTTTATCACTTTATGATGTTAATTGAAGTTATGAGTGGCTAAAATCCCTCTTTCTTGGGGTTGAGGCTATGAACATGAATCTCTTGAGTTGAATTTTATTGGTTTTTGCTGAAGTTTATCATGAATTGCTTATTCTTATATTCTTAATTTTACTATTTTAATGCTTGATCACCATTGAAATAAATCCCTTGTCTTGAGGTGAGCTCGAGAGAGAAACTAAGAGATAGAACGTGGAATATAATAAGCGTGATCTTTAATCGCGGAAGGGATTCCAAGATTGATATGCGGTTAGGACCGAGAGGTACCTAATCCGCCGCGCTTGTTCAAATTACGAGAAGATAGCTTAAAGGCATTAGAATTGGTTAAACTTATCACCGTTCAATGATGTAGTTAGGTTTTCAATTTCTTGTAGAAGGTTATAGTTTGGAGACGAATATAATTGTAACATTAACCTCATGATCAATAACCAAGATAAACGACTCAATTTGCTTAAACCAGTAACAATTACGCTCAAGAGATGACGTTTGGAGTGCGTTGACCCTGGGAATTTACTTTTTATTGACTTTTTAAGCATATTTGCAAAAACTGAAGTTACGATAGTGAAGATAGTAGTTTATAATCCACAATCATCTAATTTTTAGTAATAAATCCCTTTTCCTTTTTGCAACACTAGGTTTTAATTACTATTTGACTTCTAAAATTGACTTCTGTTGACGAAAGTCCCTTGGGTTCGATATCCGGCTCAAAAAGGACACTTTATTACTTGAACGATCATGTACACTTGCGTGTATAGCTGGGTCACAATAAGTTTTTGGCGCCGTTGCCGGGGACTTTTAAATAGATAGATTTCAATTATTGACGTTTTTACTTTAATATTCAGCTAAGTGTTGACAACTTGATCTTAGCTATTCCATTTTGCAGGCTTACTTCATCTGAACGATGGCAAAAAACAAAGATTTGGTAACCCTGCAGTCTGAACCTGAAAAATACTTCCAAAGATTGAGGAGACAGGCTGCAGATTACCCAATCCCACAATTTGAACTGGCTGACGAAGGAATACAGGGTGATCCCATAAGAATTGAAGACCCAGTTGTGGATAGACGTGAGCCGGTAGTGATGGCAGCCAGGACAATTTGCGACGTAGCAATCCCACTCGCTACTAATGTGACCTCCAGTATTCTAAAACAGCCAGCTGGAGGTAGATTTGAGCTTAAACAGAACATGGTGTAACTCTTGCACTCAAGTGGACAATTTACAGGTCTTGCTCATGAGGACCCACAGAGGCATATCCAAAACTTTCTGGAGATCAGTGACACATATATTCCTACGGGGGTATCTTCGAATTATGTGAGACTAACTTTGTTCCCCTTTTCTCTGTTGGGGGAAGCAAGAAGGTGGTTAGATGCAGAGCCGGCTAATTCTATCACTACTTGGGATGATCTTTCTGGGAAATTCTTGATAAGGTTCTTTTCATCTGGAAAGACAGCAAAGCTCAGGAGTGATATACTGAGTTTCAGACAAAGAGATGATGAAAATTTATACCAAGCATGGAACCGATTCAAATCCATGTTGAGAGATTGTCCCCATCACCACCAAGCTAATGAAGTGTTGGTGTATACTTTTATTGAGGCTCTCGACCCCAACACTAAAATTCTACTTGATTCAGCTGCAGGTGGACAAGCTTTAGAGAATACTTACGATGAATTATATGCTTTGTTGAATCATATTTCACAGGGAAATCCATATTGGCATGGTGATAACTCTAGGAATTCTACAAAGAAGGTGGCTGGGAAATTAGATATGGATGCAGTCACTGCATTATCTGCCCAAATTTCAGTTATACAAAACTTGATGAACAATCACTTCCGCAGTGTGAATTTGGGAAAGCAACAATCTCCTGTAAATGCAGTACAACAAAAGGCTTCTGTGTGGTATGAAGTATGCGGAAATGGGGACCATATCAATGAGTTGTGCAGTGCAAATATAGATTTTGTGAATTTTATGGGTAATGCCCAAAGAGGATTTGGAGCACAGAATTATGGAAATACATACAATGCTGGGTGGAAAAATCACCCGAACTTATCTTAGGGAGGTAATCAGAATCAATATAGGCTTCAAGGATATGCACCACAATACAACCAACAGCAGGGTCAAGGGAATCAATTGGGTGCTAAGCCTGGAAATATGAGTGTGGAAGATATGTTGAAGCAGATTATTACAGAGCAAGCTAAGCTGGCAGCAGATGTGAGAAACAATCAGTTGGCTACTCAAAATTTGAAAAAGCAAATTGGTCAGTTAGAAAATGCCCAGAATACAAGGCCTCAAGGAGGTCTTCCAAGTGATACCAACCCTAACCCAAAGCAGGTAAATGTTATTGTTACTCGTAGTGGTAAGCAGTTAGAGGAGATAGTTCCACCAGCAAAAGAATTGGACCGAAAGAAGTTGTGGTTGAATACGAACAAGTTGAGTCTGCCAAAAGCTCCAACGATGATAAAGTGATCCATAGTGTAAAGTTGCCTCCTTATTTTCCTCAGAAGTTCAAGAAGAAGAAGGAAGACGAATGCTTTGGTATGTTCATTGAACTACTTAAACAAGTGCACATTAATTTGCCTCTTGTGGATATCTTGCAGGGTATTCCAAAGTATGCAAAGTTTGTGAAAGATATTGTGGCAAACAAGAGTAGATTAATAGAGTATGCCATAGTTTCATTGACTGAGGAGTGTAGCTCTCGCATTCAAAACTGGTTACCCACCAAACTGAAGGATTTTGGAAGTTTCACTGTAAAAATTACTCTGGGAGATCATGTCTGTGCTAGTGGGTTGTTCGATCTGGGGGCTAGTATAAATCTGATGCCCACTTTGGTTTTCAAGGAGTTGGGTTTGGGTCGTCCTAAACCTACTACTATTATTTTGTAGCTTGCAAACCGATCCGTGACTAGACCTGATGGTATTGTTGAGGATGTTCTGGTTCAAGTGGGGTCGTTGATCTTTTCGGTTGATTTTGTGGTGCTGAATTTTGAGCCTGGCCCAGAAGTCCCATTTATTTGGGGCGTCTATTTCTGGCCACAGGAGGTACGATCATTGATGTAGCAGCAGGGAAACTAACTATGCGAGCTCATGATAAAGTTGAGGTTTTTGATGTTTATAGGGCTTTAAAGCTACCAGAAATTTATGAGAACTTGTCAGCTATCATGGCTATAGATTTGGCGGCTGAAAGCATCCACGCTTTGTCTACAGATCCTTTGGAAAAAGTTTTGATGGGGCAAGATATTTTTGGTGATACAGAAGCTATTGATATGGTGCAGGTTCTTGATCTTATGGGTATCTATGCTAAAGAAGGTGGATGGGAACCTTTAAATCGTCCACTCAGTCCTCCAACCAAGCTATCAATTGAGGAGGCACCAAAGCTTAAATTGAAAGAACTTCCGTATCATCTTCAATATGATTTCCTAGGTGATAATAAGACCCTTCCTATTATTCTTGCAGCAAATTTATCAAGGGAACAAGTTGATACATTAATGGTGATACTCAAACGAAGAAAGAAGGCTATCAGTTGGCAGATGTCTGACATCCATGGTAGTAATCCGAGTTTGTGTATGCATAAAATTTACATGGAGGAAGGCCATAAGCCGAGTGTGTAACACCAACTACGCTTGAATCCAGTAATAAAAGAAGTTGTAAGGAAAGCGGTAATTAAGTGGTTAGATTCGGGCATTGTCTACCCTATCTCTGAAAGTTCATGGGTGAGTCCAGTACAGTATGTCCCAAAAAAGGGTGGTACGATGGTGATCACGAATGAAAATAATGAGTTAATTCCTACGAGAACTATGACTGGGTGGCGTATTTGCATGGATTACCAGAAACTAAATGATGCTACGAGGAAAGACCATTATCCAATCCCTTTTATTGATCAGATGTTGGATCATTTAGCCGGGCCAGAATATTATTGCTTTCTTGATGGGTATTTCGGGTATAATCAAATTGTGATAGATCCTGAAGATCAAGAGAAGACTACATTCACATGCCCTTATGACACTTACACTTTCAAGCGTATGCCCTTTGGATTGTGCAACGCACCGGCTACTTTTCAGCGTTGCATGATGGCTATTTTCTATGACATGGTGGACGAGTTCGTAGAGATTTTTATGGATGACTTTTCAGTCTTTGGTAACTCTTTTGAGGTATGTCTGAACAACCTTGATAGAGTCCTTGCTCGGTGTGAAGAAACTAATCTTGTTCTCAATTGGGAAAAGTACCATTTTCTTGTGACGGAAGGTATAGTTCTTGGATATAAAGTGTCAAAGAAGGGGCTCGAAGTTGATAGAGCAAAGATTGAATTTATCAAGAAATTACCTCCACCTGTGTCGGTGAAAGGGGTGCGTAGTTTCTTGGGACATGCTAGGTTTTACGGACAGTTCATTAAATATTTTTCCAAGATTGCGCGCCCCATGTGCACACTCTTAGAAAAAAAAGTTAAATTTGTATTTTGCGAGGCATGCGTGAAGGCATTTGAGGTATTGAAGAGAAGTTGGTCGAGGCACCTATCCTTATTGCTCCGATTGGGCTTTACTATTTGAGCTCATGTGTGATGCAAATGATGTTGCAGTGGGTGCAGTTCTTGGGCAGCGGAAGAACAATACATTTCACTCTATTTATTATGCGAGCAAGCCCCTTGATGCAGCCCAAGTGAATTATTCGGTGACTGAAAAGGAGATGTTAGCTTTGGTGTACACCTTTGATAAATTTAGATAGTATTTGGTGGGCACTAGCATCATTGTATACACAGATCATGATGCAATACGATATTTGTTCAATAAAAAGGATGCTAAGCCGCAGTTAATTAGATAGATTTTATTGTTACAAGAGTTTAATTTGGAGATTAAAGACAGGAAGGGGTCAGAAAATCAGATTGCCGACCATCTTTCTAGTCTTGAAAGCTCAACACATGTAGCTGATGATAGGCGTATTTGTGAGGAATTTACAGATGAGCAATTGTTAGTTTTGGGGGTTGATGAGTTGCCATGATATGCAGACATTGTGAATCTATTGGTAATTTCCTCCTGATTCGAATCCTCAACAAAAGAAGAAGCTGTCATATGAGGCACGTTCTTATATTTGGGATGAGCCTTATTTATTCATGTAAGGGCCTGATCAAGTAGTAAGAAGATGTATTCCGGATACGGAGGTGAAGCAGGTGTAGGAGAGATGCCACGCATCACCTTATGGTAGTCATCATGGTGGGGAATGCACAGCCCAAAAAATTTTGCAATCAGGTTTCTTCTGGCCTTCTATATTTAAATATGCTCATGCGTTTGTTAAGAGTTGTAACCAATACCAACGTATGGGGATGATTGCAAAGCGACAAGAGATGCCGTTAAGTAATATCCTAGAAGTTAAAATCTTTGATGTATGAGGGATAGATTTTATAGGCCCTTTCCCGAAGTCGAGTGGGAATCAATACATACTTGTAGCAGTGGATTATGTGTCTAAGTGGGTAGAGGCTGCTGCTCTTCCTACGAATGATTCCAAGGTTGTGGTAAAGTTCCTTAAAAAACATATCTTCACAAGATTTGGAACTCCAAGAGCTATTATTAGCGATAGAGGTTCACACTTTATAAACTATTGGGTGAAGAGTGTGTTGGCTAAATATGGTGTTAGACACAAGGTTTCAACAACGTATCATCCCCAAACAAGTGGCCAAGTGGATGTGTCTAATCGCTAGATAAAACAAATCTTGCAAAAGACGGTGAATACTAAGAGAAAAGATTGGTCGCTCAAGCTAGATGATGCTCTTTGGGCCTATCGAACTGCATATAAAACACCTATAGGGACTTTTCCATATCATCTTGTCTTTGGGAAAGCATGTCACCTCCCGGTTGAGCTTGAGCACCGAGCATATTGGGCGGTGAAGAACTTGAATCTAGATCCGGAGATGGCTGGTAACAGAAGGTTGTTGCAACTCCATGAGTTGGAAGAGTTTCATTTCCATGCATATGAAAATGCAAAGATCTACAAGGAGAAAATGAAGCGATGGCACGACAAAAAATTCTCCACCGCACCTTCGAGCCAGGCCAGTTGGTACTACTGTTTAAATCAAGACTTAGGCTGTTTCCGGGCAAGCTAAGATCTAAGTGGAGTGAGCCTTTTGAGATAATTCACACTACTCCTCATGGTGCGGTGGAAATCATGAATAAAGATGATGGTACGAGATTTCTTATAAATGGCCAAAGATTGAAGCACTATTTTAGTGAAGAAGATAAGTAGAAGGAGGACGTGCTTCACCTTGATAATTGAGCTGAGTGTGGTCAAGCCACTACATTAAACCAGGCGCTACATGGGAGGTAACCCATAAATGTATTGTAATAGTTAGGAATTATAAAGTAAAAATACAAAAAGAAGAGTCGTGCCACGACCAAAACTAAGGCGCTTGATGGGAGGCAACCCATCTCTTTTAAAATTTTGTCTTTTCTAACTTAGTTCTAGGATTTTTTTTTTATACAGAGACACACGAAGTATTTTTCCATGGAAATCCAAGAGAAAAAGGTAAATTTGAGATAGATGATCTTTTGAAGGTGCCGAGAAGGTAGGACATATTTTGGAGCGAAGTTTTGCATTATGGGACTTCTAAAAGCCCTAAAATTATGTGAAAAATATGGAATTACCTCCAGGTATGTTTTTAAGTGAGGAGCATGCCAGGCCGCTCCTGGCAAAAATTCTAGTGGCCTTGGCAGTGAGCAGGCGCGACACCTAGCGTGCCAGGCCGCTCCTGCCTTAAGCCTTTGGGCTTCAGGCAGTGTGCAGGCTTGGCACCTAGCGTGCCAGGCCGCTCTGCCTTAAGTCTTCTGGGCTTAAATTTTTTAAAGGGGTCACTCGACCACCCTACCCACCCCACCCCCTATCCTTTAAATCCCCAAATCTTCTCTTTATTTCTCCCAAATCTTCTCCAATTCCCTACCAAAGACACGATTTTTCTCCCAAAGCATCAAAAAAAAAATTCTCTTACTTTTCTCTTCTCTTGCGCACACATAGCACAATTTCTCACCTTCTCCTCTTTGGGTTGTGATTACAAGACTCCATTCAAGCTATCAAGGTATGTTTCTTTATGCTTTCTCTCTCTAGATTGCTATGAGCATGTTAAAATTGGGGGAATTCTAGCTACTCAAATTTGTGATGCCCTATTTGTGTTGGTACTTTGACTTGCTTATTATGCTATTATTGGAAATTATGGTGTGTCTTGAAGATGAACTTGAAGTCCAAGTGCAATTGTTCTTATTAATCTTGTTTTTAGTTGAAGAAATTGCAAGTGGGTTTAGCTTATATGGTAGTAATTGCAAAAATTTCTTGTTGTAATTAATTGTTATAACGCACATATTATTGAAAAAACATGTATCTTGTTTGAATTCTTGAGTAAAACAAGTAAGCCATTCTTTGGATAATGATGGGAATGTGAAATTTGTGTTGGGAAGGTTGAATTTGGATATGGTTTGGACTTTGTTTTGGGCATTAAGTGATGAGGGGAAGTCTGAGTACCCTTACGCCCATATATTTTGAATTGGTGCTAAGCAACTAAGATTGGGGTGGCCTTAAAGCCAACGCACATTGAGTTGGTTAGCGATCTTTACATGGGAAATTGACAGACTTGTGGAACTTTCTTACAGGTACAATGTCAGAATCTAATGTGGCTGCTTTTAGTTCTCACAAACGATGACGGTCATGAAATAAGGTCCTCGCGGCTTCCCCAGTCCCGAAAGGCCAGAAATGAAAGTATGGGCTAAATGCCGTATCTAGTACAGGCAAAAATTGGTATAAAAATCACCCTGAAGCCAAATACTTTGCGGATGAGTGTATTGATAGGGCCAGTCTAGCTCGAACTTACCCTAAAATATTGGATCGAATTGTGCAAGTGGGTATGGGCTTCATCTTAGACAAACCAACGGATTGTAACCTTCATCTCATGAGGGAATTGTATGCTAATTGGAACCTCGATGCACCTACCAGCTCGGTGGTTATACGAGGGTCAGATGTTATACTTGATTCCCTGGGTTTGAATGGATTATTGGGAGCACACACTCGGGCTAGTTCCCATGACCTACACAAGTTGAATGCTATGCCTCCCTATGCAGAAATTCGACACACTCTTTGCGGCCAACGTTCAACAGCGAGATGGCTTCGCCATCACAAAAAAGGGTACCACATGAGTCTACCCTATGCCTATTTCAATAAAGAGGCACGGATTTGGTTGAAGATTATGTGTTGTTGCTTGATTTCGGGTAGCCACATGACGGAGGTCACTAGGGACCGAGTCTGTTTGGTGTATGCTCTAATGGCCGATGTTGAAATTGATGTAGGTTCTGTAGTGTTGTCGGCTATGCGCCAAGCTCGTCTACAAGAAGGTCTTCGATATGCTTTTGGCGGTATATTGACTAAATTAATGAGAGCATTCAAAGTTCCCGAAGAAGCATTTGATTATCATCCTCCTTTGGTGCCGACACCTGTGGATGTCACCCAAACCAAGGCACCTGATGCACTCGGCCCCACTCTTACTTTAGCAGAGTGTCACGCTTGTGATGACAGGATTTTAGCCCGTATGTATGGTTTGGAGATGCTACAGTACAGGACTGGGGGTAGGCCCTCTACGGTGAAAGAGCTGAGCCAGGTTAAGAGGGATTATCCTCTTAATGAGCATACAATGGCATTGTTGCGAATTGGTCCTGATTTTGTTGAGCCTGTGGATGATGATGTCCCCACAGATGAGAATGACCGCTAGACCGATTCTGATGATGACGAGGTGGAGGTGGATGATACACCGCTAGCAGTCCGCGGGCCGGAGGATGACGATTTCCTTGACTGACCAGGGAGCTCCTTATACCCTACTCTTGCCTTGTTTAATTTTTGTAGTATTGGAGACAGTGCTAATCTTTTAAGTGTGGGGTGGGGTGTTATGGGACTCCTTTTTATATATGTATATGTGTGTTTCTGTATGTTTCGAGTTGTTTTATTTTGGGTTCCTTAGCCTTTTTTTTCGATTCTTTTACTAAGGATAGTCCCTTTGAACCGTAGAAAAACACAAAAAGATTTTTTTTTTTTTAATACTTTGAGTCTCTTTTAGTCATAGTATTAGGAGCTTTGCTCTATGATGGATGGATGACGACCGTCTTAAGAGCAAATTAGTCATGTTATTGTTGGGTGTTCTTGCTTTCTATACAATTGTGCATACACGTCCAGTATGATGGTGGAACATGCTAAGATATACAATAGCAAGTCTTGAGACATCTAGTGCTCACTGAGTCGATTTGATAAGTTGCTTAATATTGAACTCGTACATGACTTCGTATAAATTGTATGGTGAACCTGCTTGAGTTAAACATGTGCCATGTGTGAGTGAGGTTTTTATGTTATTCCATGTGCATAATGATGTCTAGAACTTGCCCGGTGTGTTTGTAAATCGAAATAAAAGGTGTTGAGTTTAGGAGATGATATAGGCATTTCTTTGATAGCCATGTTTTATACCTACTTTATCTACCCTTTTTGCATGATCTTAGTTTGCCCCGTTGAGCCTTTAGCCTATTCTTTGGTAGGCTTATATGTAGCTTAATCCATTTCTTTCAATTAACCGTAATTTTATCCAAAACTCGTAAGCGCTTTAATTGAGAAATTAAGATGTTAAAGAGTGAGAAAAAAAATTGAAGAAGGAAAAAGTGAAGTTGAAGCCCCGAGTAAATAGCTCTTGGGTATGTGAAAAAGTTTGTGTTGTTGGTAGGGAGTAATGTAATGAAGAAAAAAAAGAAGAGAGAAGTGAATCATTTGTTGATAGCAGTTACTCTTTGCCTAATATGCGTAAGCTAGCTTAAAAAGATGGGACAAAACAAAAGAGAATGGGGAAGAAAAAAGTGGTGAAAAATAGGTTGGTTGAAGGTGGTCTTAATGCAATTTGTAGTGTATTAAAGCGCTTATGGAAGATAGTCACTATTCTTGACCAAATAGTTCCTACCCGTCCCTTAGCCTACATTACAACCCTTAAAGTCCTACTTGATCTTAATCTTTAACATTTTGACATTAGTGGAGTACTACACTAAGGGCAAGATTATGGTTCATCTTGTGTTGTATGTGAATTCTTTTTGAGAGTGAGTGAACTTTTATTCATGCACCCATTTAAGAATTACTTTGTGTGTATTGGGTGATTCTCTTATGGTGAGGGTGCATGTTTAGCGAAGCGTGCCGGGCCGCTTTTTGGGAAAAATTTTGCCCCGAGTTCTTGTCTATAAATAGGGCTTTTGGGTTATTCTATCATAATTCCATCTTCACTAGACTACTTTGGGCATTTTTGGCATTGAAATTAGGTTTCATTCCTCTTCTTTTCAGTTTTTATTTCTTTTTATGGTATTTTATCACTTTATGATGCTAATTGAAGTTATGAGTGGCTAAAATTCCTCTTTCTTGGGGTTGAGGCTATGAACATGAATCTCTGGAGTTGAATTTTATTGTTTTTTGTTGAAGTTTATAATGAATTGGTTATTCTTATATTCTTAATTTTATTATTTTAATGTTTGATCACCATTGAAATAAATCCCTTGTCTTGAGGTGAGCTCGAGAGAGACACTAAGAGATAGAACGTGAAATATATGAAGCGTGATCTTTACTCACAGAAGGGATTCCAAGAGATTGATATGCGGTTAGGACCGAGAGGTACCTAATCCGCCGCGCTTGTTCAAATTACGAGAAGATAGCTTAAAGGCATTAGAATTGGTTAAACTTATCACTGCTCAATGATGTAGTTAGGTTTTCAATTTCTAGTAGAAGTTTATAGTTTGGAGACGAATATAATTGTAACATTAACCTCATGATCAATAACCAAGATAAATGACTCAATTTGCTTAAACCAGTAACAATTACGCTCAAGAGATGACGTTCGGAGTGCCTTGACCCTAGGAATTTACTTTTTATTGACTTTTTAAGCATATTTGTGAAAACTGAAGTTACGGTAGTGAAGATAGTAGTTTATAATCCGCAATCATCTAATTTTTAGTAACAAATATCTTTTCCTTTTCGCAACACTAGTTTTTAATTACTGTTTGACGTCTAAAATTGACTTCTTTTGACGAAAATCCCTTGGGTTCGATATCTGGCTCGAAAGGGCCACTTAATTGCTTGAACGAGCACGTACACTTGCGTGTATAGCTGGGTCGTAACAGTCATGGAAAGAAGGACCTGAAAACAAAGCTTCAGGAGTTAAGTAGGAGAATAATCAGACAAGGGTCAATCACAATCATGGAAGCTACATACAATTATACTTGGAGGTCATAGGAAGAAGGCCCAAATATGCAAGAGCTAAACTACGAGCACCAAAGGACGATCGTGGGTTCTAACCACGATCTTACCTTCCTCTTGTACGAGCCAGCCGACTTATCAATTGTCGGATGTCACTCCTGTGAATCATCAATATAGACATCGAACCTACAATTTTAAGAAACAATTGTGAATACATACCACGATCATCATTAAGGCTCGTAGGTTTCCAGGTAAGTTTCCTGTAATCCTCATCCTACGACACTATGTCACGATTGTATTTGTCTCTCGTCTGAGCAGTCCACTTAAAGAGTGAGGACCCGAACCGAACCGACCCAACTAAGGTTTTAAACATTTAAAACCCTTACATATTGACCTGATTCTTTCCCTCATCATTTCCAATCATTGCAAACACTAAATCATTGGCCCTAAAATCCTAAGAGAAAATGAAATTTCGATCACACTACATGTGCATCCACTAATTCGTGTTCTTAGGGATGCTTTGAGAATCAACTTGCGCTTTTCAACAAAAAAACTCAAAGACCCATATTGTAAGTATACTTTTGGGTCTAATTCTTTGTCTCAAGTAAATATGGGTAGCGTTTAAACTTTGATTGGATTTTTACTAATATAGAAGTGGGTTCAAGCTTAAATGGGAAGGTACAAGGGAAGTCTGAGTACCCATTTGTGCATAAAAAATGGTCAATGTTGGTCTCGAAAAGAGTTTAAGGGAGTTAATAATGGGGTTAAAAATTTCTAATTTTTTGATTAAGTGCCAGTGCACTCCACGACACAACTTCGATTGTAGTATCTACATACGGTCGTAGGTTGGATCTTTGTGGGGTCCCAGTTGTAAGGTTGTAAGTGCTTATCATACGAGCACATACCACGATCATCTTATCGAGGTACGATCGTGGTATGTACTCGTGTCATGTGACATACTCCCAGTACTTTGGGAGTGTTCTTACGATCAAAATTTATGATCGTACTTTCAATGCATGATTGTAGGAACTAGTCGTCTGATGAAATTTCCCCCAGTACTTTTTGGGGAACCCGTCCTACTACAGAAGGTACAGATTTAAATTTTCATCTGAGACACTTACTGCACCTGTGTCATAAATTTTCAAGTTGATTTTAACTCTTTCTGATACAGGTACGATGGCACCAAAGGCACAGATTTAGCAAAAGAAGGACATCTCCAAGTAAAGGGCAACACCGCCGACCTTAGAAAGTGAGTCTGACAGCTCAAGTGGGACCAAGTTTGAGTATTCCACCAGCCCCTCGGCTGACCAACACTCTCTTCGGATCACGAGGGGTAAGGCTAAGGAGATCAAAAAGACCAAGGCCACCACATCTACCCCCTTGATAACAGTTGCTACACCCATAAACCTTTCCTAATCTGAAGAGGGAAGGAACCATAGGGTTGATCTTGAGGTTGCTAATGAGGAGATAAGCTCCTCGGTCGGGAAGGAGGAATCTAACCCCAAATCCTTAAAAGGATCCACTACAGCTCCACTACCGAGAAGGACAGATCTGAGAAGATGGAGTGTACAAAACTCCAGAGAGTACTATCTGGATGGGATGTCCTAGAAGGACCACGTATATCAGAAAAGGAGTGTCCAAAAGGAACCTAGGTTGTTGCTTGAATCACTGTAGAAGGTCTCAGAGGTCGTTCGGGTGTTTGAAAAATACAGTTTGGGCTGGATGACTAGGTCCCTCCGGATCTACTAACCAGAGCTAGTGAGGGATTTTTATGCTTATTATATCACAACTCTTAAAAACATAACTCTCTCCAGAAAGGAAAAAGATATGAAAAAGCATCCCCGATTTGATACTGTGATGTTTCGGGGCAAGGAAGTGGATATCTCTATCAAAGTAATCTTTAATGTCATGTTCGGAGAAGAGTTTGTATTGGTCGAAGAGTCTCCAAAATATGATTTGTGGATGAATGATTTAAAAAGGGTGAAGAAGTTGTCTGTTGATGATAAAGTTTTGAACTACAAGTGGTTGGTGGACCATATTTAGGAAGCAGGAGAAAATGACCCATGGATCAACGGGGCGACTATTTATAAAAATACTCTCAAGTTTACTACCAAGGCATGGTGGTCCATTGTAAGGCACCGCATATAACAAATGACAACATATTGGGTACCACAAATGCGGGCCTTATAGCAGCTTTCCTGGCAGAGCTAGATTTGAACATTTCGTGAATCATTGCGAAAGAGATTCGGGACAAGGTCTTAGAGTTTAGCACGACCCTAATTTTCCCGATCTTGAGCACTCAGCTGCTACAAAATTCAGAGGTGTCATTTATTCTGGAAGTCGACAAATTTATTCAACCAACAAAGACTGCAAATTTGGTGATGATCAAAGATTTTAGGAACTCGACAACTTCAGTATGAGATCCCTTTCCAGAGGCACTACCAGAGGTTACTGGAGGTACCCTCACTAGTGAGATCCTAGCATCTGAAGCTGGTACTACTTCAACCTTCTTACAGTCAGCTACAACACCATTGAGTGTACACACACATGCTCCTGTCGGCTATACTTTGATACCGACTGCTCAGTTGGAGCAGATTTTGAGGATACAGGTACTGCATGATGCCCGACTTAAGAAGTTGAAGGTAGGACTTAAACCCTACGTGGTGGATGAAATTAAGGCCGCAGTATGGGAGATCCAGACCTGCTTTGATAGGTTTGAGAGCCGAATTTTGGATAAGGTTGACTTGATGCAGGTTTTGGATATGAGAGTCATTATAGATGATGTGACCGCATTGAAAGAAGCAGTTCAGATACTTACTGAGAAGACCGTTCCTGTTGCACCTCCTCTTCTACCTGCTATGCCATTATTGGAGCAGTTAGCTGCTGACGCGGACTCTTTAGTTCCTGATTTCTATACTCCAGCCCCAGTCATTTATGAGATAGATAGTAAGGAGATGGGCAGAGATTTGGAGCCTCAAAAAAAGAGGAGAGGTGATGACTCTGAAAAGGAGGGGAAGAAAAAGAAGAAGAAGAAGAAGAAGAAGAGTAAGAGAGCGAGAGATGCATAGACCTCTGATGTAGTGATACCGGAGGGAGTTGAGGTACCACCAACAGTTGTGGTGGTGGAGCAGAGTCTGGGGGTCATACAGAATGCCCCCTTAGTTGAGACACTAAGTACACCGGCCACCACCGTGCCCACATAGCTGAGAGTGCCCAGGCCACAGCCGAGGCCACTGGAGGAGCAAAGGATAGAGGGGTCCCATCTCAGACCCCAACTGATCAGAGTACGATAGGAACCTAGTACGCCCCAGGTATTTCTCTTATCCCATGCTTTTACTTTCCACAATTTTGTGCAATGGGGACATTCCATGATTTCCAAGTTGGGGTGGGGGTGTACCACAACCAAGGGTTTTTGTTGTCGTGTTTCTTTTCCCTCGGTTGCGCTATCCTAGTAAGAATGGGCATGTTTGGGTGTTTATTTATTTATTTTTAGAGTGTTTTTTTGTGTTAGTTTTTATTGTATGTGTAACTTAGGGTAAATTGAGAAAACTTAGTGCAGTCGAAATAAAAGAAGCATGCAAAATTTTGGAACTACCCCATTCACCTTCTCGATTTTTGTACAATGAACCTGCCTTGGCCATGGTCCCTACATGGATACTGTGTACCTCAATTCAGGTAAATCGCCTAAGTTGAGGGTGGCTACTGTAGGGGTGCATAAAAAGTTGGATGTGGAGAATGTATAGTGAAAAGAAAAGGAGATTCGAGTGCGGTAGGCAAGAAAAGAAAAAAAGAAAAAAAGAAAAATAAAAGAAAACACAAGAGAAGAAGAAATAAAGTGGACTGAAATAAAACCGCACCCGGGACTGAGTAAAAAAAATTGAAAAGGGGAGAAAAATAAAATAAGGCAGATAAGAGTGGAAGTCACAACTAATGTAAGTGTTAAGGAGGGTTAGTCACTTTATCCAGATATACCATACCTGCCCCCAAGCCGACATTACAATCCAATAAAGTCCTATAGTGATCCAAATCTGAATGTCTGGAAGCTAAGGTGTAGAAAATAAGGACAAACCTATGGCACCAACCAAACACTGCCAGACTTCCTTGTGAGAGTGAGAGATTTGATTCCGTCCCAGTTTGTGTTTTACATTACATATATTGAGCATTGGGACTTCTTTGTTGTGAGGGCATAAGGGCTAGATTTTAGGTTGTTGCTTGATTAGGTAGTGTTATTTGTCTAAAGTGTTGGGTCATCTGCTGCTAATGTAATTGTCATGTCTTGATTCCGTTGTGCTATGATACTTAGTTTGTATACACACTGCACTTGTTGATTTTGAATATCAGTGGAGGATGTTGAACTTTGTTTTGATAAATGTGTGCTGAAAATGTGGTTTTTGTAAAACTTGGACTGCTGTAGTATTCTTAGTTTTCCCTAGGGTAAGCGTCTTTGGTTTGTTTATTCTATTTTGATTACCTGAGGACAGACAATCGTTCTAAGTTGAAGGTGTTAATGTACCGTGAATTTACGGCACTTGAGAAGCTTAAAATGGTGAATATTTGTAAGTACAAGGGTATTTTTCTGTGGATATGATGGGTTTCTGGTGTTTGAAGATAAATAGGCTCGGAGAAGGAATGTACGAAAAATGAGGCCTAGAGAAGGATCATACGAATGAAGACACGATCATGGGATCTGACCACGGTCATACCAATGTTGTCATGACTTGAAGCACAGCAGGTGTCCTCAGGAGTTAATCAAACGAGATCTCCCACAACTGTACCTTGATGGCTTTTGGTCGTGGGAAGGAGGACCTAAAAACAAGGCTTCAGGAGTTAAGTAGGAGAATAATCAGACGAGGGCCAATGACGATCGTGGAAGCTACATACAATCGTACCTGGAGGTCATAGGAAGAAGGCCCAGATATGCAAGAGCTAAACCATGAGCACTAAAGAACGATCATGGGTTCTAACCATGATTGTACCTTTCTCTCATCCGAGCCAGCTTATCCAGATTTCCTGTTTGTAATAGGATAGGTTTTATTTTGTCTATAAATACTCTTATAGGATTTTTTGTACGAGTTAACACTCATTCATATTTTACAACATTATATTGTGAGATTCTAAGGCATATTCTTGGAATTTTTACGAACATCGTTTCTAGGGTTTTAATTTAAGTTGAGATTTTGGAGTTTAATACTTATTGTAAGTTCATAATCACGTCTTCATCTATGAATCCTTTTTGTGTTCTTGCAATTATGAGTAGCTAAACACCTCAATTAGGGTTTTGGGAACCATTAGAAATTAACGAAATGGGTTAAATACAAAGCATTTCTAGATCGGTGTGATTGTATGTATTGGTATTTTCTTAGATATAATTGCATTTCTAATGGTTGCAAACGTTAGGAACTCGCCTATATTCTAGACTTGTTTGAGAGAGAGTTAGAGATTAGGAAAAGGAAATAACAACAACGATTTGAAGCTATCAACCTTCATCTAATAACTTGAGCCATAATAGGGAGAGCTAATCTGAGATCAACAACAAGGGTTTAAAGTGCAACACTCGGAGTCTGAGAGGAGAAGAGTGAAATCCATCTAGTCAAGGTCGATAGACGTCTAGATAAACCTATCTTGTTAGATTTTTCATACAATACGTCGGGATAGTTTGCTAAAACGAGCAACCTATGTAGTTATGAAATCATGGGGATCACAATCCTAGTGCTTTTCTCATATTGATTACAAATCCAACAACCAGCAGCTATTACTATTGTTCTTTTGGTTCACAAAACCCCCTCTTTTACTTATTTTCCAGTTACTTAGACAAACACTTGATAGAATTTCGACCTATTTCCTGTGGCATCCACCCCAACCTCGTTGGGTTTAATATTTGATTCAGCGATAGCTTTATACTTTTTGGAAGGTGTAATTTGGGAGACATTAGAAACTAAAGTAAACAAGGGAACAATGCTACTAGAAGGATCTAGTCGGGGAAATACCATCTGATTCACTAAGTAATATGGTAAGTCTTATACTAAAGGATTCTCCATGTCATTCTATGGTTAAACAAGGCTATAATCTGGTGTAATGATCCTCCAACTGTAACGGGTATTCTAGATTAAGGCTCGGGTTATATTTCTATTCTAAATCCCCTAAATAGGTCAAGTCATGATATAACTAGGCATAAACCTACCCTATAATCCATACCTAGCATGCGATCTATACAATACACAATCTCATAGAGAAAAGTAGACCGAACCTACCTCGATGTTGAACCACAGCCTCGAACCATCCACAAATCACTCTTTCTTGCTCTATGATCCTGAAATGATGTTGCACTATCAAAATAATAATTTGCACGTTAATACAAGTAAAATGAAACCCATATTAAAAAATAAATCTTTGGACCAAAAATCGGGACAAGAACGGGCTTATAGGCCCCGTAAATGGAATTCCAAATGGAACCTGTCACGAAGTCCCTCGAAGGACAAGGAATGTGTGCTCGAAAATTAAGCACAAATAGAGTACAAATCGGGTCCTAAATCAGCCCTAAAAGTTCAAGAAATCAAGAATCCAAATAAAAAATTTAAATGGAATTAAGACGGATTTTCGACGAGGTAAATGATGGGAAATGACTAAGATGAGTTGAAGTAACATACCTCAGTTCAATAGGATGATTTCCCATTATTTTCCAAGCTCTATCGTTCAATAATAGCGGATTCAGAAAATGAGGAAAAATCATAGAGAAGGGGATTATATACTGCCAGATAATTGGCCTTTACGATCGCGAAGGCCAAGGGTCGCGAACACAATAGTTATGAGGATCGCCCTTCGCGAATGCGGGCAAAGGGTCACAAACGCAAAGGCAAGCGGGTCAGACAACCACAAACGCGATGGTCGTGAACGTGAAGAAGGAGAAGGGACTGGGTCTGGTCGACCCTTCATCGCGAACGCAGGGGATGGCTCGCGAATGAAACAGGCAAAACATGCCTGCACCAGCTGCTGTAAACCAGCAAAACAACTAAGTCCAAATGGACTCCGATCGGGTACTGGAGAGTCTTTCGAAATCCCATGCGTGCAAACTGATGTGCCATGGTTATATGGCACTTTCGATGCTTAAAACAAGGAAAATATGCAATAACTTGGGTATGTTTTGTTGGTATGATGTGGTTTCTGTCCTAATTTGCAGGAAAACAGGTTTTAAAGACAAAATGACCAAAAGAGGAAGAATCAAGCCCGAAGATTATGTGTCTGATGATGAAAGAATGAATCTGCACTTGAGAGTAACCCACGACATCACTCACGAGCCGTGATTACCACTCACGAGTTGTGAGTTGTGTCGTGAATTGACTTCCAGAGGACTAACATCTCACCTGAGTTCCACGACAGGACTCACGCCACATGACTGACATCCATGGGGCGTGACTTGCTGGCGTGAATCCACTTCAGAGATCCAAGAAAAGGTTGATTTCCACGATACATTTCCACGACACCAAGTCACGACACCGTGAAAGCTCCTGACTCTGTTCTCCTATTTTGTTTTGGATAGGACTAGTTTTGTATCTATAAATACCCCTAGGTAGTCCTAAGTGCAAGAGTTGGACAATTTACTACTTGGAGAGTTATTTTACACTGTTTGAGACATATATTTTGATTTTGTATTCACAAACCCTAATTCTGAGGTTGATTGATAATTGAAATTTCGATTTTTCCTTCATTCTTGTGAGATCATCATTATGCTTTCATCTTTGGATTATTCTTGTGTTCTTGCAATTATGAGCAGCTAAACCCATCAACTAGGGTTGTGTGAACCATGAAGAATTAACGAAACCGGTTAAGTGCAAAACAACTTTGCACTGCTGTGAATGCATGTATTGTTGTTTCCTTCGTTATGATTGCTTTTCTAACGGTTGCAAATGTTAGAATCTCGCCTGTATTCTGGACTTGCTCGAGAGAGAAGTAGAGATTGGGAAAAGGAGATAACAACAGAGATTTGAAGCTATCAACCTTCATCTAATAACCGGAGCCTTAGCGGGAAAGGTTATCTGAAATCCAGGACAAGGGTTAGTAGTGCGATACTTGGAGACCGAGAGGAGAAGAGTGAAATTCGTCTAATGACAGTCGAGAGACAGTTAGATGAACCTAACTTGTTAGATTTTGCATGCAGCGCAGTGGGGCAATCTTGTTAAGCATAAGTCACCAGTGGAGTTAAGGAATCATTGGGGATCACAGTCCTAGTGAATTTCTTTTATTGTTTACAAACTCGATATCAGTCAGCAATCGTCATCATTACTATTCACTAGCAAAAAACCCCAGTTGTAGTTACTTGCAAATTATTCCATCCAGTAGTCTACTCATACTTCGACCTATTCCCTGTGGGATCGACCCCAACCTAGTTGGGTTCTATATTTGATTCAGCGACCGCATTGTACTTTTTTGGAGGTATACTTTGGGCGACATCAAATTTTGGCGCCGTTGCCAGGGAATACGGTTACGAAGTTGAACATTACTGGTTGGAAGTGATTGAGTGTGTTTCTACATACTCTCGAGGGCATACGCCGGTGTATGCCAAATACTAGGAATCAAGGCAATCCCCTGATTCCACTTGATCTTGAAATCGAAAGGACTTTAAGAGCTAATCGGAGAATGGTGAATACTGAAGGAGTACAGAATCCCACAGCTGCGGGGGATGTTCACAATCAACCAATGCATCCGGCTGGTCAGGAAACAGCAGAACAAACTACTGCTCGATTGACCCGAGAAGAGCATGCTAGACAAGCTGCTCTTAGACAAGCAGAAAGAGATAATCGAGCTATGTAGGAAGCAGCACAGCGTCTGGCTGATACTGAAGAGCGACAAAGACAATTAAGAGAACAACCGAGACAACGTGTGCCTGTTTATGATGATCCTGAAGATGAATATATGGCCTATTTTGAGCCGATCGAGAATGGTGCCATTGTTCCACCTGAGTTACCTCCGGGCACTAAGTTTGACATTACTAGTGCCATAATCCATCTGCTGAACTTGAGGGGCGTGTTTGCGGGTCTTCCTTCTAATGATCCAAACTTGCATGTAATGAATTTTGTGGGGGTCGGCACGTCATACAATCTGCATGGAGTTGACCAAGAGGCAATACGGTTGAGGTTGTTCCCATTTTCTCTTACAGGAGAAGCCACGTTGTGGTTGGCTGAGCTGCCTCGAGGTTCTATCACTACTTGGCAGGAATTGAGAAACCAATTCTTGGAAAGATTTTTCCCACCGTCCAAGATACTGCAGTTGAAAGATGAGATCTATAATTTCAGACAGCTTCATTCGGAAGCACTCTATGAGACTTGGCTGAGATTTAAAAAGAAGCTACAGATGGTGCCAAATATGAGCGGCAGGAACTTACTTGAAATCTTCTACAAAACTTTAAATATCAACACAAAAGCAGTAGCAGATACTATCACTAGTGGAGCATTCATGAGTTTGAGATGGGACCAAGCTTCTGAGATATTAGATTGTGTCACTAAGACCAACCGAGGATGGCATACTCGGGAGGCAGATACGCCGGCTGGGACATATGCTATTGGAGCTTCAGCAGCTCAAAGGGCGTTGGATGAATCTGTGGCACAAGAGGTTGCTCAGTTGAGGATAGAGATTGGTCTTCTGGCCAAACAGATAGCTGCTAGAGATGCAGAAAAGGTGCATGCTGTTGGTGCACAAAGCAAATCAGTTAGACATGATGATAGTGAGTCAGATGAAGAGGCAAAGTATCTAGATCGTGAAGTGGCGGGTTTCCGAGCCAAGGGCCAATGGTCTAATCAAGACTCTTGGAACTCAAGGCAAGGGAATCAAGGTCAGAACTATTATGGGGACAGCTACAACAAATCGAGATACAGAGATCGTGAACGGGACCGTGATGGTGGTTGGAGGCGGAAAGATGATCATATAGAAAAGAATGACACTTATGTACCACCTGGAAGGCGTGATGAGGAGTCTGGAAGTTCAAGGATGGAGGCACTCCTAAATAAATTGGTTAAAGGAGCAGAAATTCAGGAGAATTGCTTGAAAGAAATTAGGACTGACATTTCGGGCATAAGTCAGAAAGTGGAGTCCCATTCAACTGTCATTAAATAGTTGGAGCAACAGTTGGGGCAGATTTCTTTGGCACTGAACCAACGTCAGCCAGGCACCCTTCCAAGTAACACCGTCCAGAATCCTAAAAATGATAGTCATTGCCTCGCCATCACTACTAGAAGTGGGAAGTGAACGACAGATCCATCTATGCCTGCCGACAGTGGTGTGCCTATTGATCCAGTGATTGTTGATGTAGAATCTAAGTTAGAGCCGGATAATGAAAAGGGTGATATGGTTCCAAACCAGGACGATAGTGATAATGCCAAATCTGAGAAGAGGAAGGAGAACGAGGTACCAAAAGTGCTCAAAACTATTCCGCGACCTCCTCCTCCTTATCCTCAAAGGTTGAAGAAAAAGGCGGAGGAAGGAAAGTATCAGAAGTTCATCACCATGTTGAAGGAGTTGTCAGTTAACAGCCTTCTTGTAGAGGCATTAGAGCAGATGCCAGGCTATGCAAAGTTCATGAAAGACTTGGTGACAAAGAAGAGAACGGTCAGTTTTGAGCCAGCAGATAACATTCATCATTGTAGTGCAATTGCTTCACGGTCCTTAGTTGAAAAGAAGGAGGATCTAGGAGCTTTCACAATCCCTTGCACTATTGGGTCCTACGACTATGCCAAAGCACTGTGCAATTTGGGTGCTAGCATCAACCTAATACCATTAGCCGTGTTCAAGCAATTGGGGTTGGGTGCACCAAAACCAACCTCCATGAGACTTCTCATGGCAGATAGAACTGTGAAAAAGCCGGTTGGCATTCTGTACGATATTTTGATGAAGGTTGCTTCTTTTATATTTTCGGCTGATTTTGTGATCCTCGATTGTGAAGTTGACTTTGAGGTTCCCATCATATTGGGAAGACCATTCCTTGCCACGGGTCGTGCATTGGTTGATATAAAAATTGGGCAGCTGCAATTTAGATTGAATGATGAGGAGGTTAATTTCAATGTCTGTCGGTCAATGAAGCAGCCAAGAGATAAGAGAGTCATTTCAGTGATAGATGCGGTTGATGATATTAAAGTTGTCATGCCCATTGAAGAAAGGTTGGGAGTAGAACCTCTGGCTGCCGTAATCATGAACTTTGAAGACTATGGTATAGAAGACTATGATGAGATGGTGGGTGCACTAGCTGGTAAAGGAGCGTACACTTATGCGCCCAAGAAAATGGATCTTGATTTAAAGAATAGGGTAACTCCACCAGCTCGTCCGTCTATAGAGGAGCCTCCAGTGTTAGAGCTTAAGGCTTTTCCGGCCCACCTTCGCTACACATTCTTGGGAGCCAACAATACATTGCCAATGATTATTTCTGCTAAGCTGGTGGAGTGGCAAGAAGCGGCCTTGGTTTCGATTTTGAGAAGATTCAAGAGGGCCATTGGTTGGTACATTGCGGATATCATAGGTATTCCACCCGGTATTTGCACTCATAAAATTCAGCTTGTGCCAAAATGCATACCTAGCATTGAAAACCAGCGTCGTCTAAACCCACCTATGCAAGAGGTCGTAAAGAAAGAGATCATCAAGTGGTTGGATGCAGGAGTGGTTTACCCTATTGCTGATAGCAAGTGGATGAGCCCGGTTCAGTGTGTGCCAAAAAAAGGAGGAATCACGGTGGTCCCAATCGACAAAAATGAGTTGATTCCAATGAGGCCGGTGACTGGATGGAGAGTTTGCATGGACTATAGAAAGCTGAATTCGTGGACTGAAAAGGATAATTTCCCTCTGCCCTTCATAGACCAGATGTTAGACCGTCTTGCTGGCAGAGGATGGTATTGTTTTCTTGATGGGTATTCGGGGTATAACCAGATCTTTATTGCCCCCGAAGACCAAGAAAAGACCACTTTCACTTGTCCATATGGGACGTTCGCATTCAAGAGGATGCCTTTCGGCTTATGTAATGCACCGGCCACCTTCCAATGCTGTATGATGTCTATTTTCTCTGACATGGTGGAAGACACTATCGAGGTGTTTATGGATGATTTTTATGTAGTGGGTGACTCATTTGAGGGTTGTTTGGCACACCTTGCTAATGTACTGCAAAGATGCGAGGAGTGCAACCTAGTGCTGAATTGGGAAAAATGTCACTTTATGGTAAATGAAGGTATAGTATTGGGGCATCAGATTTCGAAGAACGGCATGGAGGTGGATAAGGCGAAAATCAAAGTAATTGAGAAGCTTCCCCCACCTATCTTTGTAAAAGGTATTCGGAGTTTTCTAGGTCATGCTGGTTTTTATAGAAGGTTCATCAAAGACTTCTCCAAGATTGCTCATCCCTTGTGCAAACTTTTAGAGAAAGAGGTGAAGTTCGTGCTTGATGAAGCATGTCTTAAAGCATTTGAGTGTCTTAAAGAGAAGTTGGTGTCATCCCCTATTATTGTGTCGTCGGATTGGACTAAGCCTTTTGAGGTTATGTGCGATGCTAGTGGAGTGGTTTTGGGTGCAGTCCTTGGCCAAAGACTTGAGAAGATATTACATCTGATCTACTATGCTAGCAAAGTGCTTAATACAGCGCAAAAGAATTACACTGTGACTGAGCAGGAGTTGTTGGCAGTAGTCTTTGCGTTCGAGAAATTCAGATCTTACTTGATTGGCACGAAGGTGATTGTGCACACAGATCATGCGGCCCTTAGGTATCTTATGTCGAAAAAGAATGCTAAGCCAAGACTGATTCGGTGGGTACTTCTGTTGCAAGAATTTGACTTTGAAGTCAAGGATTGAAAGGGGATTGAGAATCAAGTGGCTGACCATCTTTCACGCCTTGAGGAGGAGGCCATGCTTAAATTGAAGGATAATCTTGAGATTGATGATACTTTTCCGGATGAGCAAGTACTGGCAGCATCCCAAGATTTAATCCCTTGGTTTGCTGATTTTACCAACTTTTTGGCAAGTGACCTAGTCCCGGAAGATATGACATATTAGCAGAGAAGAAAGTTCATGCATGAGGTAAGAAAATTCTTCTGGGATGAGCCATATTTGTTCAGAGTGTGTGCTGATGGTATTATTCGAAGATGCGTCCTTGAGGTCGAAATGATGAGTATTTTAGAGGCATGTCACTCATCTTCAGTTGGGGGTCATCATGGAGGTGCAAGGACTGCCCATAAAATCTTGCAATGTGGGTACTATTGGCCCAGCATTTACAAGGATGCTCATGACTATGCCCGTGCTTGTGACCGGTGTCAAAGGCAAGGTAATATTTCACGCAGACACGAACTTCCCATGACTACTATTCTTGAGCTTGAATTGTTCGATCTATGGGGAGTTGACTTTATGGGTCCTTTTGTGAGCTCGCATGGAATGAAGTACATCTTGGTGGCTGTTGACTATGTTTCTAAGTGAGTGGAGGCAATTGCGCTTCCAATAACGAAGGAAAAAGTGTCACAGATTTCTTGAAAAAGATTATTTTCTCACGATTTGGGACACCTCGAGTTATCATTAGTGATGGAGGATCCCACTTTTGCAACCGGCTGTTTAAGGCCCTTCTTGAAAAATACGGTGTTAAGCATAAGGTGGCCACACCTTACCATCCGCAAACAAGTGGGCAGGTTGAGGTATCAAATCGTGAAATCAAGTTTATCTTGGCAAAAATAGTCAATGCTATTAGGACTGATTGGGCTCATAGATTGGATGATGTGTTATGGGCATATCGGACGGCTTTCAAAACACCGATTGGTGCTTCACCATATCAGTTGGTTTTTGGAAAATCTTGCCATTTGCCCATTGAACTAGAACATAAAGCATTGTGGGCATTGAAAAGGTTGAATTTAGACTGGAATAAAGCGGCTAAAATAAGACTGGAACAGATGAATGAGATGGATGAATTTTGCCTCCGGGCTTATGAGAGTTCAGCATTGTATAAAGAAAAGATAAAATTGTATCATGATCGGTGAATTGAGAATTGAGAGTTTCATCCGGGAGATTTGGTGCTACTGTATAACTCCAAGCTTCGCCTGTTTGCTGGAAAATTAAAGTCCAAATGGTCTGGCCCATTCACGGTAATTTGGGTATTCTCACATGGTGCTATTGAGCTAAAAGGAGCAGATAATGTCCTATTCAAATTCAATGGACAACGTGTTAAGCATTATGTAGGAGTTCCGAAAGAGATAGGGACGATTGAAGAACTTGAACTTGATGAAGTCTGAGTAGTCAAGTTAACCATGTCGTGCCGCGACGTTAAATCAGGCGCTTCATGGGAGGAAACCCATGGGATAGTTGGGGAAGTCTGAGTATCCAAGTTAGCCATGTCATGCCACGATGTTAAATCAAGCGCTGATTGGGAGGCAACCCAAGATTTTGTTATGAGGAGATTGGATTATTGAGTAGCAGTTAGTTGAAAATCACAGAATCCACCTGAAGTGGTGAAATTTCCTACACGACATGAATCACGACACGTAAGGGGGTTCTACGCCACGTGGATGACATCGTCAAACTCAGATAAAGATTTCCAGGTTCTAAATCAGTTCCACGGAAGTAGTTCACGTGACGTGTATGGGATCCACGCCACATAACTGGTGTCGTTAAAATCAGACACTCAGTTCAGTCACAGCACACCAGTCACGACAGACTCCACGTCACGTGGGTGTTAGTCACGTGGCGTGGGTAGTGTCGTGAAACTTAAAAATACCAGCAATTAAAATCCGACCCGACCCGAGCCCAGTTTTTCCAAAATAAATCCAAAACCCTTTCTTCCTTACCCGATATATACCCGAAAACCATTCTTCTTTCACCAATTTCAAATCATTCAACTAAAACCCTAAAATCCAAATTTTTTCCTCTTCCCCTCACAAAATCCGAACCCTTCCTCCTCAAACTCACAAAATCCGAACTCCTCCTCCTCAAACTAGCAACAAATCCGACCCCCATTACCAAACCTTTTCGAAAATTCAAATCCTAGGTCCAAAAATTTGATTCAAACATACCAAATCCGACCCAAACCCGACACAGATACCCAAAATTCGATCCACACCCGTTACCATGCCTCCGAAATCCAATCCCAAAAGTGACCACCTTGATGCATCATCTCGGATTCGGACCAAAAATTCGGACTTACCGACCCGTCTGAGGGATGCACCCACTGAGTCTGAACCAAGTGGTTCTGTGGAGGAGTTTGATATTAGTCAGGATGACATGACCTTAGTACCACGTGCTACAAGGTTACAGACGCGAGCCCGAGCGGCTGCTCGGGCTGCAATTCAGTCGGTCCCACCACCTGTAGAGCCAGTTGTTCCAGCTGTGTCTTCTGAGTCCGCCCCCCAGTCTGAAGAGGGGGAGGATGCTTTTGAGTCCGGGTCTTTGGATGAGGCTACGGGTCAAGATACATCTGTGGCAGAGGCTACAACCTCTCTTTCCGGTACTGGTGCTGAGAGTGCCCCGACTACTGCACAGGATAGGGAGGTTCAGCGGTGGTGTGTACAGGGCATGCGTGCTATTTATGATTGAGATGCTGAGCTGACAGAGTATGGTATGTGTCGGAGGAGCATTATGGAGGAGCCCCGATATAGAGTGGAGGAACTGAGGACATTGTCGGATATTTGGCCTCTTTTTGAGCAATATGGCTTGGGTTGGATGGCGCAACCTTCTGGCAGGTATAGCTCGGAGGTGGTCCGAGAATTTTATGCTTCCTATGCTGCATTGGTTGGTTTGAGCACCCCAGTTGGGCAGCGATATATTTTGCATCCAGTGTTAACTCATGTCATGGTGCGCAGTACCCGAGTAGACATTTCAAAAGAGACCATTCACCGCTTCCTGTTTGGGCCTGACCTTCCAGTTCTGATTTCGACAACTGAATTTGATCAGAGGATGGACACGGTCAGAGATAGAGTTTGGATGAGAGATGCAGAGCAGAAATTAGAGTTGATTAAATGGATTGCAGGTTACATAGCCGAGGAGGGTGCAGCGGCTAGTTGGGTGACTGGGAAGCTGGACATCAAAAAGTCCATACTCCATTTTTCTGGTCGATTCTGGTGGTCAGTGGTTCATCATAGGTTGGGTCCAACCAACACTGATAACTCACTCACATTGGACAGGGCGGTAGTAGTAGCCAGCATCTTGGCTGGTTATGTGATCCATTTCGCAAGGTACATCATCCAAAAAATCCACGAGCGAGCATTCCGAGATCACACAAGTATCCCTTTCCCATGTCTGATCCAGGGTCTGTGTGATAGAGCAGGGGGTAGCCAGAATACCTACCATCGATAATTCTATAGAGGTGACCCGTTTGGCAGATATTGTAATGATGCAGCAGAGGGGTTTGCACCCCATTCTTCCCCGAGGGTAACAGTCGTCTGAGGCATCGGGTGATGCCTTGGATGAGCTGAGTAGTGTACCTTTGCCGGTTCCTGCACCAGTTAGGGTACCTGTACAAACTGAGGGTGTTGGCCCTGTTGATGAAGGAGTACCCAGTGCTAGTGCCCCACCGACCCCTGCAGGGATGGTTTCAGTATCACGGGATTTTCTGCAGCAGCTGGTTGACAGGCAGACAGAGATATTTGAGCGCCAGGCTCACACCGAGGCTCAGATGGCTAAGTTGGTATCCCAGCTTAAGCCTTGGGTTCGATCTAAAGTCGAGGATGCAGAGACTAGGGTGGAGGCTCGGATGAACGCAGCTATGGACCAATTTATGCGAGGCCTGCATGGACGAATTGATAGTTTCGAGGCACGTATGGCCTTCCAATTGAGTGTTGCACCGAGCCCTGATATGGCCGGCTTGACCCAGGAGGTTGCTGCGTTGAGAGAGGAGGTTAGGGCACTGGTATCGACTAGCACGCCCATTATACCACCTATGCCTGTCCCGACCTTCATACGACCAGCCTTTGAGATTGATTTATTTGCTGATGAGGAGCCGCCCATGGATAGAGGCAAACGACCCCGCAGTCCGGCGGATGAGGGTACAAGTGATGCTGAATATGAGACCGATTTGAGGAGGGCTGTTAAAGCCTCCCGAGTAGAGTATCAGGCTAGCCAGATCAAGGCAGAGTAGAGGGCACGTGGTGCATCTGCTAGCCAGGCAGTCCCTCCACCGGATGCACCTTCTACCACACAGGCTGATGATCCCGCGACTGGCGGGCCCACTTTCGACGCTTAGAGCGCCACATGTATGTCTTCACTCCCTTGTTTTTGATTTGATATCGGTGCATTGAGGGCATTGCACCATGTTTAGTTGGGGGTGGGGGTGTACCACCACTTGGGGTTTTTTGTTGTCGTGTTTCTTTTCCCCCGAGTGTGCTATCATAGTAGAACCGACATGTTTAGGATGATATCGTTGATGTTTTTATGTTTCTTGCTATATTAGGAGAAAAATGAGGGAACTTTAGTGCAGTTCAGTTTTGAAAATTTTCTTATGTGTTTTTGTTGCTAAGGATACCCCTCCTGAAATTTTGGTTTTTGGAATTGACATGCTTTGTGTGTGACTGCTGTTGGATCTCGTTATGGCACTAGAATTATAGGCAAACAACCTTAGCTAGCATTGCATGAACGGATAGGTAGTAGTTGGTAATATAACCCTGTGCTATGTGTGTGTGAGGTCACTACTCAGTTAGCTTTGTGTGTGCGATCCATAACTTGCCCGGTTCGTCTTGCCTAGGTTAGAGGATAAGGATTAGGAAAGGATCATAGGCCGTCGTTGAAAAAAGTCCACTGTTAGCCTAAATGCCAAACCAAAAGAATAAGTATCCCTTGATCCCAACTTTTGAGCCATAATTATCTATTTCTTTCATTAGCCTATTCACCTTCCCATTTTAATCACAATGAACCTATCTTGGCCCTGGTCCCTCCTTGGACACTGTGTACCTCAACTCAGGCAAATCGCCTAAGTTGAGGGTGTCTATTATAGTGGTGCGTAGATTGAGTTGGGTATGAAGAAGGGTTAATAAAAGAAAAAGAAAAAAAAACAGATTTGGGTGTGAAGAAAAAGAGAAAAGAAAAAGAAAAAAAAAATAGATTTGGGTGTGAAGAAAAAGAGAAAAGAAAAAAATATAATAAAAATGTATATGTGTTTAAAGTTGAGGAGAAAAAACACACCCAAAATCTGAGAATAAAAGAATGAAGAACAAGGGAGAATAAAAATGAAAAAGGTTGGAAGTGGGAGCCAAAAATAGTGTAGTGTCAAGGAGGGTTGAGTCACTATATCCATATGCACCATACCTGTCCCTAAGCCTACTTTACAAGCCGAGTAAAGTCCTATAGTGATCCTAGTCCAACTGTCTGAAAACTAAGGCGTAGAAAATAAGAGCAAGCCTATGGTATTTAACGCACACTGTCTTAACTTCTTTGTGAGCGTGAGTGTTTTGACCTCGTCCCTATGTTGATATCCATTAGTATACTGAGAGGGCATGGGACTTCTTTGATTGTGAGGGCACATGGGTTGCATAATTAGCTGCTAGTTGTTCGGAAAATGTCAATTGTATATACGCTTAGTTGTTGTGCATAATTGGTGCCATCACTTGATCCCTGCTATGTCATGATTCTGCATTGCTTACACACACACTTTGGTTTTACTTTAAAATAGGAGGGGTCGGAAAAGTTTTGTATCAAAAGCAACAAGTTGACTGCCATAAGTCCCTTAGGTTCTCTTAGTTAAGCATTGTGTTGGTGTAGTTTTATGTTGTTCGCCTGAGGACATGCAAACATTCTAAGTTGAGGGTGTTGATGTGCCATGGTTATATGGCACTTTCGATGCTTAAAACAAGGAAAATATGCAATAACTTGGGTGTGTTTTGTTGGTATGATGTGGTTTCTGTCCTAATTTGCAGGAAAACAGGTTTTAAAGGCAAAATGACCAAAAGAGGAAGAATCAAGCCCGAAGATGATGTGTCTGATGATGAAAGAATGAATCTGCACTTGAGAGTAACCCACGACATCACTCACGAGCCGTGATTACCACTTACAAGTCGTGAGTTGTGTCGTGAATTGCCTTCCAGAGGACTAACATCTCACCTGAGTTCCACGACAGGACTCATGCCACGTGACTGACATCCACGGGGCGTGACTTGCTGGCGTGAATCCACTTCAGAGATCCAAGAAAAGGCTGATTTACACGATACATGTCACGTGCCGTGACTTGGTTCCACAACACCAAGTCACGACACCGTGAAAGCTGCCGACTCTGTTCTCCTATTTTGTTTTGGATAGGACTAGTTTTGTATCTATAAATACCCCTAGGTAGTCCTAAGTGCGAGAGTTGGACAATTTACTACTTGGAGAGTTATTTTACACTGTTTGAGACATATATTTTGATTTTGTATTCACAAACCCTAATTCTGAGGTTGATTGATAATTGAAATTTTGGTTTTTCCTTCATTCTTGTGAGATCATAATTATGCTTTCATCTTTAGATTATTCTTGTGTTCATGCAATTATGAGCAGCTAAACCCATCAACTAGGGTTGTGTGAACCATGAAGAATTAACGAAACCGGTTAAGTGCAAAACAACTTTGTACTGCTGTGAATGCATGTATTGTTGTTTCCTTCGTTATGATTGCTTTTCTAACGGTTGCAAACGTTAGAATCTCACCTGTATTCTGGACTTGCTCGATAGAGAAATAGAGATTGGGAAAAGGAGATAACAACAGAGATTTGAAGCTATCAACCTTCATCTAATAACCGTAGCCTTAGCGGGAAAGGTTATCTGAAATCCAGGACAAGGGTTAGTAGTGCGATACTTGGAGACCGAGAGGAGAAGAGTGAAATTCGTCTAATGACAGTCGAGATACAGTTAGATGAACCTAACTTGTTAGATTTTGCATGCAGCGCAGTGGGGCAATCTTGTTAAGCACAAGTCACCGGTGGAGTTAAGGAATCATTGGGGATCACAGTCTAGTGAATTTCTTTTATTATTTACAAACTCAATATCAGTCAGCAATCGTCATCATTACTATTCACTAGCAAAAACCCCCAGTTTTAGTTACTTGTAAATTATTCCATCCAATAGTCTACTCATACTTCGACCTATTCCCTGTGGGATCGACCCCAACCTAGTTGGGTTATATATTTGATTCAGCGACCGCATTGTACTTTTTCAGAGGTAGACTTTGGGCGACATCACAAACAAACTATGCTACCATACCAAATTCGATATTTCAAACTCAACAAAACCATCAAAATTTCCATCCAAGATCGTTTCGGCAAAATGTGGGTCCAAAACCCCATGTGCCATTTTAACCAACTTCCAACCAATAGTCCAAAATGAGTCCAGAAGCCTCGGAACCCGAACCAAGGGTCCCTCTAGCCTAAAATCAAAATTTCAGAGCTGATAGCTCTATCGAAATTTCCATACGAGTTTGTTTACAAGGAGTTTTGGTCCGAGACCAATTTCTTAATACTAAAAACTCCAAAACATTGAAATGAGCCTAAAACCCAAACGAACTGTTTGAAAATCAAACCGACAGTTCCGACAAGTCATAAATGACCTGTAGCCGCTATAGGAAGGTTCAAAATGTCAAAAACATACAGAAATCGAGAAAATAACCTGAAAGGTCATTACAAAATCATTATTATAATGGTAAAATTCATATCATAAGGAGCAAACACAATATTGTGAGATCATATTGATCAATGGTATACCATTAATATTAAGTGTGTTAAATCTTGTAGATTTAGACAAAGGCCTTGGCAAGATAAAGGGTCTAAGGCACATTGAGGGAAAGGAATGAAGCCTATAAAAATACATGAGTCATATATGAGAAAACCCAACATGGGGACTAGAGATCCTATAACCAAGTTCAATGGAAAGAATGAATCATATGATGACTTGGTGTGGGATGCACTATGGTTTAATCCCTTCCTATGATGTAAGTGTATTTTGTTCCTGTAATGATTAGTGAAGGTTGAGTCTAAAATAACTCTTAATGAAATTTCGTATCTCGTATTAGTGGGGTGTCGAAATTACAGGACCACCCTTGACAGATTTCACCTATGTAAGTGTGGAAGTAGGTTGCTTCCTATGAGAATTGGGCTTATTCTCAAAAACACTCATGAAAAATCGGAATAGCACATGGTCGTAATGTGGTGGCTATTAAAGCTTATGTCAACACCTTGATTATTGTGTGTAGGAAGTAATACTTTATTTTTCTTAAGCAGCCATAGTTCAAGTCTGAGACCAATACTGATTCTGGAGTAAAGATTACTATTTTACTAAGTGAAGGTTCAATGCAGAGCACACCTTCATTATGCATAGTAGTCTCCCTTCGATTAAATTGATGTAATACTCTCTTGTTTAATATTAAAATGAGTGGCGGACTGTTGGGTTATGGGTATTTTAATATTAATTTTTATTATATTAAACTGCATCTTTATACCATGCCTAACTATTATTTTTGGAGTTAGTCTTATGTTACAAAGTAACATTGTGCAACACCTTAAATTTTGGATTTTGGCCAATTACTTCTTCAGTTGCTGCTGCATGCTCCATTCACTTTGGTGTCATTATGTCCCCTATTACTCTATGGAGTTACTTCCTTAAAGGCAAAGGAGTACGTCATGATGTTACACTTGTTTGCTGCATATTCCTCTTTCAATAATGGCATTATATGCCAATTGAGTTTATGGCATTTTAAGTAGAGGGACGTGATTTACTTTTTTGTTGCATTTAACCTTATTGCGTGTTCTTGATTCTTTGGTTTATGGTAGCTGAATTTGGTTATATTTTCCTTGAAATACATGTATACTCCAACTCTTTATTCATCTATTAATTTATGTAACTCGTGTAATCTTCATCACATTTATCTTCCCACTACTTCTTCCTATTCATTGCATGGAAGATTTCCTCACCTATAAATAGTGGTAGTCATGCATTATTTTTCGAAGGACAAGAAAATATAGAGTGCATAAAAGAGAGTAATTATATTAGTGAAAGAGAGAGTTCATACAAAGAAAAATATTTTAAGTTTCCAACTTTATTCACTATACAAAAGAGATTAATTATATTAGAGAAAGAAAGAGTTGAGACAGAAAATATTCTAAGTCTCCAACTATATTCACTATACAAAACAGAGTTTTAATATGTTGAAAGAAGGTATTCTTTTGGTGGAGCTTTAGACTCTTCAACTAATCCAGAGTTGCTTGAGTTATGAGGTTGATGGGCTATTGTATCCTGGAGGGGACAAGTCATGAGATATACTGCTGGATCAGTGTAGATTATGCCGCAGTGAGCTTGAATCTCCTTAAAGAGAGCGAGATATTCGTGCCTCAGCCTAAATATTTATTTATTAGATTTCGTTCATTTTATTTTTCAACTGTAATTTTATTATTGTAGTATATTACACCAATAATATTGTAATTTGTGGTATATTACACCAACAAAAGTTACTGTAATTGAGTAAACAGTACGCCACTACTAAAAACTTGGCTATTAGCTGCCAAAGTTAGCTAGGGACAAATTGTATGTAGCTATTGCAAGGGACTTTGCGATGTTGTCCCTCGCGCAAGTCAAATATTTTAATTTTCAATTTAATAATAAAAATGATATTAAATTTACTATAGCGAGGGATTGTCTCTCACTAAATAATAACAAATAAATTAATATTCCAAATAAATTTAAATATAATAATTTTTTTTTTTGGTTAGTAACAGCGATGTATTTATAAAAAATAAATGAAAATGAAATATAAGTTATTGAAGGAGTCCCTCGATACGTTACATATTATTATTTTATGATTTTTTTTTTCAATATAGCGAGGGAAGTCTCTCACTAAATTAAATATAAGTATTTAATAAATAAAACTATATTATGTATTTACAGAAAAACAATAGCAGTGATATCAATTGTTTGATCCCTCCATAATTGCTTTAAATTTTTTTTTTCTTTTCATACTTTTATATTACATTACTTATATATATAGAGACACACACTTATACTTTAAAAAATGTTATAATTGAATGAGTAGCTTAAAAGTGATAGTTAGAATAAGTAGAAATGTTTTAGTGGTATTCTTATTAAAAGTTGATGATTTATTAGCTTATAATTTGATACTGAAAAAAAGAGGTGTATTAGTGGTATGGGTAATACTATTAGTAATTGATTAGCTTATAGTTGATATTATAGTAAGTAGAAGTGAATTGATGGTATTCTTATGTAATGATATTGATTGGTCGTCTTATAACTTGATAATTACACTAAGTAGCTATGCATTATGAAATATTATTGATTGATTAATCTATATATCAATAATTACAGTAAAATAGAAGTGTATCTTTAATATCTTTATTAAAATAATATTGATTTATTAACTTATATGATAGTTAAACTGATTAAACTGAGTAAAGTGTATTAGTGATTTTTTAAAATATTATTGACTGGCTAACTTATACATTGACAAATATACAAACTGTAAGTATATTAGTGACATCATTTAGAAATATTAGTGAATCATATATTAACATATATTTTGACAACTATACTAAGTAGAAGTGTATTAATAGTACTTATAAGAAGTATTATTGATTTATCAATATATACATGATAATAATTGTAAATAAAAGTATATTAGTAGCATTTTTAAAAAAAAAAATTATTATTGACTGTTAGCTTATTCTTCAATAATTAATAATTACATTAAATAGAAGTGTATTAGTGATATCATTAAGTAATGATAATGATTGATTAACTTATATTTTGATAGTTATACAAGTAGAATTGTATTAGTAATATTTTAAAGAAATATTATTGATTGATTAACATACATATGATGATAACTGTATATAAAGTGCAATTTTTAAGTCCTCCTCTTGTATTTACTTGTTCATATCCTAATAAATAGGATAGGGGTCAAAGTCGGCTCCACACCTCTTACCCACTTAAGCCGGCTTAAAAAAAATTAAAAATACAAAAGTGAATTAGTGATATTTTACATTATGTTACTGATTGATTAACTTATAAATTGATAAATACACTACGTAAAAGTGCATTAATGATATCTTTAAGAAATATTATTGATTGATTAACCTATGTCAATAACTACTACAAGTAGAAGCTTATTCATGATTTCCCTAACAAATATAATTGATTGATTAATCTATAAATTGATGTTATATATACCAACCGAAGTGTATTAGTGGCATGCTTAAGAAATATTAGTGACGACCAACTTATATTGTCTCCTTTTCTTTTTACTTATCATATTTCGCATAACAAGAATCAATTTGACAAATCTTCAGAGCTAAATTGCTTTATATTAATTTAATTTTTAATTTAAAATTTAGAAGTTAGAAAAATATAAGAAAAATACTAAGAGATGTAATGTATGTAATTATTTTAATATTAATATAATAAAAAAATACACCTTAAAATATCAATGAAAAGTCAATCTAATTGATAGTGATATTCTTAATAATTATTTCATTAAATAATGTTAATAGTTGATTCACATATCTCTAATCTCTATCTCTAATCTCTAATCTCTATCTCTAATATATTAAAAGTGTGAAAGGCCTTAGAAATATTGTTTGGATTTTTTGTCCTTCATTAAAAGACCCTGCAATAGACAAGATCGTCTTTTCTCTATTTTTAAAGAGTCCTAAAATATATAGTAAGAGAAAAATATATTTCTATAATTATGAAATCCTAAAATATATGGTAAGAAAAATTAATAGTTAAAATTGACTACAATTTATACACTCTCAACCCAATTCACGTAGGAAAATATATGGTAGGAAAATTCCGTCCACTTTTATTGGGTTGTTTTTGTTAAGAAAATTATCAATTTCAACATTTGCTATACGGATTATGAAAGTATCTTTCTGCAACGTTATCTAATGCTTGTGCTGTCTTTTCCATGTGAGGAAATTATGTACATAAGTTATAAAAATTTAATAATCTACCATCAGAAAATACTCCTCTTTTGTGATGTACAAATTGAAAAGAGTAATTTATTCTCTCAAGTCTCAAGTATAAAGAGTAAACTATTATAATAGCAATTACTATGTCTTTCCAGGATACAAGGCTCATGTATAACGACTATGCTAGCTTATATTTCGTGTTTCCATTTGAAAACTCTGAGAATGAGTTAAATACAAGGTACTTGTTTGTCCTATTAAATAATTTTACCTAATATAGAAAAAAGATTTGTACAATCCTATGCACGTTGAAGAAAAAAAGAGAGGCCAGACGAACAAAAATATAGAGAGAATACACGGAGAGACTAAAATATAGAGAGCGTTTTAGGAGTTTCGAAAAGAGTTTGTTCGAGAATTAACTTGAAGTTCGAGGTTTTTCATTTGAGATTTTGAGTTTGTGGACCTTGAAAGCTAACTTTGAAAATCTGTAGTTTGTATGTTGCTTTACGTTGATCGAAAAGAATTGAAGGTACGTTCCATTATTACGTACTTTTCTACGTCAATATTTTATGTGAGTTTAAAGCTTTTGACGTTTAATAGGGTTAAGTATATTTTAAATATACGTTTAAAAACAACGCGATTGAATTACTCTATAGATTAAATCACAGTTAAATTTATGAATATCTTTTGGTTCAAGGTTAGTATTTTTTTTTTAACTTCAAATTAAGAGCTTTTTGTATTATTTTGATTTTTATTTTGTAAAAATATATGTATCATTTAAAATGTATCATTAGCAATTCAAGTTTTGTATTAAATAACTTGGGATAAACGTGCAACACATATTTCCATAAACTAGTATTTTTAAAATGTTAAATAGAAGTATAGTAGGAGTTATTTCATTTAGTAAAAATAAAATTATAAGGATTTGGGTTAAATCCTTAAAAGGAAAACGTGTCTTGCTTCCCTCCATTATTTCCCCCATTTACTTTTCACAATTAGAATGTGGGTTAAATTTTAATTTATTAAAGGAACCCTACATTAAAATTAGCATCCATTAGCGTTCCATTCATCCTCCAAGCCCTAATTTCTCATCTTCCTCTCCGAAGCTCCGTATTGTCGAAGCTCCTGAGGTCACTTGCTGGTCACCCTACATTCTCTTTGGACTCCGGTAAGTTTTCCGGACTGAACGAAACTACTTTGGTTCTTCGGTTTCAGTTCTTTGGTCCGGTTTCAATTTTTTATTTCGAAATTCTTAATAAGATTTTTGTCTAATCTGTTTCATAATGCTAAGTTTAATGTATAGTATACGTTGTGGATTAATTCTCTACTTGATGAGATTACTGTAACTATTGTGATTTTTGATTAATAGCTATGATTCCATTTAACAATAGTGCTCCTAACAAGAAATATCATAGATTGCTAGTCACTTTCATGCATTATAGAGTTTATTCTTCCACCTACTGTAACTGTACAAGTAGTTGAAATAACAGAAAGCACAACATTTTGCTGGTGTCAGTAGGATTCCCCGTGTCATAGTTGCAGTCTAACATCTTGGATCGTCCCTTTCTGACATGTCTTCCTCCTTCCAGCAGAGACATTGCGTTTGAGCTACTGTTTCATTTGTTGGTGTGAGTTAATAAGTGATTTATAGGGAATGCTGTAATATGTAAAAGTTATTGCTCACATAAAAATTAAAATTTACTTTTGATGGACCATTACAAGCCCTATTTTAGACTTTTAAAAGTTTTTTCTTCTAAAAAATAGATGATTCAATGCCCCTTGTGTGGCTTAGCTTGTGTATACGGGAAGTAAACTGGATACTGTGGTTTCAGCTGCTCCTAAGCATTAAAGACGAGAAGAGAGGAACTAAACAACCATTCTTTATTAGTAAAGACCAATTTGATTTGAGCATATATGCGTATTTGGGCCACAAACTTGAAAAGAAAAGATATGTGACCTTATCTGACAAGCTAATAGCATTTCATAGCCAAGTATAATAGTTACTACCTCTGTCCTATGTGTCGCTATTTTCTTTTTTATCTGTCCCAAAAAGAATGTCATATTTTCTTATTTGACAATTATTTAATGATATCATCCCCATTTTATCTTTACTGGATCTCACTTAATAAGAAAAGACAACTAAAAGGTAAACATTAAAGTGACTTTATGAAGGGCAATTTTGTAAACTTTATAAAGTCATCCTTTATTTCTTAAACTCCGTTCCCGGTCAAAAGGCGACACATAAAATGGGACGGAGGGAGTATATAGTTTCATTAACACTACCTTTGTGGCATCAGAACGCTGATAACAGTGTCTGAATCGTGAAATCTCAATTTCTGCCTGGAAAATGCATCTGTCATCTTCCTGTTTTTGCCTTTCCTCTTTCCATTTTGGGTTGAATTTAAGATGTGACCTGTGATTTTTTTTATTTATGTTATTAATATAATTTAATATGTTATTAGCAGGTTGTTTTATCATTCATTATTTCAGATTATGAATTTGTGTAGTCTTATTTCAAGTAGTCTGATTGTCAGAGGTTGACTTTGTGCCGAATTGCTGATGAAAGTGACAATACAAAAAGCGGGTACATCGGGAAATGTTTTATTGACTGCAATAATGCCAACTATGCCACTATTGAAAGGTGAGATGACCAGTGACATATCCTAGTTACTTGAGACCTTAGCCATGACCGTCATTTCATTGACTAAATCCTCAATAAACTTGCATTGGATATCCTTGTTCAACAGAAACTCCTTCCACTTCTTCTGATTTGCCCTAATTAATTTACCTGGCTGTTTGTCAACCTCCACCATCACCATCTCCACAGCTTCCTTAATATCTTCTTTACCAAAATAGCCATCTTCATCCCTTCTATTAACCTCCACCCCAGCTTTCATTTCCCCGCTCACCAGCTTTGCATTCAAGAACTGGTCACCTTTCTGGGGCAACATAACAACTTGACAGTCATTCACTAGTGCCTCTATCACTGAACTGAACCCTGCATGGCATACATAGCATCCTACACTAGAATGAGCAAGTATTTGCTGTTGCTGCACCCAACCAGAATGAATAACTCCCTTGTCTTTCACCCTCTCTAGAAACCCTTCTGGAAAAGTTCTGTTTAATTCAGCTGGGACATCAACATTGGCTGGAAAATTTAAGACCAGAAAGAAAAGGAGCCCAGTTTGTTCCAGACCCAAAGCCAGTTCTTTGATCTGATCATCATTCAAGAAAGTTTCACTTCCGAAAGAACAGTAAACAACTGTTCCAGCTTCAAACTTGTTTAACCAAGTAGCCCACCTCTCTTCCAATTCTCCTGAAGGTGGATCAGGGGCTACTGGTCCCACTAGAAAAACAGGTTTATTGAACTGTGATTTCACATATTCTATATAAGGGCCCTCCATCTGAGAGCAAGTCTTGGCTAGTATAGCTGAGCAACCCTCGAGTCCTGAGAGTACACGGTCATATACAGTAGGACCACCATGGAAGCTCTTGAAAATATATAGAAAATCTCGAGCCTCAAAGGTTTTGACGGAGGTGACAGAGGTGTGTGGAAATCCAGGTGGAGGTTTCTTCATGTCTTCAAGAGTTGGATAATTTTTGGGTTGAGAAACTCTAGCAGGGCAAGTAAGAAAAGCAGTGGAAAGTGCAACAAAAACAGAGTAAAAAACAGTCTTGATCCCTAATTCATCAGCCATTTTAGGGAGCCATTCTTGAGCAAAATCAAAGAGAACAAAATGGGGTTTGAGATGGGAAAGTAGAGACTTGATTTGTGGTTGCATTAGGTCTAAAGCAACTTTGAGAAGTTCAGCAGTTAGTGGTGTCAATTCTGCAGTACTTTCAGCACCAGGTGGTAGACCTTCAACTTGAGGAAGAGTGAGAGGGACAATATGAGCAGTGGGAGCAGAATTCAGCATAGATTTGACTCTGCTCGCATTGCCAGATGCAGTGAAGAAAGAAACATTGACACCATGAGAGGAGAGCTTGTTAGCCAGCTGAACAAATGGACTAATATGACCAAAAGCAAAAAAAGGGAACATAACTATGTGAAGAACATCATTTGAGCTCTCCATAATTGATTCTGTATTTTAATAGTATAATATTGTGAGTGAGTTTTATAGCATTGGCTATGCAAATAATTGGAACTTCTATATATAGAGATGTAGACAAGAAATTAAAGCCATCTGAAGAAAGACGGCAGGATTGTAGAGTGGTAGCTAGGATAAGAACTATGCAATTAATTAGAACTTCAATAAATAGAGATATACAGAGGTAGACGAGAAGGTAAAAGGCATGTGAAGAAAGTTGGATTGTTGAATGGTAGGTATTATGAACGTGAGCTGATGAGTGATTAGCATTTCCATATTGGCCTTGTGGACCAACCTTCAATCTACAGGACATTGCTATCATAAATAGTCACAATTATGAATTTTTTTAAGCCAAAGTCACATTATGTTTTCTAACGCAAAAGTACAAAACTTTCACCCAACATAAAAGTCTAAAAAATCCGATCTTTCGATGAGTGACAATTTTTTTTATTTTCAATCGTATAAATACCGACTTAATTAATTAAAAGAGGGTCAATTCGACCCAATTTCTTCTTCTTCTTTTTTTTTTTTTAAAATAAAAAAAAGTATAGTTAATGTATATTGTGAACCTTATATTTTGTAAGATAATAAGAAATTGAATTGTGTGGAGTAATAATGACTGCTACTAGTTATCAGGGAATCAGAAGATTATTCATGCTTAGAAAGTAATAAATTTTATGATAAATTCTTTTCAATTCATTAACACTTTTAGTTGTCTGATAAATTGAGTTGTTTTTCTTAGAGTATTTTGTATGAGATTTTGAGTGGGGGGAAAAAAGAAAAGAAAAGGTATGAATAAGGAGATAGATACTCAAGACACAAAGCTTTGAGACAATAATCACTACTCCTTCCGTTCCTAATTAGTTGTCATCCTTACTAAAAATAAATATTCCTTAATACTTGTCATTTCATAAAATCAAGGCATAATTAGTTATTTTTTTCCACTTTTACCCTTAGTAATCAATTTGGAGAGATATTAATATAGTGCGAAAAAGAGAAGCATTAAATAAAGATGAGTAATAAATAAGAGTAATTTAGTCAAATTAACTTCTAGTTAATATTTTTTAAGGGTGTGCAACTTAAAAATGTGACAAGTAAATAGGAACGGAGGGAGTATTAGTTTGTATCAAATTTTTGAAAATAGGAATGCAGAATGGGTCATTCGCACGATGCCCCTGTTAAGGGCAGTTTTTAATTTTGCCCCTTTTTTAAAAAAATTAATTTTTTTTTTCTTTCAACACTTTAAGTAACAAAAAAAATGAAAAATACCTTGATATAGGGAAAAAGAATTTCGCAAGACATAACTTAATTCTTACAAAAGCACTTATGCTGATAGAGTGATAAGTTTAGTTTTAGAACCCACAAAGTTATGTCTTAAGAAACATAACTTGTTCCTACATAACTTTTGTCGGACAAGGCAAAAGTTTTTTGAAACTTATATCTTGAAAATTAGATACTACATAACTTAAGTCGGATAAGGCAACACTTATGCCTTGTAAAGCTATGATACAGTTAAGGGTCATTGACCCCCAAATTTTTATCAAAGGAGAAGCAGTGCAAAAAATAGATACCACTTATTTGAACGGCAAACTTTAGAGGCCACCCCGAAATAGGATCAATTCGTGCAAAAACTTGACACAAATTTGGAGGAGAATTTGAATGGTGATTTTCAAGGATATGTAAGATGAGCTTAATAATGTCTTAAACTGGAAAGGCAAGTGTTAAAAAAAGAAGGAAATAAGTTAAGCCAGATCTCTTGTGACTATCCAAGAATTTTAATGTTTGGATCGAGACTTCAAACGGTAAAGCTTATATGATTTTTTTAATTTTAAAATCTGGAATAAATCCTGAATTTTCTAGGACATTGTTAAGGATCTTATCGAAACTTACAACAGCTTATCAAGCAAAGGCTAAGAGAAAAAAGAACAAAGGCATGACTGACATAATATCTATGATTGGATTCAAAAAAGCATAGGCCTCGAGCAATTTACCAAAGAAAAACTATTCGAATAAAAGACTGAATTAAGACAGATACTGATCAAACTAAAGACATTAAGTATAATGAACTTTTTGTTCGTAGAGATAATTGCATTTTGATTGAGTTATTGATATAAAAAAAAAGAAGAAGAAATGTAAGTAAGGTAAACAAAAAATCTTTCTTTTTCAACAAGTTGGTCAAATTTTAATTTGTTGCAATATAATTAGTTTTTCAAATTGTAGATTATTTGAGAACAATGAAGAATCACTTATAAACTTTAAAGTAAGATTTATTTTTCATGTCTCTTCTTAATGGGATAAAACTTAGAATGCTACAATTCTATAAAGAAAAGATGATAGTTCAACTTGCAAGCACTCTAGGTCTCCAAAAAAGTTCTTTGTTGAAATTTCAAGAACCAAGAAATAATAATTCAAAAATTTGGTTGACAAATACATGCCCAACTCATGAATTATTGTAAGCATCCTCTGAAATCAATTTGGATAGCACCATTCAATCATCATTGGCTAATAGATTTTCTGAATTGTCCTACAAAACTTACCATAGTCAACATCTATCAACTTTGCCATCCAGTTATTGATGTAACTGTTATGATTGAATTTGTGGCTCTTTCTAGTCTGACCAAAAGATAATTATAACATTTTGACCTACATTTGGTGAGTAGTAAGTAAAAGAGAAACATGGACTCAAAAAATACTTAAAGATTTCTTCAGCTTCCTTCACCACTTTTGTAGAACTTGTCTCAAGAAGTTGACCTCCCAAAATGATTAATATCTCATCTAACTAATAGAGCATGCACATGCAAAACCTCAATACATCAGTAAAATCTCAAAATATTTTCAAATTAAACTAGTCGAATGTAATGTCTCAATGCAAATTAGATCTTATGTACATGCTAATCACTTTTTCTTGTCTTTAATTAGTTACACTTATTCATAAGAGGAGTAATAGTTTCTAAAATTCATCTAGTAAAATTGGTTGAATGATTAACTCAAAAGGAGTAAAGTCCACATTGAAATTTCACCATTCCTCAATTCTTATATTTCAAACTCTTATTGCACTAAAAGACTTAACTCACTCTAATAGAATTAAGCATTCTTTTGTTTCCAGAATATCCCACTTACTACTAATCAATTAGTGTCATCAACATTATTTCAGGGGCAGCCGACTTAGGCCTGTTGAGATATTTGACAATTAAAGTACCTTAAACCTTAATTGTTATATATCCCTAATATTCAAGGAATTGACATAGTGTGTTATTTTGTGAAGAATCAATCTATAACTATAAAAAAAGATCTCAGTTAGATAGAAAAATTATCATTTCAGTCATGAAATTAGAGAGATATTAGATAAAGCAATAATGACATCAACTATAAATTTTAGATGTGAAATAAAACTGGAAGAAAATTGAGCAAAAATTAAAATAAAAGAGGGTCTAAAATTGGAGCACGCCCAACTGATAAGATGAAGTTCCAACTGAAATAGTAGCTTTTGAAACACCGAAAAAGATAAATATTACGAAGGAACAAATTAAAGAGAAACAAAGAAAGAAAAATAAATGTCGAAGAACATTAAAAGAGAAAGTTAGACTGAATAATAACGACATAAGCCATGAAATTGAGAAATAAAAAAATAGAAGAAATTCGGGAAGAAATAAAAGTTAACTTGAGATTGCAACACAAGAAGATGAAATCAGAAAGCAATCCATGAAAGTTTGGAGAAGACAGCATTTCGAAATCTCCTAGATGTTTCTGTATTGTTAGAAAAAAAGGTAAAAAGAACTAATTCTTTTAGAATTCGCTATTGAAAAGATACCTATAGAAAATCATTATTGACATTGACTTAAATGACTTTTTTGCCCTTGGTCGTCCATCTTCTTCACTCTTCTATATATTAAAATATATATTTGAAGAACACAAAACATGAATAAAACTCGGGGGGAAATCCTATGCATTTGATGACTTTCTGATTGGTTGGTTCATATGTAAAATGAGAGAAAAATTCTTATAAACCCCCAATTTCAAATCTTAAATAAAAATTTAGAACTCCTAAGCGATTATAGAAACTAAAAGACCATAAGAAGAAAATCAATAAACATAGAGTCACGACTCACGACAACATATCACAAGTAAAAAATATTTAACACTTTGAAAGCGTGAATAACGGAAAAGACAACAAATTCAACATGATAAAATGAAGAGATGGTAACCTCAGAGAAGCAAGCATATCCTGAAGCACGAACAATATAAACACTTCATTGTTGATCCTTTAGAACCAACTCTTACAACACATCACACACATTGTTCCAAACCTGCATATACCCTCTCACTTTTGTTCTATCTTAATTAAATAGAGAAGCATCAAGGTTTCAAGTTCAACAAAAAATGTCTACTAACCATCAATAATTCTAATAAATAAATGTCTCATTGATATGTTTTTTAATTCAATTATACAGGAATGGAACTTTACGGACATCTTTAAAATATGGGTCATGAATTAGTTGCTTGTTCACCAACTAATTGTCTTATTTCAAAGAATAAATTTATTATTATTTCAGAAATTATATTAATTGGTGCAAGATTTCCTACCAAAAGTTCATCTTTTCACATGCTATAGAGTTCCTCATAAAAATTTAATGGAAGCAAAGTAAAGATTAAGGAACTCGTGCAACTGAAATATTCACCGGGCTATTTTAGAAATCAATGAAGTTCACAAAAATAGAATCTTGAAAGTCATATTCCTCCCATGCATCACCAATTCTCCACCAGAACCATACGCCTTTTTGTAGAAAATTCTCCCTTCAAAATTGATACATCATAAAATTTTGAGTAATGATTTCAAAGCTAAATGCATTTCAAGAAATAAACTACTAAAAGGAGGAATCTATACACTACAACATTGAAAAGAGGAATTAAAAAAAGGAGTCGAGATTAACCAAAAAAAAAATCATCTTATGCTCCTTAATTCTCACTAACATCGACCAAAAGGAGAAATAGAAAGAATTATAAGTATTTACCTTGGTAAAATTTTAAAATTTCCCCTTTTAAATACATTATCACCATTACACATATTAAGTACAGTATTGCAATCGTTGAGAAGTCTTTGCCGAATTACTACACTTTTTGTAACAATCGTAGTTCTGAATTTCACTTTTTTAATGTGTTTTGACTGTTTTGTCCTTCTCCATCGTTGTTATATGCTATTTATAAGTTGTTGGGATGGTTGACATGGTTTCCGATGCGTTTGGAAGTGATTTAGGTGAGTTTGAGATCTTTAGAGGCTTTTAAGCCATGAGTTTGACTTTGGTCAACATTTTGAGTTTCGAGCGTCGGATGGTGATTTGGAAAGTTCCATTAGATCTGGAATATCGATTTTGAATTAGTAGCATGGTTAGTTCGGGTTCGAGGTTTTTATTTTGTTTTTTGACCCTTTTGACGAAAATTAGTTAAAATAAACTTTAAGGGGTCCCGAGGACTAAACTGTTGTAAACGATCTCTTTTAAAAAATCTGATGGAGCAATTGTGTCCAGAACGTCAAAAATAGTCTAATATAATATATTGTTTACTTTGGTGGGGTTCGGAGATTTTGAAAACAAGCAAAATCAACAAAAGTTACTGATATCTTGTGCAACCAAATCCTTCTTCGCGAATACAGGACTTTGACCATAAATGTGGAGAAGAAAAATATCTGATGTGTCGTAAATTTATGGCACTTTTGATGCTTAAAACGGTGTATATTTGCAAGTACAAGGGTATTTCTATGTGGATATAATGGGTTTTTGGGTGTTTGCAGGCCAACTAGGTTCGGAAGAGTGGAGTGCTAGATTTTGGACAAATAAGGCATCAGACGAATCATATCACAACCGTGGAACCTAACCAAGGTCGTACTCTGGCATCGTAGGAAGAAGCAGATGATGATTCTTAGGAGATGATCAGACGAAAGTTTTCCACAATCGTACATTGATCATACGATCGTACAATCTGATCGTGGGAAGAGAGCTGGAATTAGTGTTGTAGTACCCAAGTGAAGAGGAGATCAGACAATTGAATCCCATGACCGTACCTAGAAGTGACGGTCGTACCAAGGTGTCGTAGGATGCAAAAACAAGTCTACAGGAATTGAAGTATAGAATGATCAGACGACCACATTGTACGATCGTAGGTAGAAGTCACAGAGTCATACCTGAAGATCATACCATAGAATACCTGAATATGACCAAGTCCACAAGCAAACCACAAGCACTAAGGATAATTGTGGAATCAAACCACGATCGTACCTTCCATTCGTCCGAGCTGACCGACACAAAAATCCTATTATGTTTAGGATAGGGTTTGTTTTGTTTATAAATACTCTTATTCGTGTTATTGTACTAGTTTATGCTCTATTACATTGTTGTAAGGTTCTAAGGAATATTCTTGGTTTTGGAATTACACAAACATCGATTTTAGGGTTTTAATTCAAAGTGGGATCTTGGATTTTATTATCTTATTATTGTAAGTGTATGATTATGTCTTCTTATCAGATTTCTTCTCGTGTTCTTGCAATTATGAGTATCTAAAAACCACAACTAGGGTTGTGGTAACCATGATGGAATAACTAAGTAGGATTCATAGTACGGAGTTATCTTCAATCGGTGTTCATACATGTATTGACTATTTTCTTGGGTTTGAAAGCTTTTTGGCGGTGTACAATGTTAGAACTCACCTAATCTGTATTCTGGATGAAAGGATGAGTACGGATGGGAAGAAGGGAATACACAACAGAGACTTAGATTTATCAATCTACACTTAATAGCTTGAGTCAATAATATGAGATAGCTAATCTGGGATCCAAAGTAGGGGTTAGTAGCTCAAACTCAAAAAAAAAAAGAAAACTTACTTGAGGATATTGCTTAGATGAAAGCGTAATACATAACCTATTGATTCTACATACTGAACACCGCGAGGAGTTATGAAGTAAGAAGAACCTACAGAGTTACAATATTATTAGGGAACACAGTCCTAGTGCTTTTCTCATACTGATCACAAATCCAACAAATCAACAATCGTTACTATTAAAGTCTTTATTTACACAAACCCCCATTTTATTGGATATCGTTATTGATTGCCTCAACTTCTTCTTATTTGATATTTTAATCTATTTCCTGTGGGACCTACCCCAACCTTAGTTGGATTCTATATTTGATAGTGACCGCTTTATACTTTATTGAGAGGTGTAATTTAGCCAACATCAAATTTTGGCACCATTACCGAGGAATAGGGTTACAAAATTGATTCATTGAGTGTTTTGGGTTGTTGGTTTCTGTTTCATGATCTACTTTTCTATTATTTCTAGTTCACACACTGGTTCATGCCCAATACGTGGAGTCAAGGCAATTCCCTGATTCCAATTAATACGAAACATGAGTGAACTTTGAGAGCTAACAGAAGGACGGTTAACGAAGAAGTTCATAATCAAAAAGCCCTGCTTGAGGGCGTTCTCGATGATCCAGCAATCTTAAATCAGCCACTGCACCAGCATGGTGATCAAGAGACTACAGAACAAATCACGGCTCGATTGATGGCTGAGGAGGATACTAGACAAGAAGCTGCCAAACGGGTAACTAGGAAGGAAAGATCTAGATAAGATAAAGAAAACCTTCTAGCTGAACTTGATGTGTGTGTGTGTGTGTGTGTGTGAGAGAGAGAGAGAGAGAGAGAAAAGGTATAGGGGACACCAGCCTCCACAACAGCCATTTTAACAATATCTGCCTCACTATGAGGATCTGGAGCAAGACTTAGACTATTTGGAGCTAATTGAAACTGGTGCTATCATTCTACCAGAGTTACCTCCAGGGGGTCTAAGTTTGATATTACGAGTGCTATGCTTCACTTGCTGAACTTGAAAGGGGTGTTCGTAGGCCTTCCTACTGATAATGTGAACATGTATGTAATGAACTTTGTGGGGATTTGCACATCTTACAATCTGCCTGGAGTGACTTAAGAGGAAATTAGACTGCATCTCTTTCTATTCTCTTTGACGGGAGAGGCCACCTTATGGCTAGCAGAGTTACTACATGGATCGATCACTACTTGGAGTGATATGCGAACTCAGTTCTTGGAAAGATTCTTCCCACCTTCAGAATGTTGCAACTAAAGGATGAGATTTATAATTTTAGAAAGTTGTATTCAGAGGCATTTTATGAAACCTGGTTGAGGTTCAAGAAGAAGCTGTAGAGTGTTCCAAATCACAGGATAACTGGTAGAAACTTTCTTGAGATCTTCTACAGAGCTCTAAATGCTAACACCAAGGCTGTAGCAGATACTATTACTTGTAGAGTATTCATGAGTCCGTGTTGGAAACATGTGTCTGAGATTCTAAAAACCAATCGAGGATGGCATACTCAGGATGTAGATAGACCTGCAAGTACTTATACAATTGGAGCATCCGCAAAGCAGAGAGCACTAGATGAGACAGTAGCCCAAGAGGTAGCACAACTGAGGATCGAAATTGGGTTGTTGACTAAATAATTTAAAGCAGTTGGACCTAAAAAGATGCATGCAGTCGGTTCATAAGGCAAGGGAATTAAGGTCGGAACTACTATGGAGACAATAATTACAATAAGTCTGGGTATAAAGATAGGGAACGCGATGGTGATTGGAGGAGAAAAGACGACTAGAAGGATAAGATCAACCTTTATGTACTACCTGGGAACCATGATGGTGGTTCAAGTAGTTTGAGGATGGAAGGCATGCTTGCAAAGGTTGTAAAAGGGGTAGAGAAGATGGAAGACTGCCTTAAGGAGATTAAGATGGATATTTTGGGGATAAATCAGAAAGTTGAATCGTATGCTACCGTCATAAAATAGTTCAAGTAATAATTTGGTCAGATTTTGGCAGCTTTGAATCAGCAACAATAAGGTATACTTCTGAACAACACTATCCAAAATCCAAAGAATGATGGTCATTATTTGTCGATTACTACTCAGAGTGGTAAGATTACCATTGATCCACCTATTTCCTTGACTATCAAGAGTGAGGTAGAACTTGTAATTATTGATGATGAGAAGGTTGCTAAACCAAAAGACTTGTTGGTGGATGGTAATGCATGTTAGAAGCCCTAAGTTGATGAGCATGAAGCAAGGGCAAGTAAGGGGAAGGACAAGAAGGTCGCAAAAGTATTGACTCTTATTCCAAGACCTCCACCTCTTTTTCCATAGATATTGAAAAAGAAAGATGAAGAGGGAAAGTACCAAAAGTTTATGTCTATGCTGAAAGAGTTAACAGTGAGTATCCCTTTAGTTGAATCCCTTGAGCAAATGCCAGGTTATGCAAAATTTATAAAGAACTTAGTGACTAAGAAAAGGACGGTGAGTTTTGAGCCTGTTGATAATGTGCATCATTGTGGTGCAATAGCGTCTAGATTTTTTGTTGAGAAGAAAGAAGATCCTAGAGCATTCATGATTCCATGTACTATTGGGTGTTTCAACTTTGTAAAAGCTTTGTGTGACTTGGGTGCTAGCATTAATCTAATGCCGCTAGCAGTTTATAAAAAGCTAGGGTTAGGGTCGCCCAAATTAACTTCAATGAGACTTCTCATAGTAGACAGAACTGTGAAGAAACCAGTGGGAATCTTGTATCTTTCCAGCTGATTTTGTCATCCTTGATTGTGAGGTTGACTTTGAGGTTTCGATTATTTTGGGAAGACTGTTCCTCACGACTGGATGTGGGTTGGTTGATATAGAGACTGGGCATATGAAGTTTTGGTTGAATAGTGAACATGTCACCTTTAATGTATGCCAGTCCATGAAGCAACCAAAGGATATGCGGGTGATTTTTGTGATTGATACAGTCGACAAGGATGACTTAGTTGCTTCTATTGAGGAGAGGCTTGAAATCAAGGACTTTGCACCAGTGATCATAAATTTTAAGGGTGATGAGATTGAGAGTTATGATGATATAGTGAGTGCTCTTAATGGTAGGGGTTCATACATGTATGCAATAAAAAAGCTTGATCTTGACTTGAAGAATAGAGTGACCCCACTAGCTCAGCCTTCTATTGAGGGGCCTCCAGTCTTGGAGCTGAAAGCTCTTCCATCCCATCTTCTTTACACATTCTTGGGAGCCAACAACACCTTATCGATTATTATTGAAACAAATTTGGTAGATTAGCAAGTTGAGGCATTGGTGTTTGTTTTGAAGAGGTTCAAAAGAGCCATTGGATGGTCCATTGCTGACATCATTGGGATTTCACCTGAAATTTGCACGCATAAAATCCAATTTGAATCAGATTGTGTGTCGAGTATTGAGCATCAATGACGATTGAATCCACTTATACAAGAGGTGGTGAAGAAAGAAATTATCAAGTGGTTGTATGCGGGTGTGTTTTATTGGATTACAGACAACAAATGAGTGAGCCCAATCCAATGTGTGCTGAAGAAGGGTGGAATCACTGTGGTTCCCAATGAGAAGAATGAGCTTATCCCTATGCGTCCAGTTATTGGGTGGAATTTTTCATGGACTATAGAAAGTTGAATGCATAGACTGAAAAAGATCATTTTCCTATGCCTTTCATGGATTAGATATTAGACTATCTTGTTGGTAGAGGATGGTATTGTTTTCTTGACGATTATTCGGGGTACAATTAGATTTCTATTTCTCTCCAAGACCAAGAGAAGACCACTTTCACTTGTCTATATGATACTTTTGCATTCAAAAGGATGTCTTTTGGTCTATGTAATACACCCGCAACTTTTCAGCATTGCATGATGGAGATCTTTTCTGACATTGTTGAGGACAATATTGAGGTGTTCATGGACGACTTCTTGATTATGGGAGATTATTTCAAAGAGTGTTTGGCATATCTCGCCAATGTTTTGAAGAGATGCAAGGACTGCAATTTGGTCCTAAATTGGGAAAAGTGCCATTTCATGGTCGAAGAAGGATAGTGCTTGGTCACAATATTTTGAAGAAGGGGATCGAAGTTGACAAGGTGAAGATTGAGGTGATTGAAAAATTGTCTCCACCAATTTTTGTGAAGGGTATTTATAGCTTCTTGGGGCATGCAGGTTTCTATAGAAGATTCATCAAGGACTTCTCTAAAATTTCTAATCTATTATGCAAGTTATTAGAGAAAGAGGTGAAATTTTTGTTTGATGATGCATGTCTAAAGGTGTTTGAGTTCCTGAAAGAGAAGTTGATTTCAGCCTCTATTATTGTGTCGCCTGATTGGTCCATATTTGAGGTTATGTGTGATTCTAGTGGCATGGATCTAGGTGCATCCATAGGATAAACACGAGAGAAAATATTATATCCCATCTACTATGCTAGCAAAGCACTTAATCCTGCACCATAGAATTACACTGTGACTGAAAAAGTGCTGCTTACTGTGGTGTTCGCTTTTGAGAAAATTTGGTCTTATAGTGATTGTGAATACCAACCATGCACCTCTTAGGTACCTTATGGTGAAGAAGGATGTAAAACTGAGGTTGATTCATTAGGTACTTTTATTGCAGTAATTCAACTTTGAGCTCAAAGACCGAAAGGGGACTGAGAACTAGGTAGCAGACCATTTGTCACACCTTGAGGTGGAGGCCATGATAAAGATGAAAGATGAGCTTGAGAACGATTATACTTTTCTGGATGAGCAGGTATTAGCCACATCACAAGATTTGATTCCATGATTTACAAATTTTGCAAAATATTTGGTGAGTGATGTGGTTCTTGAAGACCTGTCATTCCACTAACTTAAGAAATTTATGTATGATATGATGAAGTTCTTCTGGGATGAGCCATACTTATTCTGAAGTTGTGTCGATGGAGTGATTCGGAGATGTGTTCCTGAAGTTGAGATGATGAGTATCTTAGAAACATGTCATTTGTCTCCAGTTGGGGTCATCATAGTGGTGCACGAATTGCGCACAAGATCTTGCAATGTGGATATTATTGGCCCACCATTTACAAAAATGTACACGACTATGCCAAGGTTTGTGACCAATGCTAAAGGCAGGGAAACCTCTCGTGAAGGCAAGAGCTTCCAATGACCGCTATTCTAGAGCTTGAGTTGTTTGATGTATGAGGCATTGACTTCATTGGGCCCTTTGTGAGTTCGCATGGTATGAAGTATATTTTGGTGTCTGTTGACTATGTTTCGAAATGGGTGGAGGCAGTTACGCTTTCAAACAACAAAGGAGAGAGTGTCACAACATTCTTGAAGAAGAACATATTTTCCAGATTTGGGACACCAAGGTTCATAATTAGTGATAGGGGCTCGCACTTTTGTAATCATCTATTCAAAGCCTTGCTTTAGAAATATAGAGTGAAATATAAGGTGGTAATGCCTTACCATCCTCATACTAGCGGTCATGTTAAGGTCTTCAATCGTGAGATTAAGTCCATTTTGGCAAAAACTGTGAATGCCAATAGGATGGATTGGGCTAGAAAGTTAGATGATGCACTATGGGCCTACCGGGATGCATTCAAGACCCCTATTGGTAATTCTCCATGTCAGCTTGTGTATGGTAAAAAATGTCGCTTGCGTGTCGAGCTTGAGCATAAGGCTTTGTGGGCACTGCAGAATCTGAATTTGGAGTGGAGCAATGCGGCCAAATTGAGACTAGAGCAGCTGAATGAGATAAATGAGTTCCGTCTCCGGGCCTATGAATGGTCAGCTTTGTACAAAGAGAAGATGAAGCTATACTATGATTTCAAGATACAAAAAAGAGAATTCATCGCAGATGATATGGTATTGCTTTTTTAGTCTAAGCTGAAGTTGGTTTGGGCAAGTTAAAGTAAAAGTGGAGAGAGCCGTATCGAGTGACTAGAGTGTTCCCCTTTGGTGCACTTGAGCTGGAAAATGAAGAAGGCCAAAAGTTTAAGGTGAATGGACAAAGGGTGAAACACTATCTCGGGACCATTGATAAAGTGAAAGTAATATTGATAAAGTGAAAGTAATATGTGATATGGATTTAGATGGTGCTTGAGATGTCAAGCACACCCGAGTCATGTCGCGACGTTAAATCAGGTGCTTCATGGGAGGCAACCCATGGGCTAGTTGGTAAAGTCTGAGTAACCAACTTAGCCACGTCGTACCGCGATGTTAAATCAAGTCCTTCTTGGGAGGAAACCCATGATTTTGTACTTTATATATTATAGGGTAACATGTGGTACTTGTACACGAAGGGGGCAGAAATCAAAGTTGCAAAACTGGACTCAGTATTGAACCCACAAGAGGTGTGTACGATCGTTGAAAAGTCTCACGATCATGGGTTTAGTTGTCTACACAAAGTCTAGAGGGTAGATTTTCAGGAGTTATCTCACGATTGGTTACCACGATTGTACCTAGATGTCATGATCATTGTATCAATTGTTTAATCCAACTTCTGAAAACCAATATTCAGGATATAGAACCTACAACTTTAAGAAACGATCGTGGTTACATATCACAATTTTCCTTAAGGTTCGATGGTTCCCAGGTAAGTCTTCTTTAACCTTTTTAGTACGAGTAGAACCCATGATCGTGGTGAGAACCAACAATTGTAGGTAAGAGTCATCTGTTGAAACCATTTAAGTATGCTAGACCCGATTCGACCCGACCCAAATAGGGTTTAAATTGATAAACCATTAAACCCTGGGACTTGATTAGCCTCCTTTCACTCTAAGCTCTTTCTAAACAAAGCAAAAGTGATCTAAGGCAAGAATTTTAACAAGTTTTACCTCGGATTTGCATAAATTGCTACCCTCACCAGTGTTCGATCCCATCCCCGATCTCAGCACTCCATTCTCATAGTTAATAACTCTTTGTAAGTGAAATATACACCCCATAAATGTTTTATTTGATAAAAATTGTTTGCTTGAAAGTCTAAGTTACATAGAGTACGTTGTGAGTGATTAGGTTACAAGTGGGTGTTTTGTTTGAATGAATGAAACAAAGGGGAAGTCTTGAGTACCCAGTGTTAATAAAAATGATCAATGAGTGTTGGAAAAAGAGTCAAAGACATGAAAATTTTATGTTTAAATTTGCTAAGTGTCAGTGCACACTCCACGACACAACCCACGATCTTGGTATCTACCTATGATCGTGGGTTGGATTATTGTGGGTGCCAGGTATAGACCTGTAGGAAGTTTATCACACAATCACATCCCACAATCATCAGTTCATGGTATGATTATGGTATGTGCTGGTCTGATGTGATGACCCCTCAATATTTTTGGGAGTCCTTTCTATGATCGGAAGGTTCGATCGTACCTTCATTGCATGATCGTGGGAAGGCTCGTCTGTGAAATATCATACACCTGTAACAATGTTTCAGATTTGGGCCTAATCATTTCATTTACAGGTACCATGCCTCCAAAGACCCTCAAGCAGATGCAACAAGACATTTGCATTCATTCAACCACTTATTTTTTTCAGATATATTCTGCACTGCTACAACATTCACTTCAGGAAATGGAGCAAATCAAGTAGGCTGAGCTTTCATGATTTTTATCAAAAATATATAGTCATCATTATATCATCAACATAGTACATTGAGGCTCACACTCAACGTCCTACTTATATAAAGTTGTGTTAGGCCATAGAGCAATGGGACTCAAACCAACATCTTATCATCATGTTGTATCAAGACTTAAACTCGATATCTTACCCTTTTATTGTGATGTAATTTGAATATGTCTTATCCTCAACCATTTTCATATTAGGCCAGATTTTACTAGAATTTGTCTTTGGTCCTTTGAAATATTACTACTTTATAATTATATGCATAAGTGAATAAGTTTTAACAAGACACAAAATATAACCTTTTTGTGGTCTATCAAGTCATTATTCATTGTAACATCCTCATCACCATTGAAAAAAGGAATCCTCATCAACAAGATTTACTAAAACAAACTTACTAGTAGTTTATGATTGCAAGTTTCTAGTAGTTTGTACAAGTGCTAAATAAGCAGTAAATTTCAAAAAAAAAAAAATCATGGTGGAAGAAAAGTTACTAGCACCAGTAAAGTTACTACTACAAAAATGTTGGGATTAAAGTAGTTGTCATTTCAGTAATGGATTTTTATAAAAATGCCACTCAGAAACATAAAACATGTCTTTAAGAACAAAAAAAATCTGGTAGAAGGATATCACTTTTAGTGACCAAATTCAAAGAATTGAAATTTTACAAATCAATTAATGGTGGAGAAAAGAAACACACCACCTCCTTGATCTAGTTATCAAGCTAATCTTACCTTTAATTTATGAGCCTTGTGCTGATAAAGAAAAAAATAAGAGAAATAGCATAAGATAACTTCTTCTTTCAAGTGTATCTAAGTGTCTTCAAGTATACACATGTGTCCCATGCGATTCTCAATCCCTCTATTTATAGGGTTATATTGAGGAATATCAAAGGATGTTATAAATATGATACTAACCATTAAGAATATAGGAAAGATTAGTGGGTTGTGGGATATCAATGAGGAGAAAGTGGAGGTGTGGGTATTACTACACATGATGCTGAAGAATAGTGGAGAGATTACATTTAGTGGATATCCACAAAATATATTTCATCATAGGTACAATTTGGTGTAGTTTTATTAAAATGAAATGTATATCAACTATCTTTATTGGAGGGCTCAAAATAAGCTCCAACACATTGCAATCCAAGGACACAAGTTGTGCGACATGTATCATCCAAAGGAGAAATATAAATTGAATTACAAGTTGAGTATTCAAAGAGTTGTACTTTGGCTTCATAGAAAGATCTTTCTTCTTATCATTCCTTCTCTATCTTCTTCTTCTTATCATTCCTTCTCCATATTCTTTCTTCAGTTTGTATTAGCTTCGTTCTATCCTAAGCACTAAAAGAACCATGTTCTTTGAGTAACTATGCAAAAAGGTAAATTGTAGAAAGTAAATCAATACAAGTATTTTAATGTAGAAAATTCCCTTCTTTTAGGAGTCAAAAATCACGATCCTATTCACCACTATAATTTAAGGTTTCCTACAGCCCCTGTAATATCTAAGAAATTGTTCTTGACAATCTTATCTCCTTTACTGCCTTTCCTCTTCTACTTTCACCTTTACAACTCAAGAAAATACCTTCTACGATTTAAAATAATGTAATGAAGATCCTAACTTGGAACTACTGTGAGAAATTAGATATTACAAACTAAAAAAAATGTATGGATGGAACTTGATAGGAACATGTTATTTGTTACAGTGACGTGCCATGGTTTTATGGCACTTTCGATGCTTAAAGTAGGGATAATATGCAATAACTTGGGTATGTTTTGTGGTTATGATGTGTGTTCTGTCCTATTTTGTAGGGTAATAGGTTATCGAAGAAAAATGGAGATAAAGTGAAGAATAATGCTTGACAACGGAGTGTCGAAAGATGATAGATGAGATCTACACTAGATAGGTGACTCACGACAGCACTCACATGTTGTGAGTCCACTCACGTGCTGTGAGTCCACTCTCGTGATGTGAGTGGATGTCGTGAGTCAACTTCAGAGATGATGCAATGATGTTTGAGTTCCACGATAGGATTCACGCCACGTGAGTCCACCTACGTGGCGTGACTGGGTGGCATGAGTCAACTTCCGAAGATATCTATTTGTGCCTGATTTCCACGACACTCACCTACGTGGTGTGACTTGGTTCCACAACACCAAGTCACGGTACCGTGGAAGTTTGATATTGACATTCGAGGTACTGGTGCTCTCCAGAGTTTGGGGCAGATTTCAGACCTCTTTTTATCTTAGTTAGTCTTTATTTACATTCACAGACAGATTCATGTATTTCAGTTTTTGGAGTTATATTAGATGCTATTTACAGTTATGACACCAGTATCTTGGGGATTTTGTATTTTTTTTATTCGGATACTTATGTTATTTACATATTATGGCTTGACTTCATTCTAGAAGTCTCATATCTACTTGTTTTCTTCATGTATCAAAATTTTTGTTTCCTCTTTGTGTTTTTGGCTTACCTACCAAGACTGGATCAAGGTAGTTACCATCATGACCTTAACTTTTGGATCGTGACAAATTGGTGTTAGAGCACTAGGTTTATCGATTTCATAAGTGTAAGAGCAGGGTGTAGTAAAGTCTCACAGATTGGTACGTTGATGTCCGTATCTATCTTTGAAAGGCTATAAGATATCTTTAGGAAAAACTTCTCTAAATTGATTCCTTATTGTACGGGTCATTCATACTCAATTTTCTAAACTTGTCTTCCATTCTTTTCTATGTAGATGGTGAGGAATGGATCCAGAAATATTAGGGATGTTGAGCTAGCACCCGTTGTTCGATCCCCAATTAGGGGGAGAGGCAGGGGTAGAGGCCAGCCTAGAGGTAGAGGTCAGGCACGAGGAGTTGATTTGATTATAGGACGTGCTAGGGAAGCCTTTCCAGAGCCTGAGATTGAATATGCTGAGGTTGATTATCAGACAGAGAATGTGAGATCAGCTCAGTTTCTATAGGGTTCAGTTGCTACGCCGGCGTTACAGGATTTACTGATTTGTCTGTTGAGTAGTCTGGATGGTGTTCCCTAGACTGGTGTTCCTTTGAGTGTGTCGGGTGTTTATTAGACTTTAAGAGGTATTCAGCCTCCAGGGAAGGCTCCTACTTAGATTTTCCGACTTGGGGGTTGATAAGTTGACATTTTACCCAATTCTTAATACCTTTGAGCTTGGATTATCTTGAAATTCGCATTGATTTGATATAAATTCTCATGTTATATGGCTCTTATATGCAGGTAATGGTTGAATTCGAGCCCGAGCTAATCATGCAAGTCAATGGGAGTTCAAATAAAGTGAAGAAAGGATGCTTGATTTAACCCTCTGGGAGACTAACAACCACCTGCACACGCAGGTCAGGACCTGCGCACGCAGGCAGCTAACTGAGGAGCGGAGCAGCACAATGCAGAGCCATCTGCGCACGCAGGTCTGGAGATGCACACGCAGATGGCCGATTGAGGAGTTGAGCAGCGCGAGGCAGTGTCATCTGCACTAGCCTCCTGCGCGCGCAGGTCATCCGTCTGTGCTGGAACCTGCGCCAGCAGATGGCTAGTGCAGTGACATTTCCATCATTTGTCTGGACGCAATTTTTTTGGTTATAAAATGTAATTTTTCCAGTTCTAAAGGCATCTTTGGGCATTCTTAGAGAGAGAGAGAGAAAAGAGGAGTGAACCCTAAAGAGAAACAAGCTATATTCTTACATTCTTGCATTAATTTCGAATTAAATTCTTGTAAGCAATTGAATTCCATGGACGTTTGGGAAGAGAACTTGGGTAATTATCTTCTATCTTCTTCTATGAGTAGCTAATTTCTCTACTTGGGGTTATGCTTGAATAAGGTGTGACAAGTGTATGGGTTTTGTTTATTTGATTATTGTTTAGAGAATTGCCATGGGTTTTAATCTCATTCCATGTTGTCATTCAAGTTAGAGGTTGCAAACTCTAACTAACTATAGAACCCTTATCATCCTTGACAAAGGAGATAAGAGTGAGGATTGGGCTTGAACAATAACTTGACGTATGTCATTTAATAGCATCTCTTAGACGTAAGGATGTCAATTGAGGTCGTGGATTGGTTGTATAAGCTGCATATTTGAGGTGTTCGAAAGAACCCAATTGTGAAACCTTGGTGTTTGGTTGACAAATCAACACTAAGAACCTGTAATCTAACCTACCCATAGCCCTTAGCTAACTATAGTCAAGTATTCACTGCACTCATACATAATTTCACTCTTATGATGGCATAACCCCAAGTCTTGTTATACTCTTAGTTTTAATTCCTTGTCTCTAATCTTGAATTTGTGTGTCACAAGTTATAAAAGTTTAAACAGTTACAAATCAACAAATGATAAAACTCCCCCCACTTACTTTTCTATTTTATTTTCATAGCATCACGTGTTAGCATTAGTTGCTTATAACACTTAGAGGTGAAAGCTATCACATTCATTCCTCGTGGATTCGACCCCGACTCCAAGTTGGGTAATTATATTGCTAACGACCGCTTACATTCTATTCTGGGGTGTATTTGAGCGTTATCAAAAATGGCACCGTTGCCGGGGAATTGAAACGTAGCGTTCATTTCTTTTAGTATTTTAAGTTACTTGTGTGTACCGTGGTGTAAGTTTACTTTATTTGTTGTTTTTGTTCTTCATAGGTGACAACCAAAGTCTTCACGATTCAATGAGTCAACATGGTAGCCATGCCGCTTCATTTGACGGATATTTTAAAGATGAAGATCATTTGGGAGATGCCGGAAGAGCTAGTGCCATCCGCATCCCACCCGCGGATGGCAATGGAGTGTTCCATGTTACTAGTGTGATGCTTCACCTCCTTCAAATGAAGGGGTTATATGGGGGTCAAGCACATGAAGACGCAAATCTTCACTTGACAAATTTCATTGAGGTGTGCATGCCGTTTGATATCGCCCACATATTAGAAGAATCTATCCGATTGAGACTCTTTCCCTTCTCATTAACGGGTGAGGCTGCATTGTGGTTGAGACAATTGCCCGCAGGTTTAATCACTACATGATCGGAATTGACGGAAGCATTCTTAGATCGGTTCTTCCCACCATCCCGGATGTTACAATTGAGAGATGAGATTATCAACTTCCGTTAATTGAATGGTGAACCGTTACATGAGGCTTGGCAAAGGCTTAACACGAAATTGATGCAATGCCCAACTCATGAGGTTTCGGATAATATGCTCCTCCAAATATTCTATCGAGCATTAGATCAATTGAACAAAATAGTTGCGGACAATGCAGCTGGGGGTTCTTTGGTGAAACAAACTTATGGTGTTGCATCTACAATATTGGACCAAGTTACCAAACAAAGTCGGGGTTGGCATACAAGATATTTCGAGGTGGCCGTGGGGGCTCCCTCTGCATCTTTTGTAAGCCACAAACAAAGAAAGAAAGATGAGGAGAGAGACGAGAGTATGGCCAAGATGATGACACAACTAGAACTCCTCACTAAGCATGTAATGGGTTCAACACCAAAGGCGGTTAACGCCGTAGCCTCCAAGGATGTTAAGAGCTACGATCATGATGAAGCGGAGACTCTTGATGAAGAAATCAGATTTATGTCAAATAAATAGGGGGGTTCTCGCCCCATCTATCAAAGGAAGGGCGGGAATCAAGGTTGGATGGATAAATACCGTGATTTGAAAGATCGTGAATGGAAGGATCGGGATAGAGATCGTGAAAGAGATCGAGATTGGAGAGATAAAAATAGAGACCGTGATTGGCGAAATGCAAATCGGGACTATGGTAGGTACGTTCCTCCACATGATAAGTACAAGAGTAAGGAAGCAACCTCTATTGATCCGAAGAAATATAAGAATGAAGATGTGCTTGCTCGTATCCTCTTGGGAGTTGAAGGAAGCGATAATATGTTAAGGGAAATGAAAGGGGATTTGTCGCATCTCAACCAAACCGTCACCTCACACTCGGCTTCAATAAAACAACTTGAAACCCAAATGGGTTAACTCTCCTCTCAAATGAATGCGAGACAAAGAGGAGGCCTTCCTAGTGACACGGTGGTGAATCCAAAGAATGATGCTCACGTCATGGCCATTGTTACTAGAAGTGGGAGAACCCTTGGAAATGATGTTGAAAATCTTGATGACAACCTTTGTGATAAGGGTGTGAGGGGCCAAGTGAGCAAATCAAGAACTCGGTTTGATAAGGCAAAAGATGAAACTCAAATATCACAAGAGCAAGGTGTTGATGGGTCAAAAAAGATGGAAGCAAAAGAGGTAAGCCCACAAGTAGTTGATGGTGGTAATGCAAAACCGAATGAAAACTCGGTTGTTTCTAAGCCACAAGTTAAAATCCCTCCTCCATTCCCACAAAGGTTTAAGAAGAAAGAAGATGAGTTGAAGTTCAAGAAATTTCTTTCTAAATTTAGCAACCTTTCGGTAAATATACCTTTGTTGGAAGCCCTGCAAGAGATGCCCTAAGTTTATGAAAGAATTGGTAACAAAGAAGAGAGTCATGGACTTCGAAACAATTGAAGTTACTCATAACTGTAGTGCTATAATGTCTAGTACGATGGTTGTGAAGAAGGATGATCCGGGGGCATTTACTATCCCATGTACTATTGGGGTGTATTAATTTGGTAAGGCCTTATGTGATCTTGGGGCAAGTATTAATTTGATGCCACTAGCCGTATTTTGGAAGTTAGGTTTGGGAGTTCCAACACCAACAAAAATGAGGCTATTGATGGCCGACCGCTCTATTAAAAGACCCGTGGGTGTGTTGTGTGATGTACTTGTGAAGGTGGATCGTTTTATTTTTCCGGTTGATTTTGTGATCTTAGACTATGAAATAGACCATGAAGTCCCCATTATTCTTGGTAGACCATTTTTGGCTACCGGCCGAGCTTTAGTTGATGTTGAATGCGGTAAAATAAAATTCCAAGTAAATAATGAAGAGGTGTCATTCAATGTCTGCAAGTCCATGAAACAACCTATGGATTTACAAGTTGTCTCTGTAATCGATGTGGTTGATGATGTAGTGGCTAATACTATGGAGGCTGAATTTGTTAGAGAGCCTTTGGTGGGAGTCTTGTGGAATCTTGAAAGTGAAGGGAATGAAAGATATGAAGAAGAAGTTGCATCATTGAAAGGTTTTGGGTATTACCCGAAAAATCCTTGTAAGTTGGATCTTGACTTGAGAAATCGGGAAACTCCTCCTGCAAAGCCTTCAATTGATAATCCACCACAAATCGAGCTCAAGCCATTGCCACCTCATCTCCGGTATGTGTTCTTGGGAGAAGGGGAGACCCTACCCATTATTATTGCAAGTGATTTGTCATCTAGGCAAATTGAGGTGTTGAAATCCACGGTGAGTCGGTATATTCGGGCACTTGGATGGACTATAGCGGATATTATTGGGATTCCACCCGGCATATGCACTCATAAGATTAAGCTTGAGCCCGAGTTTGTAGCAAGTGTAGAACACCAAAGAAGGTTAAATCCTCCAATGCAAGAAGTTGTGAAGAAGGAAATCATCAAGTGGCTTGACGCTGGTGTAGTTTATCCTATCTCGGATAGCACTTGGGTGAGTCCAATCCAATGTGTCCCAAATAAAGGTGGTATCATGGTAGTCCCAAACAAAAATAATAATCTTATACCCGTTCGTCTGGTCACGGGTTGGAGAGTGTGCATTGACTATAGAAAGTTAAATTCATGGACTGAGAAGGATCACTTCCCCATGCCCTTCATGGATCAAATGCTTGATAGGTTGGCAGGTAGGGGTTGGTATTGCTTCCTCAACGGATATTCAGGCTATAATCAAATCTCCATAGCTCCCGAAGATCAAGAAAAAACTACTTTCACTTGTCCCTATGGTACTTTTGCCTTCAGGCGCATGCCTTTTGGGCTATGTAATGCACTGGCAACTTTTTAACGGTGCATGCTTTCTATCTTTTCTGACATGGTAGAGAGTTCTATGGAGGTGTTTATGGATGATTTTTCAGTGGTTGGTGATACGTTTGAAAATTGCCTTGAACACTTGGAGAAGGTGCTTGAAAGATGTGTGGCGAATAATCTTGTGTTGAATTGGGAGAAGTGCCACTTTATGGTTAAGGAGGGGATTGTTCTTGGACACAAAATATCAGGCCGAGGAATCCAAGTCGATCAAGCCAAGGTGGAAGTCATTGCTAAGCTACCACCTCCAATATCTGTCAAAGGGGTTCGGAGTTTCCTTGGCCATGCGGGTTTTTATAGGAGGTTTATTAAAGATTTCTCTAAAATTGCCCATCTGATGTGCAAACTCCTTGAGAAGGAGGTCACTTTTGAATTTAATGAAGAGTGCTTGAAGGCATTCAATTGCCTTAAAGAGAAGCTTGTATCAGCCCCAATTATCGTGACCCCAAATTGGTCACAACCATTTGAACTCATGTGTGATGCTAGTGGGCTGGCATTGGGAGCTGTGCTTGGACAATGAAAAGAGAAACTTTTTCATCCCATCTACTATGCTAGCAAGTCATTGAATGATGCTCAAAAGAACTACACTGTTACAGAATAAGAATTGCTAGCCGTGGTGTATGGGTTTGAGAAATTTCGTGCTTATTTGTTAGGCACAAAAGTCATTGTGCACATTGATCATGATGCTCTTCGGTATTTGATGGCGAAGAAAGAAACAAAGCCCCGATTGATAAGATGGATTCTACTACTTCAGGAATTTGATTTTGGAGTGAGGGATCGAAAAGGGTGTGAAAACCAAGTAGCCGACCATCTGTCACACCTTGAGATAAATGAGAACATTGGCAGAGATGTTGATCTTGATGATACATTCCCGGATGAACTTGTCATGAGTGTGAAAGAGAGTACTCTACCATGGTATGCCGATTTTGCAAACTATATAGTGAGTGGACTCCTTCCGGATGAGCTGAGTTACTATCAAAGGAAAAGATTCCTCCATGATGTGAAGTGGTACTTTTGGGATGAGCCCTACTTTTTTAGGGAATGTGCCGATGGAATCATACGGCGATGTGTCATGGACGAGGAGATTAACGCCATTCAGGGGGCATGTCACTCTTCTCCTTTTGGTGGACACCATGGTGGTGTGAGGACCGCAATGAAAGTCCTTCAGTGTGGATATTATTGGCCTACCATTCACCGTGATGCTCATGAATTAGTAAAGACTTGCATTCAATATCAAAAGCACGGTGGTATCTCGAGGAGGCATGAAATGCCTTTAAGACCCAATCTTGAGGTAGAACTATTCGATGTATGGGGCCTTGATTTTATGGGTCCATTTGTGAGCTCATATGGTAATAGGTATATCTTGGTGGCCGTTGACTACTTGTCCAAGTGGGTCGAGGCCATTGCCTTACCAACCAATGAAGGTAAAAGTGTAACTTTCTTCCTAAAAAAATGCATTTTCAACAAGTTTGGAACTCCTCGAGCTATCATTAGTGACAGTGGTTCACATTTTTGCAATCGGCTATTTGAAGCTTTGCTTGAAAAATATGGGGTACGGCATAAGGTGGCGACTCCATACCACCCTCAGACGAGTGGCCAAGTGGAGGTTTCCAATCGGGAGATCAAATCTATCTTGGATAAAACCGTAAATGTAGGGCGTACAAATTGGGCAAGGCAACTTGATGATGCTCTGTGGGCATATAGGACCGCATACAAGACTCCTATTGGCATGTCGCCCTATCAGCTAGTGTTTGGAAAAGCTTGCCATCTCCCTGTTGAATTAGAGCACAAGGCTTTGTGGGCCTTGCGAAAATTGAACATGGATTGGGTGGATGCCTCGAAATCAAGAATAGATCAACTTCATGAGTTGGATGAGTTCCTACTTAAGTCATATAAGAGCTCGGCACTATACAAGGAGAAAATGAAGAAATGGCATGATGCCAAGATCTTACAAAGAGAGTTTCATGAAGGTGATAAAGTGCTACTCTTCAATTCGAGGTTGAAACTCTTTGCGGGGAAACTAAAATCCAAGTGGTCTGGCCCTTTTGTTGTGGTTAATGTCTTCCCTAGTGGTGCTATTGAGCTCGAGGACCTCGAGAAAAGAAGGTTCATAGTGAATGGTCAAAGATTAAAACATTTTTATGAGGGCGGACCTGGAGAGGCTAAGGTTGAGTTGCTCCGTTTTAAGGATGCTTGATGATGAGGAACACCTTCGAGCCATGACGATAACCAAGGCTCTTCTTGGGAGGCAACCCAAGGTTATTTATAGTCTTTCAAGTTTGTTTGATTGCTAATTCTTAGTTATTTTGGTGAATGCATGTGAATAATGTTAAGTGCAGGAGCTTGGGTACTGTTTTGAGCTAAATTAATCACCTGCTAGCGCACATGCCCACATGCTCATGCATGTTGGGACGCATGAGGCTAGCAGGTGGAAGGCAACATTCTGCCTGGGGGAAAGGAGCCACCTGCCTGCGCAGCCCAGGCACATGCGTGCGCAGGCTAGCAACGTAGGAGGCTCTGCCTCGTGCCTCCTTCGAAGCCAAAATCCTCACCTGCGTGTGCAGGTTACCCCCACGCAGGTGCTACTGCTGTCCTCCATACGCCCAGGTAAGGACTGCCCACCTGCGTCCGCATCTCCCCACATGCGTGCATATGGTGGGGCGCAGGTGGGGGTGACCTCCACATATTTTTCTTTAAATGTTTGGGTCGACCCGACCCGGGTTGATACATTCCCTTCTTTAAAACATAACCCATGCCCAAAACACCCGATTCCTTCTAACTCTAAAGATCACCTCCCCTTCACAACATCACCATCGGCTATTCTCTTTCATTTCAAAGTTTCTCTTGTCTCATTCTCTCCTTCACTTTCAAAGAGGATTGCACACATTACCTCTTTCATTTGAAGAGTCTCCATTCCTCCACCTCTTCTTTTAAGTTTGGTAAGTTCATTTGGTTTAAGATTTTCTATGAAGACTTTAGACGCAAATGGAAACTCATGATTTGTGCTAGTTTTTGGTGAAACATTGAGTCATATGGACTTCTTATGGTGTAGTATTGATTGTGTTGTGGTTTGATTGAGTTGGGGGTGATGCTTCATATACAATTGGGGAAGTCTTGAGTACCCAAAAGTTTATGCCCACCATGTGTTTGATTATATTCCCACATGAACATTTCCTTGTATTTTCTTTTGTGCATGAATTAAGAGACCTACACATGGTTCCTTGAACTTCTCTTGAGCTATATTTCATCTCTAAATAATGTGTTACAATAATGTAGTGAAGATGTGTGAATTACATGATTTTTCAAGTGCCATGATTCTTAATATATTTCTCCACTTCATGAGGCGTAATTGGTGATTCTTGTTGTCGAAATGAGTTAGTAAGCACACTTTTCCATACCAAAAATGCATGGCTTACCCTATGATAGATTAGGTGACACCATTCTTAAGGGTAAAACGTCGTTTTTGTTCTTCTTCGGGTATGATGGATTGTGTTTGAGATATAGTGGTCCAAATATACTCCTGGGTGCTTTCATACAGAATTTTTCTTTGCATTCACATTAGTTAACATAGTTTTCATTTATTTTACTTATTGAAAATCCAAAAACATGTTTTACCTTTGGTTTGTGTTTGTGTTTTTTTTTTTCTTGGTTCTTTGTAGGGGATGTCTCCAAGGAAATCAATGCCACGAGGAGCAAAGAAAGATCATCACAAGGAAAAGGGCAAGTCCATTGCCACTACTTCGCAAAGAAAAGCTCCCCCGCAACAAGGACACTCCAATACCCCTGATGTGCAATACACACTTGACATCTCAAGGGAGCTGGCCAAAGATGTTGATAAACTCAGATTTGCCAACGCAGAAATGCGTAACCTTTACAATGACCGGGGGCACACTAGGGGCTTCAATCCTGAGAAACTGTTTAATGTAAAAGGAGTTCGTGATCATTTCCCCGATATTTTCAGCCAACACAAAAAGTTTGCTTGGGAAGTATTCACAAATATTGATCCCGATGCGCCCCCGTCCTTTTATTTTCCTGATCTTGTAAAGGACTTTTATGCCTCTTACGTCATTCGGCACAATCAACAAAAGTATAAACCACCAGTAGCAGACAAACCTTGCCTTCAGAGTGTAATTGTTAGAGGAGTGGAAGTGTCGTGCTCCGCTTCTGCTATTAACAAGTTATACTTTGGTCGTGATTGCGCACCGGGGGTTGAGAGCAAGAGGCGAATGCTTGAAGGGCGTGCTCATTTTCCATGGCTTTCCAAGATAATTGCTAAAGGTCTTCCACTATGGGAAAATGGGATTGGACAAATCAAAAGACGAGATCTTTCTATTCAAGCCAAGCATTGGCTCGGCTTTATGGGAAATCGGTTGCTTTCTTCCAAAAATGATCAAGATGTCACTCTTGAAAGGGCTATTCTTGTGGGTTGTATTATGTATGGGGTGGACGTCAACCCGGGAGAGATAATTACTGAAGTGATAAAGATCCGATCCAAGCAAGTGGGCACGCTACTACCTTTTCCTGCTCTTATATCGGCTTTATGTGCAGTCCACTATGTTCCTCTCTTCCCAAAGATTGACAAGAAAATCAAATGCATGGGAGTCATTGATATTCGCACCAGTCAGGATGACGATAATCTAGTAGGTTTAAAGAGAAAGTTTGGTGAGGATTTAGGTTCTTCCATGAGAGAGGTGCTCACTGCTAGCACCTCTCCGATGACTTCTCATGTTTCAGCATATGGTGACATACATCTGGATCGTGATCTCCCTCAGGCACCGCCTCCAGCACACACTACGCAGCTGGCACAGCCTCCTCGGTCTTCTACGTTGACATTTGCTAAAGTTGCAGCCTGACTTTGGCAAATGACAAATCTAACTCCCGCTTGGTGGCCGACATTCCTCATTTCATTCAGGTGGCTATTGAGCGGAGCCTTGGGCCTTTACGTGCTCAGATGATAGACTATGAGAGGATATTATCCACGGTTGAGGCCCGAGCGGACAGTGAGGCAGTTACTGCTCTCAGGACAGATCTTGTGAGTCTACGTGATGAGATGCAGTCGATGCAGCCCTCCATCTCTTTTGATGATACCCAGTTCACTATCCCACAGGCATAGACTGGCCCCATCCTTCCATTTGCAGACTTGTTTGGGTATTCTCCTGTGGAGGAAGAGAGAGATATCGGGTTCGGCACAGGGCTCTCTAAGGATCAGCAGGTAGAATTGGCCAAAAGAAAGTCCATTGAGGAACTCCAGGCACAGGCAGTAGGTGCTGGCCCTAGTTCTCGGCCTTTTGAGGAGGTTCATATAGGAGCCCAGTCTGAGGAGGCTCCTACTGTTACAGCCCCAGCATCGGCACGGCCGTCACATGATACAGATCCGAGCGCCTAGAGCGCCTCAGGGAGTTTTGTCTTTCACTCCTTTCCTTTTTGTTCTATATTGATTGCATTGAGGACAATGCAAGATTTTTTTTTGTAGGGGGTAGGCCAATTCATTCATTGGTACTTTATGGTATGTAATATTAATTCATGATTCTATTTGGATTCCATCTTGTTATGAGTTTTGATTCGGATATTGCCCTTGTCGGGCCATTTTTGTTGATTCGAATATTGCCCCATCTTTGTGAAGTTGTGATTTGGATAGTGCCCTTGCCGGGCTCTTTTTGCATGCTAGTCCTAATTTAAGTTTGGGGGAGTTGAAGAGGTTCAAAGGTCCCTCCAAAATTGTCGTGGCAAACAAAAATGATTTGAGAAAATGATTTTGTTTTAGAAAAGAAAAGAGCAAAGTGGTTCCAAGCCTCCTCTTGTGTGTGACCTGTTAATTTAGTTTTTGGCTCATGCTTCATAAGTCTTTGACTTAGAGTAGGTTGTCAAGTTCATTTGCTCAAAGTTGGGGGAAAGACTAGCTTTCTATTTTAAAGAAAAAGTGCCTAGTGTGGTGAGGCTTTTGATTAATTCTTGTACACACATGATAGTCTAGAACTTGCCCCGCGTGTATTCAAGGCGAAATTTGGGACCTAACTTGGTTTAGAGAATAACCCGAGGCCATCTTGTCCACCACTCGACCTAAATTCCCACCTCGACATTTATCTCTAGTTAACCCAGTTGAGCCTTTCACCACTTTCTTCTTGGATATGACCATACTATGACACCCCACATTCGTCCTTGACAACCCTTTTTCTTGTTTATCACTCAATCTCTGTAGACACATCGCATGATTTTTAATGTGAACCAATATAGGCAACTGAGCTCGGAGAAACATGATTATGAAAATGGTTGAGATGGAAGTTAAGAGTTAAGTTGGAGAAAAAGGAGATGTATAAAATTTTAAAGGGAGGTGTATGCTTGGTTGTTGCATAAACAAATGAATAAAGAAACATAATGGAGAGGAAAGTTTGTAGAGAGAAAAGAGAGGCATGAGTTACTAATGAATAAATGAAAGGGCCTCAAAAGCAAATGAAGAGGGAATTTCAGTTGGAAGGCTATATCTATAAAAAGAGAAAAGAAGAGAGAAGAAAAGAAAAGACAATGCAAACAAAGGCGAATAAGATGGAGAGCTTAAACAAAGTGGGCCTAAGAAATGATAAGGCGATGGTGTCTAGAGAAATCTTCCAGCCCAATGATCCATAAACCCTCACCCTCAACCGAACCTTCGTTATTGCCCGCAAGTCCTTGGTGACTTAAAACCTTATTGGTCCCCATTAATGGCAAATGACACAACGGGCAAGCCTATGGTTCTACGTGTGGTACTTGAATTTCTTTGTGAGAGTCAGAGAGAGTTCATTCTATCCTTACCCCCCTAGTGAATCACATTACCTTGTGGGGGTGGAGAAAACTTTTGCAAGTGAGAGGCATGGACACCTTGAAAGAGAGAATGATGTCCTACCTTCAATTTGGGAAAATGAGCAAGACAAGTTGCAATTTGGAAATGCGACAAGCTTTGAAAAATCTTGTGTCACACCTTGAGAATCAGCCCAACCTGAAAATTATTTGTTTGAGTAATTTGTCTCTTGGTTAATGAGGATTGATTTGTGAAAAACAAAGCATGTTTCGCTTGTTTGTCATGACTTATTGGAGGAACCGATTGAACTTTATAGGTTTAATGGTTTAGTGATGTCCTTTCTGGTTGTTCATGGTTAAGAGCATCCTTTTCTTTTCACTTTGGGTGTTCTTGATTGCTTGAGGACAAGCAATAGTTTAAGTTTGGGGAAGTTGATAAGTTGACATTTTACCCTATTCTTAATACCTTTGAGCTTGGATTATCTTGAAATTCGCATTGATTTGATATAAATTCTTATGTTATATGGCTCTTATATGCAGGTAATAGTTGAATTCGAGCCCGAGCTAATCATGCAAGTCAATAGGAGTTCAAATAAAGTGAAGAAAGAATGCTTGATTTAACCCTCTGGGAGACTAACAACCACCTGAACATGCAGGTCAGGACCTGCGCACGCAGGCAGCTAACTGAGGAGTGGAGCAGCAAAATGCAGAGCCATCTGCGCTAGCCTCCTGCGCACGCAGGTCAGGAGATGCGCACGCAGATGGCCGATTGAGGAGTTGAGTAGCGCGAGGCATTGTCATCTGCCCTAGCCTCCTGCACGCGCAGGTCATCCGTCTGCGCTGGAACCTGCGCCAGCAGATGGCTAGTGCAGTGGCATTTTCGTTATTTGTCTGGACGCGATTTTTTTGGTTATAAAATGTAATTTTTCCAGTTCTAAAGGCATCTTTGGGCATTCTTAGATAGAGAGAGAAAAGAGGAGTGAACCCTAAAGAGAAACAAGCTATATTCTTACATTCTTGCATTGATTTCGAATTAAATTCTTGTAAGCAATTGAATTCCATGGAAGTTTGGGAAGAGAACTTGGGTAATTATCTTCTATCTTCTTCTATGAGTAGCTAATTTCTCTACTTGGGGTTATGCTTGAATAAGGTGTGATAAGTGTATGGGTTTTGTTTATTTGATTATTGTTTAGAGAATTGCCATGTGTTTTAATCTCATTCCATGTTGTCATTCAAGTTAGAGGTTGCAAACTCTAACTAACTATAGAACCCTTATCATCCTTTACAAAGGAGATAAGAGTGAGGATTGGGCTTGAACAATAACTTGACGTGTGTCATTTAATAGCATCTCTTATACGTAAGGATGTCAATTGAGGTCGTGGATTGGTTGTATAAGCTGCACATTTGAGGTGTTCGAAAGAACCCAATTGTGAAACCTCGGTGTTTGGTTGACAAATAAACACTAAGCACCTGTAATCTAACCAAGCCATAGCCCTTAGCTAACTATAGTCAAGTATTCACTACACTCATACACAATTTCACTCTTATGATGGCATAACCCCAAGTCTTGTTATACTCTTGGTTTTAATTCCTTGTCTCTAATCTTGAATTTGTGTGTCACAAGTTATAAAAGTTTAAACAGTTACAAATTAACAAATGATAAAACTCCCCCCACTTACTTTTCTATTTTATTTTCATAGCATCACGTGTTAGCATTAGTTGCTTATAACACTTAGAGGTGAAACCTATCGCATTCATTCCTAGTGGATTCGACCCCGACTCTAATTTGGGTAATTATATTGCTAACGACCGCTTACATTCTATTCTGGGGTGTATTTGAGCGTTATCAGGGGTATAGTCATCTACTGTGGTACCCCCTCGTGTTGATTCCTTGCCTACTAGACATACTGGTCCTCCTATTACTTCGTATCCTGTGATGTCTTCTGATGATCAAAAGAGGTTTGAGAGGTTCATTCGCTTGCCTCCTCCCAAGTTTAATGGTGCCACTGGAGAGGACGCCTATGAGTTTTTACTTGATTTCTAGGAGAGATTGAATAACCTCTAATCCCTTGAGCCCCATGGTGTTTCCTAATGACTTATCAATTGCTTGACGTAGCTGGTGGAGGTTTCATGCTAGTTGTAGTACCATTGGGTTCGCCTGTTATGACATAGACTCAGTTTTTTAAAGTTTTTTTTAGAGAGGTTCGTGCCTTATAGTTTGAGGGATCAAATGAGAGATGAGTTTGATCACCTGGAGCAGGGCTCCATGACTATTGCAGAGTATGAGATACATTTTCATGTACTATCCAGATATGCTACAACCAGTATCTCCACTGAGTTAGAGTGGATTAAAAAGCTTGTCAAGGGTCTAGCAGGTTATTACCAGTTGGCTATAGCTTAGATGGTGGTGTTAGGGGCTTCTTTCTAGTGTATCATAGACAATGTGAAGTCGATTGAGTCGATTCATCAAGGCACTGAGGGTGGTGGCGGTGCTAAGAAGATCTCTCGTCAGGGTGAGTTCAGTGGACTTGTATCTCGAGGTAGGGATTTCTCTGACAGAGGTGCTTACGATTATCATGGTAGACCAGTTCAGGAAGCTTTACAGGGTTCAAATAGTAGGTTTGTGGTTTTTGGAGATTCAGGCAGTCAGAGGTCAGGTCATGTGGGTAGAGGCTCCAGCTTTAGTTCATCGGGTTAGAGAGGGCGTTCTGGCTCTTCTGGGTTCTCTCAGTGTGAGTCTTGTAGCAGAGGGTGTTATGTATATGAAGAGATTGGTCATTTGGTGAGGGACTGTCCTTAGCGTGTATTGGGTCCTGCCCAATAGTGTTCTCAACTTCATCTTTGCCCTACTCCTATATCTACAGTCAGAAGTGGTTCACAGAGTGGCAGGGGTGGTACTAGAGGTCCTCGAGGTGGAGCTCGGGGAGCTCATGGTAGTAGATGTGGGGTTGCTTAGTCTTGGAGCAGGCGTGGTTAGTGCTATGCTATACTTGGGAGACCCGAGGTAGAGGCCTCTGATGCATTCATCACAAGTATCATCCTGATTTGCCATCGTTCTACTTTAGTGTTATTTGACCCTTGGTCTGCCTTCTCCTATGTGTCTACATACTTTGCTACTGGTCTTGATGCTGCATGTGAGTCACTTGTTGTGCTTATTCGTGTTTTCACCCTAGTAGGAGATTTTTTAGTGGTGGATCGAGTGTACCGATCTTGTGTAGTGACCTTTGCGGGGCTTGAGACCTGGGCAAACTTGATTATCCTAGATATGGTTGATTTTGATGTTATCTTGGGTATGAATTGGTTAGCTTCCTATCATGCAGTTTTGGATTGTTATGGCAAAACCATGACTTTAGCTACTCCTGGTGTGCCAAGGTTAGAATGGAAGGGTACACCTAGTTAGAGTCTGATGAGAGTTATATATTTACTACGTGCTCATTGCATGGTAGAAAAGGGATGTCTGTCTTATTTTGCCTATGTTTACAATACTAGTGTTGCTTTATTTCCTTCCTTGGATTCTGTTTGGGTTGTTAGAGAGTTCAAGGACATGTTTCCTATGGATTTTCCTGGTATGCCTCCAGACCGAGACATTGATTTTGCAATTGATGTTGAGCTACGCACCAAGCCCATTTTCATTTCTCCTTATAAGAGGGCCCTACCTTAGTTGAAAAAATTGAAGGTGCAATTGCAAGATATGTTGGACTAGGATTTCATTTGACCTAATGTGTCCCCTTGGGGTGCTCTGGTCTTATTTGTAAATAAGAAGGATGGATCTATGTGCATGTGTATTGACTATCGACAATTAAACAAGGTGACAGTCAAGAACAAGTATCTTCTTCCCCGCATTGATGATCTATTTGACCAGCATTAGGGTGCTTCGTGTTTTCTAAGATTGATTTGAGATTTGATTATCATCAGTTAAGGATTAGAGCTTCAGATGTTCTGAAGATGACTTTTTGGACTCGGTATGGTTATTATGAGTTCTTGGTCATGTCTTTTGGGTTGCCCAATGCCCTAACAACATTCATGGAGCTGATGAACCGAGTATTTTGACTTTATCTTGATTCTTTCGTGATTGTATTTAAGATTATATCTTGGTTTATTCCAAGAATGAGGCTGACCATGTGAGACACTTGATGACTGTACTTCAGAGGTTGCGAGATAAGAAGTTATATGCCAAGTTCTCTAAGTGCAAATTTTGGTTGGATTCTATTTCTTTCTTGGGTCATGTAGTGACCAAGGATGGCATTATGGTCAATTTAGCCTAAGATAGCGGTCATTCATAATTGGGATAAGCCCACTTATCTTACCAAGATTTAGAGTTTTATTGGGCTAGCGGGATATTACCAGCGCTTTGTGCAAAGTTTCTCTTCTATTGCGGCTCTTTTGACCAAGTTGACTGAGAAGAAGATTATTTTTCAATGGCCGGATTCTTATGAGGAGAGCTTTCTAAAGCTCAAGGAGTTGTTGACTTCAGCTCCTATCTTGACCTTGACCAAGGAGAGCGTAGGTTTTATCTTGTTTTGTGATTCTTCTGAGGTTGGTTTGGGTGGTGTATTAATGCAGGAGGGTAAGGTGATTACTTATGCTTCTTAAAAATTGAAACCTCATTAGAAGAATTACCCTACCACAATTTGGAGTTGGCCGCGGTTGTTTTTGTGTTGAAATTGTGGAGATATTACTTGTATGGAATCCATTGTGAGATATTCCCCAATCATCAAAGCCTTCAGTACTTCTTCAGCTAATGAGATATTAATATGAGACAACATCAATGGCTTGAGTTTCTCAAGGATTATGATCTCACTATTGTGTATCATTCGGGCAAAGCCAATGAGGTAGCTGATGCCTTAATCCAGAAGGTGGTGAGTATAGGGAGTTTGGATCATAGTTTGATCCAGGAGAAACCTTTAGCTTTGGAGGTTCAATCTTTATCTAACAATTGGTTAGGCTTGATATTTCGACACCTGGGCATGTGTTAGCCTTTGTGGAGGCTAGGTCTTCTTTGCTGGAGTAGATTCGAGCTCATCAATTTGATGATGATTGATTGAGGGTAATTCGTGATAGGGTGTTGAGTGGAGAAGCAAAGGCGGCATCTCTTGATCTAGATTGTGTTTTAAGGATTAGTGGTCTAGTTTGTGTGCCGAGATTTGGTGGATTAGTTAAGTTGATATTGAAGGAGGCTCATTGTTCTAGATATTCCATTCACCCAGGGGAGGCTAAGATGTATCGTGACCTAAAACAACATTATTGGTGGGGTGGTATGAAGAAGGATGTTGTTGAGTTCGTGGCTAAGTGTTTGAATTTCCAGTAGGTGAAGTATGAGCATCAGTGACTGGGTGCTATGATGTAGAGGATGCCCATTCCTGAGTGGAAGTGGGAGCGGATCACCATGGATTTTATTATTTGCCTACCCTCGACCTTGGGGAAGTTTGATTCTATTTGGGTGATTGTAGACAGATTGACCAAATCAACACATTTTGTACCTATGAGGGTGAATTATAATGTGGAGAAGTTGGCCAAGATCTTCATAAGGGAGATTGTTTGATTGCATAGCATCCATGCATCCATTGTATCTGATAGAGGTACTTAGCTTACCTCAAGTTTTTGGAGTACTATGTAGAGTGAATTGGGTACTCAGCTTGATTTGAGTACAACTTTTTATTCTTAGATGGATGTTCAGTATGAGATAACTATTCAGGTGCTAGAGGACATGCTTCGATCATGTGTTATGGATTTTGGTGGTCATTGGACCAGTCCTTTCCCTTAGTGGAGTTTGCCTATAATAATAGTTACCATTCCAACATTCAGATGGCACCTTTGAGGCTTTGTATATATGGAGGTGTAGATCCCCCGTGGGATGGTTTAACTCTTTTAAGGTGAGGCCTTGGGGTATAGATTTGTTGAGGGACTAGATGGAGAGAGTGAGACTAATTCAGCAGAGACTAGTGGCTGCCTAGAGTAGGCAAAAGATTTATACCGATCGTCGAGCCTGCGATGTTGTCTTCATGATTGGAGATCAAGTTCTATTAAAGGTTTCACCCATGAAGGGTGTGATGAGGTTTGGGAAGAAAGGGAAGCTTAGTCCTAGGTTCATTGGCCCTTTCGAGATCCTTGAGAAGTATGGAGATGTGGTGCATAGGCTAGCTTTGTCTCCACATCTGTCAGTTGTTCATCCCATATTCCACGTTGTCATGTTGAAGAGATACCGCCCAGATGATGCATATGTGATTCGGTGGGATTCTCTTGTATTAGACCATGACTTATCCTTCGAGGAGGAGCCCATCGCTATCCTAGATAGTCAGACTAGGAAGTTGAGGTCTAAGAATATCGATTAAGTGAAGGTCCAGTGGGGACTCACCCTATAGAGAAGGCTACTTGGGAGGTTGAGTCTGATATGAGACGTAGATACCCCCATCTTTTTACCGCTTCAGGCACTTTAATTATTTTTTAGTTCGTGGATGAACTTGTGTTTTAGTTGTGGATAATGAAATAATCGTAGTTGTGAATTTCACTTTTTTATGTGTTTTGACTATTTTGCCTATCCTCGTAGTTGTTATATGCTATTTATGAGTTGTGGGGATGGTTGACACTATTCTCGATGTGTTTGGGAGTTGTTTAGGTGAGTTTGAGACCTTTGAAGGCTTTTAACCCATAAGTTTGACTGCGTCAACATTTTTAGTTTTGAGTGTCAGATAGTGATTTGTACAGTTCCATTAGATCCAAAATGTTGATTTTGGGTTAGTAGCACGGTTAGTTTGGGATCGGGGCCTTTATTTTTATTTTGTAATTTGATCCTTTTTACGAAAGCTAGTTAAAATAAGCTTTAAGGGGTCCAGGGGGCTAAATTATTGTAAACGATCTCTTTTAGAAAATCCGACGGTGCAATTGAGTTTGAAATTTTGAAAATATCCTAGTAGCATATTTGGTTTACTTCGGTGGGATCCCAAACAAATCCTGAGGGTCAGTTCGAAGATTTTAGAAACATGTAAAATCAACAATTATTGTTGATATTTGGTGCAACCAAATCCTCCTTTGCGAACGCAGGTCTATGACTGCGAACATGGAGAAAGAAAATGTCCTTCATCGGGAATGCAACGGCGGGACCGCAGTCGCGAAGGGTAACTTTGGGGATCTGGTTGGGTTGCTCCATTGTGATTGTGACCGGATCATCGCGAACGCGAGTGGTCCGGGTTAACAGCCTTCGCAAACACGAAGGAAGGATCGCGAACGCAAAGACCAATTTTATGGTCTAGTCAGCATTGACCCTCATGATCGCGAGGTGGGGATCGTGATTTCAAGGTACTGTTCACCTAAACATTATATATACCTCATTTTCATGATTTTTCACCATTTTTGGACTTAGGGCGCTTGGGAAAAGACGACTCCAAAGGGGGGTTTTCACCATTCGTGCTTGGCTAACCTCTAAACTCCTATTTTCATCAATTCCTATTGATTCTATCTTTTAGATAACATTAAAAACTTGATTTCAAAATGAATTTTTGGGGTTTCTACCTGGTAAGCTTAAAACTGGGTTTTCCTCGATTTGAAGGTTTATTTCACCCTATTTTTACATGGGTTTTCAAATATAGACTCCTTTTGATATGGGGAACATGTTTCTAAAATAAAATTCTAGCTTTTCTCCTTTCGATTTCGAACCTATTTTTCGAACAATTTTTGGACTTGATTTTAAATATAGCTAATATGGGTATCATTAGTTCCCTTTTGCAGTGTAAATTACATCTTTGATAGATTTAGTTCGTTCTGAGACCGCTCGTGAAGGAAAGGCTCCGTGTTGAAGGGTCTAGGCTTGAATTTCGGCTCTTCGAGGTATGTTATGGCTTAACTTTATTAAGACTAGGCTGGATAGTTAACTATTATTGTAAAGCATTCTATGAGTTGATAATTAGATGGGTAATCATATTTTGAGATTATTATTATCGTGTTGCCCATGTGGGGACTTAAATTCCATATTGTTGTTGACTTGAGAGTTATATTTGTGGTAATGCCCAAGTGGGGGCTTTATTTGACATTATAGCCCTTGTTTGTGCATTAAATTTCATTATTATTGTTGTGATGCCCATGCGGGGGCTTGAATAGATACTATAGGACTTATTTGAGCATTATTTTCCTCTATCATTATAGTAATACCCGAGTGAGGGGTTTTGAAATGATATTATTGATGTTTTACATGACTATTCATTATAGTGGTGCCAAGCGAGGGCTGATATAGTATGAATTATTGACATATTAAGTTGATTCTGAGCACATTTATACCTGTATTGAATTGATTATCATCTTCATATTGATTGGTTGTAAGCATTACATCCTCATTCCATACATACATTCATGAGATACTAGTACCACTAAGAAACACTGATTTTGAAAGAAAATGAAACACTTTATAAAACTCTTGGTCGTGAACACTAGCCGACAAGATTGATTGATATTGAGATTGAGATTTGAGAAAGTATATGGGTTACGAACCCCCATGGGTCCTCTTCTGGAAGCGCTGAGGCTCGGAAGGTGTATACAGAAAGTCATGTGATGGCTTTCATTCATTCATCATTATGCCATCATCATTGCATCGCATCATTTGTAATCATATTTGTGTTTTGTTGTCGTGTACTTAGATTCTCCATATATATTTCTTGAGTAGTTTTCCCTTTTAGAATTTACATTGTAGAACTGTTAGTGGAGACGGTGTAAGCTACCGTTTGGAAACTTTTTTCTGTTTTCTAGTGGAACGTGCTCATAGTATCTTTTACTTGTTTAGTTTTCTATTTTGCTCAGTCGACCTATGATACCTACTGAGTACAAGTGGACCGTACTCAATCCTACATCGATGCATTTTCGGTGTAGATTCCAATACGAGTGTGACCCACGGTGGCTGATCTTGTGCTATTCGGTGTTGACATTGGAGGTATTGGTGCGCTTTAGAGTTTGGGGCAGATTTCAGACCTCTTCTTATCTTAGTTTGTCTTTATTTACTTTCAGAGACAGATTCATGTATTTCAGTTTTTGGAGTTGTCTTAGATGCTCTATACACTTATAACACCAGTATCTTGGGGATTTTGTATTTTTTTATTCAGATACTTATGTTATTTACATATTGTGGCCTGACTTCATTCTAGAAGTCTCGTATCTACTTGTTTTCTTCATTTATCAAAATTCCTTTTTTCCTCTTTGGCTTTTTGGCTTACCTACCGATGCTGGGTCGAGGTAGGTGCCATCATGTCCTCAACTTTTGGGTTGTGACACTTTTATTCTATTATTCGAGTATCAGAAGTACACTAAGTGCATCTAATATAAACACTCTCAATCTTATGCATAGTTAAATTCATGTACCTTAGAAAGTAATTAGTTTGCACTTAGATCGAGAAGTTTAGCGTCGATAGGCATTGCCAGAGTGATGTTGTGCAATGTCCAGACTTCTCGACTATATTAGTTTAGTTTGAAAGGAGTTTTTAAATTAACCGATTTCAAGACATTAATGTTGGAACTTACGAAAATGAAATTGAAAGCTGAAAATTTGATTTGGTGTGGGCTTTTGAGGCTGGAATTGGAATTTAGATATTGAGTCAGAAGAATTTTTGGTGGAAAGTTTTGAAATACACCATTGTTGAAACTTGAATCTCAGATTTGGTTTTTCAATTTGGGATTTTTTTGGATAATATGTAGCTAAATCTAACTTGGTGATGACCTTTTAAAATTAAATTTCTTAATACACAACTAAAGCTGGCGATAATAGTTCGGGTCTCCATTTACGAGATTGTTGAAGCTATTGGTTTGTTTCAGATCTAAAAATTGTTAAAGGTAATCAATTGAGGTATTAATGTTTATAGATAAAATCGATTATATTGATTGATTTGGAGTCCTGGAACCCGAAGAACAGTGATTTTTATTGATTTGAAGAGATGAAGAGTTTTTTTGGAATCAGAGAGACAAAGGTAGATGCTTCCAGAGTTTGTGTGTGTGAATTCGCTCGTGTATCAAAGATCTTTTGTGATAGTTAATATATTAATTTATCATTTTACCCTTACCGATTGAGCTGAATATCAATTTTACCATTGGTCGTCCATTTTTGGCTTTTCTATATAAAATTAAAAAATAAAGTAAAAAAATTATACATAGTAGTAAATTAATACAAAATGAAAAACAAAACTCATCAGTTAACACAATTTTTTAGGATTAACAAATCATACTTTATTATTATCTTTAGAGGTATGAAAGTCAGTCATTAATTTTGCAAATAAAAATTAATTCTACATTTCTTCGAGATATTTCTATTCTAATAAAACAAAATAAAAAATTTCACTCCATGAAAAAAGAATAAAAAGTCACATGAAGTGTAATATCCCATGAAAATAAAAAATGGAGCTTGAAAAAATATGAGAGTGCACGCTACATGTCACATCATTAAGACACACTTGGCATATAGGAAAATATTCTTGATTGTTTTGTCATTATAAACTTATGACCAACTTTGAGGCTATAACATAGAAAAAATACTCTAAAATTTTCAGAAAATGACAATTTTACCCTTGGTTGTCCCACCTCTTACACTTTTCTGTATAATAGAAAGTAGCTAAATGGAGACGTAGAGCTATGTATAGGTGAAGAAGCATTGGAGAGTAAATTTCAATGCCATTTGAAGTGGCTGGGCTTAAAACTCAGGCTCTAAGAGGAAAGTAAAGGAATAATTATATAAGTGATATAATATAAATTTATAATTACTCTATGTAATACTACTTTCATTTTATTACGGATTATAACCTACTTTTAACCTTAATAGCTTTCCTCCTCTCTGTCTTCTCCGCCTCAAATTCCTACTACAAATTTCAGCGATGTCTTGCCGGCTATCCCAAACCCCGCCCGTTAACCACTGTCATCTTCGTCCAACCTTGCCTAGGTCTACTCGTCTCCATCCAAACTCACCGGAGATGGCTTCTCCAGCGAATAAGATAACGAAAAACAACCACCCCAACTCACATTTTCCTTTCTCACCTCCACGACACCACCAAATCAACCCACCACCAACAAACTACTGAGCAAACAAATTAGAAAATAGCTGAACTCCAACAAAAAATCATGAATTCTGGAGAGCTCCAGTAAAATTGAAATTCCAGATCTGTCCGGAGAAATATTTTACTCCGATAACTCATTTTTATCATTATCTTACTTATTTTTGAAATTATTTAAGTGTTCTTTTTGTTTGATGAATTGATGTTGATTTTTTTGAATTGATTTGGTTGTTTTCTGGATGTTTTACGGTGATTTCTCCATTTTTTTTTAACTATTTCTTTGATGCTCACTATTTTGGCTCGCTGGTTATGTTGTTTGGTGGCTGGCTCACCGAAAAAAAAAAGGGAGGTGATGGGTTTTAGATTTGGCCGAAAAAATGAGGCGGTGTTGGGTGATGAAGGAGAAATGGAGTGGGTAGTGACTGTTGGTTTCTTCAATGATATGAATTCTCCGGAGAAGACACGAGCTGTTTGGTGGTTGGTTCACCTGATAAAATGGAAAAAAGGGAGGTGATGGGTCTGTTGGTGGTGGTCGTAGAGCTCTGGCCGGAGTTTGGTTTTGGTGACAGGAAAGAGTGGTGTACGGTGGTGGTGGCGATGTGATTTGTATTGAAATTATATTAAACATAAAGGATCATTGTAATACAATTTGAATTCAATATTATGCATTTTTATGAATTCGAAAGTTGTTATTTATAACAAATTTACATTTCTAATAGCGTAAACTAATTTAAATTGTAGCAGAATGTTTGAAATTCACATATAATACTTATAATACACTTATAGTATAAATGTTTTAGTTATAATATTTACCACGTATATTGAAATACGTCTTTAATACGTATTATATATTGACTAAAAAATGTATTAAAATTGTTGTTTATTTTTTCTTTTATTAATGATGCCAAAAACGTATTATAACTGAATTTCAAACATTTAAATACTATTCAAATTAGTTTATGCGTTGCTATATTAAAACCATGTTTAAAAATGTATTATATATGTTAGCTATTTTTGGTAAGAAAAGTTAGGCTATTAGCTGAAAGAATAAAAATATACTATAATTGGTAAATAAAACTATATATTTTGGAAAAATTACATAAAAATGCATCCAACAATGTTACTTTGTGCAACGATATTTTATTAAATTTAAATCCATACGAAATTCAGATTATATTAAATTCAAAATATATTAGTCCAAGAAATATGGTGGATTAACATAATTGAATTAATTATTTAAGTCCAATAAATATGGATTTAATTAAAGTCCAAAATTCATCGGGCTAGTCCATTAATTTGGGCTACAAATAATGAGCCCACTTGGTTAAGCCCAATATGTCATCTTATTCTAGTGGCCCAATTTGGCGCCAAGTGTCGAATGACGTGGCACGCCAAGTCAAGTGAAGGAGCCAATAGGATCACACCATGTGTCAAAATAATGCAGCATGCCTAGTGAAATCAAAGGCCAATCAAATGTCGCCATGTCACTTAAATCTAATTGGCCAGAAAAAGCCCATCTTCACCATGACTCTTCCCTTTCCACAACTATAAATAGGGACCTCATAATTCAAAAAAAGGGACCAACAATTCTAATGAAAAGCAAGAGAGAGCTTGTGGATCAAACACCACAAATTTCTCTACAAGCTACAAGTTCAAGCATTCAAGTTCATAAACAACTAAAGATCAAGACAAAGATTCAAGATCAAGCTCAAAAGCCTTTGAATCCAAATTCACAAGTCAAGATCAAGTTCATTAAATCCATAAATCAAGTTCAAGTTCATCAAATTCAAGATCAAGCTCGAAGCCCTTGAATTTATACTTAGAAAGGTGAATCAGAGGATTCATAGAGATTGTAACACTCACATATTGAAATCAATAAAGGATTGTTGCAATATTTTTCTGTCCCGATTATTATTTTCTCGATCGCGAATTTTATTGTCTTACAAATTCTGGCACTCCCAGTGGGACGATCTCTACCTCTCATCTCAACTTTCCAACTTCAAAGTTCAAGAATACCGAAATGACTTCCAAAAAGGTCAACTCTCAATCCACTGCCCCTAAGGCTGCTGATTCCAAGTTCTCCGCCGAGGTAGAAAGCATCCTTGATGTTACTTTTGGAAGCTTTGGGGCTGTCACAAAGAGCAAGGCCAACATGATGGAGCAACAAACAAATCGAGTGTCGACGACATCAACTCCAATTTTTGGGTCTTCAACCCCAAAAAGAACAAGGTCCTCTACAAGTACTTCAGAAGAAGGAAGCAGTGTGGCAGAGAAAATCAAGAAAACTCTAGCTCTACTTGATCTCTCTAGTTCAAAAAACTCTGGCACAAAGAACGATGGTCATTCAACCAACATGTCATCTCCACTTACTTCGCGTGAGCCAAGGACTTCAGAGATCAACTTATGTGACAATCCGTGCTACTCTCCGATGTCTCCAATAATTATGCAAACAATGGTAACTGATGTCTCATCCATGGAGGAGCAACTAGCGAATATGGCAAAAACGATTGAAGGTTTGACCAAGTATGTGCAAACTCAAGACACTCGGATTGATAAGTTGATGGATCGAATGGAAGGCTTAATAGATGGAGATTCTAGCCATGCACCTGGAAAGGCTCCAGAAGTTCAAGAGATAGATCCTCCTACCAAACAGACACCACCTACTAAGGAGGTGCTAGTCGCTTCTGGCGGAATGATCCCAATTGATCTATTGAAGGAGTTCACTGAAGGGACCCTTAAGGACAAGTATGACGTTACTACCAAGTCTTCCCTGACTTATGCCAAGCCTTACACTGCTAGGCTAGGATTTCTAGCTTCAAGATGCCTGCAGGCTATCAACCCCCCAAATTTCAACAATTTGAGGGAAAAAGGAATCCAAAGCAACATGTCGCCCACTTTGTTGAGACATGTAACAATGCCGGAACATATGGTGATTATCTCGTCAAGCAATTTGTCCGCTCCTTAAAGGGAAATGCCTTTGATTGGTATACGGACCTCGAACCCAATTCAATTAATAGCTGGGAGCAACTGGAGCATGAGTTCCTAAATTGATTCTATAGCACGAGGCGTACAGTGAGCATGGTAAAAATCACAAATACTCTTCAAAGAAAGGATGAGCCAGTTATTGACTTCATCAATTGATGGAGGAATGCTAGCCTAAACTGTAAAGATAGGCTCAGTGAAACTTCCGCAATAAAGATGTGTATCCAAGGAATGCACTGGGAGCTTCTCTATATTTTGCAAGGAATTAAGCCAAAATCCTTTGAAGAGTTAGCTACTCGTGCTCACGACATAGAGTTGAGCATGTCTTCTGCCGGAAAAAGAGTAGCACCTATCCATGACCCTCGAAAGGGAAAGGACAAACAGGAACCCAGGAGATGGACCAAGTTTGTCCCCAAAAGCGACAACAAAGAATCCATGAATGTCAACGTGTCTCCTGTGAAGCTCACCACAAAGGTGAGCAAGAAGCAAAGTGTAAAGACTAATTCTCAAGCGCGTCCAAACCAGAAGTTGACTTTTAAGGAAATGCAGGAAAAAAAATACCCATACCTTAATTCTGACGTTTCCAAAATTTTTGATGAACTTCTTGAGCTGAAGCTCATTGATCTACTAGAAATGAAGCGGCCTGACAAAGCTGGAAAAACTGATGACCCAAACTATTGCAAGTATCATAGGCTTGTGGGTCACCCTTTGGAGAAATGTTTTGTCTTCAAGGATAAAATCATGCAACTGGCTAATGAGAAGAAGATCGTGCTTGATGATGAGAAGGCCAGTTCTCATCAAATCTCCATCACTTTTGGCTCACTTGATCCTGTCCAAATATGCAACTTCAAAGAGCGTAATGAGGAGTTATTAAAGCATGACAAGTCTCTAATTGATGAAGGTGATGATGAAGGTTGGACTTTGGTGACTAGGCGAAGATGCAACAAGATGACGAGTCTACGAAAAGACTCATCCAAGCATCCAACCAGAAGGAGAATGGTGAAGAAACCGAGGAAACAGAGGCTGGTTGAGCTGCCAAAGAGGGCGAGTATAGTGGAGCATCACCACCAAAAACCACGGTGTCCTGTGACCTTGGGAGAATTCTTTTCAAGTTGGTTCTTCGCCAAGACTACTCAAGACAACATTGAGGCATCTTGTTTCAATACTGACAAAGAAGAAACAAAGGGCGAAAGCCTATTGATGGAACCTCCCTCTCCTGAAAGTCCTACTAAATCTCTTTACCAAGAAACACATGTATGTAATGCAAAAATCACATTTACAGACGATAATCTCCTGTTTGGTGAAAAACTACACAATCGTCCCTTGTATATGGTAGGTTATGTTCTAGAGAAGAAGATAAATAAAATCTTGATAGATGAAGGGTCTGGAGTAAACATCCTGCCTATTCGCACACTGAAGGAACTTGGCATCACAACTGATGAACTTACTGAAAGACATTTGATGATCCAAGGGTTCAATCAAGGAGGTCAGAGAGCCATAGAATCCATCAAGTTAGAAATCCATATGGACAATTTACGATCAAATGTATTGATTCATGTGATCGATGGCAAGACTTCATATAATATATTGCTTGGTAGGACTTGGGTACACGAGAAAAAAATTGTTTCATCCTCCTACTATCAATGCTTGAAGTATCTTGAAAATGGAGCAGAGAGAAAGATAGTGGCCGATGATAAGCCATTCACTGAAGCTGAATCACACTTCGCAGATGCAAAATTCTACTTGAAGAATTATGTCGTGAAGGAGAAAAAGGTGGATGATGTCACATCAACCAAGTGTGATGATCTTGCAACTAAGAAGGTCGAGGTGTCTGTTGAAAGTGTTGTCATTAAAAAGCCTCCCACCACTTCAAATAAAGGGAATGTCGCGTACTTAAAGAAGAAGGCAACTCCTGTGCTCCGCTATGTACCAAAAGTGGGGAAAGAAGTACGACACTCATCCGATGTCCAAGGTAATGTACTAGGGGGGCTAACTCTTCCGGTAAAGCGAATAGATGCAATAAATTTGCCCTCAAATCCACTTGAGGAATTTGTGGCTCAAAATTCACTGTGAGATATGACACTCCCTTTAAAGCGTACGAAATAAGGTTTTGATCTAAACGCTTACAAGTTATTCGTAAAGGCTGGATACAACCCTAATGAGCCATCAAATTTGGGGAAAATCCTATCAAACAGGCAAGCGCGCGAAGGCTTAGGGTACATGCCACCACCGCCGGTGCGCATCTCTATTAGAAGGGTGGCTAGCGACTACATCACTGTGGAAGAGGAGTCTACTACTTCCAGAAAAAGCCTTCTGTATTTGATCGACTTAGAAAATCAACCACAAGAACTTCTGTGTTTGAGAGGTTGGGTCCACTGAAGAAAGAGAATAGTAACAAACCTCGAAGAAGTTATCAAGGCACTATGACACACTTTTCACCTAGAATCCAAAAGGATTTCCAAAGTTTGATTCCTTCTAGAATGAGACGACGGATGAAACTTGTGATTTCGTGCAAGGAGGTGTTAAAGGAAAAACTTCATACTGTGGTTTATACCAAGGAACATGAGGAAGATAAAGAAAGTGTGGGCTCTTCATATCATATTACAACCCAGAGCGAGTACGATACATCATCTCAAATAAAGGTTGAAGAGTTGAAAGATATTTCCTGGTGTTGCCATATATCAGTCAATGACAATGATCCTCAAGAAGAGGAAGATGATGGAGATGCTCCGTAAGAATTTGAATAAGGAGTAAAGACGACGATAGATCCCTTAAAGAAAGTTAATCTTGACACTGATGAAGACCCAAGAACAACTTTCCTAAGCGCTTTTCTAGAAATGGATGAAAAAATCGCTTACATGGACTTACTCAAAGAATATAAGGATGTCTTCGCTTGGAGTTATAAGGAGATGCCTGGCTTAGATCCAAAAGTAGCAGTTCATCAGTTGGCAGTCAAGAATGGAGCTCATCCTGTTAAGCAGGCCCAAAGACGTAGACCCGACTTAGTTCCATTGATTGAAAATGAGTTTAACAAACTCATTGGAGCAGGATTTATTCGTGAAGTTAAGTACACCACATGGACATCAAGCATTGTTCCAGTACGGAAGAAGAATGGCCAAATTCGAGTTTGTGTCGACTTTAGGGATCTCAACAACGCATGCCCTAAGGATGAGTTTCCAATCCCTATTCCAGAGTTGATGATTGATGCTACTACTGGTTTTGAGGCGATGTCTTTTATGGATGGATCATCTGGCTATAACCAAATCCGTATGGCACCAAAGGATGAAGATCTCACTGCATTTCGTACGCCTAAAGGTATTTATTGCTACAAGGTGATGCCTTTTGGTTTGAAGAACGCTGGTGCCACTTATCAAAGGGCTATGCAAAATATCTTTGATGATTTACTCCATAAAAATGTTGAATGTTATATGGATGACTTAGTGGTAAAGTCAAGAAAGAAGAATGACCATTTGAAATACTTGAGGATGGTATTTGAGTTGCTCCGAAGATATCAGCTTAGGGTGAATCCGTTGAAATGCGCCTTTGGAGTTACTTCCGGAAGGTTCCTTGGATTTATTGTACGACACAGAGGAATTGAAATTGATCAATACAAGGTTGATGAAATTTTGAAGATGCCCGAACCTCAAAACATTCATGAATTAAAAAGTCTTCAAGGAAAGCTAGCATATTTAAGGAGGTTCATCTCAAATTTAGCGGGAAAGTGTCAACCATTTAGCCATCTCATGAAGAAGGGTGCCCCTTTCGAATGGGACCAAGCTTGTAGTAAGGCCTTTGAAAATATCAAATCTTACTTGATGAAGCCTCCAGTTCTTGCGGCACCTATACCTGGAAAATCGTTGATTCTCTACATCATTGCACAAGAAAGGTCAGTCGGAGCACTATTGGCCCAAGAAATTAGTGAAGGTAAAGAGAACTCTCTTTATTACCTGAGTAGAATGATGACACCAAATGAGCTGAATTATTCACCTATTGAAAAGTTGTGTTTGGCGTTGGTCTTCTCAATTCAAAAGATGAAGCATTACTTTCAAGCTCATATTGTTCATCTGGTGTCTAAAGCAAATCCCATCAAGTTTGTAATGTCAAAACCAGTCCTCAGTGATTGACTTTCAAGGTGGTACCTTCAATTTCAACAATTTGAGATCGTGTACATCCCTCAAAAGGCCGTAAAAGGACAAACATTAGCAGATTTTTTGGCAGACCACCCGATACCTGATAATTGGGAGCTAACTGATGAACTTCCTGATGAGGATGCAATGGTTATTGAAGTTCGACCTCTATGGAAGATGTACTTTAATGGTGTGGCACATCGTGGTGGAGCTGGTGCTGGCGTAGTGTTTTTCACTCTGCAGGAAGAGGTTATCCTATACTCCTTTACTTTGACACAATGTTGCTCTAACAATGTCGCTGAATACCAAGCGTTGATACTTGGACTCGAAATAGCCGTCGACATGAAGCAACTACAATTGCAAGTCTTTGGTGACTTCCAATTGGTGATCAAACAGATCTTGGGAGACTATGAAGTCAAAAAGCCCGAGCTACGTCCGTATCATAGTTATGCTTAGAAGTTGATAGGATGGCTTGGAGAAGTTACCCTCCAACATATGCCAAGAAAGGAAAATAAGCAGGCAGATGCATTGGCTGCTTTATCTTCAACCATTACTCTTCCGAATCAAACACGAGTTACTATCCGCCAAGAATGGGTAGTACCACCACCGGATGAAGAGGAATATACAGAAAACAAACTTGAGCATCTCGTCGCTGTGTCTGAAGCCGTAAAAGTAGATTGGCGACAACCAATTATTGACTACTTGTGTTATGGAATACTTCCTTAAGATCCAAGAAAAAAGACTGACATCTGTCGTCCTGCACCTCGCTTCCTTTACTACAAGGACACGCTATATAGAAGGTCATTTGAAGGAGTACTCTTGCGATGTTTAGGAGAGGAAGAAGCAGTTCAAGCTTTGCCGGAAGCACACTCGAGAGTATATGGATCTCATCAGTCTGGCCCGAAGCTCCACTTTCACATAAAAAGGATGGGATATTACTGGCCAATGATGGTGAAAGATTGCTTAGACTATGCTAGAAGATGCAAGTCTTGTCAATTTCATGCAAATTTCATACATCAGCCACCTGAAATATTACACCCTACTATCGCATCTTGGCCATTCAATGCTTGGGGATTGGATGTTGTAGGACCACTACCAAAATCTTCTGGTGGACACTTGTACATCTTGGCTGCGACAGATTACTTCTCAAAATGGGCCGAAGCTGTTGCACTCAAAGAAGTGAAGAAGGAGAATGTTGCAAACTTCATCCGAGTAAATATCATCTACCGCTTTGGAATTCCCCATTACATAATAACTGACAATGGAAAGCCATTTAATAACAAGCTGATGAACAAGATTTGTCATCTCTTTGGTTTTAAGCAGCGTAAATCTTCTATGTACCATGTTGCTGCCAATGGTTTACCTGAAGCATTCAATAAGACTTTATGCAACCTGTTGAAGAAAGTTATCTCCAAATCCAAACGAGACTGGCATGAATGAATGGAAGAAGCTTTGTGGGCATATAGGACGACTCACCGCACACCGACGCAAGTAACCCCATACTCACTTGCTTTTGGAGTTGAAGCAGTCCTACCACTTGAGCGTCAAATACCTTCTTTAAGACTTGCTATTCAAGAAGGGCTCACCGAAGAAGAAAATGCTAAGTTGCATCTTGCAGAGTTAGAAGCTCTGGATGAGAAAAGGCTACAGGCTCAACAAAATCTTGAATGTTATCAAGCCCATTTATCTTGGTCTTTCAACAAAAAGGTTCGCTAGAGATTCTTTCAAGTTGTAGATCAAGTCCTAGCAGTGAGGAGGCCCATTATCACTTCTCATAAATCTGGGGGCAAATTCACCTCAAAATGGGATGGACCATACGTCATACAAGAGGCTTATTCAAATGGCGCTTACAAGCTTGTCGATGTAGATGGCGTGAAAATTGGTCCTATCAATGCCAAATTCTTGAAGAAGTACTATCCTTGAGGGAAGATGACGCTCCTTATGGCACGAGCATAAACTGCATGTCCACTCCTGGCCCGCAAGAGTATAAACTGTGTACGACTCAAAAAAAAATATTCGTTAGGTTGAAAATCTCAAAAGAGGCGGCCTAGGCAAAAGTTAGGACCAAAAAAAAATAAAAACAAAAAAACACTCTTCCAGGACTACGTTGTGACTTGATCCTCATTACCGAGGTACTTAGGCGCTTAGAGCTTCAAAATTCTAAGTTCAGTTGCATGAGTGTCAAAAAAAATACATGTCCCCGCTTGATCCGCCACACGAAAGTTAATTCTGCAAATATTCTGATTAAACTTTGGGCTTACACAAAATGTTCATAATTCAATGGGGTCAAAGCTCTATATAAAAGGTAAGCTTCTGCAATAGGATTTAGACCCTCAAGTTCTCCGAGCCTACAAGTTGAAGTTGTAAGTCTTCCAAGCCTGCGAATTGAAGCGTGAATGTTGAAGTCTCAGGTTCACCACATATGCATGCTAAAGTCGTCAAAGTTCAGCAATTATGCAAGATGAAATCTCAAATCTACCAAGTCTTCAAGTTGAAGTTGTCAAAATTGTCAGGTTTGCAAGCTGAAGTCTCCAAATCCGCTAACTTTGCAAGCTGAAGTCTCCAAATTTGCCAAGTTTGCAAGGTGGAACTGTAACACCCCGTACATTTCTAAGTTTAGCTGACAACCGTAACATTTAGGGAAAAATGAAAACATGAGAGATTTGATGAATTATGTATTAAATTTGTGGGCATTAATAAGTCTTGCACAATTGGGCCCAAAAAGAGGCCCAAAATCATGAAGAAGGCGTGGCCCAATGTGGGATTTTGACCCATTCTTCCAAATTTGGTCCAATTGACTAATCAACATGGCATTAAATGCTAAGTAAAAGATAAGGGAGACATGAGGGACTATATAAAGTAAAAATCAGATTTTTGTATGGCATTGAACTCTCATAACATTTCTAGAATTTTCCAACATTATCATCTTGTCTCTCAAGAACCCTAAGTCACTCTTTTGGCCAAGATCATCAATTGGTAAGACTTGGTAAGTATTTATTATGATGTATTAATATATTTTATTCATTATGGTGTATATTATGTTGGTTATGTTGGTGGAATATTGGGAAGTTCATAATAAGTGAAATATTACATGTTGCTAAATCGGAGGTTGGTTTGTCTTGTAAACTTTGTGATGGACTTATGGTTGTGAAGGAAGTGAACTTGGTGGAGTAAATATTGACATGTGATATGTGATTATGGTCTTACTTTGTTTTATTCTTGTGCATAACATTTGGAATTGATAGTGTGAAATTGGTTATGGTTTTGGTGTCGTATTGGCCGTGAAATGTGGTTTTGGGTGTCGTTATGTGTGTTGTGAGACCATGGCTGAATGTTGATGTTTAAGATGATCAAAAATATGTTCAAATATGTTGGGTTGTGATCATGGACCATTCATGGCATTAAAAGACCAAAAAAAAAGTCATTTCGGACCAAAAAGGGCATCCGCCCCCGCAGACGAGGGCATCTGCGGGTGCAGATGCCAATGCAGAAGGCCTTGGAATTTTCCAGAGGCCATCTGCGTGCGCATATCAGCCACCTATGTGCACAGGTGGCAATGCAGGTCACTCCAAATTTTGGTTTTGTATGCTTTCGTCTCTAGTTGATCCCCGAAAGCCCCGATACCTTTTTTGGATGTAATTATCAACTTGTGGTGTTGTTTTAATGACTTTAAAGTATTGTATGGAGGTGTGTTGGACTGTATTAAGTATGTATTATTGTTTATATGTTGTTATAAAGGAATAATTACGACGGAATGATAAAAGGAAAAGCGTAAAGGGTAAGTGTGGTGTAAAATGCTATCGATGTATGATCTTTTGGTCAATGTGGGTAATGTTATGGTGTTGTTGATATGGAAATGTAGTGGATTGTATTGTAAAGGGGACATGACGTTATATGGTATTCGCATGGTTCATTGTCGTCTTGTACGCCTTATAGTGACTAGTTGCTAATGTAAGTTCCGGTATGACCTTGTATTGTAGAGTAAGACGTAAAGAAGGAGCTGAACCATAGTATTCCTACATAGACTTGTGTATTCATACTTGGACGTGCAGGTATGTAAGGTTACTTTGTACGTACCTTTCTGTAGCATATAATGTTCACATCGACGTTACACTTGTCCTATTCCGAAATGTACCAAGGTATCCTATTTCCGGTTATTAATGGTTATTGTCACTTGTTTCCTATTCATTGCACAATGGAGAATCTTGTCTCATAGTCAGTGCTAAGGTTCCAAATGTCCAACAAGGTTGTGTTCCAATGTTCCAATAGTGATTATATTCATGTCTCTTGTTCATTGATTATTAACTAATGGATTCAATGGTGTTATGATTCCAATAAGGTTATGTTTCCAACAATGTTCATTCACATGTCCCTCACTCATTGGTTGGTTAATCTTTACGTTAAGTTTTGACCATCATTGTAACAATCTCAAAGTAATAAACAAAGTAATACACATGTGGTTAATGATTGATTTATGGGTGGCAAGTCTAGGGGCATAAGCATAGCTCGACTCGATCCCGATGTATTGATTTATGGGTGGCAAGTCTAGGGGCATAAGACTAGCTCGACTCGATACCTATGTATTGATTAATGGGTGGCAGGTCTAGGGGCATAAGACTAGCTCGACCCTTTCCCAACATGACAATATGTCATGCAAAGACCCACTGATCAGTCGGGGCCCGGGTACATTGTGACACATGTAATGACAAGTAAGCATTGACTTAATACATATGGTTCCCAAAATACAAAATGGTTACTTATTCATTTGATATTCATATGCATTTGAGTTCCATCTGAGTTCATTGAAATATTCATGTGTTGTATAGTTTCATCTGAGCCTTACATACTCAGTACATTCTTCGTACTGACCCCTCTCGGGAAATTTACCTTGCTGCAGGCGCAGGGACCAGTAGGCCTCCTCAGTAGATTGCCAGTTGTTAGCGGTTCTTTGGTGAGCTCCGGTTAATTCGGGGCCTCTCCGAGTCACAGTTGTATATATGTTTTGGTGATGTACATGTTGTATAAAGCGGGGACTTGTCCTGACTTTTAGTTCGTTTTGGTCAATGCATCTGTTAGAGGCTTTTGTAGACGCATGTGGGTATATGTATATAAGATGACTCATGAAGTCTTGTTTTGATGGCCTCAATGGCCAAGTTTCTCAAATGTGTATACGTAAATGTCACATGTTCTATGATTTCCGATTTCAACCATTCATGTTCTTATGTGATAGTGGTGTTTCCTATGGCATGCATATAAATGTACAGAAGTATAGCTTGGTTCTCTCGGGCCTTATCGGCTACGGGTGCCAATCACGCCTCGTTGGGCTTCGGGGTGTGACAGGAACCGTCGAAACCTCCAAGTTTCAAGTTGAGGCCTTCAAAATTTTCATGCCTTAAGGTGGACGAAATTTTTCCCTTTGCACCTTAAGTTAGCCTTTTCACAGGTTTATCTTTAAAGGGATCTCTAAACTTCCATGCCTTAAGGTGGACAAAAATTTGTCCCTTTGCACCTTAAGCTGGCCCTTTTCACGGTTTTATCTTTAAAAGGATCTCTAAACTTCCATGCCTTAAGGTGGACAATATTTGTCCCTTTGCACCTTAAGCTGTCCTTTTCACGGGATTATCTTTAAAAGGATCTCTAAACTTCCATGCCTTAAGGTGGACAAAAAATTTGTCCCTATGCACCTTAAGCTGGCCTTTTCACGGGTTTATCTTTAAAAGGATCTCTAAACTTCCATGCCTTAAGGTGGACAATATTTGTCCCTTTGTACCTTAAGCTGTCCTTTTCACGGATTTGTTACGTAAAGCATACAAACTTGAAATAGAACTTGTCAAGTCTCAAGGTGACGGAGGCGAAGTTAAACTCTCGCACCTTAAGCTGACCATTGCATATGTACATCGGTGAAAGGGACCAAACTTGAAGCCGAACTTGTCAGGTCTCAAGGTGACGGAGGCGAAGTTAAACTCTCGCACCTTAAGCTGACCATTGCATAAGTACATCGGTGAAAGGGACCAAACTTAAAGACGAACTTGTCAAGTCTCAAGGTGACGGAGTCGAAGTTAAACTCTTGCACCTTAAGCTGACTATTGCGTAGGAACATCGGTGAAAGGGACCAAACTTGAAGCCGAACTTGTCAGGTCTCAAGGTGACGGAGGCGAAGTTAAACTCTCGCACCTTAAGCTGATCATTGCATAGGTACATCGGTGAAAGGGACAAAACTTGAAGCCAAACTTGTCAGGTCTCAAGGTGACGGAGGCGAAGTTAAACTCTCGTAGTTTAAGCTGACCATTGCGTAAGTACATCAGTGAAAGGGACCAAACTTGAAAGCCGAACTAGTCAGGTCTCAAGGTGACGGAGGCGAAGTTAAACTCTCGCACCTTAAGCTGACCTTTCATGAATGCTATTTATTTCAATCCTTCAAAAGAAGAAAGGAAAAGGCAACACACACAAAAAAAGGCACAAGAAGAAGAGAGATTGTTACCTGTCAGGACATTTTAAACTCGACAGCCATACATCACCAACGCGGATAGGCTTGAGACAAGATGTTTTAGTGAGAATGAAGCCCTTGAATTCTGGATTCCAGCAATCAAAACACCTTTTTGATGGTGACGATCCGACATCATGATATAAATTATTTAGTGAGACAATGCAAGTCTGAAATTCTCTGCGAGACAAAATTTAGGGTCAATTTCAAAAATTTTTCTAGAACGATCCGGAAGGTGTTAAATTCTAAATTTTGGATATGTTATAGATTCATATTTATGGTATCTATAGAATTAAGAGGATCATGATTTCGGTACTCCCACATTGAGAGAATATTTTTTTGGTGTCGTCGCACAAATCTGAAACTGCCGGTGCACCAAAAATCCAAAGTTGAATTCGGGATAACATCTGAAAAGATACCGAATGTATTAAATTATGAATTTCGTATATGTTATAGATCTATATGTCTAGTTTCGTAAAAATCAAGAAGCTTGTGATTTCTGCATTCCTATGTTTTGGTGAAGCTATGCAGATCTGAAATCCTCAGCATGATAGAATTTAAACCTAAGTTTCAAAAAATTGTATAGAATGAAATTGAAGGAGTTTAATTCTGAATTTTGGATATGTTGTAGATCTCGAAGTCTAGTTTCTGGAACATTAAACCGTTCAGGATTTCAATATTTCTACAATGAGATATGAATTTTCTACCACTAACATACTGGGCTGAAAAAAAGTGACGAAAATTAAAAGAGAAGAATATGTTTCCTGGCATTGTTCTCCTTTGTGTGACTCCCGATGCTGCAATATCAAAATAATAGAGAGCATACATCTATTTATAGATGCAGCAAGGCATTACTGGTCTCCTTTTTGAAATAAAACTAGGAGAAGTTTTCAAGTCCTTGAGGAGGTGGCATACTCCTAATTGGAGTGGAATTGGGACAGTCCAAGTTTGTAGGAATATAGACATCCTAATTCTAATTGGAGAATGGTTGGTTATGGAGTAGAAGGATTTCATTCCCCAAATGGAAAGGAGTATCCTGAAGACGTGCAAACAAGAAAAGAAAAAACAAGAGAAGAAGAGGTTCTTCTCAATGTATAACACGTGAATCAAGAAAAAAAATATGTCTCAAAGATATAGAGCGATATTTAATTAAGGTCTCATTTGGTATCACGTGTATTGGTTCATGATGATATTTAATTAAGGTCTCATTTGGTATCACGTGTATTGGTTCATGATGATTTGTACACAAATAAATTAAAACATCAAGCTTATACTTCTAGTCTTCGAAAAAATTAAATACTCCGACAAGTCTTGAAGCAGGGGACAATTTGTGTGCAACGGTATTTTATTAAATTTAAATCCGTACTAAATTCGGATTATAAAATTCAAAATATATTAGTCCAAGAAATATGGTGGATTAATATAATTGAATTAATTATTTAAGTCCAATAAATATGGATTTAATTAAAGTCCAAAATTCATCGGGCTAGTTCATTAATTTGGGCTACAAATAATGAGCCCACTTGGTTAAGCCCAATATGTCATCTTATTCTAGAGGCCCAATTTGGCGCCAAATGTCAAATGACGTGGCACGCCAAGTCAAGTGAAGGAGCCAATAGGATCACACCATGTGTCAAAATGATGCAGCATGCCTAGTGAAATCAAAGACCAATCAAATTTCACCATGTCACTTAAATCTGATTGGCAAGAAAAAGCCCATCTTCACCATGACTCTTCCCTTTCCACAACAATAAATAGGGGCCTCATAATTCAAAAAAAGGGACCAACAATTCTAACGAAAGGCAAGAGAGAGCTCGTGGATCAAATACCACAAATTTCTCTACAAGCTACAAGTTCAAGCATTCAAGTTCATAAACAACTGAAGATCAAGATGAAGATTCAAGATCAAGCTCAAAAGCCCTTGATTCCAAATTCACAAGTCAAGATCAAGTTTATTAAATCCACAAATAAAGTTCAAGTTCATCAAATTCAATATCAATCTCGAAGCCCTTGAATTTATATTTAGAAAGGCGAATCAAAGGATTCGTAGAGATTGTAACACTCACATATTGAAATCAATAAACGATTGTTGCAATATTTTTTCTGTCCCGATTATTATTTTTTCTCGGTTGCAAATTTTATTGTCTAAAGTTACATTACAAAATATAGCTCACTGTACATTACATTACCAAAAATGATCCAATTGTATAGACCCTAAATATTACTTCACAATCTATATCCCAACACTCATTTAATGCACACTTTCACAGCTGTAGCATGATTTTTTGGATGTTCAGCCATTATTGAAGCTCCAAGCTTCAAGATTTGAAAATCTAATTTTGTAAATAAGCTCTGTTTCAAGTGGGTATGATTGCAAAGATCAGTTATGTATTGAGGAGCCCAAATATGAAGTTTTGGATGATTTAGTGTGGTTTTGAAGTGTTTTTGGATTAATTTGGTGCTTGGATTTGTGGAAGAAGACGAAGTCCCTTTTTTGTATACTATATTGTATATTGTGTATATACAATACAATCTTTTTATTCGATGATTTTCTTGTTCCTCTTCATTTTATATACACTTAGACAATGCAGATACATTGTTTAAACATTAGATATACATATGTATATATTTGTATAATTATATGTATTATTGAATAATTGTATATATAACATTATGCAATATAATAAAAAGATTATATTATATATTCAACAATATATAATACAATATACATATGTATAAAGTGTTATACAAAAAAAAGTTACTTTTCGTTTCGTGCCCAAATTCTGGTTTTGGGCTATAAAAAGGTAAAAACTTACCCACACCCGGTTTTTACACCATACTAATGTAATTTATCATGGTTAAGTAATTTAATGAAGTAAAATACATGTTCATTAAGTATGGTGAAGTAAAATGAACTCTACATTCAAACATATGGCATGCATGTATTAGCTTGATGTAAAAACTGGGTGTGGATAAGTTTTTTCCCTATAAAAATGTAATGTACTTTTTTGACCACAAAATTGCAATGTATATTTGCTATGTGTATTTTTTTGTTTGTAATTATCCCATTCCCATATATACTATTTATGTAAATTCGCATAAAGTAATCTACCATAGCAACAAGGAAATCAAAACAGTCCCTACGTCAAGCGCTTCATATCAGCAAGATGACAATACAGTTTTGGAATTGCAATGAACTCAATAAGAGATTTAGTAATAGTAATATAGATAATAGAAGAAATTTTTGATGAATCAATAAGCTATATATGTGGCACCAAGTGCCAAGTATGACGAAGATCAATGGCAAGTGCAAAAGGTGATGATTGTTTTTTAAAGTTGGGGGCAGGGAAAAGGGAAATGGGAGACGGGATTACACGGTGAGAAATTGAACCTTCATAAATAAAACAGAAGTTCAAGTAGCCAACCAACTAAAGGGCAGCCCGGTGCACTAAAGCTCCCGCTATGCGCAGGGTCCGAGGAAGGGCCCAACTACAAGGATCTATTGTACGCAGCCTTACCTTGCATTTCTGCCAAAGACTGTTTCCAAGGCTTGATCCTGTGACCTCTTGATCACATGGCAACAACTTTACTAGTTACTCCAAGGCTCCCCTTCCCAAGTAGCCAACCAACTGAGTCACTAAAATCACCAAGTACAAAAAATTACTTGGTATAAGCCCTTGTTGATGATACAAAAAAGTAGGATAAAAAAATGAAAAAAAAATATTGGATGTATTGCTGTAATAGAATACCAATCTTTGATGTCATCGCGAGTCTTCGCTTGTTGTATCCTATTTGGAAAATGAGCTTTGGGATTAACTCAACCCTAAAGCTTATCTCATGGCTAAGAATTGTCCACGCCCCACATAAGGGGACAACGACCCATTCCCTCAACCAATGTGGGACACTTGACACAATCTATATATTTCCTTTGGCATAAGACAACATTTTCATGCAGAATGAAAGTATGGAAGGCTCTGCAGAAACTCTGCCCTCGCAGCAAGGTCACTGGAAAAATGACCCAAGACAGCAATTATAGCTGTACCTCTTCCAAACTTCTTAATTCCTCTAGTTATCATGCATGTGTGACTTGCTTCCACAACTACCATTATATATTCTCCTAAAAGCAATGAAGTGGTCTCCCCAGTCTGCCTGGTAAGTCTCTCCTGCACTTGGAGTTTGAAGCTATAGAGAAGTACAACTGACTGCAATAAGGTTCTTCCAACAGCATCAAGTCCATCTGAAGAGTAATAACCTATATGCACAACACCTTGAAAGGGAAGTAAATGATGTTCACATTGGGACCAGAATGGTAAACTGACCTCAGAACAGATAAGGTCCTCAGTATCGCCGACCTTACCACAAGGACTTGGATTATTAATTCTACCTCGAAGAAAGCCATTCAGATTCATCTCCAAATCAGAGTTTCTAAAATTCATCAACCACTTCAAAAAATGACATGGGGTACTTACAAGCTCTTTCCTGGATGGATCTTCCCCTAAAGACCTAATTATTGAAACCACTGCATTTGTCATTGGTGAATTTGATAGTCCCAACTTGTTACAAGACTGAGAAGGGCACCACGATTAGTGAGCAACCCCAGGATAGTCATTTTCTTTGCTTATACCTCTGAAATTCAGAAGACGTACAAAATCCATCCAAATGTCAGCCTTCTCTTCTTCGAAGCACCAGAATCTGAGCTAACTAATACCTTTACCCATCCTTAGTGAGATGTATCTGGTAAGGCTGATTCAAATTTTGGAAAATGAATATGCAGACATTGCAAAACCACAACACACCTGTTGGCTTGATTCCATGCTGTAAAGCAGTGGAAATTTCATCAGCAAGACGCTGTGGAGCTTGAAGCCTTTTAGCAAATATATCGACCACACGTGGGAGCTTGCTTAGCCCTACAACTCTTTGCCCAGATGGGACATATCCAACATTACACTGAACCTGGAAAGGAAGAAAGCAAGACTCACAGTAGGAGAAAAGATCAAGATTACGAACTATCACAAGCTCCCCTACTCCTCCAGCTTGGCCACTTCCACCTTCTAACCCAACTTCAGGGAATAATGCACCATGAACAACATCGTTGACTTTCTATTTATAACCTTCATATACAAAAAAAAGCATGAAAGTGCTCAGATAACAAATAATTATGAAAGTAAAATAGTTATATTCAAGGCATTAACCCGTCAATTCACCATACCAGGTAAAAATGGAAGTATGACTGAACAATTTTTCCCATTTACAAGATGTTGATATCATCTCATAAAGGATGTTGAACTCTATAATCCAAATACTATTAGATAGAGAGGTGATAAACATTAAGTCCTAACTGTTAACAAAACACTACTTTTAATCAGACGGTTAACAAAGTATTTTTACCAAAAGAAAGGCTTTAAGTGTGCATTCCATGATTGCAACAACCATATCACAAAACTTCAGTATGCACAATAGAGTAGTCAAGATAACAGAGTTACACCATATTTATCCTAACTTGCTCAGATTCTTCAATTTCGGTGCCGCATCGACGTGGGTGTAGGTTCGGGATCCATACCGGATTTGGTCAACCCTTTTTGGGTACTTTGACCAAAATTAACGGAGTAAATCGGGACAAATAAAATGATGTATGTAATCAAAACAAAAGCTAACGTGAAATTGAAGAAAATGAATGTCACGCCCCGAATCCCATTGGGACGGATTGGCACTCGTAGCCGACAAGGCCCGAGAGAACCAAGCTTTGTCTCTATCCAATCATATGCATGCCATAAGAAACCCATAATCATATAATGGCTTTATATACCAACAATGGAATTCATGGAACATGATATATATATACATATGCGAAACTTGGCTGTTGAGGCCACCAATTCAAAAATGACATATACCTTTTACATTTACACACCCACATCTGTCTACAAAAGCCTCTAACAGTTGTATTGACCAAAATGAACTAAAAGTCAGGACAAGTCCCCGCTTTATACAACACCAAAAAATATGTACAACTGTGACTCGGAGTAGCCCTGAACTAACTGGAGCTCACCAAAGATCTGCAACAACTGGCGACCTACTGTGGAGGACTACTAGTACCTGCGCCTGCAGCAAGTAAGATAAATTCCCCAAGAGGGGTCAGTACGAAGAATGTACTGAGTATGTAAGGCCATATAAAACTTGTAAGATATGAAAATATGTCAAGAACTCAAGTTCAAATGCATAACCAATATAGATAAGTCACAATGTAGATGAGTCACTATTCTGTACTTTAGAAACCATCTATGTTGCTTTCATTACATTCTTTGTATCTTTACTTCCATGATTATTCATCTTTGCCTTTGACCTGTGATACCCGGACCCCGACTGAACAGTGGGTTTTAACATAACATCATGTTATGTTGGGATCGGCTCGAGCTAGGCTTATGCCCTAGAGATGCCACCCTATGAATCAATAATATATATATCGGGATCGGCTCGAGCTAGGTTGGTACCTCTAGAGCTGCCACCCATACAACATTTCAGGTTCGGCTCAAGCTAGATTATTACCCCTAGAACTGCCCCCTGTCAGGATTAGTCCGAGCTAGGCTTATGCCTCTAGGACTGCCCCCTAATCCAACAAATCTCGGGATCGACTTGAGCTAGGTATTCTTGCCCCCAAAGCTGCCACCCATACTTGATCATTGACCACATATGCATTACTTTGTTTATTACTTTGAGATTGAAACAATGATAGTCACAAGTTTACTTGAAGCTTTGGATCATTAATCAATGAGTGAGAGACATGTGAATAAACATTGCAACATAACATTATTAGAACCATAACACCATCGGAACCATTGGAACATAACCTTATTTGAGCTTTTGGAACATCAACCATGAATATGAGACATCAGATTCACCAATGATCAATGAGTAGGAACTATATGACAATGACCATGGATAACTGGATATAGAATACCTTAGCACATTTCGGAATAGGACAAGCGTAAAGTCAATGTGAATACTATTTGCCGCAGAATGATACGGACAGAGTAACCTTACATACCTTGTATTCGTAATACGAATATATAATCCTAGAGGTACAGAAAATAGTCTCGCTCCTTTTTTATGTATCACTCTAAAACACAAATATATAACGGGATTCACATTAACCATCAACTACTCTACAAATGCATATAACATCAATGAGTTACATGTTTGCCCTTAAACATGCCATTTCCCCTTGACAAAACCATTGATGAAATTATTATTCCAAAAATCCCCCAATATTCCATACATTGACCAATACATGATAATCAATACATTTCACCACAACACTTCTCCTTTACACTTTCTTATCCACACCACATCACAAATAATCCATCAAATTACCTTAATACACCTCATAGCACATATCGGCCAAAATCTCACAATTTACACTTTTAGAAAAATAACAAGTTTAATAACAAAACCACACCATACATGTTCATATTTTATCCATACCATGATCTTTCATTAAGGCATCAAGTCTCTTTTCACATTCAAATCACAAAGATGGCACATCTTTCACCAAAAGCAAAAATACACTATTCACCACCTTGCCAACATAACTATCATGATATACATAATATCCCATGCATATAATATGTTAATCCATGAGAATAAGTACTTACCAAGGCTTGGAATAGGATGATATTTACCAAAGAGTCCAAAGGAAATATTTCCTTTAGGGTTTGGAACTAGAGAAATGTTTGAGAAATATCTTTAAAAGGCATGAGAGAGTTCTATGAATAAAATATGATTTTGGGGACTTTATATAGACCCCAAGTCATACTTATCCATTCCTTGGAATTAAATGTGGTCAAAGTGGAATAATGGATCATTTTTGCCCTTTTGGGCCATGTCTTTTAATCCCATTTTGGGCCTACATTTGGGCCCAATAACACATATCTATTTAACCCATCAAATTTCATGTATAATTCACCATATATATCATGTTTAAATAATTCTATAATGTCATGACAATATTCTCTTACGAGATTCTCATTCGTCGTCTCAATCGCAAAAATAGGAATTCTAGTCGCCCATGGCTTCATTGGACATTTTGGATAACTATTTATGTTTCATGATTTGATCATGTAGGAGTATGTAGGAGTGTATTGAAGTGCTTGAAGTTTTAACAATTCTCAAATAACTCCAAAGAACCAAAATAAACCATCTAAGAATCGCCGTAGAATTGCGTTACAAAACGAGTCCGGAAGGGCACAATATTTGTGCCTTGCGCCACTGGCTCAAAACAAGGCAGTGGCGCAAGAAATTAGAGCCCTCTAAATCAGTGGCTTGCGCCACACCCCCTGAAACAGGGTAGTGGCACAAGTTTTCATACCTTGCTGAATTTTTTCCCTCTTTTGCAAATACTAGCATATCATCCAATACCTTATCAAAACACTACAAAATACTTACTTTTTGATCTTAATCATCAAGTAAACATGACTCCAAGTCACCAAATGGGGTTAGAATGTGTACGGGTATTACCCAAATGCTCCACGAAATCACAAAACACCTCCTACGTAGGTCTAATCGCACATATTAGGTCCGCTATCAAATGTTTCACCAATGACACCATAAAACACATACTCATGGCATCTCCACACCTAGGTAGATATGACCCCAAGGTATCAAGTGAGGTTAGAAAAGTACGGTGTTTTACATTCTTCCCCCCTTAGAAACATTCGTCCTCGAATGTTAACAACATCGTCTTATATACAACAAATTCATCTTTACTTTAACATATGTATAAATATACACATAATGCTCTTAAATACTTGTTATTGTTCCACCTCCGTACTGTGAACTTTTTGGTCCATTTGAAATAGATGGGGATACTTGGTCTCTCAGCTTCCCATGTGATCTCCTCTACTTCTTGGTTTCTCTAAAGGAGTTTTACGGATGCGACATCTTTATTCCTCAATCTCTTTACTTGTCGATCTAGTATAGCAATGGGTACCTTTTCATAAGTAAGATCCTCCGTAACTTGAACATCCTCTACAGGAATAATACGAGATGGATCTCCTATGCATTTTTGAAGCATCAAAACATGAAATACCGAATGGACTGAGGAAAGTTCCTGGGGTAGTGCCAACTCATACGCAACTTGACCAAATCTTCTAATGATTTCATATGGGCCTATGTAACGTGGACTCAATTTCCCTTTCTTTCTGAACTGCATCACCCCTTTTATCGGTGACACCTTTAAAAACACCCAATCACCTATGGCGAATTCAAGCCCTCTTCTTCTAACATCAACATATGACTTGTGACGACTTTGAGCAATTTGTAACCGCTGTTGGATCACTTTAAATTTCTTCATAGGCCGATGAACAATATCTAGCCCAAGTAAAGCAGTTTCACCAGCTTCAAACCATCCAATTGGTGATCTACATTTCCTTCCGTACAAGGCTTCATAAGGTGCCATTTTAATACTTAAATGATAGCTATTATTATACGCAAATTCAATAAGAGGCAAATGGTCATCCCAACTGTCTTAAAAATCTAACGTGCCTGATCATAGCATATCTTCAAGTGTCTGAATAGTACGTTCTGCTTGTCCATCAGTCTGAGGATGGAAAGCTGTACTCAAATTCACTTGTGTACCCAAACTCTGCTGAAAAGATCTCCAAAAGTGTGCTGTGAACTGTGCTCCTCTGTCTGATATAATGGAAAGTGGAATACCATGCAATCATACTATCTCTTTCACATACAACTTCGTATAATCCTCAGCTGTATAGGTCGTCTTGACCGGTAGAAAATGCGCTTATTTGGTAAGCCTGTCCACTATGACCCATATAGAATAAAACTTCCGCAATGTACGAGGCAAACCTGTAATGAAATCCATATTAATCATATCCCATTTCCAGACTGGAAGATTGATACATTGCATGTAACCTCCCGATTTCTGATGTTCCACTTTCACTTGTTGACAATTTGGGCATTGCGCGATAAATTCTACAATGTTCTTTTTCATATTTCCCCACCAATACACTTCTTTCAATTCATGGTACATTTTAGTAGCACCCGGATGAATAGAATAGCGTGAATGATGCGCCTCTGTCATAATTCGTGTCCTCAACTCATCTACGTCCGGTACACATAATCTCCCTTGACATTGAAGTACCCCTTATTGTGTAAGATCAAATGCCTTGGTCAAATTTTGCTGTACATTTTCCTTTAGCTGTAATAAAATAGAATCCGCAAACTGCTTCTCTTTCACTTAAGCTATCAAGGAGGATTCTGCTGCATTTTGCACAATAACTCTTTCATCTGGAGATTCAATAAGTCAAACTCCCAAGATGGCTAGTTGATGTAGATCTTTGATTATCTCTTTCTTTTTTGTCAGCTTGCCACTAGTGCTTTCGACTGCCTTGCGGCTCAATGCATCAGCTACTATAGTTGCTTTGCCTGGATGATAAAGAATATCAATATCATAGTCTTTTAAGAGCTCTAACCACCTTCGCTGCCTTAAATTGAGTTCCTTCTACTTAAAGAGATATTGCAAACTTTTGTGATCCGTATAGATATCAACATGAACTCCATATAAATAATGACGCCATATCCTTAAAGCAAAGACCACCGCTGCTAACTCAAGATCATGTGTGGGATAATTTTTCTCGTGTGGCCGCAACTGTCGTGAGGCATATGCTATGACATTACCGTGTTGCATCAATACACATCCGAGGCCAACCCCGAAAGCATCACAATACACTACATAACTTTTGGTACCTTCGGGAAGCACTAAAACTGGTGTGGAGGTTAATTATCTTTCAACCTTTGGAAGCTTTTCTCGCACGCATCATTCCACTGAAATTTTACTGCCTTATGTGTCAGCTTTGTTAAAGGTGCAGCAATGGAGGAAAAACCTTCCAAGAATCTTCGGTAATAACCTGCCAGTCCAAGAAAACTATGAATTTCTGTGGGTGTCGTAGGTCTTGGCCAATTTTTCACTGCTTCAATCTTTTGCGTATCAACCTGTATACCTTCATCTGACACAATGTGGCCCAAGAATGCAACTGGTTTTAACCAAAACTCACACTTGGAGAACTTGGCATACAACTTACGCTCACGGAGAATCTGTAACACCTGCCGTAAGTGATTAGCATGGTCCTCCGGTGTTTTGGAATAAATTAGGATGTCATCTATAAACACCATGACGAACACGTCCCGAAATGGCTTAAACACCCTATTCATCAAATCCATGAACAAAGCTGGTGCATTTGTTAGTCCAAATGACATAACTAAAAATTCATAATGGCCATACTGTGTTCGGAAAGCTGTCTTAGGTACATCGTCTTCTCTAACTCTGACTTGATGGTAACCTGACCTCAAGTCGATCTTTGAAAAACACTTGGCACCCTGTAACTGAGCAAACAAATCATCAATTCGAGGGAGGGGATATTTGTTCTTGATCGTTATCTTATTCAATTGTCGATAGTCGATGCACATTCTCAACGTGCCATCTTTATTTCGTACAAATAATACCGACGTACCCCACAGGGACATACTAGGCCTAATGAAGCCTTTGTCCAGCAAATCTTTCAATTGCTTCTTCAATTCACGCAATTCTGCTGGAGCCATTCTATATGGAGGAATAAAAATAGGCTGAATGCCTGGTATCACATCAATGCCAAATTCTACTTCCCGTTCTGGGAGTAAGCCTGGAAGATCCTCTGGAACACATCTAGAAATTCATTGACCACTGGAACGGACTGCAGAGTTAGTGGTTCCACATCATTATCTTTCACCCGTACTAGATGACATATATAACCCTTAGCAATCATTTTTCTGGATTTCAAATAGAAAATAAATCTCCCTCGAGGTACGCCTACATTACCCTGCCATTCAAGGACATTTTCTTGCGGAAAACAAAATTGCACCTTCTTGGCCCGACAATCTACCATAGCATAACAAGAGGCCAACCAATCTATTCCCATGATCACATCAAAATCCACCATGTCTAATTCAATGAGATCGGCCAATGTATCATGACCACACACCGTTACCACACAATTACGATATACTTTCTTTGCAATAATATATTCACCGATCAGTGTAGACACTTTAATTGATTTAATTAATAATTCGGGTGCCTTTGAAAATTTTGCAGTAACCAATGGAGTAACATAGGAAAATGTAGAACCTGGGTCAATCAATGCATATACATTATGTGAGAATATGGATAATGTACCTGTAACAACATCAGGGGAAGCCTCTGAATTCTGTCGGTCCACTAAAGCATAAGTGTGATTCTGGACCCCACTAGTACTGGCTGCTCCTCTGGCCCCTCTACCATGGCCAACAGACTGCACACCTCGGCCCAGTGAAGGAACCGATGCTGATGATGCAACGGCCGATCCTGCCGGTCATGCTATACCACTCATGCTCCTCTGGGGACACTCTCTCATCATGTGTCCTGTCATGCCGCACCAGAAACAAGCATTTGTCCCTACTCTGTATGTACCTGTATGAATACGCCCGCAGTGCTGACACTGCTGATGAGGAAAACCTGCTTCCTGTTATCCGTGACCTCCACTACTCTGCCCAGATGGTCCACCTCTAGACCCTCGAAACTGAGAATGAGCACCCCCTGTGGAATAAGAGAACGATGGTCTAGGTGGTCTAGGAAACATACGGGGCCTAGATCCTCCTTGGGACATCATAGGTGGTCCCATCGGTCTAGCTCTTTTGGACTGTCCCCTATCAAATTCATGTACCCTTCGTCTCTGCCTTTGATCTTCCATTTTCTGGGCGAAGGCTTGAATTCTCGCTATATCCATGTCTTTGTTCAAGGCATCAATAGTGCAATCCCTTACCAAATATGGCTCTAGTCTGTCCACGTATCGATGGACTCTATCTGTCATCGTACCCACAACATTTGGCGCATATCGAGCCAAGGAATTAAATTGCAAGCTATATTCTCTGACACTCAAATTTCCTTGACGGAGATTTAGAAACTGATCTGCACGTGCCTCACGGATCTCATAGGGCAAGTAATGATCAAGGAAAGCCACTTTAAACTCTTCCCACGTAGGTGGATTAGCACCAATATCACGGGATTTCTTCCAATCCTCGTACCACAATATTGCCTCGCCTTTCAATCTATACGCAACAAGTTCAACTGTTTCTACCCCTGTCACGTGCATAATTTCCAAGGCCCTCTGAATTTGATCCACGAAGTCCTGTGGATCTGCTTTCGGATCTGACCCAGTGAATATAGGAGGGTCCAATTTTAAGAAATCATGTGTCCTGCGACTTGCCATTTTAGCCGCATCATCATCATGTGTCATTACACCAGCTCGTCCCTGGCTTTGTGCCGCCACTAACTGTGTCAACATATGTACAACATTTCTCAGATTTTGATCAGTGGCATTCATTGGTGGTTCTGCGGGTATTTCTCTACCAACTGGCTCCTCCGGAGCTGTAAAAGTAGACGAAGACCGCGATGAAATTTCAGCATTTGCTCCACCTTGACTAGCTTGGTCAGGTGGTAGCCTACTCATTCCTTTTTCCGCAGGCACATCCACCTGCTTACCTTTACCTCTTTCTCTTCTAGTGATTGGCATTTTGACTATACCAAAGAAAAACAATTACCATGATCAGATGCAATTCAACTTACAACACTGGCTCTATTGCACGAGCTAGAAGTGAATAAAAAAAAAACATCCTAAATGTCCCTTAGACTCCTACTTATAAATGTGGTGCACAACACATCGATAAGTAAGACTCTACTCAGACACGGCTTTGTAGACACCCTTCGAACGACCTACTCTGATACCACTTTTGTCATGCCCCGAATCTCATCGGGACAGATTGGCACTCATAGCCGACAAGGACCGAGAGAACCAACCTTTGCCTCTATCCAATCATATGCATGCCATAAGAAACCCATAATCACATAATGGCTTTAGATACCAACAATGGAATTCATGGAACATGATATATATATATACATATGCGAAACTTGGCCGTTGAGGCCACCAAGTCAAAAATGACATATACCTTTTACATTTACATACCCACATCCATCTAAAAAAGCCACTAACAGTTGCATTGACCAAAATAAACTAAAAGTCGGGACAAGTCCCCGCTTTATACAACACCAAAACATATGTACAACTGTGACTCAGAGTAGCCCCGAACTAACTGGAGCTCACCAAAGATCTGCAACAACTGGCGACCTACTGTGGAGGCCTACTAGTACCTGCGCCTGCAGCAAGTAAGATAAATTCCCCAAAAGGGGTCAGTACGAAGAATGTACTGAGTATGTAAGGCCATATGAAACTTGTAAGATATGAAAATATGTCAAGAACTCAAGTTCAAATGCATAACCAATATAGATAAGTCACTATTCTGTACTTTAGAAACCATGTATGTTGCTTTCATTACATTCTTTGTATCTTTACTTCCATGATTATTCATCTTTGCCTTTGACCTGTGATACTCGGGCCCCGAATGAACAGTGGGTTTTAACATAACATCATGCTATGTTGGGATTGGCTCGAGCTAGTCTTATGCCCCTGGATCTGCCACCCTATGAATCAATAATATATATATCGGGATCGGCTCGAGCTAGGTTGGTACCTATAGAGCTACCACCCATACAATATTTCAGGTTCTGCTCGAGCTAGGTTATTACCCCTAAAGCTGCCCCCTGTCAGGATTGGTCCGAGCTAGGCTTATTCCTCTAGGACTGCCCCCTGATCCAACAAATCTCGGGATTGGCTTGAGCTAGGCATTCTTGCCCCCAAAGCTGCCACCCATACTTGATCATTGACCACATATGCATTACTTTGTTTATTACTTTGAGATTGAAACCATGATAGTCACAACTTTACTTGAAGCTTTGGATCATTAATCAATGAGTGAGAGACATGTGAATAAACATTGCAACATAACATTATTAGAACCATAACACCATGGGAACCATTGGAACATAACCTTATTTGAGATTTTGGATCATCAACCATGAATATGAGACATCAGATTCACCAATGATCAATGAGTAGGAACTATATGACAATGACCATGGATAACTGGATATAGAATACCTTAGCACATTTCGGAATAGGACAAACATAAAGTCAATGTGAATACTATTTGCCGCAGAATGATACGGACAGAGTAACCTTACATACCTTGTATTCGTAATACGAATTTATAATCCTAGTGGTGCAGACAATAGTACCGTTCCTTCTTTTTGTGTCACTTTACAACACAAATATATAACGGGATTCACATTAACCATCAACTACTCTACAAATGCATATAACATCAATGAGTTACATGTTTGCCCTTAAACATGCCATTTCCCCTTGACAAAACCATTGATGAAATTATTATTCCAAAAATCCCCCAATATTCCATACATTGACCAATACATGATAATCTATACATTTCACCACAACACTTCTCCTTTACACTTTCTTATCCACACCACATCACAAATAATCCATCAAATTACCTTAATACACCTCATAGCACATATCGGCCAAAATCTCACAATTTATAATTTTAGAAAAATAACAAGTTTAATAACAAAACCACACTATACATGTTCATATTTTATCCATACCATGCTCTTTCATTAAGACATCAAGTCTCTTTTCACATTCAAATCACAAAGATGACACATCTTTCACCAAAAGCAAAAATACACTATTCACCACCTTGCCAACATAACTATCATGATATACATAATATCCCATGAATATAATATGTTAATCCATGAGAATAAATACTTACCAAGGCTTGGAATAGGATGATCTTTACCAAAGAGTCCAAAGGAAATATTTCCTTTAGGGTTTGGAACTAGAGAAATGTTTGAGAAATATCTTTAAAAGGCATGAGAGAGTTCTATGAATAAAATATGATTTTGGGGACTTTATATAGACCCCAAGTCATACTTAACCATTCCTTGGAATTCAATGTGGTCAAAGTGGAAATGGATCATTTTTGCCCTTTTGGGCCATGCCTTTTAATCCCATTTTGGGCCTACATTTGGGCCCAATAACACATATCCATTTACCCCATCAAATTTCATGTATAATTCACCATATATCTTATGTTCAAATAATTCCATAATGTCACGACAATATTCTCTTACGAGATTCTCATTCGTCGTCTCAATCGCAAAAATAGGAATTCTAGTCGCCCATGACTTCATTGGACATTTTGGATAACTATTTATGTTTCATGATTTAATCATGTAGGAGTATTTAGGAGTGTATTGAAGTGTTTGAAGTTTTAACAATGCTCAAATAACTCCAAAGAACCAAAATAAACCATCTAAGAATCGCCGTAGAATTGCGTTACAAAATGAGTCCGGAAGGGCACGATATTTGTGCCTTGTGCCACTGCTGCAAAGCAAGGAAGTGGCGCAAGAAATCAGAGCCCTCTGAATCAGTGGCTTGCGCCACACCCCCTGAAACAGGGTAGTGGCGCAAGTTTTCATACCTTGCTGAAATTTTTCCCTCTTTTGCAAATACTAGCATATCATCCAATACCTTATCAAAACACTACAAAATACTTACTTTGTGATCTTAATCATCAAGTAAACATGACTCCAAGTCACCAAATGGGGTTAGAATATGTACGGGGTATTACCCAAATGCTCCACGAAATCACAAAACACCTCCTACGAAGGTCTAATCGCACATATTAGGTCCGCTATCAAATGTTTCACCAATGACACCATAAAACACATACTCATGGCATCTCCACACCTAGGTAGATATGACCCCAAGGTATCAAGTGAGGTTATAAAAGTATGGGGTGTTACAATGAAGTACCTTGTATATAGAAATTTCTATGTCAGTTCCTTTTCCTTATATCACCTTCTAGGAATGTCCTCTTGATCAATATTTTCTCTTTGGAATACCTTATAAACTATTTTCGACATAATATCTCATAATCTAGGCATATAACTCTATCTTTAGATATTTGAATTATTTTTAGCTGAAACCCTACACCCGTATCCATACCTGGATGTACTCCCGGATCTTAAAATTTAGATCATGAAAGATCCTACCTCTAGATTCGCAACCGTATCAGACACAGCACCTAAGTCCAAACAACTTAGATATTATCTACAAAGAGGTGCATCTCAATTAACCCAAAACATTGGGGTCATAAACACAGCGGACAGAGATGAAATGGCAAAGTAGTGATTAACTCGCTCCTAATGAATGAAGCAGTTATAAATGTTTCATTTGGGAAGAGAATTCTAAACACTCACTAGTGAAAAAATATATTCAAATGTATACAAGAATCAAGATAAGAAACCTTATGCTTTAACAGCAAAAAGAAGTTCACCCGGATAGATGAAAAACAGAGGTTTCTATTTTCTTTTGACAGTGAATATCTCCATCTTACTCCCTCTTTCCAAACCTGAATGTCAACTGTCCATTTTTTCCATTTTGTCCATTTTGTCCATTTCCAATAAATATTGAATTATTAGATAACATAAAAGTTTACCACTTATTGTTTCTTCGTTTAATCCCCGACAAAAATCAAAAAGTAAATCATGGATGCCGCATGCTCCAATTTATATTAAACATCAAATATTCAATCCTCACCTTAATGGCCATCGTAGAAATAACATCAAAATGCAGGTTTTTCATGTTTACCGTCGTGCAAAATCAGAAACAGACATGCATGGATTCTTGCAACTGAGCTAAAGCTATAGATTTCTTAGTGTCACATATGCTTGATAACCGGGAAATCCCAAGAGCCAATGTTGCATGGTTCAAAACTCAATGGATAATGGGCCTGACTCTCTACCCTTCCCCACTCATCTACTAGGCTTTTGTCTATGGAAAGTTTGGAATTTGTGAGGTGCGTCTAACGCAACATCTACAAGAGCTGAAGATAAAAAGATTGACAGTGTAAAGAGTGGTTGATAAATGGTATCTTTTACTATTTCTGAGGCAAATCAAATAGTATGAGACAAAAATAGTTAACATGAAACTTTTTCATGCCTAAATTATAGTATCCAGTAGCTTCTACAAGTACTTGATTCAATAAAATCAACAGCTATGATCCACTTTCATCAACTTAATAAATGAGGATCCATTGTGAGCATGGAAAACGGAAGACCAACAAGCTAATAGGGGAAAAAAAAGGTCACCTTTTGTGGCTTCTGTTAGAGCCTTGGCAACCCGAAAAAGAGTTTTGCGAATACCTTCCCTATTAATATATTCACCCAAACCTTGCAAAAGAACTTTTACAACATCCTCAATACAGTCCACTGATCCATTCTGATTAAATGTCCCTCCTCAAATGCGTTCATTTAAGGAAATAATAACAGATCCTAAGCACACACAACAAAAGAGATGTCAACCTAAAGATGAGTTATCCAGATTTAAAAAAATGAGGTTAAACAAGAATTAAATACCCAAAAATAAATAAATAAATAAATAAATAAATAGAAAGGAAGGGCAAGTGTGGGGCTGTAATTGACAGAAGAAATGAAAAGGGTAGGGTTACAGTTGATAGTGGAATGTGGACAAAAGGGTAGGATTATTTTTTTTGGCATCTTATACTTTCACGCAGTGTATCTTTATTGGGAAGTGAGACCCAAATCAGTGGCTCTTCTCTTTTCCCATCTAGTTCTGTCAACACTCGTCGCCTATCGTAAAAGGTTAAACAAAACCTGTCAATTGGATCCAACACGTCGAGAAAACTGCACAAATAGGATTTATGACTTGAGCCATGGCGGACTTAGAATTTTATACATACAAATTCAATCAGTAAATTGAAATTGATACTACATAGTTAATAGTGTAAGCGACATCGATCACAACAGAAAATTCGCCTTATTTTATTTTTCTTTTTGTTTAATAATGTAATTCAATTTTTTTTTAATCTAGACACTTTGTTTTTTTTAAATTAAATTTTAGGTCCGTCGCTGGACCATTTTATTGAATAAAGAAAAGGGATAATTACACCAAATGACCACTCGGTTATTTGGTTTGGGAAAAAAGTAGCCGACATTTAACTTACCAAAAAAATAGCCATTTCTTTTCTTCTAGTCATCTTCTTGTACACATTTTCTTCTTCTTCTTCTTCTTCGTCCCTGCTTCTCTCTTCTTCTTCGTTCCTAATTCTTTCTTTCTTCTTCTTTTTCTTCTTCCTTTCTTCTACTTCTTTCTTTCTTCTTCACTTCTTCTTCGTTGCTTTCACCCATTAATGTTTCTTGAAAGCTCGCTTTTTAAAAATTTGACGTACCGTAAATATGAACCGTTTTGAGCGAATAACATATGAAAAGACTCAAAATATCGAGACGAGCTCATGTCGAAAATTTGGGACTTTTTAGAGGAGATTTTGAGTTGGTCGGGATTGAAAGAACTTGCAAACGACCAAGTTCTTTAAAGGATGTTGCAGTTGTATTTAAGCCTGAGGTTCTTTTGAATTGATAACTGCTACTTTATTATCTCCTATATAGAAATCAAAATTTTCTATGTAAGTTGTTTTGTTCTAATATAACCATTATAAGAGATATTATTCAAATTTTGCATGTGGTTACATCGAAAAGGACATTGGTTTAGATAGTTATTGAGTTTGTAGTTAAGTTGTTATGTAGTTTCGCTTAACAGCTGAACCAAAATTTTATTTGTAGAATGGGTAACCAACCAGTTGGAGCAAAGAGGACATATAGAACTGTTCAATTCCAGAGACAACCAATTGAGCAGAAGGGCAACTATTGTGGTTAACTAGTAATATTGTATTGTTATCCCTCCGTTCCAATTGCAAAATGTTGAACATATTGAAACTAAACATATGTTTACTAGAACTAGAATGTCCTGTGAATCTTGTCATTAGTTGTAATACATTTCCAACTTTGCTTCAAGTGCATGTAACGGCTACTATTTGATGCAATTAGGATCTCAGATAAATAACTTGGTGAGTATTAGTTAACAAGCTACTTATATCGTTAAGCTACTAGAGATGAGTTGAAATTAAAATGAACCTGCATTAACATTATCAGGAGATCAAATAGACTAGAACATAATACTAGGTTCTCTCGATACATAAATCATTTCACATGAGTTTTGAGGTTTGGAGTATATTTTTCAAAGAAAGGCATGTTTTGGTGTGAAAATTTTCAAGTGCTAAGATGTATATATATATCTATGATACATAGTTATACATCGTATATATACCATATATACAATATCGATACATCATATATACATGTTGATACAATTTAAACAAAATCACTACATTACATAACTATTAATACAATATCGATACACATTTATATATTATATACACTACATAACTATTTATACAATATTGATATATTAAATATACACTGCATAACTATTCATACATCATATATATATGTTTATACATCATTTATACGATATCGATATAGTGTATACACCATTTATACAATATCGATATTACATAAACACTACATAACTATTTATAGAATATCGATACATTATATATACATTGCATATACAACGCTCGAGAAGTTATATATGAATTTCCCTTGGTGATTAATAAAATTATTAGTCACCAAAAAAGAAAAAAATGGGTCATTTATCCATGATTTTATACCATTTAACCACGATTTGACCGTGGCTAAAATGCGAGTATTTTAACTTTTTGGCTATTTTTTTTTTGTAAATCAAAACATGACTATTTTTTTTGTAAATTAATTACTATATTGTATATATTTGAAATTATCCCAAAAATAATAAACAAAAAAGGCCAAAGCCTAGTTTGTACAAAAGGGACACAGGCCCAAGCAATGACCCAGTCCAAAAATAAGAAAGTCGAAACATTTCCTAAATAAGTACAAAAGCTTGAGCTTTGTCCAAGATTACTCAGTACTCTTCATTCTCTCCTTTCCTCACTTCTGCAAAATGTTTCCTTCTGAACTGAGTTGCCGCTTCATCTTGTTCCTCATTTGGATTATCTTCAAGCTCTATCCATGGCTGGTGACAGTAAAGCTCTGTCTATCATCTTCACTTGCATCTGGTAATGACTTGACTGTTTCTTTCCTTTCCTAACTCTTCTCAGATCTGGTCTATTGTTCTCTTTTACAGGTAGTCGGGGTTTATCCCCAAGGGATTGAAGTAACATGCCATTGTTCAGCTTCTCAAAGCTCTGTAAGTCATCTTTCTATACTTGCCTTTCTCTTTCAATCCCTTCTTTTTTTTGTCTTCCTCTAATACTATCCCTGGCCTCATGTAGATGTTGGTGTGTCTCCAAACTCCTCCATTTAGTTGAACAGACTGAGCTCCTATGGCGGAAGGATCCATCTACCCCTCTTTTTAGTGAACTTTTTTGGTAGCTAGAGCACCTAGCTAGATGTAGCACAGTTGTAGTGTCATCTTCTTGGAAAATATTTATCTGTAATGACCATTTCCATCATTATGGGTAAGTCTAGCATTCCAAAATTTGGGTTAAGGTTTTCCCCGAATTAAGAGTTAGAAATCTCAGGCTAGGCTAGCTTTAAATGAAATTCGAGCGTGGTATAGTATAGGATGATTCGGGAATGGATTAGTTAAATTTTAAGTGATTTGGGGTGATTTTATGATAAATAAGACGATAAGAAATCCATAAAAACTTTCGAAAGTGAATTTTGGTGAGTAGAACTACCGATATCAAATTTAATGTAAAGATGTTAGTTCAGGATGTTGAAATATGGGTGTGTGTTGTAAAATGAAAAAAATGAGAAAAATCTAGAGTTTCTGCCTCGCCGAACTCGCTATAGCGGGTGGCAGGCAGCTACCACTGCACCGCTATAGCGAGAATATTCCCACTATAGCGGGAGCCAACTTTTATCAATCTCGCCATAGCGGGCAGATTTCGCTATAGTGATGCCACTATAGCGGGATAAGGCCTCTATAGCAGGATATGCGCTGGTTAATGTAGAAAATGCCCCAAAAACATTATTTTCATTCCACATTCGTCTAAGGGATGGGAGAGGTGATTTTGGGCAATTTCAACCCAAATTTCACTAATCTCCTTCGTTAAGGTAAGCTAATCCATTCTATTAACTAGTTTTTCGATTATTAATTCTTAGAATCACTAATTTTTTGGGTTTTTGGAAAGGATTTAACTTGACCTAGGTGAATTTTCTAGTGTAATTAGGTGAATAGGGTAGAAAACCCTTGGTTTTCATTAAAAGTTGTTAATTACAATTGCATGCTTAGAATTCACCATCATATTTACGAAATTGATAGAATTAAGGTGGAATGATGATAAAAAACCCTAGAATGGGAGGAATGATCATGAATTTGGCCTTGGGGTTAAGGGATTGGGTTGTAATCCTTGAACGAATTAGGCCATTGTGTGAATTATATTTGCATTATTGCTTTTAGACCACAACCCGGCCAAAATTGCTTGGAAAGGAAAAGCTCAAGTTCATTAAAGTGGTGCAAGCTTTGATTAAGGTAGGTGATGGTTTAATGTAGTTGAAACCCAACTTTATTTAGGTGTGTAAGTTAACTGTTTCTTCGTATAATTGTTACAATGCATTTTCTAAGGAATTAATCGCTGAATGATATCCTAAGTGTTAATCACATATAATGAGGTTATATATAAAAAAACTTGTTGATTTTACAAGTGTGGTTGATTATTCTCATTGTGGTTGTGATTTTTGTGATATCTGTTGATTATTGTGGGATGTACCAACATTTAGACATCTTCACAAAATTTATATTTATTATTGTGGGATATACCGATATTTGGACATATTCACGGGATTGGTTGATATAAGGTTGGCAGGCACTAGATGTCTGGTATTTTTGGTACATGGGCAAGAGCTCATCCCCTGCAGGTCATGGCTAGTGGGTGACCATAAGATCCTTAGCATGTGTGTACAAGGTTTTGGTGAGTGTGACGGTTCCTTCAATGCACCGGGTTTATTTGTTGAATTGTTATATTTGGTTCCTTGAGTAAATCAGGGTTATGATTATTGTTATTATTATTCTTGAATTAGATCCTTGAGTGGCTCAGGCTGAATTTACAAATGATTGGGATATCTCCTTTTGTTATCTACTTACTTATGTATTTGAGACAAGGTATAACCTATTGTTGATAAGTCATGGTTTGTTGACTTGGTTAATGCTGGTTGTCATAGTCTTGGCTTGAGTTGTTGTCTATATTGACTTGTACTTGACTGAATTCTGTGGTGGTGTTTGAAAAGGCTAAGTATCACATAATTGAAGTAAATTTATATGGTAGGTGTTCATGGTTGTTCTTGTTTACTAAGTTATGGTTACTTGTTCACATTTATTATTTTGGGGTGGATGATGACCCTACTAGTACACTGTGGTTTTTGTATACTGATACTACACATGCTCTTTTTTTCATTGAGTGTAGAGCATTTTCCAGCGACTGTATCGAGACCTCAGCTTTAGAGTATATTGCATTCCCACTCAAGGGTGAGCTATATCTTTCGGGCAGCCATGAGTCCTCTACTTAGTTCTTGTCCATTTGTTTCGGATATAAATATTTTCTCTCTATTTTGGGTTGAACTTATTTATTGACAGTTGTAGTATTTTGGTACAATGACCTACAATTCATCTGGGTATTTTAGACTTCTCTATTTTTCGTATTTGGGTTTTATTTTTAGAATAATTTTGAATTATTGGTTTATTTAATGGAATGTCTAGTTCTCTTAAAATTTGGCTAAGTGTTGGTTTTGAGTAATTGGGTTGGATGGTTCTCCCACCGGAGGGTTAGTGTGGGTGCCACTCGCGACTGGTTTGGGTCGTGACAAAATTGGGATTAGAGTCCTAGATTCGTTGATCTTGTTGTACCAAAATGGATCCAGTAGAGTCTTGTGGAACGGTACAGAGACATATGTACTTTTCTTTGAGAGGCTATAGGACTTTAGAAAATTATTCACTTTCTTTCTTCTTTCATGCTACAACTTGATTCCAATTGGTATCTGGTGATTCAAATTCATATCTGACCCACTTCATTCTTTTGTCCGCAGATGGTGAACAATAGAGCAAACAGAGCCAGAGCAGCATCCCCCGCACCAGTAGTTATAGCTACAGAACTGGCTGTTCGAGGTAGAGGAAAGGGTAGGGGAAAAGGGTGAGGTAGGACAACACCAACTAGGGGTAGAGCTCGGGCAACAGCTAATCAGGCCCGTCAGTGATCTGAGACACCTCCCGTACCCCAGGATCAATGTGAGGAGGTTATGATGAGGATGTTATAGAACAAGAGAAGGTGGCACCAGCTGGGGGTGCAACTCTTCCCCCGATGTCTTCTGAGAAGCTAATTCAAACGCATTTATTTATCTTCCTGTTTTGTAACCAAGTAAGGTGATCTAGGTATATTCCGATCCTAGCCACAAATCAATTCTTATTTTACTAAAGAAGAGATCTTACTCCTTATATTCTTCGTTCTAACCCTCCGTTTTTGTGGTCAGTTCACTTCGGGCTCAAAGATTTATTTTAAAGGTCTCGAATCTTTAAAATAGTAAAAACAAGAATATAAGAACAACTATTTTGATAATCAAACAAATTAAATCAAGAATTGCTAAACGATAATTTTATTAGCTACCATAATCCTAGAACGAGAAGTTTAACTCCACATAGACATGGAGCAATTACAACAAATCATTCAAAGAAAAATGTAAAAATAAGTAAATAAAGGAGAATAAAAGATGTAACCAATATTCTCCGGCATCCACGGTGACTTGTTGCTCTCCCTAGGTCAAAAGTTTTGTAAAAACTATTTTTTTGAAATATTTATAGATGTAGTAAAAAGCCCCAAATAAAATTACCCAGTCAAAAATGGACCGAGGAAAATCAATTACAGACTTGTCTTGCCTCCATGCCGCGAGACTCAAGGCTGAGATTTGAACGTGCGCCGCTTTTAGGCTCTGGCAGTACGCTGCACGCCTCTTTCTCCTCAATTTCTCTATGGTGTCTTCAATGATTTACACATGCAGGTTTGTCTCTTTCTCCTTTCACAATTTCAATTCTTGCATATATAGATTATGTTATATTCATTTCAATCCATTAAGTTGTCTGCTTGATTTTCTTCTATAATCCTTTGCTTTTAATTTGTTTTGGCTCCAACTCTTTTCATCTTCATACCATTTTAATCCTACACATCAAAATATGATATTAGGTACAATTCATAAAATCAATGCTCTAAAAGGATAAATAAAAATACTAAACATGAGGGAAATAATGATTAAATATATATATTTGGCCTCACATCATCAGCCGACTGCCACTCTTGCCCTTAGGATGGGTGAGGACTTGGGGATTGAGATCTTTCTTCATCTGGTGTTAGGTCCACTTATGGCTGATACTGAAAGTGACATGCTGACTAAGTGTTTCAAAAATGAAACCTCTTACTTTTGTTAGTTTTGAGACTGAGGATGTGTTCAAGTTCATTGTTGATTGTTACAAAAGGCGACATGAAATAAGTATTGTGCAGTAGTATGGTTTTGAGTTTGTGACCTTCCAACTGCAAGGTGATGCAAAGCAGTGGTGGAGGACTTCATTTTGTTGGTTTCCAATTTAGCAGGGCTTTGAAAAGGTTCTAATAAAGCAATGTAAGAATAATGATCCCTCCTATGCAGTTCCACTAGTCTCTCAAAAGAATTTTAAGTCCTAACAGAGCTGATATTCTAAAATATGACTTTATTAGTCATTAATCAGATGTAAAAGAGGACCCCTTTTTACTACTTGTATTTATTTGAGAATGTTGCTATGTTGACTTTCTACCCTTCTTGTTCTTTCACTTGAGATGATTAGTTTTCTTTGGTGATAAATCACCACTTTTACTTATGTGCTCCACATTCACTTATAAACTTTCATCCTCCTCTGAATTCTATTTCTCTTTGATTTCCTGCTCTGATAAGGTATTGATCTTAGGAATCTCACTCCCATTCTCTCCTGTTCCCTCTTTAATTTTTTCTCCTTCTTCTTTCTCATTTGTTTTCTCTGGGGTTTTCCTTAATACTCCATCTTTTTCCATCTCATAAATGGTCAGGTCTTCTATTAGCTGACTTATTTTCTCTAGGGTTGCCTTCTCTAGAGTTTTCTCTAATTTCCCTGAGCTATTAGTATCTCCTTCTTTATAAGCATCATCTTTGACTAACCTTTGAGCATCACTTTGTTTGTTTTTGCTACTTGAGTCCTCTTAATGCTCAGAGTTCTTGTCATGCTATTTATGTTCAATCTCCTTATCTTCCTTCCTTTTGCCCTTATATCTCCTTGGTGGAATTATTGTTTTCATTTGGCTTGTCTTTGTCATCATTTGCTCTATTGTCTGCATTCTTCTTTTCTTCTAGTGCCTCAAACTTATTACTAATTTTACCTCTGTCTCCTTTGCTTGTGATAAGAATTTTTCCATTATTTCATACTTTAGATTGTGTAATAGAGATGTTCCATTAGAAATTTATGCAGATTCATGAGTTACTCTGATTCCCCTGACTACATTTTATCTTAGATGTGGCAGAACCTGTAAAGCTCAGATTCTTATTAATGAGATGCTCTCAAATAGAGCTATTAGTAAGTTATGAGACTGCATTAGGGCTTGATGAGATCCCAAAAGTGCATGTAAGTTTATTAAATTGAAAGAATGCTCCCCTGTTCATATGAATTGTGTGTTGAGACAAAGTATGATGTGCTCTTAGACCCCCCCCCCCTTTTGAAACCTTATTATATATGACACCTTTAAGGGGAGAAGATATGTCTCTGAATTCTTGGGTAGTGTTGTCACCCGAGGGATAGAATAATTTAGTGATTCATAAACCATAAGTAGTAGAATGATCCTTGAGATAGAAATATGCGTTTGAAAGTGTAGTGGCCTAAAAATGGCACCAATGGTAGAGTGAGGCATGTAGATAGAGTCATGTACCTATAAGGTAAGTAGTGGGCTGATAAGTCCCTTGATGTTGACTAAACAGTAATAAGTTTTGTGTAGATTTCATGGTGGAAGGTAGAGAAAGAGTTGTTAGTGCTGCGACCCAGCTATACACGCAAGTGTACGTGATCGTTCAAGTAATAAAATGGCTCCTTTAAAAGAGCCGGATATCAAACCCAAGGGACTTTTGTCAATAGAAATCCATTCTAGACGTCAAACAATAATTAAAAACTAGTGTTGAGAAAAGGGAGAGGGATTTGTTACTAAAAATTAAATGATTGCGGATTATGAACTCCTATCTTTGCTACCGCATCTTAGTTTTCGCAAATATGCTTGAAAAGTCAATAAAAAGTAAATTCCCAAGGTCAAGGCACTCCGAACGTCATCTCTTGAGCATAATTGTTACTAGTTTAAGCAATTTGAGTCGTTTATCTTGGTTATTGATCACGAGGTTGATGTTACAATTATATTCGCCTCCAAACTATAACCTTCTACTAGAAATTGGAAACCTAACTACGTCATTGAGCGGTGATAAGTTTAACCAATTCTAATGCATTTAAGCTATCTTCTCGTAATTGAACAAGCACGTCGGATTAGGTACCTCTCGGTCCTATCCACATATCAATCTCTTGGAATTCCTTCCGCGAGTAGAGATCACGCTCCTTATATTCCACGTTCTATCTCTTAGTATCTCTCTCGAGCTCACCTCAAGATAAGGAATTTATTTCAATGGCGATCAAGCATTAACATAGTAAAATTAAGAATATAAGAATAACCAATTTATGATAAACTTCAGCAAAAACCAATATAATCAACTCAGGAGATTCATGTTCATAGCCTCAACCCCAAGAATGAAGGATTTTAGCCACTCATAACGTCAATTAACAACATAAGTTGATAAAATACCATAAAAAGAAATAAAAACTGAAAAGGTGAAGAATGAAACCTAATTTCAATGCCCAAAATCGCCCAAAGTGGTCTAGTGAAGATGGAATTTTGATACAATAACCCAATATCCCTATTTATAGACAAAATCTCGAGGCTAAAATTTGCCAAAAAGCGGTCCGGCACGCCCTTGGGCGCGCCTGGCACTTAGGCAAATTTTACCTCTGAAAAGGTGCTCCCAGGCGGCCTGGCACGCCCTTGGGCGCCCCCCCTGCTGCCTTCATGGGTGGAATTTTTGCCAAAAGAGGCCTGGAGCGCCAAGTTTTTGATTTTTTCTTTCGTCGACTTCTCTGCGCGGATTTGGTTGGATTCTTCAAGTTCAACTCTTTGGCTTGCCTCTTATCTTCAATATCCTTCGCTCATAGCTCCTCCAAGCCTTGCTTTCCACGCCAAAAAGGTTCCAAATAGTCGCAAATTCCACCTACAAGGATCTAATCACATTTGTTAGCACAATATCACATATTCCATCAAAACCATACAAAATACATACGTATTGCTCTCAAAACTAAGGTAAACATGGGTTAAAGTTGACAATAAGGCATATAAATACGCCTTAGATCATGACCCCACACTTGAACCTTTGTTTGTCCTCGAACAATAGCCACACTCAAACTCGGGCGACTCAAGACAACCGACACACAATAGGTATTCTTGCATAGCTACACAAATACATTCATCAAATTATGCACTAACATGCTAGTGTCACCAAAAAGTGCATAGCAAATTGAAACAATCTATCCTCACAAAACAACTTTACTCGTTGCGAATTCATGCATGACACGTTACCAATAGATCACCACACTTTACTAAACATGCTCCCTCACCACAAGAAAACCACCAAATATTTCACACAAAGTAATTCTTAAATGGCTGCATGAATAAAAGTTCACTCACTCTCGAAAAGAATTCACATGCAACACAAGATGAACCATAAGCTTGCCCTTAGTATAGTACTCCACTAATGTCAAAATGTTACAGCTCAAGATCAAGTAGGACTTTAAGGGTTGTAATGTAGGCTAAGGGATGGGTAGGAACTATTTGGTCAAGAATAGTGACTATCTTCCCTAAGCGCTTTAATACACTACAAATTACATTAAGACCACCTTCAACCAACCTATTTTCCACCACTTTTATCTTCCCAACTCTCTTTTGTTTTGCCCATCTCTTTAAGCTAGCTTAAGCATATTAGGCAAGGAGTAACTGCTATCAACAAATGATTCACTTTTCTTTTTTTTTTTTTCATTACCATACTCCCTACCAACAACACATAAACTTTTTCACACACCCAAAGGCTATTTACTTGGGGCTTCAACTTCACTTTTCCTCCTTCAATTTTTTTTTACATTCCTTAACATCTTAATTTCTCAATTAAAGCACTTAGGAGTTTTGGATCAAATTCCGGTTAATTGAAAGAAAAGGATTAAGCTACATATGAGGCTACCAAAGAATAGGCTAAAGGCTCAACGGGGCTAACTAAGATCATGCAACAAGGGTAGATAAAGTAGGTATAAAACATGGCTATCAAAGAAATGCCTATATCATCTCCTAAACTCCACACCTTTTATTTCGCTTTGTAAACACACCGGGCAAGTTCTAGACATCAATATGCACATGGAATATCACAAAAACCTCACTCACACATGGCACATGTTTAGCTCCAGCAGGCTCACCATACAATTTATCCGAAGTCATGCACAAGTTCAATATTAAGCAACTTATCAAGTCGACTAAGTGAGCATTAGATGTCTCAACACTTGCTATTGTATATCCTAGATGTTTAACACGTATATGCACAATTGTATAGCAAGCAAGAACACCCAACAAGACATGACTAATTTTCTCTTAAGACGGTCGTCATCCATCCATCATAGAGCAAAGCCCTTAATCTTATGACAAAAAAAAAAGACTCAAAAGTAATAAAAAACAACAACAAAATAAAAAATTAAAATATTTTTGTGGTTTTTTACGGTTCAAAGGTCTATCCTTAGTAAAAGAACCAAAAACAAAGGCTAAGGAACCCAAAATAAAAACAACTAGACACATACAGAAACACACATATACATACATCAAAAGGTGTCCCATAACACCCCCACCCCACACTTAAAAGATTAGAACTGTCCCCAATGCTACAAAAATGAAACAAGGCAAGAGTAGGGTGTAAGGAGCTCCCTAGTCAGTCGAGGAAATCATCATCCTCTGGCCCGCGGACGGCTAGCGGTGTATCATCCGCCTCCACCTCGCCATCATCAGAATCAGACTGGCAGTCATTCTCATCTGTGGGGACATCATCATCCACAGGCTCAACAAAATCAGGCCCAATTCACAACTATGCCTTGGCATGCTCGTTAAGAGGATAATCCCTCTCAACCTGGCTCAGCTCTTCCGCCATTGAGGGCCTACCCCCAGTCTTGTACCGTAGTATCTCCAACCCATACATATGGGCTAAAATCTGGTCATCGCGAGCGTGGCGCTCTGCTAAGGTGAGAGTGGGGCCGAGTGCATCCGGTGCCCTGGTTTGGGTGACATCCATAGGTGTCTACACCATAGGAGGATGATAATCAAAAGCCTCCTCGGGTACTTCGAATGCTCACATCAATTTAGTCAATATACCGCCAAAAGCATACCCAGATCTCCTTGTAGATGAGCTCGGTGCATAGCCGACAGCACTACAGAACCTACATTAATTTCCACATCGGTCATGAGGGCATACACCAAATAGACACGGTCCCTAGTGACCTCCATCATGTGGCTACCCGGAATTAAGCAACAACACACAATCTTCAACTAAATTCGTTCCTCTTTATTGAAATGAGCATAGGGTAGACTCATGTGGTACCCTCTTTTGTGATGGAGAAGCCATCACACTGTCAAACATTGGTCGCAAAGAGTGTGTCTAATTTCAGCATAGGGAGGCCTAACATTCAGCCAGATTAGGTTGTGGGTACTAGCCCAAGTATTTACTCCCAATAATCCATTAAGGCCCAAGGAATCAAGTATAACATCTTCCCCTCATACAACCACCGAACTGGTAGGTGCATCTGGGTTCTAATTAGCATACAATTCCCTCACCAGATGAAGGTTACAATTCGTAGGTTTTTCGAATATGAAACCCATACCCACTTGTACAATACGAAACAATATCTTAGGGTAAGTCCGAGCTAGACTGGCCCTATCAATACATTCATCCGCAAAGTATTTAGCTTCGGGGTGGCTTTTGTACCAACTCTTGCCGGTACTAGAGACGTCATTTATCCCATATTTTCATTTCTGTCCTTTCGGGACTGGTGGGGCCGCAGGGACCTTATTTCCTGACCGTCGACGCTTGTGAGAACTAGAAGCAGCCACATTAGATTTTGACATTGTACCTGTAACAAAGTTCCACAAGCATGTCAATTTCCCACATAAAGATATGTGCGTTTGCTTTAAGGGCCACCCCACACTTAGTTGCTTAGCACCAAGTCAAAATATATGGGTGTAGGGTACTCAGACTTTCCCTCATCACTTAATGCCCAATTACCAAGTCCAAACCATAGACAAATTTAACATTCCCAACACAAGTGCAACAATCCCATAATTATCATTAGAATGACTAACTTGTTTTACTCAAGAATTCAAACAAGATTCACACATATTCAAGAACATATGAGTTGTATCAAGTGATTTCAACCACCAATTGTCTCAATTATCACCAATAAAGCGAAACCCACTTTCAATTATTTCATCTAAGAACAAGATTAATAAGAACAATTGCACATGTACTTCAAGTTCACCTTCAGGACACCCCATAAATTTCAATAATAGCATAAGAAGTAAGTCAAACTACAAAGAACATACAAGGCATCACAAATTCGAATTCCAAGAATCCCCACAATTTCACATGCTCATAGCATTCTAGAGAGAGAAAGCTTAAAGAAACATACCTTGATAGCTTTATGGAGTCTTGTAAACACAACCCAAAGATGAGAAGGTGAGAATTTGAGCTATGTGTGGGCAAGGGGAGAGAAAAGTAAGATTTTTTTATTTTTATTTTGAGAAGAGAAAATCGGTTCTTGGTCGTTGACTTGGAGAAGGTTTGTGAGAAATAAAGAAAATTGGGGATTTAAAAGAGAGGGGTGGGTCGGGTAGACTAGGCCTTCTTTTGTAAAAAAATTTTGCTCAAAAGACTTAAGGGGTAGCTGCCTGGCACTCCCTGTGCCGCGCTACCCCACTGCCAGTCTCGAAAAAAATTTGGGCGCAGGCGACCTGACACGCCCTGTGCTGCGCCTGCCTACTGCAAGTCACAAAAAAAATTTGGGCGCAGGCGGCCTGGCACGCCCCTTAGAGCGCTTGCCTACTGCCTAGGCAGAAAATTTTTTGGGCAAGTGCAGCCTGGCACGCCAGGTACCGCGCCCCATACTTAACATCATACCTGAGCGATTTTCCACATTTCTCACATAATTTTGGGGCTTTTACAAGTCCCAAGACGCAAAACTTTGCTCAAAACAATGTCCTACCTGCCCGGCACCTTCAAATGATCATCTATCCACCAATTTTACCTTTTTCTCATGGATTTTCATGGCAAAATGCTCCGTGTGTCTCTGCATAAATACAAAATCCTAGAACTAAGCTAGAAAAGAAATTTTTTAAAAGTGATGGGTTGCCTCCCATCAATCGCCTTAGTTTTGGTCGTGACACGACTCTTCTTTTTGTATTTTTACTTTATAAATCCTAACTATTACAACACATTCATGGGTTGCCTCCCATGTAGTGCCTGGTTTAATGTCGCAGCTCGACCACACTCAGCTCAATTATTATCAAGGTGAAGCATTTCCTCCTTCTGCTTCTCTTCTTCACCAAAATAGTTCTTCAATCTCTGGCCATTTACCATAAATATCATACCATCCTCTTTATTCAAGATTTCCACCTCACCATGAGGAGTCGTGCGACTGACCTCATAAGGCCCACTCTACTTAGATCTTAGCTTGCCCGAAAACAACCTAAGTCTCGAGTTAAACAATATTACCAACTGGCCTGGCTCAAAAGTACGGTGGAGAATATGCTTGTCGTGCCATCGCTTCGTTCTCTCCTTGTAGATCTTCACACTTTCATATGCATGGAAACAAAACTCTGCCAACTCCTGGAGTTGTAACAACCTCCTGTTACCAGCCAACCCCGAATCTAGATTCAACTTCTTTACCGCCCAATATGCTCGGTGCTCAAGCTTAACCGGGAGGTGACATGCTTTTCCAAAGACAAGATGATAGGGAGAAGTCCCTATAGGAGTCTTATACGCAGTTCGATAAGCCCAAAGAGCATCATCTAGCTTGAGTGACCAATCTTTCCTCTGAGTATTCACCATTTTTTGCAAGATTTGCTTTATCTCGCGATTAGACACTTCCACTTGGCAACTTGTTTGAGGATGGTACGCTGTTGAGACCTTGTGTCTAACACCATATTTTGCCAATACACTCTTCACCCAATAATTTATAAAGTGTGAACCTCCATCGCTAATAATAGCTCTTGGAGTTTCGAATCTCGTGAAGATATGTTTCTGAAGGAACTTTACCACAACCTTGGAATCATTCGTAGGAAGAGCAACAACCTCTACCCACTTAGACACATAATCCACTGCTACAAGTGTGTATTGATTTCCATTCGACTTCGGGAAAGGGCCCATAAAATCTATCCCCCATACATCAAAGATTTCAACTTCTAGGATATTAGTTAAGGGCATCTCATGTCACTTTGCAATCGTCCCCATACGTTGGCATTGGTCACAACTCTTCACAAACACATGAGCAACTTTAAATATAGAAGGCCAGAAGAAACCTGATTGCAGAATTTTTCGGGCTGTGCGTTCACCACCATGATGACCAGCATAAGGTGATGCGTGGCATCTCTCCAACACCTATTTCACCTCCGCATCTGAAATACATCTTCTTACTACTTGATCAGGCCCTTGCTTGAATAAATAAGGCTCGTCCCAAATATATGAATGTGCCTCATATGACAACTTCTTCTTTTTTTGAGGACTCGAATCAGGAGGAAATAGCCCACTTACCAATAGATTAACAATGTATGCATACCATGGAAACTCATCAACCCCCAAAATGAACAATTGCTCATCTAGAAATTCCTTACAAATACGCCCATCATCAACTACATGTTTCAAGCTTTCAAGTCTAGAAAGATGGTTAGCAATCTGATTTTCTGACCCCTTCCTATCTTTAATCTCCAAATCAAACTCTTGTAACAATAAGATCCATCTAATCAACCATGGCTTCACATCTTTTTTATTGAACAGATATCGTATTACAGCATGGTCCGTGTATACAATGATGCTAGTACCCACCAAATATGATCTAAATTTATCAAATGCGTACACCAAAGCTAACATCTCCTTTTCAGTGACCGTATAATTCACTTGGGCTGCATCAAGGGTCTTGCTCGCATAATAAATAAAGTGAAATATCTTATTCTTCCGCTGCCCAAGAACTGCACCCACTGCAACATCACTTGCGCCACACATGAGCTCAAATGGTAAAGCCCAATCAGGAGCAATAAGGATAGGTGCCTCCACCAACTTCTTCTTTAATACCTCAAATGCCTTCACACATGACTCACAAATAAAAACTTAACATCTTTTTCTACGAGTGTGCACATGGGGCGTGCAATCTTGGAAAAATCTTTAATGAATCGTCTGTAAAACCCAGCATGCCCCAAGAAACTACGCACCCCTTTCACTAACACAGGTGGAGGTAATTTCTTGATAACTTAAATCTTTGCTCTATCAAATTCGATCCCCTACTTTGACACTTTATGTCCAAGAACTATACCTTCCGTCACAAGGAAATGGCACTTTTCCCAATTGAGAACAAGATTACTTTCTTTACACCGAGCAAGGACTCTATTAAGGTTTTGCAAACATACCTCGAAAGAGTTACCAAAGACTGAAATCATCCATAAAAATCTCTACGAACTCCTCCACCATGTCATACAAAATAGCCATCATGCAACGCTGAAAAGTGGCCGGTGCGTTACACAATCCAAAGGGCATACGGTTGAAAGCGTAAGTGCCGTAAGGGCATGTGAATGTAGTCTTCTCTTAATCTTGAGGATCTATAGAAATTTGATTATACCCGGAATACCCATCAAGAAAGCAATAATACTCCTGCCCGTCCAAAACATCTGATAATAAAGGGATTGGATAATGGTCCTTCCTCGTAGCATCATTTAGTTTTCGGTAATCCATGCAAATACGCCACCCAGTCACAGTTCTTGTAGGAATCAACTTATTATAATCATTCATGAGCACCGTTATACCACCTTTTTTTGGAACACACTGTACTGGACTAACCTACGTACTACCAAAAACAGGGTAAACAATGCCCGAATCCAACCACTTAATTACCTCTTTCCTTACTACTTCTTTCATCACCGGATTCAAGCATCGTTGGTGTTGTACACTCGACTTATGCCCTTCTTCTATGTAAATTTTATGCATGCATAAACCCGTATTAATACCATAGATGCCAGACATCTGCCAACCAATAGCCTTCTTTCTTTGTTTGAGTATCAACAATGCCGCATCAACTTGTTCCTTTGACAAATTTGCTGCAAGAATAATAGGAAGGGTCTCATTGTCACCTAAGAAAGCATATTGAAGATGAGATGGAATTTCTTTCAATTCAAGCTTTGGTGCCTCCTTAATTGATGGCTTGGTTGGAGGACCGAGTGGACAATTTAAAGGTTCCCATCCACCCTCTTTGGCATAGATACCCATAAGATCAAGAACCTGAACCATTTTACTAGCTTCCACACACCAAAAATATCTTACCCCATCAAAACTTTTTCCAAAGGATATGTAGACAAAGTGTGGATATTTTCAGCCGCCATATCTATAGCTGTAATAGCTGACAAGTTCTCATAAATTTTTGGTAGCTTCAAAGCCCTATAAACATCAAAAACCTCAACTTTATCATGAGCTCACATAGTCATTTTCCCTGCTGCTACATCAATGATCGCACCTCCTGTGGCCAGAAATGGACACCCCAAAATAAATAGTACTTCCAAGTCAGGCTCAAAATTCAGCACCACAAAATCAACCGAAAAAATCAACGAACCCACTTGAACTAGAACATCCTCAACAATACCATTATGTCTAGTCACGGATCGGTCTGCAAGCTGTAAAATAATAGTAGTAGGTTTACGAAGACCCAAACCCAACTCCTTGAAAACCGAAGTGGGCCTCAGATTTATACTAGCCCCCAAATCACACAACCCACGAGCACAGACACGATTGCCCAGAGTAATTTTTACAGTGAAGCTTCCAGGATCCTTCAGCTTGGTGGGTAAACAATTTTGAATGCGAGAGCTACACTCCCCAGTCAGTGCAACTGTGTCATACTCAGTCAATCTACTCTTGTTTGCCACAATATCTTTCACAAACTTAACATACTTTCGAATACCCTGCAAGATATCCACAAGAGGCAAATTAATGTGTACTTGTTTAAGTAGTTCAATGAACTTACCAAAGCATTCGTCTTCCTTCTTGTTCTTGAACTTTTGAGGAAAAGGAGGAGGCAACTTTACACTATGTATCACTTTATCATCTTTGGAGCTTTTGGCAGACTCAACTTGTTCGTCTTCAACCACCACTACTGTCGGCTCCAATTCTTTTTCTGGTGGAGCTATATCCTCTAACTGCTGACCACTACGAGTAACAATAGCATTCACCTGCTTTGGTTTTGGCTCGGTATCACCTGGAAGACCTCCTTGAGGCCTTGTATTCTGTGCATTTGCCAACTGACCAATTTGCTTCTCCAAATTTTGAGTAGCCAACTGATTGTTTCTCACATCTGCTGCTAGCTTAGCTTGCTCTGCCATAATCTTATTTAACATATCTTCCACGCTCATATCCCCAGGCTGAGCACACACTTGATTTCCTTGACCCTGCTGTTGGTTGTATTGTGGTGCATATCCTTGAGGTCTATATTGATTCTGATTACCTCCCCAAGATAATTTTGGGTGATTTTTCCACCCAGCATTATAATTATTTCCATAATTCTACGCTCCAACTCCTCTTTGGGCATTACCCATAAAATTTACGAAATCTGAATTTGCACTGCACAACTCGCTGGTATGGTCCCCATTTCCACATACACTACACATCACAGAAACCTGTTGCTATACTGCATTTATGGGAGCTTGTTGCTGTCCCAAATTCAAACTGCTGAAGTGATTTTTCATCATGTTTTGCATAGCTGAAATTTGGGCAGATAATGCCTTGACTGCATCCACATCTAGTTTCCCAGCAACCTTTTTTGTAGAATTCCTAGAATTATCACCATGCCAGTCTGGATTTCCCTGCGAAATATGATTCAACAGAGCATATAATTCATTATAAGTCTTCTCTAAAGCTTGTCCACCTGCAGCTAAATCAAGTAGAATTTTAGTGTTGGGGTCGAGAGCCTCAATAAAAGTATGCACCAACACTTCATTAGCTTGGTGGTGATGAGGATAATCCCTCAACATGGATTTGAATCGGTTCCAAGCTTGGTATAAATTCTCATCATCTCTCTGTATGAAACTCAATATCTCACTCCTCATCTTTGCTATCTTTCCAGACGAAAAGAACCTTATCAAGAATTTCTGAGCAAGATCATCCCAAGTAGTGATAGAATTAGCCAGCTCTGTATCTAACCACCTCCTTTCTTCCCCCAATAGAGATAAGGGGAACAAAGAAAGTCTCACATAATCCAAAGACACACCCGTAGGAATATATGTGTCACTGATCTCCAAAAAATTATGGATATGCCTCTGCGGGTCCTCATAAGCAAGACCTGTAAACTGTCCACTTGAGTGCAAGAGTTGTACCATATTTTGTTTAAGCTCAAATCTACCTCCAGCTGCCGATTTTAGAATACTGGAGGTCACATTAGTAGCGAGTGGGATTGCCACGACGTGAACTATTCTAGCTGCCATCACCACCGGCTCATGTCTCTCCGCAACTGGTTCTTCAATTCTTACTGGATTACCCCGTATGCCTTCGCCAGCCAGTTCAACTTGCGGGATTGGGTAATCTGCAGCCTATCTCCTCAATCTATGGAAGTATCTTTCATGTTCAGACTGCGGAGTTACCAAATCTTTGTTCCTTGCCAGTGTTCAGATGAAGTAAGCCTGCAAAATAGAACATCTAAGATCAAGTTGTCAACACTTAGCTTAAAATTAAAGTAAATATGTCAATAATAGAAATCTATCTATTTGAAAGTCCCCGGCAATGGCGCCAAAAACTTGTTGCGACTCAGCTATATACGCAAGTGTACGTGATCGTTCAAGTAATAAAGTGGCTCCTTTAAAAGAGCCGGATATCTAACCCATGGGACTTTCGTCAACAGAAATCCATTCTAGACATCAAACAATAATTAAAAACTAGTGTTGAGAAAAGGGAGAGGGATTTTTTACTAAAAATTAAATGATTGCGGACTATGAACTCCTATCTTCGCTACCGTAACCTTAGTTTTTGGAAATATGCTTGAAAAGTCAATAAAAAGTAAATTCCCATGGTCAAGGCACTCCGAACGTCATCTCTTGAGTATAATTGTTACTTCTTTAAGCAATTTGAGTCGTTTATCTTGGTTATTGATCACGAGGTTAATGTTACAATTATATTCGTCTCCAAACTATAACCTTCTACTAGAAATTGGAAACCTAACTACGTCATTGAGCGGTGATAAGTTTAACCAATTCTAATGCATTTAAGCTATCTTCTCGTAATTGAACAAGCGCGGCGGATTAGGTACCTCTCAGTCCTATCCACATATCAATCTCTTGGAATTCCTTCCGCAAGTAGAGATCACACTCCTTATATTCCACGTTACATCTCTTTGTTTCTCTCTCGAGCTCACCTCAAGACAAGGAATTTATTTCAATGGTGATCAAACATTAAAATAGTAAAATTAAGAATATAAGAATAACCAATTTATGATAAACTTCAGTAAAAACCAATATTATCAACTCAAGAGATTTATGTTCATAACCTCAACCCCAAGAATGAGGGATTTTAGCCACTCATAACGTCAATTAACAACATAAGTTGATAAAACACCATAAAAAGAAATAAAAATTGAAAAGATGAAGAATGAAACCTAATTTCAATGCCCAAAATTGCCCAAAGTGGTCTAGTGAAGATGGAATTTTGATACAATAAACCAAAAGCCCTATTTATTGACAAAATCTCGAGGCAAAAATTTGCCAAAAAGCGGCCCGACACGCCCTTGGGCGCGCCTGACACTTAGGAAAATTTTGCCTCTGAAAAGGTGCTCCCAGGCGGCCTGGCACGCCCCTGGGCGCGCCCCCCTGCTGCCTCCATATTTTTGCCAAAAGTGGCCTCGCATGCCCCTTGGCGCGCCAGACCCTTAATTTCTGATTTTTTCTTTCGTCGACTTCTCTTCGCATATTTGGTTGGATTCTTCAAGTTCAACTCTTTGGCTTGCCTCTTATCTTCAATATACTTCGCTCGTAGCTCCTCCAAGCCTCGCTTTCCACTCCAAAAATGCTCCAAATAGTCGCAAATTCCATCTACAAGGGTCTAATTATAACACCCCGTACCTTCCTAACCCTATGTGACGATGTTGAACAATGGTTACTTAGGTGTCGAGATGCCATGAGTATGTATTTTGTAATGTTAGTGATGAGAAAAATTAAAATTTGGCCTCGTACATGTGATTAGACCTTCATAGGAGGTGTTTTGTGATTTTCGTGGAGCATTTTTGGGGTTCAAAATGAGGCTAAGAGGACCTCCAAACAAAGGATATTAAGGGTAAGAATTAAGTTAAAGAATAGGACTTGAAATATCTAACCAAATCCGCGAAGGAAAGACGAAAAATGAAATTTTCAAAAAAACTAAGGGTGGGGCGTGCCAGAGGGCGTACCAGGCCGCTATGGGCTAAAAATTTTTGCCCAAAGGCAGAAAGCTGGCGAGCCTAAGGGCGTGCTAGGTTGGTTTTGGCCACTTTTCAAAAATTGGAAATTTTCTAAGTCCCAAAGGTGCCCGGGGGCGTACCGGGATGATTTCTGCCATGTTTCTTATACAACCATGATCATGTACATGGAATGAGTGAAGTATTATATTGGTATGATAAAATTACTCGTGAACGAATTTGGCATCAAAATGACAGTTTTACCCTTGTAGTCAAAATAAGTCATACGTGGCTAGAATTGCTTGTTTTTGGAATTGAGGCTACGAGTATGAATTGCGTGAGTGGGAATATATTTGTAATGCGTATGAAATGATTTAAACAAGAGAAATTATTGATTTTATTGGGTTAAGTGAATTGGGCTCAATAAAAGGCCCAAAATGAGAAGAAGACATGGGCCAAAATAGGTCAAATGACCCATTCTTCCCTTGACCTTCTAGATAGAACATTAAATGTTATAAGAGTGGATAAGGATAGACTTGAGGACTTATATAAAGGTCCAAAATCTGATTTTTTATTCACTTGGAAATCTCATGCCTTTTTGATATTTTGTTCATTATTTTTCTCTCAAAACCCTACGAACCCTAAGGCACTTCTTGGAGCAAGATCATCATATTTCAAGCTTGGGTAAGTTATTATTCTTATGGTTTAACATATTATATGTATGAGATATTATGTAACACATGTTGGTTATGCTTGGAAGTGTTGAACATGGCACTTTGTGTTTTTTTGTAAAAGATGTGTTATCCATGGGATTTAAACTTGAAATATGACTTGTGGTTTTGATGAAAGTGCATGGTATGGAGGAAATATCAACATGTATGTTATGATTGTGGTCTTAAACTTGTTATTTTTCTATAAGTGTAAATTATGGGATTTTGGCTGATTTGTTGTTGTGAGGTGTATTGAAGGGAATTGATGGAATAATTGTGATGTTGTGGTGATGGAGAGTGGAAAGTATGAACTTTGTGTGGCATGCTATTGGTTATCATGTATTGGTCAGTTTATGGAATATTGTGGGATTAATCGTATGATGAATTCATAAATGGTATTGTTGGTGTGATAGTTTCACACATGGTATTGTCAAGAGGGAAATGACATGTTCAAGCCAAACATGTAACTCATTGTTGTTATGTGCCATTGTACGGTAGTTGGTGGTTAATGTTGGTTCCGTTATGTATTTGTGTTGTAGAGTGAAACATAAGGATGGAGCGGGACTATTGTATGCACACTTAAGATTGTAGAATTGTATTGAGAATACAAGGTATGTAAGGTTCCTTTTTCCGTATCCTTCTGCAACATATTGTTCGCATTGACATTGGACTTGTTTCAGTTCTGAGAAGCTTGAAGTATATCAATTCAAGTTGACGTATATTGTTATTCATATGTATCCTATTCTTAGATGAATGATGATTCACTTATATCTTATTCTTCGATCGAAGTTCCAAAGATGGCATACCGTTGTAATTTCTAAATGAACTATCCCAAAAGAGTAATAATGTAAGAGAATCTATATATTCTTGAAACGCATTTATCCAATCATGTCATGTTCCAAAGTCCTATAATATGATGATTATGTTTGTACCAATCTCTCACAAGTATAAAGGTATCAATCTCATAAGATATCATAAGAGTGGTGAAGGAAGTAGTGTGCAATCAAATATACCAATCCCTCTTTTTTTGTTGAGTGCAAATGTGTGGGAAAATCATAGATGTGGGGTGAACATGATTCCAAAGTTCCAACAATATTATAACTCTAAAGTTTCTAGAATGTCATGCTCCAAGTTTAATAATGTTATGACTATCATTATATCAATCTCTTGAAAGTAAAGAAATGAGGTAAGACGTATATGTGTGTTTCCAATACTATCATGATCCTCAATTTATCACTCTCACACAAATAAAAGTATTAATCTCTCCCAAGTACGAAGTGAAGAAAAGTGTGTAAATATGATTAACCCATCAAATAGTGGATGTAGTTAACCCACTGAAGAGTGGATGTAGTTAACCTACCAAAGAGTGGATGTAGTTAAGTCATTAACCCACCAAAGAGTGGATGTAGTCATTAACCCACCAAAGAGTGGATGTAGTCATTAACCCACCAAAGAGTGGATGTAGTCATTAACCCACCAAAGAGTGGATGTAGTTATTAACCCACCAAGGAGTGGATGTAGTTATTAAAAGAATCTGTCGTATATAAAGAATCTATTAGAGGCAAGTCTCTTGAGTGACGGAAAATTCTCTTGAAAGAAAGTAATTATGGAATATTTTATAAAAGATAAGAAGATGAGTGAATGATCCAAAGTAACAAATAACAGAAGCAAGGTACATATTTCCACACATATAAAATGATGGTTTATCCACATTGACTATTCTCTGATATTTAATTCCCATTGACTATTTCTCTTATATGGACTCCATTGTTGTTGTCATTATGTATGATGAATTTCTTATGAGCCTTACATACTCAGTACATTATTCGTACTGACCCCTCTTGGGGGCTTTACTTTAAATGTTGTAGGTGCGGGAATTAGTAGACCTCCTCTGTAGACTGGGGATCATTTGTAGATATTTGGTGAGCTCCAGTTGGTTCGGAGCCTCCTGAGTCATAGCTGTATATTTGTTTTGATGTTGTAAATGTTGTATAAAGCGGGGACTTGTCCCGACTGTAAGTTGGTCTTGTTGATACATCTGGTAGAGGCTTTTATAGACATATGTGGGTATATAGATGTAAGAGACGAATGTCCGTTTTGATTTGATGGCCCCAACGACCAAGTTTCCTAAATATATATATAGCATATGTTTCCATGTTCATGTCTTCCGCATAGTTGCATAAGGTATACTATGATTCATACAAGGATAGGCATACGAAGTTGTATGAGCAAAGATTGGTTCTCTCGGGCCATATCGGCTTTGGGTGCCAGTCCAGCCCGAATGGGTTTTCAGGTCGTGACAAAAGTGGTATCAGAGCAGGTCGTTCTCAGGGTGTCTACAAAGCCGTGTCTTAGTAGAGTCTTACTTACCGATGTGTTGTGCACCATATTTATAAGTAGGAGGCTACGGGAAATTTAGGATGTTGTTTCTCTTCTTCACTTCTAGATCGTGCAATAGAGCCAGTGTTGTAAGTTGAATTGTATCTGACCATGGTAATTATTATTTTTGGTATCGTAGAATGCCAATCACAAGAAGAGGTAGAGGAAAAGGTAAGCAGGTAGATATGTCTGCCGGTGAGGGAATGAGTAAATCACCACCTGAACAAGCTAGTCAAGGTGGGGCTGACACTGAAATTGCATCACGATCTTCTCCTACTCTTCCATTCCTTTAAGAGCTAAGAGGTAAAGAAGTACCGACAAAACCTTTTGTAAATGCGACTGATCAGCATATAAGAAATACGGTGCACTTGTTGACTCAGATAGTCATTGCACAAAATCAAGGCCAAGTTGGTCCGGTCCTTACACAAAAGAGGGGTAGTCAAATGCAAAGGGGAATGGCACAAGTAATTGAAAGAGAGCCGTCTAAGAGGGCTAGATTTAGGGGACAACCCATGGCATCTCGAGGAGGATTTGGGCCTCAGATTTTTAATAGACCGCCCAGACCATTATGTTCTCATTCTATAGTAAATGTTCTACCTCGATCCCAAGGGGTTAGAGGCAACCAGTTTGGGCAAAGAACTGAGATGCAGGAGTCACGAACAATGGGGTATCAAGCACAAGGGAGTATGAGCCAATCAAAATCTCCCCGAAAGCCATGTTAGCGCTGCAGAAGGTATCATTTGGGTGAATATCGGTTGGGGACAAATCTTTGCTTTTGGTGTGGGACAGCGGGGAATAAAATGAAAGAGTGTCCACAGAAAGGCATGAGTAGTACGGTACGACCTACGGGATTAGCCATAGCATCCTCCTCGTTAGATGTAAAGCCTACGGGATATGGCAGAGGTTCTAAAGGAGCAACTAGCTCTAGCGGAGCTCCACATTGCACCAATGCTCCAGTAGACCAACAAAATTCAGAAGAAGCTCCTGATATAGTGACAGGTATATTATCCATCTTTTCATATCAAGTATATGCATTAATTTCTTCGAGGTTTGCCCTATTATATGTTACTTCATGGATTGTTGACCAATTTGAAAGAGCACCAAAATTACTAGTTACGCCATTGGAGTCGAATATATGGTAATTAAAAGACTATACCACAAGTGTATAGTAACTGTTTTGGTTGATATTATTAAGCTGGAAATGGTGGATCCTAATGATTATAATGAGTATGGATTGGTTGGTTTTTATGCCACGGTAAAGTGCCAAGTTAAGGGGTTACAATTTTTTGTCCACAAAAGAATGTCTTGAATGAAAGGGTACGTATGTCACATAGTCAGAGTGAAGGATACTAGTCTATCCCCGTAGGGTGTAACAGTGTAAAGAAGTACCGACAAAAGACGATACGTCGAGAATGTGCATTAATTAAAGGCAACGGAATAAAGTATCAGGTAGCTTTTATGTATCGGGTATATATGTGAGCTAAAGAATTGCATTATGATAAGAGCACATCATTCACGATATCCTATTTAGTAGGGAGTAATCAATATGTACCATGAATTGGAAGCGACCTATTGATAAGATTACATGGAAAGAATATTGCGAAATTTATGCTTCAGCAATTGAAGTAATAACAAGTAAAGGTAAAGTGCTTGGAATCTAAAGGTTATAGGCTATGTAGAGATTCTTTTTTGTTGAAAACCGATGTGATGCCATAGGGGTAATAATTGATAGACTTATTAAGTTAACACAATTGTGAAAAGGGAACCCAAGGGAATGTAAGTATGGCTTTTCGTCTTCAGACAGATGGACAAGCAAACCGTACTATTTAAACATGGAAAGTTAGTCCTATATAGCGTACCTTATAAGGTTAATCGAAGATATGGTCAAGTCGTATATGACTTTGAGGTATACCAAGAATTCTCCACAGTTCATTCAGTAGTTCATTTGCGATGCTTTGAGAGTGTATGGGAGATCTATCTCGAATTTCTTCCAATATAGATGTATAAGTAATAAAGAAATAGCTTCTGTAAAGGCACTATGGGAGATATTAGCACGTAGAAGGAGTCACAAGGGAGACCAAAAGAAAAAAAAAGTTTGTGATTATAGATGATTAAGTACTCTTAAAAACGTTACTCATGGAATGTATAATGGAATTCAGAAAGAAGGGAAAATTGACCCTATACAACATGCCATGTGAAATTTTTGAAAGTGTATAAGAATTTCCTTTCATGTTGTTCCCATTGGAAATATATAAAGTTCGGGGGATCTCACTAGGAAAAGATATCTATGGCTATTCTAAACCGTCAAGTGTGAAGGTTACTAAATAAAGACGTACTTTTTGTAAAAGTTCTTTGGAGAGATAAACAAGTCGAGAAGATCGCATGGGAAGTTGGAAAAAAAATGATGATGAAATCGACGTACCCATATTTGTTTCAAATGGAAGAAAAGGTTCAAAATGTGGAAGTGGACCAATACTGAGTAAGTATCTATGAGCTTAAAGTGTATATGTATGTATAGGCTAATATAGAGATGCATTTGTTGTAATTGAAGCGACATCGTTAACATTCGAGGATGAATATTTCTATAGAGGGGGAGAATGTAACACCTCGTACCTTCCTAAACCTATGTGACGACGTTGAACAATGATTACTTAGGTGTTGAGATTCCATGAGTATGTAATTTGTAATGTTAGTGATGAGAAAAATTGAAATTTGGCCTCGTACATGTGATTAGCCCTTCGTAGGAGGTATTTTGTGATCTTCGTGGAGCATTTGTGGGGTTCAAAATGAGGCTAAGAGTACCTTCAAACAAAGGATATTAAGGGTAAGAAGTAAGTTAAAGAATAGGACTTGAAGTATCTAACCAAATCCGCGAAGAAAAGTCGAAAAATAAAATTTTCAGAAAAACTAAGGGTGGGGCACGCCAGAGGGCATGCCAGGCCGCTCTGGGCTAAAATTTTTTGCCCATAGGCAGCAAGCTGGCTCATCCAAGGGTTTGCCAGGCTGGTTTTGGCCACTTTTCAAAAATTGGAAATTTTCTAAGTCCCAAGGGTGCCCGGGGGCGTACCGGGCTGATTTTTGCCATGTTTCTTCTAAAACCATGATCATATACATGGAATGAGTGAAGTATTATATTGGTATGATAAAATTACTCGTGAACGAATTTGCATCAAAATGACGGTTTTACCCTTGTAGTCAAAATAAGTCATACGTGGCTAGAATTGCTTGTTTTGGAATTGAGGCTATGAGTATGAATTGCGTGAGTGGGAATATCATCGTAACACTTATGAAATAATTTAAACATGAGAAATTATTTATTTTATTGGGTTAAGTGAATTGGGCTCAATAAAAGGCCCAAAATGAGAAGAAGACATGGGCCAAAATGGGTCAAATGACCCATTCTTCCCTTGACCTTCTAGATACAACATTAAATGTTATAAGAGTGTCTAAGTATGGAATTTAGGGATTATATAAAGGGCCAAAATCTGATTTTTTTATTCACTTGGAAATCTCATGCCTTTTTGATATTTTGTTCATTATTTTTCTCTCAAAACCCTAAGAACCCTAAGGCACTTCTTGGAGCAAGATCATCATATTTCAAGCTTGGGTAAGTGATTATTCTTATGTTTTAACATATTATATGTATGAGAGATTATGTAACACATGTTGGTTATGCTTGGAAGTGTTGAACATGGCACTTTGTGTTTTTTTGTAAAAGATGTGTTATCCATGGGATTTAAACTTGAAATATGACTTGTGGTTTTGATGAAAGTGCATGGTATGGAGGAAATATCAACATGTATGTTGTGATTATGGTGTTAAACTTTTTATTTTTCTATAAGTGTAAATTATGGGATTTTGGCCAATTTGTTGTTGTGAGGTGTATTAAAGTGAATTGATGGAATAATTGTGATGTTGTGGTGATGGAGAGTGGAATTTCTACTATTATAAAGTGTTATAGCTTACCTCTTTGGTTGTAATGTCTTTTCATTCTTTGATTTTGAGTATCCATCCTTATGAGGGCTATTTCTCTGTGTTCCTCTAGTAGATCTAGCATATGTTATATTGCTTCATTATTATCTCTATCATCATCCATAGCAACTTGAAGTCTAGGTTATCTAATCTCTACTGGTATCAAGGGTTTTTCACCATACATTATCTAGTAGAAGGTCTCACCAGTACTTGACTTTATGGTGGTTCTATGTTCCTAGAGTACCCCTGCAGATTCTTCAGCCCAATTTCCTTTTGCACGCTTTAGGCTTTTCTTGAGACTGAGTAGCACAATCTTATTAGTGTATTATTCTAGTCCTTTTGCATTCAAATGGTATGAGAACCCTTACTAGAATGTCATATACCAAGGGTTGAGTAAAAGGCTTCAATTTCATCAAATACTGTGAACTTGCATAATTATGAAACAATAAAATCAGGCTTACATACAAAGGAATGATTAAAGAGTTGTGGGTTATGGAAACCCTAACTAAAAAAAAAAAAAAAAGACAACATTTCATGGTGTGAAGATGAAATAATAGTTCAAATCACCGGTGTGGTGCCTATTCCAGTCCCCTTGGGTTGCAAGGGCTTCCTTTAGAGTTTTGTTGAATTCTGAGATGTACATATAGTTTCCTAACTTCTTTTCGATCCAAAACTAGATTCTGACTCTTACGACCCAGCCTCTACTTGTATAACCTCAACTTTAACTATATTTTTTCTTTTGTGACTGTTGCAAACAACAAGATTACAAAGCTTTATGAAGAATGAAAGAGTATAGCCGATAGGTTCAAGTGATGTTGCGTAATTCTTTCTTCATCATCTTCTTCCTTAAATACTTCTTGATGAATGCTGTCTTCGTTCTATAAAAGGAAAGCCCAAGGGATTTTCTCTGAATCAAAGATTTGTGTAGGTTGTTTGATTGAGTAATTATATCTGTTAGTGTCCATATCAGATATGTCCACTAGAGGAATATAATTTCTTTCCTTATTTGATGGAATCTTCTTTGTCCAAAATCTTCATTTGATTGGGTGATTATATCCGTTAGTGTCCATATTAGATATGTACCCTAAAGGAATATAATTCATTTCCTTCTAAACATCAGTATGTCTTGTATAAAATCTTCTTATTCCTTTTTGGTTGTGTGTGAAGCCTGATATTGTGGAGGGATTTATGCTGCCAAGTTGTCCTTTCCTCGTATTGCTTCTTGATTGAGTGAGCTCCTTGGTACCGATAACAAATTGTATTGTCATCATTAAAACTTAATTTAATCAGGAGGCTAACAATCTCTCCATTTTTGATAATGACAAAAATGAACCTCAGATGAGTTTATATGATACTTTTTATACTAATTCTCTCCCTTGCTTGATGCTACATTAAGAGCACCCCTTACTTGATGCCCTGTTATCTGATATTGTATGTCTTCTCCCTCTTGGCATAATCAAAAAGAAAAAAAGATCAAAACAAACTATGCAACATGCTATAGTAATAGGAAAACCATACAGAAAAGTAACTAATCTTGAGTACTGTGAGTTACTAGAGGAGAGTGCAGAGGCTAGAAGTGCCAAATGTAGAGAGTGTTAGACAAGGATAGAAAAGAGGACATACACTTTTTGAATGACAAAAACATTATTTAAATGACGAGGGCAGACCCCCATTAAGTATAAGTAGCAAAACATAGGAGATAACCAAGACCTTTACCTATCCCTAAGGAAATACTTGAGGGTATTGTGAACATTTCTGCAAAAAGTGTCATAGGAGCGTTCAACATTATGAGCAAAGTTTGAGTAAGAGGTTTAAATGGAGACTGTGAGGTTATTATTTGAGGAGTTAGATTTTTTCTTAAGTGAGTCAGTTTGGTGAAAGATCTCGTTCTGATTTTCACACCTTCCTACTTAAGTCCATCTAAAGAGATTCACAGTTTGCCCACATCCGTGCTTAGCTACAAAATTTTGTCTGAATTCATCTATAGAGAGAACATACCTTTTTCAACGCTAAGAGACATGTATTCAAATTCTTCATCACTTTTAACATGGTCGATGTAGTGTCAGCAGAAATTTTGGTAACTTTGACAGATTCTGGTTTGGGCTTAGCACCATCTTTCTTACATCACTGACCATCCACTAGAATGTACCCCATGCTTAAAGTCTTTGTGTCATAGTTGGCAGAGATTTCCAAAGGATGAAAACTAGAGAGATCAATAGACTAGGCATGTAGGATGCGAGAGATCATCAGTCCATAGGGCAGATTTGCATTGGGACTTGGATCAAATGCACTTTCCATCATGTGCTCTCAAAACCACAAAGCCCAATTGATCTTATATCTCTTAAGCATGGAATAGAGAAAAAAAACATCCCTAGTAGTGATGCTTCTAAGAGATCCTCTTCTGGGAATGAGAGTTGTTGCAATCATATAAGCCAAAATTTGATTTCTAAAGCCCATATAGAGAGTCCCCAAATTAGACAAGTCAACATCTGGTTCAGAGATAGCAGCTTTAGCTTCCTCATAAGTTACCTCACAGTTTTCAGGCCAATTACCATTGCTATTCACATAAGAAATTATACCAGAGAACTTAGTATCAAATACTTTTTCAAATAGAAAGGCATTGATGATAATGCAAGTACTCAGTACAAGGGTTTCCAGGTCACCAATATCCTTACAGATTCTTAGGTTAGCATAAAAAAACATACAGGTTCCTCAAATACTTCATCACCACATAAACAAAGAAAGAGAGACAACTGTTGATCCTTAAATAGAGAACTTATAGAGAAATTGAGTTCCTTAAGATGCTTCATATTTATCACACAACCAAATAACACTAATTTGTTTTTGAAATCCAAAAACCTCATATTATTTTTATCAGTCCAGAACCTGTGCATGTCTTTAGGAGAAAAAAAGAGATCATCACATAACCTGGTTTTCTTTGCTTTTGAAGGAGTTGGATTAGAGGGTCATTTTTTGGATTTAGCTGGAGAGCGAGAAGCTTGGAATTCTCCGACAGATAATTTTGAGGAGTTTGAGAGAATAACAGGCTCTTGAGTTTTAGAGAGAGAGTCATTGGGATTGGTTGCTTTGGAAGCCATGGATTTTGTTTTTGTCATTTAAGGAGTAAATGAGTTTGTGATAAAGAAAAGAGAGAGGTAGAGTATATAGAGGGTTTTCGAGGAAGGCAAAAGGGATTGACAGTGGGGATGTGACGGTTGGAAAGGAAAGAAAATAAAAGATTTAATTAAGGGAAGTCAGAAAGAAAGGGAAAGGATCTTGGAAATCTAGCAAGTACAACAGTCACAATTATAATTAAATCAGTCCATATTTATAGAAGTAATACCAAGCCGATTTCTAAGGAAACAAAATCTTTCTTCTAAAAAGGGTTTAGTAAAAATATCGGCTAGTTGATTTTCAGAATCAATAAATTCAAGAGTAAAATCACCATTTTCAACATGATCCCTAATAAAATAATGTTTAATATCAATGTGCTTAGCCATAGAATGATGCACAGTGTATTTGGATAGGCTAATGGCACTCATGTTATAACAAATTATAAGAAAAGATTTATACGAAATATTAAAATCAAGTAATTGATGCATCATCCACAGAAGTTGAGTTCCACAACTACCAACTGCTAAGTACTCAGACTCTATTGTAGAGAGTGCAACAGATGTCTGTTTCTTACTGTGCCAAGTAATTAATAATTTGCCAAGAATCTGACAGGTGGCATTGGTACTTTTACGATCGGTTTTATCATCTACATAGTCAGCATTTGAATAACCAATTAAATCAAAATGGGTAGATTTAGGATACCATTATCCGAAGTCTTAAGTTTCATGAGGTATTTGATTATCCTTTTGACGGTGGTGAGATAAGATTCCTTAGGAGCAGAGCACACTAGCATACACTAAACATGGTATTTGGTCTGCTTGCAGTTAGGTGTAAGAGAAAGCCGATCATACCTCTGTATGTTTTTTCATCCACATCCTTTCTGGGGGCATCAATTTCGAGACACATGGATGGAATCATTGGTGTTCTGAAGGCCTTACCTTTTTCAAAGTTGTATTTGTTTATTAGATCCTTTGTGTATTTGCCTTGACTGATGAAAGTAAATTTAGTCAACTACTTAATTTGGAGTCCCAAGAAAAAAAGTGAGCTCCCCTATGAGACTCATTTCAAATTCTCCTTTCATAAGATTTTCAAATTTCTCACATAACAAATTGTTAGCACTTTCAAATATAATATCATCGACAAAAATTTGTACAATGAAAATATTTGAATCTATTTTTTGGATGAACAAAGTAGTGTCAATTTTTTCTCTCTGAAAATTGTTACTTAGTAGGAAAGAACTTAATCTTTCATACAAAGCTTTAGGAGCTTGCTTAAGATCATAAAGAGCTTTAGATATATTAAAAACATGGTAAGGGCAAGAGGGATTTTCGAATTCAGGAGGTTGTTTAACAAAAAAACCTATTCTTTTATGAAACCATTTAAAAAGGTACTTTTAACATCCACTTGATATAATTTAAAACAGTTATAAGATGCATAAGCCACGAGAATATGAATCAACTCTAACCTTGCTACAGTAGCAAAATTTTCATCATAGTCAATACCTTCTTGTTGTGAATAACCTTGAGGAACTAACCTTGCTTTGTTTCTGATGACTTTACCTTCTTTGTTCAGCTTTCTCCTGAAAACACATTTAGTACCAATTACTGAACTGTTCTTTGGATGCTTTACAAGTGTCCATACCTAATTTATGTCAAATTTATCAAGTTCCTCCTTCATTACTTCAGTCCAAAATTTGTCCTCGAGGGCCTCATTTATGAGTTTTGGTTCAAATTGAGCTACTAAGGCTACAAATGCTTGTTATCTTAGTGAAGCTCTAGACTGCATCTTCTCATTTGGATCACTAATGATGAAATCATTTGGAAAACTTGTATCATGTCTCCATTCTCTAGAAATTGAGGATTTAGAGATTTCCTGACTTGGAGTTGACTCTTGAGTTGAGTCAGTTGACTTAGGCAGTGTTTCCCCAGTAGAGATTTGAGATGATGATGACGTACTGACCCGTTCATCATCAGGACTGATAATACAGGAGCTCTGAGGTAGATGGTTAGATTCATCAAATACAACATGGAAAGATTCTTCACCACCAAGAGTTCTTTTATTAAAAACTCTAAAATCCCAACTTGAAGGAGAGTAACCGAGAAAAATACCTTTATCACTTCTTGGGTCAAATTTTCCTAAATTGTTCTTACCATTATTGTGCACAAAGCATTTACATCCAAAGGGATGGAAATAACTAATGTTTGGCTTCTTACCTTTCCATAATTCATATGGAGTCTTCTTTAGAATGGGTCTAACCAAGCATCTATTTAGGATGTGACAAGTAGTACTTACAGATTCCGTCTAAAAATGGTCGGGTCAGCTTTAATCCAGAAGAAGAGTTTGCATGGTGTCTTGAAGAGATCTATTTTTCCTTTCTACTACTCTATTTTGCTGAGGTAATCTTCGAGCGGAGAAGTTATGAGTATACCCATTTTGAGCACATAAATCCTCAAAGGCAGAGTTTTCAAATTCTCCTCCATGGTCACTGTGGATGGTAGAAATAAAGTATCCTGCTTCCCATTGAACCTTTCTACAGAATGCTTCAAATATAGAAAAAGCATCATTTTTGTAAGCCAGACATATAACCCAAGTGAATCTAGAGAAATCATTAAAAATTATGAAAATATATCTTTTACCACAAATGCTAGCAGTTCTACATGGTCCAAAAAGATCCATGTGAAGAATTTAGAGCAGCTTAGCAGTGCTCACATTATCTTTGACTTTGAATGGTTGCCTAGTTTGCTTACCTAGTTAACCAGCATCACAAATATGATCATCTTCAAACTTAAGTTTGGGCAACCCTATAACCAACTCAAGTCTAGAATTTTTTTTCAAGAGCGTACATACTTGCGTGATCAAATTTTCTATGCCATAACCAAGGATCATAGGATAAAGCAGTAAGTCATGTTAAAGTAGGAAAATCAACATTATTTATGACATATAAATTTTCAATTCTATCACCGATTAAGATGATATATCTGGAGTGATTTCTGATAGTGCATTTGAGAGCGTTGAAAAGGACTTTGACTCCTGAATCACACAATTGGCTGATACTGAGTAGATTTTGTTTGAGTCCATTGACTAAGGATACTTCAACCAGGTCACAAGATGGACTGATGGTGATGGATCTGACTCCCATTACTTCTTCTTTAGCATTGTCTCTAAATCTAACATAGCCTTTGTTGATTTTCTTAATGGAATTGAAATTTTATTTCTTCCCAGTCATATATCTGGAACATCCACTATTGATAACCCATATTCCCTTCTTGTAAGATCTTAGGGTGTGTCCCTGCAAAATAGCCCAATTAGTTTATTTAAGGTACCCAAGTGTCATTGGGTCCTTCGGGGTTAGAGCTTGTGTGTTTAGGTCTTCAAATCCATTTTCCCTGAGACTTTTTTCTATAGTTGAAGGATTTGTGACCTATTTTACCACAAGTGTAGCATGTAGGTCTATATTTTGAAAAAGAAGATTTGGCAGATGCGAAAGAGTTAGAGGAAGATTCAGTTCTAGTCTTAAAATCATTAGATCGATAGAGCTCTGACTTGATGATTTTATGATGCTATTAAATTGCATCTTAAGTTTATCAAGCTCTTCTTAAAGCAAGTCAACTTTTATTTGGTTTTCTTCTAGAATAATCTTCTAATTTTTCTTTTCTTGAGAAATCTTGTAGTTTAGCAGAGTTTGCCAGTCTTTCTTTTCTTGAGTAAGCTTATTATACTCGTTAATAGCTTTTGAAGCTCATCAGTTATCATATCAAGGTTTGATTGTAACAAGTTGCAGTTATGATAGTTAAAAGATCTTACCTCACTGGATTCTCCTATGGCCATGAAACACATATTTGCTGTTTCTGCATCGTTTTCAATTTCTTCTTCATCGCTCCACGCTCCAAAATTTTTTTTTTCTTGGAGGACCTCTTTCTTAGTTTAGGGCCTTTTTGTTTAATATGGCCATGTTTTCCACAGTTCTAGTAACGCTCATCATTCCTTGAGTAGTCATTATTTCTGAAGGACTACTGTGGTATTTGTTGTCCTTACCTTAGGATATGCCTTACTCTGCGATTTATGAGAGCCATACCTTCACTGTTGTCTTTATCTATGTTTTCTTCTTCCAAATGATTTATAGCATTGAATGCCACAGTTTTTTTCTATTCTTCCATATTGTACCTGTTAATATGATTTTGTTCATATGGAATAAGATTACCTCTTAATGCATCATATGTTATTTTGTGTAGATCTGTATCTTCAAGAATGGCAGCCTTCATCTCCCATGCTTTGGGAAAGCTTCTTACAAGCCTTTTGACTTGTACGCTATTTGAGTAGATCATCCCTAGGGACTTAAGTTCACTGACAATCTTGCTAAAATGAGAAAACATTGATTCCACTCCTTCATCATCAGTCATCTTGAATAGTTCATATTTATTCACGAGTGAACCAATCGTTGTATCTTTCACTTTGGAGGTTCCTTCGTAGGTGACTTCAATTTTGTGCCACATCTCTTTTGCGGTTTCACAAGTTGAGATCCTGTCATACTCTGAGCCACTAACTGCACAATAGAGTAAGCTAATGGCTTTAGCATTAGTTTCAATAATCTCTTGTTGTTCTTTTGTGATCTCAAAGGTTTTGAGATCAATTAAGCAACTAGCGTCCTTTTCTTTATCCTTGAAACTTGGAATTAGCTTGGGTCCTTTCTTAATTACAACCCATGCTTGAAAATTAGTTGATTGAACAAAGATTCTTAACATGTTCTTCCAATGAGAGTAATATTGTCAATTGAAGTATGGTGGAATGTTAGATGAATGACCATCCTGTAGAATTACTCCTTGAATCTAATAGTTTGCCATTTGATCTTTTCTCACGTGCGGTTAAGCAACACTTTATATAAGACCTGCTCTGATACCAATAGAAAGTCAAGAGGGGGGTGAATTGAAATTTTATCGTCTAGTCTAGGGATTGTAGTCGGCTCTTCTTCAAGTTAGTTTCACAAATAAATAGATAATAAATTAAAGCATAAAGTAAAGAGACAAGAAATTTTATACTGGTTCTGATCACCGGTGTGGTGCCTATTCCAGTCCCCTTGGGTTGGAAGGGCTTCTTTTAGTGCATTGTTTAATTCTGAGATGTACAGATAGTTTTCTAACTTCTTTTTTAATCCAAAACTAGATTCTAAATTCTATGACCCATCCTCTACTTGTATAACCTTAACAATAACTATTTTTCTCTTTTTATGAATATTGCAAACAACTAGAGTACAAAGCTTTATAAAGAATGAAAGAGTATAGCCGATTGGTTCAAGTGAAGTTGCACAATTCTTTTTTCATCTTCTTCTTTAAATACTTCTTGATGAATGCTGCCTTCGTGCTCTAAAAGAAAAACCCAAGGGATTTTCTCTCAATCAAAGATATGTGTAGGTTCTTTGATCGAGTAATTATATCCGTTAATGTCCATATCAAATATGTCCACTAGAGGAATATAATTTCTTTCCTTCTTTGATGAAAATTTCCTTTGTCCAGAATATGTTTTTGATTGGGTGATTATATCCGTTAGTGTCCATATAAGATATGTCCACTAAAGTATTATAATTTATTTCCTTCTCAACATCAATATGTCTTGTATAAAATCTTTGTATTCCTTTTTGGTTGTGTGTGAAGCCTGATATTGCGGAGGGATTTATGCTGCCGAGTTGTCCTTTCATTGTATTGCTCCTTGATTGATTGAGTTCCTTGGTACCTACAACAAAATGTATTTTCATTATTAAAACTTAATTAAATTAGGAGGCTAACATGTACGACCAGAAGGACAAGGGGAAATTACTAGATCCGTCTGTCTGATTCCTGAATTAACTTTCTGGGCTATAAGGAACTGATCTATATTGAGAGTTTAGAATTCAACTGAAGCATGCATGCATGAACATACACATAGAACTACAAAGGGAAAGATAACAATATGAAACTTCTAGTGGTCACTGAGAAAGGAAATTTGTTACTTCAAACGCTCCTTATCAGAAGTTCTAATAATAATCAGAGGAAAGAATCATGGGCATTTTCTGAGTAAGACATCCAAATAATGGATTCTAACAAGGTTTGAGTATCCTAGACTACTGAAACATGAAACATGGAAAACTAGATGCACTGGTGCTAATTTCAACTCTAACTCATACGCCACATTGCCAATATGCCTCAAAATCCTATAAGGACCAATATACCGAGGACTAAGCTTCCCCTTGTTACCAAATCTAGTCACTCGTTTCATAGGCGAAGCTTTTAAGAACAACCAATCATTAATTGCAAATTCAAGCTTTCTTCTCATTACATCTACATAAGACTTCTGCTGACTCTAAGCAGTTTTAAAACCTTTCTCTAATCAACTGCACCTTTTCCATAACCTCATGTACTGAATCTATCCCTATTAAAGTAGTTTCACCTACCTCAACTAACCAATAGGAGATCTATAGCTCTATCGATAAAGTTCCTCAAAAGGAGCCATCTAGATGCTAGAATGGAAACTTTTAGTATAAACAAACTTTGTAAGTGATCATCCCAATTAACTTTGAAGTTGATCATACAATACCTAAACATATCTTCTAAAGTATGAATAGAGTGCTTTTCCTGACCATCTGTTGACGGATGGAATATTGTATTAAGATCTACTCGAGTACCAAGACTGTCACTACCCAAATGGTCATGATTGGCACTCGCCCTAACCTATGGCAGGAGAATCGTACTACGCTAACCTATACTCACTTAACTGTCATCTCGACATTCATTACAGTATTAACTCACGTGCTTTTAACAAGTTCTAGAAATGTCTCATTCAATAACTAATAATCATTCAAAAACATCATCTTCCATAAAAGGAAATAGAGTGCGGAAACCTCTATCTATTACAATCCTCGAGACCTGAAGTCACCGTACAAGAACATATAAAAGGAACAACTGAGTCTAAAACTAATATGAATATCCAAAAACATAATCAAAAAGGAAATTGTCAGTCCCGGATAAAAAGGACATAATATCATAGAAGATCTGAAGTTTTCTCGGACATGGTGGTCATCCTCGAAATCAGGACTGAATCACTATCTAGAGCCGAGGTCGTGTGTCAACCGCTAGTAGATGTGTTACACTCCACAAAAAGAAGAGTACAGGTAGCATTAGTACATCACCAAGTACTGGTAAGTACCATAGGTCGATTAACTTAGCAATGTACAAGTAATCAAGTCAAACAAGTATAAAAGTGATCATAACAAGATTCATAATCAATGATATCAATCAAATACACATTATGAATCACCATAAAACTGTGTTCCCAAGCTCACTTTTATAGGCTTTCATACTTAATTATTTTAACCAACCATTCATCATCACATATAATCATCAAATAACACTCAATGCATGTAAATAAGTGCATATATGCAGGATGTACGAATCATCTCTTACACTTATCATCCTTCTTATCATTAAGAAAATGAATCGGCATGGTACCAGATCCATCATCATAACATATCATAATGTATTCGAGTGGTACCCAACCCATCACCTCAATACCTCATCAAAATGCAATGAAATGCAATGCATTCATCAAATTACAAACCATGCTAGAAGGCAATAACAGATGCTCAAATCATAAACAAGAACAAAGCCAAAAAAGTCTAAGTTCTACACAAAACCATAGCCTACCTCAACTTCTTTTCTCAAAGACACCTTTAAGCCATACTTTTTTCCTTTTGTTCCCGTTCAACTCGTTGCTGACGTATACAACCACCAAATATACACACATTTCAAGAATTCATCCATTTTTAATAACTAGTGATTAAAAATCACTGATTTTAGTCATAATTTATCCTATTTCATCATCTTAGGGTTTCCTTATCATTTTTACTTCATGAAAACCACTCAATTTAGCATATTTAGTCATAATTCTAGTCCCATAAGTGTTTTCTAACACCCTAAGATCATTACACACCGAACTTATAAGCAATCCCATCATTTTCATCAATTTCCATAAGCTAGGATTTAACCCCCAAACCCACCATTAATCCATTTTCTAGTGATTTTCTAAAGTTAAACGAAGTGAATTCAAGTCTAGAATGTAATCACTTACCTCCAAAGATGAAAAACTTTGAATTCCTGCTGAAAATAGCCTCTCCCCAGCACTCTATTGCATTTTTCAAAAAGTGAAGAATGAAAATGTTTTTTGTGTCTTAAAAATAGATATTTTACTGTACATTACAGCTGCAATAGATAATTGCCACCATATCCATGGAGGTCGTTGCTGTAATTTCCCTGATCGCTGTGATAGTACTGCTGCAGTGGTTAATTTTTCTGCTGCAGTGGTCCGAGGTAGAAACTCATGACCCCTTCTCAGTTTTCCTTATTTTACAACACACCCTACAGATCTTGGTAATGCGAACCAATCCCTCCATGATAAATACTATAACCAGAGTTCTATAACTCTGTTCTAGGTGCTGAAAGTTGCTATGACTTCTAATTCTCGTTGGCTATCCAACCGTTATATCAAACCTAGATATTAATTATAATATTAATACCAAATTTCATTCAACCATTACGCTCTCAAATTTGAACCAAAACTAGACTAGCCCCGAATTCTTCAATTTTTTTGCTAAGGAAAGTCTAGATGCAACTTTTACCTACTAATTTAGCGTAACGACATTTTAGGTCATTACATTAGATACCGATTTACCACTTGTTCATCCCCGAATGACAACTAGCCCAAAATATAACGTCTGGAATAGGATGTACTTGAATCCATTAACAAGTGTGGATACCGCTTACGGATATCTGCCTTTGTCTCCCATGTAGCTTTATCGATGGTACAATTCCTCCACTGAACCTTCACACAAGTAATAAATCATGTCCTCAACTTCCCCACATCCTTAGATAGAATAGCAATTGGTTCCTCTTCATTGGATAGTTTCTTATCGAATAATTCTAGGTCCCATCAGATAATGTAGTCACCATATCCATGATATTTCTTTAGCATAGATACATGGAATATGAGGTGAACCCCAGATATACTAGGGGGTAAGTCCAGCCTACATACTACCATTCCTACTTTATTCAATTCCTCAAAAGTTCCTATGTACCTTGGGCTTAACTTGCCCTTCTTGCCGAATCGCATCACACCCTTCATGGGTGACACGTTCAAGAGTACTTTCTCCCATTTATCAAACTTCATGTCTCTTACCGTTTTATCCGCATACTTCTTATGTCGGATTTGAGCCGCTACGAGCTTCTCTTATATGAATCTCACCTTCTCCATAAAGTCCTTGAGCATGTTAGTGCCCCAAGTCATTGCCTTAAATGGATCAAACCACCCAATTGGGGACCTACATCATCTATCATATAAGGCCTCAAAAAGAGCTATGTAAATACTAGAGTGGTAGCTATTGTTGTAGGCAAACTCACACAATGGCATGTATTCATCCTATTGAGCCCCGAAGTTCACAATACAAGCCCAGAGAATATCCTCAAGCACTTGGATAGTCCGATCTAATTGACTATATGTATGTGGGTGGAAAGTTGTACTCAGGTCCAATCTAGACCCTAACTCAGACTGAAACCATTCCCAAAAATTTAAGGTAAACTGAGTACCCCTGTCAGACACAATTGACACAGGTACCCATTGTAGTCTTACAATTTTCTTCATATAAATCTTGGCTAACTTAGCCACATTATAATCAACCCATACTGGAATGAAATGAACCGACTTAGTCAATTAGTCAACAATGACATAAATGGAGTCGCATTTCCTCAAGGTTATAAGAAGGCCAACCACGAAATCCATCATTATTCGTTCCCACTTCAACTCTAGAATGGGAATCTACTGAAAATTACCCCCAGGATTATGATGTTCGTTTTTGACTTGCTGGCAGTTTTGACATTTAGCCACAAAATCTACAACATAACTCTTCATCCTTTACCACCAATATTGTTGCCTCAAGTATCTATACACCTTGTTGGAACTGGTATGAATGGAGTACTTAGAATTATGAGCCTCTACCAGAATTATAGAAATCAAGTTACCTACCCAAGGTACACATAGCCGACCTCTAATTCTCAAGTCCCCTTCATCATCTAGAATGGCCTCCTTCGCCTTCCCTTGTAACATTTTTTTCATGAGATTATTTAATTTCTTATCTTCAAACTATCGACTCTTAATCTAATCATAAAAAGTGGACCTAGCCTCCATATGTGCCAACACCTTTCCTTCGCTAGTTTCCTGCAATCTCAAAAAACCATTAGCCAAAGACCATACCTCTCTCACCAATGGGTGCTTGGATGCCTCCAAAAATGCTAGGCTCTCTATGCTCACTAGGTTTCAGCTTAATGCCTCCGCCACCACATTAGCCTTCCCTGGGTGCTACAAGATTGAGATGTCATAATATTTAACTAACTCCATCCATTTTCTCTGTCTTAAATTCAGATCCTTCTGGGTGAACACGTGTTGCAAGCTGTGGTGGTCTGTGAACACCTTACACTTCACCCCGTAGAGATAGTGTCTCCAATTTTTCTTAGCAAACACTACGGCTGCTAGCTCCAAGTCATGAGTAGGGTAGTTATTCTCATAGCTCTTTAGTTGTCTTGAAGCATAAGAAATCACATTTTGATCCTGCATCAACACAACACTTAAACCCAAATATGAGGCATCACACAATATAATAAAATCTTTACCCTCGACAGGCAGGGTTAGTATTGGAGCCAAAGTTAACAAAGTTTTGAGCTTTTGAAAGCTCTTTTCACACTTGTCATCCCATTCGAATGGAACTTCTTTCTGAGTCAGGCGGGTCATGTGTGAAGCAATAGCAACAAACCTCTTAACAAACCGACAGTAACATTTGGCCAATCCTAAAAAATTATAGATCTCGGTCACTTTCGTCGATCTTGCTCAATTCTTAACAACCTCAACTTTTTACGTGTCCACCAAAACCCCTTTCTTAGAAACTATGTGCCCTAAAAAGGACACCGAAGAAATCTAGAATTCACACTTAAAGTACTTAGCATACAATTGCTTCTCCTTCAACAATTTCAACACAGTACGCAAACAAGCTTCATGCTCTTTCTCACTTTTTGAATAAACAATTCATCAATAAACACACTAATGAATAAGTCCAAGAAGGACTTAAACACTCCATTCATCAAGCTCATGAAAGTAGCTAGGGCATTAGACAAGTCAAAAAACATAACCAAACACTCGTAGTACCTGTACCGAGTTTGGAAAGCAGTCTTTTGGATGTCTTATTCCCTAATTTTTAGCTGATGATAACCCAACCTCAAATCAATCCTAGAGAACACTGGAACTTCTTGTAACTGGTCAAAACAAATCATCTATCCTAGGCAAAGGATATTTGTTACGAATCGTCACCTTATTCAACTGATGGTAGTCTATGTACATCCTCATTCTACCATATTTCTTTTCACAAACAACACTGGTGCACCCTAAGGAGAGACACTTGGGTGAATGAAGCCCTTTTCTAACAATTCTTGCAATTGGGATTCCAACTCTCTTTACAATATGGGTGCCATACGGTATGGAGGGATAGAAATGGGTCTAGTTCCCTACTATAGGTCTGTACAAAAGTCAACTTCTCGATCTGAAGGCATACTCCAAAGATTATCAGGAACACTTCTAGGAAATCACAAATCACCAGAACTGATGCTATCGGAGGACTACAAATTTATCTTCCCAGAGATATGCTAAAAATGCCCTACACTCTCTTTTTACTAGTTTCTGAATATGAATTACAGACACAACCTTCACAGGATTAGGCTTAAAAGTACCCTCCCATTCTAACTTCTCTTTCTCGGGCATTGCTACCATAATGGTTTTGGCATAATAATCAAGAACAACATGATGACGAGACAACCAACTCATTCCCAAAATAATATCATACTCCATATCTAGGATGACTAAATCATCCAAGATCTTAAACCCTATGAACATTATAGAACACACATGATATAGCTGATCAACATATACAGACACCCCAATCAATGTAGATACATATATAAGAGCATCAAGATATTCATAGTTTAAGTCCTAACCCATAGAAAATTTCACACACATAAGAAAAGGTGGAACCAGTATCAAACAATACATAAGCCATATGATCACAGACAAAAATAGTACTTATGATCACCATATCAGAAACTTCCACCTCGAGATGAGTCGGGACTGTATAAAGATGTGCCTTGTCACCATATTGGCCGCCAGCTCTAACACTCTGAGCTCCATTCCTACCAACTTGTCCTCCACCTCAGTTTTTCTAGCTGCCGCTCCTAACTTGGCCACTATGCCCACCTTATGAACGACCCCTACCATTTTCTCCTCCACTAAGACCTATCAAAACTAGAGCAGTAAAAGCTGGTTGCTGAGTCAACTGATCTGTAGGCAAGAAGTAAGGGCAATACCTTTTAACATGTAGCATACCTTCACACTCAAAGCATTTGGGTCCCAAAGTAGGCCTCTGAACTGAAGAGGAAGAAGGCGTAGAGCTTCCGGCTCGGGAAGGCTGATAGTTGACCCCAGATCGGCCCCCTATAAAAACTGGCATGGATGAATGGTAGGTCTTAGAAGAACCACGCCCTTTTGAGAAAGTACCACTAAATTGGCCCAAAGTCCAAGCCTTCTTCTCTTCTGCCTTTACCTCTCCCTGTTTCTGAAGTGCTTCAACCTTCTTGGCGAATCCAACAATATCCTGAAAGGTCTTATCGGTCACTACCACAGATAAGGTGGCCAACTAAATCCCAAAATTCAACCCCTTCACAAAGTACCTAATACGTTCCTCCTGTGAGGTAATCAACTATAGTGCATACGAGATAACATATAAAACATGGACTCATAAACCACCACGGATATGTTACCCTGCTCTAATATTAGAAACTCATCCTTCTTATGATCACGATAAGTCCAGGGAACATATTTGTCAAGGAATATGTTTTGAACTTGAGTCCAAGTAAGTGGAGGTAAGACAACCCTACATTTTACAAATGACCTCCACCACTGCTTAGCCTCATTCTCCAACTGAAAGGAAACAAACTCCACTTAATACTTTTCAATAATACCCATATTGTGTAGATATTCATGACATTGTATTAAGAACTCGAAAGCATCCTCAGATTCTATACCCTGGAAAACCTAGGGCTTCATCTTCATGAACTTACAAAATAGTCCATGCTCATCATCAGTCATTATTGATCCAAGTAATGTTGGGGACAGAGTAGTCAAAATCACTGGAGTGTAGCCAGTACCAGCCAAGCTACCCGGGAATCCTAATACCTGTTGAATCACCTTTGCAGACAAGGGTACCTGAGCTACACCATTTGGTGATAGAACCACATTCTCTAGAGCTATCATCTCCTCTTCCTCAACCATCTTCTCTTCATCCTGAATATGACTTAGGGTATTCTATGGTGGGGGAGGGGACGGTTATCTCTGCCTTGTAGATCTCCTGACTTCCTGTGCTCCATCCCTAACAGGCGTTGTTCCCCGCCCTCTCCTTCTTACTCTACCTCTAACCTGAGGTCTGCCTCAGACTGCAGCCTCAATAGTAGGCATGAGTGTTGTTGTTGCTGCTCTAGTGGAATGGGTATTAACCATGTGCGGACAAGAGTGAAGGGATTATATACCAATTTGGATCATCAGATACCAATTGGAATCAAGTTATCGCACGAACAAAGAAAAGAAAAAAATTCATTCCTAAAGTCCCATAGCCTCCCAAAGAAAAGTACAGACATTTCTACACAATTTCGCAGGACTCTACAAGACCTATTCTTGTATGATGAGATCCACGAACCCAGAGCTCTAATACCATCTTTGTCACGACCCAAACGGCCATGATTGGCACCCGTCCTAACCTATGCCAGGAGAACCATACTACGCTCACCTTTACTCACTTAAGTGTCATGTCCGCATTCATTACAGTATTAGCTCACACGTTCTTAACAAGTTCTAGAAATTTCTCATTTAATAACTAATAGTCATTCAAAAGCGTCATCATTCAAAAAATGAAATAGAGTGCGCAAACATCTATCTATTACAATCCTCGGGACTTGATGTCACGACCCGAAATCCCATTCGAGCCGGACTGGCACCCTAAGCCGATATGGCCCGAGAGAACCAATCTTGGCTCATGAACCGTCGTATGTATATCCTCGTATGAATCTTATTAAACCTTATGCAACTATGCGGAAAACAAAAATGCAGCTTCTTGGCCCGACAATCTGCCGTAGCATAACAAGAAGCCAACCAATCCATTCCCATTATCACATCAAAATCCACAATGTCTAGTTCGATGAGATCGGCCAATGTATCATGACCACACACAGTTACCACACAGTTATGATATATTCTCTTTGCAATAATATATTCACCAACCGATTTAGACACTTCAATTGATTTATTTAATAATTCTGGTGCCTTTGCAAATTTCGCAGCAATCAATGGAGTAACATAGGACAATGTGGAACCTGGGTCAATCAGTGCATATACATTATATGAAAATATGGATAATGTACCTGTGACGACATCAGGAGAAGCCTCTGAATTCTGTCGGTCCACTAAAGCATAAGTGTAATTTTGGACCCCACTCGTGCTGGATGCTCCTCTGGCACCTCTACCATGACCAACAGACGGCACACCTCGGCCTAAAGAAGGAATCGATGATGATGACACAACAGTCGATCCCGCAGGTCACGCCACACCACCCAAGCCTCTTCGCAGGCAATCTCTCATCATGTGCCCCGCCATACCACACCAATAACATACATTCATCCCCTGCCGGCATTCACCTGAATGAAACCGTCTACAATACTGACATAACGGGTGAAAATATCCCGCTGTCCGTGAACCACGACTTCCTCTGCTTTTCCCGGCTTGATTAAAAGCCTGGGACCCTCGAAAGTGAGAGTAAGTGCCTGCCATGGAATGAGAAAATAAAGGTCTAGGTGGTCTATTAAAACTCCGAGGCCTGAACTCTGCTTGGGACGCCATGGACTTTCCCGTAGATCTAGCTCTCTTAGACAGCCCTTCTTCAAACCCTTGTGTTCTTCTTCGTTGCCTCTGCTCTTCCATTTTCTGCGCAAAGGCCTGTATTCTAGCTATATCTATGTCCCAATTTAGGGCAGCAATTGTGCAGTCTCGTACCAAATATGGCTCCAATCTGTCCACATATCGATGTAGTCTGTCTGTCATTATGGACACAACATTTGGAGCATATCGAGCCAAGGAATTAAATTACAGACTGTATTCCCTGACACTCAAATTCCCTTGATGGAGATTTAAAAATTGATCCGCACGAGCCTCTCGGATCTCATAAGGAAGGTAGTTATCAAGAAATGCCACCTTAAATTCATCCCATGTAGGAGGGTTTGCACCAATACCATGAGCTTTCTTCCAGTCCTCATACCACAATATTGCCTCGTCCTTCAATCTATAGGCCGCGAGCTCAATCGTTTCCACACCGTACACATGCATAACCTCTAAAGCCCTCTGAATTTGATCTATAAAATCTTGGGGATCTTCATTCGGGTCTGATCTAGTGAATGTGGGAGGATCTAATTTCAAAAAGTCCTGTGTCCTGTGACTAGCTGCTCTCGCTGCACTATCATCACCCGTCATTGGACCATCTTGTCCCTGAACCTATGCAGTAACTATTCAGGTCAACATCTGTACTACATCCTTTAAGTCCTGATCAGTAGTAGTATTTACTGGTGGATCTACAGGTGCTCTTCTCCTACTCGAATCTTCTGGAATAGAGGGAGTGGAGGAAGCTCGTGACACAAATTCATTCTCAGTATCGCCTTGATTAATCTGATCAGGTGGTGGTATACTGGTTCCTTCTCCATCAATTCTATCTATCCTCTTACTTTTACCTCGACTCTTCATGTCATCGGCATTTTTCTATAATATACAAGAACAACAATGTATAGGGTCATAAACAATCCCACCTATAACTTTGGCTCTAATGAAAGATCTAGAAATGAAGAAAAGAAACAACATCCTAAATGCCCCGTAGCCTCCTACTTATAAATGTGGTGCACAACACATTGATAAGTAAGACTCTACTCAGACACGACTTTGTAGACACCCTTAGAACGACCTGCTCTGATACCACTTTTGTCACGCCCCGAATCGCATTGGGATGGATTGGCACCCGTAGCCGACATGGCCCGAGAGAACCAAGATTTGCTTCTATTCATTCTCATGCATGTCATAGGCAACACCACCATTACGTAAGAACACGAAAAGCAAAATATGGAAACATGGAACATGGGACATGTATATATACATATGTGAAACTTGGCCGTTGAGGCCATCGAGTCAAAAACGTCATGTACCACCTTATATTCATACACCCACATACGTCTACAAAAGCCTCTAACACAGACATTTACCAAAACCAACTGAAAGTCGGGACAAGTCCCCGCTTTATACAACATGTACTGTACTAAAACATATGAACAACTGTGACTCGAAGAAGCCCCGAACTAACTAGAGCTCACCAATGATCTGCAACAACTGGAAACCTACTGTGGAGGCCTACTAGTACCTGTTCCTGCAGCAAGTAAGGTAAATTCACCAAGAGGGGTCAGTACGAAGAATGTACTGAGTATGTAAGGCTGTATGAAACTGAATCAGTATATAAGAACTTTCATGGAAAAATAATCACAAGGGACATACCCATTATGAAACTGCTTTACTTGGGCCAGATATTGTTCATCAGGATATGAAGAAAGTTAAAGTGATCCAACAGTGGTTACAAATGGACCAAAGTCTCCACAAGTCATATGCTGACATTAGAAGAAGAGGACTTGAATTCGCCATAGGTGATTGGGTATTTTTAAAGGTGTCACCAATGAAAGAAGTAAGGGGATTTGGAAAGAAAGGATGTGAAATTTGCTAGAGGTGCATAAGAGTTTCATTTCATATTTTTCCCATTGAAATCCCTATTGTTATTCTAGACCGACAAGTGAAAAGGCTAATAAGTAAATACGTAAATTTTGTAAGAGTTCTTTGGAGAAATCAACAAGTCGAAGAGATCGCATGAGAAGTTGAGAAAACAAAAATGATGAAATCGACGTACCCATATTTGTTTCAAATGGAAGAAAAAGTTCAAAGTGTGGAAGTGGACCAATAACAAGTAAGTATTTATGAGCATTAAGTGTCTATGTATGTGTATGCTAATATAGAGATGTATTTATCGTAATTGAAGCGATATTGTTAACATTCGAGGACGAATGATCCTAAGGGGGGAAGAATGTAACACCCCGTACCTTCCTAACCCTACTTAACGACGTTGAATAAAGTTTACTTAGGTGTCGAGAGATATAAGTATGTATTTGGTAATGTTAATGATGAGAAAATTGAAATTTGGCCTCGTACATATGATTAGCCCTTCGTAGGAGGTGTTTTGTGATTTTTGTGGATCATTTGTGGGGTTCAAAATGAGGCTAAGAGTACCTCCAAACAAAGTACATTAAAGGTAAGAAGTAAGTTAAAGAATACAACTTGAAGTATCTAACCAAACCCGCGAAGAAAAGTCGAAAAATGAAATTTTCAAAAAAATTAAGTGTGGTGCGTGCTAGAGAGTGTGCCACGCCGCTCTGGGCTAAAATTTTTAGTCTAGAGGAAGCAAGCTGGCACGCCCAAGGGCGTGCCAGGCTAGTTTCGGCCACTTTTCAAAGTTGGAAATTTTCTTAAGTCCCAAGGGTGCCCGGGGACGTATTGAGCCAATTTTTGCAACGTTTATTCTACAACCATGAGAATATATATGAAATGAGTGAAGTATTATATTGGTATGATAAAATTACTCGTGAACAAATTTGGCATTAAAATGACGATTTTACCCTTTTGGTCAAAATAGGCCATAGTGGCTAGAATTGCTTGTTTTTGGAATTGAGGCTATGAGTATGAATCCCGTGAGTGGGAATATTGTCGTAACATGTATGAAATGATTTAAACATGAGAAATTATTGATTTTATTGGGTTGATTGAATTGGGCTCAATACAAGCCCAAAATAAGACAAAAGACATGGCCCAACTAGGCCAAAAATGACCCATTCTTCACCCTTGACTACTTGTACATGGCATTTAATGCCAAGGAGACTTGAGTGACTATAAATAAGTGGAAAAATCTGATTTTATTCAAAGTATTACTCTACACAATTCTAGAAAATTCCCAAAATTTCTCTCAACTCTCAAGAACCCTAAGCCAACTTCTTGGAGCAAAATCATCAATTTTCAAGATTAGGTAAGTAATTATTCTTATGGAATAATATATTATATGCATGGGAGAGTATGTAAATCATGTTGGTTATGCTTGGAAGTGTTCGATATGGCACTTTGTGTTTTTGTGAAAGAAGTGAAATCCATGGAATTGTAACTTGAAATATGACTTGTGAGTTTGATGAAAGAGCATGGTATGGGTGAAATAACAACATGTATGGTGTGATTATGGTATTAAACTTGTTATTTTTCTATAAGTGTAAATTATGAGATTTTGGCCGATTTGTTGTTGTGAGGTGTATTAAGGTGATTTGATGGAATAATTGTGTTGTTGGAGTGATGAAGAGTGGAAAGTATGAACTTGGTGTAACATGCTAATGGTTTATGATATTTTGGTAAATGTTGGGAATATTGTGAGACTATTTGTATGATAATTTCATACATGATATTGTCAAGAGAGAAATGACATGTTAAAACCAAACATGTAACTCATTATCGTTATATGCCGTTGTAAGGTAATTGGTGGTTAATGTAAACTCCGTTATATATTAGTGTTGTAAAGTGAAACATAAGGAAGGATTGGGACTATTGGATGCACATTTAAGATTGTATATTCGTATTGAGAATACAAGGTATGTAAAGTTCCTCTTTTCGTATCCTTCTGCAGCATATAGTGTACACCTTGTTATGATACCTACTCATTCCCGAAATGTCCTAAGGCATCTCATTTCATGTTATCATCTAGTGTTGATCATATATATTTTATTCTTGATCTATTGCCATTCATGTATAACATATTTAGAGACATGATGCCAAGTTCCAATAATGTTATGTTCCACGTTCTAATAATGTTCTAATCACCAAGTATCAATCTCATGAAGTGAAGAAGGAAAGTAATGTATTTATGTGTGCTTCCAATAATGTCATGACCCTCAATGTATCAATCTCTCATAAGGGTTAAATAATGAAGTAAGGTAAAATTATGAGTGTATCCATGGGGTGAAATAAACACCTTCATGATGACGATCCTAAAATTATGAGTGCATCCATGGGGTGAAATAAACACCTTCATGATGATATCCATGGGGTGAAAGAACACACCTTCATTATGAATATCCCAACATTTTTGGATGTATCCATGGGGTGGCATGAACACCTTAATGATGGTATTATTTTCCCACTGATCAGTTGGGCCCGGGCAATATATAACTAATGACGGGCAAGTAAGTAAGAAGAGGTACAAAAAGGAAGTAAGTATCAAAAGTAATGCATGCAATTCCAAATATATAGATTGATGGCTTATCCATAATGGGCATGTCCCTTGTGATTATTTTTCCATGAAAGTTCTTATATACTGATTCAGTTTCATACAGCCTTACATACTCAGTACATTCTTCTTACTGACCCCTCTTGGGGAATTTACCTTACTTGTTGTAGGCATAGGTACTAGTAGGCCTCCATAGTAGGTTGCCAGTTGTTGCAGATCATTGGTGAGATCCAGTTAGTTCGGGGTTTCTCCGAGTCACAGTTGTTCATATGTTTTAGTACTGTACATGTTGTATAAAGCGGGGACTTGTCCCGACTTTCAGTTGGTTTTGGTAAATGTCTATGTTAGAGGCTTTTGTAGATGTATGTGGGTGTACGAATGTAAGGTGGTACATGACATTTTTGACTCGATGGCCTCAACGGCCAAGTTTCACATATGTATATATACATGTCCCATGTTCCATGTTTTCTGTATTCCTCTTTTCGTGTTCTTACGTAATGGTGGTGTTGCCTATGACATGCATGAGAATGAATAGAAGCAAAGCTTGGTTCTCTCGGGCCATGTCGGCTACGGGTGTCAATCTATGCCGATGGGATTCGGGGCGTGACACTTGAAGTCACTGTATAAGAACATTTAAAAAGAGTACATGCAACATCAGTACATCAACATGTACTGGTAAGCATCATAGGTCAACTAACTTAACAATGTACAAGTAAGCAAGTCAAACAAGTATAAAAGAGATCATAACAAGATTTATAATCAATGATATCAATCAAATACATTTCATGAATCACCATATAACTAGGCTCAAAAGTTCACTTTTACAGGATTTATACTTCATCATTTTCACAAACTATTCATCATCACATTTAATCATCAAATAGCACTCAATGCATGTAAATGAGTGCATGTATGCAAGATGTGTGCATCATATCTTACCCTTATCATCCTTCTTATCATCAAGAATACTGGCGTGGTACCTGACCGATTATCACAACGTATCATAACATACCGGCGTGGTACTCGACCCATTATCATAACATATCATAATATACCAGCGTGGTACCCAACCTATCACCTCAACACCTTATCAAAATGCAATGAAATGCAATGCAATCATCAAATTACAAACCATGCTAGAAGGAAATCATAGATGCTCAAATCATAAACAAGCACAAACCCGAAAAAGTCTAAGTGTTATACAAAACCATAGCCTACCTCAACTCCTTTGCTCAAAATCACCTTTAAGCCACACTTTTTCCCTTTCGTTCTCGTTCAACTCATTCTTGATCTATACAACCACCAAATATACACACATTTTAATAATTCATCCTATTTTAACAACTAGGGATTAAAAATTATCGATTTTAGTCATAATTTACCCTATTTCATCATCTTAAGGTTTCCTTATCATTTTAACTTCATGAAAATGACTCAATTTAGCATATTTAGTCATAATTCTAGTCCCATTAGTATTTTTTAACACCCTAAGATCATTACATACTGAATTTATAAGCAATCCCATCATTTTTCATCAATTCCCATAAGCTAGTTTTTAACCCCAAACCCACCATTAATCCATTTTCTAGTGATTTTCTAAAGTAAAACTAATTGAATTCAAGTCTAGAACGTAATCACTTGCCTCTAATGATGAAAAACTTTGAGTTCCTTCTAAAAATTGCCTCTCCCCAGTGTCTTTTTACGTTTTTCAAAAAGTGGGAAATAATAACATTTTTTGGGTTTTAAAAAATGATATTTACTACGCGTTACCGCTGCAACGGTTAAATTTCTAATGCAATGATTCGTGCTCATTTTGTTGGAGGCCGCCGCTGCGGTTTCCCTGACCGCTGCAGCTGTTACTTTTTCCACTATAGATGTCTGAGTTAGAAACTTGGGACCCCTTCTCAGTTTTTCTCATTTTACAATACACCCAATGAATCTTGACAACACGAACCAACCCTCTATGATAATCACTATAATCGAAGTTCTATAATTCCGTTTCAGGTGCTGGAAGTTTTTATGACTTTCTATTCTCGTTGGCTATCCAACCATTATATCAAACCCAATTGTTACTAATCATATCAATGCTAGATTTATTCAACAACCACACTCTCAAATTTGAGCCAAAACTAGACTAGCCATGAATTCCTCAATTTTTTTGCTAAGGAAAGTCTAGGTGCAACTTTTACCTCGTAATTCAACCATTTTGGGTCGTTACAAATAACCTTCTTGAAAAACTTCCAAAACTGAGATGTAAACTTAGTACCCTTATCAGAGATGATATACAAGGGAAATCCATGCAACTAACCAACTCACAAATGTAAAGTATGGTATAGTCCTCTACTAAATCTATAGTCTTGACAGGCAAAAAGAGAGCTAACTTAGTCATCCTATCTTCTATCACCCCAATAGAATCATGTTGTTACGTTCAGGGTAAACCAGGGATGAAGTCCATGTTAATCATTTCCCACTTCCAAGTAAGAATGCTAATATCCTGAGTCATATCTCCCAATCTGTAATGTTCTACCTTCACCTACTTGCTATTAGGACACTTATCCACAAGATCTACAATGTCCCTCTTTATGCCATTCCAATAATAGACTTCCCATAGATCATGGTACCTCTTGGTGGCATTTGGATATATAGAATACTGAGAGTTATGAGACTCAATCATTATCTGTTGTCTCAATTCATCCACAACTATAACACATAAATAACCTTGATAACAAAGAACACCATCTCCCCCTTAGGAGAAAACCTTCACTTTATGATTGTGGACAACTTCTTTCAACTTAAGAAAAATAGGACCGCAATCTTGCTTTTTCTTAACATCCATCACAAGAGAAGACTAAGAACCATTATGAACGATAATACCACCATCTGCTGAGTATGTAAGATGAATCTCTAAATGAGCAATCCTCTGATCATATTTAGCCAACTCCTACTTTTCTTCTTCAACATGAGCCACACTATCTATGGACAACCTTCTAAAACCATCAACTACTACATTGTCCGTGCCAGGATGTTAAACCACACTCATGTCATAATCCTTAAGAAGTTTAAGTCATCTCCTCCACCAAAGATTCAACTCTTTTTGGTGAACACGTACTGAAGACTCCTATGATTTTTGAACACATCCATATGAACACCATATAAATAGTGTCTTCAAATATTCAAGGCAAACACCACTACTGTTAAGTCAAGATCATGAGTTGGATAGGTCTTTTCATGAACCTTAAGCTGTATCGAAACATAAGCAATGACCATGCTATGTTGTATCAAAACACAACCAAGGCCAACTCTAGAAGCATCATTATACATTATAAAGCCAACTGATCCCTCCGGTAAAGTTAGAACTGGAGCTATGGTCAATCAAGTCTTCAACTGCTGAAAACTCTTCTCACAATATTTGGACCACTAAAACTTAACCTTTTTCTGTGTCAGCCTAGTCAACGGGGCAATAATAGAGGAGGAACCCTTAACAAACCTTCTGTAATAACCAGCCAACCCCAAAAAAATGCTAATGTCTGATAGAGAAGTGGTTCTAGGCTACTTTTTCACTGACTATATCTTTTTTGAATCAGCCAGAATTTTCTCAATAGACACCATATGACCAAGGCACGCAACTGATTTCAGCCAAAACTCACTCTTGCTAAGCTTAGCAAACAACCGGCGGTCCTTGAGAGTCTTCATCATAGCTCTCAAATGATCTGCATGTTCTTCCTCACTCTGAGATTAGACAAAAATGTCATATATGAAAATAATTATTAAATACTATTTAAATACCTCGTTCATCAAGTCCATTAAACCTATAGGAGCATTTGTTAGTCCAAAAGACATAAAGATAAATTCATAGTGACCATATTGTATTCTGAAAGCTTTTTTCTAGATTTCACACTCCCTAACTTTGAGATGATGATAACTGAACCTGAGGTCAATCTTAAAGAATCAACCGACGCCTTGAAGCTAGTCGAACAAGTCTTCAATCCTAGGGATGAGATACTTATTCTGGATTGTGACTTTGTTTAACTGGAGTTAATCAATGAACATTCTGAGAGAACCATCTTTCTTTCGCACAAAAATAACTAAAGCACCCTATAGGGAAATTCTAGATCCAATGAAACCTTTATCTAAGAGGTCTTTCAACTATTTTTTCAATTTTTTACGCTCAGACAGAGCCATTCTATAAGGAGGGGTAGATATGGGCTACGTATCTGGAAGAAGGTCTATCCTAAAGTTGATCTCCCATTCAAGAGAAACTCCGAGCAAATCCTGAGGAAACATCTCTGAAAACTCACTGACTACTGGAACTAAATGTAGAGTTGTGGTCTCAGACTTAGAGTCAATAACTAGAACTAGATGATAGATATAACCCTTAGAAATTATCTTTCTAGCCTTATGGTTAGAGATGAAACATTCTATAAGCACTATAGGACTACCTTCTACTCTAAAACTGGCTCATCTGGTAACTTAAATTTTATGACTACGGTTCTGCAGTTGATTAAGGCATAGCAGGAATGTAACCAATCTATGCCAAGATTGACATCAAAGTGTGTCTTTTATAACTTAACTAGATCAATTGTGGTGACTCTATAGAAGACTAGACTTGGTTAATTTTTATATACCCATTTAGCTATGACTGACTCACCAACAGGAGTGGAAATAGGAAAGGGTTCTAAGAGTTGTCAGAACTAACTCCAAATTTAAAGGCAATATATAGGGTTATGAAATACAAAGTAGCCCCTGGGTCTAACAAAGCATACACATCATAATAAAAGACATGTAACATACCACTGACTATATCTGGGGAACTCTCTAGATCCTGGCAAGATGAAAGTGCATAAAAATAGTTTTGGTCCTGACCACCACCCATACTAAAAGAGTCACTCTGCTGAGCTGGGTGACCTGCTGGAGCTACTAAAGAAGTAGACTAAGTGCGATTACCTCCATTACCTTGCTTGATAGAGGGGAAATCTCTCAATGAGTGACCAATCTGACCATACCCAAAGCATACATCTTTTCCATAAATGCACTCTCCTGGGTGGTGTTGACCACACTTATTGCAAGTAGGATAGGAATTTCCCTTTGCAACACTACCTTGTGAATGAGAGCCTAATGCCATACTCTTCATATTATACCATGGTCTGGGTGCTTGATATAGAGTACTAGATGATGTAGGTGTTGGACCTGAAGACCTATGCTGTAAAGAAGACTGATTCTTACCATCAAACCTCGGCTAGTTGTACTCAAAGTTACCCTTTATAGCCCTTTTATTCTCCCATTTTCTCTCTTTCAGTTTCTCTTCCTCAATTTGTTGGGTATGGTTCATCAACCTGGTGATATCCATAGCCCCAGACAACATGATTGTTCTACATTCTTTTTTCACTAAGTTCGACCCCAAAAATAAACTTACTCATTCGTGGTTCGGCCATCATCTCTGGAGGTTACATGGATAACAGAGTGAACTTAAGATTATATACTTTCACAGACATGAATACTTGTTTCAAGTTCATGATTTCCTTAGCATTTTCCTACTTCAACTCTCTAAAAAAATCGATTAAGAAAAACATCAATGAAAATATCCTAAACTACTAGAGCTATATTTCTGCCACGACTGTCCTTCCACTGAGTATACCACAAGTGAGCCACATTTTTTAGCTGATAGGAAGCTACCTCAACCATATCAACCACAGACACTTGCATCACCTGAAGAATCTTTTTCACCTTATTAATAAAATTATATGAGGCCTCTTTTACCCTTGACCCAAAGAACTCAAGAGGGTTCATATGAACAAAATCTCTAACTGGGGCAGTAGCTGACCCACCATTTGAGTTAACCAGAATATCTACTTACTGGTTCACCTAAAAATTCATGACCTAGCCAACATCTGGATGGATTTTGAAACTCAGCAATAGTAACCTCATTGTTTGCTGGTATAGGTGGGTTCACATTCTGATCGTTTCCTCATTTGTTATTTCTATGTGGAGGCATTATTTGAAACACATAGAGCACGAATTACAAATAAGTAAATAAAGTTAAATTCTATCACATGATAATGAACATGAAAGAAGGGAAATGTTTCATAAAACATCTTGTAGCCTCTCTCTCATAAGTGTAGCCTGCTTCACACCCATAAAAAAAGACTACAAAATTTGACTTTTTAGACATCTTAGTACTCCTGAACCTAGGGATTTGATACCAATTTTTTCATGATCCGAGTCTACACTCTTGTTAAGACACGGTGCTTAGAACTACAAGTGGTCCCAAGTGAACCCATAACACTGGCATAATACTAAAATTAGAATCAAAGACACTATGCGGAAGAATAAACATTGTAAAGTGAGCAAAATGAAATATAATATGAAGTTATAAAACAATAATCTAAAAACCCAAATGAAAACTAAACTATCTAACTATGTCTAAAAGCCTCTACTGACACTAATGAGTTACTGAGACAGGACCCCAGCTAAACTCTAAAGTACTGAAAATGAAATAAAGTCTGGACCGAGCATAAATAAACTAAAAGTGTCCTTGAATGATGAGAACTCACCACAACTGCTTATGATCTAGGCACTAGGAACTTATCTAAATGCACGACTGAGAATGAACACTCAAACCTATATCATAAAAGGATATAACATAAAAAAAAAGTGTGGAGTCAGTAATAATGTAGTGAGAATGTGAGATATGAAATGGTATAAATACACTAAAAATATGCTTTAAACTAGTTTAGATGGCATAGGTGAAACTGGATAAAATAACTCAACTATAGTACAATGACACAAAAGTAAAATCATAAATTGTAATGTGAAGCATAGCTGTACCTTATGAAATAACTTAATTGAGCTGAAACTGTGAGTCATGTACAAAAGTCATGTTAAAACCATTTCTATGGGAGATTCTATTAACCAACATAAACTATGTGAGCTAACATGGAGTCCAATGTACGACCCTTGTTGGTAGGATTCCTTATAGTCGGGCAAGGGTATAAAAATGACTAGTGTGATCCTCTAACTGAGCTCATTTGGTCTAAATGTGTCACTCTCAATTGGCAAGGACCCTTATCCTACGTTAGCAACATAGTTCTAGGACTTGGGTTATCTAGAACCTGAATCCGCTTGGTGCTAAATACTACTAAAACCATATACTATTAGCTAATAAATATAAATTGCTATATGAAAATAAAACATGAACTAGTTTGATTACTATTTGTATTTATATTCAAAGATACAAAACTAGTATTGCTAAATTTACACTAATCTATGATCTTAGGATCAATTCATGATGGCTTGTTCTAAATCGTGCCTAATTCTTTGGAAAACAAGTGAAATTACTTGTAAGATTTCAAATAAGGTTTTGAGAATATATATCATGCACCATTGTTTTAATACAATTGAAAATCATGAGGGAACAAGCTACAACTAAAAATCATGAAATTTGTATAATTTGGTATGAACCGTAGATCATGAAATCATTAAAACTATAATTGATATTTTAAAATTTTGGGCATGAGGGAAAAAGTAAACCCTCATTGAAATCCTAAATACTTGATCACTGAATATTCTTGAATAAAATCTTCGAGTAATTGAGTTTGGAGAAGAACCCCGGGCCTTTACTTCTTGAGAGAGATTTGAGAGTTTTCTTTCTGAATTCTAAGTATTAAAGCAGTAGGACTAAGAGTTTAGTCACCAGTAGGACTAATAGTTTAGTCACCTGTTTAACCTTTAACCTCCCTTAATAGATCATAAAATAACATAATATAGAGCTTAAAAGAGTGGCAAAAAACCAATTTCCCCTTTTTAAAACATAACTGTTTTATGAAAAATTAAATCTGATGCCTCAACCTACGACACATACTTTGGGTCCATGAGTCGTAGTTTGACTAGTGACTCCTAGGACTATTTTTAATTGTTTCTAGATTGTCTATATATAAATAAATGTATGACTCATAGGTTGATACAACGAGTCATACTGAAACTCATGGTCTCCTGAATTTGAGATGGATAGGTTTTGGAAAGGGACTCCATGAGTCGTGGTACAACTCGTATCTTGATACCATGACTCATAAATTGTGTTGTGGTCCCTAGGGTGAGTTTTACAACTCTTTGGTCTCCATCAGTATGAGTCACTATTCTACTCATACTTTCATTCCACGACTAATGGTGTTGAGTCGTGGTGACTGGAGTTTGGGAAACCTTTTGGACATTTTACCATGAGTCATAGCACGACTTGTGCTCTAATTGTATGATGATCTAAGGCATATTTATATGCCTTATTTCCGACTTTTACCCATGTTTACCTTAGTTTTGAGATCAATACATATGTATTTTGTATTGTTTTGATGGAATATTTGATATTGTGCTAACAAATGTGATTAGACCCTTGTAGGTGAAATTTGTGACTATTTGGAGCATTTTTGGCGTGGAAAGCGAGGCTTGGAGGAGCTAAGAGCCAAGGATATTGAAGATAAGAGGCTAGCCAAAGATTTAAACTTGAAGAATCCAACCAAATCCGCAAAGAAAAGTCGAAGAAAGGAAGAAAAACGGAATCTAAGTCCCAAGCGAGCCAGGCAGCGTGTCGGGCCGCTTTTGACAAAGATTTTGTTTATATGGATAGCAGAGGGGAGTGCCAGGCCGCTCAGGTGCAACCTTTCAGAGGAAAAAATTTGCCTAAGTGCCAAGCTAGCCCAAGGGCTTGCCAGGCCACTTTTTGGCAATTTTTGCCCCGAGTTTTTATCTATAAATAGGGATTTTGGGTTATTGTATTAGAATTCGATCTTTGTTGGAAAAAATTTGGGCGATTTTGGGCATATAAATTAGGTTTAATACTCCTTATTTTCAGTTTTGGTTTAATTTTTATGAATTTCTATCAAAGTATGATGTTAAATCAAAGTATGAGTGGCTAAAATCCCTCATTCTTGGGGTAAGGCTATGAACATGAATTTCTAGTGTTGAATATTATTGGTTTTTGCGGAATTTTATCAATTATTGGTTATTCTTATATTCTTGATTTTAATATTTTAATGTTTGATCACCATTGAAATAAATTTATTATCTTGAGAGCAACTCGAAAGAGAAATTGAGAGATAGAACGTGGAATATAAGGAGTATGATCTTTACTCGAGGAAGAGATTCCAAGAGATTGAAATGCTGTTAGGACCAAGAGTTACCTAATTCGCCGTGCTTGTTCAAATATAGTAAGATAGCTTTAAGGCGTTAGAATTGGTTAAATCTATGCCAGCTCAATGATGTAGTTAGGTTTTCTAATTTCTAATTTAAGGTTATAGTTTGGAGACAAATATAATCATATTATCAACCCCGTGATCAATAACCAAGATAAACAACTCGAATTGCTTAAACCAGTAATATTCATACTCTAGAGAGGATGTTTGGAGTGCCTTGACCCTGAAAATTTACTTTTTATTGACTTTTATATTATATTTGAGAAAACTGAAGTTACGGTACTGAAGATAGTAGTTTATAGTCCGCACTCATTTAATTTTTAGTAACGAATACCTTTCCCTTTTTGCAACACTAGTTTTTAGTTATTGTTTGACGTCTAAAATTGATTTCTATTTACGAAAGTCCCTTGGGTTCGATATCCGGCTCTTTTAAAGTAGCCATTGTATTACTTGAATGATCACGTGCACTTGCGTGTATACCTTGGTCGCAACTAGATTTTGGCATCATTGCCGGGGACTTTCAAATAGATAGATTTCAACTATTGATGTTTTTACTTTAATTTTCAGCTAAGTGTTGACAACTTGATCTTAGCTATCCTATTTTGTAGGCTTACTTCATCTGAACGCTAGCAAGGAACAAAGATTTGGTAACCTCGCAGTTTGAACCTGAGAGATACTTTCACATATTGAGGAGACAGGCTGCAGATTACCCAATCCCGCAATTTGAACTGGCGAACGAAACCATACGGGGTGATCCCATAAGAATTGAAGACCCATTTATGGATAGACGTGAGTCGGTAGTGATGGTAGCAAGGACAGTTTGCGACGTGGCAATCCCACTCGCTACTAATGTGACCTCCAGTATTCAAAAATTGATAGCTGGAGGAAGATTTTAGCTTAAACAGAACATGGTGCAACTCTTGCACTCAAGTGGATAGCTTACAAGTCTTGCTCATGAGGAACCACAGAGGCACATCCAAAATTTTTTGGAGATCAGTCACATATATATTCCTGCGGGTGTGTCTTCAGATTATGTGAGACTTACTTTGTTCCCTTTTTGTCTATTGGGGGAAGCAAGGAGGTGGTTAGATGCAGAGTTGGAGAATTCTATCACTACTTGGGATGATCTTGCTCGAAAATTCTTGATAAGGTTCTTTCCATCCAGAAAGATAGCAAAGCTGAGGAGTAAGATATTTAGTTTCAGATAGAGAGATGATGAAAATCTGTACCAAACCTAGAACAGATTCAAATCCATGTTGAGGGATTGTTCTCATCACCACCAAGAAAATGAAGTGTTGGTGCATACTTTTATTGAGGCTCTCGACCCCAACACTAAAATTTTACTTGATTCAGCTGCAGGTGGACAAGCTTTAGAGAAAACTTACGATGAATTATATGCTTTGTTGAACCATATTTCACATGGAAATTCAGATTGGCATGGTGATAACTCTAGAAATTCTACAAAGAAGGTTGCTGGGAAACTAGATGTGGATGCAGTCACGACATTATCTGCCCAAATTTCAGCCATGCAAAACATGATGAATAATCACTTCAGCAGTTTGAATTTGGGGTAGTAACAAGCTCCCATAAATGCAATACAGCAACAGGTTTCTGTGTGGTGTGAAGTATGCGGAAACGGGGACCATACCAGCGAGTTATGTAGTGCAAATTCGAATTTTGTGAATTTTGTGGGTAATGCCCAAAAAGGAGTTGGAGCACAAAATTATGGAAATACTTACAATGCCGGGTGGAAAAATCACCCGAAATTATCTTGGGGAGGTAATCAGAATCAATATAGACCTCAAGGATATGCACCACAATACAACCAACAACAGGGTCAAGGTAATTAATTGGGTGCTAAGCCTGGAAATATGAGCGTGGAAGATATATTGAAGCAGATTATGGCAGACCAAGCTAAGCTGGTAGCAGATGTGAGGAACAACCAGTTGGCTACTCAAAATTTGGAGAAGCAAATTGGTCAGTTAGCAAATGCACAGAATACAAGGCCTCAAGGAGGTCTTCTAAGTGACACTGATCCTAATTTGAGGTAGGTGAGTGCCATTGTTACTCGTAGTGGTAAGCAGTTAGAGAATACAGTTCTACCAATAAAAGAGTTGGAGCCAAAAAAAGTTGTGGTTGGAAACGAACAAGTTGAGTCTGATAAAAGCTCCATAGATGATAAAGTTGTCCAGAATGTAAAGTTTCTTCCTCCTTTTCCCCAGAAGTTCAAAAGTAAGAAGGAAGATGAATGCTTTGGTAAGTTCATTGAATTACTTAAACAAATGCACATTAATTTTCCACTTGTGGATATCTTGTATGGCATTCCAAAGTATGCTAAGTTTGTGAAGGATATTGTGTCAAACAAGAGTAGATTGACTGAGTATGACACAGTTGCACTGACTGGGGAGTGTATCTCTCGCATTCAAAATCATTTACCCACCAAGCTGAAGGATCCTGGAAGCTTCACTATAAAAATTACTCCGGGAGATCGTGTCTGTGCTCGTGGATTGTGCGATTTGGGGGCTAGTATAAATCTGATGCCCACTTCACTTTTCAAGGAGTTGGGTTTGTGTCATCCTAAACCTACTACTATTATTTTGCATCTTGTAGACCGATCCGTGACTAGACTAGATGGTATTGTTGAGGATGTTCTGGTTCAAGTGGGTTCGTTGATCTTTTCGATTGATTTTGTGGTGCTAAATTTTGAGCCTTACCCAGAAGTCCCATTTATTTTAGGGCGTCTGTTTCTGGCCACAGGAGGTGCGATCATTGATGTAGCAGCAGGGAAATTGACTATGCCATCTCATGTTAAGGTTGAAGTCTTTGATGTATGTAGGGATTTGAAGCAACCAGAAATTTATGAGAACTTTTCAACTATTACAACTATAGATTTAGCGGCTGAAAACATCCACACTTTTTCTACAGATCCCTTGGAAAAAGTTTTGATGGGGAAAGATATTTTTGGTGATGCGAAAGATATTGAAATGATGCAGGTTCTTGATCTTATCGGTATCTATACTAAAGAGGGTAGATGGGAACCTTTAAATTATCCACTCAGACCTCCATCCAAGCCATCAATTGAGGAGGCATCGAAGCTTGAATTGAAAGAACTTCGATACCATCTTCAATATGCTTTCTTAGGTAAAAATGAGACCCTTCCTATTATTCTCGCAGCAAATTTATCAAGGGAACAAGTTGATGCAGCATTGGTGATACTCAAACGAAGAAAGAAGGCTATCGGTTGGCAGATTTTTGACATCCATGGTATTAATTCGGGTTTGTGTATGTGTAAAATTTACATGGAGAAAGGGCATAAGCCGAGTGTGCAACACCAATGACTCTTGAATCCAGTAATGAAAGAAGTGGTAAGGAAAGAGGTAATTAAGCGGTTAGATTCGGGCATTGTCTACCCTATCTGTGATAGTACATGGGTTAGTCCAGTACAATGTGTCCCAAAAAAGGGTGGTATGACGGTGATCACAAATGATAATAATGAGTTGATTCCTATAAGAATTGTGACTGGGTGGCGTATTTGCATGGATTATCAAAAACTAAATGATGCCACGAGGAAAGATCATTATCTAATCCCTTTTATTGATCAGATGTTAGATCGTTTAGCCGGGCAGGAATATTATTCCTTTCTTGATGGGTATTTCGGGTATAATCAAATTGCTATAGATCCTCAAGATCAAGAGAAGACTATATTCACATGCCCTTACGACACTTATGCTTTCAAGTGTATGCCCTTTGGATTGTGCAACGCACAAGCTACTTTTCAGCGTTGCATGATGGTAATTTTGTATGACATGGTGGAGGAGTTCGTGGAGATTTTTATGGATGATTTTTCAGTCTTCAGTAACTCTTTCGAGGTATGTCTACAAAACCTTTATAGAGTCCTTGCTCGGTGTGAAGAAACTAATCTTGTTCTCAACTAGGGAAAAATGTCATTTTCTTGTGACGAAAGGTATAGTTCTTGGACATTAAGTGTCAAAGCAAGGTCTCGAAGTGGATAGATCAAAGATTAAAGTTATCGAGAAATTACCTCCACCTGTGTCGGTGAAAGGGGTGCATAGTTTCTTGGGATATGCTGGGTTTTACAGAAGCTTCATTAAAGATTTTTCCAAGATTGCACGGCCCATGTGCACTCTCTTAGAGAAATATGTTAAATTTGTCTTTTGTCAGTCATGTGTGAAGGCATTTGAGATCTTGAAGAAAACGTTGGTAGAGGCACCTATCCTTATTGCTTCGGATTGGGCCTTACCATTTGAGCTCATGTGTGACGCGAGTGATATTGCAATGGGTGCGGTTCTTGGGAAACGAAAGAACAAGGTATTTCACTCTATTTATTATGCGAGTAAAACTCTTGATCCATCCCAAACAAATTATACGGTGACTGAAAAGGAGATACTAGCTTTGGTGTACGCATTTGATAAATTTAGATCATATTTGGTGGGTACTAGCATCATTGTATACACAGATCATGCTGGAATATGTTATTTGTTCAATAAAAAAGATGCTAAGTCGCGGTTGATTAGATGGATTTTATTGTTACAAGAGTTTGATTTGGAGATTAAAGATAGGAAGGGGTCAGAAAATCAAATTGTCAACCACTTTTCTAGACTTGAGAGCTTGATACATGTAGCTGATGATGGGTGTATTTGTGAGGAATTTCCAGATGAGCAATTGTTAGTTTTGGGGGTTGATGAGTTGCCATGGTATGCAGACATTGTAAATCTATTGGTAAGTGGGATGTTTCCTCCTGATTCGAGTCCTTAACAAAAGAAGAAGATGTCATATGAGGTACGTTCTTATATTTGGGATTGTCTTTATTTATTCAAGCAAGGGCCTGATCAAGTGGTGAGACGATGTATATTGGATGCGGAGGTGAATCATGTGTTTGAGAATTTCCATGCATCACCTTATGGTGGTCATCATGGTGGTGAACGCACAACCCAAAAAAGTCTACAATCATGTTTCTTTTGGCCTTCTCTATTTAAAGATGCACATGCATTTGTGAAAAGTTATGACCAATGCCAACGTATGGGGATGATTTCAAAGAGACATGAGATGCCTTTAACTAATATCCGATAAGATGAAATTTTTTATGTATGGGGGATATATTTTATGGGCCCTTTTCTGAAGTCAAATGGGAATCAATACATACTTGTAGCACTGGATTATGTGTCTAAGTGGGTAGAGGCTACTGCTCTTCCTACAAATGATTCTAAGGTTGTGGTAAAATTCCTTCAAAAACATATCTTCACAAGTTTCGGAACTCCAAGAGCTATTATTAGCGATGGAGGTTCACACTTTATAAACTATTGGGTGAAGAGTGTGTTGGCTAAATATGGTGTTATACACAAGGTTTCAACAGCGTATCATCCCCAAACAAGTGTCCAAGTTGAAGTGTCTAATCGCGAGATAAAATAAATCTTGCAAAAGACTGTGAATACTTAGAGAAAAGATTGGTTGCTCAATCTAGATAATGCTCTTTGGGCTTATCGAACTGCATATAAAACACCTATAGGGACTTCCTCATATCATCTTGTCTTTGGGAAAACATGTCATCTCCCAGTTGAGCTTGAGCACCGAGCATATTGGGCGGTGAAGAAGTTGAACCTAGATTCGGAGTTGGCTGGTCAAGGGAGGTTGTTGCAACTACATGAGTTGGAAAAGTTTCATTTCCACGTGTATGAAAATGCGAAGATTTATAAGGAGAAAACGAAGCGATGGCACGACAAGCACATTCTCTAGCGCACTTTTGAGCCAGGCCAATTGGTACTACTATTTAATTCTAGACTTAGGTTGTTCCCGGGCAAGCTAAGATCTAAGTGGAGTGGTCCTTTTGAGGTAAGTCGTACAACTCCTCATGGTGAGGTGAAAATCATGAATAAAGGTGATGGCACTAAATTTCTTGTAAATGGCCGAAGATTGAAGCACTATTTTGGTGAAGAAGAGAAGCATAAGGAGGAAGTGCTTCATCTTGATAATGATTGAGCTGAGCGTGGTCGAGCCGCGACATTAAATAAGGAGCTTGATGGGAGGCAACCCATTTCTTTTAAAAAATTTCTTTTCTAACTTAGTTCTAGGATTTATTGTTTATGCAGAGACACCGGAGTATTTTGCCATGGAAATCCAAGAGAAAAAGGTAAATTGGAAGATAGATGATCTTTTGAAGGTGCCGGGAAGGTAGGACATGCTTTGGAGTGAAGTTTTGCGTCATGGGACTTGAAAAAGGCCCAAAATTATGTGAAAAATGTGGAAAACCTCCCAGGTATAATGTTAAGTAGGGAGCGCGCCAAGCCACTCCTGCCCCATTTTTTGTGTGCCTTGGCAGTGAGCAGGCGCTGTACCTAATGTACCAGGCCGCTCCTGCCTTAAGTTTTTGGTCCTCAGGCAGTGAGAAGGCGCTGCACCTAGCGTGCCAGGCTGCTCCTTCCTTAAGTTTTTGGGCCTCAGGCATTAGGGTAACGTGGCACACTGCTACCCCCTTAAGTTTTTGGGCTAAATTTTTTTAACAAAAGGGTCACTCACCTACCCGACCCACCCCACCCCCTATCTTTTAAATCCCCAATTCCCTTTTAATTCTTCACAACCATTATGCCCCAAAATCCAATTTTCTCCCCCACACCATCAAATTTTCTCTCTTAATTTTCACTTCTCTTCCCACACAATGCACGATTCTTCCCTTCTCATCTTAGGATTGGGATTGCAAGACCACATTAAAGCTACAAAGGTATGTTTTCTTTAAGCTTTCTCTCTCTAAATTGCTATGAGAATGTTGCAAATTTGGGGAATTCTTGAAATTCAAATTTTTGATGCCATGTTGGTTCTTTATAGTTTGACTTGATTATTATGCTAGAGTTGGAATTTATGGGTTGTCATGAATGAGAACTTGAAGAGCAAGTGAAAGTGTTCTTATTAATCTTGTTTTTAATTGAATAACTTGCAAGTGGGTTTATCTTATATTGTAGTGATTAAGAAAATTGCTTGTTGTAATCACTTGATATAACCCATATATTATTGAAAATGCATGGATCTTGTTTGAATTCTAGAGTAAAACAAGTAAGCCATTCTATTGATAATTATGGGAATGTGGAACTTGTGTTGGGGATGTTGAATTTGGATATGGGTTGGACTTTGTAATTGGGCATTAAGTGATGAGGGGAAGTCTAAGTACCCTTACACCCATATGTTTTGAATTGGTGCTAAGCAACTAAGTGTGGGGTGACCCTTATAGCCAGCACACTTGGTTGGATATCTTTACATGGGTAATTGACATACTTGTTTGAACTTTATCACAGGTACCATGTCGGAATCTAACGTGGCAGCTTCAAGTTCACACAAGCGACGACAGTCAGGAAATAAGGTTCCAGCGGCTTCCCCAGTCCCTAAAGGCCAGAAAAGAAAGTATGGGCTAAATGTTGTCTCTAGCGCCGACAAGAATTGGTATAAGAGTCACCCCAAAGCCAAATACTTTGCGTATGAGTGTATTGATAGGGCCAGTCTCGCTCGGACTCACCCAAAAATATTGGATCGAATTGTGAAATTGGGGATGGGTTTCATCTTTGACAAACCGACGGATTGCAACCTTCATCTTGTGAGGGAATTGTATGCTAATTGAAACCCAGATGCACCTACCAGCTTGGTGGTTATACGAGGGTCAGACGTTATACTTGATTCTCTGGGCCTAAATGGATTATTGGGATCACATACTCGGGCTAGTCCCCACAACATACACAAGCTGAATGTTAGGCCTCCCTATACAGAAATTCGACACACTCTTTGTGGACAACGTTCGACAATTAGATAGCTTTGCCACCACAAAAAAGGGTACCACATGAGTTTACCCTATGCTCATTTCAATAAAAAGGCGCGGATTTAGTTGAAGATTGTGTGTTGTTGCTTGATTTCGGGTAGCCACATGATGGAGGTTACTAGGGATCGAGTCTGTTTGGTGTATGCTCTAATAATCGATGTTGAAATTGATGTGGGTTCTATGGTACTGTCGGCTATGCACCTGGCTCGTCTACAGGGTGGACTTCGATATGCTTTTGGCGGTGTATTAACTAGATTAATGCAAGCATTCGAAGTGGCTAAAGAGGCATTTGATTATCATCCTCCTTTGCTGACAACACCTATTGATGTCACCCAAACCAAAGCACCTAATGCACTCGGCCCCACTCTCATATTAGCAGAGCAGCATGCTCGTGATGACGGGATCTTAGCCCATATATGTGGTTTAGAAATGCTATGGCATAGGACTGGGGGTAGGCCCTCCACGATAGACGAGCTGAGCCAGGTTGAGAGGGATTATCCTCTTATCCTCTTAATAGGTATGCCATGGTATTGTTGCAGATTGGGCCAGATTTTGTTGAGCCTGTGGATGATGATGTCCCCACAGATGAGAATGACCCCATACCAATTCTGATGTTGACGAGGTGGAAACGAATGATACACCACTAGCAGTTTGTGGGCCGGAGGATGACGATTTCCTCAACTGACTAGGGAGCACCTCACACCCTACTCTTTCCTTGTGTCACGCTCCGAATCCCAATGGGGCGCACTGGTACCCGAAGCTAATTAGGCTCGAGAGAACCAATCTTCATCTATGTCAATTCATATGCATGTCATTCACAAAACACCACCATCACGTATAGATACAAGATGCTAATAGTGGAAATTATGGAACATGTGATACATACACATATGTGAAACTTGGCCGTCAGGGCCATCAAGTCAAAATGGACATACATCTCTTACATTCATATTCCCACATATGTATACAAAGCCTCTAACAGATGCATACACGTAACTATCTTAAATTAGGGATAAGTCCACGCTTTATACAATATTTACAATACCAAAACAAATGTACAACTGTGACTCGAAAATCCCCGAACCAACTGGAGCTCACCAATGTTCTGGAAATGACCCGTAACCTACTGTGGAGGTCTACTAGCACCTGCGCCTATAGCAAGTAAGGTAAGAACCCCCCCCAAGGAAGGTCAGTACGAAGAGTGTAAAGAGTATGTAAGGCTCAAATGAAACTGTATGATACATAAATACTTCAATGAACTCAAAAACAAATGAATAACCAATATGGATAGGTCACATCTTGCATGTTGGGAAGCATGTATATTGCTTTCATTACTTTCTTTGCTTCTTTACTTCATACATCATCACTTGTGTCACAATTTACCCGGGCCCCGAATGATCAGTGGGTCTTAACATAACATAACGTTATGTTGGGATCGGCTCAGGCTAGGATTATGCCTCTAGATCTACCACCCATAAATCAATACATCGGGCTCGGATCGAGCTAGGTTATTACCTCTAGAGCTGCCACCCATAAGCCGACATATCAAGTTTGGCTCGAGCTAGGTTCTTACCTCTAGAGCTACCCCCTATCAGGTTTGGTCCAAGCTAGGCTTAGGACTCTAGGACTACCCCCTGGTCTAATAATCTCGGGATCAGATCGAGCTAGGCTTATGCCTCTAAAGCTACCACTCGTACTCTTGTAACCAACAACTATGCATTACTTCATTTCTTACTTTTGAGAGATTGATACAATAATAGTCATAACATTATTTGAACTTCGGAACATAACATTATTGGACCTTTGGAACATTAGTCAATGAACATGAGACATGTGAATCACAATTGATCAATGAGTAGGGAACATGTGATAATAACAAGTGATAACCGGAAATAGGATACCTTAGAACATTTTGGAATGGAACAAATACAATGTCAATGTGAATACTATATGCTGCAGAAGGATACGGATAGAATAACCTTACATACCTTCACTTCCAAGTATGAATACACAAGACTATATATGAACATAATAGTCCAGCTCCTTCCTTACGTTTCACTCTACAATACAAGTACATTACGGAACTCTCGTTAACAACTACTTTTCGTACAAGTGTACAAGACGACAATGAACTACATGACTGCTATATAGCATCATTTCACCCCTTTACAATACCATCCACTGCATTACCATACCAACAACACCATAACATTTCACACATTGACCAAGACATCATAAACCAATGGCATTTCACACCAAGTTTACCCCTTTACGCTTCCTTAATATCATTACATCATAATTATTCCATCAAGTCACCTCAAAACCTTTCATAGAAACATATTTACAACAATCCATAATTGTTATAAGCCAACATGCCTCCAAATAACCCCTTAACGTCATTCAAAAGGTATCATAAGTTGATAATTACATCCAAAAAGGGTATAGGGGCCTTCGGGGATCAAACAGAGACAAAAACATGCACAATCGAATTCTGGGCTGACCTGCGAAGCCACCTGCGCCTGCAGGTGGCTGAAATGCGGCCACACGTGGCTGAAATGTGGCCTCAGGTTCCCTCTGGCATTGTCTAGAGCCACCTGCGTTGGCATCTGCGCCCGCAGGTGCTCCAGACGCGAGGGCGGATGCCCGTTTCATCCTCCAGGGGTCATTTTAGGGTCCTTTTAAATAATAAATGGTCCATGGCCATTAATAAACTTCCCTTTACATAATTTAGGTCAACTTGGATGCCAAAAATCAACCATGGCTTCACAACACACATGAACATCACCAAAACCATATTTTTCCTTCAATACACCACCAAGTCCATGCACAATTTTGCAATAACAATTCCAACCATTATGTAAAATGATAAAACAATTTAAGGATATAATCATATCTCACATGTCAATATTTAATCCATCAAGTTCACTTCCTTCAAGACCACATGTCCATTTTCAAGTTTATAAGGCAAAACCCTTTTTACACATAGTGAATTGTTCAACACTGTGTCAACATAACCAACATGATTTATGCACCATATTAAGCATATAATTTATTGAAACATAAGAGTAAACACTTACCAATACTTACAAAGAAGTTATCTTGTCCAAAGGAGTGATGCCTTAGGGTTTGTGAGTAAAGAGAAATGTCTTGAATATTCTAGACAATGGCATGTGTGTTTTGATAAATAATAATCTGATTTTTCCTTGCCTTATATGATCCCTCAAGTCATCCTTAGCAAAATTCTTGGGCATTAAATGCATGTTTGATTGGTCAACACAAGAATGGGTCACTTGCCCCATTTGGGCCATGTCTTTTACTTCATTTTGAGCCTCAATTGAGCCCAATAGCACAAGATTTATTTAAGCCCAACAATTTAATGCATAATTCACCAATTCTCTCATGTTTAAATGATTCTATAAATGTTAAGATAGTCACATGGGTTCGAGTATGTACGGGGTGTTACATTCTTCCCCCCTTAGAAACATTCGTCCTTGAATGTTAGTGACATCATTCAATTTAAACAAATGCAAGTCTAGGATCATTCTCCATGTTATCATATATATACTTAATGCTTATAAATACTTACTTGTCATTGTTCCGATCTCGTATCTTGAACTTGTTCTTCCCTTTGGAACAAATGAGGATACTTGAACTTCATCATTTCTTCAGCTTCTCATATGATCTCTTCTACTTGTTGGTTCCTCCAGAGTACCTTTATGGAAGCTATGTATTTATTCCTCAACCTCTTTACTTGTTGATCTAGAATAGAAATGGGTATCTCTTCATAAGTAAGATCCTCTGTAACTTGTACATCATCAATGGGAGCAAAACAAGATGGATCTCCTATGCACTTTCAAAGCATCGAAACATGAAATACTGGATGAACTGTGGAAATTTCTTAAGGTAATGCTAATTCATACGCGACTTGCACAAATCTTCGGACAATTTCATATGGCCCTATATACCAGGGACTCAACTTCCCTTTCTTTCCAAATCTCATTACCCCTTTCATCGGTGACATCTTCAAAAATACCCAATCACCTATGGAAAATTCGAGCCCTCTTCTTCTGACATCATCATTTGACTTATGTCAACTTTGGGCCATTTGTAGCGGTTGTTGAATCACTTTAACTTTTTCCATAGCCTGATGAAAAAGATTTGGCCCAAGTAAAACAGTTTTACCCACTTCAAACCATCCGATTGGTAATCTACATTTCCTTCCATACAAAGCTTCATAAGGTGCCATTTTAATACTTGAATGATAGTTATTGTTGAGAAAATTCAATAAGAGGAAAATGGTCATCCCAGCTGCCTTGAAAATCTAATGTGCACGCTCGTAGCATATCTTCAAGTGTTTGGATAGTACGTTCTGCTTGTCCATCTGTCCAAGGATGGAAAGCCATACTCAAATTCACTTGTGTACCCAAGCTCTTCTGAAAAGATCTCCAAAAATGCACAGTAAATTGTGCTTCTCCATCTAATATAATGGAAATTGGAATACCATGCAATCACACTATTTCTTTAACATACAACCTTGCATAATCTTCAGTTGTATAGGTGGTCTTGACTGGTAAGAAATGCGCTGACTTGGTAAGCCTGTCAACTATGACCCATATGGAATCAAATTTTTGCAGTGTACGAGGCAAACCTGTGATGAAGTCCATATTAATCATGTCCCATTTCCAGACTGAAAGATTGATACATTGCATGTAACCCCCAGGTTTTTGATGCTCCACTTTAATTTGTTGATAGTTTGGGCATTGAGCTACAAATGCTGCAATGTTCTTCTTCATATTTCCCTACCAATACACTTCTGTTAAATCATGATACATTTTGGTAGCTCCCGGATGAATAAAATATCATGAATGATGTGCCTCTGTCATAATTTGTTTCCTCAGTTAGTCTACATCCGGTACACATATTCTACCTTGTCATTGAAGTACTTCTTGCGTCAGATTAAATGCATTTGTTAAACCCTATTATGCATTCTCTTTTAACTGCAATATCATAGGATCTACAAACTGCTTCTCCTTGACTTCAACTATTAATAAAGATTCTGCCGCATTTTGTACAATAATCCCTTCATCTGAGGATTCAAGAAGACGAACCCTCAAGCTGGCTAATTGATGTAGATCTTTGACTAAATCTTGCTTTTTCGTCAATTGGCCACTAGAGCCTCCTATTGCCTTACGGTTCAATGCATCAGCTACCATATTTGCTTTTCCTAGATGATATAGAATATCAATATCATAGTCTTTTAATAGCTCAAGCCACCTCCACTGCCTCAGATTGAGTTCCTTCTTCTTAAAGATATATTGCAAACTTTTGTGATCAGTAGAGATATCAACATGAACTCCATACAAATAATGACGCCATATCTTTAAAGCAAATACTACAGCTGCTAACTCAAGATCATGTGTGGGATAGTTTCTCTCATGGGGCAGCACTACATTACTGTGCTGCATCAATACACACCCTAGACCAATTCCAGAAGCATCACAATATACTGCATAACCTTCGGTGCCTTTCGAAAGGACTAATACGGGTGTGGAAGTCAATTTATCTTTCAGCTCTTGAAAACTTTTCTCACATGCATCATTCCACTGAAATCTGACTGCCTTATGTATAAGCTTCATTAAAGGTGAAGCAATGGAAGAAAACCCTTCAACAAACCTTCGATAATAACCTGCCAACCCAAGGGAGCTACGAATTTCCGTAGGAGTCGTAGGCCTTGGCCAATTTTTAACCGCTTCAATCTTCTGTGTATCAACTCGAATTCCTTTATCTGAAACAATACAACCCAAGAATGCTACGGATTTCAACCAAAATTCACATTTAGAGAACTTTGCATACAACTTACGCTCACAAAGAATCTGTAAAACTTGTCGTAAATGCTTAGCATGGTCCTATTGTGACTTTGAATAAACCAGGATGTCATCTATAAATACCGTCATGAACATGTCTAGAAATGGCTTAAACACCCTATTCATCAAATCCATGAACATAGCTGGTGCATTTGTTAGTCCAAATGACATAACTAAAAATTCATAATGGCCATACCGTGTTCGGAAGGCTGTCTTGGGTACATCTTTTTCTCTAACTCTGACTTGATGGTAACCCGACCTCAAGTCAATCTTTGAAAAACACTTGGCGCCCTGTAACTGATCAAAAAAATCATCAATCCGGGGGAGGGGATATTTGTTCTTGATCGTTACCTTATTCAATTATCGATAGTCAATGCACATTCTCAATGTTCCATCTTTCTTCCTTACAAATAATACCATTGCACCCTACGGGGACATACTAGGACTGATGAAGCCCTTGTCCAACAAGTCTTTCAATTGATCCTTCAATTCATGCAATTCTATTGGAGCCATTCTATACGGGGGAATAGAGATAGGCTGAGTGCCTGGAATCACATCAATACCAAATTCTATTTCCCCGTTCTGGGGGCAAACCTATAAGATCCTCTGGAAATACATCAAGAAATTCATTGACCACTGGAACTGAATGAGGAGTTTGTGGTTCCACATCAGTATCTATCACTCGTATTAAGTGACATATGTACCCCTTGGCAATCATTTTCCTTGCTTTCATATAAAAAATAAATTTTCCTCTTGGTACCCCCACATTACCCTGCTATTCAAGACCATTTTCTTGCGGAAAACAAAAATGTACCTTCTTGGCCCGAAAATCTACCGCGGCATAACAAAAAGTCAACCAATCCATTCCCATTATCACATCAAAATCCACCATGTCTAGTTCAATAAGATCGACCAGTGTATCATGACCACACACAGTTACCACACAATTACGATATACTATTTTTGCAACAATATATTCACCAATTAGTGTAGCAACTTCAATTGACATAGTTAATAGTTTTGGTGTTCTTACAAATTTTGCAGCAATCAATGGAGTAACATATGACCATGTAGAACCCGGATCAATCAATGCATATACATTATACAAAAATATGGATAATGTACCTGCGACTACATTAGGAGAGACCTCTGAATTTTGCCGGTCCACTAGAGCATAAGTACGATTCTGGGTTCCACTGGAACTGGCTGCTCCTCTGGCACTCCTACCACGACAAGCAGGCTGTACACCTCGGCCTAAGGAAGGAACTGATGATGATGACACAACGTCTGATCCCATCGGTCAGGCTATACCGTGCATGCTTCTCTGTGGACACTCTCGCATCATGTGCCCCGACATACCGCACCAAAAGCAAGCATTCGTCCCTAACCAACATATGCCTGAATGAGTACGCCCGTAGTGCTGACACTGCTGATGAGAAAATCCTGCTGCCTGTGATCCGTGAATTCCACTACTCTGCCCAGATTGACTACCTCTAAACCCTCGAGATTGAGCTTGAGTGCCTGCTGTGGAATAAGAGAATGAGGGTCTTGGCGGTCTAAGAAACATCCGAGGCCTAGATTCTCCTTGGGACACCATAGACTGTCCCATAGGTCTAGCTCTTTTGGACTGTCCTCTGTCAGATTCATGTACCCTCCTTCTCTGTCTCTGGTCTTTCATTTTCTGTGCGAAGGCCTGTATCCTGGCTATGTCCATATCTTTGTTCAAGGTGGCAATAGTGAAGTACCTTACCAAATATGGCTCTAATCTGTCCACATATTGATGGACTCTGTCTGTCATTGTAGCCACTACATTCAGAGCATATCGGGCCAAGGAATTAAACTGAAGACTATATTCTTTAACACTCATGTTCCCTTGACGTAGATTTAGAAATTGGTCTGTATGTGCCTCCCAGATCTAATATGGGAGGTAATGATCAAGGAATGCCATTTTAAATTCTTCCCAACCAGCCGGAAGTGCATCAATACCCCTCGATCTTTTCCACTCTTCATACCACAATATAGCTTCACCATTCAATCTATAGGCCGCAAGTTCAACTATTTCAACATCAGTCACGTGCATAACTTCTAGAGCCCTCTGGATTTGATCAACAAAGTCCTGTGGATCTGCTTTAGGATCTGACCCAGTGAATATAGGAGGGTATAATTTCAGAAAGTCCTGTGTCCTGCGGCTCGCCACTCTAGCCGCATCATCATCATTTGTCGTTGGACCAACTCGTCCTTGGCTTTGTGCCGTAATTAGCTGAGTCAGCATATGCATTGAATTTCTTAGATCCTGGTCAGTGGTATTCATTGGCGGTTCTGCGGGTACTTCTCTACCTATTGGCTCTTCCGGAGCTGGAAAAGTAGAAGAAGACCGCAATGCAATTTCAGTGTTATCCCCACCATGACTATCTTGGTCAGGTGGCGATTTACTCATTCCTTCACCGAAAAGCATAGCTACCGGCTTACCTTTGCCTCTACCTCTTCTTGTCATTGGCATTTTACTATAAACAAGAAAACCAATTCCAATGGTCAGATATGATTCCACTTACAACATTGGCTCTATTGCACGATCTATAAGTGAAGAAAAAAAAACAACTCCTAAATGTCCCGTAGCCTCCTACTTATACATGTGGTGCACAAGACATCCATAAGCAAGACTCTACTCAGAAACGACTTTGTAGACACCCTTAGAATAACCTACTCTGATACCACTTTTGTCACGCCCCGAATCCCAACGGGGCGGACTGGCACTCGAAGCCGATAAGGCCCGAGAGAACCAATCTTTATCTATGTCTATTCATATGCATGTCATTCACGAAACACCACCATCACGTATAGATACAAGATGCTAATAGTGGAAATCATGGAACATGTGATACATACATATGTGAAACTTGGCCGTCAGGGCCATCAAGTCAAAATGGACATACATCTCTTAAATTCATATTCCCATATACATCTACAAAGCCTCTAACAGATGCATACACATAACTATCTTAAAGTCGGGACAAGTCCCCGCTTTATCCAAAATTTACAATACCAAAGAAAATGTACAACAGTGACTCAGAAAGCCCTAAACCAACTGGAGCTCGCCAATATTCTGCAAATGACCCGCAACACAAGGGGGAGTACTTTAATGCCAATGTAGAATGTGTGTACTGGGTATAGACGAGTTAAGGAAATGAATTATGACAGAAGAACATCGTTCACGGTATTTTATTCATTCGAAAGAAACCAAAATGTACCATGGTTTAGCAGAGATGTCTTGGTAAGGTTACATGAGAAGCGCATTGTAGAACTTGTAGCTCAATGTCCAAGCGGTCACTGATTAATAGTATGGTATCAAAAATTTGTATGTTTTATACAATGTATTACCCTTCCAGTTTGGAAGTGGAACATGAATAACATGGATTTAATCACAGGGTTGCCTCGTACACTGCGAAGGTCGATTCCATATAGGCAATAGTTGACAGGCTTATCGAGTCAACGTATTTCCTACCAGTTAGGACCACAGATACAACTGAACATTATGCAAAGTTGTATGTTACAGAGATAGTATGATTACATAGGATTCCACTCACTATTATATCAAACAGGAGAGCTCACTTTATTGCACAGTGTTGGAAGTCTTTTCAGTAAAGCATGGGTACACAGGTGGGTGTAAGTACGACTTGTCATCCTCAGATAGATGGACAAACAGAGCTATTCTATGAACGTTTGAAGATATGCCACGAGTTTGTACATTGGACTTTAAAGGTAGTTGGGATGAACATCTATAGTTTATTGAAATTGCTTACAATAAAAGTATCAAAAGGCACCTTACGAAGCATTATATGAAAGAAAATATAGATCATCAATTGGATAGGTTACAGTTGATGAAATTTCCTTTGCTCGGGTCAGATTTTGTTCATCAAGCTATAGAGAAAGTGAAGGTGATATAAGAGCAGATACAAATAGCCCAAAGTCGATACAAATCATATGCCAATATTAGAAGAAGGGAATTAAAAGGTGCCATTGGTGATTAGTTATTTTGACAGTGTCACCAATAAAAAAAATAATGAGATTCGGAAAGAAAGGGAAATTGTCCAAAGATTTGGGCAAAATGGCGTATCTATTAGCACTAGTCCAAGAACTCTTCACAGTTCATTCAGTATTTCATATTCGATGCTTTGAAAGTGTATAGGATATTATCCGTATTGCTCCCAGTGAAGATATACAAGTTACGGAAGATCTCACATGTGAATAGGTACTGCTTACTATTCTAGATCGATAAGCGAAAGTAATGAGAAATAAAGAAGTAGCTTCTGTAAAGGCATTATTGGAGAAATTAGCACGTAGAAGAAATCACAAGGGAAACAAAAGAAATAATGAAATTTAAAGTACTCGTAATGGTTGTACACGAAAGAAAAAGTTCAAGATACAAAATTGGAGTCATAATAAGTAAGCATTTACAAGTATTATGTGTGTATATGATAATGTGAAGGATTCACTTCGACTTAAGTTGTTACAATGAGACAATGTTACTAACATTCGAGGACAAATGTTTCTAAGGGGGGAAGGATGTAACACCCCGTACATCCCCAACCCTAATTTGATGGATTGGTGACTTAGGGTGTAGTTATAAACCTTATATTTGAGAGCACTAAGTACGTGTGTTGCATTGGGTTTGGATGGAACATTTGATATCATACTAGTCAAGGTGACTAGACTCTTGTAGGAGGATTTTGAAACTTTTTTTTGAACATTTTGGGAGTGATAAGTGAGGATTAAAAGACCTCAAAACAAATGGTTTTAATGCTAAGAATTAAGCTAAAGAGTTGAATTTTAAGTTATCTAAACGAATCCACAAAGAAAAGTCGAAGAAAGGAAAATTTTCAAAAAAAAAGGGGCCAGGCGCGCCCAGGGGCGTGCCAGGCCGCTCTGGGCTATTTTTTTCTTGCCATAGGAAGCAAGGGGGCACGCGAGGCAGTGTGCCAGGACGCCCCTGCACACCTTCCAAAAGTTGGAAATTTTTTTAAGTCTAAGGGGCTCCCGGGGGCATGCCGGGGTGCTTTTTGCTGAATTTTTTCGCCAACCACAAGACTCTAAATGTGATTCTTGGGTCATTATATAATTTTTCCATCTTGGTAAGACTAAACTTGGAAGAAATTGGCATCCAAATTATGTTTTTACCCTTTTATGTTCAATTAAGCCATAAGTGGCTAGAATTTCTTATTTGGAGATCAAGGCTACGAATATGAGTCTCGTGAGTTAAATATTGTCGTGAAACTTATGGAATTATTTAATGAAGAGATATATGATGGATTACACATTGAATTTGGTGGGCTAAGTTGATATGTGTTAATGGGCTCAAAGGAAGGCCCAAAAATGAATTAAAAGACATGGCCTAATGGGTCAAATGACCCATTCTTGCTTTGACTAATCAATTATTGAGCCAACTGGCTAAGGATGACTTCAAGGGCCTATAAAAGGCACCAAAAATCAGATTTTATTCATTATAACACACATGTATTTCTAGACTTTTCCAAGAAACCAAAAGGAGATATTTTCTCTTCACTTCAAACCTTAAGTCATCTCTTGGGCAAGATCATCATTCCTCAAGCTTTGGTAAGTGTATATTCTCATGGATTAATATACTATATGCATGGGAGAGTATGTAGATCATTATTGTTATGCCTAAAAGTGTTGAATAGTGAACTTTTGCTTTTTGCTAAAGATGTTCCATCCTTGTTATTTAAACTTGAAAAAGGACTTGAGGTGTTGATGAAAGTGCATGGTACGGATGAAATATCAACATGTATGGTGTGGTTATGTTCCTTAACTTGTTATTTTTCTATGAGTATAAATTGTGGGATTATTGTCGATATGTTGTTATGACGTGTATTGAGGTGACTTGATAGAGTAATTGTAATGTTGTGGTGATGGAGAAGTGTAAAGTATGAACATGGTGTGACATGCTATTGGTTTATGATGTATTGGTCAATGTATGGAATATTGTGGTATTGTTTGTATGATAATTTTATAAATGGTATTGTCAAGGGGGAAATGTAATGTTAAGGTAATTATGTAACTCATTATCGTTATATGCATTTATAAGGTAGTTGGTGGTTAATGTAAACTCCGTTATGTACCTGTGTTATAGAGTGAAATGTAAGGAATGAGCTGGACTATTAGATGCACATTTAGGATTGTATGTTCATATTGGTAAGATAAGGTATGTAAGGTTATTCTATCCGTATCCTTCTGCAGCACATAGTAGTCACATTGACATTTTATTTGTTCCTTTCCAAAATGTTCTAAGGTATCCTATATCCAGTTATCAATTGTTATTATCACATGTTTCCTACTCATTGATCAATTGTGATTCACATGTCTCATGTTAATTGACTAATGTTCCAAAGATTCCATGGTTCCAATAATGTTATGTTTCTAATAAGGTTATGTTTCCAATAATGTTATGCTTCAAAGTCCCAATAGTGTTTATATACATGTATCTTATTCATTGATTATGGTTCCAATGTTTCCAATAATGTTATGTCAAGTGAATGTACCAATCTCTCACAAGTGAATGTAACAATCTCTCACAAGTGAATGTACCAATCTCTCACAAGTAAAGGTATCAATCTTTCAAAAGTAAAGAAAGGAAGTAATGAATATTGTTGGTTGTAAGAGTACCGGTGGTAGCTCTAGAGGCATAAGCCTAGATCAAGCCGATCCCGAGATTATTGGATCAGGGGGCAGTCCTAGAGGCATAAGCCTAGCTCGGGTCGATCCTAACAGCAGGTAGCTCTAGAGGTAAGAACCTAACTCGATCCGAACCTGATATGTTTGTTTATGGGTGGCAGCTCTAGAGGTAATAACCTTGCTCTAGCCGAGCCCGATATATTGATTCATGGGTGGTAGCTCTAAAGGCATAAGCCTAGCTCGAGCCAATACCAACATAACGTTATGTTATGTTAATACCCACTGATCATACGAGGCCCGATTACATAGTGACATAAGTGATGATGAACAAACATAGAAGTAAAGAAGCAAAGAAAGTAATAAAAGCAATACACATGGTTTCCAACGTACAGAATGGTGACTTATCCATATTGGTTATTCATTTGTATTTGAGTTTATTGAAGTATTTATGTGTCATACAGTTTCCTACGAGCCTTACATACTCAGTACATTCTTCTTACTGATGTCCCTTGGGCGACTTACCTTACTTGCTGCAGGTATAGGTACAGGTACTAGTAGACCTCCACTGTAGGCTACGAGTCATCCGCGGATCATTGGTGAGCTCCAGTTAGTTCGGGGCTTTTCGAGTCATATATGTTCATGGTTTTGGTATTGTAAATATTGTATAAAGCGGTGACTTGTCCCGACTGTAGGTTGGTCATGTACATGCATTAGTTAGAGGCTTTGTAGACGTATGCGGGAAAACGAATGTAAGAGATGTATGTCCATATTGACTTGATGGCCCTAACGGCCAAGTTTCATATATACAGCATGTGTTGCCATGACTTCCACCGTTTGTATTTTACAAGTTATATGTGAAAGAATTCTATTCACACAGAGACATGCGTATGAGTGTACATGAGTAAAGATTGGTTCTCTCGGGACTCAACGGCTTCCGGTGCAGGTCCGTCCCATTGGAATTCGGGGTGTGACAAAAGTGGTATCAGAGCAGGTCATCCTAAGGGTGTCTACAAAGCCGTGTCTGAGTAGAGTCTTGCTTATGGATGTGTTGCGCGCCACATTTATGGGTAGGAGGCTACGGTACATTTAGGAGTTGTTTGTTTTCTTCACTTCTAGATCGTACAATAGAGCGAAAGTTGTAAGTGGACGCATATGTACGCATTGACATTGGTTTTCTTTTGCATAGTCAAATGCTGATTATTAGACAAGATAAGGGTAAAGGTAAGCAGGTTGATATGTTTTCCGAAGAAGAAATGAGCAAATCACCACCTGACCAAGCTGTGAAGGTGGGGCTGACATGGAATTTGCAATACGAGTTTCTCTTAGCCAAAAGGTAGAGAAGTACCTGCAGAACCACCTATAAATGCCACTGAACAGGATTTAAGAAATGTAGTGCATATGTTGACTCACATAGTTACTGAACAATGTCATGGGCGAGCTAGCCCAATGACGAGTGATGATGGTGCGGCTAGGGCAGCTAGTCATCGAACACAGGATTTTCTGAAATTAAACCCTCCTATGTTCACCGGGTCGGATCTGAATGAAGACCCACAGGACTTTATAGACCAAATCAAAAAGGGCTTTAGATGTTATGCATGTGACTGTGTATTGAAGTACTTCCAGCTAGTTGGGAGGAATTTAAAATGGTATTCCTTGACCAGTACCTCCCATATCAGGTCCGAAAAGCTCATGCAGACCAATTGTTAAATCTTTGCCAAAGGACTATGAGTGTCAGAAAGTACAGTCTTCAGTTTAATTCTTTGGCTAGGTATGCTCCAAATGTGGTAGCTATTATGACCGATAGAGTGCATAGGTATGTGGACAGATGGATTGTACTATTGTGGCCTTGAAAAGAGATATGGATATAGCCAGAATACAGGCTTTTTGCACAGAAAATGGAGGATCAGAGGCAACAGAAAAGGACACAAATATTTGAAGAAGGGTCGTCAAAGAGGGCTATACCTATGGGACAGTTCATGGCGTCCCGAGGAGAATTTAGGTCTTGGGTGTTTAACAGACCGCATGGCCATTATTTCCCTAGTCTATAGTGAATGTTCTGCCTCGATCCCAAGGGTTTAGGGACAATCTATTAGGCACAAAAAAACAAAAAATGAGATTCAGGATTCATGGGCAATGGGGTATCAAACACAAAAACGTAGAAAGTAGGAACTAACCGAAGTCTCCTCGACAACCGTGTTAGTTTTGCGGAAGTTATCATCTAGGTGAATGTCGGTTGGGGACGAATGTTTGTTATTGGTGTGGTATGTCGGGCCACAAAAGGAGGCTTCTCCTGATGTAGCTACAAGTACCGTATACGTATTGATTGACCCATATTCAACACTAGCATATGTTATTTCATTAATTGCTGAAAATTCAAAAGAACACCAGAATTACTAGGTATGTCACATGAAGTCTATACATCAGATGGTGAATTTATTATAGTTAAAAGAGTATATCATAAGTGCATAGTAATTGTTTATGGTCGTGAGACACTGGTTGATCTTATTGAGCTGGAAATAGTGGAATTTTGATGTTATAACGGGATTGCGCCATCTGTGCCCGCAGGTGCTCCAGACGCGAGGGCGGATGCCCCTTTCAGCCAAGGGTCATTTTAGGGTCCTTTTTTATAATAAATGGCCCATGTCCATGAATAAACATCCCTTTACATAATTTAGGTCAACTTGGATGCCAAAAATCAACCATGTCTTCACGACACACATAAACATCACCAAAACCACATTTTCCCTTCAATACACAACCAAGTCCATGCACAATTTTGCAATAACAATTCCAAACATTATGTACATGGATAAAACAAGTTAAGGCTATAATAACATATCACATGTAAATATTTAATCCATCAAGTTCACTTCCTTCAATACCACAAGTCCATTTTCAAGTTTATAAGGCAAAACCCTTTTTCGATTGCAAAAATAAATAGTTTTTACACATAGTGAATTGTCCAACACTGTGTCAACATAACCAACATGATTTATGCACCATATTAAGCATATAATGTATTTAACCATAAGAGTAAACACTTACCAATACTTACAAAGAAGTGATCTTGTCCAAAGGAGTGATGCCTTAGGGTTTGTGAGTAAAGAGAAATGTCTTGAATATTCTAGACAATGGCATGTGTGTTTTCATAAATAAATATCTGATTTTTACTTTCCTTATATGGTCCATCAAGTCATCCTTAGCCAAATCCTTGGGCATTAAATGCATGTTTGATTGGTCAACACAAGAATGGGTCACTTGCCCCATTTGGGCCATGTCTTTTACTTCATTTTGGGCCTCAATTGAGCCCAATAGCACAAGATTTATTTAAGCCCAAAAATTTAATGCATAATTCACCAATTCTCTCATGTTTAAATGATTCTATAAATTTTAAGGTAGTCTCATGGGTTCGGGTATGTACCGGGTGTTACACCTTGTTTCATTTTTGTAGCATTGGGGACAATGCTCATCTTTTAAGTATGGGGTGGGGTGTTATGGGAGTCCTTTTATATGTGTATATGTGTGTTTTTAGTTATTTTATTTTGGTTCCTTATCCTTTGTTTTTGGTTCTTTTACTAAGGATAGTCCCTTTGAACCGTAGAAAAGTACAAAAAGATTTTTTTTAGATAGAGTCTCTTTTAGTCAGGGTATTAGGAGCTTTGCTCTATGATGGATGGATGACGACCGTCTTAAGAGCAAATTAGTCATGTCGCTGTCGGGTGTTCTTGCTTGCTATGTAATTACACACATACATCTGGTATAATTGTGGAACATGCTAAGTCATATGATAGCAAGTGTTGAAACATCTAATGCTCACTTAGTCAACTTGATAAGTTGCTTAATATTGAACTTGTGCATGACTTCGTATAAACTGTATGGTGAGACTGCTTGATTTAGACATGTGTCATGTGTGAGTGAGGTTTTTATATTATTCCATATGCATATTGATGTCTTGAACTTTCCCGATGTGTTTGCAAAGGAAAATAAATGGTGTTGAGCTTAGGAGATGATATAGGCATTTCTTTGATAGCCATGTTTTATAACTACTTTATCTACCCTTTTTGCATGATCTTAGTTAGCCCCGTTGATCCTTTAACCTATATTTTTGTTAGCCTTATATGTAGCTTAATCCTTTTCTTTCAATTAACCATAATTTGATCCAAAACTCCTAAGTGCTTTAGTTGAGAAAATTCAGATGTTAAGGAGTATAAAAATTGAATAAGGAAAAAGTGAAGTTGAAGCTCCAAGTAAATAGCTTTTGGGTGTATGAAGTTTATGTGTTGTTCGTATGGAGTAGTGTCATGAAAAAAAAAATTGATCAAAAGAAGTGAATCATGTGTTGATAGCAAATATTCCTTGCCTAACATACGTAAGCTAGCTTAAAAAGATGGAACAAAACAAAGAGAATTAGGAAGACGGAAGTGGTGTAAAATAGGTTGGTTAAAGGTGATCTTAATGTAATTTGTAGTGTATTAAAACGCTTAGGGAAGATAGACACTACTCTTGACCAAATAGTTCCTACCCATCCCTTAGCGTACATTACAACCCGTAAAGTCCTACTTGATCTTGAGCTTTGACATTCTACTATTAGTGGAGTACTACACTAAAGGCAAGCTTATGGTTCATCTTGTGTTTCATGTGAATTCTTTTCGAGAGTGAGAGAACTTTTATTATGCACCCATTCAATAGTTACTTTGAAAGATTTGTGTGAAATATTGGGTGATTCTCTTGCGCTGAGGGCACATGTTTAGCAAAGTGTGGTGATCTATTGGTAGCGTGTCGTGCATGAATTCGCAACTAGTAAAGTTGTTTTGTGAGGATAGGTCGTTTCAAGTTGCTATTCACTTGTTAGTGATGTTAGTGTGTTAAGTGCATAATGAAATGAATGTGGTTGTGTAGCTATGCAGGAATACCTAGTGTGTGCCGGTTGTCTAAAATTGCCTTGAGTTGAGTATGGTTATTGTTTGAGGACGAACAAAGGTTCAAGTGTGGGGTGGTGATCTAAGGCGTATTTATATGCCTTATTGCCAACTTTAACCCATGTTTACCTCAGTTTTGAGAGCAATACGTATGTATTTTGTATTGTTTTGATGGAATATTTGATATTGTGCTAAAAAATGTGATTAGACCCTTGTAGGTGAAATTTGAGACTATTTGAGAATTTTTAGCATGGAAAGCGAGGCTTGGAGGAGCTACGAGCGAAGGATATTGAAGATAAGAGTCAAGCCAAAGATTTGAACTTGAAGAATCCAACCAAATCCGTAAAGAAAAGTCAAAGAAAGGAAGAAAAATAGAGTCTAAGTCCCAGGAGCGCCAGGTAGTGTGCCGGGCCACTCAGGTGCGACCTTTTAGAGGCAAAAATTTGCCACGCCGCTTTTTGGCAATTTTTGCCTCAAGTTTTTATCTATAAATAGGGATTTTGGGTTATTGTATCAGAATTCGATCTTTGTTTGACAAACTTTGGGCTATTTTGGGCATACAAATTAGGTTTAATACTCCTTCTTTTCAGTTTTGATTTAATTTTTATGAATTTCTATCAAAGTATGATGTTAAATCAAAGTATGAGTGGCTAAAATCCCTCATTCTTGGGGTGAGTCTATGAACATGAATTTCTAGTGTTGAATATTATTGGGTTTGTGCGGAAGTTTATCAATTATTGGTTATTCTGATATTCTTGATTTTAATATTTTAATGTTTGATCACCATTGAAATAAATTTATCGTTTTGAGAGGAGCTCGAAAGAGAAATTGAGAGATAGAACGTGGAATAGAAGGAGCGTGATCTTTACTCGAGGAAGAGATTCCAAGAGATTGAATGTTGTTAGGACCGAGAGGTACCTAATTCGCCGCGCTTAATCAAATATGGGAAGATAGCTTAAAGGCGTTAGAATTGTTTAATTTATCCCTGCTCAACGATGTAGTTAGGTTTCCAATTTCTATTAGAAGGTTATAGTTTGGAGACGAATATAATCATATTATCAACCCCGTGATCAATAACCAAGATAAACGATTCAAATTGCATAAAACAGTAATATTCATACTCTAGAGAGGATGTTTGGAGTGCCTTGAGCCTGAGAATTTACATTTTATTGACTTTTATATTATATTTGCAAAAACTAAATTTACGGTAGCGAACATAGTAGTTTATAGTCCGCACTCATCTAATTTTTAGTAACAAATCCCTTTCCCTTTTTACAACACTAGTTTTTAATTATTGTTTGACGTCTAAAATTAATTTCTGTTGACGAAAGTCCCTTAAGTTCGATATCTTGCTCTTTTAAAGGAGCCATTGTATTACTTGAATGATCACGTGTACTTGCGTGTATAGCTGGGTCGCAACTTTTGACTCTTACAATGAGTTATAATGATCTAGAAACTTTGATTTTTAGCTAGCTTTTTGATTTAAGTCTGGGTTTAAGTATGGGAAAATTTTAGGGTGTTACAAGAACCCTAGACTTGAGCCTTGAGAGATTCTGAGAACGTACTTTGTTTCTAATATTGGGAAGTTAGGCGGGTGAATGAGATATTAGATCATGATTTAACCTTTAAACTCTGCTGATTATACATGAAATAATGTAGTTTAGGGCTCAAAAGAGTGGGAAAAGACTAGATTGCTTTTTAGGAAACTCTTTAAAAATTCTAGACATTACGTCCATTAATCAACCTACAACACTTACTCTTGGACCATGAGTCGTGGATTGACTCATGGTCCCTGGGATAATTTTTGATGGATTCTTAGAAGGAAAGGGTAACATATGAGTCATAGTACGACCCGTAGGTGGATACCATAGGTTGTACTCTAACTAGTGGTTCCTGGTACCTGAATATGGGACTTCACAGTTTAAAAGTGTACGATTGGGAGTGTGATTTGTCCCTTGTGACCATGATTTATGGTTCAAGTCGTAGTCTATTGGACACCCTTGAAGGATTACTATTTGGTAAAGTATGAGTCTATATTCTGACTCGTGGTTTGATACCATAGGTTGTATGATGGCTCGTGGTTCGAGGACTGAAATGATACATTTCAGAACTTGGTTCCATGACTCTCAGTAAGAGTCTTGGTACCATACGATGAGTCATATATTAACTCGTGGTCTTTGAAATTTTGGAATCTTTGTCTAGTTTGCTGAGCTAAGTCTGCATGTGATCATAAAAAAGTTCTGGGGTGTTACACCATGATTTATGGTCACATATTATAGCTCGTAGGTTGGTTCGTACTGTCTGGGACTTCAAGTCTCAAACTTGAGTTTCATACTAAATGCTTAGTATTAATAGGTTCATAATCTGAGGTGTTATAATATCTCCCCCTTGAGATAATTCGTCATCGAATGAAGACTAAGGCAAGACTAGAATGAAAATGATACTAATACTGGTTGTCTAATTTACTAAAATGAATTTACTGACATGGTTTGGTCTAGTTTATACTAAAGGTGAAATTCATTTGAAACACATAGAGCATGAATGCATAGTTAGAAATCATAGGTAACTGATGAGGACATGAAGTTAAGAAAAGTAACTATAGAAGAAAAATTAGTACCTCGAGATGTCTCGGTGCTAGGAGGGAAAATATAAGGATACTTGGTCTTCATGTCTGCTTTGTCTTCCCAAGTAGCTTTCTCAACCAACTGATTTCTCCATAAGACCTTCACTGATACAACTTCTTTATTCCTCAACTTATGAACTTGTCTACAAAATCTTAGCTGGCATCTCTTTATAAGAAAGAATATCTTTCACTCCAACACCCTCCAAAGGAAAACCAAGTGATGTATCACTAATACATTTCTTCAACAATGACATATGGAACACCGGATACACTGTTGTCAACTCCACGTGCAGTTCTAGCTCATATGCTACTTTTCCAATCATTCTTAATATGCGGTAGGGACCAATGTACTGAGGACTAACCTTCCCCTTCTTGTCAAACCTCATCATACCTTTCATGAGTGAAACCTTCAAGAATACCCAATCATCTATCTCAAATTCAAGGTCCCTTCTCCTTAAATTCCAATAAGAATTCTGACGACTCTAATCACTCTTTAACCTTTCTCGAAGTAGCGAAACCTGCTGCATAACCTTATAAACTAAATCTTGAACTATCAACATAGCTTGACCTGCTAGTAATTTGGACACTTAGTCACAAAGTCTACAATATCTCTCTTCATTCCATTCCACCAATATACCTCTCTCAGGTCTCCGTTCATTTTTATGAAACCGGGATGAATAGAGCATCTAGAACTGTGAGCCTCTATTAAAATTCAAACTCTCAACCCATCTACATCTGGGACACATAATCTGCCCTAATAATGTAGCACACTATCTCCCCCTTGGAAGAAAACCACCACCTTCTGATTATGGGTAGCATCCTTCATTCACATAAAATAGGATCATTTTCTTGCTTTTCCTTAACTTTCATCAATAGTGTAGACTCTAAACCATTCTGGACTATTACACCACCATCCTTTGAATTTGTAAGACGAACTCCTAGGTGGGTGAGTCTATGAACATCCTTATCCAATTCCTTTTTCTCTTCCTCAACATGGGCCACACTACCCATGGATAACCTGCTAAGAGCAACTGCTACCATATTGGCCTTACCCAGACGGTAAAGCACAGTCATGTCATAATCCTTGAGAACCTCAAGACATATCCTCTATTAAAGATTGAAATCCTTCTGCCTGAACTCATAGTGTAGACTTATGATCTGTAAAGACATCTACATGGACTCCATAAAGATAATGCCGCCAAATATTCAAAGTGAACACTATAGGTTCTAACTCAAGGTCATGAGTCAGGTAGTTCTTCTTAAGAACCTCATGTTTCCTGGAAGCATAATAAAAAACCTTACTATTCTTTATTAAAATACAACCAAGTCCAACTCTAGAAGCATCACAATAGACCATCAAACTGTGTGTACCTCTAGCAAAGTCAGAAATAGAGCCAAAATCAGTTAGGCCTTCAACTCCTGAAAGATCTTCTCATAAACCTCAGGTCACTGAAACTTGACCTTCTTCTATGTCAACCTAGTCAATGAGGCAGCAATAGATGAGAGCCCATTAACAAATCGTTAATAGTACCCAGCTTAGCCTAAGAAACATCTTATATCTGATGAAGTAGTTGGCCTAGGACAGTTTTTTACTGCCTCAATCTTCTAAGAATCTCCTTAAACACCCTTACTGATCTCAACCAAAACCCATAGTTAGAAAACTTTGCAAACAACTGGTGGTCTTTAAGAGTCTACAACACAATCCTTATATGATCTACATGCTCCTCCTCACTCCTTAAGTAAACCAAGATATAATCTATAAGCATAATGGAAAATATATCTAGGTGCTACTTGAATACCCTAATACTAAGATCCATGAAAGATGCAAGAGCATTCGTTAGTCCAAAATACATAATTATAAATTCATAGCGACCATACTAAATTCTGAAGGCTATCGTTGGAATGTCATGCTCCTTGACCTTCAACAGATCGTACCCAAATCTAAGAACAATCTTAGAGTAACATGAGGCACCTTAAAGCTGGTCGAACATGTCATCAATTATAGTGATTAGATACTTGTTCTTAATTATGACCTTGTTCAACTGATGGTATTCAATATATATTCTAAGGGAACTATCTTTATTATGCACGAAAAGGACTGGAGCACCCCATGGGTAAACACTAAGTCGAATAAAACCATTATCTAAAAGATTCCTCAATTGTTCTTTCAACTCTGTAAGCTCAGTTGGAGCCATTATGTATGGTGGAATATATATAGGATACATATCTAGAAGAAGGTATATCCAAAATTCAATCTCTCTATTAGGAGGGAATTGGGGTAGATCCTCAAGAAACACTTCAGGAAACTCACTGACTCCTGGAACTGACTGATGAGATAAGGTCTCAGACACTGAATCCTTAACCTAAACTAGAGGGTAGGTGCAACACTTAGAAACCATCTTTCTAGCCTTAAGGTAGGAAATGAGATGACCTTTAGGCACTGCAGGACTACCCTTCCACTCTAAGACAAGCTTATTTGGAAACTAAAATCTTTCGACTCTAGTTCTATAGTCAACTAAGGCATAACGAGAATGTAACCAATCCATGCCTAGAATAATGCCAAAGTTTGTCATGTCTAGTTCTTCAACTAGATCTATTGTGGTGTCGCTATAAAATACTGAGATAATGAAATTTCTATCCCTTTCAAAGAACCACTTAATACCAGCCTTTCGCCACCAATACTCTTCTTCATAATGTAGATACTTCTTCAATTCAGCTTGTGCCCTCTAGAGGATGGTTCTATTTTCAGTAGTTGGTGATTCTTCAAATAAATTCTCCTTAATTCTCACTACCTCTTCCCTTATGTCTAACTATTTGAATATATCACCAAAGCACTCCCTGCTCCATTTAGATAGAGCAACTTTAGTCTTCTTCACCTTATGCTTCCACCTAAGAAATATATCAGGTTCATCTTCTGTTACCTAATGTGGTCTAATCACCTCTATGAAACCTTCATGTTCTGTCCAAAACTTGAGAAATTTGAAAGGTTTATGGACTTGTGATTGTTATTTTCTATAAGACAATAAAAATGGTGCATGGTTTGAACTAGTTCTAGGTAGATGCTCAACCTCAAGTTCATCACATACCTCCTGAAAAGGTTGGTTCACCACCATTCTATCTAACCTTTTAAAAATACATTGATCATCAATTCTCCCATTCCACCAAGTAAATAGGCATCCTTTGAAATTGATCTCACTTAACTGACAAGAGTTTAAACAGAAAACAAAGTCTTCATGTTCAGCTAGATAAACAGGAAAACATCTAAGTTTTTCCTCTTCATGCATGATAAAATTAAAGTCACCACCTACTAGCCAAGGTAACTCCATATTGCTAGTCAGTCCATACATGTTCTCCCATAGCTCCAATCTTTCAAGTGCACTATACTTAGCATAAACTAAAGTAACTATGAACCGGTCACTGTCTTGTAAACATAACTTCATAGAAATTTACTGATTAGTGTCTGAGATGATTTCAACTGATTCATTTGTAAAGAACCAAATCTTTCCACTCTGATTATATGTAGCAGACTGTATGCCTAACCTTATTTTATACTTTTGAATATGTCTGGACTCTTGAAATGGTTCAATTAAAGCTATCAACTTGAACTTATGATGTCTGTGGAGTATTTGAACTCTATCAAAAGCCTGTTGTGTATTAATATACCTTATGTTCCAAACTAAAGTCTTCAACATCATTGATAATTTGTTTTAGCTGCACTACTAAGACCCACTCTGGTAATCATCTTGTCTTGCCACCTGTTCCAGTTTATTATTATTGTCAACTTCATCTATATCTTCTAACAAAAGTTTTTTCTCTTTCTTAGGACTGCAAAATTATCCTTCCTCCTTATGTGAAACAATAGCTTGTAGATTACTAAGAGAAGAGATTTCTAGCTAAGAAGCTAAATGGGTATTATCACTGACCACTATAGCTCCCCTATCTCTATCCCCTTGTACAGAAATTTCAAGTTGTTTCCTTGTATCAATTGTGTTGCAACCATTTCATTATTCTCACTATCTTACAAATTATCTTTATTATCATCTGTCTGATCTTCTTCTCCTAGATATTTCGGACTTTCTCTTATTTCACTCCAAGCATTATATGATTCTACTCCATCAGATTGCTTCTCATAATTTCCTTCAGTAGCATTACCAATTGATTTAGTACCTTAAAATGCATTTTCTACCCATTTTTTTGTATGGATAGACTCCTTATCATGAACTGTACTTGAAACTTCCTTGTTCTCCATTAAAGAATCATTTTTTCCTTTATCCAGTTGCTTTAACTTTTGTCCCTACTTCTTTGAATTATCCTTAACTACATGTTCATTACTATCACTTTGTTTGCTTGTATTTGTTTCAGGTGTGCACAACTGTCCATTTCCATCACAGTTTTATTTTTCCTTGAAGCCATAATATTTCCTAAAGGTGTCATGACTATATCCTTATCACCTTGGTAAGTATCTACTCTATTTTCCCCATTATTTGTTCTCTCCGTATCATAAATGGTCTCCAAAACTGTAAGCTAATTTTGTGAACCAATATTCCCCTTTGTATTATAGGAATTTTGATTAAGTTTTGCTTTCCCTTTCTTGTTTGCAACTCTATTCCATTCCTCCAGGTTCCCAACAATTTTCCCTCTTGTTAGTCTTCTGGGATAGCAACCATTTGGTTGTGAATGCTGCATTTTATTTCCTTTTATTTCACCATCCTTCTTATTGCTCTCCACCTTTTCATCTATTATTGGGTCCACTGTATTGTCTTTCAATATCCTTGCTAATTCTGGATGATTCACCCTACATTCATATTTTTTATGACCCTGTAGTTTGCATTCATTACAATATTTGGGCAAGTAGTCATATTGAATATTCACTTTAACTGTCCTTATAGTACCCGTAGCCTCATCTTCGATGTCCATTCGGACATGATGAGGTAGATTACATATCAAATCAACTAAGACCTTCACTTTGGTATAAATACGTCTAGTTCTGTTGATTGTGCCCATATCTAAATGTATAGGAGTCCCAACAGCAGAATCTAGAGAGAACAAAACCTCCTTAGAAACAAAGTTCAGCAACAAGTTAGGAAATCATATCCAAGACATCGCCATAGTGGTTTCTTCATTGGCAGTGAACTTTGAATTATACATTTAACGCCTCATTTGATAGGATGCACCACCCTTAGACTTACTATAAAAAATAGCTTTTGATGTCAAATTTATGAAATCTTCCCATAAAGAAAGCCTAATAAGAATATACTTATTACGAAAGTATCCAATATGACAATCTTCTCTAATGTTGCATTGTGCAGGTATCGCAGTTCGCAACTCTTCAAACTCAGGCCAACCATAAGAAAATTTACCAACAATAGCGTGTTGTAAGTTTTCAATTACATTTATCTTGAAGACATCAGATTCAGACCATTTTATGTATGGATCCCTATGTAATAATGTAATAGGTTTAATATCAATCAAGGGTAAATATCTATTAGGACACACTTGTTTATTATTCAAAACAACAAGTTGTAGAAATTTCAAATAATAAAAGGTAGAAGTATTGGGATTATCAGTTGTAGGTAATTTAGGTGGTGCAGATAGAAGGGTCTGGTCAACCATTGTTGTTGGTGGTTGAACAGTGGCTGGTGTGTCCATGGTGGATAGATTTTGGTGAAAAAAAGGTTAGGGTTTATGAGCATGTTGAGTGCGTTTTAATTGGAATTTTATTTAAGAATTATATTTACGTACTCTATATTTCTTCTTTCATGTTCTATATCATACAATAAATTTAACTTTATATACTCCTATAAATCATGCTTTACACATTTCAAAAAAATGTCTCCAAGAAGAAATGTTGAACAAAGAAATGGAGCTCATGCGAAAGCCATAATGTGAATCCTCAGGTACCAGTGAATCTGCCCCCTCAAGGTGATGTCACAAATGTAGAATTCAGGAATGCCATCCAGATCCTTAGACAAGCTAAGATAGCTCAGGTCAATTAATAAGTAGCAACTCCTGTCAACTCAAATGGTGGTTATGCTGCTTCCAGGGTTAAAAACTTCATCCATATGAACCCTTTCTAGTTCTTAAGGTTGAAAGTAGAGGAAGTCGATAGAACTTTATTGATGAAGTGTAGAAAATCCTCCAGATTAAGCATATGACAGATGTAGAGAAGGTTGATCTTGCCTTCTATAAACTTAAGGATGTGGTTTACTTGTTGGTTTTTTAGTGGAAGAAAGGTTTTGCAAAAATGCAGCTCCTACAGAATGGGATGACTTTCTTAGGTATTTTCTCGACTACTTCTTTCTGAGGTAGTTGAGAGAGGATAAGGCTAAAAAATTTATGAATTTATGACAAAGGTACATGACAGTAAAGGAATATGGTTTCAAATTCACCTAGTTATCTCGGTATGCCTTAGAGATAGTAGTTGAGCTAAGGGAAAAGATGAGCAAGTTTGTATCAGAGGTTTCAAATTTGGTGAAGAAAGAGTGTAAAACTGCCATGATGATTGAGGATATGGATATTTTATATTGATGACGCATGCTCAGTAGATAGAGAAGGAGAAACTGAAGGAAAGAGAAAGGGAGAACAAGAGGGCAAGGACAAGAAATTATGATTCTAGTTAGAAGAAACTAGTGGTAGGAATCTATCATCTTTTTATCAGAGGTACAACACCTAGACCTAGTAAGTATAAGTAGCATAGAGTATTAGGATCTTATTTTTAGGGGAGTGTTGCAAGGGAATATGCCTATCCTACTTGTAGAAAGTGTAGTAAGAATCACCCAAGTGAGTGCCTTTATGGAAAAGATGGGTGCTTCAGATGTGGACAGGTTGGTCACATATTAAAAGATTTCCCCATATTAGGCAGAGAAATGGGGTAATCAAGATTAGTCCACTTCACCAGCAACTCTAGTAGGTAGGAATATTCAGAAGGGTACTACTTCTAGTGCATATAGTGGTAAATAATCAGAACCATTTTTATGCACTTTTTTCCTAACGAGATTGGGAGAGATCACCTGATATGGTTACTGGCATATTACAGGTCTTTTCTTATGATGTTTATACATTATTAGACCCAGGGGATAATGTCTTTCATAACCTTTTATCTTGTAGTAAAGTTTGGAGTCAGTCTTGAACAACTCCTAGGATCCTTTTTGTTTCCACTCTAGTCAGAGAGTCAGTCATAGCTAAAAGGGTGTACAAAAATTGCATTATCTCAGTATTTTATAGCGACACCACAATCAATCTAGTTGAACTAGACATGACATTTTATCTAAGAATCTCAACACATGAGAGGGGAGAGAGAAGAGAGTTTGCTTAAGAGAAGAATTCTCTAAGGCTTGTTTTTATAAAATTTCATACAAACATATATATAGATGTAGGAGTTGGCTGCTAAACATTTCTAAGGGACAACTACTATTCCTAAAATTTATAAGCTGGTAATAACACTAGTAGAGGTTAGAAGGAATATGATTTAGAAATACATGAATTTTGAACATATGGAAAATACTTGGTTTGAACAAACGGAAAATAACCAGTTAAACACCCAGACTTATCTATTAGATGATAATGAAGAATATAAGATACTACTCTTATATATATTACGTGATAGCTTTAATTGAACCATCTCAAGAGGCCAGACATATTCAAAAGTATAAAATAAGGTTAGGCATACAGTCTGCTACATATAATCAGAGTGGAAAGATTTGGTTCTTTACAAATGAATCAGTTGAAATCATCTCAGACACTAATCAGTAAATTTCTATGAAGTTATGTTTACAAGACAGTGACCGGTTCATAGTTACTTTAGTTTATGCTAAGTATACTGCACTTGAAAGATTGGAGCTATGGGAGAACATGTATGGACTGACTAGCAATATGGAGTTACCTTGGCTAGTAGGTGGTAACTTTAATTTCATCATGCATGAAGAGGAAAAACTTAGAGGTTTTCTTGTTTATCTAGCTGAACATGAAGACTTTGTTTTCTGTTTAAACTCTTGTCAGTTAAGTGAGATCAATTTCAAAGGATGCCCATTTACTTGGTGGAATGGGAGAATTGATGATCAATGTATTTTTAAAAGGTTAGATAGAATGGTGGTGAATCAACCTTTTCAGGAGGTATGTGGTGAACTTGAGGTTGAGCATCTAGCTAGAACTAGTTCAAACCATGCACCATTGTTACTGTCTTATAGAAAATAACAATCCCAAGTCCATAAACCTTTTAAATTTCTCAAGTTTTGTATAGAACATGAAGGTTTCATAGAGGTGATTAGACCACATTAGGTAACAGGAGATGAACCTGATATATTTCTTAGGTGGAAGCATAAGGTGAAGAAGACTAAAGTTGCTCTATCTAAATGGAGTAGGGAGTGCTTTGGTGATATATTCAAATAGTTAGACATAAGGGAAGAGGTAGTGAGAATTAAGGAGAATTTATTTGAAGAATCACCAACTACTGAAAATAGAACCATCCTCTAGAGGGCACAAGCTGAATTGAAGAAGTATCTACATTATGAAGAAGAGTATTGGTGGCGAAAGGCTAGTATTAAGTGGTTCTTTAAAAGGGATAGAAATACTGGGTTCTTCCACAACATGGTTAATGGCAGAATAACAAGGCTTATAATCAACAGAATTCAAAAAATAAATAGGGAATGGGCAAAAAATAGTGAAGAAGTAGCGGAAGAAGCTATTCTGTTTTATCATAAGCATTTCATAGCTGAGTGTACATCATCAGATTTTTCACTCCTTCATCATATTCTAGAGATGGTGGATCAAGAAAGTAATGATAATCTATGTCATTGTCCTTCCATGAAGGAAGTCAAAGCTATAGTTTTTGAGCTTAATGGGGATAGTAGTAGTGGACCTGAAGGACTTACTGTTGCTTTCTCCAATCTTATTGGGACATCATTAGTCAGGATGTTTTGGATGTGGTTAGAGTATTTTTTGACGTACACACCCTTCCTAAATCCATTACTCATACTAATTTAGTATTAATTCCCAAAAATAAAAGAATTCAATATTTTGGGGATCTTAGACCTATTAGTTTGAAAAATTTCTTGAAAAAGGTGATACCACGAATCATTCATGATAGACTGGAAAAGTTGTTTCCTTCACTGATATCACAAAACCAATCAAGTTTTGTAAAGGGTAGGAATATTATTGAAAATGTTCTACTTACTCAGGAAATCATCACTGACATTAGAAAAAGGGGCAAACCAGCAAATGTGTTCATTATGCTTTAAATGGATAAGGCTTATGATAGGGTGGCTTGGAATTTTCTTATCAAAGTTCTATAGAAGATGGGTTTCAGTGGACTGTTTATAGATTTGATCTGGAGACTTATAGCCAGTAATTGGTACTCTATTCTGGTGAATGGGTAGGACTATGGTTTTTTTTCCACTCCACTAGAGTGGTTAAACAAGGGGGACCTTTTTCACTAACTCTTTTTATCCTCAGTGCTTAGGTTCTGTCTAGGGCTATGAATGATCTTCTAAATAATGCTGATTTCAAAGGATTTGGTTTACCTAAATGGCATTTTAAGCTAAACCATTTAGTATAGACAGATGATACAATTATCTTTGCATCTTCTGACAAAACATCCTTAGAAATGATTATGGATACATTGGGGAAGTATGAGAAGTAGTCTAGACAGTTTATTAATAATAGTAAAAGTTCCTTCTTTGTGCATAGGAATACTGCCAATAATTTAGTACATCAGATTAAGGAAATAACTGACTTCTCTGAAGGTAAGTTTCCTTTTATGTACTTGGGATGTCCTTTATTTCATTCAAAGAAAAGGAAAAGTTTTTACAATGAGTTAATCAATAAAATAAAGAGTAAGCTACAAGCTTGGAAGGGGAAAATTCATTCCTTTGGGGGAAAAGCTGTGTTGATTAATAATGTATGGCAGAGCATTCCAATATACCTATTATCAATTGTCAATCCCCCAAAGTGTGTCATCCATGATATTCATAAGATGTTTGCTCGATTTTTATGGAACAACAATGATAAAAGAAGAAGGAGGCATTGGGTGTCATGGAATGATATTTGTTTACCTAAGGATAAAGAGGGTCAAGGATTTAGATCCCTTTTTGATGTCTCAAAAGCTTTGTTTGCTAAATTGTCATGGATATTTAGGACAAAGAACTCTCTTTGGACTAACTTTATGTGGAATAAATACTGTAAAAAGTTTATTCCTCAAGAGGTGGAATGGAGAGGAGGATCTCAGTTATGTAGACATATGTTGGAAGTTAGGGACTCTATTGATTAAGAAATTTGGTGGGAAGTCAGATGCGGTCATTCCAATGTCTACGTTGACAACTGGACAAAGTTAGGGGATCTAGTCTATATAATTCCTCCTACTTTTCAGATTAATAGATCCTTAGAAGATATCCAGTTTATAATGCTTGATAATAAATCGGATGAAGTGAAAATGCAATAATATTTTTCACCAAACATCAGTTCTCATATTCAAAATAAAGTACTCTGTCCAGAAGAAACTATTACAAAGGAAAAACCTTGGTGGATGGTAAATGGTTCTGGAAAGTTTTCTATTGGTAGTGCCTAGGAGATACTGAGAAAAACATAAGAGAAGAACTAGATTTTTGACAATTAATGGATAAAAGGGGTTCCTTTTTATTATGGAGAGTTTAGAAAGAGATTACCTATTAAGGAAGAATTGATTAAAATAGGAGTGGTAAATGATTTAAGGTGCTACTGTTGCAATGAAAATACCCCGAAAACATTTAATCACTTGTTTTTAACCTGTCCTACCACTTTGAGAGTATGGAAAACTTTTATTGCAGCAACATGACAGTCTATTCCCCTACTACAACTTTAGTTATCTATTAAAAAGTGGTGGAAAGTGGACTGTCCAGCAAAGCTTAAACCACTCTACAAAGCATTTCCACCTTTTATTTTATGGCGTATTTGGAGAAGAAGAAATACTATAAGTAATGGGGGTAATATGACATATAGTAAATTTATCTAGATATTAACATAAGCATGTTTCTATTGGCTAAGACTAGGTACCCATGGATGAAGAATTTACCTAATCAATGGCCTCTAATCATTCAATTTCTGGGGATGTATACACCACTTATCAGTTACAAAGTGGTGGTCTGGGAAAAGCCTCTGAGAAATACTTACAAATGCAATTATGACGGAGGGTCAAAAGAAAATCCAGGGCCTAGTACCTTAGGTTTTTGCTTTAGAGATTGTGAAGGGAACTTGACTTATGCAGAAGCTAGGAGTCTGGATGTTGGTACTAGCATCATTGCTGAAGCCAATGCAATTAAAACAGGCATGGAATATTGCATCAATAATGATCTAGTTCCAGTGGTGGTAGAAACTGATTCTTTAATAATAAAAAAGGTACTTGATGGTGTATGGTAGATACCATGGAGTATTTCTATGGAGGTTCAATAAATAAAAGGGCTAATGGATAGGGGAATCATATCAGTGGAGCATGTGTATAGGGAAGGGAATTAATTGGTAGACTTTTTAACTAACCTAGCTATTCGTTTTGTAGGTACTCTAATCTTTAATAGATCACAAGACTTGCCATCAGAAGGAAAACCTATAATCTCTCTAGACAAAGCTCAAGTTGCAAGCATCAGAACACAAAAATTCCAAAATCCTAATTTTGGTAATCAATGCACAACAGGAAGCAACTAAAATAACAAATACATGAGCTCAAGTTTCTTCACTAGCAATCAATATTTTCATAGTATATGTAGCTATCAGTGGTGAATTTACTCATGCACAGTGGGAAAGTTGGATAGTGTGGCGTACCTGGTATTCTTTGGTGACTAATTCACAATGCAACCCTTTTCAAATAGTAGCATTAGCATCTTCAAAAGCTCAATCTATTGAAAGGGGCAAAGTTCTACATTAGTCATCAGAAATAAATCTTTTGTAACATAAATCTAAGCAATTTTGGAGTTAATACATCTGAATGATTAAGAGATGGATTATTACTAGTGTGATGTCAAAGCAGTCTTTAATGGAATAAATTGTAGGACATCAGTGAGAATTTTTTATGCTAAATTGTAATCGACCCAACACATGCCAAAAATTAGTCATCGAACAGTCACCATCCATGGTAGAATTTGGAGCAGTTCTCTTGAACATATCGGCTGGTTTTGGATTTTTCTTAAAGAATCAACTGATCTTCTAGACTCCTCTTTCCCCTTTTGTTTTTCATCTTTTGATTTTCTATTGCTATCACCTTTTCTATTTTTTTTGTTTTCTTGTTTCCTAATCTAGTGTAGGCTTATTGGGCCTAATTGATTGGGCTTTTTTGTAGACCTTTTGTTATGTTTGTTTTTGGAATAAAATTTGCCACGATTTAGTTAAAAAAAGAAATAAAGAAAGGAATATTTCCTAAGTGTCTTGTAGCCTCTCCCCTATAAGTGTTGCACGCTTCACACCAATAAAAGATACTATACTAAATGCGGCTTTTCAGACATCCTAGGACTTTTTATTCCTGATGCTCTGACAATTTAGAATATAATTTATCCCAATGGACCTTTGGTACTGGCATGCTATTAAAAATCAAACACTTAAATTTCTGAGCGAAAGCTTAATTATAAAAGAGATGGGTAAATTTTTTAATAATCGGATGTTTAACTAACTGAAACTAAACCCAAATACTACACTGTGTATGTCTTATAAGGCTCTACTAATATAGATGATTTTTTAGGACAAGTCCTCTAGCTAACTCTAAAACAACTGAAGGAAAATAACACTGTCTAATGAAATAACCAATTGATCAACTAATTCCTTAAATAAGGAAGAGTCACCACTACTGACTGTAAATCCTACTGAGCTATGTAGCCACGATTCTAGTAGTGAGTACCTGAATCTACATCATAATAACATACAACATAAGAGAATGTATACAGTCAGTACTATTGAATATACTGAGTATGTCAGATCATCCTAATAACTTTAAATCATGAAATAAATAGTATCATGAAAACATGGATGAAATCTAAAAGAAGTGTAACCATTTGAGAATGCATAAGTCAAAGATGTAAAACATAAATCATTTTCTGTAATGAGAGCTAAAAACTGTCTGAACTGTAAATCTAAGAGATCATAAACATTTAATATAAGTTAAAGATATTATTAGGAGTTTCTTATAACCAACATTCTATTTAATGAAATCTTGAAATTCATACTTTAATTTCTAAAAATGGGACATGAGAGTGAAAGAAAACTCAAACTAAAGGTATGCATACCTGATAGCCTAAGAAATCTAAACTAAACCTTGAGACTTGGATTTGAATATGAACCTTAGGTTTGTTTGAGATAAACTTTTCAAACTTCTTATAAGTTGAGCATAAGAATAAGAGAATGGATTGATTAATAATCTGATAAAACTCCTCTATAAGGCTCAAAATGATGTAGTATAGGACTTAAGTAGGGAAAAGACTAAACTGACCCTTTATAACATTACTAAATTTTTCTATTGTAGCATACCACAATTTAAGGTACAACTCGTGGTTCATGGTATGACCCGCACCTTGGGTCGTGGTCTCTGGGAGTTTGCTAACTCCTGGACCACTTTTCCTATCCCAATCAATATGAGTAAAGGTATGACTTGTACCTCCTTCCATGACTCGTGGTATGAGTCGTGGTAACTGGGGAGCTACGAAAAATTCTAGGCATGCTACCAAGAGTCATACCATGACTCATGGTTACATAGTATGACTCGTAGGTTGGGTCGTATTATCTAGGACTTCAAGTCTCAAACTTGAGTTTTTGTACTAAATGCTGAGTGTTCGTAGGTTCAGAATTTGTACTATTATATGTTACTCATTTTGTTGCAAAGAAGTCTCGAAAAGAGACAAAGTTGCTATGTGAACCATTTATAGTATCGAATCCAGTAGAAGTGTGTATCATTGCTAGATGGGTCTATTATAATTATGTAGTGACACAATATGGTCGTGATATATTGGTTATCCTGATTAAATTAGAAATAGTCTATTTTTATTATACAGTTATTATAGAGCTAAGATAACTCAATTTCATTTCTCATTTGAGCCAGTCCTGAAGTGAAAGAGTAATACTATGATTCCTAGTGGGAGGTTTATGAATAGGCAAATAATTTTATAACCATGATACAGACACTCAAGGATAACTAGTGCTAAGTTATCTAAATGTGTGTTCTGGTTAATTTTAGTAGCCTTTCTTTGCCATGTGGAAGTGGAGAAGGCATCAGAGTGGACATTAAAAAGATATGGGTTGTGAAGAATTATCCCTGACTAACCACTGCCACATAGGTACATTTTAATGACCCTTTCCATCATTATAGGTGAGTCAATAATGCAAAAATTTGGGTTAAGTTTTTCCCCAAATTGAAAGTAAAAAATTTCAGGCTAGGCTAGTCTTGGACAAAATCTGAGTGAGGTATGGTCTAAGGAAATATAAAAATATATTGGGTAAATGTAATAAATTTTAGTATTATTTTATGTTAGCAAAGATGATAAGGAACCCGTAGGATTTTTCAGAAGTGAATTCGGGTGAGTAGAACTCTTGATATCAAACTTGATACAATAGAGTTAGTTCAAAATGTCATGGTTTGAGGGTGCATTGAAAAAAAGGAAAAACTAGGAGCAATCCCGAGTTTCTACCTTTCCACACCCGCTATAGCATGTGGTAGGCTGCTATGGGGCTACTGTTATAATGGAGAAATTCCTGCTATAACGGGAGTCAAAGTAGGTCAATCCCATTATAATGGGTGGCTTCTGCTATAGTGATGCCGCTATAGCAGGATTGGGCAGCTATAGTAGGGTAAATCACTATTTATGTAGAAATTATAAAGGTAAGTTATTTATCCCCATTAACTAGTTTTTTAATTTCGAAACTATAGAATCACTAGTTTACGGGTCATGGGGAGGGTTTAACTTGACCTAGCTGAGTTTTCTTGTGTAAGGGGGTAAATTAGGTGTAAAACCTTTGTATTTTAGTTAAAGATTGATTATTTACTCTTGCATGACTATAATTCACTAAAGTAACCATGAAATTGGTAGTTTAAAGGTAAACTTATGGTGGGAAAACCCTAACATAGGGAAATGATCATAACATTTCCGTGGGGTTCGAGATTAGGTTGTAATCATTGATATTGTAGGTCATTTGATTGATTATGTGTTATATTCCAATTTTTAGACCACAATCAAGCTGAGATTGCAAGAAAAGGGAAAGCTCAGGCTCAGTAGAACATTTCAGGGTTGGATTGAGGTAGGTGATGGTTTTAGTATAGTTCAAACCCAATTTATGTTATGTGTGCATGATAAGTATTCCTTATTATTGCTTGTACAATGCATGTTCAAGGAAAGTGAATAACTATTTGATATCCTAAGTGTTAATCGCAGGCAATGAAACTATTTAAAAGCTTGTTGGTTTTTACAAGTGTTGTTTTTGTTATCATTATAGTCGTGATTGTTGTGGTATATATCATTATTGTGGAATGTACTGGTATTTGGACATCTCCATGGGATAGGTTGATATAAGGTTGGCAGGTACGTGATGTTTGAGATTTGGTACTTGGACAAGAGCTCATCCACTGTGGGTCATGACTAGTGGGCGACAAGAGACCCTTAACATATAGTACAAGGTATAGGTGAGTGTGACAGTTCCTTAAGTGAACTGAGGATTATATGTTTCTTGATTATTTTGGTTTCTTGAGTGAATCAAGCTTAAAGTGTTGTCATTATTATGTTGGTTCCTTAAGTGAACTGGGTTTATGTGCTTAATTACTAAGGGTTGTTTCTTTATGTAGACTGGAATGCATGATAATTTCCAATGTTATTGTTCCAGTGGATCCTTGAGTGTTCTGGGTTAATTGGAAGCTGTGACATAACTCTGTGTTGTCTATTGCTTGTGTAATTGGGACATGATTTATATGATTATTGGGTCATAGTTGTTGAGTTGAAGTCTTTTTGGTGGTGATAGTTTGACTTGACTTGTTATCCTTGTTGACTCATATTGGCTAAACTTCAAGTTGTACTTATTAAAAGGTTAAGTTTTATGAACTTGAAGTAGAGTTGCATAATAGGGTTCATGGTTGTCTTATTGTTCTACATTATGGTTATGTGTTCATATTTCTCATTTTAGGTTGGCCGATGACCCTACCAGTACACCATTGTTTCTTGTGTGCTAATACTGCGCATGCTCTTCTTTTTGTTTAGTGCATAACATATTCCAACAACTATTTCAAGACCTCAGCTGTGATTCAGACTGTATTCGAACTGAGGGGTCAGCTGCATCTTCTGGGCTACCTTGAGTTCTTCCCTTGTTTTCCTGGTCTATTGTTTGGACTTAGATATTACTTTGGTTTTAGATTTGCATCCCCTCTTTGACAATTATTAGAGTTTTGGTACGATGACTTTCAGGTTTTAGAGGGTTAGTATAGGTGCCATGTATGATGGGTTTATGTCATGACAAAATTGGTATCAGAGACCTAGGTTTGTTGATCTTGTTGTACCAAAATAGGTTCTAGGTCCAGTAGCGTCTTGCGGAATGGTACGGAGACGTCTGCACTTTTCTTTAAGAGGATATAGGACTTTAGAAAACTATTATTTATTCTTTCTTTCATGCTGTAACTTGATTCCAATGGGCATTGGCGATCCAAATTAGTATCTGACCCTCTTTATTCTTTTGTCCGCATATGGTGAACACCAGAGCAAATGGAAGAAGAGCATCAGCCCCAGAACCAGCAGCTCTAGCTACGAAACTGATTATTAGGGAGCAACGATGAGGTAGGGGTAGGGGAAGGGGAAAAGGGATAGAAACACCCTCTAGGGGTAGAGCTCAGGCAACAGCTAGCCAAGCCCGTCAGAGGTATCACCTCCCCTACCCAGGATCATTTTGAGGAGGTTGACCTAGTGGATGATGATGGTGTGGAATCGGAGGTGGCAACATTAGCTGGAGGTACAACCCTTCCTCTTATATTTTTTGAGTTTATTTAGTAGGTTCTGGCTTTTCTGAGTGGGTTGGCTGACACTGGAGCCACTCTCACTGTGTCGAATTCTCAAGTTCCAGGTACTTATCCCACTGCCACTTTAGCTTCCAAGATGGATGAGGCTTTGGGTACTGATGTATTCCCCCATCATATGTTGGGCCCCGACATGACTGGTATCGATCATAAGTTGCTGACTAAGTTTTTGAAAATAAAACCTCCTTTATTTCATGGTGCTGAGACTAAGGATACATTTGAGTTCATTATTGATTGCTATAAACGGTTACACTAATTGGGGATTATGCTATAGCATGTTGTTGAGTTTGTGACTTTCCAACTGCAGGGAGTTGCCAAGCAGTGGTGGAGAGCCTATGTAGAGTGTCGGTCGCTAGTTTTACCTCCATTGACCTGGGCTCAGTTTTATGCCCTATTTTTAGATAAGTATGTACCCCGTACTCTTCGTGACCACAAGAAGGATGAGTTTATGTCCCTTTAGCAGGGCAGTATATCAGTTGCAGCCTATGAGGCTAAGGTTCATGCTTTGTCTCTCTATGCTACCCAATTGTTAGGTACTGAAAAGGAGAGGATCCAATTATTTGTTAAAGGTTTGAACAATGATTTCCAAGTATTATCTATTTATATGACTTTTAAAGGAAAGGGTTATCATGATGTGGATAATTATGTGAAAAATCTTGAGGGAGTTAAATAGGTTGGCCAGGCTAAGGCATTATCCAAGAAGTCTCGGAATGCGGGTAACTTCACTGGTTCTTATTCTAGAGGTCACAACCAACAGGTTTATCCGACTTTTCCTATTCAATCAGCTCTGCTAGCCTCTGAAGGTGGTCATTCAGGGGCTATTCAACAACCTTCAGTTTCTAGAGGCAAAAAGGCTTCTTATTCTTTGGCCAACAGGCCTTCATTTGAGCGAGGTTGTTATACTTGTGGTGTCGTGGGGAACTTCAAGAGAGAGTGTCCTCTAACGTAGATAGGTAATTATACACCACTGAAGACCAAGGCTGTTATTTTAGTAGGTAGAGATAGAGGTGGTAATGTTAAGTTTCGTCCACAGGGTAGATGGGGTAATAATCAGAGAGGTCATTATGAAAGTATAGATAATGGTAATGTAGGGAAAGGTGGAGCACCACCTAATAGAGAGGTTACCCAAGCAAGACCAAGGCCGAGGCATCTGACGCCGTTATTATAGATTCTGTTCTCTTCTGTTATCTAATGGTTTCTATTTTTTTATCTGGGTTTCATTTACTCTTATATATCTGTTAGATTTGCTTTGGGTCTGGATTTGGTCTATGATGTACTCGATTCTCCTGTATATGTTTTACTCTAGTTGGACATTTTGTGGTGGTGACCCATGTATATCGTGCATGTTCTGCTTTGTTCATGGGTTTTCAGAATTGGGTAGATTTGATTATTTTGGACATGCTTGATTTTTCCATATCCTAGGTATGACTTTGTTGTCTCCTTATCATGTTGTTTTGAACTGTAATGCTAAGACAGTGACTCCAGAAATGCTTGGTGCGGATAAATTAAAGTAGGAAGGTGTGTATAAATCTAGGTCGGTGAAAATCATATCTTTTGTTCGTCCTAGAAAGCTAGTAGGGACGGGGTGTTCCTTCCTGGATTATCTTTGGGATGTTAGTGTGGAGTCCCCTTCTATTGAGTCAATTCCTATTTTTTTTGAGTTTCAAGAGGTATTTCCCACATATTGGCCTGGTATGCCTCCAGACAGGGATCTTGTTTTTTGTATTAATTTGGAGTCGAGAACTCGCCCAATTTCTATTTCTCCTTATTAAATGGCTCAGGCAGAGTTGAGGGAACTTAAACCTAAGTTATAGGAACTGCTTGATAAGGGATTTATTCGTCCCTATGCTTCACCTTGGGGTACTCTAGTGTTATTTGTAAAAAAGAAAGATGGTAGCATAAGGATGTGCATTGATTACAGGCAGTTGAACAAGGTTAACATCAGGAATAAGTATCCCTTGCCCCACATAGGTGATCTCTTTGACCAGTTGCAGGGTGCTTCGGTATTCTCCAAGATTGACTTGAGGTTGGGTTACCATTAGCTGAAAATTCAGCCTGAGGATATACCCAAGATTGTTTTCAGGACTTGTTATGGGCATTATGAGTTCTTAGTGACGTCTTTTGGGTTGACCAATGCTCTGAAAACCTTTATGAGCTTGATGAACAGTATTTTCAAGTCTTTTTTGGATTCTTTTTGTTGATGACATTTTGGTTTACTCCAAGAGCAAGGAGGAACATGCAGGTCATCGTCCTACTGTCTTGGGAATCTTGAAGGAAAAGCAGTTGTATGTAAAGTTCTTGAAATGCGAGTTTTGGTTATCTTCGATTGCCTTCTTAGGGCATGTAATCACAAAAAAGGGTGTGATGGTAGATCCCCAGAAGATTGAGGCGGTCAAGAGTTTGATTTGGCCTAGCTTTGTCACTGATGTTAGGAGCTTCGTGGGCCTTGCTAGTTACTATCACAGGTTTGTCAAGAATTTTGCATTTATTGCTACTCACTTAACAAGGTTGACTTAGAAGGAGGTGCCATTTATAAAGTTAATACAGGATAGGAATATCATTGCTTATGCTTTAAGGAAATTTAAGCCTCAAGAAAAGAAGTACCCAACACACGACTTGAAGTTGGCAGCTGTAGTGTTTACACTTATGATTTGGAGACACTACCTTTATGGTGTCAAGTGTGAGCTATTCATAGACCACCGTAGCCTACACCATGTGTTCACACAAAGGTATTTGAACTTGAGATAGAGGATATTGATGGAATTGTTGAAAGACTATAATGTGACCATCCAGTATCATACGGGTAAGGTCAATGTGATGGCAGACACATTGAGCCAGAAAATGGTAAGTATGGGCAGTTTGGCCTATTTGAGGGTGTCAAGGCGACCCTTGATTAAAAAGTTTCAAGATCTAGTATCCCAGTTTATGTAGTTTGGTGCTTCAGAAAGGGGTGGAGTGTTGGCTAGTTTTAAGGTAAAGTCAACATTCCTTGATGAAATCAATGCCAAATAGTTTAAGGATGGGAAATTAGATAGACTCCGAAACAAGGTGGTGTTTGGTGAGGCTTTAGATGCCATACTTGATGCATGTGGAGTATTGTGGTTTAAAGGGCGAGTGTGTTTTCCTTGGGTTGGTGAGTTGATTCAGAATGTGCTTGCTGAAGCTCATGGTTTGCAATATTCTATTCATCTAGGTGCAACCATGATGTACCATGACTTGAGGAAGCTTTATTAGTTGTCTGGGATAAAGTAGGACATAGTGGAGTATGTATCCAAATGCCACAACTGTCAACAGGTAAGGTATGGGCATCAAAGGCCTGCGGGTTTGCTCCAAAGGATACCCATTCCCGAGTGGAAGTGGGAGAGAACAACAATGAATTTCGTGATAGGTATTCCTAAGACCTTGGGAAAGCATGACTCTATTTGGGTTATAGTGGGTAGGCTAACTAATAGCCTATTTGGCCAAGCTTATAAAATCAGATTATTTTGAGAAGTGTTTTTTTCAAAAGTGCTTTTCAAAAAAGTACTTTTGGTGAGAAGCAGTTCGTGTTTGGTCAATAAAATTAAAAAGCACTTTTGAGTAGCAATTAGAGTTTGGCCAAAATTTCAAAAGTGCTTTTAAGTGTATTTTTCTCAAATATGAAAAACTACTTCCGCTACTCCCCAGAAGTACTTATTTTCTTTGAAAAGCTTGGCCAAATACCTCAATTTTTTAAAAATAAGTACTTTTAAGAAAAAATTAGCACTTTTGGGGAGAAATAAGCTTAGCCAAATAGGCTATTAATCAGCCCATTTTATTTCAGTTATAGTGGACTTCAGGTCTAATTAGTTGGCCAAGATCTATGACAAGGAGATAATAAGGCTACATAGGGTGCCACTTTCCATCATTTCAGATAGAGGTAAGCAATTCACTTCTAAATTCTAGGAAAGGTTGCATGAAGAGTTGGGAACCCAACTCACTTTTAGCACAACCTTTCATCCTCAGACTGATGGACAGTTGGTGTAATACCCCGTACCTTCCCGACCCTACTTGATGACTTTCAACAATGTTTACTTAGGTGTCGAGAGCCATAAGTATGTATTTTGTAGTGTCATTGATGAAATATTTGATATTGGGCCTAGTACATGTGGTTAGACCTTTGTAGTGGGTGGTGTTTGTGACTTTGTGGAGCATTTGTGGGGTGAAAAATTGAGGTTTAAGGGACATCCAAGCAAAGAATCTTAAAGCTAAAAGGTAAGCAAAAGGTTGGGACTTGAAAGATCCAACCAAATCCGCAAAGAAAAGCCAAAATCAAAAATTTGGCATGGGGTGCTGTAGAGGGCGTGCCAGGCCGCTCTGGCCCAAATTTTTTTTTCCACAGGCAGCAAAGGGGCAAGCCAAGTGGCTTGCCGGAGTGGTTTTCGGCAAAAATTTTCTTCGACTATTATGATGTATCTAAGACTTTTAAGTGATGGTATCATTACCCCATCATATTAGGACTATTCTTAAGCGCATTTAGCATCCGAGTTGGGGTTAATTCTTTGTCACGAGTGTTTTAACAAATTATGTTCAAGTAAGCCATGAGCGACTAGAATTTCTAGTTTTGCGATTGAGGCTACGAACGGAAATCTCGTAAGTGAATTTTGTCGTGACAATTATGGAATTAATTAAACATGAGATATATGATGGATTACATATTGATTTTAGTGGGCTAAGATAATATGTGTTAATGAGCCAATTTAAGGCCCCAAAATGGAGCCAAAATGCAAGGCCCAAAGGGAAAAAAAAAAGACCCATTCATCCATTGACCAAATAGACATTGCATTAAATGCCAAGAGTTGGCTAAGGATGACCCCAAGGACTATATAAAGGCAAACAAATCAGATTTTTAATTCCACAACTCACACATGTTTTTCTAGACAATTCTCTAAGAGATATTTTGCATATTCTTCAAACTCTAAGCCATCTTTTGGGACAAGATCACTCATTTGCAAGTTTGGGTAAGTGATTATTCTTATGGATTAATCTATTATATGCATGGGAGAGTATGTAGATCATGATGGTTATGTCTAAAAGTGTAAGTGGTGCACTTTTGTGTTTTTGTAAAAGATGTGTCATCTTTGTGAATTAAACTTGAAAGGTGACTTGTGGTTTTGATGAAACTGCATGGTATGGATGAAATATCAACATGTATGGTGTGATTATGTTCCTAAACATGTTATTTTTCTATAAATGTAAATTATGAGATTTTGGCCGATACGTTGTTATGAGGTGTATTAAGGTGACTTGATGGATTAATTGAGATATAGTGTTCATGAGAAAGTGTAAATGAGAAACTTGGTTGTGAAATGCTATTGGTATGTGATGTTGTGGTCAATGTGTGGCATGATTGGGGTATTGTTGGTATGAAAATGTCGTAAATGGTATTGTAGAGAAGGAAATGACACTTTAAAGGCAAACATATAACTCGTTGTCATCATATGCATTTGTAAGTTAGTTGGTGGTAATGTAAACTCTGTTGTGTACTTGTGATGTAGAGTGAAACATAAGGAAGGAGCGGGACTATTTTATGCACATTTAAGATTGTATATTCAATTGATAATACAAGGTATGTAAGGTTAACCTTTCCGTATCCTTCTGCAGCTCCTAGTATTCACATTGATGTTTTACTAGTTCATTCCGAAATGTCCTAAGGTATCCTATATCTGGTTACCAATTGTTAATATCACATGTTTCCTGCTCATTGATCAATTGTGATTCACATGTTTCATGGTCATTGACTAATGTCCCAAAGGCCCAATAATGTTGTTTTCCAAAGTTCCAATAGTATTTATACACATGTCTCTTATTCATTGATTATTGTTCCAATGGTTTCAATGGTGTTATGTTTCCAATAATGTTATGAATATCATTGTATCAATCTCAAAGATAAAGAATGAAGTAATGCATATATGTGGTTAATGATTGAGTATGGGTGGTAGCTTTGGGGGTGAAATGCCTAGCTCAAGTCGATCCCGAGATTATTGGATCAGGGGGAAGTCCTAGAGGCATAAGCCTAGCTCAGACCGATCCTGACAGGGGGTAGCTCTAGAGGTAAGAACCTAGCTCAAGCCGAACCTAATATGTTGGTATGGGTGGTAGCTCTAGAGGTAATAATCTAGCTCGAGCCGAGCTCGATATATTGATTCATGGGTGGTAGCTCTGGAGGCATAAGCCTAGCTTGAGCCGATCCCAAGATAACGTTATGTTATGTAAAGACTCACTGATCAGTCGGGGCCCGGGTACATAGTGACACAAGAGATGATGTATAAGCATAGAAGTAAAGAAGCAAAGAGAAATAGTGAAAGCAATACACATGGTTTCCAAAGTACAGAATTGTGACTTATCCATATTGGTTATTCATTTTTATTTAAGTTCATTGCAGTATTTATGTAATATTCAGTTTCATGTGAGCCTAACATACTCAGTACATTCTTCGTACTGACGTCCCTTGGAGGACTTACCTTACTTGCTGCAGGTACATGTGCTAGTAGACCCCACAGTAGGTTGCGGATCTTTTGCCGATCTTTGGTGAGCTCCAGTTGGTTCGGGGCTTTCCGGGTCTCATGTGTACATTTGTTTTGGTACTGTAATGTTGTATAAAGTGGGGACTTGTCCCAATTTTAGGATGGTTGTGTATATGCATCTGTTAGAGGCTTTCTAGACAGACGTGGTGTGATGAATGAAAAAATGTATGTCCATGTTGACTTGATGGCCCTAACGGCCAAGTTTCTTATATATATATATATCACATGTTTCCATGACTTCAGCTATTGACATTTTATATCTCCATGTGATTGTGCTGCTTATTAGGTGACATGCATATGACTAGACATGAGCAAAGGTTGGTTCTCTCGGGCCTCATCGGCTTCGGGTGCCAGTCCGCCTCGTTGGAACTCAGGGTGTGACAAAAGTGGTATCAGAGCAGGTCGTTATAAGGGTGTCTACAAGGCCGTGTCTGAGTAGAGTCTTACTTATCGATGTGTTGTGCACCACATTTATAAGTAGGAGGCTAGGGGACATTTAGAAGTTGTTTCTTTTCTTCATTTCTAGATCATGCAATAGAGCCAGTGTTGTTAGTTGAATTGTATCTGACCATGGTAATTGTTTTTCTTTGGTATAGTAAAATGCCAATCACAAGAAGAGGTAGAGGTAAAGGTAAGCAGGTAGATATTCCTGCCAGAGAAGGCACGAGCAAATCACCACCTGACCAAGCTAGTCAAGGTGGGGTTGACACTAAGGTTGCATCGCGGGCATCTTCTACTTTTCCAGCACCAGAAGAGCCAATCGGTAGAGAAGTACCCGAAGAACTAGCAATGAATTCCACTGACCAGGATCTACGAAATATAGTACATATGTTGACTCAGTTAGTTGCGGCACAAAGTCAAGGACGAGATGGTCCAATGACAAATGAGGATGATGCGGCTAGAGTGGCGAGTCGCAGAACACAGAACTTCCTAAAATTAGACCCTCCTATATTCACTGGGTCAGATTCGAAAGTAGATCCACAGGACTTCGTGGATCAAATCCAGAGGGCTCTAGAAGTTATGCAAGTGACTGGTGTTGAAACAGTTGAACCTGCGGCCTATAGATTGAAAGGGGAAGCGATATTGTGGTATGAAGACTGGAAAAGATCAAGGGGTATTGATGCACTTCCAGCTGGTTGGGAAGAATTTAAAATGGCATTCCTTGATCATTACCTCCCATATGAGTTTCGGGAGGCACGTGCAGACCAGTTTCTGAATTTACGTCAAGGGAACATGAGTGTTCGAGAATATAGTCTTTAGTTTAATTCCTTGGCTCGATATGCTCCGAATGTAGTGGCTATAATGACAGACAGAGTCCATCGATACATGGACAGATTAGAGCCATATTTGGTAAGGGATTGCACCATTGCGGCCTTGAATAAGGATATGGACATAGCTAGAATACAAGCCTTCGCCTAGAAAATGGAAGATCAAAGACAGAGAAGAAGGGTACATGAATCTGACAGAGGACAGTCCAAAAGGGTTAGACTTATGGGACAGTCTATGATGTCCCATGGAGGATCTAGGCCTCGAATATTTCCTAGACCGCCTAGACCATCATTCTCCTATTCCACAGCAGGCGCTCACTCTCAATTTTGAGGGTTTAGAGGTGGTCCATCTGGGCAGAGTAGTGGAATTCACGGATCACAGGCAGCACGATTTCCTCGACAGCAGTGTCAGCACTGCGGGCGTATTCATTCAGGTACATGCCAAGTGGGGACAAATGCTTGGTTTTGGTGCGGTATGGCGGGACACATGATGAAAGAGTGTCGCCAGATGAGTATGGGTGGTATAGCACGATCGACGGGATCGGCCGCTGCATTATCATCATCGGTTCCTTCTTTAGGCCGAGGTGTGCAGTCTGTTGGTTGGGGTAGAGGTGCTAGAGGAGCAGCCAGTACTAGTGGGGTACATAATCGCACTTATGCTTTAGTGGACCGATAGAATTTGGAGGCTTCTCCTGATGTTGTCACAGGTACATTATCCATTTTTTCATATAATGTATATGCATTGATTGACCCGGGTTCTACATTGTCCCATGTTACTCCATTGATTGCTGCGAAATTTGCAAAGGCACCAAAATTATTAATTAAGTCAATTGAAGTGTCTACATCGGTTGGTGAATATATTGTTGCAAAAAGATTATATCGTAATTGTGTGCTAACTGTGTGTGGTCATGATACATTGGACGACTTCATCGAACTAGACATGGTGGATTTTGGTATGATAATGGGGATGGATTGGTTGGCTTCTTGTTCTGCCACGGTAGATTTTCGGGCCAAGAAGGTGCATTTTTGTTTCCCGCAGGAAAATGTTCTTGAATGGCAGGGTAATGTGGGGGCACCAAGAGGAAATTTATTTCCTATTTGAAAGCAAGGAAAATGATTGCCAAGGGGTACATATGTCACTTAGTACGAGTGAAAGATAATGATGTGGAACCACTAACTCCGCAGTCGGTTCCAGTGGTTAATGAATTTCTTGATGTATTTCCAGAGGATCTTCCAGGCTTACCCCCAGAATGGGAAGTAGAGTTTGGCATTGATGTGATTTTAGGCACTCAGCCTATCTCTATTCCTCCATATAGAATGGCTCCAGCAGAATTGAGTGAATTGAAGGAGCAGTTGAAAGATTTGCTGGACAAGGGCTTCATCAGGCCTAGTATGTCCCCGTGAGGTGCACCGATATTATTTGTACAAAAGAAAGATGGCACATTGAGAATGTGCATCGACTATCGGCAATTGAATAAGGTAACAATCAAGAACAAATATCCCCTCCCTCGAATTGATGATTTACTTGATCAGTTACAGGGTGCCAAGTATTTTTCAAAGATTGACTTGAGGTCAGGTTACCATCAAGTCAGAGTTAGAGAAGAAGATGTACCCAAGATAGCTTTCTGAACACGGTATGGCCATTATGAATTTTTAGTTATGTCATTTGGACTAACAAATGCACCAGCTATGTTCATGGATTTGATGAATAGGGTGTTTAAGCCATTTTTAGACGTGTTCGTGATGGTATTTATAGATGACATACTGGTTTATTCAAGATCTCCAGAAGACCATGCTAATCACTTACGGCGGGTGCTACAGATTCTCCGTGAGCGGAAGTTGTATGCAAAGTTCTCTAAGTGTGAGTTTTGGTTAAAATCCGTCGCATTCTTGGGTCATATTGTGTCAGATAAAGGGATACAGGTTGATACACAAAAGAATGAAGCAGTGAAAATTGGCCAAGACCTACGATACCTACAGAGATTCGTAGTTTTTTTGGACTGGCAGGTTATTACCAAAGATTTGTGGAAGGTTTTTCCTCCATTGCTGCACCGTTAACAAAGCTTACATATAAGGCAGTTAAATTTCAGTGGAATAATGTGTGTGAGAAAACTTTCCAAGAGTTGAAAGATAAATTAATGTCCACACCAATTTTAGTACTTCCCGAAGGTACCGAAGGTTATGCGGTGTATTGTGATGCCTCAGGGATTGGCCTCAGATGTGTATTGATGCAGCACGAAAATGTCATAGCATATGCCTCACGACAGTTGCGGCCACATGAGAAAATTATCCCACACATGATCTTGAATTAGCAGCGGTGGTTTTTGCTCTAAAGATATGGCATCATTATTTGTATGGAGTTCATGTTGATATCTATACTGATCACAAAAGTTTGCAATATATCTTTAAGCAGAAGGAACTCAATTTGAGGCAACGAAGGTGGTTAGAGCTCTTAAAAGAATATGATATTGATATTCTCTATCATCCAGGCAAAGCAAATGTGGTATCTGATGCATTGAGCCGCAAAGCAATAGGAGGCACTAGTGGCCAATTGACAGAAAAGCAGGATTTAGTCAAAGATTTACATCAATTAGCCAGTTTGGGGGTTCGTCTTCTTGAATCATCAGATGATGAAGTTATTGTGCAAAATGTAGTAGAGTCCTCCTTAATAGCTGAAGTAAAAGAGAAGAAGTTTGCGGATTCTATGTTATTGCAGTTGAAAGAGAATGTACAATAGGGTATGACTACGGCCTTTGATCTTACACAAGAAGGGGTACTTTAATGCCAAGGAAGATTATGTGTACCGGATGTAGATGAGCTGAGGGAATGAATTATGACTGAGGCGCATCACTTGTGCTATTCTATTCATCCGGGTGCTACTAAAATGTACCATGATTTAAAAGAAATGTATTGGTGGGGAAATATGAAGAAGAACATAGCAAAATTTGTCACTCAATGCCCGAATTGTCAATAAGTAAAAGATCAGAAACCAGGAGGTTACATGTAATGTATCAATCTTCTAGTCTTTAAATGGGATATGATTAACATGAATTTCATCACAGGTTTGCCTCGTACACTGCAGAAATTTGATTCTATATGGGTTATAGTCGACAGGCTTACCAATTCAGCACATTTCCTACCAGTCAAGACTACCTATACAGTTGAGGATTATACAAGACTATATGTTCAAGAAATAGTGTGGTTACATGGGATTCCGATCTCCATTTCATCAGACAGGAGAGCTCAGTTTACTGCGCATTTTTGGAGATCCTTTCAGCAAAGTTTGGGCACACAGATGAATCTGAGTACGGCTTTCCATCCTCAGACTGATGGACAAGCAGGATGTACTATTCAAACATTTGAAGATATGCTACGAGCATGCACGTTAGATTTTCAAGGCAGTTGGGATGACCATTTGCCTCTTATTGAATTTGCTTACAATAATAGCTATCATTCAAGTATTAAAATGGCACCTTATGAAGCTTTGTATGGAAGGAAATGTACATCACCAATTGGATGGTTTGAAGCGGGTGAAACTGCTTTACTTGGGCCAGATCTTGTTCAACAGGCTATGGAGAAAGTTAAAGTGATCCAACAGCGGCTACAAACGGCCCAGAGTTGACACAAGTCATATGCTGATGTTAGAAGAAGAGGGCTCGAATTCGCCATAGGTGATTGGGTATTTTTAAAGGTGTCGCCGATGAAAGGGGTAATTTGGTTCGGAAAGAAAGGAAAATTGAGTCCATGTTTTATAGGCCCATATGAAATTATTAGAAGATTTGGGCAAGTTGCGTATGAGTTGGCCCTACCCCAAGAACTCTCCTCAGTCTATCCAGTGTTTCATGTTTCAATGCTTCGAAAGTGCATAGGGGATCCATCTCGTATTGTTCCTATGGAGGATGTCCAAGTTACGGAGGATCTTACTTATGAAGAGGTACCTGTTGCTATTCTAGATCGACAAGTAAAGAGGTTGAGGAATAAAGATGTAGCGTCCGTGAAAGTCCTTTGGAGAAATCAACAAGTAGAGGAGATCACATGGGAAGCTGAGGAAATGATGAAGTCCAAGTACCCCCATCTATTTCAAATGGAAGAAAAAGTTTCAAGTGTGGAAGTGGATGAATAACAAGTAAGTATCTATGAGCATTAAGTGTCTATGTATATATATGCTAATATAGAGATGCATTTGTTGTAATCAAAACGATATTGTTAACATTCGAGGAAGAATTTTTCTAAGGGGGGAAAAATGTAATACCCCGTACCTTCCCGACCATACTTGACGACTTTGAACAATGTTTACTTAGGTGTTGAGAGCCATAAGTATGTATTTTGTAGTGTCATTGATGAAATATTTGATATTGGGCCTAGTACATGTGGTTAGACCTTTGTAGCGGGTGGGGTTTGTGACTTTGTGGAGCATTTGTGGGGTGAAAAATTAAGGTTTAAGGGACATCCAAGCAAATAATCTTAAAGCTAAGAGGTAAGCAAAAGGTTGGTACTTGAAAGATCCAACCAAATCCGCAAGAAAATCTAAAATCAAAAATTTGGCATGGGGCGCTGCAGAAAGCGTGCCAGGCCGCTCTGGCCCAAATTTTTGTTTCCACAGGCAGCAAAGGGGCGCGCCAAGCGGCATGCTGGGGTGGTTTTTGCCAAAAATTTTCTTCGACTATTATGATGTATATAAGACTTTTAAGTCATGGTATCATTACCCCATCATAGTAGGACTATTCTTAAGCGCGTTTAGCATCCGAGTTGGGGTTAATTCTTCGTCACAAGTGTTTTAACAAATTATGTTCAAGTAAGCCATGAGCGACTAAAATTTCTAGTTTTGCTATTGAGGCTACGAACAGAAAACTCTTAAGTGAATATTGTTGTGACAATTATGGAATTAATTAAACATGAGATATATGATGGATTACATATTGATTTTAGTGGGCTAAGATAATATGTGTTAATGGGCCAATTTGAGGCCCAAAATGGAGCCAAAATGCAAGGCCCAAAGGGAAAAAAAAAGACCCATTCTTCCATTGACCAAATGGACATTGCATTAAATTCCAACAGTTGGCTAAGTATGACCCCAAGGACTATATAAAGGCAAAGAAATCAGATTTTTAATTTCACAACTCACACATGTTTTTCTAGACAATTCTCTAAGAGATATTTTGCATATTTTTCAAACCCTAGGCCATCTTTTGGGACAAGATCACTCATTTGCAAGTTTGGGTAAGTGATTATTCTTATGGATTAATATATTATATGCATGGGTGAGTATGTAGATGTTGATGGTTATGTCTAAAAGTGTAAGTGGTGCACTTTTGTGTTTTTGTAAAAGATGTGTCATCTTTGTGAATTAAACTTGAAAGGTGACTTGTGGTTTTGATGAAAGTGCATGGTATGGATGAAATATCAACATGTATGGTGTGATTTTGTTCCTAAACTTGTTATTTTTCTATAAATGTAAATTATGGTATTTTGGCCGATATGTTGTTATGAGGTGTATTAAGGTGACTTGTGGATTAATTGTGATATGGTGTTCATGAGAAAGTGTAAATGAGAAACTTGGTTGTGAAATGCTATTGGTATGTGATGTTGTGGTCAATGTGTGGCATGATTGGGGTATTGTTGGTATGACAATGCCGTAAATGGTATTGTAGAGAAGGAAATGACATTTTAAAGGCAAAAATATAACTCGTTGTCATCATATGCATTTGTAAGGTAGTTGGTGGTTAATGTAAACTCCATTGTGTACTTGTGATATAGAGTGAAACATAAGGAAGGAGTAGGACTATTGTATGCACATTTAAGATTGTATATTCAATTGAGAATACAAGGTATGTAAGGTTACCCTTTCCGTATCCTTCTGCATCTCCTAGTATTCATATTGACGTTGTACTAGTTCATTCTGAAATGTCCTAAGGTATCCTATATCTGGTTACCAATTGTTAATATCACATGTTTCCTACTCATTGATTAATTGTGATTCACATGTCTCATGGTCATTGACTAATGTCCCAAAGGCGCAATAATGTTGTTTTCCAAAGTTCCAATAGTATTTATACACATGAATCTTATTCATTGATTATTGTTCCAATGGTTCCAATGATGTTATGTTTCTAATAATGTTATGACTATCATTGTATCAATCTCAAAAGTAAAGAATGAAGTAATGCATATATATGGTTAATGATTGAGTATGGGTGGTAGCTTTGGTGGCAAAATGCCTAGCTCAAGCCAATCCCGAGATTATTGGATTAGGGGGAAGTCCTAGAGGCATAAGCCTAGCTCGGACCGATCCTGACAGGGGGTAGCTCTAGAGGTAATAACCTAGCTCTAGCCGAGCCCAATATATTGATTCATGGGTGGTAGCTCTGTAGGCATAAGCCTAGCTCGAGCCGATCCCAACATAACGTTATGTTATGTAAAGACCCACTGATCAGTCTGGGCCCGAGTACATAGTGACACAAGAGATGATGTATCAGCATAGAAGTAAAGAAGCAAAGAGAAATAATGAAAGTAATACACATGGTTTCCAAAGTACAAAATTGTGACTTATCTATATTGGTTATTCATTTGTGTTTAAGTTAATTGCAGTATTTATGTAATATTCAGTTTCATATGAGCCTTACATACTCAGTACATTCTTCGTACTGACATCCCTTGGGGTACTTACCTTACTTGCTGCAGGTACAGGTGTTAGTAGACCCCCACAGTAGGTTGCGGATCTTTGGTGAGCTCCAGTTGGTTCGGGGCTTTTCGGGTCTCATGTGTACATTTGTTTTGGTACTGTAATGTTGTATAAAGAAGGGACTTGTCTCGACTTTAGGATGGTTATGTATATGCATCTGTTAGAGGCTTTCTAGATGGACGTGGTGAGATGAATGAAAGAATGTATGTCCATGTTGACTTGATGGCCCTAACGGCCAAGTTTCTTATATATATATCACATGTTTCCATGACTTCCGCTATTGACATTTTATATCTCCATGTGATGGTGTTGTTTATTGTGTGACATGCATATGACTAAACATGAGCAAAGATTGGTTCTCTCGGGCCTCATCGGCTTCGGGTGCCAGTCCGCCTCGTTGGAACTCGGGGCGTGACAGTCGAAGATGATGATTCAAGTGCTTGAGGACATGTTGAGGCCATGTGTGATTGACCTTTGTGGCCATTGTGACAGGTTCTTGCTATTGTTTGAGTTTTCATACAACCCCAGTTATTACTTGAACATTGATATGGCTCCATTCAAGGCACTCTATAAAAGTAGGTGTATATCGCCTATAGGATGGTTTGAGGCTGGTGACGTGAAGCCTTTGGGCACTGATTTGGTGAAGGAAACTTAGAAAAAGGTAAGATTTATCCAAACTAAGTTGTTGGCAGCCCAAAGTAGGTAAAAGGAGTATGCAAACCGTAAGGAAAGGGATATGTCATTCAAGATCAGCGAACAAGTTTTGCTGAAAGTGTCACCTATAAATGGAGTCATGAGGCTTGGCAAGAAGGGAAAGCATAGCCCTTGGTATATCGAGTAGCATACAGGTTAGCATTACTTCCAAACTTGTCGGGGTTCCATCCGGTGTTCCATGTATTCATGCTTAAGAAATACCATGGGAATGGAGATTACATTATCAAGTAGGATTTAGTTTTCCTAGATAAGGTTCTTACTTATGATGAGGAGCCAACCGCCATTCTTGATTGGGATGTCTAGAAGTTGAGGTCAAAGAAGATTCGATCGGTAAAGGTCCAATGGAAGCATCAGTCGGTTGAAGAAGTCACTTGGAAAAATGAGAAGGATATGCGGGACAAGTGTCCTCACTTGTTTGAGGATACAAGTACTTTTTATTTTCTTTACTTGACACATTTTCCTTGTTTGATCATTTGAGAATGAACGATGGGTAAATTGGTTTCTATTGTAACAACCCTTTTTGTTTTTATGGGTGAGTCAATCGTGCAAAAGTTTGGGCTAAGTTTTTCCCCAAATTGAAAGTTAGAAATTTTAGGCTAGGCTAGTCTTGGATAAAATACAAGTGAGGTATTGTATAGAGAAATTTGGGAATGGATTTAGTAAATATAATAAGGTTTCACATGATTTTATATTAGCTAAGATGAAAAGAAACCCATATGATATTTTGGAAGTAAATTTGGGTGAGTAGAACTCCCGGTATCAAACTTGACGCAAAGAGGTTGATCTAAAATGTCATAGTTTGAGGGTACATTGCAAAAAAGGCAAAATTGGGAGCAATCCCGAGTTTCTGCCTCGCCACACTGCTATAGCAGGTGGAAGGCTGCTATAGGGCTATCGCTATAGCGGGAGTCAAAGCCGATCAATCCCATTATAGTGGGCAGCTTCTGCTATAGTGATGTCGCTATAGTAGGATCGGGCTTCTATAGCAGGGTAAATCACTGTTTATGTAGAAATTATAAAGGTAATTTATTTATCCCCATTAACTAGTTTTTTAATTCCAAAACTATAGAATCACTAGTTTACGGGTCTTGGGGAAGGTTTAACTTGACCTAGCTGAGTTTTCTTGTGCAAGGGGGTAAATTAGGTGTAAAATCTTTGGATTTTAGTTAAAGATTGATTATTTACTCTTGCATGACTATAATTCACTAAAGTAACCATAAAATTGGTAGTTTTTAGGTAAACTTATGGTGGGAAAGCCCTAAAATAGGGAAATGATCATGACATTTCCTTGGGGAAAGCTCAGGTTCAGTAGAGTATTTCAGGCTTGGATTGAGGTAGGTCATGGTTTTAATATAGTTGAAACCCAATTTGTGTTATGTGTGCATTATAACTATTCCTTAGTATTGCTTGTACAATACATGTTCAAGGAAAGTGAATGACTGTTTGATATCCTAAGTGTTAATAGCATGCAATCAAACTATATGAAAGTTTGTTGGTTTTTACAGGTATTGTTTCTGTTATCATTGTGGTAGTGAATATTGTGATATCAGTCATTATTATGGAATGTATCGATATTTGGTCATCTCTATGGGATTGGTTGATATAAGGTTGGTAAGCACTTGATGTCTAGGATTTGGTACGTGGACAAGGGCTCATTCCCTACATGTCATGACTAGTGGGAAACCATAAGACCCTTAGCATGTATGTACAAGTTATAGGTAAGTGTAACGGTTCCTTGAGTGTACCAAGGATTATGTGTTTCTTGATTATATTAGTTTCTTGAGTGAACTGGGCTTAAGTGTTGTCATTATTTTGTTGGTTCCTTGAGTGAATTGGGTCTATGTGCTTAATTGCTAAGGGTAGCTTCTTTATGTAAACTAGGATGCATGATAATTGCCATTGTTGTAGTTCTTATGGATCCTTGAGTGGTCCAGGTTAATTACATGTAGTGACATAACTTTGTGTTGTCTATTACTTATATAATTGGGACATGATTTATATGATTGTTGCATCATATTTGTTGACTTGGAGTCTTATTTGTGGTGATAGTTTAACTTGACTTCTTATCCTTGTTGACTCATATTGACTAAACTTCATGTTGTACTTGTTACAATGTTAAGTGTTATGAACTTGAAGTAGAGTTGCATAATGGGTTCATGATTATCTTGTTATACTACGTTATGGTTATGTGTTCATATTTTTCACTGTGGATTGACCGATGACCCTACTAGTACACCTTTGTTTCTTGTGTGCTGATACAACATGTGCTTTTATTTTTGTTAAATGCAGAGCATATTTTGGAGACTTTTTGAGACCTCATTTATGATTCAAACCATATTTGAACTCAAGTGTGAGCTGCATCTTTTGGGCTACCTTGAGTTCTTCACTTGTTTTTCTGGTCCATTGTTCAGACTAGCTATTACATTTGTTTTAGGGTTGCATCCTATCTTTGACAATTATTAGAGTTTTGGTTCGATGACTTTCAGGTTCTAGGGGATGGTTTATTCCACATATTCTATTGTTACTCTTTGTTTGAGGTATTGAATATTGGTTTTGCTAATGAGATTGGTTTAGTTACCTATTTTCGGATAAGTGTTTGATGTTTTATGGGGTTAGTTGGTTCTAACACCAGAGGGTTAGTATGGGTGCCACTCATGACGGGTTTAGGTTGTGACATACATTCATTCTTGGGATTAGTCAATTACTAAAAGAAATTCCTCTATTCATAACCCATTGACTAAATTTATGTAAAAGCAGATAAGTTCTAGTGGTTAGATGGTTGTGAAAAAATCTTTCGAAAGCTAAAATAGGTTTACTAAAGCACCAGTATTGTACTTACCATAGGTTTATAAAGGTATGCCATGTTTTGCGTGCTTCAAGTGTTGGCCTAGGTTGTGCCCTGACGCAGCATGGAAAGGTTATAACATATGTTTCTCGATATTTGAAGAAGTATGAATATAATTATCCACTCATCATTTAGAGCTTGGAGTTGTGGTATTAGTGCTTAAAATATAGAGCTACCCTTTGTATGGTGTACATGTTGATGTCTTTACAAATCATAAGAGCCTTCAATATCTCTTAAAGTAGAAAAGGTTGAATCTGAGTCCAAGAAGGTGGCTAGAGTTGCTGAAGAACTAAAATGTCAATATCCTCTACCACCCATGTAAATCTAACATTGTAATAGATGCTCTGTCACTGCTAGAGCCCAGACCCTGGGGTGGATGACACCCGATCTACTAGGAACCAAACCACTATCACTGCTTGGGTTTGTATGTTCTGTATATAATAGTGTGAAAAAGATGCGTAATCATCCTCTTTGAGGGAAACATGAAAGAATAATCTTAATTTAATGAACGATCCATAGCATCGGTAAATGTAGTTTCTGGCATTCGTCCATTTGACTTATGCTTTCTCGGTTAACCATCTATTTTCCTTAAGCTCGTATTAATTCTATCTTTGTCCTTATTGATTCATATTTATAAGTTAACCACTTTATGCTCATATATGTGGGTTGCGAAAGTTAGGCTCATAATCATTTGTTTGTCACTTTAGTCTCATAATCATAAGTTATTATCCATATTAGGCTCATAATCATGAGTTAGCCACTTTAGGCTCATAATCATGGATTAGCCATTTTTAAGCTCATAAGTTAAGGATTTTCATAACTTAATGGAGAGTAAGCTTTTGAAATATTCATTATCGTTCCAACCATTCATTAGCATCATTTGAGATTCATGAAAGATAGTATCTCTATGTCATAGTTCATAAGATTGGAATTTCATGAAATTATGGAGGTTATAGAGATTTTGGAGGATTCAAGTTGTTTTAACGTAGTTTATGGTTAATGTTACATCTGAATGTACATGTAAGATTATTCGGTCGTATAAGTAATATAGGTTATGTCCATATATCCTACACAAGGGATTTGATGAATTGATGCTCCAGTTTGATCCTTATATAAGATATTCAATAGGTAACCAATAATATAGAATGATTTTGGTGTTTTGAATGTAATTAAAAGCAATTGGATACAAGTCATAGGTTAGTATTATGAAATTCATATTAGAGAGAGGATCCGAGGTTTTGGTATTGTGACAATCTAGTTGTCATCAAATTATTTGTTCAATTGATTTGCTGAGATACTAGTTGCGGGTTGATTTTAATCATATTGAGCATTTTGCGAACAACTCTATGTCTACTTGATTATTCCAATGCCTATGTTCCTATAATTATAGGTCGATAGTGAAGTGCTTGTGATTTCTCTTCCATATCAACTAGACAAGGCTAACAGGCATATTCCTATCCAAATAAGTGAATCATTCTCCCTTCCCTATAGGGTTCACAATCAAGACCTACCTTCCCTTATTGCATACATATATTCCTTATTTCTAGTTCAATCTATGCACTATAGATAGTGTTTGATAGGTGATAAAGTTACCAAACAACTAAGATCACAAAAAGATAAATAACCAAATAATAGAAATCTAAATTAAACAAAAAGAATAAACATTAACTTTCATGTCATAAACACAACCCCAGATACTATAAGTTTAGCTACTCATGAATTTATTACACGTAAATAATTTCACAAATTACTAGTATCATAATGATTAAAGAAAAGAGAAAATAAATAAAAACCTTACAAAACTTGTTCTTCCTCTCTTCTTTATGTTTTTACACTTGCATAATGATTAAAAACAACTTAAAGGAGGTATATATAGAGTTCCAAAAGGACCCGAACCAAATTGCCCTTTAAGAATTGGACTAGGAAAGAACTAGCCCAAAATAGCACTGAGGGGATGCCTTAGGCGATGCCCCAGGAGGCACCCCAGGGTAGTTTTGTAGTGATTTGAGCCTGGGTATTTTGGGCAGCCTCCAATCCACTAGGGCAATGCCCTAAGGGTTTCCTTATCTCAAAATTTAGGTCTTCCCCTCATTTTAATCCCGTTAAGATCCCGTCTTGGTCGTACACCCTTGGACTTGATATGGATAAACTTCTTGAGCTTCTACTTAGACTTCAAAGCTCAAATATGCTCCTATTATACTCAAACTCCATCAATCTCAATCCTACACATCAAATTAGCTAACATGAGTGTAATTCACATCAAATAAGGTCAAAACGATACTAAAAGGAGAAAAAATGTGAGGTGAGTAATGGTATAAAAGCATGACTTTTAGCCTCATATCAACACCCTAGACTTAAAACCTTGCTCTTCCTGTAGTAGGCTATATACTCATGGCCTAGACTCTAGAACAAGCTACACTAGTTGAACAGGTTTACACAAGCTAGGACTACAACAACTAGTGATATCAAGTTCATATTACAACATGCTTCATTCATTCAACACATTAAAAACTCATGACAACCACTTCAACACGTCCTAGCCTTAAGAATTTACTCTACGATATTAGCAAACACTCATAAGTCACCTAATTAAGAGATCAAACACTTTAACTATATTTTGTCAACCATATGCCATCACCACAAGAGAGCTACCCGTATTCATTCACACATATATATAACATCACATACATGGGTATAATAATAGAATTATACTTACTGTTACAAATAATTTCGCATGCAACCTACAATAAACCAGAAACCTACCCTTAGTATACTATTCCACTATTATAGAAACATCAAACCTAAGATCAAATAGGACTTTTAGGATTTAGTTGTAGGCTAAGGGATGGGTAGGATCATTTTGGATAAAATAGTGACTGTCTTCCCTAAGCACTTTAATACATTATAATTTCTTTCATTAAGAACCTTCCTCAATCAATTAATCTCTTTCGTCTACTCTTCTCAGCCATAGATTTTCTTTATTTGCCCATCTCTTTAAGCAAGTTCACACATTATTAGTATGGATATATCAAATCATTATTTTTCTTTTTTTCTTTCTCTTTTTATTATGTTCCCTACTAATAGCAAATAAATCTTTAAACACTTGCACCACCCTTATCTCTTCTAAAGGCTTCCCACTTAGCCTTTTTCTTTTTTTTTTCTTATTCTGACTCCTTTCAACCCATAATTTTCAAGTAAAGTGCTTAGGTGTTTTAGGTCAAATTATAGGTTAATTAAAAGAAAAGGAATAAGCTCCAAATGTCGCTACTAAAAGAATAGGCTAGAGGTACACGGGGATATCTAGGATCATCCATTGTGGGTAGGTAAAGCAAATGATATAAATATGGTTGATCAAAAAAATGCCAATATCATCTCCTAAACTCAACATTCTTTATTTCACTTTGTAAACACACCGTGTAAGTTATATACATCAATATGAAGGCATATAAAATCATAAAATCCCACCACACATGACACATTAAACTCAAGATGGATCTATATAGACTGTTAATCAAGCAAAGTACAAGAGTTCAAATTAAGCTAAAAACCATAAAAGAGTTAAGTAAAAAAGCCTAGGTGTTTGAAAATAAGTCATTCACTTTTTTGCATCATACTTTAAGTCCAAAACCTACTTGCATTATTCAGTCAATTATAGAACCTAAATAGAGCACTTAGTGTAACATCTCGGATTTTGAACCCACAAATATTCAGCATATAGCAGAGAAATAAAGTTTGGAACTTGAGCTCCCACGTTCCAACGGATGGGTTCATTAGTGGTGAACCAAGTTCATGATTCGTGGAACCTCTCATGGAAACCAGGTTTCGAGTTGTGAAACCCCTTTAAATTCACTAAAATTCTACAAACCTGGTCCATGATTCGTGGAATGGACCACAGTCCATGAATTAAGTCATGAACTTGGTCCTGAGGTCTCCAATTTTTCCAGCTAATGATAGATAGAAACATGGTCCATAGTAGGGATGATGGTACCATCTGCACATCTATGAAAACAATCTAATGGACATGAAATTTCTACCCAAGTTGACGGACTAGACCAAGAGTCGTGAACCTAGTTCACGACTCATGGAAGGACCCATAGAACCTAGTTCCTGCAATATTTCAGAACATTTTTAAAAGGGAAATTTTATCCATTCCTTATTGTATAAGCCTAAACTATAATGTTTTGGCTTCCTAGAAGGGGGTATAACACTAAAATTGGTCGATCCTTCTCATTATTTTGTCAAAACCCCCATGAGTAAGAACAACTCTCAAGAAAACTAGACCTAGGTTCCCATCTCATTCATTAATTTAAAGCTTTTAGTTCAGAATTTTCATCCCTATTAGGTATGTAAGAATTAAGTGAGGGTATTCTTTCATCCTCATGCCAATATTTTGAGAAAGTATTATGTTATCATGATGTTAAAGTTAGGGTTTTTACTCCAAGTTTATAGATTTAATTAAATTCAGTTTTAGTTGATTTCCATGATCCATAATTATTTATGCCAATAGTAAAAATTTACCCATTTTCTTTAACTCAAATATTTTGAAGCATGAATTCAGTAGGATTTGGTATGATACAGTTTACGGTTGATTACACATTGTTAGAAAGATAATTTTGAGCTAAGTATCATATCCTACCTTCAAACAGACATATTATTTTACTATTTATAAGCATATAAATATACTTATAATTTTTGTAGGATTATTTAGCACCGAGAGGATACGGGTTTAGCAAACCCAAGTCCCATAAATACATGCCACCATAGGATTTGAGCACACCATAAATCGGTTAGCTCCATTTAGCCCAAAAGGCTCAGTAGTGGATCCACATTTAGAAAGATTGGGTCTATACCCTAGCAAGATTTAGAGAAAGACATCATGGGCTCACATGATGTATGTTTATTATAAGAAACTCTCCACTTAAAGATTTTATATTTATTATATAGTTTGAACTGATATAATTATTAATGCAGTCATAGATATGATGATTTCTCATAATTATAGTTTTAGACATATTTTTAGCTCAAGTCATTGAAATAGTTTTATATTGTCAGATGATGAAAGTCATTCTTAAAGATCCATTTTTATATAGATTTTTAGCTTCTATGTTTCTCTCCAGAATTTCAAGTGTTTCAAGATATTTTGAGTGATTTTATTAAGACTCATGTTTCAGTTTTTAACCCTTGATTTGAGTTACTTAGTTTCTAAGGATTCATAGGATTCGTAATACCTTAAGTATCTTTACTTGAAATTCTTAGGATTCCTATTATATATATGCCACTTGTTTCAAGTGAGAATAAATGGCTATAGTATGATCATGTTTGTATATTAAGGACACAGTTAACACAGCCAAAAGATGAAATAAGAACAAGCATATGAATAATTAATATCATGTTGTGGGAAATTAAGTGTTATATAAAGATTCTACTTAAATGATTGAATGATCTTTATTCATAGTTTACTTGTATAGGCTTTTAAGACATTACATAAAGGTTACCCTTAATGTTGAGAGTATTCATAGGTTTTACTTGACACACTTGCACGACATGATTTTGTGTACAGGATTAATACCAAACCGTTATAGTGAGCCCAAATATTATGGTGTACCCACCTTGTGGCATCATTTCCATTTGGAATCAGCTAAAATGTCATGCATTGGTTCCCCTAATTTGAGCCAATATATGTCACATATGGCCTGTGTAGAAGACCCTCCTAGCAAGACCACAGGGGGAGTATCCCATATCAGACTGCGATTACAATTATATGTATAAAATTACAGCAATGAGTATTTGGGCAACATATGCCTTACACTTGACTTGAATCACTTTCGGTAGGCCATCATATGATTATTTGTACTAAATATAATTAAATTACATCACCTAGGCAAATTATAGGTGTTATATTATAATGAACTCTTCTTTTGATGTTATATAATTCACAAATAAGATTGGTAAATAGGTCATAGTTTCATATTGTACCTTTGTTACTTATATGCTAATAAATCCTTCATTTTGATATTTGATAATATGAGCTTTCATACTTGTCTTCCAATATTTTGTCTGCTTTACATACCACTACATGTTGTATATGTACTGACATTCCTATATCCGAGGGATGCTATATTTTTATAAATGTATGATCAGGTTCCTAGGGTAGAAAACATCCATATTAGGCTCAATTATCTTCTTCAGCAAATATTTTGGTGAGATATATCTCTATCTAGAGTCATCTTATGTCTAGTCTTTTGTCTATATGTACAGGTATCTAGTTGGGTATGTTAGGGCTTATCCGATCTAGTTATTAGTGGTATTGTATTTTAAATTCTTTAGGGGCTTCCTAGAAATCATATAGTGGCATGTTGTATAGTGTTTGTTCATGTGTACAACATATGCTCATATAGTTTGTGTCCGTCCTTATATTCGAGGGGCAGGACACATATATTTCATATTTTACATCTTAGTCTAGAACTTACTCTGCAAATTAATAAAGTGAAATAAAAAGTATTGCTCTATTTAGAAGATGATAATAGATTTTCTTTGATATGTCTTGTAAATTTTAGCTTTTACATATATTGTTATCACTAGTTATCATTTTCAGCTTGTAGCCTTTAGTTTGATAGCCGTACTTTTTCCTTGATCTATTTTATTGAAATCCTAGTTTATGCACTCTGCTTCCTTGAGCATAGTTTATGATAAAATCATTTAATTTGAAGAAAAGAGATGGTCAAGTGTAAATGGTGACAGGTGTGCTGTAGACTTACGACACTTTCGATGCTTAAAACGAGGGAAATTTTCTATTTAAAGGCATATTTTTGTGGGTATGATGTGCTTGTATGGTATTTGTAAGTTAAACAAGTCCGAAGAACTGAAGTGCAGAAAATGGAACTTAAGGGCATCAGACAAGATATCCAACAACCGTTGGATCAGACAACGGTCTTCCTATGTTATTGTTGAATGAATTAGAGATGGTGGAAAATAAAAAACTAAAGACGAGAGGTCCCATGATCATTTGTGGAAATAACAGCTTTGTCCTAGAGATCATGGAAAGATAATCTTGCAAAGTGAAAATCCAAGGTGGAACTAATGAGAGGATACAACGATCGTCCCTTAAAATAATGAGCTCTTCCTGAGAATCATCCCAGCAAACATCTGAAAGTTGGTAAAAAGGCATTATCCAAAAACGAGCACAAGGAGCGATCATGGGATCAAACAATGATCGTCCTATTCTTCATCCGAGGTGCTGACTCTGTAAATCTTATTGTCTTTAGGGTAAATTTCCTTTGTGTCTATAAATACTCCTAATAAGTTTATTATTTTAGTTTATATTGTATTGCTACCTTTGAGACATATACTTGTTCTTAAAGGTTGTAAACATCGATTTTTAGAGTTTTGATTCATAATTGAGATTCGTGGTTTCTCTTCATATTCTTTATAAGTTGAGAATTATGCTTTCATTCTAGAAATATTATTGTATTCTTATGATCATGAATAGCTAAACACCACAACTAGGGTTATGGGAACCATGATGGATTAACAAAGTAGGATTGAAAGTATGAAGTGATTCTCAAAGGGTGTTTGGGCATGTCTTATTGTTCCCTTCAGTTTGATTACTTTATAATGTATGCATACATTAGAACTCGCCTTATCTTTACTTTGGATGAAAGGAGGGGTAACGGATGAGATAAGGGAATAAACAACAGAAACTTGAAGCTATCAACCTTTAATTAATAGCTTGATTTGATAATCCAGGAAAGCTAATCTGGGATCCAAGATAGGGGTTAGCAGTGCAAAACTCAGGAGACGAGAAAGCGTACTTGAGGATGGTCATCTAATAGAAGCATAATGCTAGTTAGGTGAACATAACCTATCGATTCTACATGCCAAGAACTGAGAGAGATCACTAGTACAAAGAACCTATGGAGTTATGAAGTAATGGAGAACACAGTCTTAGTGGCTCTCACATATTGATTACAAACTCAACGAAATCAACAATTGTTACTATTTGAAAGCATAATTCCCAAACCCCCTATATACTAGAAATTGGTTACTAATTGAGTAGATAAACACTTTGGTTGATATTTTGGCCTATTTCTCATGGGATTGACCCAAACCTAGTTGGGTTCTATATTTGGTACAACCACCGCTTTATACTTCTATTGTAGGTGTAATTTGGGTGACATCAAATTTTGGCACCGTTGCCGAGGAATATGCTTACGAAGTTGATAGATTGTGTTTGTCTGACTGTTGGTTATTGTTTCCTATTTTTACTTTTTTTGTCATTTTAGGGGAGCACAATGGTGCATGCCCAACACTCAGAGTCAAGGTAATTCCCTTATTTCACTTGATCCTGAAATAGAAAGAACTATCAGTGCTAGAAGAAGAATGGTTAGGAATTCTAAATAAAGGAGTTCACAACGAGGAAGTTCTAAACCAAAGGTTGCAGAACCAATGACTTCACAAAACTACATAACAAACCACTTCCCACATGCTTGCTCAAGAAAATGCAAGACAAGAAGTTGTCTGACAAGTAATACCGAAAGAAAGGGCTAAACAAGCAGAAGCAGGCCATTTGGCTGCACTTGAGGAACAAAATAAGGCAAAGAAGGAATATTCGACAACAGCCTCCCCTACATTATGCTCCTCAGTCTGATGCTCCAGACTAACTAGAGGTGGCTAAAATAGGTGATATTGTTCCACCTCATTGCCAGCAGGAACTAAGTTTAACATTACCAATGCCATGATACAACTACTTAACTTAAAGAGAGTGTTCAGGGGCCTTGTTACTATTGATGCAAACTTTTACCTGATGAACTTTATAGGAATTTTCACTTCTTATAACTCACCTAGCGTGAGTCAAGATGCTATCATACTATGGTTGTTTCCCTTCTCTCTGACTGGAGAAGATACTCTATGGTTGATCAAGTTGCCAAAAGGGTCAATAACCACTTAGCAAGAGCTAAAGACATAATTCTTGCAGCAATTTTTCCCACCTTCCAGAATGATGTAGTTAAAGGATAGGATTTATAATTTCAGATAACTACATTTTGAGGTGTTGTATGAAACATGGTTGAGGCTTAAAAAGAATTACAAGAAGTCCCAAATCATAGGATCCCTAATCATAGTTTTCTTGAGATATTCTACAGAAGTTTGAATGTGAATAATAAGGCCATAGCAGACACTGTGACGGGAGGAGTATTTATGAGTCCAAATGAGAAGAACAAATATTATTTCGATGATTCCAGCCACAGGTTGGCGAGTATGCCTGGACTATAGAAAGCTGAATGCTTGGACTGAAAAGGATCGCTTTTTGATGCATTTGACCAGAATAATATTATGTTCTTTATTGTTATTCGAGTTACAATCAGATTTCAATTGCTATCGAAAACCAAGAGAAGACCACTTTCACTTGTCCATATGGAATGTTTGCTTTCAAGAGGATTCCTTTCGGATTGTACACTACGCCAACAACATTTTAGCGTTGTATGATGTACATCTTTTTGGACATGGTGAAGGATACTATTGATGTATTTATGGATAATTTCTTGTTGTTGGTGATTCTTTCAAAGATTGCTTGGCCCATCTAGCTAGTGTCTAAAGGATATGTGACGATTGCAATTTGGTGCTAAATTGGGAGAAGTGCCACTTTATGGTAAAAAAAGGAATAGTGCTCGACCACATGATTTTAAAGAAAGGGATTGAGGTTGACAAGGCAAAGATTGATGTGATTGAAAAATTGCCTCCACAAATTTCTTTCAAAGGTATTCAAAGCTTTTTAGGGCATATTGGTCATCAAGTATTTCTTTAAAATTGCACATCCTTTGTGTAAGTTGTTAGAGAAGGAGGTGAAGTTCGTTTTTGGTGATGCAGTCCTAGGCCAAAGGTGAGAGAAGATTCGACATCCGATCTGTTATGCTAGCAAAGCACTTAATCCAACTCAGCAAAATAATATTGTGATTGAAAAAGACTTCCTTGCTCTGGTTTTTACATTTGAGAAGTTTTGATCTTATTTTCTTGGCAAGAAAGTGACTATGAATATTGACCACGCAACTCTTAGGTACATTATGGAGAAGAAGAATGTGAAGCCGAGGTTGATTCATTGGGTACTTCTATTATAGGAATTTGACTTTGAGGTCAAGGATCGCAAGGGGACTGAAAATCAAGTGGATGACCTCTTATGAAATCTTGAGGAAGAAGCAATGCCGAAATTAAAGGATGATCTTGAGATAGATGATACTTTTCCACATGAACAGGTATTGCCTGCATTACAAGACTTCATTCCATGGTTTGAAGACTTTGCAAATTATTTGGTAAGTGATGTGGTGTCTGAGGAGTTATCATTTAGGCAGCTAAAGAAGTTTATGCATGATGTGAGGAATTTTTTTTGGGATGAACCATTCTTGTTCTAAATTTGTGTAGATGGATTGATTCATAGATGTGTTCCAAAGATAGAAATAATGAGCATTTTAGAGGCATGTCATTTTTCACCAGTTGGGGGTCATCATAGTGGTGCACAGACTGCTCATAAAATTTTGAAATATGGGTAATACTATCCCACCATTCATAAAGATGAATATGACTACTCAAGATCTTATGACCAATGCCAAAGAAAAGGAAACATCTCACAAAGGCAAGAGCTTCCAATGACCATAGTATTAGATCTTGAGTTATTCTACCTATGAGTTATTGATTTCATAGGTCCATTCATGAGTTCATATGTTATGAATTACATCTTGGTTTCTATCGATTACATTTCAAAATGGGTGGAGGCAATTGCACTTCAAAATAATGAAGGGAAGAGTGTGACAACATTTTTTAGGAAGAACATATTTTCTAGATTTGGTACGCCATGGGCAATCATCAGTGTTGGAGATTTGCATTTTTTCAATCGTCTTTTCAAAGCCTTACTTGAGAAATATAGTTTAAAGCATAGGAGGGCAACACCTACTATCCGCAATCAAGTGGGCTAGTTGAGGTCTTCAATCGAAAGATCAAGTCCATTCTGATGAAGACTATGAATGCCAATAGAATGAACTAGACTAGAAAGTTGGATGATGCATTATGGGCCTACCAGATAGCATTTAAGATGCCTATTGAGGCTTCTCCATATTAGCTTGTGTTTGGTAAAGTGTGCCACTTGCCTATCAAACTTGAGCATAAGGCATTGTGGGCACTAAAGAAGTTAAATCTAGAGTGGAGTGATACGACGAAGTTGAGACTTGAAAAGTTGAATGAGATGGATGAATTCCATATTTGAGCGATGAAAGTTCAGCTTTGTAAAAAGAAAAGATGAAATTGTACCATGACTACTACTGGCGACATGGTTTTATTATTCTATTCCAAGGTGAGGTTGTTTCCTGGCAAGTTGAGATCAAGATGGAGAGGACCTTATCGAGTGTTGACAGTGTATCCTTATGGTGCTATTGAGCTTGAAAATGATGATGACATAAAGTTTAATGTGGATGGCCAAGGGTGAAGAATTACCTCGGTGATGTTGCTGAGGTCAAGATGATATGTGATGTAGTTCTTGGTGAAGTTTGAGTAACTAAGAGCATCCAAGTCATGCCGCGATTTTAAATCAGGCATTGCATGGGAGGAAACCTATGGGTTAGTTTGGTGAAGTTTAATTCAAGCACTGTTTGGGAGGCAACCCAGGGATTTTGCACTTTTTTTTTACTTTTTATTTATAGGGTAAAGTGCGCTAAAGAGTGTAGGGAAAATGCAAAAAAGACTTGGGAGCATGAACAAAAATAGAAACCAAGAGCCCAATAGAAGACCATTGGAAGATATAACAATCGTGGTTTCTGTCATTTGCATGAAGTCCAGAGGATTAATTTTCAGGAGGTGGTCAAACGATTAAGCACCAATGATCATTCCAAGAAAGAATGATTATGGAATCCACACTCTAACTAAACTCCTAAAAACCAACTTTCACGAATTAGAACTAACAAGTTTAAGGAATGATTGTTGCATCATACGACGATCGCCCTTAAGCTTCGTCTATTCCCAGGTGAGTTTTCTTAGTCTCCTAGGAATGATGGCATACAATGATCGTTGTATGAACTAACGATCCTAGGGACGAGTCATTGGTTGGTTCTTAAATTTTTGAAAAACATCTGACATGATCAAACCTAGCTCATTTTTTAATCCCTAAATACACGACCCGATAGACTCCTACATTTATTCTAACACAAATTCAATCCCATAACTTGCTCAATCACTGCACAAAACAAGGCAACAACTAAAAGTTATTCCTAACTTCTAGTGATTCTACCTGCTATTAGGGTATACTTACTCGAACTCACAAACTCCAACTCAATTGTTATCTTTCCAAACACTTGCATTCTCAGTTGAAGTAAGTCATGATAATTTATTAATTTTTTTCTCATATTTAATTGTTAAAATTAATTGCAATAGGGTTACACATACCTTATATACACCGTGCATTTGCATAATTGAGTTTGGAGAAGAGTTTGTATTGCACCCCTTATTTGTTGCTTATCTATGGGTTTTTGCATAGTGGGTATGGTAGGGGTGAAGTTTGAGTAACCCTAAAGTGTCAAAATAGGGTATAAAATGTTAAAGTCAATTGATTTAAAGTTAGTGCACACTCAATGATGCAACCAACGACCGTTGTTTCTGTGAACGATCGTTGGTTTGATCGTTGTGGATGCCAAAATGTAAGGTTTTAGAAAGTTCATCGGATAAGAATTCCAATGATTGTTATTTCTACCAATGAGTCATTGGCAGTATTTTTCTAATGGGAACACCCTCAGGATATCTAAAAGGGTCTTTCAACGACCCAAAGGACGATCGTCCCTTCCTACAATGACTGTCCTACTGGTTGTCTGTAGGCATTATTTACTAGTGATTTTTATGAAATTGCAACTAAATGTTTCTTCCACGGGTACTATGGCACCAAAGGTAAGCAAAAAATAACAAAAAGAGGTTTCCCGCAAAGAGATAACAAAGAAAGGGCACTAAAAGACCAACTTTCGGCCTCAAAAACTAAATCACATTAATCTAGTGGTTTGGAGGTTGAACACTCCACAAATACTACTAATAAACAACATGAGCCTCGAACCACTAGGTCAACGATTGCCCTGTCCAAAGCCACTGTGCCCTTGGCCACTCCTATCGAGCCTCCCCAATCTAACGAGGAAGGTCAAGCTTCAAATTCAACTAGGACTGAGCTTGAGGCTGAGAAAGCTGCTGAAGTAGAGGAATCTGAGAAATGAGGAGTCAGGAGATGATTTCGGTAATGCTAATCCAGACTCATATGATTGATCTATTGATAAGGTTACACCTCCAAGTGGGTAAATCGAAGGAGATAGGGTGTTCCAAAATCCCTCACATACTATAAACATGGTGTATCTCTTAACAATAAAGGGAATATCAAAAGAAGAATCCAAGAAGATCCCTGTATGTTGCCTGGGTCACTCCAAAGGGTTCCAAAATTGAGTCGGTTGTTTGAGAAGTATAAGTTGGACTAGATAACAAAGGTGGATAGCTACTATGCTGAAATGGTACGAGAGTTTTATGTTAATTATGCTGCCACACTGGAGAACATGACTCCTTTGAGGAAGGAGAACTACATGAGAAAGAAGCCCCAGGTTAATATGGTGTTAGTACAGGGTGTGGAGATTAATATATTAGAGAAAGTTATTTTTAGATTTCTATTTGGTAAAGAGTTTGAGCCGCTACCGAAAACACCAAAATTTGACTATTGGATGGTGGATTTGAAAAGAATGAAGCAGCTGAGTTCAGAAGATATATTGATGCACTATAAGTGGTTGTCTCACCATAAAGCCAAAGCTTAGAAAGAAGCTGAATAGGTCAATGGCACAATGATCTACAAGCACAAACTAAATTTTCTTGCCAAATTATAGTGGTCCATAGTTAGGCGCCGTATAGCACTGACAGGTAGTGACAATATGCTGAGTGCTGACAAGGTAGGGGTGGTACCTGCCTTTTTAGTTGATATGGAATTAAACATCCCACAGTTGATTATAGATGAGATTCGGGATCGAGTTTTTATGTTTCACACTACTCTGTCGTTCCTTAGTCTTGTAACCAAGTTGTGTTGACATTCTAGTGTGTTGTCTATGCATGCTATCGACCAATTTACTAGGTCAAACAAAATAGATAACATTGCATTGATAAAGGATTACATAAATTCGGTTGCCTGAGCTAGAGGTCCAGTGCCAGTTTTAGCCCCATGGGTAGCTGAGGGGGATAACCCTACTACTCAAACTATAGAGATTTCAGCTACTAAAGTCGGTGCCATATTTTTATCTTTGAAGCCATCCATAGTGACTTTGGGTGCACTTCAGCCTGTTCTCACTGGCTATGCTTTGGTCCCAAAAGACTTGATTGAAAAAATGCTTAGAAGGCTAGCCATTTCCAAAGTAAGGATTGAAAAACTGGAGAAAAAGGTCAAGCCCTTTGTTGAGGATGAGGTCAAGAGTATATATACATGTTTTGATAGTTTTGAGACCCGAATGATGGATAAATTGGAGAATGTTCAGGGTCCATATTTGAGTATGGTCACAACTGAGATTGCCTCACTTAAGATAGTTGTCTAGGATCTTATTGAGAGACAGTTTTCGACTGTGGAAAATTTGTTAGTTAGGGGTGGGGGTATACCAATATCCCAGGGTTTTTGATGTCATATTTATTTTCCCTAGAATGTTATATCTAATTATAACTAGCATTTTTAGGAGCTTACTTATGTTTTTAGTTTTATTTTTATATTGTTTGTGTAACTAGGAGAGAAATAAGAGAACTTGGTGCAGTCAAAATAAAAAGAGCATGCAACCTGTGTTTTTGAAGTTTTTATTTAAATGATACGCCTCCTAAAATTTTAATGTTATGTTGTGCGTTAAAAATGAGTTGTGACTGATGTAGATGGCATTACGATTAGTAATGTGACAACCGAAGCCTACCTATGCATGAACCAGATAGGTAGTAACTGCTAGCATAGCTCTTAGCCATGTGTGCGAGGGGTACTTACCTAGTTCGACATGTGTGTGAGATCTAGAACTTGCCCGGTTATTCTTGCCAAGGTTATAGGATAGTCGATTTGGAAAGAATCATAGGCCATTCTTTAATAGTCCACTTGGAGCCTAAAATCCCAACCAAATAAAATGTGATATCCCTTGATCCCAATTTTGAGCCAAAATAGACCTTTTCCTTGAACTAACCCATTCACTTTCCCAATTTGATTACAATGAACCTTCTTTGGCTGTGATTCCTCCTTAGACACTGTGTACCTCAACTCAGGCAAATCGCCTAATTTGAAAGTGGTTATCGTAGGGGTGCATAAAGGAAATTAGGTATATAGAAGGAGTTAGTTAGTGAAAAAGAATTTGGGTACGATATTATGTGAAAAGAGAGAAAAAGAAAAAGAAAAATAAAAAAAATGAATAAAGTTTGAAAAAATAGAAGAACAAGAAAAAGAGAAAAGTGCAAAAAGAAACCGCACCCGAAGTCTTAAAGTCGAAAGGGAGAAAGAGAAAAATAGGGTTGAAAAGTGGATCCAAAAATAGTATAGTGCCAAGGAGGATTGAGTCACTTAATCAATATTTACCATAACTGTCCCCTATCCCACATTACAAGCCAATAAAGTCCTATAATGATCCTAATCCAACTGTTCAAAAAACTAAGGGATAGAAAATAAGAGCAAGCCTATGGTATTTCACACGCACTGTAGGAACTTCTTTGTGAGAGTGAGTGATTTGAGTTAGTACCTATGTTGAGATTCAGTGTGTTGATATCTATTACTTATCATGAATGTACCGTACTTCTTTGATGTGAAGGCTTAGGGGTTGTAAGGGCGGCTGCTATTTGTTCGGGTAGTGTCATTGGTATATGTGCTAGGTTGCCTATTGATATTGTAATGTCATTTCTTGATTCTTTTGTGTCATGGTTCGTGGTTTTTATACATACAGTGATTTTGGTTTTGATTGTGTTGGAGGGGGATTGAAAATTATTAAGGTACATACATGCTAAATCTGATTTTTCAGACTGTGACTATCATAGGACTCTTCGGTTTCTCTTGGTTAAGCGTTGGGTATTTTATTGTTTGTTTAGTTTTGTATTGTTCGCCTATGGACATGCAAACGTTCTAAGTTGATGGTGTTGATATTTAATGGACTTATGACACTTTTAATGCTTAAAACAAGGGAAATTTACCAGTGTAAAGGGATGTTTTTGTGGGTATGATGTGATTTTATGGTATTTGCACATTAAATAAGTACGGAGAAGTGAAGTACAGAAAATGGAACTTAAGGGCATCAGATGAGCCATCCAACGATCATTGGGTCTGACAAAGGTCGTCCTATGCTTTCATTGGATGAATCATAGAGGGTGGAAAATAAAGAAGTACAGACGAGAGGTCCCACAATTTCATTAAAGGAAAAAATGACCTCGTCCTAATGATCGTGGGAAAGTGATCCTACAAAGTGAAAATCTAGTGGAACTAACGAGAGGATACAACTATCATCCCCTGAAACAGTGAGCTAGTCCTGAGCATCATCCCAGCAAACATCTAAAAATTGGAAAAAGGCATTATCCAGCAACGAGCATAAGGAAAGATCGTGGGATCAAACCACGATCGTTCTATCCTTCGTCCGAGGCGCCGACTCTGCAAATCTTATTGTGTTTAGGATAGGTTTCCTTTATGTCTATAAATACTCCTTATAGGTTTATTGTTTAAGTTTACATTCTATTGCTACTTTTGAGACATATATTTGTTCTTAAAGGTTATAAACATCGATTTTTAGGGTTTTGATTCATAATTGAGATTCATGGTTTTTCTTCATATTTTTCATAAGTTATTAATTATGGTTTCATTCTAGAATTATTATTGTGTTCTTATGATCATGAGTAGTTAAACACCACAATTAAGGTTGTGGGAACCATGACGGATTAACGAAGTAGGATTCAAAGTACGAAGTGATTCTCAAAGGGTGTTTGTGCGTGTATTGTTGTTCTCTTAGGTTTAATTGCTTTCTAATAGATACATACGTTAGAACTCGTCTTATCTTTAATCAGGACAAAAGAAGGGGTAATGGATGGGAAAATGGAATAAACAATAGAACTCGGAGCCATCAAACTTTAATTAATTGCTTGATTTTATAATTCAGGAAAGCTAATATGGGATCCAAGATAGGGGTTAGTAGTGCAAAACTCAGGAGACGAGAAAATACGCTTAAGGATAGTCATCTAACAAAAGCGAAAAGCTAGTTAGGTGAACATAATCTATTGATTCTACATGCCAAGCACGGGGATAGATCACTAATACAAAAAACCTATGGAGTTATGAAGTTATGGGGAACACAGCCCTAGTGACTCTCACATATTCATTACAAATTCATCAAAATTAGCAATTGTTACTATTTGAAATCATAATTCCAAATCCCCCCTTTTACTGGAAATTACTTACTAATTGAGTAGATAAACACTTTGAATGATATTTCAGCCTATTCCTCATGGGATCAACCCCAACCTAGTTGGGTTCTATATTTGGTACAGCGACCGCTTTATACTTCTATTGGAGGTGTAATTTGGGAGACATCAGTGACCAATGATAGCTTCGAAATAATAAAAAGCCCTCTTTGAAAGAATGTAACATGAAAAAAAGAGATAATGAAAATTGCTGAAAAATGATTAAAACATTCTTTATATGATGAGACTACTAGTGAAAATAATAGATGAAGAGAAGTTTGAAAAAAAAAGGTGATGAAGTCTAGAAAGTGTGCTTAGAAAAGTGAAGTCACTATTATAAAATTTTCCTACCTATCACCTAGCCAATGTTACAATCCGAAAAATTCTCTACTTGATTTTATTCAAGCATACATAACTAGTGAAGATGTGCATAATGGAAAACCTATGATTCTTTGTGCATCTATGTAAATTATTTTGTGAGTGCGAGAGTTATGTGTTGATGCTCTATCGTTAAATTTATATTTGATTTAGAGTTATGTGTTAATGCTCTATCGTTAAATTTATATTTGATTCCTTGAATAGAGTGTGTGGACTATTTCTTCTTGTGAGGAAACTTATTTCATAAGATATAGGGTATTTTATTATATTTCTTTGAAAAAGTAGGTGAGATAGCTTAAATTTGACAAGTTAGAGCTCGTCTATGTGGTTAGGGAGTTAGAAGTTTGAAGTTTGTTGCAGATCATGCATGATGATCAAAAATTATGAATTGTTTGAAGACCTAATTATTTGTATCAACCAAAATGGTGGTGTTTCTAGATCTTAATTAGTGAGATGTGCTTTAAAAAAAAATTTATGACAAGCAAAAGTCTACGTATGGGTTGGTGATGTTCAACCAAAATATACATAAATTTAGAAACTATTTGCCTCATATTTATTAGGTAGTAATAAAGTGGTTTAATGATGAAAAGATTGGGAGCAAAAAGAATTAAATTGGGTAGATAACTAATGGGAAAATACATCAAGAGGACAATCATTAATAAGAAGTCAAGCAAAATAGAGAAAAAGGACACATGACATGAAATGAAGACAAAAGATGAATTTGATTAAATACCAACAACAATTGACCGAAGTACACAAAGTGCAGATACTAATGCCTAAGCATATCTCATGGCGCGAAGGTGATAGTCTCACTACAAGCCTCGTGCAACAAGGGCTAATTTATTCAGACCTAAAAGAATTTTTACATCATTTTAGAGTCAGCTTATTTCATCCAGAACTTTTTCTACTCTTATAAAAAAAAGTTCCTTAAAATGTTGTGCAAGACAACTTTTAACCTACTAAAAGATGAAAACTAAAAGAAAAACTTGGAAAACTTAAGAGCCTCCATGAAGGCCAAAGATATGTGATTTTATTTATATTCTCTGTATTAATTAACTTTATATTTTTCTTTTGGATGATTTGTTGTATTTTCTCTATTTCTATATGGAGTTAAACTTTTGTTCTGTCATTGTGGCCTAGAATGAATGTTTTCATCATGAACTTGAGCTGATATACGTATATTTGTCGTATGAGTTATTTATTTGATCTCTTACTTATTATTTTACTACTTAGCAACAAGTAGAATAAGTTTATATTCTATAACAGAACTCGAGATGAAGGAATTTAAGATAGAACAAGGGTTAAATAGAGTAGGATTCGTTCCTTCGAGAGTGAATTTGCAGCTAGGATAGATATATACCTAGTTTGCTTTACCTGGTTCTTATACATGAGATAAAAATGCATTCTTGGTAGCTAAAATATAATCACTTAACAATATAGGTAGACGCTAACATGAATAGGAGATTAGCGGTTGACAAAACCATGATCTTATTATAAATCTCTTGCATCAAATACTCGATAAATATTTGCAAGCTAACAAAAGTGAATACGCAACATAATTAATAGAGAATCTATATCCCCAGATCGATTTCATCTCATTGATTACACAAAAATTTGTTCTTTGTTTGGTGAATGGTTCATTAGTTATTTTCTTTTTGATTTTGATTTAGTTAGTTTACAAATAAACCTTCAGATTTATTGCTTGAATAAATAATTAGAACTAATTTAATTTAGTAAATGATTAATCATAAGTCTCTATGGGTTCAACATCTGTTACTTGCAATCACTATATTACTTGTACGATCACGTACAGTTGCTTGTACAATTTGAAGAAATAAAAATACATCAAGGAACTGATCCACAGATTGACATGAGAAATGCCAAGATAAATGATACACCTATTACAACCAATACCGGGCTTGATACAGATGAACTTGGTTGATCGGTTGGAGGAACAAAGTATAGAGGAGTGATTGCATCATTATTGTATCTGACTGCTAGCAGATTAGACATAGTATTTAGTGTAAGACTTTGTACTCGTTTCAATCATTCTGGAGGAATTTGATTTAAAAATTGTCAATAAAATCTTGAGATACCTTAAAGGAACACACGACCTGGTTCTATGGTGTACCCTATTAGGAGACACTTTTGAGTTGGTAGGTTTTGTTGATGCAGATTATATGGGATACTAGGTTAATCAAAATAGTATGAATGGAATTGATTATTTCTTGGGACTAGCCTAGTGTCTTGGACCATAATGAAATAGAATTCAATCGCATTGTTTACAGTTGAAGCTAAATATGTGACAGCTACCTTATGATATGCCCAACTTCTTTGGATAAGGCAGTAAATAGGTGACTATTGGTGTCAATTAGGTGCATTCCTTTCACATATGACAATGCAAGTGCAGTAAACACGGACACGAATCTGGTTCACCACTAGAGAACCAAACACATTCATATTCAGCATGACTTACTCAGACATAATGTAGAAAATGGGCTTATTATCGTGGAATCGTGTAGTACAGAGGACCATGTTATTGATATATTTACCAAAGCTCTATGTAAAGAACAATTTGAAAGAAAATTACTAGAACTTGGACTTTCAAACAACATTGAAGTATCACAATAACATCCCTCATACCTAGCTAGTTAATTTTAATTTGTACACTAGAATTAGAAAAGTACAAACACATGCTACTCAATCTCATACTATTAGAAGTATATACCCACAACAATATTGAGACAATGAAACAAAGGTTTGATGATATTACCCTTACTGTCTTGATTAATATATCTAGTCAACATAGAGGAATATTGGAGGGAACTTGGTTCTCCATTAAAAAGTATTCATGTATTACAAATTCATGATATGTTACAATACAATATTAGTATCAAATAGGTGAACCTGGTCCACCATGCATTCTAATCTTCTGTATATCACTTGGGCAGGAAAATTTTAAAAAGGGAACTTTCATGCCCCACATCATTATTAATTGACACTTCAATTCTAAAAAATCTTAACTTCACATTCCCTTCACCTCTCAATCAAGATCACAATACTATCTCCTCCAACCATCAAACACCCAAACAAAAGTTCTTTTTCCCAACTCCAATCAAGATTATTCATAACCATTGTCCTACTCTCATAATCTCTAATTGGATTCATCAATAAGTTTATCTCTACGCTACCTACTCCCTCATCACCTCCACCAAGCACTATCACCTCTAAAATAGAATACATACCTATTTCTCAGTCACCTAAAAACCCTACCCTCCGATCATCTTCCCTTTGGTGGATTATTTCGATGAGTATGACATCATAGACACACCTAAGGCTACCACTTAGGGGGAACTACCATCTATCTCATTGAATAGTCTTGCTCCATTCATTCTTACCTTAAAGCCTCTTACCTAAATATCTCTAACTCTTCTATCAAAACCCCAATTGAATCTCCAACTAAAAAACCTATATCCTATCTATCTCCATCCAAAAATCTTACTCCTGAAATCACACATGAGAAACCTCTACCCTCTAACACTAATCGTTCAACCCAATAACCTATTCCAAATCCTCCTCACTAGTGCCTCATTCTTGTAACTCGACAAAATTTAGTTAGTCCTTCTCTAGGAAAGAAGGGTTTATACATCCAGTTAATGATTCATAGGTAACAACACATACCCTTCCACTAAGAAACTCTCCTTTCACTAATGGTTGATACCTCTGAGTAACAAACTTCAACATCTAAAAGCAACACAACCCAAAAGATATCAGGCGCACATTGATAGGAATGCTAAGTTTATTTTTGCCCCTCTCATAAGGATTAAAAGAAAGGTTGATTTTAATAGTGCTGCTAAAGCAAGAAAATAACATTGGTGGTGAAGGGAAAATACAACTAAGGTATGAGTCTGAGGTTGTCCCAACCTCCCAGGCTTCTAAGGCTTTAGAATAGTCTGAACTAGTTCCATCTTCCTATAAGGTAAACCAAAGTGTTGTTAAATTTCCTGCATGGGTAAGGTTAGGTATATTGGATCTCAAAAGGTACTAGAAGGATGTGTTGCTGATCCTTATGTTATTAATTCCCCTAGGATGATTAAGTTAATTGATAAAATAAAGTTTCAAGGGTGGTCACATTTATTTTTAGATTCTTCTTTGGATGTGTATGAAGATGTTGTTGAATTTCACTCGAATTGTCATGCGCTGAGCCTACATCCTAGGTATGATCGGTACCCGATGCTATTATTATCCCATGCATACCCATACATGGTATGTGATGTGAGAATTCAACTAACATATGCAGAAGATATAAGTGAAAACAAGAGAGAGATATTCTATAAAGAAACTTTATTCATTTATCCAAAAACTTAGAATATCATAAACATGGTGACATGAAAGTCAAAACTGAATATCATGAACATGTCAACTAACAGTTTATGAAGCCTCTAAAATCTAAGAATAATGTCTATTAGGACAAGGGCCTCGACATACCTTTATTAAACTAATACATGACGCTAACATAAACTACCAAATGCTGGATATGAGTAACTTCATGATGTGCTTGATTGCAAGATTGAGTACCTGAATCTGCATCATAAAATAATGCAGTCCCGAACGGCATAAGTACATGGAATACTGAATGTAAAATGGTAGAAAGAAATATGAACGTACATATCAAAGAGACAAAAATAACCAGAAGAGTAGTAAACATGACAAAGAAGGAATAAGAACTCAAATTGGTTAGGTTGTTCAATGTTAAGTCTTTCATCATACCTTAAATTATATAGGACCCATAAGTAAAGTTTTAACATAAAATATTATTTAAGTAACACAGTTTAAATGATATAGGTACTAATGAAAATAGCTGATTAAATGGAATTACTTAAATTCGTGAAAGAAATATTTTATTCTTTTGGTGGGAGGTTCTTCTCACTGACAAACATGAGTGTAAATAACATCATGTATATGGCATGGGTACGAACAAATCCCGACCTGCTTAGCCTCTAACAATGATTTCCACATGTGTTGATTATACCTATATATAATAGCCTGAAAACATAGCATGATCTCGATTAGGCGAAATCTTACTAATTGACATTCTTTTGATGTAGTCATAATGCTACACTAACTATGTGTAGTTTCTGGTAGTAAGCCCCAGAGACCCATGCCTTCTTAGTTTCTAGAATACTCTCAAAATATTTAAAACAGAGATATAGAACCTACTTCCATCTTTCATAATATTGGGATCTAGTGGCCCTTTTTCATAAACTTGATATCATGGGAAACATATCATCCTAGAATGATTAATAAATAAGAGGTTCTTTTTATCATATCATGGTATCATGGTTCATAAATCATGTTGTAGTATCATGAAGTTCATAGTGATTAATCATGTAAATTATATCATAATTAGAAAAGTTGAACCTTTGAGAAAAATCATATTACTCATACTTTTTATAGAAAATCATAAAAACCATCGTCATATTCACACTACTGGAAATTGAGCCTATGGCAACGAACTCTATGGTAATGGTTCTAAAACCATTACAATAGACCATCTATCGCAATGGTTAGAGCCGTTGCATAATATGTAATTATATATGACCAAACAGCCGTTGCAACTGCTTAATTCCTGTTGCCATAGACGTTGTAAAGCAACAATTTTTTTAACCCATTGCAATATATTATTTTCAGAAGCAGTTCTATTTCTACTGCTACGGTTGAATTATTCCCTCCTTATTTTCCCTCTAGTTTTCACTATACTGCCAAATATATTCTGCCAAACATATTCACCCTACCTTTCACTTTTAGAAAATACTCTCACTTTACCCACACTCAGACAACACTCAAATTGCTCTCAGCCACACTCTCATTACTCTCACTCTCTCAGAAATTACTCCCCCATAAAATAGCAATGCTCAAATCGTTTAGAAAATTGCTGGTCTTAGAAATTATTTCACTAGGATTTGAGGTTCTCAAATTGTTGTGCTATGGACCTTCTCTATTTTGGAATTTCTTAGATTCCAAAATCGTTGATGTGAGTTAGCTCAGAAAATTGCTGGTGTTATTCTCTATTTTGTTTAGCTTTTGGGGTTTGAGTTGTGTTTATTAATTCCAAAAATAATTTCAGATTTTTTTTAATCTACTTTGCATTTAGGGTTTGTGAATAAATTAGGATTGTGGGTTTCTCAATCACCAATAAATTAGGTTTTGAGGTATGTTTATTCATTCCAACATTGAAGAAGATTCATTAGGGCTGATGATTGAGGACGATTCACAACCTTTTGTTTGGATGATTCATTATAAAAGCTGGTCAAATAGTCCGTCAAAGCTTGTGGTCTCCAATTTGCTGCTCTATAAAAGGTGAGATTTTCCTCTTATTTTCTGTCTCAACTCAGCTTGCTTAGAATTAAATTTTTTTTGTTGGTAGTTTAGTGATCGATCTATTGGATTTCGAGTTAAGATATCGTGTCTATTAATAATATGTTTAGTGACGATTCTAATGTCTAGTGTGATAGCACTGCAGTCTACATGATTAGATTACAACCTTCTCCCTTTGGTCTCACTTTTTTCTGAATTTTTTCATTAAGAATTTCTTAAGCAAGTTCTATTTTCAACATGATTTTTGCTTCACTGCATTCTGGTATGATTACCTAATCCATATAAGCTTAGCAATTATCTACATTTGAACATGTTCAATTTCTGTTCTAGCTCTCTGATTTAGATATGACAAATCTTAGAAATTTATAAAAAAGGAAACAAATACAATTTTTAAGCAGCACCTATGTAATCTGCTCAAGTTTCAGCAGATAGCAGTAGAAATAGCAAAGTTATGTTCCTAAAAGCCATCATAGTGATTGGAAAATTGCATGCTACCCTTAACTTGTGAACTAAAATATTAACTACGTACGATATGCTTGAAGTTGTGGACCATGTTGCAGCCCACTACTCAAAAAACGCTAGATTTTGTCACAGCAAGAACATGCTGATTATTTTTCATGCACATTGAGTTTAAGTTATATACACCAACACTAAACCTTATTAATAAATTACACTATTCTATAAGTAACCTCTTATGCTACAAGTGTTAGAATAGGTATTTCTTATAGTGATTTTTACTACTATAAATGAGCTAGTATCAAACTGAGAAACATATAAGTGGTTTTGCACTAGAATTCTACATATCTAATTCTATCTACTAATAAAACTATTGATGATACAACAAGTACAGTGAAACCATAATCTTGCTATTGATGATTCAAATAAATGAATACTCATCCTCATTTCAGTATTGCTATTTGTTAGTTTTATATCTTTGTTTTTTATTATTACTAACTATTTTGAGTACAGTTTATGTGTTGAACAACAATGTTGGAGTATACTGAGTTGATAAAATTATTAAATTGTTGTGATATGGGAGCCTTGGCTCTTGAAGTGAACTGTGCTTAAAGTTTAGGCTCTTTTTGTGGACGTTGTTATGAGGTAGATTTACCTACAATTTAATTTTCAACACATTATGGATGTTTGATTTGACACCCCCTTAAGAAACAATAAATAAAATATTCTTTTCGTTCATTTGTAAGAAAAATAGAGAGAAAAAGATTGTTTGTGTTGAGGTTGTTGAGGGAAGATGTCAGGTGGCGGATATAGCATAGTATGGTTTAGGAGGGATTTGAGAGTGGAAGATAATCCTGCTTTGGCTGGTGGAGTAAGAGTAGGAGTAGTGATTGTTGTGTTTATATGTAGCTAAGGCATTTAGTTGACATTCTCATAAATATTATAGGTGTGAAATGGCTTCATTTCCAAGTATACGGTAAAGTTATTAGGTCTCTGTTATGTTAAGTTGGTTGGTCAAAATGTTTCTCATTTTGGAAGAAGAAAAAGGTATTTAGTTTTTTGTGAAGTTAATAGATAGGAAATATGTTCACATCTGGTCGTTGGAGGAAAGGATTTAGTCACTTCAGAACTTTGAAAAAATATTGGCTCTTCCGGTTATGATAGGTCGTCTACTCTAGCTTTCTTGTTTGGGAACAGAATGAGGATATTACTAGTGCTAGAATTTGGTACATTCAGCACCAGATATTAATATTAAACTGATTGGCAGAGGGATCTGTCATTAGTTCAGGTACTTCTTATTTTGTCTTTAGACAATTACTATTCAGTCACGCGCAATCCATCTCTGATACTGCTCATTTCATCTATTTTTATTTGCTTTGTTGTGATTGGTTAAGAAAGGGAGTCCGGGCAGAATTGATAAAGTTGTTGTCATGTGATTAGGAGGTCACAAGTTCAAGTCATAAAGGCGCATACAATAAATTTTTGTGGTTTGATTTTTTTTCCAACCCCATGTGGAAAAAACTTTAGTGCAGTAGTGTCAATTATTGTGATTGGTTGAATTTTCAAAAGTGGAAGATAGTGCCAAAGACCACTCAAAATTGTAATTATGTTAATTGGGCGTACTTAGCTTAATTGTGATGTTTTAATAGATATCAGATAGATGAAGATTTTAGCCTAAATAAAGACAATTTTTGTTGTTGGTTTGTTGTCGTAGGCAAGGAGGCTTGCACATGCATCATATACTAAGAATATTTAAACAAATCTTTTACAGTTGTGTGAAATTATGTCATGAAGCACTTGCCTAGATGAGTTAACATTTTACATTTCAATCGGCTGGTTGCACTAGGCTGGTTACATTTTACATTGCTATTATTGTCTGCCAGGCTAGTTAACATATTCTGCTTTTCACCTTGTTCATAAAAGCTTTCAGTAATTGTTGGCTGGTTACATTGCAATAGGTTGGCTGGTTGGTTGACATATTTTTCATATTCTTCAATAGGCTGGTTGGTTAACATATTTTACATTGCAATAGGCTGGCTGGTTAACATATTTTACTTTTCACCTTTTTCATAAAAGCTTTCAATAATTGCTTGAAAATTGGCTTCATTTATTTGCAGGATATGTCCAATACTAACAAAGAGAATCGAAAAAAAGTTTATGTATCCGCGTTGGCAAGACAAGTTTTTCTCTAATCCGCAAGGTTTGGTGTTTTTTCATATTGTTACTATGAACTTGTTGACTTTACTTGGAAATATTTTAATGTCGACTTGCATGTAACTAGGAAAAAAAGAAGGAAAACTCTAGTGCTGTTTCAAATAAGGAATTTTTTGTGGCTACTAGAAGAAGGAAACCTGGCCGAGTATACAAGGACTCATATGAAAATATGACAAACAAAATAGTATGAAATTTTCTAATTAAAAATTTATCAAGATCATTTTTTTTCTTAAATATTGAATCAACACAATTTACTTGCTCTCCGATTTGATTTGTAGGTTGAAATAGAGAGAATAGAAACTCAAGAAAGTGCAAATGGTAGTCAATCAGGTGATGTATTCACAACAGTTATGGGGCCTGATCATCCAAGTCAAGTGAGATAGTACAGACGTAGGGTTACCAAGTCTCTTTTGAAACAGAAAGCAAGAGATTCTAGACCCTCTTCAAATATTGTTGTTGAACTGGTATAGAAAAGATTGGGCAAACTGGAAGAGAGGATACAACAAAGAATGTAGGAAAAATTCAATGCTCAAAAAGATGACATTGAAGATGTTACGATGAACATAATTGCACAACTTCAGCGTCTAAATCTAGGATTAACTCTTGATTCGATCCTAATATGCTAAGATTCAGTGTTCGTTCACTGGGAGAGGAGGCTGCAATTCAACCAATAAATTGTCCATCTATTGGTAGTAACAACCAAGGTCAGTTTTCTCCTTTTCTTCTTCTTCTCGTCCTTTTTTCTTCTACTTCTTCTTCTACTATACACCTAAACTAGTATCAATTTTTGGGAGTTTCTATATTGCATATTATCTAGGTAGTTAGTTATATGTTCTACTGTATTTTAATAATTTTGAATTAGGAAGATGTCTCCAAGGTTTTCTTTTTTGGTATGAACTTTGTTTTTTTTGTTGGATGCTTATAATTAGTAATGTTTCTTAGCTCTTTGTATACGTAGACCTTCTTTGTGTTTGTTCCTAAACTATTTGGGGATAAATGTTGTTGGATGTTTCTTTGTGTACGTAGAACTCCTTGTATATGTTGCTGGATGTTGTTTATTCCTACATAGGTGGTCTATTTTGGCTTTCTTGTTTGGGGACAGAATGAGGATATTACTAGTCGCTAGAATATGGTACATTTGGGGTATGTTGGTATTTTCTTGAAGTATAGCATGTGGGTATTTTGTTGTTCATTGTGAAATATGGTTGAAATGTTACCTAGGGTTTATTTTTTTGTGCTTCTAGTGAAAAGTTGGTGGCTTAGTGGTGGTCATGGCTGAAGAGCACTTAGTTTTTGCTAAGTTTGGTGTTTTCTTGAAGTATAGCATGTGGGTGTTTTGTTAATAGTGTAAGGTTCTTGAATCTTCTCATGTACTATAACGTGACAATTAACATCGATAAGAGGCATGTATACATGGGACAAGGATCTACCAACCTCTTTGCTTCTCATATTTGATTTTTTTGCAAAGCCGAGAACATAAAAGATACACTACAACTGGTCTTACTAAAATGCAATATTTCTGACCTTTAGGAACAGCACCTAACAAATTTCAACTTGAGAAAACTAATTTAGAATTGCAATTCACCTGCAAGTTGTTAGTAGTTCTTCAGGTTCTATGTGACCGAAAGATAGTCTAGATATGTTCAATGTATTTGTGCTAACTTTGTTTGATACATATGGTGGTGGGAGTTATGAGGTGGGGTTCCCTCTAGTAAACTTAGCTCCAGGACATTTCAATACACCTGTCTGATTTAGCAGAGCTTTAAAAATGAAAGGTTAGACTTTTTCTTGTCATTAGTTGTTGCTTGCAGTGTTTGATACAATATTTATTACTTGTAGTGTTTTATATAATAGATAACCTTAAGGAGTTATGGAAACCTTCTAAATTCATCAACAGTAGTGAATTGTGTTTAGACGATTTTGAGTTCTATTGGTTGACTGTCAATTTGATAAATAGTCAAATTATGAGGAATCCCAACTTGTATCGTATTGTTGTGTAGTTGATTGATTTATTGCAATCATCATGTATTAGATTTTGATTTGAGTGCATACTGTACTATTATCCTTACTTATTTCCATGCACCAAGTTGACTGTTTGGGATATCTGTCAATGTTGTGTGTATTTATGTGTCTAATTTATGAACAGGAAAAGGTTTGGTATCCTCTTATAATCATGTGGGGTTGAGTTAGGCTCTATATTGCTCGGACTTTCCAAAAATGTTGACGCACCAGTGCTAGATCCTTCAAAAAAGCACTAATTTTGGAGTATCCGAGGTGCACCTGAGGCCCAGTATCAATGTCTTTACATTCCTTGTACTAGGCAAGGTGGAGCAAGTAAAAAATAAGAAATTTTAGAGACCTTAACCTTTTAAATTTTGGGGTTGGTAATCAAGTTGAACAGTCAGAGAGTCCAACTTGGCTAATACTAGCAGGCATTTGAACTCTCTACTTATTTGGCATGTGCATATGTTTAATGAAAGTAAAAGCTGGTTATGATGGTTCATTTTTGACTTTGGTTGGCCAAATGGGTCCACATGTGTGCTGATTCACTTATATTCTTGTCCCCCCACATAATTGTCTTGTGTCTTGCTATGTTTATCTGAGTTTTTAATAGCATCAACCATATGTAACATCTATTAAAGTTGATCAATGTCTTTTCAGAATTCCTTAGTGAATGATAAAGTTGATACAAGTGAAATAAGTTGGATTTACTAATCTAATTACATGATTGGTTTTGCAAAATGCTCTGTTACCATGTATTATGCCATGAATTGAATTTTGGGAACTAAATGAAAATTTTGGCTTGTTGGTAATGTTATATTTATAGCAACCTTGCTGGAAAAGTGGAATTGTGCATGTGTGCTAGCTAGTACTAGTCTATTAATTATCTCATAGCTAACATCATCTCATTTAAGTGCTAATTGAGATTATTTATTCTCTTTTTGTAGGTATCAAAAATGAAGAAACAGATGAAGAAAGCAGTTATAAAGATATTGACCTTACTTAAGAAGATTTTTGGATTGTTGATTGATCTTTTTGCTATCGAATTTCTCGAAACTTATAGCCACTCGATCTTGATGCTATGTAAAAACTTAACTAATCATTTGGATTTAAGATTTTGCTTTTTGGGTTAGATTACTAGCTTGTTGCATATTATGGAGTATTATTATTAATGAAAGATTTAGTTTTGTGGTGTGTATATAATTGTGTATTGTAATTTATTATCTATGTAAATACTAATTTACAATAGGGGTGATTATTTCATCTAAACCATTGCAATTAGTATTTGAACTAGTTGTAATAGGTGCCAGAAACAGTTGCAATAGGTAGTCAAAAACCATTGCAATTGGTATCCAAAATTGTTGCAATAGGTAGCCAAAAATTGTTGCAACAGAACAATAAAATAGTTGCAATGTAGTCTATTGCAACGGTTATAAACCGTTGCTATAGGTAAGAAGAAGCGTCCTAATAGGAGGAAAAATAATTGTTGCTATAGGTGGATCTATGTGATGGTTTTAGCCAACAGTTGCATAAACTATTTCCATAGATCTGTTCCCACACCCGCATATGGGACGCATGTTGAATCGTCACGGAAGATCTATGGCAACATTTTTCTTATATAGGGGTAATTTCTTGTAGTGGATCATATGAGTTATTTCATAATAAAGTTTTTAGGAGAAATGATCAGAATGAGTTTTTTTTAAGACAAAATCATACTTTTTTCATACCATGTATTTCATAGTAAAAATCATTGAACGAATGGAATTGAAAAGACCACGGGAATTAGATACGTTCATGAAGTGTTCAAGGAGTTTCACTGTAAGATAAAGAACTATCATTCTAGATTTTGATTGAAAAACCCTAACTTCATTCATGAAAAAGACTGAAATGAAAACAAACTTATGAGGAAGAATAAGATTCTCATAATGAAGCTTAGTCTTACATACCTTGAGGGATGGATAAACTTTGGAGAGGACCTTGAGGAATTCCTTTCCTTGAGTTTCTTAGAGCGTAGTACTTGAAACCCATCTATTATGCTGGGGAGAGAAAGAAGGAGTAATACGGTAGTTTCTAAGTGATTTTTCGTATTGAATGGGGTTATAAGTTGAAGGTGGGGATTAAGAAATAGGGGTAGGATGAAAACGCCTCTAATAGAATGAAGAAAAATAAATTAAAAAAAAATTTGGTCAAAATGGGCTTGGGACGACGTGATGGCCATAGCCCCAGCCTGCTGATTTTTAATTCTCTAAAGCTATCGATCTTGGTGCGGGGCGGTGGCCATAGCCCCAATATTGTCCGCCTAGTAAAATGAACATAACTTTTTATTTGAATGCCTGATTAACAAACGGTTGATGGTGTTGGAAACTAGACTCAATAATCTTTAATTTGGTAGGTAATAGACCACATAACTCTTCATATTCTAGGAGGAATGCTTGTTCAAAGTTGATCCAAGTAAAAACATATATAAAAACTTAATCGGTAGAGAAGCTTTCAATTCAACTTTGTGCTAGACTTTTTTTTATGAACTTAATTTACCTCCAAGACACTTCCCATACTTAAGAATTGACCTTTACACCTAGTAACAATCAATTTCATTGGGTTCATGTATAAATACATACATAGAGTGATTTAAATCTTAACCCAAAAGTTCAAAGTGTTCCACGAATCTTGAGATGCTTTACGGTATGACTCTAAGAACATTTTTAGGGTGGAGAGTGTTGTGTTTAATAGTGTTAGTTTGGTATTGATCTTATAAGTCTCTGACTCTGGGTTTGAAGAGTATATCTGGGATAAGGAAGAGAACCACCAATTGACCAATAAATTCACCCAAGAGAGAGTTTAGAAGAAGGCAAGACGAGTACTGAAGGGAGAAATGAAGTCATTTCATAAACTTTTAAATGAGTTTGTGAACAAGCGCATCCTGCCTCGAGGATAGAGGTGATACGAAGCTATTTATCAGGATTTAGTTTTTATGTATGTCTTGTACTTATACGAGCACATAAACCTTTCAGCACTTATGATAAAGTACATGGTAAGGGTTGTCGATCCTTCCCCTAGTCCTTATGGCCTGGCTTATAGGTTCCTTCTATCTTTTTTGTTTAATGCCTTTATGTGTCGCTTGGGTCAGGCAAGGTTGCCACCAAGAAAAAAATCTTTCACATAAGCACATTGGTTGAGTGTTATTTTGTTCCTACTGGAGAACCTGATTCAAAGTTGGTAAGCCCTGTTACACAAGTATTGCTTGATATGCAGGCGACTAATGACCGACATAGTGTAATAACCATAGTTGTGATTTTTAGATTTTATTGTGGTTTGACCATTTTTTCCTTCCTCATAGTTGCTATAATTTATTTATGTGTTGTAGGGATGGTTGGCATGGTCCTCAAAGCATTCAAGAGTGGTTTGAGTGAGTTTGAAGTTTTTAGAGGCTTTAAAAGTGATTAGTTTGACTTTGGTCAATATTTTGTGATCCAAGCATCGGATGATGATTTTGTCAGTTCCATTAGATTTGGATTGTTGATTTTGGGTTAGTAGCATGGTTGGTTTGGGTTCCAAGCCTATATATTTAGTTTTTACCTCTTAGATAAGAAACTAGTTACAATAGCTTAAAAAGGAGTCCTGAGGGTTAACTTATTGAAAATAACCTCTTTTCATAAATCTAATGGTTCCATTGAATCTGGAACATCAAAATTAGCCTAGTAGCATTATTGTTTTATTTTTGTGGGGTCCCAAATGAATATCGAGGGTCCAATCAAAGGATTTTAAATTATTCCCTTCAGCATTTTTGTTGATATCTGGTGCAGTATAAATCCTTTTTCATGCTCACGGGCACCCCTGGTTGCCTTTGCTTAGAAGGAATATATTGGCCATCGCACACACGATGGTGGGACTATGTTTGTGAACCGTGTTTGCAAAGGGTATTTGGGTCCTTGTTCAAGTCGGTCTTCATATTGATCACAAAGGTCTGACTGCAGTCACGGGACTCGGGTAAGGTTGGTATTTGTGTTTGCAGCCCGGGGCCTACATTTGCAAATAGTATTTTATGCCTAGACAGATTTTAAATCATTTTCTCGTCCAAAACCCTATTTTCTTCATTTTTCATCCTTGAGGCCTCAGTTTTTAGCGATTTTAAAAGAGAAATTTCATCAATCTTGCATGGTTAAACTCTATACTCCTATCTTCATCATTTCCTATTGATTTCGGCTTCAAAATAACTTCAAATCTTTGATTTCAAACTTGGATTTTGGGGATTTCACTTGGTAAAATATAAAATTAGTTTTTGTTCGATTTCAAGTCCGATTTCATCTTTTTCATTGGGTTTTAAGATTTAGAACCCTCTTAGTATGGATAACATGATTCTTAAATAAAATTTCAGTTTTAGCCTTTTCGATTCTGAGTCAATTTTTAAACTATTTTTGAACCTGGACCAAAGTAGCTAATATGAATATCATTAGACACCTTTTAACGTGTCGATTACATTTTAATAGATTTGGTCCATTCTAAAGCTACTAGTAAAGTAAAGGCTTTGTGCTAAAGGGTCCAGGCTCGTGTTTCAATTTTTTGAGGTAGGTTATAGTTAACCGTTCATGTAAATTATGTTATGGGTTGGGTTTTCATCGTGAGGTTTATATTTTGAGTTAGTTATTTATCGTGTTGCCCGTGTGGGGCCTATATGAGTGTTATTATTAATTGGAGATATTATTATTGTTGTGATGCCTGTGTAGGGGCTTACGTGTATATTATATTTAACTTGAGGGATAATTATTATGGCATACCCGAGTAGGGGTTTGTACTGGTCTTGTTTAAGCATTAGTTGCCTTAATTAATATTGTGATGCCTGAGTAGGGGATTGACTTGATATATATTTGGTGTCTTACATGACTATTCATTATTGTGGTGCCATGCAAAGATTTATATCATGTTTTTACTAAAATTTGGGGAGATTTGATTCTATTTAATACCATTATTGAATTGATTCATAATAAAATATTATTTTAGTTATTAGCATGCATCCTTATTTTAATTAACTATATACATGGAATTAGAATGACAAAGAGATACTTATTTTGAAAGAAAATGAGAAACTTTATGAAACCCTTGACCGATGAATGTACTAGCAAGGTTGATTGAGATATGAGATAATGAACATATATGGGTTGTGAACTCCCTCATGGTTTCTTATCCTGGAAGATTTCACTCGAAAGTTGTATACGAGGTGTTATTGGAAACATTACATTATGACCATTGCATTGCATCACATGTATTCCTTTGTGTGATTGATATCATGTAGTTTGCTTTCTCTATTATATATACTTGTGTGTAGTCTTATTCTGATATTATACTTGTAGAACTGTTAGGAGATACAATTTGAGCTACCGTTGGGAACTTTTTTGTATGCAGGTGGAAGCATATTCATAGTATCCTTTACTTGTTTAGTTTTCTACTTTGCTCAGTCGGCCTATGGTACCTACTAAGTACAAGTGGACCGTACTCACTCCTATTTCTATGCCATTTCGGTGTAGATGCCAGTCTAAGTGCAACACACAATAACAGGGTTATGCTATTGAGAGATGATTCAAATATCTAGTGATATCTCCATTCTGAGCCTTATTCCAGCCTCTATCTATATTTTATGTCTTTACTTGTATTCGAAAATAGTGATGTATTATTAGATTTTAGTATTGTCTTAGATGCTCTTTATACTTATGACACCAGGTTTTGGGAGTTGGCTATATTTCATTCAGATAATTCAGATTTATGATTTTTATGGCATGACTTCATTCCAGAAGTCTCATATTTGCTTTATTTCTTTCCTCTTTCATATTTTATATACTTCATAGCTTTTTGTCTTACCTACCAAGGTTGGGTCGGGTTAGGTGCCATCATGATGTCGGATTCTAGGTCATGACAAATTGGTATAATAGCGCTAGGTTTCACTGGTCTCATGAGTAAAAAAGTAAGGTATCTAATAACATCTCATGGATTGATACGTTGATGTCTGTATCTATCTTTCGAAGTCTATAGGACATCTTTAGGAAAATCTTCTCTAAATTTATTCCTTATCGTACGTGTTGTTCATGCCCAATATTCTAAACTTATATTTTATTCTTTTCTGCATAGATGGTGAGGACTAGATTCAAAATTATTGAGGATGATGAGCCAGCACCTTCTGTTGGAGCCCAAGTCAGAGGGTGAGGTGTGGGTCATGGCCGAGTCAGAGGCCGCTAATGAGGAGCATCTCCAGCTAGAGGATGAGCTAGAGCAGCCTCTCTCGATCTTGAGATTGAGAATGATGAGGCAACTTATCAAACGGAAGAGGTGGTACTAGCTCATCCCCCTCAGGGTTTTATTGTTACTCCTGTGCTATAAGATTTGTTGATTCATCCTTTGAGTTGTTTGGATGGCATTCCCCAGACAGGCATTCTACCGGGTACACCAGAGAGTTCATAGACTACAGGAGATATTCAACCACCAGGGACGATCTTATTATTGGTGTTCAAACTCTCGGGGCATAGCGAGCTACTGTGGTGGCCTCACGAGTTAAGAGTTTACCTACTACACTTGTGGTTCCTTCTATTATTCCTGGTACTGAGATGTCTGCTGAGGAGTAGAAGAGGTTTGAGAGATTTATTTGATTGGCTCCTCCCAAGTTCAGTGGTGCTATTGGTGAGGATGCTTATGAGTTTTTGATTGATTGCCAAGAGAGGTTGCATAACCTCGATTCGCTTGAGTCCCATGGTGTTGCTTACACTACCTACCAGTTGACTAATGTAGCTAGGTAGTAATGGAGATTTGTCAGTTGTAGACTGGAGGGTTCCCCACAGATGATATGGACCCAGTTTTTGAAGGCTTTTCTAGAGAGATTTATGCCCGATATCTTGAGAGATGAGTTTGATCATTTGGATCAAAGCTCCATGACTATTACTGAGTATGAGGCACACTTTAATACCTTGTACAGACATACACTGCTAGTATCTCTACCAAGCGTGAGAGGATTAGAAAGTTTGCTAAGGGTTGGAATGGTTATTACCAGTTGGTGACAAATCAGCTAGTAGTCTCGAGTGGTTCTTTTTAGAGTATCGTGGAGCATGCTAGGTTGATTGAGTTTATTCATTAGGTCACTCAGAGTGGTAGCGCCAAGAGGATACATCGTCATGGTGAATTCAGTGGTCATCTATCTTGAGGCAGGGATTTCTCCGATAGAGGTTCACTTGGTTATCATGGTAGACCTGTTCAGGCAGTCTTGTAGAGTTCGGGAAGTAGGTTCATAATTTCTGAGGCTTCAAGCGAGTAGAGATAAATTCATGCATGTCGTAAGTCCCATTCTAGTTCATTAGTTTATGAAGGATATTTTAGTTCTTCGAGGCCCTCTCAGCATGATTCAACTAGTAGAGGTTTCTATGTGTGTGATTAGTTTAGTGACTTTGTCACAACCCGAATCCCATTCGGGCCGGACTGGCACCTGAAGCCGACAAGGCTCGAGAGAACCAATCTGTGCTCTAGAACATTCATATGTATGCCTCTGTAATAACGTCGTTGTATCTCATACAACTATGCGGAATTCATGGAAACATGTATTACATATATGAAACTTGGCCGATAGGGCCATCAAGTCAAACTGGACATGCATCTCTTACATTCCTCTTCCCACATATGTATACAAAGCCTCTAAAGATACATATACATAGCAAAGCTAGATTCGGTATAATTCCCCGCTTTATACAGCATGTACAATACCAAAATCAATGTACACTATGACTCGGAAAGCCCCAAACCAACTGGAGCTCACCAAAAATCTGTAAATGACCCACACTCTACTATGGAGGTCCACTAACACCTGTGCCTGTAGCAAGTAAGGTAAATTCCCCCCAAGGGGGTCAGTACGAAGAATGTACTGAGTATGTAAGGCTATAAGAAACTGTACGACACAATAATACTTTAACGAAAACAATATAAAAGAGCATAGTCAATATGGATAACTCATTGATCTGCATATGTGGAACCATGTACCTTACATTCATTTCTTTCTTTTGCTTCTATTATTTTTTCATCATCACTCATATCATATCGTACCCGGGCCCCAACTGATCAGTGGGTCTTAACATAACATAACGTTATGTTGGGATCGTCTTGATCTAGGCTTATGCCTCTAGAGCTACCACCCATAAATCAATATATCGGGTTCGACTCGAGATAGGTTATTACCTCTAGAGCTACCACCCATAAACAAACATATCAGGTTCATCTCGAGCTAGGTTATTACATGTAGAGCTACCACCTGTCAGGATCGGCCTGAGCTAGGCTTATGCCTCTAAGACTTCCCCCTGATCCAATAAATCTCGGGATTGGCTCGAGGTAGGCTTATGCTTCTAGAGCTACCACCCGTACTCTTACAACCAACAATATGCATTACTTCTTTTCTTACTTTTGAGAGATTGATACATTCACTTGTGAAAGATTGATACATTGAGGATCATGACATTATTGGAAGCATACATATATGCATTACTTCACTCCTTCACTTCATGAGATTGATACATAGTGGTTAAAACATTATTAGAATGTGGAACATAACATTATTGAGACTTTGGAACCATGTCCATAATTATGTAACTCATGAACAACAACGACTAATGAATGAGGGATATGTGACTTAAGAATGAATAGATTCTCCTTACGTCATCACTTTCCTTGAAACAGTTTCTTTTAGTATTTACAACATTATGAGAGCTTAGGAACTTCAGTCCATGGATAAGAGACATATGAATGCCAATCGGTCAATGAATAGGAAACATGTGGATAACAATATATATCAAACCTGAATGAGATACCTTAGAATATTTCGTAATGGAACAACTACTATGACAATGTGAATAATATCTGTTGTAGAAGGATACGGCAAGAGTAACCTTACATACCTTATATTCTCAATATGAATACATAGTCCGATATGTGAATACAATAATCCAGCTCCTTCCTTACGTGTTACTCTACAACACAAGTACATAACGAAGCTCATGTTAACAACCAACTACCTTACAAATGCATACGACGATTATGAGTTACGTGACTGCCGTATAACGTCATTTCACCCTCTTACGTTACCAATTAGTGCATCACCAAACAAACAATATCATAACATTCTATACATTGACCAAGACATCATAAACCAATAACATTTCACACCAAGTTTACCCTTTACACTTCCTCATTAACACTACGTTACCTTTTCTCCATCAAGTCATTCGATAACTTTCACAATAACACATTAACAACAACCCATATTTAATACCATTTAAAATACCTCCGGGATACTCCTTTATAGTCATTTAAAAGGTACCATAAGTTGATAATTGCATCCATGAAGGGTATAGGGGTTTAGGGGAGTCAAAGAGATGCAAAACAACCGAAATGGGGTTCTGTCCCGACCCGTGAATCCACCTGCACCTGCTTCTGCAGGTGACCCTTGGTAGTGTCCAGGGGCACCTGTGAAGTCACCTGCGCCCGCAGGTGCTTCGTCTGTGAGGGCGGGTGCCCGTTTCAGCCAACAAAGGTCTCTTTTGGGTCCTTTAATGCAATGAATGGTCTATGATCATAACTAAACTTCTCTTGAAATATTTTAGATCATCTTGTATGCCAACAATCATCCATGGTTTCACAACACACATGAACATCACCAAAACCACACTATTCCTTCAATACACCACCAAATCTATGCACAATTTTGCAATAACAATTCCAAACATTATGTACAAGAATAAAACAAGTTAAGGCTATAATCACATCTCACATGTCAATATTTAACCCCTCAAGTTCACTTCCTTCAATACCACAAGTCCATTTTCAAGTTTACAAGGCAAAACCCTTCACCGATTAAGCAAACATAAATTGCTTCACACATAGTGAACTTCTCACACTTCACCAACATAACCAACATGATATACACCAAATTCCATGCATATAATATATTAAAACATGAGAGTAAACACTTACCAAATCTTCCCAAGGAGTGATCTTGTCCCAAAGATAGTTGCCTTAGGGTTTGGTTGAAGAGAAAAATGTTGTGGAATTTTCTAGAAATCAGACATGTATTTTGTGGAATAAAATCTGATTTTTGGTGACTTTTATAGCCACTTTATATTCATACTTAGCCACTCTTAAGCAATAAATATCTTATGTTGACGTGGTCACAAGAATGGGTCATTTCCATTTGTTTTGGGCTATGTCTTTTATTTGATTTTTGGGCCTCATTTGATCCCAATTGCAAAAATTAAATTCAGCCCATCTCACTAATGTATGATCCACCATCTTTCTCATGTTTAAATAATTCCATTAATGTTACGGTAATTAAATAGGTTCAAAAACATACGGGGTGTTACATTCTTCACCCTTTGGAAACATTCATCCTCGAATGTTAATAGCATCATCTCATGTACATCCTATGCATCTCTATATTAACATATATATATATATATATTACATAATCCTTATGGATACTTCCTTGTTATTGTTCCAATTCCACACCTTGAACTTTCTCCCCCATTTGAAACAGTTACGGGTACTTTGACTTCATCATTTCTTTGGCTCCCCACGCCATTCCCTTTACTTGTCGGTTTCTCCACTGTACCTTTACCAAAGCTACTTCTTTATTTCTTAATCTTTTCACTTATCAATCTATAATATAAATATATATCTCTTCATAAGTGAGATCCTCCCTAACTTATACACTTTCAATAAAAATAATGGATCTCGGCATATGACTTGTGTTAGCTTATAGCTACTATACCACCTTAACCTTCTCTATAACATAATGAACAAAATCTGACCCGAACAAAGCAAATTTCATCAGCTATAACCCATCCAATTGATGATCTATATTTTCTTTCATATAAAGCTTCATAAGGTGCCTTTTGATACTTTTATTGTAAGCAATTTCAATAAATGATAGATGTTCATACCAACTACCTTTAAAGTCCAATGTACAAAGTCATGGCATATCTTCAAATGTTCATATAATATGTTCTGTTTGTCCATCCATCTGAGGATGACAAGCCGTACTTACATCCACCTGTGTACCCATGCTTTACTAAAAAGACTTCCAACACTGTGCAATAAAGTGAGCCCTCCTGTTTGATATAATAGTGAGTGGAATCCCATGTAATCGTACTATCTCTGTAACATACAACTTTGTATAATGTTCGGCTGTATCGGTGGTCCTAACTGGTAGGAAATATGCTGACTCGGTAAGCCTGTCAACTATTACCTATATGGAATCAACCTTCGCAGTGTATGAAGAAACCCTGTGATTAAATCTATGTTATTCATGTTCCGTTTCCAAACTAGAAGGGTAATACATTGCATAAAACATACAGATTTCTGATGCCATACTGTTAATTAGTGACCGCTTGGACATTGAGCTACAAGTTCTACAATGTGCTTCTCATGTAATCTTACCAAGACATCTCTGCTAAACCATGGTAGACACAATCTACATTGGTGTTAAAGTACTCCCCTTGTGTTTGTTCAAATACCTTTGTCGAACTTTGTTGTACATTCTTTTTCAATTGAACTAAAAATAGGATTTACATATTGCTTTTCCTTTATCCCAGATACCAATGAAAATTCTGCCACATTTGACACTATAATTCTTTCACCTGAAGTTTTATACAAGTAGTGGTGCCATCTGTTATAAGCAATTGCCACAACTGTTAACTTAAAATCATATGTGGGATAATTTCTCTTATGTGGACGCAATTGTCTTAAGGCATAAACTATCACATTGTCGTGTTGCATGTATACACATCCCACACCAACTTTTAAAATATCACAATACACTACATACTCTTATGTGCCTTTGGGAGGTACTAGTACAGGTGTAGGAGTCAATTCATCTTTCAGCTCTTGCAAACTTCCTCACATACATCATTCCGCCAAAACTTAGTTACTTTGTGTGTTAGCTTTGTGAAGGGTAATGGCAGAAAGCTTCTTCTTTTTTTTAACAACTCTTCTGTAATAACTGACCAACTCAAGGAAGCTATGAATTTCCATAGGCGTCATAGGCCTTGGCCACTCCTTTTGTGTATATTAATCCTGATTCCTTCATTCTATACAATGTGTCCTAAGGACGATACGGATTATGACCAAACTTGTATTTAAAGAACTTGCATATATCTTACGGTCACGAAGAATCCGTAACACCTGTCACAAGTGATTAACATGGTCCTTTTGTGATCTTGAGTAATCTAGTATAACATCTAAAACATTATCACGAATACGCTTAGCGATGGCTTAAACACCCTAATTATCAAACCCACCAACGCAGCTGGTGCATTAGTTAGCCCAAATGGCATAACTACGAATTCATAACAACCTCTATTTTGGGTATCTTTATTTTCTCTGACCCTTACTTGATGATCTCCTAACCTTAAGTCAATCTTTAGGAAGAATTTGGCACCCTATAACCAATCAATAAGTCATTAACTCCGGGGAGAAGACATGTATTCTTCATTGTCACCTTATTCAGTTTCCGATAGTAAACACACATTCTCAATGTGCCATTTTTTTTGTACTGTGAACACTGATGCACCCCAAGGGTTCGTACTAGGTCTTATTAATCCCTTGTTCATCATGTCTTTTAATTTCTCATTTCATTCCCGTAAATCTACAGGGGCCATGCTATATGAAGAAATAAAAATAGTCCGAGTATCTGACATCACATTAATAACAGCTCATACATCGAGGAATTCATTTACCACCAGAACTGATTGAAGAGTTGGTGGCATCACATCAGTATCTTTCACTCTTACGAAGTGACATATGTATCCCTTAGAGCATCCTTTTCTTTACTTTAAGATGGGGAATAAATTTTCCTCTTGGTGCCCCCCACATTTCCCTGGCCATTCAAAAACATTCTTTTGGGGAAAACGATAATATAACTTCTTAGTTCGGCAATCTACTATGGCACAATCCCTTTGTAACATCAAAATTCCACTATTTCCAGCTCAATAAGATCAACCAGTGTCTCAAGACCACAAATAATTACAATGCACTTATGATACACTCTTTTAACTACAATAAATTCACCAACTGATGTATAGACTTCATGTGACATAACTAGTAATTCTGGTGTTCTTTTGAATTTTCAGCAATTAATGAAATAACATATGCTAGTGTCGAATATGGGTCAATCAATACGTATACGGTACCTGTGGCTACATCAGGAGAAGCCTCATTTTGTGTCCCGGCATACCACACCAATATCAAATATTCGGCCTCAATCGATATTCACCTAGATGACAACTTCCGCAGCACTAACACGGCTGACGAGGAGACTACAGTTGGTTCCTACTTTCTACATTCTTGTTCTTGATACCCCATTTCCCATGAATCCTGAATCTCACTTCTTTGCCCAAATCGATTGTCTCTAAACCCTTGGGATTGAGGTAGAACATCTACTATAGACTAAGGAAATAATGGTCTAGGCGGTCTGTTAAACACCCGAGACCTAAATTCTCCTTAGGACGCCATGAACTGTCCCATAGGTTTAGCCCTCTTTGACGACCCTTCTTCAAATATTTGTGTCCTTTTTCGTTGCCTCTGATCCTCCATTATCTATACAAAAAGCCTGTATTCTGGCTATATCCATATCTCTTTTCAAGGCCGCAATAGTACAATCCATCTGTCCACATACCGATGCACTCTATCGGTCATAATAGCTACCATATTTGGAGCATACCTAGCCAAAGAATTAAATCGAAGACTGTACTTTCTGACACTCATAGTCCTTTGGCAAAGATTTAAAAATTGGTCTGCATGAGCTATTTTCGGACCTCATATGGGAGGTACAGGTCAAGGAATGTCGTTTAAAATTCCTCCCAACTAGATAGAAGTACATCAATACACAGTCACATTCATAACATCTAGAGCACTTTTGATTTGGTCTATAAAGTTTTGTGGGTCTTCATTCAGATCTGACCCGATGAACGTGGGAGGGTTTAATTTTAGAAAATCCTGTGTTCGACGACTAGCTGCCCTAGCCGCACCATCATCATTCGTCATTGGTCCAGCTCGCCCGTGACATTATACAGCAACTATCTGAGTCAACATATGCACTACATTTCTTAAATCCTGTTCAGTGGCATTTATAGGTGGTTCTGCGGGTACTGTTCTACCTCTTGGCTAAGGAAACCCGTATTGCAAATTCCATGTCAGCCCCACCTCGACTAACTTAATCAGGTGGTGATTTACTCATTTTTTCTTTGGCAGGCATATCAACCTACCTACCTTTGCCCTTACCTTGTCTGATAATCAGCATTTGACTTTGCAAAAGAAAATCAATGTCAATGCGTACATATACGTCCACCTACAACTTTGGCTCTATGGGACGATCTAGAAGTGAAGAAAAGAAATAACTCCTAAATGTCCCATAGCCTCCTGGTTATGAATTTGGCGCGCAACACATCCATAAGCAAGACTCTACTCGGAAAAGGCTTTGTAGACACCCTTAGGACGACCTGCTCTGATACCACTTTTGTCACAACCCGAATCCCATTCGGGCCAGACTGGCACCCGAAACCAACAAGGCCCGATAGAACCAATCTGTGCTCTCGAACATTCATATGCATGCCTCTGTAATAACGTTGTTATATCTCATACAACTATGCAGAAGTCATAGAAACATGTATTATATATGTGAAACTTAGCCTATAGGTCCATCAAGTTAAACTGGACATGAATATCTTACATTCCTCTTCCCACATATATATACAAAGCCTCTACAGATACATATACATAGCCAAGCTAGAGTTCGGATAAGTCCCCGCTTTATACAGCATGTACAATACCAAAATCAATGTACACTATGACTCGGAAAGCCCCAAACCAACTGGAGCTCACCAATAATCTACAAATGACCCACACTCTACTGTGGAGGTCCACTAACACCTGTGCCTGCAGAAAGTAAGGTAAATCCCCCCAAGGGGGTCAGTACGAAGAATGTACTGAGTATGTAAGGCTATAAGAAACTGCATGACACAATAATACTTCAACGAAAACAATATAAAAGAGCATAGTCAATATGGATAACTCATTGATCTGCATATGTGGAACCGTGTACCTTGCATTCATTTCTTTCTTTTGCTTCTATTATTTTTTCATCATCACTCATATCATATCATACCCGGGCCCCAACTGATCAGTGGGTCTTAACATAACATAACGTTATGTTGGGATGGGCTCGAGCTAGGCTTATGCCTCTAGAGCTACCACCCATAAATCAATATATCGGGTTCGGCTCGAGCTAGGTTATTACCTCTAGAGCTACCACCCATAAACCAACATATCAGGTTTGGCTCGAGCTAGGTTATTACCTCTAGAGCTACCACCTGTTAGGATCGGCCCGAATTAGGCTTATGCCTCTAGGACTACCCCTTGATCTAACAAATCTCGGGATCGGCTCGAGCTAGGCTTATGCCTCTAGAGCTACCACCCATACTCTTTCAACCAACAATATTCATTACTTCTTTTCTTTCTTTTGAGAGATTGATACATTCGATTGTGAAAGATTGATACATTGAGGATCATGACATTATTGGAAGCACACATATATGCATTACTTCACTCCTTCACTTTATGAGATTGATACTTAGTGGTTAAAACATTATTAGAATGTGGAACATAACATTATTGAGACTTTGGAACCATGTCCATAATTATGTAACTCATGAAGAACAACGACTAATGAATGAGGGATATGTGACTTAAGAATGAATAGATTCTCCTTACGTTGTCACTTTCCTTGAAACAGTTTATTTTAGTAGTTACAACATTATGAGAGCTTAGGACCTTCAGCCCATGGATAAGAGACATATGAATGCCAATCGGTCAATGAATAGGAAACATGTGGATAACAATATATATCAAACCTGAATGAGATACCTTAGAATATTTTGGAATAGAACAACTACTATGATAATGTGAACAATATCTGTTGTAGAAGGATACGGCAAGAGTAAACTTACATACCTTATCTTCTCAATATGAATACACAGTCATATATGTGAATACAATAATCCAGCTCCTTTCTTATGTGTTACTCTACAACACAAGTACATAACTAAGCTCATGTTAACAACCAACTACCTTACAAGTGCATACGACGATAATGAGTTACATGACTGCCGTATAACATCATTTCGCCCTCTTACGTTAACAATTAGTTTATCACCAAACAAAAAATATCAAAACATTCTACACATTGACCAAGTCATCATAAACCAATAATATTTCACACCAAGTTTACCCTTTACACTTCCTCATTAACACTACGTTACTTTTTCTCCGTCAAGTCACTCGATAGCTTTCACAATAACACATTAACAACAACCCATACTCTATACCATTCAAAATACCTCTGGTATACTCCTTTATAGTCATTTAAAAGATACCATGAGTTGATAATTTCATCCATGAAGGGTATAGGGGTTTCGGGGGGTCAAAGAGATGTAAAAACAACCAAAATGGGGTTTTGGCCTTACCTGTGAAGCCACCTGCGCCCGCAGGTGGCTAAACTATGTCCGCAGGTGACCCTTGGCAGTGTCCAGGGGCACCTGCGAAGTCACCTGCGCCTGCAAGTGCTTCGTATGCAAGGGCGGGTGCCCGTTTCGGCCAAAAAGGGTATCTTTTGGGTCCTTTTATGCAATGAATAACACACATGAACATCACCAAAATCACACTATTCCTTCAATACACCACCAAATCTATGCACAATTTTGTAATAACAATTCCATAAATTATGTACAAGAATAAAACAATTTAAGGCTATAATAACATATCACATGTCAATATTGAACCCCTCAAGTTCACTTCCTTCAATACCACAAGTCCATTTTTAAATTTACAAAGCAAAAACCTTCACCGATTAAGCAAACATAAATTGCTTCTCACATAGTGAACTTCTCACACTTCACCAACATAAACAACATGATATACACCATATTACAAGCATATAATATATTAAACCATGAGATTAAACACTTACCAAATCTTCTCAAGGAGTGATCTTGTCCCAAAGATGGTTGTCTTAGGGTTTGGTTGAAGAGAAAAATATTGCGGAATTTTCTAGAAATGAGACATATCTTTCGTGGAATGAAATCTGATTTTTGGTGAATTTTATAGCCACTTTATAGTCATCCTTATCCACTCTTAAGAAATAAATATCTTATGTTGTCGTGGTCACAAGAATGGGTCATTTCCATTTGTTTTGGGCCATGTTTTTTATTTGATTTTTGGGCCTCATTTGAGCCCAATTGCAAAAATTAAATTCAGCCCATCCCACTAATGTATGATCCACCATCTTTTTCATGTTTAAATAATTCCATGAATTTTACGTTAATTGAATAGGTTCGGAAACATACGGGGTGTTACATTTGGCAGGGATTGCCCCCGACATGTTATGAGTCCACTCCATTCTAGTTCTCAGCTTCAGCTTTCTCCAACTCCAGTATCTACAATTAGAGATGGTACATAGGGCAGTAGGGGTAGATATAGAGGTACCATAGGTGGAGCTTAGAGACTTCGTAGTAGTGGATATGGGGTTTCTCAGTCTGGTAGCTGGCGTGGTCAGTGTTATACTTTTCCTGGGAGACCTGAGGCAGGGGCCTTTGATGTTGTCATCACAGGTATCATCCCAATTTTCCATCGTTTTGCTTTCGTATTATTTGACCCTGGGTCTATATTCTCTTAGGTGTCCACATATTTTTCTATGGGTATTGATACAGCATGTAAGTCCCTTGCTAGGTCTATTCATTTTTCAACCCTTGTAAGTGATTCTTAAGAGGTGGATAAGGTGTATCAATAATTATAGTAACCTTTATGGGGCGTGAGAGATGAGTAGACTTGATTATCCTTGAGATGGTTGATTTTGATGTCATCTTGGGTATGGATTGGTTAGCTTCCTATCATTTAGTTTTGGATGGTTTTTCCAAGACCATGACTTTAGCTACTTCGAGTGTGCCAAGGTTATCTTGGAAGGGTACTCCTAGTTCGGGTCCAAAGGGAATTATATCTTTTCTATCTACTATGTACGTTATACTAGTGTTGCTTCACCGCCTCCCTTGGATTCTGTTTGAGTTGTTAGAGAGTTACAGGATTTTTTTCCTATGGACTTACCTGGTATGCCTCTATATAGGGATATTGATTTTTTCATTGATGTTGAGCCGGCCACTAAGCCTATTTTTGTCTCTTCTTATAGAATGGCTCTGGCAGAGATGAAAGAATTGAAGAATCAATTACAAGATATGTTGAGTAAAGGTTTCATAAGATTGATTGTGTCTTCTTGGGGTGCTCCTATCTTATTTGTAAAGAAAAAAATGGAACTATATACATGTGTATTGACTATTGGAAATTGAACAAAGTGACTTTCAAGAACAAGTATCTTCTTCCTCGTATTGATGATTTATTTGATCAGTTTTTGGGTGCCCCAGTGTTTTCTATATTGACTTGAGATTTGGTTACCATTAGTTGAAGATTAGAGCTTCGAATATTCCGAAGATAGTTTTTCGGATGCAGTATGGTGATTATGATTTCTTGGTTATGTCTTTGGGGCTGACCAGTGCCCCGATAGCATTCACGGAGTTGATAAATAGAGTATTTTGACCTTATATTGATTCCTTCATAATTTTGTTCATCGATGACATCTTGGTTTAATCCAAGAATTAGGCTAACCATGTGAGCATTTGAGGGCTGTACTTCAGAGATTATGAGATGAAAAGCTATATGCCAAGTTCTCCAAATGTGTGTTTTGGTTGGATTATGTTTCTTTCTTGGGTCATGTAATGACCAAGAATGGTATTATGGTCGATCCGTCCAAGATAGCGGCAATTTGTGACTGGGCTAGACCTACTTCTCCTACCAAGATTCAGAGTTTTATGGGGTTGGCAGGCTATTATCAGCACTTTGTGCAGGGTATCTCTTCTATTGTGACTCCTTTGACCAAGTTTACTCTAAAGAAGATTATTTTTTCAGTGGTCGGATGCTTGTGAGGAAAGCTTTCAAAAGCTCAAAGAGTTGTTGACTTTGGCTCCTATCTTGACTTTGCTTGGGGAGGGCTCGAGTTTTACCGTGTTTTGTGAAACTTCTAGAGTTGGCTTGGGTGTTGTGTTAATGCAGAACGGTAAGGTGATTTCTTATGCTTTTCGATAACCAAATCCTCATGAGAAGAACTACCCTACTCATGACTTGGATTTGGCCGCGGTAGTGTTTTTATTAAAGTTTTGGTGACATTACTTCTATGGGGTTCGTTGTGAGATTTTCTCTAATCATCATAGATTTTAGTACTTCTTCACCCAGTGAGATCTTAATATGAGACAATGTTGATGGCTTGAGTTGCTTAAGGATTATGATCTCATTATTCTTTACCATTTGGGCAAAGCTTATGTGGTAGTAGATGCCTTGAGCCGGAAGGCAGTGAGTATGGGGAGTTTGGCACATCTTTTGACTAAGAAGTAACCTTTATCCTTAGATGTTCAGTCTTTAGCTAACCAGTTGGTTAGTATTGATATTTCGGCACTCAGGCATATGCTGACCTTTGTTCAGGCTATTTCTTCATTGATGGAGTAAATTTGAGTTCATTAGTTTGATGATGAGAGATTGAGGGTGATTCATAATAAAGTGCAGCGACATCTCTTAATCTCAAGGGTGTTTTGAGGATTAGTGGTCGTGTTTATGTGCCAAGAGTTGGTGTTTGGATTAAACTCATCTTGAAAGAGGCTCATTATTTGAGGAATTCTATTTATCTAGGAGTCGCTAAGATGTACCATGACTTAAACCAACACTATTGGTGGGATGGTATAAAGAAAGACATTGTGGAGTTCATGGCCAAGTGCTTGAATTGCCAGAAAGTAAAATATAAGCATCAACTACCAGGTGGTACATTGTAGATGATGCCTATTCTTGAGTGGAAGTGAAAGCGAATCATGGATTTTATAGTAGGCCTAGCCCGGACTTTAGGGAAGATTGATTCCATTTGGGTGATTGTGGATAGGTTAACCAAGTCAACTCATTTTGTACCTATGAGGGTGAATTATAATGGAGAGAAGTTGGCCAAGATCTACATTCGGGAGATTGTTTGATTGCATGGAGTTCTATGCAGAGTGTGTTGGGTACTCAGCTTGATATGAGCACAAATTTTCATCCTCGGATAGATGGTCAATCTGAGAGGACCATTTAGGTGATAGAGGACTTGCTCGAGAGTGTATTATGGATTTTGGTGGTCATTGGGACCAGTTCTTGCCCTTAGAAGAGTTCGCCTACAACAACAGTTACCATTCCAGAATACACATGGTGTTTTTTGAGACTTCTTATGGGTAGAGGTGTAGAACCCCCATGGGATAGTTCAATTTTTTGGAGGTTAGGCCTTAGGGAACTAATTTATATTAAGATATTCGATGGATCGAGTGAGACTGATCCAACAGAGGCTAGTGGCTGACCGTCGAGCCCGTGATATTGCATTCATTATTGGAGAGCGATTTTTGTTGAAGGTGTCACCCATGAAGGGTGTGATGAGATTTGGGAAGAAATGAAAGCTTAGCCCGAGGTTTATTGGCCATTTTGAGATTCTTGAGAAGAATGGAGATGTGGCATATAGGCTAGCTTTGCCTCCACGTTAGTCAGTTGTTCATCTGATGTTTCATGTTTTCATGCTGAAAAGATACTTTCCAGATGATTCACATGTGATCCGGTGGGATTCTGTTGTATTAGATCATGACTTCTTCTTCGAGGAGGAGCCCATTGCCATCCTAGATAAGCAGACTAGGAACTTGAGGTCTAAGCATATTAATTCAGTGAAGATTTAGTGGAGACATCGCCCTATTGAGGAGGCAACATGGGAAGTTAAGTCTGATATGAGGCGTAGATACCCCCGACTTTTTACCAATTCAGGTACTTTATTTGCTTTTTCATTCGAGGAAGAACTTGTGTCTTAGTGGTGGATAATGTAACAACCATAGTTGTGACTTTCAGCCTTTGTTGTGTTTTGACCATTTTGCCCTTCCCCATAGTTGATTTATGCTATTTATGAATTGTGGAATGGTTGGTATGGTCTCCAAAGCGTTCGGGAGTGGTTTGAGTGAGTTTAGAGGCTTTGTAAGTGATTAGTTTGACTTTGGTCAATATTTTGTGAATTGAGCATCAAATGGTGATTCAGTCAATTCCATTAGATCCAGAATGTCGATTTTGGATTATTAGTGTGGTTGGTTTGGGTTTCAATCCTTTATATTTAGTTTTGACCTCTTAGACGAGAAACTAGTTAAAATATTTTTAAAAGGGGTCCCAAAGGTGAACTTGTTGATAACGATCTCATTTTGTAAATTTGATGGTTCCATTGAGTCTGAAACATCAAAATTAGCATAGTAGCATTATTGGTTTATTTATGTGGGGTCCCAAACCAATCCTGAGGGTTCGTTCAGAGGATTTTAGATCTTTCCTATTAACATTTTTGATGATATCTGGTGCAAGTTAAATGCTTCTTAGCGTTCATGGGCCCCTGGTCGCATTCCTGGAGAATGAAAATATTGATCATCACGACCGTGATGGTGGCACCGCTTTCATGATGGATTGTCGTTATTGTTCATCGCGATCACGGGGTAATGACCATGTTTGCGGAGGGTATTAGGGTCTTGGTCCAGATCAGCCTTCATTACAATTGCGAATGTCTGACCACAATTACAGGACTCTTGTCTGGTTAGTCTTCACATTGGCGGCTTGGGACCTGCATTCATGAAGAGTATTTTATGCATGGATAGATTTTAAATCATTTTCTCATCCAAAATCCTATTTTCTCCATTTTTCATCATTGAGACCTCAATTTTTGGCGATTTTAAAAAGGAAATTCATCAATCTTGTGTGGGTAAACTTTAAACTCCTATTTTCATTATTTTCTATTGATTTTATCTTTAAAATAACTTCAAATCTTTGATTTCAAACTTAGACTTTGGGGGTTTTACCCGGTAAAGTATAAAAATAGTTTTTCTTTGATTTCAAGTATAATTTCAATTCATTTTTTGATGTGTTTTCAGCTTTAGAACCCTCTAAGTATGGGGAATATTATTCTTAAATAAAATTCTAGTTTTATCCTTTTCAATTCTGAGTCAATTTTTGAACTATTTTGGGACTCAGAATGAATGTAGCTAATATAGGTATCACTAGACTCCTTTTAACGTGCTAATTACATTTTTGATAGATTTGGTCCATTCCAAAGTTTCTCGTAAAGGAAAGGCTCTATGTTGAAGGGTCTAGGCCCGTGTTTTGGCTTTTCGAGGTAGGTTATGGCTTAACTTTCTTTAGACTGGGCTGGCAAGTTAACCATTCATGTAAAGTATGTTATGGGTTTGGGATTTCATTGTGAGGTTTATATTTTGAGTTAGTTATTTTATTGTGTTTCTCGTGTGGGGCCCTATATGAGTATTATTATTTACTTGAGATATTATTATTGTTGTGCTGCCCTTGTGGGGGCTTATATACATATTATATTTGACTTGAGGGATAATTATGGTTGTATGCCCTAATAAGGTTGGTCTTGTTTGAGCATTAATTACCTTCATTAATATTTTAATGCCCGAGTGAGGGCTTGACTTGATATATATTTGGTGTCTCACATGACTATTCATTAATGTGGTGCCATGCAAAAGTTTATATCATGTTTTTACTAAAATTTGAGGAGATTGAATACCATCTTTGAATTGATTCATTATATAATATTATTTTAGTTATGAGCATGCATCCTCATTTCAATTATCTATATACATGGAATTGGAACAACATACAGATACTGATTTTAAAAGAAAATGAGACATTTTATGAAACCCCTGATCAATGAATGTACCGGCAAGAATAATTGAGATATGAGATTGTGAACGTATATGGGTTGCGAACCCCTCATGGTGTCCTATCCTGGAAGCTTTCACTTGGAAGGTGTATATGATGTGTTATTGGAAAAATTACATCATGGCCATTGCATTGCATCACATGAATTCTTTTATGTGTTTGGTATCATGTATTTAGCCTTCTTTATTATATATACTTGTGTGTAGTCTTATTCTGATATTATACTTGTAAAACTGTTAGGAGATACGGTTTGAGCCACCATTGGGAACTATCCTCTTTGCAGGTGGAAGCATGCTCATAGTATCCTTTACTTGTTTAGTTTTGTACTTTGCTCAGTCAACCTATGATACCTACTAAGTACGAGTGGAACGTAGTCATTCCTACTTTTGTTCCCTTTTGATGCAGATCCTAGTATGAGTGTGACTCGCAGTAGCTGAGTTGTGATGTTGAGAGTTGATTTGGAGATTTGGTGAGCTCCCTGTTCAGAGCCTTGTTCCATCCTCCATCTATCTTTACTTGTATTTGGAGACAGTGATGTGTTATCAGATTTTAGTATTGTCTTAGATTCTCTTTATACTTATGACACTAGGTCTTGGGAGTTGGTTGTATTTCATTCAGATGTTTTGGATTTATGAATTTTATTTCTAGAAGTCTCGTATTTACTTTATTTCTTTCCTCATTCATATTTCATATTCTTCATCGTTTTTGGCTTACCTACCAAGGTTGGATCGGGGTAGGTTCCATCATGACCTCATATTTTAGGTCGTGACACATAGGATCCTCGTAGAGGATATTTCTAGGTTGAAACGCGAGTTGTGTATTTCCTATGTTGAGAATGTTAAGCTCAAAGATCAGATGGTTCAAAACAGCAAATCGCTCATAACAACCGCATTGAAGAGCTTCTACTGATCATTGAAAAGAACTCCCCTATCTCTCCGTTATAAAAACCATGTTCACTTTGTTTTCTATGCAGTTAGTGAATTTGTATTGATAACTATTTCATGGTTTTGTTAAGGGCCATACTGCTTAGCATTGTGTTATCTCTAAATGCTTAATCTATGTTCCTGCTTGAGAATGCTACTTGTTCTTTTAGATGTCCAATATCCTTGTAGCCCAGTGGCCATGAGTCCCTTGTTACACTCATTACCTTTCTACTCAAACTATTCTGTTACTTTTTCTATGATGTCAAAAGGGGAAGATGTTGAATATGTTGTCAGTGTATGTTAATAATAATGTGTGAATGATTTATCATCATCAAAAAGGAAGAAATTGTTGGAAAATCTAGGTTATATATCAAATTTCATATTCATATGTAATGTCGTTTTGATGAATGAGAAAGGTTCTATGAGAATCAGTTCCACCCACAGGATAGGAGCAGACCGATTACATTAAGGCAAGAAAGTTATATATGGTAAACGAATAAAATACAAGGTGTAGCAAAGGAAAAAATTTAGTGAGGAAACTTTTTAAGGAAATTGTATCTCACAAGAAGTATGGTTCCTAGCCAAAAAATTCTAGGTTGTGTAGTAACAATCTAACTATGCCACACGCCTATAAAAGCATAGCAACAAGGCAGATTCAAAGTGTCTATTGTATTCCATACAAAGCGTCTATTGTATTCCATACAAAGCAGGTCTCTATGAAACAATAGAAAAGGAAGTTGTTCATAGTCAAATGCTAGAAGAGAAGAACTCGATTGATTAGGGTATTTCTATCTAGTTCAATGACTAGGACAGAGTATATCTTTGCATAAATTTTTTACATTTTTAATCATGCTTGCTCATCATATATTTTGAAGCATTTTAATTATAGAAAATCAAGACTAAAGAGTACTTTATTCTTAATTTTAAAACATCAAAGTCTTACTATCAAATTCAAGAAAGGAATCAGTGACTTATTCAAAAATGTAACATTTTGGTTCTAACACTTTAAACTCTGCTATCCTTTTATACTGAAAAAATAAACACACTGTATAGTTACAACATATTTGATAGTTCTAAGCATATATTAGGCACTCAACTTATCACACAAAACCTGCATATAATTTATTAATTAAGTTAATTATTCAAAGACTTTGGTAGAGTTCCACAGATAGTCTAGGAGAAAGAAGTGGTTGAAAAGGTTTCACTTTAGGCAAGGCAATGCCTAAGCCCTCACTTAGATCTATTGATTCCTTCCTTGGCATTGAAATATTGAGTCCATGAAGTAATCTTGCTAGAGTCAAATGCACTACTTAGGTTCCAAACATCAAACCATGGCACATTCTTCTTCCAAAGCTAAAAGGAATATACTCAGCTTTTTCCTTTAAAATTAATGTTTGTATGTTCCTTCAAGAACCACCTCTTTGGTTAAAACTCATCCGGATCTTCCCAAATTCTCGAGTCTCGCTGAATCTTCCACAGGTTGACAGTTAAATGAGTTACATTTTGAATATGATAATACCGATGTAACAGTCTTTGATGGCCTCTTGAGGTCCTGCTAAAGATCGAGTGGGTAGAGACGTAAGGTTTCTTTTACTATGGTTTTAAATGTGGTAGTCCTTGATGTCGGATTCTTCAATCCGTCTATTTCTTCCTACGTGTTCATCTAACTCATCTTGAGCTAGTTTTAATGAGCTATTATCGTTCAATAGCAGAGATAGTGCCCACATTAATGTCTCCGCAGAGCTCTCTAATGTTGTCATGATAGTATTTGCACAAGTGAATAATAAGATTTTAGCCATGTAATTGGAGATTCAAGTTAAAGATAATCATCTTACTATTTCAAATCCTAAACTTGAAACACGATTTTACAAGGATCAATTGATTCAATAGGCAATGATGACATCAGTTGATCCTACCATTGCTCCCACTATTGCAACTTCTTCCTCAGTCAAAATGGTCTGTGAACTCCTTCATATAACTTATGTCAATAGAAGACATACTCATATCTTTAGCATGTGAGACCAGCTGCAAAATTTGAAAAAAGCTACCAAGTCAGTTGAGAAGATTTGATTAACGTGTCGCTTTCAAAACTTATTTTACAAAGGAGACACTTAGCTAGCGTTTGGCCATAGATTCCTAAATATATTTGGCAATACAGTTTTGAGTGAAGTTGTCGCGACCCAAATCCGCCGTAAATGGCAACCACACTAACCCTCCGGTGGGAGAACCAACTAACCCCATAAACCATCCAACACTTAGCTAAAAGTAGGCAACTAAACAAATCATATTAGAAAAATAAATATTCAATATCTCAAACGAAGAGAAACAATAACATATACGGAATAAACCATCCCCTAAAACATGAAAGTCATCATACCAAAACAAGAATAATTGTCAAAAAAGGGATGCAACCCAAAAACCAAAGTAAAATTTAAGTCCGAAATAATAGACCAGAAAATAAGTAAAAAAGTCATGGTAGCCCAGAAGATGCAACTCACCCTTGAGTTTGAATACGGTCTGAATCACAACTGAGGTCTCAAAACAGTCTCCAGAATATGCTCTGCACCCTACAAAAAAAAAACATGTGTATTATCAGCACATAAGAAACAACAGTGTACTGGTAGGGTCATCATCCAATCCAAAGTGAGAAATATGAACACATAACCATAACTTTGTACAACAAGACAATCATGAACCCTATCATGCAACTTTACTTCAAGTTACTAACATTTAACCTTGTAACAAGTGCAACATGAAGTTTAGTCAATATGAGTCAACAAGGATAACAAGTCAAGTCAAACTATGACAATCAATAAAACTCCAAGTCAACAACCATGACGTAACAATCATATAAATCATGTCCCAACTACACAAGCAATAGACAATACAAAGTTATGTCACAACTTGCAATTAATCCGGACCACTCAAGGATCCACAAGAACAACAACAACGGCCATTATCATGCATCCCTGTTTACATATAGAAACCACCTTTAGAAATTAGCACATAAACCCAGTTCACTCAAGGAACCAGCACCATAACGACAACACTTAAGCTTGTTTCACTCGAGGAACTAATATAATCAAGAAAACACATAATCTCCGACTCACTCAAGGAACCTTCACACTCACTTGTACCTTGTACATAAATGTTAAGGGTCTTATAGTCGCCCATTAGTCATGACCTGTAGGGGATGAGCTTTTGTCCATGCACCAAATCCTAGGCATCAAATGCTTGTCAACCTTATATCAACCAATCCCATGGAGATATCCAAATACCAGTACATTCCACAATAATAACAAATATGACAACAATCAAAACCATAACGATAACAGAAACAACGCTTGTAAAATCTAATAAGCCTTCTTATAAATTTATTGCATCCGATTAACACTTAGGATATCAAACAGTCATTCACTTTATTTGAACATGCATTGTACAAGAAATACTAAGGAATAGTTATCATGCATACATAAAAAAATTGGATTTTCAACTACATTAAAACCAACACTAATCTCAATCCAAGCCTAAAATGCTTTACTGAAGCTGAGCTTTCCCTTTTCTAGCAACCTAGGCTTGATCGTGGTCTAAAAATAGGAATGTAACACATAATCAATCAAATGACCTACAATATCGAGGATTACAACCTAATATCAAACCCCAAGGCCAATTTCATGATCATTCCCCCCATTCTAGGGCTTTCCCACCATAAGTTCACCATAAAACTACCAATTTCATGGTTAATTTAGTGAATTATAGTCATGCAAATGTAAATAATCAATCTTTAACTAAAACCCAAAGGTTTTACACCCAAGTTACCGCTTTGGACTAGAAAATTCAGATAGGTCAAGTAAAAGCCTCCCTAAGACCCATAAACCAGTGTTTGTAAGGTTAAGGAATCGAAAAACTAGTTAATATGGATAAATAACTTACCCTTACGAAGAATTTTGGTGGAAAATAGGTGAAAATTGCCCCAAATCCCCAAAGCCCTCCCCAAAACATTTTTAGAAATAATAAATAGTTTTATGGAAATTTCTGCATAAACAATGATTTACCCCTCTATAGTGGCCAGATCCTGCTATAGCGACCCGATACTACTATAGCAGCATCGCTATAGTGGAAACCGCCTGCTATAGAGGGATTGACCGGCTTTGACTCCCGCTATAGCTGAAATTTCTCCACTATAGTGATAGAAACTCAGGATTGATCCTACTTTTGCCTTTTATTGCAATGCACCCTCAAACCACGACATTTCGGACTAACCCAATTGTATCAAGTTTGATATTAGGAGTTCTACCCACCACAATTCACTTCTGAAAAATCTTATGGGTTACTTATCGTCTTAGCTAACATAAAATCATTCTTAAATTTATCACATTTACCCAATCCATTCCCGAATTTCCCTAGACCATACCTCACTCGGATTTCATCCCAGACTAGCCTAGACTGAAATTTTTAACTTCCAATTCAAGGAAAAACATAACCTATATTTTTAAATAATTGACTCACTCAAAGCAATGGAAAGGGTCATTACAACAAATACCATTTTACCCATCGTTCGTCCCTGAACGGTCAAAATAAGGAAAATGAGACAAGTCAAGAAAGAAAGGGTACCTGAATCCTCAAACAATTGAGGATACTTATACCGCATGTTCTTATCGATTTCCCAAGTGGCTTCTTCTACTGGATGAAGCTTCTGTTGGACCTTTACCAATAGAATCTCCTTTTCCCTCAACTTTTAGGCATCCCGATCAAGAATGGCAAATGGATTTTCCTTATAAGTAAGATCCTTATCTAGCAAAACTGAATTCTTCTTGATAATATAATCCCTATCTCCATGGTATATCTTAAGCATGGATACATGGAAAACCAGATGGACCCCCGACAAGCTTGGCAGCAATGCCAACTTGTATGCTACCCAACCCACATCATCAAGAACCTCGAATGGACTAATATACCGAGGGCTAAGCTTGCCTTCTTGCCAACCTTAGGACTCCCTTCATAGGAGACACTTTCAACAAAACTTGTTCTCCAACCTTGAATGACATATCCCTCACTTATGGTTTGCATACTCCTTTTGCCTACGCTAGGCTGGCAATAACTTGGTTTGGATGAATCTCACCTTTTCCTGAGCTTCCTTCACCAAATCAGTGCCCAATGATTTCATATCACCAGCCTCGAACCATTCAATGGGCGATCTACATCTCCTATGATAGAGTGTCTTGAATGGAGCCATATCAATGCTAGAGTGATGAATGCTGTTGTATCAAAACTAACACAACAGTAAGAACCTGTCCCAATGGCCCCTGAAGTTGATCACACATGCCGTCAATATGTCCTCAAGCACCTGAATCATCCTCTCTGACTATCCATCAGTCTGAGGATGAAAGGTTGTGCTAAAAATGAGTTGGATGCTCAACTCTTCATGCAACCTGTACCAGAATTTAGAAGTGAATTGTATGCCTCTATTTGAAAAGATGGAAAGTGGCACCCCGTGTAGCCTCACTATCTCCTTGATATATATCTTGGCCAACTTCTTAGAGCTGAATTCCATTCTAACTATAATAAAATGGGCTGATTTAGTAAGCTTATCCACTATAACCCAAATTGAATCACACTTTCCAAAGGTCTTAGGAAGACCTACCACAAAATCCATAGCTATCCTCTCCCACTTCCACTCGGGAATGGGTATCCTTTGGAGCAACCCCACGGGCCTTTGTTGCTCTTACTTTACCTACTGAAATATGTGGCATTTGGATACGTACTCCACTATGTTCTTCTTTATCCTCGGACACCAATAAAGCTGCCTCAAGTCACGGTACATCTTGGTTGCACCTGAATGAATAAAATATCATAAACCATGAGCTTCAGCAAGAACATTTTGAATCAACTCACCAACAAGAGAAACATATACTTGTCGTCTAAAGTACAATACTCTACATGCATCAAGTGTGGCATCTGAAGCCTCACCAGACACCAACTTATTATGGAGTCTATTTAATTTTCTATCCTCAAACTATTTGGCCATGATTTTATCAAGGAATGTTGACTTTACCTCAACACTAGACAATACTCCACCCCTTTCTGAAACACCAAACTGTATGAACTGAGATGCTAGATATTGAAACTCCCCAGCCAAGGGTCACCTTGACACCCTCAAATAGGCCAAATTATCCATACTTACCACTTTCTGGCTCAATATGTCTGCCACCACATTGGCCTTACTCGGATGATACAGGATGGCCATATCATTGTCTTTCAACTATTCCATCTATCTTCTCTGTCTCAAGTTCAAATCCTTTTGAGTGAACACATGTTGCAGGCTACGGTGGTCTATGAATACCTCACACTTGACACCATAAAGTTTGTGTCTCTAAATCTTAAGTGCAAACACCATCGCTGCCAACTCCAAGTTGTGAGTTGGGTAATTCTTTTCATCAGGCTTTATTTACCTCGAACCATAAGCAATGAAATTCCTTTCCTGCATCAACACAGCACCTAAACCCAAGCGTGAAGCATCACAAAATACAAGAAAATCCTTACCTTCAACCGACAATGAAAGAATAGGAGTTGTAGTCAAAAGTGTCTTGAGCTTTTGGAATCTTTCCTCACACTTATCCGATCATACAAATGGCACCTCCTTCTGAGTCAACCTTGTCAAGTGAGTAGCAATAGATGCAAAATTCTTGACAACCCTATGATAGTAACTAGCAGTATCCACGAAGCTCCTAACCTCAGTCACAGAGCTAGGCCAAACCCAACTCTTAACCGCCTCAATCTTCTGGGAATATACTATCACCCCATTTTATGAGACCAAATACCCTAAGAAGGCAACCAAAGATAACCAAAACTCGTACTTCAAGAACATTTTATACAAGTACATTTCCTTCAAAATTCCCAAGACAATGCGAAGATGACCTGCATGTTCCTCCTTTCTCTAGGAGTAAACCAAAATGTCATCAATAAGAACTATCATAAAAAAATCCAAGAAAGACTTGAAAATACCATTAATCAAGCTCATGAAGGTTGCCGGTGCATTGGTCAACCCAAAAGACATCACTAAGAACTCGTAATGCCCATACCGAGTCCTGAAAGCTGTCTTGGGTATATCCTCAAGCCAAATTTTTAGCTGATGGTAACCCGACCTTAAGTCAATCTTGTAGAATACCAAAGCACCCTACAACTGCTCAGAGGATCATCTATGCAGGGCAAGAGATACTTATTCCTGATGGTAACCTTGTTCAACTTTCTATAATAAATGCACATCCTCATGCTACTATCTTTCTTTTTCACAAATAAGGTGAAGCACTAGGACAAATAAATACAGTAGTAGTAATTGAGTTTTGAGTTCTCTAAAGTTTGCTAGAGCCATTCGATAAAGAGGAATAGAAATTGCACGAGTGCCCGGCTCCAATACAATACAAAATTCAAGATCCATCTCCGGAGGCATACCAGGAAAATTCGTGGAAAATAAGGTTGAACACCCCTTCCCCAATAGCTTTCTAGACTAAACAAAATATATGATTTTCGCAAGCCTAGACTTGCACACATTCTCCCACTCCAATTTATCCATACTAGGCATTTCTAGAGTCACTGTCTTAGCATTACAGTTCAAGACAGCATGCTACTAAACATATCTAGATTCACTATCTTAGCATTACAGTTCAACGCATCATGATAAGTAGACAACCAAGTCATACACAGGAAAATGTCAAAATCAAGAATGTTTAAAATGATAAAATCTACCTAAGTCTGAAAACCCATGAACAAAACAGAACATGCACGATATACAAGGGTCAAAAACACAGAATCTCTAATTAAGTAGAACATATATAGAAGAATCGAGTATAACACAGACCTAATCCAGACCCAAAACAAATCTAACAGATACATAAGAGTAAGTGGAACCTGAATCAAATAAAACAAAAGACATTCGATCACAGATGAGAATAGTACCAGTAATAACGGCGTCAGACGCCTCGGCCTCGATCTTGCCTAGGAAGGTATAATAGTGAAATCTATCATCAAGCTAGGCAACCTCTCTAGTAGGCTATGCTTTACCCTTCCCTGCATTACCATTACCTTTGTTTCCACCACGACCTCCCTGATTATTAGCGTATCAGTGGATGACCCTTACTATTACCTCCTTCACCTCTACCTATTGGAACTACAGCCCTGGTTTGTTGTTCTTCCTGATTATCTGTGTGGCTCAGAGGACACACTCTCTTGAATTTCCCTATGGCACCACAAATATAACAACCTTGCTCAAGAGAAGGCCTATTGGCCGAAGAATAAGAAGCCCCTTGGCCTCTAGCAATTGAAGGCAACTAAATATCCCATGAATGATAACCTATAGAGGTTGGAAGAGATGACTGAATGGGGGGGTTCGGATAAGCTAGTTGGTTGTGACCCCTAGAATAAGAACCACTGAAGTTACCCATATTTCGGGACTTTTTGGCTAATGCCTTAGCCTGACCAACCTGTTTAACTCCCTCAATATTTTTGGCATAATCAGCCACATCATTAAAACCCTTTCATGCAGAAGTCATATGAATAGACAATACCTAAAGATCAGTGTTCCAACCTTTAACAAATAATCAGTATTAATAACCTTTTAGTGACAAAATTATATTATCAACTACAAAAAATTTATATTTTATGAAAAACAAATACGTCACAAATGTTATGCATTTGGGAACAATTTTCTTTTTTTTTTTGTAGTTAGTATAACTTTTTTAGCGACGAAGCACTAAATCGTCTTTGTATACTTTTAGCGACCCACGTTTAGAGACGACTATTTGACGAAAAAAATTTCATCACACAAGATCTTTTGCGATGAAATATGATTTATAAGTGATGAAAAAATTATTCATCACTAATAATCAAATTTGTTGTAGTGCCTTCCTCCATAACAACGAGCTCTGTTATCCATGTTAGGACTTCCTTTCTTCACCTGTCCCTCCTCTAATTCTTCTTCTTGTCTTGGACTTTTCAACTCCAGATGAAGATCCCTACATTCGTCTTTATTGTGACCCTGAAGTTCACAGTTCTTGCAATATTTTAATAAGAAATCATACTGGATCTTGATTCTTTCAACCCTTGATTCCTTATCATTTCTACCTACTATCTCTAACTCTACATATTCCAACATATTCATTGCCAAATTAACTTTAACTTTCACTCGTACACAACTTAGTATTGTCTTATTAATTGTGGCTATGTCCAAGTGTATTGGTGTCCCCACTTCTACTGCGATTGAAAATATAGACTCCTTTAAAAAATGTAGGTAAAAAATCCGCAAAGGATATCCATGTCATAGCTTGCATAGTTTCTTCATCCACCAAAACTTTGTATCATAAATTAAGGGCCTCATTTGATATGCCACCCCATCCTTAGCCACAATATTGTAAGAACTTTTAGCCAAAATTTTCACATAATCCTCTATGAGATTAAATATCATAAGAATATACCTGTTTTCAATAAACCAATTTTACAATCTCTTTTAATGTTACACTATTTTGGTATCTGCACTATAAGTTCTTCCAATTCTGGTCATCCATAGGAGAATTTTCCAATGATTGCAAATTGAAGCTTTTCAATTACATTCATCTGATGAACCTCCTTTTCAGTCCAAGTAACTCTAGGAACTCTGATATTGTATGTCAAACTCTTCATAAGGATCGATCCCACATGCACTTTGTTACCTTGAAATTGTGCATTAAAAGTACTAGGTTTTACTAGATTTGCATATTTAAGTTTGCCTTTCTGATTCTCATCAGCTGCAATTCTATTAGACGTTCAGTAATGTCTTTGCTAGTCAAATCCATGGCTCTATTAGGCAAATTCTCTAATTTGGGATCAATTTCAGTGTTATGTTAAGATTTTGGGGTTTGGGAAGGGCCTTTTGGACGGTAAAGGTTTGGAAATTGATCTGGAAATGTCATAAAAAATTGACCAACCATCGGTGGTGGCTGGCTAGTGACCGAAGTGGCCATGAAATTGTTCGATTTGGTAAAAATTTTAGGGTTTAGGAATGAGAGAGAAAACATTTTTATTTTTGAAAACTACCCTTGAGATAAGAAATATTATTTTCAGTCTACTAGCAAGTAATCAACATGTATTTTGTAACAATCCTCGTGGTGATTTTTAGATTTTTCTATATTTTGACCATTTTATCCCTTCCCATTGTTGCCTTATAGCATTTGTGAGTTGGGGAATGGGTGGCATGATTCCCGGAGTGACTATTTTTCTATGTCAAATAAACTTGTATGGTGGTGAGCTTGAATCTTTAAGGACTTTCCTCCTCTCCATTTTTTTTTATCATTTTTGTGATCTACATACAAACAATAGAGTGTTAAAGTAATATACTATGATGAATTTACAAGAAACAAGAACAAAAAAGAGTACCATTGAAACAAGCAAAAATAAGTACTCCCTCTGTTTAAAAAAGAATGACCTGTTTTGACTTGACACGAAGTTTAACAAAATAAAGAAGACTTTTGAATCTTGTGGTCTTAAATTAAAGTTATGTTAAATATACCAAAATTTTCTTTAATCTTGTGGTTGCAAATATGACGCGTGGAAAGTTGGAATTAAAGTGTTATAAGAAAAGGAAGGGGTCATTCTTTTAAAATGAAAGGAGTAAAAAATAACACACATTTCGATTAAAAAATGGGCTAAAATTTTAAGTCTATTAATAGACCAAGATGAATTTGCAAACAGAAATAGAAAAAAACACAATCAAAATAAGCATATGAGTAGAAATAATACATATTTTAACAAAAATAATTAAACAAGCAATAATGACTCAAATCAAGATAGGTAAAAATGCAGAGAACTTGAAATGTCAACAACAAAAAGAGAATTTGGAAGATCAGACACCCATTTCATAGTAAATTCTATGAGATTTCTTGGAAAAATATAGACCCACTTCAAACATCGACATACCAAAAGGGGGCAAAATGAAAACCAAAAAAAGCTGTCTTTTTTTGTTCTTTAAAGATAATTACTATGTGGGTTGTCAAAGAAATGGTATATGAATAAAGTGAAAGTTGTGTTTAGGTAATTCTATTTGTTTGATCTTTCAAAGAGCATACAATGGTCCATGCCTAGACTATGATTGTGATCTATAGCTGGTTGATGACTAGATTGTATGTGTGGTCTATAATTGGTCGCTTGGTCGATGACTGTAAAAATTTTAGTACAATAAATAGGAAAAGCAGGCTAGATCTCTTAAAAATAACCACCTAAACTACTGGAATGAAGTTGAGATTGAGGATGATAATGATGATCTTGTGTATGCTCAAGTTAAGAGTGATAAAACCATCAATATTGTAACTAATGAGGCTAGAATCTATACCAGAAAAGTGGGAGCTTTAACAACAACATGAAAAAATTTGAAAGCTTATGAATAAAAATGATTAAAGTGGTGAAGATCCAACAGTTATGAAAAAAAATTTCTATGACAACCTTGGCCTGAAAAAAGGCTTGAAAGGAGAAATAAGGGAGCTTTTTATGGAATAAAGAAGCATTAATTTTTATCTTGACCCAAAAAATCAAGAATTTATTTTTTGAAAAAAGTATCAATAAGGAGCTAAAAATGCTTAAAATTATAAAATAACATATTTGATAACAACGAATGGAGAGTTTTGAGATTGAAGGAGAAGATAAATTGTATGAAAAGATTTAGAGTTTGAAGAAAAGAGAAACAGAATTAGGTGGAGGAGAGAAATGGGTTGGAGTTTATTTTAAGGAAATAGTAAGGGGCCTAATTGTATTTTTAATAGAAGTTCAAGTTTGTTCAAAGCTTTACAAAATAATAAAAAGGCTCATGTCCCCACATGTTTCCCCTTTTCTCCACCCTAGAAGCAAAAAATAAAGGGGAAAAAAGAGTAAGGACCCATTTGGCCATAAGAACTGCAAGTAGGTTTTTTGAAAAAACTTGGAAAAAACTATTTGGTCATGTAATTTGTCATTTTTGGAAAAATTTCTTAGTAAAAATTCCAAGTTCCCAAAAACTAGAAAATGCAGTTTTTGGGCCAAATTCTATTTATTTGAAACTTTTAAAAATTTAAAATTTACTCCAAACTTTTATATTTTATAAAAATAACTCACTATTTATTAATCCCAACTAATATCTATCTTCCAACAAACCTCCATCAATAAACCGTTCTATCTATAAAGAGCATAGATATATCTAAGCCAATATATAGAGTAGATGTTTCTTTGTGAGTTGAGAAAGTTTCAGTAGCTCCTACACTGATATGTGAAATTATTTTACTACTGCAAACTGAATATGGTTGAAGCCTAAATCTATGGGTTTAATTTTTATCATTGAACATGTTCATTATAAAATGATAATACAAACTGATGGGTATTTTTAATAGTTTTAGAACTTATGGATATGAATTATATTTTTGAAAAAAGTTAAATATATTTCCCAAAAACTATATCCAAACACATGGTAAAACATCATCCAAAACATTTGTAACGATCCTTTCCGTCGTTATGGGTGAGTCAATCGTGTAAAAATTTGGGTTAAGTTTTTTTCTGAATTGAAAGTTAAAAATTTCAGGGGATGAAATCCTAGTGAGGTATAGTTTAGGGAAATCCGGGAATGGATTGAGTAAATGTGATAAAGTTTAGCATGATTTTATATTTTCTAAGAAAATAAGGAACCCATAGGATTTTTTGGAAGAGAATTCGGGTGGGTAGAACTCTCGATATCAAACTTGATGCAAAGGGGTTAGTCCAAAAAGTCAGGGTTTGAGGGTGAGGTGAAACAGGCAAAACTAGAAGCAATCTCGAGTTTCTGCCTTGCCACACCTACTATAGTGGGTGGCCGATTGCTATGGGGATACCACTATAGTGGAGAAATTCCCGCTATAATGGGAGTCAAACCTAGTCAATCTTGCTATAGCGGACGGATTCCGCTATAACGATGCCTCTATAGAGAGATCGGGGCTGCTACAGCGGGGTAAATCGCTATTTATGTAGAAATTTCTCCAAAAATAGTTTATTATTTCTAAACACATTTTGGGGAGGGCTCAGGCGATTTTCACCTATTTTCCACCAGAATGTTTTGTAAAGGTAAGTTATTTATCCCCATTAACTAGTTTTTCAATTCCTTAACCTTAGAATCACTAGTTTATAGGTCTTGGGGAGGGTTTAATTTTACCTATCAGAATTTTCTATTGCAAAGGGGTAAATTGGGTGTAAAACCTTTAGGTTTTAGTTAAATATTGATTATTTACTCTTGCATGACTATAATTCACTAAATTAACCATGAAATTTATTGTTTTAAGGTGAACTTATGGTGTGAAAGCCCTAGAATAGTGATAATGAAACTGCCTTGGGGTTCAGGATTAGGTTGTAATCCTCGATACTGTAGGTCATTTGATTGATTATGTGTTATATTCCTATTTTTAGACCACAATCTAGCCGAGGTTGCAAGAAAAGGGAAAGCACAGGTTCAGTAGAGCATTCCAGGCTTAGATTGAGGTAGGTGGTGGTTTTAATGTAGTTGAAAACTTAATTTATGTTATATGTGCATGATAACCCAATACTGTGAATGACTGTTTGATATCCTAAGTGTTAATCACATGTAATGAATTTATTTAAAAGCTTGTTGGTTTTTACAAGTGTTATTTCTATTATCATTGTGGTTGTGATTGTTGTTATATCTTTCCTTATTATGGAATGTATCGGTATTTGTACATCTCCACGGGATTGGTTGATATAAGGTTGGCAGGTGTTGATTGTCTGGGATTTGGTAAATGGACAAGAGCTCATCCCCTGCAGGTCATGACTAGTGGGCGACCATAAGACCCTTAGCATGTATGTACAGGGTACAGGTGAGTGTGACGGTTCCTTGAGTGAACTGAGGATTATGTATTTTCTTGATGATATGGGTTCCTTGAGTGAACCAGTCTTAAGTGTTTTCATTATGGTATTGGTTCCTTGAGTGAACTGGGTTTATGTGCTAATTGGTAAAGGTGGTTTCTTTATGTAAATCGGGATGCATGATAATTGTCGTTGTTACTGTTCTTCTAGATCCTTGAGAGGTCTGAGTTAATTGCAAGTTGTGACATAACTCTGTGTTGTCTATTGCTTTTATAGTTGGGACATGATTTATATGATTATTGCATCATGGTTGTTGACTTGGAGTCTTATTGGTGGTCATAGTTTGACTTGACTTGTTATCCTTGTTGACTCATATTGACTAAACTTTATGTTGTACTTGTTACAAGATTAAGTGTTATGAACTTGAAGTAGAGTTGCATGATAGGGTTCATGGTTGTGTTATTGTACTATGTTATGGTTATGTGTTCATATTTCTCACTTTGGGTTGGCCTATGACCCTACTAGTACACCGTTGTTTCTTATATGCTAATACTACACGTACTCTTCTTTTTGTTGAGTGAAGAGCATGTTTCGATGACTATTTGAGACCTCAGCTGTGATTCAGACCATATTTGAACTCAAGGGTGAGCTGCATCTTCCCGGCTACCATCAGTTCTTCACTTGTTCTTTGGTCCATTGTTTCGAACTTAGATATTACTTTGATTTTGGTGTTGCATCCCCTTTTTGACAATTATTAGATTGGTTTAGTTGCCTACTTTAGCTAAGTGTTGGATGGTTTACGGGGTTAGTTTGTTCTCCCATCGGATGGTTGGTGTGGGTGCCACTCATAATGGGTTTGTGTCGTGACAAAGTTGGTATCAGAGTCCTAGGTTCATTGATCTAGTTGTACCAAAATGTGTCTGTAGAGTCTTGCAAAAATGGCATGAAGACATCTGTACTTTTCTTTGTGAGGCTATATAGGACTTTAGGAAACTATCTTTTCTTCCTTATTTCTTGTTGTAACTTGATTCCAATTAGTATCTGGCGATCCAAATTGGTATCTAACCCACTTCATTCTTTTATCTGCAGATGGTGAATACCAGAGCATATGGACCAAGAGAAGTAGCCCCAGCACCAGCAGCTCCAGCTATAGAACCGGCTGTTCAGGGATGAGGTCGAGGTAGGGGTAAGGGGTAGAGGAAGAGGGAGAGAAACACCTGCCAGGGGTGTAGCTCAGAAAGCAGCTGACCAGGCTTGTCAGAGGTCAGTATCACCTTCCCCACAACAGGATTATTTTGAGGAGGTTGAGGCAGTGGATGAGGGTAGTGTGGAACTAGAGGTGGTAGTACTGGCTGAAGGTACAACCCTTCCTCCGATGTCTTCTAAGGTTATTCAACATGTTTTGGCTTTTCTATGTGGGTTGGCTGGTACTAGAGCTACTCCCACTGTGTCGATTTTTCAGGTTTCGGGTACTTATCCCACTGCCACTTTATCTCCTAGGATGGATGAGGCTTCGAGGATTGATGTATTGCCCCATCCTATGTAAGGCCCCGTCATGACTAGTATCTAACATGAGTTGCTGACTAAGTTTTTGAAAATAAAACCTACTTCATTTCATGGTGTTGAGAATGAGGATGCATTTGAGTCCAACATTGATTACTATGAAAGGCTACACAAATTGGGGATTGTGCAGCAACATGGTGTTGATTTAGTGACTTTCCAGCAGTAAGGGGATACCAATGCAGTGATGGAGAGCGTATGCAGAGTGTCGGTCATAAATTTTACCTCTATTAACCTAGGCTCAGTTTCATACTCTATTTTTGGAAAAGTATGTACCACATACTCTTTTTGACCACAAGAAGGATGATTTTATGTCCCTTGAGCAGGGCAGTACGTCAGTTGCAACCTATGAGGCTAAGTTTCATGTTTTGTCTCGCTATGCTACCCAGTTGTTGGGCATTGGGAAGGAGAGGATCCAATTATTTGGTAAAGGTTGGAATACTGATCTTTAGGTATTGTTTGTTCATATGACTTCTGCAAGAAAGGGTTTTAATGATGTGGCTGATTATGCGAAAAATATTGAGGGAGCTAAACAGGTTGGTCAGGCTAAGGCATTAGCCAAGAAGTCCCAAAATATGGGTAACTTCAGTGGTTCTTATTCTAGGGGTAACTTCAGTGGTTCTTTATGACATTTCCAGATCAATTACCAAACCTTTACTATCCAAAAGACCTTTCCCAAACCCCAAACTCTTAACATAACACTGAAATTGATCCCAAATTAGAGAATTTGCCTAATGGAGCCATGGATTTGACTATAAAAGACAATACTGAACGTCTAATAGAATTGCAGCTGATGAGAATCAGAAAGGTAAACTGAAATATGCAGATCTAGTAAAACCTAGTACTTTTAATGCAGAATTTCAAGGTAACAAAGTGCAGGTGGGATCGATCCTTATGAAGAGTTTGACATACAATATCGGAGTTCCTAGAGTTACTTGGACTGAAAAGGAGGTTCATCAGATGAATGTAATTAAAAAGCTTCAATTTGCAGTCATTGGAAAATTCTCCTATGGATGGCCAGAATTGGAAGAACTTAGAGAGCAGATACCAAAATAGTGTAACATTAAAAGAGATTGTAAAATTGGTTTATTGAAAACAGGCATATTCTTATGAGATTTAATCTCATAGAGGATTATGTGAACATTTTGGATAAAAGTGCTTACAATATTGTGGCTAAGGATGGGGTGGCATATCAAATGAGGCCCTTAATTTATGAAACAAAGTTTTAGGTGGACAAAGAAACTATGCAAGCTATGACATGGATATCCTTTGCGGATTTTTTACCTAAATTTTTTAAAGGAGTCTATATTTTCAATCGCAGTAGAAGTGGGGACACCAATGCACTTGGTCATAGCCACAATTAATAAGACAAGACTGAGTTGTGTACGATTGAAAGTTAAAGTTAATTTGGCAATGAATATGTCGGAATCTGTGGAGTTAGAGATAGTAGGTTGAAATGATAAGGAATCAAGGGTTGAAAGAATCAACATCCAGTATGATTTCGTATCAAAATATTTCAAGAACTGTGAACTTCAGGGTCACAATAAAGACGAATGTAGGGATCTTCATCTGGAGTTGAAAAGGCCAAGACAAGAAGAGGAATTAGAGGAGGGAGAGGTGAAGAGTCATGATGGCACCTCCTATGTCCCTCCAGTAGGTAAGCCAAGCCTTAGCCCGGAATGACAAGTATAGGGCGCAATGGCGGAAGGATACCAAAAGTAATACAAATCATGCCCATAATACATGCACGATAAATATAGGGCTAAATAAAAGAGGGAGAAGAACAAAATGAATCCCACAACCTGGTAAGGCCAATACAAGAGCCACTAGGAAAAGAATAAGAGTACTAGTAATATCGATATAAAAATAGTCTCAAAATGAAAGACTGTCCAAAAATAGCGGAAGAAGAGGGATCAGCTCCGGCTCTAAAAGCTTACCCTATCTCCGAGACCTATAGATAGCTTGCTAGAATATCAACGGCGGTGGCTAGTACTCGAATTTGCACCAGAAAAGATGCAGAAGTGTAGTATGAGTACCAAAACAATGGGTACTCAGTAGGCATAAATCGGTTGACTGAACTAAATCATAATAAAAGTATAATAAAATACGAAGATGTAAAATAAGTAAAGGAAGAGGGGAAAACCTGAAAACATGCTCTGAGATAGGTAAAAAAATAAAGAAACACGCGATACCAAAATTAAATTAGTTGTTACAACCCAACTAGGCCCCCATAAGCCTAGAGGGTACAAACAAGAGAAGATTAATCCAAACGGACCCCCATAAGCTCGATGGATGCAATAAAGGAATATAACATTACCATACTTATGAATCCTTTCCGAACCATAACTCACCGGACTTGAACTGGTACCATAATACCATGGAATAACCCATAGACACCGGACATGAACCGAATTTCCCTCCTCATAACTCACCACAAGTGTCAGACTCAAACCGATAATTTAGTGCCTTAAATAGTTATAGTATGTCAGACTCGAACCGGTATTTAAAGGCCATAAATCAATAGAATGTGACGGACTCGAACCGGTCTTTAAGTGTCATAAATCAATAGAATGTGTCGGACTCGAATTGTTCTTTAAATACTATAAATCAATAGAATGTGTCGGACTCGAACTGGTCTTTAAATGCCATAAGTCAATAGAATATGCCAGACTCGAACTAGTCTTTAAATACCATAAATCAATAGAATGTGCCGGACTCGAATCGATCTTTAAATAAGCTCAAAATCATTAACCTGGCCTCGTACTAGGTATATACTATGCAGTCTACAGCTCAAGATTAAGGATAATATTGCAAAAGAAGGCCTAAGTCTACAAGGAGAGAAGAGTGATATCCCAACCCCAAAGCATCAATTTACCTAAGGGAAGGATAAATGGGTCGATTCTACCTCCGAAATGGCCTTCAAATCGGCCAAATAACCCAAATTTTAATAACTAAGCAACCAACCATAAATCCAAACCCCAAACTAGTATAATATCATACTAATACCATAATTAATCTATATCTATAAGAAGGGTAAGCCTAGCCTACCTGGATGCCAAAGAAAGCTCGATAAAGTCCGCTAAAGTGGAGTCTTTCCCTTCCAAGAAGCCTCCGCACAATGCCACGCTATCAAAATAATAATTTACTCATCAATACAAGAACAATAATACCCATATTGCATATAAATGCATCGGGTCCAAAATCGAGCCTAAAATCCCATGTGGGGCCCGCTTATAGAATCACAAGTTTGAAATTGTCAAAACGTCCCTCAAGGCTCAAGGATCATTTACCCTCAATAATGGATGAATTCCAAGCACAATAACATTTAAAATCAACCCATCAATGAACTAGGGTGAAAACCATAAAACGGGGAAATTACCGATAAACTAAAGAAAACTTACGATAATATTGATGAGGAAACGTTCCCACGTACTCTCCAACTCACCTTGAACACCCAGGTATCGTCGCTCTCACTCTCTTAGCTCTCTAGATCATTTCATGGTGTTTGGGACTTGTGGAAAATGAAGAAATCGGGTTTGGGCATGTATATATACTGCCAGGGGTCCCTTCATCGGGAACACGGGGACCCCACCCCGAATGCGACCTGGACACGAAAGACGCTTCGCAACAGCAAAGGCCAGGGCCTCGCGAATGCGATGGCCTAAAGGCTTGGCCTTCGCAACGGGGCCAAGGCCTTGCCAATGTGATGGACTAGAGGCTTAGACTTTGAGCATGCGGCCAAGGCCTCGTGAACGTGAAGACCATTCTTGGCAGCACCAGCTGATTCTGCATCAGCTAAACTTGGCAATTGCCAAGTTTTCAATCGGACCCTTGGGATTCATTCAGAAACCCTTGAACGCAAATAAACTATGCTACCCTATCAAATTTGATATTATGGACTCAATGACTCAATTAAAATTTCAATCTGGGGTTGTTTCGATGGAATGTGGCTCCCACACCCAAATGTTCATTTTTATCACATTCTACTCAATAGCCCAAAATGAGTTCGGAAGCGTCGGGACCCAAACCAAAGGTCCCCCCAACCTAAAATTGACGTTCCAAATCTGATGAAACTTTCAGAATTGGCATACGAGGCCGTTTACCTGAAGTTTAGGCCCAGTAGCCAAATTTGAAAAACGTCGACTCCAAAATAGGGAATTGGCTCTAAAAACTAAACGAACTGCCCGGTAACCGAACTGTTAGCACCAGCGAGTCATAAATGACTTGGGCAGCTATGGGAAAGCTCTAAATGTCAAAATAATGTGGAAACATAGAACATGACCTGGAGGGTCATTACTAAAAGGACTTTTATCCGCAAAAGTAAAGGGTAAAGATGTACCTGAAGGCTCAAACAGGTGGGGATACTGGGTCCGCATCTCCCTCTCGATCTCCTAAGTAGCCTTTTGAACTAGATGGTGCCTCCACTATACCTTAACCACTAGAATCTCTCTGGAGTGCAACCATCTAACATCACTGGCTAAAATGAGGTCTGGCTCGTCTACGAACGCCAACCTCTCGTCCAACTGAATCAAGTCCCACCGAAGCACGTGAGACTCATACGGGATGTAACGCCGCATCATAAAGACATGGAAGACTAGATGAATAGCTGAGAAATCTGAGGGCAAGGCAAATTCATAAGCTACCTCCCCAACTGTCCGAAGTATCTCGAATGGGCCAATATACCTAGGGATGAGCTTACCCTTCCTTTCGAACCTCACTATACCCTTCATGGGTGATACTCAGAGGAAAACTCAATCACCAACCCCAAACCTCAAGGCACGAAGTCTACGATCAGCATAACTCTTCTGCCTACTCTGAGTTGCCCTCAACCTATCCTGAATTACCTGCACCCTATCCAAGGACTCACGAAGCAAGTTAGTACCATGAGGGATAATCTCTGAGGTCTCAAACCAACCTATCAGAGATCGACAATGCCTACCATATAATGCCTCAAATGGTTCCATATCAATGCTCGAATGGTAGCTATTATTATAAGCAAACTTTGCCAAAGCTAAATGTTGATCCCATTGATATCCAAAGTCCATCACGCACGCGCAAAGCATATACCCAAGAACCTGAATGGTCTGCTCTGACTGTCCATCGGTCTGAGGATGGAATATGGTGCTAAGATTGATCTGAGTACCTAAATCCTCCTGAGAAGTCCTCCAGAAGATAGAAGTAAGCACTGAGCCTCTATCAGAAATAATGGATACGGGTACCCCATGAAGGTGACCTATCTCTCAAATGTAGATACGGGCTAACCTCTCGGCACTGAAGCAGATCTGAATCGGGATAAAATGAGCCGACATGGCCAGTAGAATGACCCAAATACTGTCAGAACCACGTAGAGAATGAGGTAAACCAGTCATAAAGTCAATAGTAATTCGCTCCCACTTTCACTCAGGAATGGTTAGCCTCTAAAGTAATCCACCTGGTCGCTAATGCTCGGCTTTTACCTGCTGACAACAAGGGCAACGAGCTATAAAGTTTGTGACATCTCTCTTTATGCCACTTCACTAGTAATGCTGCCTCAAATCTCTATACATCTTTATTATCCCAGGGCGAATAGAATATCTGGAGCTATGAGCCTCTCGCTGTATCAACTGAATCAAGTCTCCAGCCCTCAAAACATAGATGCGACCATCAAATCTCAGAATACCCTCTAAATCTAGGGTAGCCCGATTGGACTCACCCCTCGCCACCTGATCACAAATGTCATAAAGTCTACTATCCTCAAACTAGAGACTCTGAATCTGCTCAAATAGGGTAGTCCTAGCCTCAACACTCGCAAGGATACTCCTGGAATCTAAAATATCAAGTCAAACAAATAAGTTGTCTAAGAACTGAACGTCCAAAGCCAACAACCACTCTGAAGCTGAAATAAAAGCCAAACTACCTATGGTCACCACCTTCTGGCTCAAGGCATCTGCTACCACGTTTACCTTTCCCGGATAATAAAGGAAAGTGATATCATAGTCCTTTAGCAACTCAATCCACCTATGCTACTTAGAATTACGCTCTCTCCGAGTCATAAGGTGATGAAGACTACGATGGTAGGTGTAGATCTCACAATGAACACCATACACGTAGTGCCTCCAAATCTTAAGCCCAAAAACCACCATCGCCAGCTCTAAATCATGAGTGGGGTAGTTGCACTCGTGAATCTTAAGCTGCCTCAATGCATAAGCAATAACTCGGCCCTGCTGCATCAGAACACAACCCAAACCAACACCAGAAGTATCACAATAAACTGTAAACCCCTCGCCCTCAACAGGAAGGGTCAATATCAGAGCTGAAGTGAGTAAGCTCTTGGGCCTCAGAAACTTCAACTCACAATCCTTGGACCATTAAAACGGAACTTCCTTCCTAGTCAGTCTGGTCATAGGCGATGTGATAGAAGCAAAACCCTCAACAAATTATCGGTAGTAACCCGCCAAACCAATAAAGCTACGAACCTCAGTCGGAGATGTATGTCTGGACCACTCACGAATAGCCTCAATATTTGTTGGATCCACCGTAATCCATCCTTAGATACCACGTGTCCTAGAAATATAACAGAATCGATCCAAAACTCACACTTTGAAAATTTGGCATAAAGTCTATGATCTCTCAAAGTCTGGAGCACTATCCTCAGATGCTGCTCATGCTCCTTCCTGCTCCTCAAATATACAAGATTGTCATTAATGAAAATAATAACAAAGGAGTCCAAATAGGGCCTGAAAACTTGATTCATCAAATCCATAAACGCTGCTAGGGAATTGGTCAACCCAAAAGACATCACCAGGATCTCATAATGGTCGTACCGAGTCCTGAAGGTTGTCTTAGGGATGTCCTCAGCCTGTATCCTCAACTGATGGTAATCCGATCTCAAGTCAATCTTAGAGAACACTGCCGTACCCTGAAGCTAGTCAAATAAATCATCAATGCGAGGCATAGGATACTTATTCTTCAATGTAACCTTATTTAGTTGCCTTTAGTCAATACACATACGCATATAGCCATTCTTTTTCTTCACGAACAAGACAGGAGCACCCCAAGGTGATACTCTAGACCAAATGAAACCCTTACCCAAAAGATCCTGAAGCTGAGAATTCATTTCCTTAAGCTCTGCAAGAGCCATTTGGTAAGGTGCCATAGAAATAGGTCGGGGCCCCGGCTTGAGATCAATAGCAAACTCAATATCACGCTCAGGAGAAAAGCCAGGCAAGTTGGTAGGGAAAACATCAATGAACTCACAGACAATAGGAACAAAATCAAGTGAGGGACTTTTAGTACTAACATCACAAATATAAGCGAGATAAGACTCGCAACCCCTCGACACCAATCTCCTAGCCCAAACATAAGAAATAATCCCCATCAGTGCAAAACTAAACGAACCCTGCCACACAATTGGGGGTATGCTAGGCATGGCTAAGGTAACGGTCTTCGCAAAGCAATCCAAGACAATATGATAAGGGGATAACCAGTCCATGTGTGGAATCACATCAAAGTCCATCATATCTAATACAATAAGATCGGCCCAAGTATCAAACTCTCAAACGATCACCATCTATGATCTATAAATCTGATCCACTACTAAAGAATCACCCACGGGAGTAGATACATACAATGGTACAAATAAAGGCTCATAAGAAAACTCTAACTGTGGTGCATAATAAGCATAAATATACGAATAAGTAGATCCCGAATCAAATAAAGTAATAGCCGGCCGACGACACACTGAAATCATACCTGTAATAATAGCATCTGAAGACTCTACCTCCTGTCTACCAGGTACAGCATATAAATGACCTCGCTGGCCGCTTGTCGGGGCGTCTGACCTACCACACATCCTACCTTCCTCAGAACCTCCTCGAGAACCATGGGGACCACCCATGCGACCCTGAACACCACCTTTAGCTGGAGGCGGCACTAATTTGATTGGATGACCACTAGGCGCTGCAGGCTGAATCATCCCATGCTGGGGACTGCACTGGCTATAAGAATCACTGAAACTGGACTGATCTCGATAAGAAATCTGAAGTGCTGCCTGAATAGGCCTACTGGACTGACCCTGGTGCCGATATGACTGACGTGGAGAGTACTTACCCTGAGAACCTCTGCCTCTAAACTATGAGCCTCTATGGCTCCCACTGAAACTGCCCTGATGACGTGGTCTCTTATTGCTTCCCCCTTATGCCTCACGATGCATCTCCTCCATAGTCTGGGCATAATCAGAAATCTCAACGAAAGACCTATCAGCAGTAACCAAACTTTGTGTAGCCATGCGAAGAGGAAGTCTCAGTCCCGCCATAGTCTGGGCATAATCAGAAATCTCAACGAAAGACCTACCAGCAGTAACCAAACTTTGTGTAGCCATGCAAAGAGGAAATCTCAGTCCCCTAACATAACACTGAATCCTCTCATACTCGGTAGGTAGGATCGACGTAGAATGTCTGGACAACTCATGAAATCATGCCTCATACTCGAGAATTGTCATAGAACCCTGTTGTAACCCTGTGAACTGATCTCTCAAGCGCTCACAAAGACTATGGGGCATATAATTCTCCAAGAAGACCTCAAAGACTGCACCCCTACATCCGTACCACTTTGATCCGCAAACTGAGCACCATCAGATGGTGCACCACCAACTAATCCCAACAATTAGACCAAGGCATCTCTAACCAATGACGAAGAAATAAACCCCTGTGGAGCCTGGGCTGCCTCCTGGCCTACCAATGGCTGGGGTGGCTGAACCTATGGAGCAACCTCTGCCTCGGGATCAATATCTGGATCTGGCAAAGGCTCTCTATCCATCCCCCTAGCTGGGGCTACAGCTCTACCCCGGCCGCGACCTTTGGGTCATCCATGGCCTCTAGCAGGTGCCCTAGCAGTGGACTTGAGGTCATCATCACCTGTCGTCGTAGCTCGCATCCTAGCTATCTGCAAAAGAGTGAAACAACGAGAACCTTACAAACCAATAAAGACTCGGCTCACGAAATGAATGAAGAAAGTAAAGTCATCCTAAAAATGTCATGTAGTCTCCCGAAGATAAGATACGGAGGTCATCATTCCAATCCGCGGGACTCTACTAGACACTTAATCTTGTACCAACAATACCAGTGAACCTAGGCACTTTGATACCAATTCATCATGAGCTAATTTAAGAGTCATGATGGCACCTACTATGTCCTTCCAGTAGGTAAGCCAAGCCTTAGCCCGAAATGATAAGTATTGGGAACAATGGCGAAAAGATACCAAAAGTAATACAAATCATGCCCATAATACATGCACGAAAAATATAGGGCTAAATAAAAGAGAGAGAGAGAAGAACAAAATGAATCCCACAAACTGGTACGGCCGGTACAAGAGCCATTAGCAAAAGAATAAAAGTACTAATAACATCGATATACAAATAGTCTCAAAATGAAAGACTGTCAAAAAATAGGGGAAGAAGAGGGGATCAGCTCCAATTCTTAAAGCTCACCCTATCTTCGAGACCTGTAAATAGCTGGCTAGAATATCAATGACGGTGGCTAGTACTCAGATCTGCACCAAAAAATATGCAGAAGTGTAGTATGAGTACCAAAACAACGGGTACCAATAGGCATCATCGGCCAACTGAGCTAAATCATAATAAAAGTATAATAAAATATGAGGATGTAAAATAAGTCAAAGAAGATGGGCAAACTGAGAACATGCTCTGAGATAGGTAAATAAATAAAGAAACACGCGATGCCGAAATTAAAGTAGTTATTACAACCCAACTAGGCCCCCATAAGCCAAGATGGTACAAACAAGAGAAGACAAATCCAAACGGACCTCTATAAGCCCGATGGATGCAATCAAGGAATATACCATTACCATACTTATGAATCCCTTCCAAACTCCAACTCACCGGTACCATAATGCCATGGAATAAACCATAGACACCAAACTTGAACCGAATTTCCCTTCTCATAACTCACCACAAGTGCCAAACTCGAACAAGTTTTTAAAGGCCATAAATAAATAGAATGTGCCAGACTCAAAAATCTTTAAGTCCCATAAATCAATAGAATATGTCAAACTCAAACCAACCTTTAAATACCATAAATCAATAGAATGTGCAGGACTCGAACCGGTCTTTAAATGTCATAATTCAATAGAATGTGTCTGACTCAAACCGGTCTTTAAATACCATAAATCAATAGAATATGCTGAACTCGAACCGGTCTTTAAACACGCTCAAGATCATTAACCTAGCCCCGTACTAGGTATATACTATGTAGTCTAAGGCTCAAAATTAAGGATAATGTTGCAAAGAAGGTCTCCTAGCCTACCTGGACGCCGAAAAAAGCTCGATAAAGTCCACTAAAGTAGAGTCTTTCCCTTCTGAAAAGACTTCGCAAGATGCCACGCTATCAAAATAACGATATACTCATCAATACAAGAACAACAATACCCATATTACATATAAATGCATCGGATCTAAAATCGAGCCAAAAATCCCATGTGGGGCCCGCTTATAAAATCACAAGTTTGAAACGGTCAAAACGTCTCTCAAGGCTCAAGGATCATTTACCATTAATAATGGATAAATTTTGAGCACAATAACATTCAAAATCAACCCATCAATGTACTAGGGTTAAAACTTTAAAACGGGGAAATTACCAAAAACTAAAGAAAACTTACGATAATATTGATGAGGAAACGTTCCCACGCACTGTCAAACTCACCCAGAACACCCACGTATCGACCCTCTCACTCTCTTAGCTCTCTAGAGCATTTAATTGTGTTTGGGACTTGTGGAAAATGAAGAAATTGGATTTTGGCATGTATATATAGTTATATAGTGCCAGGGGTCCCTTCATCGAAAACGCAGGGACCCCACCGCGAATGCCACCTGTATTTGAATGACCCTTCGCGAACGCGAAAGCCAGGTCCTTGCGAACGCGAAGGCCAGGGCCTCGCAAACGCGGCCAAGGTCTTGCCAACGCGATGGCCTAGAGGTTTGTCCTTCATCAATGAGGTCAAGGCCTCGTTAACGTGAAGGCCATTTTTGGTATGCACCAGTTGATGTTGCATTAGCTAAACTTGTCAATTTCCAAGTTTCCAATCGGACCCTCGAAATTCATTCGGAACCCCGTGAACGCCAATGAACTATGCTACCCTATCAAATTCGACATTTCGAACTCAATGGCGCAATCGAAATTTCCATCAGGGGTTGTTTCGATGGAATGTGGTTCCCACACCCAAATGGCCATTTTCATCACTTTCCACTCAATAGCACAAAATGAGTCCGGAAGCCTCGAGACCCAAACCAAATGTCCCCCTAACCTAAAATCGACGTTTCGAATCTCTATCAGAATTGGCATACAAGGCTTTTTACCTGGAGTTTAGGCCCGTTAGCAAAATTTGAAAACGTCGACTTCAAAAAAGGGAATTGGCTCTAAAAACCAAACAAACTGTCCAGTATCCGAATTGTCAGCACCAGCGAGTCATAAAAGACTTGGGGCAGCTATGGGAAAACTCTAAATGTTGAAATAATATGAAAATGCAGAAAATGACCTGGAGGCTCATTACAATACCGAGACAAATATATTTTTGTCACTAAATGTAGTTAACTAATGACAAAACAATTTATTCAGTGACGGAAATATTTGTCTTGAAAAGTATAATTTAATCGTTGCTAAAAGTTACCTTTGATGATAAATTGTTTTGTCACTCATTACAAACATTTGATGACGTTTAATTATTTCATATTGATATTTTTTTTAAAAAATAGCATAAATTGAAAATAAAATAATAAAACACTCTAGATAAAAATGAAATTCACCCATGATCATACAATTAAGAACAACTAAAATTATACTAAGATAATATCTCATTAAAAGCTCTTTAAATTAAAATAAAATATGTCAAATAATTTTAAGAAAAATCTAACTGAAATATACCAAATATTACTCCTAAAATAAAAGATAAGTGAAGGTTTCTTCTAAAGTACCAATAATATGGTGAGCTTACAATTAGTCTTGATTCAATTCTCACCTTTTATACCTGTGAAAAAGGGAGGAGAAAATTAAGATTAAATTTTAAATATTCTTACTGGAGGCAAAAAGTAGAATCTATAACACGATTTATGTCTTTCCTATGTTGCAGTGCCCAATTTTATGAGCACCGAAAAGACAGCATACATAATATGAAGGTCAACTTGGGTGGACAACACTCATTAACTTATTCTAACTAATAACTCGCATAAGTATATGATGTACTTCCTCTAAGTGCTAGGAAATTTAATCCTAAAAATTATTACCCCCAGGACGATACGAAGTGTTCTAAGCAAATCCATTCTAAATAAATTTCAGCTATAGCCAGTAGGACCTAAAATGGTTTTACTATGTGATAATATCTAAGTGAATAAAGTGAGACATCAAATCTATTATGATGCCGAATTAATTTTTAACTAATTAAAGTAATTACACTAATATGTCAAACTTAAACTCCAAGTACCTTAGAACTGACGCAGCAAATCTAACAAGATGGTTAGTCACTTGCATAGTTCATTAACTAATTTTTTTTTAACTAAATGCTTGTCTGATTTGTTAAGCCGAGAATATTTAAAACAACTAATCCAGTGGCAAGCAAAACGTCAAGGCAAGTAAATTGAATAAGCAGCCCCTACCCAAGCATACAAAATACTACTTCGCTGAAGAATTAGTGTCTGTCTACATTACTGAAAGAGACGCATGAAGTAGGACGATCAGAGTTGGGGAATCATTCATCTCCTCCGGGCACCAGGTCTTCACCACGTTGGACTTCTAGGGAGAGAATTTCCCATTTACATGCACGTATAAGAAAAAAAAGTAAAGAATAAGTAAACAAAAGGGAGAGAGTTAGGTATAAAAGACATACAAAATATTCAATGCACGTATAACGTTGGCATATTATAATTTATTTATTTTTTGTTTTATTATAATTTCTATTTACTGTGAACAATTAAATTTGTGTCGACAAAATAATCAAGTCTGAAATATATTGCAACAATTATAGTTTAATATTTCACTATAGTGAAGGTTACTTGTTATGATTTTTATGATCCTTTGATTCATCTGTTTTTAAAGAATTTTTGCTATAAATCATATTTTTTATTATTGGTGTAATGATATTTATACTTTATGCTTTCGTGTTTCCTTGTTGTAGTAATTTTTTCTAAAATGTATAAATAAACAAAGCAACTCTCATTGAAAATGATAATGCCATAAATATTTTTTAAATTATCATGCTTGAAATTGACATGATAGTGATTTCAAAGCACTATGTTCTTGTTGCAACTTTATCCATTTTTTGTCACTACATACAATTTTTTATCCTTCTCCTTCTTTGAAATACATAAACAATAATTAGTACAAATATTAGTTGAGGGTGGGTAGGACTAGTAGATGTGAAGATGGACGATGATTTCATTTTAACGATTATCTTGGGTAAGATCATTTTTTGTATTGTTATCTTTCTCAAATAACAATTATAATATTTTCTTCTATATTATTGGTGATTTACTTCAATTTATTTGCACAATTAATGAAAAATTAACTTTTGCTTATTTTTCTTAGAATAGAATTATAAAATTGGAGATACATGAGATATGCACCCCCGTAGATTCATGAGACTTATGTCCCATGTTTCAAGACTTACGACTCTCCCCTTGATGCATAAAATACTTCACCTCGCACCCCCACTTTTTAAAACATTGTCAATTATAAGTCATAAAGGTGTTTCATTCATTATACGTGCGGAAAAAAAGGTAAAAAATAATTGAAGGACTGGAAGAGTCATCCATGATACCATCACAATATATCTATGTATTGTGATGGTATCATGTAAGATTGAGAGTGTTTTGTTGAAATACTGAAGCAATCCTTCATGATACCATGTTAGTATATGATATATTGAGATGATATCATAGAAGATTGAGAAATGTTTTATTGAAGGACTGAAATAGTCCTCCAAGATACCATGCCAGTATATAGATATATTGAAATGGTATCATGAAGGACTGAGAAGTGTCTTATTAGAGGAATGAAGTAGTCCTCCAAGATACCAAGAAAATATATAGATATACTGTGATAGTATACTAGAGGACTGAGGAGTATCTTATTGAGGAATCTTATCCTGCCTCTATATGTGTGTGTGTGTGTGTGTGTGTGTGTGTGTGTATGTATATATATATATATATATATATATCATGGTGGTATAATGAGGATGTCTCATTAAAGGATTGAAATAGTGTTCCATATAATACCTTGTTAGTATATGTAGATATACTATGATGGTATCATGGAGGACTGAGGAGTGTCTCATGAACGATGATATCATGCCATCATATAGATATACTATTGTGGTATACTAATGAGTGTCTCATTGAAGAACTTAAATAGTCCTCCATGATACCATGCTAGTATATAGATACACTGTAATGGTATCATGGAGGACTGAAGAGTGTCTCATGAACGTTGATACCATGCCAACATATAGATATACTATTGTGGTATATTAATGAATATCTCATTGAAGAACTGAAATAGTCCTCCATAATACCATGCTAGTATGTATATGTATGTATGTATGTATATATATATATATATAGATAGATAGATAGATAGATAGATAGATAGATAGATATAGATATAGATATGTATGTATGTATGTATATATATGTATATAGATATAGATATAGATATACTGTAATGGTATCATGGAGGAATAAGGCATATGTCATGAATGATGATATCATGCCAGCATGTAGATATACTATGGTGGTATACTAATGAGTGTCTCATTGAAAAACGGTTTCAGTCCTCCATGATACCATGCTAGTATATAGATATAGTGTGAAAGTATCATGGAGGACTAAGGAGTATCTCATGAACGATGATACCATGCCAACATACAAATATATTGTATTGCTATACTAATGAGTGTCTCACTGAAGAACAAAAGCAGTCCTCCATAATAACATGCTAGCATATATGATGATAGTATCCTAAAGGACTGATGAGTATTTCATTGAGATGAATAATATCATTTTTGTATATCGATAAATAATTTTGGTATATTAAGGTTGTCTTATTAGAGGACTAAACAAGTCTTTCATGATACCATGTCAGTATATTGATATACGGTGATGGTATCATTGAGATCTGAGGAGTGTCTCATGAACAATGATACCATACCAGCAATAGATATACTGTGATGGTATACTAATGTGTTGAAGAACTGAAGCAGTCCTCCATGATACGATGCTAGTATATAGATATACTTTTATGGTATCATGAAGGACAGACAAGTGTCTCATTAACGATGAAACCATGTCAGCATATAGTATATATACTATGGTAGTATACTAATGAGTGTCTCATTGATGGACTTAAGTAGCCCTGTATGATACCATGTCATTATTTAGATATACTGTGATGATATCATGGAGGACTGAGGAGTGTCTCATGAATGATGATACCATGCTAGGCTATAGATATACTGTTGTGATATACTAATGAGTTGAAAAACTGACGCAGTCCTCCATGATATGATGCTAGTATATAAATATACTTTGATGGTATCATGAATGACTGGTGAGTTTCTCATGAACGGTGATATCTTGTCAGCATATAGAAATAAATGAGAAAAAAAAGAGTAGAGAAAATTAATAAAAAAATAAAAAAATATTTACTATATCAATTATCTTTTTTTATTGTATACATAAAAAAAAATAAAAAAATAGAAAAAAATTATGAATAAAATTAGATTATAGATGAAAAAATAAAAATTAGAAAAGAACAAGAAATAAAGAAATTGAAAACAAAAACAAAATATAAAAATAAAAAACACAAAAATAAAGTAGCCAAATTTATTATGGTGAAAGAAGAAAATTAAACTAACATGATTTGGGAACAAAATAAATGAATAAAGAAGCAAAAAAAAAAATGAGACAAAAAAGAGAAAAGAAAGAAAAGAAGTAGCGCAACAAAAAGGAAAAGAATGAATAAAAAAAAAGATAATTAACTACAAAAGCTACAATGAGACACTATGTGTAATTAAGTTGGGGGCATCAAAGTAAAACGGTATAAGTGCGTAATTAGATTGCTCCTTGTGGCCAATTATGATATTTTCCCTTTATTAAATAGGCTAGCCTAGTGGAGTTTATTTATTAAATCAATATATATTAGACTTTTATAATTAATTTAATTATATTAACCCACACAAAATTATTTGGACTACATAGCTTGCGCTTGTAATATAGTCCAAAATATTTCGTGAATTTTAATTTTTAAAAATTATATTATACTTACTTTTACGTTGGTACTATCCTTCTATCACTCAACAACACGATAGTACTTTTCATTTCAATCATCCTATTATAATTCAAAGAGTGACATCATCTATTCGTCCATTTTATTAAAGTAGCGAGCCTAAATATCTAATTTTTTCTGATTGTGTGATGTAGTTGCAATATAATCTAATATTTAAAAAAAAAAATATTCTTGTTTGGTGGATGTTTATTGAAAGATAAATCTCTAATTTTTATTTTGTTCAAATGATATTGTGTTTCACATTAATTATCTTATAGTTTATAACTATGAATTATTTTCTTAGCCAATACTATTCAACTACGAAATTTAAGTCGTAGCCATTTGAGCATATATTTTTTTGTGACAAAATTTCATTGTTGCCAAATTGTAGGTAAATAGAGACAATAATATATTTGTCACCAATTGTTCAAACCATTAGTGACAAAAACTAAGGTCACAATTAAATATAAATTTTTGCAGCAAAAATTTACAAGGATTAACCACAAATTCCTGTTTGTGGCTAATGTATCACTATATTTTGTGACAAAAAAATTTCGTATCAAAAATTTAATTAATTTGAGGACAAAAAATGATTTGTCACTAATGTATCAACAATTTTTTTAAGACAAAAGTTTTTCATATTCAAAATTTAACTAATTTTAGGATAAAAAATTATTTGTCACTAATTGAGAACATCATTCACTAATTGAGAACATCATTAATGATAAAATAATGCATCACCGATAATTTTGAATTCATGGCTAATAGTACTCAATAAATGGTGTCAGCTCATTTTTTTAATGGAAAACTTTAGAGGACAAAATTTTGCTGCGAATTTTTTGTTTCGTCACTAAAAGTACATGCCTTATGTAATTAAGCACGAAATATAAATTTTGTCACAAAAAGTGAAAAATTAGTGAAGAATTTCATATCGTAGCTAGCAATTTTGTAGCTATATATTATATTTGTTGTAGTGAGGAGAGGTCAAATGAAGAGATGGAATCCATAGAGCAGATGATTCATATTAGAAAGGAATCCAACTATGTCTATGAGTGATAAAGCTTACTCATCACCAGGAAAATGAGTAGTCACAGCGAATACTTTTGAAGCACTCTTACAGGAAAAAGATGATGTGGAACAAATGTATAAAAATTAGGCAACTCAGGTGAATGAGGCGAGTAGATTATCAACAAGGAACATGGCATGGGGAGCATACAAAGTTCAATAGTACACAACAATGCAAGGAAAGCTCAAATATTACCAATTACATAACTGAAATAACAAAAACTCCACAACATGAGGAAGATGCAAAGGTGCCTACAAATGAGGGCCTTGCCATTGTCACCAGATAGGAGGAACTGCCAATAGTACAAAAGAACAATCAGTCTAATTTATGTAGTAATGAAAATAATAATGACCAGGAAAAGGAACAAGGAGTACCAGAAAAACATGGTTGTGGGTAAGAGAAGTGAAGAACAAAGGGAACATGAGATGTTCCTTGAATTGTCAAAAGCCAAATACCATGAGCCATTGCAAATTGACTGTTCAGGTACTTTGGGTGAAGCACTAACAGGTAAAAGTTTACAAAAAATGGGTACTTATCCTCCAGTAACAACAACAATAACATCCAAGAGCTTCACCATGTAGATACTGAGGACAAACAGTTAGTAGAAAAACCTCAAGCACTAGATACATGCACAAAGTCCATGCAAGTGAGAACACTTCATGATCTAGTTTCACATCAGTTGCAAGATGTAGCAGAGCACAACAAAAAAGCAAATAATGAAATTGAGAATAAAGAGGAAGAAGAAAACCAACAGTTGGAGATAAAAGTGTTAAATGAAGAAAGACTATCTCCTCAATCATCAACAAAGAGAAACAAATCAATGAGTCATGTAGATAATAAACGTACTAGGGTTAATTCTAGGAGAATAGGGAATGCTACTGTCAGATGAAGCTGAAAGCATTATTTTGGAATGTGAGGTTTGTGAGGACCCAAAATTCATTCCATAGAATAAAAATGTTGCACAAATATCATAACTTTGTTATTATAGCTTTGATGGATCCATTTCAGGAAGCAAGACAAATTCATAAATACAAGAGAAGGTTAGGGATGCAATATGCTAATTATAATCAGAATGGAAAAATATGGGTGTTTATATAAGAGCACATTCAGGTGAGAGTACCATCATATACTGAGCAACAATTATCTTTACAATTGACTTTCCAGGAAAGTGGACAATCAATTGTCACATCTATTGTATATGCTAAATGTGATGCTCTTGAGAGACTTAGTCTTTGGGATGATATTTACTTAATCTCTCACAATATGAATTCACCATGGATTGTTGGTGGGAGATTTTAATGTGATAATGTTAGAAGAGAAAGATAGGAGGGCTTCCTGTTTATCCTATGGAATATGAAGACTTTGCATTTTGTATTAACTCTTGTGAGTTATTTGACATCAACTTCAAAGGTAGTCCATTAACTTGGAGGAATAGAAGGGCTGACAGTGAGTGTATTTTTATAAGGCTGGATAGATTGGTGATTAACCAGGCCTTCTTTGGTATGGCATATGAAGGTGGAGCACTTGGCTAGAGCTGGGTCTGACCATGTCCTTTTACTACTTTCCTATGGTGGACAACCTATTCACTTTAGAAGACCATTTAAATTTCTCAAATTTTGGGTAGAACAAGTTGAATTTAAAGTGGTGGTTAGAAATAGTTGGGTTTCTTAAGATGATTCTGATATTTTCATCAACATTAAGCATAAGATGAAAAACACTAAATCAGCTCTTGTTTCTTGGAGTAGAGAGAGGTTTGGGGGAAATCGTCATGCTAAAGGAAGATTTATTTGAAGAGCATGCTAATGCAAGTAATAGAGCTATATTACATAAGCCCAAGCTGAGTTGAAGAAATATCTAGTGGTTTTCTAAAGGAGATAGGAATACTAGATTTTTTCATAGTATAGCAAATAGCAAAAGGAAGAGATTATCTATTAGCAGAATTATCAAGGAAGATGGGAAATGGGCAGAGGTAAATGATAATGTGGCTGCAGAAGCAATTCACTTGCTTGAATACTTCTGAGGAAATATCTTTACTTAATCATGTTCAAAGTTTGGTCACAGGAGAGATGAACATGGTCATTAATGACATTCTAACATAAGAAGAGGTAAAGAAGGTGATTTTTGAATTGAATAGGGAAAGTGCAAGTGGTCCTGATGGGCTTACTAGACAGTTCCATCAAAGTTGTTGGGATATTATTGATAATGACATTGTTAAAGTGGTGGTAGTTTTGTTTTTTTTTATACAGGAAGTACCCTTCCCAAATCAATTACCCATACTAATTTGGTCTTACTCCTTAAAAAAGACATTGTTCAGTATTTTACAGACATAAGACTAATTAGTTTGAGCAATTTTCTGAATAAGGTGATTTCAAGAGTGCTTCATGACATGAAGACTTCCTTCCTATGCTTATTTCAAAAAATCAATCTGTTTTTATGAAAGCAAAGAGTATCACTAAGAATGTATCGTTAGTCCAATAGATCATCACTGACATTAGAAAGAGGGAAAAACTTTCCAATGTGGTGATAAATTTTGATATGGCTAAAACTTATGATAGAGTGGATTAGAGCTTCTTGATTAAGGTGCTGGAAAAGATGGATTTTGATAACAAAGTGGTTGATATGATATGGAGGATAGTGTCTAATAAATAGTATTCTACTCTAATAAATGGTCAGTCTTATGGATTCTTCCATTCTACTGGAGGGGTAAAACAGGAGACCCTTTATCCCCTGGCATTTTTATTTTGTCTGTAGAAGTATTGGTTAGAGCTCTAAATTTCTTGTTTGATAATAAGGATTTCAAGAGCTTTGGGATTCCAAAATGGAGTGATAATACTAATCATCTGGCATATGCAGATGACACTATATTATTTGTGTCAGTAGATAAAAGGTCTTTGCAACTTGTCATGAAGACTTTGGAGGATTATGAACAACCATTAGGGCAGAAAATTAATAAAGATAAAAGCGTTTTTTATGTCTTTAATAAGACTGCTAATGTTGTGGTTCAAGAAGTAGAAGGTAGCGTTGGGTTTCCTAGGGTCATATTTATAATGATGTATCTAGGGTGTCCCATTGGCCATGCAAGTAAGAGAAAAATTCATTTTGCTAAGTTAATCAAGAAGGTGCACAATAAACTTCAGACATGAAAAGGGAATATTCTGCCATTGGGAGGTAAATCAATATTGATCAATAATATTCTGAACAACATTCCTATTTAATAATTGTCTGTTATAAACCCTCCAAAATATGTCATTCATGACTTACATAGAATTTGCAGGATTTCTATGGAATTTTAAGGAGGTTGGCAGAAACAAGCATGGGTTGCTTGGTCAGATATTTGCATTCCTAAAGAAAAAGGGGGACTAGATTTTAGATCTTTGTTTGATATTTCTAACTCCTTTTTTGTCAAATTGTGGTGGATATTTAGAACACAGAAGTCCATGTGGACTATCTTTATGTGGAACAAATATTGCAAGAGATATAGTGCTCAAGTAGTGGAATAAGGGGATCTCAAATATGAAAGTATATGATTGAAGCTAGAAATTATATTGATCAAGAGATACGGCGGGAGACTAAGAGTTGTCATGCTAACATTTGGTATGACAATTGGACACAACTTGGTGCTTTGTATTACTACTTGCCATTATCTAGCATAGAATACACCCAGTGGAGGATGTGAGTCGACTATTTTCTCGAGGGAGATGGAATACAGAATTGCTAGAGCTACTATTTCCATAGGAGGTTTGTGATCATGTTCAAATGAATTTTTTGGTGGAAGAAGGTTCTGGGGAGTGGGACAACCCTTGGTGGATGCTACAAACCTTGGTGGATGCTAAACTCTTCTGGTAAATTCACTGTTAAATCAGCTTGAGAGATTAGTGATGTATCCCAAATTACACCTTGCTATAAAGTATAAAGCAGTCATTGTATCAAATATAGAACCCAACAAAGGTTGGGGTCGATCCCACAGGGAATAGGCTAGAAGCTTGGTCGATGTGATTATCTAAGCTTTTAATAAAGTATTTTCGTAAATTGGGGGGAGGGGGGGGTTGTGAATTGGTTCTTGAACAAGTAACAATTATGAATTCCTTCAAGTTTATGATTAATAGATGAGAGACACTAGGACTGTGATCCCCAAAACATCACAACTCCGTAGGTTCTTCGTACTAGTGATCTCTCCTAGTGCTTGGCATGCAAAATCGATAAGTTAAGTTTATCTAAATGACCTTAAGCCCCTATTAGATTACTAACCTTAATTACGCTTCCACGTCTCATGAGATTTGCAATCTAACCCTTATCTTGGACCATAGATTAGCCTTCATGCATCCGTACAGTTCAATCTATTAAGTGAAGGCTGATAGCTCTAAGTCTCCATTATTTGTTCCCTTTTCCCACATATTATCCTTTCTTCTAAAGCAAGTAAAGATAAGGGGAGTTCTAATGTTGTCCACCGTTAAAAAATAATCAAAGCAAAGAGCACAACAATACTCACACAAACACCCTTCGAGAATCACCTTGTACTTTAAACCCTATTTTGTTAATCCGTCATGGTTCCTACAACCCTATTTGTGGTGTTTAGCTACTCATTGTTGTAAGAACACAAGAATAATTCTGATAAGAAAACATAATAATGCACTTATAAGAAGATGAAAACCACAAATTTCAACTATAAATTTAAACTCTCAAAAATCTGTGTTTACAACTCTCAAGAACAAGTATATGACTTAAAAGTAGTAATAGAACGTAAACTAAAACAAAAATCCTAATAGGAACATTTATAGATACAAAATAAATCCTATCATAAACATAATTGAAAAACTAATCCAGCAGTGGCAATGTCTCTGGCAATGGGTCGTATAGCTTGGGTACACCTCGTCACGTGCGATGTAGCTCCCGTTGCCTAATTTCTTGCAAACAGACGACTCATCTGGTGAAGACTCATAGCAACTCCCATCAGATCATAGGGTGATTCCTTGCTACTGGGCATATTTTCACAATCTTCAAGACTTTGGTCACATCTTCTCAGGACGAGTCTTGACAACGACTCATAGCCACTGGTGAAGGCTCGTATGTAGTAGTTGTTGCCACTGACATTAATTTGTACCTCTATGGGACTTTTGAAAAATTAAGTTAGGACTGGTTACCTTACTACCCGTCGTCTCTCCCAATGGCTCGTAGCATGATTCATAGGCCAACACCTAATATTTAATCTTTTAAGGCTTTCGTATTATTAACATACTGGGTCAAGCTAAAACTCGTAGCATGACCCAACAAGTCATGGCCAAGCATCTGTTTCTAGCACTTGGTCAAATTTAGCTCTTTTTTCATCCAATTACCACCAAGACCTGTTTCCCTGCAAAACTAGCACAAATATATCATATCCACATAAACCAGCCTTAAGACTAGAATATCTTCCATATTTTGAGTGTCGAAAATGCCATGAGACCACGACACATCAACACTCTCAACTTAGAATGTTTGAATGTCCTTAGGAAATAAACACAGACACTACGATGCTTAACTAAGAGAAACCTAAGGGACCTACACCAGTCAATGCAATTCTTTTTAGCATAAAATGTTCAACCCCCTATTCCAGAAGCAAAAACCAATGTGTGTGTATATCCAGACCATTACCATGACACAAAGGGATCAAGATATGGCATCATATTATGAACAAACAACTAAGAATATATGCAAATAACACTAACCGAACAAATAGCAACCAATAATGCAACCCATGTACCCTCACAACAAAGAAGTACCCTATGCTCACAGTCTAAAGATAAAAATAATCACGGACTGAATCAAGACACTCACTCTCACGAATAAGTTCTAACAGTGTGCGTGAAATATCATAGGCTTGCCCTTATATTCTATGACTTAGTTTTTCAGACGTTGGACTAGGATCACTATAGAACTTTTATTCGCTTGTAATGTAGGCTTAGGGACGGGTATAGTAAATATTGATATAGTGACTCAACCCTCCTTGGCACTATATTATTTTTGGCTCCACTTTTAAACCTCACTTATTTTCTTCTCCCTTATTCTCCTTTGCTTTTCTTCAGATTTTAGGTGTGGTTTTCTTTTTACACTTTCCTTTTTTTTTTCTTTTGTAAACTCTTATTGATCATTTTTTTTCTTTTTCTTACCACACCCGAATCCTTTTACTTTTCTTTTACTAACTTCTTTTTTATACCCACTTTACATTACGCACCCCATATGATAGCCACTCTCAACTTAGGCGATTTACCTTAGTTGAGGTATACGATGTTCAAGGAGGGACCAGGGCTAAAACAGGCTCATTGTAAGTAGAAATAGGAAGGTGATTAAGCTAATGAAAGAAATAGATTGATTTAGGCTCAAACTTAAGGGATGTTAAGTCCATTTGGTAGGAAATTTAGGCTAAAAGTGGACTAATCAAGAACGACCTATAATTATTTCCTCACCAACTATCCTAAATCCTAGGCAAGACTAACTGAGAAAGTTCTAGATCTCACACACAAAGCTAAACTACGTAAGTACCTCACACGTAAATAGCATAGGGTTACATTATCAACTACTACATATTCAGTTCAAGCATTGCTAAGTTATGGTTATTATGACTATAATATTAATGCCATAACAAGATCCACAATGGTATAGTCATGGGGTGAATATTCCACAAGGTTGAAATTTTCAATCTTCACTCCCAGTGGCTACGGCTCATCCTACGAGTCATTTCCAAAGGCTATGGCTCATTAAGATGCCCATTGGGCCTCTGCACTAGAAAGTTTTCTAGTTTCAATTTTAGTCCTCGATTACCTGCACAGTTCAACACACATTAATCCTATACTACACACTAAAAATAAATGAAAACAAAAATAAAATCCTTAGGTTGCCTCCTAAGCACCGCTTTATTTAACGTCGCAACACGATGTGACTAATTTGGATACTTAGACTTTACCAAACTAGCCCATAAGTTACCTCCCATGCAACGCCTAATTTAACATCGTATCAAAACTCGAGTGTCTTGATTAATCAAGACACACCTCGCATATTGCCTTGACCTCTTCAACATCACCTAAGTATTATTTCACCCTTTGGCCAATCACTTTGAACCTCTTGCCCTAGTTATTTTCAAGCTCAATGGCACCATAAAGAAACACCGTCACCACTAGATAAGGTCTCCTCCATTTTGAATTCAACTAGCCTGAAAACAAGCGAAGCTTGAAATCGAACAATAGAACCATATCGCCCGCAGTGAACTCTTTTTTCTTGATCTTCCGGTCATGGTATGACTTCATCTTCTCTTTGCATAAGGCTGAACTTTTGTATGCTTTAAGACAAAACTCATCCATCTCATTCAACTACTCAAGTCTCAGCTTCGTCGCGTCACTCAATACCAGATTTAACCTCTTGAGTGCCCATATATCCTTATGCTCAAGTTCAACGGTCAAGTGGCATGCTTTTCCATACACAAGTTGATATAGAGTAGCACCAATAGGATACTTGAACTCTATCCGGTAAGCCCATTATGCATCATCCAACTTTCTAGCCCAATCCGTTCTATTAGCATTCATAGTCTTTGCCAAAATGGACTTGATCTCCCAGTTGGAGACCTCAATTTGGCCGCTTGATTGAGGATGGTAAAGTGTTGCCACCTTATGGTTTACACCATATTTTTAAAGCAAAGCCTTGAACAGATAATTACAAAAGTGAGAACCTTCATCACTGATGATGTCTCTTGGTGTACCAAATTTAGAAAATATGTTCCTCCTCAGGAATGTTGTTATACTATTCCCTTCATTATTTGGAAGCACAACCGCCTTCACCCACTTCGACACATAATCAACAGCCACCAAGATGTACTTCATACTATATGGTCTCAAAAATGGACCCATGAAATCAATACCCCATAAGTCAAACAGCTCGATCTCTAGAATCGAGGTCAATGGTAGCTTATGCTTTCGTGAGATGTTCCCTAATCTTTGGCATTGGTCACAAGATCTTACATAGTTATGAGTATCTTGATGAATGGTGGGCCAATAGTACTCGCATTGTAAAATCTTATGAGCCATCCACGCACCACTATGATGACCACCAGCTAGGGATGAATGGCATGCCTCTAAAATACTCATCATCTCAATATACGGGACACATCTACGAATCATCCCATCTATACAAATTCGGAAAAAGTATAGCTTATTTAAAAAAAAAATTCCGCACACCATGCATAAACTTCTTCCACTGCTGAAAAGATAACTCCTCAGGCACGACAACACTTACCAAATAATTGGAAAATACGAGAACCATGGAATCAAGTCTTATGATACAACCAATACTTGTCCGTCTGGAAATGTATCATCAATCTCAAACTCATTCTTCAATTTCAGCATTGCCTTTTCTTTAAGTCGTGATAAGTGGTCAGCCACTTGATTTTTGGTCCCCTTTCGATCCTTAACCTCAAAATTAAATTTTCATAACAAAAGTACCCAACGAATCAATCTCAGCTTTGCATCCATTTTCACCATGAGGTACCTAAGAGTTGTGTGGTCAATATGCACAATCACTTTTTCGCCAAACAAATAAGATCAAAATTTCTCAAACGTAAAAACCACAACAAGAAGCTCTTGTTCCATCACCGTATAATTTTCTTAAGCTGGATTAAGTGCTTTGCTAGTCTAATAGATAGGATGAAGGATCTTCTCATGCCTTTGGACTAGGACTTCTATTGGCACCACTCCACTAGAATCTCACATAACCTCAATAGACATAGACCAATCAGGTGAAATAATAATAGGACCCGAAGTCAATTTCTCCTTCAAACACTCAAACGCCTTTAGACACGCATCAACAAAGACAAACTTCGCCTCCTTCTCCAACAACTTACACAAAGAATATGCACTTTTAGAGAAATGCTTTATGAACCTTCGATAAAATCCAGCATGCCCTAAAAAGCTTCGAATACCTTTCACAGAAACTGGTGGAGGCAATTTTTCAATCACCTCACTCTTTGCCTTGTCAACCTCACTCCCCTTCTTTGAAATATTATGACAGAGCACTATCCCTTCTCTGACCATAAAGTAATATTTTTCCTAATTAAGTACCAAATTGCAATCTTTGGACCTTCTCAAACACTAGCTAGATGGGCTAGACAATCTTCAAAAGAGTCACCAACAATCGAAAAATCATCCATGAATACCTCGATAGTGTCTTCTACCATGTTAGAGAAGTTAAATATCATACAGCTGAAAGGTCGCAGGTGCATTACATAATCCAAAAAGCGTTCTCTTGAACACAAACATCCCATATGGACAAGTGAAAGTGGTCTTCTCTTGGTCTTCGAGAGCAATCAAAATCTGATTGTATCCCGAATAACCATCAAAAAAATAATACCATCCTCTACCAGCAAGACGGTCTAACATCTAATCCATAAAAGGAAAATGATCTTTTTCAGTCAATGAATTCAGCTTCCTATAATCCATCCACACTCACCAACCAATAACCGGTCTCATAAAAATAAGTTCATTCTTTGCATTTGGAACCACAATGATTCCACCCTTCTTCGTCACACATTGAACTAGGATCACCTATTTACTATCGATAATAGGGTAAACCATACCTGCATCTAACCACTTGATGATTTTCTTCTTGACTACCTCTAGCATAGGCGGACTAAGCCTATGCTTGTGCTTAGTACTAGGAAACATTCTGGCTTGAGTTGTATTTTATGAGTGCAAATTCCAAGTGTAATAAGAATAATGTCAGTAATTGACCATCTAATAGCCCTCTTGAACTTCTAAAAATTAATACTAGAGCCTCAACTTGCCATTCAACCAAATATGCTGCTATAATAATCGGTAAAGTGTTGTTGGCTCCCAAGAAAGCATCGCAAAGGTAGGATGTAAAAGATTTGAGCTCCAAGACAATAGGCTCCTCAATAGAAGGCTTGGCTAGTGGGGTTGCCCTATTCTTCAAATTCAAATTTAACTTTTTCAGTGCAAAAGTGTAGGAACCCAAACCAGTAAGTGTGCTCACCATCTCATTATATTCATCAATATCATCGCCCTTAAAACTCATAATCACTACCGCTAGTGCTTTAAAACCAAGTCTTTTCTTAATAGGAACTATCAAGGCATCCTCATTGACTGTATTAATAACTGATATCACACGCATGTCTTTTGGTTGCTTCATAGATTGGAATATATTAAATATCACTTCCTCATAATTCAACCAAAACTTCAACTAACCAGTTTCTATATCAACCAATGCTCTTCCAGTCGAAAGGAATAGTTTTCCTAAGATAATGGGAATCTAAAAATCAACTTCACAGTCGACGACGAAGAAATCATCCGAAATAATAAAGGACTGAACCCTAACCAAAATATCATATAAAACTCCCACAGGCTTCTTTACGATGCGATTTACCATAAAAGTCTCATCGAAGTTGGTTTGGGTGACCCCAACCACCATTGTCTAAATATTGCTAATGGCATCCGATTAATACTAGCACCCAAGTCACACAAAGCTTTTGAAAAGTTGAAAGCCCCAATGGTACATAAAATCGTAAATGCTCTAGGATCTTCTTTTTTTCTCCACAAGGGATCAGGAAGCTATTGCACTACAATGGTACAAATTGTCAATAGGCTCAAAATTCACGATCTTCTTTTAGTCACAAGATCCTTCATAAACTTTGTATAACCCGACATTTGCTCAAGTGCCTCAACTAAATAAATGTTCAAAGATAATTGCTTCAGCATCGAGACAAACTTGTGATACTTCCCTTATTTGACTCTCTTCTTAATCTCTAAAGAAAAGGAGGAGGAGTTCATAAAATAAGAGTCAACACCTGGGGACCCTCTTTTTCTTCCCCTTTTTAGCCTTAGCCTTTTTTTTAGTAAGTGGCGGTGGTTGTTCAGATGCCTTCTCATCAACTACTTGATTTTCCAATTCGGCTAATTTTTAATCATCAATCTTCACCGGCTCAGCATCATTCTTAATAAATACGAAAATAGGTGGATCGGCAGTCATCTTACCACTCCTAGAGTCACTCAAATTAGTATCACGGCTTCCAGGAGAAATGTAAAGGCCACTTCGTTTATTCTTGTTATCGTTCTTTCTCTTTCAATCACTAACTCTCTCTCTACTCCTATCTCTATACCCAGACTATTGTAGTTGTTGTTCTAATAATAGTTTTGACCTTTATTTCCTTACCAGAGTGCCAATTGTCTTGATTAGAACCTTGGTCTTTGGCTCGGAGACCCGCCACCTGATCATCTAGAAATTTAGCCTCTTTCTCAGAATCAGAGTCATCATGTCTAGGTGTTTTACCTTGCGAACCAACTACATTTCCCTTCTATACCCTCGCTGCAGCAAACCATTTTGCAAATAAGTTAAACTGGTTCCTCAAATGTGCTACCTCTTGAGCAACTGCCTCATCTATCATTCATTATTTTGCGGATGCTCCTATCATATAAATGACTGCGGAAACATCTGACTCTTGAGTATGCCAACCTTGGTTGGTTTTAGTGATCCTATCAATTATTGCTGAAACCTGCTCCCAAGTTAAATTCATAAATGCACTTCCTGTTACAGTGTCTGCTACAACATTGTTGTTAGAATTCAAACCTCTGTAGAAAATTTCAAGCAAACTATGACTAGGTTTTCTATAATTTGGGACTTGTTGCAACTTTTCTTAAGCCTCAACCATGTCTTATGTAATACCTTAGAATGTAGTTGCCTAAATTTGTAAATCTCATCTTTTAACTGTAACATTCTAGAGGGTGGGAAGAATGTCTCTAAAAATTATGTCTTCAACTCCTATTAAGTAGTTATTGATCCTCTTGGCAACTTTGTCAACCATAGAGTAGCTTCTCCAGTCAGAGAGAAGGGAAACAACTGCATTCTGATAGCATCTTGGCTCACCCCAAGTAGGTTATAGGAATTGAAAATCCCTACAATGTTCATTAGATAAAAGTTCACATCAGCAGTAATAAGACTTCTGAATACTCCTTTCAAGTTCAGCAATTGTTTCATAGCACTAGTGATGTCGAACTTAGTTATTTATGGCAGTGTAGTGAAGGTGGAACAATAGCTCTTGTTTCACCTGCATCCTCCAAATTTGATTCATCATCAAATTGGAGAACATAATAATGGGGATGTTAATGGCCCTTACTCCTTCTTAGTCTTACTTGTTCCTCAGCAGCCATATGGGCTACTTCATCTTGTCTAGCCTACGCAACAAAAGTAGCCTGACGGGCAGCGTCCTATATTTGATATTCTTTAGCAAGTATACGGGCAGTGGCTTCGTCCTCAGTCTTCTGAACTCATTCATTATGAACTTCATCATGTTGTCCGTTGTTCACCATTTTTCTCTGATTTCTCTGAGTCTTCTCAATTTCAAAATCAAGTAGAATTAGTGGATTTCCTTTACTCCTAGTGTTGGGCATGCACCAGTGTGCACCTTAAAAACAACAGAAAAAGTAAAAACTAGGAAGCAAAAGCTACTAGTTAGACAAACACAATCGATCTAATCCTAAACCGTATTCCCTGGCAAAGGCGCAAAAATTTGATTTCACCAAAATTACACCTTGCTATAAAGTATAAATCAGTCAGTGTATCAAATATATAACCCAACAAAGGTTGGGGTCGATCCCATAGGGAATAGGATAGAAGCTTGGTCGATACGATTATCTAAGCTATTAGTAAAGTATTTCCATAAATTATGGGGTTTTGTGAATTGGATTTTGAACAAGTATTATGATCAATAGATGAGAGACACTAGGACTATGTTCCCCATAAAATCATAACTCCGTAGTTTCTTTATACTAGTGATCTATCCCGGTGTTTGGAATGTAGAATCTATAAGTTAAGTTTATCTAAATAACCTTAAGCACCTATTAGATGACTATCCTCAATTATGATTCTACATCTCACGAGTTTTGCGATACAGCCATTTTCTTGGACCCGAGATTAGCTTTCTTGCATCTGCGGCGCTATTAAGTGAAGGTTGATAGCTCCAAGTCTTTGCTAGTTGTTCCATTTTCCCATCCATTACCTCTTCTTCCAAAACAAGTAAAGATAAAGCGAGTTTTAATGTTGTCCACCGTTAAAAAGCAATCAAAGTAAAAAGAACAACAATACACGCACAAACATACTTTGAAAATCACTTTGTACTTCGAACCCTACGTTTTTAAGCTGTCATGGTTCCCACAATCCTAGTTGTGGTGTTTATCTACTCATTATCGTAAGAACACAAGAATAGTTCTGATAAGAAAACATAATTATACACTTACAAGAAGAAGATGAAAACCACAAATCTCAACTATGAATTAAAACTCTCAAAAATCTGTGTTTACAACTCTCAAGAACAAGTATATGACTCAAAAGTAGTAATTAGAACATAAACTAAAACATAAAACCTAAAAGGAGTATTTATAAATACAAAATAAATCCTATCCTAAACATAATTAGAAAACCAAGTCGACAGTGGCAATGGGTCATATGGCTTGGCTACGCCTCATCGCGTATGATGTAGCTTCTGTTGCCTGATTTCTTGTAAACAGGCGATGCCTCTGGTGACAGATCATAGCAACTCTGATGTCGCCCAAAATATACCTCCAAAAAAGTACAATGCGGTCGTTGAATCAAATATAGAACCCAACTAGGTTGGGGTCGATCCCACAGGGAATAGGACAAAGCTGTTTAGAATATTAGCCGAAATAATTGGAAAGTAAATAAAACTGAGGGGTGTTACGAATGAATTGTAACAATAACGATTGATGGTTGTATCGAGTTTGTAGACAATAAGAGAAATACAGTAGGACTGTGATCCCCAATGATTCCTTAACTCCACCGATTACTTATGCTAACAAAACCATCCTGTTATGTGGCATGCAAAATCTGACAAGATATGTTTGTCTAAACGTCTCTCGACCTTGGTTAGACGAATTTCACTCTTCTCCTCTCGGTCTCCGAGTGTCGTACTACTAACCCTTATCCTGTATCTTAGATAACTATTCCCGCTAAGGCTCAAGTTATTAGATGAAGGTTGATAGCTTCAAATCTCTGTTGTTATCTCATTTTCCCAATCTCTACCTCTTTCTCGAGCAAGTCTAGAATACAGGCGAGTTTCTAACATTTACAACCGTTAGAAGAGCAATCACTACGAAGGAAACAACAATACATGCATACACATCGGTATAGAGTTGCCTTGCACTTAACCAGTTTCGTTAATTCCTCATGGTTCACACAACCCTAGTTGATGGGTTTAGCTACTCATAATTGTAAGAACACAAAAAGAATTCAGAGATGAAAACATAATTATGATCTCACAACAATGAAGAAAAACTAAAATCTCAATTATCAATAAAACTCGAATTAGGGTTTGTACTACAAAACCAAGAACATTTTTTTGAACTCCAAAACAATGTAAAATAGCTCTCAAAATAATGCAATGACTCCTCTGAATCCCCCCCGCACATAGGACTATACAAGGGTATTTATAGATACATAGTTAATCCTATCCTAAGCAAAATAGGAGAACAGAGTCGTCAACTTTCACGGTGTCGTTACTTGGTGTCGTGGAACCAAGTCACGCCATGTAGGTTGATGTCGTGGAAATCAGGCTCAATTAGACGTCTTCAGAAGTTGAGTCACACCACCTTTTCACGTCACGTAGGTGGACCCACGCCACGTGGATGCCTGGCATGGAAATCAAACAATTTTTCACACTGAAAGTGGACCCACGACACCACTCACGTCACGTGAGTGGTGTCTTGATTCCCACTCCGGTGCAGATTTTTGTTCTTTCATCTTTTGACACTTAGTTCTCGGGCTTGATTCTTTCTTTTTTATCACTTTGCCTTCAAAAACCTGTTTTCCTGCAAAGTAGGACATAAACCACATCATACCAACCAAATACACCCAAGTTATTGCATATTTTCCTTGTTTTAAGCATCGAAAGTGCCATGTAACTATGGCGCATCAACAGCCTCAAGGAGTTGAATTACCTAAAAGAGTCTCTACTATAGGATCCAAATGGGTTTATTAAACCAAAAGAGACTCATTTAGTAATGTTGAACGACATAAAGCTAGACTTGTAGCCAAGGGTTTTACTCAAAAGGAATGTATTGATTACCATGAAACTTTCTCTCCGGTATCAAAGAAGGATTCATTAAGGATAATCATGGCATTAGTAGCTCACTTTGATTTAGAGCTACATCAAATGGATGTGAAAACGGATTTCTTGAATGGAGATCTTGGAGAAAAGGTATACATGTGTCAGCCTAAAGGATTTTGTGATAAGGATGAAAGTCACCTTGTTGGCAAGTTGAATAAATCTATTTATGGGCTAAAACAAGATTCCCGCCAATGGTATATTAAATTTCATAATGTTGTCTCTTCATTCAGATTTACGGAGAACATCATTGATCAATGTATATACCTTAAGATAAGTAGGAGCAAATATATTTTCCTAGTCCTATATGTGGATGACATTTTACTTGCGAGTAGTGATTTAGGGTTGTTGCATGAGATGAAACAGTTTCTTATCCATAATTTTGAAATGAAGGATATAGGTAAAGCCTCATATGTCATTGGCATAGAGATTCACAGAGATAGATCCCAATGACTACTTGGACTATCTCAAAAATAATACATTGAAAGAGTTCTGGAAAGATACGAAATGAAAAATTGTTCACCTATAGCAACACCTATCATTAAAGGTGACAAATTCTCATTGAATAAATGTCCACAAAATGCATTGGAACAAGAGCAAATGAAAGGCATTACATATGCTTCACTTGTTGGAAGCCTTATGTATGCACAGGTCTGCACTAGACCTGATATTGCCTTTGTAGTAGGAATGCTTGGTAGATATTAAAGTAACCCTGGTCTTGATCATTGGAAAGCTGGTAAAAGGGTTTTGAGATATTTTCAAGAAACCAAGGATCTTAAGCTTACATACAGATATTCTGACTCATTGGAAGTCATTGGCTATTCAGACTCCAATTTAGGTGGATGTAAAGATAGTGGTAAATCTACTTCTGGCTACATTTTCCTTCTTGCTGGAGGTACTGTGTCTTGGAGAAGTTTCAAGCAAACCATTGTTGCAATATCCATGATGGAAGCTGAATTCATAGCATGCTATGAAGCTACATCACAGACGTTATGGTTGAAGAATTTTACTTCAGGCCTTAAAGTTGTCGACTCTATTGCGACACCATTGAGAATGTTTTGTGATAATTCAGCTGTGGTATTCTTTTCAAAGAATAATAAGAGTGGTAGCCGAAGTAAGCACATCGACATAAAGTATTTGATGGTTAAAGATCATATCAAGAAGCAAGATGTGAGTTTTGAACATGTTAGTACTACTTTGATGATTGCTGATCTTATGACTAAAGGTTTACCAGCTAATGTTTTCAAGGATCATGTAACCCATGTGGGACTTAGTAACTCATTGTAATCTTGCTCTATTCTCTAACAGTTTGTCTAGACATTATCGTTTTGGCTATACATGAATGTGCACATTTTGATTTTCATGTATTATAAAGTGATCATTAGATCAAATAAAGTTGGACTTTGAATGACTTATATTAATCTCATTTATAAAGTTGTTGGACACATTAATTAGAACATATTGTACGTTGTAATACATGGAAGGAAGTGATTGATTAATAGCATGACCGCCATGATTCTTGTATTAATATATTCTTGATAAAAGTGATTGTTGCATAGCTATTAAGTTGAGTGAATATGCGTTTATGGCCATATTGTTTATTTTCACTCATAAAGGATTGTCTGATTTTAATATGTGGGTCAAGTGGGAGAATGTAAGAATATTACGTATAATATTACGTATTAGTGACCCACATATTTTTGGTAATAAATTTACCTTGTCTCCCAAGAAAAATAATAAATTAGTCAATTACTTTTTCTCCAAGTTATGCATATATGATATTTCTTTGATGGCAAGAAATAAATATGAAAGTCCCTAGAGTTAAAGTTATTAGTCTAAGAGTCCCTAGCCTACCTATAAATACGTCTGTGACTCCATTAGTCTGGCATACCTTTGATAGGCATAGGCTAGAAGACTCTATAGGCTTCTTCTTCTCTATCTCTTTCTTCTTCTAGTTCTCGGCAAGGCGGACACGATTATCAATAACACTTGAACAATAATGGCTGAAGGTACGTTCCTATTTATTTTTCCACTGCGTTTTGGCTCTGTGTATGTGTTGAAATACAACAGTATACTTTATAAAAGGTATATACCTACCTCCTTCAGCACTATATGGTGTGAATATAATTTATAATATCCATTTAAAAAAAGAGGAAATGAATTTATTTTTATGTCCAGTTAATTTAAGCCTGAAGAAGGACAGACAACATAGTCTAGTTCAAACAGCATAAAAGGGATTCAAATTTTTGGATGGATGAACCTTGGAGTAACGCGCCCATAATCTAGTTCCAGCGCACATCAAAATGCTACAAATTCCTTTTTTTAAAATAAAAATTGGAGGCAAGGGCAGGGGAAATGCTACCAATACAAAGTACTTTCATCATTCTAGCTAATTTATGTGACACTATTTGATTTAGCACATACTTATTTATTTAATTATTTTAGAAAAAAAAATAATTTTGAAACTTAAAATCCTTTACAACGATTAGCATTTGTATGGTTAAAAATAATCACATTAACCGTAAAATAGAAATTCTAATCTTAAATTATATCCAAAGGTGATATAAGATATAATTTCCGTGATAGATTAAAAATAAAGTGTGTAAGTTTAAATTGAGACAGGGAGAATACTTCTTTCTCATGATTTTAGTTTTACATTGAGCATACACTGGTGGCCAATTTTATCAGTGTTCAATCTAATGTCTACAAAGATTAATTTAATTTTTAGAGTAAGAATAATATTCTTAAAATTTCTTTGATGAGTACTATTAAGTTACACATTTTTTCTAATAATTTAAAATTTTGGGCCTTTATTTAGCTAAAGAACAACACATGGAACAAGTAAAGTCTTATATATGTGAAGCTAAGTGACTTTTCAAAACAAAGAATTACGTGAAAGAAAATTATCAAAGTTGTTGCCTTGACAATGGCTTCACGGTCGTATCCAGACTCCATGGTTTCCTCTGGAAGAGTGGAATGCATGACATCAATAAAATCAGATTGGTCTCCAGTAGAATGACAATCTTTTCCTTTCTGAATGTGTTCTTTTAACCAGCTATCAAAGACACTATCAACTTCCTTAAAGGTCTGTTTCATGGGTTTAATAATGTGCCCACCGATATCCATCCATTCAAGCGACGAAATTGAATCCGAAAAAACAAAAGTTCCACGGAGGAACAACGCTTTCTTTATAGATTCTTTGAAATACATTTCCTCTATGCATCCGATACTATTTCCATTAACGCTGCTTGTGAATCGCTTCCCAACAAGCATTCTGATGATTATATTGCACGTTATGTTCTCAAACCAGCTACTTACGTTCACTTATACTGGGGAATTATTACTATTATTATAATTAAAGTACAATTCTTTAATACAACAATTCACTTCTGATGTACGGACGTGCTTCAGCTTCTCAAGGCGTCTGTCGTTAGTTAAGAGTTCAAGAGTCACCATTTTACGTATGTTGGGCCAATATGGTCCATAAGAAGCCAAAGCGAAAAGGGCACCATTGTAACCTAAGTACTTGCCTAGTGCCATGTTTGGTCTACTTGCAAATATTTTGTCATTGGTAGCAGTGAAGCAATCTTTAACCATTTCCCAACTGCTGACAACTAGAGTTTGATGGGCTTCAAGCAGCAGTTGAAAAATGGGTCCATATTTATCAACCATCAAAGGGTTCGACAAATGGGAAGCTGGCCTCTACGCTGATGGAGGTGACCTATGAAAGGCCACGCACCTGGATCTTTAGGTGCTGAGATTGCATTCTCTGGATTTTCTCTGTTTCTAATGTTGTATTTGCGAGCAACAAAAAGGGCTAAGAACCAAGAAAATAATAGTACTAAGAGATGAGAGAGGAAATACATGTTGATTATACTTGGGCTTAAGTCATCTACAGCCCCTTAAAGTTGTCGGAAAAATTCACTTAAACACCTCAACTAAGGCTAGTACCTATTGAACACTTTAATTTTAACATTTATGTACCTATTAAATACTAAATAACAATTAGCACACAAAATATTTTGCGTGTAACTCACGCACGAAATTATGATAAGGAGACAAATTAAAATTTGACAAGTGGCACTAGGAGGCCCAAATATTGTAGAAAAATAAATTTTATATTTTAAAAAGTTAAAAGATTATTTCAAATCTATTTCTAACTATTTTTTAAAATAAAAATATTAACTGACAACATATTTTATACCCACTCTTTCTTCTCCATTTTCTTACCGTCAGCATTCCTTTCCCTAACCGCAAAACTGAACCTTTTTTCAAATTGATTTCAAATTCAATGTTCTTATTTTTTTCATATCTGATGTGGGAGAGAGAAAGATCTGTAGAGAGACTGGTACAAGAACGAGGAAGAAAGGGAGTTTGCCGGCGGAGAACCATTTTAAAATTGATGGCAATGAAAAATCGAGAGGACTCAGATTAATTCTACCGAATTATCTGATCATTTTAATCTAAGTCCTCTCGATTTTTGAGTTATGATGTTAGCTGGGAGGTGACTGGCAATGGAGATGGACAGACGACGGCCAATTTCTTAAACTTGGATGTCGGAAAAAAAAATTCTTCCTTTTTGCAGATTCAATTAGTTGATTCACAAATAATTTTCATTTTTTGACTGAAAAAGAAATAAAATAACAAAGAATGAAAGAAAAAATGTTGGAGTTTTGAGGATCTAAAAAAATGGGTGAAGACGACTATTGGGCGTGGGGGGGGGGGGGTTGCTTTTCTATTTCTATTAAGAATATAATAATTATAAAAAATAATTAAATAGTTCTTTAAGTTATTTATATAGTGTGAAGTATTTTCAAAGAAATAAAGTGTGAGTTTTTCAAAAAAAAAAAATATTATTGGGAATCCGTTCACGCCCCGAATAAATGTGAGGAACACCTCCTTTGCCACATCAGCACTTTGTGTTCAATAGGTACTCATTTTGAATAATTTAGGTATTCAATAGGTACTAGTATTAGTTGAGGTGTCTAAGTGGATTTTCCTAACAACTTTAAGGGTCCATCGATGGTTATTACTACTAGTGGAGATCAGATAGTCATATTTATAATTGAACCGCGGGGTTAGAAATGCTTCGGATTTATTTATTTTTTTGTGTGGCCTAGAATTAACAAAGGTAACAATCTGGGGACCACGACCTAGACATCTGCTGTGGAAATTAAAGAATTGGGAAGAAGTACATGAATATAGATAGCCATCAGGACCTATGGCTTTTAAATTTTTTCCTCACAACTCTACTTAATTTTTACTGCACTCCTTAAATTCATGAATTAGGCCGTGAAGATACGTGTCAGTATACTTGTCGTGCCGTTACCTGTCTTGCGTGACAACTCAAATTTAGGGTATTTTAGTTTAAATATTTTTTATTAAATTTAAATTGAGCAACAAAACTATCTCTTTCATTCAAAATCTCTCTTTTTTCTAAATAATCTTTGGTAGGGGTGCTCACAGTTTGGGTAAAAATTGAACCAAACTGATTAAATAAATAGAACTTTTTTGGTTTGATTTGGTTTTACATTTTTAAAAACCGATAATATTTTGTTTGATTTTGATTTTGTTCCAAAAAACTCAAAAAAATAATTGAATTGAACTGACAAATTATATACTCCCTATGTTTCAAATTGATTGACCTGTTTTGACTTGGCAAGGAGTTTAAAACATAAAGAATACTTTTGAATCTAGTGATATTTAAATTAAATACATGTCAAATGTACTAAATTGTCCTTTAATCTCATGGCCTTAAACATACCAGATAGAAATTTTGAAATAAAGAGTTACTAAAAGGAAATGATCATTCTTTTTGAAAATTGAAACGGACGAGTATATATATTGTTGGCTTGCATGAGTCCACCACAGGGTTAGGGACCTGATACGCTACCAGGTCTCTAAACAAGAACGCCAAATAAAATTAAGAACAGAACATAGACTGCAATCAATGACAAGGACCTGATCCACTACCTGGTCCTTGTATAGAGAATAACGAAGAACAAAAAACAACAAGAACAAGAAAGCAGTAAAATGCACACGATATTTACATGGAAACCTCCTTGCTCAAGAGAGTAAAACCACGACCTACCTCGTAGGATTTTCGCCACCAGCTTCACTAGAATAAGAGCAACAGTTTGATTACAGACTCTTTCTTGCAATCCTATGGTTAACCCATTTCCCTTGAACTAATAACAACATCGAGCAACCGCTACAATACTCCTACTATAGCCTACACCTTAACTAACTCTACCTGACACAACTTGGATAACTCTAGCCCTTTTTATCAACTACCTCTAACTGATATATTTCTTTACAAGAAAAATTAAAATAATAATAACATCTAAACTTGCTTCTCAGATGAGGAGTAGGTTTACAATTAAGAGCAAAATCAAAGACTCAAACACAAAGAACTGAAGACATCTTCAGTTGTCACGAGAAGGTCCCTTGGTGGATGAATCTATGCTTGAGAAAAATGTATCGACTTTTTGCAGAGAGAAATATCAATTTTTAGGATTTGTAAAAGTTAGGTTTTCATACCACATAATGATGTATATATAGAGAGAGCATGTGGGAGGGAAAACTTTGATTGTTTCTTATTAGTTAAGAGGGAAGGATCGTAGTACTACAAGCTGTCACAGTTGGTAACACCTTACAGCTATGGAAAGCTGTCAGAGTTGACTTATACGGACAACCTGGTATGCGTACCTGGTCCCTCATATGGTCCCTATGAAACAAGATCCCTCTGAGAGATAGTTCCTCTTAAATAAGCATTCCCTATTGAATGATCATTTCAATCATGCAACTTGTTCCTTTGTTCCCTCTGAGATCTTGACTCCCTTGTTCCCCTTAAGATAGGCATGGTGCATGTACCTGTTCCTTCATCTGGTCCCTCAGCATGTTTGTCAAATCATCAAACAAAGCATAGTACCGTAGTAACTATGCACCATGATATATTCTCTTAATTATATATACATACTATATTATTTTATATGAATAAATTTTAATATCTTATATATATATATTCATCAAAATTTATTATAATTTAAATATCTTGTATTAGATGTACGTCATGTTACTATTTTATTTGGTAATCTTAGGATTTATTATTTTTTTTTCAATGAATTGTTGTCTTTTGTTTTCCTTTTGAATAAATCATTTCTTTTATTTTCTTGTATGGTTAATAACCGAATAACCGAATTCAAACTGATAACAACCAAACCAATAAATATATATTATACTTGGTTTGATTTTAATAACTTAAAAATCAATTATATCAGTTTGGTTTAAATTTTGACCAATAAGCGACCTGTGAAAATTCGTTGGTATTAAAAATTCATCTAATTCATATTTTCAGTAAGTCAAATTCATTGGAAAAAACTCCTATCACTATAATGATTTATTCATTCTTCGGACTCAAATTTAAAACTTTTAAGTAAGAGTGAATGAATCTTATGCATTTTAATTTCTACCGTGCTCTTATTTTGGATGGTGAATCTGTGACCATCATGGGCCCTCTAACTAGATAAAATACAGAAATATATCAGGTATATAAATGTAACGACCCATTCCATTTTTACTGAGAATATATATGGTAAAGGTATATGAATATCATTCGTCATAGGTGTTAGGATCAATTCCTTGGTATGTGAGTGCCGTAGTTATGAATTAAGGTAATACAATACCCCTAGCACAAAGTTAGGTTGGAAGTGTTCTTAGAGATTGAGTTTTGAGTTAAGTTTAAACTAGAGTCAACTTCAAATGATCACTCCTCCTAGAATATAAGAATTTATGGGGCCCAATACTGACCAAATTGAATATCTCTGAGCCTTCTTTCCAACACAACTGACCATTTGTTAATTCCCTTCTTGAGTGAATTGTTATGACCATTTTACTGAAGACAGTCTGTGCTGAAAAGTTGAGGCCGTTGTAGCGGGATCAGGCCGCTATAGAGGGATGTCGGCAATATATAAGCTTATTTTTTACGAGTTTCTATTACAGAACTCAAAATTATCATTCCCCAATCCTAAAGAGGCGATTTCTTCAGTTTTCCATTGCTTTTCTCCCTCAAGGCATGTTTTTCCATCAATCTGACACTCATTTGTCTCTAATATTATATTGACCATGGTGGTGGTAGAAAGTTAACCTAGGTTGAATTTTCTAGTGGAAAGTGAATTAATAGGTTGAAATCCCTTGCATTTGAGTAAGTATTGATAAATTATATCCTTGGGACTAGAAATTGATTTAACCGTTCCAAAATATAGATATTTTGAGTAGATTGAAGGGTAGAATTAGTTGGTTTGAATTCCCAAAGTATTTGTTAGAAGAGCAGTTGATTAATTACTCTTATAATTGTCTTTTATTAGATTGAAGGGTAGAATTAGATGTTATTAGATGGTAGAATTAGATGGTTTATGAGTAGTAGACTATGGTTAGAAATATTATTCGTAATATAGATTTGACGAGAGAAATCATGCTCAGGTCTACGGGCACGAAGTTTGGTTGAATAAAACATGGGATTAATGTGATAAAGACCTAATTGTGTGTTGATATATTAATGTATAAATCCTTGAGGGGTGTTTTGTGTTTGTATGACTTCATGGTGGATTCTAACATGAATTATGTGAATATAGATGGTGATAGGGAGATTGTGTGAGCCTATAATCTAGTGATTCAACCTAAATACCATACAAAGGGTGAACTTGATATTATGTGTGTTTGGAATGTGGTTTGACATTTCTCAAATGCTTATTAAATGATAATAATTATTGGTTAATAGTATCCCTTAGAAATGGTATAAAAGTTGAATGGTTGAATGATTGGCTAATAGAGTAGGGACTTGAACCTAGTGATGACTTGAAAGTAAGGGTTGCTAGATAACAGTAGAATCACAGGTCTCAACAGAAGTCTTGGCCATGCTTTAATTGAATATGGCTTGATAATACTTACTTGAATAAGCCATGGATTGGTATTGGGCATGCTGTAATTGAGGAATATGAATTGATAAGGCCTAAATTATAAGTTGTTGGCTGGCCTTTGGGAATACTTATGATTTTGTGTGATAAAGAATAATTGTGTTTTACGTGAGATGATTAACTTGAGTTTGATCAAGTGTTTGAAATGCTTGTCTACTTGTTGCAATGCATGTACAAGAAAGTAAAATGTTTAATAATATCTGAATTGTTAATCACATATAATGAGGTTATATTAAAGGCTTGTTGACTGTACAAGTATGATTGTTTATTCTTTTTGTGGTTATGATTGTTGTGATATCTATTGATATTGTGGGATGTACCGGTATTTGGACATCTTCACGGGACTTATATTTATTATTGTGGGATGTATCGGTATTTGGACATCTTTACAGGATTGGTTGATATAAGGATGGCATACATTAGATGTCTTGGATTTTTGGTAATGGACAAGAGCTTGTCCCCTGCAGGTCATGGTTAGTGGACAACCATAAGACCCTTAGCATTGTGTACAAGGTATTGGTGAGTGTGACGGTTTATTGAGTGAACCGAGTTTATGTTTTATCTAATATTATATTTGGTTCCTTGAGTGAACTGAATTTATGTGTTATCTAATATTATATTTGATTCCTTGAGTGAATCGAGTTTATGTGTTATCTGATATTATATTTGGTTCCTTGAGTGAACCGAGTTTATGTGTTATCTGATATTATATTTGATTCCTTGAGTGAATCGGGTTTATGTGTTATCTTCTATTATATTTGATTTCTTGAGTGAACTGAGTTTATGTGTTATCTGATATTATATTTGGTTCTTTGAGTGGACCAGGTTTATGCGTTGACTTGTTATATTTGGGTTCTTGAGTGAACTATGAATTATGGTTACTAACTTATTAATTATAATTGATCCTTGAGTGGCCCGGGCTAAGGACATAAAATAAAGTCATATATTCTAGTATTGTCTTACTGGTGTATTTGATACAAGGGGTAAGTTATTGTTGTGAGTCATGGTTTGTTGACTGGGTCTATTATCAATAGTTATGGTCTTGACTTGGTATGTTATCGATATTGACTTACACTTGACTTAAATCTTGGTGTTGTAGTAAAGGGCTAAGTGGTAACATAACTGAAGTAAATGTTAAGTGCTAAGGGTTGTACTTGTTTACAAGGTTATGGTTATTTGTTCTCATTTATTATTGAGGTTAATTGAGGTGTAAGTGGAATAGATTGACTTTTAATAACTGTTGGGGTTAAATAAGTGAGGGTTATGATGGATGACATTTAATGTGAATAGTATAAGGGGAATGCCAATGGTACATATTGACTATTGATACTGAATTGGATACAACTAAGTCAGCAAGAACAAGAAAGAAATACTCTTAGATAACATAAGTGGATGAAATGAATTAAATTGTTACATAAGTTGGCATGCTTTCTTTTTGTGATTTTTGTATTGTGTTTACACAATCTAACCCTGATCGATCGATGCTACTAGTACGTGTTATTCGTACTGATACTACATTTTTATACCCTTTTCTGGGGTATAGTCTGGTTGTAGGATCAGTAGATGTTTCATGATTTACACGGTAAAGATCTCCAGCAACATTGTTCTTATGGTGGAAGCTGGGTCAGGTGTACGGTTTTGTATCTTCTCTAGAAGCTCTTGTACCTGTTTAGACTAGGTCTTTGGGGAAAATATTGTGTTTTGTATTTCATGTTTTGATGAACTGGTTGTAATAAATAAGGTATTCTGTTGTTTCTTATTAACTCCCACATATGTTTTGAAATGGGTGGTTGGGGTTCTCCTATTTAGGTGGATTAGAATAGGTTCCCTCACGATCCGGGTATTTGGATTGTGACAGTTAGTATCAGAGCCTAGGCTACCGGTCTCCCAGTACAAGAGCATATGTCAAGTAGAGTCCTGTGGATTGGTGTGTTAACATCCACATCTAATCTTCAGGGAGGTATAAGGCATTCTAGGAAATTATTTCACTTTTCACTCTTTTTTCATGCGGTTTGTATACTTGCTTGTATGAGTTGAATCCAACTGATATCTCCCGATTCCAATTTGTTTCTTAACGAAGTAAATGGATGTCACGACTCTATTTGGAATGACATAAGAAATGGAAATTGGAACTGGGAAGTTTCCAATTGTTATCTGGCCATAAAGGCAGTGTAAAATTCTGGATAATCGGTTAGTGGTTATCCATGAGGAAAATAAAGGATAATAAAAAGGGTTTATTTATCGATGAAACTTTAAGATTGATACTTATGTGGATTAGTATTGCTTGAATGATTGTGAATTTGTGAATTGTGAAAGGTCATAACTTGGTTATGTGTTGATGGCTAAAGGAATTGTTTTTTATGTGGTTTAAGTGAAAAACTGTATGCTAAATGTTGGGCATGATCTTATCATTGGTAAAATGGTAAGGGGAAAGGGTATATGATTGTAGAAACTCTTGTTTCAAGTAGTTAGTACATGAATAAGTACCATGAAAAAGGGGCTATTGTTGCATAATATTGGGAATTGTTAAAAGAAATTCTTATTGTGATTCATAACTATGATTTAAAGTAATGTGATGTTAAATTGTTGTTTCATGGATTTCTAGATTCGTTCTTGGGATTATAATATGGTTGATAAGATATGATATGTTGATAAGTTAAATGTCTGATGTGGGAGTTGTTGTCTGTTTGAGGTGACATACATATTTAAACATCATACTTTATTTGACTTGGTGGTTTTTATTATTGTTAATTGGATCCATGAGTGATCCAGTTCATTGGCATAATTGAAAGGTATAATTTCTATTGCCTATTTAAAAAATAATTGAGGCAAGGTGGAACTTTTTGTCGTTAGTCAGGAACCGTTGACTTGGTCTATTATTGTTAGTCGTGTTCTTGACTTGATAAATTGTCTATCATAACTTATACTTGCCCGGTTATTAGTTGTTGTCATTGGTTAGGGTGTTGCCTTGGTGGATTATTGTATTGTATCATACGTGTTTGAATTATTGATATTGATGGAAATAAAGTAAAGTAAATGTATTGTTGACTTGTTATTAGATGTGTTTATGCATACACATGTACCTTTCATTGTTGCACGATAATACTTGATTAGTATTGCTCCTTGAGTGGTAGAGGTATGTTGAGTCAGTAATTTGACTAGCTGCAAGCTGGTTGTGAGGCTAAATAAGTATAGTTTGTCCTCGGGTGATAACTAAAAATCTATTTATTTATAAATGATTGATTGTTTAAGGTCGAATAGACTAATGTTACATGTGGTGGAAAATATGTGTTAATGAAACCCATATTGGTGTAAATGTTTGGTGGTGATGTGTTCATTATAGCATTGGTTAGGGTGTAAGTGCCCGGGTAGAGTTTTCCCTAGGATGAGAGGTGATAAAATCTCAGGCTAGGGTGGGTTCTAATGAAAATCTGACGTTGTGTTGTTTAGAGATATTTGGTGTCTCGAGGTGAAGTGTTTGATGAAATTAAGGTGATATCATGATAGATAAGGGACGTAGTAGCCTATAGAAACTTTCATAATGGAGTTCAAGTTAGTAGAACTCCGGATATAGCATCTAACATAACGGGGTTGGTTCGGGATGTCAAAATCTGAGTATTGTGTTGTGAAAATGGCAAAACTGGAAAAAATCTCAAGTTTCTGCTTCGCCATAATGACCCTCCCGGTCATTTTCCTTATTTTCATGCGTTCTCGGTGTTTAGAGCTTTCCTATAACTGCCTCAAGTTATTTATGACTTGCTGAGACTAGCAGTTTGATTTCCTGGCAGTTCACTAGAGAATTTTATTAATACCGAACGCGTTGTGGAACATTAAAATTAAATTAGAATTTGGTAAAAAGGTATAGTTAATTACCTTTCTAAAATGTTTTTGATATTTATAAAATTCTTTAGTTATGATATATCCATATTACTTTATAATAGCTTTGTGACCTATTAATATTTTAAGGAGAGATAGTGAATCTAAATATGTTAAATAATATTATTATATAATAGAGGCTTTACTAGAAATAACTTTCTATTAATTATAGTATATTCAATATACTATAATAAATGCATATTATAGTATATCTGACATTATAGTTGGTCACCAAAAAATAAATATATAACTTATCTACATCAAGTTATTCAAGCTCGGGGATCGCGTGGTTGAGATATAGCCTCTTTATATCGTAAGTTTACCAATCAATTTTAGCTTAAAGTAGCGTACTTGAATTGTTATTTGAAAGGGTTTGATTTTGGTGCTATTTTAGAGATATTTTGAGATCATATTTAGGTATATCTCTTGTGACTATTGGTCACTGAGCTATTTGGGACGTTGTGACGGTTTTGGTTATGCGATTCCGCAAGCGGGCCCCACGCGGGATTTTTTGTCAATTTCCGACCTGGGCAATATTGTATCAATAGTTGTGTTTTGAAGTATAGTTTATTGTTTTGGTAGCATGGCAATAGTCGGAGGTCTCTCGAAAGGGGAAGGCTCCTATTTAGTAGGATTTGACAGACGTTCGGCGGCGTACAGGTAGGCTAGGCTTACCTTATACCTAGACTGAGTTTATTTATAGTGTTTGCATGCTATTATGCTAGTTTTTGGGCTGGTAGTTGTAGATTGGCGTTGGCTTGCTATGATTAGGCCTTTTGGGCTGGTTATGGCCTTGCTCAGGTACGTTCCAGGCCTGTTATCCTCATAGTGTGCCAAAGATGACCTTTAAAGGGTTGGTTAATGTTGTTCTACTATTAGTAGGGGTTTGGGGAACCTTAGTCCAGACTCTGATAGGTTTAGCGCAAACTTGGTTTAAGGACCCCGTAGTGGGCCCTGCTACTCTTCACAGTCGGCATAGTTAACCTTAAATATTGTTGAGCTTAATTAAACCCTTAGATACTCTTTTAGGATAACATTTGGGTTGGTTTACCCCAATTATGACCTTTTTAACCCGTTTGGCCCTGTTGACCTTAGATAGCATAGCACCTGATCGGGGATGTTAGCCTTGACCTATTGTTGGGACCCACCTTACCATGATACACTCAAGATATCTGATTTGGTTTGTATGTCGTATAGTAGTAAGTTGTTGACCTCAGAGGATCCAGGGATTGACCTTGTAGTACATTATGGGTCTGCCCCTTTATTTATACCCTGGTTCAGATCTAGGGCCAGCACGTCCCCATTTTCTTATATTTGTATAAGTTCTGGCACTGTGGTGATTACTAATCATTATGAGTTCCGATTTGAGTCAGGCCACTGATTCAGATATGATGGTTCTGCTTACGAATTATTATGAGTTTCAGTTTGAGTCCAGCCACTAACTATGGTATGATTTGAGAGTTCTGGTACTGGGTACCGTGGTTCTGATATTGTGGTTCCCTGAGTTTTGTTTCTAGTCCGGCATCTGGTTATGATATGATTTGAGAGTTCTAGTACTGGGTATCGTGGTTTTGATATTGTGATTCCCTGAATTCTGGTTTGAGTCTAGCATCTAGCTATGAGATTTGTTGTATATTATATATGTGGCCTCTCGTTATTACCCACTATGTCTGGTTAGAATCCAGCAGATGGCCTCTTGTTACTATCCATTATTATCGGTTCGAACCCGGCGTCTGGCCTCTCATTACTATCCATTGGTGCCGGTTCAAGCCCGGTACACACCTGGATGGTTACTTGGCACTGGATTAGTTATGGATTATTTATGACTTCTTTTACTTTTCTTGTGTGTCCCACCGGCTTATGGGGGAACGGTTGGGTCAATTGTCTTCTTCAGTGTGTCTGACGGGTTTATGGGCCCCCAGTTAGGTTATGTTTGACTTGCCTGCTTAATACTGTATTATTTACTTTTTCATATCGCTTTTACTTATTCTGTTATCTCATTTGCATAGCTCGATAGCAGTTTACCATTTTATCTTTATTTACTGCTGACTTAGATTGCACCATCGCATTTTAGTTATACTTATATTTGAGCTCCGTCGGTCGATGATGCCTACTAAGTACCTATTGTTTTGGTATTCATACTGCACTTCTGCATTTTTTTCCTAATGCAGATTTGTGTCCTAGCGGACGGCATTGACGTGTTTCTCTATTCCAGTACTGATCCGGAGTAGGGTGAGCTTGCTAGCATTCGAGGATGATCTTCTTCCATCTGTTCCAGTTTAGTTTTTTGCTTTCAAAACTGCTTGTATATATATTGTATATTTGGGTTCTGTCTAGTACTCTGGTTATGTCTTAGTAGTGGCTATAGTACCGACCTTACCAGGTCTTGGTAGGGATTGATTTGAGTATGTTGTCTTCTTTCTTCCCCCGTTCTGGTATACTTTATTATGTTATATTTCTACTTCTACTTCCTATTATTGTTAATACTACTGTTTCCTCTTATCTTTTCTGGTTCCCGCTCATTTGCCTGTTGCTTGCTGCTCTGGGCTATGGCTTGGCTTGCCTACTAGTGGGATAAGGTAGGCGCCATTATGACTCGAGAAATCATGTCATGACATTCGCCTATCACGTTATAGCGGGAGGCAAGTCACTACCACGGGGCCACTATAGCGGGACTCAAAAATGGTCAATGGTGTTATAGTTGGCTCGATGCAGTAATTATTTAGATTTCTCAAAGTTTAAATAGTTTCTCTTAATGAACTCTCAAGATTTCATTCTTAGACCACTGTGATAAAGAGAATTAATTATTCTGTAAAGGTTTGGTTCTGCATCCTCTTGACTTGAAAAGCCTCGATAGGGAGGTCGAGTATAAATATGGTTTAGTTGATAAATGATAGCAAGTGGGTAGGTAAGGTGCTTTTCAAGTAACTCTGAAAGTAGTTTCTTTCTAATTCCAACCTCGTGCTTCTCTTCACCCAATGCCCATTCAGGGAAGAACGGATGGTAAGCTGGTAACTGATGTAACGACCCATTTAGTCATTACTAAAAATATCTGTGGTAAAGGTATACGATCTCATTCGTCATAGGTGTTAAGATCAATTCCTTGGTATGTGAGTGTATTAGTTATGAATTAAGGTTATACAATACCCCTAACACAAAGTTAAGGTGGAAGTATCCTTACCAATTGAGTTTCGAGCTAAGTTTAAACTAGGGTTGAATGACTGTGGATTAGGATTGCTTGAATGTCTGTGAATTTGTGAATTGTGAAAGGTCATAACTAGGTTATGTGTTGATGGCTAAATGAATTGTTTGTTATGTGGTTTAAGTGAAAAACTGTATGCTAAATGTTGGGTATGATCTTATCATTGGTAAAATGGTAAGGGGAAAGGGTATATGATTGTAGAAACTCTTGTTTCAAGTAGTTGGTACATGAATAAGTACCATGAAAAAGGGACTATTGTTGCATAATAGTGGGAATTGGTAAAAGAAAATTCTTGTTGTGATTTATAACTGTGATTTAAAGTAATGTGATGTTAAATTGTTGTTTCATGAATTTGTGGATTCGGTCTTGTGATTATAATGTGGTTGATAAGATATGATATGTTGATAAGTTAAATGTCTGATGTGGGTGTTGTTGTCTACTTGAGGTGACATATATATTTAAACGTCATACTTTATTTGACTTGGTGGTTTTATTATTGTTAATTAGATCCATGAGTGATCTGGGTTATTGGCATAATTGGAAGGTATAATTTCTATTGATGCCTTTTAAAAGAATAATTGAGGTAAGGTGGAACTTATTGTCGTTAGTCAGGAACCGTTGACTTGGTCTATTATTTTTAGTCATGTTCTTAACTTGATGAATTGTCTATCATAACTTATACTTGCCTTGTTATTGGTTGTTGTTATTGGTTGTTGTTATTGGTCAGGGTGTTGCCTTGATGGATTTGTGTATTGAATTATAATTGTTTGAATTATTGATATTGATGAAAATAAAGTAAAGTAAAGGTGTTGTTGACTTGTTATTAGATATGTTTGTGCATATACATGTCCCTCTCATTTTTGCACGATAATACTTGATTAGTATTGCTCCTTGAGTGGTTGATGTATGTTGAGTCGGTAATTTGACAAGTGGCAAACTGGTTGTGAGGATAAATAAGTATAGCTTGTCCTCGGGTGATAACTAAAAAGTTGGTTGTTTATAAATGATTGATTGTTCAGGGTCGAATAGACTATTGTGACATTGTCACGACCCAACTAGCCGGATCATGTGGGCACCTCCTCTAATCCACCTAGATAAGAGAACCCTTGCCACCCATTCAAGAATATATGCGGAAGCCAATAAAATCAAGAAATACTCTATTTATTACAATATATTTACAAACTTTAATTACACCGAAAACATTCCCAAGGAACTAGTCTAACAAGTACAAGAGCTACAAAGAGGAAATACAAACAAGACATAACTTCTATCATGGAAACAATCACATAAACTGTTGGAGATCTTTACAATATCACTAATGAAACACCTACTGATCCTGCAACCAGACTATGCCCAAAACAAGGTATAGAAAGAGTAGTATCAGTACAAAACAACATGTACTGGTAAGCATCATCGGTTGACCCAAATCAAATCACATAAACATCACGTAAAGATCCTAAAGAAAACATACAATTTGAGAGACATTAAATCAGAACTTTCCTTTAACCGTTCCCTAATACCTTGGATATTACCAACATTAATCCCCAAGTACCCCTTTTCTTTGTCAATTCAAACCCTTCTTCAGTAATTCTCTATGAGTTCTACGTTACTCGACCCTCATGATTCTTTACCCTTCACCATATTCCACAAACCCAATCATACCTTGATACTCTAGCATCCTTCGGTTCATCTAAGTCTACAACCACCATTAACAAGATAGTGACACCCACCTTCCCCATCCAAAATATAATTACCGCTAGACCACCGACCATATCACGACACACAACACGAACACCTATCCTATGAGCATCAACATAGTCAGTAGCTCAAGTCAACACATCACTACCCTCCTTATACATTCAAATATGCATAGTCAATATAGGGAGAAATAGGTCAATAATCATGACTCATCCATAATATACGTCCCCTTGTCCCATTCATCTAAGTTATTGGACAATATAGATTACACCCTCTTCTTTTATTAATCTTAACCCAGACCGCTCATGGATCCCCTTACAACAATTAGAAAACATTATAATCATAAATTCTTATTTTATTGGATGTCCCCAAAGGTCCAATACACAAATCATCACATAGTCCGATTCACGAAAGTAACCAATACACCAGAATAACAAATGACCTGGTCCGCTTAGGGGACCCACATAACACAATAATAGAAAATATTATGCATCCCGATTTATAGAAGAAACCACCTTTAGCAATTAAGCGCATAACCCATTTCACTCAGGGAACCCACATATAATGATAACAAGTAAGCCCGATTCAGACAAGGAAGCCACATATAATCAAGAACATAAATTCCCCGATTCATAAAAAGAACTGTCACACTCACCTATACCTTGTACACATATGCTAAGGGCTAGTCAGTACCTACAGGGGACGAGTCCATGTCTATGTACCAATCCCCAGACATTAAGTATCTTCTAACCTTATACCACTAATCTCGTGGAGATGTCCAAATACCCGTACATTTCACAATAATGACAGATATCATAAAAATCACAACCACAATGATAATAGAACAACACTTGTAAAATCCAGCAAATTATCATATAATTTTATTGCATGCGATTAACACTTAGGATATCAAACAGTCATTCACCTTCCTTGAAAATGCATTGTACAAGCAATACTAAGATTCACACATAACACAAACTGGGTTTCAACTATTTTAAAACCATCACATACAATGTATACGTACAACATGTGGGTTATGGCCCACCTCTATCCGTTCATCCTAACACAGCGTGTTATGTTACCTTACCGATTTCCATTCCACTGGTTATCACCAAAGATTCTTTTGAATCTACCAATACTAACCACCCTTAACAAATAGATATTTAGTAAGTTAACCCAATTCCTGGTTCTACACCATTAGTAACCAAACAAGAATGAACAATAACATTGTAACATTGTAACACCCCAAAAATACAAGCTCAGATTAGAACCATGCTTCAAGTACATGTAAATTTACACATCATGTTTTGGTAGTATGAGAAGTGATTTAGACATATATTAAGGCCACAAGTAACTCCTAGCTCATAGCCAAGTTGAAACCTTCCTTACCGGTGATTTTCTTGCAAAGAATATCCCTATTATCAACTTCAAATGAGAATAACTCCTAGATTCTGAAGTCTTTTTGAGCTCAAAATCTACCAAATGAAAGTTCTTTGAGTCTTCTTACCAACGCATCCAGTTTTGGCTTAATATAATTCTGGAGCTAAGAGTTATAGCTATTTTAGTGAAGCATTGTCCAGCAGTGAGAACCTACGAACAGAAACCACATTCGTGGTTGGAAACCACGACCGTAAAATGGTATCGTCTGCATGAAACAGAACCAAAAATGTACGGGTTAACAAGTATACCTTCCAACTATGAAATGGTACCACGATCTTGGTTAGAAACCACGATCTTTGGCAGGATCTTGGCTCCTAAAGTTGATCCGGTTTGAACTTCCAACCTACGAACCAAGACACGATCATGGGTGGGTCCTATGATCGTACCAAGTCTCGTCTGATGGAGTCCATAGAGCCTCAATTCAGCCTCCCAACCACGAGCACCACCCATGATCATGGTGGTTCCCATGATCGTGGGATGGTCCGTACGTCACATTCTGCAGCTTTTTTAGTTACTTTTTATAAGGGGTACTCTAGTCTTAGGGTTTCCATGAAAAGAGTGAATTTCATTAGCTTTCAGTTCTTGCTTGGACTAAACCATGAATATATGTTTTTTCATAGCTTTGAGCATCTTTACATACTCATGACTATGAATTCTCATTGTAGATAAATTCTTGATTTTTAGACTTGAATTATGAAATTTCTTATTACGCTCAGTTCATGGAATTGCCATAAGTAGTTGCATTCTTCTGAGATGGCAGGTTGTGAACACCCGATAACCTAGGATATCATGCATTGTCAGTTGAATACTCATTCTTTCAGTTTTCATGATTTAGAATGCTTTCAAATAAAACATTTTCCTTTCAATTTTAGAACATCATTATTGTTAAGCATTTTAGTATATCAGTTTGTTTTCAGTTGGGAGTAGTACTTAGCACTAAGAGGAAACGGGTTCAGATAACTCAAGTCCCAAACTACGTTCCATCGTTGGTTAAAGGGGTCTTCTCCAGTTGAGAGTGTCTCTCTTTCCCTTAATGGGCTCATGAGTGAATTCACACCAATCATAGTATGTACCCTTGGCAAGGTATAGAACACCCTCCAACTTGGGTTACATGTTGGATTCCATGTTGCTCACATGGTCTATGTTAGTTACAGAAACCTTTCATAGTTCAGACTCAGACATCACATGACCTTGTAATCAGTCTATTTAGCCCATTTTACAGTTACATGTTTATTACTTGGTCATTGCATCAGTTTACATATTTCAGCTCTTTTTTCTGCTCATCATGTCATCTTTAGCATATTCAGTTCATATAGTATAGGAAATATCCCGTATGCTCAATACATTTAAAGTACTGACCGCATACTTTCCTTTGCACTATATTTTCATATAATATAAGTTAGGATGCTCAGCATCCCGATCGCGGTTAGCTTGATCCAACATCACTTCAGCAGCTGTTTTTTATGAGTCCTCATCATTTGAGGACTAGTTATCAGTATTTCATTTGTTTTCTCTAATTCAGTTTCAAACAGTTAGAGTTAGCTAGGGACTTGTCCCAGCAACTCATCTTAGCAGAGGCTTTTAGACAGACAGTAGACATTTAGTTTTATGTTATGTTCAGTGATTTCTGTTTGATTTTAACTTTTACATTTGGTTTTGATTAATAACATATCCTTTAGACTTTAGCTTTCGCATAGTGTTATTCAATTTTATACAGTATTCTTAGTGTTATGCCAGGCCATAGGTTAGCTTGGAGTCACTTGTGACTCTAAGCGCCATGTTACAACTAAAAGGTAGTCTCGGGTAGTAAAAAACACATAATTCCATGAACAAATTCAATATTATAACATAACATCAATTTCCCACCCAATTAACTAGTTTTTTTATCCGTTTTACCATCCAAACAATGTGCCCAAAGGCCTAAGCATGCAATATCCCATCAATCTATGTCATGCTTATGTTCTCTAACCCAGGTCTAAAGTACTTAGTTAAACCTAGACTACCGGGGCACCAAGCAGCTACAACGAAGGCATAAATGCAAGCTTTGGACTCCATGAAAATGATTTCTAACGTGAAAAAAAGTGGGAAACCATGGGTTTTACCCCGAAGATTAGATGTGGATGTTAACACACTAATCTGTAGGACACTACTCCATATTTTCTCTTGTACTGGGAGACCAGTAACCTAGGCTCTGATACCAAATTGTCACAACCCAACTAGTCGGATCGTGGGGGCACCTACTCTAATCCATCTAGATAGGAGAACCCTTGTCACCTATTCAAAATTATATGCAGAAGTCAATAAAATCAAGAAATACTCCATTTATTACAATCAATTTACAAACTTTAATTACACTGAAAACAATTCAAAGGAACTAGTCTAACAGGTACAAGAGTTACTATAAGGAAATACAAACAAGAAAGCATATACCATGAAAATAATCATAGAAGTTGCTGGAGATCTTTACTATATCAATCATTAAATACCTACTGATCCTGCAACCAGACTATACCCCAAAAAGGGTATAGCTAGAGTAGTATCAGTACAAAACCACACGTACTGGTAAGAATCATCGGTTGACATGAATTAAATCACATAAACATCACATAAATATTGAAAAGAAAACATACAACTTGAGAGACATTAAATCAAAACTTTCCTTTAACCATTCCTTAATACTTTGGATTTTACAAACATTAATCCCCAAGTACCCCTTTTCTTTGTCAAGTCAAACCCTTCTTCCGTAATTCTTTATGAGTTCTACGTTACCCGACCCTCGTGATTCTTTACCTTTCACCATATTCCACAAAGCCGTTGATACCTTGATACTCTAGCATCCTTCAATTTATCTAAGTTTATAAGCAGCATTTATAAGATAGTGACATCGGCCTTCCCAGTCTAAAATAAAATAACTGTTAGACCACCGGCCATATCACGACATACAACACAAACACCTATCTAGTGAGGGTCAACATAGACAGTAGCTCAAGTCAACACACCACTACCCTCCTCAGACATTCAAATATGCATAGTCAATATAGGAACAAATAGGTCAACAATCATGACTCATTCAAAATATACCTCCTCTCTTCCCATTCATCTAAGTCATTGTACAACATAGATTACACCCTCTTCTTTTATTAATCTTAACCTGAACCTCTCATAGATCCCATTACAACAATTAGAAAACACCATAATCATAAATTCTACTTTTATCGGATGTCCCCAAAGGTCCAATACACAAATTATCACATAGTTTGGTTCACGCAAGGAACCAATACACTAGAATATTAAATGACCCGATCCTCTTAGGGGACCCACCTAACACAACAATAGCAAATATTATGCATCCTGATTTATATAGAAAACCACCTTTAGTAGTTAAGCACATAACCCAGTTCACTCAGAGAACCCATATATAATGATAATAAGTAAGCCATGTTCACACAAAGAACCAACATATAATGATAACAAGTAAGCCTAGTTCACTCAAGAAACCCATATATAGTGATAACAAGTAAGTTTGATTCACTCAAGGAACCCACATATATTGATAACAAGGAAGCTAGGTTCACTCAATGAATTCACATATAATTAAGAACACAAAATCCCCAATTCACTCAAGGAACCATCACACTCACCTGCACCTTGTACACACATGCTAAGGGTCTTATGTATGCACCCACTAGTTATGACCTATAGGGCACGAGTCCTTGTCTATGTACCAAACCCCAGACATCATGTATCTACCAACCTTATACCATAAATCTTGTGAAGATGTCCATAGACTAGTACATTCCACAATAATGATAGATATCACAACAATCACAACCACAATGATAACTGAACAACACTTGTAAAATCCAACAAGCTTTCATATAAGTTCATTGCATGTGATTAACACTTAGGATATCAAACAGTCATTCAGTTTCCTTGAACATGTATTATACAAGCAATACTAAGAATTAGTTATCATGCACACATAACATATTGAATTTCAACTATATTAATACCATCACCTATAATTTATACGTACAACCTGTGGGTTATACCCACCCTCATCCGTTCATCCTAATAGTGTGTTATGCTACTTTACCGATTCCCATTCCTCTGGTTAGTACCATAGATTCTTTTGAATCCACCAATACTAACCACCCTGACGAATAGACATTTAGTAAGTTAACCCAATTCTTAGTTCTACACTATTAGTAACCAAACAAAGATGAAAAATAACAATGTAACACATAATTCCATGATTGTAACATATTAGCAATTTCCCACCAAATTATTTGTTTCTTTAATCTATTTTACCATCCAAACACCGTGCCCAAAGGCCTAAGCATACAATTTCCCATTTATCTATGTCATGCTTAATTTGTCTAACTTAGGTATAAACTACTCAATTAAATCCATCCTATCTGGATTCTAAGCAGCTGCAATGGAGAATGAACGCGAGCTTTTGACTCCTTAAAAATGATATCTGACGTGAAAAATTATGAGAAACCATGGGTTTTACCACATGAATGCAAAAATCCCTCTATTCCATTAGGTAAACCTAGGATGATTTTGAATAAACCTCATCCTTTTTACAATTAAAGAGGAGAAAGAGAATATAAAAAATTCTACCTAGGGCTTTTGGTCTCGTCATCCTGCTATAGTGGGAAAATTCTCGCTATAGAGGGATGACTTCAGCCCGACCCAAAATTTCAAATTCTAAAATTTTAAGCTGCATCATCCCACATAAATTTGAGATTGTATTTTCAAAATTATCTACAGCCCGTATCTATAATAAGGTATCTTTTAATAATGACGAAATAGGTTGGTACAAATATGTGGTGGAGAATTTCTGTGTTAATAAAACCCATAGTGGTGTAAGTGTTTGGTGGTGATGTATTTGTTATAGTATTGGTTAGGGTGTTAGTGCTCGGTTAGAGTTTTCCCTAGGATGAAAGGTGATAAAATCTTAGGATAGGGTGGGTTCCAATGAAAATTCAAAGTTGTGTGGTTTAGAGATATTTGGTGTCTTGAGGTATAGTGTTTGATGAAATTAAAGTGATATCATTGATAAGGGGACTTAGTGGACCATAGAAACCTTCATAATGGAGGATTAGTAGAACTACAGATATAACGTTTAACATAAAAGGGTTAGTCCGGGATGTCAAAATCTGAGTATTATATTATGAAAATGGCAAAACTAGGAAAAATTCAACCTCTCCTATCCCGCTATAGAAGGAGGCAGGTCGCTATCATGGGGCCACTATAGCAGGAATTTTCCTACTCTAGCGGGAGACAATAATGGTCAGTGGCGCTATAGTGGGTAAATCCCGCTATAGTGAGGCTGCTATAGCGGGCTCGATATAGTAATTGTTCAGTTTTCCCCAAGTTTAGATGTTGTCTCATCTTGAACTCTCAAGGTATCTTTCTTAGACTGTTGTGATAGAAATAATTAATTAGTGTGTAAAAGTTTGGCTTTACTTCTTCTTGTCTTGAAAATCCTCAATAGGGAGATCGAGTATAAATATGGTTTAGTTGATAAATGATAGCGAGTGGGTACGTAAGGTGCAATTTAAGTAACTCTGAAAGTAGTGTATTTCTAATTCCAACCTCGTGATTCTCTTCGCCCAATGTCCATTCGGGGATGAACGGATGTTAAATTGGTATCTGATTTAACGATCCATTCCATCATTAAAGAAAATATATGTGGTAAAGGTATATGAATATAATTTATCATTGGTGTTAGGATCAATTCATTGATATGTGAGTACATTAGTTATGAATTAAGGTCATACAATACCCCTAGCACAGATTTAAGTTTGAAGTATCCTTATCGGTTAAGTTTTGAGCTAAGTTTAAACTAGAGTCAACTTCAAATGATCATTACTTCTAGAATATAAGGAGTTGTAGGGACAATAACCACCAAATTAAATATCTCTAAGCCTACTTTTCAATGCAACTAACTGTTAGTTAATCCACTTTCTGAGTAAAAAGTTATGACCATTTTACTGAAGACAATTTGTGTGCTGAAAAGTTGAGGCCACTGTAGCGGGATCAGACCGCTATAGCCAGAATTTTCCCGCTATGGTGGGATTTTGGCAATATATAAGCCTAATTTGATGGATTTCAATTCCAGAACTCAAACTTATCATTCCCCAACCCTAGAGAGGCAATTTCTTTAATTTTCCATTGATTTCCTCCCTCAAGGTATATTTTTCCATCAATCTAACGCTCATGGTTTTAAAATCCTTAGAATAATATTAGATTGATCATGGTGGTGGTGGAAAGTTAACCTAGGTTGAATTTTCTAGTGTTTAGTGAATTAATAGGTTGAAATCCCTTGAATTTGAGTTAGTATTAATAGATTTTGTCCTTGGAACAAGAAATTGATTCAACCATTCCAAAATATAGAGATTTTGAGTAGATTAAATGGTAAAATTAGTGGGTTTGAATTCCATAAGTATTTTTTAGAAGAGTAGTTGATTAATTACTCTTGAAATTGTTGTTTGTTAGATTATTTAGCCTCAGAAACGTGAAAAAAAGGAAGATCATCCATGGTATAGCTTGCTTGTTGCAGTAACTTGGTGCCCAGGTAGGTTATAGTTTATGAGTAGTAGACTGTGGTTAGAAATAGTATTCATAATATAGATTTGATGGGGAAAATCATGCTAAGGCCTGCATACATGGAGTTTAAATGGATTAAACTTGGGAATAATATGATAAAGACCTAATTGTGTGTTGATATATTAATGTATGAATCCTAGAGAGATGTTTTGTGTTTGTATGACTCCATGGTGGATTCTAACTTGAATTATTTGAATATAGACGGTAATAAGAAGATTGTGTGGGCCTATAATCTATTCATCCTAAACACCATAAAATTGTGAACTTGATATTATGTGTGTTTGGAATGTGGTTTTACATTGCTCATATGATTATTAGATGAGAATAATTATCAGTTGATAGTATCCCTTAGAAATGGTATAAAAAATGAATGGTTGGCTAATGGAGAAGGGACTTGAACCTAGTGATGACTTGAAAGTAAGGGTTGCTAGATAATAGTGAAATCACAGGTATCGACAGAAGTAAAGGAGGATTGGATTAGTTAGTGAATTTATGATTGTTGAACTATAGTTTACACTCCATTTGGTTGAATGTGCACTCCTAAAATGAATACTTGAATTTGATGAATATTTCTTAATAATGCTTACTTGAATAAGCCATGGCTTGGTCTTGGGCATGCTGTTATTGAGGAATATGAATTGATAAGGCCTGAATTATAAGTTGTTGGCTGGCCTTCGAGCATACTTGTGATATCGTCTATTAAAGAATAATTGTTGTTTACATGAAATGGTTAACTTGAGTTTGACCAAGTGATTGGAGTGTTTGTCTATTTGTTCAATGTATGTACAAGAAAGTAAATTGTTGAATGATATCCTAAGTGTTAATTCCATATAATGAGGTTATATTAAAGGCTGGTTGTACAATTATGATTGCTTATTTTCATTATGGTTTTGATTGTTGTAATATCTGTTTCTATTGTGGGATGTATTGATATTTGGACATCTTCATAGGACTTATATTTATTATTGAGGGATGTATCGGTATTTTGACATCTTCACGGGATTGATTGATATAAGGTTGACAGACACTAGATGTCTGAAATTTTTGGTACATAGACAAGAGCTCGTCCCCTGCAGGTCATGGCTAGTGGGCAACCATAAGACCCTTAGAATGTGTGTATATTGTATTGGTGAATGTGATGGTTGCTTGAGTGAATCGGGTTTATGTCAAGACTAGAGACTACACCGTAGTCGTAACATGGTGCTTAGAGCCAGAAGTGACCCCAAGCTATCCCATGGCCTGGATTAATATATGAGAAACTAAATATAAACATAAATACGAGTTAAAATGATTGTGTAGAATCATAATCATGAAATAAACTGGTTTAATACATTACTAAACAAAGTTTACAACAACTATAATCTGAAAGAAATAGAAACTGAAATTATATACAATAACTCTGACTGACTATCTTTGAAGCCTCTACTAATACTGACTATAGGTAGCCGGGACATGACCCCCAGCTATCCCTAATCAATACATATGAATAGAAATAAAATACTAGAACTACAAACTGACTTGAGTTCCCAAAATAAGAGAACTCATCACCAGTTGGTTGGCTGTGATCTGCCTGATTATGATCCTGATAATAAGCACTTGAATCTACATCACATGAAAAATATAGGCAGAAGAGGTATGCGATTAGTACTTTTGAATGTACTGAGTATGTGAGATATACACTATGAATAACTGAATATAAAACTGATATAAACGACAATATGTAACGATTCACTAAATGATAAGCATGAGTGTAGGAACACTAGGATATTTTGAACTATAAAGTGATATACAATTGGGCATGCTGACAATAAAATATTTAAATCAAAAGTAATAATGAGGTATACTAAGATGCAAGGACCCATCTGGATAAGCATAACTACTGAATGCATGAATATTCTACGATACTGAAACATTGTGAACTAGACTTAACTGAGGGTCATGCAAATACTGATTTTTGAAACTGTGAGAGATACTATTAACCAACATATAACCATGTGATCTAAACATGGAGTTTGATGTACAATTCCCATCGAAAAGGCCCAATATACCTTGCCAAGCTATAAAGGTTAATTTGATCTGATGTCCAAAAGGACTAAGGTATCAAGTCTATCAGACGGGTGACTTTTTAGAACCTACAATGACAATGTAGTTTTGGGACTTAGGGACCGCTACTAAAGGCCTCAGCCTAACACACGGGTGAACCTTCATTCCCTCATTTGCCCAGTGCTAAGTACTACTCCCAACTAAACATAATTGATACCTCTTGAGAATAGTGATGGTGACATATCTGGATGTCGAATGTCCATAATCATGGATGCCATACCTAACTGTCATACTACTAGTGAACTTTGTTTTTACAAGAAAATTAATCCTTGATCATTGATGGCATTCTGGATACCATACTAATCGTGAAACTTACTTTGGGAAAAAGGTGTTCAAAAGCATTGATAGCATATCTGGATGTTATGCATGTCATGCATTTCACTATTGTAAGCCAAAGCTCCTGGTTCTGATATGAGTACACATATATATCATGTATTTCTGAGTCATGAAACTTGTAAGTTTATGGAAGACATGAGATGGCTAGAGTAAATGCATAAAGGGAAACATATGGGGACTGAGATTTGGAAGGAACCTGAACCCTAAATCCTGATTCATGAAGATGCTAAACTGGGTATGGAATTGAGGAATGTAAGCTGATGCAATGACCAAGTAAATAAACATGTAACTGATCAATATTGTACTAAGTAACTAAATACAAGGTCATACAATAACTGATAATACTAAATAGCTCAATAATATTGATGTTCTGAGACTGAAAGATAAGTGATTTATTTGAAAACATTCTAAAACATATGAAATTGAAAGATTGAGTACTTAAATATCAATGCATGAAATCCTAAGTCATCGGGTGTTTATAACCCATCATCTCTGAAGAATGCAACTACTCGTGACAATTCTATAATCTGAATGAACTATGAAATTTACATAATACAAGTCCAAAATAATGGAATATCATTATACTTAGGGTTCATTAATATGATACTATCAAGGTACTGAATTTTATGGGAAAACATATATTTATAGCCTACTAGTTATAGGGAACTGAATTACAAGGAGAATTATGATTATAAAGAAAACCCCAATTTCAAAATCATGAATTTACTAAGGAACTGAGTTTTTTTTGGAACTCAATGGGTGAAAGGATACCCACTGATGAAATTACACATACCTGATTATAAAGCTTTTAGATCGAAAGCTTTGGTGGAGACTTGACTTTTATTGAGCCTGAGGAGAAAACCCTATGTTCTTGACTTGAGAATTTTGATAGTGTTTGGGAGCTTTGATCGTTGTTATGAAGGAGAAAACTAAATAATTATATGATATAACCCCTCAAAATATCCTAAAACGACTTGGTATAGGGCTAAAATGCTTTGGAAAAGACCAAAATAACCTTTATTAAACATACAACGAAGTTGCTAAAAATTACAGCAGGAGTCGTGGGTTGGAGTGCACGACTCGTGGCCTAGACGTACAGGTCATACAAGGACTCATGGGTTCTAACAGCCTGACAGTGCTTTACTAAAGTGAGCATAACTTTTTATTATGATACAGGATTTATAAACGGTTGGTGGCATTGGAAAGATAATTCAAATGCATTTAATTTGGTGGGTATTAGTCCACCTAAATCTTCATATTAGGAGAAATAGTTATTTGAAGTTGACCCAAGAAGAATCTTACACTAGAACTTAGCCGGAAAAGGAGTTTTCAATTCAACTTTGGGTTAGGGACTCCTTATGATCTTAAATATCATCTAATACTCATGTAATGGTTCTATATATGCTTAAAGATTGTTTTTTATCTTAGCTTGGATTTTTGGGGTGTTACAATATCCCTCCCTTGGGATCATTCTTCCTCGAATGAAGACTAACTAGGCTAAAAGGATAAGGAAGAGTTGTAATCCCTAACAATGATTTCTAAGAACTAAATATTCAAATGATAACTGAAACTTGGACTGGTCTTGAAATGAGGGAACTTACTAGTACTGTCTGACTGACTTCTGAAGCTAGATAGCTAACATGACCATTTATTTATGAACCCAAATATCTATCATGGTTAGGACTGATTTAGACTGGGATTAAGGACTCAACTTAATCTATACATAGCATTAATGAAAATAAGGAACCATATGGGATAGGCATATACATGAAACTTAGGAGAGTAAGGCTAGAAGAAAGAATGGGGAAACCACTGGAACTGTCTGTCTTATCTTATCTCTGAGCTGAATTGTTGGCTATACGAACTGACTCATACTAAGAATTTATAACTCAACTGAAGCATTCTTGGCACGGATGTATATGTAGAACTGTAAAGTGATAGATAAGGACATGAAATTTCTAAGAATCACTGAGAAAGGAATATATGTTACCTTCAACACTCCTTGTTAGAGGTCCTAATAACATTAGGGAGGGAAGAACTTTGGGCATGATTTGAGTGAGATATCTGAGTAAAGATTATAATATGGTCTGAACATTCTAGTCTACTAATCTAAGCTCATAGAATAGGAATGACTTAGAGTTGAACATGAGACACCTTTTGACTGAAACTACCTATTATGAAACAAGGGTATCTTAGGCCGAAAGTAAGAATAGGAATACTACGCTTTTAGCAAAATGACTGAAAACTTCTAACTTAGGAATATTTCTCAACCATGCTTCCTTTTATGAAAATACTACACTTAACTAGCTAAAATTTATAACCCTTTTAGAGGTACATTACATATGGATACTAAACTACTAAAGGCTAAGTCTAGTTGTATGCTCTTACTCTGTTCAAGTCTAACTCTGAGATATAAATCACCACTACTAAAATGACTACACTGGTCTCACCAATAAAAATCTATATGTTATATCTATCAGGGGCAATCATTATCAAAAATACACTTCTTCTTGCCACCTTAAACAATCAATCTTAAGTTCTAATCAAAGAGTCACTAACCACCATAAATCATTATCCGCGGGTATATTAACAAATCATTCAAGCCTATTACTCAACTTCCATCAATATCACTATCAAAATATAAGAAGGGTCACTGAAGAACTAGAACATGAGTATTTGGAATAAGAGGAATACCATGAAATCTTGACTTAAGGATTTTCATAACTTTGGCACGTTACTGAGGCCTAAGGAGTAAAATATTATATGAACGAACTTGTTCAAGAGATATTATATGAGAGCATATATGACGTAGTGTGATCTCACTAGTCATTAAGGACGTATCATGAGTATCTGGAACTGAGCATACCATAAAACATGAGTGCATGAGTCATGAGTTGTATGACATAAGACTGAAATTCATAGATTTATAGAGTATGATTCATACTATTGAGTGAACTATTACTCTTTATACTAGGAATTGAGAATGGACATGAGTCTGTATCAGATGTATGAATATGAGCTATGATTATGGCACTGACATGTAAGGCATGAGTAGAGTGTCGTAATGACTGAAGTACAAGAATAACATAAGAATGGGTTGGGTATCTGTCTCCCCTGGCTCTATTCTAAAACTCACTAGCATTACTACTAGAATCTCAAAACCTGACTTGGTTCCTTGTTCTATCATCTCCCTGTTAGTTTTAAACCATCATTCTAAGTCTGTGGACCTCTTTAATAAACTCTAAACTAAACTATAATCACTTTACCCTAGCGCGTGGGGTATAAATGTACTCATGAATACTAAACACCCCTGAAAGACTATATCTTAAAGTGTAAAACCTGTTGCTAGTACTTCCTTCTAAGATATAACTCTTAACTTTCTCTAGCCTCAATAGTCATCATACTATAACATAAATGCTTACTAAATTAGAATCTTAGGAAGTATCATAATACCCTTAGTACACACCCTTTCCTACTAGAATTCAAAACTCTTTCTCTCTATTAGTCTGATCACCACAACTCAAAACTAGATTATAACACTTAACATGTATAGCCACACAACTTCTCATACATTTCACTAACTTAACACTACTGGATAGGGATCATGAAACACTAGCACACTAAAAATTTATGAAAATAATCAATCTTAACCACCTCATCTATCTAACTTCAATCTACAAGGACACTTCACTTCTTGATCTTACTACACCTCCTTACTACCTCATTATGCATCTCTTCCCTAAATGGGCTTCATAATATCTCAAGGATCAAGGGTTTTTTCTTCACCATCATAAGGTGCTATCTAAAATATGCTGATCTTTTAACCATTCTATAGCTGCTACATTTCTAGACTCACATTTCTAACTCTAGGGTCATTCTGCCATAGGGTTATGAGAGAACATCATACTTTGGCTCAACGTACGATTCACATGAAAAAGAGTGAATTCTCTTGAATCACTAAACATAGAACTAATGGGCTCCTCTTAATCCCTTGTTCAATCTCATAACTATTTGTAGACTCTATCTAAGTAAACTCTATCAGTAGGAATTTAAGCTTGATTATTTTTATTACCTCAAAAATAAGGTATAGTCAGCGAAAATGGAGCATTGCTCGGATTTGTATAACTTTCTTAGTGAACATATCTACTGTATGGTCTGAGATATGAAAAAAGGGAAACATTTCCTAAATGCCCTATAGCCTCTCGAAGAAAAGTATAGACATCTCCATACCATTCCGCAAGACTCTACTAGACACGGCTTTATAGACACCCAAGGACACTTGAAATATGTACTCTAATATCAAGTTTTTCATGACCCAAGACTACACCCTAGTCGTAGTATGGAGCTTAGAACCAAAAGTGACCCCAAGATAACCCATGGCTTGGCATAATATATGAGCAACTAGATATAAATATAAATACGAGCTAAAATGACTAAGTAGAAGCATAATCATGAAATAAATTGGTTCAATACATTACTAAACAAGTTTTCAACAACTGTAATCTAAAGAAATAGAAACAAGAACGATATACAAAAACTATGATTGACTATCTATGAAGGCTCTACTAATATTAACTATAGGTATCCAGGACATGACCCACAACTATCCTTAATCAATACATATGAATAGAAATAAAATACTAGAACTACAAATTGACTTGAGTCCTAGAAATAAGAGAACCCATCATATGTTGGTTGGAAGTTGTGATCTGCCTAACTATGATCCTAATAGTAAGCACCTGAATCTATATCATATTAAAAATATAGGCAGAAGAGGTATGAAGTTAGTACTTTTGAATGTACTGAGTATGTGAGATATGCACTATGAATAACTGAATATAAAACTGATATAAACGACAATATGTAACGATTCACTGAATGATAAGCATGAGTGTAGGAACACTAGGATATTTTGAACTATAAAGTGATATATAATTGGGCATGCTGACAATAAAATATTTAAATCAAAAGTAATGATGAGGTATAATAAGATGCAAGGACCCATCTGGATAAGCATAAATACTGAATGTATGAATATTCAATAATAAGCGAAACACTGTTAACTAGACTGAACTGAGGGTCATGCAAATACTGAAGTCTAAAACTGTGGGAGATACTAGTAATCGACACATCACCATGTGAGCTAAACATGGAGTTTGATGTACAATTACCATCGAAAAGGGCCCAATATACCTTGTCAAGCTATAAAGGTTGATCTGATTTGATGTCTAAAAGGACTAAGGTATCAAGTCTATCAGACGGGTAACCCTTTAGAACCAGCGATGACAACGTAGTTCTAGGACTTAGGGACTTCTACTAAAGGTCTCAGCCTAACATACGGGGGAGCCTTTATCCCCTTGTCTTCTCGGTGCTAAGTACTACTCCTAACTGAACATAATTGATAGCTCTTGAGAATACTGATGGTGACATATCTGGATGTCAACTGTCCATAATCATGGATGTCATACCAGACTGTCATACTACTAGTGAACTTTGTTTTTATAAGAAAACTGATCCGTGATCTTTGATGGTATTCTGGATACCATACTAATCGTGAAACTTACTTTTGGGAAAAAGTGTTCAAAAGCATTGATGTCATATCTGGATGCCATGCATGTCATTCATTTCACTATTGTGAGCCAAAGCTCCTAGTTCTAATATGAGTACACACACACACACACACACACACACATATATATATATATATCATGAGACTTGTAAGTTTATGGGAGACATGAGATGGCTGGAGTAAATGCATAAAGGGAAACATATGGGGATGGAGATTTGGAAGGAGCCTAAACCCTAAATCCTGATTCATGAAGATGCTAAACTGAGTATAGAATTGAGGAATGTAAGCTAATGCAATGACTAAGTGAATAAACATATAACCTATCAGTATTGTATTGAGTAACTGAATATGAGGTCATGCAATAACTTATAATACTGAATAGCTCAATAATATTGATGTTCTGAGACTGAAAGATAAATACTTTATCTGAAAGTATTCTAAAACATATGAAATTGAAAGATTGAGTATTTAATTGCTAATGTATGAAATTCTAAGTCATCGGGTGTTTGTAACCCACTATCTCTGAAGAATGCAACTACTCGTGACAATTTTATAATATGAATGGGATGTGAAATTTACATAACACCAATCCAAAATCATGGAATATTATTTTACTTAGGGTTCATTAATATGATACTATCAAGGTACTAAATTTCATGGAAAAACTTATATTTATAGCCAACTAGTTATGGGAAACTGAATTACAAGAAGAATCACGACTATAAGAAAAACCTTAATTTTGAAATTATGAATTTACTAAGGAACTGAGTGTATTTTGGGACTCAATAGGTGAAAGGATACTCACTGATGAAATCTCACATACCTGATTATGAAGCTTTTAGATCAAAAGCTTTGGTGGAGACTTGACTTTTCTTGAGCCTGAGAAGAAAACCAATGCTCTTGATTTGAGAGAATTTTGACAGAGTTTGGGAGCTTTGATCATTGTTATGAGGGAGAAAAGTGAATAATTATATGATATAACCCATCAAAATACCCTAAAATGACTTAGTATAGGGCTAAAAAGCTTGGAAAAGACCAAAATAACCTTTATTAATCGTACAATAAAGTTGCTGAAATATTGTAGCAGGAGTAGTGGTTCGGACAGCATGACTCGTGGCCTATACGTGCGGGTAGTACAACGACTCGTGGGTTCTGACAACCTGACAGTGCTTTACTAAAATGGGCATAACTTTTTACTCCAAAATTGGATGTACAAACGGTCGATGGCGTTGGAAAGATAATTCAAATGCATTTAATTTAATGGGTATTAGGATATCTAACTCTTCATATATTAGGAGCAATTGTCGTTTAAAATTGACCCAAAAAGAATTTTACACTAGAACTTAGCCGAAAAAGGAGTTTTCAACTCAACTTTGGGTTAGGGAATCCTTATGATCTTAAATATCATCTAATACTTATGTAATGCTTATGTAATGATTCTATATATAACTGAAGATTTGTTCTAATCTTAGCTTGGATTTGTGGGGTGTTATAGTTTATGTGTTATCTGATATTATATTTGGTTCCTTGAGTGAACTGGGTTTATGTGTTATCTGATATTATATTTTGTTTCTTGAGTGAAATGAGTTTATGTGTTATCTGATATTATATTTGGGTTCTTGAGTGAATCAAAAATTACGATTACTAACTTGTTGATTATGATGGATCCTTGAGTGGTCCGGGCTAAGGGAATAAAATAATGACATATATTTTGTTATTGTCTACTTACTGGTGTATTTGATACAAGGGGTAAGTTATGGTTGTTGTGAGCCATAGTTTATTGAGTGGGTCTATTATCGGTAGTCATGATCTTTACTTGGTATGCTGTCTATATTTACTTACACATAACTAAAATCATAGTGTTGTTGTGAAGGGCTAAGTGGTAACATAACTGAAGTAATTGTTAAGTGTTCATGGTTGTACTTCTTTACAAGGTTATGGTTATTTGTTTTCATTTATTATTGAGGTTAATTGAGGTGTATGTGGAATAAATTGACTTTTCATAACTATTGGGGTTAAACAAGTGAGAGTTATAATGGATGACATTTGATGTGAATGTTATAAGGAAAATTTCAACGGTATGTATTGACTACTGGTAATGAATTGGATACAACTAAGTCAGCAAGAACAAGAATGGAATACTCTTAGATAACATAAGTGGATGACGTGAAGTCAATTAAATTGTTATATAAGTTGTCATGCTTTCTATCTGTGATTTCTACATTGTGTTTACGTAATCTAACCCTAGTCAGCCGATGAAACCCATCAATACGTGTTGTTCGTACAGATACTACTCTTTCTATACCCTTTTTTAGGGTATAGTCTGGTTGCAGGATCAATAGATGTTTCATACTTGACACGATAAAGGTCTCCAGCAGCTTCTATCATTGTTCTTATGGTGGAAGCTAGGTTAGGTATACAATTTCGTGTCTTTTCTAGAAGCTCTTGTACTTATTTAGACTAGGTCCTTGGGGAAAGTATTGTGTTTTGTATTACAAGTTTTGATAAACTGGTTATAATAAATAAAGTATTTTATTGCTTCTTATTAACCTCCGCATATGTTTTGAAATGGGTGGTAAGGGTTCTCCTGTCTAGGTGGATTAGAATAGATTCCCTCAAGATCTGGGTAGTTGGGTCATGACAATAAAATGAGACCAAAATAGGCTAAGCGCATATTTTTAGTACGCTTAATACCTTTTTTTAGTGGAAGGACGGACAACGTCGTTTACTCTGTAAAAAGTGTAATGTGCACAAAATATTTGTCACGACCCAATTTCTGAGTCATGATGGTGCCTACCGAAAACCACCAATAGGCAAGCCAAGCCCTAGCCCGGGGCGACAAGCGACGGTCCAATAGGCGAGATCTTATAAGAAAGGAGATGATGCAAAACTACTACCATCAACATGTTACGAATGTAAAGACAAAAGAAGTATACATACCGGGACAAAAAGGTAGAGGACAGTACATAACTCTAAAACCCCTCCCAAGACCTGGTGAGGTCAGTACACTAGCCACTACTAGACATATCCAGAATATAAGACAGAACCAAATGTACACAACATATATACAACAGTCTCATATCTAAAAGACTATACATCAGAGATGGAGTAGGATCTGCCTCGGACGTGAGTAAGCTTACCCTACTCCAGAATCAGTACTGAGAAGAGTCACATCACGACCGTTGATAGTGCCTAGATCTGCTTCGGGAAAAGATACAGAAGTGCAGTATGAGTACCGGGGCAACGGGTACTTAGTAGGCATCATCGGTCAACTGAGCTCAATGTAACATAAACAAGCTGAAGCATGGGGGTGCACGGTAAGTTTGGGTATAACTGATAAATAAATGTGATACTGAATAATAAGTAAGTAACCGCGCACTAAATACATAAGTCAAACATAACCCAACAGGGCCCCCATAAGCCCGCTGGGCACACAAAAGAATACAATACCCAGCCTGGCCCCCACAAACCGATGGGACACCAAAGAATAATAAATACATAGTCACTAGTGTATCGAAGTTGTACTAGTATCTAGTAATCACAATAACCAATGGGGAGCACCGAGCTTGAACCGGTACCAATGGGTAATAACAAGAGGCTAGAGGTCGGAATCGAACCGGACATAGTGGGTAATAACAATAGGCCACATATATATCATATTTGCCAGACTCAAACTGAAACTCAGAGAACGACAGTATTATAATCACGGTACCCAGTACAAAAACTCGTAGTGTACCACAATCTGGGGCCAGACTCGAACCGGGACACCCAATAGTCAATAATCAAAATCATCATACCTGAATCAGTAGCCGGACTTGAACCAAAGCTCATAATAGCCAGTAACCAGAATAGAGCCCAATGTCACATCATAACCAATAAACGGGGAACATGTTAGTGCCAGACCGAAGATGAAATATAGGCAAAGGAGCTAACCAATCATCTGCTACAAGGTAAGTCCTCAGGTCTTTCTAGGTCCATAGTCTACTATCATGCAATATCTAAGTCAGTCCAGGTATCCAGAGTAGCTCATGGCAAGGCAGGTCCCAACTCTACGTCACGGCTAGTCACACCGATAAAGGTAAGCATTGTCAGGGATTAATAAGATCATCTAGGCTAAACAAACATAACTGGAGCAAGTTTAATTCATATCAACACCAATGGCCCATCTCAAGCTTAATTAGGTCTAACAATCTCGAAGACTAAATAAGCCGACTAAGAACGATAGTGGGGCTCGTTATGGGTCACGAAACCAAGTCTGGCAACATCCGCCCAGATCTAACTAAGTCTAGCCAAGCCTGAACCATAATATCATAATTCCCTAGACAATAATAGTATACTGCCTGCTATCCCCAAACAGGTCACCTGTGGCATACTGCGGGGCTACCGGACCGGGAACATGTTCGAGTGGCCTAATTTGACTCAAAAACCTAAATACAGCAAGCCAACACCATAACTACAATACCATCCCAATACAAACATAACAACATATATACATCACATATAAACCCAATCAATGTGCAAGGGAAGGTAAGCCTAGCCTACCTGAACATTGTCGTAAGCCTGTTAAAGATCCCGCTAAGCTGGAGCCTTCCTCTTCAGAGAGGCCTTCAGTTGCTGCCATGCTATCAAAATGGTAAACTAGATGTCAAAACTTAACCAATGATACCCATATGTTACTAGGTCGAAAAATGACCGGACAACTCACGTGAGGCTAGCTTGCGGAATTCGCCAAACCAAAACCGTCAAAGCATCCCAAATCTCACCGTGACCAATAGTCACAACATCTACCTTATCATCTGATCTCAATACACAGCTCAAATACCAATAACAATACCAATAAATCCAACAGAAATGTAAACGATCGTAAAATTAGAAAAACATATCGTAGAAATGTCGAGAATGAAGCCACGAACTCAAATATGTAAGTGTCTCATTTAAAAATGAGAGAGAAGGTAATATATATCTATATATAGCCAAGGCAAGTGGCGCTAAAGTGCCCTTATGGCCACTTAAGCGCCTAGCGCCATAAATGGTCGCTTAAGCGATCCATCGCTTCCACCGCTTGGTCGCTAAAGTGGAGCCTAGGGTCGCTTAAGCACCTTAGCCTAGCCTGCCTTAGACGCTAAAGCATGCCTAGGGCCACTTAAGCGCATACCTCTAAGTTGTGCCTATGGTCGCTTAAGCACATGGCCAATGCCAAAAATGGCAAAGTCCAGAAAATTTTGACTATGTGTACGGGACCAATCCGGAGTCCCATGCACTCAAATGAACTATGCTACCTAACTAATTTTGACGCTTCGAAATCAATAGCGCTATTGAAATTTCCATCAGATGTTGTTTTGACTAAAACTCGGGCCCACGGCCCAAGGGCTGACTCAACTTAGCCATAGTCGGCCTATCACCCAAAATAAGTCCGAAAACCTCAAGACCCAAACCAAAGGTCTACCTAACCTAAAGTCGACATTTCAAATCTGGTGAGACGGTCAGAAATGGAATCCAAGGCTGTTTAACAGGGGTTTAGGCCTGGGAGCCATACCTAACTACTACAAAATTCAACATAGGAAAGTGACTCTAAAAGTCAAAGGAACTGCCAGGTAACCGTACTACATATCCCAGCAAGTCATACATGACCTGAGGTAGTCATGGAAAGAATCTAAACTTTGTAAACACGCATAACCATTGGAAATGACCTGGAGATTCATTATAGTATCAACTACTAAGAGGAACTTTCGTCCGCAAAAATCAAGAATAAGCGCATACTTGAAAATGTGAACAAGTAGGGATACTGGGCTCATATATCACGCTCAAGCTCCCAAGTGGACTCCTCAACCAGATGGTGATCCCACTATACCTTAACCATTGGAATGTCTCGGAAGCATAATCGTCTAACATTTCTGGCCAGAATAGACATGGGCTCCTCTACAAATGGTAACTTCTCATCTAACTAAATCGAGTCCCACTGTAGCACATGCGACTCATCCGAAATGTATTGTCGCAGCATAGAAACATGAAACATTTGGTGAATAGTTGAAAATGCCAGAGGCAAAGCTAACACATATGCCACCTCCCCAATTGTCCATAGAATCTCAAAGGGTCCATTATATCTGGGGCTAAGCTTGCCCCTCCTACCGAATCGCATCACGCCCTTCATGGGAGATACTCGTAAGAAAACTCTATCACCAACTCTGAATCTCAATGGACGACGTTTACGGTCAGCATAACTTCTCTGTATACTCTGAGCTGTCCGTAGCCTGTCCTAAATCACCCGAACTCTGTCCAAAGATTCACAAAGAAAATCTGAACCACGAGGACTGATCTTTAAAGTTTTGAACCAACCAACAGGAGACCGATACCATCTACCATACAAAGCCTCAAACGGAGCCATCTGAATGCTAGAGTGGAAGCTATTGTTATACGTGAACTCTGCTAAAGGCAAGAACTGATCCCACTGACCCCCAAAGTCTAACACACAAGCACGGAGCATATCCTCTAACAGCTGAATATTCCACTCTGACTGTCCGTCAGTCTAAGGATGAAATGCAGTATTGAGGTCCACCTGAGTACCCAACTCTTCCTAAAAAAATTTCCAAAAACTAGAATTAAACTGAGAACCTCAGTCTGAGATAACAAATACTAGCACTCCATGTAGGTGAACCACCTCCAGAATATAGACACGAGCTAACCTTTCAGCATTGTAGAAAACTCAAACAGGGATAAAATGCACTGTGTTATTCAACCGATCTACAACGACCCAACTACTATCAAAACCACAGGACGTACGAGGTAATCTACCAATGAAATCCATAGTGACTCGCTCCCACTTCTACTCGAGAATGGATAACTGCTGAAGCAAACCACCGGGTCTCTGGTGCTCAGCCTTTATATGCTGACAACACAGGCATCGAGCCACTAACTTTAAAATATCTCGTTGCATACCACTCCACCAGTAGTGTTACTTCAGATCTTGGTACATCTTAGCAGTCCCGGGGTAAATAAAGTATCTGGAACTGTGCGCCTCACGCAAAATCAAAGGAATCATGTCTCCAACCCTCGAAACACACACAAGACCATCATATCTCAGTACACCATCAGAACCCAAGGTATCCCTCGAGGACTCACCTCTCACTAGCCACTCTCTAAGATCACAAATTTCACTATCCTCAAACTGTCGACTCTGAATCTGCTCTAACAAAGTAGACCTCGCCCCAACACAAGCAATAATCCTCTTGGGATCAGAGATATCCAAATGCACCATCGAATTAGCTAACGATTAAATGTCTAAAGTCAATGACCGCTGAGAGACTGGAATGAAGGGTAAGCTACCCATACTCACTGCCTTCCGGTTTAAGGCATCCACAACTACATTCGTCTTTCCCGAATGATAAAGAATAGAGATGTCATAGTCCTTTAGCAAATCTACCCATCGGTGCTACCTCGAATTAAGAACCCTCTGAGTCATAAGATGCTGAAAACTACGGTGATTAGCATAAATCTCACACTGAACCCTGTATAAATAGTGCCTCCAAAATCTGAGCACAAATACTACCGTTGCCAACTCCAAGTCATGAGTAGGGTAATTATGCTCATGCACCTTTAGCTGTCTTGATGCATAAGCAATCACGCGACCTAGCTGCATTAGAACACAATCCAAGCTAATACCAAAAGCGTCACAGTAGACAGTGAAACCCTCACCCTCAACTGGAAGAATCAACATAGGAGCGAAAGTAAGTCGGTTCTTGAGCTTTAGAAAGCTCGTCTCACAACCCTCAATCCACTGAAATGGAACCTCCTTCCTGGTGAATCTAGTCATAGAAGTTGCAATGGATGAGAAACCCTCAACAAATCGTCTGTAATACCCTGCCAACCCAATGAAACTGTGAACCTATGTAGGCGCCGTGGGCCTAGCCCAACCTCGAATAGCCTCAATATTTGTTGGGTCTACCATGATATCATGTCTGGATACAACATGCCCCAAAAAAGCTATAGACTCAAGCCAGAACTCATACTTCGAGAACTTGGCATAAAGCCGATGATCTCTCAAAGTGTGGAGCACAATCCTCAAATGTTGCTCGTGCTCCTTACTATTCCTCGAATAAACCAAAATGTCGTCGATGAACACAATCAAAAAGGAGTCCAAGTACGACTTGAATACACGATTCATCAAATTCATAAAGGTTTTCGGGGCATTAGTCAATCCAAAAGACATCACCAAGAACTCATAGTGGTTGTAACGAGTCCTAAAGGCTATCTTAGGGATGTCTGCAACCCTAACTCTTAACTGATGGTAATCAGATCTTAGATCTATTTTAGATAACACCGCTGCGCCCTGAAGCTGATCAAACAAATCATCGATACGATGCATAGGATACTTATTCTTCACTGTCACCCTATTTAGCTACCTGTAATCGATACACATACGCATAGATCCATCCTTCTTCTTTACAAACAGATCTGGAGTACCCCACGACGACACACTCGGCTTGATAAAACCCTTATTCAGAAGATCCTCAAGCTGACTACTCAACTCCCTCAACTCAACAGGAGTCATATAATACGGAGCCATAGAAATAGTTTGGGTGCCCGGCTCGAGGTCAATAATAAACTCTATATCACGTTCAGGAGGAAGGCCAGGTAGGTCAGTTGGAAATACATCAGGAAACCCACTAACAACAGGGACAGAGTCAAACGGCAGACTCTCAATACTAGCATAAGCAAGAAATGAACCACATCCCCTCGACATGAATTTATAAGCCCGAACGTAAGAAATAATCCCCATCAGTGTATGGATAACAGAACCCTACCACACCACCGAGGATATACCAGGCATGGATAAGGTAATGGTCTTGGAAAAGTAATCCAAGACTGCATGATGAAAAGACAACAAGTCCATGCCCAAAATCACATCAAAGTCTACCATGGCCAATACAATAAAATCAACCTGAGTCTCAAACTCCTGAACAGTCACCAGACAAGATCTATATACCTGATCCACTACTAAGGAATCACCAATGGGTATAAATACACATAAGGGCACAGATAATAACTCAGAACATAAACCCAACCATGGTGCATAATAAGTAGATAATAAGAAAACGTGGATCCAGGATCAAATAATGCAAAAGATGGCTAATGGCACACGAAAATTATACCTGTGAACACCGCATAGCTGGCACGGCATACAATTGACACCGGCTACCACAATTCTGAGTACCGACCTGACCACCAGCCCGACCTCCCTACACTCCACCTCGGGAACCCTAGGTAATTTCGACTATGTGTTCGGGACCTATTCGAAGTCCCGTGCAAGCAAACGAACTATGCTACCTAACTAATTTTCAACGCTACAGACTTAATAGCTCTTTTGTAATTTCCATCAAAGGTCATTCTAACTAAAACTGGGGACCACGGCCCAAGGGCTGACTCGACTTAGCCAATGGTCGGCCTATCACCCAAAACAAGTCTAGGAACCTCAAGACCCAAACCAAAGGTCTACCTAACCTAAAGTCGACATTCTAGATCCGATCAGATGGTTAGAAATTGCATCTGAGGTTGTTTAACAGAGGTTTAGGCCAGGGAGCCATACCTAACTACTAGAAAATTCAACATAGGAAAGTGACTCTAAAAGTCAAACGAACTGCTAGGTAACCGTACTATCAGTCCCAGAAAGTCATACACGACTTGGGACAGTCATGGAAAGGCTCCAAACATCGTAAACACGCGTAAGCACTGGGAATGACCTGGAGGGTCATTACAATATGTGTTTCATCCATTTCTTAATACACAACGTACAACTTTTATGCACCTTATAAAATAAATTTTATAAAGTGCACATTTTCTGTGTGTCTTACAAAAAAATAAATGGCGCACAATTTAAGTGTGTTGTCCATTTTATTTTGTAAGACACACAAAACTTGTGTGTTGTACACTGAATATTCAATCCTCCTTTATTGCCAATTTTTTTCACAGACTTTATTAGTGATGTGACATATGAATATGCTGCAAAAAATATATGTGTTTAATGGAAATATTTTTCTTCCACCAAATCTTAAAAACCTCTATAAAAAGAGAGATGTCTACACTTCATATTTTCATCAGTCCTCCATTCAATTCTTCTTTTCAAAAGTTCTTCATAATTATTGTTCATTTGGATCTTAGAAAACGGATAATGAACGTGTTAAAGTGGCACTATTTTGGGACAGTGAAATTGTTCACGAGGGTAATATAGCATATTATAGTATCTTCCCCAAGTCCAACATTAAGTATCCAATTTCAATTGGTTACAGAGAATTTGTTGATTCAATTTTTAGAAGGATGAAAATTAAAAGTGATGATTATGATTTATTTATAATCGGACAATATCCAAACTCCTTCTCATTACAAGAATTGATAAACTATGGGGAATGATTATCAGTGATGATTAGTCGTTCACTGAATTTTTGAGGTCTCCTTATGATTATACCAGTCAAATAAAGCTAAATATTCTTCAAGTTTATGTTAAGGAGTATAGGACTCGTCGTGCTCACTCTCCTGCACAAACGGGTGTCTATACGCAACTTGAGAATCCAACTAGTGTTGTTGATGCCCATTTAACTCAGTATAGCACTTTTTCTAACATAAATACTTCCCAATACATCATGTCGAGTAACATGTCAACGCAATCCTCAAACCTCAGTTGAACAAAACTTTGAATGAAAGTGACCGGTTGTCTATTAATTCGTGTTATTATTAATAATATTTATTTTCATTAGTTTGTGTTTATTTCTTATGCCATATGTTTGTTATATTTTTTTAGGGGCTTAACTTTGTATGAGACAATATAACATAAAGAAAAATACTCGCTCCTCTGGTATGTGATCAAGTGGATCTCTCACCGGGACTATAGCATGGTGTACCTCTAAAACGCATCGAACCCTGCATGTCCATTTTCTAGCATATAGTAGCACCTACTCGTCCTCAGTAATCGGCCCAATCAGCTCTGGCCAAAAAGATCGTACCCTCTCCCAAGTCCATATCTAATTGTTACATCAAAATTATTGTTAAGTAAGTAAATAAATAATTGAATTAAATTTAAATAATATGATAGGTTACTTGAAGGAAAGGAACAAATCCTCCTAGGTCCTTCATCCCCATGGATATCTGACAAATACACCTATACAAGTATGTTAGAACGGCGTTGCCGCCCCAGCTATAGTCTCCTGTCCTATTGAGGTCCCTAAGCAAATACAAGTGTTGCAAACTCAAAAGACTGCCATATGTATTTGTGAATAGAATCCCTCCAACAAACAACAACATGTACAGTCAAGCAATCTTCTGAACCCTGTCCTCCAGAGTCTCAACTGTAATGGGATGAAGAAGTAAATGCTCCTGAAGATAATCCAGAACTGTTACAACTAAAATACGACAATGCCCATTAATGGCCGCCTGTGCAACATTCAAGACAGCATAGTCTTGTAGCATACCACACCAATCTAAATTATGGTCCAGTTCATCAACATATACAATTGGATCTCCATCAGTGTGCATCCCAAACAACACCTGCACATCCTGTAGCGTGAACCTCTCCAAAGGGTAGGTGGAATGTGTAAGTCTGTAGCCTCCATATCTCGACCATAGCAGTCGCTAGCTTGTGGTCAAACTGCCTGAGAACTAAGAGAGCATCTTCATCGATTGCCGGAGTTTCACCAACTCATTCCACCGCTCTTCTTCACCTCCTCACTCTTGCTTTTTATAAAAACCAATGATCAGTCACTTATCTTCTTCACTAGATTTAATTGTCAGTTACTACTACTAACTACTCAAAATTCTACATCCACCTTTCATTATTTATTTGTCCATCTATTAGAAATATATGATTTGTCTTTATTATTAAATTTTAAGTATCTCTTATAACTATATACTTGTTGATTATTTATCAAATGTAATTATTAATTATTATTATCAAAACTGTTATTTATTATTATTTATCAACACTAATCGTTACTGGTAGTTTGTTTCCTAAGAGGTCTACTCTAGTTTCATTAAAACTATAGTTTAATGAAAAACAGTTATTGTGAACTACATATATTTTACTAATTCAAATATCCTATTGATAGTAGTAATGGTCAAATAAAGCTAGTGGAGAAGATGAATTATAACATTACCATTATACTCATCCTTTGTTATTTTAAAAAGAAAAAGTGAGGAGTTGAAGAAGAGCTTTGGAAAAAGTTGGTGAAGCTCCGGCAATCGATAACGATGTCCCCTTAGTTCTTCAAAATTATCTTATGCCCTCAGGCGCTCCAAATTGGTCACAATTATTATGATTACCAATCATAAAAAATCACGATCAATTTTAGGTTCCTGGGAGTATAAGATAATTTTGAAGAACTAAGATGACATCTCCATCGATCGCCGGACTTTCACCAACTCATCTCACCTCCTTACTCTTGGTTTTTATAAAAAACAGTGATGAGTAATTTTTCTTCTCCACTAGATTTAATTGTCCGTTACACTACTAACTACTCAAAATTCTATATAAAATATTATTGTATTAATTGTCAAAACAAATAATAACTTATAATTAAATATTAATTACTTATTTATCAAAGAATACTATTAAATATTATTTCATAAATTATTAAATAAGAATTACTAACAAAAAATGTCATTTAACAATATTATTAAGAATATTAAATATTATTTAATTAATTATCAAAACAATTTATTATAAGTTAGTTGATTAATTATCAAACCTAATGGCCGGAATAACTAATGTCCGGATGAGTTATCCCATATAGTTTATCCTAACCAACCATGGGATAAGTTCATCCTAAAATTAATCTCGATATTAGTTATCTCTTATCCCTTGTACGAGCCATAAAAATTCATTTTCTCTCGCTATTCTTGAACCACCAAAGGAAGGATATTTATAGTCGTGCAAATCTTAATGAATGATTCTAAACTAATTATCTATCAATTTTGTGGCCTAATGAAGCTACTTGGTATATAGTCAATGTAAAGTACTGATAATTAAGTTAATAAAGTACTAATAACAACATAGAGTAAAAGAAACACGATAAATAGTAAAGATAAATCTTGAAAAACTCCTAATCTCTCTTTTCAAACTTCAAAATTCTACATTTTAAATTGAAGACGAAATAATTGGTCAATTTAACAAATTAACAAACACTTATTTGAATAGTCTTCAAATATTATATCAAATACTGTAAATGTTATTCATGGTTAAATGGCGCCTAATTGTCAAGGCTCTTTTTTCCTTTTTTTTTTTTTACACAGTAATATTTGAATCAGCTTGAACGTACTTAAACTAATGTAATGACCTTCCCGATCATTTTCCTCAGTTTCGTGCGTTCTCGGTGTTTAGAACTTTTCTATAACTGCCCCAAGTTATTTATGACTTGCTGGGACTGACAGTTCGGTTCCCGGGCAGTTCGTCTGAGAATATTATTTAGACCCAGCACGTTGTAAAATATTAAATTAAATTTGAATTTGGTAAAATGACATAGGTAATTACCTTTCGAAAATATTTTTGAAATTTATACAATTCTTTAGGTATGATATATCTATACTATTTTATAATAGTTTTATAACCTATTAATAATTTAAGTGGAGATAGTGAATTTAAATATGTTAAAATAATATTTTTATTCTATAGAGGTTTTGTTAGAAATAATTTTCTATTTATTATGATATATTCAAAATATTATATTTATATTATCACGAACCTATGCAATACCCGAATATATATATATAATGGGATAAATACTATATTGGGGTTCCACCTCCACTATTACGTGGAAAGTGAGGAGGGGCACACATAATAACGTCTGTAAGTGGTGGCAGCCACTTGGCATAATAGCAAATGAAATATATATATATGCATGCAGTATGTTATGAATTAGAATAAAACATATGACATAACATTTTACTCTATTTTCATTTAATTCCTCCACCATTTATGATCATATTAGCTCAATATTGAGCTAATACATGACGGTTTGAGCTTAGGAGTTTATATATTTGAGTCTGTGGACTCGCCCTCGTCATTTCTACGGTATGTTTTCTTATTTTTACGATAATTTTCATTTACACGGTGATACTGTTGGGATTGGTGTTGATGTTTGAGATATATTTTGAGCTCAAATTAAGGAGTGTTAGTTGTGACTATTGGTCACGGAGTGATTTGGGACGCTGTGACGAGTTCGGTTTTGCGATTTCGCAAGCGAGCCCCACGTGGGATTTTCGGGCATTTTCTGAACTAATGCAATATGGGTATCAATAGTCATATTTTGACATGTAGTTTATTATTTTGGTAGCTTGGCAACAGTCGGAGGCCTCTCAAAAGGGAAAGGCTCCTATTTAGCTGGCTTTAGCAAGCGTTCGGCGGCGTTCAGGTAGGCTAGGTTTACCTTCCTTTGCACTTAGATTGAGCTTATGTGTGATATATGTATGCTATTGTGCTGGTGTTTTGGGCTGGTATTATAGACTTGGTGGTGGTGGTTTGCTGTGATTTAGGCCTTCTAGGCCGGATAGGGCTATTCAGATATATTCCAGGCCCATTATCCTCGTGGTACACCACAAATGACCTATTTGGGGTCGGATAGTATTGTTGTTGTTGTTTCTAGTCTGGGAATGTTATTGTTGGACCTTAGTCTAGGCTTAGACAGAGTTAGCCCAGACTTAGACAAGTATAACCAGACCTGGTTTTCGGGACCCGGTAGCGGGCCCCGTTACCCTTCTTGTCAACCTGTCAGAACTTTGACATCTTTGGGCTTATTAAGCCCTATATGACCTGTTAGGGTTGTGACGGGATTGAGTCACCCCAATTATACCCGGTTGGCCTGTTTAGCCTTGTTAGTCCCTGATAGCACAGTATTTGATCGGGGTCGGCTAGTTTGACCTAGAACGCTGACCCGTCTTTTCATGACTTATAATGTATACCCAGACTTGTATATACATATTGTTTATAGTAGATAGTGACCTAAAAGGACCCCGAGATTTACTTGTAGCATGTTGTGGGATTAGCTTCTGTACTTATATACTAGTATTGACTTGGTACTAGGGCATTCCCCGTTTATATGATATGATATGACATTTGATTCTGTTCTGGTTACTGACTATGATAAATCCGGTTCAAGTTTGGCTACTGATTCAGGTATGATGATTCTGGTTATTGACTATTGGGTGTTCCGGTTCGAGTCCGGCCCCGGATTGTGGTACACTATGAGTTCTGGTACTGGGTACCGAGATTATGATACTATTGCTCTCTGAGTTTCGGTTCGAGTCCGGACACTGATTATTATGAGTTCCGGTTCGAGTCCGGCCACTAATTATTATGAGTTCCAGTTCGAGTCCAACATCTGGTTATGATATGATTGGAGAGGTTTGGTACTGGGTACCGTGGTTACTGGATACTGATACAGCTTCGAGACACTGATGACTATGCATTTACTTTTCTTGTGTGTCCCGTTGGTTTATGGGGGCCAGACTGGGTTATTATTTTCTTTCGTGTGCCTCTCGGGTTTATGGGGGCCCAGATAGGTTATGTTTGACTTGTGTGTTTACTTACGCATTTATTTACTCGTTATTCTGTATCACACTTATTTATTTCCTCTAAGTATATCTATATGCCTCAGCAGTTACTTATGCATTTATTACTTATACCCTGGACTTAGCATGCACCCCCATACTTTAGCCTATTTATATTACATTAAGCTCGGTCGGCCGATGATGCCTACTGAGTACCCGGTACTCATACTGCACTTCTGCATCTTTTCCCCCGATGCAGATCCAGGCACTAGCCGACGGTTTTGACATGACTCTCTTCTCAGCACCGACTCCGGAGCAGGGTGAGCTTACTGACGTCCGAGGCAGATCCTACTCCATCTCTACTGTATAGTCTTTTGCTCTCGAGACTGTATTACTTGTTGTATATATTTGGTTTCTGTTTTGTATTTTGGGCATGTCTAGTAGTGGCTCTTGTACCGACCTCACCAGGTCTTGGGAAGGGTTCTTGACTTTATATATTGTCCTCTTCCTTCTTAGTCTTGGCATATATACATATTCTGACTCTGTCTTTAGCGTTATAGCATGTTTATAAATATGGTTACTTTCACTTCTTCTCTGTTTTATGAGATTCTTCCCGTTAGCCCATCTCTTGTAGCTCCGGGCTAGGGTTTGGCTTGCCTATTGGTGGGTTACGATAGGTGCCATCATGACTCAAATATTGGGTCGTGACAGCTTGGTATCAGAGCCTAGGTTGTACGGGTAGTGTCGGTACATGAGCCAGTGTGTAGTAGAGTCCTGCGGATCGGTGCGGGGACGCCTATATCCTATCCTCGGGAGGCTATGGAGCATTCTTAGGGGAGTCTCTCATTTTCTTGACTCATGTCCTTGCGTTAAGTCTATGTTGGTTTCTGATTTTCATCTGATTTACTCTTTACGCTGATGGCAAGGACGCATGGTACGAGAGTCGAGGGTCAGGACCCCGAGCCTACAACGAGGGCTCTTGTTAGGGGCCGAGGTCGACCCAGAGGTCGGGCACAGGGCAGAGCAGCATCCCCAGGCCGAGATCATGCTGGGGATCAGTTACCCAATACCGTTATAGCTCCAGATGTTCCGCCTCCACAGCAGTCGGTGGGCCAAGAAGCAGCCCAGGCTCCACCTGGATTTATAGATGCTTCTTTTCTCCAAGGTACATTACTTCAGTTGTTGGGGATAGTTGGAGGTCCGTCAATCGAGGGAGCCCAACCAGTAGTAAATGGAGTTGATGTTGGGGCGCAACCTGCAGCTGCAGCACCCAGAGTTGAGATTCCGCCAGCACCGGTAGCTCCACAGCTGGTTATAGATCAGCCTGCTATGACTGTCGATGAGCAGAAGATGTTGGGGCATTTCTTGAGGTTGACTCCACCGAGATTTGCTGGTACTCCGGGTGAGGATGCATATGAGTTCTTGTCCAGCTGCGAGGATAGACTGAGGAATTTGGGATTGGTACAGTCTCGTGGTGTTGATTTCGTGGCATATCAGTTTGATACTACAGCGAGGAGATGGTGGAGGGGATATCTTGATTCCAGGCCAGCAGGATCTCCACCGGTTACCTGGACCCAATTCTCTGAGATCTTTTTGGGAAAGTATATGCCTCGTACTATACGGGAGCGACTCAGGGATGAGTTCTCCAGATTGACTCAGGGTTCATTATCTGTCGCCGAGTATGAGGCGAGGTTTCATGATCTTGCTAGGCATGCTACTTCTATTTTGCCTGATGAGTATGAGAGAGTTAGATGTTTTGTCAGGGGACTGAGATTGCCACTCCGCAGGGCTACCCAGAGTTTAGTGACTTTAAGGAAGTCATTCGCAGAGATTATTGAGCATGTATACTCTATTAAGGAGATGGATCGCGAGGCCCAAGGGGGCAGTGATAAGAGACCTCGTGTTCAGGGTAGTTTCAGTGGGAGCCATAGTGGTTCGCAGTTCAGAGGTCGTGGTTTCCAATTTCAGGGTAGGTACCCTCAGCAGCAGCAACAGTCTTTTCAGCGACAGGGTCAGCCCAGTAGGCCCGTACAGTCAGCTTTGCAAATATCTGATAGAGGTCAGCCCGCCTATAGTGGTTCTGTTAGACAGCCTCAGGGACGTGGTCAGTCCAGTTCATCGACTAGAGGGGGTCATACTGGATCAGCCGGACCTTCTGAGCCGAGCAGGGAGCCAGGAGCATGTTATACTTGTGGGGTTGTCGGTCATTTTGTGCGTGAGTGTCCTCAGCGCATGGCGATTGAGCCTTCAATTCAGATAGCACAGCCCCTCAGATCTATACCTCCATCAGGTAGAGGTGGTGCACAGGGTCGTTGGGGTGATCCCCATGGTTCTCGAGGTGGAGCGCGGGGAGGTCGAACTGGTAGTCAGGTCGGTGCTCAGACTAGTGGTAGCCAGCGTCAGTTGTATGCTATGCCGGCTAGATCGGAGGCTGAGGCTTCGGATGTGGTGATTACAGGTATGATTTCCGTATGCCATCAGCCAGCTTCTGCATTATTTAATCCTGGATCCACGTTTTCTTATGTATCTACTTATTATGCACCACGGTTGGGTTTATGTTCTGAGTTATTATCTATACCCTTATGTGTATCTACCCCCGTTGGTGATTCCTTAGTAGTGGATCGGGTATATAGATCATGTCTGGTGACTATTTAGGAGTTTGGGACTCAGGTTGATTTTATTGTATTGGCCATGGTAGACTTTGATGTGATTCTGGGCATGGACTGGTTGTCTTTTCATCATGTAGTCTTGGATTGCTTTGCCAAGACCATGACCTTACCCATGCCTGGCGTACCCCCGGTGGTGTGGCAGGGTTCTGTTAGCCACACACCGACTGGGATTATTTCATATGTTCGGGCTCGTAGATTGATGTCGAGGGGATGTGATTCATTCCTTGCTTATGTTCGGGATGCTAGTATGGAGAGTCCATCGCTTGCCTCCGTCCCTGTTGTTCGTGAGTTTTCTGATATATTCCCGACTGACTTACCTGGCCTTCCTCCTGAGCGTGATATAGAGTTCATTATTGACCTCGAGCAGGGCACCCGACCTATTTCTATGGCTCTGTATTGTATGGCTCCTGCTGAATTGAGGGAGCTGAGTTGCCAGCTCCAGGACATTCTGGGGAAGGGTTTTATCAGGCCGAGTGTGTCACCGTGGGGTGCTCCAGTTCTGTTTGTAAAGAAGAAGGATGGATCTATGCGCATGTGTATTGATTACAGGCAGTTGAATAAGGTAACTGTGAAGAATAAGTATCCTATGCCTCGTATCGATGATTTGTTTGATCAACTTCAGGGTGCAGAGGTATTCTCAAAAATAGATTTGAGATCTGGATACCATCAGTTGAGAGTTAGGGCTGAGGACATCCCAAAGACAGCCTTCAGGACTCAGTACGGCCATTATGAGTTCCTGGTGATGTCTTTTGGGTTGACTAATGCCCTAGCAGCTTTCATGGATTTGATAAATCATGTATTCAGACCATACTTGGATTCCTTTGTGATTGTGTTTATTGATCACATCTTGGTTTATTCGAGGAGTAACGAGGAGCATGAGCAACATTTGAGGATTGTGCTCCACATTTTGAGAGATCATCGGCTTTATGCCAAGTTCTCAAAATGTGAGTTCTGGCTTGAGTCTGTAGCTTTCTTAGGGCATGTTGTGTCCAAATACAGTATCATGGTAGACCCAGGGAAGATTGAGGCTATTCAAGGTTGGGCTAGGCCCACGTCACCTACTGAAGTTCGCAGTTTTGTTGGGTTGGTAGGGTACTATAGGCGATTTGTTGAGGGCTTCTCGTCTACTGCATCTCCTATGACCAGACTAACCAGGAAGGAGGTTCCGTTTCAATGGTCTGAGGATTGCGAGGCGAGTTTTCTGAAGCTCAAGAATCGACTTACTTCTGCCCCTGTGTTGACTCTTCCAGTTGAGGGCGAGGGTTTTATCGTATATTGTGATGCGTCTCGTATTGGCTTGGGATGTGTTTTGATGCAGTAGGGTCGTGTCATTGCTTATGCATCGAGGCAGCTGAAGGTGCACGAGCGTAATTATCCCACTCATGATTTGGAGTTAGCAGCAGTTGTGTTTGCACTATGAATTTGGAGGCATTATCTCTACGGTGTTCATTGTGAAATTTTTACAGATCACCGTAGTCTTCAGCATATTATGACTCAGAGGGATCTTAATTCGAGACAACGCAGGTGGATTGAGTTGCTAAAGGACTATGATATCTCTATTCTCTATCATCCGGGCAAGGAGAATGTGGTAGAGGACGCCTTGAGTCGAAAGACAGTGAGTATGGGTAGCTTTGCCTTCATTCCAGTCTCTCAGCAACTGTTGGCTTTGGACATTCAGTCCTTAGCTAACTCAATGGTGCGTTTAGATATTTCTGACCCCGAAAGGGTTATCGCTTGTGTTGGTGCGAGATCTACTTTACTGGAGCAGATTCAGAGTCGTCAGTTTGAGGATAGTGGTCTCCGTAGCATTCAAGATCAGGTATTAAAGGTTAAGTCTGAGAGAGGTTTGACGACCGTATTTGTGTTTCGAGGGTTGGAGATTTGATTCAGTTTATTTTACGCGAGGTACACAGTTCCAGATATTTTATTCACCCTGGGACAGCTAAGATGTATCGAGATCTAAGGCAGCACTATTGGTGGAGTGGTATACAAAGAGATATAGCAGGGTTTGTAACTCGATGCCTTTGTTGTCAGCAGGTAAAGGCCAAACATCAGAGACCCGGTGGTTTACTTCAGCAATTACCCATCCCCGAGTGGAAATGGGAGCGGGTCACTATGGATTTCATTGTTGGATTGCCTCGCACCTCCCGTGGTTTTGATAGTATTTGGGTTATTGTGGATTGGTTGACTAAGTCTGCATACTTATCCCTGTTCGAGTTTCCTATAGTGCTGAGAGATTAGCTCGTGTTATATTCAGGAGGTGGTTCGCCTACATGGAGTGCCAATATCTATTATCTCAGACCGAGGGTCTCAGTTTACCTCTAATTTTTGGCAGACTTTCCAGGAAGAGTTGGGTACCCAGGTGGACCTCAGCACTGCATTTCATCCTCAAACCGATGGTCAGTCTGAACGAACTATTCAGGTATAAGAGGATATGCTCCGCGCTTGTGTGTTAGACTTTGGGGGTCAATGGGATCAATTTTTGCCTTTAGCAGAGTTCACATATAATAATAGCTTTCATTCCAGCAACCAAATGGCTCCGTTTGAGGCTTTATATGGCAGACGGTGTCGATCTCCAGTTGGCTGGTTCGAAACTTCAGAAGTCAGTCCTCGTGGCACAGATTTGCTTCGAGAATCTTTGGACCGAGTTCGAGCGATTCAAGATAGGCTGCGGACAGCTCAGAGTAGACAGAGGAGTTATGCTGACCGTAGACGTCGTCCGTTGAAATTCAGGGTGGGTGATAGGGTCTTCTTACGAGTATCACCCATGAAGGGCGTGATGCGGTTTGGTAGGAAGGGTAAGCCTAGCCCCAGATATATTAGACCCTTTGAGATTTTACGGACAGTTGGAGAGGTGGCTTATGTGTTAGCTTTACCTCCTGCATTTTCAGCTATCCACCCAGTATTTCATGTTTCTATGCTACGACAATATATTCTAGATGAGTCGCATGTGATTCAGTGGGACTCGGTTCAGTTAGACGAGAAACTAACATTTGTGGAGGAACCTGTGTCCATTTTAGCCAGTGATGTCAGACGGTTACGCTCCCGGGACATTCCAGTGGTTAAGGTACAGTGGCATCACCGTCCAATTGAGGAGGCTACTTGGGAGCTTGAACGTGATATGCGAACCCAGTATCCCTACTTGTTCACGTCTTCAGGTATGTGCTTATTCTTGACTTTGGCGGACGAAAGTCCTTTTAGTAGTGGATATTGTAATGACCTTCCCGATCATTTTCCTCATTTTCGTGCGTTCTCGGTGTTTAGAGCTTTTCTATAACTGCCCCAAGTTATTTATGACTTGCTGGGACTGACAGTTCGATTCCCGGCAGTTCGTCTGAGAATATTATTTAGACCCAGCACGTTGTAAAATATTAAATTAAATTTGAATTTGGTAAAATGACATAGGTAATTACCTTTCGAAAAAAATTTTGAAATTTATACAATTCTTTAGGTATGATATATCTATACTATTTTATAATAGTTTTATAACCTATTAATAATTTAAGTGGAGATAGTGAATTTAAATATGTTAAAATAACATTTTTATTCTATAGAGGTTTTGTTAGAAATAATTTTCTATTTATTATGTTATATTCAAAATATTATATTTATGTTATCACGAACCTATGCAATACCCGAATATATATATATATATAATGGGATAAATATTATATTGGGGGGCCACCTCCACTACCACGTGGAAAGTGAGGAGGGGCACACATAATAACGTCTGTAAGTGGTGGCAGCCACTTGGCATAATAGCAAATGAAATATATATATATATGCATGCAGTATGTTATGAATTACAATAAAACATATGACATAACATTTTACTCTATTTTCATTTAATTCCTCCACTATTTCTGATCATATTAGCTCAATATTGAGCTAATCCATGACGGTTTGAGCTTAGGAGTTTATATATTTGAGTCCGTGGACTCGCCCTCGTCATTTCTACAGTATGTTTTCTTATTTTTAAGATAATTTTCATTTACACGGTGATACTGCTGGGATTGGTGTTGATGTTTGAGCTATATTTTGAGCTCAAATTGAGGAGTGTTTGTTGTGACTATTGGTCACAGAGTGATTTGGGACGCTGTGACGATTTCGGTTTTGCGATTTCGCAAGCGGGCCCCACGTGGGATTTTCGGGCATTTTCTGAACTAATGCAATATGGGTATCAATAGTTATATTTTGACATGTAGTTTATTATTTTGGTAGCTTGGCAATAGTCGGAGGCCTCTCAAAAGGGAAAGGCTCCTATTTAGCTGGCTTTAGCAAGCGTTCGGCGGCGTCCAGGTAGGCTAGGTTTACCTTCCTTTGCACTTAGATTGAGCTTATGTGTGATATATGTATGCTGTTATGCTGGTGTTTTGGGCTGGTATTATAGACTTGGTGGTAGTGGTTTGCTATGATTTAGGCCTTCTAGGCCGGATAGGGCTATTCAGATATATTCCAAGCCCATTATCCTCGTGGTACACCACAAATGACCTATTTGGGGTCGGATAGTATTGTTGTTGTTGTTTCTAGTCTGGGAATGTTATTGTTGGACCTTAGTCCAGGCTTAGACAGAGTTAGCCCAGACTTAGACAAGAATAACCAGACCTGGTTTTTGAGACCCGATAGCGGGCCCCGTTACTCTTCTTGTCAACCTGTCAGAACTTTGACATCTTTGGGCTTATTAAGCCCTATATGACCTGTTAGGGTTGTGACGGGATTGAGTCACCCCAATTATACCCGGTTGGCTTGTTTAGCCTTGTTAGTCCCTGATAGCACCGTATTTGATCGGGGTCGGCTAGTTTGACTTAGAACACTGACCCGTCTTTTCATGACTTATAATATATACCCAGACTTATATATACAATTGTTTATAGTATATAGTGACCTAAAAGGACCCCGAGATTTACTTGTAGCATGTTGTGGGATTAGCTTCTGTACTTATAAACTAGTATTGACTTGGTACTAGGGCATTCCCCGTTTATATGATATGATATGACATTTGATTTTGTTCTGGTTACTGACTATGATGAATCCGGTTCGAGTTTGGCTACTGATTCAGGTATGATGATTCTGGTTATTGACTATTGGGTGTTCCAATTCGAGTCTGGTCCCGGATTGTGGTACACTATGAGTTCTGGTACTGGGTATCGAGATTATGATACTATTGCTCTCTGAGTTCCGGTTCGAGTCTGGCCACTGATTATTATGAGTTTTGGTTCGAGTCCGGCCACTGATTATTATGAGTTTCGATTTGAGTCCGGCATCTGGTTATGATATGATTGGAGAGGTTTGTTACTGGGTACCGTGGTTACTGGATATTGATACAGCTTCGAGATACTGATGACTATGCATTTACTTTTCTTGTGTGTCCCGCTGGTTTATGGGGGCCAGAATGGGTTATTATTTTCTTTCGTGTGCCTCTCGGGTTTATGGGGGCCCAGATAGGTTATGTTTGACTTGTGTGTTTACTTACGCATTTATTTACTCGTTATTTTGTATCACACTTATTTATTTCCTCTAAGCATATCTATACGCCTCAGCAGTTACTTATGCATTTATTACTTATACCCTGGACTTAGCATGCACCCCCATACTTTAGCCTATTTATATTACGTTAAGCTCGGTCGGCCAATGATGCCTACTGAGTACCCGTTGCCCCGGTACTCATACTGCACTTCTGCATCTTTTCCCCCGATGCAGATCCAGGCACTAGCCGACGGTTTTGACGTGACTCGCTTCTCAGCACCGACTCCGGAGCAGGGTGAGCTTACTGACGTCCGAGGCAGATCCTACTCCATCTCTACTGTATAGTCTTTTGCTCTCTAGACTGTATTACTTGTTGTATATATTTGGTTTCTATTTTGTATTTTGGACATGTCTAGTAGTGGCTCTTGTACCGACCTCACCAGGTCTTGGGAAGGGTTCTTGACTTTATAAATTGTCCTCTTCCTTCTCAGTCTTGGCATATATACATATTCTGACTCTGTCTTTAGCGTTATAGCATGTTTATAAATATGGTTACTTCCACTTCTTCTCTATTTTATGAGATTCCGTCCGTTAGCCCGTCGCATGTCGCTCCGGGCTAGGGTTCGGCTTGCCTATTGGTGGGTTATGATAGGTGCCATCATGACTCAAATATTGGATCGTGACAACTAATTTCACTATACATATGTTGGTTTGAGCGGCTGTCGAGGGCTCTTTTCAAGGCGATTTTCCGTTATCACTCAAAAGTCAAAACGCTAGGAAAATATAAAAAGACAAGATACACACATAAATATAGTTTCCAGTATATTACTAAAATATATCTACACCAACTTGGCAATTAAGAATCATTATTTTGATACTATATTGTCTTAATCCCACAAAATCAGACAAAAAGAGAAATGGACACAGCAAACCTCTTTTTAAGTAAAGTTTGAACCTAATCACGATATGATATACTATCTTACAAAAGATATAATAGGCATCTGAAATTCTTGTGGAAATTCTGACTTATAAGCTTCTCATAATCCTTTAGGTGATTCTCCTAAAAAGGTTTTCATGTACCTATACATAGGCTCCACGTCTGTTTCCTGATATGTTTTAATATAAAATTTTATGTTGTAATTCAGGGGCGAACTTCTTTGTCTGCTGCTTTATTTTTATTTTGACATTGCTTACATGTGTATTTTTATCTATCTATATATATTCAAGATAAATTAAGGAAAGAAACCTCAGTAGACAATCATGAAATAAGGTTTATATCTATGTCTTTGTGTCTCCTTAGACTATGACAGTTGGGGGATATCTATGAATGATATGAATGTGTACATTTTAACTCATCCACCAAAATATCATCTTTGAATAAAGTTTTTATGTTGGTTGGTTATACACTCTAACCAGGTGGGACAAAAAAATTTCACTCTCAAATATTTTATTTTTTTTCAAGTGAAATACATATCCAAAAATATCGTTAACCTTCAAATAACTTGCAACTTCAAACTTCAAAAAACTCTTTTCCAGAAAACGACTAAATATATCCATGTACGTCTATTGTATTTTCAATTTACAATCATCTTAAGCTATAGATAGTTTCAGGTACAAATTCTAGAACCAAATTTATATAAATAAAGTTTACAAGAAAATTTAGCTAAATCGATGCTTTTTTTGAAATCGAATAGTAGATTTGTGACCTACGCATGGAGCACACCTCTCCAAGCTTGATTTTGGCGTGTTTTAGTTGTGAAAAACGTGATTTCGAAGGGGGGAAGGGGACCGTCGGCTTTGTGGGTGGTTTTTTTTTTTGGGAGAAATAGGGTAAAGAAATAGGGGGGACCACTGTGGGGAAGACGACTGTCTTTTTATATTATGTATAAAGCCCACAAAACTTGTGAGCTTTAAAATTTTATTTTATAAGGTGCATAAAAGTTGTGCGTTGTATATTAAAAAATGGATGACACACATATTTTATGTGCTTTACATTTTTTGCTGAGTTAACGACGTTGTCTATCGTTCCGTTAAAAAAAAGGTATAAAGTGCACTAAAAATGTGCGCTTAGCCTATTCTAGTGTCATTTTATATACAAGACATATTTCTGTATTTTATCTAGTTAGAGGGCTTCAATTTTTCTTTTTCTGTCTATACATATACAGATGATTTATCAAAATCTAAAAAATTTCCAATGGTTGAGCGAGAAAGTCTGTCAATAATATTTCCAAATCAACTTGACAGAAAAGGAGCACAAGGACAGAGAACATATTCCTATGAATTTAATTTTAACAACCTGTTGGTTGTTGCCTCTTCCATCTTTCACATCACATTGGGAAAATTTCTAAAAATGCAAAATGCAACTGTTAGAAGTCAAACTAATACAAGATCTTAAATTTATTTAATAAAAAATTATATATACTTTTATTTGGAATTTATACTTCTAGCTTTTAGAGATTATACAAAATTGTTAATTTTCTCCTATATTTAATCTCTTCTAATATTTTTGTTTCAATTAATGATATATTAACTTCATTTAATTTTCTTGAGACATTATTGATTAGTAAAACTATTAATTTTATATTTGTAGAAATTCTTTTAATTGAGGAAACTATTACAAAAAAATCTTAACATAATTCTAAAAGGTAATAAGCAATATAGACATTTTAAAAAGAATCATGTCTTTTATTTGATAAGTATATAAATTAGAATATTATCTTTTATTTAATTTGTGTAATATTTCTTAGTATTTCATCAACAACAACATACCTAGTATAATCCTACAAAGTAGGGTCGAGGGAGGGTAAAGTGTACGTAGACCTTACCTACCTCACAGATAGGAAGACTATTTTCGATAGACCCTTGGCTCAAGAAAAAATAGTCCAAACCAGTCGAGTAAAAGAAATAATGGAAGTACAAGAAACAACAGCTAGTAAAAAAACAACAGAAAGTAGTACCACAATACTACAACAAATTAATACGATAGTCAAAGCACAAGAAACAACAGATAATAACAGGTATCGAAGGATAAGAAACTGCAAGAGCAATACTACGACTACTAATATGTGATGTGGGAATATATACACTCTTTTTCACTAATTTTTCTTCATATTTGTGTCTTTTTTTGAGGATAATTTACCTTAACACTTATTATTTATGCTTGATTTCATGATTTATCATTTATACGATGTTTTTTGTACAATTTACGTGAAAGGAGATGAAATTGGACTAAAAGGGAGCATAAATGACCAAACTTAGCCAAGAAAAGTTCAAGTGAAAGCCAGAGGGTTGCAGAGAAAGTTCCAGAGCGAATAGGTGTCAAAAATACACACCCTCAGAAGTTTATACCCTGCAGAGAAAACTCCCAAGGCAAGTAAGCTAATCGAGCTTGCAGCGGGAGCTGATCATGGCGGGGTCAAATTTTGCACCTTTTCCCAGTTAAACTTGAAGGGGTCTCTTAGGTGTTTTTAAATACTATAAATATCCCCTTAGGTCCTTTTTAGTTAGATTTCGCCAGAGAAAGATTAGAGAGAAGCACAAAGCATGATCTCAACTCTCTTAGGGTTATCTCCTATAATTTTTATTTAGGATAATTTATTATTTATACATTGACTATTGCTTTGTAATTGAATCATGAGTCGCTAAAAGCCCTCAATCTAGGATTGTGGCCATAATATGGACATCATAATTTATATATGGTTTGCTTTTGCAGAATCAACCATTACGTTTTGTTCTCTTAACCTTGTAATTACTATTCTATTGCATCACGACCAATAGTATAAATGGATAATTTCTAAAGTAACTCAAGAGAAGGAGACTAGAAATAGAATGCCAGCTAAGGGGAGTAAGATGTATCTACGGACAGATTTACAGCTAGAATGGAGAAGTACCTATATCGCCTTACTTGGATGAAATATAGGATGACAGCTTATTTCATTCGAATTAGTTTGACTATCCCCGCTCAATTATGTAGTTAGAAGGCTAATTCATATAGAAAGTTAGAGGAGCGAAAGCCCATGACCATACTACTAACCATGTGATTCAATAAATATATATAAAATACAATAGGATTATGCAAGAGCCATAATCCTAGGTCTTAATAACTATGTTAACAACTCCTTAGTCTTACTCGTATTTTCTTTAATTAGTAGAATTAGTAGCAAACAACCACACACCTCTTAAATTAGATAATAATTATTTTCACAATCACAATAGCATAGTACTGGTTTGTCAGCATCTAAGTCCCTGTGGAATCAACAAACTCGATCATTTCAAAATCATTATATTATTTCCGACCACATACACTTTCATGAATGGAGTGTACTAACCACCACAACAAGTTTTGGACGTCGCAGATAAGGACTTAAGTATTGACAAGTTAAAATTTTGCTATTATTTGGTTTTTATAAGTGTTAACAACTTGACCTTAGCTTATTATTGTAGGTTACAGGTTTATGGAAATTTCAAACAGTAAAGCAGACCATTCTAAAATAGAAGAGAGTCTAACATTATTCCAGCCAAAATTCGAAAGGTTCTTTCACAAAAGATTAAGGGAGCAAACTTTGTTGCAGGCACAGAGCTACTAGAACCAACAGTAATGGCAGACGAAGTGGTGGCAAACGCACCACTAGCCTTAGTTACAATTTGCGCAGTGGCATTTTTACTTGCCACTAGTGTCATCATCATCATCATCATACCTAGTGTATTCCCACCAGGTGGGGTCTGGGGGGGGTAAAGTGTACGCAGTCCATACCAATACCTTAGATGAGGTAGAGAGGCTGTTTCCGATAGACCCCCGGCTCAGAACCGATAACAATACCAAATCAAAAATCATAGAAAACATAAAACAATCATAAAAATCATAAGAATCATACAAATCCTAAGAATCGTAAAAATCAACAACACAAATCATGAAAACCAACAGCAAAAGGGGTCACAAATCTCTAGCAACTCGACGAAGCAAGGAACTCACAGATCAACACTATAGACTAATTATTCAAGATCACAAATAACACCAAAACAGCGCGAACAAGACTCTGCCTAAGAAGCAACAGTCAAAGATACAAGCAGACACGCTTTCCTGCTAAGAACGGACACCTTCCTACCCACTACCCCTCTACCCTAATCCGCGTCCTCCACACCTTTCTATCAAGGGTCATGTCCTCTGTAAGCTGTAATTGCTCCATGTCGTGCATAATCACCTCCGTCCAATATTTCTTTGGCCTACCTCTACCCCACCTAAAACCATCCCCAGCCAGCCTCTCACACTTTCGTACCAGGGCGTCCGTGCACCTCCTCTTCACATGTCCGAACCATCGCAACCTCACTTCCCGCATCTTATCTACCACCGACGCCACTCCCAACTTCTCTTGAATAATCTCATTTCTAACTCTATCACTCCTGGTAAGTCCACACATCCCTCGCAACATCCTCATCTCCGCTACCTTCAACTTTTGGGTGTGGGAGTTCTTAACTGGTTAACACTCGACTCCATATAACATGGTCGGGCGGACGGCCACTCTGTAAAACTTACCTTTAAGCTTCAGGGGCACCTTCTTATTGCACAAAACTCCCGAAGCGAGTCTCCATTTCCTCCACCCTGCGCCAATACGCTGCGCAACATCCTCGTCAATCTCACCGTTCCCCTGAATCATAGACCCCAGATACTTGAAACTCTCCCTCATCTGAATGGCCTGGGAGTCCAGCTTCACTACAGCATCAGCTTCATGCCTCGCATCGCTAAACTTACACTCCAGGTACTCCGTCTTAGTCCTGCTCAACCTAAACCCTTTAGACTCAAGGGTCTGTCTCCAAACCTCCAACTTATCATTCACTCCTCCCCGGGTCTCGTTAAGTAGTACCACATCATCAGCAAACAGCATACACTAAGGCACCTCCCCTTGTATACGCCGCGTCAAAACATCCATCACCAAGGCAAATAAGAACGGACTGAGAGTCGATCCCTGGTGCAACACTGTCAACACGGGAAAGTGCTCTGTATCCCCTCCTACTGTCCTTACCCTTGTCTTCGCCCCGTCGTACATGTCCTGGATCGACCTAGTATACGCCATGAGCACACCTTTAGCCTCCAAACACCTCCACAGAATCTCCCTGGGGACTTTGTCATATGCCTTCTCAAGATCAATGAACACCATATGCAAATCCTTCTTCCTCTCCCTAAACTGCTCCACTAATCTCCTTACCAGGTGAATGGCCTCAGTAGTCGAGCGACCTGGCATGAAACCGAACTGATTCTCTGAGATAGTCACTACCCTCCTCAGTCTCCATTCTACCACTCTCTCCCAAACCTTTATAGTATGGCTCAACAACTTGATACCCCTATAGTTGTTACAACTCTGAATGTCCCCCTTATTCTTATATATTGGAATCATCGTGCTCCATCTCCAAGATTCGGGCATCTTCGCTACCCCAAAAATGATGTTAAACAACCTTGTCAGCCACTCTATACCTGGCGTGCCAGTGTACTTCCAGAAATCCACCAGAATCTCGTCGGGCCCAGTCGCCCTACCCCTACGCATCCTACGAATAGCACCCTTGACCTCTTCCACCTTGATACACCTATAATAGCCGTAGTCGCGACGCCTCTCTGAGTGTTCCAAGTCTCCCAACACGATACTTTTGTCCCCCTCGTCATTCAAAAGTCTATGAAAATAGGACTGCCACCTTCTCCTAATGCAGGCATCCTCCATCAACACTTCTCCATCCTCTCCCTTGATGCATCTCACTTGGTCAAGATCGCGGGCCCTCCGCTCCCTAGCCTTGGCTAACCTATACAACTTCTTATCCCCTCCTTTCTCCTCTAAGGCAGCATATAAACTCTCAAAAGTTGTTGTCTTAGCCGCCGTAACCGCTAACTTAGCCTCTTTTCTGGATACCTTATACTCCTCCCTACTCGTCCGCCTCTCCTCGTCATCCTTGCTCTCCACCAACTTAGCATAGGCCACCTTCTTAGTCTCCACCTTCCTTTACACTTCTGCGTTCCACCACCAGTCCCCCCGGTGTTTGCCAGATCGGCCTCTCGAAACACCCAACACCTCTCTAGCACTCTCCCTGATACAACTGGCAGTCGTCTCCCACATACTATCCATATCTCCTCTACTCTCCCACGCTCCCATAATCGTTAGCTTCTCCCCTATTTTCAAAGCACTTGTCAAAGTCAAGCTACCCCACTTAATCCTGGGTCGATCCTCCACGCCCCTCTTTTTTCTGCCTTTCTTGATTTCCAAATCCATCACCAACAACTTATGCTGGGCTGAAAGGTTCTCACTAGGTATGACTTTACAGTCTTTACATACCGCTCTATCCCCCTTCCTAAGGAGCAAAAAGTCTATCTGAGTCTTGGCCACCGAACTACGAGAGGTAATAAGGCGCTCTTCCTTTTTCGGGAAGCTCGAATTCACCACCCACAACCCAAAGGCCCTAGCGAACTCCAAAAGTGTAGTTACTCCTTCATTCCTTTCCCCAAAACCAAAACCTCCATGCACCTCATCATAACCTCTCGATAAAGACCCAATATGCCCATTAAAGTCCCCTCCTACGAACAGCTTCTCCGTGCTCGGAATCCCTCTCACCACCTCTTCCAACACCTTCCAAAAGATCTTCTTCTCCTCCTCATCCAAGCCCGCTTGCGGCGCGTAGGCACTAATAACGTTCCACGTAAGCCCTCCAATGACTAACTTAATCGACATCAACCTATCATTGACCCGCTTAACCTCCACCACCTGCCCCCTAAGCTCATCATCTACTAAGATACCTACCCCATTTCTATGCCTCACACTACCGTAGTACCACAACTTATACCCGTTCACGTCCCTCGCCTTAGAACCTACCCATTTAGTCTCCTGGACACACGCTATACTAATCCTCCTTTTTCTAAGAATTTTCACGAGCTCTGGGGACTTCCCTTGAAGAGTCCCTATGTTCCAAGAACCAACTCTCAACTTAGAGGTTCCCTTATCCCACTTACCCCTAGTACCCCCCGCCCCCGAACTCGACCCTAGGCCAGACCCTGAACCCACCCTCACCGTGGACACAGGCCCTAAACTCGACCCCAACCCGGACCCCGACCTATGACATGACCCTAGTCTACCATCGACCACCACAGCCACTACTCAATTCGAAAAGAAGGAGGGCAAGTAGGCTAAAGACGCCACGTGCAAAAAATAAAAATAATAAATAAAAGGTACCAAATACAAGTAAAAAAACATGATTCCACAGCGTATGCTAAACAGCCAACGACACTAAACCAAATTACTAAAGCGCAAGTTTATTCAACAATAGTCAGTAACAAGAACTAACTACCCGAGAAAAACAGGGAGTCCACAAGACAAAGAAACTAAGAGAGGTATGCACAGAGATATGAAAGAAATACGATTATGCAACGAGTGCACCTGGCCCAGCGAGAGTGTGGAGTGAACCTCAATCCGCTGCCGGTTCTGCCCCTAAAGTTGGTCGCCGGCGAAATGTACGGCCCGAGATGCCTTCGATGATGTGCGTGGCTTGTTGTACCTGCAAGGGGTTACAAAGAAAAAAGAAGAAAAGAGAGAAGAGAGAAGCAGGAAAAGGAAAAATCTGCCCGCCGAAAAAGTCGCTGGAAAATACGTCGGCGACTGATTTTTCGGTCAGATCTAGGCCCTACCGATCAGATCCGCAAGGGTAAGCTCAAAAAAACCCCTTTCGGCGTTAGATCAGAGCAAATCGGAGCAAAATTGGCGCAAATTGGGGGGTTGAGCTCGCCGGTCAACACTTATTTCACCGAAAACTGACCGGAAGGGGATTTTGCTGGTGAAATTAAAATCGCCGATGAGCTGCCGGCAAGAGAGAGAGAGGGAGAAGGAGAGAGTGCTGCCAGAGAGCTGCCGGCGAGAAAAAATAGGTCGCGTAAAGTAGGGATAGTTGACACTTACATTACAGAAGGAGTCTATCAAACTTTGTGAGGCTTACCTTGTTCCCATTTTCATTACTAGGGAAGCAAAAAGGTGGCTAAAAGTTTAGCCTCAAATTCTATCACTTCATGAGTTGATTTATCGTAGAAATTCATTATAAGGTTCTTTTCATCTACAAAGGCAACTAAGTTAAGAAGTGAGATTTTGGTATTCAGGTAAAAATAAGGAAAAGGCTTACCCCAGGCTTGGAAACGATTTAAAATGTTGTTACTAAGTTATCCTCATCACTGTCAAATCCAGGAAATTTTGGTATCCACTTTTATGAGAGTTTAGATATCACTTTAGACTGTTACTTGATTCAATCGCAGGTGGACGAGCACTGGAGAAATATTTTGATGAATTAGTGCTTTTATTGAACTTGTTAACAATGAGCAATTTAGAGTGGACCGATGAGTACAATAGAAGTGCTATAAACAAGACTACTGGGATTCTGGAAGTTGATGGAATGACTAATCTGCAAGCACCTATCGACATTATGAACAACAATTTTACTAAGCTGACAAATTTGATTATGGGGCAAATGCAACCGTAAGCTCAAGATCAAAAAGTTCAATAGGCATTGTTGTTCTGTAAGGTCTGTGGTGGTGATCATAATGTGTGGAGCTAATCTATAGTCTACACACTTTGTGGGTTATACATGTTTTTTCAAGTTAAAATCAGGCCAGGCCCATTTTATTCAGAATAAAAAAACATTCTATGACCCTGGTTCAATTGACCCAAGCCCAAAAAAAAATTAGACAAAAAGTAGAAAAAGGATACTAATCTATCCTAATCGACAAAACAAAAGAGGAAATAGCGAAATGCTCTAGAAAACTCAAGAGCTTCTAGGGAAAATTAATTAAGGGTGACAAAAAGGTTTCAAAACTAAAAAAAAGTGACACAAGTCTTAAATATTGAATAAAGGTGACAATTTTAAGATTAGTGTTAATGACACCAATCTTAAAACCCTCAACTTTTATTATTTATACAAAGACCCCTACTTTTCCCACCATACCCCATCCCCTCTACACGTCCTCTGTCGCCGCCGCTGCTGCCACCACTCCTCCTCCTCCTACACCACACCACCCATACCCTCCATACCTTTTTTATCACTGCCACCACCACCACTACCTCCTCGTCCTCCTCCATCACCATCACCACTATTACCACCTCTTCCTGATCCACTACTATTTCCTCCTCCTACACCATCGCCGCATATTCTTCTTCTTTCTCCTCCGCCACCACCACTATCAACACCGCAATATCCATCACCTTCTCCTTTCGCGTCACCACTAGCACCACCACCTCCCCCTTTACCATAAATACCATCTTCTTCATAGACTCCTCCTCTACCATATCTTTTTTCAGAAATTAAGCAACTGTCGAAGTTGCTGCAGCAACAGTCGAATTTGTTGCAGCATCAGTCGTAGTTGCTTCAGCAACATTGATAGTTTATAACAATTTTGATAGTTGCTACAACAACTTCAATAGTTCGATAGTTGTTGCTACAACAACTACAATAATTGATGTAACACAAAAACTAATAGTAGTTGCTGCAGCAATTATCATAGTTATTGTAGAAACAAATAGTAGTTGCTGCAATAATTATCATAACTGTTGTAGCAATTATGGTAATTGCTGAAGCGACTATCGTAGTTGCTTAATTTTCTATATTATTTCTTCAATCATTTAAAAAAAATCAAAAAAAATTTCAAAATTCTCAAAATTAAAAAAAAATAGTCCATAAAGATTAAAAAAAGAAGAAGAACGATGATAATTTGGGGGAAAAAATAGAAGAAGAGAAGATGGAGAAAGAGGAAAATTTGGAGAAAGAAAGAACAAAAATAGGGAGAACGAAATTTGGAGAGACAAAAAAAAAATTGAAAAGATAAAAAAGGGGTGAAATTCTAAAATTTGAAATTTAGAATGAGAGGAAGTACTTTTTAAAAAATTATAAGTTTTTAAAAACTACACTTTACACCATAATTAACATAATTAGAATTAAGTGAAGCTTTGACATTAGTCGGTCAAAATTGTCACTATTTTTAATTTAAAATTTTTTTGTCACCCTCCACTCAATTTCCTCGAGCTTCTCCGATTAGCACACCAAACTGTTCATCTTCTCCTATTAGCTCAACCATTTGTTGGTGACACTGATGAACACCGTAAAGAAGAAATTAGATTCGGACCTCCATCAGTAAGTTTTTGATTTGTGTATAACAAAGAGCTTGGGGGTATTTTACAAAGACGCTTTAAATCTCACAAGCATCATGAAATCAAACCCATTGAAGACTTCTTCAAATTTCTTTCAACACAAAGATGCAGGATGAACGTGGTAAACTCAGCCCCGATTTCTTCTCCAATACTCAGATGCAGTAAGTTAATGATTTCTTCTTTCTTCCTTCTCCCAGCAGGCTGAACCTCAAATGAGGTTGATACCACTGCAGAGGACAATGAATTAAGAGATCCATCCTTAACTTACCCTTCAGCTCCATCTCTGTTCCTAATTTGTGAAAATCAGGCGAGATCCAATGAAAATCTCAGGTATTGACTAATCTACACCTGCTATGGTCATTGATTTACTCCTTATGTTCTACCAGCCTCTTTCACTTTGTATTCCCTATTTTGACACTTTGTAATGAGAATATTAGGCACTAAATTCATTTCCATGTTTAATATTGTCTTACCATAAGACGGAATTTCTTACACTGTGTTGTATGTTTTAACTGGTGTACCTGCAAAATCAAAAAACTCATTAGCAAAAAAATCCGCCAAATTGTTTCCCTCTCGGAATATTGTTGCACTTCCACCTGATTATTTGTTCTTAACCTATTTACTTGCTTGATCTCCATAATAATGTTCCATGGTACTTTCTAGATATCATCTAATACCTTCATCATCATCAAAGAATCAGTTTCTAAGATCCGCGGTAAGAGATTATTGATAACATAATATTCAAGCCTATATCTCAAAGCCCTAGCTTCTGCAATCAAAATAAAAACTTTCTACACTCATCTAGTCTCTGCATAGATAAAATCACCATTTCCATCTCTAATGTAAAAGGCACTAGAACTAGGACCTGGATTCCCTTTCTTAGAACCATCACAATTGCATTTATACATCCCTTCCTCAAGCATCTTCCAGTAAATGATCTTGTAATCAAGTCCAGGGCTATATCCTTCAAAAAGTTTAATCAACATTGGTCATTAGGTAGGTATCTCTTTCAGCCAGGGATAATTACTTACTGTTAATAAGTGCAAATTTCTGTTAATTTCCAACATCATAGTATGAATTGACATTTTCCCTCCAAGAGAAATGATGTTCCTTCTTTTCCAGATTTGCCACAAAATAAAACCAGGAATAGCCTTTAATAGAGGCTTTAATTTACTAGCACAATCAGCTCTTCACCATTTAAAAATGGCGTGTTTAAGCTGCAAAAATGGCCATTGCAATCCAGTTGCCTCTGCAAAAGTTCTCCAAATCTTATTAGCAACAGGGCAAAGTATAAAGATGTTTAATAGATTCCTGTGCATTGGTGTCACAACAACAACATTTGACTTCATCCACCACTCCAATCCTGACCAAAAACTCTCTAATAGGAATCCTTTTCTTCCACAATCTCCAGAAAATGAAAGAAATTTTGAAAGGGACCCCTTTGATCCAATTTTCTTTCATATAGCCCTGAAATTCTTCCTTTGGTATCATTAGCTCCCGAGCACTACTCACAGAGAATTTACCATTGCTATTTAACATCCACTAAGGTCTATCCCCCTTATAAGTCCCCCCCTCCCCCCCCATAATAATCTCCTGAACAATATGATAACCGACCTCTTTATTGAACAGTTGAGACAAAATTGGCTCATTCCATATTCCCTATAACATAAGCTACTACACATCTTCCAAATTGGACAAGTAAAAATTAAATGAAGCCAAAAATAGTATAAAGCACCAAACTTGGTCCAATTATCAAACCAAATACTAGAATGACCACACCTAGGCTCCCACTAGATCTTTTGGTCTATGTAGTCCCTTGCTTCTAACCTGTGCTTCCATATTTGAGAACCACCTCTCCATTCTACAACTTAAGGTCTATGCCTTTTGTAATACTTATTCCACATAAAATTTATCAACAAAGACTTTTTTGTTTTGAAAATCCACCAAAGCTTAGAAAGTAGAGCTTTGGAGACATTAAACAAAGACCTAAATCCCAATCTTGCTTCATCTTTAGGAAAACAGATCTCATTCCAAGAAATCCAATTTTTTTTCCTCCTTTCTTCATTGAAAAACCATAGAAATTTTGCAAAAATTCCATGTAGATCAAGAATAACACACTTGGGAGGAGCAATTGCAGAAAACAAGTACATGGGAATGCTCAGTAGCATATTATTAATTAAAACTGATTTACCTCCAAAAGATAACATCTTGCCTTTCCATGCTTTCAACTTGTTCTGAACCTTCTTAATGAGATCCATAAAATGCATTTTTATCTTTTTTGCATGCCCAATTGGACATCCCAAATACATAAGAGGAAAGTTTCCTTTTGTAAAACCTGTGATATTCTCAGCCTCCTGTCTGGTAGAATAGGTTGCCTTGTTGTGCATATGGAAAAAACTCTTTGCTTTGTTGATCAACTGCCTTGATTGTTTCTCACACATCTGAAGTATTTCCATGACTAATTGTAAAGATTTCTTCTCTGAAGCTACAAACATAATATTATCATCAGCATAAGCAAAGTGGTTAGTATTATCACTCCATTTAGGTAATCCAAAGCTCTTGAATTCCCTGTTATAAAACAGATTATTCAAAGCTTTAGACAACACCTCTGCAGATAGAATAAATAAAGTAGGGGATAAAGTATACCCTTGCTTAAATCCTCTGGATGAATGAAAGAAACCATGAGCCTGACATTAATAAGTACTGAGTACCAGTTATTAGCAACCAGTCTCCAAATCTTTTCCACCATCAAATTGTCAATACCCATTTTTCCAACACTTTAATTAAAAAGTTCTAGTCTACCCTATCATAAGCCATAGTCATATAAAGCTTGATCACAGCATTATCAGGCTTCTCTCTCTTCCTGATATCAGTGATAATCTCTTGATCCAATAGAACATTTTCAATAATGCTCCTTCCCTTAACAAAACCAGACTGATTCAGAGATATGAGCTTGGGTAACAGGCCTTCCAATTTGTCATGTAACACCCTGGAAATGACCTTATTAATAAAATTGCTAAGACTAATAGGTCTTAGGTCAGAGAAATTGTGAATCACCTCCTTCTTAGGCAATAATACTAGATTTTTATGTGTTATTGACTTGGGCAGTGTACTTTCATTAAAGAAGGCATGCACCACATCAACAATGTAACTTCCAAAAATCTCCCAACAGTGCTGATAGAAGTGACCTGTAAAACCATTAGGCAAACTAGCACTATCCTCATTAAGTTCAAACACCACCCTTTTAATCTCCTTTAGATGGATAAGCATTAAGAGCACCATTATTATCTTCAGTAATAATAGATGGAACCAGATTTAATAAAGAAATATCACCATCTCCAAAGACACCTGTAAATTGCTCCTTATAAAAGGAAACATCTTCCTCCACCAGATGTTGTTCTCCTTCAGTCCATGAACTATCAGTCTTAAGCATTCTAGCTAAAGAAAGCCTCTTCCTTCTACCATTAACCAGGCTATGAAAGAACCTAGTGTTTTTATCTCCTTCAGTGAACCATTGAATTCTTGCTTTTTTCCTCCTAAACTCTTCCTCATAATGCAAATACTGTAAAAGTTCAGCCTGCGCTCTTTTTAACACTGCCATATTGGTTGTTGTGGGGTGTTATTCAAACAACTCTTCTTTAATTCTAACAATTTCTTATCTGATGATAAGTTGCTTGAATATATCTCCAAATCTATCTCTGCTCTAAGTAGCCAAAGCCAATTTGGTATTCTTCATCTTTAGTTTCAACCTAATAAATATATTATCAGAATCCAGTGCTACCCAATTACTCTTTACTATGTCTTTAAATACTTCATGTTCAGTCTAAAACTTCAGGAATTTAAAATGCCTTATGAATTGTTGGGCCTGACCCCCACAAGTAAATATTAAAGGAGCATGGTCTGAGCTAGTTCTGGCTAAATGTTGTAAATCAACCCCTCCAAACAAATCCAAAAACACTTGATTTGTGACAATTCTATCAATGTTTTTGAATACAGAATTTTCATCTGCTCTCCCATTCCACCAGGTGAATGGACTACCTTTAAAATTAACATCAAATAATTCACAGGAGTTTATAAAAAAAAAGAAGAAAACATCCTTATATTCCAGAGGATAAACTGGAAAACCACCAATCTTCTTATCTGGCCGCAATATGACATAGAAATCCCCTCCAACAAACCATGGTAAGCTTAGATTATAACCTATAGAGTATATATCCTCCCATAAAGCCAACCTCTCTAGAGCATCACACTTAGCATACACTAAAGTTGTGATTAAAATCTTTCCATCATGCAAGATAAGATGTAGAGTAATTTATTATTCTGAATCATAAATAACCCATGCATATTGCATGCCTAGCCGTCTCTTGTACTTCTGAATTTGTCTAGCTTCTTGAAATGATTCCGTCAAAGCAATAAGAAAAAATTTATGATGTTTGTGAAGCATCTAAACTCTATGAAAGGCATTTTAAGTTCTCATAGACCTAATGTTCCACACTAATGCTTTGTAACTCATTTATTAACAGCTTTCATTCCCCTTCTAGGAATCACCCTAGTTGGCTTAGTGCTTGTATCAACTTTGTGCTTCTGTTTCTTTCCTTTTGACACCAACTGAGGAGACAGACCTGCTTTCCTTTAAACTTGCATCAAATTCTGTTGATAATCAACCTCTTATTTGTTTTCAATTAATTCTTCATTCGCCTTATGATTACTACTATTGTCTATCTTGTTATTGAACTAATGTAAAATCAACTCATGCAGGGCTTGCATTGGAGATCATGTACTTTGAGTCAGCATAGCTTAGGAATCTAGAATTGCTGCTACTTTATTCTTATTGGTATCTGCTGGTTCAAGATCTTGACACTTCATGGATGGTTCTGGATAATAACTAACCCCTTCTGCAAGGGAAGATTCTCCATTTGTATCCTTTTCTTTGTCTAACACTACCACTTGCAAAGGTTCATGGTGGCTAGCTAGTGCTATGTTTTTCTCTTTATTGAACTGCACCAGACTTAGTTCTCTCCTTGTCATCCTCCAAACCCCATTCTGTAATATGTTGTGCTTCTTTCCCCTCTGCATCCTTACCCTCATTTGTCATCCCTGTACTGATTGAATTATTTTGTTGGTGCTACTGATTAACTATTTTTCCATCATTCTAACTATTCAACTTCTGCTTTTGTGACTAATATTGTTTCTGTTGTTGGGAAGGACACACACTTTGTTTCTGATGAAGGCTTGTACCACTGTTAAAAATTTGTTTTTGCTCCGTGTTAATGTTGTTGTTACTGTCTCCTTATTGGCTTTATCGGCCCCTTTTGCTTCTATTCCATCCTCTACTACATCTACGATATTTGGCAAATTGACTTGCTTGTTCCCCAGAATTGTGGAAGCAGATGCAACTTTATTAATTCATGTCCCCTTATGCCTTGTCTTATTAAGTCTTGTCTCCTTATGCATGTTCTTGTTCTTGTTATCATCTATTGTAGTTTTTATGACTGTTGTAGTATCATTTGCTGCATCATTGTTGACTTCTTCATCCCCTACAGTTTTATTGCATTCATCTAATTCATCAAAAGCATTTGATGTGGTGACTTGATTATTCTCCATAGGTGTTGAAACATGTTCAGCCTCACTAAGACCAGTATTCTTTTGCCATTTGAAAATTCCTATTGGTGGAATTCCACCTGGTATTTGAGAGACATAGTAACTAATACGAGGAAACTGATTGAAAATGCTACTGTAACTCTCACTGAACAATGTTTATCTCGAATTCAAAAAATTCTACCAGCAAATAGAAATGACCCTAGAAGCTTCAACAATAAGATTTCTCTTGGACACAGGTTAAGGCTATCCAGCTGTGTGACTTGGGAGATAGGATCAATTTGATGCCCTTGTCACTATATAGACAGTTAGGATTGGCAGTCCCCAAACCACTACGGTTATGTTGCAACTAGTTGATAAGTCTCTAACTAAACCTGAGGGAATTATTGAAGATGTATTGGTTTAGTTTGGAACATTGATCATCCCGATGGATTTCATTATACTTGATTTTGAGCCTGATCAAGAAGTTCCATTTATTTTGGAACATCTATTTTTTGACTATGGGAAAAATAATTACCGATGTGGCATCTGGCAAGCTTACTATATAGGCAAGACAAAGTTTAAGGTATTTGAAGCATACAAGCCACGAGTACAACCAATATTCTTTGAAGAAATTTTGGTCATACAAGATATAATCAACATTTCTATCAATAGAAACTGCAACATAGAATTTTTTTAGGACCAAGGAATGTTCAAAAATATGAAGGAGATGGATCCTGATAAGAATCAAAGACTGTTCAGAAATACGAAGGAGATGGATCCTGATAAGAATCAAAGAACTAGAATGGAAATAACGAAAAAGGGATATGTGGATTAACAACTAGGTATTGAATTTATGGGAAACAAGGGGCTAAAATTCTCACCTCCTAATTTATTTAAAGACCAAGAAATTAACACTACTCAAATAATCAAAGAAAACCAAATATACCACAAATGGATCATACTTCAATTAATTAAGCAAAAGAAGTTAACTAACAATTCCAAGAGTTCACCATTAATCACTCACTAATCCTTAAGGGATTTACTCTAAGCATTAAAGTAGTAAACTATAATTTTGAGAGAATTTCAATATTCAATATAATCTAAAGTATTCAAAATGAGAAAGACTACGATTTATACGAGGGGAAATAAAGAAGGCACTATCTATTACATTTTTGCCATTAATGAGTAATGGCCTTGTTTGGTTTCTTTTTTTGTGAATTCATGAGGTAGTCATTTGCATACATGGCCTCTTTCCTTCCTCTACTTCACTTTGATGGACCTCCAACACTTTCTTTTTAATAAACATCACTTGTAGGTCTTGAAGTATACGTACCATCTATGCTAGTAACATACATGCCATCCATGTGAGTATCCTCTATGCCATTCATGTTAGTATCATCCTCCCCTTCTAAAAAAGGATTCATCCTCAAATCTAAATCCTGAAAACACATGAGAAGGACAAGAAACCAAAATATCCTCAAAGCATGAGGCTTAGCACAAGGGTTAGTAACAATATCAACGTGCCAAGGAGGCACAAATTTTAAATACAACCAAATGTCCTTTGCGTCCAATAAAAGCAACTCATCAAAAAAGGTGCAAAGGTTTTGATTATGATAAGCATCAAGAGACAAGGAAAATACAAAGGTCTTTATAGCATCAAGTATTCCAAAAGGTGGTATCTCATTTAACTTTGGATCCATAAGACACAATTGTTTCACTATCTCGCAAGAAGACCACACCAAAAGTAGTGCAATCACCCTTAGGGGTTCATCCTGGTCAAAGAAGTGCAAGACCCATACACCTCTACCTCTATGGTAAGAAAATAACATACCAACATGGGTATCATCATAAGCAAAGAGATAGTATAGAGAGGTTCTACGATCATGAACCTCATCTAGGGTACTCCAAGAGTTAAGAGTACCAGTAGATAAGAAGGGAAGTTATAAACACAAAGTCACCCTCTCTATCAAACAATTTTCAAGAGTCCCATTAGAAAATACGGCTTGCCTAACCTTATGAAGGTGACAAGAGGTTTTTAATAACCATGGACTCTCCCACAATTGAAAAAGCAACTTAGCATCCACTAGTTGTGGTCCACACAGCTCAAGCACAAGTGTGTCAAACAAGGATGCAAGTATATAGACAACTCCCATAATAGGTAATGGCACATTTACCATAGAGTTCACAAGAATGAGACCACATATGAGCAAATGGTCACGATAGGCAAACAAGTAATAAAGAAAGGAATGAAGGGTATTCAACTCATCCCGAGGGTTCTTAATTGCAAATACACACCTTAAGGAAAATAATATTAACAAGAAGGTATTCATACTTTAAAACACAAGACGACAAGATTAAGCACTTCAAGTACACTTCATTGTCCTTCCTCAAACAAACTTCCACAAGGAGTGTATCAACAAGTGGAGCCATACTGCTTGAGAGATTTAAGGAACTATAGGATGCACTTCCTATGTTCGCTAATCTTAGCATGCTCATAAGAATCCATCCTAACACCTCAACTTGTCTAACTACATAAATGTTACAAGGAGTCGAACACATAATTTAAGCATCACCGATGCACCATGGATTCTTTCCTAAACAACAAGTAGAGTTGGCATCCAAAACATGAAGCTCACACAATTTAAGCACAAAAGAAGTAAACCATGAAAGAATCTTGGAGACTTCAATCATCTCATGTTAGGGTAGGAGATTACTCATTTCCAAGATCCTACTTACCATAAGGAAAATATCATCATGGCTCCAAGGATAAGAAGGAATAGGAAGGGGTACGTACATACCTTGGGAACAAGGCTTTGAACTTGTTTTCTTATCCCTCACACGTGCATCACAAGGGTGTTCCCTCACATGCACCATCTTGTACTAATAAGCTTGGTCCACCCACTTCTTCATAGGAGCTTCCTTGGTAGGTAACTTCTTCTTTAGATCCATAGGGTTAGATGCTTCATCCTTTTCCATCAAATATCCATCAAACCATGGGAGTTTGTTCATTTTCCTCCCTTGAGTTAATTCTACATTGCTCTCTCTAAGAAAGGATCCTTAGAAATAAGCACCATTAGGCCTTTCTTTCCATAATTGTGAGGAATTCTCTTCGAATCCTCCTTTGGAAGTATTTTCTCATAAACCTGCAAAATAGAAGAGAAGGTACTAGACAAAGTGCTAGTACCTTGGTTAGGATGTGACACAAGATTGGTTCCGAAAAGGCACACTAAAGAGTACTCCTCATTTACACCCTTTGAACTCTCACTTGACTTGGTTACCAAACATACTTCCCTTTCATCTTTAGCCAAGTCATTCTCTTCCTTTGGAACAAGTATGGAGTCTTCACTTTCATCCTCCACCTTTTTCTCAACATAAGAGGGGTTATCATACATCATTAAATCAGAATCATTCTTTTATAAGAGCCCTTCTCTCCTAATAAGGCAAGTAAAATTGAATCTCTCCTCAATTATTTTCACTTCATCCCCGAGGTCCCTCCCTCATCCTCACCTTTGCCTTTCTCTCCCTCACTCTTTCCAGCATAATCATCATCATCCTCGTCTTTATCCATCCCGAATAGCCACAATTGTCCTCTTATTAGGACACTCACTAGAAATATCTCCCCTTCTTTGACATCTAAACCATTGAATTGTAGAGGGTCGAGGAAAGTTAGGTTTAACATAGTTACCTCCTTGTGATTTCTCACTTTCCTTGGATTTGGAATCAATTTTGACTTGAGTAGCTTGTCCACCATCCTTAGGTTGCTCCTAGAAGATGTCTCCTTCCAATTATCCTTACTTTTGTCCCATATGAAAGTTGAAGAACTCTTGGCCATATATGATTTTTCTTCTTTCAAATCCGCTTCTACCTTTGAGGCATCATGGAAAGCCGCTTCAAGTGTATTATAGTTCTTAAGCCTCAAAAGCCTCAAGATATCACGCCTCAAATTTTCCATGAATCTAATCACCGTACATTGCATATTTTCTTTAAGTTTAGACTTCATCCACAAATTTTCAAACTCATTATAATATTCTTCCACACTTTTGGAACCTTGCCTCAATATAAACACCTTGTTGAGAACCTCTTAGTAGTAGTTTGGAGCCATGTACCTCAACTCCATAAGTGCAATCAACTCTTGCCATGTAGGTAACTCGTAGTTGTGTTGACTCTCTCTTTCCCACCTCTTGGACTCCCACCAAGTGGACTCATACCCTTTGAATTGCGTGAGAGCATACTTCACCTTCAATATTTCTGAGATATTATTCATGAGAAAGATCCACTCACTTTGAATTTTCCATTCCAAGAACTCAGCGGGGTCACTACTTCCTTTGAACCTTGGAAGTGTGACCTTGATAGTGTTCAAGTCCCTATCTTGATCATTCCTGATGAGTCACAGGCGTATATAAAAGTTAAACTCGTACTCTGCCAAATTGTAGTATAGAAAGATGTCCCCACAGAGATTAGTTCTATAGACGTTTCATGTTTTAATTACTATTTTTGAAAATTAGAAATAGTTGGATGGTGAATTAACTAATTAAAAATCTGTAAAAAAAAGTTGAGATATTATGTTTTTCACAAATATGATAAAATGTGTTGGGATCCTGAAGTCACTTGATATTCTTATTATAAAATAAGCTATATATTCCTCGATTTCTATTTTTCACAAATGTATAAATACCTCTCACGATTATATTTATATACTATTACTTTAGTTGAATCAATTAAATCCACTCCTCGCGATTATACAATTTAATCATCAAAATAGTAATATTAAGAACTAGAAATATGTGCTTGAACTAAAATATGCTCTTTCAAGTAAGTCCCTGTCACGACCCAATATTTGAGTCATGATGGCGCCTACCGTAACCCACCAATAGGCAAGTCAAACCCTAGCCCGGAGCAACAAGCAACAGGCTAACGGGCGAAATCTCAAAAACTAAAGATGAAATGGAAGTAATCATACTCATAAACATACTAGAAATATAAAGACAAATAGAACCAAAATAAACCCATATCGAGACTGAGAAGGAAGAGGACAATATATATATATAGACAAGAACCCTTCCCAAGACCTGGTGAGGTCGGTGCAAGAGCCACTACTAGACGTGTTCAGAATACAAAACAGAAACCAAATATATATATAACAAGCACAACAGTCTTGAGTGCAAAAGACTATATAGTAGAGATGGATTAGGATCTGCCTCGAACGTCAGTAAGCTCAACCTGCTCCGAAATCAGTGATGCGAAGAGTGTCACGTCAAAACTGTCGGCTAGTACCTGGATCTACATCGGGGAAAAAGATACAGAAGTGCAGTATGAGTACCGGGACAACGGGTACTCAGTAGGCATCATCGGCCGACTGAGCTAAAAGTAATATAAGCAAGCTAAAATGTGAGGGTGCATGCTAAGTCCGGGGTATAAGTAATAAATACATAAGTAACTGCCGAGGTGTGTAGATATGCTTAGGAAATAAATATATGTGATACAAAGTAACGAGTAAATAAATGCCTAAGTAAACACACAAGTCAAACATAACCTATCTGGGCCCCCATAAACCCGATAGGCACACGGAAGAAAACAATAACCCAGTCTGGCCCCCATAAATCGGTGGGACACACAAGAATAGTAAATACATAGTCACCAGTGTCTCGAAGCTGTATCAGTGTCCAGTAACCACAACAACCAACAAGAGTGCACCGGGCTTGAACCGGCACCAATGGGTAATAACAAGAGGCCAAACGCCGGAGTCAAACTGGAAGCAGTGGGTAATAACAATAGGCCACATATATATCATATCTGCCGGACTCGAATCAAAACTCAGAGAACAACAGTATCATAATCACGGTACCCAGTGCCAGAGCTCATAGTGTACCTCAATCCGGGGCCTGCCTCGAACCAGAACACCCAATAGTCAATAAGCAAAATCATCATACCTGTATATGTAGCTGGACTCGAACCGAAACTCATCATAGCCAGTAACCAGAACAGAATCAAATGTCATATCATATCAAATAAATGGGGAACGCCCTAGTCCCAAGTCAATACTAGTATATAGGTACAGAAGCTAACCCCACAACATGCTACAAGTCAATCTCGGGGTCCTTATAGGTCAAATATCTACTATAAGCAATATGTATATACAAGTCTGGGTATACATTAGAAGTCATGGAAGGGCTGGTCCGCATTCTAAGTCAAACTAGCCGACCCCAATCAAATACGGTGCTATCAGGAACGAACAAGGCTAAGTAGGCCAATCGAGTATAATCGGGGTGACTCAATCCCGTCACAACCCTAACAGGACATACTAGGTCTTAACTAAGCCGAAAAATGTCAAAGTTCTAAAAGTTCGACAAGAAGGGTAATGGGGCCCACTATCGGGTCCCAAAAACTAGGTTTGGTTATGCTTGTCTAAGTTTGGGCTAAGCCTGTCTAAGCCTGGACTAAGGTCCAACAATAACATCCCAGATTAGCAACAACAACAACAATACTATCCGACCCCAAATAGGCCATTTGTGGTGTACCACGAGGATAACGGGCCTGGAATATATCTGAATAGCCCTATCCGGCCTAGAAGGCCTAAATCACAGCAAACCAGCACCACCAAGTCTATAAAACCAGCCGGAAACACCAGCACAATAGCATACATATATCACACATAAGCCCAATCTAAGTGCAAAGGAAGGTAAACCTAGCCTACCTGGACGCCGCCGTAAGCTTGCCAAAAGAACTAGCTATACAGGAGCCTTCCCCTTCCGAGAGACCTCTGACTTCTGACAAGTTACCAAAATAATAAACTACATGTCAAATCATGACTATTGATACCCATATTGCATTAGTTCGGAAAATGTCTGAACAGTCCATGTGGGTCCCGCTTGCGGAATTGCAAAAATGAAACAGTCACAACGTCCTAAATTACCCCGTGACCAATAGTCACAACTAGCACCACTCAATTTGAGCCAAAAATATAGCTCAAACATCAATATCAATCCCAAAATATACCATCGTAAACGAAAATTATCGTAAAAACAAGAAAACGTACCGTAGAAATGACGAGAGCGAATCCACGGACTCAAATATATAAACCCCTAAGCTCAAACCTCAGTAGATTGACTCAATATTGAGCTTAAATAATCAATAATGATGAGAGGTAATTGGAAAAAGTGGACAAAATGTAATAGTTTACATTTTGTCCACCGAATGCATATATATATATATATATATGTGTGTGTGTGTGTGTGTGTGTGTGTGTACCACACAGTGGAAATGATGATGAATCATTAACATAATTGTGAAATGGTGACACAATGCCATGTTGATGGGCACCCCTCCACTTCCACGTTGAGTGAGGTGTCCATAACAAATTCATCTATCCGTTTTCTATATATTCGGGTATTGCGTAGGTTTGTGGTAAAATAAATACAACTTTTTGAATACATCATAATTAATAGAAAATTATTTCTAACAAAACCTTTATAAAATAAAAATATTATTTTAACATATTTAAATTCACTATCTCCGCTTTAATTATTAATAGGTTATAAAACTATTATAAAGTAGTATAGATATATCTGATATAACTAAAGCATTTTATAAATTTCAAAAATATTTTCGAAAGGTAATTAACTATGTCATTTTACCAAATTCAAATTTAATTTAATATTTTACAACGTGCTCAGTCTAAATAATATTCTCAAACGAACCGTCGGGGAACCGAACTGTCAGTTCCAGCAAGTCATAAATAACTTGGGGCAGTTATAAAAAAGCTCTAAACGCTGAGAACACACGAAAATGAGGGAAATAACCGGGAAGGTCATTACAGTCCCTTTCGGTTACCTTGTTATAATTGATTATAACACTATTCTCCTCTTTCGATCATAAATAAGTGTATAATTAAATATAACGTTAAAGAGATAGATGCCACTAATTAGTAATCTATCAATACCCCAATTAATGATATTATTTTTCCCGCCTCTCTCGATTACAAAATTAGTAATACATTGATACGTGGTACATAATTGATAGATGTTAATATATTAAATAACATCTAACTGTAAAGTGGATGGAGATTAAATAAAAGTTTCAGCTCAAGCATGCGAAATTTAGGAATAGTACTCACTTTTATAAAGAAATATCAAGATCCATCATTTTTCCAACACGAAAGAAAGTTACTCCATATTGGAGCTAGTACTTGTTAAAGAAATATTTTTCTCTATTAAATAAGAAAATAGAAGAAATATTCACGAAGAATAATTCTGCTATTTAATTAAAAGCAGGAACTAGAATAATTTCCACTACTAACATTTATTTAGAACTAGAGACAAAGCAAATGTAATGGTCAGAAGATGAAAAACTTAATAACTAAAAGAAAGAAAGGAAAGAACAACTTTGAATTTTTATTTTTGCTTTCTGAATCGCTTCTCCCTTCTTCACTTTGATGCCACTTTTTATAGCCAAGTCATGACTTGTTGTGAGTTTGTCATGTGGTCATGGGTTGGTTATGGATTAGTTATGGTCTGTTGTGGTTCATTGTGGTTATATTATATTTTCGGCTAAGATGACCATGAAAACTAACTTAACAAAGTTGAATGACTTTGAGAAAATAAAACAAAATAAAGTGACTTTAATGAACTATTACAGTAAATTGAGTGACCATTTTCACGCATTCAACTTAGAGAATATTAAGTGAAGTATAGGTGATTTTTCAAAACAAAGAATTAAAAGTGGGATAAAGCATAAATTGCAGCTTACCAAAGTTGTTGCCTTGATAATGGCATTACGGTCGTATCCAGACTCCATTGTTTCCTCAGGAAGAGTGGAAAGCATGACATCAATAAAATCAGATTGGTCTCCAATAGAATGACAATCTTTTCTTCTCTGAATGTGTTCTTTTAACCAGCTATCAAAGACACTATCAACTTCTTTAGAGGTCTGTTTCATGGCTTTAATGTGGCCACCAATATCCATCCATTCAAGAGACGAAATTGCATCAGAAAAAACGAAAGCTCCACCAAGGCACAATGCTTTATTTATAGATTCTTTGAAATGCATTTCCTCAGTGCATCCCGTAAATCGCTTCCCAGCAAGCATTCTGATGATTATATTGCACGTTATGTTCTCAAACCAGCTACTTAGGTTCACTCGTGCTAGAAGATTATTACTATTAATATAGTTAAAGTACAATTCTTTAATACAACAATTCACTTCTGATGTACGGACGTGCTTTAGCTTCTCAAGGCGACTGATGGTTAAGAGTTCAAGAGTCACCATTTTACGAATGTCGCGCCAGTATGGTCCGTAAGGGGACAAGGCAAAAACGGCTCCATTATAGCCTAAATACTTGCTTATTTCCATGCTCGGTCGACTAGCAAATATTTTGTCATTGGTAGCTGTGAAGCAATCTTTAACCATTTCCCAACTGCTAACAACTAGAGCTTGATGGGCTCCAAGCTGCAGTTGAAAAATGGGTCCATATTTATCAGCCATGGGTCCAAGGGTTTGGTAAATGGGAAGCTGGCCACTAAGCAGATGGAGGTGACCCATGAAGGGCCACGCACCTGGAGCTTTAGGTGCTGACATTTCATTTTCTGAATTTGCTATATTTCTTATTTTGTATTTACGAGCAACAAGAAGAACTAAGAACCAAGAAACTAATAGGTCCAAGAGGTGAGAAAGAAAATACATGTTGATTATATTGTAGCTAAGTAGTGGAATGGGAATATTTGCGTCAAATTTTAGAAGCTATTGAGGTTATTACTACTGGTGGAGATCATATAGTCGTATTCATAATTAAACTGCGGGGGTAGCAACATTTCAGATTTTTTGTTTTGTGGCCTAGAATTAAAAGAGGTAACAATCTGGGGACCACGACCTACACATCTACTGTGGAAATTAATGAATTTGCGTACTTAAAATAGCTATCAATCGGGACCTATGGCTTTTTACTTTTTCCTAACAACTCTACTTAGTAGGCTTTTGGCCATAACAAAAAAATAAAACATCACTTTATTTGAAATTTTCAAAGTTAGAGTTGGAGTTGTGTTTGCCCATAGTTTATACAGTTATTATTTAGAATTTAAATGTATTTTTTAAAAAAAATATAAATATAATTTGAACATTGAATATAATTTAAACGGGGTTATTTTATAAAGATAAAAAATTTAGGTTTTTTTTTTTTTGAAAAAAATAAATTAAAAAGTGAAATTCCAAAATACAACTTCAAGTTGTATTTGATATTTTTATGGCCAAACAAAAATTTTAGAAGAAAGTGAATAAATATTTCGAAATAAAGTGAATAATATTCATGGTCAAACATGTCCTTAATTAATTTTGGCGAAATGGTCTTATGTACCCTTGTACTTGTCCGAGTTTGTAAAGTGGACACTTTCACTTACACCTTTGTCATATGAACCCTTCAACCCATCAGATCACAACATTTTAAACTCTTTTTTGGCCTACTAACTTGAGCGTGTAGCACAAACGCTAACACGCCATTAAAAAATTAAATCTTAAATTACACGTAGGAAATTACGTGGAATGGACTTGAAAGCCTCAAAAGCCCCATTCATTTTCTCATTTGTGTTTTGTCATCTAGACACTTATACTTATTCATTTTCTCATTTGTGTTTTGTCATCTAGACACTTATACTTACACTTTCCCATTTTTTCCTTCGATTCCACTGAAATCTTCGTCTGTTCTTGTAGTTTTAAGACGTAATTGAAACTATCTATGTAAGTTAATCCTAATTATTGACCTAATTATTTAATTTTCGAGTTTGTTGGTTGGTTTTTGTTCGAGTTGTTATGTTGATTTTTAGGTTTTAGGGTTTAACTCGATTAACACTATTTTTGTTGAAATATTTTGGGGGTTTTGCTTTGTTTCATGTCTAATGCAAGTGTAAGATGTATATGTAGTAGTGTTATGCCGCCAATGGCATATTTTGTGATTTCGATTAGATTCTAGGGTTTTTTCGTAAAATCAGAATGTCGACTGAAAGTTTTTGGGGATTTTGCTTTGTTTTGTGTCTAATGCTAGTGTTAGATGTCTATGTAGTAGTGTTATGCCTTCAATGGAATATTTTGTGATTTTGATTAGATTCTAGGGTTTTTTCGTAAACTCACAATTTTGATTGAATTTTTTTTAATTGTCTTGGGTATTGTATACATCAGTGGTCCATTGTGACATATTAGACATGTGGAGAAGAATCTTTACACCTTCTTGCTTTAAAAATCAGGGTTTTTTGTTGTTTTACCTTTAAAAATTTGGGCTTTTTGCTGTTTTGCCTTTAAAAATTAGGGCTTTTTGTATGTATGTACAAATTGACTTATTATAAATATTTTTTTGTCATTGTACATGCATGGTAACTAAATGGCTTTAACAATAATGACACTTCAATTTCACTATGCGGCCTATTTTTTGTCAGACCCTGAGCTAAGGTATGCTAATGGAATTTGTAATCTTGAACATATTAGAGTAAATGTAGATGAGCTGCATATAATGTTGTTTTAGAAATTAGCACTGGAATTAGGTGTTGAAAAAGTTGAAACCTTTGGGTGTAGAGTTAATAAAAAGGGTGGTTATTACATGTTAAATATGGATGGTGATGTGTTAAAATTTCTGAATAATTTGAAGGGTGGAGACTTTGTTGATGTATTTGTGGTACATCAAATTAGTATACCTTTAGTTGTTGAGGATGTAAATGAAGTGGAACTTGCCAAAAAATTATCCTCAAAAAAAGGAAAGGCAAGTGTACACAAGTCTAGGGCTGATGTGGCACGCACCTCACTCTTATTGCTAATTTATAATGATGATGTGTCACCCTCCCCTCCCCACCTTTAATTGAAAATGATAGGGATGGTGTGTCTCCACCTAAACCATTTTTAATTATAATGGAAATGGGGATTTAAATGAAAATTAGCCTCCTAGGGTAGACAGAGGGAAATAAGGTTTCTTTAAAAGACTTAGATGAAGGTTAAGGTAATGACTTCTCCTCATACCACCTTCAAACTTCTGATTCTGATGTAGATCTAGCTAACACTAATTCTGATGGTAAATCAACTGTATGATGTTGATGAAAACATTGATGATTTTAGTGCCTTGGATAAGAAGTTGCTTCAAGCTAGACAGTCTAACATCCAAAAATAAGTTAAATAAAAGACTGATAGGGTGAATCTAGATGAGATACCATCTGGTCCTGTAGGTATAGATACTGGTTTTGAGGACATCTATAAGAACAAGAGGGGAAGATATAAACATAATTTAGGTGGGGATAACCCTTATTTTGATAGCTCAGATCCTGGTAGTGACATTAGTAAAGATGAAGGGGATCCTGTTGATGATGATGGATCCTGTTGATGATAATGAAGTGGTAGATCCACCACCTAGAAATTCATCTACCAAGATCTACTTTGATAAAACTGCCAAAAAGGTGTTATTTCATTTGTATATGGTCTTTTTGAATTATATTGACTATAGACAGGTACTGCAGACTTATTTTATTCAAAAGGGTGTGAATCTTAAATTGAAACCAAATGAGAAGGAAAGGGTAAGGACAAAGTGTAAGAAGAAGAGTTTTCCTTGGGTTATTCTTAGAAGTCTTGAGGGTAACATTAGAAATTTCAGTGTAAAGACTTACTTTCCTATCCACAGGTGTTGTAAAAGGACAAGAAACAAGTTGTGTGTAACACCCCGTACATTGTCGAACCTAGTTGGTTACCGTATCATTCATGGAATTATTTAGACATGGGATAGTTGGTGGATCATGCATTAAATTTGATGGGCTGAATTTAATCTTGTGATTTGGGGCCCAAATGAGGCCCAAAATGAAGTAAAAGGCATGGCCCAAAATGGAAATGACCCATTCTTCCATGTTGACCAAGTAAACATGCATTTAATGATGGCTAAGGATGACCATAGAGACATTATATAAGGCACAAAATCAGATTTTTATTCATTATAACACACATGCTAATTCTAGAATTTTCAAGATATTTCTCATCTCACACAAACCCTAAGTCATCACTCCTTTGGACAAGATCACTCTCTTGTAAGCTTTGGTAAGTGTTTACTCTCATGGTTTAATATATGATATGCTTAAGATGGTGTATAAATCATGTTGGTTATGTCGGCAAAGTGTTAGACGGTTCACTATGTGTAAAACAGTGTGCTTTTACTCAATCGGTGAAGTGTTTTACCTTCTAAACTTGAAAGTGGACTTGTGGTCTTGAAGGAAGTGATTTTGATGGATTAAATATAAACATGTAAGATATTTTTATGTTCTTAACTTACTTTTTTAATGTGTATAACTTGTGGGAGTGTTGTTATGAAATTGGTCATGGAATTAGTGGTATATCGAAAGTAAAATGTGGTTTTGGTGATGTTCATGTGTGCTGCGAAACCATGATGGTTAGTTGGCATCCAAGTGACCTAAAATATGTAAAGAGAAGCTTATTTATGGCCATAGACCATTTATTGCAAAAAAGCACCCTAAAATGACCACTGGAGGCTGAAACGGGCATCCGCCCTCGCGTCTGGAGCACCTGCGGGAGCAGATGCCAACGCAGGTGGATCTGGACAAAGCCAGAGGGGCACCTACAGCCGCATGTCAACCACCTATGAACACAGGTGGCTCCACAGCCCAGTCCAGAATTTCGTTTTGTATGATTTTGTCTCTCTTTGATCCTCGAAGACCCCTATACCCTTTTTGGATGTAATTATCAACTTATGGTACCTTTTGAATGACTTTAAGGGGTCATTTTGAGGCATGTTGGATTATATCAGTTATGGATTTTTGTTAATATGTTGTTATGAAAGGTATGAGGTGACTTGATGGGATAATTGTGACGTAGTATTAATGAGGAAGCGTAAAGGGTAAACTTGGTGTGAAATGCTATTTGTTTATGATGTCTTGGTCAATGTGTGGAATGTTATAGTATTGTTGGTATGGTAATGCAGTGAATTGTTTTGTAAAGGGTGAAATGACATTATAGGGCAGTCATGTAACTCATTGTCGTCTTATGCACTTGTAAAGTAGTTGGTTGTTAACGTGAGCTCCGTTATATACTTGTGTTGTAGCATAACACGTAAGGAAGGAGATGGATTGTTGTACTCATATATAGGGTTCTGTATTCATTTTTGGAAGATAATATATGTAAGGTTACTCTTTTCATATCCTTCTGCAGCACCCATTGTTCACAGTGACATTGTTGTTGTTCTCATTTCAAAATGTCTCAAAGTATCTCATGTCAGGTTATCATATGTTGTTATTCATATGTTTTCTATTTATGGACTACTGTTCCAAAGCTCCAATAATGTTATCACTATCAACGTATCAATCTCTCAAAAGTAAAGAAATGAAGTAATGCATAGTTGGTTGAGTACGGGTGGCAGCTCTAGAGGCATAAGCCTAGCTCGAGCTGATCCCAAGAGTATTGGATCAGGGGGAAGCTCTAGAGGCATATGCCTAGCTCGAGTCAAACCTAACAGGGGGAAGATCTAGAGGTAAGAACCTAGCTCAAGCTGAACCTGATATATTGGTTTATGGGTGGCAGCTCTAGAGGTAAGAACCTAGCTCGAGCCGAACCTAATATATTGATTTATGGGTGGCAGCTCTAAAGGCATAAGCCTAGCTCGAGATGATCCCAACATAAAGTTATGTTATGTTAAGACCCACTGATCAGTTGGGGATTGGGTATAGTATGATATAGATGATGATGAGCGAGCGTAAAAGCAAAGCATAGTAAAGTAAAGTAAAGCATGTAATGTACATGGTTCCATATACAGAGCGATGATTTATCCATATTGACTATTCTCTTATATTTGATTCCATTGAAGTACTTATGTATCATGTAGTTTCTTATAGCCTTACATACTCAGTACATTCTTCGTACTGACGTCCCTTGGGGGACTTACCTTACTTGCTGCAGGTGCAGGTGCTAGTAGACCTCCATAGTAGGTCGTGGGTCATTTGCAGATCATTGGTGAGCTCTAGTTGGTTCGGGGCTTACCGAGTCACTGTGTATATTTGTTTTTCTATGTAAATATTGTATAAAGCGGGGACTTGTCCCGACTTTAGGGTGGTTATGTCCAAGTATCTGTTAGAGGCTTTTTAGACTTACGTAGAAAGATGAATGAAAGAATGTATGTCCATTTTGAATTGATGGCCCTAACGGCCAAGTTTCATATATAGCATATGTTTTCCATGACTTCCGCCATTGGTCTTTTATAGTTACATGAGATAGAATGATATTCATACAGAGACATGCATATGAGTGTATATGAATGAAGATTGGTTCTCTCGGGCCATAACGGTTTCGAGTGCCAGTACGGCCCGTTGGAATTCGAGGCGTGACAAAAGTGGTATCAAAGCAGGTCATCCTAAAGGTGTCTACAAAGTCATGTCTGAGTAGAGTCTTTGTTATGGATGTGTTGTGCACCACATTTATATGTAGGAGGCTACAGGACATTTAGGAGTTATTTCTTTTCTTCATGTCTTAGATCGTGCCATAGAGCCGATATTGTAAGTGGAATCGTACTGACCATTGGAATTGGTTTTCTTGTTTATAGTGAAATACGGATTACAAGACGAGATAGAGGCAAAGGTAAGCAGGTAGATATGTTTGTCGGTGAAGGCACAAGTAAATCACCACCTGACCAAGCTTGTTAAGTTGGGGCTGACACTAAAATTGCATCGTTGTCTTCTTCTACTTTTCCAGCTCCGGAGGAGCCAAGAGGTAGAGAAGTACCCGTAGAACCGCCTATGAATACCACTGAATAGGATTTAAGAAATACAGTGCATATGTTGACTCAGATAGTTGTTGCACAAACTCAGGGGTGAGCTGTTCCAATGATAAGTGAGGATGACGCGGCTAGAGTAGCTAGTCGGAGGACACAGGATTTTCTGAAATTAGACCCTCCCATATTCACTGGGTCAGACCCGAAAGCAGATCCACAGGACTTTTTGGACCAAATTCAAAGGGCTCTAGATGTTATGCACGTGACTGGTGTAGAAACAGTTGAACTTGCGGCCTATAGATTGAAAGGTGAAGCTATATTGTGGTATGAAGACTGGAAACGATCGAGGGGTAGTGAGGCACTTCCAGCTGGTTGGGAAGAATTTAAAATGGCATTCCTTGATCATTACCTCCCATATGAGATCGAGAGACTCGTGTGGATCAGTTTTTAAATCTCCGTCAGGGGAATATGAGTGTCAGAGATTACAGTCTTCAATTTAATTCTTTGGCTCGATATGCTCCAAATGTAGTGGCCACAATGGAAGACAGAGTCCATCTATATGTGGACAGATTAGAGCCATATTTGGTGAGGGACTGTACCATTGTTGTTTTGAACAGAGATATGGACATAGCCAGAATATAGGCTTTTGCACAGAAGATGGAGGATCAGAGGCAAAAAAGAAGGGTACACGAATTTGAAAGAGGGTCGTCAAAGAGGACTAGACCTATGGGACAGTCCATGGCATCCCAAGGAGAATCTAGGCCTCAGATTTTTCCTAGATCGCATAGACCATCATTCTCTTATTCCACAGCAGGCACTCACTCTCAATTCCAAGGGTTTAGAGGCAGTCAATCTGGGCAGAGTAGTGGAATTCAAGGTTCACAGGCAGCAGGATTTTCTCGTCAACAGTGTCAGCACTACGGATGGACTCATTCAGGTACATGTCGGTTAGGGACTACCACTTGATTTTGGTGCGGTATGTCAGGACACATGATGATAGAGTGTCCACATAGGAGCATGGGTGGTATAGCACGGCCTACGGGATCAGCCGTTGCATCATCATCATCGGTTCCTTCCTTAGGCCGAGGTGTACAATCTATTAGTCATGGTAGAGGTGCTAGAGGAGCAGCCAGTACTAGTGGATTCCAAAACCATACTTATACCTTAGCAGACCGACAGAATTTGGAGGCTTCTCCCGATGTAGTCACAGATACAGTATCCATATTTTTGCATAGTGTATATACATTAATTGATCCGGGTTCTACATTATCATATGTCACTCCATTGATTGTGGAAAAATTTAAAATAACGCCAAAATTATTAATTAATTCATTTGAAGTATCTACGACTGTCGATGAATCTATTATAGCTAAGAGAGTTTATTGTGATTGCGCAATTACTGTGTGTGGTCATGATACGTTGGCTGATATTATTGAGTTGGAAATGGTGGATTTTAATGTGATAATGGGTATGGATTTGTTGGCTTCTTGTTATGCCACGGTAGATTGTCGAGCTAAGAAGGTCCATTTTCATTTTCCACAAGAAGATGTTCTTGAATGGAAGGGTAATGTGGCGGCACCGAGAGGTAAATTTATTTCCTATCTTAAAGCAAGGAAAATGATATCCAAGGAGTACATATGTCATTTAGTACGAGTGTAAGATACCGATGTAAATCCACCAACTCTTAAATCAGTTCCAGTAGTAAACGAATTCCTCGATGTATTTCCTGACGATCTTCCAGGTTTACCCCCAGAACGGGAAGTAGAGTTTGGTATTGATGTGATATCGGGCACTCTGCCTGTCTCTATTCCTCCGTATAGAATGGCTCCAGCAGAATTGTAAGAATTGAAGAAGCAATTAAAAGATTTACTAGACAAGGGATTTATACAACATATTATGTCCCCGTGGGGTGCACCAGTATTATTTGTACGGAAGAAAGATGGCACATTGAGAATGTGTATTGATTATCAGCAATTGAATAAGGTAACGATCAAGAACAAATATCCCTTCCCCAGAATTGATGATTTGTTTGATCAGAAATGTTTTTCAAAGATTGACTTGAGGTCGGGTTACCATAAAGTCAGGGTTAGAGACAAAGATATACCCAAGACAGCTTTTCGAACACGGTATGGTCACTATGAATTCTTAGTTATGTCATTTGGACTAACAAATGCACCAGCTATTTTCATGTATTTGATGAATAGGGTGTTTAAGCCATTTCTAGATGTATTCGTAACCGTGTTCATAGATGATATTCTGGTTTACTCAAGATCACAAGAGGACCATGCTAATCACTTACGGCAGGTGTTACAGATTCTCCGGGATCGTAAGTTATATGCAAAGTTCTCTAAATGTGAATTTTGGTTAAAATCTGTAGCATTCTTGGGTCATATTGTGTCGGATAAAGGAATAAGGGTAGATACACAAAAGATGGAAGTTGTGAAAAATTGGCCAAACCTACGACACCTACAGAGATTCATAGTTTTCTTGGATTGGCAGGTTATTAGAGGAGATTTGATGAAGGGCTTTCTTCCATTGCAGCACCTTTAACAAAGCTAACACACAAGGCAATCAAGTTTCAGTGGAATGATGCATGTGAGAATAGTTTCCAAGAGTTGAAAGATAAATTAACTTTCACACCCATATTAGTGCTTCCCGAAGGCACAAAAGGGTATGCAGTATATTGTGATGCGTCTGGAGTTAGCCTAGGATGTGTATTTATGTAGCATGGTAATGTAATAGCGTATGCCTCACAACAGTTGCAGCCATATGAGAGAAATTACCCAACACATGATCTTGAACTAGCAGCTGTGATATTTGTTTTAAAGATATGGTGCCATTATTTGTATGGGTTCATGTTGATATAAACACTGATCACAAAAGTTTGCAATATGTCTTTAAGCAGAAGGACCTAAACCTGAGGCAGCGAAGGTGGCTGGAACTCTTAAAAGATTATGATATTGATATCATATATCATCTAGGAAAAGCAAATTTAGTAGCCGATGCATTAAGCCGCAAAGCAATAGGAAGCACTAGTGGTCAGTTGACGGAAAAGCAATGTATAGTTAAGGATCTACATCAACTAGCCAGCTTGGGAGTTCGTCTTCTTGAATCTCCAGATGAAGGTATTATTGTGCAAAATACAGCAGAATTTTCCTTAGTAGCTGAGATAAAGGAAAAATAGTATGCGGATCCTATTTTATTGCAGCTGAAAGAGAATGCATAGCAAGAGTTGACAAAGGCATTTGATCTTACGTAAGAGGGAGTACTTAAATGCCAAGGTAGGTTGTATGTACCAGATGTAGATGAACTAAGGAAACAAATTATGAAAGAGGCACATTATTCAAGGTATTCTATTCATTCGGGAGCTACCAAAATGTATCATGATTTGAAAGACATGTATTGGTGGGGAAATATGAAGAAAAACATTGCAGAATTTGTAGCTCAGTGTCTAAACTGTCAACAAGTAAAAGTAGAGCATCAAAAACCTGGAGGTTATATGTAATTTATCAATCTTCCAGTCTAGAATTGGGACATGATTAACATGGATTTCATCACAGGTTTGCCTCGTGCACTGCAGAAATTTGATTCCATATGGGTAATAGTTGACAGGCTTACCAAGTCAGCGCATTTTCTACCAGTCAAAACCACCTATACAGTTGAAGATTATGCAAGGTTGTATGTTAAAGAGGTAGTACGATTACATGGGATTCCAATCTCTATTATATCAGACAGGGGAGCTCAATTTACTGCACATTTTTGGAGATCTTTTCAGAGGAGTTTAGGAACCCAAGTGAATTTGAGTACGGCTTTTCATCCTCAGAAAGATGGACAAGCAGAACGTACTATCCAAACACTTGAAGATATGCTACGAGCTTGCACATTGGACTTTAAAGGTAGTTGGGATGAACATCTACCTCTTATTGAATTTGCTTACAACAATAGCTATCATTCAACTATCAAAATGGCACCTTATAAAGCTTTATATGGAAGAAAGTGTAGATCACCAATTGGATGGTTTAAAGCGAGTGAAACTGCTTTACTTGGGCCAGATCTTGTTCACCAAGCTATGGATAAAGTTAAGGTAATACAACAGCGGCTACAAGCGGACCAAAGTCGACACAAGTCATATGCTGATATTAGAAGAAGAGGGCTCGAACTTGCCATCGGTGATTGGGTTTTCTTGAAGGTGTCACCAATGAAAGGGGTAATGAGATTTGGAAAGAAAGAAAAGTTGATCCCACATTATATAGGCCCATATGAAATTGTTAGGAGATTTGGGCAAGTTGCGTATGAACTGGTACTACCCCAAGAACTCTCCACAGTTCATCCAGTATTTCATGTTTCGATGCTTCAAAAGTGCATAGGAGATCCATCTCGTATTGCTCCCATTGGAGATGTACAAGTTACGGAGGATCTTACCTATGAAGAGATACCTATTGCTATTCTGGATAGACAAGTGAAAAGGTTAAGGAACAAAGACGTAGCTTCCGTAAAGGTACTTTGGAGAAATCAACAAGTAGAAGAGATCACATGGGAAGCTGAAGAAATGATGAAGTCCAAGTACCCTCATTTGTTTCAAATAGAAAAAAAAGTTCACGATGCAGAAATAGAGCAATAGCAAGTAAGTATCTATAAGCATTACGTGTATATATGTATATGCTACATAAAGGTGCATTTGTTTAAATTGGATGATGTCACTAACATTCGAGAACGAATGTTTCTAAGGGGAGAAGGATGTAACACCCTGTATATTTTCGAACCTAGTTGGTTACCGTAACATTCATGGAATTATTTAAACATGGGATAGTTGGTGGATCATGCATTAAATTTGATGGGTTGAATTTAATTTTGTGATTTAGGGCCCAAATGAGGCCCAAAATGAAGTAAAAGGCATGGCCCAAAATGGAAATGACCCATTCTTCCATGTTGACCAAGTAAACATGCATTTAATGATGGCTAAGGATGAACATAGAGACATTATATAAGGCACAAAATCAGATTTTTATTCATTATAACACACATGCTAATTCTAGAATTTTCAAGATATTTCTCATCTCACACAAACCCTAAGTCATCACTCCTTTGGACAAGATCACTCTCTTGTAAGCTTTGGTAAGTGTATACTCTCATGGTTTAATATATGATATGCTTAAGATGGTGTATAAATCATGTTGGTTATGTTGGCAAAGTGTTAGACGGTTCACTATGTGTAAAACAGTGTGCTTTTGCTCAATCGGTGAAGTGTTTTACCTTCTAAACTTGAAAGTGGACTTGTGGTCTTGAAGGAAGTGATTTTGATGGATTAAATATAAACATGTAAGATGTGTTTATGTTCTTAACTTACTTTCTTTATGTGTATAACTTGTGGGAGTGTTGTTATGAAATTGGTTATGGAATTAGTGGTATATCGAAAGAAAAATTTGGTTTTGGTGATGTTCATGTGTGTTGCGAAACCATGATGGTTAGTTGGAATCCAAGTGACCAAAAATATGTAAAGAGAAGCTTATTTATGGCCATGGACCATTTATTACAAAAAAGGACCCTAAAATGACCCCTGGAGGCTGAAACGGGCATCCGCCCTCGCGTCTGGAGCACCTGCGGGAGCAGATGCCAACGCAGATGGATCTGGACAAAGCCAGAGGGGCACCTACATCCGCATGTCAACCACCTGCGAACACAGGTGGCTCCACAGCCCAGTCCAGAATTTCGTTTTGTATGATTTTGTCTCTCTTTGATCCTCGAAGACCCCTATACCCTTTTTGGATGTAATTATCAACTTATGGTACCTTTTGAATGACTTTAAGGGGTTGTTTTGAGGCATGTTGGATTATATCAGTTATGTATTGTTGTTAATATGTTGTTATGAAAGGTATTTAGGTGACTTGATGGGATAATTGTGACGTTGTGTTAATGAGGAAGCGTAAAGGGTAAACTTGATGTGAAATGCTATTGGTTTATAATGTCTTGGTCAATATGTGGAATGTTATAGTATTGTTGGTATGGTAATGCAGTGAATTGTATTGTAAAGGGTGAAATGACGTTATAGGGCAGTCATGTAACTCATTGTCATCTTATGCACTTGTAAAGTAGTTGGTTGTTAACGTGAGCTCCGTTATATACTTGTGTTGTAGAGTAACACGTAAGGAAGGAGCTGGATTGTTGTACTCACATATAGGGTTGTGTATTCATTTTTGAAAGTTAAGGTATGTAAGGTTACTCTTTTCGTATCCTTCTGCAGCACCAATTGTTCACAGTGACATTTTTGTTGTTCTCATTTCAAAATGTCTCAAAGTATCTCTTGTCTGGTTATCATATGTTGTTATTCATATGTTTCTATTTATGGACTACTGTTCCAAAGCTCCAATAATGTTATGACTATCAACATATCAATCTCTCAAAAGTAAAGAAATGAAGTAATGCATAATTGGTTGAGTACGGGTGGCAGCTCTAGAGGCATAAGCCTAGCTCGAGCCGATCCCGAGATTATTGGATCGGGGGAAGCTCTAGAGGCATAAGCCTAGCTCGAGTCAAACCTGACAGGGGGCAGCTCTAGAGGTAAGAACCTAGCTTGAGCCGAACCTGATATGTTGGTTTATGGGTGGCAGCTCTAGAGGTAAGAACCTAGCTCGAGCCGAACCTGATATATTGATTTATGGGTGGCAGCTCTAGAGGCATAAGCCTAGCTCGAGCCGATCCTAACATAACGTTATGTTATGTTAAGACCCACTGATCAGTTGGAGCTCGGTTATAGTATGATATAGATGATGATGAGCGTGCGTAAAAGCAAAGCATAGTAAAGTAAAGTAAAGCATGCAATGTACATAGTTCCACATACAGAGCGATGATTTATCCATATAAAAGCAAAGCATAGTAAAGTAAAGTAAAGCATCCAATGTACATGGTTCCACATACAGAGCGATGATTTATCTATATTGACTATTCTCTTATATTTGATTCCATTGAAGTACTTATGTATCATGCAGTTTCTTATAGCCTTACATACTCAGTACATTCTTCGTACTGACGTACCTTGGGGGACTTACCTTACTTGTTGTAGGTGCAGGTGCTAGTAGACCTCCACAGTAGTTCGCGGGTCATTTGCAAATCATTGGTGAGCTCCAGTTGGTTCGGGGCTTACCGAGTCACTGTGTACATTTGTTTTGCTATGTAAATGTTGTATAAAGCGGGGACTTGTCCCGAATTTAGGGTGGTTATGTCCATGTATCTGTTAGAGGCTTTGTAGATGTACGTGGGAAGATGAATGAAAGAATGTATGTCCATTTTGACTTGATGGCCTTAACGGCCAAGTTTCATATATAGCATATGTTTTCCATGACTTCCGCTATTGGTCTTTTATAGTTACATGAGATAGAATGATATTCATACAGAGACATGCATATGAGTGTATATGAATGAAAATTGGTTCTCTCGGGCCTTAACGGTTTCGGGTGCCCGCCCCGATGGAATTCGAGGCGTGACATTGTGTACCCTTGGTAGATTAGTGAGCATTACATGGACAGAATTATGAGTGAGCCTTCAATCAAATTGCATCAGATTTAATCTTTATTAAGGTAGGACTATGGGTTGTATGTAGGTAAAACAACCTATAGAAAGGCAAAATCAGAGTTTTGAATGAACAGTTAGGTGATTTCATGGAAGAGTTTGCTAGGTTGTATGATTATGCTAAAGAGTTGAAGACCACCAATCCTGGAACCACTATATATATTAGGACATCCAAGAATACAATTCTAGGAAAAGATTTGTTTATTGGCATCTATATTTGTCTTGGAACCTTAAAAAATGGATGGAAAGAGGGGTGTAAAAGGATAATTGGTTTAGATGGTGCATTTATCAAGGGTGTATGCAAAGGTATGTTGTTGTTTCGCATTTCCAAAGATAAAAATAATCAGATGTACCCTGTAGCATGGGCAGTAGTTGATAAAGAAACCAAGGACACATGGTCTTGGTTTCTTAGGTGCATCAAACATGATTTGGAGCTTACAGAATCTGAAGGTGAAGGACTGAAAGTGATTTCTGATATGCAGAAGGTATAAAATCTCATTTTTAGTTATATTTTTTTTAATTTGTTGTAATTATTGATATTTAACACTTGTCTTTCTACTGCGTAATAGGGTCTTCATTTAGCACTTACTGATCTAATATCAAATGCTGAGCATAGATGGTGTGCTAGACATATATGAGCCAACTGGAACAAGGATTGGAGGGGTGGATAAAGGAGGAAAAAATTTTGGTTGGTCGCCAAGGCATCTTTTGAAGTGTATTTACATTGCAAGTAAAACTTGATGAAATGAATGAGTTAGGAGAAGGAATTGTGAATGATTTATTCAAGTACAACAAATAGGCATGGTGTAGGGCTTTGTTTAAAGAGCATAGCAAGTATGATGTGGTTGAGAATAACATGTGTGAGACTTTTAATATTTGGACTTTGGGTGCTCGGTTCAAATCAATCATCACTATGTTGGAGGAAATAAAAGTTAAGGTCATAAAGAGGATGAATCAAATGAGAGAGTTTTCAGAGAGAAGGATCATTGATGTATCACCAATGGCTATGGAAGTTCTTACAGAGAATGGTGAACATGCAGCCAAATGTGAGGTTAACTTTAATGGTGATATTGGCTTTGAGATTGGTGATCCACCATATACACATGTTGTTAATGTCAAGAGGAAGGTATGTGGTTGTAGGTCATGGAAACTAAAGGGAATTCCTTGTGCACATGCAATTGCTGTAATGCATCACAAGGAATGGGATGTGGAGTCATTTTTTGATCATTGGTATAAGAAGGAAACATATTTAAAGGCATACAATCAGTTTATTCAACCAATGACAAACATGAAGATGTGGCCAAAAAGTACAAGACCAGCAATTGATCCACCTGAGATTACTCTTATGCCAAAAAGACCAAGTAAAAATTAATCTCATATGCCAAGAAGACCAAGTAAAAATAGGAAGAAAGATAGTGATGAGCTTGTTAAGAAGAAGTTTGGAAAGGCTACAAGGATGGGAAGAAGGATGAGATGTTCTGTGTGCAAGACTTTTGGACATAACAAGAAAGGATGTCCAACTTTGATAAGTTGTGTTTTAATATATTTATATTAATGAATTTTACTCTCTTTAGTTGTGCTTTTGACTTTAAGAGTATGTTCGTAGAAAAATGGTTTCACTGGTAGTTTTGGAAATGCTAGAGCATCTTTTACTTGTGAGTTTACAAGTGATGTAAGTGGAAGTTTGTAGGTCCAAGTGTGACACCTACCACTGCTACCTCAGCTGGTGTGAGGCCTGCAACTTCCTCAACAGATGTTGTGAGGTTTGCAAATGCTACAGCAGCTGGAAGAAGGCCTCCCAGTGCTACAACAGGTGGTGTGAGGCCTGTAACTGTCTCAGTAGCTGGTGGGAGGCCTGCAACTGCCTCAGCAGCTGGAGGGAGGCCAGCAGTTGATGTGACGCCTGCAGCTCATGTGAGGCCTGCAGCTGCTGTGGGGCTTGCAACCTCTTCTGCTGTATTTGGGAATGGTAGTCAATCAACAACTCAACAGTCAACTACTAGTGTTGGTGCACAAAAAAGGAAGACTAGTACAGCTTTGAGAGGTGATTCAACTCTTGCATATAGGAGACCAAGACAAAAAAAGGGCAAAAAAAGCTGGTTTTGGTATGCTAGTTGGACCAAGTGGTAGTGTAATAGAGAGGGTAAGTATTCTATCATCTAAACATACTTAAATGATATTAATTAGCGCATTATTATCTAAAATATTTTATTGTTTCTCAGTCTGGAACTACTGATAGAGTGTTACACAATCCACCATTGAAGAGTTCAGTTCCAACCAATAATGATTTTGGTTAAAACCCTAGTGGACTAAAATACAAGGTTAGAGTTGCAGTTACTCAAAGGCAGCTACAAGAAGAGAGTTAAAGAAGATCAAAATCTTCAACCACTCAAGCTACAACAAGCACTCATGCCAACAAGACTCACTCCACACCAACCACTCAAGGCACACAGTAGATTTCTCTTTGTCTAGCATAATTGCTAGTTGTTTTATTGACTTGATCCAACTGTTTTGGTGAATTTATTTCCAACTATTGTTAAGACAATTTATTTTTTGTGTTTATGAATTTCTAGTGCATTTCTCAGTAATTGTAAGACATAATTTGAAGAATTATGTTTTGGGGAAATGGTATTTGTCCTTAAATTTCAATTTCACTATCATTGTACATTGCAACTACAAATCAAAACATCTTAAATACAACAGCTAGCCTCTCACACCTCCGTACTGGTCATCCGTGCACCGCCTTATCATATGTCCAAACCATCTCAACCTCACTTCCCACATCTTGTCTTCCACCGAAGCCACTCCCACCTTCTCTCGAATAATCTCATTTCTAACCCTATCATTCCTAGTAAGTCCGCACATCCATCTCAACATCCTCATCTCCGCCACCTTCAACTTTTGGATGTGGGAGTTCTTAACTGGCCAACACTCCACTCCATACAACATAGTCGGTCGGACTGCCACTCTATAAAACTTACCTTTAAACTTAGAAGCACCTTTTTATCACACAAGACTCCCGAAGCGAGCCTCCATTTCAACCACCCTGCACCAATACGATGCATGACATCTTCATCAATCTCTCCATTCCCCTGAATCATAGACCCAAGATACTTGAAACTATGTCTCTTCCCAATGTCCTGAGAATTCAGCTACACTACCACGTCAGTCTCATGCGTCAAATCATTGAACTTACACTCCAAGTACTCCATCTTGGTCCTACTCAACCTAAACCCTTTAGACTCTAAACAATAATTGTTTTAATTTATTTGTCCAATTTATGAAATTAAGAATATTTTATTTATTTTTTTCTTTCTACCCTGAGTATTAAATAACTACATTAAGTAATAATAGTCAAATTTAGAGGTCCAAAGTATCATTAATAAGGTTAATTTGGTAAAATACATCCCTAACTAAATTTTTTTTAAAAAGGTGTGTCAATTAACACGAACCAAGTAAAATGAAACAGAGGGAGTATTTATTTAGTCAACTAATTACTTAATAGTAGGAAATTGGGTGTAATAATTGGGAGGGGTAATTAGTATAATTACTTTATTTTCTACTTTTTGAATTTAAGTAGAATTTCATTGTTGAATGAGGTTATGGACTTGTGTTTTCCTTTGATTTTGAATTATATTTACTCAAGTAATGTTGGCAATTTGTTTTATATTATGTTGGAATTTGAAATAAGATAATTTGGCTTAATTTATTTTTGATTTTAATTTATTTGTTTTAGTAGTATTGACTTGTTATTTCACATTGCATGCCATTTATTTTGCAATTAAAATTGATAGATTTGTTTGGTCAAACATGTAAATAATTGTATGACACTATGTTTATATTATTAATATTTTTGTCAAATATGTAGTCCGTTATGTTCTTACAAAATGTGTATTTTTAGTTTTTATAATTATTTAAATTAAAATAATATTAATTAAAAATATATATCAATTATTATTTTACAATATTAATTAATAGTATATAGTTACTAATCAATATAATATCGAGAGACAAATATGTATCTTAAATACCTAATTTAATATTATTTATAAAGGCCCATATTTGCCAAGTATTAACTTTTATTTTAATTTTTTTAATTTAATTGTGTAATTAAACTTGTACAATCAACTTGTTAATTGTACATTTTCAAAAATAAATAGGTCATCGTAATTACTACGCTGTGTGATTAAGGTTGTGCAATTACTACTCTCTCTGTTCCCTTTTACTTGTCACATTTTGACTTGGCACACCTATTAAGAAAATAATTATTAACATGACTATTTTACTATAGTACTCATAGTAATTGATGGTTACTATTATGTCTTGAAATTAATTTAGAAAATAAATAATTAATGTTAGGGATAAAACAGAAAAAAATAGTTGTCTTTTCTCGATATATAAAAAATGACAAGTAAAAGTGAATTAAAAAATTAATGACAAGTAATTCTGAAAGGAGGGAGTAACTTAGTAATTGGTAAAGTTGTTGCCATGTGACCAGGAGGTCACGGGTTCAAGCCTTGGAAACAACCTCTGGCAGAAATGCAAGGTAAGGCTGCGTACAATACACCCTTGTGGGGGGCCCTTTTCCGGACACAGCGCATAGCAGTAGCTTTAGTGCACCGGGCTGCCCTTTTTTTTTTTTTTTAATTAAGCTTCAACAATTTTTATTTATATGTTTATCAGTATACTTGTCTTGTATGACAGCTCAACTTGAGGTTATTTTTGTTTGAACATTTCTAATTAAATTTAAATTTGTAAGTTTAGCATAAATTCATGGAGTGGGAATAAAATTTAAATTGAAACGCAAAACTATCCCTTTCATGCAAAATCTCCCTTTTTCAGATAATCTTTGGTATTGAAAAATCATCTAATTTAGATTTGTGATGGTTCAAATTTATTGAAGAAAACTCTGAGATCTCCAAAATGATTTAATCATTCTTAGGACTTAGGGCATGTTTGGGATTGTTTTTTTTTTGAAAAGAAGGGTGTTTGGTAAACTTGCAAAAGTGGTTTTAAAAAGAAGCAGAAGCAGTTTTTCTGCTGTTGGGAAAAAGCAGAAAATTTCTGCTTTTCAAAAAAAGCAGAAGCAGAAAATTATTTTTTTCATGACAAAAATATCTCTATCACTTATACACACATACACACACATATATATAACAAAATATCCCTTATTAATTAATTAGCATATCTTATAAGTTTGCTTAAAGTTTGATTTTAAAATTTTATACTTCATATTTACATCATAATTCTTTATTTCATTCTATGATTTATCTATTATTATTTTATTTTTCACTCATTTTTTTAAAAATAAAATCGAAAATATCATTGATGATGACGGTCGAAGAATATATAACTCTTTATTTTTTATTATTAATGATAATAAATGATAGACGAATCACGTTGCAAGATCAAATGATATTTTGACAGCACTTGTAAATATTTTTTCTCGAATATTTAATTTTAAATAAATAATTCATGAAAAGTGACATATTTGTTATCATGTAGTGTATATATATGATTATTTATTCTACTAGTATGGAGACATTGCGCGATAAAATTAGGGATGAAATCATTGAGAATTTTTGTGATGTATGAAGGACTTCTTATTTTTGTAGTGAATTTTTTCATATGTAGTGATTTAATTTATGGAATAATTTTAAATTCACTTTTGTTTGATGTTTTTCAGTAATATTTAAATTATTTTAATAATATTATAATAGTATTTAATATTTTTTAATGTATCTACGTATATATATATTGATTGAAAATTTTATGGTATGTACTTTTTAATTAAATAAAAAAAAATTAAGAATATTATAATAGATATTTAAAATAAATTTTCTCTATAAAATGATTTTAGTAGTATAAGTTTATTTATACATGTCCTTTTTGGTCATTTGTCTCTCAAAAGCACTTTTTGAAAAAGATTATCCAAACACAATCTGTTTATGAAAAGCACTTTTCAAATGAATTTACCAAACACAAATTGCTTTTTTTCAAAAGCACTTTTCTGAAAAGCTATTTTAAAAAGTACTTCTCAAATAAGCAGATTTCTACCAGCAATCCCAAACGGGCCCTTAGACTTAAATTCAAAATTTTTAATTAAGGTTGAATGAGTCTTATAGATTATAATTTCTACTGTGCTCTTAACCTGGATGGTTCAATCTTTCTTATATATATATATATATATATATATATATGTAACATAGTTGGTTTCTCAAAATATTCCAAATCAACTCTGATAGAAAAGAAAGTTCTATCCGAGCTTTTGGAAGGTAGTCATATAAGGGTACACAACGATAGAGAGCATATTCCTATGAATTTAATTTTAACAACCTGTTGGTTGTTGCTTCTTCCATATTTCACATCATCATTGGGAAAATTTCTAAAACTGCATAGGACAAGATTTTCATTCTTAAAGGATACGTCTAAAATTTGTCCAAACAACTTTAAAGAATAAATTATTTCTAATATAATATTCCCTTCTATATCCACCCCCTCTCTCAACATCACCTATCATTAAACAATAAAGTTACTTTATGAAAACCTCATTCTAGTGTCTTAGGACTATAATCTAGAACAACACCTTTAATTATTTACTCCCCCTTCCTACCCATCGGAAAAAAAATGTCCTTCCATAAAAACTATCCTTAAAACAAATCAAACACTTTCTCTCCAAATTATACTAAATAAAACTAAGTTCTACAATTTACAGGAAACGATAACTTTAAATATTGATATATTTTAACTTTTTTTCCTCTATTTTTTAAAAAAAGTTGAGAAATTTCAAGAGATAAAGGTATTTTTTTTTAACAAAGTTGAAAATCACCTTTTATAGAGTCTTAGACGTTATAGTAAAGTTGGACCATTGGGAGAGATTTGCAGTGGTTCAGTAATTCATTATATTTGATCAATTCAATTTTTTTGTATTTTCTAGAATTAGAATATTTGCTAAAATTTGTTTCGACACACACAAAAAAAAAAAAAAAAAAAAACTTTACACCTATAGCATTAGCAAATAACAAAAGAAAAAGATACTTTATTATTTTTTGTTGAAAAAAAATCAATATATACTTCCCAAAATAGAAGATGTAAACTCTATGGAACTGATACATTATCTACCTAAACACATTCAAATCAATTTGTAATTTTAGATGTTAATTTGAATGAATTGTTTTAAAATTATATCAAATACTCATGAAGTAAATAGGACAAATGTTTTATATTTTTTAGAAAAAACAGGAGAAAATTTAAAGAAAATAAAAATAAAAGTGTGAAACAAAGAGAGGGCTGGAAAGCCTATACGTGAAAACAAAATTAGATTTAGGGGTATTAAGATGAAACCACGAAATCGGACCAAATCAAAAGACTAAACCAAATCAAAAAAAAAAAAAAAAACTTAGGTTTCGTTTAGTGTGGTTTTGGTGTTTTGCGATAAATTTTTAAAAACCGACAATACGTGATTTGATTTGGTATAGAACAAAAAAAATTGAATCAAACCAAACCAAATGACAAATATAATACACATACATATAATTATATATGTATTAAACATAGATATTCCTATTTTTTATTTACACAAAATCGTAGCCCATTTCATTTTTAGCCCATTAATTAAGCTGATTAACTGAAATAGAATTATAGAAGTCAGAAGATTAGTAATTTTTTTCTATAGATCTTCTCTGCCTTTGTCTAAAACTTTTTCCCATCAAATTGTCTTGTTCATGTAATATGAATAGAGGGAAGCGGCTCCTGTCCAGTAGGGGTTCTGTCCATTTCCTCCAGTGGAGCATTAGATGCTTCACACGTGTCCTATAAATATTTTAATGGACTAATTTGTTGTGTCATTTAACCAAGATTAATCTTTTCTTTTATCCGTACGTCTCCCCCAAGAACAAACTTTTCTCTCTTTTCTGCATTTCATCTTTAAAAGCCATTCTCTTAATTTTGTTTAAGTAGTATAGAGAGATGACTTTACAAAATATTGGAGATTTTATCATCTGTTTTCGATGATTTTTTTCATACGACTTTGTCATGGGTTTCTTCTTTAGAGATACTAGATCAATTAAATTGGACTGAAATTAAAAGTTGTATTAGGAATTGCGTATCGTCTTTCTGCGCATTGAGAGATAGACTTCACAAAACATTGTCTTTTTCTTCAATGTCGAAGAAGGTTGATATTTTCAATGACTTCTGTGTTGCGTTGTTGCCCCTCTTTTTTCAACATGAATTTTCTCATTCTTAATATTACAATTTACTTGTTGGTTTTGTTATTTATTTGTGGATTAAAAACTTTCATTTTCATATTTTTAGATTAAAAATCATATTGTACTCGCTTCGGCTCAAATTACTTGGCATATTTGTTTTTTGCACAACTCTTAAGGAAAAATTAATAAGGGGTGTAAATTGACTAATATGACCTTATTTAATCTTGATCAGATAAATCTTCTTTAATTAGTATAGGTAATTGGAAAAAAATAATTAATTATCTCTTTAATTCTTAAATATACCAATAGTTTTGATATAATTTTTTTAACTAATATGCCAAGTAATTTGAAACGGAGGAAGTAAATAAAGAAGAAAATATAAAAATTGTCAAAAATAAAAGAGAGGGGGACAACCATGAAGATGACGATGTATCAGTACATGAGAGAATTTAATGTTTAACAAAGGTGAAGAACCAGTGGAAAAAAGATTAAACCGGGTTAAAGGACACAACAAATCAGTCCGTTAAATATTTATAGGACACATGTGACGCATCTAATGCTCCACCGGAGGAAATGGACAGAAGCTCTACTGAACAGGAGCCGCTTCCTAAATAGAGAAGACGAATAAATCCTCAACAAACAAATGCTGAAATATAGTGGAAATACAAATACTATGCATTATTTACTTTGATTTATATGCTTCTCGGGAAAATATTGCTAGGGGAGAATTTTATTTGCTTTGTTTTTTTATTACTTTGAAAAAAAAAAATCATAAAAACCAAATCAAACCGATCAAACCAATAAAATCGAAACCAATAAAATTTATACGATCCTAGCCATACAAGATTTTTCGATCTTTATCTTGATGAGCCTGAAGCAAAATCCACTACCCAAATCTTTATCCGATTTTCAATTATGCCTACTATACACAAGGTGCATTGTGAAAAATACTTGACTATTGATGTTATATTTATGATGATAAGGAGCAAAATTCCAAGAAAGTAGCACCACAAAAGATTGATCCATTTTCATTTTCCTCAAACCACGAAGAACATTATTATCTTTCTTCTTGGCACATACTATCATGCTTAGGTTGAAATAAAAATAATTGGTATTTTTCATAAGATTATAAAATGAGAATTATCCTTAAGATTGTTTTTATAGTCAAAGGAAAGTAATGGGTTAATAAAAAGAGTAATGATAATGATAATGATAATGATAATGATGGAGAACCCATTACAATGTCAATATAATGAGCAATTAAGACTATTGATGGAGCTAACGGCCATATGCCATTATAACCACAAGATAAATAGCAACAAATATGAGTCAATTGTCTCACAATTGTAAATAGATATTAATTATTTTTGAAATATCCAACATATCCTTACATACATTTTTTTCATTTTTAATCATGATTGTTCATCATATATTTTGAAGTATTTTGATTATAGAAAATCAAGACTAAAGAGTACTAGCTTTATTCATAATTTTAAAACATTAAAGTCTTACTATCAAATTCAAGGAAGGAATTAGTGACTTATCCGAAAATATAACATTTTGGTTCTGACACTTTAAATTATGCTATTCTTTTATACTGAAAATAGTAAACACACTGTATAGTTACAACTTATTTGATAGTTCTAAGCATATATTAGGCACTCAACTTATCACACTCAACCTGCATATACTTTATTAAGTTTACTTGTTCAAAGACTTTGGTAGAGTTCCACAGCCAGTCTAGGAGAAAGAAGTGGTTGAAGAGGTTTCACTTTAGGCAAGGCAATGCCTAAGCCCTCACTTAGATCTATTGGTTCTTCCCTTGGCATTGAAATATTGAATCCATGAAGTAATCTAGCTAGCGTCAAATGCACTACTTGGGTTCCAAACATCAAACCAGGGCACATTCTTCTTCCAGAGCTAAAAGGAATATACTCAAAATTTTGTCCTTTAAAATTAATGTTCGTATGTTCCTTTAAGAACCACCTCTCTGGTTTAAACTCATCCGGATCTTTCCAGATTCTTGAGTCTCGCTGAATCTTCCACAGGTTGACAATTAAACGAGTGCCCTTTTGAATATGATACTTACCGACGTAACAGTCTTCGATGGCCTCTCGAGGCCCTGCCAAAGGACCAGGTGGGTAGAGACGTAAGGTTTCTTTTACTATGGCTTGCAAATATGTTAGGTCCTTAATGTCGGATTCTTCAACCCATCTGTTTCTTCCTACGTGCTCATCTAACTCATCTTGAGCTAGTTTCAATGAGCGAGTATTATTCAATAGTAGAGATAGTGCCCATATTAATGTCTCTGCAGTGCTCTCTGATGCCGTCATGATGAGTATCTGCACAAGTGAATAATTAAACATGATTAGCCAAGTAACTAGAGATTTGAAATATACAGACGGAAAATCAAATACTAAAGTCCTTTTGAGTAGCATTTTGCATATCCCTTTCGATAAATCACATAATTAGTAGGCAAGCCATGTGATTAAGTAGGCGTTTGCTTTCATACAACCTGTCATATCTACTTTTGTTTATTTTGTAATTTCAAAAATAATCCTATTTTTTATGAATATGACATGTTTCCAATTTTTAGAAAATTTCCAAATAAAAGCTATAGGGAAAAATGTAAATCCTCCAAATATTAGCATTTAAACCTTCTGCGATCAATTAATTGGGTAAACAATAGCTCCTTTGGCTTTGAATATAGATTATACTGTTTATCAAAAAAAAAGAATATAGATTATACTGAACAAATTGTCACCATAAAGTTAAAGAGATATAACACAAAAAATTCAACGATTAGAATGTGACGGTTCAAACTAACAATTGCATGAATTTACTTCTATTCTTATACAATTGAGTCTTTTGTGTTCTTGGTTAATTATGTGAAAAATAATAAATAGAAGGAAAAGAAATAGATATTTTGTTACTTCCAACATTCCTAAACTCTTATGAATTGTATATATAATACACCAAATTCGATTTGATTGTCACATCTTTTTCTCCTTGTAGTATACGGATATACACCAAATTTTTTCTTCTTTTTTATTACGGCAACGTGTTCCATGCCATAAATGAACTCGGACACACAAAAAAATTGTTGCATTTAAGTGATGCACTTTATAAAATAATTGTCCAGCAGGGTGAAAATTATAGGGTGATTCTTCAATTTCTAAGATTTTAAATCGTATTCTTACGTATTGATTTTAACGACTGAAAAAATTGGGTCGCTAAAAATATCGTTATAACGAGTGAAATTATATCCCATCACTAAAATGTGGTTGTTAAAAGTCACATTTCTTATAGTATTTGATTAAATATTATTAAGGGTATCTCCTATATGGTCAACTCACCTTAAGTGAGTCTGGTCAGGAATTTGGTCAGATTTAGGGTGGATTACTTCCTAAGTAAATCGAGTTATTGACTTTAATTTTAAAATATTTTTTTTCTAAATAAATACTATAAATTATTTTTTCGGCTAAGATGACCATGAAAACTAACTTAACAAAGTTGAATGACTTTGAGAAAATAAAACAAAATAAAGTGACTTTAATGAACTATTACAGTAAATTGAGTGACCATTTTCACGCATTCAACTTAGAGAATATTAAGTGAAGTATAGGTGATTTTTCAAAACAAAGAATTAAAAGTGGGATAAAGCATAAATTGCAGCTTACCAAAGCTGTTGCCTTGATAATGGCATTACGGTCGTATCCAGACTCCATGGTTTCCTCAGGAAGAGTGGAAAGCATGACATCAATAAAATCAGATTGGTCTCCAATAGAATGACAATCTTTTCTTCTCTGAATGTGTTCTTTTAACCAGCTATCAAAGATACTATCAACTTCTTTAGAGGTCTGTTTCATGGCTTTAATATGGCCACCAATATCCATCCATTCAAGAGACGAAATTGCATCAGAAAAAACGAAAGCTCCACCAAGGAACAATGCTTTCTTTATAGATTCTTTGAAATGAATTTCCTCAGTGCATCCCGTAAATCGCTTCCCAGCAAGCATTCTGATGATTATATTGCACGTTATGTTCTCAAACCAGCTACTTAGGTTCACTCGTGCTAGAAGATTATTACTATTAATATAGTTAAAGTACAATTCTTTAATACAACAATTCACTTCTGATGTACGGACGTGCTTTAGCTTCTCAAGGCGACTGATGGTTAAGAGTTCAAGAGTCACCATTTTACGAATGTCGCGCCAGTATGGTCCGTAAGGGGCCAAAGCAAAAACGGCTCCATTATAGCCTAAATACTTGTTTATTGCCATGCTCGGTCGACTAGCAAATATTTTGTCATTGGCAGCTGTGAAGCAATCTTTAACCATTTCCCAACTGCTGACAACTAGAGCTGGATGGGCTCCAAGCTGTAGTTGAAAAATGGGTCCATATTTATCAGCCATGAGTCCAAGGGTTCGGCAAACGAGAAGCTGGCCACTAAGCAGATGGAGGTGACCCATGAAGGGCCACGCACCTAGAGCTTTAGGTGCTGACATTTCATTGTCTGAAGTTGCTCTATTTCTTATTTTGTATTTACGAGCAACAAGAAGAACTAAGAACCAAGAAACTAATAAGGCCAAGAGGTGAGAAAGAAAATGCATGTCGATTATATTGTAGCTAAGTAGTGGAATGGGAATATTTGTGTCAAATTTTAGAAGCTATTGAGGTTATGACTTCTGGTGGAGATCATATAGTCGTATTTATAATTAAACTACGGGGGTAGCAACATTTCAGATTTTTTGTTTTGTGGCCTAGAATTAAAAGAGGTAACAATCTGGGGACCACGACCTACACATCTGCTGTGGAAATTAATGAATTTGCATACTTAAAATAGCTATCAATAGGGACCTATGGCTTTTTACTTTTTCCTAACAACTCTACTTAGTAGGCGTTTGGCCATAACAAAAAAATAAAACATCACTTTATTTGAAATTTTTAAAGTTAGAGTTGGAGTTGTGTTTGTTCATAGTTTATACAGTTAATATTTAGAATTTAAATGTATTTTTTAAAAAAATATAAATATAATTTGAACATTGAATATAATTTAAACGGGGTTATTTTATGAAGATAAAAAATTTAGGGTTTTTTTTTCTGAAAAAAAATAAATTAAAAAGTGAAATCAAAAATTCCAAAATACAACTTCAAGTTGTATTTGACATCTTAATTATATCATACTAACACATTTCACATATAGTAATATATATTCAAAAGAAAGTAAAGAGAACTCTCTTTGTTAATCAATTACAAATTAAAAAAAAAATTATTTCAATCAAGATAGAATAGTAAAAATTATTATATACTTCGGTATGATATTCGATATTTCGGTATGTTACTTATAAATATTAAATACCAAATATATATATATATATAAAATATCATAATATCAAAATCACGATATCAAATATTTCAATTTTGATATGCTAATACTGTATATACCATGCCACTTCTAGATGCAAGACCCTTTTTTTTTTTATTATTATTGTTATGTCAATCAAAAACACAGTGGGTCCCACATGCTGTATTCCATAACTTTGACAATGAGTAGCTGGTACAGTTCTATATAATGGGCTCCGTCAATATTCAATTTTCTTATTATTTTATTGTAGCAAAATTGTCTTACCATTTTTAACTATTTACACACAAATGAATCTCAATCATAAAACAATACCATTGAGCCTGTAGCATGAATCTGTCCTGGCATTGAACAATACTGGACGAAACAGTACTGGAGTGGATCTTTTCCCGATGATCCTAGCCACACAAGATTTTTCGATCTTTATCTTCATGAGCCTGAACCAAAATTCATTACCCAAATTTTTATCCGATTTTCAATTATGCCTACTATACACAAGGTGCATTGTGAAAAATACTTGACTATTGATGTTATATTTATGATGATAAGGAGCAAAATTCCAAGAAAGTAGCACCACAAAAGATTGATCCATTTTCATTTTCCTCAAACCACGAAGAACATTATTATCTTTCTTCTTGGCACATACTATCATGCTTAGGTTGAAATAACAATAATTGGTATTTTCCATAAGATTATAAAATGAGAATTATCCTTAAGATTATTTTTATAGTCAAAGGAAAGATCGAACATATCCTTGCACAGATAAATAGCAATAAACATGAGTTAATTGTCTCACAATTGTAAATAGATATTAATTATTTTTGAAATATCCAACATATCCTTGCATACATTTTTTTCATTTTTAATCATGATTGTTCATCATATATTTTGAAGTATTTTGATTATAGAAAATCAAGACTAAAGAGTACTAGCTTTATACATAATTTTAAAACATTAAAGTCTTACTATCAAATTCAAGGAAGGAATTAGTGACTTATCCGAAAATGTAACATTTTGGTTCTGACACTTTAGATCAAATACCCATTAATTATATAAAATTTATTTAATTCATTTCAAATATGTCGTTAAAAAATGAATTATATTCATGTAACTAGAGCAAAATGGAGGTGCAATCTAAAATAATTTTTCAATGAAAAATATACCATCTTTCCATATTTTTTGCCCACATATTAATCTCAAGTTTGCAATTAAATTTTTTTTGTATTTAAGAAGTTCCTCTTAATAAAAAATAAATATTAGCTTAAAAAATAAATATCGAAGATGCATAATTACTATCCATCTTTGCATATCAGAATAATTAGATTATATTTTAAATAAAAAAGAAAACTAAAATGATAAATGTATAATCTTTCGTTAAATATAAAAGATGCTTGTATCACTTTTTAACAAAAAACTGCACCTTCATTTTTCTCTAATTACATAAATATAATTTATTTTACTAAACACCCATTTGAAATGGAGCAAATGAATTTTATGTAATGGATTAATGAGTATTGAGTCTAAAAAATAAATCCTGAAAATATATTTGTTAAAATTTCGTTACGAATTTAACTTTTGCGTTAATTTTCACCTTGTTGGGAATATGTATGTACTTCGATGACCATATTGAGCGGAAAAAAAAATCAAAAGTTACTTTAATGAGATGTTTCTACAAATTCAATGACAATATCTTTTAAAAAAATTTAAAAATTACTTTGATGTAATATTTCTACAAGTTGAATAACAATTTGAGAAATTGACTCCAAGTAAAAATAAATGGAGAACGAAATCATGAATAAACTGCTGGCTAGCTTTTAATTTTGTACGTTTATGTAGGAATGCATTTTTTTTTAACAATAACAAAGAAAAGGAATGGACATTTGAACTCCTTAGTAAAGTAGCTGTTGGAACTTATGGGTGGGACCAAGGGGTCGTTTGGTGTAAGGGATAAAAATAAATAGTCCTGGGATAAAAATAAATAGTCCTGTGATAAAATAAATAGTCCTAGGATAAAATTTTGGTGTCTTGTTTGGTTGTATAGCCTGGAATAACTTATCCCAGGACAGGGGCGGCTCAACAACTTTGTAGGCCTAAAACCAAACGTTAAAGTGGGGTCGTGGATTCTTCTAAAATTCCATGATACGAAATTATTGATAATTTTTAAAGTAATTTTTTTTCGATATATTGATAATATAGTCAAGCCGTTTAATCTCCTTTGAAATATTGTTGATTTTAAATAAAATTTTATCAACTTTAATTTTTAAAACTTCTTTCCGCTAGTTGATCAAACTCTTTCTTTCTAATTCTTTTGACAACATTCTTTCTAGTTGACATATTCAAATTTTAAAGTAATAAATTCTTGAGATTAGAGTTTAAGATTTTTTCATTAAGTCATATACTGCACATTTGAAAGTGGACTTTTGCTTTCCACTACTCCCTTCGTCCCATTTTAGTTGGTCATCTTACTAAAAATAAATATCTCATATTAGTTGATCACTTATCAAATCAAGATAATATTAATTAATTTTTTCTCATTTTACCCCTACAATTAATTACAATTCCAATGTCCATTCTTATGCCCAATGAATATCATTAATAAGGGTAAAGGGTAAAATAGTAAAAACAATCACTCCATTTATGATTTCTTAATCACCATATAAAATGAAATGTGCCCAACTAAAATGGGACGAAGGGAGTAGTAAGAGACTACATATACGTTTTATTTAGTAACTTAAGTATTACTCCTATTACCAAAAATTAGGGGCCCCAACAAATGTGAGGCCTAAAGCAATGGCCTCACTTGCTTCACCCTCCAGCCGGCTCTGTCCCAGGATTACTAATTAGTATCAGGATAAGTTATCCCTCCATCTTGATGATATAATAATACTAGAATAAGTTATCTTGGGATAAAGTAATTAAAATGACAAAAGTACCCCACAAACCCATTTTATAATCACTTTTCACTTCCATGAATATTCACATTATTTTTAATATCACTTATAATAGGATTCACAACCTCCACTACTCGTTATTTTATGATAATTCTTCATATTTTTTATTAAAAAATTACACTATATAAATATATATTTTTTATTTATGAATACATTATGCGTAGAATTTATTTGACTAATTCTTATGTTTATTTATATATTTTGATTTTTCTTAAGAGTAATAAAAATATTGACTTCATTGTTGAATTACATATTTTAAATTAAATAGATTTTTAATCACTTGAAAATTTATATTTTATATATCAATTAAAATGAAGATAATTTTAATATTTTATAATATATAAGTGATATGTGTTTAAATGAAGTGACATAAACAATAAATCAATCCTCTTTTACTTTAACAAACTTAAGCTGGAAGTTTTATTTTAAACTAAATAAGAAGAAAGATTTATTTTTAAACACACACGACACAATCATGGGAAGGCACACAAAAAAAAATTTAAGCTAAATAAGATGAAAGTTTTATTTTTAAATGCACACGGCATAATCATGGGAATGCACACACAAAAAATTAAGCTAATAAGATGGAAGTTTTATTTTTAAGAATGAATAACTAAAGCTTGAAAAGAAAATATAAAAAATTAAATAAAGTTAAGGGTATTTTAGTAATCAATTAACTTATTCCTAGAAATTATGCAATGCATATTATTTTGAATACAACAAACCAAACACTCAATAAGAAATAATCTCAACATAATTAATCCCGACATAATTTATCCCAGCATAACTAATCTCAGTATAACTTGTAAACAGTTCACACAAGGGGGTTATTTTAAGGTCTATTTGGAAAGTGACGTAAATATTGAATTTGAGTTAATTATACAATTTGATAGATTTCCTCCGTTTCATTTTACTTGCTTTTTATTTTTAAAAAATAATTATTTTAATTTATTTGTCCAATTTATAAAATTAAGAAAATTTCATTTATTTTTTTCTTTCTACCCTTAGTATTAAATAACTACATTAAGCAATAATAGTCAAATTTAGAGGTCCAAAGTATCATTAATAAGATTAATTTGGTAAAATTCATCCCTAATTAATTTTTTTTTTTTAAAAGGGTGTGTCAAGTTAACACGAGCCAAGTAAAATGAAACAGAGGGAGTATTTATTTAGTCAACTAATTACTTGATTAGTAGGAAATTGGGTATAATAGTTGGGAGGGGTAATTAGTATAATTACGTTATTTTCTACCTTTTGAATTGAAGTAGAATTTCATTGTTGAACGAGGTTATAGACTTATGTTTACCTTTGATTTTGAATTATATTTACTCAATTAATCTTGGCAATTTGTTTTATATTATGTTGGAATTTGACATACGATGATTTATTTTTTATTTCAATTAATTTGTTTTAGTAGTATTGACTTGTTATTTCACATTGTATGTCATTTAATTTTCAATTAAAATTGATAGATTTTTTTGGGTCAAACATGTGAATAATTTTTTGACACTATGTTTATATCATTAATGTTTTTGTCAAATATGTAGTCCGTGATGTTCTTACAAAACGTGTATTTTTAGTTTTTATAATTAATTAAATTAAAAATATATATATCAGTTATTATTTTACAATATTAATTGTTGCTAATTAATATAATATCGAGAGACAAATATGTATCTTAAATACCTAATTTAATATTATTTATAAAGGCCCATATTTTCCAAGTATTAACTTTTATTTTAAATTTTTTAATTTAACTGTGTAATTACACTTGTGCAATCAACTTGTTAATTGTACATTTTCAAAAATAAATAGGTCATAGTAATTACTACGCTACGTAATTTAGGTTGTACAATTATTACTCCTTCTATTCCCTTTTACTTGTCACATTTTAACTTGACACACCTATTACGAAAATAATTATTAACATGACTACTTTACGATAGTACTCATATTAATTGATGGTTACTATTATGTCTTGAAATTAATTTAGAAAATAAACAATTAATGTTAGGGATAAAACAGAAAAAAAGAAGTTGTCTTTTCTCGATATATAAAAATGACAAGTAAAAGTCTATTCGAACTTTTGGAAGCTAGTCAGATAAGGGTGTACAACGATAGAGAGCATATTCCTATGAATTTAATTTTAACAACCTGTTGGTTGTTGCTTCTTCCATATTTCACATCATCATTGGAAAAATTTCTAAAATTGAATAGGAAAGGATTTTCATTCTTAAAGGATACGTCTAAAATTTGTCCAAAGAACTTTAAAGAATAAATTATTCCTAATATAATATTCCCTTCTCCATCCACCCCCGCTCTCAACATCACCTATCATTAAACAATAAAGTTACTTTATGAAAACTCATTCTAGTGTCTTAGGACTATAAGCTATAACAACAACTTTAATTATTTACTCCCCCTTCCTACCCATCGAAAATAAAATCTCCTACCATTAAAACTATCCTTAAAACAAATCAAATACTTTCTCTCCAAATTATACTAAATAAAATTAAGTTCTACAATTTACAGGAAACAATAATTTTATTGAGATTTTCTTATGTGAATTACTGGTGACATTATTACATGTTATACTTAATTTAATTATTGAAGTTATAATCTTAAATATTAATATATTTGAACTTTTTTTCCTCTATTTTTTTTAAAAAAAATTGAGAAATTTCAAGAGATTGAGTTAAAAGGTAATTTTTTTAACATAGTTTAAAATCACCTTTTGCAGAGTCTTGGACGTTATAGTAAAGTTGGACTATTGGGAGAGATTTGTAGTGGTTCAGTAATTCATTATATTTGGTCAATTAAATTTTTTTCTATTTTCTAGAATTAGAATATTTGTTAATATTTGCTTCGACACAATTTTTTTTTTACACCAATAGCATTAGCAAATAACAAAAGAAAAAGATACTTTATTATTTTTGTTGAAAAAAAATTAATCTATACTTCCCAAAATAGAAAATGTAAACTCCATGTAACTAATACATTATCTACCTCAACACATTCAAATCAATTTATAATATTAGATGTTAATTTGAATGAATTATTTTAAAATTATATCAAATACTCATGAAGTAAATAGGAAAAATGTTTTATATTTTTTAGAAAAAAAAGGAGAAAATTTAAAGAAAATGAAAATAAAAGTGTGAAACAAAGAGAGGGCTGGAAAGCCTATACGTGAAAACAAAATTAGATTTAGGGGTGTTTAGATGAAACCACGAAATCGGACCAAATCGAAAAAAAAAACCCGACTTAGGTTTGGTTTAGTTTGATTTTGACATTTTGCGATAAATTTTTAAAAATCGGCAATACGTGATTTGGTTTGGTATCAAACAAAAAAAAATCGAACCAAATCAAACCAAATCAAACCGACAAATATAATACACATACATATAATTATATACGTATCAAACATAGATATTCCTATTTTTTATTGGGGAAAGTACATCTATGCCCGTAAGAGCAAACTATTTACAACTAAATATCTCTTTACATAAAATACCCCCTAACTAATTACATTAAATGCCCCCTTCCCTTATAGCTTAGTTTTTTTATCTTCCTTTTTATTTCGCCTCTTCTTTTCTTTTCTCATTTCTTTTTTTCTTTTTCTTTTTATGCTTCTTTGTACATTCATTTTTTTCGTAAAATTATTTTATTCTTTATTTTTTCTTTTTACATCATAATCTAATTCAATTCAATTTTTATTTTATATACTTTTTTTCTTTTTCTTTTTTCTTTTTTCTCATTTATTTTTTTCTCTACTTTTTTTCCTGCTTTTATTTCTCTCTTTTTTTTTTTTTAAATTTATTGGTTCCTTTTATTTTTGCATTTTTTAGTTTTTCTTTTCTTTTTGTTTTTCAATTTCTTTGTTTCTTGTTCCTTTCCTTTTCTTGTTTCCTTTTTTTCGTTTTTTGTATTCTTTATTTTTTTCCTCTACTTCTTTTTTCCCTTTTTTCTTGCTTTTATTTTTATCTTTCTTTATTTATTTATTGGTTCCTTTTATTTTTGCATTTTTTAATTTTTATTTTTCTTTGTTTTTCAATTTCTTTATTTCTTATTACTTTCCTTTTCGTTTCTACTTTTTCGTTTACTTCTTTATTCTTTATTTTTTTCTCCTTTTTTATTTATTTTTTTCTCAAATCATAATATTATTTATTTTTTAACCATAATCTAATTTCATATTTTTTGCCCTTTTTAAATTTTATTTGATCCCTTCCCCCACCTTTTTTTCACGTGCTTCAGTCCGTAATGATACTATCACAGTATATCTATATATTTTCATGGTATCATTGATATCTGTTTTAATCCTTCAGTGAGAACTCCATGATACCATCGCAGTATATTTATGTACTGTTATGGTATCATTGAGTTTGCTTTAGCCCGTAATTATACCATCACAATATATTTATATATTGTCATGGTATCATTGATGTTTGCTTCAACCCTTCAGTGAAACCTCCATGATATCATCACAATATATCTATATACTATCATGTTATCATTGATGTCTGCTTCTATCCTTCAGTCAGACCTCAATGATACCATCATAGTATATATATACTGATACGATATCATTGGGGTTTGCTTCAGTGAGACCTTCGTGATACCATCACAGTATATCTATATACTATCATGGTATCATTGATGTCTGCTACAATTCTTCAATCAGACCTTCATTGAACTATAAACATATTTTCAACAAGGTGAAAACAAATAGAAAAGTTAAATATTTAACAGAAGTTTATTCATATATATTTTAAATTTTATTTTTAGATCAAATACCCATTAATTATATAAAATTTATTTAACTCATTTCAAATATGTCGTTAAAAAATGAATTATATTCATGTAACTAGGGCAAAATGGAGGTGCAATCTAAAATAATTTTTCAATGAAAAATATACCATCTTTCCATATTTTTTGCCCACATATTAATCTCAAGTTTGCAATTAAATTTTTTTTGTATTTAAGAAGTTCCTCTTAATAAAAAAAATAAATATTAGCTAAAAAAATAAATATAGAAGATGCATAATTACTATCCATCTTTGCATATCAGAAATACAATAAAATCTATAATTAGATTAGATTTTAAATAAAAAAATAAAATAAAATGATAAATGTATAATCATTCATTAAATATAAAAGATACATGTATCACTTTTTAACAAAAACCTGCACCTTCATTTTGCTCTAATTACATAAATATAATTTATTTTATGAAACACCCATTTGAAATGGAGAAAATCAATTTTATGTAATGGATTAATGAGTATTGAGTCTAAAAAATAAATCCTAAAAATATATTTGTATAAAATTTCGTTACGAATTTAACTTTTGCGTTAATTTTCACCTTGTTGGGAATATGTATGTACTTCGATGACCATATTGAGCGGAAAAAAATATTAAAAGTTACTTTAATGAGATGTTTCTACAAATTCAGTGACAATATTTTTCAAAAAACTTTAAAAATTACTTTGATGTAATATTTCTACAAGTTGAATAACAATTTGAGAAATTGACTCCAAGTAAAAATAAATGGAGAGTGAAATCATGAATAAAATGGCTGGCTAGCTTTTAATTTTGTGCGTTTATGTAGGAATGCATTTATTTTTAACAATAACAAAGAAAAGGAATGGACGTTTGAACTCCTTAGTAAAGTAGCTGTTGGAACTTATGGGTGGGACTAAGGGGTCGTTTGGTGTAAGGGATAAAAATAAATAGTCCTGCGATAAAATAAATAGTCCTAGGATAAAATTTTGGTGTCTTGTTTGGTTGAATAGCCTGGAATAACTTATCCCAGGACAGGGGCGGCTCAACTACTTTGTAGGCCTAAAACCAAATGTTAAAGTGGGGCCGTGGATTTTTCTAAAATTCCATGATACGAAATTATTGATAATTTTTAAAGTAATTTTTTTTGATATATTGATAATATAGTCAAGCCGTTTAATCTCTTTTGAAATATTGTTGTTTTTAAATAAAATTTTATCAACTTTAATTTTTAAAACTTCTTTCCGCTAGTTGATCAAACTCTTTCTTTCTAATTCTTTTGACAACATTCTTTCTAGTTGACATATTCAAATTTTAAAGTAATAATTTTTGAGATTAGAGTTTAAGATTTTTTCATTAAGTCATATACTACACATTTGAAAGTGGACTTTTGCTTTCCACTATTTCCTCCGTCCCATTTTAGTTGGTCATCTTACTAAAAATAAATGTCTCATATTAGTTGATCACTTATCAAATCAAGATAACATTAATTAATTTTTTCTTATTTTACCCCTACAATTAATTACAATTCCAATGTCCATTCTTATGCCCAATGAATATCATTAATATGGATAAAGAGTAAAATAGTAAAAACAATCACTCCATTTATGATTTCTTAATCACCATGTAAAATGAAATGTGTCCAACTAAGATGGGACGGAGGGAGTAGTAAGAGACTACATATAAGTTTTCTTAGTAACTTAAGTATTACTCCTATTACCAAAAATTAGGGGCCCCAACAAATGTGAGGCCTAAAGCAATGGCCTCACTTGCTTCACCCTCCAGCCGGCTCTGTCCCAGGATTACTAACTAGTATCAGGATAAATTATCCCTCCATCTTGATGATATAGTAATACTATGATAAGTTATCTTGGGATAAACTAATTAAAATGACAAAAGTACCCCTCAAACCCATTTTATAATCACTTTTCACTTCCATGAATATTCACATTATTTTTAATATCACTTATAATAGGATTCACAACCTCCACTACTCATTATTTTATGATAATTCTTCATATTTTTTATTAAAAAATTACACTATATAAATATATATTTTTTATTTATGAATATATTATACGTTGAATTTATTTGACTAATTCTTATGTTTATTTATATATTTTGATTTTTCTTAAGAGTAATAAAAATGTTGACTCCATTGTTGAATTACATATTTTAAATTAAATAGATTTTTAATCACTTGAAAATTTATATTTTATATATCAATTAAAATGAAGAGAATTTTAATATTTTATAATATATAAGTGATATGTGTTTAAATGAAGTGACATAAACAATAAATCAATCCTCTTTTACTTTAACAAACTTAAGCTGGAAGTTTTATTTTAAACTAAATAAGAAGAAAGATTTATTTTTAAACACACGCGGCACAATCATGAGAAGGCACACACAAAAAAAATTTAAGCTAAATAAGATGAAAGTTTTATTTTTAAATGCACACGGCATAATTATGGGAATGCACACACAAAAAATTAAGCTAAATAAGATGGAAGTCTTATTTTTAAGAATGAATAACTAAAGCTTGAAAAGAAAATATAAAAAATAAAATAAGTGGAGGGTATTTTAGTAATCAATTAACTTATTCTTAGAAATTATGCAATGCATATTATTTTGAATACAACCAACCAAACAATCAATAAGAAATAATCTCAACATAACTAATCCCAACATAATTTATCCCAGCATAACTTATCCCAGTATAACTTGTATACAGTTCACACAATCATGGGGTTATTTTAAGGTCTATTTGGAAAGTGACGTAAATATTGAATTTGATTTAATTATACAATTTGATAGATTTCCTCCGTTTCATTTTACTTGCTTTTTATTTTTAAAAAATAATTGTTTTAATTTATTTGTCCAATTTATAAAATTAAGAAAATTTCATTTATTTTTTTCTTTCTACCCTTAGTATTAAATAACTACATTAAGCAATAATAGTCAAATTTAGAGGTCCAAAGTATCATTAATAAGATTAATTTGGTAAAATTCATCCCTAATTAATTTTTTTTTTTAAAAAGGGTGTGTCAAGTTAACACGAGCCAAGTAAAATGAAACAGAGGGAGTATTTATTTAGTCAACTAATTACTTGATTAGTAGGAAATTGGGTATAATAGTTGGGAGGGGTAATTAGTATAATTACGTTATTTTCTACCTTTTGAATTGAAGTAGAATTTCATTGTTGAACGAGGTTATAGACTTATGTTTACCTTTGATTTTGAATTATATTTACTCAATTAATCTTGGCAATTTGTTTTATATTATGTTGGAATTTGACATACGATGATTTATTTTTTATTTCAATTAATTTGTTTTAGTAGTATTGACTTGTTATTTCACATTGTATGTCATTTAATTTTCAATTAAAATTGATAGATTTTTTTGGGTCAAACATGTGAATAATTTTTTGACACTATGTTTATATCATTAATGTTTTTGTCAAATATGTAGTCCGTGATGTTCTTACAAAACGTGTATTTTTAGTTTTTATAATTAATTAAATTAAAAATATATATATCAGTTATTATTTTACAATATTAATTGTTGCTAATTAATATAATATCGAGAGACAAATATGTATCTTAAATACCTAATTTAATATTATTTATAAAGGCCCATATTTTCCAAGTATTAACTTTTATTTTAAATTTTTTAATTTAACTGTGTAATTACACTTGTGCAATCAACTTGTTAATTGTACATTTTCAAAAATAAATAGGTCATAGTAATTACTACGCTACGTAATTTAGGTTGTACAATTATTACTCCTTCTATTCCCTTTTACTTGTCACATTTTAACTTGACACACCTATTACGAAAATAATTATTAACATGACTACTTTACGATAGTACTCATATTAATTGATGGTTACTATTATGTCTTGAAATTAATTTAGAAAATAAACAATTAATGTTAGGGATAAAACAGAAAAAAAGAAGTTGTCTTTTCTCGATATATAAAAATGACAAGTAAAAGTGAATTAAAAAATTAATGACAATTAATTCTGAATGGAGGGAGTAACTTAGTAATTAAACCAACTTCAATTATGAGGTGACTTTTCATTCACCAAATATTCTATTTTCTCTTGTAATTAAGCTTCAACAATTTTTATTTGTATATTTATCAGTATACTTGTCTTGTATGACAGCTCAACTTGAGGTTATTTTTGTTTGAACACTTCTAATTAAATTTAAATTTGTAAGTTTAGCATAAATTCATGGAGTGGGAATAAAATTTAAATTGAAACGCAAAACTATCCCTTTCATGCAAAATCTCCCCTTTTAAGATAATCTTTGGTATTGAAAAATCATCTAATTTAGATTTGTGATGGGTCAAATTTATTGAAGAAAACTCCGAGATCGCCAAAATGATTTAATCATTCTTAGGACTCAGACTTAAATTCAAAATTTTTAATTAGGGTTGAATGAATCTTATAAATTTTAATTTCTACCGTGCTCTTAACCTGGATGGTTCAATTTTTCTTTTTTCTCTCTCTCTCTCTCTCTCTCTATATATATATATATATATTCTTAACCTGGATGGTTCAATTTTTCTTTTCTCTCTCTCTCTCTCTCTCTATATATATATATATATATTTAATACACTTGGTTTCTCAAAATATTCCAAATCAACTCTGACAGAAAGTCTATCCGAACTTTTGGAAGCTAGTCAGATAAGGGTGCACATGGATAGAGAGCATATTCCTATGAATTTAATTTTAACAACCTATTGGTTGTTGCTTCTTCCATATTTCACATCATCATTGGAAAAATTTCTAAAACTGAATAGGATAGGATTTTCTTTCTGAAAGGATATGTCTAAAATTTGTCCAAAGAACTTTAAAGAATAAATTATTCCTAATATAATATTCCCTTCTCCATTCCTAATTTACTCCCCCTTCTTACCCATCGAAAATAAAATCTCCTACCATTAAAACTATCCTTAAAATAAAACAAATACTTTCTCTCCAAATTATACTAAATAAAATTAAGTTCTACAATTTACAGGAAACAATAATTTTATTGAGATTTTCTTATGTGAATTACTGGTGACATCATTACTTGCTATACTTGATTTAATTATTGAAGTTATAATCTTAAATATTAATATATTTGAACTTTTTTTCCTCTATTTTTTTTTAAAGAAAATTGAGAAATTTCAAGAGATTGAGGTAAAAGGTAATTTTTTTAACATAGTTGAAAACCACCTTTTGCAGAGTCTTGGACGTTATAGTAAAGTTGGACCATTGGGAGAGATTTGCAGTGGTTCAGTAATTCATTATATTTGGTCAATTAAATTTTTTTCTATTTTCTAGAATTAGAATATTTGGTAAAATTTGTTTCGACACAAATTTTTTTTTTTACACCAATAGCATTAGCAAATAACAAAAGAAAAAGATACTTTATTACTTTTGTTGAAAAAAAATTAATCTATACTTCCCAAAATAGAAAATGTAAACTCTATGTAACTGATGCATTATCTACCTCAGCACATTCAAATCAATTTATAATATTAGATGTTAATTTGAATGAATTATTTTAAAATTATATCAAATACTCATGAAGTAAATAGGACAAATGTTTTATATTTTTTAGAAAAAAAAGGAGAAAATTTAAAGAAAAAAAAATAAAAGTGTGAAACAAAGAGAGGGCAGGAAAGCCTATACGTGAAAACAAAATTAGATTTAGGGGTGTTTAGATGAAACCACGAAATCGGACCAAATCGAAAAAAAAACCCCGACTTAGGTTTGGTTTAGTTTGATTTTGACATTTTGCGATAAATTTTTAAAAATCGACAATACGTGATTTGGTTTGGTATCAAACAAAAAAAAATCGAACCAAATCAAACCGACAAATATAATACACATACATATAATTATATACGTATTAAACATAGATATTCTTATTTTTTATTGGTGAAAGTACATCTATGCCCATAAGAGCAAACTATTTACAACAAAATTCCCTTTTACATAAAATACCCCCTAACTAATTACATTAAATGCCCCCTTCCCTTATAGCTTAGTTTTTTTATCTTCCTTTTAATTTTTTATCTTCCTTTTTATTTCTCCTCTTCTTTCTTTTCTCATTTCTTTTTTACTTTTACTTTTTCTTTTTATGCTTCTTTGTACATTTATTTTTTTCGTAAAATTATTTTATTCTTTATTTTTTCTTTTTACATCATAATCTAATTCAATTCAATTTTTATTTTATATACTTTTTTTCTTTTTCTTTTTTCTTTTTTCTCATTTATTTTTTTCTCTACTTTTTTTCCTGCTTTTATTTCTCTTTTTTTTTTTTTTTTAAATTTATTGGTTCCTTTTATTTTTGCATTTTTTAGTTTTTCTTTTCTTTTTGTTTTTCAATTTCTTTGTTTCTTGTTCCTTTCCTTTTCTTGTTTCCTTTTTTTCGTTTTTTGTATTCTTTATTTTTTTCCTCTACTTCTTTTTTCCTTTTTTTCTTGCTTTTATTTTTATCTTTCTTTCTTTATTTATTGGTTCCTTTTATTTTTGCATTTTTTAATTTTTATTTTTCTTTGTTTTTCAATTTCTTTATTTCTTATTTCTTTCCTTTTCGTTTCTCCTTTTTCGTTTACTTCTTTATTCTTTATTTTTTTTTCTCCTTTTTCATTTATTTTTTTCTCAAATCATAATATTATTTATTTTTTAACCATAATCTAATTTCATATTTTTTGCCCTTTTTAAATTTTATTTGATCCCTTCCCCCACCTTTTTTTCACGTGCTTCAGTCCGTAATGATACTATCACAGTATATCTATATACTGTCATGGTATCATTGATATCTGTTTTAATCCTTCAGTGAGAACTCCATGATACCATCGCAATATATTTATGTACTGTTATGGTATCATTGAGTTTGCTTTAGCCCGTAATTATACCATCACAATGTATTTATATATTGTCATGGTATCATTGATGTTTGCTTCAACCCTTCAGTGAGACCTCCATGATATCATCACAGTATATCTATATACTGTCATGTTATCATTGATGTCTGCTTCAATCCTTCAGTCAGACCTCAATGATACCATCATAGTATATATACTGATATGATATCATTGGGGTTTGCTTCAGTGAGACCTTCATGATACCATCACAGTATATCTATTTACTGTCATGGTATCATTGATGTCTGCTGCAATTCTTCAATCAGACCTTCATTTAACTATACACATATTTTCAACAAGGTGAAAACAAACAGAAAAGTTAAATATTTAACAGAAGTTTATTCATATATTAAATTTTATTTTTAGATCAAATACCCATTAATTATATAAAATTTATTTAACTCATTTCAAATATGTCGTTAAAAAATGAATTATATTCATGTAACTAGAGCAAAATGGAGATGCAATCTAAAATAATTTTTCAATGAAATATATACCATCTTTCCATATTTTTTGCCCACATATTAATCTCAAGTTTGCAATTAATTTTTTTTTTTGTATTTAAGAAGTTCCTCTTAATAAAAAATAAATATTAGCTAAAAAAATAAATATCGAAGATGCATAATTACTATCCATCTTTGCATATCAGAAATACAATAAATTCTATAGTTAGATTAGATTTTAAACAAAAAATAAAACTAAAATGATAAATGTATAGTCTTTCGTTAAATATAAAAGATACATGTATCACTTTTTAACAAAAAACTGCACCTTCATTTTGCTCTAATTACAAAAAGATAATTTATTTTATTAAACACCCATTTGAAATGGAGCAAATGAATTTTGTGTAATGGATTAATGAGTATTGAGTCTAAAAAATAAATCCTAAAAATATATTTGTATAAAATTTCGTTACAAATTTAACTTTTGCGTTAATTTTCACCTTGTTGGAAATATGTATGTACTTCGATGACCATATTGAGCGGAAAAAAAATCAAAAGTTACTTTAATGAGATGTTTTTACAAATTCAGTGACAATATTTTTCAAAAAAATTTAAAAATTACTTTGATGTAATATTTCTACAAGTTGAATAACAATTTGAGAAATTAACTCCAAGTAAAAATAAATGGAGAGCGAAATCATGAATAAAATGGCTGGCTAGCTTTTAATCGCTTTCTCTTTAACTCCCCTCTCATTAGGGTCTTCCTCAATATCCATAACTTCATTATCGAGTGTCCTTCTGCTCCTAGTGACAATAGACATGCAATGAGTATCACTTTTAAGATTCGCCATGGAGTCACTAGGTAGACCACCCTTTTGCCTAGTGTTGAGGTGAGCCGAGATTTGGCTTAATTGAGTTTCATGGTGCTTGATTGAATATGAATGGGACGTGACCATTCGATTGAGTTACGAAAAGTTTCTCTTCATCTCCTTTAGCATTTTGTCACTCCCTTCAACCCCCATAAGATTCTAGCAAGCATGTCCTCATTCTTGTTATTATCCGAATCAACGGAGGTGCCCTCTTTACCCTTTTGCCTATGATATAGTGGGACATACCTATCACGATCATGCTTCTTATCTCTCCAATTATGATCTCTATATCACACCTTATCCCTCTAATTACGATCACAATCACGATCTCTCTAATCTCGATCCTCCCAATCTCTATCCCTTTCTTTCCAACCTTGATTCCCACCTTGCCTTTGATAGGTAGGTCGGGAACCCCCTATTTGGTTTGATAAGAAACGAATCTATTCATCAAGTGACTCGGCATCATCATTCTCATATGCTCTAGTTCCTTTTGAAGTTACGTCATTTACCACTTTTGGGATTGATCCCATGACATGCTTTGTTAGGAGACCATTTGTGTCATCATTTTTACTATGTTTTCGTCTCTCTCCTCATCCTTTTTTCTTTGTTCTTGGCTCACATATGAAATGGAGGGATCCCCCACGATTACCTTGACATCTCATGTGGTCCAATAATCCCGTGGCTCCAAACACTTGATTGGTCAATGACCCACCGGCCAAGTTATTGGCCACCGTCATGTTCAATTGATCCAACAACCTCTAGAATATTTGAATTAATAATTTATCCTACAACTTGTGGTTAGGGAAATATATCAATTTCTTCTTGAACCTTAACCATGCTTCATGCAATGGCTCACCACTTACTTGTCGGAAGTTTGTGATCTCATGTCTAAATTAAAGCATGCGGGATGGAGGGAAAAATCGATCAAGTAAGGCCTCCGTCAATTCAACCCAAGATGTAATAGAGACCTCGAGCAATTCCCACAACCATAATACTGCTTCTTTCATAAAAAAGGGAACAACCACAAACGGATGGACTCTTGTGAAATGTTAGCAATTTAAAATGAATTGCAAACGTCTATAAAATTCTTCAAATGAGTGTTAACATCCTAATGAGCTTGTCCTACGAATAGTCCCTTCATTTGGAGTAAGTGAAGCATAACACTTGTGACATGGAAGGCCGCATTGCCTACCGCAGGTGGTAGGTGAATCGCACTTGCCCAACTGGCTTCCCCCAAGTGATCTTCGTCTTCAAGTTGCCCATCAAAGACGGCAGTGTCGCTACCATGTTGACTCATAGTACCGTCTTGGCTTATGTTATCACCTAAGCGAGACAAAAACAACCAATAAAGTAAATTCAAGTCACAGCTAACACAAGTGAATCAAAACACTATAAAAATAAACACTAACTTTTATTCCCCGACAACGATGCTATTTTTATAATGCTCAAATACAGTCAATGTAGGATGTATGCGGTAGTTATGCAATACATAACCCAACTCATGAGTTAGGGTCGATCCCATGGGGAATGAAGGAGATAGGTTACCTTAAGTGTAATAAACTATGACATGTTTGCATGTAATGAGTAAAATGCGAGGAAAGTAAAATAGGGGAATTAGTTTTGAACATTTTATAATCAATTAATCAATTGTACGCTTGGTATGCAAGAATGAGTACTACAAGTTTGTAATTAAAGATTTAAAGACACTTGGGGTTATGCTATCATGAGAGTGAGTACATGCATGGGTAGTTTAATATTTGCCTAAGTTCAATTAATAGCTATGGGTAGGCTAGGTCTTAGATTTTAATGCCAATCTTTCAATAAAACATCAAACATCACAAGTGGGTTCTTTCGAAAATCTCACTTAGTAGTCTTATGTCTAAGAAATACAATTGAATGATGAACATCAATTCATCGTTGACCACTACTCCTCATCCTTATCCCCTTTGTCAAGGATGATAAAGGATCTAGGGTTAACTAAAGTTTGTAACCTCTATTTATAGGTTAATAACACGGATTAGAGGTTAAACCCATAATAATTAATCAATAAGAAAAAAAAATTAATAACACCCATACAATTATCACTACTCATTCATACATAACCCTAAGTTGGGAAATTTAGCTACTCAAAAAAGGAATTATACCCATATTCTCATTGAAATTTTCCATCGAATCAAAATATTTACAAATGAAATCCAAATTCAATTTAAAACAACAAGAAATCAATCAGAAACCCACTTAGGGTTTCAATTACAAACTTGTAGATCTCAAAATTGGTAAAAGATAGGGTTCCAAGCTGCCAAAAAGCAATTTATAGTTGAAGCAAAAATAGTCTAAGAAATTATAAAACTGCCACCGCGTCCACTTTAGTGGAGGAGAAAGTCCATCATTGAACTCCTCGCGCTACGCTAAAGTGAATTTGTATAACCAAATTAGCATTAACTTTAGGCTTTACTGATTTGTATCTGGTAGCTTTGGCGATGGACTCATGCTTCACCGAACTGTTCAGCCATCTGCCGAACTCCTTCACTTCATCACCGATCTACTTCATCTATAACTTGGTGGATCTGTCGAGTTAGGTAATGGATCTTCTAATTTGGTGATACACCGACAAGATTGACAATTCACCGAACTCTTTAGCGATGCCTTTTTGCATTTTTGGCTCCAATTATATATCCTTTTGCTTCTTTATGCTCTATCAACCACTTCTTGGCTTAAACCTTAAAAATAAAACACTTCTTGTCTTCGACCTTGATAATAAAATACTTTTTGGCTTCGATCTGGAAAATAAAATAAACTAACATTAAATATAGCTCAAATTGGCATTGAGGACTTGATTTCTTACCATTTTTAGGCTGAATGAGTTATAATTTGCCAACTCATTAATGAGATCGAGTTCTACTACAGTCGAAGATGATGTATCTACACCTATTGGTAGGGCTACAACTAGGGATTAAGTCTATGGTAGAGCTAGAGCATAGGCTAGTGCACCAGTTTAGGGTCCTTCTAGAGTATCTTCCCTGGAGTTTGAGATTGAGATTGAGGATATAGATAAAGAGCCCAAGGTATTGTAGCTAGATCAGGTGCCATAATTTTTTGTAGCTACTTTAGCGCTACATGATACTACGGTTCACACATTGTGATCTTCTAGGAGGGGAGGGCTTAGATGGGAGCTCTACCTATCACTCATGATGGTTCCTAGACTAGAGATGAGGTTTAGTCGCCATGAAAGATACAAGTTTAGGTTTTTAGACTCTCGAGGCACAACTAATAGATACTATGAATCCTTGTATTGATGCTTTGCTAGTTCCACTTATTACTCTACCAGTTATGGCTAGGCCCATGATGAGAGTTGAGGAGTAGAAGATGTTTTATAGATACTTTTGTACGGGTCCCCCCTATTTTATTCGTGCACCAAAGAAGGATGCATATAAGTTCTTGGTGTGTTATCAGGAGAGGTTACATAACCTTGGTTTGGTTGAGTCAGATAGTGTAAGGCTTACATTATGTTTGAGATTGTAGGATTGATGAAGCAATGATAAAGGTCTTATCTTTATTGCAGATTGCCTTTTATGACTTGGACATAGTATTTGGAGTCCTTCCTAGGGAAGTATGTGCCTTGTAGTATGAAAGAGATTCTGAGTAACCACTTTGATAATTCTTGAGTAGGTACCATGACTATTACTTCTTATGAGATCAGATTACATGCCTTGGTTAGGCATATATTGACAAGTATACATATAGAGAAGGAGCGGGTCAAGAAGATTGAGAAGGTATTAAGTACTCCTTACCATTTATCCACTAAGAATCTTATTATTACTAGGATAATTTTTAACTGGTGGTTAGTCATTCTAAGAGTATTGAGTAGATTCATCATTGCACCTATGTAGGTAGAGATATAAGGGTTCATAGGTATGGTGGTTTCAGTGGTTCATCATCCTAGGGCAAATAATTTTCAGGCAGATATTATAATTACCAGACAAGCAAGCTAGTTCAAGAAGCATTATAGACTTCAGAAAGTTGGTATGCTACGTATAGCAGGTAGGGTCGCTAGAGTTTAAGGAATATGTCTAGGGTTTCTCATTCTAGGTTTTTAGGTAACGACTAACACTCTAGTTTGTCCAGACCATTGCAATGCCTTTATGCATGCAGAGGATATTTTAATTATGTTGACTTGGATATGTTTGGAGAGATAGCCCCAGGCGTAAGTAGGCTAAAAACATGAGGGTTCTCAAATTCAGGCCCATTAGGAACTAGCACCACTAGATAGAAGAGTTGCATAGCATGGTAGATGTGGTTCTCAGGTTGCTAGGGTTGAGTGCAAGCTGGTTGTGGATTTAGATATGCAGGTACACAATCCAGTGGCAAAATGAGGCCATTTTTATAATTTTTTAGGTAGACTAGAGGTTAAGGTTTTTGATGCAGTTATTGTAAGTACTATTTTAATTTGCCATCAACCATCTTTGATATGATTTGATCCTAAGTCTACTTATTTAATGTGTCTTCCTATTTTACTGTGCACATGGATATAATGCGTGATTCCATGGTAGTGCAACCTCATCGGTGATTCATTAATAGTGGATCAAGTGTATTGATCCAGTGTTGTGACTTTTCTCTGGTATGACACTTGGGTGGATCTTATTATTCTTGATATGATGGATTTTGATGTGATTTTTTGTATGGATTGATTGTGTCCTTATCTTGCTATGTTGGATTGTCATGCCAAGATGTTATTTTAGATATTCCCTGTATTTCATGCTTGGTGGGGGAAGGGTACAATTAGCCATACATCAAAGAAGGTAATTTCATTTTTGATGGAGTAAATGATGGTAGTGAAAGGGTATTTGTCTTACTTAGCACATATTCAGGATACTAGTGTTATACATAATTACTTGAGCTAGATCTTATGGTAAGAGAGTTTATTGAGGTTTTTCTGACAGACATGCCAAGTATTCCATGTAATGGCTTAGCCCGCTAGTGATATTGTTTGCTATGGGCCTAGACCCATATAGTTTTAAAATGCATCACTAGGTTGTAAGACCTTTTTACTTATATATGCAACATCTCTCCTGTGTTTTGCTAATGTGAGACTTTTTTTCCTATGTTGGGGTATCACATACACCCCTTCTTATGGACTCAACTTCCTTGCTGAGGTTTACCCCAATGCATGGGATTTGCCTAGTCTTAGGACTGAGGTTTGCCCTACTTTACCAAGATTTACCTATTCTCAGTTCGAATTGTAGCCCATATTAACAAGGCTGACACATGAGTCTCCTTGATACAATATATAATGGCTCAGCCCACTAGTGATATTGTTCACTCTGGGCCTAGATCCACACGACTTTAAAATGCATCACTAGGTTGTAAGATCTACTTACTTATATATTCAGTATCTCTCCTGTGTTTTGTCGATATGGGACTTCCTTTTCTAAGCTGAAGTGTCTCATTCCAATCGACTATGATGTTGGTTTTGAGATTGACCTAGAGCTGAACACTCATCCCATTTCCATTCGACCCTATAGAATGGTTCTAATAGATATGAAAGAATTGAAAGATCAGTTGCAGGATTTTTTGAGTAAAGGGTTCATTAGACCTAGTATTTCCCCTAAAGTTCTCCTGTCTTATTTGTGGAGAAGAAGTATGAATTTATGTTGATGTATATTGATTATCTCGAGTTTAACAAGGTGACAATTAAGAATAAGTATCTGATACCGCATATGTGCTTTAGTGTTCTTAAAGATTAATTTGAGACCGGACTACCAACTGTTGAAGATCAGGGCTTTAGATATTTCTAAGTCTGCTTTTAGGACTCTATATATCCACTATGAGTTTCTTGTTATGTATTTTAGGTTGATTAATTCCCCGACAACATTTATGAAGTTGATGAATGAGATGTTTTGGTCCTATCTAAATTTTTTTATGATTGTGTTCATTGAGGACATCTTGGTCTAATCTAGGAGTAGAGAGAAGCGTGAGGAACATTTGATGATTATGCTTCAGGCTTTGACAAAATACGTAGTTGTATGAAAACTTTTGCAAGTGTGAGTTTTGGCTTGAGTCTGTGGCATTCTTGGGGCACTGGTGTCCAAGGATGGGATCATGGTAGATCTGGAGAAGATAGAGGTAGTGTAAGATTGGGCTAGACCTACTTGACCTATTGATATTTGAAGCTTTATTGGGTTAGCTGGCTATTATAGACAGTTCATAGAAGGGTTTTCTTCAATCATAGCTCCTTTGACCAAGTTGACTTAGAAGAATGTGGTTTTTCAGTGGTCTGATGATTGTGAAGTAAGCTTCCAAAATCTCAAATCTTTATTGAATTCTGCTCTAATTTTGACTTTATCGATAAATGGTGAGATTTTTACTATGTACTGTGATACTTCTGGGATTGGTCTTAGGTGTGTGTTAATGCAGAAAGGCAAGGTTGTTACATACTCTTCTAGGCAACTGAAGGTTCATAAAAAGATCTACCATACTTATCATTTGGAGTTGGCAACAAGTGTTTTTGCTTTAAAGATTTGGAAGTATTACCTTTATGGCATTCATTGTGAGATTTTTATAGATCATCGTAGTCTACCATACATATTTGACTAGAAGGATCTTAATTTTAGGTAGCTTAGGTGGTTGGAGTTGGTCAAGGTCTTGACATGATAATTCTTTATCACCCGAGCAAGGCAAATAGGGTGGCGATTGCCTTGAGTAGTAAGGCAGTGAGTATGGGTAGTTTTGCATTTTTACTAGCGGAAGAGTGTCCTTTGACTTTGGACATTCAGTCCTTGTCCAACCAATTAGTGAGACTTGATATTTTTTAGCCCCAAAGGTTTCTTACTTATGTGGAGTCTCGACCTATGCTTTTGGAATAAATTAAGGCTGAACAGTTTTAATATGAGAAATTGAAATTGAGGCTGATTCAAAACAAAGTGTTGAGAGGTAAAACTAGAGAGACAGAGTTGGATCTAGAAGGGGTTTTGAGGATTAAGGATCATATTTTTGTTCCTAGAGTTGATGACATAACTAGTTTGATCATGCATAGGCTCACAATTTCAAAGATTGACTTTATCCAGGTGTAGCGAAGATGTATCATGACTTGAAGCAACATAAATGGTGGTGTACGATGAAGAGGTATATAATGGAGTATTTGTCTAGGTTCTTGAATTTCCAGCAAGTAAAGTATGAGCAATAGAGATTGGGAGGGATGATCTAGAGGATGCCTATACCCGATTAGAAGTGGGAGACAATATCTATGGAGTTTGTGGTAGGCTTATCGCAGACTTTTGAAAATATTTTATCTATTTGGGTCATTTTAGATAGATTGACCAATTCTGCTCATTTCACATTTTAGATAGATTAACCAAGTCTGCTCATTTCATACCACTTTAGTCTTGTAATAATTTAGAGAGGTTGGATATGTTTTACATTTGGGAGATAACTCATTTGCATGGGGTGCCTATTTCTACCATTTTTTTAAAAGAGATACGTAGTTCACATATTATTTTTAGGTTTCAATGCAAAAGGAGGTAGGCACCCGAGTTGAGCATAGTACAATATTTCACACATAGACTGATGGTCAGTCAGAGAGGGCTATTCGGGTACCTGAGGATATGTTACAATTTTATGTTATTGATTTCCAAGGTCATTGGGTCTAGCTTTTGGCATTACCCAAGTTCACTACAATAATAACTTCCGTTGAAGCATTCAAATAGCATTATTTGATGCTTTGAAATAAAATGGGATAAACGGGCTAATTATATAAATATATAAATACAAAATACACAAGATAGGCCCACAAGAAATGGAAGATGACAAAATAAAAAGGACCATCCCCAGACTCAATGTCACCAATACAAGAGTTACTAAGATACAAGAGTAGGTACTAATTTAGTACAAGTATTTCTAAATATACAAATTTTAGACAATAGATAAAAGAAGGAAATGGATAAGCCCCCGAACGTCAGGAGCTCGCTGTAAATCCAATAAGAACATCTCCCCGGATAGTGGAATCAGCGAGGATGACTCAAGCTAGGATCTGCATCAGAAAAAGATATAGAAGTACAACATGAGTACAAAAAATGGGTACTTAGTAGGAATCATAGGCCAACTTAGCTCTAGAGACAAATATGTAATATAAACTACAATAAAAAACCCTACATGCAGAAAAGTCCCAACAGTTTATAGCATAAAACGATAATAGTAATCATAATATACATGCAATTTATATATATGAATAATGTTATGCAGTATGGGATGATGCAATGCAATATGTGGGAAATGCAGTGAAATCTGAAATTTTACCTCGATTGTAATATCAGTGAAACCTGGAATCTTACTCGGGTCTCTCAGAATCTCACCTCAAAAGTAAAAATAAAGTAAACCAAAAGTCCAAATTCTTACCTTGAACTTAGTAAAATCAGTACAAAAGGACCTGAATCTTACCTCGGCCCAAGCGAAAAGGTGGCACGATCCAAGGTCTTATCTCGAATATTTTAGTGAAAAAGTAGTATAATTTCTTTTATAATCATAAAATATATATTTTTCCTAAAATCCACCATGATCCATATAAGTGAATGAATAGGTAGGAATACATCACAGAGATATAGATATATACATGAAGTAGGACATATATATCCACACCACAACCATAATCCACTAAAAGTCCTAGTATACAAATTTCGGCCATAGGCCCTATAATCTCAACAGACAGGGAAGTACAGAAGTAAACTACATCACAACATAAGCTAACAACTATAACCCAACTCTACCACGGAATCCTACCCTGAAACTAACTAAGGATTCCTAATCTAAGCCTACTACTAAATAAGTATAGTAGAACTAAGGAGCTCAAGTGAGAATACTAATCTAAATTTTCCAAATTAGGCCAATAATATTAGGGATTAAAGATAAACATATTCCTAACCCACAATTCCCCTAACTTTCGTGTAATTTATACCACATATCGTCTATCTGAGCTACGTCTAAAGAAAATAAGACTGTAAACTACCTCAAGACTAAAAAACATTCTCGAGCCATCATATGGAAGTCTTCTCCTTATGAAAAGCCTTAACTTGCTGCCAATATATCAAATACGTAGATTATACGTAAGTACCAGAATAATGATACCCATATCAATAATTTATAATTGGGGCTTGAAATCGGGTCCAAAATTGATCCTCAGGGCCCGACGATGAAATTGGAATTTTTCATCACAATTACCTTACACATAGGTACCCAATATTGGAAGAAAATGAAAATCAATTTGGGCGTCAAAATAGCCCGTGAGGTATCAAAAATCAAGAAGGAATTCAAGAATTCAAGATTCAAATTTGACAGAATTATGCATAAAAATCACAAGAAATTCAGGATGGAGGTAAAACAAACTTACTCAGACACTAGAATGAAAAAAATACGACAAGAACTAGCTTCTCAATTCTCCCAAGTTCTAATTAGATTGAAAAATGAAGTGAAATATGAACTTGGGGAATTTATATTGCCAGGGGTTCCCTTTATCGCGAACGCGTGGTCGGCCTGACCCAACCCATTGCGAATGTGATGATCCCTTCACAAACTCAAAGAGGAACCTAGATTGGGTCCAGGCAGATGCTCCTTCACTAGCACGAAGGTTTAGAATACTTGCCCTTCACGAACGCGACACACCTATTGCCAATGCAAAGGGTAAACACCTCTACACCAAAAAATGAGAAAAAACTTGTAATACCATGTTAAGACAAGTCCCGAATGGACCTTTAGGATTTATTTGGAGTCCCATTAATACAGAACGAACATGCTACCCAACTGAAAACGACATTCAAGACTCAATGGAATTAATAAAATGACCAACGAAGGTCATCTCGATTAAACGATGAACAAAGTCAACACCTTCCTAAAAATCCTATAAAACCAAACCACACACCTAAATGAGTCTGAAATCCTCGGAACCTATTTTCTAAGAATATAGACTCAATTCAAACTCTTTCAACCTAAAAGCTCTAAAATGGAAAAACTAATTGAACACTCAACGAAACACCTTGAGAACAAAACCACCCATCCCGACACACCATAGATACTCTATAAAAAACTATGGGAAAGGTCAAAATAGGGAAAATATGAAACGAAATATGAAAATAACCAAGAAGGTTATTACATTGCTGTATTAGAAAAATGACCAATGAGTTGGCCTTACCTAATGGTCTTTCAGTTGTACACCCCATTTTTCATGTGTCTTTGTTAAAAAAAGTATAAATTGGATGGTTCTAATGTGATTAAATAGGATTTGGATTAGAATTTTACTTTTGAGGAGGAGCCCTTAGCTATATTATAGGTAGGTTCACATGTTTAGGTCTAATAAGATAACTTCCGTGAAAGTGCAATGAAATAATCCTCTGGTAGAATAGGCTACATGGGAGACTGATTTGGACCTGTGGAGTAGATATTCCCAGCTTTTTGAGCTTTTAGGTATGTTCTATCTTTTTATATGTGTTTTAGCAGTGGATGATGTAATGATCCTTTAGGTCATTTTTCTAATTTTTGCCTATTTTTCCTCTTTTGACCCTCCCCATAGTTTAAGGTTGGTATTTATAACTCATGGGTATGGATGGTTTGATTATTGAGGTGATCTTATGAGTTTTTAGGTTTAGAATTTAGAAAATTTGACCAAACTCAACATTTGGTATTAGAGAGGTTGGATTTGAGTCTTGCTGGTTTCACTATGTACGGGGGTTATTTTTGGCTTGGGTGAAGGTTTGGTCCTATTTCTAAGGCTTTTAAGGGTGATTTTGTATTAACTCTTGGAATTTTAGAGTTTTCTTATATTTTAGTTGACCTCGATCAACATTTGGTCTAAACAATCTCGAAATGGTGTTTTGACGATTCCAACAGGTCTGTAATGTGTTGTACAACTGATTTGTACTATTAGTTTGTGTTTGGGAGATTATGAGTAAGTTTGGAGGGGTTCTTGATGATTTGACCTTGGATGATACGCCAGCTACTGTTGCAGTTGGTTTCCTTCTTTGTGGTCATGAGGTGGGGATCACAATCGCAAATTTTTTCTAGATTGTCCTTGGCATTTGTGACGAGGAAGAGTTAGGACAGTTCTGGGGTGTTCATCATGAACATGATTATGGGATCACGATCATAAGAGATTAGTTGGGTCTTAGTCGTCATCGCGATGGATCTCCGCTATCGCAATGAGAAAAAGTCACATGGACAAAATTAATTTTCAGATTTCAATCTAAAGCTTTCTTTTTTATTTTTGGGTGTTTTAGAGCTCGAATTAAGGATAGTTTCATGGGATTTTTGAAAATTCTTTACAGGGGTAAGTTTCTAACCTTCATTTGGGTAATTCCTCAAGAATTATCCGTTAATCATTGATTAATCACATATTTTAATTGGATTTTTTTGGACTTTTTCTAAAAAAACATAAAAGAGTGCAAATTGATGATTTGAGGTTTGATTTGAGTTCCATTTTTGATGAAATTTTAAATTTTAGTTTCCTCTCTTATGGGTAAAGCTACTCTAATTTTTTTTCTAGTTTCGTAACAAAATTCTAAGGGTTGACTTTTTGACCCAAGTTTGACTCAAACTTTTGTACTAAAATATGGGTATCAATAAGCTCATATTCACATATAGAATGTGTTTTATATAGATTGGAAGTGTTCTATGGCCATTCGAGAGGGGAAGGCCATTGTGTGATTGTAGAACTTGTGGTTTGGTATGGAGGTGGGTTATGTCTTACTCTTCTTAAGACTTAGCTTGAGTAAAAACTTATCATGTAAATCATGTTATGAATTGGGAAAAAATATTAGGTTCAAGTATTTATTATGATGGTTTGATAATGGGATAACTCGAGATGAGGTTTTTCAAATGTATGGCCTTAGGTTTGATGGACTATTTTATGTATTGTGTTTTGGACTATTTCATGAATTAACATACATATAGACGGTTGTATTGCCATGATGGACACAATATGGAATTTGAATGAGGTGAATAATTAATGTGACTTTCGGATAAGATTGCAAATTTAATTGATATTGAGGCTTGTAGTCTATACTTTTGTGTTAAGAATTTCATTGCTTTTTGTATCTAGTGCATTCATATTTACTTTATTATTCTGAGCATGCATACATGGATCAGTATTGTACCATTGGATATACTATTTTTTGAAGAAAATGTGTCATAACCTACCTCAAGTTCAAACGACAATCTCGACCCGTCATACCAAAGCCTTCCCCTTTCCCAAAGCCTTTGCTCATTGCCAATCTATCAAATGCGTAATCTATATGTATATACGAGAATAATGATACACATATCAATAATTTATAATTCAAGTTGGAAATCAGGTGAAACATTGACCCGCGTGGCTCAATGACCAAACCAAAATTTTTCATCACAATTACCTTACCCGCAGTATAAGAAACATGTACCCAAAATTTGTACGGAGACATAAATCAGTTTCAGCCTCAAAACAACCCGAAAAGTATCAAAAATCAAAGAGAAATTCAAGAATTCAAGCTTCGAATTTGACAAAATTATGCATAAAAATCATGGAAAATTCATGACGGAGGTAAATCTAACTTACTCGGACACTAGAATGAAGAAATTTCTACAAGAATCAGCTTCCCAAATCTCCCAAGTTCCAATTAGAGTAAAAAATATAGTGAAATACGAACTTTGGGAATTTATACTACCAGCGGTCCCCTCCATACTATTGTGGGGACCCTATCTGGAACATAATGGTCCCTTCGCAAACTCAAAGAGGAACCCAGACAAGGTCCAGGAAGACCCTTCTTTACCAACGTGAAGACGCCCTTCATGAGCACAAAGTTCAATAAAACTCGCCCTTCACAAATGCATTACACATATTGCGAATGCAAAAGGCAAACACCCATGCACCAGAAAACTAGGAAAAACCAGCAACCGTATTTAAAACTATTAAAATGATCTCGTTGGTAATTTTGAGGGTCCCATTGAGTCTCAAACATCAGTTTTAACCTAGTATATAGTAGGTTAATTTTTATGGGTTTCTGAATGTGTTTTGAGTGTCATTTTTGGGTTCGAGAAGTAATGAAATCAGTTGTACTCAACTAATATCTGGTGCAACCACTTCAGTGGGCCTATAGCCAAGCCTGATATGCCGCACTAATGGAAAAGTTTCTGCTTATATAAATTTGGACCAGCTGGAGCTTGGCCTCTCTAGTGATGGCTTGTCCGTACCAATGGAGCCGCGGATACAACTTTTCTTTGCACCTGTGGTCTCTATGGGACATAACCTGCTTTCATGATGGCCTGCGTGGCTAGTGACTTTTGCTCTGGCAGAGGTCTAGTGACTTCAGTGACCTCGCACGTGTAACTATATTTCCATAAGAGTGGAAATCGCTGATAGTTAATAGAGTTTTTTCTCCTTTTCACTTTATTTATCCATACCTCAAATTTTGGAGCTTGGGAATTCTATTTTAGAATATTTCAAAGGGCATTTTCAAACTTTCTTCATTGGTAAGTTTCCAAACTATATATTAATATCTTTCAATGATTATTTCATGAATTCACCTTCAAATCTCGGTTTTCAATTTAAAATTTTGGGGTATTCTCAGTAAAGTTAAAGAATGGTATTTGATTATTTCAAGGTTAATTTTAACTCCATTTTTTATGAAATTTCAGATTCGAACTCCTTAAGTTATGGGTAAATTAATTTTCTAATAAAATTTTACTTTTTTCTTTGGAGGCTTGGGATTAAATTTTTGATTGACATTTTGGACCCAGAATAGATGTATAGCAATATGGGTATTGATAGGCTGGTATTTATGCATAGATCTAGTTATTGATAGACAAGAAATATTTTGAGGACCATCAGAATGAGAAGGCAAGTTTGTGATTAATAGAAACTTGTGGTTTAGCCTCGAGGTAGGTTATGACTTAACTTTTTTCAGACTGTGCTTGGATGAAGACTTATCATGTAAAACATGATACGGGTTGGGTAACTTAGTGATTTAAATTGACAAATGAGTTAGATTATTGTTGTGATGCCCAAACATGGGCTAGTATCATGTTAGTGAAATTTACTTTGGATTTGCTGGCTTGACATTAGGGTTTGTAGCCTGTGTTCATGCGTTGACTAATATCTTGAGTTTTTATACACATCTATTGTGCTTGATTTATCTTATCATTTTAATATTCATATTCATTAATCTCATGGATCACTGGATTGTGCCAATGAAAACACTGATTTTTGAAAGAAAATAAACCATCTTATTATAAATTGGTCCGAGGCAGGATTCTGGATAATGATATATGATACTTTATATTGATTTAGTCCAACACAGGGATTCTAGATGTGTTATGATTTTCATTCGAGGCAAGATTCTGGATGGGATATGGACCTCATGAGTCCTCCATAGGTCCTACCTCTCTATAATGACTGAGAAGAAGGTACATATTGGTTGGCATAGCCATTACATCTCATCTCAGATTATTGTATTGCATTATCTTTTGCCTTGTTGTTGTGATTAATATAAATTATTATAATTATTAATATTGAACTCTTGGAACTTTCATGCATGCATGGTTATTTTAGTATTCTTTATTTTGATATAGTAACTGCTTAAGCACAATCGGCCTATGATGCCTACTGAGTACAAGTGGATCATACTCAATCTTACTTTTTTTACATCCTTTTGGTGCAGAACCCGATATGAGTTGTCCGTGTGGTTTTTTATTTGTGCGACAATTGCTGATTCAAAGTTGCTGTGAGCTCCAATGTTCTTAAACTAATCCAGCTTCTTCTCCTTCTATTTCTGTCTTGATTATCTGTCAAGCCCCGAGAATACCTGGATGTATTACGATCCTTAAGACTATGAGTAGCCCCAAGCTAACCCATGGAATCTGACATAGTACTAAAACCATATTTTTATATCATGTCATGAGAAGAAACTGATTATCTAAAACAACATTAATAGAAAACATAGAATCTGAAATTTGTCAACATTATCAGAAAGTAATCTAAACATAGGGATAAGTTGAAACATCTAATAAGTCTATACAAGCCTCTAGAAACACTGAGGAGCCATTGGGACAAACCCCGACTGACTCAAAATTGTGAAATACTGAAATAAACATAAGTTTGAACTACTGAGAAAAAAACATAAAGCATAGTCCTCAGAACATGAGGACTCACCCACTGATGGGAGTAGGCACTGACGGTTGTAACTAGTTGTGAGTCTGAGGGATAGTACCAGAACCTACATCATAATAGGATACAGTACAAGAAGTATGTGGCCAGTACTATGGAATCTACTAAGTATGTGAGAAATGCATGAAGTGTATAAAACTGAGGTAAATCATGTAGAGAGCAAAACACATACATCAAAAGTATATAATGATTCACTATTCTTCATTTATAATACTTAATTTATAAATCATGTAAATAAAGTGTAAAGAATCATACATGAAAAAACCAGTGAGCCATATACACTTCAAATTCTAAAACTATTTTACTTTGAGAGTTTCTCTTAACCGACATAAACCATGCGAAGTTCAACATATGTCTCATTGGAAGGCCGCAATTTACCTTTCCCTGACCATGTGATCACTAAACTGAGCCTATTTGGGTAAATATAATACCTATGATGGCACATAGTTTTGGAACTTGGGTACACTGAACCCATTTCTGCTTGATGCTCAATATAATTCCTAAAACCATACGAATGCTCATACTGTATAAAATTCATCATGATATAAGCATAAACTAGTTTGTAAATCTGAAAACCTATTATGCTTCTATTTCTGTTTCGTGTGACTATAGATGATTTCTTGATATTCATGTTAAGTCTGAGATCATATGGTCGAATCATGTCAAATAGTTTAAATCATGCTACAATCATATAGAACATGCCAAATTATGGAAATTTATTTATGTTCATTCCATGATAACTAAAGCTCATGCTTAAAACTCATAAACTAGAAAATCGTACATTTCGAAACCAATATTAGTCATGAGGAACATGGAAATAGTAGAATTATATCATAATCATAAACTGGGTATGACCCTAGATTTGAACTTATGGAATTTTTAGTTTAAAAACTGAATTTAGGAGCACAAGGATGGAAGGAAGTCCTTGTTGAATCCCCACATACCTGAAACTAAAGGATTCCTTGGAGAGAGTCTTGAACTAGGTCCCATTTTAGCTTGTATTTTGAAACTCTTCTAGTTGTTCTCTTGAACTTTGGGTGAAACAAAGAGATGTGAGTTTTTTTTGAATGTTACTAAGTGTTTTGGGATTACTTTTGGTATTAAAGGGGGTTTGGTGAGGTTATATTTGAGTATAAGGATAGGATTTCCCACAACTTTTAAAAGAAAAGTAGGAATTTTACACCTTAAAGTGGCGGGCGCGCCATGCCTCCCAAGGCATAGGTGGGGGTTTTGCGCCACACCTCCCAATGAACAGGCTAACTAGTATTCAACTCTGTTGTGCTTCACTGCATGTGTCCCAAAGTGGAGGTCCCCGCGTATGGCACATGACCTTCTTTTTTGGTCCATAATGTCTTTTCATGACCCAAGACTTAACTCAAATGTTACAACCTTCCTAAGTGCCAAATAACCTTATTTCATGATCTTAATCGCATAGAAAAACCACTACAAACATGCATGAACTTCAAGGGTGTTATAATATCTCCCCCTTGGGATCATTCATTCTCGAATGAAATCTGAAACTAGGCTAGTAAGAATGAAACTACTTGTATGAAATTAATTTTTGAAATGAACATATGTTATGAATCATGACTGGAACTGACTTACACTAAAAGTACTAGCTCAGCTAAAGCTTACGAAACATATATGTATATATAAAATCTTTTGAGATGAAATAAGGACCTGAAACTGAGGGAATAATACTAGGAGAAAGATCTATACCTCATACTGACTCGGTGTTAGGAGTGAATGATGAATCGGCAATTTGTGACTCATTTGGCCTAAAAATGGTAAGAAATCAAGTCCTCAATGCCAATTTGAATTAGTTTTAATGTTGTTTTGGTTTATTTTAAGGGTAAAAGCCAAAAAGTGATCAAAAGAGCATAAGGAAGAAAAAAGATGGAAGATTGGAGCTAAAAAGCAAAAGAGCATCACCTGGGATTTTTGGCGGATCACAAAACCAACCTATGTATTGCCAAAAGTTAGTATCTATGGCCAACGATAACAGTTTGACCAAGTTTCAACTAAAGCAAATCAGTGATGAAGAAGAGTAATTAGACGTATCACTGAGCTAATTGATGAAGCCATAATCCATCGCCAAAGTGTAGAGATGCCAACCACTGAAGCTCAAAGTAAATGCCATTTTGGCTATAACAATTCGCTTCGGTGTTTCGCCAAAGTGTTTGCCAATAGCCTCCACCTTCACCAATTCGGACGTAGTGACATTTCTGTAATTAACTGCCCCATTTTTTCTTCAGCTATTTGGTATCTTAGAACCCTATTCTTGGCCAATTTTGAGATTTGAGAGTTTGGAATTTAAACCCTAAAGTGGATTTTAGCTATTTGTGTTTGAGTTTTTGCTTATAATTTGGGATTCTCTTGGATTATTTGGATTCAATGGCAGATCTCAATGAAGATATGGGTATATTTGTCTTATCTTTTATTATGAGTAGCTAAATTTCCTTCTTGGGGTTATGTATGAATGAGTAGTGATAATTGTATGGATGTTATTTATTTTCCTCTTTAATTGATTAATTATTGTGGATTTGACCTCTACTCCAAGTTACTAAATTATAATTGGAGGTTGCAAACTCTAGTTACCCTAGATCTCTTACCATCCTTGACAAAGGGGATAAGAGTGATGAGAAGTTGTCAACTATGACTTGATATCCATCATTTAATAGTAGTTCTTAGACATAAGGCTACTAAATCGAGTTTATAGGTTGGTTATGATGTACCTTGTGAGGTGTTCGAAAGAACCGTCTCGTGATGTTTAATGTTTTATTGAAAGATTGATTTTAAAAACTAGGACCTAACCTACCCATAGCTATTAATTGAATTTAGGAAAATATTGAATTACCCATGCATGTACTCACTCTCATAAAAGCATAACCCCAAGTATCTTAACTCTTGATTATAAACTCTTGAACTCACTTATGCAACCTAATCATGCATTCTATAAATTGAACATAATGATATTTGAATTATTCCCCTATTTTACTGTATTTCATTGTTTTTGGCATTACGTGCAAGCAATTAGTCACTTGTGACACTTGAAGGTGAACCTATTGCCTTTATTCCTCATGGGATCGACCCCGACTGTAACACCCCGTACCTTCCCAACCCTATGCCATGATGTTGAAGAATGTTTTATTAGGTAACGAGAGATATAATTATGTATTTGGTAATGCTAATGACGAGAAAATTTAAATTTGGCCTTGTACATGTGACGAGCCTTTCATAAGAAGTGTTTTGTGACTTCTTGAAGCATTTATGTAATACCCCGTACACATTCTAACCTCATTTGGTGACTTGGAGTCATGTTTACTTGATGATTAAGGTCACTAAGTAAGTATTTTATAGTGTTTTGATAAGGTATTGGACGATACGTAAGTGTTGGAAAAATTGCCGAAAAATTCAGGAATACATGGAAACTTGTGCCACTGCCCTGTTTCAGGGGGTGTGGCGCAATCCCCTGAGATCAGAGAGGGTGCATTTCTTGCGCCACTGGCTTGTTTTGCAGCAGTGGCGCAAGGAACAAATGTTTTACCTTTCCGGACTCGTTTTGAAATGCAATTCTACGATGATTCTTAGATGGTTTCTTTTGGTTCTTTGGAGTTCTTTGAGAATTGTTAAGGCTTCAAACACTTCAATATACTTCTACATATTCCTACATGATCAAATCATGAAATATGCATAGTGATCCAAAATGTCCAATGAAGCCAAGAGCGACTAGAATTCCTACTTTGGCGATCAAGGCGACGAATGAGAATCTCGTAAGAGAATATTGTCATGACATTATGGAATTATGTAAACATGTGATATATGGTGAATTTTACATGAAATTTGATGGGTTAAGCTACATGTGCAATTGGGCCCAAAATTAGGGCCCAAAATGGAACAAAAGAGAAGGCCCAAAGGCAAAAATGACCCATTCTTCCAATAATTGACCAAGTAAACATATCAATTAATGCCAAATGTGGCTAAGGATGACTTGGGGTCTATATAAAGTCCCCAAGATCAGATTTTTATTGTCCAAAGCTCTCATGCCTTTATGATATTTTCTCCAATATTTCTCCAAGTTCCAAACCCTAAAGCAAATAGTTCCTTTGGACTCTTGGGACAAGATCAACATATTTCAAGCCTTGGTAAGTATTTCTTCTCATGGATTAACATATTATATGCATGGTAGAGTATGTATATTATGATAGTTGTGTTGGCAAGGTGGTGAATAGTGTATTTTTGCCTTTGGTGAAAGATGTGTCATCTTGGTAATTTGAACTTGAATTAGGCCTTGTGCCTTTGATGAAAAAGCATGGTATGGACAAAATATGAACATGTATGGTGTTATTTTTGGGTATTAAAGTTGTTCTTGTTTATAAGTGGAAATTTTGGGATTTTGGCCGATATGTGTTATGAGTTGTATTAAGGTACTTTGATGGATTATTTGTGATGTGTAATGGATAAGAAAGTGTAAAGGAGAAGTATTGTGGTGAAATGTATTGATTTTCATGTATTGGTCAATGTTGGGAATATTATGGAATTTTTGGAATAATAATTTTGTCAATGGTTTTGTCAAGGGGAAGTGGCATGTTTAAGGGCAATTATGTGACTCATTGATGTTATATGCATTTGAAGAGTAGTTGGTGGTTAATGTGAATTCCGTATTGTATTTGTGTTGTAGAGTAACACATAAAGAAGGAACGGGACTATTGTACGCACCTCTAGGATTATATATTCGTATTGCGAATCCAAGGTATGTAAGGTTACTCTGTCCGTATCTTTCTGCGGCAAATAGTATGCACATTGACATCTCACTAGTCCTATCCCGAAATGTGCTAAAGTATCCCATATCCGGTTATCAATGGTCATTGTCATATATTTCCTACTCATTGAGCAATGGTGAATCTCATGTCTTATATTCATGGTTAATGTTCCAGAAAGCCCAATATGGTTATGTTGCGATATTCCAATAGTAGTCATACTCATGTTTCTTGTTCATTGATTATTGTTCCAATGGCTCCAATGGTGTTGTGTTCTTGATGATATTGTGTTTCCAACAATGTTACTCATATGTCTCTCACTCATTGGTTAATGATCCAAAGTTGCAAATAAAGTTATGGCTACCATTGTATCGATCTCTCATAAGAAAAAGTATTAATCTCTCACAAGTGCTTGTATCAATCTCAAAGGTAATGAAATGATGTAAGAATAAAGTAATGCATATTGATTGTGTTCATGGGTGTTATCCATGGGGTACAAATACCCGCATGATGATGATAGTTTATCCACGGGGTGCAAATACCCGCGTGATGATGGCCATTTATCCATGGGGTGCAAAGGACACCTGCATGATGATATGATCTTATCCATGGGGTAAAAAGAATACCTGCATGACGATGATATGTTATCCATGGGGTGATAAGAACACCTGCATGATGGGGGCCCTAACAATATATGAGCAATGTAAAAGTAAAGTAAAGTAAAGTAAAGGCAAGAGAAAGAACGAATGTAATATACATGGCTTCCAAAGTACAGAATAGTGACTCATCTACATTGTGACTTATCTATATTGGTTATGCATTTGAACTTGAGTTTTTGACATGTTTTCATATCTTACAAGTTTCATATGGCCTTACATACTCAGTACATTATCCGTACTGACCCCTCTTGGGGCATTTACTTTACTTGCTGCAGGCGCAGGTCCTAGTAGGCCTCCACAGTAGATTAACAGTGTTGCAGATCTTTGGTGAGCTCCAGTTAGTCCGGAGTTTCTCCGAGTCACTGTTGTACATGTGTTTTGATTTTGAACATATTGTATAAAGCGGGGGCTTGTCCCGACTTTTAGTTCATTTGGTCGATGCATTTTGTTAGAGGCTTTTGTAGACGGATGTGGGTGTATCTGTGAAAAAGGCATATGTTGTTTTGACTGGATGGCCTCAACGGCCAAGTTTCTCATATGGATATACGTCGCATGTTCTATGCTTTATGATTTTGGCCCCTCATGTTTCTATGTGATAGTAGTGTTTCCTACGACATGCATACGAATGAATAGAAGCAAAGATTGGTTCTCTCGGGCCTTGTCGGCTTCGGGTGCCAATCACGCCTCGTTGGGATTCGGGGCGTGACACCGACTCTAACATTGGGTAAATTATATTACTAGCGACCGCATACATTCTTGACAGGTATATTTGAACATTATCAAATTGGCGCCGTTGTCGGGGAATGATACGTAACGTTTATTCATTTTAGTATTATAAGTTACTTTTGTTAGCCATAGTGTAAACTTTAATTTATTTGTTGTTTTTCTCTTGTTTAGATGATAACATAGTCCAACAAGGCAATATGAGTCAACATAATAGCGACACCGCTACCTTTGATGGGCAACTTGAGTACAAAGATCACTTGAGTAATGCTGGAAGGGTAAGTTCAATTTGTATACCACCTATGGTGGGCAATGGGGTTTTCCACATCACAAGTGTGATGCTTCACTTACTCCAAATGAAGGGACTATTTAGAGGACAAGCTCATGAGGATGCACACCTCCATTTGAAATTTTTTATAGATGTCTACAATCCGTTTGACATTGCTAATATTCCACAAGAGTCCATCCGTTTGAGGTTGTTTCCATTTTCGTTGATGGGTGAAGCGGGGTTGTGGTTACGAGAGTTGCTCGAAGGATCTATAACATATTGGATTGAATTGACGAAGGCCTTTGTAGATTAATTCTTCCCACCATCTCGCATGCTTCAATTGATAGATGAGATCACAAACTTTTGGCAAGTTAGTGGGGATCCATTTCATGTATCATGGTTGAGGTTCAAGTAGAAATTGCTACATTGCCTTAATCATGAATTTCCAGATAAAATGCTTCTTCAAATATTCTATAGGTCATTGGACCAATTGAATAAAACCATAACTTGGCCAGTGAATCGTTGACCAATCAAACGTTCAGAATTGCTATGGGATTATTGGAACAAATGATAAAGCAACGTAGAGCATGACACACCTGAGATACCGAGGTAGTCATGGGGCCTTCCTCTATGAATTATGTGAGCCAAGAACAAAAAAAAAGATGAGGAGAGAGACAAAAACATAGCCAAAGTAATGACACAATTGGATTTCATCACAAAATGAGTCATGGGTTCAAATCCAAAAGTGGTCAATGACGTAGCTTCAAAGGGAAATAAAACATATGAATATTCAATTGATGTAGAGATTCGGTTCTTATTGAACCAAAAAAGGGTTCCCGACCTACCTACTATAGGCAAGGCGGGAATCAAGGTTTGAAGAAAGGGACCGAGATTGGTAAGACTGAGAATAGAGGGACCGCAATCATAATAGAGATTAGAGAGATATGGAGAGAAATAGGGATCATGACTGGAGAGGCAAAGAGGGCGACCATGATAGATACATCCCTCCACACGATAGGCAAAAAGGTAAGGACACTACTGCTATTGATCCAGAAAGTTATAAGAAGGAAGATATGTTTGCTCATATCCTTATGAGGGTTAGAGGGAGTGAAAAAATGCTAAGTGATATGAAGAGTGACTTTTTTAAACTTTATCAAACGGTCACCTTGCATTCAGCCTCAATCAAGCTACTTAAAACTCAATTGGGCCAAATCTCGGCTCACTTAAACACTGACAGAAGGGGGGTCTCCCTAGTGAAACCGTGAAAATCCAAAAAATGATTGTCATTACATGGAAATTATCACTAGGAGTGGTAGGACTCTCGATAATGATCTTGCGAATCTTGATGAAGAAATCAATAAGAGGGGGTTTGAGGAGCAAGTGAGTGGAAAAGAAAAAGGCTTGATAGGTCGAATGAGGAAGTTCCTGTTCTAAATGAGACAAATATTAAAAAACTAAAAGAAGTAGAAGAGGGATGAAAATAAGGAGAGACCATAAATGGTTGATGAAAATGTCTCAAAGCTGGTGAAAAGTCCAATTTCCCCAAAGTCGTCAATCAAAATACCTCCCCCATTTCCACAAAGGCTTAAGAAGAAGGAGGATAATACCAAGTTTAAGAAGTTCCTCTCTAAATTTATCAACTTGTCAGTAAACATTCCTTTGGTCGAAGCTTTACTTGAGATGCTCGGATATGCCAAGTTCATGAAAGACTTGGTAACAAAGAAAAGAACCATGGACTTCGAAACAATGGAGATCTAACATAGTTATAGTGCTATCATGTCAAGACATATAATAGTCAAGAAAGAAGACCCCGGTGCATTCATGAACCTTTGCACCATTAGTGTATATCAATTGGAAAAGCATTGTGCGACTTAGGGGCAAGTATAAACTTGATGCCTCTAGCTCTATTGAAGAAGTTGGGATTAGAAGTTCCAAAGTCCACAACCATACGAATCTTAATGGAGGATTGGTATATTAAAAAACTGGTGGGAATTCTATATGATGTTCTTGTTCTGGTCGATAAATTCATAATTCTCGCTAACTTTGTGATCCTAGATTATGAGATAGACCACAAAGTTTTATGTCATTCTTGGTAGGCCATTCCTTGCTACCGAAAGGGCATTAGTAGATGTGGAATGTGGTAAGATGAAGCTTAGAGTGAATAGAAAAGAGGTGACATTTAATGTGTGCAATTCCGTGAAACAACCAAATGACTTGCAAGTGATCTCTGTGATTGACATAATTTATGATAAGGTGGCCGATGCTATGGAGGTGGATTTCATTAGTGTGCCACTAGCGGGGGTCTTATGGAATTACAAAAGTGAAGAGATTGAGGAGTATGATGAGGTCATAGCTTCCTTGAAGGGTTTTGGTTCCTATACCAAGAACCTATGTAAATTAGACCTTGACTTGAAAAATCGGGAGAGTTCTCCCCCCAAGCCTTCAATTGAGGACCCACCATAACTTGAGCTCAAGCCATCACCCCTGTATCTTTGTTTGCTATGTCTTTTTGGGGGAAGGTAACATCTTACCCATTATTATTGCGGGATATTTATTGCCATGGAAAGTTGAAGCATTGAAGTCGGTTGTGAGAAAGTTTATTCAGGCCATTGGGTGGGATATTGCGGATATTTTCGAGATCGCTCCCTGTACTTATAATCACAAGATAAAGTTGGAGCCCGATTATGTATCGAGTGTTGAGCATCAATCGAAGTTAAATCCTCCAATGCAAAAAGTTTTTAAAAAGAGATAATCAAGTGGTTAGATGCGGGTGTCGTGTATCTGATCTTGGATAGCATATGGGTGAGCCCGGTTCAATGCGTCCCAAAGAAAGGAGGAATTATGGTGGTTCCTAATGAAATCAATGAGCTTATCCCCAAGAGATTGGTTACAAGTTGGAAAGTGTGTATGGATTATTGGAAGCTTAACTCGTTGACTAAAAATGACAACTTTCCCATTCCTTTCATGGATCAAATGCTTGATCGATTAGCGGGGCGGGTTGGTATTGTTTATTAGATGGGTACTCTGATTATATCCAAATTTACATCACACCCGAGGACCAAGATAAGGCTACTTTCACATGTCCATATGGTACTTTTCCCTTCAAGCGCATGCCTTTTGGTTTATGCAATGCACCCGCCACTTTTCAAAGGTGCATGCTATTAATCTTTTAAGTTATGGTAGAGGATACTATGGAGGTCTTCATGGATGATTTTTCCATTGTGGGTGAAACTTTTGAATCATGACTTGAACACTTGGGCAAGGTACTTGAAAGATGTGTTGAAACTAGTCTTATGTTGAATTGGGAGAAGTGCTATTTTAGGGTCAAAGAGGGTATTGTACTTGGGCATAAGATTTTGGTTCAAGGTATTCAAGTTGACCAAGTAAAAGTTGAAGTTATTTCCAAGTTACCACCTCCAATCTCCGTGAAAGGTGTTCAAAGCTTTCTTGGGAAAGCCGGTTGATCTTGGGCGTATTTATACACCCAAGTGCCATATTTTACCCATATTTTAGCTTAGTTTCAAGAACAAAGGTGTATAGTTGCTTGTGCTTTGTGCTATATTTATATGGATGAACTGAAAAATGTGATTGGCATGTTTCAGGCTAAAATACGACTGGAAGGGAACCAAAATTGTAGGAGAAGCATGTACGAGCGTGATATGGAATATGACGAAAGTCCTGTAGCTAAAAAAGCTTGTGTGCCACTCAACCCATGCCTGTGCATTAGAGGGCGTGCCGTGTAGTTTCTTTCCATGTATTGCCCTCCCATCGTGGAGCAATATCTTCGACAGGATTTCATCAAATTTTGGCAAACTCCTAATTGGCTTGGGTTTTAAAGGGGTCCATCTCTATAAATATCCCAAGGATGACCTGCCATCATTTACTTATGATTTTTGGGAGCAAAATAAAGAACACAAGGGTTTTTACGAGGGTTCTTCATCTTGTAACTCTACTACTCATTACTTTGGTATGATTAATATTTCTGGGGTACGGCTAAAACATGATTGTATGATATTTTATTTTAATCAATGAAACATGTTTTTCATTTAATTGTGCTCATGTTCTTAAGCTTATATTTTATTGTCTGGCCAACATTAGAATAAATAGGTAATTCTTGCATGAACTAACCATGGGAATGTAAGAATAGGACGAAGAACATGAGGGATAAGATCATCTCTTACTATAATTAGGGTTTATTTTCAAGTAGGATAGCAATATACCTAGTTTTCCTTATCTGGTTATGAACGGGAACGAAAACATTATCACATTTGAATTACAGACTCATATCCCCGCTCAATGATGTAGTTGTGAGACTAGTTCAAATAAGTGATTTAGAGGATAACCATTCTCGGATCGTACATTTAACCACGAAATCCACAATTAGAGAAATAAGGTTCATTTAGAAATGCTATATATGATTGTGGTAAATGCCGTAGCCCTAGAATTTCCCTAAATATTGTTTACAACCTTTGCTCAAATCGTGATTGCCATACTTTATTGTTTTTGAAGACTATTAGAAAGATGTAATTTCACAAATTCTCTTGATAAATCACAACACTTATGTGAAATATTATTAGAAATTAAACTAAGTGAATTGCTAAGTGAATAGTCCCTGTGGGTTCGATATCAGACTCTCAAAGAGCCGCTATATTAATTGCTAAACTACGTACACTTGCGTGTGTGGTAGGCCGTAACAAGTTTTTGGTGCCGTTGCCGGGACTTAAGTAATTAGTGATTTTATAAATTTTATTTTTACTAATATTATACAAGTGTTGACAACTTGATCTTAGCGGCTACTTTTGCAGGTTTAATTTGTACTTCAAGCTATCTAGAGAAAGAGAGTTGGTAGAACAGTATTTGGAGCCCGAATGAGTTTTTCGTCAGCGATGAGGAGAAGCAGCTCTTCAATATCTAATTTAATAGCTTCAATTGTCTGATCCAGTAGAAATTATTCCTGCAAAGATGGCAGCAGCAAGTTTACGAGGTGGAAATCCCACTAGCCAATAATGTCACCTCCAGTATTTGCAGATCCTAAGCAGGAGGTCGATTTGAGCTTAAACAGAATATGGTGCAACTATTACACACTAGCATGCAGTTTATAGGGCTATCTCATAAAGATCCACAGCAGCACCTGTAAAATTTTCTTGAGATTAGTGACACATACATTCCCATAGGAATCTCGTCTGACTATGTGAGACTCACACTCTTCCCTTTTTCTCTGTTAGGGGAAGAAAAGAGGTGGTTGAAGGCTGAACCACCTAATTCTATCACCACCTATGATGGTCTAGCTAACAAGTTTTTGATTTATTTATTTTCGTTTTGAAAGACTGCGAAGTTAAGGAGTGAGTTGTTGAGCTTAAAAAAAAAAGGATAGTGAGAATCTGTTTCAAGATTGGGAGAGGTTCAAGGCCATGCTACATGATTTCCCTCACCACCTCAGATAAATGAGGTTTTGGTGCATACTTTTATAGAGGTCTTGAACCTAACACGAAGATTCTTTTACATTCAGCAACTGGTAGGAAAGCCTTAGAAAACAGATATGATGAGCTGTATATGCTTCTGAATCACATATCACAGGGAAATCTGGAATAGAATGCAGATATTTCAAGGAGCACCATAAAAAAGGCTACAGGGTTATTAGAAGTAGATCAATTGATAGGCGTTACAGCGTAGATTGCCTCTCTGCAAAATCATATGAACACTCAGTTTAGTAATCTGAGTTTAGGACATCAACAGGCTCCCATGAACATGGTACAACAAACTCAGACTTGGTGTGAGGTATGTGGTAATGGGGCTCACTAAGAAGATGCCTGTGTAGCGAATCCAGAATCAGTAAAATTTATGGGTAATGCTCAACACCAAGGTAATCAAAATTTTGGTAATACATATAATTGAAGTCGGTGAAATCACCCCATGAGGTAGAAATTAAGGGCAGAATGTCAATCAATATAGGAAACAAGTGGGAAATTAGAATTTTCAACAATAGGATTAGGTTAGTAACTCTAATGCTTAATCCAACAACATTGAGGTGATGTTAAAGCAAATTATGGCTAACCAAGCGTAAATGGCTGCTGATATAAAAAATCAGCAGTTAAGCACAAAGACTCTAGAGGTTTAGATGGGATAGCTGGCTGGGGCATAAAACACCAGACCTCACAGAGGTCCACCAAGTGATACAGATCCAAATCCCAAGCAAGTTAATTCAGTTTCTACTCGAAGTTGTAGACAATTAGAGGAATTAGAGCCCAAGAAAGCAACTCACAGGGTTGTGGTGAGAGATGAGATGCAAGTAGAGGCTGAGAAAGATGTGAATAGTGAAAATAATGTAACAAGTGTGAAGCCACCTCCCCTATTCCTATTGAGGCTGAAAAAGAAAAAGAAGGAAGTATGTTTCAAAAGTTCATTGATTTGTTAAAATAGGTGCACATTAATCTTTATCTTGTTGATGTTTTTAGGGAATTCTTAGGTATGCACAGTATATCAAGGATATTTTGGAAAACAAGAACAGGTTGATGGAGTATGCTATTGTTGCACTTACTGAGACGTTCACTTCCAAAATTCAAAATAGGCTGCCAAAAATGCTTAAAGATCCCAAAAGTTTTACCATCCAGATCACTATTGGGAAGTCTATCAAAGCTTGGGGATTATGTGACCTTGGGTCCAACATTAACTTGATGCTCACTTTTTTTTTTCAAAATGATGGGGTTGGGAAGTCCAAGGCCTACCACAATTATTTTGCAGCTAGCTGATCGTTCACTTGTAAGGCCTGATGGGATAGTTGAGGATATGTTGGAGCAAGTGGGGTCACTTATTTTCCCCATGGATTTCATAGTTTTGGACTTCGATGTAGATGCAGAAGTCTCATTTATTTTGGGGCATCCATTTTGGCTACTAGTCGTGAGTTGATAAATGTAGCTGCTGGGCAGCTCACAATGAGGGCACGTAATAAAGTAGAAGTGTTTAATGTCCACAAGTCCATGAAGCTGTTGGCTATCTATGAGGAGTTGTCTACAATCACGATGATTGATCTTGAATCAGAGCTTCCACTCATTACTTCAAAGGATCCTTTAGAGGGAGCTCTAGTTGGGTATGATATTTTTGGAGATACAGAAGCCCATGATATAATGCAAGTTCTAGATGTAGCCAGCATATTCATCCGTACAGGAAATTTTGAACCTCTAAATAGACAACTTGGGCCACCACCTAAGCCATCTATTGTGTAGACCTTAAAATTGGTGATGAAGGCATTGCCATCACACCTCAAGTATGCTTACTTAGGGGATAATAACATCTTACCGATTATTCTCTCTGTAGGTTTTTCTAAAGCACATGTTGGAGAATCTTTAGTTGTCTTGAAAAGGAGGGAGAATGCTAGAAAGGCTTATAGGGTAGGAGTACTATTGTTTCTTAGATAGGTATTCAAGCTATAATCAGATAGCCATTGCTCCAGAAGATCAGGAGAAGACGACGTTCATATGTTCTTATGGTACCTATGCCTTCAAGCGAATGCCATTCGGGCTATGTAATGCACCCACCACTTTCCAGCGCTACATGATGGAAATATTCTATGACATGGTGGAAGACTTCATAGAGGTATTTGATGATTTTTCTGTATTTGGTAACTCTTTTGATGTTTGCCTGTAGAATCTTGATAGGATGGTTGCTCGGTGTGAAGAGATAAATTTGGTACGTAATTGGGAAAAGTGTCACTTTTTGGTCTGGGGAAGTATTGTCCTTGGTCATAAGGTGTCACAAAAAGGCTTGGAAGTTGATCGTACTAAGATCGAGGTTATAGAGAAGCTGCCATCTCCAATATCTGTGAAGGGTGTGCACAGTATTCTTGGGCATGCAGGGTTTTACAGGCGGTTTATCAATGACTTTTCAAAAATCTCAAGACCAATGTGAAAACTACTTGAGAAAGAGGTAAAGTTTCAGTTTACGTGAAGGCCTTTGAGGCATTGAAGAGAAAGTTCATTGAAGCTCCAATATTGATTGCTCCCGACTTGGAGTTGCCAATGGAGTTGATGTGTCACGCTAGTGAAGTGGCTATGGGAGCAGTGTTGGGCCAGCAAAAAGGGAAGGTCATACATTCTATTTATTATGCAAGCAAAACTCTTGATGCAGCTCAATCTAATTATACGATAACAGAGAAAGAGATCCTAGCTTTGATATATGTATTTGATAAGTTTCGATCATATTTGGTGGGTACCAAAGGGGTTGTCTACATAGATCATATAGCTATTCGGTACTTACTCAGTAAAAAAGATGATAAACCTCAGCTCATTAGATGGATTTTGTTGCTACAAGAATTTGATTTGGAGGTTAAAGAATGAAAGGGGTTAGAAAACCAAGTAGCGAACCATTTATCCAGGCTAGAGAGTTGGTCACATATTCCAAGAGATGGTTAAATCTGAGAAGAGTTCCCCAATGAATAACTCTTAGCGTTGAGCATTACAGAGCTACCTTGGTTTGCAGATATCGTGAACTTGATATAAGTGAATTGTATTCACCTGAGGCCACTAGTCCACAGAGAAAGAGGCTTTACTATGAGTCCCGGTTCTACACATGGGATGAGCCTTACTTGTTTAAACGGGGCCCGGATCAAGTAATCAGAAGGTGCATTCCAGAATGTAAAGGAAAATAGGTTTTGGAGAGTTGCAATTCATATCCGAAATGGAGGTCATCACGGTGGTGAGCTTACAACTCACAAAGTGCTACAGTCCGATTTTCTTTAGCCCACCTTATTTAAGGATGCAGTCATGTTTGCAAAAGAGTATGACCAATGTTAGTGCATGGGTACTATTTCTAGAAGTCATGAGATGCCTTTGAACAACATTTTGAAGGTAAAGATTTTTGATGTGTGGGGAATAGACTTCATGGGCCCTTTTCCTCTATTATATGGAAACACGTACATTTTTGTTGCAGTAGATTATGTTTCTAAGTGTGTGGAAGCAATAATGCTCCCTAACAATTACTTAAAGGTAGTGGTGAAGTTCATCAAAAATCATATATTCACAAGATTTGGGACGTCGAGAGCTATTATTAGTGATGGAGGTTCTCATTTTATCAATAATTGGTTTAGGAATTTGTTGGCTAAGTATGGGGTAAGAAACACAAGGTTCCCATAACCTATTATCCCCAAACTAGTGGCCAAGTTTGAGGTCTCAAATCATGAATTGAAACAGATATTACAAAAGTTGGTTAATACACAATGTAAGGATTGGGCAATGATACTTGATGATTCATTCTGGGTATATAAAATAGCGTACAAGACACACATTGGGACATCACCTTACAGGTTAGTGTTTGGGAAGGAGTGTCATTTGTCTGTTAAGTTAGAACATCAAGAGTATTGGGTTGAAAGAAGTTAAACCTTGATACTAATTTGGTGGGCCAGAAGCGAGTGCTACAATTGTACTAACTTAAGAAATTTAGATTATATGCTTATGAGAATACCAAAAGGTGGCATGATAAATATATTGTGTCTCACACATTTGAGCCTGGACAGAAGGTATTGGTGTTCAATTCTAGGTTGAAGTTATTTCCCGAAAAACTCAAGTCCAAGTGGTATGACCCTTTTGAAGTGGTGAAGATGAATGCACATGGGGCTGTTGAACTGATTGACAAAGAGAAAGGCAAGACGTTCTTAGTAAATTACCAAGGATTTAAACACTATTGGGCAGAAGAATAAGACCGACAGAAAACATCCATGGAATTATCAGATGAGTGAACAAGAGTTGGGTCATACGACGACGTTAAATTAAGCTCTGCATGGGAGGCAACCCATGAATATAATGTAATAGCGTAGAATTTTTATTCAAAAAAAATGAGAAAAACAAAAAAAATAAAATACAAAATGATGAGTCATGTCGCGACCAAAACTTAGGCGCTTAGTGGGAGGCAACCCATTTTTATAACTATTTTTGTTGTGTTTCTAGTGATTTTCAGGTAGTAAAGGGCTGGAGAGCATTGGAAAAGCTAAAATCGAAATCTATTTACACTTGAGCAATAGTCAGCACAGGTAAATAGGGGTCGGTGCCACGGAGCCCATCTCCCGCACCTGTGACCCACATAGTGTGGCAACATGGATCGGGCTACTATTTTGGTTTCTTACAGGGTTTAGTGTTGCGGAGCTTGTCTCTCGTATTGGCCCAGGCGGTGCGCCTGACTCCATTTGCCCAAATTGCCTTATTTTGACCAGGTCAAACCCAACCCAGTCGGTCCCTTATTTAAATCCCCAACCCCAAAAAAACCCTATTTTCTAAACCTAAGTGCCACACACTCCCCTTCTCTCATCCCAAATAAGTGAAGAAACCCCAAAACTCCCAATTCCTTTTTTCTTTTCACTTCATCAAGAAGACCAAGGTAAGATTTCATGATTCTTTCACTTTGTGGAGTAATTTTTACATGATAATACCTATTTTTCTCTTGCTAATCCAAAATTTTGGATGCAAATTCTTTACTTCTTGATTCATTGTGATGAATTCTTTATATTTCACTTGAAATTGGGTATTGACTCAAATTTTGGGCTCACCTTGGTGTAAATTTTGTGTTGTGATGATGGAAGGTGTTGAAATTCATGTGGGTATGTTAACATGTCATTAAAATTGATGAAAAAACATGGTCTTAAATCTTATGTATGAATTTTCTTGTGAAAACTACATGTCTTGTTGAGTTGGTTGGTGCATGGATTGAAGTTTAAGTGCTAAACTTGCTAAATTGTAGTTTGTTTCCCCGAATGAGTTGTGCAAATTGTATGAATGTTAATGGAAGTTATTTGAAGGGTGTGCTTGTATACAAAATGTCCTTATTCATGTTTATTCTTGAAAGTTTGATGCTAATTCGGTAAGTTGGTGCCTTTTTAACTTTAGCCCGTGACGTTGATTGTAACGAAATCAAATTGAATACCCATCACATGTCCTATATTTTGGAAAGTAAATAGTGTGGGAGTGTAATTGAAAGATGAAGTATGTACACTAGTCAATGATAGTTAGTAAGGGAAGTATGAGTACCTAAACACTGAGACTAGTTGGAATAGGCTAACAAATTAAGTGTGGGATGATTTTTACCACCCCTAAACTTGATTTTGGTTAGCTATTTGGGGCTTCACTAATCATTTAAAATTGTATTATTTGACAGGTACCATGGAACCTAAGGTTAGTAAACGCAAATGAGTAGCATCCACCTCGGGCCAAGGATAAAAGAGAGCCCAAACCAGATAATCCATACCACCCACAACACCTCGTGTGCCCCGACGCCATTTTGGTATGAAATCTATTGACAAGGAAGGACAAAAATGGTACAAGCAGAACACTAAAGAGAAATATGTGCTCATGGAGAGGATTGATAGGGAGAGGTTGAAGGCCGAGTACCCAAACATTATGACTAGGATTCATTAGTTGGGGATGGACTTCATCTTCAATGACTAGGGTGATTACAACTTGGATATGGTTCATTAATTTCTTGTAAATTGTGTCCCCAAGAAGAGGGGAAATGATGTTCAAGTTTATGGCAAAACTTTGCATTTTGATGCAGATTCTTTGAACACTTTTCTTGGAACACCAAATATTGATCAGGGAGCATTGAGGGCATTGTTCAGTCAACCACCCTACCATGCAATTCATCACACTTTGTGAAACCCAAGGTCTGTGGCAAGGTGGACAAAACACAAGGACAAGGGATATCAGAACACATTCCCTTACACCCACTTGAACAAGGAAGCTAGAGTTTGATTGAGAATTGTGTATGCTTGCTTGATTTTGATATCCCACTCTTCCAATATCACACATGACTGGGTAATTTTACTTTATGCTCTTATGACTAATGAGGCTATTAATATGGGTGCAGTTCTGAGATCCTCCTTGAGGAAGGCGAGAGTGAAAAGTGGTTATAGGTACAATTTTTGTGGCCTAATAACACAGTTCTTAAAGGATCATAGGGTGGAAGAAGACCCCATGGATTATAAGCCTCCCCGAAGATTGAGGGGCATTGATGTTCGAAAGGTGAAAGAGCTTGAGTTTGTTTTGGGCCCATATTGTCATATTTCAAGAGGAATGCTTGTGATGATAACATTACTAGCTGTATATTTTTCATGCAATATTTGACTATGATATATGGATGCCGACCCTCTACAATTGTAGAATTGAAAAGGCTTGAGGAGTAGTACCTGCCTAGTTAGCATGCTAAGATTCTTTGCCGTGTTGGACCTAACTTTTAAGAGCCACTAGATGATGATGTGCCAACTGATGAGGAAAAAAAGAGATTGAATTCAAATGTTGAGTTGGAGTCGGATTCTGATGATGATGATGGCTAGGATGATGAGTAGAGCCCAGGGAGTTTTTTTTCCCCATCTTTTTGTTTACACTAGGGACAACGCTTATTCTTAAGTGTGGGGTGGGGGAAAGGCTTCCTTTATTAGTTTGTGGTGTTTTAATACTTTTCTTTTATTTTGTGGTATGGTGATGTTTAAGTACTTTATTTTGATGGATATTGTGGTGATGTGATGAAGTTTGGATATTTGGGGTTTGTAATAGTTAGTAATCCGTACGTTGGTTATTTTTACGAATTGGTAGCAGTATTTGTGTTTAGTATTAGTTATTTTGTTTTTGGGTTCCTCAGCTTTTGTTTTTGGTTCTTTTCCTAAGGATAGTCCCTTTGAACCGATTAGAATTAATTGGTAAGTTTTTAGGGTAAAATTATTTTTAGGAATAAGTGCTCATAACAATTATAGTTAAGTACTTTTCTCTATGATGGATGGATGACTATCTTCTTAAGAGAAAATTAGTCATAGGTAGTGAGTAGGAAGTAGAACCCTTCACTAATTTAATATTAAGTGCTCTTGTTAGGCCACATGACTGCATGGTGCAAGTTTGGTTTAAATTGAAGGCATGTTGTAATGAGTTGAATGACTATTTTTGAGACACTTAGGCTCATTTAGGTGACTCTTTTATGATTGTAGCTTAATTTAGAATTCTTGCTATTACTTGGTTGAGAATCTATAGGGATCCATCTTGTGTTAAATATGTGCCATGTGTGGGTAAGGTTTCTTTGTTTTATTCCATGTTTGCATAATGATGTCTAGAACATGCCCGATGTGTTTGCAAATCGAATTAAAGAATGTTGAGTTTAGCAGATGATATAGGCATTTCTTTTATAACCATGTTTTATACATTACTTTATCTACCCATAATGCATGATCTTAATTAGCCCTTTTTGAGCCTTTATCCTATTCCTTGGTAGCCTCATATGTAGCTTATTCCCATTCTTTCAATAGACCGTAATTTGATCTAAAACTCCTAAGCGCTTTAGTTGAAAAATAAAGTTGATAAGTAGTGTAAAAGTGAAGAAGAGAAAAAGTGAACTTGAAGCCCCAAATAATAGCTATTAGTGTGGTGAAAAGGTTTATATGTTGTTGGTAGGGAGTAGAATAAAAAGAGCTAAAGTTTTTTGAAAAGATAATAAAAAACTCCCTACTAAAAGATGTTTAAGTTAACTCAAAGAGAGGGGAAAAACAAAAGAGAGTAGTGGAAAAGAAAAAAAAAGGTGGAAAATAGGTGGTTGAAGAATGAGCTAAGTGAATACTGTGATATATTAAAGCGCTTGGGAAAGTTAGTCACTATTTTTATCCAAAATAGTTCCTACCGTCCCGTAGCCTACATTACAACCCTTAAAGTCCTACTTGATAATGAGCTTTGATATTCATATATTAGTGGAGTCTACACTAAGGGAAAGCCTATGTTTCATCTTGTGTTGAATGTGAACTCTTTGTCAGAGTGAGCGTAATTCTATTCTTACACCCATTCTTATGTTAAATTGCATATTTGTGAGTTATTATGGGTGACTCTCTTGTTATTAGGGTGCATGTTTAATGAAGGATAGATAACTTATATGATTTCTTGGTTGAGTAATATGCATGAGTTTTCTAATTTTGTAGAGTCGATTCTCGAGGCTAGAAGGTTTTGAGTAGTCATTCATGTGTTCGAAGTTGCAAGGTGACATGCTTGTTATAGAGCTTGCTATTCATATTAGTCATTGTGGTTCTAGCTTGAGTATTTTGTTTCAATTAGTGATGTTAGAGTCTTCTTTGATGAACATGAGCATAAAGAGTTGTTTGAGGACGAACAAGGCTTTAAGTGTGGGGTTGTGATCTTGAGAGTATTTATATACCTAAGTGTTGTGTTTTACCCATATTTTAGCTTAGTTTTAAGAAAAAATGTGTATAGTTGCTTGTGCTTTGTGCTAATTTATATGGATGAATAAAATTATGTGATTAGCATGTTTTAGGATAAAATACAGCTGGAAGGGAACCAAAACGATAGGAGAAGCATGTACTAGCGTGATATGGAATATGAGGGAAGTGCTGCAGCTAAAGAAGCCTCCGAGCCGCATATCTAATTTCCATGGGGAGAGACCCACCCTGTGCAGCCAATGCCTGTGCATTGGAGGTCGTGCCACATAGTTGCCTTCCAAGCATTGCCCTTTGAGCCACAGAGCAATATCTTCATCGGGATTTACCATAATTTTTGGCCAACTCCTAATGAGCTTAGGTTTTAAAGGGGTCCACCTCTATAAATACCCCAAGGGCGATCTGCAGTCATTTACTTACACAAAGGTTCTTCATCTTGTAACCCCACTACTCATTACTTGGTATGATTAACATTAGTTTTGGTATTTTATTCCTGATTATGAATATCAAAATACACTTGTTATGGGGTTACGACTAGAACATGATTGTATGGTATTTTATTTGAATCAACAAAACTTATTTCTCATTTAATTGTGCTCGTATTCTTAAGATTACTATTTTAGTGTCTGGCCAACATTAGAATAAATGGGTAATTCTTGCATAAACTGATCATGGGAATGTAAGAATAGGATGAAGAACATGAGGTATAAGATCATCTCTTACTAAAATTGGGGTTGATTTGCAACTAGGATAGCAATATACCTAGTTTGCCTTATCTAGTTATGAATGGGATGAAAACGTTAATGCATATGAATTAGACACTCACATCCTCGCTCAATGATGTAGTTGTGAGACTAGTTCAAATAGGTGATTTAGAGGATGACCATTCCCGAATTGTACATTTAACCCCAAAATCAACAATTAGAGAAATAAAGTTCATTGCGACGAATAAATGCTATACATGATTGTGGTAAATGCCGTTGCCCTGGAATGTCCCTTAATATTGTTTACAACCTTTGCTCAAATTGTGATTTCATACTTTATTGTTTTTGCAAACTATTAGAAAGATATAGTCACAAATTCTCTTGATAAATCACAACACTTGTCTGAAATATTATTAGAAATTAAATTAAGTGAATTGATAAGTGCATAGTCCCTGTGGGTTCGATATTCGGCTCTCAAAGATCCACTATATTACTTGCTAGACCAAGTACACTTGCATGTGCGATTGGTCACAATACCAGTTTCTATAAATATTTCATCAAGGACTTCTGCAAGATAGTTCATCCGATTTGTAAACTTCTTGTGAAGGATGCAAAATTTGAGTTTGATGGTGATTGTGTGAGAGCATTTAATTGCCTCAAGGAGAAACTTGTGTTGGCTCCTATCATTATGGCCCCAAATTGGTCACTACCTTTTGAATTGATGTGCGATACAAGTAGCTTGACATTGGGTGCAGTTTTAGGCCAAAGTAAGGACACACTTTTTCATCTGATATATTATGCTAGAAAGTTCTTGAATGATGCAGAACAAAATTCTATGGTTACAGAGCACGAGTTGCTTTCCATAGTCTATACTTTTGAGAAGTTCCATGCTTATTTGTTGGGCACGATGGTCATTGTACGCACTGACCATACGGCTCTTCAGTATTTGATGTCTATAAAGGATGCCAAGCGTCGGTTGATTCGATGGATCTTGCTACTTCAAGAGTTCATTTTTGAAGTTAAGGACAGGAAAAAGTGTGAAAACCAAGTGGTGGATCATATATCCCACCTTGAGTCTAATAATGAGAAGTGGGGTGAGATCGATATTGATGAAACCTTTCTCGACAAAATTGTGATGGCACTCTCGGGGAGTTTTGAACCATGGTATGCACCATATAGATTACACAAATTATGTGGTATGTTGTTTTTTCCCTAAGGATTTCAATCTTTATCAAAGAAAAGATTCCTCCATGATTTGAAGAAGTAATATTGGGATAAACCCTATCTTTTTAGGGAGTGTGCAGATAGAGTTATCGGTAGATGTATGATGGAATCGGAGATGCCGGCCATTCTTGAGGCTTGTCATTCATCTCAATTTGGTGGTCACCATAGGAGTGTGAGAACAACCGCCAAAGTTCTTCAAAGTGGGTTTTATTAACTCACACTCCAAAGGGATGCTCATAACTTGGTTAGAGCTTGTGCTCAATGCCAAATGCAAAAAGGTATTTCAAGGAGGCATGAGATGACCTTAAAGCCTAATCTCAAGGTGGAGTTATTCGATGTGTGGGGCATTGACTTTATGGGTCCCTTCATGAGTTCTTATAGTAACAAATACATATTGGTGGCCGTGGATTATGAGTCAAAATAGGTGGAAGAAATTGCTTTGCCAAACAATAAGTGCAAGAGCATCACGTTCTTATTAAAGAAACACATATTTACAAGGTTGGGGACTCCCCAGGCAATTCTTAGTGATGGAGGCTCTCACTTTTGTAATCGGGTATTTGGTGCTTTACTAGATAGGTATGAGGTGAAGCATAAGGTGGCTACCCCATACCACACCCAATCAAGTGGCCATGTGGAAGGTTCAATTCGAGAAATCAAAGCAATCTTGTGAAAGACCGTGAATATGGGACGTACTAATTGGGCTTGGCAATTGGACGACACTCTTTGGGCTTATCGAACAATTTTTAAAATGCCTATTAGTATATCTCCCTATCAACTTGTGTTTGGGAAAGATTTACACATACCAGTGGATTTAAAACATCGAGCACTTTAGGCTTTGAAGAAGTTTAATATGGATTGGGAAGAGGTCTCTAAGTCTAGAGTGGAGCAAATACAAGAGTTGGAGGAATTTGTCTTCGGGAATATAAGAGCTACGTTCTAAATAGAGCGCATGAAGATGTGGTAGGATGCGAACATATTGAAGAGAGTTTTTCATGCAAGAGATAAGGTGTTACTTTTTAATTCAAGGTTAAAACTCTTTACGGGGAAACTCAAGTCTAAGTGGTCGGGCCCTTTCACGATGGTAAATGTGTATCCTAGCGGTGCAATTGAATTGGAAGACCACAAGAAGAGAAGGTTTATGGTGAATAGTAAAGGTTGAAACACTCCTATGTTGGTGGGTCTAGAGCTACCAAAGTAGAGGTTCTCTATTTCAAATATGTTGCTTGAGTAAGAACAACATCGTGCCACAATGATAACTAAGGCGCTTCTTGGGATTCAACCCAAGTTTTAATGTTTAATATTTTGAATAATGTTTGTTGTATGGTTCTGGTCTCTGATGGGGTTAGAATGTGGAAAACATGTCGCATAACAAGTGAAAGTGGAAAATATGGGAGATCGTGTGCAAAGCTCTAGGAAAGAGGCTTTAGCGAATTGCTGAACTCATCAGCAAATCACCAAAACCCTTTGCCAAAATAAATCTCTCAGAGTGGTTTATCTGTAAGATTTTGTGATAACATTAAACATTCGGCGTATCACCAATGAATTTGGAGATGGACCTGACCTTCACCGAACTATTTCACCTTAAAGGAAGTCCAAGATGTAAATACTGTGATAATTGGCGACAATATTACATTTCAGTGTATCACTGAGTGCTTTGGTGATGCTATGCTCTATTGCCGAGTCCCGTCATTTTAAAGGATGACGGTTTGACTCTTGACTCTTTACTTTCTTTTGACACTAGGTATTATTCAAACCCTTTTCCATCTTTATTTCCCCCTTATTTGTCACTTAGCCTATACACAAACATATACATACACATACACACTCGATTCTTCTCTTCTTCTCTCAAATCACCAATACTACATGAGCACACCATCACCACTTCCATTGTCGTTCACTTATAGGATTTGCGCACCACTGCCATTTCTCCTTTTTTAAACTTGATTTCACTTCAGATCTGAGGTTAGATCTCATTTCTTTCTTTAAATACTTAATTTATTGCTCATAGTTGTGCTTATGTGTTGAGAATGGTATGTACTCATGCTTTTATTTGAATTTTTTGATCGGCATACTTGTTTTGTTTGAATTCTGGTGTTAAAATATGGGGTTTATAAAATTGGGGTCCGAATTTGTTTGAATTAGGGAGAAATTAGTTTGAAACTTGTTTTTGTCTGCTAGTTCGGGTGAATTGCATGTGTTTAGGGATGAAACTTTGTTGGGTTTACATTTTCCTTAAAATTGAATGACTATGCCCGATGATAGATTGGGTGACGTCGTTCTTAAGGGCAAAATCATCAAAATTGTTGTTTAGGTGTTTGAAACCTGGGAAAGTCTGAGTACCCATGGTTGTTTTTGGACTGAAATAGCCATGAAAATGGCTTCAGAAACTTAAAAACTTGAAAAAATCATCGAAAGCTTGGGGACGATGACTTTTGGAGATGGGTTGAGAGCTTCGGTTATGCGTCGAACTTCATGGAGGATCGCTGAAGCACTACCTACATCGTAGAATGTTACAGTAGATTGGGCTAATCAAGGAGACGTTTTGGAAATGCCTTAGTGGTTCAGTGATGCTTTGACAGTATCGCCAAACTCTTTGGTGAATCACCAATTCCCAATTTTCCCTTGCCAAATCCTTTGTTCCTAACTGTTCCAATCGACGATAGCCAACTTGCATCGCCAAACACTTTGGTGATCCACCGAACTGTTTGGCAATGCATGAATGGAAAATGATATTCTTGATTTTGCTAATTGTGTTCTTGTGTGTTTCTTGTCATATTTCCAGATATGGTTCGTCCAAAGAAGCACATTGCAAAGAAAAATTCCCGCACTCCTCTTCCCACCTCAAATATCCAAAAGAGGGTCTCAATTCTGGTTCGTACTCAACCTGAAAGGATAGTTCAGAGAAAGAAGAGGGTAGAAGAGGGGAAAATAAAAGCTCTGGTAACTGAGGAGCAAAGCTCGGAGCATAGCTCCAACTCTTAGAGGCACTATATTACTACCTCAGAGGAGGGAGATACTACTCTTATTCATGAACCGTTAAGAACTCGAGAAGTTGAGACTACAAAGAAGAAAGCAGATGAGCCAAGTTCTAATGTGGGCTTGAATCCTTATCCATAAGGAGGTCATCGTTTTCTCAACCGATTCAAAGTTTCAGGTAAACAGACAATCATTGAGGAACAAAGGCTTAGCAAGGAAGGGTTAGAAGTCAAGCATCCACGGGTTCTCACTGTTATCACCAAGCCCTTGAAACTTTATATGGAGACTTGGGTTCAATATTTCTATGAAGCATATGGAAAATTGTTACCCACAAAGAGAAGAAGTGATAAGCCTCAAGAAACAAGAGACAAAGTGATTGTTAGGGGTGTGAAGGTGAAGTGTGATGGGAATGAGATAAACTCAGTCTATGGTGACATTCTTGATACGCACCACTACTTTGCCTCCCAAATTAAAAGGAATGTTGATGATCTTTGGGGTTGGTTATCCCCTTTAATGAGTGATAGAAACCCTCCAGAGCTTGGTCCCAGAACCTCTATTGAGAAGGGGGACATATATTTGGAAGCTCGGTATTGGTTGAGCTTTGTGTGTAGCAATCTCCTACCCTCTCAGAATGAAACAATTATGGTGCACCCTAGGGAAGTGCTAGTTGGCACAATCATAATAAAAGAGAGGCTTAATCTTGCCATGATCATCCCCCTTGACATTGCTCATCGGGCCTAACTAAAGAAGACCTCCCATGCTCTCCTGTGTTTAATCACCAAGTTGTGTCTCCGTGATAAGGTCCCGTTTGATAAGAAGAAGGATTGTGAGTTTACCACTACCTCTACTATTAATATTACCCATCTTGAAATTGTACAGGAAGTGAAGAAGAAGAAAGCTCAGGTGGATATTTCCCCGGTAGTTGATGTTGTGACACTTGATAGTGTTGCCGGCCAACCTAACTCCTACTACTATAGCTCTACTCCTCCAGACTTTTTTATAGGCCCATCTACCCAAGCCCTTTGATCTAGTGCTCCTGGTCTTCAACCATCTACTACTTCAGGCACTTCAAGGGCCTCTCTTACTCAGGAAGATATAATTTGGATGGGACAGTTGGCTTACTCAGGAGATATGAGGTCCTTCAGGATTGAAGTTCAGATGCCTCAGATGATTGCATATACGGTAAAATATACCATGGTATCGGTTCATGATGAGTTGTGAGGTATTCGTGAGACCCTATGTATTTATAGTACTAAGCTAGATAAGTTGAGCACTCCACAACCTTCAGTCCCGAATGACATGATGAAAAATATAAAGACTGAGCTTGATTCTCTCTGGAAGCATGTGTATGAGCTTTGGTTTCCTAACTTATCCTATTTATGGGGAGCTTCATATCAGACACCAGCTCCACTAACTGAATATGAGGACATTCCAGTAGCTGAGGAGCTGGAGGAGGACGAGGAGGATCATGCTTCAGATGAGGAGATTGATAAGGCTCTGATTGATGCTTACTTTAAGAAGCAAGTACAGGCTGATATACATACTGATGTGTAAAAAACTGAGGAGGCCATTCTTGCAGTTGCTTTGGAGAGGTAGACTCGAGAGATGACCCAATTTGGTACTTGCAGGTCCAGTCCTGATGCTGAGGCCTTCCTTCCAGTTGATGCCATAGACACTGATGCAGTCATTCCAAATCCACCCCCACAGACCACTCTTAGGGCTGAGACAGGCACTAATGCCCAGACAAAGGTCGCTTCTGTGAGTCATTCATCACCACAGGCTTAACCACGTTTAGAGGGACCCTCACTCTCATTCTCCTTTTTTTTTTTTTATCTTAGTCCTATTGCATTCAAGATAATGCATACTTTAAAGTTAGGGGGGGGGGTATTTATTTTGGATCTGCCATATTCAGCTCTATTTTGGATACTGCATTTTATTTTGGTGTGTGGCTCTAATTTGATTCGGATGACACTTTGGATGTTTTTTTTATGGGTTTTAATATTCTAGATTTGGTGCTTGGATTGATTTGAGTGTGGTGTGTGATTTTTCATTTTCATTTCCTTACTTTTTATTTTATTTTAGTAGTTTGTAGTTTAGTCACAAATAAAAGTCCTTTTTGGCATTCGTACTTAAGAGAAAAGTGTACTAGCAATAGAACAGTTAGTCTCAAATGGTACTCTTGGAGAGATTTTTCACATGAACATCTCTTAAAACTAGTAAATTGTTATGAATTGCTCCATTTTTCAAAATGTTCCCCTTTTAAAAATTTTTCTTTGGTTTAGTTGAATTAGTTAAGCGCTCATTATTTGTGAGCACCCGCATCTTGTTTTGATTACTTGAGTACCTTCTTCGATATGCGCTATGAATGTGGTACATTAATTAAAGAAGGGTGCTTCGAGTGTGCGATGAGTGCCATATGTGGGTAATGATTCAATTTGATATTGCTTATTGAGTCCACCTAGAACTTTCCCGGTTGCGCTATAGCTAAGGAAAGAGTGTGTGATGTTAGAGAAGTGATCTTAGGCCATTGATCGATAGTGAGTCTCCAATTTGACTAAAATAGTCATCCCATTGAGTTGATTGGCCAATTTGTCCCTAATTTGAACCTTGGAACCCTTTTTCTTAGACAACCTCATTACAAGCTGAAACCCTTCTTCCACAAGTCCCTCACTTGAACAGAACTCATCTTGAAGCATCTAGGTGAGGCTATAGACCAACTTAGGCCAAAAGCCTAAGTTGGGGGTGGAGGAGCCGTTGGGTTAGTTTGTGATGAGAAGTTCATAATGCGGGGACCATTCACTTCCTCTTCTAATTAGCCTCGTATCCTTTTGTAGATATATAAAAAAATGAGAAAAAGATTGAAAAGAAAAGAAAAAACAGTTGTAGTTGTGTTTCTAGTTTGTAAATATTTGAAGTATTTTAATGTTTGAAAGAATAGGAAGAGGAATATAGCTTGAGAATTTTAGAGAATTGGTCCTTGGAATTGTATAAGAAGCAAGTTTTGGGAAAGAAGTGTAATCGAGGTCTCTTTAGATGCTTCGAGAGATTAGGGTCACTATAACCTTAACTTTTCCTGCCTTATCCATTGCTTACGCTACAAGCCAAAGTAAGACCTTAGTGATCTCCAAAGTAGCATGCTTGAATGTCATGAAGTAGAGCTTATAGGCAAGCCTATGGTGTGGTACTCAGTTATGATAATCTTTAAGAGTGTGAGTGATTCGTGGTAGTCCCTTGTTTTAATGTTGATTGTTTCTTGAGGGAAGGGAGTTCTTTGTGTAAGGGAACTTGATTGAAATACTTAAACATTCTTTAATCTTAGTTGGAGTCTATGGGCATGTGCGTGGTTTAGTAACATTTAGTCAACATTTGAAGCTTGTTGTTCACAAATTGAGTGTTTGATAGGTGAAACTTCTGCCATTGTTTTCAAAACCATGAGGGCAAAGTGTTTTCACAAAAAAAGCATGTGTCTAAGCTCCCAAGTAGTACCATTTGTAGGCATTATTTATTTTGTTGTTTGTGCAGTGATTTACTCAAGGACGAGCAAAGATTTAAGTTGGGGTGTTGATGAGTCAGCAATTTGCGACTCATTTGGCCTAAAATAGAAAGAAATCAAGCCCTCAATGCAAATTTGAATTAGTTTTAATGTTGTTTTGGTTTATTTCCAGGGTAAAATCCAAGAAGTGATCGAAAGAGCACAAAGAAGCAAAAAGATGGAATATTGGAGCTAAAAGAGCATTTCCTGGGATGTTTGGCGAATTGCCAAAAGCCAGCATCTATTGTCAACGATAACAGTTCAACCAGGTTTCAACTAAAGCAAATCAACGATGAAGAAGAGTAATTCAGAGTATTGCCGAGCTAATCGGCGAAGCCATAATCCATCACTAAAGTGTCCAGATGCCAACACCTGAAGCTCAAAGTGAAGGCCATTTTGGCAATAACAATTCACTTCAGCGCATCACGAAGTGTTCGATGATAGCCTCCACTTTCGTCAATTCGGATGTAGTGGCATTTCTTTAATTAACTGGCCTATTTTTGCTTCAGCTATTTAAACCTTTTTGGCAACTTGGAACCCTATTTTTGGTCAATTTTGAAATTTGAGAGTTTGTAATTGAAACCCTAAAGTGGATTATAGCTATTTGTGTTTGAGTTTTCGATTAGAATTTGGGATTCTCTTGGATTATTTGGATTCTATGGCAAATCTCAATGAAGATATGGGTATATTTTCTTATCTTTTGTTATGAGTAGCTAAATTTCCTTATTGGTGTTATGTATGAATGAGTTGTAATAATTGTACTAGTGTTGTTTATTTGCCTCTTTAATTGATTAATTATTATGGGTTTGACCTCTACTCTATGTTATTAACTTACAATTGAAGGTTGCAAACTCTAGTTAACCCTAGATCTCTTACGATCCTTTACAAAGGAGATAAGAGTGAGGAATAGTGGTCAACTATGACTTGATATCCATCATTTAATAGTAGTTCTTAGACATAAGGCTACTAAATTGAGGTTATAGGTTGGTTATGATGTACCACTTGTGAGGTGTTAGAAAGAACCCACATGTGATGTTTAATGTTTTATTAAAAGATTGATATTAAAATCTAGGACCTAACCTACCCATAGATATTAATTGAACTTAGGAAAATATCCAATTACCCATGCATGTACTCACTCTCATGAAAGCATAATCCCAAGTATCTTAACTCTTGCTTACAAACTCTATAACTCACTTTTGCAAACTAATCGTGCATTTGATAAATTGAGCATAATGATATTTGAATTACTCCCCCATTTTACTATATTGAATTGTTTTTGGCATTACGTGCAAGCAATTAGTTACTCATGACAGTCGAAGGTGAACCTATTACCTTAATTTCTCATGGAATCGACCCTGACTCTAAAGTTAGGCAAATTATATTGCTAGCGACCGCATACATTCTTAACGGGTGTATTTGAGCATTATCAATGAACAACTGAGGATATATCCTCATCATGTCTGCATCTGCTTTCTAAGCCACTCCCTCAACTGATTGATTTCTCCATAAAACCTTTACTGAAGCAACTTCTTCATTCCCTAAACTTTTAACCTGTCAATCGAGGATCTCAACGAAACCTCCTCATAGGTTAAGCTATCCTTCACACCAATGCTCTCCACAGGCACAACCAATGCTGGATCACTAATAACTTTCTTTAACCTGGACACATGAAAGACTGGGTGTATGTAGATAACTTTGTTGGAAGATTTAGCTCGTAGTCAACATTTATAATTCACCTCAAAATATGATAAAGGCCAATATATCGGGGACTAACTTTCCCCTTCTTTTAAAACCTCATCACCCCTTTCATGGGGAAAACACTCAAGAATGCCTAATTATCCATCACAAACTTAAGCTCTATCCTCTTCACATCAACGTATGATATCTGATGTCTCTAAGCTATTTTCAACCTCTCCCTAATCAATTGAACTTTCTCCATAGCTTCTTGAACAAAATTTGGCCCAATCAAAGTAGCCTCACCAGCCTCAAACCAACAAATCAAAGAACTGTATCTACGCCCATATAAAGCCTCAAACTACGCCATCTGGATACTGGAGTGATAACTGTTATTATATGTGAATTCAATAAGAGGCAAGTGATCATCCCAATTCCCCTTAAAATAAATCACACACACTATCAATATGTCCTCTAGAGTCTATATAGTACGTTAATCCTGACTATCTATGTGAGGTTGAAATGTTGTACTAAGGTTCACTTTTATAGCAAGACCCTTCTGAAATAATTTTCAAAATTGAGATGTAAACTGGGTACCTCAGTCCGATATGATGGGTAATAGAACCCTATGAAGCCTGAATAACTCATGGATATAAAGTCTGGCATAATTCTTGGTTGTGTATGAGTTTTTGACTAGAATAAGTGAGATGACTTAGTCATTTGGTCTATGATGACCCAAATTGAATCATGTCGATGCTTGGTGCGAGGAAATTTAGTAATAAAATAACTATTAATAACCTCCTACTACCAAGTGGGTATGCCAATATCCTGAAGTGTACCTCCTGGCCTTTGATGCTCAAATTTAACTTGCTCCCTCTTCATACCATTTCACCTATTGACTTTTTATAGGTTATAGTACATCTTAGTGGCATCTGGATAGATTGAATACTTAGAACTATTCAGCCTCAGCTAACATCCAATATCTAAACCCATCAGCATTAGGAACATATAAACAACCATGATAGTGAAGTACACCATATCCCCCTTAGGAGAAAACTTCCACCTTTTGTTGGTGGACTTCATCCATCAACTTACTCAACACTGGATCATTAAACTGCTTTCTTTTCACCTCTGCCACTAGAGATGACTCTAAACTATTCTGTACCATCATACCACCATTATCTATATCAAGCAACGAATCCCTAATTGGGCCAATCCATGCACATCTTTAACCAACTCCTTCTTCTCATCTGCAACATGGGCTACACTACCCATATACAATCTACTGAGAGCATCTGTAACTGCATTAACTTTACCCATATGGTAAATCACATTCATGTCATAGTATTTTAAGAACTCTAGCCATCTCCTTTGATGAAGATTTTATTCATTTTGATCGAATGCATATTGGAGACTCTTATGATCGGTGAAAGCATCTATCGAAGAGAATCCATCAGCTAACCTCCTATAATAACAAGCTAAGCGCAGAAAGCTCCTAATGTCGGATGGAGTAATGGACCTAGGACAGTTTTTTACTACATTTACTTCTGAGAATCCATATGAACACCCTCACTAGAAACCACATGACCCATAAAGGCAACATATTTCAACCAAAATTCACATTTACTAAACTTAGCAAAAAATTGACGATCATTGAGAGTATACAATATTACTCTTAAATAGTTTGCATGCTCCTCCTCACTCTGAGAGTAAATAAGAATGTTATCGATAAAGACAATGACAAACATGTCTAGATACTGCTTAAAGACCCTATTTATTGAATCTATAAAAGCTGTAGAAGTGTTTGTTAGTCCAAATGACATACCATATCAAATTCTAAAAATAGGCTTCGGGTTGTCACACTCCCTGACTTTAAGGTGATGATATCCTGATCTGAGGTTAATTTTTGAGAAACAATGGGCACCCAACAGCTGATCGAACAGGTCATCAATCTTAGGGATATGATACTTATTGATGATTTTGACCTTATTCAATTGCCTGTAGTCTATACATATCCTGAGGGTACCATCTTTCTTTCAAATGAATAAGAATAAAACACCTCACAAAGAAATACTAGGCCGAATGAACCCTTTATCTACAAGGTCTCTAAGTTATTCTTTCAACTCTTTAAGCTCTATTGGGGCCATCCTATAAGGAGGAATATTGATGGGTTGGGTATCTGGGAGAAGGTCTATCCCAAATTCAATCTCCTTATTGGGAGGAACTCTAGGTAGATCCTTATGAAAGAATTCTGGTAACTCATTGACCGTTGGGTCTAACTGGAGAATAGGGTCTCAGATTTATATTCCTTAACCCAAACTAGATGATAGACATACCCTTTAGAGATTAGTTTTTTTAGCTTTGAAAGGAGATAAATTAGCCTCAGGGTACCACAAGACTACCCTTCCACTCAAGGACTGATTCATTAGGAAACCATAATTTTACAACTCTAGTTTGGCAATATACAAAGGCATAGCATGAATGGACCCAATTCATACTAAGAATAACATTGAAATTAGTCATCTCTAGCATTACTAAATCTGTTGAAATAACTCTATGAAGGACTGTAATAGGGCAATTTCTGTAAACTCTTTTAGCAATAACTGACTCTTTACCAGGAGTATAAACTGAAAAGGGTTCGAAGAGACTTTTGGGATTGACACTAAAATTTACAGCAACAAATGAGGTTTCAAAAGATAATTAGACCCTGGATGTAATAACACATAAGCATTAATATAAAAAACTCAAAGCATACCAGTGACCACGTTTGGGGAGCACTCTTGGTCCTGATGAGAATACAAAGCATAAAACTGGGTATGATGCTGACCGCCACTGGTAATAGATCAAATGCCCTGCTGCTGAGCTAGATGACCTAAATAAGCTACTGAAGAATTGGATGATGTCTGAGGGCGAGCATCCCTGTTGCCTGCCTAACTGAAGGGCACTCCTTCAGTTTGTGGCCTGGTTTACCATATCCAAACTAGCCCTTCTTCCCAAACAAACACTCACCATGATGATTTTGACCATACTTCCTGGAAAATGGGTAGGTATTCCCTTTGATGACACTGTCCTATGACTTGGAGCCTGGTATCCTATCCCACCATTCCTGCTTAGACTTGGGTGTTGGGGAACTGGATGAAGATGGTGCAGAGGCTGATGATCGATTCTAAAACTGTGAGTGATTTCCCCACCTGACCTAAGCTGACTAAACTCAAGCTGCCAAGTCCTAGCCTTTTTGGTCTCCCTCTCTCTCTCCTTCATCTTCTCTTCTTTGATCTTTTGAGCATAGGTCATGAGTCGAGCAATGACTATATCTTCGATCAACATAGAAGTCCTACACTCCTTGACCACCAACTCAGACACACTAGAAACAAACTTACTCATGCGTGCCCTTGGCTCAGATGCCATTTTTGGAGCATACCTCAAAGCTGAGTGAACTTGAGGGAATACTCCTTTATTGACATGGAGCCTTAACTGAGATTGATGAAATCCTCTACCTTTGCTTGACTTAACTCCTGAGGAAAGAACCTGTTAAGAAAAACTACTTTAAACTCTTTCCAACCCACTGGAGCTACATATTTACCTCTACCTTTCTTTCACTTCTTATACCCATCATGAGCAACACCTTTCAGCTTATATAATTCCAACTCCATACTTTACGCCCCAGTGATATGCATAACCTGGGTAATCTTTAGCATGTCATCTACAAAGTTCTTGTATCCTCATCCACCTTTGACCCATGAAAATCTGTCGGACTCATCCTTATGAAGTCCTGTATCCTGTCTGCAACTGAAGTCTCATTCTGATTTACTGGAGCAATAACCTGATGATTGACCTAAACGGTCATAGTCTAGGGTAACATCTGAAAGGTATCCCAAAATTCAACTTGAGTGACTTGATTATATAGAGGCTCTATGGGTGCTTGTTGGTTTTTGTTTCTACGGCCGTTGGCTCTATGAGGAAGCATTTTTTGTCACGTGAAAAGAACGAATTAGAAGAATGATAGAATTAAATTCTATGGTACGACAAATATCATGAAAGAAGGTATAATTCCTAATAACTTCTTGTAGCTTCTTCCTCATAAGTATGGCGTGCTTTACACCTATGAATAAGGCTATACTTGACGCAGCTTGTCAGACACCCTAGGACACCTTAAACCTTAGGCTCTAATACCAAGTTTGTCATGTCCTATGAGTACACCCTATACATAACATGACGCTTAAGACTACAAGTAGCACCAAACTAACCCATGACATCTAGCATAGTACTAAAACAATATTTTTAAATCATAAGTCATGAGCAAAAACATATTGTCTAAAACAACATAAATAGAAAACATAGAATCTGAAATCTGTCAACATTATCTAAATATAATTTAAACATAGGGATAAGCTGAAACATCTACTAAGTCTAGACAAGCCTCTAAAAATAGAGGAGCCTTTGGGATAGATTCCCAGCTGACTTAAAATTATGAAACACTAAAATAAACATAAGTCTGAACTACTGAGAAAAACATAAAGCATAGTCCTCAAAACATAAGGACTCACCAACTAATGAGAGTAGGCACTAGGGATCACAACTATTTATGAGTCTGAGGGCGAGTACCAGAACCTACATCACGATAGGAAGCAACACACGAAGTATATGGTCAGTACTATGGAATTTACTGAGTATGTGAGAAATGCATGAAGTGTATAAAACTAAGGTAAATCATGTAGAGAGAAAAATGTATGCATGAAAAGTATATAATGACTCACTATTCTTCATTTGTAAGACTGAATTTGTAAACCATGTAAATAAAGTGTAAAAAATCATACTTGACAAAACCAATGAGCTATATACACTTCAAATTCTAAAAGGATTTTACTGTGGGAGTTTCTCTTAATCGACATAAACCATCTGAGCTACATTGAGTCCAACATATGCCTCATTAGAAGGCTGCAATATAAATTGCCAAGGGTATAAAGCCGTGACTAATGTGATCACTAAATTGAGCCCATTTTGGTAAATACAATACTTGTGGTGACACGTAGTTTTGAAACTTGGGTACGCTGAACCCATGTCCACTTGGTTCTCAATACTACGCTTAAAACCATACTAATACTCATAATGTATAAAATTCATCATGAGATAAACATAAACTAGTTTGTAAATCTGAAAACCAATTATACTTCTGTTTCTGTTTCGTGTAAACATAGACAATTTCTTGATATTCATGCTAAGTCTGAGACCATATGGTCGAACCATGTCAAATAGTTTAAATCATGTTAAAATCATATTGAACATGCCAAATTATGGAAATTCATGTAAGGTCATGCCATGATAACTCACGCTTAAAACCCATAAACTAGAAAATCATATATCTTGAAAGCAATAATATTCATGCGGAACATGAAAACAGTAGAATTAAATCATAATCATAAAGTGGGTATGACCCCTAGATTTGAACTTAAGGAGTTTCTAGTTTAAAAATTGAATTTAGGGAAGGGAAACCTTATTGAATCCCCACATACATGAAACTAAAGGATTCTTTGGAGAGATTCTTGAACTTGGTCCCTTTTTAGCTTGAATTTTGAAACCCTTCTAGTTGTTCCTTGGAACTTTGGGAGAAAAAAAGAGACGAGAGTTTTTTTGAATCTTTCTGAGTGTTTTGGGATGACTCTTGGGACTAAAACAGGTTTGGAGAGGTTACATTTGAGTATAAGGAGGAGATTACCCCCAACTTTTAACAGAAAAGTAGAAATTTTATGTTTGGGAGTGGCAGGTGCGCCACACCTCCCAACGTGCAGGATGGGGCTGTGCACCGCGCCTCCCAACGCACATGCTAACAGTAGCTTACTCTGATGTGCTCCTGGCACGGGGCCCAAACTAGAGGTCCCCGTGCGCGGTGCACACCCTTTTTCTCGGTCCATAATGTCTTTTTATGACCCAAAACTCAACCCAAACATTTTCCAACCTTCCTAATCGCCAAATGACCTAATTTTATGATCCTAATTGCATAAGAAAACCACTATGAACATGCACGAACTTTGGGGCTGTCACATTTTCTTTTGGACAACTTATATTTCAGTTTTGGTACTCGATCTTTATATCACTCTTGTACTTGTGATTACTGAGTCTTTGAGATTTTTTTCTGTACTTTTAATTTTATTTGAGTATGTTGGATGCTTAATCTTTAAATATTGTGTATGTAATTTTAGTAGAATTACCTTTATTATGAGTCTTTCATGTTTTTGAGTCAGACTTATCTATCATTGTCAAGTTAGGGTAGGTGCAATCACAACCCATGGAATTATGGGTCGTGATAGTTACTCTAATGCTGACTGGGTAGAGACTTAGATTAAAAAAAACTATTTCTGGTTATGTAGCTATCAATATAACGGACCAAATGTAGCTATATCTTGAAATCATCGATATCCAAATATAAATAGTAGTTCCTCCAACTCCTAATTTTAGTGTGACAAAGTTTTGATAGTCAGTTACCAATTTTCAATGTTATGTAGTAAGTATATTACATTAATTTGCTTTTTCAAATCAAAGTTTATATTTTCTAGTATTACTTTGAAAAATAGCACTGGAAGTTATAATTTTTTCATTAGGAGTTTTAAAGTCACCATTTTACGTAGCACATGGAGGGGAGAGATTTGTGATTTTCCCTAAATGAAATTATCGATAGAACCGTGTAACACGTTTAAAAATATATGCATACGTTATACATGTCTATATGTGACAAGTGGATTTCGTACACTTATTCGTGGATTGATCTGACCACATTATGCATTTGTGGTCTCAGTGTGAGTAGATGAGTCGTTGTTGACTACTACTGATTCACGTGAGTGGTTCTTAGTCAAAGGAATCCTACCTATTGATTCATTTTTTTTCATTTGATGTTCGGTACCACATTAAAGCCCGATTAATTTAGGTTCGCACCGGGTAGGATCCATTCGGGAGAAGTGCTCCCTATCAAGAATTTTTTTATACCCAAGACTTAAATCTGAAACTTCTGATTAAGGGAGGAGCAGTATCATTGGTTATCACGATTTTGCTTCTAATGTTATTGGCTGATATAATCCTTCAGTTATTTCAAACAACCCTCGTAGGTCATTCCATCAAACGAGCGGAAGTTAACTTAAAAAAAATATTACATTTAAAAATAAATAAGTTATTTTCCTCATTTTTGTTTCTTGCTTATTTTTTTTGTGTTCGTTACGTAAATAGAAAAATATTTTCTAAAAACATTTATATTTAATACAAAACAATGAGAAAGAATGAGATAAGAATAAAGTTTGAAATTTTTTTAAAAACAAAATTTTGAATTTTTTTTTTTTTTTTGTGGGGAGAGAGGGCATTTGTCAGGGTAGGGTGGGGGTGGGGTAAAGGAAAAAATTTTGAAATTTTTTTAAAAACAAATTAATTTTTTTTTTGCGGGGTGGGGGGCTGGTAGGGTTGGGGTGGGGTAAAGAAAAAAATTGATTTTTTTATAAAACATTTTTTTAAAAAAATTTAATTAAAAAAAAAATTTGGGGGTGCTGGTAGGGGGTGGGGTGTCGGGGTAGGGGGTGTTGGGGTGGAAGTGGTGTAAGAAAAAAAAAATTGAAATTTTTTATAAAACAAATTTTTTAAAAAAAATTTATGATTTTTTTTTTTTTTTGGGGGGGGGGGGGAGGGGCGGGGGTCTGTTAGGTGTTTGGGGCTAGGATAGGGGCGTAAGAAAATTTATTTGAAATCTAACAAAAAAAAAAAAACGAATAAAATAATTTTTTGGAGGGGGATGGCAGGGAGGCGGGTGAGTGATTTTGAGAGTGGTAACAACTTGTTTTCCCTACTTTGATTAAGGAAGTTATTTTTCTTAGTTTAAAGAAACTTGTTTTCCTAGGGAAAATACTTTCCAAATCTTTTGGCCAAATGAACATGAGAAAATAGAAAAACATTTTTCTTCATACCGAACACACCCTCGATTTAAATCGATTTTCTCTTTTAAAAAAAAAAATAAATTAACTAAATCAATTTTTAAAATATTAGAACCAAACCAACTACATTTTACATCAATTCGGTTTTTGTCGAATTTATCAGGATTTTAGGATTTTTCTATTCACATATTTGACAAGTAAATAGTCCAGCTATTTTATTCCAATATAACACTAGTATTCTTGAAATAAATGTTTCAATTAATTTTGAAATTATACACATTTGATAAGAGTTTTGATTTTCGGCTTGAATGTATGTGAATTCATAAGTATCACTTCATTTAGTAAATATATGTTTTAGGTTCTTTTATAAGATACATTTATCTTACAAAATTTATAAACCTATTAATAATTGTTATTTGATGAAAACTCTTATCCTACGAGAACTTTTATCCTATGAATAGTTCTTAGTCAAAGGAACCCAACCTATTGATTAATCTTTGAATCATGGTATCTTTTATCATGAGTTTTCTTCTCATGTTATTAGTTGAGAATATAATCCTTCAATCATTTCAAACAACTCTCGTTGGTCTCTCCATCAAGGTAGCGGAAGTTAAACAACTTACCAAAATCATTACATTTAAAACTAAATAAGTTATTTTACTCGCATTGGGTAAGTAAGTAGGGGTGTTCATGATTCAATTTAATCAATTTTTTCTTTTTTTTTTTTTTAATAACTAAATTGCTTTTTAAAATATTAGAACCAAACCAACTAATCCGATCTAACATCAATTCGGTTTTTGTCGGATTTATCACATTTTAAGGATTTTTCTATAGATATGTGAATACATTTTCAAGCAAATAGTCTAGCTATTTTATTACAACATAACACTAATAATCTTGCAATAAATGTTTCAATTAATTTTGAAACAATACACATTTGATAAGCGTTTTGATTTTCAGATTGAATGAATGTGAATCTACAAGTATCACTTCATTTAGTAAAAACGTTTTCGATTCTTTCGTAAGATATATTTATCTTACAAAATTTATGAACCTATTAATAAATATTATTTGATAAAAACTCTTGTCCTACGAGAACTTTTATCCTATGAATAGTTATTTTTTTTCCTTTGAGTAAAAGAAGAGCACTTTAAAACACTCTCCCGTGAAAATATTTGAGAGACATTGATCTAAAGGTGAAATCACAAATTCAAGAATAGAAGAGCTATATTATTGAATGCTACTTGTTGTGTGGCTTAGTTTAACCCCGAAGATAGAGTTGTTATTTTTTTCTTTGTTTGTTCGTGGAAGAGACTCAAACTATCTTCAAGAAACGTTTTAATGTGCCCCTGAAAGTGTTGGAGAAGATTGTTCTTAAGCAACTACCAATGAGATTGACAGAGCAAAAAAGCCACACGTTTCAAGTATATCAACAAAATACACTAGGTTCAAAAATGAGTTATCAACATTCTTTGGATAGAGTGGAAGAGAAAGACAAGTTTCAACTTTGCTATTATTTTAAATTTTAAATTCTTACTTTTGTGAAATTGAGGTTGATCTAAATAACTCAACTCTCTCCCTTGCTTTCTTATAATTTTCTTATTTAAGTATTCTCATATGTAAGATTGTCATAGTGTATTATAAACTGTCTGATGATTATAGAGATTCTTAATCTTTTCTAGCTCATATTTTTTTCATGCTTTGTAGATACATCAGGTTGCTACCTCTTTAGGATTAGTAAGATAACATTTGGCTCTTCTTATTTGTACTTTTCCTATTTGAGTTTTCGATGTCGCCCAAATTACACCTTGCAATGAATTATAACACGGTCGTTGATCAAATATAGAATCCAATCATGTTTGGGATCGATCCCACATAAAATATGACTAGAAGTTAGGTCAATGCGGCTATTGTAAATATTATTCAGTTATTTCTGAAGGAGGGAATAAAAAGAACAAGTAACAGTTTATAAATTTAAGTAACTAGTATGTACAATTTGTTGTATGAGTCGTTGCCCTTCTTCGACCCTGACTGATTGTAACCAATTAATGAGATTGAACTAGGATTATATTCCCTGTGATTTTATAACTTAGTAAGCGAAGCATACTAATGATCTATCATAGTGCTTAGCATGCAAAATCGGTAAGTTAGATTCACCTAAACAGTTGGTCCCCTATCTAGATGAATATCACCACGCACCTTGGTTCATCTATGGGTGTTTTCTTTACTAACCCTTATCCTTGATCTCAAATTAGCTATTTCCGGACAAAGCTCAAGCTATTAGATGAGGTTTGATAGCCTCAAATCTCTGTTGTTAATCCCTTTTTCCTTTCATTACCCCTTTGGTCCAACAAGTAAGAATAAGGTGAGTTCTAATGCATGTACTCATTAAAAATCAATCAATACCAAGGGAAGAACAATACATGCATGAACACCATTCAAGAATCACTAAGTACTTTAACCTACTTCGCTAATTTATCATGGTTTTCACAACCCTAATTATGCTCTTAGCTACTCATATTTGTAAGAAAACAACCAGAAAAAGATGATGAATTCAAGATCATAAAATTGCAAGATGAATAAGAGAAATCAAGAATCGTGAATTATTAAAGAAAGCTTAATAATCAAGAATCAATGTATGAATAATCTCTCAAACCCAAGAACAAAATAATGTTGTATATTTCTAAGACTTAAGTGTAAGTAATAGAGTGTAAACTGTAAAAGAAAATATAGACATTATAAAACCTATCCTAAAATAACTAGGAAAGCAGTGTCGGCATCTCTTTACTGTCCATGGATAGACTACATGGCCCATAGTATAAAATCTGACTTCATAGTCTATAGGATCCCTTAAGTTTCCACGAGTTAACTCTATGTCCCGTAGAGTGTCTTCACAGATTGTCTTATAGATCGTGGCATCAAACTGTAAGCAACAATGTTCACTCTTCTTGACTTCACTCAACGATGTAAACCACAACCCATAATTACTGAGTACAGACCGTACTGAGCCATTTTAGTCCAACTTGGTCTAGTTCAACCTAATGTTCAACCTTTTCATTTCGGGACCAAATTTCCTGTAAAAACGCACAAGTACACATCAAATCTACCAAAAATAGCTAAGAACGTACAACAATACCATGTTTTAGGCATCAAAAGTTCCGTAGAACCACGACAAATCAATCAATACCCTCAACTTAGAACTTTTGCTTGTCCTCAAGCAACAAAATAAGAACTATACTAACATTACGCTTAAGCGAAAGAAAACTAGGAAACAACGACATTCACAAGGCTTTTAGACAATGCATCTAACAACTTTGACACCCCCTTTTTCTTACTACAAACAAGTTTGTGTACAGAGAAGTTGGTTACAACCCTTATCATTATGTCACCAGATTTGACGATGCCTTTTGAGGTTATGTGTGACGCTAGTGGGGTGGCTTTGGGTGCAGTCCTTGGCCAAAGACATGAGAAGATCTTACATTCGATTTACTATGCTAGCAAAGTACTTAATCCAGCTCAAAAGAATTACACTGTGACTGAACAGGAATTGTTGGCAGTGGTCTTTGCTTTTGAGAAATTCAGATCTTACTTGATTGGTACGAAGGTGATTGTGCATACAGACCATGCAGCTCTTTGGTATCTTATGTCAAAAAAGAATGCTAAGCCAAGATTGATTCGGTGGGTGCTCCTACTGCAAGAATTTGACTTTGAAGTCAAGGATCGTAAGGGAACCGAGAATCAGGTCGCTAACCATCTATCATGACTTGAGGAGGAGGCCATGCTTAAATTAAGGGATGATCTTGAGATTGATGATACTTTTCCGGATGAGCAAGTATTGGCAGCATCACAAGACTTAATCCCTTGGTTTGCTGATTTTGTCAACTTTTTGGCAAGTGATCTAGTTTCGAAAGATATGTCGTATCAACAGAGAAAAAAAATTCATGCATGAGATAAGAAAATTCTTCTGGGATGAGCTGTATTTATTTAGGGTATGTGCAGATGGCATGATTCGAAGATGTATTCCAGAGTTCGAGATGATGAGTATTTTGAAAGCATGTCATTCATCTCCAGTTGGGGGCCATCATGGAGGTGCGCAGACTGCCCATAAAATCTTGCAGTGTGGGTTCTACTGGCCCAGTATTTACAAATATTCTCATGATTATACTCGCACTTGTGACCAATCTCAAAGGAAAGGGAATATCTCACGCAGACACAAACTTCCCATGATAACTATACTTGAGCTTGAATTGTTTGACGTGTGGGGAATTGACTTTATAGGCCCTTTTGTGAGCTCACATGGGATGAAATACATTTTGGTAGCTGTCAACTATGTTTCTAAGTGGGTGAAGGCGATTGCACTTCCTAATAACGAAGGAAGAAGTGTCACGACATTCTTGAAAAAGAACATATTTTTATGATTTGGTACACCCCGAGTTATCATTAGTGATGGAGGATCCTATTTCTACAATCGTCTGTTCAACGCCCTGCTTGAAAAAATATGGTGTTAAACATAAGGTGGAAACACCTTACCATCCTCAGACAAGCGGGCAAGTTGAGGTGTCAAATCGTGAGATCAAGTCTATTTTGGAAAAAATGGTGAATGCCAATAGGGCTGATTGGGCTCGAAGATTGGATGATGCATTATGGGCATATCACACTGCTTTCAAGATGCCAATTGGTGCATCACCATATCAGCTAGTTTTTGAAAAATCTTGCCATTTGCCTGTCGAACTTGAACATAAGGCTTTATGGGCTTTGAAAAGGTTGAATTTGGACTGGAGTTAAGCAGCTAAATTGAGACTTGAGTAGATGAATGAGATGGATGAATTTCGTCTCCGGGCTTATGAAAGTTCAAAAATATATAAACAGAAGATGAAATTATATCATGATCGACGCATTCAGAAATGAGAATTTCACCCGGGAGATTTGGTGCTACTCTATAACTCTAAGTTTTGCCTGTTTGCTGGAAAATTAAAGTCCAAATATTTTGGACCATTCACGGTGGTCAGGGTATTCCCATATGGAGAAATTGAGCTAAAAGGAACTGATAATGTTCTATTCAAGGTCAATGGGCAGCGTGTAAAGCATTATGTTGGAATCACAGAAGAAATAAGGACATGTAAGGAGCTTGAGCTTGATGAAGTCTAAGTAGTCAAGCTAGCCATGTCGTGCGGCGACGTTAAATCAGGTGCTTCATGGGAGGCAACCCATGGGCTGATTGGTGAAGTCTGAGTATCCAAGCTAGCCATGTCGTGCCGCGACATTAAATCAGGCGCTACTTGGGAGGTAACGCAAGATCTGATTATTTTATGATCTGAGCATTGGAAGACACCTTAGCTGAAAATCAAAAGATAAAACCTATAAAAATTTGACCCACAATAGGGGTACCCACGTGACATAGGTAGACCTACGTCACGTGGGTAGTATCATGAAAATCAGAGAAAAATATTGGTCCTTCTGAATATCACCTACGACAGGGTACCTACGTGACGTGGGTATACCAATGTCACGTGGGTGGTATCGTGAGAATCAGAGGCAAGATATACTTGCAGGAGTTGAGCTATGCCAGAGACCAACGTGCGTGGGCGGTTTCGTGAAAATTAGAAATTTAAATACTCCAAAGAACTGACCCACCCGACCCTTTTCTTTATTTAAATTTTAGTCTCCTCCTTCTTCACCCGACCAAAATCCGAATCCGCATAAACCGTACTTTCCAATACTCTCATAAACCCTAATTTTTAAATTTCACCACATTCCCATATATCAATTCCTAAATCATCACCTTCTCCCTTCCAATTTTTGGATTTCTCCAATATCTTCATCACCTAAATCCCCACCCTAAAAATCTGAACCCCCACCCTAAAATTCAAGCCACCCAACCCAATTACCCTAAAATCCGAACCCCCCACCCTAAAATTTTTATCCAAACACGACCCAAATACCCCAAAATCCGACCCAAACCCAACACTATGCCCCCCAAACCAAACCCAAAATGTGACCACCTTGATTTTTCGTCAAGAATTCTAACCAAAAATCCAGAATTTCTGACTTATTTGAGTGATAAACCGACTGAATCAGAAAAAAGTGGGTCCAAGGAGGTTTTTTCTATTGGCACTGATGATACTGCACTAGTACCTCGTACCATAAGATTACAGACTCGGGCACAAGCTACTGCCTGGGCTGCACTTCAGCCCATCCCACAGCTTGTCGAGCAGGTTGTTCCAGATCAGTCTTCTGAGTCCACCCTCAAGTTTGAAGAGAGGGAGGATAAGTCGGTATCGGGCTCTGTGGACGATACTACATGACAGGCTACCTCTGCGATAGAGGCTACAACCTCTATTTCGGGCACCGCTGAACAGAGTGCCCCGACTCCGTCACAGAGAGATAGGATATCCAACAATGTGTGTTCAGGGCATACGTGTATTTTATGACAGGGATGCCGAGTTGACTGAGCGGGGTGTGTTAGAAGAAGCATTATTGAGGAGCCCCGATATCGGCTTGAGAAGTTAGAGGCACTGCCTGATATTTGGACTGTGTTTGAGCAGTATGGATTTGGATGGATGGCAGAGCCTCCTGGTTGCTACAGCTCAGAATTGGTCCGAGAATTTTATGTGTCCTATGTTACATCTGTTGATTTGAGTACACCTGTTGGGCAGCGAAACTGGGATCAGCCTCTATTGACTCACACTTTGGTTAAGGGGACTAGAGTTGATATATCTGAGCAGATCATCCACCGATTCTTATTTGGTGCAGACCATCCTTTGCCAACTACGACTACTGAGTTTGATCACCATATGGAGACTGTCGAAAATTGGATTAAAATATGGGATGCAGATCAGAAGTTAGAGTTGCTGAAGTAGATTGTTGGTTATGTAGTGGAGGACGATGTTGATTCTAGTTGGGTGACTGGGAAGCTGGATATCAAGAAGTCCACACTCTGTTTTGCTGACAGGTTTTGGTGTTCGATTGTTAGGCATCGGTTGGGGCCCACTAATGCTAATAATTCACTAACCTTGGACCGGGTTGTGGTGGTAGCTAGCATACTTGCAGGTTATAATATTCATATCGCTAGGTATATTCTTAGGGAGATTCATGAGCGTGCTTTTCAAGACCATACCAGTATCCCTTTTCCCTGTTTGATTCAGACCATGTGTGATTGGGTGGGTGTGGTTAGGCTACCTACCATCGATCACTATATCGAGGTGAGCCACATAGTAGATATTGGGTTGATACAGAAGCGGGGATCTATCCCAGTGTTCCACGAAGTTCTCAGCCTTCCAGGTCATTAAGAGCAGCCCTTTTTGAAGGGCCTGGCAATAGAGATGAGTTGGTGAGCACCCCTATCACGATTCCCATGCCGGTAAGCGTTCCTGATACTATTCATGCGCCTGCTGAGGGTACATACTTGATTGACAATGAGGTACCCAGCACTACAGCACCGCCGCCGCCTTCTGGCATGGTGATGTAGTCAATCACTCTCAATTTTGAGGGTTTAGAGGTAGTCAATCTGGGCAAAGTAGTGGAGTTCACGAATCACAGGCAACAGGATTTCCTCATCAGCAGTGTCAGTACTGCGGGCGTATTCATTCAGGTACATGCCGATTGGGGAAAAATTCTTACTTTTGGTGCGGTATGCGGGACACATGATGAAAGAGTGTCCCCAGAGGAGCATGAGTGGTATAGCACGACCGGCAGGATCAGCCTTTTCGTCATCATCATCGGTTCCTTCTTTAGGCCAAGGTGTGTAGTCTGTTGGTCGTGGTAGAGCTGCCAGAGGAGCAGCCAGTACTAGTGGAGTCCAGAATCGTACTTATGCTCTAGTGGACCGGCAGAACTCGGAGGCATCTCTTGATGTCGTCACAGGTACATTATCCATATTTTTGTATCATGTATATGCATTGATTGATCCGGGTTCTACATTGTCATATGTTATCCCATTGATTGCTGCTAAATTTGAAAGATCATCGAAACTACTAACTAAGTCAATTGAAGTATCTACACTAGTTGGTGAATATATTATTGCAAAAAGAGTATATCGTAATTGTGTGGTAACCGTGTGTGGTTATGATACACTGACCGATCTCATTGAACTAGATATGGTGGATTTTGATGTGATAATGGGGATGGATTGGTTGGCTTCTTGTTATGCCACGGTGGATTTCCAAGTGAAAGAAGTACATTTTCATTTTCCACAAAAGAATGTTCTTGAGTGGAAGGGTAATGTGAGGGCACCGAGAGGCAAATTTATTTCCTATTTGAATGCAAGGAAAATGATTGCCAAGGGGTACATATGTCACTTAGTACGAGTGAAAGATAATGATGTGGAACCACTAACTCCGCAGTCGGTTTCAGTGGTCAACGAATTTCTTGATGTATTTCCAGAGGATCTTCCAGGCTTACCCCCAGAACGGGAAGTAGAGTTTGGCGTTGATGTGATTTCAGGTACTCAGCCTATCTCTATTCCTCCGTATAGAATGGCTCCAGTAGAATTACGTGAATTGAAGGAGCAATTGAAAGATTTGCTGGACAAGGGCTTTATTAGGCCTAGTATATCCTTGTGGGGTGCACCGGTATTATTTGTACGGAAGAAAGATGGCACATTGAGAATGTGCATTGACTATCGACAATTGAATAAGGTAACGATCAAGAACAAATATCCCCTCCCTCGAATTGACGAGTTGTTTGATCAGTTACAAGGCGCCAAATGTTTTTCAAAGATTGACTTGAGGTCGGGTTACTATCAAGTCAGAGTTAGAGAAGAAGATATACCCAAGACAACCTTCCAAACACGGTATGGCCATTATGAATTTTTAGTTATGTCATTTGGACTAACAAACACACCAGCTGTGTTCATGGATTTGATGAATAGGGTGTTTAAGCCATTTCTAGACGTGTTCGTGACGGTATTTATAGATGACATTCTGGTTTATTCAAATTCACAAGAGGACCATGTTAATCACTTACGAAAGGTATTACAGATTCTCCGCGAGCGTAAGTTGTATGCAAAGTCCTCTAAGTGTGAGTTTTGGTTAAAATCTGTAGCATTCTTGGGTCACATTGTGTCAGATAAAGGGATTCAAGTTGATACACAAAAGATTGAGGCGGTGAAAAATTGGCCAAGGCCTATGACGCCCACGGAAATTCATAGATTCCTGGGGTTGGCAGGTTATTATCAAAGATTTGTTGAAGGGTTTTCTTCCATTGCTGCACCTTTAACGAATCTTACACACAAGGCAGTCAAATTTCAGTGGAGTGATGCGTGTGAGTAAATTTTTCAAGAACTGAAAGATAAATTGACTTCTACACCGGTGTTAGTACTTTCGAAAGGTACCGAAGGTTACGCAGTATATTGTGATACTTTCGGGATTGGCCTAGGGTGTGTATTGATACAGCACAGTAATGTCATAGCATATTCCTCACGACAGTTGCGGCTACATGAGAGAAACTATCCCACACATGATCTTGAATTAGCAGCGGTGGTGTTTGCTTTAAAGATATGGCGTCATTATTTGTATGGAGTTCATGTTGATATCTATACTGATCACAAAAGTTTACAATAAATCTTTAAGAAGAAGGAACTCAATTTGAGACAAAGAAGGTGGCTTGAGCTATTGAAAGATTATGACATTAACATTCTATATCATCTAGGAAAAGCAAATGTGGTAGCTGATGCATTAAGCTGCAAGGCAATAGGAGGAACGAGTGGCCAATTGATAGAAAAGCAAGATATAGTCAAAGATCTACATCAATTAGCCAGTTTGGGGGTTCGTCTTCTTGAATCCTCAGATGAAGGAGTTATTGTACATAATGAGGCTGAATCTTTATTGATAGCTGAAGTGAAAGAGAATCAGTCAGATCCTATATTATTGCAACTAAAAGAGAATGTACAACAGAATCTGACAAAGGAATTTGATCTTACACAAGAAGGGGTGCTTCAATGCCAAGGTAGATTATGTGTATCGGATGTAGATGAATTGAGGAAACGAATTATGATCGAGGCACATCATTCGCGCTATTCTATTCACCCGGGTGCTACTAAAATGTACCATGATTTAAAAAGAGTGTATTGGTGGGGAAATATGAAGAAGAACATTACAGAATTTGTTGCTCAGTACCCGAATTGTCAACAAATAAAGGTAGAGCATCAGAAACCAGAAGGTTACATGCAATGTATCAATCTTCCAGTCTGGAAATGGGATATGATTAATAAGGATTTCATCACAGGTTTGCCTCGTACACTACAAAAAATTGATTCTATATGGGTTATAGTTGACAGGCTTACCAAGTCAGCGCATTTCCTACCAGTCAAGACCACCTATTCAGCGGAGGATTATGCAAGATTATATGTGAAAGAGATAGTACGGTTACATGGGATTCTGATCTCCATTATATCAGATAGAGGAGCACAATTCACTGCACATTTTTGGAGATCTTTTCAGAAAAGTTTGGGTACACAGGTGAATCTGAGTACGACTTTCCATCCTCAGAAAAATGGACAAGCAGAACATACTATTCAAACACTTGAAGATATGCTACGAGCTTGCACGTTAGATTTTCAAGGCAGTTGGGATGACCATTTGCCTCTTATTGAATTTGCTTACAACAATAGCTATCATTCAAGAATTAAAATGACACCTTATGAAGCTTTGTATGGAAGGAAATGTAGATCACCAATCGGATGGTTTGAAGCAGGTGAAACTGCTTTACTTGGGTCAGATCCTGTTCATCAGGCTATGGAAAAAGTTAAATTGATTCCACAGCGATTACAAACGGCCCAGAGTCGACACAAGTCCTATGCTGATGTTAGAAGAAGAGGGATTGAATTCGCCATAGGTGATTGGGTATTTTTAAAGGTGTCACCGATGAAAGGGGTAATGCGGTTCGAAAAGAAAGGGAAATTGAGTCCACGTTATATAGGCCCATATGAAATTATTAGAAGATTTGGGCAAGTTGCGTATGAGTTGGAGCTACCCCAAGAACTCTCCACAGTTCATCCAGTATTTCATGTTTTGATGCTTTGAAAGTGCATAGGGGATCCATCTCGTTTTACTCCTATTGATGATGTACAGGTTATCGAGGATCTTAACTATGAGGAGATACCTATTGCCATTCTGGATAGGCAAGTGAAGAGTTTGAGGAATAAAGATGTCTCTTCCTTAAAGGTACTTTGGAGAAATTAGCAAAATAGAAGAGATCACATGGGAAGCTGAAGAAATGATGAAGTCCAAGTACCCTCATTTGTTTCAAAGGGAAGAACAAGTTCACGATATGAGATCGTAACAATGACAAGTAAGTATTCATAAGAATTGAGTATATATATATATATATATATATGATAACATGAAGAATGCTCCTAGACTTATAATTGTATACTTTGAATAATGCCACTAACATTCAAGGACGAATGTTTCTAAGGGGGAAGAATGTAACACCCCGTAAGTTTCTGAGTCTAGTTGATTACCGTAACATTCAAGGAAATATTGAAACATGAGAGATTTTATTAATTATACATTAATTTTTTGGGCATTAATGAGTCTTGTGCCATTGGGCCCAAAAGAGGCCCAAAAATCATAAGAAAGACATGGCCCAAAAAGGGAATTTGACCCATTCTTACATTGCTCTTTCATTGACCAAGTAAACACATCAAATGTGTGGATAAGTATCATTATAAATGGGCTATATAAGTCAAGAAAATCATATTTTTATTTCATCAAAGCACACATGCCCTTTTCTAACATTTTCCAAACTTTTCTCTCTATACACAAACCCTAAGCCCTCATCTCTTTTGGGACAAGATCACTCTTTGGTAAGTATTTATTCTCATGGTTTAGTATATTATATTTTTAATATGGTGTATAAATCATGTTGGGTATGTTGGCAAAGTGTTGGACAGTGTACTATGTGTAAAACTGTCTATTTTTGCAATCGAAAAAAGGTTTTGCCTTATAAACTTGAAAATAGACTTGTGGTCTTGAAGGAAGTGAACTTGATGGATTCAATATTGACATGTGATATGTTATTATAGTCTTAAATTGTTTTATCCTTGTGTATAATGTTTGGAATTGTTATTGTGAAATTGATTATGGATTTGCTGACGTATTGAACGGGAAGTGTAGTTTTGGCTGTTGTTTATGTGTGTTGTGAGACCATGACTGATTTTTGGCATCCAATATGATCAAAAATATGTCAAAATAAGTTTATTTATGATCATGGACCATTCATTGCATAAAAATACCCAAAAGAGACTCATTTTGACCAAAACGGGCATCCGCCCACGCAGACAAGGGCACCTGCAGGCGTAGATGCCAACGCAGGTGCCTCTTGCTTCTACCAAAGGCCACCTGTGGGAGAACCTCAGCCACCTACGGGTGTAGTTGGCTTCGCAGGTCAGCCCAGGATATGGTTTTGGATGTTTTCGTCTCTCTTTGATCCCCGAAGGCCCCTATACCCTTTTTGGATGTAATTATCAACTTGTGATGCCATTTTAATGACTTTAAAGGGTCGTATGGAGGTATGTTGGACTATATTAAGTATGTATTTTTGTTCATAAGTTGTTATGAGGCAAGTTGATAGGTTAATTGTGACGGAATGATAATGAGGAAGCATAAAGGGTAAACGTGGTGTGAAATGCTATTGATGTATGATGTCTTGGTCAATGTGTGGAATGTTATGGTGTGGTTGGTATGATAATGTAGTGTATTGTATTATAAAGGGTGAAATGACGTTATACGGCAATCATATTGTTCGTTGTCGTCTTGTACACTTGTACAATAACCAGTGGTTAACGTAAGCTCCGTTATGTACTTGTATTGTAGAGTGAAACGTAAGGAAGAAGCTGGACTTTTGTGTTCATATATAGGCTTGTGTATTCATACTTGGAAGTGTTACTCTTTCCGTATCCTTCTGCAGCTCATAGTATTCACATTGATGTTGTACTAGTTCATTCCGAAATGTTCTAAGGTATCCTATTCCCGGGTATCAATTATGATTCTTCACATGTTCCTTATGCATTGATCAATTGTCATTTACATGTCTCATGTTCATCGACTAATGTTCCAAAGATCCCATGTTTCCAATAATGTTATGTTTCCAATAATGTTATGATTCCAATAATGTATGACTACCATTGTATCGATCTCAAAAGTAATGAAAGAAGTACTGCACAAGTGGTTAATGGTTGAGTATGGGTGGTAGATTTGGGGGCAAAAGCCTAGCTCAAGCCGATCCCGAGATTGTTGGATCAGGGGATAGTCCTAGAGGCATAAGCCTAGCTCGGACCGAACCTGACAGGGGGTAGATCTAGAGGTAAGAACCTAGCAAGAGCCAAAACTGATATGTTGGTTTATGGGTGGCAGCTATAGAGGTGATAACCTAGCTCGAGCCAAACCCGATGTATTGCTTTATGGGTGGTAGCTCTATAGGCAAAAGCCTAGATTGAGCCGATCCCAACATAACGTTATGTTATGTAAAGACCCACTGATCAGTCGGGGCTCGGGTACATAGTGACACAAGTGATGATGAATAAGCATAGAAGTAAAGAAGCAAAGAAAGTAATGGAAGCAATGTACATGGTTCCCAACATACAAAATGTTAACTTATCCTTATTGGTTATTCATTTGTATTTGAGTTCATTGACGTATTTACATATCATACAGTTTCTTATGAGCCTTACATACTCACTACATTCTTCGTACTGACGTCCCTTGTGGGACTTACCTTACTTGCTGCAGGCGCAGGTGCTAGTAGGCCTCCACCGTAGGTTGCCAGTTACTTACGGATCTTTGGTGAGCTCCAGTTGGTTTGGGGCTTTCTGAGACATATTTGTATATGTGTTTTTGTATTGTACATGTTGTATAAAGCGGGGACTTGTCCTGATTTTCAGATGGTCTTGTAAATGCATCTGTTAAAGGCTTTTGTAGACGTATGTGGGTTTATGAATGTAAGAAGATACATGTCATTTTTGACTTGATGGCCTCGACGACCAAGTTTCACATATGTATATATATCACATGTTCCACGATTTCCGTTATTATCCTTTTATGCTCTTACGTGATAGTGGTGTTTCTTATGGCATGCATATGAATGAATATAAGCAAAGCTTGATTCTCTCGGGCCTTATCGGCTACGGGTGCCAATCCGTCTCAATGGGATTTGGGGCGTGACATCACATCACCAACTTTGAACCATCCTATGGGTGATCTACACCTCTTCTTATAGAGTGCTTCAAATTAAACCATATTGATGCTAGAATGGTAACAATTATTGTATGAAATGTCACACAATGGTAAAAACTTATTTCAATGACCACCAAAGTAAATCACAAAGGCCTTTAACACATCCTCTAGCACCTAAATAGTCCTCTCTGACTGCCCATCAGTCTGAGGATGGAAGGTAATGCTGAAGTCAAGCTTATTGCCTAACTTTTCATGTAGCATGTCCCAAAACATAAAGGTGAATTACGTACCTCTATCATAAATGATAGACATTAGAACCCCATGCAACCTCAATATCTCCTTAATATAAATCTTGGCTAACTATTTCGACTCGTAATCCAGTTTAACTGGGATGAAATGAGCACTTGGTCAGTCTTTCTACTATGACCTAAACAGAGTCATGCTACCCTAAGGTCTGAGGAAGACCCACCACAAAGTCCATAGATATCCTCTCTCATTTCCACTTGGGAATTGACATCCTCTGAAGTAAACCTGCAGGTTTTTTATTCTTGTATTTCACCTACTGACAAGTGTGGCATTTAGACACAAGCTCAATTATATCCCTCTTCATCCCCGGCCACCAATAGAGCTATCTCGCTTTACGGTACATCTTGGTTGCACCCGGATGAATAAAATATCAAGACCCATGAGCTTTTGTAAGCAAACATGGAATCAAATCACCAATCTGAGGCATACACATACGTCCCCTCACCATCAGTACCCACACAAGCATAAAGTTGGCATCAGAAGCTTTACCACACACTACTTTATTCTGAAATTTATTCAACTTCACATCTTCAAATAGTTTGGCCTTGATTTGATCAAGGAATATTGACCTCACCTCCATACTAGCCAACACTCCACCCTTTTAAAAAAATTAAACTACATAAACTGAGAAGCTAGAGTCTGAATCTTTCTAACCAAGGGTTGCCTTGATACCCTCAAACAAGCCAGATTACCCATACTTACCGACTTTTGGCTCAATGCGTCTACCACCATATTAGCCTAACTTGGATAGAATTGAATGGTCATATCATAATCATTCAATAATTCCATCCACCTTCTCTATTTCAAATTCAAATCCTTTTAGGTGAAAACATACTGCAAACTATGATAGTCTGTGAACACTTTACACTTGACACCATAGAGGTAATGTCTCGAAATCTAAGTGAAAAATCACTGCTACCAACTCCAAATCATGGGTTGGATAATTATTCTCATGAGGCTTCAATTTTCTTGAAGCATAGGTAATCACATTCATGTCCTTCATTAACATAACACCCAAACCAGAGTGTGAATCATCACAACATACAGTAAAATCTTTACCTTCAATTGGAAGGAAAAAATGGGAGTTGTAGTCAAAAGTGTCTTAAGATTTTGGAAGCTCTCTTTACACTTGTCCGACCATAGAAATGGCACCTCTTTCTAAGTGAACCTTGTCAAGTGAGTAGCAATGGAGGCAAAATTATTTACAAACATACGATAGTAACTAGAAAGACCCACTAAACTTTTAACCTCAGTCATAAAGCTAGGTCGGACCTAACTTTTGATAGCCTCAATCTTCTGGGGATCTACTATAACCCGTTTTTTCTGAAACTACATGACCTATAAAGGCAACAAAGGACAACTAAAATTCACATTAAAAGAACTTAGCATACAACTACTTCTCCTTCAAGATTCCCAAAACAATACGAAGATGAGTTGTATGTTCCTCCTTACTCTTGAAGGAAACCAAATTATCATCAATAAAAACAATCACAAAGGAATCCATGAAAAAATTAAATATACCATTCATCAAGCTCATGAAATTGTCGGTGCATTACTCAACCCAAATGACATCACCAAGAACTCATAATGCCCATATTGAGTCCTGAAAGTTGTCTTGGGTATATCCTCAGGCTGAATCTTTAACTAGTGATAACTCGACCTTAAATCTATCTTGGAGAAAACTGAAGCACCCTGTAACTTGTCAGAAGGATCATATATCTAGGGAAAGGGATACGTATTCCTGATGGTAACCTTGTTCAATTATCTGTAGTCAATACACATTCTCATGCTATCATCCTTTTTCTTAACGAACAAAACTGGAGCACCCCAAGAAGAAGCACTAGGACAAATGAATCCCTTATCAAGTAACTCCTGCAACTGAGTCTTGAGTTTCCTCAATTTAGTCGGAGCCATTTGATAGGTAGGAATAGAAATGGGGAGAGTAACTATCTCTAAATCAATACATAAGTCAATATCCCGGTTCATAGGCATACCAGGCGAATCTGTGGGAAACACCTCCTGAAATTTTGATACTACAAGAACCAAATCAGTAGAAGGGTACTCTGTACTAACATCTCGGATATGTGCTAAAAAGGACAAACACTCTATCCCAGCTAACTTCTTAGTCTGAATAAAAGATATAATTTTTACAGGTTTCGGCTTATACACACCTTCCCACTCTAACTTATCCATCCCAGGCATCTCTAAATTCATAGTTTTAGCATTACAATTTCAAATGACATGATACGAAGATAGCTAAGTCATACCCAGGATAATGTCAAAATCAAGCATATCCAAGGTTATCAAATCTACACAAGTCTGGAAACCCATAAATAATACAGAACAAGCACAATACACATGGGTCACTACCATCGAGTTTCTAATCAGAGTAGACACATAAGAGGAGAGTCAAATATATCATAAATCAAGTCCTATCCCAAGGCAAAGCTAATAGATATATAAGAATAAGTGGAATTCAGATCAAACAAAATAGTAGCCATTCGGTCACAAACTAGAATTGGCCTGTAATGACGACATCAGAAGCCTAGCCCTTGGTCTTACCTGGAAAGGCATTAAAGTGAGCTCTATCATCAATCTGGGCAACCTCCTTAGCAAGTTGTGCTCTCCCCCTCCCTACATTACCACCCCCTTAATTTCCACCACGGCCTCCCTAATTGCTCCGCCCACCCGTGAATGACCCTTACCATTACCATTACCTCCACCACCTCTACTATTAGGACCACAGCTCTAGCCTACTGCTGGCCCTGTAACCCAGCCTGTCTTTGAGGAAACTCTCTTTTGAAGTGCCCCACAACACCAGAAGTATAGCAACCTCGATCTATAGAAGGCTTGTTAATCGAAGAATAAGAAGCCCCTTGGCTTCTAGCAACTGAGGGATTTGAGTGGCCACTAACAGACCTCTTATAGAAGCTGGCATAGATGACTGAAGAGGGTGAGATGGATAGGACTGATGACTATGACCTATAGAATAAGAACCGTCAAAGTTACCCACATTCCAGGACTTCTTTGCTAATACTGTAACACCCCGTGCCTACCAAACCCCACTTGACGACGTTGAACAATGTTTACCTAAGTATTGAGAGTACAAATAAGTGATAATGGGCCTAGTACATGGGATTAGAGCTTTGTAGGAAGTGTAATACCCCGCATGTTGTCGAACCTATATGGCTACGTGTGCATTTGTGGAAATACGAAAACATGAGAGAATTGTTGAATTATGCATTAATTTGTGGGCATGAATAAATCTTGCATCATTGGGCCAAGTATAAATCCCAAAATGAACAAGAAGACATGGCCTAATATCATAATTTGACCCATTCTTCCAATATTGCTCCATTTGACCAATCAAACCATGCATTAATGACAAAATGGGATAAGGAAGACTTTGAGGGACTATATATATAGAGGAAGATAGAGAGAAAATCAGATTTTTTATTATCAAAACTTCTCATGTGTTCCACAAACTTTACCAAAAATATTCTCTTTTGGTCTCCAAGAACCCTAGTCACCTTTGTGAGCAAAAATCATCCTTGGACAAGGCTTGGTAAGTATTTATTATGGTGATATCATATATTTTATGCATGATATATGGTTTATATTATGTTGTATATGTTGGTGGAATATGGAGAAGTTCACAAAGTATGACATGTTACATGTTTGTGAAATCGGAGGATAATTTGTCTTGTAAACTTGAAGATGGATTTGTGGTCTTGAAGGACATGGACCTGATGGATTCAATATTGAAATATGATATGTGCTTATAGTCTTGACTTGTTTTATACTTGTGTGTAATGTTTGGAAATTCTATTGAGAAATTGGTTATAGTCTTGGTGGCGTATTGGCCGTAACGTGTCGTTTTGGTGTTGTTCTTTGTGTTGTGAGATCATGGCTGGTTTTTGGCATAAGGTATGATCAAAAATATGTTAAAATACGTTTGGTTATGATCATGGACCATTCATGGCATTAAAAGACCCAAAACGGAGCCATTTCGGACCAAACGGGCATCCGCCCACACAGACGAGGGCATCTGCGAGCGCAGATGCCAACGCAGATGGCACTGGCTGCTGCCAATGGCCATATGAGTGCGCATATGGGTGACCTGCGTGCGCAGGTGTCAGCACAGGTCAGCCCAGAATTTTGTTTCGTTTGCTTTCGTATTCCTTTGATCCCCGAAAGCCCCGATACCCTTTTGGGATGTAATTATCAACTTGTAATGTCATTGTAATGACTTTGAAGTGTCGTATGGAGGTGTTTTGGATTATGTTAAGTATGTATGGTTGTTTATATGTTGTTATAAGGCATAATTACGACGGAATGATAACGGGAAATGCATAAAGGGTAAATATGGTGCGAAATGCTATCGATGTGTGATATTTTGGTCAATGTGGGTAGTGTTATGATGTTGTTGATATAGAAATACATCGGATTGTATTGTAAAGGGGTGACATGACGTTGTATGGTATTTGCATGGTTCATTGTCGTCTTGTATGCCTTTATAGTGACTAGTTGCTAATGTACATTCCGGTATGGACTTGTATTGTAGAGTAAGACGTAAGGACGAAGCTGGGCTATTGTGTTCATACATAGGCTTGTATATTCATACTTGGAAGTGAAGGTATGTAAGGTTCTTCTTCTCTATATTTCTTCAACATATGGTGTTCACATTTTCATAGTACTCATTCGATTCCGAAATGCTCTAAGGTATTCCGTATCCGATAGTTGGCTAGAGTTACTCATATGTTTCCTTACTCATTGGTCAATGGTGAATCATATGACTCATGTTCATTTGTTGCCTTATGATCATTGGCTAGTATGTTAGAAGTGCTATAAGGTTCTAAGGTACCGCAGTCCTAGTTGGTGATATCCACATGTATCGTATTTAGTGATCATTACCCTAAGGTTCCAAAAGTGTACTATTCCAATGAGGTTCTATAATATTCCAATCAAGGTTGATACATATTGTTATTTCTATGTGATTTAACCCTCGATGAATTATGGAAGGAAGTTATCTCAATAAGAATATGAGGTCAAGAGGACTTGTTTAGTTGAATAGCATTACTCCAATCATGACATAAGTCAAAGTTCCGATAGAGTAGAGATATACACGTCTCATACTCATTAGTAGTTATAAGGTTTCAATAGTAGTTGTACTCACGTGCCTTGCTCATGGATTGTTGTTCAATGGTTCCAATAGTGTTATGTTTCCAATAATGTTGTGTTACCGATTTCTTCATATGTATCTCACACATTGATTATTGATCCAAGGTTCCAATAGAGCTATACACATGTCCTTTATTCATTAACTATTGTTCCAATGGTTCCAAAGATATGGTGGTTCAAATAATGTTATGACAAGTGAATATACCAATCTATCACAAGCAAAAGTATCAATCTCTTATAAGTGAATGAATCAATCTCCCACAAGTAAAAGTACCAATCTCTCAAAAGTAATGTACAAGCTAATGTACCTTCCTATCCCTCACAAGTAAAGATGTCAAGTTTGCAAGAGTAAAGAAGTAATGTAATGTGTGTTGTGTTTCAAGATTCAAGAATGTTTCCATCATCAAAGTATCACTTGGAGAACGAAATAAAGAGTAATGAAAGAAAGATGTTTCCACTACCAATATCTCAATCATATGGAAGTAAAGGAAATGAAGTAATGCAAATGTGGTCAATGATCAAGTACGGGTGGCAAGTCTAGGGGCATAAGCCTAGCTCGACTCGATCCCAAATATTACGGGTGGCATCCCAGGGGCGCAAAAGCCTAGTATGGGTCGATCCCATTATCACAGTACATCCCAGGGGCGCAAAGCCTAGCATGGGTTACTACAGGTACATCCCAGGGGCGACACCAAAAGCCTAGCATGGGTTACCACAGATACATCCCAGGGGCGACACCAAAAGCCTAGCATGGGTCGATCCCATTATCACAGTACATCCCAGGGGTGCAAAGCCTAGTATGGTTACTACAGGTACATCCCAGGGGCGACACCAAAAGCCTAGCATGGGTTACCACAGATACATCCCAGGGGCGACACCAAAAGCCTAGCATGGGTTATCACGATACATCCCAGGGGCGGTAAGCCTAGCATGGGTTATCACAGTACATCCCAGGGGCACAAAGCCTAGCATGGGTTACTACAGACATCCCAGGGGCGATAAGCCTAGCATGGGTTCACATATGACATCCCAGGGGTCAAAGTACCTAGCATGGGTTCATCTCATCCCAGGGGCTATAAAACAGCCTAGCATGGGTAGAAAAATAAAGATAAATGAATATGAAAGCAAGAGAAGTAAAGAACGCGATATGCATAGTTCCCCATATACAGAAAGAGAGTTTATTCACAGTTGCTATTTCTCCTATAATGGTTTTCTGGATATTATTATTATGTATTATTGATTGTAAAGACAATAACAGGAGAATTGTGCATAATCCTACAGGTAGAGCTTCTTGTATAATTAATGCCATTGAAATTCTTGTGTATTGATACAGTTTTCTTATGACCATACATATTCAGTACATTCTTCGTACTGACCCCTCTTGGGGACTTACCTCACATTTGCAGGTGCAGGCATTAGTAGACCTCCTCTGTAGACCGGGGGATCATTTGCAGAGTTTTGGTGAGCTCCACTTGGTTCGGAGCTTTCTGGGTCATAGTTGCTTCTCGTTTTGATATTGTATATATTGTTTAAAGCGGGGACTTGTCCCGACTTTTAGTTGGTCTGGTAAATGCATCTGTTAGAGGCTTTTGTAGACAGGTGTGGGTTGTAAATGTACGAGGTAAATGTAAATGTCAGTTTTGACTTGATGGCCCCAACGGCCAAGTGTTATATATATACATAGCATATGCTTTCATGTTCATGGTTTCTGCATAGTTGCTTGAGGCATAGTAAGATTCATACACAGATATGCATTCGGATAGACATGAGCAAAGAGTGGTTCTCTCGGGCCTTATCGGCCTCGGGTGCCAATCACGCCTCGTTGGGAATCGGGGTGTGACAAATACCTTCACCTGACCAATTTGCTTGACCCCTTCTACCTTTTTCACATAATTAGCAACCTCATTAAAGGTCTTTCTGGCAGAAGTCATATGAACAGACATAACCTTTAAGTTAGTGTTCAGGCCCTTCACAAACAACTGAACCCTCCCATCCTCTATACTAAGTAACTGAGTTGCACAGTGGGGCAAAGCATGAAATTTGGCCTTATAGGCTGCAACAGACATATTGCCTTCCAAAAATAAGGTATGAAACTGAGCCCATGTCAATGGAGGTAAAGCTAGTGATAGACACTCCACATAATCCCTCCACCACTGCTTTGCATCACCTTACAGCTCGAAGGTAACAAACTCAACACCATGCTTCTCCACAATACCCATTTTATGCATCCTTTCATAACAATCAATACTGAACTCCAATACATCCTCAATCTCAGAGCCAACAAAGTAGGAGGCTTCATATTTAGGAACTTAGTTAGCATGTCATGTTCAGTCCTAGTCATGATAGGACCTAACACTTGGCGAGGGAAAATCTCAGTCCCTAAGGCCTCACCTTTTCTAGGAGCAGCTGTGACAGTCAGCCAAATATCTGGAAATTAAAATGTAGGCATAACAGGGATAACCCCAGTACCAGCCAACCCACTCATAAAAGAAAGTACCTACTAAATCATCTCAGAAGTCATCAGAGGAAGAGATGCATCCCCAACTGGCGCCACTTCCTCTTACTCTACAATATCCTCATTCATAACCTCAACCTCCTCAGAATGATCCTGGGTGGGGGAGGTGTTACTGACCTTTGACAGGCCTGATTAGCTGCTACCCGAGATTCACCTTGGGCGGGTGTCGCTCTCCTTCATCCCCTTCCTTCTCTTTCTCATCCCCAAATAGCTGGTTCTGCAGCTGTTGTTGCGGGGATTGCCGCTCTAGCTCTGTTAGCTCTAGTGTTCATCATTTGTGGACAAAAGAATGAAGAGAATCAGATACCAATTACGATCACCAGATAACAATTGAAATCAAGTTATAACACGAAATAAGAAAGAATATGATAGTTTTCTAAAGTCCTATAGCCTCTCAAAGAAAAGTACAAACGTATCTGTACCATTTTGCATGACTCTACAGGATCCATTTTGGCAGAACAAAATCAACGAACTTAGGGCTCTGATACCAACTTTATCATGACCCAAAACCATTATGAGTGGCACCTACACTAACCCCCTAGTAGGAGAACCATCTATCCTAAAACCATCAAACCAAACACTTAGCCAAAATAAGACAACTAACTATTTTTCATTAACTAAACCAAAATCTCAGACATTCTAATAGAAATACTAATTACAAAAATAAATGAATGCTTAAACACCCCTAGAATTTGAAAGTCATTGTACCAAAATCACTACAAATTTCAATGAAATAGGTTTAGCCTAAAAATAACAAAAACATCCACGTCCAAAGAAACTGGACACGAACAAAGTGACGAACTCATAAAAGCCCGAAAGATGTAACTCACCCTTGAGTTCTAATGCGCTCTGCTCTACAGCTGAGGCCTTCAAAGAGTCGCCGAAAGATTCTCTACACTCAACAAAAAGAAGAGCACATGTAGTATCAGTACACAAGAAACAACGGTGTACTAGTAGGGTCATCGACCAATCCAAAATAAGATATGTGAGCAAGCAACCATAACTTAGTAACATAAGTAAAAACATGAACACCTACAATGTAACTTTTACCTCAAGTTTATGAAACTTAACCTTGTTCAACAACACTATAGAATTCAGTCAACTACAAGTCAAAATGGACAACAACTTAAGTCAAGACCATGACTACCAACAAGAATCCAAGTCAACAAACCATGACTTAATAGCAAAATACTGACTATGTCTCAATTATATAAGTAGACAGATATTTGAAAAGCTATAAAAATCATTTATAATTTAGCCCGGACCTCTTAGGAATCCATTCCAACAACAACTATGTTAATAATAATAAATCCCAGTTAACTCAAGAAACAAATTATAACAAGTCAACACATAAGCCCGCTTCACCCAATGAACCAAATTTAACAAGTCAACACATAAACCTAGTTCACTGAAGAAACCAAATATAACAAGTCAACATATAAACCCGGTTCACTCAAGGAACCAACTATAACAAGTAAACACATAAACCCAGTTCACTCAGGGAACTATCATACTTACTTATCCCTTATACACACATGCAATGGGTCTTATGGTCACTCACTAGCCATGACCTGTAGGGGATGAGCTCTTGTCCATGTACCAAATCCCAAACATCAAGTGTGTACCAACCTTATACCACCAAATCCCGTGAAGATGTCCAAATACTGGTACATCCCACAATAATCAACAAATATCACAACAATCAAAACCATAATGATAACAACAAGTACACTTGTAAAACCAACAAGCTTTTAATATAAGTTCATTGCATGTGATTAACACTTAGGATATCAAATATTCATTCACTTTCCTTGAGAATGAATTGTAACAAGCATACGAAGAAACAGTTATCATGCACACATTAAATAAGTTAGGTTTCAACTACATTAAACCAACACCTACCTCAATCTAAGCCCCGAAATACTCTAACGAACTTGAGCTTTTCCTTTTCTTGCAACATTGTCTTGAGTTTGGTCTAAAAACATCAATACAACACATAATCAACAAAATAACCTGACAATACCAACGATTATAACCTAATCCCAAAACATCAAGGCCCAATTCATGATTATTCTTCTTATTCTAGGGTTTTCTATCTTTATTCCACCTTAATCCTACCAATTTGATGGTTAAAATGGTGAATTATAGTCATTCAAGAGTAATTTAACAACTTTTAATCAAAACTCAAGGATTTTCTACCCAATTCACCTAGTCAAGTTAAATCCTCCCCAAAACCCACAAACTAGTGATTCTATAAGTTAATAATCAAAAAACTAGTTAATAGAAGTGATTAACTTACCTTTACAAAAAAATTTGATGGAAAATAGGTGGAATTCGCCCTAAATCACCACAACTATGCTCAAAATGAAAGTGAAATGAAAATAACGTTTTTGGGGTATTTTCAGCATTAATCAATGCATATCCCGCTATAGCGGTCCTATCCCGCTATAGCGGACTCGCGATAGCAGAATCCGCCCGCAATGGCGGGATAGACCAAAGCTGACTCCCTCTATAGCAGAAAAATAGTGGTAGCGGCCTGCCACCCACTATCGCGCCCTATTTCAAATCGGTTGAAACAAAACACAACACTATGGTGATTGTGACTCTCTGGCTTTGAAATTTTATTTTTTAGAGTCGCCACCAAAATTGTAGGAAAAAATAGGAAAACCATTTTGTATGTAAAACTATATTTTTGGTCTTTAAAAACATTTGAGATTCTAAGTAAGGGTTAAGGCTACTCGAGGGGAAGGTGTTAAGCATCCCTCAGAGCCTATCTGAATATAGTCCTTAAACTCAGTTTGAGAAAATATTTGGGAAAGTAATTTATTTATTATTTGCTAAAAAAGGAGATGATAATAACGTGAAAGAAAACCTCTTTATTGATTTTAAGAAAAGAAAATGTACAAGGTATAGCAAAGATATGACCATGATATACAAGGATTCATTTATTATGAGAATACAAATATGCATATATTTTGGAGACGTATGGAAGTTTGTGCATAAAATATATATGTATCTATATATAAAGAGTTGTGATATTGAATGTAAAGTAAAAAGACATGTATATGTATGAAAGTTTTAGGATTTCATTTTAAGTTAAGGTAAATGAAATAATAAATGTAAAGTAGACAACAATAAGTATATTGTAAAAGAAAATAGTAATAAAAGTAGTATGAGTATACATGTCAAAATGTTTGTAAGAATTTATGACTTTATTTATACAATATGGTAGATGAAAATGAAAGTAAATATTTATTTATATATGTTAAATCCTTGGATATATTTAATTAAAAATAGGTAAAATATGGTAGTGGATGTGTAAGATATAATACAAGTATAGTAGTAAAGTATATGATAAATGGTTAGATGATATGTAGCATTTGATTAGAGTACTATAAATTGAACATAAATGAGAGACAAAATGACGTGTGAAATACACGCCCATAGAGTATAACATGAAAGATAGCCCTTGTTTATGATAATACATATACCCTTATACCTTGTATTTGAAAATAAATTACGTGAGCAACATTGATCCAATCCTGCTAAAATCTAATCTCATTAATGCTTTAGATATTTGAGTTAAGCCATCAATTATTGATTGAGAGCACATTTAAAACAAAATAGATTTATTCCTTAAAATTGGGCAAAGTAAGCTCATTGTTTATAAATTGAATTGAAAAGATAGACAAACTTGATAAAGATGAAAACTCTTTCTTTTCCAAACTATGAAAGATCTACTTTTTGACCATAAATTTATCGAATAAATTTGGACAACTTTAAAAGAACGGACCAGTATTAAAAGTGTTTTTAGCTCGAGAAACTTAATTTGTAATGTACCACGAGTAAGAGAACTAATCAAAGGATCATTACAAATCCAATTCTAACTAGTTTAAGCTAGATGATCGCAATAATGTCCAATTTCTAAAGGACTGAGAGAGACAAGAGGCTAAATATCACTCCCGTGCCTAGTTGCTTTGTATAAGAATTAAAGCACAATAACGCAAGGATAAATTTTAATATGAAATACTAATGCATAGAACATGAGTAAAGATAACAATATATATGAATGTCTACACAAATAAAGTAGAAAGCTTTGAAGAGAAGAGGAGGCAACTAGACCCTATTGAACGCAAACGGGGCTGCTAGACATAAGCTTATGATGCAAGTATCAATCGCTTCTTGGATTGGGATAGATATGGAGTTGTATTACAACTCCAAATATGCTCCCCAGTGTACATGTCAAATAAGAAAGGAAAATAATTAGAAATCAAAAAGAAGAACTTCAAATAATAATGAAGACAACAATGTTCAGGGATACATATACAAGACATAGGTTCAATGTTCACAGGAACAAGAAGGCATTTTAAAAAAAAAACTTGAAAGCCTTTATTTGAAGTTAAATACCAACATTCTATCTTACCAAAATTTTATATTAATATTTGAGCTAAAAATTACACGTCATACTTATTATTAAATAGAGACAATACTTAAGAATCGTAATACTCGAGACCTAAAGAAGTAACACACTGGTAAAAGAGAGGCTAATTGTTTCAAGTTACACCTGTACATTCCAATTTATTACAACGCTTGTATTGCTTTATCATAAAACTTAAAAGTTAACCATAAACTATTTTTTAAGTAGTACACCAAGATGAACCCTTTACATACTCTTTAAATCAAACCTTGGTGACGGGCGTATTAAGGGGATTTTCACACAAACCACATATTCATACCTTATATGGAGTGGGAGATGAGGTAAAATAATTCCTCAATGAATAACAACATATAGTGAGTGTATTACACCCTGTAAATACTCAAGACATCTCAAATAAGTACAATCTATAAAGTCTTGTCTTGGCGTCTAGGGTTAAAGACGATGATGAAGATATTTGGTTCAAACTCTAAAACTAAATCCGTTAATTCCATACTCATAGCAAAGATAAACCAATGACACAACGAGCCTAAGATACCAAAATGATAAAACATTTGTGAATTTGAAATAATGAAGAAGCTGAAATTAGAACCTAACATTGGTTCACTTGCATTCGTGAATACTCTATAGATAACTCTAAACCATATTTATAGAAATGAAGCAGCCATGTATAACGTTTGAACAAGATGAGACGAGATGGTCTGTATACTCCTAGAACTCAATCAGTAAAGCATAGTAAAAGACAATCAGAACAAGTATGTGTATTTGAACAGAGAACTATAAGGAGCAACATATATTCACACATCCCCTCAAACTCATATTTGGTAATAAAATGACGCTGGGGATAGAGTTTCACATCTTCCATAGTCAAAACAACCATATATTGAACAAATGAACATCACACCAAAATTATATTTCTAAAATTAATTTGCAGGGAACAAACAGTGATACCAACATAAACTCGAAAGGAATGTATTTGCCTAGTCAAATCAAACGAAAGAGAAGGAGATGAAAGCGAGCTAAAGGGGGGGATTTTACCTTATTTTGGGCAGCAAACAAAGGCTCTGACATCAAGGATTCCAGCTCAATCTCAGCTTCTCCAACTCAAATACGAACACGAACATGAATTTGAATCGAAAGGAAAAAAAATTAATGAAGAGTTCTTGGGAGTTAATGTGTAGTATTTCTGAACTACTTTTGAATCTCAAACGAAGAGCTCTTGGGTGTTAATGAGTAGTATGTCTGAACTACTTTTGAATCTCAAACTTGTGTTTTTGAATGTCTAAAACTTGTTTTTCTGTTCAATTTCCCTGAATCCCCAAACTTCTCTCACAATGATGACATTGTGACTATATATAGGCAAATTCGAACTTCAAAGTCCGAATTTGAAATCGATATCGAAGAATCCAATGGATAGGAAAAAACCCAATTCAAAATTTGAAAAGGATTTAAGCTTTTCTCTATTTTTTGGATGTTTCTCAAACTTTTAATGCGGATTTGAAATTGATTTTCAATCTTTGCACCGATTTGGGAACTATTTCTCTGATTAAAGGAATTCACGGGTGAGGGGATATGAAAAATGGGGAATCTCATTGGTGGATTCAGTGGCGCGACAGGTAGGATTTTGTTGTAGGATTTCTTGTTTAGTGATGGAGAAAAGTGGAAGAGCAGAGACAAAAATAAAGTTTTTTTGGTTTAATAGTGAATTAGGTAAGGTGAAAGGGATTGATAGACTAGTTGGAAAGAGAGAGAAACGCGTAAATAATTTTTGGGGAAAAGAAATAGCGTATTTGGTTTTGGGAATTTATTGACTATTTTTTATCAGTCCGATCGGATGATCGGCCAGAAAAAAATTAATCTAGTCTAGGTAAAAAAAGATAATATATATATATTGACTATTTTTGATCAGTTCGATCGTTTGATCGGATGATCGGTCGGAAAAACATTCATCTAGTCTAGGTAAAAAAAAGATAATATATATATATATATATATATATATATGAAAGACGCTGATTTAAAATTGACCATTAGATTGAAAGAATATTTAAACGACTAAGATGAATTTGTGCTTGTTTGCATGAGTGACATGGTGACACATGATTGGTGGATGAGGTGTGGTGTGGATTGATGAGGAGGATGTGGGGTGGAAGTGGATTGGACCGGGTTTAGGCCAATTTTTGGGCCTCTTTAGTCTGAAAATGGGTAAATAAAATTGGGTTTGAATGAATAAAATTATAATTGGATTAAATTTGGCCCAAACACTTTTTTTTTTCACTAAAATTAATTTTAAAAATACTTTTTTTGGTCCTAATTGAGTCTTTTTAATAATATATATGTATATTAATTATATAAATAATTTAGTATTCGTATTTAAATTTAACAATTTTATAATAAATGAAAATATTTATAATAATAATATATTGTGAAAATATAATTAGAAGAAATGTGAATGCAAGTGTCAAAAAAAAATATTTTTGCGTCATTTTAATATTATTTAACTAATTATATTTAATCAAAATATTTAAAAACATGATTGGAAAAAAGTAAACCATATTTCTCATCCATTTAAAATTTCATAGAAACTAAAATACAAATTTATTTTAGAAAATTATTTAGGACCTGGAAGCATAGAAAAAATAATTAAAGAAAAAAGACGAGCCAAAATTGGGTGTCGACAGTTGTCCCTGTTGGACCGAAGGTTATGTAAAAACCTTTGGGCAATCAAGTTGATGTAACTAATTTTGTCTTGAGTGAAGAGAAAGTTTGGAAGATTATGGCCGAGCTCTGGTCTTTGAGCTGCCTACATATCTCGGGTTCACAAGAAATCAAGCCATTTGTAGTTCGAATCATAGTAAATTTTGAACAACATTAAAATTTTCCCCAGTGTAGAACTATGTTAACACTAAGTTCTTTTGGAGGTAACTGTGAAGATTTTAGCACGAATAGAATGGATATGGCTGCATTTAAGCTAAGCTTAACCACATTTTTTTTTGAATATAGAAGTTAGGTCGGATGTAGACCTTAGGGATAGCTTGGAATGAGAAAATGTTTGATAGAAATATCTGCTGAGGATTTTGAAAGAAACAAAATTGCGGACTTTCGAAAACTGCCCCGGTGTCAGATTACAACAGCATTGGGCGATAACACTAGAATGTAAAAGAGTTTTGAAATCAAATCTGAATGTGAAAAATAGAGTGGGTTTGAGTTTTGAGAATGAATCCTTGACATAGCTAGGAATGCTTGACATTCCGCTAGTTTTCCCCAATTTGCTGTTAAGAGGGTAGTTCCACATTGTAGTGTGTTGTCCTGCAAAATAAGTAAAAAGGTGAAAAATACCTGTTGTGTTCAAAAATTAAAAATTTAAATTGTAATGTAAAGAGTAGATTGTAGATATTCAAACAAATGTTGACATCTCTATCATGTGAAGTTAATGTATTGTAGGTATTAATTAGCGACTTGTCTTGCAATGTAGAAGTTTTTGAATGGCGGGGCGATTGCTGGAAATGTAAAGTCCTTCACCCGGCGAGGCAGTTTATTGGAGAAGTAAAAGTTATGTTTTATGTCCTATTGTTCAAGTCGGACTTTCCCTGTCCTATTGTTCGGGGTGGACTTGCCCTGTCCTATTGTTCGGGGAAAACTTGCCCTGTCCTTTTGTTCGAGGCAAACTTCCCTATCCTATTGTTCTGGGAGGACATCCCTATCCTATTGTTCGGGGTGGACTTGCCCTGTCCTACTGTTCTGGGCGGACATCCCTGTGTTTATCATGTTAGAGTGTTGAGAACAACTGGTTAGTAATTGACGTGCGAGGCCTGACGGGGATATCCCTTTAACATGACCTGCAAAAATCAAGAGATTACTTTTAGAGTTAGAAAGTAATAGCGAATGAATTGATATAACTTGGCCTCCTGGCTTGTGATAGCAATGCGGTGCCGAGATCCTGATGGAGTATTGTCATCTTGTTATTCCCGATATGAGATACTTGCTGCGTTCCTCCTTGTGACCTACAAAATTAGAGAAGATTCTTTAGACTCTTGGAATAATTATGGATAAATTGACGATACCTGGTTGCTCAACTCGTGATAGTGAGACAACATTTTGGGCTTCCAGGATGTTTGAACTTTTGTTATAGCCTCGTTATTCCTGCACTAAAAGAAAGTTCCTTAGTTTGGGTAAGGGGCGTTGATTTTGTGTTGATCGAGAACTTGGCCTAGAGTAGCTATCTCATCATTCAACCTTCTTGGCAATCGACAAATCTATTTGTCAATTCGGGAGATAGAGTAGTGACGCTTCCTGATTCCAAATGTCATGCTTATACTGGTATATCTTCTGGAGGGGATTTTCTCTATCTTGATCTTTAGTCTCGGGCTTCTGTCAAAGCGATGAGATCGAAGCGACTTGAGATGATAAGTGAGATTTTTAAAAGTGTAGAAAGAACATTTTGTTGCTACGATCGGGCCTTACTCAAGCTACCTACGTATCCTAGAATAGGAATCAGGTCAAAACATAGTTCCATATTAGGAGAGTCAAGTAAATTTGGTTAAAGGGTGGGCGGGTGGAGAATGGTAAAGTCGATAATTATGATGAGCTTTCCTCCAAAGGCTTGTTTCGGTCATTTGTTGGAATGATATCTCTTCTGTAAGAGTTTTTGACATCCGATTGTTGTTCCCTTACAGCTAATGATTAGCATCGGAGCCTCTCTTTCTTCAAGTTATGCTTTTGTAAGTTGTCAGAGTCAATCAAGTTTTGAAATTCATGTCTCAAGGTCGGTTCCTTTGAGGCATGATTTTGAGCGGGAGAGCAGTGAATGCATTGCGTAAACTATTTTCACATATAGTTAATAACTCAAATTTTGGTGGAAGAGGCTTGGGTGTATGAACAGATCTCCCTTGCATAAATTCTGTATATTACTTGAGTACATCTTCGACAAACTCCTTATCGTGTCGACGTCTTCAAATCTGGAATCTTTTAGGGTCCTCTGCATAGTTGTATCTCTAGCCAATTAGGATGGAATCTGATGATAGATGTACTAATTGTAATTCAAGTTTCGAATGATTCTTGACTGTATTTCTTCTTAGAAAATCCACTTTGGGATCATGGGTATAGATCATCATTCCTTGTTATCTGGACTTCTTTCCCAGTCCTTTCATAACATGTACTTCCTGGAGATTTTTAACCTTCAATGACTGATGTATTAAGTGTATTCGATCGTGTGCTGATTGCTGATGTGATTTAAAAAGTTTTTGAATTGATAGTAAGATCTAACAATATCCATGGAGAAATCCTCATGTAAAGCGCCAGGAAAGCCTTCCATGTTGACCCATAAGTCTTTTTGCGACTTATTTCCTCTGATGTTGTCGTAAAGACGTCAAAACAACACTGCTTTTGGAGAAGTTGTTCATCACTGATGCTTCATAGTAGATCCACGATAATTTTTTTGGTTTGGTACAAACCAACAGTGGTGACTCCGAGTCAAATATCCTAGCTTTAGCTTGAATTTGGACCTTTTCTTCGTTGATTTTTGGAGCATTCTCAAAAAAAATTCCCCAGTATCTCAGAGATACTTTTTCACGATTCTTTGTTGCATATCTTAGGACGTCTTTGATGGAACGTATCGGGTCTTTTAGATATCGGCATGTTCAAATTCCTTTTGTCATTAGGAGAAGATGGAATTTTTTATTATAAAGGGACCGAGCCTTATGCAGCCTGCCTACGTATCCCGCCAAGGGAAATTAGGTCGCACGTAGTTCCAATTACAAAAGGCGAAAGGATTCTACTTAAAGATGATCAAACCCGACGAGGGCTGCCTACATATCTCACCATGAGAAATTAGGTCAGAATGTAGTTCTGTTGCATGACAACTAGAAGGGAATCCTATTTAGGAAATGGCATCTAATGTAGGACTCTATTGACCACTTCTGAGTTGATCAACTTGGAATTCATCCTTGTCTAACTCTGTTGAAATTAGCGCTTCTCTATGGAGTGCAGCATAAAAGAGGCCTTGTCGGCTTGGCGTGGAGATAGTGTCTCTCATGTCATATTTACTTCTCTGTTTTCATGATTGGGCGATGGATCATTGTTTGCGTTTGGTTGTACTACGATGCATTGGATTGCCTCTGTCTTGATCAAAAACTCAATTCTGTGCCTTAACCTATTACAATCTTTAGTATCGTACCCTTGAACTCCAGAGTGGAAAGCATATCATTTTCTTTCACCGAACTATCTCGATAATTGGTTGGAAATCTTTCCCAGCTCGGGTTGCAATAAATTTGCGGCCTTCAATCTCTCAAACATGTGTGTTAATGGTTCAACAAATTGGATGTGGCTTTGATTGCACTTTCCTTTTGGATTTTGTCTTAGTTCAAAAGGTGTTTGGTTTTGGTGAACTAGCACTTAGAATGGTATACATTATTGTGGAAGATTTTGGTATGTGCTGGCTTAGGGTTGAGGGTTATTTGGTTGGATACTGTAGGCATGATGTGGTTTATGATGTGATGTTTGCATCAGTTGGTCATCATGATTTTGAAATGATTGGGAGGATTCAGGTATTGAGTAGTGTGGTATCACAATAGATTCTTCTTTTTCATTATCCACCTTAGCCCCTTTGATGTACTCTAACCGAGTTGAATTGCTCAAGCTATTTGTTGACTTAACCTTTCCAGCCTGAATTACCTCTTCTATAAAATTTCCCATTTGATGCAATCGGCAAAATTTTGTCCTAACGTGGACATCATCCTTTTGAAAAAGACCCCTTCCTGGCTGCGGATAAAATACTTTGTCAATTCACTTTCATCCATTGGCGGTTGGACTTTTCCTGCCTCTGACCTCCATCGTCGAGCATATTCCTGGAATAACTCTGAAGGTTTCTTCTATATACTAATGAGGGAAAGTCGATCAGGTGTAATTTCTGTGTTAAAATTGAAGCAATTCATAAAGTCTTCAGCCATGTCACTCCATTTATGCCAATGACGAGGGTCTTGTTTACCGTACCAAGTGAGAGCCTCGCCTGATAGACTTCTAATGAACAACTTCATTATGAGCTTCTCATTTCTGCCAATCCCTACTAATTGATCACAATATGCTCTTAAATGAGTATGTGGATCACCGATTCCATCAAACAAGTCGAACTTAGGTGGCTTGAACCCGATTGGCAAATCAATATCTGGATAGATACATAAATCTTCATAGTTTAAACGCTCGCTTCCTTGGGTTTCTTGGAGATATTCAATCACCAGCTTTAGATTGCGAAGCTCATTTACAATTGCATCATTTTCCTCTTCTTTCCTCATACTCATCGAAAACCTACTTTTAGCAGGTATAGTGAAAATGGGTGTTTCTTTCACGTACACTTGGGGAATATATCGTTCTTGAAAGGTAACATTGTTCGTATGTTGAATGTTGTGTGAGCAGAGGCAATGATATTGGGATGCGGTGTGCAATGAGGAAATTTTTGGGAGTTGATGGGTGTGAACGAGGATGATATATTTGTTAAATCAATAGTAGTGGTAGGAAATTATATTGATGGATAGTGTTCAGGTATCGGAGTTCCTAGTGATGGAAAAAGAGAAGGACACTGTATAGTAGTCGTGGATGGATGTGTAGGGTCCCTTCCTTTGTGTAGTCCTCCTCTTAACGTCTAAAATACGTCCATTCTTATCCGCATCATCTTGTTTTCTGAAAGTTCCTGATACATTTGCTAGTGTTGGAGCACTTCTAGTCGGGTCAATACCATTGGTGTTCATCCTTAGGTTATAGCTTAAGTCGGCTAGTTCTATCGATCAACACAATTAACCTCTGTCAGGGGATAAAGAAGAATAATTGCAATAAATATAAAGGTAAAGAGTTAGTTTATGTTGGTAGACAATCACATTCAGATAATGTCAAGTAGACGCGTCCTATATTTTGGAGCCTCTTTTTGCTAGAGGTAGGCCTACGTTTATATAAATTGATACAGATGAATCTAGATTTTGATACGTTTTGGATCAAAACAATTTTGGATTTTCTTAAAGTGGGAATATATCCAACCAGCGCGGTCGAGAGAGGCAAAGACTTACAATTAGTATTAATTGGTAATAGTGAGCTAAAATGATGCTTTTGAAAAGAAAGTATCTCAAGTCTCATTATTGATAAATGAGCATCTTGTGATAGAGATATCTAATGTTAGAGGAGTTTTCACAGTACTTTAAGCTTGTTAGATGGAAAGAAAGAGTTAAACATTGGTGTAGATGAATAATATTACTCATCAATTTTCATGAAGAAGGGTGCCAGACAAGTGTAGAGTTTTGTGCAATACTTTGTGTATGTTGACTAGAAAGAAAGAATCAGATATTGGGAGAATGCTTGATGACACTCCACGCCCGTTTGGATAAAAAAAATGTCAGACGTAGGTGAAGTTTTAATAATATTCCATTTCTGTGGAGTTGAAAGAATATCGAACGAAAGCAAAGATTTTTTGAGAACACTCAACTTTCATGGATTTTGAAAAAGGTGTTCCCTGAAGCAGAGTTTTAGCAATACTCTGTATTTGATAAAGGGATATCAAAAGTTGGCGGAGTTTGGATATAACTCCATATCTATTGACTTGAAAAAGCGGTGTCGGATGAAAGAAGAGTTTTGAAAATACTCCACGTCTATCGACGGAATTAAAAGAAGGTTAATCCAATTGTTCTGAATCCATTAGTATCAAATATCTAGACTATCTGAATCAATTCTCACACAAAGTATGTCGCAAAGGTACATAACCTTTTGACAAGAGGGTCGTTCCCTAATTAAGAAGACGATACCTCGGACCGTCCCTTCTAAGGTGTATGCAACATGACCTATTGCTAGAGTAGGATTTTTTCCTAGATGTTTAAGAGTTGGACTGAATAACTGCGAGAAGGTACGCTAACCTAATTGTACCAACTCTGAAACTAAGAAATCCAAAAGAAGGTTTGGGGGAGTGTGTGAACCCCCCCCCCCCCCCCCCCCCCGCATCAACCACAGTGCGTGAAGTGTGTACGGTCAAAGACTCGATAGGAAAAAATGCAAATGATAATGCAGTAACAAGTAGTGCTTATCAGACAAATAAGGAACACAAGTTTGGATTTGACTTGCGTCCTTTCAAACAAAGCAGTATACATTCCTAACATGCATAAATAAAGCAAACAATGAACTGGAAATTAACAAACATCCCAAATATAAATCTTAAACTAAGTAAGCTAAGGTCAAAACCTAAGTCACATCCCCAGCAGAGTCGCCATGCTGTCGCACCTTATTTCAAACCGGTCGAAACAGCACACAACATTATGGTGGTTGTGAGTCTCTGGTTTTGAAATCTCATTTTTTAGAGTCGCCACCTAAATTTTAGGAAAAATAGGAAAACCATTTTTTATGTAAAAACTCTGTTTTTTGGTTTTTAAAAATATTTGAGATTCTGAGTAAGGGTTTTGGTAATTCGAGAGGAAGGTGTTGAGCATCCCTCAGAGCCTATCCGAAGATAGTTTTTAAACTCATTTTAGAAAATATTTGGGAAAGTAATTTGTTTATTATTTGCTAAAAAATAAGATGATAATAACGTGAAAGAAAACCTCTTTATAGATTTTAAGAAAAGAAAATGTACAAAATATAGCAAATATATGACCATGATATACAAGGATTCATTTATTATGAGAATACAAATATGCATATATTTTGGAGATGTATAGAAGTTTATGGATAAAATATATATGTATCAGTCTATAAAGAGTTGTGATATTGAATGTAAAGTAAAAAGACATGTACATGTATGAAAGTTTTAGGATTTCATTTTAAGTTAAGGTAAATAAAATATAAATGTAAAATAGACAACGGTAAGTACATTGTAAAAGAAAATAATAATAAAACTAGTATGAGTATACATGTCAAAGTGTGTATAAGAATTTATGATTTTATTAATACAATAGGGTAGATGAAAGTGAAAGTAAATATTTATTTATGTATGTTAAATCTTTGGTTATATTTAATTAAAAATAGGTAATATATGGTAGTGGATGTGTAAGATACAATACAAGTATATAGTAGTAAAGTATATGATAAATGGTGAGATGATATGTAGCATATGATTAGAGTACTATAAATTGAATGTAAATGAGAGATAGAATGATGTGTGAAATACATACGCCCATAGAGTATAACATGAAAGATAGCTCTTGTATATGATAATACATATATCCTTATACCTTGTATTTGAAAATAAATTACGTGAGCAACATCGATTTGATCCTGCCAAAATCTAATCTCATTTATGCTTTAGATATTTGAGTTAAGCCATCAATTATTGATTGAGAGCACATTTAAAACAAAATTGATTTAATTTCTTAAAATTGGGCAAAGTAAGCTCATTGTTTATAAATTGAATTGAAAAGACAGCCAAACTTGGTGAAGATGAAAACTCTTTCTTTTCCAAACTTCGACTGATCTACTTTTTGAACATAAATTTATCGAATAAATTTGGACTACTTTAAAAGAACGGACCAGTATTAAAAGTGCTTTTAGCTTGATAAACTTAATTTGTAATGTACCACGAGTAAGAGAACTAGTCAAAGATCATTATAAAACCAATTCTAACTAGTTTAAGCTAGATGATCGCAATAATGTCCAATTTCTAAAGTACTGAGAGAGGCAAGAGGCTAAATATCAATCCCGTGCCTTGTTGCTTTGTATAAGAATTCAAGCACAAATAAAGCAAGGATAATTTTTATCATGAAATTTTAATGCATGGAACATGAGTCAAGATAACAACATATATGAATGTCTACACAAATAAAGTAGAAAGATTTGATGAGAAAAGGAGGCACTAGACCCTATTGAACGCAAATGGGGCTGCCAGACATGAGCTTATGATGCAAGTATAAATCACTTCTTGGATTGGGATAGGTATGGAGTTGTACAACCGCAATCATATACATGGAATTATTGAAGTATTATACTGGAGTGGTGAAATTACTCGTGAACGAATTTGACATCAAAATGACGGTTTTACCCTTTTAGTCAAAATAGGCCATACGTAGCTAGAATCGCTTGTTTTTGGGATTAAGGCTACGAATATAAATCCCGTGAGTGGGAATATTGTTGTAACACGTATGAAATGATTTAAACATGAGAAATTATTGATTTTATTGGGTTAAGTGAATTGGGCTCAATAGAAGGCCCAAAATGAGAAGAAGACATGGGCCAAAATGGGTCAAATGACCCATTCTTGCCTTGACCTTCTAGAACATAACATTAAATGTCATAGAGTGGATAAGGATGGAATTGAAGGCTTATAAAAAGGACCAAAAAATCTGATTTTTATTCATTGGAAATTCTCATGCTTTCTAGATATTTCTCAACCATTTTTCTCTCAAAACCCTAAGAACTCAAAGCCAACTTTTGGAGCAAGATCATCATTTTTCAAGCTTGGGTAAGTGATTATTGTTATGGATTAATATATTATATGCATGGGAGAGTATGTAAATCATATTGGTTATGCTTGAAATGTTGAACATGGTACTTTGTGTTTTTGGTAAAAGATGTGATATCCATGGAATTGTAACTTGAAATATGACTTGTGATTTTGATAAAAGAGCATGGTATGAATGAAATATGATCATGTATGGTGTGATTATGTTATTAAACTTGTTATTTTCATATAAGTGTAAATTATGGGATTTTGGCCGATTTGTTGTTGTGAGGTGTATTGAAGTAATTTGATGGAATAATTGTGATGTTGTGGTGATGAAGAGTGGAAAGTATGAACTTGGTGTGACATGCTAATGGTTTATGAGATTTTGGTCAATGTTGGGAATATTGTGGGATTATTGGTATGATAATTTCATCAATGGTATTGTCAAGGGGGAAATGACATTTTAAAGGCAAACATGTAACTCATTGACGTTATATGCATTTGTAAGGTAGTTGGTGGTTACATGTTAATGTAAATTCCGTTATGTATTTGTGTTGTAGAGTGAAACATAAGGAAGGAGCGGGACATTGTATGAACATCTAATATTGTATATTCGTATTGAGAATACAAGGTATGTAAGGTTACTCTGTCCGTATCTTTTTGCAGCAAATAGTATTCACATTGACATTACACTTGTTCCAACTCGAAATGTGCTAAGGTATCCTATATTCGGTTAGCAATGGTCATTATCACATATTCCTACTCATTGATAAATTGTGAATCGTATGTCTCATATTCGTTGGTTAATGTTCCAAAAGCCCAAAAAGGTTATGTTCCAAGGTGTCAATAGTGGTTATACTCATGTCTCTTGTTCATTGATTATAGTCCAATGGTTCCAATAGTGTTATGTTTCCAATAAGGCTATGTTTCCAATAATGTTTGCTCACATGTCTCTCACTCATTGATTATTGATCCAAGGCTTCAAATAAAGTTATGACTATCATTGTATCAATCTCAAAGTAATGAATAAATTAATGCATATGTGGTTAATGATCAAGTATGGGTGGTAGCTTTGGGGGCAAAATGCCCAGCTCAAGCCGATCCCGAGATTGTTGGATCAGGGGGAAGTCCTAGAGGCATAAGCCTAGCTCGGACCGATCCTGACACGGGGTAGCTCTAGAGGTAATAACCTAGCTCGAGCCGATCCCGATCTATATTGATTCATAGGGTGGCAGCTCTAGGGGCATAAGCCTAGCTCGAGCCGATCCCAACATAACATCATGTTATGTTAAAACCCACTGTTCAGTCGGGGCCTGGGTATCACAGATCACAGCAAAGATGAATAATCATAGAAACAAAGGAACAAAGGAAATAAAGAAAGCAATATACATGGTTTCCAAAGTACAGAATAACGACTTATCTATATTGGTCATTCATTTGTATTTAAGTTCATTGGCATATTTACATATCATACAGTTTCTTATGAGCCTTACATACTCAGTACATTCTTCGTACTGACGTCCCTTTTGGGACTTACCTTACTTGCTGTAGGCGCAGGTGCTAGTAGGCCGACACAGTAGGTTGCCAGTTGTTCGCTGATCATTGGTGAGCTCCAGTTAGTTCGGGGCTTCTCCGAGTCAAACGTGTACATGTGTTTTGGTTTTGTATATGTTTTATAAAGCGGAGACTTGTCCCGACTTTCAGATAGTTTTGATAAATGTCTATATTAGAGGCTTTTGTAGACGTATGTGGGTGTATGAATGTAATGTGGTATATGACGTTTTTGACTTAGTGGCCTCAACAGCCAAGTTTCACATATGTATATATATATATATGTCACATGTTCCATGAATTCCTTATTGGCCTTTTTTTTAACGGTGTTTCCTATGGCATGCATATGAACGAATAGAAGCAAAGCTTGGTTCTCTCGGGCCTTATCAGCTACGGGTGTCAATCCGTCCCGATGGGATTCGGGGCGTGACACAGGGATACATATACAAGACATAGTTTCAATGTTCACAAGAACAAGAAGGCATTTTTAAAAGAAAAACTTGAAAGCCTTTATTTGAAGTTAAATACCAACTTGCTATCTTACCAAAATTTTATATTAATCTTTGAGCTAAAAATTACACGACATGCTTATTATTAAATAGAGACAATAGTTGAAAATCATAATACTCGAGACCTAAAAAAAGTAACACACTAGTAAAAGAGAGGCTAATTGTTTCAAGTTACACCTGCACTTTCAAATTTATTACAACTCTAGTATTGCTTTATCATAAAACTTAAAAGTTAACCATAAACTATTTTTTAAGTAGTAAACCAAGATGACTCTTTTACATACTCTTTAAAGAAAACCTTGGTGACGGGTGTATTAAGGGGATTTTCACACAAACTACATATCCATACCTTAAATGGAGAGGGAGATGAGGTAAAATCAATCCTCAATGAATAACAATATCTAATTAGTGTATTACATCATGTAAATACTCAAGAAATCTCAAACAAGTACTAGCTATAAAGTCATGTCTTGGCGTCTAGGGTTAAAGTTGATGATGAAGACATCCGGTTCAAACTCTAAAACCAAATCCGTTAATTCCATATTCATAGCAAAGATAAACCAACGACACAACGAGCCTAAGCACCCAAAAGGATAAAACATTTGTGAATTTAAAATAATGAAGAAGCTAAAATTAGAACCTAACATTAGTTCACTTGCCTTCGCTAATACTCCATAGATAACTCTAAACCATATTTACATAAATGAAGCAACCATGTATAACATTTGAACAAGACGAGACGAGATGGTCCATATACTCCTAGAACTCAATCAGTAAAGCATAGCAAAAGACAATCAGAACAAGTATGTGTATTTGAACAGAGAACTATAAGGAGCAACATACATTCACACATCCCCTCAAACTCATATTTGGTAATAAAATGACACTGGGGATAGAGTTTCATGTCTTCCATATTCAAAACAACCACATATTAAACAAATGAATATCACACCAAAAGTATATTTCTAAAATTATTTTGCAGGGAACAAATAGTGATACCAACATAAACTCGAAACTAATGTATTTGCCAAGTCATATCAGACGAAAGAGAAAGAGATGAAGCGCGATTAAGGGGGGGATTTTACCTTGTTTTGAGAAGAAAACAAGGGCTACGACATCAAGGATTCTGGCTCGATCTCAGCTTCTCCAACTCAAACTCAAACCCGAACTCAAATTTAAATAGAAAGAAAAAAAAAGATTAGTGAAGAGATCTTGGGTGTTAATGTGTAGTATTTCTTAACTACTTTTGAATTTCAAACTTGTGTTTTTGAATGTCCAAAACTTGTTTTTCTATCCAATTCCCCTGAATCCCCAAATTTCTCTCACAATGGTGAAATCGTGACTATACATAGGCAAATTCAGACTTCAAAGTCCGGATTTAAAATCGAAATCGAAGAAGCCAACGGATAGGAAAAAACCCAATTCAAAATTTGAAAAGGATTTAAGCTTTTCTTGATTTTTTGGATGTTTCTCAAGCTTTTAATACGGATTTGAAATTGATTTTCAATCCTTGCATTGATTTGGGACCTGTTTGTCTGATTAAAGGAATTCACAGGTGAGGGGATATGAAAAATGGCGAATCTCGTTGGTGGATTCAGTGGTGCAGCAGCTAGGTTTTTGTTGGAGGATTTCTTGTTTATGATGGAGAAAAGTGGAAGAGAGGAGAGAAGAATAAAGGTTTTTTGGTTTAATTGTGAATTGGGTAAGGTGAAAGGGATTGATTGACTGTTTGGAAAGAGGGAGAAATGCGTGAATGAGTATTGGAGAAAAGAAATAGCGTCTTTGGTTTTGGGACTTTGTTGACTATTTTTGATCCGTTCAATCGTTTGATCGGACAGAAAAAGATTAATCTAGTCTAGGTAAAAAGAACAATATATTGACCATTAGATTGACCATTAGATTTAATATCGGACAGAAAGAAGCTGATTTAATATTGACCATTAGATTGAAAGAATATTTAAACGGCTAAGATGAATTTGTGCTTCTTTGCCTGAGTGACGTGGCGACATGTGATTGGTGGATGAGGTGTGGAGTGGATTGATAAGGTGGATGTGGGGTGGAAGTGAATTGGATTGGGATTGGGCCAATTTTTGGGCCTCTTTAGTCTGAAAATAGGTAAATAAAATTGGGTTTGAATGAATAGAATTGTAATTGGATTAAATTTGGCCCAAACACTTTCTTTTTCGCTAAAATTAATTTTAAAAATACTTCTTTTGTCCTAATTGATTCTTTTTAGTAATATATATGTATATAATTTATATAAATAATTTAGTATTCGTATTTAAATTTAACAATTTTGTAATAAATAAAAATATGTATAATAATAATATATTGTGAAAATATAATTAGAAGAAATTTGAATGCAAGTGTCAAAAAAAATATTTTTGCGTGATTTTAATATTAAATAACTAATTATATTTAATCAAAATATTTAAAAACATGATAGAGAAAAAATAAACCCTATTTTTCATTCATTTAAAATTTCATAGAAACTAAAATACGAATTTATTTTAGAAAATTGCTTAGGACCGGGAAGCATAGAAAAAATAATTAAAGGAAAAAGATGAGCCAAAATTGGGTGTCAACACCCACTATAGCGGTTTAGACAAGGAGAAATCTCGGGATGGCTTCCAGTTTTTCCTTTTTCGCAACACAACCTCAGATTTCGATATCTCAAACCAACCATTTTACGTCAAGTTCAATATCGGAAGTTCTACTCTCCTGAATTCACTTTCGAAAGATCCTACGGATTCCTTATCGTATTGACTAACACCAAATTACCTTAAATTACATAACCTTTAACTACTTCATTTCTGAATTTTCCTAGACCATACCATGCTCAGATTTCATCCATGGCTAGCTTAGCCTGAAATTTCTTACTTCCAATTTGGGAAAAATCTTAACCCAAATTTTGGCACGCTAGACTTACCCATAACGATGGAAAGGGTCGTTACATAGGACCATCGTAATATTTTACTATCTACTTATAAAATTTGGGACAACTTTAGTGATGTCTTTATGCATTATTTCATATAACGTCCATGACGAGAATGTTTGGCAGGAGGATTGCTGCATCATTTTCCTCTTCTTTTGCTTGGCAGAATACTTCCAAAATAAATATTCAAATTTGAACAAATTTAATGATGGAAAATTATAATATCAATTTCATTAAAACATTATGTTACTGAATGATACGTGTATAAACTATTTTTTTAAAATAAAATATCACACAAATAATATGGGTTAACCCATTTTCGACCCTCCAATTTATCATCCAACCCCTTTTTAATCAGCATGAGTTGAAATTCAACCCATTTTCAACAAGTTCAAATTCGACCCAACCTGTTCATTTGTCACAACTATGACACAACAATTGACTACAACTGCTGTTTGGTTCTTTCCATGGACAATATATATGATGCATGGTCTAGATGTTTGATTATATTTATGGCCTACCCATTATGCATTTTATTAGTGGATGTGACATTTCATTAGGTAGGCTCACATGGATTCATTGTTATCATTATACTCGTCTCTTTGTTTACATGCTCAATCATTGAGAGTACTAGATTGTTGAACTTAATTAAATAGATTTTGGATTTTTCTGGGATTACAATACCAATTTCTTTTCATAACAACTACTGAAACCTATATATAGAACTGACCAAAAATATAGTAAAATACACAATTACATGTGGTGTATTATGTCTGCCATGGATGTGTATGTACCGGTAACAAAGATTATTATCCCAACTAGCAGTGTAAAACCTATTACGACCAGCTCAAATTTAAGCTTCTTGTGTGTGCCTGAAATCTTCAAGTAGCACAAACATGGTAGCAAAATTGAAGTTGTTACACTAAGAAATGCTCCAACTAGTGACATGAGATACCCAAAAAAGGGTATGGTCAGGGCCACAATGACACTGCTCATCACTAATATAGTCCTGGTCAGGTAGCTAAATGATTTTTTACTACAGCAAGACTGCAAATATTCCTCGAATCTGTTAATAATTGGTGTCATCATTAATGCATACTTGGCTATTGGATTGATCAACGCAGTGTATATAGTCAATCTTGAGCTAAACTTTTCTGTTTGAAGGTTCAAGGTAATTTGTGATTCCACATCCGAGCCGAACATTAAGTACCCCAGGATTGCTATTGATGCATAGGTTATGGTAGAGAACGCAAAACACAGAAGCATTACCTGCAATAATGAACTATCAAAGTCAAGTTCATAGTAACACAAAATAGCTTAAGCACATTTAATTTTTCGATGGTGTAGTTTACCTTAGAAAAATGCTTTGGCTTTTTCATTGAAGTGTACAGAGTTGGAAAAACAGGATGGGCACAGTAGCAAAAGGCATATAAGCTAAAAGATGTAGGGATTCCTTCCCAATTCACAAGTACTCCACTTTTATGAAAGCCAATACCATCATACCTCGCAGCCCAGAAAATTAAACCAATAATCACGAGAGTAGCTAGAACTGCAGAGGCTGATACGTAAGCAAGGATGCTCATGTTCTTTAACAAAACAGTTGGCAATATGACAAGAGCAACAATCAAGACAAAACTTTGCTTCCCACCAAATTCGAGTCCCCAAAACTCAAAGTTCACATCGGGTAGCAGACTATGTAAGTTATCACCGGCAAGAATTAGAAATCCGGTTGCAACCATGTAAAGCTCTAGATTCATAAAAACCGAGACCAATATTCTTCCTGCAATTCCAAATGCTCGATCACCAATGTCAGGATAACTTGTTATAGTTGGATCAAAATCCATACATCTCTTTATTAACAACGATGTGTAGAAGGTCGTACATGCAATAAATAGAAGAAGTATCATGCTTAACCACCCTCCTGATGATAGCGCATATGGAGTCGACAAAATCCCAATTCCTGAAGAAACAAATATATATTAATAAAGATTGATGTCTCCCGCGAAATTCATCAACTACTATAACAATATTTTTCTTAAGGAAATTCAGCATCATTTAAATTTGCCTCTATCAGAAAACTGAACAATTGTTTCTACTCTATTTTTATTATGCAAATGTACTACATCAGGATCGATTGCTCAAAAAATCTTGTAAACTCTATTGAAGTTTCTGGATAGTATAAAATAATAATAGTGCAGGGAGGCTTAGGGTGGTTGGGGAAGACTAGTCTCATTTCAAAAATATTGAAGATCATATATATATATATATATATATATATATATCCGAATTTACATCAAACAACGTATTTCCGAAGCAAGTCAAACAAATTAAAATATTATATTTACAGGGGAAATGACACTTACATATATTTAAAAATTCTTTAATTTTTTACTTTTGATTTTATAATCAATGATATGATCTTATAACAAAAGAAATGAGATACTTTCTTCGTTCCAATTTATGTAATGCTGTTTTGACTTGACAAGAGGTTTAAGAATGAAAGAAAAACTTTTGAAATTCGTAGTCTAAAACAAGTCATGGACATTTATGTGGCTATAAATTACCCCATTAAGTGTGAAATGAACATTTTAAAATTAAATTATTACTAAATATAAGAATGTGTGATTCTTTTGAAACTGACTAAAAAAAAAAGTGTGTCACATAAATTGAGACATAGGGAGTATTATATTTAAAATCACAAGTCAAAGGATACTTTTGGTAAGTGCCAAATGTCTCTTCTTTTTTTTTTGTATCGATAAAAATATTGTCATATAAAATGAAACATAGTAAAAGAGAAAAGAAAAAAACGAAGAAATTAAAAATTAGAAAGAACCTGATAGAGCATTGAGTCCATGAAAAGTTGTTTTCAAAAAGGAAGTTTCTCCAGTGCTAATGAATCGATTGGATCCAACTCCGTTCTCAGCTCTATCATATTCATCAGCCAGTAGGGGTAATGAAAGAAAGTTTCCATTTTCTGATTTTGTATCCATTTCCAAGAAAAAAGAAAAAGGAGTTAGCACCTGTGAGTTGTGATGGACCACATATATATAGCACCAGTTATAGTTTCATTTACTTCTTCTGCATGGCATGGTTTCAGTTTTGACACGTTAGTTCTATTTGCACATGTGGTCAAAATTGAAAGTTGAGTCTACTTCAGAATGACTTCCCCTGTCAAAATTTATTGATTATCTTTGCGTTGTTTGGTTCTCTACCGAGTAAAACGTGATTCATATTGAACACACTTAATTATTTTATTGGATATGTATCGCTTTTGACCTGCATAGACGAAAGTGGATTTTCGGAAGCTTCAAATGTCACATTAGTCACTACTTTGTTCTTTTGGTTTTGATATATTATGGATTAGGTTATTTGTCTGTTTAGTTTATATATACAAATACATAATAATGTCAATTTGGAGTAAGCAATAAAATAAGAAATATTTTTATTTCTTAATCTTTTCCAAATTGAATCAGAAAAAATATTTGCGAATATAATTCTTCGTTTTAAAGTTAAAATGAAAAAAGTCAGCAATATGGAAATTTTAAAGGTACATTGTGATTTGAATCAATGAAATATTTTTTCTATTTTATGATATTATGATTGTTGTATCTTAATTTTAAAACCAAGGATTATGTTAGCGAATTTCTATTATATTTTAATTCAGAAAAGATCAAGAAATAAAAATAATTCTTATTTTATTAAAAATAAATTATCGTTCTCTAAATAAAAATTAATGACGAGGTTACTATGATCTTATATATATAATAATATATATTATCTGTTGAAAAAGTGCATTGGGTTATCTTATTTTAGTTGGATAAAATGAAATTAAGAAGAAAAAGATTACGTCCCATATATTTGTTAGTTGAAGAGAGATTAAAGGAAAAGAAACAAGAAAAAAACTCTTTCTTATAATACTTTTATTAAAAAAATATATTTAAGAAAAAAATATTTATTAAATATAAGATATTTTTATCTAATTAAGTAACAAGAAAGAAAAACAGCTACCCACTTTGCCCCTTTGAATGCAGATTTGGCACCTGTGAATTGTGATAGACCAATATATAAGGGTCATTTGGTAGAGTAGTGGATTAGAAAAAATAATGTATGCATTAGTTTTCTGTATTATTATCACCTTGTTTAGTTGTTTGGTACACTTTTTCAGTTGTATAACTATTGATTGCATTAGTTATACATTCTATTCGGTATTGAGGTATCAAGTATGTATTATCAAAATCATGGATTTCCATGTATTAATAATACATATGGTTTTAACACATGCATTAGATTGATTAATGACATAATTATCCCACTCCTAAATTCATCGTCGAAATTTTTTTCGTTAGGAATTCTTTTGCTTGTTTTCTTACTAGGTTTATGTCGATCTTCAATGAGATTTTCTTGTGAAACAATAGCAGGCAATTTTGGTCCATCTTTCAATAGGCTTTTCTTTTATAAACCAACCAGCTCTCCTTTTATAAAATCAGTCGATTGATGGCTTTTGAAAAACTAATTAAGCAAGACTTCATGTTGTTGAGTAGACTCATCATACATAAGAATTTTTTCTTTCTTCCTTTAAAGGTGGATTTCCATTAGTAGGTGGATGAGGTATTCAAATGACTTGAATCACCAGCACTAAATGATTGTGATCAACAACTATTTAATTCTATTTTGAAAAAAAAAAAGTGAAGTTTTAAAGGTAAAAATAACTTTGTTGTAAAGAAAGTGTACAAAATTAAAGGAAGGTATTTTTGTGAACAAACATTTTTTTAAAAAAATTATGCAAGACATGTCATTTCTAATAAACCAAACGAAACAGTGTATAGAAATAATGTCGGCATAATTAATACCAGTATTACTAATGAAAACATTACTAATACACCCTATTCAATACTCCCTCCGTTTCAAAAAGAATTATCTAGTTTGACTTGGCACGGAGTTTAAGAAAATAATGAAGACTTTTAAATCATGTGGTCATAAATTAAAGTTGTGTCAAATGTACCAAGATGTCCTTTAATCTTGTGGTCTTAAACATGCCACGTGAAAAGTTGAAATTAAAGTATTGCCAAAAAAGGAAAGGGTCATTCTTTTTGAAACAGACTAAAAAGGAAAGTAGGTCATTCTTTTTGAAACAGAGGGAGTATTATTCTTATACACTCTATCAAACGACCCAAATTTTGGGTTACTTCTGCATGGTGGCAACCACTTGTAGTTTTCAGTTATGACACGTTTTACATTCTGAGAAGCGAAAGCTGAGTGGATTTATCATTTCCCTATAGTACTCTATGTATGGTCCAGAATATTTATGACTTTCCTTGTCAAAATTAATTTTTTTGTATTTTGTGGCATTTGGTTTTTTTACCTTTATTTTTCGATCAATTCTCAAAAACGTGATTCATATTGTTTTCTGACTTTTCAGCAGCTTGTATGGAGGCCAAATTATATATACGTCTTAATCATTTTATCGGTATGTATCGCCTTTTACCAACGTAGATGAAACTGGATGCAAAGCTATTTGGAAGTTTTATATATGTCACACTATATTTTGGTCTTTGATTTGATAAATTTTGGATTTTAGTTCAGGTTATTTATCTTTTCAGCTTATACAGATAAACCCATCAAATAAAACATTTATTAATAATGCAAACTTCAAGCTAGCATAGCTTACACATTCAATAGTACTCCCTCCGTTTCAAAAAGAATAATCTACTTTCCTTTTTAGTCTGTTTCAAAAAGAATGACCCTTTTCTTTTTTGGCAATACTTTATTTCCAACTTTTCACGTGACATGTTTAAGATCACCAGATTAAAGGACATTTTGGTACATTTGACACAACTTTAATTTATGATCATATGATTCAAAAGTATTCTTTATTTTCTTAAACTCTGTGTCAAGTCAAACTAGATCATTCTTTTTGAAACGGAGGGAGTATTATTTTAATATCATAAAAATACATCATTCACTAATCATTGTCATTGCTGATTTTTTTATATTCTGAAGCTATTATGTCACTCAAGAATAGACAACTAGGACTATTGATTAACAATATTCCATTTCAATCCACAAGAATTAGGAACATTTTCATGCAAACATAAGTTCATTCCGACTCAATTATTAATTTAGTAAAAAACTCATAACTAAAATATTAAAGTGTATTTTGTATCAAAAATATACACTCTATAGATGCATATTTAAATTCTAAAAACAAAAAACTTGATCATACTTTGAGTTCTGAAGTTTTCTCTTTAAGAAAATCAGTGTAAACATATAAGGAAAAAAGTCACAAGCAATTATATTAAAGAACGAAAGACACAAGGAGAAAAACAAAAAACCGAAAGGAGCAGAATTAGGGATTTGTCTCCTACTTCTCAAAAAAATCACTAATATTCCTATTAATGAATAAGATATTAATTTAGGAACATTTTCATGCAAAACATAAGTTCATTCCGACTCAATTATTAATTTAGTAAAAAACTCATAACTAAAATATTAAAGTGTATTTTGCATCAAAAATATACACTCTATAGATGCATATTTAAATTCTAAAAACAAAAAACTTGATCATAGTTTGAGTTCTGAAGTTTTCTCTTTAAGAAAATCAGTGTAAACATATAAGGAAAAAAGTCACAAGCAATTATATTAAAGAAAGAAAGACACAAGGAGAAAAACAAAAAACCGAAAGGAGCAGAATTAGGGATTTGTCTCCTACTTCTCAAAAAAATCACTAATATTCCTATTAATGAATAAGATATTAAATTGGAACGTTAGGGATGTGAAAACCCAAGCAGCTAGTAAAAGATTGATATACCTAGTTGAGCTTCATAAAGTATCTTTTATTGCTTTACATGAACCTTTTTTTTGAGAATACATATATTGACCACTACAAAAAACATGCTAGGCATGAAAGAATTTCTTTTTTCTAACATGAGCAACAAAATATGGATCTTATAGAGCTCTAAGCTAAACTATAATGTGTATGCGAACCATGTCCAGATGATCAATTATTTAATTAATATCAATTGCTCTATTCTGTGGTAAATCAAAGCCAACTAGTAGGGAAGAATTGTGGGATTTGTTAGGACATCATAACAGTGAGGTTATCCTCGCATTCATGTGGTTATATTCTATTAGACTACATTTGTATAGTTTAAATCGAGGATGGATAATATCATGTATAGTTTATCTCTTGGAGAGTTTGTATTCAACTACACTTTGTGTAGCATCATGAATATATAGAGGAAGAACTCCTCTGTGAAATACAATCAAGTTTTATCTTCATAAAGCATTTACATGATATCACAACCTTGTGAAGGCTCACGTATCACAATGGCACTTCCCTAAATTTCCAGTATCACCTTGCAAACCCCTTCCCAAATTTTTTAGTTGCTCGCAACCAATGTTATTCAGTCCCATCTTCTCAAATCGGATCATTATAACTATATTGTGTAGAAATTACAAATTCTCCCTGTTTTAAGGGATCACGAACTTATAGGGATATGTGGATGGTACACACAAGTTCCCTCTAAAGCAACCACAACGGGCGTGGTTATCAATCGAGCGTACAATTTATGGATCAAACAAGACCAACTTCTATTGAGTTGGATTCTTCAGCCCTCGGCAAAGGGATTTTAGCCCAAGTAGTTGGTTGTATGCATCTCAAACAATTTGGCAGGCTCTTCAGACAATGTTTGTATGGCAATCCAAGGCTAGGATTAGGCAGCTAAGTCTGCAATTACAAGCCATAAAGAAAGGCAACTCATACATGATAGAATACCTTCACAAGATGAAGACTTGCACCGATAATCTCGCAGTTGCAGCACACCATGTCACTGATGATGATCTTTTCTTATATATTCTTGGAGGACTTGGACAAGAATATGATGTCATGGTCGTCTCATTCAAATTAATTTCGTTAGCCAATTTGTATGCCTTGCTCTAAAGTTATGAGTATCATTTGGAACAAATGACAACTTTGAAACAAGGATTAGGCGAAGCCAACTTGTCTGCTAGACAATCCAACAACACTAAGAATGATAATTCATTTAAGAAACCTACTAATGTCAATAATAATCAGGCTTATAGTGGCAAATCTGGACGAGAATGAGATCGAGGTTGCAACACCAGCTCATCCAACCAAAAATACTGTCAAGTTTGCAATATGTTTGGTCACTCAGCCCTAAATTGCTACCATAGTTTTGATCATGTCTATCAAGTTGCATCCAAGTCATACATGGCTGCTCTCATTGCACAACATTCCATGGTTGAACTCGAATAGGCATCTAGATTCTGGGGCTACTCATTATTTAAATAACGATATGCATAACATAGCGGTAAGAGAAAGTATATGGGAAGCTATTAAACTCATGTTGGTAATTGAACAAGTTTAACAATTTCTCATTTTGGTAATGCTACCTTATCTACTGTTAGTAGATCTTTGCATCGATCTATTGTATTATTGGTGCCTTAAATAAATACCAAATATTTTCTAGTGTGGTAAACTTCACTTCTAATAATGATGTAATATTTGCTCTTCACCATCAGTTTTTTTCTGGTGAAGGATCGAGCAACGGGGAAAGTACTGCTACACGGGAATTTTAAGCATGGCCTTTATCAACTTCTTCATGCGCAGTTACTCAACTAGACCTCTCTCTCAAATAAATCACAAGCTTTCCATGTGTCCACGCCATCTTTTAATCTACAGCATAGTCATTTACGTCATAGGTTTCTATGAGCAGTCAATAGTATTATTAGGAGTCCTTTCTTACCACTCACATCGAGTTCTCGATCTAATGTTTGTTCTTCTCACCAATATGGAAAGAGTCAAATATTGTCATTTTAATTCTATTTCTTTTACTATTTATCCTCTTGAATTGATCCATGATGATGTATGGGGTCCTACTCCGCAATTGGCTAGTAATAAATTTTATTATTAAGTTTCTTTTATTGACGACTTTAGCAAATTTACATGGTTATTTCCTGTGAGTTCCAAAAATAAAAATTATACCATATTTTTAAACTTTAAAACTCAAGTCGAGAAGTTTTTTAGCATCATATAAAAGTGGGACAGTCTGATTAGGGTGGTGAATATCGGAAATTATCCACCTGTTTTGCTCAAAAGGGGATCATTCATCAGTTATCTTGTCCCCATACTTAACAACAAAATGGTACTACTTAGAGGAAATATCATCATATTGTTGAAATGCGTTTAACACTTCTCACACATACCTCTCTTCCTCTCACCTTTTGGGATCATGATTTTGTTATAACAGTTTACTGTGATGACCCCCCATGTCATCATGCGACATAAGCACCGCATGGCACAAAGTTTTCCATGTGGAGGTTGTATACATAAGAGGAAGACTATATCTTAGTCGAATATTCTAGCTAATTAGGAAGATTTCCCATGGAAAATCCTAGAATCTCTTGAATTTGCATGGAAAGTCCTTAGAACTTTCTAGCTTTGTAGAGTATTCTATAAAGGGGACTTAATTGTAAATATATAGGGACTTTGTAATAATTAATATTTACATATTAGCCCCTAGGTGAGTAGTATAAATAGAGGGACATCCATTTGTAATGATGAGCAAAAATCTTCCAAGTTCTCTCTAATATAAAAGCTTCCTTTAGAAATTCTTTTGTGTCTTTCTTCAAATTAGCATTCTCTTAGAGATCTAGTATCAAAAGGCTTACTTGAGCTTGCAAGATCGTGAAAGGTTCGTGAGCAAGTTGTCAAGTGTCGCATGGGATACTTAGTGGAAGTATAAGACCATGACAACCTGGTATCAGAGCAAAGGTTAATACTAAGGGAATGGAAAATGAGGGAGACATTAATGCTGCTAGCACCACCAACGTCAAATAAGATGTTGCAAAAAAGCACCAAAAGGAGAGAAAGAATCATAAGAAGGGTGAGGAACTGTTGTCCGACTCTACACCAAGTGAAGCGCTAGCATCCTAGTGACCTTAAACTACTAATGCGAGTGACAACAAACAGGAGAAGGTGTCCCAAGACGTCACGTCGAGAACAAAGTGGATCAAGAGGCAGACTGTGAAGATTTTTGGCAAATATTTGAACGAGGTTGATTGTAAGTTCAAGACTCTAGAATACTTTACTCTAGAGGAGAATAACAACATTTGGAAAGAGTTGGAGGGGCGCAAGTATGCAGAATTGGAGATAAGGAAAACTATCACTTCTTTGGAGTGCCGGCTCATGGAAGAATTAAGCACAATTGAGACCATAAAGGCCAAGATAAAGGCACTCGAGAGGGAGATTAAAGATAGAGGGTTTGAGACATCTGACAAAGAGAGGGAGTCTAAGGTTGAGGCTCAAAAGCCACCCATATTTAAAGGCGCGCTTGATGCACAAAAGGTAGAGAATTTCCTTTGGTATTTGAAGAATTATTTCAAGTGCAACAGGTTGAACAGTATTAAAAACAAGATTAGTACTGTCGTATTGTACCTCTCGGAGATGTCCATGCTATGGTGGAAATAAAAAGAGTCTAAGATGGAGAAGGGGCTTTGTACCATTAACACATGGGAGAAATTTTAAGTAGAGTTCAGGAGGGCTTTCTTTCCTAATAATGTTCTTTACGAGGCAAAGCACAGGTTTCGGGAGTTAAAGCAGACAGGCAACATACATGCATACGTGAAAGAGTTCACCGCTCTCATGCTTCAAACTCCCAGCCCCGTAGCTGAAGACATATTGTTCCACTTCATGGATGTGCTGCTTGGGCCAAGATAGAATTGGAATATTGACAGGTGAGTACTATTGATGAAGCCATCATACAGGCTGAAGCTCTGACGAACTTTAAGCATAATAGGCATGACAAAGACAATGGGACGAAGAGTAGTCATGCCATAGGTGTGGGAGATCATTATGAAATCAAGAAGCAATAGACGCAACCCAAGAATTATAACACCAAAAAGTCTTATAGCCACAAGTTTGGACATCAAAATTATGCAAAACGAAAGGCGAAAACTACAAAAAGGAAATAGTTACTATATATGCAGTGGACCACATAGATATGCAGGTGCCCTGAACTGAAGTCCATTGGCTCCATATTATGTGAACGAAAGGAGAAGGATGCACAAGAACAAGGGCAAGATTCAAGCACGATGCAGTTGGGCATGATAGAACTATGCGGAGCTATCACAAAACAATCATAAAATATAGAAAAATACAATGCCCAACGTGTGGCATCACCAACAATGAATGACCTGCTTGGGATATGGTCGACTCAGGTTTGGAAGCCAATGTCATGACTAAGGCAGCAACAACAATATTGGGGTTGAGTTTCAGTCCAAGAAATAATCGCTTGAAGATAGTCAATGTGCTACTAACTCCCGTTTATGGAATTACTAAAGGAGTAAGCATCACGTTGGGCAAGTGGCAAGGTAAAACTAAATTTACCGTCCCTCCTATAAATATCGTTGGCATAATTCTTGTGCAGGAGTTCTTCAAAAATTACTATACTATGATTGACCCCTACCTCCAATGACTCTTCGTAATGGAGTGAGAATGATCTTGTATGGTGCCCATGTTTAAAATTTCAAAAATGGAAAGACAAGCATAATTATCAGCCATGCATCTTGTGAAAGGCTTTAAGAATGGGGGAATCAACGTTCACTAAAAAGAGAAGTCATCGGAGGAAGCCACATGGGAATGATATGACGACTTGTGGCAATTCAAAGATAAAATCTAGAAGTTTAAGCAATAGCAATGCGTTGCGGTTGTCATCACATCAGGTGGGGGAGAATATGATGATCTACCGTGTCATCATGCCATGTAAGCCCCACATGGCACAAAGTTGTCCATGTGGAGGTATTATATAAGAGAAAGACTATCCCTTAGTATAATATTCTATAGAATTAGGGAGATTTCCCTTGGAAAATCCTAGAATCTCTTGGATTTACATGAAAAGTCCTTAGAACTTTCTATCTTTGTAGAGTGTTCTAGAAAAAGGACTTAATTGTAAATATGTAGGGACTTTGTAATAATTAATATTTGAACATTGATGTCGCCCAAACTATACCTCCATAAAAGTATAACGTGGTCGTTGTATAAAACATAGAACCCAACTAGGTTGGGGTCGATCCCACAGGGAATAGGACGAGATTCTGTCAAGTGTTTGTCTAAGTAATTGGTAAGTAAGTAAAAAGGGAGGGGGGGTTGTAAACAAATAGTAACGGTAACAATTGTTGATTGTCGGATTTGTGATCAATACAAGAAAGGCACTAGGACTGTGATCCCCAAGATTCCTTAATTCCATCGGTTACTTGTGTTAGCAAACTGTCCCAATGCATTGCATGCAAAATCTAACAAGATAGGTTCATCTATATGTCTCTCGACCTTGGTTAGATGAATTTCACTCTTCTCCTCTCAGCCTCCGAGTGTCGCATTACTAACCCTTATTCTTGATCTCAGATTACCTATCCCTGCTACAACTCAAGTTATTAGATGAAGGTTGATAGCTTCAAATCTCTATTGCTATTCCTTTTCCCCAATCTCTACCTCTCTCTCGAGCAAGTTTAGAATATAGGAGAGCTTTCAACTTTTACAATCGTTAGAAGATCAATTATAATTAAGGAAATAACATTATATGCAGTCACACTGGTTCAGAATTGCTTCGCATTTAACTCGTTTCGTTAATTCCTCATGGTTCACACAACCCTAGTTATGAGGTTTAGCTACTCATGATTGTAAGAATACAAGAAGAATTCAATGATGAAAACATAATTATGAACTCACAATAAGAATAAAACTCTGAAATCTCAATATAAATCAAAACACTAGAATCGATGTTTGAGATTATAAGATCAATGTATATTTGAACCTCCAAACAATGTAACAGAATCCTCAAAATAATGTAATTACTTCCTCTTAAACATAAGACAACCTAAGGGTATTTATAGATACAAAGTGAATCCTATCCTAAACAAAGTAGGAGAAAAAAGCCGGCAAGTTTCCACGGACCGTGACTTGAGGTCATGGGTTCAACCCACGGACCATAGGTCCCAACCGTAGGAATCAGACTTTAATGAAAACTTTCAGGAGTTGACCCACGGTTGTGACTCATGGACCGTAGGTGGACCATAGGTGGACCTACGGATCGCGGGTCTAGGTCGTGAGTCACTCACGAGATTTTTAGCTCCGATCTTTTGTCTTCAAAAACTTCATTCCAGTGCATACTTCATCCCGTCTTCTCCATTTTGCCTCCAAAACCTATTTTCCTGCAATATAGAATAGAAAACACATCATACCAACCAAACATACCCAAGTTATTGCATATTTTTTTTGTTTTAAGCATCAAAAGTGCCATGAAATAATGGCACATAAACACTCTCAACTTAGAACGTTTGCATATCCTCAGGCAAACAAAACAAAACAAACACATTCGATGCTTAACTAAGAGAAACCTAAGAGACCTACAACAGTCGGCTCATTACTTTCGATACCAAAAATTTTTACCCCCTTCTATTCACAAGTCAAAACCACTGTGTGTATACATGCAACATATTATCATGACATAGAAAGGATCAAGTGATGGCATCAGATTATGAACAAACAACTAAGCATATATGCAAATGACATTATCTAAACAAATAGCATCTAACAATGCAACCCATGTACTCTTACAACAAAGAAGTCCTATACACTCACAGTAGACTAATAAATATCAAAGTAGGGATTAGGTTAAAACACTCTCTCTCACAAAGAAGTTCAAATAGTGTGCATGAAATAACATAGGCTTGCCCTTATTTTCTATGCCTTAGTTTTTCGGACAGTCAGACTAGGAGCACTATAGGACTTTTATCAGCTTGTAATGTAGGCTTGGGAATGGTGCGGTACAAATGGATATGGTGACTCAACCCTCCTTGACACTACACTATTTTTGGCTCCACTTCCCAACCATACTCATTTTATTTTCTCTTATTCTTCTTCATTTGTTTTCAGATTTTGGGTGTAATTTTCTTTATGATTTCAATTTTTTTTTCTTTTTCTCTTTTTTTCTGTCTTTTTTCTAACTCTATTTATTTATTTTTAACTTATTTTTTTTTCTTCTTCACACCTAAATCTGTTCTCTTTTTTTTTTTTTACTAACCCCTTCTTCATACCCAAGTTAAACTATGAACCCCTATAATACCCACCCTAAACTTATTAGATTTGCCTGAGTTGAGGTACATAATGTCCAAGGAGGGACCAAAGCCAAGATAGGTTCGTTGTAAGTCAAAATGGGAAGGTGAATAGGCTAATGAAAGAAATAGGTCAATAAAGGCTCAAAATCGGGATCAAGGGATATTTACTTCATTTGGTCAGACAATTAGGCTAAAAGTGGACTTATTCAAGAATGGACTATGATCCTTTCCTAACCACTATCCTCTAACCTAAGAAAGACTAATCGGGTAAGTTCTGGATTGCACACACAAAGTGAACTCGGTAATGACCTCATGCACACATAGCACCGAGTTACACTATCGACTACTATCTATCCAATTCATCCATTGCTAAGCTACTGTTATTCTTCTTATAATCCTAATGCCATAACAAGATCCAATAACTGTCACAAACTACCATAACTACACACACAGTCCAAAACAAACTTTTCATAAAGGGTGTACTTTAAACAATCAAAAAGTATCATTACCATTCAAAGTTCGTTCAAACATTCAAAATTGATTACACTAAGGTTCCCCTATTTTTCTCCTAACTAAACACAAAAACACATAATGAAAGATAAACAGCAACCTAAACATGCCGGATTTACTATGATAGCACACTCAGGGGGAAAAGAAATACTGCAACAAGAATCCTCAAGTGGTGGTATACCCCCACCCCCAACTAAATAATAGTGCACTGCCCTCAGTGCAAAACTTATAAATATAATAAGTACAAGAGAGTGAAGGACATACCTGTAGTGCCCTAGGCACCGAATGTGGGCTCTCCCATAGCTGGATCATCTGTATGCTCGATGGTCTCCACGATGGGTGCGGATAGTGGAATAGGTGGCTGACTAGAGGACACACCCAGGGCTCTCTGCTCATAGGCAATCTGACTAGCATGGTTCTCTACCTGGGAGGACTTAGTCGCCCTTCTCAGATCACTTTCAAACTCATCTTCACTCTCACCCTGGCCCTCGGGACTCCGTGGCCTCTTGCCTCTAGCAATCGGAGGCTCCTCATCCACAAACAAATCAACCACAAATGCCGGTGCTGTCGAGATCTGTTTTGGCATAGGCAGAATAATAGGAGTATGGTTGACTACTAAAGCTCCAACCTCTTCCCTCAAAAAAGCTACCTCCTGTGTCAAACTAGTCAAGCCTGGAATATGGGCCTCCCACAGTTGGTTACCCATCCATTGCTCAAATCTGTCAATCCGCCCATGCAACTCTCACATAACTTTGTCCATGGCAACAGTCATGTGGGCCTCAACTATTGTCTCAGAAGTTTCTATTGAAGTCCTAACCCATGGCTTAAGTTGAGTCACCAACTTAGCCATCTGGGCCTTTTTGTAAGTCTGCCGCTCAATTATCTGTGTCTGCCTATCCTCCAGCTGCTGCAAAAAGTCTATCAAGACTGAAACCATACCAGATAGTGGTGGTGGTATTGTGGTGGCTTCCGGCCCCTCATTAATCATGGGGCTATGCCCTCAAAAGTTTGTCTCATAGCCTCGGGCTCACTAACCTGTGTTGTGGTGCTAAGAGGCTCCTCTCGATCCACATGCCCTTCAAAAAGGGCCGCTCCTAATGAAGTAGAGGGCTGAGACCTCCTTTGGGAAATCAGGTTGGCTCGATACTGCATCAACCCCACATCAGCCACTCGAGTCACCTCAATATAGTGATAAACCCCAGGTAGCGTGACCACACCAGCAACATTACATAAACCCTGAATCATACATGGAAAAAATGCTAGTGAAATCTCAAAAAGCTCACCCATGAATCTCCTCAATAATATAGCAGGCGGAGTTGATGTCATAACCTGCCATGATGCTTGCCACTAGAGCTGCTTAGTCAAGCATAAGAGAATTATCAGCACCTGTGGGATCGAGATAGTTCTGTACAACCAACCACCAAAACTTTTCCACAAAGTGGAGTGAGGAATTCTGAATGTCCGACCTCTCAGCTACCTATCTAGCATCTACCCCATCCTCAGCTATATAACTCATAATTTACCGAAATAGCTCTAATCGATGATCCACATCTTTTATTTTGTTTCTATTTTTCACCATCTCTGTGTGGTGATAAAACTCAACTATATTTGCCTGAACCTCACTACCGGCTCCAAACAAGAAACTTTGTATCATCTGCTCTGATATATCAACTCGTGTACAACAAACCAAAGTATGAGTCAACGGTGGTTGGTCCCGAGGTCTCTCCTCTGGAGGTGTGATCAAATCAACCAAAGCAACATACGAGGCATAGAACTCGCGTACCAACTCTGGACTATAACTACTATAAGACTCCGTTATCCACCTGAAGCCATATCTGTCAAACAGTATCTTAATCTCGAACATTATATTTTAATCATCTATACTAAATCGGGGCTCTACTCTGATATTTATCCAAAACAAACCCCACTTAGTAGGCTCCATATCCCTATCATAGAGGTACTCATATCATGCACGCACCACCTCATCTTCTTCTGTTGTACTGTCGATGTGGCCAACTGCCTCTGTGAGGAGGTCGTCAAATCCTGGACACCATTACCTGAAACAGAAGTTGTCTCAGCGCCCTTACCACTATCCCCCAACTCTGAAGCATTCTTACCTTTTCTATTTTCATCGGCCGTAAGTGCATCATCCCCACTGCCCATCTCATCGATCGCAGAAATATCCTCCTCCTTTTCAGACTGGGGGGAAGAATTAGATAACTGAGTAGGAGTCACCGATGTGGCAGGTGACGGGGGCTGTGTAGTAGCATGAGGTGTGGATCGGGCGACAGTCTGTGCCCTAGCTTGTTTCCTCATGGTGCGAGGCACAATAGCAGAATCATCCCTCACAAGATCGTAAACCTCTTTGGATCCACTTTCCTCCTATTTCGAAGGCTCATCTCCCAGCCTTATTATGATGTCTGGGTTTTTAGTTTGGATTCTCGAAGAAGAACCCATATCTCGATGCTTGGGATTCCCTTTTGGTGGTATTTTTTGAGTGGTGTGGGTCTTTGGAGACGACAGTTCAGTTCGGATTCGAATTTGGGTTAAGGGGTCGGTCAAATTTTGTGTTTTGGGGTAGTGGGTACGGATGGATTTTAGGTTTGGGGTAGTGGTTAGTTTTGGATTTTTGTGGGTGGTTTGTTTAAAATTGCTTCCTAATGTTTGTTATAGAGAGTAGGAATTTTGAAATTTAGGGTGGTATAGGATGAAGATTGTGGAATTTGGATTGTTTGTGGGATTTGGTATTTGAAAATAGGGTATTTGATTTAAATGTGATTAGGGTTTTAGGGGTATTAATGGGTTTGGATTCGATTTAGTAGGATGTTAAATAGTGGGTTGGGTTGGGGTTTTTTATAGGTGGGTTGGGTTTGGCCCGTCTGAGTTCCACGAAATCTACCTACGATCCGTAGGTATCGGCATATGTTGAAATCTGCAACTGGAAAATTAAGGTCTGATTTCCACGGAATAGACCCACGGTCCGTAGGTGTCAGGCGTGGGTTGGAATCCACAACTTGAAAATTCCTTCTAATTTTCACGAAATTGACCCACAATTCGTAGGTTGACCTACAGTCCGTAGGTCACCACCGTGTGTTGAGCTGTGCACTTTAGATCACATTTTTATTCCCAACTCAACTATCCTCTGCCCCCTACAATGATCAGATCAAAAATACTATAAGTCCTTAGGTTGCCTCCCAAACAACGCTTGATTTAACGTCGCGGCACGACTTAGCTAAGTTGGTTATTCAGACTTCACCAACCAGCCCATGGGTTGCCTCCCATGAAGCATCTTATTTAACGCCACAACACGATATAACACCCTTGACTACTCAGACTTCATCAAGGTAAAGTTTCTCACATGACCTTATTTCTTCCGTAGTTCCCACATAGTGCTTCACACGTTGACCATTTAATGTCACCCAAAATATACTTCCAGAAAAGTATAACATGGTCGATGTATCAAATACAGAACCCAAATAGGTTTGGGTCTATCCTACAGGGAATAGGACGAAAGTCTATCGAATACTAGTCTGAGTAATTGGCAAGTAAAATTGGGGGATTTTTGTAAGCAAGTAGTAACAGCAACGATTGTTGATTATTGGATTTGTTATTAATATGAGAAATATACTAGGACTGTGATCCCCAATGATTCCTTAACTCTATTGGTTATTTGTGCTGGTAAAACTATCCCGCTGTGCTGCATGCAAAATCTAACAAGATATGTTCATCTAAACGTCTCTCGGCCTTGGTTATATGAATTTCACTCCTATCCTCTCGGTCTCCGAGTGTCTCACTACTAACCCTTGTCCTGGCTCTCAGATAACTATCCCTATTACGGGTCAAGTTATTAGATGAAGGTTGATAACTTTAAATTTCTGTTATTATTCCCTTTTCCTAATCTCTACCTCTCTCTCGAGCAAGTTTAGAATATAGGTGAGTTTCTAAAGTTTGCAACCGTTTGAAAATTAATTATAACGAAGGTAACAACAATATATGCAGTCACACCGGTTCAGAATTGCTATGCACTTAACCCATTTCGTTAATTCCTCATGATTCACAAAATCCTAGTTGATGGGTTTATCTACTCATGATTGCAAGAACACAAGAAGAATTCAATGATGAAAACATAATTGTAAACTCATAATAAACTCTGAAATCTCAATATGAATAAAAACCCTAGAATCGAAGTTCCAAGATTACAAAATCAATAATGTATTTGCGAACTCAAAATAATGAAAATATATCTCAAAATAATGTAATGACCAACCCCTAAACATAGGACAATATAGGGGTATTTATAGATACAAGGTGAATCCTATCCTAAACAAAATAGAAGAAAAAAGTCAGCAACTTTCCACGGTTTTGTGGGTTGGTATCGTGGGTCCAACTCACGTGACGTGGATCTGTTCCATGGAAATCAGGCCTCCCTGTACACTTTCAGGAGTGTGCCGTGGGTCACTTTCCACGTCATGTGAGTCGACTTACGTCATGTAGGTCGGTTTTGTGGGTCACTATTTTTTTTTCAACTCTGCTCTTTTTGTCTTCAAAAACTTCATTCCATTGCATGCTTCTTCCTGTATTCTCCATTTTCCTCTAAAACCTATTTTACTGCAAGATAGAATAGAAAATACATCATGCCTACAAAACATACCCAAGTTATTGCATATTTTCCTTGTTTTAAGCATCGAAAGTTCCATGAAACCATGTCACATCAACACCCTCAACTTAGAACATTTGCATGTCCTCAGGCAAACAAAACAAAATAAATACAATCGATGCTTAACAAATCGAAACCTAAGAGACCTATAACAGTTGACTTATTGTCTTTGGCACCAAAAATTTTCCGACCCCTACTATTTGTAAATCAAAACCACGATGTGTATATATGCAACAGATTATCATGAAACAAAAGGGATCAAGTGATGGCATCAGATTATGAACAAGCAACTAAGCATATACGCAAATAACATTATCTAAACAAATGATGGTTATTGAGTGAGATTCAACCTTTTGACTTATTATCGAAATGTCTACCCCAATCTCTTTTAGACCATTTTCTTGGCTCTCTGACCTCGTAACCAGTTTATTAAGAAGGGCTTTAATCCTCAAACTTCAAGACTCATCATTATGGTTCCCTGGTGGTACATAAAGGCCACTCTTCTCTTTGTAATCATACTTTAGTCTCCAATCACTGTCACGATCCCGGTCTCTATCTCTGTACCCTGACTTGTTGTAATTGTCTCCATAGTAGTTTCGACCTTGATTTCATTTCCTTGAGTTTCAAGCGTCTTGATTAGACCCTTAGCTATTAGCTCGAAAACCTACCACCTCTCGATCCAAATACTTAGCCTCCTTATTATATTCATAATTGTCATGCCTAGGTGTTTTGCCTTGTGCACCTACGACATGCACCTTCCCAACACCTCCAGCCGCAACCTATTTAGCTAGCAAGCCAATTTCTATCCTCAACTATTCAACCTGTTGAGCTACAGATTCATCCAAAGCCCATTGTGCTGCCGAGGCTCCAATAACATACGTTCCAGCAGGTGTATCTGCCTCCCGTGTATGGCATCCATAGTTGGTCTTAGTGATACGATCTAAAATCTCTAAAGCTTGTTACCACCTCAGACACATAAATGCTCTGCTAGTGATAGTTGATTTCGCCCAAATTACACCTCGCAATGAAGTATAATACAGTCGTTATATCAAATATAGAACCCAAAAGGTTGGGTTCGATCCCACAGGGAATAGGTCAAAGTTATGTAGAATGCTAGTCTGAGTAACTGGTACGTAAGTAAAACTGGTTTTTTTTTTGTAAGTAAGTAATAACGGTAACAATTTCTGATTATAGAGGGTTTGTAGACAATATGAGAAATACACTAGGACTGTGATGCCCAATGATTCCTTAACTCCACCAGTTACTTGTGCTGACAGAATTGTCCTGCTAAGTTGCATGCAAAATCTGACAAGATATGTTCATCTAAATGTCTCTCGACCTTGGTTAGATGAATGTCACTCTTCTTCTCTCGGTCTCCGAGTGTCGCACTACTAACCCTTGTCCTGGATCTCAGATAATTATTCCTGCTAAGGCTCAAGTTATTTAGATGAAGGTTGATAGCTTCAAATCTCTGTTGGTATTTCCTTATCCCAATCTCTACCTCTCTCTCAAGTTAGTCTAGAATACAGGCAAGTTTCTAACATTTTCACCCGTTAGAAGATCAATCACAACGAAGGAAATAACAATACATGCATTCACAGCGGTTCATAATTGCTTTGCACTTAACCCGTCTCGTTAATTCCTCATTGTTCACACAACCCTAGTTGATGAGTTTAGCTACTCATGTTCGCAAAAGTACAATAAGAATTCGAGGATGAAGACATAATTGTAAACTCACAACAACGAAGAAACTCTGAAATCTCAACTATGAATAAAACCCTAGAATCGGTGTTCCAAGATTACAAAATCAATAATGTGTTTTTGATCTCAAAATAAGGACAAAACTATTTCAAAATAATGTACTGACTAACTTCTGAATATAGGACAATATAGGGGTATTTATAGATACAAGATGAATCCTATCCTAAACAAAATAGGAGAACAGAGTCGGTAATTTTCCACGGTATCGTGACTTGGTCTCGTGGAACCAAGTCAGGCCACGTAGGTTAGCTCCATGGAAATCCGGTACAATTAGACATCTTCAGAAGCTGACTCACGCCACGTAGGTGGATTCACGGCACGTTAGTCCTTTCCTGGAAATCAGACTCTGCCACTCATCTACAGGAGTCAACCTACGGCACAGACTCACGCCTTGTAGGTTGACTCACGTGACGTGGGTCTTGCCGTAGGTAACTCCTCTGGTGCGAGACCTGGTTCTTTCATCTTCAAATACTCCATTTTGGTGCAATATTCTTCACTTTATATCCATTTTGCCTCCATAACCTATTTCCCTGTAAAATAGGACAGAAAACGCATCATACCCACAAAACATACCCAAGTTGTTTCATACTTTCCTTGTTTTAAGCATCAAAAATGCCATAAAACTATGGAACATCAACACCCTCAACTTAGACCATTTGCATGTCCTCAGGCGAACAAAACTAAATTAAAACAATGATGCTTAACTAAAAGAAACCTAAGGGACCTACGACAGTCAACTCATTTGCTTTTACCTCAATATTTTTTTTCCTGACCCCTCCTACTTACAAATCAAAACCACTGTATGTATACATGCAGCATATTATCATTACACAAAAGAGATCAAGTGAAGGCATGAGATTATGAACAAACAACTAAGCTTATATGCAAATGACATTATTCGAACAAATAGCAGCTAACAATACAACCCATGTACTAATGAAAAGAAGTCCCATACACTCACAGTATACTAATGAATCTCAAATTAGGGACTCGGTCAAAAAACTCTCTCTCACAAAGAAGTTCAAATAGTGTGCATGAAATACCATAGGCTTGCCCTTATTTTCTATGCCTTAGTTTTTCGGACAGTTGGACTAGGATCACTATAGGACTTTAATCGGCTTGTAATGTAGGCTTGGGGACGAGTATGGTACATATTGATATGGTGACTTAACCCTCCTTGACACTACACTATTTTTGGCTCCACTTTTCAACCATGCTTATTTATTCTCCCTTATTCTCCTTCATTTATTTTCAAATTTTGGGTGTGATTTCCTTCATACTTTCAAAACACAATTTATTTATATTTTTTTTCACTTTTCTTTTTCTCTTTTTTTTTTTTTTTTTTTTTTCACACCCAAATCTATTCTCTTTTTCTTTTACTAACCCCTTCTTCATATCCAAATCAATCCACGTACCCCTATAATAGCCACCCTCAACTTAGGCGATTTGCCTGAGTTGTGGTACACAATGTCCAAGGAGGGACCAAGGCCAACACAGGTTCATTATAAGTCAAAATAAGAAGGTGAATAGGCTAATGAATGAAACAAGTCAATTAAGGCTCAAAATCGGGATCAAGGGATACTTAATTAATTTGGTCAGCCATTTAGGCTAAACGTGGACTTATTAAAAAATGGCCTATGATCCTTTCCTAACCACTATCCTCTAACCTAGGCAAGACTAACCGGGCAAGTTCTGGATCGCACACACAAAGTCAACTAAGTAATGACCTCACACACACATAACACAGAGTTACATTATCAACTACTACCTACTGGGTTTATGCAATGCTAGCTACAATTATTCTGCCTATAACACTAATGTCATAACAAGATCCAACAGTTATCACAAACTAACATATTACACACACCATTTAAAAATAAAAAGTGTTTATTTCAGGAGAGGTATCCTTTAAATAATTAAAAAGCATCCTTATCATTCAAAATACATTCAAAATTGGACTGCACTAAGGTTCCCCTATTTTTCTCCTAATTAAACATGAAATCACATAACTAATATAAATAAACACCTAAACATGCTGGTTCTACTATGATAGCACTTGAGGGAAAAGAAACACGGCAGCAAAAACCCCCAAGAGGACATATAGACCCACAAATACCTCCGTCCGACCAAATAAGCATGCATTTTCACCAATGCATTAGACTAAAATAAAACAAGGGAGTTAGGAACATAACAGTGGCACCCTAGGTACGTGGGTCTAATGTCGATCAAAATAACAAAAATTAAACAAATTTAGGAATAGAAAGACACCTTGGGCTGCCTCCCAAGCAGCGCCTGATTTAACGTCGTGGCATGACACGGGTGTCTTGATTACTCAGACTTCATCAAGATATCCGTTGGGTTTGCCTCCAGGTTCATCTAAAATATTTATTTTCGCAACCACCCTCATGTCCATTGGTTGTTTCATAGTTCTGCAAACATTGAACGTGACTTCCTTATTATTCAGCCTGAATTTCAGCTCACCCCACTCCATATCTACTAATGCTCTGCCGGTGGCTAAAAATGGTCTCCCTAAAATTGTGGACATCTCAAAATCGACCTCACAGTGTAAGACAACAAAGTCAGTAGGAAAGATGATTTGTAGAACCTAGACCAAAACATCAAATAGTATGCCTATAGGCTTCTTGATCGTACGATCCGCCATCAACAACCACATCTTTGTTGGCTCGAGGGTTCCCAAGCCTAATTTTTTAAATACTGCCAGCGGCATCAAGTTAATGCTTGCACCTAGGTCATACATAGCTTTGGCGAAGTTAACTGACCCAATTGTGCAGGGAATTGTGAAGGCACCGGGATCGTCTTTCCTTTGCACAAGAGAACGGGATGAAATTGCACTATAATGGTGTAAATCACAAATAGACTCATAACTAATAGTTCTTTTCTTTGTGACCAACTCTTTCATGAACATTGCATAGCCCGGGATTTGTTCCAGCGCTTCCACCAATGGAATGTTTATAGTAAGTTACTTCAATATAGACATGAACTTATGAAATTTTCTATCCTCCTTCTTCTTCTTCAAGCGCTGAGGGAATGGAGGTGGTGGCTTAGGAATGGGTTTTAGCATTTGTAGGGCTTCCTTTGCTTTCTCATTTTCAGCATTTGCCTCGCTTTCATCAGTTTTTGGCTCATCAACTTCTTTCATGATCTCCCCACTAACAATTTTTTTTTCATCCACCTTCTTCTTGAGACATTGAGGGAAAGGTGGAGGAAGTTTTGGGAATGGAACATACTTCTTTAGAGCTTCCTTTACCTTTTTTATGGTGTTTGTTTGTTCTTCCAGTGTAGCCTGAACACCCTCAACTTGTTTGGGTGTCTCAATGAGAGTCATTCCACTTCTTGTTGTGATAGCCATACAATGAGCAACATTTTTTGAGTTTGGGATGGTGTTGCTCGGAAGTGTACCTTGTTGACACTGGTTTAATACCATCGATAAATGCCTGAACTGTTGCTCCAACTATTTTATGGCAGTTGAGTGAGATTCAACTTTTTGACTTATTCCTGAAATATCTATCCTAATCTCTTTTAGATAGTTTCCTTGGCTCTCTGACCTCATAACCAGTTTATTAAGAAGGTCTTCAATCCTTGAATTTCCAGACTCATCATTACGGTTCCCTGGTGGTACATAAGGATCACTCTTCCCTCTATAATCTTCCTTTCGCCTCCAATCACCGTCACGATCTCGTTCTCTATCTCTATATCTTGAATTATTGTAATTGTCTCTATAGTAGTTCCGACCATGATTCCCTTGCCTTGAGTTCCAAGAGTCTTGATTAGACCCTTGACCTTTGTCTTGGAAACCCGCCACTTCTCGATCCAAATACTTAGCCTCTTCATCAGATTCATAATCGTTATGTCTAGGCGTTTTGCCTTGTGCACCTATAACATGCACCTTTTTAGCATCTCTGGCCGCTATCTATTTAGCTAATAAACCAATTTCTATCCTCAGTTTAGCAACCTCTTGAGCTACAGATTCGTCCAAAGCCTATTGTGCTGCTGAGGCTCCAATAGCATATGTTCCAGCAGGCGTTCCTGCCTCCTGAGTAGGCCAGTCTCGGTTGGTCTTAGTGATATGATCTAATATCTCCGAAGCTCATTCCCATCTCAGACTCATGAATGCTCCACTTGTGATACCACCTTCGTGTTGGCATTTAAAGCCCTATAGAATATTTCAAGTAAATTCCTACCACTCATCCTATGATTTGGCACATTCTGTAGCTTCTTCTTTAACCTTAGCCATGTCTCATAAAGTACTTCAGAATGTAGTTGTCTAAAGTTGTAAATTTCATCCTTCAACTGTATCATCTTGGAAGGTGGAAAAAATCTTTCCAGAAATTAATTTCTTAACTCTTGCCAAGTAGTGATGAAACCTCATGGTAATTCTATCAACCACAAAGTCGCCTCTCTTGTTAGAGAGAATGGGAACAATCTCAATCGAATATACTCTTGGTCAACTCTAGGCAAATTATATGAAGTACAGACCCCTAGAAAATTCATCACGTGCATGTTTGGATCATTAGTAGGAAGATCGGCGAACACACCCTTCAAGTTTAGAAGGTGAATCATGGCACAGGTAATGTCAAATTTAGTGTCCTGAGGTAACTCTGGTGGAATGATGGCACCAGTCTCTATCGGCTCAAAATATACCACATCTTCTTCCTCAAGATCATCATAAACTGGAACATGTGATCTTTGAAGTGGTTGGTGAGCTCTCAGACTTCTTTGTCTCTCTTTAGCTTCAGCCAGTCGCTGGGCTGCTTCTTGCATAGCTCGATTATCTCTCTCTGCTTACCTCAGAGCAGCTTGTCTAGCTTGATCTTCCCGTGTCAACTGAGCAGTAGTTTGGTCTGTTGTTTCATGACCAACCGGCTGAATTGGTTGATTTTGAATGTCTCCCATGGCGGCAGGATCCTGAACTTCGTCGGTATTCAACATTCTTCGATTAGCTCTCAGAGTCCTTTCTATTTCAAGATCAAGTGAAATCAGGGGATTACCTTGACTCCTAGTATTGGGCATACACCAGCGTGTTCCCTTAAAAGTATAGAAAAGCAAAACTAATCAACTTCAACCAGTATTAATCAACTCCATAACCGTATTCCCTGGCAACAATGCCAAAATTTGATATCGCCCAAATTACACCTCGTAATGAAGTATAATACGGTCGTTGTATGAAATATAGAACCCACAGGGAATAGGTCAAAGTTATATAGAATGCCAGTTTGAGTAACTAGTACGTAAGTAAAACTGGGTTTTTTTTTGTAAGTAAGTAATAATGGTAACGATTTCTAAATATAGAAGGCTTGTAGACAGTATGAGAAATACACTAGGACTGTGATCCTCAATGATTCCTTAACTCCACTAGTTACTTGTGCTGACAGAACTGTCCCGCTAAGTTGTATGCAAAATTTTACAAGATATGTTCATCTAAACATCTCTCGACCTTGGTTAGACGAATTTCACTCTTCTCCTCCCGGTCTCTGAGTGTCGCACTACTAACCCTTGTCCTGGATCTCAGATAACTATTCCTGCTAAGGCTCAAGTTATTAGATGAAGGTTGATAGCTTCAAATCTCTGTTGGTATTTCCTTTTCCCAATCTCTAACTCTCTCTCGAGCAAGTATAGAATACAGGCAAGTTTCTAACATTTTCACCTGTTAGAAGATCAGTCACAACGAAGGAAATAACAATACATGCATTCACAGCGGTTCATAATTGCTTTGCACTTAACCCGTTTCGTTAATTCCTCATTGTTCACACAACCCTAGTTGATGAGTTTAGCTACTCATGTTTGCAGGATCACAATAAGAATTCGAGGATGAAGACATAATTGTAAACTCAAAATAACGAAGAAACTCTGAATTCTCAACTATGAATAAAACCCTAGAATCGGTGTTCCAAGATTACAAAGTCAATAATGTGTTTCTGAACTCTAAATAATGACAAAACTATTTCAAAATAATGTACTGACTAACTTCTGAATATAGGACAATATAGGGGTATTTATAGATACAAGATGAATCCTATCCTAAACAAAATAGGAGAACAGAGTCGGCAATTTTCCACGGTATCGTGACTTGGTGTCGTGGAACCAAGTCACGCCACGTAGGTTAGCTCCGTGGAAATCAGGCACAATTAGACATCTTTAGAAGTTGACTCATGCCACCCAATCATGCCACGTAGGTGGACTCACGACACATGAGTCCTGTCGTGGAAATCAGACTCTTCCAGTCATCTGCAGGAGTCAACCTACGGCACAGACTCACTCCACGTAGGTTGACTCACGTGACGTGGGTCTTGCCATGGGTCACTTCTCTGGTGTGAGACCTGGTTCTTTCATCTTCAAATACTCCATTTTGGTGCAATATTCTTCACTTTATCTCCATTTTGCCTCCATAACCTATTTCCCAGTAAAATAGGACAGAAAACACATCATACCCATAAAACATACCCAAGTTGTTGCATACTTTCCTTATTTTAAGCATCGAAAATGACATAAAACCATGACACATCAATAGTATCTGCTACAGCCTTGGTATGGGCGTTTAAAGCCCTGCAGAAGATCTCTAGTAAACTCCTACCACTCATCCTATGATTTGGAACATTCTGCAGCTTCTTCTTAAACCTTAGCGATGTCTCATAAGGTGCTTCAGAATGTAGTTGTCTGAAGTTATAAATCTCATCCTTCAACTGTAGCATCTTGGAGGGTGGGAAAAATCTCTCCAGAAATTGATTTCTCAACTCTTGCCAACTAGTAATGGAACCTATTGCGATCCAGCTATACATGCAAGTGTACGTGATCGTTCAAGTAATAAAGTGGCCCTTTCGAGATGGATGTCGAACCCACAGGGGCTTGTTGTTTAACTATTCACTAGACTAAACTAGTTCTTGATTATTTATTTAAGCGGTGGAATATAGAGATATGATGGTTTTAAAGTACAAAATAACTATGAACTAAACTAACATGATTAACTTGGAGTATAAACAATAGCAAGTTGAATTCCCAGGGTCAAGGCATCCCGAACGTCATCTCGAGCGCATGAATATTAATGGTTCAAGCAAATTGAGTTGTCTATCGTGGTTATTGATCACGAGGTTGATAATATGATTATATTTGTATCCAAATTATAACCTTCTATTAGAAATTGGAAACCTAACTACATCATTCAGCGGGGATAGATTTAACCAATTCTAACGCCTTTAAGCTATCTTCCCGTATTTGAACAAGCGCGGCGAATTAGGTACCTCTCAGTCCTAACCACACATCAATCTCTCGGAATCCCTTCCTCGTGTAAAGATCACGCTCCTTAGATTCCACATTCTATCTCTCAATTTCTCTCTCGAGCTCCTCTCAAGACAATAGATTTATTTCAATGGTAATTAAGAATTAAAACAGTAAAATCAAGAATATAAGAATAACCAATAAATTGATAAACTTCAGCAAAAACCAATAATATTCAACTCATGATATTCATGTTCGTCGCCTCAACCCCAAGAAATAGAGATTTTAGCCACTCATAGCTTGCTCTAATAACATAAATTGATAAAAAATTATAAAAAAGAAATAAAAATCAAAAAGAAGAAGAATTAACCCTAATTTGGATGCCAAAATCGCCCAAAAGTAGTCTACCAAAGATGGAATATTTATGCAATAAACCAAAAACCCTATTTATAGACAAAAACTCAAGGCAAAAATTTGGTAAAAAGCGGTCCGGTACGCCCTTGGGCGCGCCTGGGACTTAGGCAAATTTTTGCCTCTGAAAAGGTATGGCTGAGCGGCCCGACATGCCCTTGGGCGTGCCTGGGACTTAGGCTCCGATTTTCTTCGTTTAGTCGACTTTTCTTTGCGGATTTGGTTGGATTCTTCAAGTTCAAATCTTTAGCTTACCTCCTATCTTCAATAGCCTTCACTCGTAGCTCCTTCAAACCTCGCGTTCCACTCCAAAAATGCTCCAAATAGTCACCAATTTCTCATATAAGAGACTAATAACATTTATTAGCACAATATCAAATATTCCATCAAAACATTATAAAATACATACTTATTGCTCTCAAAACTAAGGTAAACATGGGTCAAAATTGGTAATAAGGCATACAAATATGCCTTAGATCACCACCCCTCACTTAAACCTTTGTTCGTCCTCGAACTAAGACACTCAAGCTAGCACTACAACGACCACATGAATAGCAAGCTCTACATTTGGCATGTTATAATACAACTTGAAACACATGAATACTACCTCAAAACTACCTAGCCTTAAGAATTGACTCTGCCAAGTTTGCTAACTCATGCACATTACTCAACAAAGTGATCATATAAGTCACCTATCTATCATTAAACATATGCCCTCACCACAAGAGAGTCACCCTCATTCACTCACAGATATGCAATTTATCACAATAATGGGTGTAAGAATTCACATGTCACATAAGATGAACCATAAGCTTGCCCTTAGTATAGTACTCCACTAGTATCAGAATGTCAAAGCTCAAGATCAAGTAGGACTTTAAGGGTTGTAATTTAGGCTAAGGGACAGGTAAGAACTATTTGGTCAAGAATAGTGACTATCTTCCCTAAGCGCTTTAATACACTACAATTTACATTAAAATCACCTCCAACCAACTTATGTTACACCCCTTTTATCTTCCAAACTCTCTTTTGTTTTGCCCCATCTCTTTAAGCTAGCTTACACATATTAGGCAAGGAGTATTTGCTATCAACACGTGATTCACTTCTTTTGGTCAATTTTTTCTATTCATTACATTACTCCCTACCAACAACACATAAACTTTTTCACACACCCAAAAGCTATTTACTTGGGGCTTCAACTTCACTTTTTCCCTCTTTAATTTTTACACTCCTTAACATCTTAATTTCTCAAGTAAAGTGCTTAGGAGTTTTGGATCAAATTACGGTTAGTTTAAAGAAAAGGATTAAGCTACATATAAGGCTACAAAATAAAAGGCTAAAGGCTCAACGGGGCTAACTAAGATCATGCAAAAAGGGTAGATAAAGTAGATATAAAACATGGCTATCAAAGAAATGCCTATATCATCTCCTAAACTCAACACCCTTTATTTCGCTTTGCAAACACACCGGGCATGTTCTAGACATCAATATGCACATGGAATATCACAAAAAACTCACTCACACATGGAACATGTCTAAAACAAGAAGGATCCCTATAGACTCTCAACCAAGCAATATCAAGAATTCAACATTAAGCCAACATCACAAAAGAGTCAAACAAATGAGCCTAGGTGTCTTAACAATAGTCATTCAATTCACTACACATGCTTCAACATTCAAAACCAACTTGCATTATGCAATCATGCGTAGCATCTTATTAGAGCATCTCTAAAATTTTAAAATTACTCCTAAAAATAAAAAAGATACTTGGTTCAAAGGGATTTCCCTTGAAAAAGAACCGAAAAGAAAAATCGATGGGTGGATGAAGTATGCTCCTAAAGAAAACTAAAAATTACTAAATGAAAATCTTTTTGTATTTTTCAAATTTTCAGCAACATAAGCAAAAAGAAAATAACCAAAAGACTCCTGAAGCACACTCCACCCTAACCAAATAGGAAGATTTTCCACCCCACACTTAAAATCATACTTTGTCTCCAAAGTATAACTCAAAGAATAAAGAAAGAGAAATACTCCCTGAGACCTCTAGGCCTAGCTAGTAGCATCTTATCCATCAAAGAGGTCCAGAGGAGCCCCCACTTAGATTTTGCAATGCTCCTTAGCTTAGATTTTTGGGTACTCAGACTTCCCCCAATCTGCAAAACAAAACAAAAACAAAGGTGACACTAATGAAAAAATAAAAATAAAAACAAACTACTTACTAAACATTGGGGTGCCTCCCATAAGCGCCTAATTTAACGTCGCGACACAACCCATCAACTTTTTCCTCCACCTTGAGGATATAAATTTCACCCCCAACATCACATCCATCTTTTTGCTTTGCTCATAGGGTGGTGGTGCACAAATGAAGGGACCAAGTGATGGATGGTGCATGTTAAATCGCTTGGCCTTGAGGTGAGGCATGTTGCTTTGTTGCTTGTCTGGTGCAAATTTAAGAATGTAGAATTCTTGTTCCAAATCTACACAATCCTCCACTAGTTCAGATGACTCAAAATACATGTCATCATCTAAACATAACATACAAAAATTCTTTGAATGAGATCCAATACTTTCTACTTTTCCACTTGCACTAGCTGTAACATGCTCACATTTATACTCCCTCCCAACGTCAGCCTCAATCAAAGAAAGATAGTTGAATTGTTGATATTCTTCTTCTTTCTCCACAGAATGGATAGTCTCTGCAACTATTGGTGATTAGGCATCAGACATCTCAATCTTTTTCATCAACTAAATATTCAAGTCACGGATATCTATGCCAAATTGAGCTATCTCTGGAATAAGCTCATCTCTCCCCCTTTTAATTGGTTTGCCATGGTTGTGAGACCATCCCGGAGATACTCATGAATTTTTAATTGATGTGCTTGCTCCATTAGCCATTCTTGGCTCACTATGTCTTCTTTATCACAACTTTCTTCTACTAGTGTCTCCCTTTCTTCATCAATCCGGGGTTTCTTTGATAAGACTGTAACTTGCTGATCAACACAAGGTTCAGCCCTAGTCTATAACTTTGTGACTTAGGACTGTATGTATCTTCTCAGTGGCTTCCCTCATTCTCTTCATGTCTTCCATTTGTTGTGTATGCAGTTCCATTACTCACTTCAGCATATCCATAAGGTGAGCTTCATGTTCTGCCTCATTAGCTCCATTAGCCCTGCCAACATCACAAATAACATACTGATCATAATAGGGGTTCAGGGGAGGGGAATAATAGTTTGGACAGTCACTCCAATGGCTATCCTGACCACCACACATCTGACATCTATTCAATTCAAAAGATTGGGTAGGTGCACACAACCCTCTCTCTTGAACATCCTGACAATTACCATCCAGGTGTTGTCCTCCACAAAAACAACACGAATTGTCATCATTCAATGACCATCTATCCCAGGCTGACATATCAACAAGAGTGGTAGAAAAGTAAAACAAAACTTTGTACAAAAATAAATTATATACAACTCAAACAAATAAAAAGAAAAAGTCCAATCTAGATAAACAATTAAAACTGAAGTCCCCGGCAACGACGCCAAAAACTTATTGAGACCTAGCTATACATGCAAGTGTACGTGATCATTCAAGTAATAAAGTGGCCCTTTCGAGCCGAATGTCGAACCCACAGGGACTTGTCGTTTAACTATTCACTAGACTAAACTTGTTCTTGATTATTTATTTAAGCGGTGGAATATAGAGATATGATGGTTTTAAAGTATAAAATAACTATGAACTAAACTAACATGATTAACTTGGAGTATAAAAAATAGCAAGTTGAATTCCCAGGGTCAAGGTATCCCGAACGTCATCTCGAGCGCATGAATATTAATGGTTCAAGCAAATTGAGCTGTCTATCGTGGTTATTGATCACGAGGTTAATAATATGATTATATTCGTCTCCAAACTATAGCCTTCTATTAGAAATTGGAAACCTAACTACATCGTTGAGCGGGGATAGATTTAACCAATTCTAACGCCTTTAAGCTATCTTCCTGAACAAGCGCGGCGAATTAGGTACCTCTCAGTCCTAACCACACATAAATCTCTCGGAATCCCTTCCTTGATTAAAGATCACGCTCCTTAGATTCCACGTTCTATCTCTCAATTTCTCTCTCGAGCTCCTCTCAAGACAATAGATTTATTTCAATGGTATTTAAGCATTAAAATAGTAAAATCAAGAATATAAGAATAAATAATAAATTGATAAACTTCAGTAAAAACCTATAATATTCAACTCACGAGATTCATCTTAGTCACCTCAACCCCAAGAATTAGGGGTTTTAGCCACTCATAGCTTGCTCTAATAACATAAATTGATAAAAAATTATTTAAAAAAAAATAAAAATCAAAAAGAAGAAGAATTTACCCTAATTTGGATGCCAAAATCACCCAAAAGTAGTCTACCAAAGATGGAATATATATGGAATAACCCAAAAGCCCTATTTATAGACAAAAACTCAGGGCAAAAATTTGCCAAAAAGCGGCCCGGCACGCCCTTGGGCGCGCCTGGGACTTAGGAAAATTTTTGCCTCTAAAAAGGTTTGCCTGAGAGGACCGACACGCCCTTGGGCGCGCTCCTTTGCTGTCCACTTGGGTAAAAATTTTGTCCAAAGCAGCCAGGCATGCCCTTGGGCGCGCCTGGGACTTAGGCTCCGATTTTCTTCCTTTCGTCGACTTTTCTTTGCGGATTTGGTTGGATTCTTCAAGTTCAAATCTTCAAATTGCCTCCTATCTTCAAATTGCCTCCTATCTTCAATATCCTTCACTCGTAGCTCCTTCAAACCTCGCTTTCCACTCTAAAAATGCTCCAAATAGTCGCCAATTTCCCCTATAAGAGCCTAATCACATTTATTAGTACAATATCAAATATTCCATCAAAACATTATAAAATACATACTTATTGCTCTCAAAACTAAGGTAAACATGGGTCAAAATTGGTAATAAGGCATTCAAATACGCCTTAGATCAGAACCTTGTGGTAACTTAGCCAACCATAAAGTCGTTTCTCCTGTTAGAGAGAATGGAAACAATCTCAACCGAATAGCCTCTTGGTCAACTCCAGGAAAATAGTATGAAGTGTAGACCCCCACAAAATTTATCACGTGCATGTAAGGGTCATTTGTAGGAAGACTGGTGAACAAACCTTTCAAGTTTAGCAGGTGGATCATGGTACTTATAATGTCAAACTTAGTACCCTGAGGTAACTCTGGTGGAATAATGGCACCAATCTCAACCGGCTCAAAATAAACCACATCCTCTTCTTCGGGATCATCATAAACTGGCACATATTTTCTTTGAGGTGGTTGTTCTACCCTTAATCTTCTTTGTCTCTCTTCAAGAGCAGTGAGACGTTGTGTTGCTTCTTACATTTCTTGATATTCTCTATCCGCTTGTCTAAGAGCTGCTTGCCTCGTATTTTCCTCAGTTGTTAATTGAGTAGTGATTTGTTCTGCAGTTTTATAACCAACTGGATGAATTGGTGTCTGGTTATGAATACCTTCCGCGATTGCAGGATTCTGAACTCTGTTGGTGTTTACCATTCTTTGATTTGATTTCAGTGTTCTTTCTATCTCAGTATCAAGTGGAATTAGGGGATTGCCTTGACTTCTATTGTTGGGCATACACTGGAGTGTACCCTTAAAAGTGTAGAAAAACAAAACCAATAAACTCCAACAAACAAACTAATCAACTCCGTAATCGTATTCCCCAGCAACGATGCCAAAATTTAATGTCACCCAAAATATACCTACACAAAATTATAATGCAGTCGATGTATCAAATATAGAACCCAACTAGATTGGATTCGATCCCACATGGAATAGGACGAAAGTCTGTCGAATGCTAGTCTGAGTAATTGTCAAGTAAGTAAAACTGGGGGATTTTTGTAAGCAAGTAGTAATAGTAATGATTGTTGATTATTAGATTTGTTATCAATATAAAAAATACACTAGGACTGTGATCCCCAATGATTACTTAACTCCACCGGTAACTTGTGTTAGTAAAACTATCCCGCTGAGCTGCATGTAAAATCTAACTAGATATGTTCATCTAAACGTCTCTCAACCTTGGTTAGACAAATTTCATTCTTCTCCTCTTCGTCTCTTAGTGTAACACTACTAACCCTTGTCCTGGATCTCAGATAACTGTCCCTATTACGGGTCAAGTTATTAGATGAAGGTTGATAGCTTCAAATCTCTGTTATTATTCCCTTTTCCCAATCTCTACCTCTCTCTATAGCAAGTTTAGAATATAGGCAAGTTTCTAACGTTTGCAACCGTTTGAAAATTAATTATAACAAAGGTAACAACAATACATGCAGTCACACCGGTTCAAAATTGCTATGCACTTAACCCGTTTCATTAATTCCTCATGGTTCACACAACCCTAGTTGATGCATTTAGCAACTCATGATTGCAATAACACATGAATAATTCAATGATGAAAACATAATTGTAAACTCACAATAAGAAGAAAACTCTAAAATCTCTATATGAATAAAAATCCTAGAATCGAAGATCCAAGATTACAAAATCAATAATGTATTTGTGAACTCAAAATAATGAAAATATATCTCAAAACAATGTAATGACCAACCCCTATACATAGTACAATATAGGGGTATTTATATATATAAGGTGAATCCTATCCTAAACAAAATAGAAGAAAAAAGTTGGCAACTTCCCACGGTTCTGTAGGTTGGTATCATGGGTCTAACTCACGTGACGTGGGATGGTTCCGTGGAAATAAGGCCTCCATGCACACTTTAGGAGTGTGCCATGGGTAATTTCCACGTCACTTGAGTCGACCTACGTCACGTAGGTTGGTTCTGTGGGTCACTTTTTTTTTTCAACTCCACTCTTTTTGTCTTTAAAAACGTCATTCCATTGCATGCTTCTTCCTGTCTTCTCCATTCTGCCTCTAAAACCTATTTTACTGCAAGATAGAATAGAAAACACATCATACCTACCAAACATACCCAAGTTATTGCATATTTTCCTTGTTTTAAGCATCGAAAGTGCCATGAAACAATGACATATCACCATTGACCTTGAATAGGACATCATCATCACCTTTAGTTCAATTGTTCCATACAGGAACACCCTAATGATAGTGAATGGTCCAAACTATTTGGACCTTAGTTTTCTAGGAAACAAGCAAAGTCTAGAGTTATAGAGCAAAACCAGGTCTCTCGAGTGAAATTCTCTTCGTTCAATCTTTCGATCATGATATAACTTCATCTTTTCTTTATATAGTGCTGAACTTTCATAAGCCCAGAGATGAAATTCATCCGTCTCATTCATCTGCTCTAATCTCAGTTTAGCCTCTTCTCTCCATTCCAGACTCAACTACTTCAATGCCCATAATGCCTTATGTTCAAGTTCAACAGGCAAATGACACGACTTACCAAACACAAACTGATATGGAGATGCACCAATCGACATCTTAAATGTAGTTAGATATGCCCATAATTCATCATCCAATCTTCTCACCCAATCATTCCTATTGGCATTCACAGTCTTTGCCAAAATAGACTTAATCTCACGATTTGACACCTCAACTTGCCCTCTAGTCTGGGGATGATAAGGTGTCGCCACCTTGTGTTTGACACCATATTTTTCAAGTTGGGCTTTGAACAACCGATTACAGAAGTGGGATTCTCCATCACTAATGATAATTTGGGGTGTTTCGAACAGTGAAAATATATTATTTTTTAGAAACACCGTGACACTCCATCCTTCATTATTGGGAAGCACAATTGCCTCCACCCATTTAGAAACATAGTCAACAACAACCAAAATGTATTTCATCCCATGCTAGCTCACAAATGGGCCCATAAAGTCAATACCCAACACATCAAACAGTTCGAGCTCAAGAATAGTTGTCATTGGAAGTTTGTGTCTGCGCGAGATATTCCCTTGTCTTTAACATTGGTCACAAGCCCGAGCATTGTCATGAGCATCTTTACAGATGGTGGGCCAATAATACCCACATTGTAAGATTATATGAGCAGTCCGCATACCTCCATGATGACCCACAACTAGAGATAGTGACATGCTTCCAAAATACTCATCATCTCCACTTCCGAAATACACCTTCGAATTATACCATCATCACACACCCTAAACAAATAAGGCTCATCCCAGAAGAATTTTCTCACCTCGTGGATGAATCTCTTTCTCTGCTGATACGACATATCTTCCAGGACTAGATCACTTGCCAAAAATTTGACAAAATTTGCAAACCAAGGGATAAAATCTTGTGATGCTGCCAACACTTACTCGTTTAGAAAAGTATCATAAATATCAAGATCATCCCTCAATTTAAGCATGGACTCCTCCTCAAGGCGTGATAGATGGTCTGTAACCTGATTCCCAGTCCCTTTTCAGTCCTTGACCTTAAAGTCAAATTCTTATAATAGAAGCACCCACCAAATCAGTCTTGGCTTGGTGTCTTTTTTGACATAAGATATCTAAGTGTTGCGTGGTCTGTGTGCACAATCACCTTTGTGCCAATCAAGTAAGATCAAAATTTCTTAAAAGCAATGACCACTGCTAAAATCTCTTGCTCGATCATAGTATAATTCTTCTGGGCTGGGTTAAGTGCTTTGCTAGCGTAATAAATCTAATGCAGAATCTTCTCACGCGTTTCACTAAGGACAGCACCCAAGGCCACTCCACTAGCATCACACATAACTTCAAATGGCCTCATTCAATCTGGTGAGACAATGATTGGGGCTAAAATCAACTTCTCTTTCAGACACTCGAATGTCTTTAGGCACGCCTCCTCAAACACAAACTTCACCTCCTTCTCTAAAATCTTGCATAATGGATGTACAGTCTTAGAGAAATCCTTGATGAATCTTCTATAGAAACCTACATGACCTAAGAAACTTTGAATCCCTTTCACAGAAATAGGTGGAGGTAACTTTTCAATCACCTTAATCTTTGCTTTGTCAACTTGAATGCCCTCTTTTGAGGTACGATTCCCCAACACGATACCCTTTTTCACCATAAAGTGAAACTTTTCCCAATTCAATACTAAGTTGTACTCTTCACATCTTTGCAACAAATAAGTGAGGAGGGCCAATTAGTCATAAAAAGAATCTTCTATTATAGAAAAATCATCCATAAAAACCTCAATAGTATCTTCCACTATGTCAGAGAAAATGGACATCATGTAGCGTCGAAAAGTGGTCGGTGCATTACATAAACTGAAGGGCATTCTTTTGAATGCGAAAGACCCATATGGACAAGTGAAAGTGGTCTTCTCTTGGTCCTCGGGGGTAGTGAAAATTTGAATATACCCCGAATAACCATCAATAAAATAATACCATCCTCTGCCAGCAAGACGGTCTAATATCTGGTCCATGAAGGGCATATAAAAGTGATCTTTTTTGGTCCAAGAATTTAAATTTCGATAATTCATACAAACTCTCCATCCTGTTATCGGTTTGATTGGGATTAACTCATTTTTCTCATTTGGAACCACTGTGATTCCATACTTTTTTGGCACACACTGAACTGAGCTCACCCACTTACTATCAGTAATGGGGTAAACCACACCTGCATCTAACCACTTGATAATTTCTTTCTTCACAACTTCTTGCATTGGCTGGTTCAGACGTCGTTGATGCTCAATGATTGGTATGCACTCGGAATCAAGCTAAATTTTGTGAGTGCAAATGTCGAGTGGAATCCTGATAATGTCAGCAATAGACCAACCAATAGACGTCTTAAACCTTTTTAACTCCAAAACAAGAGTCTCTACTTGCCATTTCACCAACTCAGTAGAAATAATCACAGGCAAAGTGTTTTTGGCTCCCAAGAATGCATAGCGAAGGTGAGACGGGAGAGCCTTAAGCTCCAAAACTGGAGGCTCCTCAATAGAAAGATGAGCCGGTGGGGTCACCCTATTCCTTAAATCAAGATTAAGTTTCTTCAAAGCATAAATGTATGATCCCCTACCAGCAAGTGCACCAACCATCTCATCGTACTCATCAATACCATCGCTTTTATTGGCCAAAAACGGAGGTCGCTAAGCTATAAATTTGTTAATTTCTAAGTTAAGTTCCCGACAACGGCGCCAAAATCTTGTTACTCCCAAATGCATACTGATGTCGCCCAAAATATGCCTCCTAAGAAGTATAAAGTGGTCGCTGTATCAAATATAGCACCCAACTAGGTTGGGGTCGATCCCACAGGGAATAAGATGAAATTAGGTTAATTTCTTGTCCGAGTAATTGGCAAATAAGTAAAAAGGGGAAAGTATTTGTAAGCAAGTAGTAATAGTAACAAGTGTTGATTCTTTGGATTTGTTTTCAATATGAGAACTACACTAGGACTGTGATCCCTAATGAGTCCTTAACTCTACCGGTTACTTGTGCTTGGCAGAACTGTCCCGCTATGTTGCATGCAAGATCTAACAAGATATGTTCATCTAAACGTCTCTCGACCTTGGTTAGACGAATTTCACTCTTCTCCTCTCGGTCACCGAGTGTCGCACTACTAACCCTTGTTCTTGATCTCAGATTAACTATCCCTGTTACGGCTCAAGTTATAAGATGAAGGTTGATAGCTTCAAATCTCTGTTGTTATTTCCTTGTCCAAATCTCTGCCTCTCTCTCGAGCAAGTTTAGAATATAGGCGAGTTTCTAACGTTTGCACCCGTTAGAAGATCAATTATAACGAAGGCAATAACAATGCATGCATGACACCGATTCATAATTAATTTTCACCTAACCCATTTTGTTGATTCCTCATGGTTCACACAACCCTATTTAATGGGTTTAGCTATTCATGAATGCAAGAACACAAGAAGAATTCACAGACGAAGACATAGTTGTAAACTCATAATAAAGAAGAAACTCTAAAATCTCAATAATGAATAAAACCCTGGAATAGATGTTCCAAGATTACAAAATCCAACAATGTGTTAATGAAATCAAAATAATGAAAAATCTATCTCAAAATAATGTACTGACTAACTCCTGAACATAGGACAATACAGGGGTATTTATAGATACAAGATGAATCCTATCCTAAACAAAACAGGAGAACAAAGTCGGCAATTTTCCATGGTATCGTGACTTGGTGTCGTGGAATCAAGTCACGCCACATAGGTTAGCTCCATGGAAATCAGGCACAAGTAGACATTTTTTGAAGTTGACTCACGCCACCCAGTCACGCCACGAAGGTGGACTCACGGTACGTGAGTCCTGTTATGGAAATCAGACTCTTCCACTCATCTAAAGGAGTCACCACTCTGGTGTAAGACCTGGTTCTTTCATCTTCAGATACACCATTTCGGTGCAATATTCTTCACTTTATCTCCATTTTACCTCCATAACCTATTTCCCTGTAAAATAGGATAGAAAACACATCATACCCACAAAATATACCCAAGTTATTGCATACTTTCCTTATTTTAAGCATCAAAAATGCCATGTAACCATGGCGCATCAGCACCCTCAACTTAGAACATTTGCATGTCCTCAAGAAAACAAAACAAAATAAACACAATGATGCTTAACTAAAAGAAACCTAAGAGACCTCTGGCAGTCGAATCATTTGCTTTTGACCTCAAAATTTTTATGACCCCTCCTATTAACAAATTAGAATCTCAGTATGCATGCATGCAACATATTATCATGACTTAGAAGGGATCAAGTGATGCCATGAGATTATGAACAAACAACTAAGCATATGTGCAAATGACATTATCAGAATAGATAGCCGCTAACAATGCAACCCATGTACTCTCACAACAAAGACGTCCCATAAACTCACAATATGCTATTGAATCTCAAAGCAGGGACTTGGTCAAAACACTCTCTCTCACGAAGAAGTTCAAACGGTGTGCATGAAATACTATAGGCTTGCCCTTATTTTCTCTGCCTAAGTATTTCGGACAGTTGGACTAGGATTACTATAGGACTTTCATCGTCTTGTAATATAGTCTTGGGGACGGGTATGGTACATATGGATATGGTGACTCAACCCTCCTTGACACTACACTATTTTTGGCTCTATTTTCCAACCCTTCTCCTTTTTATTTTCCCTTATTCTCCTTTATTTATTTCCAGATTTTGGGTGTGATTTTCTTCATACTTACAAAATACAAATAATTTTCTTCTTTTTATTTTCTTTTTTTTCTTTTTTTTTCTTCCACCCAAATCTGTTCTCTTTCTCTTTTACTAACCCCTTCTTCATACCCAAATCAATCTATGCACCCCTATAATAGCCACCCTCAACTTAGGCGATTTTCCTGAGTTGAGGTACACAATGTCCAAGGAGGGACCAGGGCCAAGAAAGGTTCATTAGAAGTCAAAATGAGAAAGTTAATAGGCTAATAAAAGAAATAGGAAGATTAAAGCACAAAATCTGGATCAAGGGATATTTATTTCATTTGGTCGGGCATTTAGGTCAAAAGTGGACTTATTCAAAAATGGCCTATGATCCTTTCCTAACTACTATCCTCTAACCTAGGCAAGACTAACCGGGCAAGTTCTGGATTTCACACACAGAGTGAACTAGGTAATGACCTCACACACACATAGAACGAGGTTACATTATCAACTACTACCTATCCGATTCATGCAATGCTAGCTACAGTAGGTTGTCTATAATACTAATGTCATAGAAAGATCCAACAACTGTCACAAACTAACATGCTACATACACATTTTAAAACAAAATCTTCAGGAGGGGTATCCTTTAAATAATCAAATAGCATAACTTTTTCAAAACTAGACTGCAATAAGGTTCCTCCCAATTAAACAAGAAAACACATAAATACTATAAATAACAACCTAAATATGCCGGCTCTACTATGATAGCACACTTGAGGGAAAAGAAACACGGCAACAAAAAACCCCAAGTGGTGGTATACCCCCACCCTTAACTAAACAATTGTACACTGCCCCTAGTGCACAACTATTAATATAATAAATGGTAGGGAGTGAAATACATACCTATGGTGCCCTAGGCACCAAAAGTGGGCCTGCTCCTAGCAGGCTCATCAGTATCCGGTGGAGGGGGTGCCTGACTAGAGGATGCACCTCGTGCCCTTTGCTCTTGAGTGATCTAACTAGTATAGTACTCCAACCTGGAGGCCTTAACTGCTCTTCGGAGATCACCCTCATACTCATCACCACTATCAACCTGCTCCTCCGGACTGCGTGGTTTTTTGCCTCTATCAATAGGAGGCTCCTCATCAGGAAATAAATTTACCCCAAAAATTGGCCATATCGGAGCCAAAATGGGCATAGGTGGAATGATAGGAGTGATGCTCGATGCTAAAGCTCTAACCTCCTCTCTCAATACAGCCACCTCATGTGTCAATCCTTTCATATCAAGACTCTGAGCCGAACTCAATAGGGTAGCCATCCGCGCCTCAAAGCTATCTATCTGTCCATGCATCTCTCGCATAAACTTATCCATTAACACAGACATACGGGGCTCCACTCTAGCCTCAACAGCCTCTACTGTGGTCCTAACTCATGACTTAAGCTAGGATACCAACTTAGCCATATGGACCTCTGTGTGGGCCTGCCGCTCAAACATCTGCATTTGTCTATCAACCAGCTGCTGCAGGAAGTCTCTCAAAACCAAAACCATACCATAAGGTAGCACTGGTACGGTAGTGCCTGGAGCCGTATCATCAATCACCAGGCCTGTGCCCTTAGCAGGTGCAGGAACAGTATTAGGTACGCTCATCGGTACTGGAATAGGTATAGGTGTACTAACCGGCTCGTCCCTATCTCTAGGCCCTTTAAAAAGGGCTGCTCCTAATGACCGAAAGGTTGAGACCTTTGTGGAACAATGGGGTTAGCTTCCCGCTGCTGCATCAACCCAATATCTATGATCAGCTTGATGTAGTGATCTATGATAGGTAGCACAACCACACTAGCCCTATCACACAGGCTCTGAATCAAACAAGGGAAAGGAATACTGGTAAAGTCTTAAAAGGCACGCTCATGGATCTCCCTAATAATGTATCGGGTGATATTGATCTCATAACCGACAATGATGATAGCTACCACAACAGTCCGGTCCAAGGTGAGGGAATTATCAGTGTTAGTGGGTCCCAAACGATGCCTAATAATCAACCACCAAAACTTGCCCCCAAAATTGAGTGTGGACTTCTTTACATAGCTTTCCAGTCACCCAACTAGCATCAACACCCTTCTCCACTATATAATCAGCAATCCACATCAGTAACTCCAACCTCTGATCAACATCCCTCATTTTAATCCTATTTCAGATAGTCTCCATATGGTGATCAAACTCACCAGTCGTAGCGGGCAATGGACGGTCAGCACCAAACAAGAATCTGTGGATGGTCTGCTCAGATAAATCGACTCTTGTTTTTCGAACCAAAGTGTGAGTCAATGGTGGATGATCTCATAGCCACTGCTCAATCGATGTGATCGACTCAACAGATGTAGTGTAGGATGCATAAAACTCCTGGACTAATTTTGGGCTATAGCAACCAGGAGGCTCTGTCATCTATCCAAATCCATAATGATCAAACACAGTCCAAATGTCGGGCAATGCCTTTAACTCCTCTATCCGATATTGGGGCTCCTCCATAATACTTATTCTACACATGCCCCACTCAGTAAGCTCAACATCTCTATCATAAAAGTCCCGCATGCCCTGAACATACCATCATTGGTTTTTCCTTCTCTGCTAGGAAGTCGGGGAACTCTGGTCACCAGTGCCTGAAAGAGATGTTGTAGCCTCTGCTGCAAAATCACCCTGCCCTGTAGTACTATCTGCAGATCCAGATATCGAAACTTCCTCCCCCTCTTCAGACTGGGGGGCGGACTTAGAAGATTGGTCAGGAACAACCGGCTTGATAGGCTGTGGAATAGGCTAAAGTATGGCCCGAACTGCAGTTTGTGTCTGAGTTTGTAACCTTGTGGTGTGAGGTACTAGTGTAGTATCATCAGCTGTAATCTCAAACACCTCCTCAAACCCACTTGGGTCTAACCCGGATGGTTTATCACACAACTTTGTTGGAAATTTAGGAATTTTGGTTCGGATTCTCAATGAAGAACCCATGTCTCCATATTTGGGGTTCGATTTGGGTAGCATTGTGATGAGTTTGGAATGGGTATTTGGGTCGGGTCTTGGGAATTTTGGGTCGGGTGGGGTCAAATATGGGTCTGGGGGATTGGATTTGGGTTTGGGAGGGTTGGAGATGAGTCTGGAAAGGTCGAATTTGCAGGTTGGGGAGGGTCAGATTTACGGGTTGGGTAAAGAATTGGGGAAATTCAAAATTGGTGTGAGGGAATTTGAGGATTTTGAATGTGAATTTTGGGAAGTTTAAGAATTTTGGAGTGAAGGTATGAGAATTTGGTGAATTATTGGAAGTAGGGTTAATGTTTAGGATTTGGATTTGAGATGAATGAGTTGTAATTGAAATTGGGTCGGGTTTGAGGAGAGTATCAAAATATATGAAGAGTTCAATCGGGTTAGGTCAGGTCTCGGGTACCTGCAGTTTTCTGCTTCCCAAGATACCACCTACGTGACGTGGGTCAACCCACATCACGTGGGTATATGTCGTAGGTCAACTTCTGCAGGTGACAATTTTCCTCTGACTTCTACGGTACCATTCCACGTTACTTAGGTGAACTTACGTCTCATGAATCACTTCCATGGGTAGTACTGGCACATACTCAGTTTAATATAGCGAATATCAGTGAACGTTTCCGCCAATGCTCAGATCACACATAAGAAAACCTTGGGTTGCCTCCTAAGAAGCACCTGTTTTAATATCGCAGCATAGCACGACTAACTTGGTTACTCAGACTTCACCAACCATCCCATGGGTTACCTCCCATGAAGCGCCTGATTTAACGTCGCGGCACGACATGACTAACTTGACTACTTAGACTTCATAAAGCTCAAGCTCCAAACATGTGCTTATTTCTTCTGTGATTCCCACATAATGCTTTACACGCTGCCCATTGACCTTGAATAGAACTTTATCATCACCTTTTAGCTCAATTGCTCTATATGGGAGCACCCTGACCACTGTGAATGGTCCGGACCATTTGGACTTTAACTTTCCAGCAAACAAGCGAAGCTTTGAGTTGTAAAGTAGTACCAAATCTCCCAGTTGAAACTCTCATTTCTCAATTCCCCGATCATGATATAATTTCATCTTCTCTTTATATATTGCTGAATTTTCATAAGCTCGGAGATAAAATTCATCCATCTCATTCATCTTCTCAAGTCTCAATTTAGCTGTGTCACTCCATTCCAGTTTCAATCTTTTCAATGCTCATAATGCCTTATATTTAAGTTCGACAGGCAAATGACACGATTTACCAAAAACCAACTGATATGGTGATGCACCAATTGGCGTCTTGAAAGCAGTTCGATATGCCCATAATGCATCATCCAATCTTCGAGCCCAATCAGTCCTATTAGCATTCACCGTTTTTGCCAAACTAAATTTGATCTCACGATTTGACACCTTAACTTGCCCGCTTGTCTGAGGATGGTAAGGTGTTGACACCTTATGTTTAACACCATATTTTTCAAGCAGGGCCTTGAACAGTCGATTACAGAAGTGGGATCCTCCATCACTAATGATTACTCTGGGTGTACCAAATCGTGAAAATATTTTCTTCTTCAAGAATGCCATGACACTTCTTCCTTCATTATTGGGAATCGTAATTGCCTCTACCCATTTAGAAACATAGTCGACAGCTACCAAAATGACTTTCATCCCATGTGAGCTCACAAAAGGTCCCACAAAGTCAATTCCCCATACATCAAACAATTCGAGCTCAAGGATAGGTGTCATAGGAAGTTCGTGTCTGCGTGAGATATTCCTTTGCCTTTGACATTGGTCACAAGCCCGAGCATAATCATGAGCATTTTTATAAATGGTGGGCCAGTAATACCTGCATTGTAAGATCTTATGAGAAGTTCGCACACCTCCATGATGACCCCCAACTGGGGATGAATGACATGCTTCTAAAATATACATCATTTCGACTTCCGAAATGCATCTTCGAATCATACCATCAGCAGACACCCTAAACAAATAAGGTTCATCCCAAAAAAGCATTCTCACCTCATGCATGAATCTCTTTCTCTGCTGATATGACATGCCTTCCGAGACTAGGTCACTTGCCAAAAAGTTGGCAAAATTTGCAAACCAAGGGACTAAGTCTTGCTATACTGCCAGCACTTGCTCATCTGGAAAAGTATCATCAATATCAAGATCATCCCTTAATTTAAGCATGGCCTCCTCCTCAAGGCGTGATAGATGGTTTGTGACCTGATTCTCGATTCCCTTTCGATCCTGACTTCAAAATAAAATTCTTGCAGTAGAAGCATCCACCGAATCAATCTTGGCTTAGCATCCTTTTTTGACATAAGATACCGAAGAGCTGCATGATCTTTATGCATAATCACCTTCATACCAATCAAGTAAGATCTGAATTTCTCAAAAGCAAAGACCACTGCCAACAATTCCTGTTTAGTCACAGTGTAATTCTTTTGAGCTGGATTAAGCACTTTGCTAGTATAGTAAATCAGATGTAAAATCTTCTCACGTCTTTGGCCAAGGATGGACCCAAAGCCCCCCCGCTAGCATCACACATAACCTCAAAAGGCATAGTCCAATCTGGTGAAATAATGATCGGGGCTGAAATCAACTTCTCTTTCAGACACTCATGCTTTTAGACATGCCTCATCGAACACGAACTTCACCTCCTTCTCTAAAAGCTTGCATAACGGATTAGCAATTTTTGAGAAGTCTTTGAGGAATCTTCTATAAAATCCAGCATGTCCCAAGAAAATTTGAATTCCTTTCATGGAGATAGGTGGAGGTAACTTTTTAATCACCTCAATCTTTGCTTTATCAACTTTAATACCTTTCTTTGAGATCTGATGCCCCAACACGATACCCTCATTTACCATAAAATGTCATTTTTCCTAATTTAGCACTAAATTTCACTCCTTGCATCTTTGCAGCACACTAGCAAGGTGTGCCAAGCAATCATCAAATGAGTCTCCCACCACAGAAAAATCATCCATAAAAACCTCAATAGTGTCTTCCACCATGTTGGAGAAAATAGACATCATGCAACGTTGGAAAGTGGCCGGTGCATTACATAAATCGAAGGGCATCCTTTTAAACGTGAATGTCCCGTATGGAAAAGTGAAAGTGATCTTCTCTTAGTCTTCGAGAGCAATGAAAATCTGATTATACCCCAAATAGCCATTGAGAAAACAATACCACCCTCTACCAGTAAGCCGGTCTAACATCTGATCCATGAAGGGTATAGGAAAATTATCTTTTTCTATCCAAGAATTCAGCTTTCGATAATCCATGCAAACTCTCCTTCCAGTAACTGGCCTCATTGGGATTGACTCATTTTGGTCATTTGGAACCACAGTGATTCCTTCCTACTTTGGTACACGTTGAACTGGGCTCACCCACGTGCTATCAACAATGCGGTAAACCACACCTGCATCTAACCATTTGATGATCTCTTTCTTCACAACCTCTTACATCGGTGGGTTTAGATGACGTTGGTGCTCAATGGTTGGTATGCACTCAGGATTAAGTTGTATTTTGTGAGTGCAAATGCCAGGTGGAATCCCTATAATATCAGCAATGGACCAACGAATGGTCCTATTAAATCTTCTCAATACCAAAACCAGAGCCTCTACTTGCCACTCTACCAATTTAGCAGAAATAATCACAGGCAAGGTGTTGTTGGTTCCCAAAAATGTGTAGCAAAGGTGAGCCAGAAGAGCCTTAAGCTCCAAAACTGGAGGCTCTTCAATAGAAGGACGAGCTAGTGGGGTCCCCCTATTCTTCAAATCGAGCTCAAGTTTCTTTGGATCATAAGTGTAGAATCCCTTACCAGTGAGTGCACCAACCATCTCATCATATTCCTCAATACTGTCGCTATCAAAATTCATAATCACGGACGCAAGATCTTCTACCCCCAACCTTTCTTCAAGAGACACGATAATATTATTATCCTCAACTTCATCTATTACCGAAATCACCCACATATCTTTCGGTTGCTTCATGGAACGACAAATATTGAAAGTGACTTTTTCATCATTTAACCTAAATTTCATCCATCCTATGTCCATGTTGACCAATGCACGACCAGTGGCAAGAAATGGTCTCCCTAATATGATGGGAACCTCAAAATCAACTTCACAATCTAGGATCACAAAGTCAACCGAAAATATAAAAGATGCAACTTTTACCAAAACATCATACAAAATGCCCACCAATTTTTTTACTGTCCTATCTGCCATGAGAAGTCTCATAGAGGCTGGTTTTGGTGCTCTCAACCCCAACTGCTTGAACACGGCTAACGACATTAAGGTAATGCTAGCACCCAAATCACAAAGTGCTTTAGCAAAGTTGTAAGACCCGATAGTACAAGGAATTGTGAAAGCTCCTGGGTCCTCCATATTTTCAACTAGGGAATGCGAAGCAACTGCACTACAATGATGTAAGTTATCTGTTGGCTCAACATTGACAGTTCTTTTTCTTGTCACCAAGCCTTTCATGGACTTCGAGTAACCTGGCATCTGTTCCAATGCCTCAACAAGAAAGATGTTTACCGACAGCTCTTTCAACATTATAATAAACTTCCGATATTTTCCTTTCTCACCTTTCTTTTTCAATCTTTGAGGAAATGGAGGAGGAGGTCGTGGGATAGTTTTCAGCATTTGTGGGACCACCTTTTCCTGCCTTTTTTTAGATTTCTCCTTTTTGCCAGTATCATGAGGATTTGGAACTGTTTTGACCTTTAAATTATCCGGCTCTATCTCAGTTTCTACATCAACTATCATCGACTCATTGGCCTTACTACTATCCATAGGTATAGATGAATCAGTTGTGCATTTCCCGCTTCTAGTAGTAATGTCCAGACAATGACTATCATTCTTTGGATTCTAGACGGTGTTGCTTGGAAGAGTACCTGGCTGATGTTGGATCAATGACATCGATATCTGCCTGAACTACTGCTCCAACTGTTTAATACCAGTTGAATGGGATTCTACTTTATGACTTATTCTGGATATGTCTGACCTAATCTCCTTCAAGCAATGTTCTTGACTCTCTGACCCTTTAACCAGTTTATTCAGAAGGACTTCCATTCTTGAATTTCCATAGTCAGCATCGCGGTTTCCTGGTGGAACATATATGCCACTCTTCTCTTTATAATCATCCTTCCGCCTCCAATCACCATCACGATATCGTTCTCTATCTCTATATCCCGACTTGCTGTAATTTTCTCCATAGTAGTTCTGACCTTGATTCCCTTGCCTCGAGTTTCAAGAGTCTTGATTATACCCTTGACCCTTGGCTCGAAAACCCGCTACTTCTCGATAAAGGTACTTAGCCTCCTCATCAGATTCACTATCATCATGCCTAGGTGTTTTACCTTGTGCACCTACAACATGCACCTTCTCAGCATCTCTGGCCGCTATCTGTTTAGCTAATAAACCAATTTCTATCCTCAGCTGTGCGACCTCTTGAGCTACAGTTTCATCCAAAGCCCATTGTGCTATTGAGGCTCCAATAGCATAGGTGCCAGCAAACATTTCTGCCTTCCGAGTATGCCATCCTCGGTTGGTCTTGGTGATATGATCTAATATCTCTGAAGCTCATTCCCATCTCAGACTCATGAATGGTCCACCAGTGATAGTATCTTCTACCTCCTTCGTGTTGGCATTTAAAGCCCTGTAGAAGATTTCAAGTAAATTCCTACCACTCATCTTATGATTTGGCACATTCTGTAGCTTCTTCTTGAACCTTAGCCATGTCTCATAAAGTTCTTCAGAATGTAGTTGTCTGAAGTTATAAATTTCATCCTTCAACTGTAGCATCTTGGAAGGTGGAAAAAATCTTTCCAGAAATTAATTTATTAACTCTTGCCAAGTAGTGATGGAACCTCGTGGTAATTCTGCCAACCACAAAGTCGCATCTCCTGTTAGAGAGAATGGAAACAATCTCAACCGAATAGCCTCTTGGTCAACTCTAGGCAAATTATATAAAGTGTATACCCCCACAAAATACATCACGTGCATGTTTGGATCATCAGTAGGAAGACCGGTAAACACACCCTTCAAGTTTAGCAGGTGAATCATGGCACTTGTAATGTCAAACTTAGTGCCCTGAGGTAACTCTGGTGGAATAATTGTACCAGTCTCTATTGGCTCAAAATAGGTCACATCTTCTTCCTCAGGATCAACATAAATTGGCACATGCGGTCTTTGAAGTGGTTGGTTGGCTCTCAATCTTCTTTGCCTCTTGCATAGCTCGACTATCTCTCTCTGCTTGCCTAAGAGCAGCTTGTCTAGCTTGCTCTTTTTATGTCAATCGAGCCATAGTTTGGTTTGCTGTTTCATGACCAACTGGCTAAATTGGTTGATTATGAATGTCTCCCAAGGCGGCAAGATCCTGAACTTCATCGGTATTCACTATTCTTCGATTAGCTCTCAGAGTCCTTTCTATTTCAAGATCAAGTGGAATCAGGGGATTGCCTTAACTCCTAGTATTGGGCATACACTAGTGTGTGCCCTTAAAAGTATAGAAAAACAATACCAATCAACTCCAACAAATAAACTAATCAACTCTGTAACCGTATTCCCCAGCAACGGCGCCAAAATTTGATGTCGCCCAAAATATGCCATTTAAGAAGTATAAAGCGGTCGCTGTATCAAATATAGAACTCAACTAGGTTAGGGTTCATCCCACAGGGAATAAGATGAAATTAGGTTAATTTCTTGTCCGAGTAATTGGAAAATAAGTAAAAACGGGAAAGTATTTGTAAGCAAGTAGTAATAGTAACAAGTGTTGATTCTTTGGATTTGTTTTCAATATGAGAACTACACTAGGACTGTGATCCCCACTGAGTCCTTAACTCTACCGGTTACTTGTGCTTGGCAGAACTTTCCCGCTATGTTGTATGCAAGATCTAACAAGATATGTTCATCTAAATGTCTCTCAACCTTGGTTAGACGAATTTCACTCTTCTCCTCTCGGTCTCCGAGTGTCGCACTACTAACCCTTGTTCTTGATCTCAGATTAACTATCCCTGTTACAGATCAAGTTATAAGATGAAGGTTGATAGCTTCAAATCTCTGTTGTTATTTCCTTGTCAAAATCTCTGCCTCTCTCTCTAGCAAGTTTAGAATATAGGCGAGTTTCTAACGTTTGCACCCGTTAGAAGATCAATTATAACGAAGGCAATAACAATGCATGCATGACACCGATTCATAGTTACTTTTCACCTAACCCATTTTGTTGATTCCTCATGGTTCACACAACCCTATTTGATGGGTTTAGCTATTCATGATTGCAAGAACACAAGAAGAATTCACAGACGAAGACATAGTTGTAAACTCATAATAAAGAAGAAACTCTAAAATCTCAATAATGAATAAAACCCTAGAATAGATGTTCCAAGATTACAAAATCCAACAATGTGTTTATGAACTCAAAATAATGAAAAAACTATCTCAAAATAATGTACTGACTAACTCCTGAACATAGGACAATACAGGGGTATTTATAGATACAAGATGAATCCTATCCTAAACAAAACAGGAGAACAAAGTCGGCAATTTTCCATGGTATCGTGACTTGGTGTCGTGGAATCAAGTCACGCCACGTAGGTTAGCTCCATGGAAATCAGGCACAAGTAGACATTTTCTGTAGTTGACTCACGCCACCCAGTCACGCCACGTAGGTGGACTCACGGTACGTGAGTCCTGTTATCGAAATCAGACTCTTCCACTCATCTAAAGGAGTCACCACTCTGGTGCAAGACCTGGTTCTTTCATCTTCAGATACTCCATTTTGGTGCAATATTCTTCACTTTATCTCCATTTTACCTCCATAACCTATTTCCCTGTAAAATAGGATAGAAAACACATCATACCCACAAAACATACCCAAGTTATTGCATACTTTCCTTATTTTAAGCATCGAAAATGCCATATAACCATGGCACATCAGCACCCTCAACTTAGAACATTTGCATGTCCTCAAGAAAACAAAACAAAATAAACACAATGATGCTTAACTAAAAGAAACCTAAGAGACCTCTGGCAGTCGACTCATTTGCTTTTGACCTCAAAATTTTTATGACCCCTCCTATTAACAAATTAGAATCTCAGTATGCATGCATGCAGCATATTATCATGACTTAGAAGGGATCAAGTGATGCAGTGAGATTATGAACAAACAACTAAGCATATGTACAAATGACATTATCAGAATAGATAGCCGCTAACAATGCAACCCATGTACTCTCACAACAAAGACGTCCCATACACTCACAATATGCTATTGAATCTCAAAGAAGGGACTTGGTCAAAACACTCTCTCTCACGAAGAAGTTCAAATGGTGTGCATGAAATACTATAGGCTTGCCCTTATTTTCTCTGCCTTAGTATTTCGGACAGTTGGACTAGGATCACTATAGGACTTTCATCGTCTTGTAATATAGTCTTGGGGACGGGTATGGTACGTATGGATATGGTGACTCAACCCTCCTTGACACTACACTATTTTTGGCTCCATTTTCCAACCCTTCTCCTTTTTATTTTCCCTTATTCTCCTTTATTTATTTCCAGATTTTGGGTGTGATTTTCTTCATACTTACAAAATACAAATAATTTTCTTCTTTTTATTCTCTTTTTTTTCTTTTTTTTTTCTTCCACCCAAATCTGTTCTCTTTCTCTTTTACTAACCCCTTCTTCATACCCAAATCAATCTATGCACCCCTATAATAGCCACCCTCAACTTAGGCGATTTTCTTGAGTTGAGGTACACAATGTCCAAGGAGGGACCAGGGCCAAGACAGGTTCATTAGAAGTCAAAATGGGAAATTTAATAGGCTAATAAAAGAAATAGGAAGATTAAAGCGTAAAATCTGGATTAAGGGATATTTATTTCATTTGGTTGGGCATTTAGGTCAAAAGTGGACTTATTCAAAAATGGCCTATGATCCTTTCCTAACTACTATCCTCTAACCTAGGCAAGACTAACCGGGCAAGTTCTGGATTTCACACACAGAGTGAACTAGGTAATGACCTCACACACACATAGAACGAGGTTACATTATCAACTACTACCTATCCGATTCATACAATGCTAGCTACAGTAGGTTGTCTATAATACTAATGTCATAGCAAGATCCAACAACTTTCACAAACTAACATGCTACATACATATTTTAAAACAAAATCTTCAGGAGAGGTATCCTTTAAATAATCAAATAGCATAACTTTTTCAAAACTAGACTGCAATAAGGTTCCTCCCAATTAAACAAGAAAACACATAAATACTATAAATAACAACCTAAATATGCCGGTTCTACTATGATAGCATACTTGATGGAAAAGAAACACGGCAACAAAAAACCCCAAGTGGTGGTATACCCCCACCCCAACTAAATAATGGTACACTGCCCCTAGTACACAGCTATTAATATAATAAATGGTAGGGAGTGAAAGACATACCTATGGTGCCCTAGGCACCAAAAGTGGGCCTGCCCATAGCAGGCTCATCATTATCCGGTGGAGGGGGTGCCTGACTAGAGGATGCACCTCATGCCCTTTACTCTTGAGTGATCTAACTAGTATGGTACTCCAACCTGGAGGCCTTAACCACTCTTCGGAGATCACCCTCATACTCGTCACCACTATCAACCTGCTCCTCCGTACTGCGTGGTCTTTTGCCTCTATCAATAGGAGGCTCCTCATCAGGAAATAAATCTACCCCAAAAATTGGCCATATCGGAGCCTAAATGGGCATAGGTGGAATGATAGGAGTGCTGCTCAATGCTAAAGCTCTAACCTCCTCTCTCAATACAGCCACCTCATGTGTCAATCCTTTCATATCAAGACTCTGAGCCGAACTCAATAGGGTAGCCATCCGCGCCTCAAAGCTATCTATCCGTCCATGCATCTCTCGCATAAACTTATCCATTAACACAGACATACGGGGCTCCACTCTAGCCTCAACAGCCTCTACTGTGGTCCTAACTCATGACTTAAGCTAGGATACCAACTTAGCCATATGGACCTCTGTGTGGGCATGCCGCTCAAACATCTGCATTTGTCTATCAACCAGCTGCTGCAGGAAGTCTCTCAAAACCAAAACCATACCATAAGGTAGCACTGGTACGGTAGTGCCTGGAGTCGTATCATCAATCACCAGGCCTGTGCCCTTAGCAGGTGCAGGAACAGTATTAGGTACGCTCATCGGTACTGGAATAGGTATAGGTTTACTAACAGGCTCGTCCCTATCTCTAGGCCCTTTAAAAAGATCTGCTCCTAATGACCGAAAGGTTGAGACCTTCGTGGAACAATGGGGTTAGCTTCCCGCTGCTGCATCAACCCAATATCTGTTATGCGGATCAGCTCAATGTAGTGATCTATGATAGGTAGCATAACCACACTAGCCCTATCACACAGGCTTTGAATCAAACAAGGGAAAGGAATACTGGTAAAGTCTTAAAAGGAATGCTCATGGATCTCCCTAATAATGTATCGGGTGATATTGATCTTATAACCGGCGATGATACTAGCTACCACAACAGTCCGGTCCAAGGTGAGGGAATTATCAGTGTTAGTGGGTCCCAAACGATGCCTAATAACCAACCACCAAAACTTGCCACCAAAATTGAGTGTGGACTTCTTTACATAGCTTTCCAGTCAGCCAACTAGCATCAACACCCTCCTCCACTGTATAACCAGCAATCCACCTCAGTAACTCCAACCTCTGATCAGCATCCCTCATTTTAATCCTATTTCAGATAGTCTCCATATGGTGATCAAACTCAGCAGTCGTAGCGGGCAATGGACGGTCAGCACCAAACAAGAATCTGTGGATAGTTTGCTCAGATAAATCAACTCTTGTTTCCCAAAACAAAGTGTGAGTCAATGGTGGATGATCTCATAGCCACTACTCAATCGATGTGATCGACTCAACAGATGTAGTGTAGGATGCATAAAACTCCCAAACTAATTTTGGGCTATAGCGACCAGGAGGCTCCATCATCTATCCAAATCCATACTGATCAAACACAGTCCAAATGTCGGGCAATGCCTTTAACTCCTCTATACGATATTGGGGCTACTCCATAATACTTCTTCTACACATTCCCTACTCAGTAAGCTCAACATCTCTATCATAAAAGTCCTTCATGCCCTGAACATACCATCATTGGTTTTTCCTTCTCTGCTAGGAAGTCGGGGAACTCTGGTCACCAGTGCCTGAAAGAGATATTGTAGCCTCTGCCGCAAAATCACCCTGCCCTATAGTACTATCTGCAGATCCAGATATCGAAACATCCTCCCCCTCTTCAGACTGGGGGGCGGACTTAGAAGATTGGTCAGGAACAACCGGCTTGATAGGCTGTGGAATAGGCTGAAGTATGGCCCGAACTGCAGTTTGTGTCTGAGTTTATAACCTTGTGGTGCGAGGTACTAGTGTAGTATCATCAGCTGTAATCTCAAACACCTCCTCAAACCCACTTGGGTCTAACCCGGATGGTTTATCACGCAACTTTGTTGGAAATTTAGGAATTTTGGTCGGATTCTCAATGAAGAACCCATGTCTCCATGTTTGGGGTTCGATTTGGGGAGCATTGTGATGAGTTTGGAATGGGTATTTGGGCCGGGTCTTGGGAATTTTGGGTCGGGTGGGGTCAAATACGGGTCTGGGGGATTGGATTTGGGTCTGGGAGGGTCGAATTTACAGGTTGGGGAGGGTCAGATTTACGGGTTGGGTAAAGAATTGGGGAAATTCAAAATTGGTGTGAGGGAATTTGAGGATTTTGAATGTGAATTTTGGGAAGTTTAAGAATTTTGGAGTGAAGGTGTGAGAATTTGGTGAATTATTGGAAGTAGGGTTAACTCTACCGGTAACTTGTGCTTGGCAAAACTATCCCGCTGTGTTGTATGCAAGATCTAACAAGATATTTTCATCTAAACGTCTATCGACCTTGGTTAGATGAATTTCACTTTTCTCCTCTGGGTCTCCGATTGTCGCACTACTAACCCTTGTTCTTAATCTCAGATTAACTATCCCTATTACAGCTCAAGTTATAAGATGAAGGTTGACAACTTTAAATCTCTATTGTTATTTTCTTTTCCTAATCTATACCTCTCTCTCGAGAAAGTTTAGAATACAGGCGAGTTTCTAACGTTTGCACCCGTTAGAAGATCAATTATAATGAAGGTAATAACAATACGTTCATAACATCGGTTCAGAATTACTTTGCACCTAACTCGTTTCATTAATTTCTCATGGTTTACACAACCCTAGTTGATGGGTTTAGCTATTCATGATTTTATGAACACAAGAAGAATTCATAGATGAAGACATAGTTGTAAACTCACAATAAAGAAGAAACTCTGAAATCTCAATAATGAATAAAACCCTAGAGTAGATGCTCCAAGATTACAAAAGCCAATAATGTGTTAATGAACTCAAAATAATGAAAAAACTATCTCAAAACAATATAATGACTAAATCCTGAACATAGGACAATACAGGGGTATTTATAGATACAAAATGAATCCTATTCTAAACAAAACAGGAGAACAGAGTCGGCAATTTTCCACGGTATCATGACTTGGTGTCGTGGAATCAAGTCAAGCCACGTAGGTTAGCTTCGTAGAAATCAGGCACAAGTAGACATCTTCTAAAGTTGACTCACACCACCCAGTCACGCCACGTAGGTGGACTCACGGCACGTGAGTCCTGTCATGGTAATCAGACTCTTCCACTCATCTGCAGGAGTCACCTACGGCATAGGCTCACGCCACGTTGGTTGACTCACGTGATGTGGGTCTTGTCGTGGGTCACCCCTCTGGTGCAAGGCCTGGTTCTTTCATCTTCAGATACTCCATTTTGGTGCAATATTCTTCACTTTATCTCCATTTTACCTCCATAACCTATTTCCCTGTAAAATAGGACAGAAAACACATCATACCTACAAAACATACCCAAGTTATTGCATACTTTTCTTGTTTTAAGCATCGAAAATGCCATGTAACCATGGCGCATCACACACGCAAGTGTACGTGGTCATACAAGTAATACAGTGGCCATTTCGAGCTGAATGTCGAACCACAGGGATTTATGGACTTAGCAAATTTCAAATTTAAGTAATACTATAAAATTGGGGAAGTGCAATTGTAACCTAAGAAATTGTTGGTTTTTGTAATTAATAAATAAAATTAAAGCAAAGGCATAATTTAAATGGGTTAAAACAATTTCAAGAAGGATCCAATGTCAAGGCATAATTCACAATCATGTATAGCAATTCTTTCTCATTGGTTTAGTTGTCTATCTTGGTTATTGATTCACGGGGTTAATAATATTATTTGGTAATGGTCATACTCTAATTGTATATTCAAACTAGCCTCACAACTATATTATTGAGGGGGGGACGTGAGGATCTAATTCAAATGCATTTATATTTCTTCCCGTATAGCAACCAAATAAGGGAAATTGGGTATATTCCTTTCCTGAATGCAAATCAAGCCTTTAATTTCTAAAGGCAAGATCTCATTCCTTACATTCTTTGTTCTAACCCACCATTCTCTTGGACAGTTTACTTTGCGTTAAAAGATATATTTTTAAGGTCGTGAATCTTTAAAATAGTAATACGAGAATATAAGAACAACCAATAATTGATAAACAAATCCAAACCAACTAAAAATAATGCTAAATAATGATGTTCGTAGCCTCAACCCCGTAATTAGGGTGTTTAGCTACTCATAGTCTAATATGAAATTACAAAATCAATGTATTTCATATAAGAATTAGAGTATTAAAAATAGACAAAGAAGAATCCTAATTGAAGCCTCCTTTTATGTTGTTGTTTCCCCAAGTCATGTATCCCCCTTAGAATAAAAGTTAAGCGTCCTATTTATAGTGCAGTAGAACTTGTAGCCAAAAATCCCACTGAGGAGTGGCACCCCTATAAAATGCTTAAGGATGAAAAGTGCCACGGCCCGAAAGTGCCTAAAGATGAGGAGTACCATGCCTCTAAAACATAACCCTATTATTTGGCCTCTTCCACTTTCAAATTTGGACGCCCCAAATCTCATCCATGACATGGATTTGACTTTCAAACACTATTTTTGGCTCGTCTAATGTCCCATGATACGGCCCTTGGCATTATATTCAAGGTTAGGAACTTTGTCTTCATAGTTAACTCAATCCGTAAGCAATTTCAACCTACAAAAGGGCTCGAACCACTAAATAATAAGAATAATATGTATATTCTCAAACCTTCAACACATCTCAGTATGTTCTCATAATCAGCTATCTCTCAGGATAATATAACAATTACAAAATTATAACTAGTGTACATCATTCTCACAAGTCATTTTTAAGACAGGCTTCAAATATCAAAAGCTTATTCATACAAGCACATGTTAAGCTAAACAAACAGCCACTTACAAAATATGTCCCAAGATCAATCAACATGCTCATCAATTCATAACTCATACGAGAGACTATTTAAAGTCTAACTCCATGCAAGTCGTAACCTACCTCAAATAAAGAACCCAAATCCGTAGGCTAATTTACAAGAGCTTTTCCTTTGCTCAATGCTTTGAATCATTCAAGGTGTACAACAAACAAGTGCAAGAGTAATTAAGCATTTACTCTTCAAACAATGTCTTGTGAATTTAAACCCATTAATTCTTCTTTTATTCATGCTTTATAACGTTACCCAAAAGTCAATTAGTCCACTACTAGTACCATAATACTCACATTATCTAATTCATGGAGCTTCTACTTCAATTATTCCTTTTTAAGCAGTTTTTATGCTAAAGGTTTCATCTTTATGGAACTCAAGGCTCTCAGTTACCCCAAATCAGGTTTATAAAATGCCAATTGATGCTATAAAGTGTTAATTTATACCCTAGAAGCAATTCTAGATGATTTTACATCTACCCATAGGCTTTCTCACAATTTTCATGAACCTAGGATTTTAGCCTATAAATCCACCATCATAATCTTCCTAATGATTCTAGGATATTAATGGATTATAGTGCAAAAATATAGATGGAATTGCTTACCTCAACAAAAAAATTCATCCTGGCCTTGGGAAAATTACCTCTCTAGAGCTCTGGAATGAAGTTTGAGACTTTGTGATTTAAACTCGAAAATATAACACTTAAATAGGCATTCTGCCTCGCGTCTTCTGCTTTGGTGACCCGATTCTTGCTTCAATGGACCTGCTTTGGCAAATTAGGGATCTCTACAGCGGCTTCTGATGAAATTCCCTTTCCCCACTATGGCGGAGCTCCAATCGCTACTGTAGTGTCACTACAATGGGAATTCCCATAACTGCAGCGGTTCTTAAGAAGTAACTCAGGAAGAACTAAGAACTACCCCATTTCACAACACAATTTATGAACTTAGGACATCAATAAAATACCACAATGCGCCAGCCACTAAAATCACATATTATGATTTTATATTTAGTCTCAAATTTTTCCTACGGAGGTCTAGATCACTAGGACATCCCTTACATAATAAAACACTACAAAACACAATAGCATGAACCACAAATTAGCACTAACACACTCAACGCTAGTTTTTGGCTTTAAACCGCCCTACTTTGACATTTTATTAAATCAAATCACTAGGAAAACTCTAATAGGAAACTTAGGCCTTAACCACCCTATAATGACTGAAAGGGTCATTACATCGAGTGGTTTCACAATCTAACACTGAGGCTGAATATCAGGCCTTAGTTGCGGCTAACAACATCTTATTTAAGAAATTAGTATCTCTCTTTCTCTATCTCCCATATTATGGTATGATAATCTATTTGCTACCTACCTTACTGTCAATCCTATTTTTGATACAAAAAACAAATATATTTGAATTGTATTTTCATTTTGTTTGAGAGAAAGTGGCCTCATAAGACTCTATGATTCGCTACATCAATTCCTTTGATTTGTTGGAATACATCTTCACCAATAACCTTCCTTCCTATTGGTTCATCTCCTGCATTCCAAGCTTGCAATTGCATAGTCACTAGTTAGCTTACGGGGCATGTTAGGACATCATAACAGTGAGGTTACCTTACATTTAAGCATTTGTATTCTATTAGAATTCATGTGTATAGTTTATTTGGAGGAAGGCTAATGGCATGTATATTTAATCTTTTGGAGAGCTTGTTGAGAAAGAACTCTTTCGTGAAATATAATCAAGTTATATCATCCTCATAAAACCTTTATAGAATTATATGAGGGTTTTTTCCTCAACGGTATTAGTCTTAAACCATTAGATTATTTGTGGAGGTTAGAATAGCATTTTAAATAAAGAGGAAAAAATAGTCGACATATGCCACATAGATTAATAGGCTTCCTCTTTTAGATTGCATCAATGTTTGTGGATTATCTGAGGCCATTTTGGTCATAACTTATCTTGGTACAGTGAAAGGAAGAACAAGGATACTATCATGAAGTGGTTGAACAGGGTATTGTCTAATGAAGAGTGGACTAACATTCAGCCAAACACCACTATTAACCATCACACCATGATTAGTTTTGATTATTTTTCTTTTCTAGTATTTTCTTATGACAATGTTTCTAATTTTATTAAATATACTAGGTTTTTAAATTTTTGGGAGGAATTACATGAGTTTTATGATATTGTTCAAAAGATTAAAGCTACAGAAATGAGAATGTTGAGTTAGATATGATATTGAGTTAGATATGTGGATATACTATGAAAGATAAGAATAGAATGAATATATTCGGGACAAGGTAGGAGCGACCTCCGTGGTGGATAAGATGAAGAAAGCAAAGCTGAGATGGGTTTGGCCATATGAATAAGAGAAGTGTAGATGCCCTAGTGAGGGATATGAGAGGTTGAAAATGGTGTACATTAGGAGAGGTAGAGGAAGGAAGAAAAAATACTGGGGAGAGCAAATGTAATAATCCTCATGGTTGTTTTTTAATTTTGACATATTTTAATTATTTTACTCCTCTTTGTAGTTGCATTATGGTAATTTTAGTTTGCCTGTGCGGGTGACATGGATCCTGAGATGGTTTTTTTAGTCAACAACCAGCATCTTGGATCTAGAGGTGGTTGGATGGGAATTATGTGAATATTTTATTTTGAGAGGTTGGAAAATTCATATAGTTGACCAAAGTTAAGATTTGATGAAAATGAGCTCCAAATGGAATTTTGATAGATTTGTTAGGTCTGAAAGATGATTTTTGAGTTGGTTTGACCTTTTTTTTGCGTCCCAAAGCTTTCATGTGGATTTTTAGTCATTGGATGAAAATTTAAAAATTTCAAGGTCAAGAGCTGATCTCGATCAATATTTGGTCAAGATCTCCTTGAATCGGTGTTTTGTTGGTTCCAACAGGAATGGAATATCATTTTCAATCAAGTAGCATATATCGTTTATCTTCATGGAGTTTTAAATAAATTTTGAGGATCCATTAGAGAAATTTTTGGTTTTGGGTTGTTGCAGTTTTTTGATATATGATGCCTTCTTTGTGTTCACAAAGGGACATTACATTTGTGAAGGAGGATAGTTTCTTGCGCATCTACAACATAATGGTCATGTTTGTGAAGGTTTGGGTTTAGGTCCAGGTCGTGATCTCTTTTTTGTGTTCATGGCTAAAGGCTTGCATTTGCCAAGGTTTCGTGCTAGCCTCGCATTCGTGAAGAGCAATCATACCTGGACAGATTTTAAATTTCCTTTTTTGAACTTGGAATCCATAACTTGATTTTTGAAGCTTGTGAACTTATTTTTGGGCGATTCAAAAGGTGAATTTCAATATTTTTTCCTTAGGTATGACTCTTTACTTGTATTTACATATTTCCTTATATTGGGTAAAGGGGTGAACCTTTTGTCTGATTTAGTTCATCTATATTTCTACTTTTGAATTGGCTGAAAGAGTATTTTAATGTCACTTAGAAGAAGTACAGGGAAGTGTGCCTAAATCTTCTATAATAAGTAGTTGTGACTTGGTCTAGCTAGGATAGAGCCAATTTAATGTCACACCCCGAATCCCATTCGGGACGGACTGGCACCCGAAGCCTATGAGGCCCGAGAGAACCAATCTTTGCTCATGTCTATTCATATACATGTCACTCAATAAACAACACCATCACATAGAGGTATAAAATGTCAATAGCGAAAGTTATGGAAACATGTGATATATACATCTAAGAAACTTGGCCGTTAGAGCCATCCATCGAGTCAACATGGACATACATCTCTTACATTCCTCATCCCACATATGTCTACAAATCCTCTACAGATACATATACATATCCAAGCTAGAGTCGGGACAAGTCCCCACTTTATACAACATTTACAATACCAAAATTAGTGTACACTATGACTCGAAAAGCCCCGAACCAACTGGAGCTCACCAAAAATCTGCACATTACCCGCACTCTACCATGGAGGTCTACTAGTACCTGTGCCTGCAGCAAGTATGGTAAATCCCCCCCAAGGGGGTCAGTACGAAGAATGTACTGAGTATGTAAGGGCATATGAAACTGTATGACACATAAATACTTCAATAAACTCAAATATAAGTGAGTAATCAATATGGATAAATCACCATTCTGCAAAAGTGGAACCATGTACCTTACATTCATTATGAATAACCCATCAATTTGTATGTTTGGAACTATGTACTTTACGTTCATTACTTTTTTTGCTTCTGTATTTACTCATCGTCACCTGTGCTATATCGTACCCGGTCCCCAACTAATCAGTGGGTCTTTACATAACATAACGTTATGTTGGGATCGGCTCGAGCTAGGCTTATGCCTCTAGAGCTACCACCCATAAATCAAAGCATTGAGTTCAGCTCGAGCTAGGTTATTACCTTCAGAGTTGCCACCCATATATCAACTTATCAGGTTCGGCTCGAGCTAGGTTTTTTTTACCTTTAGAGCTACCCCCTGTCAGGTTTGGTTCGAGCTAGGCTTATGCCTCTAGGACTGCCCCCTGATCAAATAATCTTGGGATCAGCTTGAGCTAGGCATTTCACCCCCAAAGCTACTACCCATACTCAATCATTAACCACGTATATGCATTACTTTTGAGATTGATACCTTTACTTATGAGAGATTGGTACATTCACTTGTGAGAGATTGTTACATTTACCTGACATAATATTATTGGGAGCATTGGAACGATAGTCAATAAATAAGAGACATGTGTATAAACACTTTTGGAACTTTGGAACATAACATTATTGGGCCTTGGGAATATTAGTCAATGAAAATGAGACATGCGAATCACAATTGATCAATGAGTAGGAAAATGTGATAATAACAATTGGTAACAGGATATAGGATACCTTAGAACATTTTGGAATGGGGCAAATAATATGTCAATGTGACTACTATGTGCTGCAGAAGGATACAGATAGAATAACCTTACATACCTTGTCTTCCCAATATGAATATAAAATTCAATATGTGAGTACAACAATTCCGCTCCTTCCTTACGTTTCACTCTACATCACAAGTACATAACGAAACCAACATTAACCACAAGCTACATTCCAAGTGTATAAGACGACCATGAGTTACATGATTGACCTATAACATTATTTCACCCTTTATAATACCATTCATGGTCTTTTCATACCAATAATATCATAACATTCTATACATTGACCAAAACATCATAAATCAATAGCTTTTCACACCAAGTTCCTCCTTTACATGTTCTCATTAACACCACATCACAATGAATCCATCAATCACTCCAATAAATTTTATACCAAAATTTCAGAATTTACTCATAGAGAAAAATAACAAGTTATGGACATAACCACACCATACATGTTGAGATATCATCCATACCATTCACTTTCATCAAAACATCAAGTTCTTTTTCAAGTTTAATTCACAAGAATGCACATCTTTTAGCAAAAAGCCAAAGTGCACTATTCAACACCTTGCCAACATAACCACCATGATATACATAATCTCTCATGTACATAATATATTAATTCATAAGAATAAACACTTACCCAAGCTTGTAGAATGATGATCTTGCTCAAGGAGATGACTTAGGGTTTGAGAAAATGTCTCTTTTTGGTTTCTTGGAAAAGTCTAGAAATACATGTGCCTTCTAATGAATAAAATCTGATTTCTTCGCCCTTTTATAGCCCCTTTAACTCATCCTTAGCCACTTAAGTCAATAATTGACTTGTCAAAGCAAGAATGGGTCATTTGACCCATTGGGCCATGTCTTTTAATTCATTTTGGGCCTTTCTTTGAGCCCATTAACACATATTATCTTAGCCCACACAAAAAAATGTGTAATCCATCATATATCTCATGTTTAATTAATTCCATAATTGTCACGACAAAATTCACTTACGAGATTTCCGATCGTAGCCTCAATCGCAAAAATAGAAATTCTAGTCGCTCATGGCTTATTTGAACATAATTTGTTAAAATACTTGTGATGAAAAATTAACCCCAACTCAGATGCTAAACGCGCTTAAGAATAGTCCTACTATGATGGAGTAATGATACCTTGACTCAAAGGTCTTATATACATCATATTAGTCGAAGTAAAATTTTGGCAAAAACCACCCCGGCACGCCGCTTGGCGCCCCCCTTTGCTGCTTGTGGAAACAAAAATTTGGACCATGAGTTACATGATTGACCTATAACATTATTTCACCCTTTATAATACCATTCATGGTCTTTTCATACCAATAATATCATAACATTCTATACATTGACCAAAACATCATAAATCAATAGCTTTTCACACCAAGTTCCTCCTTTACATGTTCTCATTAACACCACATCACAATGAATCCATCAATCACTCCAATAAATTTTATACCAAAATTTCAGAATTTACTCATAGAGAAAAATAACAAGTTATGGACATAACCACACCATACATGTTGAGATATCATCCATACCATTCACTTTCATCAAAACATCAAGTTCTTTTTCAAGTTTAATTCATAAGAATGCACATCTTTTAGCAAAAAGCCAAAGTGCACTATTCAACACCTTGCCAACATAACCACCATGATATACATAATCTCTCATGTACATAATATATTAATTCATAAGAATAAACACTTACCCAAGCTTGTAGAATGATGATCTTGCTCAAGGAGATGACTTAGGGTTTGAGAAAATGTCTCTTTTTGGTTTCTTGGAAAAGTCTAGAAATACATGTGCCTTCTAATGAATAAAATCTGATTTCTTCGCCCTTTTATAGCCCCTTTAACTCATCCTTAGCCACTTAGGTCAATAATTGACTTGTCAAAGCAAGAATGGGTCATTTGACCCATTGGGCCATGTCTTTTAATTCATTTTGGGCCTTTCTTTGAGCCCATTAACACATATTATCTTAGCCCACACAAAAAAATGTGTAATCCATCATATATCTCATGTTTAATTAATTCCATAATTGTCACGACAAAATTCACTTACGAGATTTCCGATCGTAGCCTCAATCGCAAAAATAGAAATTCTAGTCGCTCATGGCTTATTTGAACATAATTTGTTAAAATACTTGTGATGAAAAATTAACCCCAACTCAGATGCTAAACGCGCTTAAGAATAGTCCTACTATGATGGAGTAATGATACCTTGACTCAAAGGTCTTATATACATCATATTAGTCGAAGTAAAATTTTGGCAAAAACCACCCCGGCACGCCGCTTGGCGCCTCCCTTTGCTGCTTGTGGAAACAAAAATTTGGGCCAGAGCAGCCTGGCATGCCCTCTGCAGCTCCCCACGCCAAATTTTTGATTTTGGCTTTCCTTTGCGGATTTGGTTGTCTCTTTAAAGTCCCAACCTTTTGCTTACCTCTTAGCTTTAAGATTCTTTACTTGGATGTTCCTTAAACCTCAATTTTTCAGCCCACAAATGCTCCACAAAGTCACAAATGCCACCCACTACAAAGGTCTAACCACATGTACTAGGCCCAATATCAAATATTTCATCAATGACACTAAAAAATACATACTTATGGCTCTCGACACCTAAGTAAACATTGTTCAAAGTCATCAAGTAAGGTTGGGAAGGTACGGGGTGTTACATTCTTCCCCCCTTAGGAACATTCGTCCTCGAATGTTAGTAACATTGTCTCATTGTAACAACTTAAGTCAAAGTGGATCCTTCACACTATCATATACACACATACTACTTGTAAAGACTTACTTATGATGACTCCAATTCCGTATCTTGAACTTTTTCTTCCGTGTCCAACCATTACGATTACTTTAGATTTCTTTCCCTTGTGATTTATTCTACGTGCTAATTTCTCCAATAGTGCCTTTACAGAAGCTACTTCTTTATTTCTCATTGCTTTCGCTTGTCGATCTAGAATAGTAAGCAGTACCTCTTCACATGTGAGATCTTCTGTAACTTATATATCACTACTAGGAGCAATACGAGATAATCTCCTATACACTTTCAAAGCAGCGAATATGACATACTGAATGAACTGTGAAAAGTTCTTGGACTAGTGCTAATAAACACGCAATTTTCCCAAATGTTTGGACTATTTCCCTTTCTTTTCGAATCCCATTATTTTTCTTCATTGGGGACACTGTCAAAAATACCTAATCACCTATGGCACATTTTAATTCCCTTCTTCTAATATCGGCATATGATTTATATCGACTTTGGGCTATTTGTAGCTGCTGTTATATCACCTTCACCCTTTCTATGGCTTGATGAACAAAACCTGACCCGAGTAAGGCAAATTTCATCAGCTGTAACCCATTCAATTGAAGATCTACATTTGCTTTCACATAAAGCTTTGTAAGGTTCCTGTTGATACTTTTATTGTAAGCAATTTCAATAAACGATAGGTGTTCATCCCAACTACCTTTAAAGTCAAATGTACAAACTCGTGGCATATCTTCAAATGTTGATATAATACGTTCTATTTGTCCATCCATCTGAGGATGGCAAGCCGTACTTACATCCACCCTGTGTACCCATGCTTTACTGAAAAGACTCCCAACACTGTGCAATAAAGTGAGCTCTCCTGTTTGATATAATAGGGAATGGAATCCCATGTAATCGTACTATCTCTGTTACACACAACTTTGCATAATGTTCAGCTGTATCGATGGTCCTAACTGGTAGGAAATATGCTGACTCGGTAAGCCTGTCAACTATTACCTATATGGAATCACCCTTCGCAGTATACGAGGCAACCCTGTGGTTAAATCCATGTCATTCATGTTCCACTTCCAAACTGGAAGGGTAATACATTGCATAAAACATATAGATTTCTGATGCCATACTGTTAATCAGTGACCGCTTGGACATTGAGCTACAAGTTCTACAATGTGCTTTTCAGGTAACCTTACCAAGACATCTCTACTAAACCATGGTATATTTTGGTTGCTTCGGAATGAATAAAATACCGTGAATGATGTTCTTCTGTCATAATTCATTTCCTTAACTCATCTATACCCAGTACACACAATTTATATTGGCGTTAAAGTACTCCCCCTTGTGTTTGCTCAAATACATTCGTCGAACTTTGCTGTACATTTTTTTTTTCAATTGAACTAAAAATATGACTTACATATTGCTTTTTCCTTCATCTCAGATACCAATGGAAATTTTGCCACATTTGACACTATAATTCTTTCACCTGAAATTTTATACAATTAGTGGTGCCATCTGTTACCAGCAATTATCACAACTGTTATTTTAAAATCATATGTGGGATAATTTCTCTTATGTGGACGTAATTGTCTTAAGGCATACGCTATCACATTGTCGTGTTGCATGTATACACATCCCATACCAACTTCTAAAACATCGCAATACACTGCATACTCTTATGTGTCTTTGGGAGGTACTAGTACAGGTGTAGGAGTCAATTTATCTTTCAACTCTTGCAAACTTTTCTCACATACATCATTCCGCTAAAACTTAGTTACTTTGTGTGTTAGCTTTGTTAAGGGAAATGACAGAAAGCATTTTTAACAATTCTTCTGTAACAACTGGCCAACTCAAGGAAGCTACAAATTTTCGTAGGCATCGTAGACCTTGGCCACTTCTTTTGTGTATATGAATCCTTATTCCTTCATTCTATACAATGTGTCCTAAGGACGATACAGATTATGACCAAACTTGTATTTAAAGAACTTACATATATCTTACGGTCACGGAGAATCCGTAACACCTGTCACAAGTGATTAGCATGATCCTTTTGTGATCTTGAGTAATCTGGTATGGCACTTAAAACATTATCACGAATACGCTTAGCGATGGCTTAAACGCCCTAATTATCAAACCCATCAACGTAGTTGGTGTATTTGCTAGCCCAAATGGCATAACTAAGAATTCATAACAACCATACCTCTATTTTGGGTATCTTTATTTTCTCTGACCTTTACCTGATGATCTCCTGACCTTAAGTCAATCTTTAGGAAGAATTTGGCACCCTATAACCGATCAAATAAATCATCAACTCCGTGGAGAATACATGTATTCTTCATTGTCACCTTATTCGGTTGTCGATAGTAAACACATATTCTCAAGGTGCCCTTTTTTTTTGTGTACTATGAACACTGATGCACCCCAAGGGGTCGTACTAGGTCTTATGAATCCCTTTATAACATCAAAATTCCACTATTTCCAGCTCAATAATATCAATCAGTGTCTCATGACAACAAACAATTACTATGCACTTATGATATACTCTTTTAACTAAAATAGATTCATCACTGATGTATAAACTTCATGTGACATAACTAGTAATTTTGGTGTTCTTTTGAATTTCCAGCAATTAATGAAATAACATATTTTAATGTTGAATATGGGTTAATCAATACGTGTACGGTACCTGTAGCTACATCAGGAGAAGGCTCATTTTGTGGCCCGACATACCACACCAATAACAAACATTCGGCCCCAACTGACATTCACCTAGATGATAACTTTCGCAGCACTAACACGGCTAACGAAGAGACGTCGGTTGGTTCCTACTTTCTACGTTCTTATACTTGATACCCCATTGCCCATGAATCATGAATCTCACTTCTTTGCGCAAATCGATTGTCTCTAAACCCTTGGGATCGAGGTATAATATTTACTATAGACTAAGGAAATAATGGTCTAGGCGGTCTGTTAAACACTCGAGACCTAAATTTTCCTTAGGATGCCATGAACTGTCTCATAGGTCTAGCCCTCTTTGACTACCCTTCTTCAAATATTTATGTCCTTTTCTGTTGCCTCTGATCCTCCATTATCTGTGCAAAAATCCTATATTCTGGCTATATCCATATCTTTTTTTTTTAAGACCGCAATTGTACAATCCATCTATCCACATACCAATGTACTCTATCGGTCATAGGCAAAGATTTAGCACTTGGTCCGCAAGATCTTTTCGGACCTCATATGGGAGGTACTGATCAAGGAATGCCATTTTAAATTCCTCCCGACTAGTTGGAAGTTCATCTATACACCGTCACATGCATAACATCTAGAGCCCTTTTGATTTGGTCTATAAAGTCCTGTGGGTCTTCATTCAGATCCGACCCGGTGAACGTGGGAGGGTTTAATTTCAGAAAATCCTGTGTTCGACGACTAGCTGCCCTAGCCGCACCATCATCACTCGTCACTGGGCCAGCTCGCCTGTGACAGTGTACAACAATTATCTGAGTCAACATATGCACTACATTTCTTAAATCCTATTCGATGGCATTTATAGGTGGTTCTGCGGATACTTATCTACCTTTTGGCTAAGAGAAACCCGTATTGCAAATTCCATGTTAGCCCCACCTTGACTAGCTTGTTCAGGTGGTGTTTTACTTATTTCTTCTTCGGCAGGCATATCAACCTTCTTACCTTTGCCCTTATCTTGTCTGATAATCAGCATTTGACTATGCAAAAGAAAACCAGTGTCACCTACAACTTTGGCTCTATTGCACGATCTAGGAATGAAGAACAGAAACAACTCCTAAATGCTCATAGCCTCCTACTTATAAATGTGGTGCGCAACACATCCATAAGCAAGACTCTACTCAGACACGACTTTGTAGACACCCTTAGGACGACCTGCTCTGATACCATTTTTGTCACACCCCGAATCCCATTCGAGACGGACTGGCACCCGAAGCCGATGAGGCTCAAGAGAACCAATCTTTGCTCATGTCTATTCATATACATGTCACTCAATAAACAATACCATCACATAGAGGTATAAAATGTCAATAGCGGAAGTTATGGAAACATGTGATATATGCATCTAAGAAACTTGGCCGTTAGAGCCATCCATCGAGTCAACATGTACATACATCTCTTACATTCCTAATCCCACATATGTCTACAAATCCTCTACAGATACATATACATAGCCAAGCTAGAGTCTGGACAAGTCCCCACTTTATACAGCATTTACAATACCAAAATCAGTGTACACTATGACTCGGACCGAACCAACTGGAGCTCACCAGAAATTTTCACATTACCCACACTCTACTGTGGAGGTCTACTAGTACCTGTGCCTGCAGCAAGTATGGTAAATCCCCACCAAGGGGGTCAATATGAAGAATGTACTGAGTATGTAAGGCCATATGAAACAGTATTGACACATAAATACTTCAATGAACTCAAATATAAGTGAGTAATCAATATGGATAAATCACCATTCTGCAAAAGTGGAACCATGTACCTTACATTCATTATGAATAACCCATCAATTTGTATGTTTGGAACAATGTACTTTACATTCATTACTTTCTTTGCTTCTGTATTTACTCATCGTCACCTGTGCTATATAGTTATCGGGCCCCAACTGATCAGTGGGTCTTTACATAATATAACGTTATGTTGGGATCGACTCGAGCTAGGCTTATACCTCTAGATCTACCACCCATAAATCAAAGCATCGGGTTCGGCTCGAGCCAGGTTATTACCTCTAGAGCTGCCACCCATAAATCAACTTATCAGGTTCGGCTAGAGCTAAATATTTTTTACCTCTAGAGCTACCCCCTGTCAGGTTTGGTTCGAGCTAGGCTTATGCCTCTAGGACTGCCCCCCGATCCAATAATCTCGGGATTGGCTTGAGCTAGGCATTTCTCTCCCAAAGCTACCACCCATACTCAATCATTAACCACGTCTATGTATTATTTTATTCATTACTTTTGAGATTGACACCTTTACTTGTGAGAGATTGGTACATTCACTTGTGAGAGATGGTTACATTCACCTGACATAATATTATTAGGAGCATTGGAACGATAGTCAATAAATAAGAGACATGTGTATAAACACTTTTGGAACTTTGGAACATAACATTATTGGGCCTTGGGAATATTAGTCAATGAAAATGAGACATGCGAATCACAATTGATCAATGAGTAGGAAAATGTGATAATAACAATTGGTAACAGGATATAGGATACCTTAGAACATTTTGGAATGGGGCAAATAATATGTCAATGTGACTACTATGTGCTGCAGAAGGATACAGATAGAATAACCTTACATACCTTGTCTTCCCAATATGAATGTAAAATTCAATATGTGAGTACAACAATTCCGCTCCTTCCTTACGTTTCACTCTACATCACAAGTACATAACGAAACCAACATTAACCACAAGCTACATTACAAGTGTATAAGACGACCATGAGTTACATGATTGACCTATAACATTATTTCACCCTTTATAATACCATTCATGGTCTTTTCATACCAATAATATCATAACATTCTATACATTGACCAAAACATCATAAACCAATAGCCTTTCACACCAATTTCCTCCTTTACATGTTCTCATTAACATCACATCACAATGAATCCATCAAACCACTCCAATACATTTTATACTAAAATTCCACAATTTACTCATAGAGAAAAATAACAAGTTATGGACATAACCACACCATACATGTTGAGATATCATCCATACCATTCACTTTCATCAAAACATCAAGTCCTTTTTCAAGTTTAATTCACAAGAATGCACATCTTTTAGCAAAAAGCCAAAGTGCACTATTCAACACCTTGCCCACATAACTACCATGATATACATAATCTCTCATGTACATAATATATTAATTCATAATAATAAACACTTACCCAAGCTTGTAGAATGATGATCTTGCTCAAGGAGATGACTTAAGGTTTGAGAATTTGAGAGAAAATGTCTCTTTTTGGTTTCCTGGAAAAGTCAAGAAATACATGTTCCTTCTTATGAATAAAATCTAATTTCCTTGCCCTTTTATATCCCCTTTAACTCATCCTTAGCCACTTAAGTCAATAATTGACTTGTCAAAGCAAGAATGGGTCATTTGACTCATTGGGCCATGTCTTTTAATTCATTTTGGGCCTTCCTTTGAGCCCATTAACACATATTATCTTAGCACACACAAATCAATGTGTAATCTATCATATATCTCATGTTTAATTAATTCCATAATTGTCACGACAATATTCACTTACGAGATTCCCGATCGTAGCCTCAATTGCAAAAATAGAAATTCTAGTCGTACATCGCTTATTTGAACATAATTTGTTAAAATACTTGTGACGAAGAATTAACCCCAACTCGGATACTAAACGCGCTTAGGAATAGTCGTACTATGATGGAGTAATTATACCATGACTCAAAGGTCTTATATACATCATAATAGTCGAAGAAAAATTTTGGCAAAAACCACCCCGGTACGCCGCTTGGTGCGCCCCTTTGCTGCCTGTGGAAACAAAAATTTGGGCCAGAGCAGCCTGGCACGCCCTCTGCAGTGCCCCATGCCAAATTTTTGATTTTGGCTTTCCTTTGCGGATTTGGTTGGATCTTACAAGTCCCAACCTTTTGCTTACCTCTTAGCTTTAAGATTCTTTGCTTGGATGTCCCTTGAACCTCAATTTTTCACCCCACAAATGCTCCACAAAGTCACAAACGCCACCTACTACAAGGTCTAACCACATGTACTAGGCCCAATATCAATATTTCATCATTGACACTACAAAATACATACTTATGGCTCTCTACACCTAAGTAAAAATTGTTCAAAGTCTTCAAGTAGGGTCGGGAAGGTACGGGGTGTTACAGTTAAAAAGACTTTCTTTTGTTCTAGGTTTTCACAAAGCAGTATTAGGGTATGATAATGCCTTTCTCATAAATATAATCAAGTCTTTGGTTTAGATCAATAAATGCTCAAGCCGGGCCCAATGAAAGAATTGAATGGCTTTCTCTTTTCTCCTCATGGATTCAACTATTAGGTTCATGGGTTTGTGGTCCATGTCTAAAACAACTCTTTTTATTTGCGAATGTTTAAGAAGTCATCTCCTAATTTATTGATCTATTGAGCTAAGACATATTTCACCTTTAAATTGTGATTTTAAATTGGGACATTTGAGGATTTTGGGGCTAAAGATATGAAAACACATTTTGATGATTTGAAGGTCAATTTAAGCCCAGTCCATTGAATGTTGTTGTTTTTATTAGGCCCTTGAGACTTAATGTGGTAATGTACTTGAATAAAAATTTCTCTTACGCTTATGATGGTGTCTCTTAAGATGGATAATGTCCTTAGATTGAGTTGCATACTTGTTTTTAGTTGTATACTTGATGTTGTAGCATGAGCAGCCATGAATCACCTATACTTGAGTTGTTTATTTGCTAAAGATGCTTGTTCTATGTTTTTCCAATGATCCCAAATGAGGGAAGTCATTGTAATTATGAATCTGATGTGTGCATAGTTTGTCATCATAAAAATGGAGAAATTTTTAGGAATCTTATGTTTATTTTGAGGATTGAAAATCGCTTAAGTGAACTAGGTTCACTTAATGTGTAATCAAGTTCATATACTTACAGGTGAACCAGGTCTCCCTAGATGCAAATAGTATGTGGCAAGTCATTTATGGAAAGAAAAAATATGGAAATCTTTTGAAACTATCACTTGTATTCTGCAAAGGAAAGACTCATAAAGAGGTCGTCCAAAATAAAATCGTCTTATTGGGATTTATTTTCCTTACCCAAAAAATTCAGGTTGAAAAGCATAATTGATCCCCGCCTCCTTCATGATACAAAAGGATAATGATGAAATGTGAACAGACAACTATTGCATTACGTTTAAGGAACTTTGTCTCTTATGAACACTGTCTTATTGGGATTTGGTTTCCTTACCCGAATAATTCCAGGTTGCAAAAAACATAATTGTTCCCCGCCTCCTTCATGATACAAAAGGATGATGATGAAACGTGAAGATAAATATTGCATTACGTTCAAGGAACTTTCTCTCCAACAATAGTCACAGCAGCACAAGGCAGAAGATTTATAAAATCAAGCTTCATCAACCCAAGAAATGGTTTACCAGTGTTTAGTTAGTTAAGATTGAGTCTGTAATTTATTGCTTTTGAGTTGTAATATTCTCCTCCTATGTGCAGTCATGTTTAGTTGAGATAGTCAAGTTGGTTGTGTTCTTCGAAGACTAGAGTGTTTAGTCTTTGAAGTACTATACAGTTAGAGTAAACCGTAAAAGTTGAAGTATTAAAGTTAGTTCCTTAGATTATTAAGTTGTAATCTGAAACCTCTCGTTCAATTTAGTAAAGTTTGCTGGAAATTCTACTCATCATAGATCATGATTTTTACTCCCTTGTGCAAAGAAATTTTTCACGATAAATTCTCATGTCACTGTTGTTGTTATTGTTTCCATTGCTCTCTAGTTTAGTGAACTTGGTTCACTAATTAAGTCAGTTACGAACTTAGAAATTGCAAGTAGTTGAAGGGTGATACGTTTATTCAATATAATTAAGAAGTTTCTAAGTTCAAAATATTATATGTACCATGTGATGTACCGCACACTTTGTTTTTCATTAGTAAAGCCATCAAAAACTATAAAACTGAAAAATGAAATTAATGATAAAATACAATGTTTAAGCATGTTGTATTATCTTTATCAAAGATGTGTATGTACCAGTAACTAAGATTAGGATTCCCATTACTATCACCCCTATTATGATCAACTCAAATCCAAACTTCTAGAAAGTGTCTGAAATCTTCAAGTAGCACAAACATGGTAGCAAAATTGAAGTTGTGACGCTGAGAAATGCTCAAACTAGTGACATGAGATAAGAAAAGAAGGGTATAGTAAAGGCTACAATGACACTACTCATTACCTGATCCTGATGATGGGGCTAAATGATGATTCCTTATCACTGTAAGATTGAAAACGTTCCTCCAGTTTGTTGATCACTAGCTATTGGATTGATCAAGGTAGTGTATATAGCCAATTTTGAGCTAAAATTTTTAGTGGTAAGATTCAAGGTAATTTGTGATTCAACCTCTGAGCCAAACATGGAGTACCCCATAATTGCAGTTGATGCATATGTTACGGTAGCGAACAAAAAGCATAGAAGCATTGCCTGCAACAAGAACATCTAGAGGTCAGCAATTAAGAGATGTCAAATGGACTGGTTGAACTGAATTTGAGAGGACCAAAATGAGTTAAGTTAATACGTGGGTTGGTGTTACTAGGCTGAAATGGGTTAACAAGCTGATCATAATATAAACCGCCCATTTTTAACTAAGTATTGATTTCCTTATTTGTTTATATACCTAATAAAAAATGTTTCTTTATCATAGCTATATATAACATATGAAACAAAATAAAAAGTTTTTAAAGACAATTTCTCATTGGTGTATTTGGGTTGCATATCAACCCATCTAACTGAATTCAGCTGGTTATATTTTCATGAATTAATTTCATCACCATAATCAACATTCATAGTAATGCATGATGCTTAATTTTAAGCATATATGATGGTTTAGTCAATTATATGTTACCTTGGAGAATTGCTTCTACTTCTTCATTGAAGTATACAGAGTTGGGAAAACAGGATGGGCACAATAACAGAAGGCATATAAGCCAAAAGAGGTAGGAATTCCTCCCCAATTCACAAGTACTCCAGTTTTATGAAAGCCAATACCGTCGTACTTTGCTACCCAGAAAATTGAACCAATAATCACGAGAGAAGCTAAAATTCCAGAGGCTGATACATAAGCGAGAATTCTTATGTTCTTTAACAAAACACTTGGCAATATGACAAGAGCAATAATCAAGACAAAGCTTTGTTTCCCACCAATTTCGAGTCCCAAAAAATTGAAGTTTACATATGGCAACAGGTTATGCAAGTTGTCCCCTGCAAGAATTAGAAAACCGGTTGCTACCAAGTAAAGCTCTAGAGACATAAATATCGACACTAGTATTCTTCCTGTTGGTTCAAATGCCCTATCTCCAATATCAGGATAACTTCTTATAGTTGGATCAAAATCAATACATCTCTTTAGTAACAAGGATGTGTAAAAGGTTGCATATGCAATAACAAGAAGAAGAATCATGCTTAACCACTCTCAGGGGAGGACCCACCTTGGGTTAAGGAGTGTCACCCGACACCGCTTCGTCGAAAAACAATATTAGATATATGTATAAGTAATTTGCAAAATACAAAATCAAGGGACAATATCAATGTCAATGACACTGCTTGACAACAAATAGTAGTTGGCTGAGTGGTGAAGTCCGCCAATTTTGTTGCTCTGCCTTCTTGGAGGTCACGAGATCAATCCCAAAGCATGGCATGTTTAAAGTATTTTTTGAAATCCTTTTATGTGGACCGCAGGCTCAGCTGGTAGCCAAAATTAAAGAAATTCTAGGAATTAAAGGGATTGGGTAGCGAAAATTAAAATAAATTCTAGAAAAGGGATTGGGTATGATTTTACCTTAAGTTTTCTTCTTCTTTCTCATTAGAATTTCTTGAAGAAATTCATTGTTTCCTTCTTTGTTGAATTTTATAAAATTATTTAAAATTTTTCTAAATTAATCTTTTAAAGTTTTATTTAGTGAAGAGATATTTTTTTGAAGTATCTTCCAAACTTTTAAAATCAAATATAACATCTCAAAATTTATCTAGCTTAAAAGAAAGGGCAAATAAGTTTTTAAACAGGTCAATCGTTGAAAGAGTTTATTTAAATTTTTTAGAAGTTGATATCGGTAAAAGTTTAACATTTCAAAATATTATCCAAACTATGCACCGTAATGCAATAAGTTTAAAAAAGGTCAATCGTTGAAAGAGTTTATTTAAATTCTTTGAAAGTTGATATTGGTAAAAATTTAACATCTCAAAATACTATCCAAACTATATACCTTGATGCAATAATAACAATAGATCTTCAAAAAGGTACTTTTCAGCCTTGTGATTAAATTCTTTTTTCAAAATATATTTTTTTATGATCAATAACGTCATGGAATATATTTAAATCCTCAATGGTACGACGAGTATGATCGGTTAAAAAAAAGTATAGTGTAACAAAAAATACAAACTCTTTAATATGATGTTATCATCGCAGTGATTCACTCTCCTTTTTACTACTTTAAATGCGACACCGCTTACAAAAATTTCTGCGTACGCTACTGACCACCCTCCTGAAGATAGCGCATATGGAGTTGACAAAATTCCTACTCCTGTAAAAAAAAATATTACTAATAGACTATAGTCATGAATTCAAGTGCAAAAGTTGCTCTTGAAGACCAGTATTATACATGAAATCTCTTTATCTTTTAAAAGAAATTCAGCAGATCGATCACCATCATTCTCATTTAATTCTGTCCCTATAGACTATAGTCATGAATAGAGAACACTTTCAGTTATAAATAAGATTGATTTGTTCGTGTCATAGTGCAACGTTAAGTATATAAAGCACATCAGCACTACAAGAAAGAACACGTCTTGTCTACATCACTTGCAATATGAAATTGTCTAAAAATGCAGTCTTTTCCAGACACTATTAATTGTTAAATTACAAAATTATCCTGCGCTGATGCATTAAGCTAGTCGTGCTAGCCAATATTGGGAGAGAGGGAAGACAACATGGGCAATCTGATATCATTTAACAAATATTTAGATTTATTTAATTTATATATAATGTATGAAGGAAATGTACAGCTTGGTCCTTGAACATTTCTTTCAAACTTAGGGATTGACTGAATAGGATTGACAATTCCTGGTTTATGTGCTTAGTCAAAAGGAATAATTTAATGGAATTCATGAATTTACTTAGGTCAGTTTATGGATCAATCAATAAAGAATTTTTATCTTTGAAACCCATTGGAAAGGGGTGCGCAAAGAGAAATCATTAAAAAATTATTGAATCTTCGGATGGCTTGAAAAAGATATGAGATGCTCAGAAATGGTTAAAATACTTTTATAGGAGGAGCACTATGACTTTAGCTCTATATGTTCACCAAAAACAAAAATAATTTATTTGATAGATGAATGGTTATGGATTTCATTTTCGTAACTATAAGTATTTGATACCGATTCTCATTGAAACAATGGGAAACTTCTTAATTTTTTCGTGTAAAACTAATACTTCTTCTATCCCAATTTATATAACTCACTTTCCTTTTTAGCCAGTCCCAAAAAGAATGATACATTCTATATTTAGTAATAATTTAACTTTAAAATGTCTATTTTACCCTAATGAAATGATTTACCCATCTATGACTTATTTTAGACCACAAATATCAAAAGTCTTTCTTTCTTTCTTAAATTCTGTGCAAAATCAAAGTAACTCATATAAATTGGGATGAATGGAGTATTATTTTTTATTTTCCCGCGAATTCAATCAAAATTTATATCGGAATATGGGAAAATAGTGATTTTTAGTTGTGATAATATGGTAAGCATTAATATGATAAATGTAGATTATGTACATTGGTGTATAAAGACTATTCTACACTTAAAACAAGAAACGTATACGACATACTTACGTAACACGCATTCATCAGCTCTAGCTAGATAACGAAAAAAGACAGACAATGACCTCTTCCACAAAAAGATAAGAAGATCTTAATCAATAGGCATTAATGAGATAAAGTCGGCATACCTTTTCTTTTAATCACTCTATCAACAATTTTTTTCAAGAGAACTATTCAATTCGTTACATTCTAAAGAAGAAGAAACATTAATTTCTTTCTCAAGACTAGGGTAAATCCTAAAGTGCTAATACAAAGTTAGAAGAGGAGATCACTTAGGTAGAGTAGATAAAAATTGTATTGGGGCCTGGGCCAACAAACACATAAAAACCCAGCACCCTAATGAAAGTCACCGCGTTACGGCCAATGAAATGCACAATCGGATATTCGAATGAACCCAATATTTTTAATTGAGAAAGAAATAAGGCACGTTTTTAATCCCTCCCTAGGAACTCCAACATTTTTCTCGAAACAACAACATTAAGGTTAGAGGTAGAGGGTGCTGAAAAAAATCACCTAAATTCCAATGAATATTAAAAATATTTAAACCCATAATAACAAGAACAATTCCCACAAAATATAGAAAAGAAAAAAGAAAAGAAAACACACACACACAAGAAAAGGTAAAAAGGCAAGAACCTGATAGAGCTTTGAGTCCGTGAAAAGTGGTTTTCAGAAAGGAGGTTTTTCCAGTGATAATAACTCCATTCTCAGCACTATCAATATCACCAGGTCCAGCCAGCAGGGGCAAAGAAAGAAACTTCTCATTCTGAGATTTTGTCTCCATTTCACAGGTTTTTTCTTTTTTTTTTTTTTTTTGATCTTTTTGAGTACAAAGAGGGTCATAGACCAATATTATATGCGATGAACCAAACTATTCTATTTAAAAGATCTCCATATAATTACTTCTGCATGGCAACAACAACTTTAGGCTTTGACGCATTGTAAAATTGACAAAAAAAGAGGAGATATGAGTTTGGAGGTTGAGTATTTAATAAATACAATTATGTACTATAATAATAAATGTTTTCTTGTACATATTGCTCAAGTATGAAACAATTACTATGATCGTTGGCATTAAGTTGGTAATTTATTAAAAACTAGTAAAATTATCCGAGCTTCGCGTGATCATTAAAAAAAATAATTCAAATAATGAGATAATACTTTTATAAAGTTAGGTAAAGTGAATTACATGGATTAAAATAACAAATATGCATGCAGAATAAATTAAATTGAATAAATTAATTATTAATTCAGTTAGCTCCAACATTCTCTATAGTACCACTTCCATTAAAACACGATATGAACAAAAACTATTGGTAAACTATATGGTAATTTACAAACGTTAATAATGAAAAAACATACATAATAATATGATACCATTCATCCGTGAACCAATCTTTGTCAAATCTTTATTATAATCCGTTTTGTTTTCGAGATGTAATACTATTGGAACTTTAGTGGAACCAAAAAAACACCATAGTGAGATATTACAATTTACCCAATATATAATTATCGGTGAAGGGAAATGTGTGAAACTACAAAGAATGCATAAAGTGTAGTTAAAAAGAAAAGAAGTGTTGATTAATTGTATATAGAGACTTAAGATTTTCTAAAATAGGTAAATTTAAATGAGACAAAAAAATAAAAAAGGATGGAAAAAAGAAAAGATAAACATGCAGTGTGTTCAAAAGTTATGTTCCACATTCAAATGGCTCATAAGGAAGTATCAAAAATGGGAAGAGGTAGAATGTATCATGATTGCACAAAAATTTCACTTATTATATATACTTGAGAGAAAGAAAGCATGATACCAAAGTGATAGGGTTCAGTTCAAAACTACAATTTGGTTCCAATCCTCAATCTAGTGATACACATTTATTACTTCAACGAAAACCTCTACAACTGTTAATTGTAGTTCAACTTGAAAATGTATCTCCACTTTTTTACTGAATGTGAACTAATAATTTATTGGTATTGTTAATTGTAGTGAACTAATAATTTAATCTGAAAAATTCTTTGAAAAAGTAAAAAAGGTACAATGACACTGCTAGTTTTTTGATCAACATCAAATGTCACATAGTACACGAAACTAAAAATTAAAAATTTGATCTACCAATTCAAAGTCAGAGAGAATAAAGTCAATCACCAGCTCTTTGGTGTTCAAAAGACTATTGATAGTAAATCAAGAATGACAATACAAAGTTATTGAGAAATTTATCTACATAATGAAAAGAAACAGAACAAAAATAGAGTTCAAACGGTAATGGTAGTTTCCTTCTTTGATTCTCAGTTTCTTAATCACCAAGTACACCACTTTATTGTACCATATTGTCGCAACTCCACTCGGAATAAAGCGTCAAAGTTCAAACGGTGGATTCTATAACAAAGACATTTGGGCTTTAACTATGAATTGAATTAAATGGAAACGTGAATTGCAAAATGAAAAGTGTGAAGAGAAAAGGAGTCAAACAGGAAAATAAAGAAAGAGAGGACAAAATTCTAATAAAAAATGATAAACCACAAATTCAAGTCAAGAGAGGTGAAACCTCACCTCATCTTGTATGAGCTTTGCATAAATATATTAATTTGATATGATATTGACTTCATTAGATAGCTAAAAATCCAATGTAAATAAACACAAAAGGAGAGCTTGACACCAATTTCATCCAGTAATTTTCAATTATGGAATCAAGGTCTATCACTATCTTCCTTATTTATTTTATCTTACCCTTATGTTTGTATTTCTTTCCACCTCATCATATCATAATAATAAATCTACAAATACTGTTGTCCTCTAACTAATTCAAATGCTCATACGGGAAACACTCTTTTTCTCCACGAAATATCTATTAAGCCTTCTATGCCGCTTTATATACTATCAAAAAGAGTAAACATCTCTTTGTAGCTACAAAATCTGATATGACATGAACAAAGGATTGAGGAGTTGGTTATGACATATTATTCTTGAGAAATGTCCTTACTATTCATGAAAGTGATCAAGAGAATGGTATATATATCCTATTACCACCCTCAAGTTCCGTGAAGCCAAGATATTTAAGAAATTTAAGGAGAATAATTGAAAAGAATTTAAAGAACATTACAATTATGTTCATGATTACCAACTAAAAAGCATTTGTTTTGACTTTTTGTAATCCTTCTCCTTACACTTCTTTTCATTCAATTCTTATATACTGTGCTAGCTGTCAAAGAAACCCACATTCTCAGAGTCATCATTGCATAAAGCACAAGATCATTTAAGTAATTTCTATATATCCCGAGACATTAAGCTATTCCATTGCTCATTGAAGAAGACTTAGACACATTATGAAAACAAAAATATAATCTCAAGAGCATTAACAATTAAAGACACTGACATAACACATATGAAGAATTATATTGATGTTTAATTTCTTTTGTAAAGAAGAAAAGAAGAACTAATATCGACAATTAAAGACGTTGATGTGACAAAAAAAGGGTCAGTAGATGATTAATTTCTAAAAGAAATTATAAATATAAGACAATAAATATACCTTTTTAAAAAAACACAAGTATAAAAGCAGTAAAATTGAAAATAGTAACCTTGACTTGGCATCAAGTTTTAGCCTTTGGGAGCATCTGTAAATGCAGGAAAAAAAGAATAACAAAGATTGGTATAACAAAATGTAATCCAACAGGAGTAGAAATCATGATCCACCATCATATCTGATGAAAAAGAAGAAAGAGGCAAAGCATAATTACTTTGAGACCAAAGGAAAGAGAAATGAGGGTTATTCAAACTCCATATTCTCTCTCATTATTAGACATAAAGCCTATGTAAATATTTGAGAAAACAATGGTCAAGAGGAGGAAAAAATTTCGTCATATCAATTCTTCCACCAACCATAGATGGAAGATCAAAAGCCCCTTGTGTTGACTTCGCTTTTCCAAATCACAAGATCTAAAAAGTTTAAACAATCCACATGCATGATAAAAGAAACCTAAAAATCAAACAATTTAAAAAGATTAAAAAATTAAAAGAAAGGATGAATGAATACAGAAGAAACTTATGCAGTAAAGAATGGATAGAGGATGTATATCCTCTGTATTCTTATTTCATGGATATATAGGACTCAATTGATATGGTATGAACCCAAATAAGTGATAGTTGGAAGAAATAAAGTCTGCATTAGTGTTGCCAGAAAGAAGAAGAAGAAGAGAGCAACGACAATAAAGGTGTTTTAAGAAATGATTTTTCATTTAAGACGTGACTCTTCAGTTTTTCTTTTTGAAAAATAAGGAATTGTAGCAAAACAGAAAACCATCATTTTTCTTCCCGGGAAATTCGTAAAAATATGTTGTAAAAGATAAATGTTTTTCCTACTTTCTTAGACATGTCACGTGGCAGGGCTATGACCCTCTTTTATATATATATATATAGACTATAAATACCCTATTATTACATTTAGATTATATTCCCTTTGTTTCAATTTAATTGATACATATTGACTTGACATTCCCATAAAGAAAATATGTATTAGGTGTTTATTTTACTACACTAACCTTATTACTTATACTTTGGAAATATAAATTTGACTATTATACTTTATGTAGTCATTTATGGTGCATTTGGTATGAAGGAAAAAAATATTTTTCGTGGAAAATGTTTTCTTCTAAAACAAAGTTGGTCTCTTACTTATTTTCTAGTGTTTGGCAAGTAATAAAAAAAATGTTATTTCAAGAGCATTTATATGTAATCTAGCAAAAGATTATAGAGGTAGGAGGGGATGGGTCTGGAGCCATCGAGGTGGCTGATAAGTGGCAGTTTTGCCGTTTATTCTTATCTATTTTCTTATGATTTTGTGTCGTTTATTCATAATATGAGGCTAATTATCCTTTGAATAGTGATCATCTCAGGTACTTTAGGTTTACAAAGAGTTTTGATGAAAAGAAGTGCAAAAATGAAGGAAAAGGGCTTAGAATGATGGATGGATCAAAAATTGGTCACCTGCCTAAGCAGATGGTGACCTGCTCAAGTAAATGAGGCCACAAATGGACAAAGCAGTGAACTGGAAAGGGCCTGAAGTTGACCTGCAGGAGAAGCCACCTACCTGCGCTGGCATGTGCGCCAGTAGGTGACCAGCACGGTGGCATTTTCATAAATACCTGAAATGTAATTTTTGGGCTATAAAAGGGATTTTTCATATTTGAAACATCATCTTTGGCATATTTATCAACCTTGGAGGCTAGGGTACTTGACCCAAACCCTTGGAGTGAAGATTCGAAAGCTTTGTAGTGAATATTTCTTTGTCATTTCTTCATTCCATTGCTTTGTATTGAATATTTGGGTGTAGTTAGATTCATTCTTGAATGTTGTTGTTGGACACAATGCAATGTTTGTGTTTTGGATTTAGATTTTTATTTTATCTCATGCTTTTGTATTGATTGAATACTCTTGATTTATAAATGGGTTTTGCTTGTTTAAATTAATCTTATACTTTATCGACTTCTACTCTAATTGAGCTTGAAAGAGGAGCTTAGAGTGGAGATTTCCCATCTACTTTGATTAATGCTTGAAAGAGCTAACTGAGGGTTGAAATGATTAATTTAGCATTATTTGTGATATATGACCAATCTAATGGATTTGTTGCTAGACATGGTCAAATTCTAGTATAGCCATAGATTGAAACTAGTCGTATTGACACTTGACTAATCTTCGACAAAATTTATCCAAGAAATATTCGTCGACCAATCGAAAGACGTGGCGGATAGTTGAGGTTCTGAGGTTAATTTTCTAACCCGTGATTAATTATGAGTACTTGATTTAACTATTTTGGATCATTAATAGAATTGATTTCCTATTCTCATTTCCCTTATTTTCCATCATTTGTGATAACCATTGATCAACTTGTTCATAGTTTAATTGTTTCTATCTGTGTTATATTTTTATATTAACCCCCTCCCCCTCCAAAAAAAATACTTGTATCGTTTTTTTGGATTATAGTTAGTTTCTTTTATTCCTTACTTTCTCGATCGCTAGTCACATTATTCCTTGTGAGATTGAACCCGACTGTAAGTTGGATAAATATATTGCTAACGACTACGTACATTTATTTCTGTGGTGTATTTGAGCGTTATCAAAAATGGCGTCGTTGTCAGAGAATAATTTGGCATATTGAGTTAGTTTGAAATTTTAGCTACTTGCTTTAATTCGAACTTATGAATATGTGTTCGTGATTTTCTTTTGTTTCTTGTGCTAGGTAGCTTTTTGTTTTTTTTATACTTATTACTATGGCATCATGGAATGAAAATGATTTTGGTGGTTGCAAATCTTATCTTGATGATCCATGTCCTTATTGTGGAGGACTCCACTTTTGGCAAGATTATAGAAATGCTCCCGAGAGAGGTGTGCGCACCACTCAATCCTATAGGGAGTATGATTATTATTTGTGTGGTGGTCGAGATGGATATTGGAATGATTGTCCCAATAATTGTGCCCCCTCCACTAGTTATGCTAACAAAAATGCTAGTTGTTCTTATGAGTTTTATAGGTCTCATAATGTGGCAAAGGAAGAGCAACGTGCTGGACACAAAGGTGTTAAAGCAATGCTTCAATCTATCTTGGACCGAGTGACTACAATGGGTGAGGATATGCATCTTTTGCATCAATTCATGGCGGCATTTGGAAATGAGTGTGAAAAAGACGAAGAGTCTTGTAAAAATGTCAATCTCTCAAATGCCATGGATTTTCCAAATTCTCAAAATGAAGTGGTTGAAGAAGACGTTTCAAGTTATGGGGTTGTGCCAAAAATGAGTGATGACTCAAATGAAAATTATCAAAGTGAAGAACTGACTCAACTTGAAGATGAAGAACAAAATGATGATAAAGAAATCTCAGATTCTCTAAGAAAACAAATAAAGGAGATAGTGAAAAGAACAATGGAGAAAATAAAAAATATGAGAAAGTCTTGGCTACATGGTAGGACCTAATCCAATATGATGATGATGAAGCTGCCCAAAACATTGATTTTTCTATGGGTGGACTTTTGCAAGCGATGATTGAGTCCCAAATTTAGGAAAAACTTGACAAGAAAGAACTTGTGAGCCAAGAATGGCTATTTAATCAAGTTCAACAACTTGAAGTCCATAAGGATCAACTTGATAGATTTTACTAGTGATGGATGAATCCCTTAAATTGCATGTTGAACGATGTCAAGTGTGGATTCAAATTGAAATGGCTACCTGAAAATTGAAAATCGAATTGAATGCAAAAATTGAGACATGTGATATTTAATGCCAAATGGTCATAAATAATTATGATAAGGAGGTTTCCAATGAAGATGTGAGTGAGATTAATTTTGAAGAACTCATAGTGATTTGCCAATCAACCGAGCCAAAAATAATGTAAAATGCCAAAATTGATGAAACGATACTAGACTTGCAAAATAAATCAAATCAAATCCTTTGTGAAAACTCTAGTTCATTTTAGGGTGAGAATGTCAAGAAAGATGCAAATTTAAGAATGAAGAGGCTTAAACCTCATTCCAACCTTTTTTTGACATTGTGCTTGGTGGATATAATGGAAATCAAAATAAATAGACAAATGGAGAATTTCGGAGATAAGGTACAAAATCCCTACATTTTGGAGTTTGTCATTCCAAGAGGGAAAAATGACTGATGTTCCATGGTTATATGGCACTTTGGATGCTTAAAACAAGGAAAATATGCAATAACTTAGGTAGGTTTTGTTGGTATGATGTGGTTTCTGTCCTACTTTGCAGGAAAACAGGTTTTAAAGGCAAAATGATCAAAAGAGAAAGAATCAAGCCCGAAGACGAAGCGTCTGAAGAGGAAAGAATGGATTTGCACCTGATTGTGACCCACGACATCACTCACGAGCCGTGATTACCACTCATGAGTCGTGAGTTGCTGTCGTGAATCAATTTCCAGAAGGTCTAACATGTTGCCTGAGTCTCACGACAGGACTCACGCCACGTGAGTCCACCTACGTGGAGTGACTTGCTGGGGTGAATCCACTTCAGAAATACAAGAAAAAGCCTGATTTCCATGATACATGTCACGTGTCGTGACTTGGTTCCACGACACCAAGTCACGACACTGTGAAAACTGCCAACTCTGTTCTCCTATTTTGTTTTGGATAGGACTAGTTTTGTATCTATAAATACCCCTATGTAGTCCTAAGTGTGGGAGTTGGACAATTTACTACTTTGAGAGTTATTTCATACTGTTTCAGACATATGTTTGGTTTTGTATTCACAAACCCTAATTTGAGTTTTATTGATAGTTGAAATTTTAGTTTTTCTTCATTCTTGTGAGATCATAATTATGTTTTTATCTTTGGATTATTCTTGTGTTTTTGCAATCATAAGCATCTAAACCCATCAACTATGGTTGTGTGAACCATGAGGAATTAACGAAACCGGTTAAGTGCAAAGCAACTTTGTACTGCTGTGTATGCATGTATTGTTGTTTCCTTCGCTATGATTGCTTTTCTAATAGTTACGAATGTTAGAAACTCGCCTGTATTCTAGACTTGCTCGAGAGAGAGGTAGAGATTGGGAAAAGGAGATAACAACAGAGATTTGAAGCTATCAACCTTCATCTAATAACCGGAGCCTTAGCGGGAAAGGTTATCTGAAATCCAGGACAAGGGTTAGTAGTGCGACACTCGGAGTCCGAGAGAAGAAGAGTGAAATTTGTCTAATGAAGGTCGAGAGACAGTTAGATGAACCTAACTTGTTAGATTTTGTATGCAGCACAGCGGGGCAATCTTGTTAAGCACAAGTAACTAGTGGAGTTAAGGAATCATTGGGGATCACGGTCCTAGTGAATTTCTCTTATTGATTACAAACTCAATACAACCAATATTCGTCATTATTACTATTCATTAGCAAACCCCCCCAGTTTTAGTTACTTTCCAATTATTCCATCTGGTAGTCTACTCATTCTTTGACCTATTCCCTGTGGGATCGACCCCAACCTAGTTGGGTTCTATATTTGATTCAGCGATCGCATTGTACTTTTTCGGAGGTATACTTTGGGCGACATCAAATTTTGGCGCCGTTGTTGGGGAATACAGTTACGAAGTCAAACATTACTGGTTGGAGTTGATTGGGTGTGTTCTTACATACTTTCTAGGGCATACGCCGGTGTATGCCAAATACCAGGAGTCAAGGCAATCCCCTGATTCCACTTGATCTTGAAATCGAAAGGACTTTGAGAGCTAATCAGAAAATGGTGAATACTGAAGGAGTACAGAACCCCGAAACTGCGGGAGATATTCACAACCAGCCAATTCATCCGGCTGGTCAGGAAACAGCGGAACAAACTATGGCTCGATTGACACGAGAAGAGCATGCTAGACAAGCTGCTCTTAGACAGGTAGAAAGAGATAATCGAGCTATGCAGGAAGTAGCTCAGTGTCTGGCCGATGCTGAAGAGCAACAAAGACTATTGAGAGAACAACCGAGACCACATGTGCCTGTTTATGATGATCCTGAAGAAGAATATGTGGCATATTTAGAGCCAATCGAGAATGGTGCTATCATTCCACCAGAGTTACCTCCAGGCACTAAGTTTGACATCACCAGTGCCATGATCCATCTGCTGAACTTGAAAGGCGTGTTTGCGGGTCTTCCTATTGATGATCCAAATATGCATGTAATGAATTTTGTAGAGGTCTGCACGTCATATAATCTGCCTGGAGTTAACCAAGAGGCGATTCGGTTGAGGTTGTTCCCATTCTCTCTTTGCCACAAGGTTCCATCACTACTTGGCAGGAATTGAGAAATCAATTCTTGGAAAGATTTTTTTCCACCATCCAAGATACAGCAGTTGAAAGACGAGATCTATAATTTCAGACAGCTTCATTCAGAAGCACTCTATAAAACTAGGCTGAGATTTTAAAAGAAGCTGCAGAACATGCCAAATCATAGGATGAGTGGTCAAAATTTACTTGAAATCTTCTACAGAGCTTTGAATGTCAACACAAAGGGGGTAGCGGATACTATCACTGGTGGCGCATTCATGAGCTTGAGATGGGACCAAGCGTCTGAGATATTAGATCTTGTCACTAAGACCAACCGAGGATGGCATACTCGGTAGGCAGACATGCCGGCTGGAACATATGCAATTGGAGCTTCAGCAGCTCAAAGGGCTTTGGATGATTCTATGGCGCAAGAGGTTGCTCAGTTGAGGACAGAGATTGGTCTTTTGGCCAAACAGATAGCTGCTAGAGATACGAAAAAGTTGCATTTGTTGGTGCACAAAGAAAATCAACTAGACATGATGATAGTGAGTCAGATGAAGAGGCGAAATATCTAGATCGTGAAGCGACAGGTTTTTGAGCCAAGGGCCAAGGGTCTAATCAAGACTCTTGGAACTCAAGGCAAGGGAATCAAGGTCGGAACTATTATGGAGATAGCTACAACAAATCGGGATACAGAGATCGAAAATGGGACCGTGATGGTGATTGGAGGCGGAAGGATGATAATCGAGAAAAGAATGACATATATGTACCACCTGGAAGGCGTGATGAGGAGTCTGGAAATTCAATAATGGAGGCACTCCTAAATAAATTGGTCAAAGGAGCTGAAAGCCAGGAAAATTGTTTGAAAGAGATTAGGACTGACATTTCGGGCATAAGTCAGAAAGTGGAGTCCCATTCAACTGCCATTAAATAGTTGGAGCAACAGTTTGGGCAGATTTCATTGGCACTAAATCAACGTCAGCCAGACACCCTTCCAAGTAATACCGTCCAAAATCCTAAAAATGATAGTCATTGCCTCGCCATCACTACTAGAAGAGGGAAGTGCACGACAGATCCACCTATGCCTGCCGACAGTAGTGTGCCTAATGATCCAGTGGTTATCGATGTTGAAGCTGAGTTAGAGTCGGATAATGAAAAGGGTGACATGGTTCCAAATCAACATGATGATAGCGACAATGCAAAATCTAAAAAAAGGAAGGAGAAAGATGTACCAAACATGATCAAAACTATCCCACGACCTCCTCCTCCCTATCCTCAAAGGTTGAAGAAGAAGGCGGAGGAAGGAAAGTATCAGAAGTTCATCACCATGTTGAAGGAGCTGTCAGTTAACATCTCTCTTGTAGAGGCATTGGAGCAGATGCCAGGTTATGCCACGTTCATGAAATACTTGGTGACAAAGAAGAGAATGGTCAGCTTTGATCCAGCAGATAACATTCATCATTATAGTGCAGTTTCTTCACGGTCCTTAGTTGAAAAGAAGAAGGATCTAGGAGCTTTCACAATCCCGTGTACTATTGGGTCCTACGATTTTGCTAAAACACTGTGTGATTTGGGTGCTAGCATTAACCTAATGCCATTAGCCGTGTTCAAGCAATTGGGGTTGGGAGCACCAAAACCAACCTCCATGAGACTTCTCATGGCTGATAGAACTGTGAAAAAACTAGTTGGCATTCTGTACGATGTTTTGGTGAAGGTGGCCTCTTTCATATTTTCGGCTGATTTTGTGATTCTCGATTGTGAAGTTGACTTTGAGGTTCCCATCATACTGGGAAGACCATTCCTTACCACGGGTCATGAATTGGTTGATATGGAAATTGGGCAGCTGAAATTTAGATTGAATGATGAACAGGTTAATTTCAATGTCTGTCGGTCAATGAAGCAGCCAAGAGATAAATAGGTGATTTCAGTGATAGATGTTATTGATGATAGTGAGGTTGCTGTTTCCATTGAAGAAAGGTTGGGAGTAGAGCCTTTGTTTGCCGTGATCATGAATTTTAAAGATGATAGTATAGAAGACTATGATGAGATGGTGGGTGCACTAGCTGGTAAAAGAGCGTACACTTATGCACCCAAGAAATTGGATCTTGATTTGAAGAATAGGGTGACTCCACCAGCTCGTCCATCTATTGAAGAGCCTCCAGTGTTAGAGCTTAAGGCTCTTCCGGCCCACCTTCGCTACACTTTCTTGGGAGCCAACAATACTTTGCAAGTGATTATTTCTGCTAAGTTGATGGATTGGAAAGTAGAGGCTTTGGTTTCAGTGTTGAAAAGATTTAAGAAGGCCATCGGTTGGTCCATTGCTGATATCATAGGTATTCCACCCGGTATTTGCACGCATAAGATCCAGTTTGTTCCTGAGTGCATACCCAGCATTGAGCACCAGCATCGTCTGAACCCACCTATGCAAGAAGTTTTGAAGAAAGAGATTATCAAGTGGTTGGATGCAGGAGTGGTTTACCCCATTATGGATAGCAAGTGGGTGAGCCCGATTCAGTGTGTCTCGAAAAAGGGAGGAATCACAGTGGTTCCAAATGACAAAAATGAGTTGATTCTAATGAGGCCGGTGAATGGGTGGAGAGTTTGCATGGACTATCAAAAGCTGAATTCGTGGACTGAAAAGGATCATTTTCCTATGCCCTTCATGGACCAGATGTTAGACCGTCTTGCTAGTAGAGGATGGTATTGTTTTCTTGATGGCTATTCGGGGTATAATCAGATTTTTATGGACACCGAAGACCAAGAGAAGACCACTTTCACTTGTCCATATGGGACGTTCGCATTCAAGAGGATGCCTTTCGGTTTGTGTAATGCACCGGCCACCTTTCAACGCTGTATGATGTCTATTTTCTCTGACATGGTGAAAGACACAATCGAGGTTTTTATGGATGATTTCTCTGTTGTGGGTGACTCATTTGAGGGCTGTTTGGCACACCTTGATAATGTTCTACAAAGATGTGAGGAGTGTAACCTAGTGCTGAATTGGGAAAAATGTCACTTTATGGTCAATGAAGGTATTGTCTTGGGGCATCAGATTTTGTAGAACGACATTGAGGTGGATAAGGCGAAAATCGAAGTAATTGAGAAGCTGCCCCCACCTATCTCTGTAAAAGGTATTCAGAGTTTTATAGGTCATGCTTGTTTTTATAGAAGGTTCATCAAGGACTTCTCCAAGATTGCTCATCCCTTGTGCAAACTTTTAGAGAAAGAGATGAAGTTTGTGTTTGATGAAGCATGTCTTAAAGCGTTTGAGTGTCTTAAAGAGAAGTTGGTCTCAGCCCCTATTATTGTGTCACCAGATTGGACTAAGCCTTTTAAGGTTATGTGCGATGCTAGTGGAGTGGCTTTGGGTGCAGTACTTGGCCAAAGATGTGAGAAGATATTACATCCGATCTACTAGCAAAGTACTTAACCTAGCTCAAAAGAATTACACAGTGACTGAGCAAGAGTTGTTGGCCGTCGTATTCGCTTTTGAGAAATTCAGATCTTATTTGATTGGTACGAAGGTGATTGTGCATACAGATCATGCAGCTCTTCGGTATCTTATGTCAAAAAAGGATGCTAAGCCAAGACTGATTCGGTGGGTACTTCTGTTGCAAGAATTTGACTTTGAAGTCAAGGATCGTAAGGGGACAAAAAATCAAGTGGCTGACCATCTTTCACGCCTTGAGGAGGAGGCCATGCTGAAATTGAAGGACGGTCTTGAGATTGATGATACTTTTCTGGATGAACAAGTACTGGCAGTATCTCAAGACTTGATCCCATGGTTTGCTGATTTTGCCAACTTTTTGGCAAGTGATCTAGTCCCAAAAGATATGACATATCAGCAGAGAAAGAGATTCATGCATGAGATAAGAAAGTTCTTCTGGGATGAGCCGTATTTGTTTAGGGTGTGTGCTGATGGCATAATTCAAAGATGTGTCCCAGATTCCGAAATGATAAGTATTCTGGAGGCGTGTCACTCATCTCCAGTTGGGGGTAATCATGGAGGTGCACGGACCGCCCGTAAAATCTTGCAATGTGGGTACTACTTGTCCAGTATTTACAAAGATGCTCATGACTATGCTAGCGTTTGTGACCGATGTCAAAGGTAAGGTAATATTTCATGCAGACAAGAACTTCCCATGACAACCATACTTGAGCTTGAATTGTTCGATGTGTGGGGAGTTGACTTTATGGGTCCTTTTGTGAGCTCGCATGGAATAAAGTACATCTTGGTGGCTGTAGACTATGTGTCTAAGTGGGTGGAGGCAATTACGCTTCCTAATAACGAAGGGAGAAGTATCACACCATTCTTGAAAAAGAACATATTCTCACATTTTGGGACACCCCGAGTTATTATTAGTGATGGAGGATCCCACTTTTGCAACCATTTGTTCAAAGCCTTGCATGAAAAATATGGTGTCAAACATAAGGTGGCAACACCTTACCATCCTCAGACTAGCAGGCAGGTGGAGGTGTCAAATCGTGAAATCAAGTCTATCTTGGCGAAAATAGTTAATGCAAATAGGACTGATTGGGCTCGACAACTGGATGATGCATTATGGGCATATCAGACGGCTTTCAAAACACCAATTGGTGCATCACCATATCAGTTGGTATTTGGGTAGTCTTGCTATTTGCCCATTGAACTAGAACATAAAGCTTTGTGGGCGTTGAAAAGGGTGAATTTAGACTGGAGCGAAGCGGCCCAATTGCGACTTGAGCAGATGAATGAGATGGATGAATTTCATCTCCGGGATTATGAAAGATCAGCATTGTATAAGTAGAAGATGAAATTGTACCATGATCGTCGGATTGAGAACCGCGAATTTCACCCGGGCGACTTGATTTTATTGTATAATTCTAAGCTTCGCCTGTTTGCTGGAAAGCTAAAATCCAAATGGTCTGGCCCATTCACTATCATTCGGGTATTCTCACATGGTGCTATTGAGTTAAAAGGAGCAGATAATGTCCTATTCAAAGTCAATGGACAACATGTTAAGCATTATGTAGGAGTTTCAGAAGAGATAAGGACGATTGAATAACTTGAACTTGATAAAGTCTGAGTAGTCAAGTTAGCCATGTCGTGCCACGATGTTAAATTAGGCACTTCATGGGAGGCAACCCATGGGCTAGTTGGGGAATTCTGAGTATCTAAGTTAGCCATGTCATGCCGCGACATTAAATCAAGCGCTGATTGGGAGGAAACCCAAGACTTGTTATGTGAAGATCGGATTATTGAGGAACAGTTAGATGAAAATCACAAAATTTACCTGACTGGGTGAAATCTCTTCCACGACATGACTCATGTCACGTGATAGTATACCACGCCACATGACTAATATCGTGGAAATCAGAGTCAGGATTCAGCTTTCAGTATCCCAGTTACGACAGTAACCCACATGACATAAGTCCAACCCACGTCACGTGAGTGGTTCCGTGGAAATCAGGTGAAATTTTCAGAATCCAGAATCCTAGTTATGCCAGGTACCACGTGACGTGAGTCCAACCCACGTCATGTGGGTGGTTCCGTGAAAAGTAAAAACTTCAGCAACCCAAATCCGACCAGTCCCGATCCGAATTTTCTCAAAATAAATCCGAATCTTTTCTTCCTTACCCGATATATAGTCTGATCCATGTTCTTCTTTTCCCACTTTCAAATCCTTAAACTAAAACCCTAAAATTACAATTTTCTCTTCATCTTCCTACTAAATCTAAATCCCCTCCTTCTCAAACTCACAAAATTCGAACCGTTCCCTAACAAACTCACAAAATCCGACCCCCATTACCAAAACCATTCAAAAATTCGAACCCCAAGTCCAAAAATCCAAATTAAATATACCAAACCCGACCCAAATCCAACCCAAATACCTAAAAATTCGATCCAAACCCATTGCCATGCCTCCAAAATCCAACCCCAAGAGTGACCACCTTGATGCCTCATCCCGAATTCGGACCAGAAATCCAAATTTACCGACCTGTCTGGGGGATGAACCCACTGCGTTGGAACAAAGTGGTTCTGTGGAGGAATTTGATGTTAGCATGGATGATACTACTTTGATTCCTCGGGCTACGAGGTTACAGATACACACCCGAGCAACTGCCCGGGCAGCACGTCAGCAGACCCCACCACCTGTTGCGCCAGTCATTTCGGCTGAGTCTTCTTAGTCCGCCCCCCAGTCTGAAGAGGGGGAGGATGGTTCTGCGTCAGGCTCGACTGATGATGCTACGGGTCAGGGTACGTCTGCAGCAGAGGCTACGGCTTCTAGTTTAGGTTCTGGTGCCTAGAATGCTCCGACTCCCGCGCAGAGTACTGAGATTCATTGGTGTGTGCAGGGCATGCGTGCCTTTTATGATAGAGACACTGAATTGACTGAGAGAGAGGTGTGTTGGAGAATTATAATGGAGGAGCCACGGTATCGGGTGGATGAGTTGAGGACTTTGACTGATACATGGCCTATTTTTGAGAGATATGGGTTAGGTTGGATGGCACAACCTTCTAGTCGATATAGCTCGGAGTTAGTCCTAGAGTTTTATGCCTCGTATGCTGCGTCAGTGGATTTGGGCACTCCTGTTGGGCAGAAATTTATATCGTAGCCATTTTTGACCCATGTCATGGTTTGTAGTACCCGTGTGGATATTTCAGAGCAGACCATTCACCGCTTCTTATTTGGGGCTGATCGTCCACTTCCTGCGTCGACTGCTGAATATGATCATAGGATGGACACTGTCAGAGATAGGGTGAAGATGAGATATGCGGAGCAGAAGTTGGATTTGCTTAAATGGATTGCAGGGTCCTTAACCAAAGATGGTGTGGCTGCTTTTTGGGTAACTGGGAAGCTGGACATCAAAAAGTCCACGCTTCATTTTGCTGGTAAGTTCTGGTGGTCTGTGGTTCGGCATCGGTTGGGTACAACCAATGCTGACAATTCACTCACGTTGGAGCGAGCAGTAGTGGTGGACAGCATCTTAGCTGGTTATGATATTTCTTTTGCTAGATACATAGTCTGGGAGATTCACGAGCGGGCGTTCAGAGATCACACGAGTATCCCCTTTCCATACTTTATCCAGGGTTGTGTGATAGGGCAGGGGTGGCCAGGATACCTGCCCTAGACCATTATATCGAGGTTACCCGCATTGCGGACATTGCACTGATGTAGTAGAGGGGTTCGCACCTCGTGATTCTACGAGAGTCACAACCGTCTGAGTCGGCTGGTGCTGCCCTGGATGAGCCTAGTAGTGTACCTATGCCTGTTTTTGCACCAGTTAGGGTACCTATGCAGCCTGAGGGCGCTGGCCCTATTGATGATGGGGGACCCAGTACTAGTACCCCACCGACTCCTGCTGGGATGGTTTCAGTATCATGAGACTTTCTGCAGTAGCTGGTTGACAGGCAGACGGAGATGTTTGAGAGTCAGACTCACACTGAGACACAGATGGCTAAGTTGGCATCCCAGCTTAAGCCTTGGGTTCGATCTACAGTAGAGTCTGTGGAGACTAGGGTAGAGGCTCGAATGAATGTAGCTATGGACCAGTTTATACGGGGCTTGCATGGGCGGATTGATAGTTTTGAGGCACGTATGGCCTCCCGATTGAGTGCTTCACCAAGCCCTGATATGGACGGCTTGACCCAGGAGGTTGCTGCATTGAGAGAGGAGGTTCGGGCACTGGCGTCGACTAGCACGCCCATTATACCACCTATGCCTGTCCCGACCTCCGTACGACCAGCATTTGAGGTTGGTCTGTTTGCTGATGAGGAGCCGCAGATGGATAGAGGCAAGAGACCCCGCAGTCCGGCAGATGGGGGTGCTAGTGATGAGGAGTTCGATAGTGATCTGAGGAGGGCTGTTAAATCCTCCCAGGTAGAGTACCAAACGAGCCAGATTGAGGCAGAGCAGAGGGCGCGTGGTGTATCTGCCAGTCAGGCTATCCCCTTACCGAACGCGACTACTGTACAGTCTGATGATCCCGCTGCTGGCGGGCCCACTTCTGGCGCTTAGAGCGCCACAGGTATGTCTTCACTCCTTTGTTTTTTACTTGATATCGGTGCATTGAGGTCATTAAACCATGTTTAGTTGGGGGTGGGGTGTACCACCACTTGGGGTTTTTTGTTGTCGTGTTTCTTTTCCCCCGAGTGTGCTATCATAGTAGAACCGACATGTTTAGCCTGTTATTGATGATGTTTTTATGTTTCTTGCTATATTAGGAGAAAAATGGGGAACTTTAGTATAGTCCAGTTTTGAAAGATTTGTTTTATGTGTTTTGACCGCTAAGGATACCCCTCCTGAAATTATGGTTTTTGAATTGTGTAAATGGCATGCTTTGTATGTGACTACTGTTGGATCTTGCTATGGCACTAGAATTATAGGCAAATAACTGTAGCTAGCACTGCATGAACGGATAGGTAGTAGTTGGTAATACAACCCTGTGCTATATATGTGTGAGGTCACTACTTAGTTAGCTGTGTGTGTGCGATCCAAAACTTGGCCGATTAGTCTTGCCTAAGTTAAAGGATAGGGATTAGGAAAGGATCATAGGCCGTTTTTGAATAAAGTCCACTTTTAGCCTAAATGCCAAACCAAAGGAAGAAGTATCCCTTGATCCCAACTTTGAGCTATAATTGTCCTATTTCTTTCATTTAGCCTATTCACCTTCCCATTTTAATCACAATGAACCTGTCTTGGCCCTGGTCCCTCCTTGGACACTATGTACCTCAACTCAGGCAAATCGCCTAAGTTGAGGGTGGCTATTATAGGGGTGCGTAGATTGAGTTGGGTATGAAGAAGGGTTAATAAAAGAAAAAAGAGAAAACAGATTTGGGTGTGAAAAGGAAAAGAAAAAAAAAGAGAAAAGAAAAAGAAAAAAATATATATGTGTTTAAAAGTTTGAGAAGAAAAATCACACCCAAAATCTGAAAATAAAAGAAGGGAGAATAAAAATAAAAAAAATAAAAATGGAAAAAGGTTGGAAGTTGGAGCCAAAAAGTGTGTAGTGTCAAGGAGGGTTGAGTCACTATACCCATATGCACCATACCCGTCCCTAAGCCTACATTACAAGCCGAGTAAAGTCCTATAGTGATCCTAGTCCGACTGTCTGGAAACGAAGGCGTAGAAAATAAGGGCAAGCCTATGGTATTTAATGCACACGGTCTTAACTTCTTTGTGAGCGTGAGTGTTTTGACCTCGTCCCTATGTTGATATCCATTAGTATAATTAGTATACTGAGAGTGCATGGGACTTGTTTGATTGTGAGGGCACAGGGGTTGCATAATTAGCTGCTAGTTGTTCGGGAAATGTCAATTGCATATACGCTTAGTTGTTTGTGCGTAAATTGGTGCCATCACTTGATCCCTGCTGTGTCATGATCCTATGCTGCTTACATACACACTTTGGTTTTACTTTGAAAATAGGAGGGGTCAAAAAGATTTTGTGTCAAAAGCAATAAGTAGACCGCCATAAGTCCCACAGGTTTCTCTTGGTTGAGCATTGTGTTTGTGTATTTTTATTTTGTTCGCCTGAGGACATGCAAACATTCTAAGTTGAGGGTGTTGATGTGCCATGGTTATATGGCACTTTGGATGCTTAAAACAAGGAAAATATGCAATAACTTAGGTGGGTTTTGTTGGTATGATGTGGTTTCTGTCCTACTTTGCAGGAAAACAGGTTTTAAAGGCAAAATGATCAAAAGAGAAAGAATCAAGCCCAAAGACGAAGCGTCTGAAGAGGAAAGAATGGATTTGCACCTGAGTGTGACCCACGACATCACTCACGAGTCGTGATTACCACTCACGAGTTGTGAGTTGCTGTCGTGAATCAATTTCCAGAAGGTCTAACATGTTGCCTGAGTCTCACGACAGGACTCACGCCACGTGAGTCCACCTACGTGGAGTGACTTACTGGGGTGAATCCACTTCAGAAATACAAGAAAAATCCTGATTTCCATGATACATGTCACGTGCTGTGACTTGGTTCCACGACACCAAGTCATGACACCGTGAAAACGCCAACTCTGTTCTCCTAATTTGTTTTGGATAGGACTAGTTTTGTATCTATAAGTACCCCTATGTAATCCTAAGTGTGGGAGTTGTACAATTTACTACTTTGAGAGTTATTTCATACTGTTTCAGACATATATTTGGTTTTGTATTCACAAACCGTAATTTGAGTTTTATTGATAGTTGAAATTTTGGTTTTTCTTTATTCTTGTGAGATCATAATTATGTTTTCATCTTTAGATTATTCTTGTGTTCTTGCAACTAGGGTTGTGTGAACCATGAGGAATTAACGAAACCGGTTAAGTGCAAAGCAACTTTGTACTGCTGTGTATGCATGTATTGTTGTTTCCTTCGCTGTGATTGCTTTTCTAATGGTTACAAACGTTAGAAACTCGCCTGTATTCTAGACTTGCTAGAGAGAGAGGTAGAGATTGGGAAAAGGAGATAAAAACAGAGATTTGAAGCTATCAACCTTCATCTAATAACCGGAGCCTTAGCGGGAAAGGTTATCTGAAATCCAGGACAAGGGTTAGTAGTTCGACACTCAGAGTCCGAGAGGAGAAGAGTGAAACTCTTCTAATGAAGTTTTAGAGACAGTTAGATGAACCTAACCTGTTAGATTTTGCATGCAGCGCAGCGGGGCAATCTTGTTAAGCACAAGTAAACGGTTGAGTTAAGGAATCATTAGTGATCACGGTCCTAGTGAATTTCTCTTATTGATTACAAACTCAATACAACCAACATTCGTCATTGTTACTATTCACTAGCCAAACCCCCCAGTTTTAGTTACTTTCCCATTATTCCATCTGGTAGTCTACTCATACTTTGACCTATTCCCTGTGGGATCGACCCCAACCTAGTTGGGTTCTATATTTGATTCAGCGATCGCATTGTACTCTTTTGGAGGTATACTTTGGGCGACATCAATGACGTCCCTCACTTGAAGGTCAAGAATTGTAAAGTACGGTGCCTAACAAGTGGCCTATTGATTTTTTGACCAACACCCAACGAGCCTAAACAAAATTTTAATGTGAAATTGGGTAAAAGATTCAAGTCTTCAAAGTAGCGAGATAGAGTTGGTCTTATTGCTTCCTTACATTTTCCCGACATGCTTCATCAAAATCTTGATGTGAAGTTGGAATGAAGGTTCAAATCCTCAAAATGGAGAGTTAAATGGTCAGGTTGCTTGTATCGTGCTGCGATGTTAAATCAAGCATTCAATGGGAGGTAACCCATCGTTCCTAAAAATTTAGCATTTACTTTTGAAAATTTAATTCTTAGAATATCTTAAGGTTTTATTTGTGACTAATCTACAAAATTTTAGAGTTTTTGGAATTGATTTGAACAGTTTTGGATACACAAACTTGATGGGAATGAAATAGGAGCCTAGTCTGAGGAGGCTCCTAGTATTCCAACTAATACACTATTACAGGCCACTCTTATGTAGATCCTCTCGCCTACCATGCTTCAGGGGGCCAACTACCTCCTTCTCTACTTTATTTTTCTTGCATTAGGGACAATGCAACATCTTTAGTTGAGGGTGGGATACCTTAGTTTTTATTTGGGTACGTACTATTGATATATTTTAATATATTTGTGCCCTTTTCGGGCTTTATTATCTTTTCGTGTGCCCTTACCAGGTGTTGTTGTAGATTGTTATGCCCTTTTGGGGCTTTTCTTTATGTTATGGATATCTTAGCCCTTGTTGGACTTGATATTTATGGTTATGGATGTTGTGCACTCTTATCAGGTTGAGCTTAATTTTGATTTTGTTGCATTAGTCATTTTGCTTGTTTTCATTTTTAGCTTAGTTTCTTTATCGTGTTAGGTTTTTGTTATTTGTCTTGTGATAGTTGTTTTAGGCAAATTTTTCCCAATGATAGAACAAGTGACGACATTCATAAGAAAAAATCATCGTGCTTGAGTGTTAGTGTCGATTGTGCAGGGGAAGTCTGAGTACCCGTAACCAAGATGGATTGGGATCGTGAGTGTTACATTGGTGAAGTTTGAGTAGCCATTGAATTATTGCCCCTTGTTGGAGTCAAAACGTGGAATTGTGGCTTGTTTGGTAATAATCGAGTTAGTCTTACATTGTGAAATATTGAAATGAACATACCCCTCCAAAAATTTTGTGAAAACAAGTACATGGAAGTGAATGATGTTTGTAACAATACTTTGACTCTTTTTGTGACTCCGTACTCATTAGGTGGCGATAATATGGAAAATGTGTAATGACCCTCCAGGTTATTTTCTCAATTTTCATGCAGTTTGGCATTTCGAGAATTACCACAATGACTACAGGTCCTTTATGACTTGTTGGAACTGTCGGTTCAGTTATCAAACAGTTCGATTGGATTTTAGGCTCATTTTCCTGTTTTAGAACTTTCGTCATTAAGGAATTGGTCTCGGACAAAAAATCCTAGTAAATGACATCGGATGAGAATTCCAACTGCGCCATCAACTCTGGAACATTTATTTTAGGCTAGGGGACCCTTAGTTCAGGTCCCAAGTTTTCCAGACTCATTTTGGGCTATCAATTGGAAATTGGTTAAAATGGAACTATAGGTGAGGGACCCCCATTTAGTAGAAATGATCTCAGATAAAAGTTTTATAGTTCTGTTGAGTCTGCAATGTCGAATTTGGTATGGTAGAATATTTTATTTGTGCGCATAGGGTTTTGAACTAATCCCGAGCACCTGGTCGGAGTCTATTTTGAACTTAACTAAAATCTGGTGTCTGATTTCTGGTGTGACCGCTAAAGCAGTCAAAGAGATGCTTTAGCGATAGTCGCTTTAGTGACATCAAGCTATTTTAGCGGCCTTGGCTATTTGCTGAGGACTGCTTAAGCGCCCCTTGTCTGGTTAAGTGGATGTCTGTTAAGCGACGGGGTTGCCGCTTTAGGAGCCTCTGCCTTTTCTTTGGTGGCTGCTTAAGCGATCAATGTACACTTTAGCGGTAGCCTCTTAAGCGACCAAGTGTCCACTTTTGCAGTGCCTGGGGTGTTAAATACCCCTTCTTCACTCAAATTTCCCATTCATTTCTCAACCCTTTCCCCCTCATTTTTGAGAGCTTGAAGAGAGGGAAAGTGTGTGGAATCATCCATTGAAGCTAAGGTAAGTTAGCCCAGCACTCCTTGGTCGCTTTCCATAATTTTTCCCATTGAATTCCGTCCCTTTTAAATGTAGATTTTTAGAAATTAGGTCTTTAAATCCTTAACTTTGTGAGCTGATTTGGGCCCCTATTTGTGTCCCAAGTTGAGAACACATTCCTTGTCCTTCGAGGGATCTCGTGACCGATTCAATTTTGGATTTTATTTGTGGGCCCCGCGAGCTCTTTCTTGACCCAAATTTTGACCCGACCTTTCATATATCAATATGGGTCTTATTTTACCTGTATTGACGTGTAGATGATTGTTTTGATAAAGTGGTGGCATTCCAGGATGGTGGAGCAAAGACGAGCGAATTGTGGATGATTCAAGACTTGTAGTTCAACATCGCTGTAGGTTTATGTCTACTTTTCTCTATTACATGGTGTTATGTCTAGATTACATGTTAGGTAGGGATTCTAGGATGAGATTATGACTAGTATATCATGACTTAGTCTATTTAGGGAATTTGGGGTAGAAATGTGACCTGAACCTTAGCACCATATACTTGTTATGGCCATAGAATCCTATTACTCTAGATTATAAGAATGTTAACCCTAGTTTGATTATTAAGGATCCTTTAGAATAAAAATTTCCATTTGACTCAGTGATTTGGGTGATATTTTCCCCGATTAGATTCTTGCAGTGGTTGTATAGCCTGGATTATTATGGATTCCCGAGTTATGAGGCTTGTTTATGTTGATTTTGTATTATTGGGCCCTAGTCCATGGTTACGATACACATTGGACTTCATGTAAGTATTTTATCCTTGAGAGGACATGATTCTAGTTTATAGATGCTTAGTCGCTTATAGTGGTATTATTTGGATACTGGTGATGGTATGCATACTTTTAGGCACATTCATGCTTATTTAGTGGTATGCTTCCAACCAAAAGCTTGATTTTTACTACTATTTTCTAAAAAGGAAATTATTTCCACTTTTCTCTTTTAAAATGGACTCTTTTACAATGAGAATCGTACCACCTTATTTATTGGATTATGAGCTTTTGGAACTAAAAGTGATGTTTTGAAAATTAGACCGAGGTTGATTCTGGTCTGTGGGTTACCCACTCTTTTACCACTACTATTTACTTCGGTCGATGGAGATTCCAACCCTTTCTACAATGTTATGATGATTTAGTCCCAAACTTGATTTCGTGCAATGGATTATATATGCATACTCTTTTATTCAAGTTTTGAATCCATGCAATTATTATACGATGCATACTCTTTTAGTCACGGTTTGAGTCTGTGCTCTTATTATATAATGTATACTCTTTTAGTCATGGTTCGAGTTCGTGCACTTATTACATATGTACATATATATATATATATATCTGGTACTGGACAGAGTTGATGGAATATGATAATCATTAGAAGTCCTGGTTCAGGACCAGGCAGTGTATACAGATATCCTAAATCCCCTATGGTCCCCTTCATCTTTGAGCCACAGTGTCAAAGAAGGATGGTCGCAGTAGGTCTTGCCTTTGCGAGCTCCAGAATTGGAGGAGGTGTATACACTTGGAACTTATGGTACTTGGATTGGATGTGGTACTATGGTTTTACGTTATATTCATTCATTCACTGCATTGCCTATAACCAGTATGATTGTTTGGCACTCGTATCTATCAATCTTATCGAGGGCTATATAGGTATAGGTTGTGATTGTTGTTTGTTGTGTGCTTCAGTTAACCTTCCGGGTTTATGAGGGCCCGGTTAGGTAGTGTTTTCCCGGACTAGCCGATTACTTTACTACTGATATTATGGTAGTTCATGGCAAGATGGTTATTGACTGATACCCGAGGTTGTTGGTACATTTCTTTTCCCCTTTCTTTATCATGATGGGATATGTCATTGATAGATTGCTTCATGATTAGTCATCCTTGATTAGAGGTTTGAGCATGCTAGTATTAGTTACCTTTCTTGGCTATGGTCCTCGAGATGTTAGGTTGACTTTCCCAGGTTATTACCCTTGAGTTAGTCCTATTTGGATGTATATATACATATGGCATTACCGTATATTCCTCTCTTTCTTGTCCACTCTAATTGTATATGTATTCTTTGGCCTTGTATACTACTATATACTATATATACTTCTTTTACTCGTCATTGGTATATGGACTAGTGATATATGATAATGTACTTTAGCTCCTGAGCACTGTTAGAATGGGGCAGTTTACCCTTATTGCTTCATTAGCCTCATTATGCTTAGATTTCCTGGATAGTTGCATGTAGTTATATTTATGCTTTACATATCATTTATACTTGCATTATTTTTGGAGCTCAGTCGGTTGATACCTACTAAGTACCACTTGTTTTGTACTCATACTACACTTCTGCAGCCTACAAATCATAGTACGAGTTTTTACCGTTGATGTGTGCATCGTGCGGAGCACCTATGGATCAGAGACGTAGGGTAAGCTCCTGCCGCTCAGAGTTGCTCCTACTCTCTCTCTTCTTAGTAGACTGATCTCTATGTTGTATTCGGAGACACCTTTGTATACATATTTTTCCTATATTGCACTTGTACTCCTGATGTATTAAAAGTTCTTGTACTGGCTCCACCAAGTTTTGGGGATTGTTGTAGCCTTTTTATTACATTTATTTTGCAGTTTCTTTTTTTCTCTTGGTAGTCTATTACTAGCTGTTTCGGACTACGGGTTGGCTTACCTACTTCCGCATTAGAGTAAGTGCCATCATGACCTGAGAAATTGGGTTGTGACAAATTAGTATCAGAGCTTAGGTTTACCAAACTATTGGTACAAGAGCTAAGTGTTTAGTAGAGTCCTGCGTATCGGTACAGAGACGTCTGTATCCTATCTTTGGAAGGCTACAGGGCAGTCTTAGGAAATTCTATTTTTTACTCGTTGTTGTGTGTTCGTACTTCTATGAACTTCTAAGTACATTCTTTGACTCCACTCATTCCCAGATAGATAGCATGAGGTTGTCGATAGATGCGGACTGGACTTCTACTCGTGTTACAAGAGTTTCAACTCAGCATCAGGCTAAGGAGTTCGAGATTCATATCGAGGATCTTCAGTGTCAACTAGAAGGTCTGGGGTCAACCCTAGTTCTGACAAAGTTTATGACCGCCTCAACTTTTAATGATACAGTGTTGGGGATTTCGAGTCTTTTCATGGATAATTCATGGTCAGAAGTGGTGCCCGGTACATCGAGTAGTTCTTAGACCAGAGTTAGATTTGTTGGCGTTCAGCAGGGATCCCTATTAGTTTTATAGTATGAGATTGGGTTTTTCAAGTGGGCCAGACATACTCCCATATTATTTCCTACAGAGCGTGAAATGGTGAGTGGATTTATTATAGGGTTAGCTTTACCACTCCACTTGACAATAAAGTATTTGATGGCAGTTGGGTCTGCTTTTCCTCAGGTTATTGATCATGTTAGGGCCACAGATAGAGCTTTTATTGAGATATTTAGAGGTGGAGGCAAGAGGCCATGTCATTAGTACAGTGTTATTAGTGTTTCATTAGGGAGTAGGGATCCTCCCAGTAGAGGTCAACATCATTTGCAGCCCATTAGATCTGTACAGGCAGCACCTCAGCTTATGGGTAGCTCATATGTGGATTGTGGTGGTCTCAGTGGACAAAGTTCTTGTCAGACATCGCAGAGTTTTTGATATAAATCTTTAGGCTGTGGAAACCGTTCTGGGTCAATACATACAGTGCATCAGAGAGTCCCAGGGGCATGTTTTGATTGTGGTGAGATTGGTCATTGGTATAGGGAGTTCCCTAGGCATCAGTTTGGTTGGCCAGTTAGGGTCAGCTCGTGTTTCTTATCAGGTTAGAGCTTCAGAGTTTGTTATAACTACAGAAAGACCAACCATTGGTCTAAAGAGTGTCCCTGACATGGAATTATTGAGCAGTCAATGCAGCCAGACCAGTTTCTTAGTGTTATGGCACCTTCAGCTAGGGGTGATGTCCTTAGTATTTCTGTTGATTGTTCAGATGCTTAGTTCACAGTTGGACGCTTTTAGATTCATACTTCTTCAGGTAGGTCAGGTACCATGACTTCGAATTCCATCGTATAGGTATGATTTTGATTAGCTATCTTTTAGCTTCTAGTTGAATTATATTGGGGTTCTCACACCCATCGGTGGTTACCTTCCTTGATATTACTATGATGGTTGTTAGATGAGTTGATGTTTCTATATTGATTGTTGTATGCCTTTGTGTAGATTTTTAAATATATGACTACCCCCATGTAGATGACTTCTTTTAGTAGTGAATTGAGTGGATCAGTATAGTGGGTTCCTTGGGGGTGTAGCATTTGGGTTTGAGTCCCATTTCCTTTGGCATATTGGCCTTGTTATGGCCCTAGAGTGGTGCTTTTGTTGATTCTCATTCTTGATACCACTTGCATCTTATGTTGTTGATTATCATAGTCATGGTTTGACTTTGATTAATTCTTATTTGATAGATGGTTAGACTAGTGTGATCTAGTTAGTATTTTTCTCTCCTTGCAATTCTCACCCGTTCAACTTAGAACTTAGGTTGGTTACATTCCCTCCTGTTAGCGAGGTTAGATCAGTTGTAGAGAGAAAATAAAGGTAAGTTTGGCCTTCTAGGGCTTAGTTGTGATTCTAGCATTGGCGATCTTTTTCTATAGCCCACTCCTATTATTGGTGAATTTGAGGGTTTTTCTTCCGATTTGGATAGTTCATTTCCCGATGTTAGTCTTTATCTTGATGTTGGTGTTGAGTTGGGTACTCCGTCTATCTATGATATGGTTCATGGCTCATTCGAGTTTAAGTTTGTGCAAATGGGTAATTTCAGACAATTCTCATTTTGGCAGTTGTTCGGCCTAATGTGACTTAATGGAGTGCATCTTCTTGATGATATGCACTTATGGGTATTCAATATGATATATCGAGGATCAGATTGACCAAATTCAGGTTAAGATTGTATTTCTCCGAATTGAGCGAGTTTTGGCTATCACTGGTACTGTTTGCAACTTTGGTGAATTCTTGGTCATTCCTTGGTGCATTATGCCCTTTTGTGGATGTGGATTTAATTTCTCATATCTTCAGCTTGTAGTCTTCCTTTGTCATGGTTATCCCTTCAATGATAGGTTAGTTTTAGCCCTTGCGAAAATCGATAGATATACATCTTATTTCGATTAGTGAGATTGATTTAGGTATTTGACTTTAGTGAAGTCCTGTTTACTTCAGTTGTGGTTTTGGCGCATTTGAATAATGGCTTGGGAGTTGTGATAGGTTTTGGTATGTGTATTCTTACTCGTTTGAAGGATCGATTTGGATAGTTCAGATCGGTAGTTCAGCTTCAATGCTGGGATTTTAGCTTGGGATTGCATAACTTGGTTTCAGCCTTATTTTCAGATTTGTATCAGTTGAGCTTTCATTTATAGGCTGACTAAGCCTACTCATTACATACCAGTTAAGTTTTCTTCAGTTCAGGTAGATTGTATCTGATAGATGTTCGAATGATAGTCCATCAGCACATGACATTGGGTTCTACCATCTTGACCTTGATTCTCAATTTTTGTCTGAATTTGGATTGTCTGCTCAGCAGAAGGAGTGTATTTTAGTTGGGCTTAACATGGTTTCATCAACTGTTGGTGAGATATTTTGGGGCGGATCATTTAGTTTTGAGAGTTTGTGCTTAGAATTCTCGACTATCAGTTTTGAGGGTCTATTGGATCAGTTGTAGCTTTGACTAGAAAGCATCGGCTTTGATCAACTCCATTTATATGTCCAAGTAGCACCTTCTGGGCCAATTCTTATGCTTGACATTATGGATTTTCAGTAGATTAGCTTTAGTCTTTCGAGGATAGTGTGATGGGATTGCGCGGGCAGGACTCAGATGACATTTTGTGTGGTTTGGAGTAGATAGCAGGTTTGGAAAGGCAAACAAAAGTTAGATTTGGAAATTGGAGTTGGTTGAGTTTTTGATTGGTTATACTTGTATTGGTGTGTTATCAGTGTGTTTTGGTTTGGATTTGTGTGCATCAGTTGTTCTCGATTCAGTTAGAGGCTAGTTGATTGTTAAGGATGAGTTTTGATTATTTGAGAAATGAAGTAAGGAAATTTGTTGAAAAGGGATACCTATAAAAAAATCCCTTGGAAGGGCTGTTTCTGCTTAGAGAAAGGCTGGGGAGATATGCTCGGGTCATGCAGGCTTAGTACCTCATCCTTTTGAGCTTTCGAGCTCTTCCTATCTATTGACTTTCGCGGACGAACGTCCTTCTAGTAGTGGATATTGTAATGACCCTCCAGGTCAGTTTCTTGATTTTCGTACGTTTCTGGCATTTTGAGCCTTCCCATAATAGCTACAGGTCATTTATGACTTGCTGGAACTGTCAGTTTGGTTATCGAATAGTTCGTTTTGATTTTAGGCTCATTTTCCTGTTTCAGAGCTTTCGCTAATAAGGAATTCGTCTCGGACCAAAACTCCTAGTAAATGACATCGGATGATAATTTTGATAGTGCCATCAGCTCCAAACGTTGTTTTTAGGCTGGAAGGACCCTTGGTTCAGATCCCAAGGCTTCCAGTATCATTTTGGGCTATTAGTTGGAAATTGGTTAAAACGGAACTAAAGGTGTGGGACCCCAATTTAGTCGAAACGATCTCAAATGAATGTTTTGATGGTTTCGTTGAGTCTGGAATGTGGAATTTGGTATGGTAGCATATTTTTTTTGCGCACAGTGGGTCCCAAACAAATCCCGAGCACCCGATCGGAGTCCATTTTGGACTTAACTAAAATCTGGTGTCTGATTTCTAGTGTGACCGCTAAGGCAGTCAAAGAGCTGCTTTAGCGACATCAAGCCGCTTTAGCGGCCTCGACTATTTGCTGAGGACTTCTTCTTCTTAAGAGGACGTCGCTTAAGCAACGGGTTGCCTCTTTAGCAGCCTCCGCCTTTTCCTTGGTGGCCTCTTAAGCGGTCAATGTCCGCTTTAGCGGTAGCCGCTTAAGTGACCAAGTGTCAGCTTTAGCGGAACCTGGGGTGTTAAATACCCCTTCTTCACTCAAATTTCCCTTTCATTTCTCATCCCTTTTCCCCAATTTTTGAGAGCATAAAGAGAGGGAAATTGTGGGGAATCGTCCATTGAAGCTAAGGTAAGTTAGCCCAACACTCCTTGTTCGTTTTCCATCGTTTTTCCTATTGAATTCCTTCACTTTTCTTTGTAAATTCTTAGAAATTATTTCTTTAAATCCTTAACTTTGTGGGATGATTTGGGCCCTAATTTGTGTCCCGTTTGTGCTTAACTTTTGAGTACACGTTCCTTATACATCGAGCGACCTCGTGACGGATTCAATTTTGGATTTTGTTTATGGGCCCTGTTATCAATATGGTTATCATTTTACTCGTATTGACGTGTAGATGATTATTTTGATAGTGTGGTGGCATCCCTAGATCGTGGAGCGAAGACGAGCGAATTGTGGATGATTCAAGACTTGTAATTAAGCATCGAGGTAGGCTTCGGTCTACTTTTCTCAATGAGATGATGTTATGTATAGATTACATGCAGGATAGGGATTATAGGTTGGCATTATGACTAGTATATCATGATTTAGTCTATTTAGGGAATTTGGGTAAAAACGTAATTCGAACCTTTGCACTGGATACTTATTATGGCCATAGAATCCTATTACCCTCTCTTATAAACATGTTAAATTTTGTTTGATTATTAAGGATCCTTTAGTATAAGAATTGCCATTTGACTTAGTGATTTGGATGATATTTCCCTGATTAGATCCTTGTAGTAGCTGTATACCCTGGATTACTATGGATTTCCAAGTTATGACGTATGTTTGTGTTGATTTTGTAATATTGGGCCCGAGGTCATGGTTATGATATCAGTTGAACTCCAGGTGAGTATTCTATCTTTGAGAGGACATTATTCTAGTTTATAGACGCTTAGGCTTCTATAGTGGTATTGTTTTGATACTAGTGATGGCATGCATAATTTTAGGCGCATTCATGCTCACTTATTGGTATGATTCCAACCAAAATCTTGATTTTTACTACTGTTTTTTAAAAAGGGAATTATTCCCACTTTTCACTTTTAAAATAGATTCTTTTACAATGAGAATCATACCACCTTATTTATCAGATTATGAGATTTTGGAACTAAAAGTGATGTTTTTGAAATTAGATCGAGGTTGATTCTGGTCCGTGGGTTATCCACTCTTTTACCACTAGTATTTACTTCGGTTGGTAGAGATTCTTACCCTTTCTACATTGTTATGATGATTTAGTCCCAAACTTGATCTCGGGCAATGGCTTACAGATGCATGCTCCTTTAGTCTTGGTTTGAGTTCATGTACTTATTATACGATACATACTCTTTTAGTCACGATTCGAGTTCGTGCACTTATTATACGATGTACACTCTTTTAGTCACGATTTGAGTCCGTACAGTCATTACAAATGTACATATATATATATCTCCGGTACTGGATAGAGCTGATGGAATATGATGATTATTGGAAGTCCTGGTTTGAGACTAGTCATATTTGGTGGGTACTAGCGTCATTGTATACACGGATAATGCGGTAATACGTTATTTGTTCAATAAAAAAGATGCAAAACCGAGGTTGATTAGATAGATCTTATTGTTACAAGAGTTTGATTTGGAGATTAAAGATAGAAAAGGGTCAGAAAATCAGATTGCTGACCATCTTTCTAGACTTGAAAGTTCGACACATGTAGTTGATGATGGGCGTATTTATGAGGAATTTACAGATAAGCATTTGTTCATTTTGGGGGTTGATGAGTTGCCATGGTATGCATACATTGTGAATCTATTGGTAAGTGGGTTATTTCATCCTGATTCGAGTCCTCAATAAAAGAAGAAGCTGTCATATGAGGCACGTTCTTATATTTGGGATGAACCTTATTTATTCAAGCAAGGGCCTGATCAAGTAGTAAGAAGATGTATTCCGAATGTGGAGGTGAAACAGGTGTTGGAGAGATGCCTCGCATCACCTTATGGTGGTCATCATGGTGGTGAACGCACAGCCCAAAAAATTCTGCAATCAGGTTTCTTCTGGCCTTTTATATTTAAAGATGCTCATGTATTTGTGAAGAGTTGTCACCAATGCCAACGTATGGGGACGATTGCAAAGCGAGATGAGATGCCCTTAAATAATATCCTAGAAGTTGAAATCTTTGATGTATGGGGGATAGATTTTATGGGCCCTTTCCCGAAGTAGAATGGAAATCAATACATACTTGTAGCAGTAGATTATGTGTCTAAGTGGGTAGAGGTTGTTTCTTTTCCTACGAATGATTCCAAGTTTGTGGTAAAGTTCCTTCAGAAACATATCTTTACAAGATTCGGAACTCCAAGAGCTATTATTAGCGATGGAGGTTCACACTTTATAAATTATTAGGTGAAGAGTGTGTTGGCAAAATATGGTGTTAGACACAAGGTCTCAACAGCGTATCATCCTCAAAAAAGTGGCCAAGTGGAAGTGTCAAATCGCGAGATAAAACAAATCTTGCAAAAGACGGTGAATACTCAGAGAAAAGATTGGTCACTCAAGCTAGATGATGCTCTTTGGGATTATCAAACTGTGTATAAGACTCCTATAGGGACTTCTACATATCATCTTGTCTTTGGGAAAGCATGTCACCTCCCGATTGAGCTTGAGCCCCGAGCATATTGGGCGGTGAAGAAGTTGAATCTAGATCCGGAGTTGGCAGGTAACAAGAGGTTGTTGCAAATCCATGAGTTGGAAGATTTTTGTTTCCATGCATATGAAAATGCAATGATCTACAAGGAGAAAATGAAGCGATGGCACGACAAGAACATCCTCCACCGCACTTTTGAGCCAGGTCAGTTGGTATTATTGTTTAACTAGAGACTTAGGTTGTTTTCGGGCAAGCTAAGATCTAAGTGAAGTGGTCCTTTTGAGGTTAGTTGCATGACTCCTCATGGTGCATTGGAAATCTTGAATAAAGAGAATGGTACGAGATTTATGGTAAATGGCCAAAGATTGAAGCACTATTTTGGTGAAGAAGAGAAGCAGAAGGAAGACGTGCTTCACCTTGATAATAATTAAGCTGAGTGTGGTCGAGACGCAACATTAAACAAGGCGCTACATGGGAGGGAACCCATGAATGTATTGTAATAGTTAGGATTTATAAAGTAAAAATAACAAAAAGAAGAGTCGTGTTACGACCAAAACTAAGGAGCTTGATTGGAGGCAACCCATTTCTTTTAAAAATTTTCTGTTCTAACTTTGTTCTAGGATTTGTTGTTTTTGCAGAGGTACAAGGAGTAGTTTGCCATGAAAATCCATGAGAAAAAGGTAAAATTGGTGGATAAATGATCATTTGAAGGTATCGGGAAGATAGGACATGTTTTGGAGCGAAGTTTTGTGTCTTGGGACTTGAAAATGTCCTAAATTATGTTGAAAAATGTGGAAAAATGCCCAGGTATGATTCTATACACAGGGGCGCGCCCAAGGGCGTGCCAGGCCACTGAGGCCCGAATTTTTTTTCACCTGGGCAGTGGGCAGGCGCGCCCAAGGGCGTGACAGGCCGCTGAGGCCCGATTTTTTTTCACCTGGGCAGTGGGCAGGCGTGCCCAAGGGAATGCCAGGCCGCTCCTGCCCATATTTTTGTGAGATTGGCAGTGGAGTAGCGCGACAAAAGGCGTGCTAGGCCGCTACCCCCTTAAGTTTTTGGTAAATATATATATTTTTTTAACAAGAAGACCCTACCCTACCCGAATCACCCCACCCCTATCCTTTAAATCCCCAAATCTTCTTTTTATTTCTCACAAACCTTCTCTAAGTCAACACCAAAGGAACAATTTTTCTCCCACAAACATCAAAAAAAATTCTCTTACTTTTCTCTTCTCTTGTCCGCACATAGCACAATTTCTCACCTTCTACTCTTTGGGTTGTGATTACAAGACTCCATTCAAGCTATCAAGGTATGTTTCTTTAAGCTTTCTCTCTCTAGATTGCTATGAGAATGATGAGAATTTGGGGAATTCTTGATATTCAAATTTGTGATGCACCATATGTTTTTTGTAGTTTGACTTGCTTATTATGCTATTGTTGGAATTTATGGGGTGTCATGAAGATAAACTTGAAGTGCAAGTGCAATTGTTCTTATTACTCTTGTTTTTAGTTGAAGAAATTGCAAGTGGGTTTAGCCTATATGGTAGTATTTGAGACAATTGCTTGTTGGAATTACTTATTATAACCCACATATTGTTGAAAGTTCATGAAACTTTTTTGAATTCTTGAGTAAAACAAGTAAGTCATTCTAATGATAATTATGAGATTGTTGAACTTGTGTTGGGAATGTTAAATTTGTCTATGGTTTGGACTTGGTAATTGGGCATTAAATGATGAGGGGAAGTCTGAGTACCCTACACACATATATTTTGAATTGGTACTAAGAAACTAAGTGTGGGGTGGCCCTTAAAGCCAATGCACATTGAGTTGGTTAGCTATCTTTACATGGGAAATTGACATACGTGTGGAATTCTGTCATAGGTATAATGTCAGAATCTAATGTGGCTGCTTCCAGTTCTCACAAGCGATGTCACTCAGGAAATAAGCTTCCAGTCGCTCCCCCAGTCCCGAAAGGACAGAAATGCAAGTATGGGCTTAATGTTGTATCTAGAACCGACAAAAAATGGTATCAAAGTCACCCCGAAGCCAAATACATTGTGAATGAATGTATTGATAGTGCCCATCTAGCTCAGACTTACCCTAAGATATTGGCTCGTATTGTGCAAGTAGGTATGGGTTTCATCATCGACAGACCTACGAATTGTAACCTTCATCTGGTGAGGGAATTGTACGCTAATTGGAACCCAGATGCACCTACTAGCTCGGTGGTTGTACGTGGGTCGGATGTTATACTTTATTCCTTGGGCATTAATGGATTATTGGGAGTAAACACTTGGGCTAGTCCCCACGACCTACTCAGGCTGAATGCTAGGCCTCCCTATGCAAAAATTTGACACACTCTTTGCGGCCAACGTTCGACAGTGAGATAGCTGCGCCATCACAAAAAAGGGTACCACATGAGTCAACCTGATGCTCATTTCAATAAAGAGGCGCAAATTTGGTTGAATATTGTGTATTGTTGCTTGATTCTGGGTAGCCACATGACGGAGGTCACGCGGGATTGTGTCTGTCTGGTGTATGCTCTCATGACTGATGTGGAAATTAATGTAGGTTCTGTGTTGCTGTCAGCTATGCGCCGAGCTCATCTACAAGGAGGTCTTCGATATAATTTTGGTGGTATATTGACAAAATTAATGAGAGCATTCGAAGTGCCCGAAGAAGCTTTTGACTATCATCCTTCTTTGGTGCCGACGCTTGTGGATGTCACCCAAACCAGGGCACCTGATGCACTCGGCCCCACTCTCACATTAGCCGAGCGTCACACTCGTGATGACGGGATCTTAGCCCGTATGTATGGGTTGGAGATGATACGGCACAGGACTGGGGGTAGGCCCTCTAAGGAGGAAGAGCTGAGCCAGGTTGAGAAGGATTATCCTCTTAACGGGCATGCCATGGCATTGTGGAGAATTGGGCCTGATTTTGTTGAGCCTGTGGATGATGATATCCCCACAGATGAGAATGACCGCCAGACCAATTACGATGATGACGAGGTAGAGGCGGATGATACACCGCTAGAAGTCCGTGGGCCGGAGGACGACAATTTCCTTGACTGACCAGGGAGCTCCTTAAACCCTACTCTTGCATTGTTTGATTTTTGTAGCATTGGGGACAGTTCTAATCTTTTAAGTATGGGGTGGGGTGTTATGGGATTCCTTTGGATGTATGTATATGTGTGTTTCTGTATGTTTCTAGTTGTTTTATTTTGGGTTCCTTTGCCTTTGAACCGTAGAAAACCACAAAAATATTTTTGTTTTTTTCAAGTTTTATGTTGTTTTTGGTTTTTATTACTTTTGAGTCTCTTTTAGTCATAGGATTAAGGGCTTTGCTCTATGATGGATGGATGACGATCGTCTTAAGAGCAAATTAGTCATGTATTGTTGGGTGTTCTTGCTTGCTATACAATTGTGCATACACGTGTTAAACATGCTATGATATACAATAGCAAGTGTTGAAACACCTAATGCTCACTTAGTCGACTTGATAAGTTGCTTAATGTTGAACTTGTGCATGACTTCGTATAAATTGTATGGTGAGCCTGCTTCAGTTAAACATGTGCCATGTGTGAGTGAGATTTTTGTGATATTCCATGTGCATAATGATGTATAGAACTTGCCCGGTGTGTTTGCAAAGCGAAATAAAAGGTGTTGAGTTTAGGAGATGATATAGACATTTCTTTGATGGCTATGTTTTATACCGACTTAATCTACCCTTTTTTCATGATCTTAGTTAGTCCCATTGAGCCTTTAGCCTTTTCATTGGTAGCCTTACATGTAGCTTGATCCTTTTCTTCCAATGAACCATAATTTGATCCAAAACTCCTAAGCGCTTTAATTGAGAAATTAAGATGTTAAGGAGTGTAAAAAAAATAAAAAATAATTTGAAGAAGGAAAAAGTGAAATTGAAGCCCCAAGTAAATAGCCTTTGGGTGTGTGAAAACGTTTATGTGTTGTTGGTAGGGAGTATGGTAATGAAAAAAAAAAAGAAGCAAATTATTTGTTGATAGCAGTTACTCCTTGCCTAATATGCTTAAGCTAGCTTAAAGAGATGGGGCAAAAAAACAGAGAGTTGGGAAGATAAAAGTGGTGGAAAATAGGTTGGTTGAAGGTGGTCTTAATGTAATTTGTAGTGTAGTAAAGCGCTTAGGGAAGATATTCACTATTCTTGACCAAATAGTTCCTACCCGTCCCTTAGCCTACATTACAACCCTTAAAGTCCTACTTGATCTTGAGCTTTAACAATTTGACATTAGTGGAGTACTACACTAAGGGCAAGCTTATGGTTCATCTTGTGTAGCATGTGAATTCTTTTCGAGAGTGAGTGAACTTTTATTCATGCACCCATTTAATAATAACTTTGTGTGAAATATTGGGTGATTCTCTTGTGGTGAGGACGCATGTTTAGAGAAGTGTGGTGATCTATTGGTAACATGTCATGCATGAATTCGCAACTAGTAGAGTTGTTTTGTGAGGATAGGTTGTTTCAATTTGCTATTCACTTTTTGGTGATACTAGCTTGTTAGTGCATAATTTGATGAATGTGGTTGTGTAGCTATGCAGGAATACCTATTGTGTGTCGGTTGTCTTAAGTCGCCCGAGTTTGAGTGTAGTTATTGTTCTAGGACAAATAAAGGTTCAAGTGTGGGGTGGTGATCTAAGGCATATTTATATGCCTTATTTTCGACTTTAACCCATGTTTACCTTAGTTTTGAGAGAAATACGTATGTATTACGTATGTATTTTGTATGGTTTTGATGGAATATGTGATATTGTGCTAACAAATGTGATTAGACCCTTGTAGGTGAAATTTGTGACTATTTGGAGCATTTTTGGCGTGGAAAACGAGGTTTGGAGGAGCTACGAGCGAAGGATATTGAAGATAATAGGCAAACCAAAGATTTGATCTTGAAGAATCCAACCAAATCCGCAAAGAAAAGTCAACGAAAGGAAGAAAATCAAAATTTCAGGGCCTGGCGCGCCAAGGGGCGTGGAAAGTTGTGCTAAGGTCAACTCGAGTACCCAACTTCTCCTAAAACATCCTCCAAAAGCCAAAAGTGAACAATGAGCCTTTATCTGAAATAATAGATACGAGTACTCCAAGAAGACAAACTATCTCTCAAACATAGATACGAGCCAACCTCTCGGCACTGAAGAAAACTTAAATAGGGATGAAATGAACCGATTTGGTCAATCGATCCACAATGATCCAAATGATGTCAGAACCATGAAAAGTACGAGGCAACCCACACATGAAATCCATAGTGATCCGCTCCCACTTCCAATTAGGAATTCAAAATCTCTGAAGCAAACCCCCCGATCTCAAATGTTGGGCCTTCACCTACTGACAACACTGTCGCATCCCTATTTCCATAAGGCAAAACTTTTGGACTCAATAATAATTAATTAAAATTGTTTAAAAATAAATGAGAGTCGCCACCTAATTTTTATGAAAATTAGGAAACCAATTAATTAATTTAAAGAAAAATAATTTGCATAACCAATTAGATTCTAGATAAGGGTTCATGTTATTCCAAAGGGATGGTGTTAGGCACCTTTCGAAATTCACAAAGGTGGGTCCCGACTAAACTCATTTTTTCAATTGAGGAGGAGATAATATCATTTTCACAAATATAATAAACAAAAAATATATACAAATAATGGAGTAAATCATGAATAACGGAGATGGCCTAATAATTGTCTATTGTTAAACAAAATTAATAAATTGAATAAATAATAAACAACAGTATAACCCATCTAATATACATGGGAGACCTTGAAAATCGATGAAAATTTCTTCATCGGCCAAGTATTAAAACTTGAATGAAAGGAATAAATAAGTAACTAAACTTAAAAATAACACCCATCTTTTATAATGGGGAGGCCTCAAAAATCTGATGGAGAGATTATTTCATTGGCCAAATATATGAATACTTGCACATCAAAATAACGAACTTAAAATAAAATCCGTCTTTTGTAATGGAGAGGCCTAGAAAATTCGACGTAGAGATTTTATCATTGACTAAGTATACTAATAATTGAAACTTAATATCAATATCATTCTAAAAATCAAAAGCAGTAATGAAAAGAGAAAAATTGTCCAAGAATAATGAACCAAAACAATAAAATGGAAGCCATGACAACCACCAATGAAATAGCAGTTTAATATAATTAAAATATCAAAATCAACAAAACATTTCAAACATAAATGAATCATTAATCAAATTGATAAAGCAACAACAATCAAAATAAGGTAACAACATAGAAAATGAAACCATAAGCAAAACAATATTTCATCGTAACTCACTAGAGAATATAAATAGAGTTATTTAGAGAAAATTGAAACAATGGACACACGATGGCAAACAACCCAAGAACAAATCAATAGCGCTAGCAACAACCAAGAGACTTTAGCCAAGCAAAAGTGCAAAACTAAATAAAATCAGTCGTAATTGGAGCAACGTAAAGCTCTCCGAAGTAAAATGGAATCAACACCAAATAACCAAAATCAAAACAAATACCTACAACTTAATCCAACCAAAAAAAATACTTACATAACGTTGAATGATTGACGGGAAACTATTCTGACTAGATTGGGTTTTATGGTTGTTGTTTGTTAGTCTGACGAAGGAGATAAATGGTAGATGTTCGCTGACATTTGAGAGCTTTGCTGGAGTTTATGGCTCTAGGTCTATCGAAGCTTGGAGCTATCTATTGAATGGGTTGTCGTCGTTCATTTCCATAGTAGCTCACCATAATCAGAGAAGTCGCAACTCCGACTAGATCTGGTAGCGGTGAAATAGAGGAAGAAGGAGGCGGAGGTGGTAAGGTGTTGTGGTGGTAGCGGGTTTTGAGCTCATTGGAACTGCGGTGAAGACATGGGGTTGTGGGTGGTGACAAGAAAGAGTTATGGTGTAGAATTAAGGGAGTTGGTTGTTTTTTGGTAGTTGTTGCCGGATTGGCAGTGATTGATATAACCGAGGTAGTTCTGACTAGATTGTGGTGGTTGTTTATGTTTCGCAATCGAGAGAGGGAGTTCAAGGAAACGAGAACCTGTTGTGGTTAGAATATTGATAAGGGAGAAGGTGGTGGAGCTCCGGGGGGAATTTGGTGGTGGTCCGGTGGTGGTGAGTTCGAAAAAGAGGAAAATGGAGAAGGAAAGAAACTAATTATTATTTTTGCCAAGTTTAGAATTTTTCACCACCATTAATTGTGAATAGAGTGGACTAGTTTTATAGATATAATAAAACCACTCAAGAGCAAAACCGTGTGGTCAATATATGGTTTTGAAAAAATAATGGGTTATCCAAAACCATGAGTTATTGATGTGTCATGGTTACATAGCACGGTTGATTCTTAAAACAAGGAAAATTTTGCAATAACTTGGGTATGTTTTGTTGGTATGATGTGGTTTCTGTCCTAGTTTGCAGGAATACAGGTTTTAAAGGCAAAATGATCAAAAATGAAAAATCAAGCCCAAGAACGAAGTGTCCGAAGAAGAAAGAACAAGAATCTGCACCAGAGGAGGAGTCACGCCACTCCCTACGTGACGTGGAAGCCACTCACGTGAGTGGATGTCGTGACTCAAGTTCAGAGATTCAAGTGAAAGCCTGATTTCCACGGCATGAGTCACGTGGCGTGACTACCACCCACGTGACGTGGAAGCCTGCCATGACCCAACTTCTGAAGACTTCTAATTGAGCCTGATTTCCACGACAACAACCCACGTGGCATGACTTGGTTCCACGACACCAAGTCACGATACCGTGGAAGTTGCCGACTTTGTTCTCCTATTTGGTTTTGGATAGGACTAGTTTTGTATCTATAAATACCCATGTATAGTCCTAGGTGCGAGAGTTGGTCAATATACTACTTTGAGAGTTATTTCATACTGTTTCAAACATATTCTTGGTTTTGTATTCACAAACCCTAATTTGAGTTTTATTGATAATTGAAATTTCAGTTTTTCTTCATTATTTTGAGTTCATAATTATGTTTTCATCTTTGAATTCTTCTTGCGTTCTTACAATTATGAGCAGCTAAACCCATTAACTAGGGTTGTGTGAACCATGAGGAATTAACGAATCCGGTTAAGTGCAAAGCAACTTTGTACTGCTGTGTGTGCATGTATTGTTGTTTCCTTCGTTGTGATTGCTTTTCTAACGGTTGCAAACGTTAGAAACTCGCCTGTATTCTATACTTGCTCAAGAGAGAGGTAGATATTGGGAAAAGGAGATAACAACAGAGATTTGAAGCTATCAACCTTCATCTAATAACCGGAGCCTTAGCGGGAATAGTTATCTGAGATCCAGGAAAAGGGTTAGTAATGCGACACTCGGAGTCCGAGAGGAAAAGAGTGAAATTCATCTAATTAAGGTCGAGAGACAGTTAGATAAACCTAACTTGTTAAATTTTGCATGCAGCGCAGTAGGGCAATCTTGTTAAGCATAAATAACCGGTGGAGTTAAGGAATCATTGGGGATCACAGTCCTAGTGTATTTCTCTTATTGTCTACAAAATCACTACAACAAACAATCGTTATTGTTACTATTCATTAGCAAACCCCCCCAGTTTTACTTACTTTCCAATTGTTCCATCTGGTATTCTACTCACACTTCGACCTATTCCCTGTGGGATCGACCCCAACCTAGTTGGGTTATATATTTGATTCAGCGACCGCATTATACTTTTCTGGAGGTATATTTTGGGCGACATCAAATTTTGGCGCCGTTACCAGGGACTACGGTTACGGATTTGAACATTACTTGTTGGAGCTGATTGGTTGTGTATTTACATACTTTTGAGGGCATATGTCGGTGTATGCCAAATACTATAAGTCAAGGCAATCCCCTGATTCCACTTGATCTTGAAATCGAAAGAACTCTGAGAGCTAATCGGAGAATGGTGAATACTGAAGGAGTTCAGAATCCCACAATTGCGGGAGACATTCACAACCAACCAATTCATCCGGCTGGTCAGGAAATAGCGGATCAAACTACTGCTCGATTGACACGAGAAGAGCATGCTAGACAAGCTTCTCTTATACAAGTATAAAGAGATTATCAAGCTATACAGGAAGCAACACAGCATCTGGCTGATGCTGAAGAACGACAAAGACTATTGAGAGAACAACCGAGACCACATGTGCCTGTTTATGATGATCCTGAAGAAGAATATGTGGCATATTTTGAGCCAATAGAGAATGGTGCCATCATTCCACCAGAGTTACCTCCGGGCACTAAGTTTGACATTACTAGTGCCATGATCCATCTGCTAAACTTGAAGGGTGTGTTTGGGGGTCTTCCTACTGATGATCCAAACATGCATGTAATGAATTTTGTGGGGGTCTGCACGTCGTACAATTTGCCTGGAGTTGACCAAGAGGCGATTCGGTTGAGGTTGTTCCCATTCTCTCTTATAGGAGAAGCCACTTTGTGGTTGGCTGAGCTGCCACGAGGTTATATCACTACTTGGCAGGAATTGAGAAATCAATTTTTGGAAAGATTTTTGCCACCGTCCAAGATACAGCAGTTGAAAGACGAGATCTACAATTTCAGATAGCTTCATTCGGAAGCACTCTATGAGACTTGGCTGAGGTTTAAAAAGAAGCTGAAGAATGTGACAAATCACAGGATGAGTGGCAGGAATTTACTTAAAATTTTCTACAGGGCTTTGAATGTCAACACAAAGGCACTAGCAGATACTATCACTGGTGGAGCATTCATGAGTCTGAGATGGGACCAAGCTTCTGAGATATTAGATCATATCACTAAGACCAACCGAGGATGGCACACTCGGGAGGAAGATACGCTGGCTAACACATATGCTATTGGCGCTTCAGTAGCTCAAAGGGCTTTGGATGAATCGGTGGCTCAAGAGGTCGCTCAGTTGATGACAAAAATTGGTCTTCTGGCTAAACAGATAGCGGCCAGAGATGCGGAAAAGGTGCATACTATAGGTGCACAAAGCAAATCGGCTAGACATGATGATAGTGAGTCTGATTCAGAGGCAAAGTATCTAGATTGTGAAGTGGCGGGTTTCCGAGCCAAGGGCCAAGGGTCTAATCAAGACTCTTGGAACTCAAGGCAAGGGAATCAAGGTCAGAACTATTATGGAGACAACTATAACAAATTGGGATACAGAGATCGAGAACGGGACCGTGATAGTGATTTGAGGTGGAAAGATGATAATCAAGAAAAGAATTATATCTATGTACCACCTGGAAGACATGATGAGGAGTCTAGAAATTCAAGGATAGAGGCACTCCTCAATAAATTGGTCAAAAGAGCAGAAAGTCAGGAGAATTAGGACTGACATTTCAGGCATAAGTCAGAAAGTGGAGTCTCATTCAACTGCCATTAAACAGTTGGAGCAAAAATTTGGGCAGATTTCATTGGCACTGAATCAACGTCATCCAAGAACCCTTCCAAGCAATACCGTCCAGAATCTAAAAAATGATAGTCATTGTCTCGCCATTACTACTAGAAGTGGTAAATGCACGACAGATCCACCTATACCTGCCGATAGTGGTGTGACTAATGAACCAGTGGTTATCGATGTAGAAGCTGAGTTAGAGATGGATAATATAAAGCGTGACATGGTTCCAAATCAGCATGATGATAGCGATAATGTAAAATTTGAGAAGAGGAAGGAAACAAAGGTACCAAAAGTGCTCAAAACTATCCCATGACCTCCTCCTCCCTATCCTCAAAGATTGAAGAAGAAGGCTGAGGAAGAAAAATATCAGAAGTTCATCAACATGTTGAGGAGCTATCAGTAAATATCCCTCTTATAGAGGCATTGGAGCATATGCCAGGTTATACAAAGTTCATGAAAGACTTGGTGACAAAGAAGAGAATGGTCAGTTTTGAGCCAGAAGATAATATACATCACTGTAGTGCAGTTGCTTCGCTCCCTAGTTGAAAAGAAGGAGGATCCAGGAGCTTTCACAATTCCTTGTACTATTGGGTCCTACGACTTTGCTAAAGCACTGTGCGATTTGGGTGCTAGCATTAACCTGATGCCATTAGCCATGTTCAAGCAATTGGGGTTGGGAGCACCAAAACCAACCTCTATGAGACTTCTCATGGCCGATAGAACTGTGAAAAAGCAGGTGGGCATTCTATACGATGTTCAAGTGAAGGTTGCATCTTTCATTTTTTTGGCTGATTTTGTGATTCTCGATTGTGAAGTTGACTTTGAGGTTCCCATCATATTGGGAAGACCATTCCTTGCCACAGGCCGTGCATTGGTTGATATTAAAACAGGGCAGCTGAAATTAAATTGAATGATAAACAGGTTACTTTCAATGTTTGTCGTTCAGTGAAGCAACCAAGAGATAAGCAGGTGATTTCAGTGATAGATGCGGTTGATGATAGTGAGGTTGTTGTGTCCATTGAAGAAAGGTTGGGAGTAGAACCTCTGGCTGCCGTGATCATGAATTTTGAAAACAATGGTATTGAAGATTATGATGAGATGGTGGGTGCACTCATTGGCAAAGAAGTGTAGACTTATGTTCCCAAGAAACCGGATCTTGATTTGAAGAATAGGGTAACTCCACCAGCTCGTCCATCTATTGAGGAGCCTCCAGTTTTAGAGCTTAAGGCTCTTTCCGGCCCACCTTCGCTACACATTCTTGGGAGCCAACGATACCTTGCCAGTGATTATTTCTGCTAAATTGGTGGATTGGCAAGTAGAGGCTTTGGTTTCAGTTTTGAGAAGATTTAAGAGGGCCATTGGTTGGTCCATTGCTGATATCATAGGTATTCCACCCGGCATTTGCACTCATAAGATCCATCTTATTCCTGAGTGCATACCTAGCATTGAGTACCAGCGCCATCTAAACCCACCTATGCAAGAGGTTTTGAAGAAAGAGATCATCAAGTGGTTAGATGCAGGAGTGGTTTACCCCATTGCTGATAGCATGTGGGTGAGCCCAGTTCAGTGTGTACCGAAAAAGGGAGGAATCACTGTGGTTCCAAATGACAAAAGTGAGTTGATTCCAATGAGGCCGGTGACTGGATAGAGAGTTTGCATGGACTATCGAAAGCTGAATTTGTGGACTGAAAAGGATCATTTTCCTATGCCCTTCATGAACCAGATGTTAGACCGTCTTGCTGGTAGAGGATGGTATTGTTTTCTTGATGGCTATTCGGGGTATAATCAGATTTTTATTGCCTTCGAAGACCAAGAGAAGACCACTTTCACTTGTCCATACGGGACGTTCGCATTCAGGAGGATGCCTTTCGATTTGTGTAATGTACCGGCCACCTTCTAATGCTGTATGATAACTATTTTTTCCGACATGGTGGAAGATACTATCGAGGTTTTTATGGATGATTTTTCTGTTGTGGGAGACTCGTTTGATGGTTTTTTGGCATACTTTGCCAATGTGCTACAAAGATGCGAGAAGTGCAACCTAGTGCTGAATTGGAAAAAATGTCACTTTATGGTTAATGAGTGTATCGTATTGGGGCATCAGATTTTGAGGAACGGCATTGAGATAGATAAGGCAAAGATTAAAGTAATTGAGAAGCTGCCCCCACCTATCTATGTAAAAGGTATTCGAAGTTTCTTAGGTCATGCTGGTTTTTATAGAAGATTCATCAAGGATTTCTCCAAGATTGCACATCCCTTGTGCAAACTTTTAGAGAAAGAGGTGAAATTTGTGTTTGATGAAGCATGTCTTAAAGCATTTGAGTGTCTGAAGGAGAAATTGATTTCAGCCCCTATTATTGTGTCGCCAGATTGGACTAAGCCTTTTGAGGTTATGTGCGATGCTAGTGGAGTGACTTTGGGTGCAGTCCTTGGCTAAAGACGTGAAAGATATTACATCCAATTTACTACACTAGCAAAGTGCTTAATCCAGCTCAAAAGAATTACACTGTGACTGAGCAGGAGTTGTTGGCTATAGTATTCGCTTTTGAGAAATTCATATCTTACTTGATTGGTACGAAAGTGATTGTGCATACAGATCATGTAGCTCTTCGGTATCTTATGTCGAAAAAGGATGCTAAGCCAAGACTAATTCGGTGGGTACTTCTGTTGCAAGAATTTGACTTTGAAGTCAAGGATCATAAGGGGAACGAAAATCAAGTGGCTGACCATCTTTCACACCTTGAGGAGGAGGCCATGCTTAAATTGAAAAATGATCTTGAGATTGATGATACTTTTCCAGATGAGCAAATACTGGCAGAATCCTAAGACTTAATCCCTTGCTTTGCTGATTTTGCCAATTTTTTGGCAAGTGATCTAGTTTCGGAGGATATGACATATCAGCAGAGAAAGAAATTCATGCATGAGGTAATAAAATTCTTCTGGGATGATCCGTATTTGTTTAGGGTGTGTGATGATGGCATAATTCAAAGATGTGTCCCAGAGTCCGAGATGATAAGTATTCTGGAGGCATGTCACTCATATCCAGTTGGGGGTCATCATGGAGGTGCAAAGAATACCCATAAAATCTTGCAATGTGGGTACTACTGGCCCAGTATTTACAAAGATGCTCATGACTATGCTCGCGCTTGTGACCGATGTCAAAGGCAAGGTAATATTTCACGCAGACACGAACTTCCCATGACAACTATACTTGAGCTTGAATTGTTCGATGTGTAGGGAGTTGACTTTATGGGTCCTTTGGTGAGCTCGCATGGAATGAAATACATCTTGGTAGTCGTTGACTACATTTATAAGTAGGTGGAGGCAATTGCGCTTTCTAATAACGAAGGGAGAAGTGTTACAACTTTCTTCAAAAAGAACATATTCTCACGCTTTGGGACACCCCAAGTTATTATTAGTGATGGAGTATCCCACTTTTGCAACCGTCTGTTCAAAGCCCTGCTTGAAAAATATGGTGTCAAACATAAGGTGGCAACACCTTACCATCCTTAGACAAGCGGGCAGGCGGAGGTGTCAAATCGCGAGATCAAGTCCATTTTGGCAAAATCAGTTAATGCAAATAGGACTGATTGGGATCGATGATTGGATGATGTGTTATGGGCATATCGAACCGCTTTTAAAACACCAATTGGTGCATTACCATATCAGTTGGTTTTTGGAAAGTCTTGACATTTGCCCGTAGAACTGGAACATAAAGTTTTGTGGGCGTTGAAAAGGGTGAATTTAGACTGGAGTGAAGCAGCTCAATTACGACTTGAGCAGATGAATGAGATAGATGAATTTCATCTCCGAGCTTATAAAAGTTCAGCATTGTATAAAGAGAAGATGAAACTGTATCATGATCGTCGAATTGAGAAATGAGAGTTTCACCGCGGAGACTTGGTTTTACTGTATAATTTTAAGCTTCAACTGTTTGCTGGAAAACTAAAATCCAAATGGTCAGGCCCATTCACGGTCGTTCGGGTATTCTCCCATGGTCATATTGAGCTAAAAGAAACAGATAATGTTCTATTCAAAGTTAATGGACAATATGTTAAGCATTATGTGGGAGTTCCGGAAGAAATAAGAACGATTGAAGAACTTGAACTTGGTGAAGTCTGAGTATCCAAGTTAGCCATGTCGTGTCGCGATGTTAAATCAAGCGTTTCATGGGAAGCAACTAATAGGCTAGTCGGTGAAGTCTGAGTATCCAATTTAGTCATGTCGTGCCGCAACATTAAATCAAGTGCTGATTGAAAGGCAACCCAACATATTTTGTTATGCAGAGATCTGATCATTGAGGAACAGTTAGCTGAAATTACCAAAACTTACTTGCAGTGGACCTACGATAGGTAACCTACGAGGCGTAGCTACACCCACGACCCGTAGGAGGTATCGTCAAACTCAGAGGAAAATTTCCAGGTTCTGAATCTCCTCCACGGAAGGTATCCACGTGAAGTGGATATGATCCACGCCACGTGAGTGGTTTCATCAAAATCAGAGTTAAACAACCTGGTTTCAGAACCTCACTCACGTCAGGAGTCATGGATCGTAAGTCGCACCAACGTGACGTGGGTCGTCGAGTGAAACATAAAACCCTGCAGGTACCTGAATCCAACCCAACCCAGTCCCCTTTTTCTAAAATAAATTCGAATCCCTTCTTCTTTACCCGATATATATCCAACCCATTCCCTTTTCCCCACTTTCAAACTCTTCTAATTAAAACCCTAAATTCCATCTCCTCTTCTAAACTCCAAACCTCACATCCATATAAACCACAATAATCCAAACCTCCCATCCCCAAAAATCTCAAGAATCCAAACCCTAGACTCCCAAAACTCCATAAAAATCTGAACCCCATTACCCCACAAGTTTGAAAATCCGACCCATTTACACAAAGATCCGACCCGTTGACCCAAATTTGATCCAAATCCGACCCTTGACTCACAAATCTGACCCGAACCCGTTACCATGCCTCCCAAATCAAACCCTAAGAGTGACCACCTTGATGTCTCATCCCGGATTCGGACCAAAAATCCAGATTTACCGACCCGTCTGCGGGATGAACCAACTGTGTCTGATCAAAGTGGTTTTGTGGAGGAATTTGATATTCGCCATGACTATACTGCTTTGGTCCCTCGGGCTACAAAGTTACAGACGCGAGTTCGAGCGGCTTCCCGGGCAGCACTTCAACCGGCCCCACCACCTGTTGCGCCAGTTGTTCCGGCTGAGTCTTCTGAGTTTGCCCCCAGTCTGAAGAGGGGGAGGATGGTTCTGCGTCAGGCTCTGCTGATGATACTATGGGTCATGGTACTTCTGCGGAAGAGGCTACAGCTTTTGTTTCAGGTTCTGATGCCCAGAGTGCTCCGACTCCAGCACAGAGTACAGAGGTTTAGCGTTGGTGTGTGTAGGGCATGCGTGTCTTGTATGATAGAGATGCTGAATGGACTGAGAGTGGGGTGTGTCAGAGGAGAATTATGGAGGAGCCTCGATATAGGGTGGATGAGTTGAGGTCATTACCTGACATATGGCCTGTCTTTGAGAGATACAGTTTGGGATGGATGGCGCAGCCTTCTGGTCGATATAGCTTGGAGTTAGTCCGAGAGTTTTATGCCTCTTATGCTGCATCGGTGGATTTGGGCACTCCCATTGGGCAGAAATTTATTTTCTGCCATTGTTAACTCATGTCATGGTTCGTGGTACCCACATGGATATTTTGGAGCAGACCATTCACCGCTTCCTATTTGGGGCTGACTGTCCACTTCAGGCGTCGACTACTGAATTTGATCATAGGATGGACACTGTCAGAGATAGAGATAAGATGCGAGATGCGGAGCAGAAATTGGAACTGCTTAAATGGATTGCAAGGTACATAGCCGAAGATAGTGTGGCAGCTAGTTGGGTGACTGGGAAGCTGGACATCAAAAAGTCCACACTTTATTTTGCTGGCCGATTTTGGTGATCCGTGGTTTGGCATCGGTTGGGTCCAACCAATGCTGATAATTCACTCACATTGGACCGGGTTGTAGTAGTAGCCAGCATCTTGGCGGGTTATGAGATTCATTTTACGAGGTACATAGTCCGGGAGATCCACGAGCGGGCTTTCAGAGATCACACGAGTATACCCTTTCCATGATTGATCCCGGGGCTGTGTGATAGGGCAGGGGTAGCCAAGATACCTGCCCTCAACCATTATATCGAGGTGACCCGCATTGCGGACATTGGGCTGATGCAGCAGAGTGGTTCACACCCCATTCTTCCATGAGGGTCATAGCCGTTTGAGTCGTCGGGTGTAGCCCTGGATGAGCCGAGTAGTGCCCCTTTTCTTGTTCCTATACCCATTAGGGTACCTGTACAGACTGAGGGCGCTGGCCCTATTGATGATGAGGTACCCAGTACTAGTGCCCCACCGACCTCTGCTGGGATGGTTTCAGTATTGAGGGACTTCCTGCAGCAGTTTATTGATAGGCAAACTGAGATGTTTGAGCGCCAGGCTCACACTGAGACCCAGATGGCTAAGTTGGTATCCCAACTTAAGTCTTAGGCTAGATCTACAGTAGAGGCTGCCGAGACTAGGGTGGAGGCTCGGATGAATGCAGCAATGGACTAGTTTATGAAGGGCTTGCATGGGAGGATTGATAGTTTTGAGGCGCGTATGGCCTCCTGCTTGAGTGCTGCACCGAGCCTTGATATGGCCGGCTTGACCCAGGAGGTAGCTGCATTGAGAGAGGAGGTTCGGGCATTGGCATCAAGTAGCACTCGCATTATACCACCTATACCTTCCCAGACCTCCGTGCGACCAACATTTGAGGTTGATTTATTTGCTAATGAGGGCCTCCGATGGATAGAGGAAAGAGACCTTGCAGTCCGGAGGATCGGGATAATAGTGATGCTGAGTACGAGAGTGATCTGCGGAGGGCTATTAAAGCCTCCCGGGTAGAGTACCATGCGATCCATATTGAGGTGGAGCAGAGGGCGTGTGGTGCATCTGCCAGTCAAGCTATCCCTCCTCTGGATGCACCTCCTACTGCACAGTCTGATGATCCCGCTGCTGGAGGGCCCACTTCCGACGCTTAGGGCACCACAAGTATGTATTCTCTCCCTTGTATTTGATTGATATCGGTGCATTGAGGGCATTGTACCATGTTTAGTTGGGGGTGGGGGTGTACCACCACTTGGTGGTTTTTGTTGCCGTGTTTCTTTCCCCCCGAGTGTGCTATCATAGTAGAATCAGCATGTTTAGGATGTTATTGATGATGTTTTTGTATTTCTTGCTAAATTCGGAGAAAAATAAGGGAACTGTAGTGCAGTCCAGTTTTTAAATGTTTTTATGTGTTTTGAATGTTAAGGATACCCCTCCTAAAATTTTTGTTTTTGAATTGTGTGAATAGCATGCTTGTGTGTGATAGCTGTTGGATCTTGTTATGGCACTAGGATTATAGGCAAATAACTGTAGCTAGCATTGTATGAACTGGATAGGTAGTATTTAGTAATACAATCTTATGCTATGTGTGTGTGAGGTCACTACTTAGTTAACTGTGTGTGTGCAATCCAGAACTTGCCCGATTAGTCTTGCCTGAGTTAAAGGATAGGGATTAGGAAAGGATCATAGGCCATTTTTGAATAAAGTCCACTTTTAGCCTAAATGCCAAACCAAAGGAAGAAGTATCCCTTGACCCCGACTTTGAGCCATAATTGTCCTATTTTTTTCATTGGCCTATTCACCTTCCCATTTTAATTACAATGAGCCTGTCTTGGCCCTGGTTCCTCCTTGGACACTGTGTACATCAACTCAGGCAAATCGCCTAAGTTGAGGGTGGCTATTATAGGGGTGCGTAGATTGAGTTGGGTATAAAGAAGGGGTTAATAAAAGAAAAAGAGAGAACAGATTTGGGTGTGAAGAAAAAGAAAAAAAATAAAGTAAAAAGAAAAAAAAAAGTTGTGTTGAGAAGTTTGAGAAAAATCACACCCAAAATCTGAGAATAAAAGAATGGAGAATAAGGGAGCGTAAAAATAAGAAAAGTTGAAAGTTGGAGCCAAAAATAGTGTAGTGTCAAGGAGGGTTGAGTCACCATACCCATATGTACCATACCCGTCCCTAAAGCTACATTACAAGCGAGTAAAGTCCTATAGTGATCCTAGTCCAATTGTCCGAAAATGAAGGTGTAGAAAATAAGTGCAAGCCTATGGTATTTCATGCACACTGTTTTAACTTCTTTGTGAGAGTGAGTGTTTTGACCTTGTCCCTACTTTGATATTCATTAGTATACTATGAGTGGATGGGACTTCTTAGATTGTGAGAGTACATGGGTTGCATTATTAGCTGCTAGTTGTTCGAAAAATGTCGTTTGCATATAGGCTTAGTGGTTTGTGCATAATTTGGTGTCATCACTTGATCCCTTCTATGTTATGATACAATGCTGCTTGTATACACACTTGGGTTTTGATTTGCAAATAGGAAAGGTCGAAAAGGTTTTGTGCCAAAAGCAATGAGTAGACTGCCATAAGTCCCTTAGGTTTCCCTTAGTTAAGCATTGTGTTTGTGTATTTTTATTTTGTTCGCCTGAGGACATGCAAACGTTCTAAGTTGAGGGTGTTGATGTGTCATGGTTACATGGCACTATTGATGCTTAAAACAAGGAAATTATGCAATAACTTGGGTGTTTTTTTTTTGGTATGATGTGGTTTCTGTCCTACTTTGCAGGAAAACAGGTTTTAAAGGCCAAATGATCAAAAAGGAAGAATCAAGCTCGAGAACGAAGTGTTCGAAGAAGAAAGATAAGAGTCTGCACCAGATGAGGAGTCACGCCACTCCCTACGTGACGTGGAAGCCACTCACGTGAGTGGATGTCGTGACTCAAGTTCAGAGATTCAAGTGAAAGCCTGATTTCCACGGCATGAGTCACGTGGCGTGACTACCACCCACGTGACGTGGAAGCCTGCCATGACCCAACTTCTGAAGACTTCTAATTGAGCCTGATTTCCACGACAACAACCCACGTGGCATGACTTGGTTCCACGACACCAAGTCACGATACCGTGGAAGTTGCCGACTCTGTTCTCCTATTTGGTTTTGGATAGGACTAGTTTTGTATCTATAAATACCCATGTATAGTCCTAGGTGCGAGAGTTGGTCAATATACTACTTTGATAGTTATTTCATACTGTTTCAAACATATTCTTGGTTTTGTATTCACAAACCCTAATTTGAGTTTTATTGATAATTGAAATTTCAGTTTTTCTTCATTATTTTGAGTTCATAATTATGTTTTCATCTTTGAATTCTTCTTGCGTTCTTACAATTATGAGCAGCTAAACCCATTAACTAGGGTTGTGTGAACTATGAGGAATTAACGAAACCGGTTAAGTGCAAAGCAACTTTGTACTGCTGTGTGTGCATGTATTGTTGTTTTCTTCGTTGTGATTGCTTTTCTAACGATTGCAAACGCTAGAAACTCGCATGTATTCTAGACTTGCTCGAGAGAGAGGTAGAGATTGGGAAAAAGAGATAACAACAGAGATTTGAAGCTATCAACCTTCATCTAATAACCGGAGCCTTAGCGGGAATGGTTATCTGAGATCCAGGACAAGGATTAGTAGTTCGACACTCGGAGTCCGAGAGGAAAAGAGTAAAATTCGTCTAATGAAGGTCGAGAGACAGTTAGATGAACCTAACTTGTTAGATTTTGCATGCAGCGCAGTGGGGCAATCTTGTTAAGCACAAATAACCGATGGAGTTAAGGAATCATTGGGGATCACAGTCCTAGTGTATTTCTCTTATTGTCTACAAAATCACTACAACCAACAATCGTTATTGTTACTATTCATTAGCAAACCCCCCCAGTTTTACTTACTTTCCAATTGTTCCATTCGGTATTCTACTCACACTTTGACCTATTCCCTGTGGGATCGACCCCAACCTAGTTGGGTTCTATATTTGATTCTGCGACTGCATTATACTTTTCTGGAGGTATATTTTGGGCGACATCAGTTATCCAAAATCATGACTATTTTATCTTATCTATAATTATGAATATTTAACTTATCTGTGCAAAAAAATATCTTTTTCATCTTTTATAAATTAATGGATTGTGATAAAAAGTAAATTAATAAATGCATTTATTGCAAGATAAGAATATAGTTTGAGTTTAAAATAAAATTGATGATTTAATAAATCTCAAACAACATTTGTTTATAAAAATGACTGTGTAAAAAAAACAATGACAGTCAATAATTAATTTAAAATAGTAATAAATTGATAAATATCCTAACATTTTCAAGAAAGAGAACAATTATCAATAACTTGTATTAAAATTGAACAAATCCTGTAAAAATTGAATTTTATGCTATTTAACAAATAAAAAGTACAATAGTGTTTATTTTAAAAATGTCGGACCAAAATTGGATGTCAACAAACACAAGCAACGAGCTACAAAATTCGTTACATCCTTCTTAATACCACCCCACCAGTAATACTTTTTTAAATCACGGTACATCGTAGTCACCCCTGGATGAATAGAATATCTGAAACCATGCGCCTCCTGCAAAATCAATCTCACCCATCCACCAACTTTCGGCACACAAACTTGGCCACTAATCCTCAAAACACCATTAGAATGAAGAGATGCCGTCTTTGCCTCGCCACTCAACACCTTAGCTGGAATCATTCTTAAGCTATCATCATTAAACTAGTGAGCTTGAATCTGCTTCATCAAAGAAGATCTAGCATCAACAGAGGCTAAAACACGTTCGGGTGTCGAAATATCAAGCCTAACCATCTGGTTATCTAAAGATTGAACCTCTAAGGCTAAAGGACACTCCTGAGTCAAGAGATGAGCTAAACTCTCCATACTAGTTGACTTTCGACTCAAGGCATCCGCAACCACGTTAGCCTTACCCGGATGATAAAGAATGGTAAGGCCATAATCCTTGAGCAACCCAAGCTAATGTCGTTGTCTCATATAAGGATCTCGTTGGGTGAAGAATTACTGAAAGCTACGATGATCTGAGAAAATCTCACAACGGAGTCCATACAAGGAATGCCTCTACAACTTCAACACAAACACTACAACCTCCAACTTCAAATCATAGGTAGGGTAATTCTTCTTATGAGGATTCAACTGACGAGAGGCATAAGAAATCACCTTCCCCCCCCTACATCAACACTGCACTCAACCCAATGCCAGAAACATCACAAAACATGGTAAAACCCATGCCTTTATTAGGAAAAGTTAAAATAGGAGCCAAAGTTAACAACTGCTTGAGCTTTTGAAAGCTTGCCTCACAAGCATCCGACTATTGAAAAGTAATCTTCTTTTGAGTCAACTTGGTCAAAGGTGCCATAATAGATGAGAAACCCTCTACAAAACACCAATAATAACCTGCCAACCCAACAAAACTCTGAATCTCGATAGGTGAAGTAGGTCTAGCCCAATCATAAATCATTGTTTCTTGGCCAGATCCACCATAATACCATCCTTGGTCACCGCATGACCCAAGAAAGAGATAGAATCCAACCAAAACTCACACTTGGAGAACTTGGCAAACAACTTCTCATCGCGTAATCTCTGAAGTACAATCCTCAAGTGTCCCACATGATCAACCTCACTCTTGGAATAAACCAAGATGTCATCTATAAAAACAATCACAAAAAAGTTGAGATACAGTCAAAATACCCGATTCATCAACTCTATGAGCACTGCTGGGGCATTGTTCAACCCAAAAGACATGACCAAGAACTCATAATGATCGTATCCAGTTTGAAAAGCCAGTTTTGGGACATCCAAAGCTCTAATCTTCAATTGTGATACCCAGATCTCAAAAAAATCTTAGAAAACACGGAAGCACCCTGAAGCTAGTCAAACAAATCATCAATGCGAGGAAGAGATACTAGTTATTAAACATCACTTTGTTCAATTACCGATAGTCAATACAAATGCGCATTAGAACTATCCTTCTTTTTCACAAACAAGACATGAGCACCCTAAGGAGATACACTAGGTTAATGAACCCCATACCCAATAAATCCTGCAACTGGTCCTTCAATTCTTTCAATCAGTTGGGGCTATCCTATAAGGAGGAATAGAGATGGGCTTGGTGCCCAGCTCCACATCAATAGCAAAATCAATGTCACGATCTGGAGGCATACCAGAAAATCCACAGGAAATACATCCATGAAATCGTGAACAACCCGAATAGAATCTATAGGAGGCGGTGAGGTAACACTAGTATCATGAACATATGTCAAATAAGACAAGCACCCTCTTTCTATCGGCACGTAAAAAATATATAACTCCCTTTGGACCCGAATTAAGCATACCCTTCCAAGCAAACCTTAGCATACCCAGCATTTCTAAGGTCACAGTCTTGGCATAACAGTCTAAAATATCATGATAGGAAGCTAACCAATCCATACCCAAGATAACATTAAAGCCAACCATAACTAGAAAAATCAAATCTGCCTAAGTCTCACACCCTGCAACGGTAACTACACAAGATCGGTACACCCAATCCACTACTGAAAAATATCCTATGGGAGTAGAAACATGAAGAAACATAGGAAAGGGCTAGCAAAAAGCATCAAAACCAGAAGCAAAGTATGTAGACACGTAGGATAAAACACACCCAGGATTAAATAACACGAAAGCAGATCTGTAGCAAACTGGGATGATACCTATAATAACTGCATTGGAGGTCTCTGCCCCGAGTCTCCCGGGTATAGCATAACACTATCCACGTTCGCTTCCAGACTGAGAAACCCAAGACTACTACTACTAGCTCCCCTACCTCAACCTTAAACACCTCTAGTGCCACCCCTACCACTCTGTGAACTACCTCTGACTGCAGAAATATGAGTAAGGCAAAGCTAAAGCTGAGAACCCTATTGGGCAGGACCAAAAACATGTCGAGGACAATCCTTGGCCAAATAGCCAACCTCATCACCAGCAAAGCATCCTCTACGACCTAAATCAATATGAAAGGGCACAGATGACCCAAAGAACTGAGACTGGAACTTCTACTTGCATGATCCATGCCCGGCTACTTGAAATCACAGAAGCTAAAGGTCTACCACCTGATCCCTGTAATGCATCCTGAACCGGACTACCATGATAACCATGGGAACCTCTACTTGAGAAATCTCTATCTCAGGAGGCATGACCACTAAACTTGCCCTATCGGCTAACCTTCTTGGTGCCTCTCTAAGTAGCCTGGGTAATCAACTCGGTCAACTTGATATTGTCAATAATACTCTATAAATATTCCCCTGAAACAACCATCTGGCCAGTAGCCAACTGATAGGAATTATCTAACCCCTTAATGAACTTTCGAATCCTTATTGGCTCTTGCATACCTAGATAGGGCATGGAAGCGTGCCACATAGTCTGTAATAGACATAGAGCCTTACTCTAAATAATCAAACTTATCCCGTATCTAATCTCTTAAACTTTATGGCACCAACCTCTCCAAAAAGGTGACAGACAACTAGGCCCAAGTCATAGCAGGCAAACCCAAAGGTATACAACTGGATAGAAACCTCCACTAATCCCTAGCTAGATCCATCAACTGATAGGTAGTATAAGGAACTCTGTGAAACTCAAGGGATCCGAGATTATGTAACTTCTCATGGCAGTCAATCAAAACCTCATAAGCATCCTCGCCAATCGCCCTACTGAATTTAGGAGGAGCCAAGTGAATAAACCTCTCAAACCTCTTATGGTCATTAGAAGACATCACTGTACTCAAAATGATTGAAGGGACAGTAAGTCTGACAGGCAATGAATCCATACGCAGAGGTACCATAGATGAAGGTTGCACCCTTGAAGTAGGAATACCATAAGTAAATGCAGGTACAGATGGCGGAACACCACTCAAAGTTTGAGAAACACCCGGTACACTCAACCATCCAAGGGATTCAAAAGGCAAATCAACAAGTCATGAAGCACTGGCGTATCAACTGAACTCTGTGGAACCTGAGTTAGCCCCGTACCCCCTTTCTAATAGTCATCTCTGGCATACATAACCTCAGGTTCAGGAGAGGCCTCCCCAGTACCTTTGGGTTTGCTATGACACATGCCTCATCCTCGGACTGGGGCTCCCATATCGGGTGCTGGCTCAGCAACCCTAGCATCCCTAGACCTAGTTCTTTTCAACTGCGTAGAAAAGAATATAATACAAGTTTAGAACATAAGGTATGAACAACCCGCACAATAAGGAATCAAATTAGAAAAGATTTTCCTAAAGAGATCTTATAGCCTCTCGAAGATTGATACGAATGACCACATACCGATCCACAAGACTCTACTAGACATCCTGTTCTTACACTTATGAGACTAGTAAACCTAGCGCTCTGATACCAATTTGTCACGATTCAAAAAATAAGGTCATGATGACACTTATCTCGACAATAGCCTTGATAAGTAAGTCAAGTTCCCAACAGATACAAAAATTCAAAAAACAGTGATAAAATAGAACAAGACGAGACTTTTAGAACGAAGTCAGGCTATAATATAGATAAATGTAGAAGTCTAAACAAAACATGTAACCATCCCCAGAAACTAGTATCATAAGTACAAGAGCATATAAAAACCATAGCTGAATTTGAAATATACATAAGTCTTTCTCCGAAGAAAATAAAGACATCAACAGTTAAGAGTAGGTCTAGAGTCAACTATAAACATCCTAGAGCATACCAGTTCCTTGAAATCTCCAACTCCATATGCATGAATTCAGCCATCGCGTGTAGTACTCATACTTAAATCTGCATCAAAAGGGCAAAATAGGGGTGAATATAGTCCACTTGTACTCGGTAAGTATCATAGGCTGACTGAGCAAAGCAAAAAATAATACAAGTAAAGAATTACTATGAGCACGTAACCTGAAAACAAAAAAGTTCTCAACTGGTAGCTCACACCGCCTCTACTAACAGTTCTAGTATATATCAATTAGGAACAAGTAGAAACAAATATGTTTCAAACGAATAGAAAAAACTAAATACGCGCCAAGTATATTAAAACAACACAAAAATGCTTGTGCAATACAATGCAATAAATATGGATCATGATGAATGCTTTTGAAAGTCATCGTATGACTTTTATACACCTCCCGAGCCTCAGAGCTCCCAAGATAAGACCCATGGGGGGTTCACAACCTGTATACTACCACCAAGCTCAACTTTCCTCTTTGCCTAGTATTCACAGATCAAGGGTTTTGCAAATTGTTTCAATCACCTCTCCAGTTATTGTTCACGGATGAAGGATTTTAATAAAAGTGTCATATTTCTCTTTCTCATTAATGTTTCTCAATGGTACCAATGTCGCTGAATGTATATGTATTTATAAGGATGTAATGCTCACAACCAAATTATTATGACGATAATAATCCATCCAATACATGTATACGTGAGTTCAGAATCAACTCAATATGTCAATAATCAGGATATCAATATCTCATTAGGTACCATCAGAAAATTAGTCATGTAGCACATCATCAATATCATATCAAACCCCTAATTTGGGTATTTCTAACATTATAAGGTAACATGCTCAATAAGGCCTATAATATCTTCTCAAGCCCCCACTTGACATCACATTAAGAATAAGGAATTTAAATACACAAATAAGGACAGTGATGTCAAATAAAGCCCCCACTCGGGCAACACGCAAAATATAATATCACCAATTAGCAATAACAAGAAATACAAGCCCCCACATGGGTATCACATAATATATAATAGCTCAAAAATAATTCCCATGGTTATTTTCCCCAACCCATAGCATGCTTTACTTATCCATTAACTACCCTGGACGTATGAAGAAAGTTAAGCCATAATCTACCTCGAAGAGTCAAAATCCATGCCTAAAGTACTTCAACATGGAGCCTTCCCTTTTTGAATGGCCTCAGAATCAACTAAAACATAAAAATACAACATCTACGCATTAAAAGTAAGCTAATGATACTCATATTGACCATATTCAAGTTGGCTCCAAAACGGGTTCATAAAATGGTTTGAAAATGTCACGACCCGAAATCCCATTCGGGCCAGACTGGTACCCGAAGCCGATATGGCCCGAGAGAACCAATTTGTGCTCCTATTCACTCGCAAGCATATTTTAGTATGAATCTTATTATACTTCGTACAACTAGGCGGAAGTCATGGAAAACTTAACAATATATGAAACTTGGCCGTTAGGGACGTCAAGTCAAATAGAATACACATCTCTTACATTAACCTTCCCACATATGTCTACAAAGCCTCTAACCGATACATGAACATGACAACCTATAGTCGGGACAAGTCCCCTCTTTATACAATAATTACAAAACCAAAACAATATACACGTGTGACTCGAAAAGCCCCGAACCAACTAGGAGCTCACCAATGATCCGTGGATAACCCGTAGCCTATGGTGGAGGTCTACTAACACCTGTCCCTGCAGTAAACAAAGTAAGTTCCCCGAAAGGGGTCAGTACGAAGAATGTACTGAGTATGCAAGGTTATAAGAAACTTCATGAAACTTAACACCTTAAGGAACTTGATTTCAAGCGAATAGTCAATGTGGATCAATCTTAGCTTAGTATGTGTGGAAATAGGTATCTTACATTCATTATTCCATTTACCTTTATGTCCGTTACCGTTAATAGATAGAACCGTCAATGATGTATAACCATTAATATACAATCGTCAATATGCAATGCACCCGTCAATATGCAATGCAACCGTCAATATGCAATGCAACCATCAATATGCAATGCATCCGTCAATATGCAATGCATCCATCAATATGCAACCATCAATATATATATATATATATATATATATATATAACCGTCTCAAGTTCGGCATCAAGCTAGGCTTTTACCCCACTGAGCTTCCCCCTGCTACCACCCGGAAAAAAAAAAGCAGGTTCGGCATCAAGTTTGGCTTTTACCTCACTGAGCTTCCCCCTTGATCCAGTAATTATAATAAAGTTCGGCGTCAAGCTTGGCTTTTGCCCTACTGAGCTTTCCCCCTGCTACCACCCGGAAAACAAGGAAGCAGGTTCAGCATCATGTTTGGCTTTTTCCCCCAAAGTTATCACCCGCACTCAAAGAACCATAAAGTAGCCATAAATTAATATGAAGTAATTAGAAAGTAATTATAAAGTAACCATAAAGAAAATTATAAAGTAACCACGAGGGAAAATATAAAGTAACCATAAGGAAAATTATAAAGTCACCATACGGGAGTTACTTCTTCCATTACTTCATTGGATTACTTCTCTCTTTTACTTTTCTGCGAGTGATACATTGGGGGATCATAACCTTTTTGGGAACACATAAGTGCATTACTTCAATCTTTTAAGTTCATGAGATTGATACTTTTGAAGTTGTAACATTATTGGAAGCTTTGGAACATACTATTATTGGAACTTGGAATCATGTCCATAATTATGTGATACATGAGAATAATAATATATAACAACTTGAAATGAGATGCCTTTTAACATTTCGGAATGGAACAAGGACAATGACAACATGAACAATGTGCTGCAGAAAAATACGGACAGAGTAACCTTACATACCTTATCGTCTCAATATGAACACTCAATTCTATACGTGAATACAATAGTCCCGATCCTTCCTTATACAATGGAGTTTACATTAACCACCAACTACCTTACAATTGCATACAATGAACAATGAGTTACATGTTTGGCTTTAACATGTCATTTCCCTCTTGATTATACCATGTGTGAAACTCTCACACCAACAATACCATTTACAAAACTATCATACCAATAATCCCACAATATTCTCAACATTGACCAATATCATAAACCACTAGCATGTCACACCAAATTCATACTTTACACTTCTACATCACCACAACATCACAATGGTTCCATCAATTCACTTCAATACACCTCACAACAACAAATCGGCCAAAATCCCATAATTTACACTTATGGAAAAATAACAAGTTTAGGACCATAATCACACCATACATGTTGGTATTTTATCCATATCATGCTCTTTTATGAAAACCACAAATCATATTCCAAGTTGAAATTCCATAGATGACACATCTTTTACAAAAACACAAAGTGACATGTTCAACACTTCCAAGCATAACCAACATGATATACATACTCTCCCATGCATATAATATGTTAATCCGTAAGAATAAACACTTACCTAAGCTTGGAATATGATGATCTTGATCCAAAGATGACTTAGGGTTTGAGAGCCCCAAAGAAACTTTCTTGAGAATTCTAGAAAAAGAGAGAAAAAGCATGTGTGTTTGTGGTAATAAAATCTGATTTTTTCCTCCCTTTTATAGACCCTTGAATTCCTTGCTCAATTATTGTTTGGTCAAAAGAAGAATGGGTCATTTGATCCATTCTTGGCCCATGTTTTTCTTCTTCATTTTTGGGCTTTAGTGAGCCCAAATCACTTAACCCAACAAAATCAATAATTTCTCATGTTTAATTCATTTCATACGCGTTATGACAATATTCCCACTCACGGGATTCATACTCGTAGCCTCAATTCCATAAACAAGCAATTCTAGCCATGTATGGCCTATTTTGACCAAAGGGCAAAATCGTCATTTTGACGCCGAATTCGTCCTCGAGTAATTTTATCATACCAATATAATACTTTACTCATTTCATGTATATTCTCATGATTGTAGAAGAAACGTAGCAAAAATCTGCTCAATACGTCCCCGGGCACCCTTGGGACTTAGAAAAATTCCAACTTTTGAAAAATGGGAAAAACCACCCTGGCAAGCCCTTGGGCGTGCCCCAACACTGCCTGTGGACTGAAAATTTTGGCCAGAAGCGTCCTGGCACGCCCCCGGGCGCGCCTGACCCTTAAAATCTTTTATTTTTATTTTGTTTTGCTCTCAAAACTAAGGTAAACATGTATGGGGTGTTACAGAAAACAAAAGGGGTAAAACCAGAATTATTGTTTTAGAAATACGTTCTACAAGGTTATAGGAGTCTATAGTTGAAAACCCACGCGAAAACGAGTTAAAAATGAGGTCCAGATTGAAGAAAATCCATTTTTAAGCTTTATCATCAAAATCCTTAAAAATCCATTTTGAAATCAAGATTAAAGAGTGTTTTCAATGATATAATCAATGTAAAGTCAGAATAAGGTTTTGGAGCTTACCCAAGCTCAAATGGTGATGAAATCCCTAAAACTCACCCAAACTCAAAGCTCAAATGTCTAAAAATGGTGAAAAATCACAAAAAAGAGTATATATACAGCGATGGTCGCTTAAGCGGTAAAATGATCGCTCGCTTAAGTGACCACTGCTTAAGCGGCTAGGACGTCGCTAAACCGACCAACTCTTAAGCGGGTAGGATATTGCTAAAGCAACCAAGGACAATTAGCTGGGCTTCGCTGAAGCAATCCTAGCGTTGCTTAAGTGGCCTCTGCTAAAGCGACCTTTTGGCCGCTAAGGCGACTGCACCAACTGATGTTGCATCAGTAATTTTGCAGTAATGCCATGTTTCCAATTGGACCCTCCAGATTCATTCGGAATCCCATGAACATAAACAAACTATGCTACTAGGCTATTTTCAATGTTCTGGACTCAATGGCATCATCAGATTTTTGAAAAAAAAGATTGTTTTCAACTATTTGACCCCCAGAACCCCTAAAAACTGATTCAAACCAGTTTCCAAACGGAAGGTGGAATTGTGAAATAAAGGTTTCGAGCCCGCGTCAACCCCGCTACTAACCCAAATTTGATATTCCGGATTTGATAGAACTGTCCAAAATGCCATCTCGCACTCGAAACATCAAATATTGACCGAAGTCAACTATAGGACTTCTTAAGCCTCCAAAAACCTCAAACACATCTAAACGCCTCGCGAAGGCATTGAGAACTGTGCCAACCATCCCCACACCTTAAAATCAATATGTGACAACTACAGAGAAGGGAAAAATGGTCAAATCACATAAAAAGCAAAATTTCACAACCCAAGTCATTACATAATCACACTAAACGAAAATCCGAAAGTAACCTAGTAACATAGTAAACTACTAATAAAATAAGTTATACTTTTAATAACATGTGACTAAGAAATGTAATTGGCTATTCATACGAACAAAAATATCTAGAGATGTTTGAACTAAGGCAAAGACAAAATATATTAGAACTATTTATTTTACGTTTTAACATCAATTCCTGCATAAATGGATAGGCTTACATACTCATGCTAATGACAAGTAATTAAAATATTTCATCACTAAATACTTTTATATTCTACTTAGAATAAAGTTTGAGGGAATGCACCTGAGACGTAAAGTAGACGACGAAATAACAACCTTTGGATACTATTGCAGTGATGGTACTGTGATGCTTTAAATGCACTTGTGAACTTCTTGTAAATTCAAACAGAAGATGTGAGTGGTGGGATACTTTAATAGAATATTTCATTTTTTATTGTGCAATCAACTCTAGTAAAAGTTCGAGGACATCATCTCGCAAAGAAGAAAGTGTTAGTAGGAATATGTACCACTCTAGTTTTGGTGGCGTATTTAACATATGAGACTGAAATATGTAAATAAATCAACAGTACACAAAGCTAATGTTGAAAGAGAGAGAGCAGGATCAGGGTATCACAAGCTGAAATGGGTCCGGGTCCAATGCGATGTTACTCCCTCTATTCTAAATTTTATGATCGACTCTCGTAAACGCCTTAAGATAAAACTAAAAGAATTCTTAAAGAAACTTACTCAAGAGTACTAGCTAAAATATTTTAGCATTTGAAAGTCATGTGAAGCTATATATATATATAATCTATAGATCGTATCAAAGGATGTCGATAATTTAGTGTAGTAGTAAAAGTTGTCGAGTCTTTGAGTCTTTTAAAAGGATGACATATAAAATAAGAAAAGAAGAGAGTAACGAGGTGCTTTATATTTTAATAAAGCTATATATGTGGCTTATACGAGAAGTCAGCTATTGCCACCCTTTTTGTCATCATTTTCAAAACATACCTGATCCCCACTTGGGGGAGAGTACTCCGTTTGAGCTTGATTTCTCATTGACTCCTCCATTGACCATCGTTGAACTCCAACCGATGCCATACTCCATTGTAGTATACTTGTAAAGGATATTCAGAGTATGTCTGTTCTTAATATTTAAATAATCAAGATAAGGATTAGAATAATAAATTAATAACGACTCTTGATCAAAGAGAGAAGGTTGAGAAAAAGAGTGTTCTCATTTTCTCCATACAGATTTGCATTCTATCTCACTCCTCTCACAGTTACTAGCTACTTTGTCCATAAATTAAGTATAGGTCTCAAACCTACATACAAACATAATGAAGGGACACAAAATGTGGACAAAGCTAATCAAATTCCTGCTTGCTCGGTTCCAACTAAATGAATCATAATGAAATTTACATAATACCAAATATAAAGAAGAGGAAAAAACATGGAGCATCACTATCATATTAAATTCAGGATAACCATTCTGGAGAACTTTAAAATTAGTATAAACTTAATATGTCTTACTAATCCAATAGCTAACAGTGGACATGAGAGGTTCTATGAAGTTAAACACGTGAACATAACACATATGAACTAAAATATGATGGGCTAACAATTAGTTCACATAGTATTCCTACAAAGGAAATTAATTTAAAGGGCGAGCTACAAGGATGGTCGCGATTAAACATTCTAAGTACATCGATGCATTCCTCTTTTATGCTAATTTTCGCAAATAACTTTCCACCTCATAGCAAGTTTAAAACACTAGACAACTTATCATCACATTTGCAATCAAACTAATATTAAATAAAATTAAAAAAGATGAAATGTAAATGACCTTTGCATCTATGATTCTTGAATTTGGTGGTTAGACATGGTTGTGGAGGTTCTCGATCATTTCGATGGAGAGAATAGATTGGAAGTGATTGGTTTCCAGTGATACACCGCCCACGAAAGGAGAAGACGAAGGGTAAAGTCTGGTCGTGTGTGCATTTATGTCTCTAGCATGCCGCTACTTAGCAACTATTACCTTTTATATATTGTGGCTATTTCAGATGGTCACATGGCTTGCCGTTGGTTTACATTATTGTGTGTATAGACATGTGTTTGGTTTCTAGCCGCTGTTGGATTCCTTATCTCGGCCAAGAATGTTACTGTTTATGTGTATTATTGTGTGTGTGTGTATGTATCCATTGTTATGCCTCTGAAAGAAAATGCCAACCCCCTAGATGTAACATATAGGAAAAAATAAAAATAAGGACGTTGAGGAGGGAACTAAAAATGTAAAGGAATTATTTTTTCTATGACAAAGAATGATAAGAAGGACTATTTTTGAGAAAGTAATATTCTTTCCTCTAATAAAAGGATATTTTGATTTTGTAGGAGGACTTTATGGATATGGAAAGAGTAAAATAAAATAGTTAAAATTGATTTGAAATGATTTTGAGAATAATAATATTCTTCACAAGAAATAAAAAATAGTGAGGAGGATTTTTCTACTTATGAAAAAATTTGACAAAATTTGAATTTAAAATTTGGGCACAATTTGAATCCAAATAAATTCCATATAAAAATATATAACAAGAGTTGTTGTTAAAATACTGAGTAAAAAAAAAAAATAAGATAAAGAGTAAGCAAATAAAATTTCTTTGCAAATAAAGATTGATATTATTATTATTATTATTTTTATTATTATTATTATTTTTATTATTATAATAATAATAATAATAATAATAATAATAATAATAAGATGATATTAAAATAATGCGGATAATACATGTTAGCAAAAAATTTGATAAAAATGAGTAAAAGTAGTGTTTTTGGCCTCAAGAACAAAATAAGCATTCGAATGAGAAAAAATGACGAAAAGGATGGACAAAATTAGATGTCAACAACTGCTGCTAACGCTCAAATAAACCTTAGAAATGACTGTGCACGGTCGTTAGCAATACTTCTACCTAACTTAGGAGTCGGGGGCGAATCCATAGGGAATGAGAGTAATAGCTTCACTCTCAAGTGTCACAAGTGACTATGAGTTAGCATATAATTCTAAAAATAATATAGAAAAGTAAAAATGGGGGGTTTAATGTAGCAAGATCTCGTATTCAAATTATTAATTTCAATGTTTGTTTGCCAAAATGAACGCTAAAGGATATAATCAATAAGTAGAAATACTTGGGGTTATGTTCTTAATAGTGATTATAAGTGTGGGTAAGTGAAAGTGCACCTAAAATTCAATTGATATTTATGACTAGGCTTGGTCTTAGATATTGGAGATAATCTTTAAATCTACCACCAAATTTCATAAGGATTTCTTTCAAACACCCGTACGTACACCATACCAAGCAACAAATGATCTCAAATTAGTTAGCCTATTTCTAGCATTAGCTATTAAATGAGAAATTCTCAAGTCTTTGTCAACTAAATCTCTCTACCCTTGTCTTCTCTTTCAAGTAAAACAATGGTTCTAAGTATGAATGGAGTTTGCAACCTCAATTCTTTAAGTTGAAACATAGAGATTTAGCTAAAATCACAACATTCAATCAAATATACAGGTAAATAATCACCACCCACACGATAATCAACACTCAATAATGCATAACTCCAAGCTTCAGAAATTAGCTACTTATAACAAGAGAAAATGGAAATATACCTATATTCTCATTCAAAGCTACCAGAGAATCCAAATGTTTCCAAAGAAAATCCAAATTCACAAGCAAGAAATTATTAATAAGCAAATAAAATCCCCTCTAGGGTTCAATACAAGCTTTAGATTCTAAACAATGACAAAATATTGGATTTCAATCAGCCAAAAAGGCTTAATTACCTTCAACAAAAATGAGCCTCAAAATTACAGAATTGACACCGCGTCCAATTCAGTTGAGTTGTATTCCATTGCCGAAAGGATTGGTGATATGCCAAATTGTCCAGGCCTCACCAATTTGATTTTGAATTTAACTCTAATGTTTAGCATCAGTATCTTTTGCTATAGATCTCGGACTTACCGACCGGCTCGGTGATGTGCCGAACTATATCCTTCATCTCCATTTCATCAAAAGTTAACCTGGCCCTGACTATTGGAATTAGCGATGAAACCACCATTTTGGCGATGCACAGAAGGGTTAGGCGATGCGCCAATTGTCCCTTGCGATGTTCTTGTGCATTTTTAGCTCTAATCTTCCATCCTTTTGCTATTTCAACCACTTTTTGGCCTTAACCCTAAAATTAAACCAAATTAATATTAAAACGCATTCAAATTAGCATTGAGGACATAATTTCTTAATATTTTTAGGCTAAATGAAACATAATTTGCCGACTCATCAATACCCCCAACTTAAATCTTTGCTCGTCCTCGAGTAAATCAATGCACACACAACAAAACAAACAATGCCTACAAATAGTACTAATTGGGAGCTTAGACATAAGCTTCTTTTGTGAAAACACTTTGCCCTCTGGATTTTGAAAACAATGGAACAAGTTTCACCTATCAAATGCTCATATTGTGAATGATGAGCCTCAAATATTGACTAAATGCTACCATACCTCGCACATGCTTATAGACTCCAACCAAGATCAAACAGTGAATAAGTAATGCAATCAAGTTCCCTCACACAAAGAAGTCCTTTCCCACAAGAACAAATCATCATTAAAACAAAGGACTATCACGAATCACTCAAAACTCCAAAATATAATCATGCACATGAGAAGTACGCCATCGGCTTGCTCATAAGCTCCTTTTCTCCACATACAAGCATGCTACTTTGGAGATCACTAAGGTCTTGCTTTGGCTTGTAACATAGGCATTAGTCAAGGTAGGGAAGGTTAAGGTTATAATGACTCTACCATCTCGAAGCATATAAGAAGACCTCAATTACACTTATTTCCCAAAGCTTAGCTTGGTTCTCAAATCATTCCAGGGACCAATTCTCAAAGGTTTTCAAACTATTTTTCCCCTCCTATCCTTTCAATACAACAACTTATTATTAACAAGCTAACACCATTACAACTCTCTTCAAATCTTTTTTTTATGCTTTTTCGTTCTTCTCTCTTTTTTTACTATTCATAAAGAATACTAGGATAACTAGGAGGGATAGAAGTGATTGGTCCTCAAATTCATGAACTTCTTATTATAATTTCCCTTTAGGATATGTACCACCCCCAACTTAGGATTTTGGTCTAAGTTGGTTTTTGGTCTCATCTAAACACTTCAAAAAGGGTTAGGTTTAAAAAAGAAGGCTCTGAAAAATGGGTTTCGGTTTATAATGAAGTTATCCAAGAAAAAGGGTTCCAAGGCTTGAATTTGGGATAAAATTGTTTACTCAATGAACAATGGAATATCTCTTTTTGTTAAATTGGAGTTTCACTCTCGATTAATGGCCTAAGATCACTTCTCTAACATCGCACACTTTTTTCTTTATACATAGAGCAACCAGGCAAGTTCTAGGTGGACTCAATGCATAAGATCAAGATGAATTCTCACCCACACATGGCACTCAATCGCCTACTCGAAGCACTCTTTCTCAATTGATGTACCACATTCATAGTGCATATCAAAAAAGGTACTCAAGTAGTCAAAATAAAATGTGGGTGTTCACAAATGATGAGTGCCTAACTAGTTAAACTAAGCCAAAGAATTTTTTGGAAAAGAGTCACATTTTGAAAAAAAAGAGCAATGCATAATGATTTATCATTTTTAAGAGTTGAGCATGTGAACATCTCCCTAAGAGTACTATCTGAGCCAAATTGTTCAATTGCTAGTACACTTTTCTCTTAAGTATCCATGCTACGAAGAATTTTATTTGCAACTAGTTACGAGTTACAAAGCTAATAAAAGAGTAAAGAAATAAAACTGAAGCATCACACACCACACACTCAAATATTATAAACCAAATGAAATATCAAAATAACATCCAAATCGCAGTCATTACCACACAATAAAATAAATAACTAGAAATATCCCAAGAAACGTATCAAGAGAAACAAGTATTAAGAGCCAAATATTATAGATCCAAAATAAACACCCCACCCCCAACTCAAAAAATGTGCATTGTTCTCAATGCAATAAAACTAGAATAAGTATAAGAGAATGAGAGTAAGGGTCCCCTTGAACATGGCTAAGCCTAAGGCAGTGACTAGCTCACAAAAGTGGCCATTATCTGGGAATCAGTGCTTGGCTCAAATCTAAGTGTCTATTTAGGGGGTAGATCTGGTATAGTATCCTCGATCTCCATGCTGGCAGCTGAACTGGAGGTACCAATCTGTGTCGTCTCGACCATCGACCTCTCTAATATGGGAACAAGTATGGTATCATCTGTCTCATGCCTATAAACCTGGTCATCAACTTGTGTGGCAACCTGAGACTCGACCTATAACCCATGTTGTCCGTGCTCCTCAAAATAACCCTCTATCTTGGCATCATCAACATCTTCATCCAACGCGTGGTCATTCTCATATGCCTCTTCCTCCTCTACAGCTGGGTCATACTCTAGAACAAAGGGCAGGAGCTGGAGCTGGAGTTGGTGTCTCAAATGAAGCTCCCTATAACTGTGTCAAATCTGGGAAATAGAGCTAATTCACATGCTTTTAAAGGGAAGCTAGCTCATCCTATATCTTAGTCATAACATCATTAGGAATGGAGCACTCAACTCATTTAGCTTGTTACCATAAATACGCAGGCTATCTTGGATGCCCCATGACTCATCATGCACGGGACCCATTACAGCTTACACCATATTAGCAAGAAATTGAGGAATATCTTTCTCCAATCTGGATGACTTTGTATCGCTCAAATAGGTCAAGTACCCCATCCAAAAAATGTTAGCCTGAGTCAGTGGAGACCTCGATGTGCCCAGAGTAGAGGATGGGTGAGGGCCAAAAACTGTAGGTCTAAGATGCTGAGTAGAGGGACATATGGAAGGCACTGGTTGGGGAGAAGCTGAAGTAGTAGGAGTGGGATGGTTGGCACCACTATCAATAGAACTAAGGGCAATTGTTGGGGAATCTTCCACCAGAATTTCTTTTTTTTTACTTCCTGCATAATCTCAGGGCGAGTGATATCAATAGTAGAGGTGGGAAAATACTCACAATCTTTCTTTTTATTAAAGGGGACTCAAGCACGATGACAAAGCTCAGTGATCAAACATGGAAAGGAAAGGGAGGTCTGTATTTATTGTGCCCGACGAGCAATATCAAAAGCAATGATCATAGCCAGCTTAAGCCTCCCTTTTGCCATGATTATGCCTATAAGAACTTCCCATAGGTGCACAAGAATGGATTCATTTTGGGATGGCAATATGTTGATGCACACAAAATTGAGCTAATAATGAGCCTCCATGCTTATATCACTTTTCTCTATCGGGGTCCCCGAAGTGATCCATTTAGGCATTGTATAGCTAATCAAAGGGACAAGCCATTCTCAAGGATCATCGAAACTATGCAAGGCATGAGTAGCAAAGTAATGTTGTGAATCGATCTTGTCACCATAGACTTCATTAATAGTGGAACCATCACATTAAACATTGACACCCCACACCTTCACTAAATCATAAGTTTCTTGAGGCTTGCCCTTCCGTCGCTTCTCTAACAACATTTTCCCATAGGCTGCATAAAACTCTCGTACCTAATTATTAATATAAGGTTTCAATGGTTAAGGTAACGATTCAAAGTTGAGATACCGAATGACATCTAACACCTGAGGGTGTTTTCCTTCTATCCCCTCAAGAATTAATCTCTGATCTTCAATAATTGTTCCTTGATTAGGAACTTTGAGCCAATTGAGAAATCTACGACCTCCATGTGGATGGGATGGCAGCTTTGCTGCAGTAGTGGAGGGTTGCACCATTCTCATCTTATTTGGAGGAAGAGCCTCAGGAGTACACAATGGCTCATAAATAGCGGTAGTGTTCCCCTATCTGAGTAATTAGGATTGTACCTCTCAGAGTTTGAGATATGCTCAGAGCTTTCATCTTTAGTTACTGGAGCCTTACCTACTCTCCTCAACCCTTATCCTTTTATACACCTTTTTTACTTTAGACCCTTCTTTAATTGTCAACCCTTTTGAATGTTTAGAAGTAAAAGGAGGAGATCCTTCTTGTTTCTTTTCCACATGCTTGTTGTGAGTCATATATGCACATAAGAATAGTAATGGGTTTGTCCAAAGTAAAAAAAAACAAACAAAAATTTACCCAAAAATACATAGCCAAACATATCGGCACATTGCCAATCAATTCGGCGATGCGAATGACTATCCGATAAGCAGAGAAATAAATGAGGGTGATCGGCGAAGGAAGGTGAGGGTTAAGCTAATACATCAAAGGATTTGGTGATACTCCCTGAGCATCTCCAAATCACTAGGTATTGCCAAATCACACCTTGAATATCCTAAGTCATTGTTACTATTGGTGATATGGGGAGCACTTTGATGATATGCCACTCGATTTGGCACATCGTTAAAGTTCTAAACCCATCATTAGTGGTCATCTCCCGCAAGATGAACTTTGCAATTTTAGATCTTTCAATAGAGATTCCAATTCCCAACACTATGGCTACTCATACTTCCCTAGGTTTCAATCATTTAAACCATAATACAATGATTTTTTCCTTAAGAACGTCATCACTCAATCTATCATCGGGAAAAATCATTCATTTTCAAATTTTATCAACTAAACTCAACACTTTAAGCACCAATTTAATTTCCAATCAATCCATAAAGCAAGAATGACTAACAATTAACCAACAATGTAAACATGAACAAAATTAAGCCTTTAGAAACCAATTTTCAACAATTCAACTCCATCTTAGAACAATCCTATTTAAACTTTACAACTTCAATACAAACTCCAATCATCCAAGCAATGAACACTATTAAGAACAAATCCATCATATAAATTCCATTATAATCGTGAACAACATTGACAAAGAATGGAAAGAAACTAAAATCAACAATTACTAGATTCAAAAATCGATTCTAACCTTCACAATTAAGGTAGAAAATCAATGAGAAAAATAAGAGTGATGGGTGCATTGTGTAACTCCAGTGACCTTGGTGCTTGAGTTGCAGTGGTGACTTGTGAAACTTGGAAGGAAATTTCAAGTGTGTGTGTTTGAGTTTATGCAAATGTGTGTTGATTAGAGAGAGTGAAAGAGAAGAGGGAAAGAGGGAATAGAGTAGATTTGAAATAATATCAAGAATAAAAAGAAAATGAAAGGTCAAGAGTCAAAGAATTCAAACCATTATTCATTAAACATGGCTCACTCGATGGTATTTTCGCCTTCGGTGAACTCATAGATGATGCACCGATGTGTTATAGTATCACCAGTTCTAACAATTTATGACCTTTGGAATTTCTCAAATTGAAAACCACTTCCGCGATGGATGGCCCTGCGCCAAATTGTTCAGCGATGTGCTAAATGGTACTTCTATAGTTGAATGTGACAGTTCATCTCAGTTTAGGAGACCTTTTTTGGTAAGGGACTTCGGCGATGCGTCGATGGTATAGGTGCATCGCCAAACCCTCCTCACTGGAGCTTTATGCATGGTCTCCCAAATTTTGTTCTTCTTCGACTTGTGTTATGCCATGTTACCCAAATAAACACACGTTATTCAAAACAACTAAAATAAACTTAGATTGCCTCCCAAGAAGCGCCTTAGCTATCATCATGGCACGACGTCCTTCTTCATCACTCATACATCATCGAGGTAGATCACCTCCAAGATATCCACTTCCGGTGACATCCCATGATAATGTTTAACTTATTGGTCATTCACAGTGAACTAGAATCCAGTGTCATCTTACATTCTATAGTTCCACTAGGAAAACATTGAACTACCTTGAAGGGACCCGACCATCTAGTTTTGAGCTTACCCAAAAAAATTTTAACGCCAAGTTAAACACTAGGACATCATCACCACTCTTGAACTCCCTATTTAAAATTTTGGCATCATGCCATCTCTTCATACGCTCTTCATAAAGAGTGGAAGTGTCATATTCTCTCAAACAGAATTCATCAATCTCTTAAAGTTTTTCCACCCTTGATTTTGAGGCATCCTCTCAATTCATATTCAACTTGCGCAATGCCCACAATGCCTTATGCTCTAATTCAACAAGGAGGTGACATGTTTTGCCAAACACCAATTGATATGGTGACATGCCAATGGGGAGTTTTGAATATGGTTCTGTATGCCCACAAAGCATCTTCAAGTTTTGGGCCCAATCCGTCCTACTCACAATCACGAGTTTAGCCAAAATGCTTTTTATCTCCCGGTTGGACACGTATGCTAGCCCATTAGCTTGAGGGTGGCATGGAGAAGCCACCTTTTATATTTAGCAAGTGAAAAACCAAAATATCAATTACAAAAAGGAGAACCCCCATCACATATGATAGCACGAGATGTCCCAAATTGGGTAAAAATATACCTCTTCAAGAATTGAGTAACACACTTAGCTTCATTATTTTGCAAGGCGGCGACCTTGACTCTTTTAGAAACATAATCAACCACTACCAAGATGTAGTGGTTCCCATACGAGTTTACAAAGGGTCCCATAAATTCCAACCCCTATATATCAAATAATTCTATATTCACACTTGGTTTTAAGGGAATTTTTTGTCTTCTTTAGATCCCACCTTTCCTTTGGCATTGCTCACATTCCCGCAGTAACTCATGGGCATCACGATACAAGGTTGACCAATAAAATCCACTTTGGAGAACCTTTACAGTTGTACGCACACCACTATGATGACCACAAATTGGTAATAAATGACAGGCTTCAAGAATATATCTCATCTCCATATCCATAACACAACGACGGATCACTCCATTCACACACTCGCTAAAGAGATATGATTTATCCCAATAATACCTTTTCACATTGTGGAGGAAGCATTTCTTTTGATAATGGTTCAAATCATCAGGGAGCACCCCACTTACTACATAGTTTGCAAATTACGCATACTATGGTACCATAATCTCCAAGTGGGGTGCTCCCTGATGATTTGAAATGTGTCATCAAACTCAATTTCACCCCACTTTTCTTTGTTAGACTCAAGGCGGGATAGGTGATTCACTACTTAGTTTGCACATCCTATATGATCCTTAACTTTAAAATCAAACTCTTTAAGTAGCAAGATCCACCTAATCAATCGAGGTTTGGCTTCCTTTTTAGCCATTAAGTACCTAAGGGCTACATGATCAATGTGTACAATAAATTTTGCGCCCAATAAGTAGGCACAAAATTTCTCAAAAGTATAGCCTATGACAAGCAACTCTTGCTCCATAACCGTATAATTTCATTATGCATCATTCAAGGACATTCTAGCATAGTATATGGGATGAAAAAGCTTATCCTTTCTTTGTCCTAGCACTGCTCTTAAGGCAAGTCCACTTGCATTACACATTAATTCAAAGGGTTGGGACCAATAAAGGGCTACAATAATAGGAGCCAACACAAGACACTCCTTGAGGCAATTGAATTCCTTCTCAAAATCACCATCAAACTCAATTTTTTCTTCCTTTTTAAGAAGCTTACACATTAGATGCACAATCTTGGAGAAATCTTTGATGATCCATCTATAAAATCCGTCATGCCCAAGAAAACTTTGAACACCTTTCATGGAGATTAGAGGGGTAGCTAGGCAATGACTTCTACTTTAGCTTGGTCAACTTGAATTCCTTGACCCAAGAATATATGCCCAAGCACAATGCCTTCCTTTACCATAAAATTGCACTTTTCCCAATTCAACACAAGATTAGTTTTAACACATCATTCACATACCTTTCCCAATTGTTCGAGACACAATCAAAAAAATACCCATAAAGAACTCCATAGTATCCTCCACCATATCCAAAAAGTTGATAGCATGCAACTTTGGAAAGTGGCGGGTGCATTGCATAACCCAAAGGGCATGCGCTTAAAGGTAAATGTCCCATATGGACATATGAGGGTAGTCTTATCTTGATCTTTAGGTGTGATGGAAATTTAGTTATAATCGGAGTATCCATCTATGAACCAATACCACCCTCGTCCCACTAACTGATCAAGCATTTGATCCATAAATGGCATGGAAAAGTGGTCCTTCTCCGTTCATCTTTTCAACTTCTGGTAGTCCATGCAATATTCTCCAACCCATCACCGATCTCATGGGAATAAGCTCATTGTTTTCATTGGGAACCACTGTGATTCCTCCTTTTTTCAGACATATTGAATCAGGTTACCCATGTACTATCCAAGATCGGATATACAACGCCTGCGTCTAACCACTTGATTATCTCTTTTTTCTCCAATTCTTGCATTAGAGAATTAAGCCTCCATTGATGCTCAACACTTGGTATACAATCGGGCTCTAACTTTATCTTGTGAGTACAAATGTCGGGAGAAATCCTAATAATATCCTTAATAGTGCACCCGATGGACCGATTGAATTTTCTCACAACCAAATTTAATTCTTCCGCTTGCCATGGAAACAAATCCCCCACAATAATAATGGGTATGGTATTACCTCCCCTCAAAAGACATAGAAAAGGTGTGGTGGCAATGGTTTGAGCTCAAGTTGTGGAGAATTTTTAATAGAAGTCTTCGTGGGAGGAGTCTCTCGATTCTTCAAATCAAGATTTAATTTGCATAGATTCTTGGTGTAAGAGCCAAGATACGTTAATTAAGCTACTACTTCATCGTACTCTTCAACCTATTCGCTTCCATAATTCCACAACACTCCCTCTAGTGGCTTACTAATAAAATCCACTTCCATAGCATCATCCACTTCATCATCAATCATGTCAATCATTGAGATCACTTGTAAATCCTTTGGTTGCTTCATGAACTTACACATATTGAAATTTACCATTTTATTATTCACTATAATTTCATCTTTCCACGTTCCACGTCAACTAATACCCTCTCCATAGCAAAGAAAGGCCTACCAAGGATAATAAGGACTTCATAGTCTATCCAATAATCTAGGATCACAAAATCGGCGGGAAATATGAATTTGTCAACTCGAACAAGCACATCATATGAAATTCCCACCGGTCTTTTGATAGACTGATTCTCCATTAAGAGCCTCATGGTTGTTGGTCTTGGAGCACCCAACCCCAACTTCTTGAATATAGCTAGAGGCATCAAGTTTATACTTGCCCCTAAATTGTACAATGTTTTGCCAAATTGATACACCCTAATGGTACAAGGGATAGTGAGTGCACTAGGTCTTCTTTCTTGACCACCATATGGCTAGACATGATAGCACTTTAACTATGTGAGATCTCCATCATTTAGAAGTCCATTATTCTTTTCTTTGTCACTAAGTCCTTCATGAACTTGGTAAACCCGGGCATCTCTTGCAAGGCTTCCAACAAAGGAATATTAACCAATAAGTTGCTAAATTTTGATAGGAACTTCTTGAACTTTGTATCCTACTCCTTCTTTTTAAGCCTTTGAGGGAATGGTGTAGGGATCTTGATGTTTGGATTTGGAAGTACCAAAATTTCCTCGGGTTTCAAGACATTATCATCAACCACTTGAGGTATCTCCTCACTTTCAACCTTATCTTTCTCTTCATTCGGCTTCTCAACATTTGGCTCATTTGGAATAGGTACTTAAAACACTTGAATTGTCAATCCACTTTCTCTTTCCGCTCACTTAATCTTTAACTCCCCTCACATTGGGGTCTGATGTGCCATGAATTTACGGCACTTTTGATGCTTAAAATAAGGAAAATAAGCTAATCCAAAGACTTGTTTAAATAGATATGATGTGGTGTGTGTACTTTTGCAGAAAAAAAAGGGCCAGAGGTGAATGAATCAATAAAGTGGAAGAATCACAAAAGCATGGATAAACGACATGGGGCCACGAGTTATTGGGTCACAGTACGTGTAACACCCCGTACCTTCCCGACCCTACTTTATAACCTTGAACCATGTTTACCCTAGGTTCAAGAGCAATAAGTACGTATTTTGCATTGTTATTGATGGAATATTTGATATTGTGCTAGTAAATGTGATTAGACCTTTGTAGTAGGAGGTGTTTGTGACTTTGTGGAGAATTTGTGGGGTGAAAAGCGAGGTTTAAAGGACATCCAAGCAAAGGATCTTAAATATAACAGGCAAGCAAAAGGTTGGAACTTGAAAGATCCAACCAAATCCACAAAGAAAAGTCGAAATCAAAAATTAAGTGTGGGGCGCTGCAGGTGGCGTGCCAGGTCACTTTGGCCTGAAAATTTTTTGGCACAGGAAGCAAGGGGACGTGCCCAGGGGCGTTCCAGGACGCCTCTACACACCTTTCAAATACTAAAATTTTCTCTAAGTATCTAGGGAGCCTGGGAGCGTGCCGGGGTGCCTTTGGACCGATTTCTTCTACGATTATCAGTCTATAAAGAGGAATCTTGGGTTATGATATCATTATTCCATCATAGTAGGACTACGCTCGAGAAAGTTTTGCATCCGAGTTGGGATTGATTCTTCGTCACAAGTGTTTTATCAAATTATGTTAAATTAAGCCATGAGTGGAAAAAATCGCGTACTCTTGAGGATGGAGGCTACGAATGTGAATCTCGCGAGTTGAATATTATCTTGACATTATGGAATTATTTAAACATGAGATAATGGGAGTATTACACATTGAAATTAGTGGGCTAAGTTAATATGTGTTAATGGGCTCAATTTGAGGCCCCAAAGGGCAAATGACCCATTCTTCCACTTTGACCAAGGGAACATGGCATTTAATGCCAATAAGTGGCTAAGTATGAGATGAGGGGCTATATAAGGTGGCAAAAATCAGATTTTATTTCCACAACTCACACATGCCTTTCTAGACATTTCTCTAAAAAGATATTTTTCATATTTTCCCAACCCTAAGGCAACCATTTTCTTTGGACATTTGGGACAAGATCATCACCTTGCAAGCTTGGTTAAGTGTTTATTCTTGTGATTTAATATATTATATACATGAGAGATGGTGTATATCATGATGGTTATGTTGGCAAGGTTGAATAGGGCACTTTTGCTTTTTGCTAAAAGATGTGCCATCTTTGTGATTGAAACTTGAAAGGAGACTTGGGTTTTGATGAAAGTGCATTGTGTGAATGAACTATAAACATGTATGGTGTGGTTATTTTCCTTGACTTGTTATTTTTCTATGAGGGTAAATTGTGGAATTGTTGTCGATATGATGTTATGAAGTGTATTGAGGTGACTTGATGGAGTAATTGTGATGTTGTATTGATGGAGAAGTGTAATGTATGAACTTGGTGTGACATGTGTAACACCCCGTACATTTTCGACCCTACTTGAAAATTTTGAACCATGCTTACCTAGGTTGCGAGAGCCATAAGTACGTATTTCGTATTGTTATTAATGGGAAAAATTTGATAGTGTGCGATTACATGTGATGAGACCTCTGTAGGAGGTGTTTGTGACTTTGTAGAGCGTATGTTGAGTGAAAAACGAGGTTTGAAGGACTTCCAAGCAAAGGATATTAAATCTAAGAGGCAAGCAAAATATTTGGACTTGAAAGATCCAACCAAATCCGCAAAGAAAAATCAAAAATGAATTTTTAAGGTGGGGTGCTGCAGGTGGCGTGTCAGGCTGCTTCTGGCAAAAAATATTCTGACCCAGGCAGCAAAGGGGCGTGCCAGGCTAGTTTTTGCCAAAATATTTCTTCGACTATTATGATGTAAATAAGACTTTTAAGTCATGGTATCATTACTCCATCATAGTAGGACTATTCTTAAGCGCGTTTAGCATCCGAGTTGGGGTTAATTCTTTGTCACAAGTGTTTTAAAAAATTATGTTCAAACAAGCCATGAGTGACTAGAATTTCTAGTTTTGCGATTGAGGCTACGAACGAAAATCTCGTAAATAAATATTATCAAGACATTTATAGAATTATTTGAACATCAGATATATAGTGGATTATAAATTACATTTGGTGGGTTAAGATGACATGGGTTATTGGGCTCAATTTAAAGCCCAAAGAGAGACCAAATTGCAAGGCCCAATGGGGCAAATGACCCATTCTTCCACTTTGACCAAGCCAATATTGCATTTAATGCAAGGAAATGGCTAAGGATGAATTGAGCACTATATAAAGGCCCCAAAATTAGATTTTTAATTCATTGGAACTCTCATGCCTCTTTAGATATTTTCTCAAATATTTCTCTCAAACCCTAAGGCACTTCTTGGGACAAGATCACTCATTTGGAAGTTTGGGTAAGTGATTATTCTTATGGATTAATATATTATATGCATGGGAGAGTATCTAGATCATGGTGGTTATGTCTAAAAGTGTAAATAATACATTTTTGCTTTTTGCTAAAAGATGTGTTATCCATGGGATTTAAACTTGAAAGGTGACTTGTGGTTTTGATGAAAGTGCATAGCATGGAGGAAATATCAACATGTATAGTGTGATTATGTTTCTAAACTTGCTATTTTTCTATAAATGTAAATTATGAGATTTTGGCCGATATGTTGTTATGAGGTGTATTAAGGTGACTTAATGGATTGTGATATGGTGTTCATGAGAAAGTGTAAAGGAGAAACTTTGTTGTGAAATGCTATTGGTATGTGATGTTTTGGTCACTGTGTGGAATGATTAGGGTATTGTTGGTATGACAATGCCTGGTATTGTAGAGAAGGAGATGACATTTTAAAGGCAAAAATGTAACGCATTGTCGTCATATGCATTTGTAAGGTAGTTGGTGGTTAATGTCAACTCCGTTATGTACTTGTGTTGTAGAGTGAAACATAAGAAAGAAACAGTACTATTATATGCACATTTAAGATTGTATATTCAATTGAGAATACAAGGTATGTAAGGTTACTTTTTCCGTAATCTTCTGCAGCATATAGTATACACCTTGTTATGGTACTTACTCATGTACGAAGTGTTCTAAAGTATCCCAGTTCAGGTTGATGTATATTGTTATTCACATGTGTCCTATTCTTAGACGAATTATGATTCACTTATCTCTTATTCATTGGCTGAAGTTCCAAATGATCTCATAATGTTGTAACTACTAAAAAGAACTATCTCAAAGAGAGTAAGATGTAAAGAGAATCTATTTATTCTTGAATAGTATTTCAAATCATGTCATGTTCCAAAGTCCAATAATATTATGATTATCTTTGTACCAATCTCTCACAAGTAAAAGTACCAATCTCATAAGAGTAACGAAGGAGGTAATGTGCAAGCTAATATATCTATCCCTCACAAGTAAAGGTATCCATCTCATGAAGTAAAGAGTGAAGTAAAATATATGTGTGCTTTAGATAATGTCATGATCCTCAATGTATTACTCTTAGAACAGAAGTAAGAATAATAAGAGATATAATTGATGACTATTCATGGGTGGTATCCCAGGGGTTAAAATACCTAGCATGGGTCGATCCCAATAACATGGGTGGTATCCCAGGGGCGACAGAAAATCCTAGTATGGGTCGATCCCGATACATCCCAGGGGCGATATAAAAGCCTAACATGGGTTATCACAGTACATCTCAGGGGCGACACGAAAGCCTAGCATGGGTTATTATAACATCCCAGGAGTCACAATACCTAACATGGGTTAATAACATCCCAGGGGCAACATGAAAGCCTAGCATGGGTTAATATAACATTCCAGGGGTCAAAGTACCTAGAAGGGGTTAATCTCATCCCAGGGGCGACAGAACAGCCTAGAATGGGTAGAACAATAAAGATGAACATATGTGAAGACAAGAGAAGTAAAAAACGTAATATACATGGTTCCTCACATACAGAAAGAGAGTTTATTCACCTTCACTATTCCTCTTATATTGACTCCATTGTTATTATTATGTATGATGCAGTTCTTATGGCCTTGCATACTTAGTACATTCTTCGCACTGACCCCTCTTGGGGGACTTACTTTAATTGTTGCAGGCGCAGGTGGTAGTAGACCTCCTCTGTAAGCTGTGGAACATTTGCAAATTTTTGGTGAGCTCCAGTTGGCTCGGGGCTTTCCGAGTCACAGTTGTACATTTGTTTTGATGTTGTAAATATTGTATAAAGCGGGGACTTTTCCCGACTTTAAGTTGGTCTTGTAGATGCATCTGTTAGAGGCTTTTGTAGACATATGTGGGTATATGAATGTAAGAGATGATGGTTTGTTTTGACTTGATGGCCCCAATAGCCAAGTTTCATATATATATATATATATGGCTTATGTTTCCATGACTTTCGCATAGTTGCATGAGGTATGATAAGATTCGTACGAAGACATGCACATGAATGTTCACGAGCAAAGATTGGTTCTCTTGAGCCTTATCGGCTTCGGGTGCTAGTCCACCCCATTGGGATACGGGGCGTGACAAAAGTGGTATCAGAACAGGTCGTTCTAAGGGTGTCTACAAGGTCGTGTCTGAGTAGAGTCTTACTTATCGATGTGTTGTGCACCACATTTACAAGTAGGAGGCTACGGGATATTTAGGAGATGTTTCTTTTCTTAAATTCTAGATCGTGCAATAGAGCCAACGAATTAGGTGGAATTATATCTGACCATGGTACTTGTTTTTCTTTGGTATAGTAAAATGCCAATGACAAGAAGAGGTAGAGGCAAGGGTAAGTAGGTAGATATGCCTGCCATAGAAGGCACGAGTAAATCACCACCTGACCAAGCTTGTCAAGGTGGGGCTGACGCTGAAATTGCATCGTGGTCTTCTTCTACTTTTCCAGCTTCAGAAGAGCCAAGGGGTAGAGAAGTACCAGCAGAACCGCCAATGAATGCCACTGACCAAGATCTAAGAAATGCAGTGCATATGTTGACTCAGTTAGTTGTGGCACAAAGTCAAGGACGAGCTGGTCCAATGACAAATGAGTATGATACGGATAGGGTAGTGAGTAGCAGGACACAAGATTTTCTGAAACTAGACCCCCCTATATTCACTTGGTTAGACCCGAAAGCAGATCCACAGGACTATGTGGATCAAATTCAAAGGGCTTTAGAGGTTATGCACGTGACTGGTGTTGAAACAGTTGAACTTGCGGCTTATAGATTGAAAGGTGAAGCGATATTGTGGTATGAAGATTGTAAGAAGTCTCGTGGTATCAGTGCAATTCCACTTAATTGGGAAGAATTTAAAGCGGCATTCCTTGATCACTATTTTCCCTATGAGATCCAAGAGGCTCGTGTGGATCGGTTCTTAAATCTCCGATGGGGGAATCTGAGTGTTAGGGAATACAATTTGCAGTTTAATTCTTTGGCTCGATATGCTCCAAATGTGGTGGCCACAATGGAAGATAGAGTCCATCGATATGTGGACAGACTTGAACCATACCTTGTAAGGGACTGCACTATTGCTGCTTTGAACAGAGATATGGACATCGCCAGAATTTAGGCTTTCGCGCAGAAAATTAAGGACCAAAGGCAAAGAAGAAGAATGCAGGAATCTGAGGAAGGGCCATAAAAAAGGGCGAGACCTATGGGGCAATCTATGGTGTCCCCAGGAGAATCTAGAGCTCGGATCTTACTGCCTAGACCCTTATTCTCTTATTCCACAGCAGGCACTCAACCCCAATTCCGAGGGTTTAGGGGTAGTCAATTTGGATAGAGTAGTGGAGTGCAAGGTTCACAGACAGCAGAATTTTCTCTTCCTTCATGTCAGCATTGCGTAAGGTACCATTTAGGTGAATGCCGGTTGGCGACAAATGCTTGTTTTTGGTGTGGCACAGCGGGGCATATAATGAGAGAATGCGCACAAAGGGGTGCGAGTGGTATAACACGACCTACGGGATCAACCGTTGCATCATCATCATTGGTCCCTTTCCTAGGAAGAGGTATTCAGCCTATTGGTTATGATAGAGATGTGAGAGGAGCAGCTAGTTCCAGTGGGGCCCAAAATTGCACCTATGCTCTAGTGGACCGGCAGAATGCGGAGGCATCTCCTGATGAAGTTTTAGGTATATTACCATATTTTCACATGATGTATATGTATTGATTGATCCAGGCTCTACCCTATCGTATGTTACTCCATCGACTACTGTGAATTTAATGGGACACTGGGTTATTAGCTAAGTCAATGGACATATCTCCACCTTTCGGTGAATTAATGGTATAGTAGATGTTTGTGATCATAGATGATTAAGTACTCTTAAAACCGTTACTAATGAAAGGGGTAATGGGATTTGGAAAGAAAGGGAAATTGGCCCTATACAACATGCCATGTAAAATTGTAGGAAGTGCATAAGAGTTCCATTTCATATTGCTCCCATTGTAAATGTATAAATTATGGAGAATCTCACTAGGAAGAGCTACCTATTGCTATTCTAGATAGACAAGTGAAGAGGGTAAGAAATAAGGACGTAACTTTCATAAAAGTTCTTTGGAGAAATCAACAAGTCAAAGAGATCACCAGGGAAGCTGAATAAATGATGAAACCAAGGTACCCATAATTGTTTCAAACGGAAGAAAAAGATCATACTGCGGAAGTGGAAAAAGAATAAGTAGGTATTTCTATGAGTGTATATGTATAGATATCCTAATATAAAGATGCATTTGTTGTACATGAGACGATGTTGTTAACATTCGAGGACGAATGTCTCTAAGGGGGAACAATGTAACACCCCGTACATTTTTGACCCTACTTGAAAATTTTGAACCATGCTTACCTAGGTTGCGAGAGCCATAAGTACGTATTTTGTATTGTTATTAATGGGAAAAATTTGATAGTGTGCTATCACATGTGATGAGACCTCTGTAGGAGGTGTTTGTGACTTTGTGGAGCATATGTTGAGTGAAAAGCGAGGTTTGAAGGACTTCCAAGCGAAGGATATTAAACTAAGAGGCAAGCAAAAGATTTGGACTTGAAAGGTCCAACCAAATCCGCAAAGAAAAGTCGAAAATGAATTTTTAAGGTGGGGCGCTGCAGGTGGTATGCCAGGTTGCTTCTGGCCAAAAATTTTCTGACCCAGGCAGCAAAGGGGCGCGCCAGGCTGGTTTTCGCCAAAATTTTTCTTTGACTATTACGATGTAAATAAGACTTTTAAGTCATGGTATGATTACTCCATCATAGTAGGACTATTCTTAAGCGCGTTTAGCATCCAAGTTGGGGCTAATTCTTCATCACAAGTGTTTTAACAAATTAAGTTCAAATAAGCCATGAGCGACTAGAATTTCTAGTTTTACGATTGAGGCTACGAACGAAAATCTCGTAAATGAATATTATCACGACATTTATAGAATTATTTGAACATGAGATATATGGTGGATTATACATTACATTTGGTGGGTTAAGATGACATGGGTTATTGGGCTCAATTTAAAGCCCAAAGAGCGACCAAACTGCAAGGCCTAATAGGGAAAATGACCTATTCTTCCACTTTGACCAAGGCAATATAACATTTAATGCAAGGAAATGTCTAAGGATGACTTGAGCACTATATAAAGGCCTCGAAATCAGATTTTTAATTCATTGGAACTCTCATGCCTCTTTAGATATTTTCTCAAATATTTCTCTCAAACCCTAAGAACCCTAAGACACTTCTTGGGACAAGATCACTCATTTGCAAGTTTGGGTAAGTGATTATTCTTATGGATTAATATATTGTATGCATGGGAGAGTATCTAGATCATGGTGGTTATGTCTAAAAGTGTAAATAATACATTTTTGCTTTTTGCTAAAAGATGTGTTATCCATGGGATTTAAACTTGAATGGTGACGTGGTTTTGATGAAAGTGCATATCATGGAGGAAATATCAACATGTATGGTGTGATTATGTTTCTAAACTTGCTATTTTTCTATAAATGTAAATTATGGGATTTTGGCTGATATGTTGTTATGAGGTGTATTAAGGTGACTTGATGGATTAATTGTGATATGGTGTTCATGAGAAAGTGTAAAGGAGAAACTTTGTTGTGAAATGCTATTGATATGTGATGTTGTGGTCACTGTGTGGAATTATTGGGGTATTGTTGTTATGACAATTCTATAAATGGTATTATAGAGAAGGAGATGACAATTTAAAGGCAAACATGTAACTCATTGTAGTCATATGCATTTGTAATGTAGCTGGTGGTTAATGTCAACTCTGTTATGTACTTGTGTTGTAGAGTGAAACGTAAGGAAGGAGCGGGACTATTGTATGCACATTTAAGATTGTATATTCAATTGAGAATACAAGGTAGGTAAGGTTACTCTTTTCGTAATCTTCTGCAGCATATAGTATTCACCTTGTTATGGTACTTACTCATGTCCGAAGTGTTCTAAAGTATACAAGTTCAGGTTGATATATATTCTTATTCACATGTATCCTATTCTTAGATGAATTATGATTCACTTGTCTCTTATTCATTGGCTGAAGTTCCAAATGCTCTCATAATGTTGTAACTACTAAAAAGAACTATCTCAAAGAGAGTAAGATGTAAAGAGAATCTATTTATTCTTGAATAGCATTTCCAATCATGTCATATTCCAAAGTCCAATAATATTATGATTATCTTTGTACCAATCTCTCACAAGTAAAAGTACCAATCTCATAAGAGTAATGAAGGAGGTAATGTGCGAGCTAATATATCTATCCCTCACAAGTAAAGGAGTGAAGTAAAATGTATGTGTGCTTCAGATAATGTCATGATCCTCAATGTATCACTCTTAGAATGGAAGTAAGAATAATAAGAGATATAATTAATGAGTATTCATGGGTGGTATCCCAGGGGTTAAAATACCTAGCATGGGTCTATCCCAATAACATGTGTGGTATCCCAGGGGCGACAGAAAAGCCTAGCATGGGTCTATCCCGATACATCTTAGGGGCTATATAAAATCCTAGCATGGGTTATCACAGTACATCTAAGGGGCGACACGAAAGCCTAACATGGGTTATTATAACATCCCAGGGGTCACAGTACCTAACATGGGTTAATAACATCCCAGGGGAAACATGAAAGCCTAGCATGGGTTAATATAACATCCCAGGGGTCAAAGTACCTAGCAGGGGTAAATATCATCCCAGGGGTGAAAGAACAGCCTAGCATGGGGAGAACAATAAAGATGAACATATGTGAAGACAAGAGAAGTAACGAACGTAATATACATGGTTCCTCACATACAGAAAGAGAGTTTATTCACATTCACTATTCCTCTTATATTGACTCCATTGTTGTTAGTATGTATGATGCAGTTCTTATGGCCTTGCATAATCAGTACATTCTTCGTACTGACCCCTCTTGGGGGACTTAATTTAATTGTTGCAGGCGTAGGTTCTAGTAGACCTCCTCTGTAAGCTGTGGATCATTTGTAGATTTTTGGTAAGCTCCAGTTGGTTCGGGGATTTCCGAGTCACAGTTGTACATTTGTTTTGATGTTGTAAATGTTGTATAAAGCGGGGACTTGTCCCGACTTTAAGTTATTCTTATAGATGCATCTGTTAGAGGCTTTTGTAGATATATGTGGGTATATGAATGCAAGAGATGATGGTCCATTTTGACTTGATGGCCCTAACAGCCAAGTTTCATTTATATATATGGCTTATGTTTCCATGACTTACGCATAGTTGCATGAGGTATAATAAGATTCGTACGAAGACATGCACATGAATGTTCACGAGCAAATATTGGTTCTCTCGAGCCTTATCGGCTTCGGGTGCCAGTCCACCCCGTTGGGATACGGGGCGTGACAAAAGTGGTATCAGAGCAGGTCGTTCTAAGGGTGTCTACAAGGCCGTGTCTAAGTAGAGTCTTACTTATCGATGTGTTGTGCACCACATTTAAAAGTAGGAGGCTATGGGACATTTAGGAGATGTTTCTTTTCTTCAATTCTAGATCGTGCAATCGAGCCAACGAAGTAGGTGGAATTATATCTGACCATGGTACTTGTTTTTCTTTGGTATAGTAAAATGCCAATGACAAGAAGAGGTAGAGGCAAGGGTAAGTAGGTAGCTATGCCTGCCATAGAAGGCACGAGTAAATCACCACCTAACCAAGCTAGTCAAGGTGGGGCTGACGCTAAAATTGCATCGTGGTCTTCTTCTACTTTTCCAGCTTCGGAAGAGGCAAGGGGTAGAGAAGTACTCGCAGAACCGCCAATGAATGCCACTGACTAGGATCTAAGAAACGCAGTGCATATGTTGACTTAGTTAGTTGCAGCACAAAGTCAAGGACGAGCTGGTCCAATAAAAAATGAGGATGATGCGGCTAGGGTTCCGAGTCGCACGACACAGGATTTTCCAAAACTAGACCCCCCCATATTCACTGGGTCAGACCCAAAAGCAGATCCACAGGACTATGTGGATCAAATTCAAAGGGCTTTAGAGGTTATGCACGTGACTGGTGTTGAAACAGTTGAACTTGCGGCTTATAGATTGAAAAGTGAAGCGATATTGTGGTATGAAGATTGGAAGAAGTCTGAGTGTTAGGGAATACAATTTACTATTTAATTCTTTGGCTCGATATGCTCCAAATGTGGTGGCCACAAAGGAAGATAGAGTCCATCGATATATGGACAGACTGGAGCCATACTTGGTAAGGGACTGTACTATTTCTTTTTTGAACAGAGATATGGACATCACCAAAATTTAGGTTTTTACACAGAAAATGGAGGACCAAAGGCAAAGAAGAAGGATGCAGGAATCTGAGGAAGGGTCATCAAAAAGGGCGAGACCTATGGGGCAACCTATGGTGTCCCCAGGAGAATCTAGAACTCATATGTTACCGCCTTGACCCTTATTCTCGTATTCCACAGCAGGCACTCAACCCCAATTCTGAGGGTTTAGGGGTAGTCAATCTGGACAGTGTAGTGGAGTGCAAGGCTCACAGACAGTAGAATTTTCTCGTCCTCCATGTCAGCATTGCAGAAGGTACCATTTAGGTGAATGCCGGTTGGGGACAAATGCTTGTTTTTGGTGTGGCACAGCGGGGCATATAATGAGAGAATGCCCACAAAGGGGTGCGAGTGGTATAGCACGACCTACGGGATCAACCGTTGCATCATAATCATCGGTATATTCCCTAGGCAGAGGTGTTCAGCTTATTGGTCATGATAGAGATGTGAGAGGAGCATCTAGTTCCAGTGGGGCCCACAATCGCACCTACACTCTGGTGGACCGACAGAATGCGGAGGCATCTCCTGATGAAGTTACAAGTATATTACCATATTTATACATGATGTATATGTATTGATTGATCTGGGCTCTACCCTATCGTATGTTACTCCATCAACTACTGTGAATTTAATGGGACACTGGGTTATTAGCTAAGTCAATGGACATATCTCCACCTGTCGGTGAATTAATGGTATAGTTGATGTTTGTGATCATAGATGATTAAGTATTCTGAAAAGTGTTACTAATGAAAGAGGTAATGGGATTTGGAAAGAAAGGGAAATTGGCCCTATACAACATGCCATGTGAAATTGTCGAAAGTGCATCAGAGTTCCATTTCGTATTGCTCCCATTGTAAATGTATAAATTATGGAGAATCTCACTAGGAAGAGCTACCTATTGCTATTCTAGATCGACAAGGGAAGAGGGTGAGAAATAAGGACGTAACTTTCTTAAAAGTTCTTTGGAGAAATCAACAAGTTGAAGAGATCACCAGGGAAGCTAAATAAATGATGAAACCAAGGTACCCATAATTGTTTCAAACGAAAGAAAAAGATCATACTGCAGAAGTGGAGAAAGAATAATTAGGTATTTATATGAGTGTATATGTATAGATATGCTAATATAACGATGCATTTGTTGTACATGAGACGATGTTGTTAACATTTGAGGACGAATGTTTCTAAGGGGGGAAGAATGTAACACCCCGTATATTTTCGACCCTACTTGAAAATTTTGAACCTTGCTTACCTAGGTTACGAGAGCCATAAGTACGTATTTTGTATTGTTATTAATGGGAAAAATTTGATAGTGTGCTATTACATGTGATGAGACCTCTGTAGGAGGTGTTTGTGACTTTGTGGAGCATATGTGCAGTGAAAAGCGAGGTTTGAAGGACTTCCAAGCAAAGGATATTATAGCTAAGAGGCAAGAAAAAGATTTGGACTTGAAATATCCAACCAAATCTACAAAGAAAAGTCAAAAATGAATTTTTAAGGTGGGGCGCTGCAGGTGGCATGCCAGGCTGCTTCTGGCAAAAATCTTTTTGACCCAGGCAGCAAAGGAGCGCGCCAGGCTAGTTTTCGCCAAAATTTTTCTTCCACTATTATGACGTAAATAAGACTTTTAAGTCATGGTATCATTAATAAATCATAGTAGGACTATTCTTAAGCGCGTTTAGAAACTGAGTTGGGGTTAATTCTTCGTCACAAGTGTTTTAACAAATTATGTTCAAATCAGCCATGAGCGACTAGAATTTCTAACTTTGCGATTGAGGCTACGAACGAAAATCTCCTAAATGAATATTATCGAGACATTTATAGAATAATTTGAAAATGAGATATATGGTGGATTATACATTACATTTGGTGGTTAAGATGACTGGGTTATTGGGCTCAATTTAAAGCCCAAAGAGAGACCAAAATGCGAGGCCCAATGGGGCAAATGACCTATTCTTCCACTTTGACCGAGCCAATATTGCATTTAATGCAAGGAAATGGCTAAGGACGAATTGAGCACTATATAAAGGCCCCAAAATCAGATTTTTAATTCACTGGAACTCTTATGCCTCTTTAGATATTTTCTAAAATATTTCTCTCAAACCCTAAGAACCCTAAGGCACTTCTTGGGATAAGATCACTCATTTGCAAGTTTGGACAAGTGATTATTCTTATGGATTAATATATTATATGCATGGGAGAGTATATAGATCATGGTGGTTATGTCTAAAAGTGTAAATAATACATTTTTGCTTTTTGCTAAAAGATGTGTTATCCATGGGATTTAAACTTGAAAGGTGACTTGTGGTTTTGATGAAAGTGCATAGCATGGAGAAACATCAACATGTATGGTTAGCTACATGTTGGGATGACCATTTTCCTCTTATTGAATTCACCTACAACAATAGCTATCATGCAAGTATCAAAATGGCACCTTACGAAGCTTATACGGAAGGAAGTGTAGATCACCGATTGGATGGTTTGAAGCAGGTGAAACTTCTTTACTTGGGACAAATCTTGTTTATCAAGCTATGGAGAAAGTTAAAGTGATCCAACAGCGGTTACAAACGGCCTAAAGTCACCACAAGTCATATGTTGATGTTAGAAAAAAAGGGCTCGAATTCTCCATAGGTGATTGGGTATTCTTGAAGGTGTCACCGATGTATATAGGTCCATATAAAATTGTCCGAAGATTTGGGAAAGTTGCATATGAATTGGCACTACCCCAAGAACTCTCCTCAGTCCACCCAGTGTATCATGTTTTGATGCTTCGAAAGTGCATAGGTGATCCATCTCGTATTGTTCCCATTGAAGATGTCCAAGTTATGGAGGATCTTACTTATGAAGAGATACCCATTGCTATTCTAGATCGACAAGTAAAAAGGTTGAGGCCTAAAGACATAGCTTCCGTAAAGGCACTGTGGAGAAAACAACAAGTAGAAGAGATCATCTGGGAAGCTGAGGAAATGATGAAGTCCAAATACTCTCATCTGTTTCAAATGGAAGAGAAAGTTCAAGATGTGGGATCGAGGCGATAACAAGTAAGTATCTATGAGCATTATGTGTATATGTATATATATGCTAATATAGAGATACATTTGTTGTAATTGAGAAGATGTTGTTAACATTCGAGGATGAATGTTCCTAAGGGGGGAAGAATGTAACACCCCGTACCTTCCTGACCCTACTTGATAACCTTGAACCATGTTTACCCTAGGTTCGAGAGCAATAAGTACGTATTTACATTGTTATTGATGGAACATTTTATATTGTGCTAGTAAATGTGATTAGACCTTTGTAGTAGGAGGTGTTTGTGACTTTGTGGAGAATTTGTGGGTGAAAAGCGAGGTTTAAAGGATATTCAAGCAAAGGATCTTAAAGATAAGAGGCAAGCAAAAGGTTGGAACTTGAAAGATCCAACCCAATCCACAAAGAAAATTCGAAATCAAAAATTAAGTGTGGGGTGCTGCAGGTGGCGTACCAGGCCACTTTGGCCTGAAAATTTTTTGGCACAGGAAGTAAGGGGGCACGCCCAAGGGCGTACCATGCCACCCCTGTACACCTTTCAAATGCTGAAATTTTCTCTAAGTCTCTAGGGCGCCCAGGAGCGTGCCGGGGTGCTTTTGGCCTGATTTCTTCTACGATTATTAGTCTATAAAGAGGACTCTTGGGTTATGATATCAATATTCCATCATAGTATAACTACTCTCGAGAAATTTTGGCATCCTAGTTGGGATTTATTCTTTGTCACAAGTGTTTTATCAAATTATGTTAAATTAAGCCATGACTGGTAAAAATCGCATATATTCTTGAGAATTGAGGCTACGAATGTGGATCTCGCTAGTTGAATATTATCTTGACATTATGGAATTATTTAAACATGATATAATGGGAGTATTACACATTGAAATTGGTGGGCTAAGTTAATATTTTTCTAATGGGCTCAATTTGAGGCCCAAATGGAATAAAATGCATGGCCTAAAAGGGCAAATGACCCATTCTTCCACTTTGACCAAGGGAACATGGAATTTAATGCCAAGAAGTGGCTAAGTATGACTTAAGGGGATATATAAGGTGGAAAAAATCAGATTTTATTTCCACAACTCACACATGCCTTTCTAGACATTTCTCTAAAAAGATATTTTTCATATTTTCCAAACCCTAAGGAAACCATTTTCTTTGGACATTTTGGACAAGATAATCACCTTTCAAGCTTGGGTAAGTGTTTATTCTTGTGATTTAATATATTATATACATGAGAGATGGTGTAGATCATGATGGTTATGTTGGCAAGGTTGAATAGGGCACTTTTGCTTTTTGCTAAAAGATATGCCATCTTTGTGATTTAAACTTGAAAGGAGACTTGGGATTTTGATGAAAGTGCATGGTGTGAATGAAATATCAACATGTATGGTGTGGTTATGTTCCTTGACTTGTTATTTTTCTATGAGGGTAAATTGTGGGATTGTTGTCTATATGTTGTTATGAAGTGTATTGAGGTGACTTGATGGAGTAATTGTGATGTTGTATTGATGGAGAAGTGTAAAGTATGAACTTGGTGTGACATGCTATTGATTTATGATGTATTGGTCAATGTATGTATTTTTGTGGTATTGTTGGTATGACAATTTCATAAATGGTATTGTCAAGGTGGAAATGACATGTTAAGGCAATCATGTAACTCATTGTCGTCATATGCATTTGTAAGGTAGTTGGTGGTTAATGTAAACTCTGTTATGTACTTGTGTTGTAGAGTGAAACGTAAGGAAGGAGCTGGACTATTGTATTCACCTATAGGATTGTGTATTTATATTGGGAAGATAAGGTACGTAAGGTTACTCTTACCATTGCATTCTGCAGAACATATTGTTCTCATTGTCATTACGCTTGTTCCATTCCGAACTGTTCTAAGGCATCTCATTTCTGGTTGTCATGTATTGTTATTCTTATGTTCCTTATTCGTGGATCAAGTATTGTTCATATGTCTCTTAATCATGGAATGATGTTCCAAAGCTCCAATAATGTTGCGACTATCTACATATCAATCTCTCAAAAGTAAGAAATAAAATAATACATATTTGTTGGTTGTAAGAGCATGGGTGGCAGCTCTAGAGGCATAATCCTAGCTCGATCCGATCCCGAATTTATTGGATCAGGGGGTAGTCCTAGAGGCATAAGCCAAGCTCAGACCAATCCTGACAGGGGGCACCTCTAGAGGTAAGAACCTAGCTCGAGCCGAACCCGATATCTTGAATTATGGGTGGCAGCTCTAGAGGCATAAGCCTAGCTCGAGCTGAACCCGATATCTTGACTTATGGGTGGCATCTCTAGAGGCATAAGCCTAGCACAAGTCGATCCCAACATAACTTTATGTTATGTTAAGACCCACTGATCAGTTGGGGCTCAGGTACGATATGAGATGAGTGATGATGAATAAACATTAGAAGCAAAAGAAAATAATGAATGTAAGGTACATGGTTCCACATATGCAAAACGATGGTTTATCCATATTGACTATTCTCTTATATTTGATTTCATTTGAATATTTATGTGTCTTACAGTTTCATATGGCCTTACATACTCAGTACATTCTTCGTACTGATCTCCCTTGGGGGGGCTTACCTTACTTGCTGCAGGCACAGGTGCTAGTAGACCTCCGCAGTAGGCTATGAGAAATCCACAGAATATTGGTGAGGTCTACTTGGTTTGGGGCTTTTCGAGATATATATGTACATTTATTTTGGTATTGTATATATGTATAGAGCAGGGTATTGTCCCGACTCTGGGTTGGTTATGGTTATGCATCTGTAGAGGCTTTGTAGATGTTGTGGGACAGATGAAGAAAATGTAAGGAACGTATGCTTTGTCTTAATGGCCCCAACGGCCAAGTTTCATAGTTATCATGTATTTTCCATGACTTCCGCTATTGGCATCTTATATCTATTTGTGGTGGTGATGTTTATTGAGTAACATGCGCAGGAGTGTATGAGAATGAAGATTGGTTCTCTCGGGCCTTAACGGCTTCGGGTGCCATTCCGCCTCAATGGGATTTGGGGCGTAATAGTACGACTCGTAGCCCCAGTCGTAGCCTGAGAAGACTGATGTTGGACTTGGAGGACTTAACCAAGTAGGATAACTGTGACTCATTGTCATACACAACGAGTCGTAGAATGAAGCCATTATATATGAATCCAGTAATTTTTAGAGCCATGGGAACGTCAAGGATGAGCAGAGTACGACAGGAGGGTATGACCCGTTGGGTCATATGACAGATTATTATGATCAGTTGTCCTGAATAAGATAGGAAAAATCCTGAAAGAGTGTAAGATGGTCCCAGTGGAAATGAGTCACCTATGACTCATACGGTGACTAGATGAGCCATTGTAAAAGAACCTAAAAAGTAGGCAACGGCTGGAAACAAGACTAATGATGAGTCATTTTTAGACTACGTGACTCGTTGTTGGAGGCGTCATCACCACCGACTTTTGTTCTCCTATTTTGTTTAGGATAGTTTCTTTTTTGTCTATAAATACCCAATGTGGGTCTATTGTTTAAGTTTACGTTCAATTACTACTTTCAAGATATATTATTGGTTTTTCAAGTATATCCATCGATTCTAGGATTTTAATTCAAGTTGAGATTTTGGTGTTTTCTTGTTATTGTAAGTTCATATTTATGTTTTCATCAATGAATTCTTCTTGTGTTCTTTCAATCATGAGTAGCTAAATACCACAACTAGGGTTGTAAGAACCATGACGTATTAACAACATAGCGTTCAAAGTACAAGGTGATTCTCGAAGGGTAGTTGGGCATGTATTGTTGTCTTAGTTAGTTTGATTTCTTTTCAATGAGTGCATATGTTGGGACTCTTCCTATATTTTCCCTTGACTGTAGCAAGGGTAATCATATAGGAATAGCAAATCAATAACATGACTTGGAGTTATCTTTATTTAATTAGCCTTCAGCCGGTAAAAAGGAAAAACTATATTGGGATCATAGATAGGGGTTAGTAATGCAATACTCATGGAACATAAACCTTTGTGCGAGAGGATAGTCATCTTCAAGGGGTGTAACATTGTCGATTAAATGATACATAACCAATTGATTCCACATGTAAAATACCATGAGAGATCACTAAAGTATGAAGAACCTATGGAGTTATGAAGTTATTAGGGAGTAAAGTCCTAGTTCCTTTCTCATATTGGTTACAAATCCAACAACTTGACACTTATTACTATTGACCTTTTGTTTCACAAAATCCCCCTGTTTTACTTATTTTTCAATTACTTAGATAAGCACTTGATAGAATTTTGACCTATTCCCTGTGGGATCGACCCCAACCTTGTTCAGTTCTATATTTGATTCAATAACTGCTTTATACTTTTTGGGAGGTATAATTTGGGCGACATCAAATTTTGGTGTTGTTGTCGGGGAATACGATTACGAAGTTGATTGATTGAGTTTGGTGAGGTTGATTAGTTGTTGTTCCGGATTTACTTTTCTATTGATTTTAGGGCGCACACCAGTGTATGCCCAGCATACAGAGTCAAGGAAATCCCCTGATTCCACTTGATAACGAACTTGAGAGAACTCTGAGAAATACTCGAAGGATGGTTAATGAAGGAGTTCATGATCTAGTTGCCTTGTTGGAGGGTGTTCAGGGTGGTGGTATGATTTATGATTAGCCAACAGTTCATCTTGTTGGTAAGGAAACTGCGAAACAAGTCATAACTCGATTGATGGCATAGAAAAATGCTAGGCAAGAAGCTGCCAGACAGGCAGCAAGGGAAGAGAGGGCTAGACAAAATAATTCAAACCATCTAGCTACACTTGATGAGAGGGACAAACAAAGAAAAAATAGGGGAAAACAACCTCTACAACAATATGTCCCTGTTTATGAAGATTCAAAGGAATATTTGGGTTTTGTGGAGCCAATTGAGACAGGAGCTATCATTCCATCGAAGTTGCCAAAAGGGACTAAGTTTGGTATTATGAGAGCAATAATCCAACGCCCAAATTTAAAGAGGTATTTGCAAGCCTTCCTACTGATAATGCAAACATGCATATTATGAACTTCGTGGGGATCTACATCTCATACAATCTACTCGGAGTGAGTCAGGAGGCTATTCGAGGTTATTTCTATTCTCTCTGATGGGATAAGCTACCCTGTGGTTGGCTGAATTACCACATGGATCAATTACCAACTTGAATAAGTTGAGGACCCAGTTCTTGGATCGATTCTTTCTGCCTGCCAGAATACTGCAATTGAAAGATGAGTTCTATAACTTAAGGCAGTTGCATTCAGAGGCGCTGTCCGACACTTGATTAAGGTTTAAGAAGAAGCTGCAGAGTGTTTCAAACCATAAGATGACTGGTAGAAACTTATTAGAAATCTTCTACAGAGCCTTGAATGCTAACACGAAAGTTGTAGCAGACACTATCATAGGTGGGGCATTTATGAGTCTGCGATGGGATCAGGCCTCTGAAATACTAGATCAGATCATGAAAACCAATAGAGGTTGGCATACGTGTGTCAGACAGACCCACAGGTACTTATGTAATTGGAGCATCAGTAGAGTAGAGAGCACTAGATGATACAGTAGCTTATGAGGTAGCACAACTGAGGACTGTGATTGCGTTTCTTGCTAAGTAATTTGCGGTAGTTGGGGCATAAAAGGTAAGTGTAGCAGGTGGATAAGGTAAGGTACCTAGGTATATATATTCAAATTCTAAGGAAGAAGCTAAATATCTTGGCAGAGAGGAGGCGGGGTTTTGAGCCAAGGGTCAAGGGTCTAACCAAGACAATTGGAACTTAAGGCAAGGAAATCATTGTTGGAACTACTATTGAGATAACTACAATAGGTCTGGATATAGAGACAGAGATAGAGATCATGATGATTGGAAGAGGAAAGAGGATTAAATATAAGAGTGGCCTTTACATTTCACCAGGGAATCGTGATGATGATTCTGGCAACTCAAGGATGGAAGCCTTGCTTGTAAAACTTGTTAAGGGGTCGAAGAGATAGGAAAATTACCTTAAGGAAATTAGGGCAAACATTTTAGGGATGAGCCAAAAATTTGAGTCTCATACGACTGCCATTAAATAGCTTGAGCAACAATTTGAGCAGATGTTCGCTGCATTGAATTAGCGTCAACCAGGAACACTTTCGAGCAACACCTTCCAGAATCTAAAGAATGATGTCCATTGTCTAGACATTTCTACCAGGAGTGGTAAGTCTACTACTGATCCACCTATGCCTTTGGTTAATGACAAAAGGGACGAGCCAGTAGTTATTGATGATATGAATGAGATTGAAGCAAAAAATTTAGTGGTAGATGAGACTGCATCTCAAAATCCTCTAGTTGTTAAAAATAAGGCTAAGTCTGACAAGGGAAAGTGAAAGGATGTCAAATAATTATTGAAGCCCATTCCATGATGTTCTCCCCCTTTTCCCCAAAGATTGAAGTAGAAAGATGAAAAGGGAAAATATAAAATGTTTATCGTTATGTTGAAGAAGTTGTCGGTGAACATCCTCTTGTGGAAGCTTTAGAACAAATGTTGGGCTATACAAAATTTATTAATGATTTAGTGACGAAAAAAAGACTGCGAGCTTTGAGCTTGTGGACAATTTGCATAATTGTAGTTCAATGGCATCTAGATCTTTTGATGAGAAAAAGAAAGACCCACAAACGTTCACGATCCTATGCACTATAGGGTGTTTCAATTTTGCAAAGGCATTGTGTGATCTGGTGATAGCATTAACTTGATGTCTTTAGCAGTTTATAAATAGTTGGGGTTAGGATCACCCAAGCTGACTTTAATGAGACTTCTCATGGTAGATCGCACTGTGAAAAAGTCGGTAGGAATATTATGTGATGTTTTGGTAAGGGTTGCATCTTTCATAGTTCAAGTTGATTTTGGCATTCTTGACTGTGAGGTTGACTTTGAGGTTCCTATTATTTTGGAAAGGCCCTTTTTTGCAACTGGTCATGCTTTGGTTGATATGGAGACTGGGCAGAAAAAGTTTAGGTTGAACAATGAGCAAGTCACTTTTAATTTATGCCAGTCTATGAAGCAGTCGAAGGATATGTGTGTGTTTTTTGTGATAGATACAGTCGACAAAGATGATTTGGTAGCTCCTATTAAGGGGAGACTTATGGTTGAGACCCTCGTGGCAGTTATCATAAACTTTGACAGTGATGGTATTGAAGAGTATGATGAGATGGTGAATGCACTTATTTGTAGGGGTTCATACAATTATGCACCAAAGAAGTTGGATCTTGACTTGAAGAATAGAGTGACCCCACCAGCAAAACCCTCTATTAAGGAGCCTCTTATTTTAGAGCTCAAGGCTCTACCTTCACATATTCGGTATGCATTTTTAGGGAAAAATAACACTTTTTCGCTTATTATTGTAGCTAATTTATTAGAGTGTCAAGTTGAGGCCTTAGTGTCCATTTTGTAGAGGTTCAAACGGGCCATTGGATGGTCTATTGCGACATTATTGGAATTCCACTAGGAATTTGCATACATAAAATCCAACTTGAGCCAGATTGTATACTTAGAATTGAGCACCAACACAGATTGAATCCATCCATACAAGAGGTGGTGAAGAAAGAGATCATTAAGTGGTTAGATGCAGGTGTAGTTTATCCGATTGTTGATGGCAAGTGGGTGAGCCTGGTCCAATATGTGCCAAAGAAGGGTGGAATCACTGTGGTTCCAAATGAAAAGATTGAGCTAATTCCTATATGACCAGTCATTGGATGGAGAGTTTGCATGGACTATAGGAAGTTGAATTCAGTACCGAGAAAGATTATTTTCCTATGCCCTTCATGGACCAAATGTTAGACTGTCTTGTTGGTAGAGGATTGTATTATTTTCTTGATGGTTATTTGGGATACAATCAAATTTCTATATACCCTAAGGACCAAGAGAAGACCACTTTCACTTGTCCATATGGGACGTTCGCATTCTAGAGGATGCCTTTTGGTCTAAGTAATTCTCCCGTAACTTTTTAGCATTGTATGATATCCATCTTTTAGGATATGGTGGAGGACACTATTGAGGATTTCATGGATAACTTCTAGGTAGCGGATGACTCATTTGAGGATTGCTTGGCACATCTTGCCAAAGTTCTCAGGAGATGCAAGGAATGTAACCTGGTATTGAATTGGGAAAAGTGCCACATTATAGTTAAAAAGGAATAATTCTTGATCACTGAATTTCAAATAAAGGGATAGAAGTCTACAAGGAGAACATTGAGGAGATTGAAAAGTTACCTCCACCAATTTCTATGAAGGGCATTCATAGACTTTTGGGGCATGCCGATTTTTATAGAAGATTCATCAAGGATTTTTCTAAGATTGCTAACCCCTTGTGTAATCTATTGCGGAAGGAGGTGAAATTTGTGTTGAATGATGCATGTTTAAAAGCCTTTGAGTGCCTAAAAGAGAAATTGATTTCAGCCCCCATCATTGTATCGCCTAATTGGACATTGTCATTTGAGGTTTGTGTGAAGCTAGTGGTGTGGCGCTAGGTGCAATCCAAGGCCAAAGGCGAGAGAATATCTTACATTGCATCTATTATGCTAGCAAAACACTTAATTTGGCTCAGAAGAATTACACTTTAACAGAACATGAATTATTTATTGTTGTGTTTACATTCGAGAAATTCCGATCTTATTTGCTTGGCACAAAAGTGATTGTGCAGACTGACCATGTGGCTCTTAGATACCTCATGGTGAAGAAAGATGCAAAGCTGCGGTTGATTAGATAGGTACTTCTATTGTAGAAATTTTACTATGAAGTCAAGGATAAAAAAGGGACTGACAATCAAGTGGTCAACCATTTATCATGCCTTGAGGAGGAGGCCATGGTAAAACTAAGGAATGAGTTTGAGATTGATGATACTTTTCACGACGAACAAGCGTTGGTAGCATCACAAAGCTTAATCCCCTGGTTTGCAGATATTGCCAATTATTTGGCTAGTGATTTAGTTTCGGAAGATATGTCATTTCAGAAGCAAAAGAAGTTCATGCATGAGGTGAGGAAGTTCTTTTGGGATGATCAATACTTTTTTTGGGTTTGTACAATGGTGTGATTCAGAGATGTATTTCTGAGGTTAACAAGATGAGCATATTAGAGACGTGTCACTCGTCACCAAATGGGGGTAACCATAGAGGTGCGCGGATTATACATAAGATCTCGGAATGCGAATATTACTAGCCCAACATTCACAAGGATTCCCATGATCAAGCATGGGCCTATGACCAATGTCAAAGGCAAGAAAATATCTCGCGAAGATATGAGCTTCTAATGACTACTATCCTAGAGCTTGAGTTGTTTAATGTTTGGGGTATTGACTTTATGGGCCCCTTTGTGAGCTCACATGGAATGAAGAATATACTGGTGGCTGTCGATTATGTTTCAAAGTTGGTGGAGGCAGTGGAACTTCCTAACAACGAAGGTAAGAGTGTCACAGCTTTCTTCAAGAAGAATATATTCTCCAAATTTGGGACACCTAGGGTTATCACTTGTGATAGAGGATCTCATTATGTAATATTTTATTTAAGGCCTTTCATGAGAAATACGGTGAGAAACATAGGGTGGTGACACCTTTCCATCCTCAAACAAGCAGGCAGGTTATGGTCTCCAATCGGGAGATCAAGTCTATTTTGGCAAAGACTGTGAATGCCAATCAGATAGACTAGGCTAGAAAGCTAGATGATACATTATGGACATACCAAAAAACATTCAAAACCCTCATTGGAATATCTATATATCAGCTTGTGTATGGCAAAGCATGCCACTTGCCCATTGAACTTGAGCATAAGGCATTGTGGGCATTGAAGAGGTTAAATCTGGAATAGAGTGATGCAGCAAAGATGAGACTTGAACAGATGAATGAGATTGATGAATCCTATCTCTGTGCTTATAAGAGATCAACCTTGTATAAGGAGAGGATAAATTTATATCATGACTGCAAGATTGAGAGGAAAGAATTCACAGCAGGCAATATGGTACTATTGTTTGATTCAAGGCTGAAGCTATTTCCCGGGAAGTTAACGTCAAAATGGAATGGCCAATATAGAGTGGTTACAGTTTTCCCCTATGGTATAATTGAACTTGAAAACAAGGATAGGCTAAAATTTAAGTTCAATGGCCAAAGGGTGAAACACTACATGGGTAAACGTAATGACTAAAGGTTGATTTGCAAAGTGGATTTAAAGGAGGCTTGAGAGATCAAGTCCACCTAAATCGTGTTGTGACGTTAAATTAGGCGCTTCATGGAAGGCGACCTATGGGATTGTTGGTGAAGTCTGAGTAACCAACATAGCCACATTGTGCTGCAGCATTAAATCAAGCACTGCTTGGGAGACAATCCATGATTTTATAAACTTTAAAGTTATAGGGTAACGTGTATTGAAGTGTGTAGGACAGGGTAGAACTGAAAGACATTAGAAAATTTTTGATGCCCAGTCTAGACGAGTCACTCAAAGACTTATAGGGGTACGTGACAACTCGTTACCTGACAGGTCACCCAAAGGAAGGAAACAAGAAAAAGGCACTGGTCACCCGACAACTCTTAGAACGAGTCATTGTCATACATGACGACTCGTTGCCTTGAGTCATGGGGACTGGTGACTTTAGGTAAGTTTTCTAAGCCCTTGATTTCATAATGGGGGGAGAGGATGACTCATCATCACAGATGATGAGTCGCTATGAAATGTTGTGGTCACTGTGTATAAAATGGATCCAATTTTTTAAAATACACGACCCGACCCGATCCATTTTAAACAATTAAAATGGAATTGATCTGATTCGATTAACTTTCATTTCAAAATACCATAACTCCCTTTATCTTCCCTTAACCTCACCCTCTTCTAAATAAAAACTAATCAAATCCTAAGTACCCCACTATTGTGAAAACCGGTCTACTCCTCTATAATCTTAATTTGGGCATGATCCCATATTGACGACTCCAAAGTCCTAGTTGATCTCAAGCATCACTATTCACTATTTGAACTTAAGTAAGTATTTCATGTTCTTGCAAATTTGCTTAACTTGGGTAGTGAATCACATAGGTTTTTCAACACCCTATTTTTAAAATCTTGGGCAATTGGGGTTTGTTGTCACTTGTTTTTGTTGCAAATACGAGGTTGGATATAGGTTAGAGGTGATTGGGTGGTTAATTATAAATGTTGGTCACCCAGGTTGAAGTCTGAGTAACCCCGGCGTTGATGTTCATATAAGTTATGGGAGGAGTGTCCATATGGACACCTCGATGATCATTAGTATGGTAAATGGATGATTATCTGCTAATATGAAATTGCAAGTAGAGTTTGAGTTGATAAACATTATAAGGAATACCAATTTCTCGCCCCTATGACTCGTTTAATAACTCGTGTCCATGTGAGATGAGTCGTAGTATGAGTCGTAGTGACTACACTTAGGTTCATAAAATGGTTGAGTCCATATCCGATAAAACTGTTCCCTCTACGAGTCACTCGATGACTTATAAGGTCACTAGACGAATCGTCAGGTGAGTTGTCCTAAGGGACCTCTATTGTGCTTTGTAGGATTCCACTCGAGGGATCACCTAACGAGTCGTGTTGTGACCCAACGAGCCAAAAAGTGCTAACATACAAAAAATAGTCAAGATGATCGGTCACCTTCAAACCCTGGTTCTCTCTGATTAGTTTACTAATGTATAATACCTCACAGGTACCATGGTACCAAATAATGACAACACCAAGGGTGGAAACAAGTGGGGAAAACTGACTCCCAAGAAACAAGTTCGATCCACTCACAACCTAAGAGATGAACCTTCTGAGGACGAACAGGAGTTGAGTGACTTAGTTAAGGAATAACCTATTTTAGGGTTGGTCTAGCCTCATAGTAGCTTGCCTCATGTCAGTCAATTAAGGCCCCGCATGATGACTGTGCATGCCTCACCACCACATTCACTTTCTTTTTCCTAGTGTAAAGAAGAAAAGGAATCTGGCTCTAGGTTCGATGATAAATAAGAAGAAAATGGGAGTGTTTCCAAGAGAGAAGATAAGGCTGCATCTAGTAGCAAGTCTAGTGCTGCAGGGTCAGAATCAAGCTCGAAAGAATCAGAAGAAAATAAGAACAAAAATGCGGTTGACAGTTCTCTACATGAGATTCCACCTCCACCACTAGCCCATCCTGGGGTGCAGATTGAGGCCATCCCAGTTCCAGTAGCTAACCAATGGGGGTATCCAGGAATGCAAGAACTATATGAGCGGGATAATGCCATTGTCCCCAACACTGGACGGTCAAAGCGAGGGTTCTACATGAAGCCTAGGTTATTGACTTTAGGGATGTTCGAGATGTCGGAATTTGAAACTTTATTTAAGAAGTACCATTTTGAATAGATGATGAGAGAATCTGGTTGATACAACCCGACTCTAGTTTGAAAACTTTATACTGCATACCAGATAGAGTTGAAACGTTTATATTCACAAGGGTTAGCTTAAAAAGTTGGCGACCCTATTCAGTCGGCGATGATTTAAGGAGTTTAGGTGAATATCTCTCTACAAACCCTTTCCCGCTTCCAATATGGGGCTGAGTTTGTGCACCCGATTGACACATTGGACATTGATTACTAAATTGATGAGATGAGAAAGGTCAAGATGAAGCATATAAGTACTGAGGAAAGGTGGTGCACTTGAGATGGATAGCTGGTATTATTACTACTGTACAAGAGAATGATCTTTGGGTTATGGGTACGTCATCACAGATAACTAAAGGGAGTTTAAATTTCACAAAGTTGGGGTGGACACTAGATCACCATAGGTTGGGACCTGCAGTAGGAGATAACACTTTGAGCCCTGACAGGGCTGCCCTGATAGCAGGTATTATGGAGGGATACGAAATTGACATTGTGAAGATAATCACATGTGAGATATGAGATAGTAGTGTGAGTACTGATACGAGCCTTGCTTTTCCATGCTTGCTGACAAAGATTTGTTGGTAAGATAAGGTGTTTGTTTACCTGAGGTGAATAATTTTTTGGGGGTCCATCAGATCATGGATTTTGGATTGATTCGGGATGAGGTGAATTAGATCTTGAGGTCAAAGGTTGGTACTACATTGTTTTAGGGTGCATTCTAGTTTGGTGCACCAATGGATATTGATAACCGGGGTTTTGCAAAACTTGGAGACACACATGTTGAGTCTCAGGTTCAGACTGAGAGGCCCAAGCCACAAGCTACTACTGATGCCACTACTTCCATAGCCTCTAGACCACCTGCAATCTGGAAACCAGCGACTCTGAGACCATCTATAGCGCGTCCACCTGCTGATGGATACGTGTTAGTTTCCTAGGAGTTCCTGAATGATGTGATAAAAAGATTAGTCACCTCTGAGTGAAAGGTAGCTAACATCGAAGAAGTGGTGTAACCATGGGTGAAGAAAGAGATTCAAGGTGAGATACGTGGAATGTAGACCGAATTTGACAGTTTTGAGAGGAGGATCAACACGAAGCTTGAAGGGGTACAGTTCTTAAATTTAGCGAGCATTCATGAGGAGTTGGCTGTAGTAAGAGCTGCTATGGAGGACAAGTCTGCGAGGCCAAATCCATCTTTTTTAACTCCTACCATGCCTATCATAGAGGAGATTTTGGTAGACGAGGTGCCCAACATATTAGGCACAAAAGGTAAAGAAAAATACCGAAAGGTAGTGGCGAGATAAAGAGAGAGCAAGAGGAGGAAGAGAAGAAGAAAGAATGAAAAAATGAAAAAGGGAGTTACTGCAAGTAATCAATTGGTTTAGGACCAGTTGTCTGAGGTCCATGAGATAGGGTGGGAAACCGAGAGCTCTAGATTTATTGAGATCCCGCCTACTTATACCGCTAGAGTTATTGAGAGTGGGGGACCGATACTTACCCCCACGAGTGTTACACCATTGAGTGCACTAGAAACCACCAGTGCCACTATTGATTTGAGCGTTACGCCACTGCCGAGTCCACTGTTGTTGAGTCTGGGGTCCGTTCTAAAGTCCAAGCAAAGGAGCTACCATGATCCAGTATTGTTTGTGCCAATGGTATGTCCCTTGCACTTGTAGTTTATTTTAGCATGATTTTGTGCAATGAGGGCATTGTATGATTTCCAAGTTAAAGGCGGGGGTGTACCACAACTGAGTGTTTTTGTTGTCGTGTTTTTTTTCCTCAACTGCGCTATCCTAGTTAGAACCGACATGTTCAGGTGTTTATTTATGTTTTTATGTTTTTTTGAGTCAGTTTTATCATATGTGTAACTTAGGGTAAATCAAGAAAACTTAGTGCAGTCAAAATATAAGAAGCATGCAAAGTTTTTGTTTAAGATAACACCCCTCAAAAAAATTTGTTTTTGTGCTGTGATGTGTGCTTGCTGGAACTATAACCACTATTTGAGTCTTGACATGGCATTAGTATTAGTAGTGTGATAACTTGGGTATACTGTGCATGAATCGATTAGGTAGTAATTTAAATGATAGCCTTGAGTCGATAGTGTCTGAAGATGTACCTAGTCGGCGTGTGTGTATGGTCTAGAACTTGCCTGGCTAGTCTCACTGAAAGCTGTAGGATAGAAGGTTAGGAAAGGATCTTAGGTGATTCTTGAAATAGTCCACTAAAGCCTAAATAGCTTGCCATATGAACATGTTATCCCTTGAACCCGAAATTTGAGCCTAATTAGACTTTTTCTTTGAACTACCTCATTCACCTTCCCATTTCTTTAACAATAAACCTACGTTGGTCCTGGTCCCTCCTTGGACACTGTGTACCTCAACTCAGGAAAATTACCTAAGTTGAGAGTGGCTACCGTAGGGGTGTATAGAAAATTGGGTATGAAAAATATGCAATAAAAAGAAAGAAAAAAAGGGATCCAAGTGCGGTGTGCAAAAAAAAAAAAGAAGAAAAGAAAATATAACATAAAAGAAGTTGAATAAAATAAAACCACACCCAGAATACGAAAAAGTAAAGTAAAAAAATGATAAAAAGAGGGAGAAATAAAAAAAGGCAGATGAAAGAGGAAGCCAAAACTAGAGTAGTGTAAAGGAGGGTTAGTCACTATATCCAGATACACCATACCTACCCCCGAGCCTACATTACAAGCCAATAATGTCCTATTGTGATCCTAATCCAACTGTCTGAAAGCTAAGGTGTAAAAAATAAGGGCAAGTTTATGGTGCCAAATGTACACGGCCAGATTTCCTTGGGACTTCCTAATTGTGAGGGCATAAGGGATAATTGGGTAGTTTCATTTGTATAATGAGTTGGGTTATCTATTACTAATTCAATTGGCATGTCTTGATCATGTTATTTTATGATGTTCAGTTTATGCACGCATTACACTGGGTGAGTTTGAATATCAGTGGAGGGTGTTGAACTATGAGTTGGTTTATGCATGCAAAACATTGGTTTTTGTTGGACTACCATAGTATTCTTAGTTTTCTCCAGGTTAAGCATCTTTGTTTTGTTTATTGTGTTTTTTTTGGATGAGGACATGCAAACGTTCTAAGTTGAGGGTGTTGATGTCTTGTGAACTTACGACATTTTTTATGCTTAAAATGAGAAAAATATGTTAATCCAAAGGCTTGTTTACAATAATATGTTGTGGCGTGTGTAGTTTTACATGAAAAAAAGGTCCAGAGGTGAATGAATCAATAAAGAGGAAGAATTTTACACGTATGGATAAAAGACACGGGGCCACAAGTCATTGGGTTATAGTATGACTCATAGCCCCAGTCGTCTCCTGAGCAGACTGGTGTTGGACTTGGAGGACTTAACCAAGTAAGATGACCACGACTCTTTGTCACACACGACGATTCATCGTATGAAGCCGTTATGAATCCAGTAACTTTTGGATCCATGGAAACTTCAAGGACAAGTAGAGTACGACAAGAGGCTACAACCCATTGGGTCACATGATATATCATTGTGATCAGCCGTCCTGAATAAGATATGAAAAGTCCTGAAAGAGTGCAAGATGGTCCCAGTGGAAATGATTCACTCTAGGACTCATAGGTTGACTAGATGAGCCATTGTTAGTTAACCTAAAAGCCAGCCAATGCCAAGAAGAAAGACTAATGATGAGTCATCTTCAGACCAGACGAATCATTGTCAGAGGCGTCTTCACCATCGACTTTTGTACTCCTATTTGGTTTAGGATAGTTTCCTTTTTGTATATAAATACCCAATGTGGGTCTGTTGTATTAGTTTACATTCCATTACTACTTTCAATACATATTATTGGTTTTGCAAGTATACACATCGATTTTAGGGTTTTAATTCAAGTTGAGATTTTGGAATTTTCTTATTATTGTAAATTCATATTTATGTTTTCATCTATGAATTATTCTTATGTTCTTGCAATCATGAGTAGCTAAATACCATAACTAGGGTTGTGGGAACCATGAAAGATTAGCGACATAACATTCAAAGTATAAGGTGATTCTCGAAGGGTAGTTGGGCATGTATTGTTTTCTTTATTAGTTTGATTTCTTTTCAATGAGTACACGTATTGGGACTCATACTATCTCTACCCTAGACTGTATCAAGGGTAATTAGATAGGAATAGCGAATCAACAACAAGACTTGGAGTTATCTTCATTTAATTAACCTTGAGCCGGTAAACGGGAAAAACTATATTAGGATCATAAATAAGGGTTAGTAATGCAATACTTATGACACATTAACCTTTGTGCTTGAGTATATTCATCTACAAGGGGCATAACATAGTTGGTTATATGACACATAACCTATCAATTTTGCATGTCGAATACCATTAGAGATCACTAAACTACGTAGAACCTATGGATTTATGAAGTTATTGGGGTGCACAGCCCTAGTACCTTTCTCATATTGGTTACAAATCCAACAACTTGACACTTATTACTATTGTTCTTTTCTTTCACAAAATCCCTCTCTTTTACTTATTTATCAGTTACTTAGACAAGCACTTGATAGAATTTTGACCTATTCTCTGTGGGATCAACCCTAACCTTATTGGGTTCTATATTTGATTCAGCAACTGCTTTATACTTTTTGGGAGTTATAATTTAGGCGACATCAGGGTCATCATCAAGATTCACAGCATTATTATTGAGAGACCTAACACTCCTAGTGACAATAGGCATGATATGAGCATCATTTTTTGGATTTGCCACAGTGTCACCAGTTAAACCACCCTTTTGCCTTGTGTTAAGATAAGCCAAGATTTTTCCCAATTACGTTTAAAGTTTCTTGATAGAAATCGAATATGAAGTGACCGTTTGATTGAGTTGCAAAAAGTTGCTCTTTATTTTCCTTAATATCTTGTCACTCTCTTCAACTTCCATAAAACTTTTTAGATCTACAATGGTAGCCTCTTTACCTTTTTGCCAATCATGAGGAGGGATGTATCTATCATAATCCCAATCTTAGTTTCTTCAATTGTAGTTCCTATCTCTCTCCTTATCCCTTTAATCTCTATCACAATCTCAATCCCTCCAATCATGATCTTTCCAATCACGATCCTTTTCCTACCAACCTTGGTTCCTTCGTTGCCTTTCATAGGTAGGTCGGGATCCCCCATTTGGTTATACAAGTATCGAATTTTTTCATCAAGAGACTCGACATCATCATATTCATATGCTTTAGTCCCCTTTGTAACTATAGAGTTGTCTGCCTTTGGAGTTGCACCCATTTCGTGTTTCGTGAAGAGATCTAACTGTGTCATCAGTTTGCCCACATTTTCATCTATTTCCTCATCCTTCTTATTTTTATATTGGCTCACATAAGATGCAGAGAGAGCCCCCACAACCACCTCGGTATCTCTTGAGTGCCATGCTCTGCTTTGTTTTATTACTTGATCCAATAATCGTGAAGTAACACCAAAAGATTAGTTTATCAAAGATACTATAGGCGCATTGTCTGCTACTATCTTGTTCAATTGATCCAGTACTCTATATTATCTGACACCTCATGATTTGGACATTGTAATAATTTTTTTTTGAATCTCAACCATGCTCCATGCAATGGTTCACCACTCAATTGCTGGAAGTTTGTTATCTCATCCCTCTATTGGATCATGCGGGATAGTAGGAAGAACTGGTCCAGAAAAGCTTCCGTCAACTCAACCCAAGATTCTATATATCCCTCGAGCAATTCTAGTAACCATAATACCGCATCACCCATCAATGAAAATGGGAAGAGCCTCAACGAGATGGGCTCTTGTGATATATGAGCAATGTCTAATGGGAGGCAAACATCTATGAAGTTTTTCAAGTGGAGGTTTGCATACTCATAAGCTTGACCACCAAATAGGCCCTTTATTTGGAGTAAGTGGAGCATCACACTATTGACGTGAAATACTCCATTACCCTCTGCGAGAGGAATACAAATTGCATTTTCCCTTCCAGCATCCCCTAGGTTATCCTCATCATTAAGATGTCCATCAAAGGAAGCAGCTTCCCTACTATGTAGACACATTGAGTCGTGCAGACTCAAATTATCCTCTAAATAAAACAAAAACAACAAATAAAGTAAAGTTTACACTACGGCTAACAAAAGTAACTTATAACACTACAATGAATGAGTTCTACATTTAATTCCCTGGCAATGGAGCCATTTTTGATAACACTGATATACACCTTAGAAATAAATGTACGTGGTCGTTAGCAATACTTTTACTCAAATAAGGATTCGGGGTCAAATCCACAGGGAATGAGAGCAATAGCTTCACTCTCAAGTGTAGCAAGTTACTATAAGTTGGCTCGTAATGCTTAAAATAATACAAAAAGGTAAAAATAGGAGGTTTAATGTAACAAGATCTCATATTCAAATTATCAATTTCAATGTTTGTTTGCCAAAACAAGTGCTAAAGGATGTAATCAATAAGTAAAAGTACTTGGGGTTATGCCTTCTTAAGAGTGATTGTAAGTGTGGGTAAGTGAAAGTGCACCTAAAGTTCAATTGATAGTTATGACTAGGCTTGGTCTTAGATATTGGAGATAATCCTTCATTCTACCACCAAATTTCATAAGGGTTTCTTTCAAACATCCTTATGTACACCGTACCGACCAACCAATAACCTCAAATTAGCTAGTCTATTTCTAGCACTAGCTACTAAATGAGAAATTCTCAAGTCTTAGTCAACTAAATCTCTCCACCATTGCCTTCTTTTTCAAGCAAAACTAGGTTTCTAAGCATGAATGGAGTTTACAATCTCAATTCTTTAAGTTGAAACATAGAGATTTAGTTAAAATCACAATATTCAATCAAATATAAAGGTAAATAATCACCACCCGCATGGGAATAAACACTTAATAATTCATAACCCCAAGCTTGAGAAATTAGCTTCCCATAACAAGAGAAAAAATAAATATACCTATATTCTCATTCAAAGCTGCCATGGAATCTAAATGTTTCCAAAGAAAATCCAAATTCACAAGAAAAAAATTAGTAATAAGTGACTAAAATCCCTTCTAGGGTTCAATTACAATCTTTAGCTTCTAAACTATGACAAAAGATTGGGTTTGAATCAGCCAAAAAGACCTAAATAGCTTCAGCAAAAATGGGCCTCAAAATTATAGAAATGTCACCGCATCTAATTTGGATGAGCAGTATTCAATCACCGAAGGGATTGGCGATGTGCCAAATTATCCAAGGCTGACCTATTTGACTTTGAATTTAAATTCCAATGGTTTGTATCTATCATCTTTTGCAATAGATCTTGGCCCCGACGACTAGTTTGGTAATGCGCTGAACTGTATCCTTCATCGTTGTTTCGTCAAAAGTTAACCTGGCCCGAAATATTGGAATTAGCGATAGAACCACAATTTTGGTGATGCATAGAAGGGTTTAGAAATGCACCAACTGTCCCTTGCGATGCTCTTGTGAATTTTTAGCTCCAATCTTCCATCTTTTTGCTTCTTCTTTCTATTTCAACCACTTCTTGGCCTTAACCCTAAAATTAAACAAAACTAACATTAAAACACATTCAAATTAGCATTGAGGATATGATTTCATAGCATTTTTAGGGTAAATGAGTTGCAATTTGCCAACTCATCAACTGTCCTTTCTTTTCTTGGGAATGAAGGATGAGTTTTATAGCAAAGAACATTGACGTAGTAGCCAATTTTGTCTGACTAAGAGAATGGATTTTTTGGAATCAAAAGAAATAGGATAGAGTTGTGAAAATGTTGCGGCTGAGACATCAGTTTTAAGTAGCCTATATATCTCTGATTTTATGAGAATCAGACCATGTGTAGTTCTATATCTAGGAATGACCAAAGTTCCTAAGAAAATTAAATATATGGTATACGGGCTAATGATAATGATAGTAGGGGTCGATGAGATTGGAGTGCATAGGATTTAAAGCTACGATGTAATGAGAAGTGTGAAAATGAAAGGTGGATATGCTTCAAGCTAAATTGAAGTGTCATATAGATAAGAATAATTCTATTTTGGCAACAAGAGTGAAAGTTACTCCCATTTATAACTCGTTATGACTTTGTTACCTGCATGCTTTATAATATAACTAGACCAAATGGTTAGAATATGTAAATTAAATAAATGATAAATAAACTATTGCAGCTATTTAAACATGATATAATTTCCTATTTAGACCATAAGCATTTGGTTTAAGACGATAAGGATGATGTCTTAAGCTATGATGTCTTAGGTCCATGATACACAAAAGTAAATCCTTAGTCCATGAAAATGATACCTTTAGACTATAACACCTTTGGAGCATGATAAGTAGAAATTAAATCCTTAGGCTATGAAATGATGTCCGCAGACAATTAAAATGATGCCTTTAGACTATGACGCCTTTGGAGTATGATAAGCAAAAAGTAAATCCTAAGACCATGAAAATAACGCCTTTAGAATATGATGCCTCCAGATGATTATATGATGATTAAAGAAAACATATTTGTTTTGAGTAGCATAATGCGATGCTGAGTTATTTGAGTAGCTTGGCGTGTAGCATTCTGATGCAATGCAACAACTTAATGCAATGTAATTGTCGAGTTTGATGTAATGTCATGTAATTATCGATCTTGATGCAAAGTCTTTCAATGTAATGTAATTACCGAGCTTGATGTAGAGTTTGTGGGTGCAAAATATAATTGTCGAGTTTGATACAGAGTCTATCAATATAGTGTAATTGCCAAACTTGATACAGATCATATGTCAATGAAATATAATTGTCGAGCTAGATGCAGAGGCTGTCAGAAATTCAATTATTGAGTTTGATACAGAGTTTGCTAATGCAATGTAGTACCAAGTTTGATGTCGAGTCTTTCAATGCAATGTAATTATCAAATTTGATGCTAAATCTGTCAATAAAATACAATTGTCTAGTTTGATGCAGAGTCTGCCAATGCAATGTATTGCCTAGTTTGATGCAGAATCTGTCAATGTAATATAATCTCCATATTTGATGCTAAGTCTTTCAATGCAATGTAACTTCCGAATTTGAGGCCATGTATATCAATGCAATGTAATTGCCGAGCTGGAAGCGATCAAAGTTTAGGAGATAGAGTAGCTTAACTTATTTCCTGTGTTGGAGATGTAGTTTGGACTTTCTTTGATGATGATTTTTTAGGCATTGGAAGATAGTTATTGCATTTTTACATGATGTCTACAGTCAAATAAAAATTGTATATCTTCAAAAGCAAGGTTGACTTAAAATTTTGCTTTTCTTGGCTTCTTGTCATTGTTTTGATTTCATGAACGGACTTGAACTCCATTATGGTGAAATTTTTGAGAAATCCTCAAAAATTTCTACCCTAATTTAATAAAGATGTTTCTCGCATGTCGTCGTGAATTGGAATGTTGGTTGCTCATGAAATTTTTGACCTAAAAAATTTTGCCCCAATTTTCACTCATGGAGTCTTATAATCCCCCTATACTCAAAGAAAAACATTAATTCAAAAGAAATGATTGTCTTACATTTGAACCTTAAAGTCTCAATTTTGAATCTGCATTTTGCTAATACGGAGGTCATGAAATGGACTAAAATAATCTAGCTTTATTGAATAGAGAGTGTTGTCAAAGGTTGTTTGAATATGGCATGGAAATAAAATTTTTATTAGAATACAAAGAAAAGTAGATAAAAAGAGAAAAAATTATTGGCCATAAAGTGGACGAGAGAGAGATGATACTTTGATATTATCATGCCTGGCAAAGTATTAAGATTGGTGAGTGCTAAAGATAACTGTCGAGAGGGTGTACGAAAAAAACCAAAAGGAGGGGTATAGTCCAAAAAGTATTTTGCACTGGGCGAGAAGGAAGAAGGCTAAATTTTTTTCAGATATTAAGCATATTTATCATATTACAGATTCTCAATTGAGTCGATGTTCACATGTTAGACAACGTTTAAGTAGAAAAAATGAATAAGTCAAAAAAATAAGAATTAATATACACAAAATTTAAGGTAATAGTATAAAATATGATTTATAACGTCAAAGAGGAATTTAGGGATGAATGGGTGAGTTAGAACTTAAGCTTGAGAAGCAATTTGACATCAAAATGTGATAGATACGCTCTAACGTGTTGGACCTATAGGTAATGAAAAAATATTTGAATGGTTGTGATTCGAGAGAGTGAGTTAATTCTATAGATACCCAAAATATCAAGTTTGTACTTGAAGCTGGAGGAGTAAACGAATGAAGAATGATAAGATATTTAAAGGATACATCTGAGAGATTTGATAAAACTTTATTTTAAAGAGGTGGGAGGGCAGAATATTTTGAAGAATTTTGAGATATTGAAGAATTTAAACAAACCAAAATATTTAGTTTGAAATATTTAAGAATTTGAAAGATTGTGAAAATCATTTGAATAACCCCAAAAGTGCTCTTAGGTTTCACCCTTATAACATTATGGGAAGGTGAAAGAAAGGGAGAATATAAGACTTGACAGAATCATTATTTGAATGATAGAGATTATTTCACATTTTTAAATACAAGGATATTTTGGAAAAGAAATGGAAAAGGAAGACTGCATCCTTATAAAGATTGCTTACGTATCTTGTTAGAGCAAGAATCAAGTCAGATGTAGTTCAAAACTTGAGACTTAGAGAAATTTCAATAATGGTTGGAGACATAGTATGAGTCAAATGACAATTTATATAAGGATGGTAAACACATAGCACATAACAGTTAATGCATGCATGACTTAGGATTTTCTAAGAGTTGGGTAGACACAGACCGAGGGTACTCTTATGTAAAAGGTACGTGGTCATATGGTAGTAAAACTATCCACTCACCCCATGCTATACCAACTCTCTAAATTGGATATTTGAAGAGAATTTGGAGGAGTGCAAAGGCACAACATCCAAGTAAAGTGTATAGTATGTGAAAGTGTGAAGTTTCCAAGTGTGAGAAATATGAATGGAATGCCAATTATAAAAAATAGTAATAAGTAGCAATATATTGAAAAGCGGTAACACATTTGAACAGTTTAAAGAAAGCAATAAACAAGTAACATTGGAAATAGTACATGCATAATTAAGGAAGTAAGGTAAAGATGGTAACAAATATGAGGAAATCAAAAGGATACAAACAAGTAATGGGGTAAGGAGGAGAATTTAGCAGGGACACAATTTAATTACTCAAGCAAACAAGTAAAAGGAAAAGGAAAGTGGATAGACATGGAATAAGGATAAATATTAAGAATACCAAAAAAAATGGGAGAGAGGAAAAAGATTTGGCATGGAAAACACAGAACTATACATGGTAAAACAAATAATTTATTTAAAGAAACCAATCAAAAAATGCTAAACATGGAAATAAATTAACTATTTGAGGAAATAAATAAAGGAGGAAAAAATAATAATAAAGCATGAACTCCCACACAATACACAAACTCATAGTGGTTAGAACCTAGGTATCCCCAGTAGAATCGCCATGTTGTCGCGCCCCATTATTTTCACGAAAAGTGGGATTCGACGTGCCAACTCTTTTAGTGTAACGACCCATTCTATTATTACTAAGGCACCTCTTTTAAGGGAATGGGGTACGGGAATTCTTACAAAGTATGGTCTCGAGCTAGTGCGTTAAAACTTAGTTGAAAATTTTAGAATTTAAAATTTTGGGTTGGGCTGATGTCATCCCACTATAGCAGAAATTTTCCTATTATAGCAATGCCATGGTAGTGGCCGACCAACCACAATAGCCACATAATGAGGAGCAAAAAGCAGACCTTTATTTTATTATTTCTCCTTCTCCTCTTTAGCTGTAAATAAGACAAGGTTTACTTCTAAAAATCCCCCTAGGGTTGCCTCATGTCCTTGGAGAAATAAAGAGAGAGGAACATGCTTGAACGGGTTAAAACCCATGATTTTCTCACAGATTTCACTCAAGAAATCACTAGCACGGAGTCAAAAGTTTGCATTCATGCCTCTGTAGCAGCTGCTTGAAATCTAGATAGACTAGATTTAATTTATTAGTATAGACCTAGGTTAGAAAATGTATACATGACATAGATTAACGGGAGATTCCATACTTAAGCCTACGGATACGGTGTTGGGATGGATTAAAATAGAAATTCTAGATTTGCTTAAATACAACTTGATGTTATGTGCGATATTGAATGTGTAGATATGAAATGGTGTGTAGTGTTGTTAATGCTAAGCCAAATATGGATAATTATTATGGTAATTATGCTCTAAAGTTGTGTCAGAGTCTAATAAAAATTGAGCTACATATGGTTGGTAACCTAGCGTAAGTTAAACAAGATTGCTAGGTGGGGAAGTACACTCTATAATGACTTAGGTTTAAGATGGAAGGTTAGATGTATTAGGGTGCAAACTAAATGTGTGGATGTATACCATATTCATTGAAAGTCCTAACTAAGCCCTTGATTGATATAAGAAATATTGGTGTGGTATGTGACTGTCGGTGATGGTTAAATATAGTTGAAAACCCAACTTGGTTTATGTGTGCATGTTAATTGTTTCTTTGTATACTTGTTACTATGCATTTTCAAAGAAAGTACATTGTTGAATGATATTCTTTGTGTACTTGTTACTATGCATGTTCAAAGAACGTATGTATGTCGTTGAATGATATTCTAATTGTTAATCACATATAATAAGGTTGTATTAAAAGCTTCTTGATTGTACAAGTATGGCTATTATTCTCTCATTGTGGTTGTGATTGTTGTGATATCTGTTTCTTATTGTGTGATGTACTGGAAATGGATATCCTTATGGGATTTATTTTCATTATTATGGGATGTACCAGTATTTGTACATCTTCATAGGATTGGTTGATATAAGGTCAGCAGGTAGTAGGTGTCTGGGATTTTTGGTATATGGATAAGAGTCATCCCCTCTAAGTCAAGGCTAGTAGGTGACCATAAAACCCTTAGCATGTGTGTATAAGGTATTGGTGAGTGTGACAATTCCTTGAGTTAATCATGTTTATGATTGTGGTATTTATTATGGTTATTATGATTGTTAAATTGGATTTTTGAGTGGTCTGGGCTTAAAATGTAAAGGAAATGACGGTTGATCATCTATTGATGTTGATTTACTTGTGTATTTGAGGCAACGTGTAACATATTATTGTATTGTTATGGCTTTGTTGACTTGGACAAATGCTGGTAGTCATGGCTTGACTTGGTATATAGGCTATATCGATTGCACTTAATTGAATTTTGTGGTGTTATTTGTAAAAATCTAAGTGGTACCTATTAGAGAGAAAGTTATTAGGTAAGTTTCCATGAGTGTACTTTCTTACCTGGTTATGGTTAGTTGTTCATTGGTTGACATTGTTAAGATTTGATTAAGTGAAGTGTTGTTATCTTGTCTATTTGATTACCCATAGTCAGCGTTTGAATATTTAATTAAATGGGTGTTACACACATAACCAGGGTAGCGGAGTACGGATAAGTGTTACTTAAGAGTCTGAATTGGTTGGTAACTAAGGCTCGAAACCATTGTAGTTTTGTATGGTTGAGTTAATAATTAAGTGAGCGTTGAATGCATAGCTAGAGGTGACGAAAGGGTTGAAAGGTAGTTCATTAGAGTTGAATGTGGTATGGAAGTTGACTCACAATTTAGTGAGAGTGGCTAAAATATAAGGGAGGTATGGAATTAATGGAAAGTAGGTTGTTGACTAATAATAACTGTTAAAGTGTATGTTTTCCTTTCAGTTATTTATGTAGTGTTTATGTGATTTAATTTGGGTCATCCAATGATGCTTACCAGTACGTAATACTTGTGTTGATACTACTCTTACTATACCTTTTTTTAGGGTATAGTCTGGTTGTAGGATCAGAGTCAGTGTTTATTGCTTGGTGCGGTAGAGATCTCCAACTTCTATCTTTTGTCTCTTATAGTTGAAGCTCAGTCATGTGTACTTCTGAAGTTACTTGTAGTAGCTCCTGTACCAGTTTAGACTAGATATTTGACATAGAATGTTTCTTTTGTACTCAAGAATTGTAACCAATTTTCTAATAATTGAAAGATTTATGATTTCTTTTATGACTTCCGCATATTTTCTAATTAGGTGGTAAGGGTTCTCCTATCTAGATAGTTTAGAGTAGGTGTCTGCATGATCCAGTTAGTTGGGTCATGACAGTTGGTATCAAAGCATAGGTTACTGGTCTGCCAGTACTATAACGACCCTTTCCATCATTGCGGTTAAGTTTAGTGTGGCAAAATTTGAGTTAAGGTTTTCCCCAGATTAGGAGTTAGAAATTTTAGGCTAGGCTAGTATAGGATGAAATCCAAGCATTGTATAGCCTAGGGTAATCCAGGATTTGATTAGTTAAAGGTTAAGTGTTTTAGAGTAATTCTATGATAGCTAAGATAACAAGGAATTCATAAAAACTTTCGAAAGTGAATTGGATTAGTAGAACTCCCGATATCAAATTTGACATAAAGGGGTTAGTCTGGGATATCAAAATGTGAGAATGTATTTTAAAAATGGAAAAACTGGGAAAAATCTTGAGTTTCTGCCTGGCCTACCTCGCTATAAAGGAAGGCAGGCCGCCACCACTACACCGCTATACCGGGATTATTCCCGCTATAGCGGGAGTCATCTTTGGTCAATCCTATTATAGTGAGTGAATCCCACTATAGCAATGCCACTATAGCGGGATAGGGCCGCTATAGTGGGATAAGCACTGATTAATGTAAAAAATTCCCAAAAATGTCATTTTTTATTCCACATTCGTCTATGGGATAGGCAATTTTAGGTGATTCTAACCTATTTTCCACAAATTGTATTCGTAGAGGTAAGTTAATACATTCCACTAACAAGTAGTTCATTTATTAATCCTTAAAATTACTAGTTTTTGGGTTTTGGGAAGGATTTGACTTGACCTAGGTGATTTTTCTAGTGCAATTAGGTGAATTGGGTGGAAACTCTTGGATTTTGGTTAAAAGTTGTTAAATTATAATTGTATGCTTAGAATTCACCATTATATTCATGAAATTGGTAGAATTAAGGTGGAATGATGAGAGAAAACCCTAGAATGGGAGGAATGATCAGGAATGACCTTGGGGTTAAGGGATTAAGTGGTAATACTTAAATGTGTTTGGTCATTGTCTGATTTACGTTTATATTATTAATTTTAGACCACAACCAAGTCAAAATTGCACGAAAAGTAAAGGGTTAAGCTTGTTAGAATGGTGCAAGCTTGGTTTGAGGTCGGTGATGGTTGAAGGTAGTTGAAAATCCAACTTGGTTTATGTGTTCATGTTGACTATTTCTTCGTTACTTTTTACAATGCATGTTCAAAGAAAATAATTCATTAAATTATATCCTAAGTTTAATCATACATAATGAGGTTATATTAAAGGCTAGTTGATTGTACAAGCGTGGTTGTTATTCTCTAATTGTGGTTGTGATTGTTGTGATATCCATAGCTTATTATAGGATGTACCTGTAATGGACATTTTACGGGATATTTATTCATTATTATGGTATGTACTGGTAGTTGAACATCTTCACGGGATTGGTTTAAATAAAGTTGGCAGGTACTAGATATCCAAAATTTTTGGTACATGGACAAGAGCTTATCCCTTGCAGGTCATGGCTAGTGGGCGACCATAATGTCATTAGCATATGTATACAAGGTATTAGTGAGTGTGATGGTTCCTTGAGTGAACCGTAGTTTATGATTATTGTTATTGTTAATGTTGAATTGGATCCTTGAGTGGTCTAGGCGAAAATTATTAATGATTAGTATATCTTCTTTTGTTGTCTACTTACTTGTGTATCTGAGTCAAGGTGTAACTTATTTTTGTTGAGTCATGATTTTGTTGACTTGGTTAATGTTGTAAGTCAAGGTTTTGACTTGGTTTGTTATCTATATTGACCTGCTCATAACTGAATTATTTGGTGCTGCTGAAAAAGGCTAAATGGTGTATATATAGGAGGTGAAGTTATTAGGTAGGTGTGGATGGTTGTACTTGTTTACAAAGTTATAGTTATTTGTTCACATTTATTATTGTAGGTTGGCTGATGACCGTACAAATATACTGTGGGTTTTTTGTGTACTAATACTACACGTGCTCCTCTTTTTGTTGAGTGTAGGGCATTTTCCAGCGACTGCATCGAGACCTCAGCTTTAAATTAGAGTGCATTTTGACTTAAGGGTGAGATACATCTTCCAAGAATCCATGAGACCTCTACTTAGTTCTTCCCCATTTGTTTCACACATGGATATTTTCTTTCTGTTTTGGGTTGAACCTATTTATTGACAATTGTAATATTTTGGTACAATGACTTTCAAGTTATTGGGGTTGTTTTAGATATTTGTATGTTTCCGCATTTTGTATTCTTGTTAGAATATTTTGAATTATTGAATTATTTAATGAAGTAATTAGTTTATCTAAAATTTGGCTAAGCGTTGCGCTTGAGTAGTTTCGGTTAAATAGTTCTCTCATTGGAGGGTTAGCGTGGGTGCCATTCATGATGGGTTTGGATCTTGACAAAGTTGGAATTAGAACCCTAGGTTTATTGATCTCGTTGTACCAAAATGGGTCTAGTAGAGTTTTGTGGACCAGTACGGAGACGTCTGTACTTTTCTTTCAGAGGCTATAGAACATTAAGAAATTATCATTTTCTTTCTTCTTTCGTGCTATAACTTGATTTCAATTGGTATCTGGCGATCTAAATTGATATCCAACCCCCTTTATTCTTTTATATGTAGATGGTGAACACTAGAGCTAATAGAGCAAGAGAAACATCCCCCGCACTAGCAGCTCCAATTGTAGAGCCGATTGTTCAAGGTCGAGGAAGGGATAAGAGAAGAGGAAAATGCAGAACAACACCAGCCAAGGGTGGGGCTCAGGAGACACCTAGTCTGTCCTTTCAGATATCTGAGAACCTCCCCTACCCCAGGATCAGTACGAGGAGTTTTTGAATAAGAACGTTATGGAACAAAAGGAGGCAGCACCAGCTGAGGTGCAATTCTTTCTCTAATATCTGCAGAGATGATTCAACAGGTAATTAATTTTCTGAGTGGGTTGTAAGGTACTAGAGCTAATCCTTCTATGCCTGCTTATTAGTTTTCTGGTGCTCAACTGACTGCCACTGTTGCTCCTAGGATGGGTGAGGCCTTGGGGATTGAGATTTACCCTCACTCGGTGTTAGGTCCTATCATGACTAGGACTGAACATGACATGCTGACTAAGTTTCTGAAAATGAAACCTTATACTTTTATTGGTTTTGAGACTAAGGATATGTTTGAGTTCATAGTTGATTGTGATGAGAGGTTGCATAAAATGGGTATTCTAGCAAAGCATGGTGTTGATTTTTTGACCTTCCAAATACAAGGAGATGCAAAGCAGTGTTGGAGGGCTTATATGGAATGTCGATCTTCAGCTTTACCTCAATTGACATGGGCCCAATTCTATACCTTATTTTTGGAGATATATGAACCTCGTACTCTTTGTAATCATAAGAAGGATGCATTTTTGGCCCTTTAACAAGGCAATACGTTTGTTACAGCCTATAAGGCTAAGTTTCATGCCTTTTCTCGTTATGCGACTCAGTTACTTGGTACTGAAGAGGAGAGAATTTGATTCTATATGAAAAGTTGGAACACCAACCTGTTGGTTTTGTTTCTGTATATGAATTCTGCTAGAAAGACCTTTAATGATATTGTTGATTATGTGAAGAAAGTAGAAGGAGTCAAACAGGTTGGACATGCCAAGGTTTTAGCAAAGAAATCCAAAAATATGGGTAACATTGGTGATTCTTACTCCAGGGGTCATAGTAATCAGGACGATCTAGCTCTCCCTATTTAGTCAGCTCTGCCAGCTTCTACAGTGGGTCCGTCAGGGCCACTCAGCATCCATTAGTTGTGACAATCCAAGGGGCTTTGTATTCCTCTACTAATAGGCCTTTTCTAGATCAAGATTTTTATGCTTGTGGTGTTGTGAGGCACTTCAATATAGAGTGTCCTCAGAGACAAGCTAGTTTTCAAGGTCAACAATAGTCTAGAGTTATGATTCCTGCTAGTAGAGGTGGCAGAGGTAATGGTAGAGGTTATCCCCAGGATGGGTGGGGTAATAATCAGGGAGGTTGTAGTGTAAATTGAGGTGGTGGTAATGCCTAGAAAGGTGGTGTGTATCTTTCTAAGGAGGTCGCCCAGATTGATGAAAGATTTCATTGTTATACCTTCCCAGTAAAATTCGAGGCCGAGGTTTTTGATGCTGTCATTGAAGGTACTATTCTCATCTGTGACTGGATGGCTACTATTTTGTTTGATTTAAGTTTGACTTATTCATATATATATGTTAAATTTACCATGGGATTAGACTTGGTTTGTGATATACTTGTCTCTCATATCTATGTGTCTACTCCTGTGGGAGACTCTGTAGCAACCCAAGTGTATTGTACTTGTTCCATTATGTTTATGAATTTCCAGTCTTAGATAGATTTGATAATCTTGGATTTGCTTGGTTTTGACATCATCATAGGTATGACTTGTCTATCTCCATTTCATGTTGTTCTAAATTATAATGCTAAGACTGTGACCTTAAATATGCCTATAATTGATATGTTAGAATGGGAAGGTGTGTATAAGTCGAGACCTGTGAAAATTATATCTTTTATTCAGGCTAAGAATTTAGTTAAGAAAGGGTGTTCGGCCTTTCTAGCACATCTTCGGGATGCTAGTGCAAAGTCTCTTTCTATGAGTCAGTTCTCATACTGTCAGAGTTTTAGGAGGTACTTCCCATAGACTTACCTTGTATGCCTCCGGATTGGGACATTAACGTTTGCATTGGTTTAGAGCCGGGAACTTTTCCAATTTCTATTCCTCCCCATCGAATGGCTCTAGCTGAGTTGAGAGAACTCAAGACTCAGTTATAGGAGTTACTTGATAAGGGATTCATTCATCCTAGTGCTTCACCTCGGGTGCTCCACTATTTTTTGTGAAGAAAAAGGATGGTAGCATGTGAATGTGTATTGACTATAGACAGTTGAATAAGTTTACTATAAGGAATAAGTATCCTTTTCCTCGGATAGATGATCTTTTTTACCAGTGGTAGGGTGCTTTAGTTTTCTCTAAGATACAACTGAGGTCAGGGTATCACCAATTAAAGATCCGACTGAGGATATACCCAAGATAAATTTTAGGACTCGGTATAGGAATTATGAGTTCTTAGTGATATCCTTTAGGCTGACCAATGCGTCGGTAGCCTTCGTGAGTTTAATTAATGGTATTTTTAAATCTTTCTTGGATTCATTTATAATTGTTTTTATCGATGCAGGTCATATTTGTGTTGTTTTGGGGATTATGAAGGAGAAGAAACTTTATGCTAAGTTCTCAAAATGTGAATTTTTGATATCTTTTATAGCCTTTTTAGGGCATGTAATTTCAGAAAATGGGGGTGATGGTAGATCCCCAATATATTGAGGTTGTCAAGAGTTGGGTTTGGCCTTGCTATGTGGCTGAGGTTAGGAGTTTCATGGGTCTTCCTACCTACAATCGTAGGTTTGTTGAGAACTTTGCCTCCATGACAACTCACTTGATAAGACTAACACAAAAGGAGGTGTCCTTTGTATGGTCTGACAAGTGTAAAAAGAACTTCTAAAAGCTCAAGACACTTTTGACTACAACTCTCATTCTTGCCTTGTCATTCTAATATAAGGACTTTATTGTGTTTTGTGATGCCTCAAGATCTGGTTTGGGTGTTTTCTTAATATAGTACAGGAATGTGATAACCTGTGCTTTAAGGAAATTAAAGACTCTTGAGATGAATTTTTTGACCCATGATTTAGAGTTGGCAGCAGTTGTTTTTGTACTTAAGATTTGGAGACACTACTTATATGGAGCCAAGTTGGAAGTGTGTACAGAAAATCGCATCTTTCGGCGTGTTTTAAACTAAAATGATTTGAATTTGAGGCATAGGCGGTGGATGGAATTGTTGAAAGATTATGATGTGACCATTCAATACCATCCGGGCAAGGCCAATATGGTGACAGATGCATTGAGTCAGAAATCTATAGGTAGGGGTAGTTTGGCTTGCTAAAGGGTGTTAAGGTGACTTTTGGCTAGAGATATTCAAACTCCAGCATCGCAGTTCCTGTAGTTTGGTGTTTTTGAAAGGGGTGAAGTGTTGGCTAGTGTAGAAGTAAGGTCAATATTTCTTGATCAAATCAAGGCTAGACAGTTTAAGGATGTGAAACTGAATAAAATTCGAAACAAGATGGTATGTGGTAAAGCTTTCGATGCTATACTTGATGCGTGTGGGTGTTGATAGTGAGAGAATGAATGTGCATGCCTCGAGTTGGTGATATAATTTAGGGTTTGCTTGCAAAAGCTCATAGTTCTCGATACTCTATTCATTTAGGTGCAACCAAGATGTACCGTGATTTGAGATAGCTCTATTAGTGGCATAGAAGAAAGAGAGATATAGTAGAGTATGTGTATAGATTCCACAACTATCAGCAGGTGAAATACAAGCATCAAAGGCCTATTGGTTAGTTTCAGAGAATGCCCATTCCTGAGTAGAAGCGGGAAATGATAGCCATGGATTTTATAGTAGGTCTTCCTAAGACCTTGGGGCAGGATGACTGGGTATGGGTCATTGCAGACAGGTTAACCAAGTCTACTCATTTCATTCCAGTTAGAGTAGACTATAGTTCGAAGCAATTAGCTAAGATTTATATCAAGTAGATATTGAGGTTGCATAGGGTGCTAGTTGTCATCATTTCTGATAGAGGTACACAATTCACCTCTAAGTTTTGGGACAGGTTACATGAAGTGTTGGGCACCAGTTTGACTTTAACACTGTGTTTTATCCTCAGACTGACGGGCAGTTTGAGAGGACTATTTAGGTACTTGAGGATATGTTAAGGGACTGTGTGATTGATTTTGGTGGCCATTGGGATATGTTCTTGCCATTGAGTGAGTTTTCATATAACAATAATTACCATTCTAGCATCAACATGGCTCCATTCAAAGTATTCTATGGGAGGAGGTATAGATCACACATAGGATGGTTCAAAGTTTGTGATGTAAAGACTTTGGGCACAGACTTAGTGAAGGAAGCTCAGGAGAAGGTGAGGTTTAATCAAGACAAGCTATTGGCAGCCCAAAGTAGGCAAAAAGAGTATGTGGATCGCAAGATAAGGGACATGTTATTCAAACCCGGTGGGCATTCAAACCCAGTGAGAAGGTATTGTTAAAGGTATCTCCTATGAAGGGAGTTATGTGGTTTGACAAGAAGGGTAAGCTTAAACCTTGTTATATTGGTCTATTTGAGGTTCTTAATGATGTGGGCCCAGTAGCTTATAGGATGAATTTTCCACCAAGCAAATAAAGGGTCCACCCGGTATTCTATGTGTTAAACTCAAGAGATACCATGAGGATGGGGATTATATCATCAAATGTGACTCGATGTTGCTTGATAAAAATCTCTCATATGAAGAGGAGCTGGTTGTAATACTTAATTAGGATGTTTGGAAATTAAGAACAAATGAGATTTAATCTGTGAAGGTTCACTAGAAGCATCGTCCTACTGAGAAGGGTACTTCGAAAAGAGAAAGGGACATGCGTGACAAGTATCCTCATTTATTTGAGGATCCAGGTACTTCTTTATTTCTTACTTGACTCATTTTTATTTTTTGCTCGTTTAGGGATGAATGATGGATAAATTAATAGCTGTTGTAATGAGTTTTTCCATCGTTACGGTTAAGTTTGGTGAGCCAAAATTTGGGTTAAGGTTTTTCCCGGATTAAGAGTTAGAAATTTCAAGGTAGGCTAGTCTTGAATAAAATCCAAGCGTAGTATGGTCTAGGGTAATCCGTGATTCAATTAGTTAAAGGGTAAACTTTTTAGAGTAATTTTATGATAGCTAAGCTGATAGGGAGTTCATAGAAACTTACAGAAGTAAATTTGGGTTAGTAGAACTCCCGATATCGAATTTGGTGTAAAAGGGTTAGTCTGGGATGTTTAAATCTGAGCATGTGATGTAAAAATCAAAAAACTGGGAAAAATCCCAAGTTTCTGCCTCGCTACCCCATTATTGTAGAAGGTAGGCCACTACCACTACACTGCTATAAAAGGATTATTCTCGCTATAGTAGGAGTCGTCTTTGGTAAATACGCCATAGCGGGTAAATCCCGCTGAGTGATGCCACTATAGCAGGATAGTGCCGATATAGCGAGATAAGCACTGATTAATGAAACAAATTCCTAAAATGTTGTTTTTCATTTCACATTGGTCCAAGGTCTGGGAGAGGAAATTTTAGGTGATTCTAACCTATTTTCCACCAATTTAGTTCGTGGAGGTAAGTTAATCCATCCCACTAACTAGCATTTTGATTATTAATCCTTAAAATCACTAGTTTAATTTGGGTTTTAGGAAGGATTTGACTTGACCTAGGTGATTTTTTTGGTGCATTTACGTGAATTTGGTGGAAACCTTTGGCTTTTGGTTAAAAGATGCTAAATTATAATTGTATCCTTAGAATTCACTGTTATATTCATGAAATTGGTAGAATTAAGGTGGAATGATGTTAGAAACCCTAGAATGGGAGAAATGATCATGAATATGACCTTTGGGTTAAAGGATTAGGTGGTAATTCTTGAATGTGTTAGGTCATTGTCTGAATTACATTTATATTGTTGTTTTAAGACCACAACAAAGCCAAAATTACATGGAAAGGTAAGGCTCAAGCTCGTTAGAGTGGTGCAAGCTTGGATTGAGGTAGGTGATGGTTGAATGTAGCTGAAAACCCAACTTGGTTTATGTGTGCATGTTAACTATTTCTTCATTACTTGTTACAATGCATGTTCAAAAAAAGTAATTCGTTGAATGATATCCTAAATGTTAATTGCATAAAATAAGGTTATATTAAAGGTTTGTTGAATGTATAAGTGTGGTTGTTATTCTTTTATTGTTGTTGTGATTGCTTTGATATCCATTTCTTATTATGGGATGTATCGATACTGGAAATTGGGGGCTGGGAATGAGGGGCATCATCATCATCCTCGTCATCCTCCTCTGCGGCCCAACTACTCTCAACCTCGCCCACCTTTCTCTTCTTCTTGCAATTGAACGTGATACCCTTCACCTTAAGGGGATGGAAGGGTATGTCCATCCCCACATCCTAGTAAAGATACTCCTTAGGCACCCCTACACGTCTGCACTACTCAGTAGCCAGTTTGGGAAGGTAGGGACCCTTTTTGTTGCCTCAGTAAATGTCCTTCCACTCGATCATAATTTGTACCCCCACATTCAATTATACCCCCCATATAGCACAGGCCTTCACCAGAGCCTGAGGGTAAGTCACATTGGATGTGTTTCCCAAAGGATGAATCTTTTGGGTAATCAGGTTCCGCCACCTCCAAGCATCAGTAGTAAAATTAGTGCCTCTAACCCCCTCGGTAGTAGGCCAATAAACCTAGTTCCTATCCTCCTTATCTATCAGTGTGTCCCTCAACCACTTCATGTCCATCTATCGGGCCTTGGACATGTACCCAGTATTGGAGACATTTGGCACCCCGAGCACTTTATTGATAGTAAAAGCATCCATGGGGACATCCACTCCCCAAATATATATAGTAGGGTTGGGGTTGTTTTAAAGCATAGTCTGGAGTATGGCATAGAACTCCCTGACCCATACCAAGACCCCAATCGTAGAGGAGCCTCCATAAGTAGCATTCAAATGAACTCTTGGAGCTGGTTGTAGAATTCTGGTACTGTAGCTACTACGCCATTCATCAGAAACCCCCTCTCATAGTAAAACCCATCCTCTGGTAGTCCTAGAATCATTCCCGATAGTTCTCATCAGGGAATATTAAGAAAGCGGGGGAGGGGGGGGGGCAATCTTTTTGATTTCTGGATAATGATGTAGTAAACCTGCAAAACAAAAGAAAGTTAGAACCCATAGGAGTATCGAAGGAGTCTAATTTTAGAAAAAGGCTAAATTTGGAAAATAGCTGGGAGGCTACTCCCTGCTTGCCTGCCGCTATAGCATGTTGTATCTCGCTACCATGGGACCGCTATAGCGGGAATATTCCCACTATAGCATGGTTATCATAATGGGATGACACTGTTATAGCAGCCTTAATCATCCACGAGCTTCAAGCGGTCATCAATGGCAGTTCTTGAGAAAATATGTCCCTTTTTTGGCATTCTAAGTACAAATCAATGTAGGGGAAGTATCGTAGGACTAGTATATATAAATATCCGGGCATTTTAAACTCACAAAACATGCCCAAATCATCAAAACAAATCAAGAAGAACCCTTCACATTCCTCACTATTTCAAGCCCCATTTGGCCATGAATCTAGTAATTCTTACGCATAGAATGCCATAGAAGCATTGTAAATGTAAGAAAAGCAACCATGCTTTGACAATTCGTTCAAATCAAGCCACAATTTAAATTTAAAAAACAAAACCCAAACCTTCGCTATTACTACGATTTCAAGCCTAATTTTTGCGATAATGCGAGTAATAAAGTAAAGAGAAGAAGTTTTAACGAAAGTTACCTCATTTTCGATGACGGGTGCGAAGTGATAGGGCGGGGAGTTTTGGAGGGTAGAAAATGAAAAATGGGCGTGAAACCCATTTCTCATCTTTTTAAACTTTTCACTCCCACTATAGCAGCCTTCTACCTGCTATAGTGGTTCTGCTATGGTTGGAAATTTTTTGTTATAGCTAGATCCAATCTCTCGGAGATGGAAAATTTTTCTTCCATTGTATTTTCTAAATCATTTTCTCTTTGGCATATTAAGAGAGGCACCGGTTACCTCAGGTACTCAAAAAACTTTATTTCAAGTAGTTTCGCATGACTCGTAAGTGTGAAAAAATTATTGGAGGAAGGGAATGGAGTAGTAATAAAGTGCGGCTTAAAATATTTAGTGCATTAATGGTAAAAAAATTTATGAGCTAGGGAGTAGTGTAATTTCCATAATTATTTAGGAAGCGTTAATGTTCAAGTGAGTTTCATTCTATCCTCTTTCTACCATGATCATTTGGGGATGAACTATGTGTAAATTGGTATATGTTATACTAAAGGCAACTCATCAAAAGGCACGGGGTACGGAAAATCTTACAAAGTATGGTCTCGAGCTATCATATTGAAACTTAGCTGAAAATTTTAGAATTTAAAATTTTGGATCGGTCTGACGTCATCCCGCTATAGCGGCACTATGGTAGGACGCCGAGTACCAGAAACTAGCCCCTCATTTTATTATTTCCCCTTCTCTTTTTTGGTTGTAAATAGGATGAGGTTTCTTTCAAAAAGCTCCTAAGGTTGACTCATGACCTTAGAGTAATAGACAGGGAGGAACACGCTTGAATGGGGTAAAACTTATGGTTTTCTCATGAATTTCACGCCAAAAATCACTAGCATGGAGTCAAAAGTTCATATTCATGCCTTTGTAGCATCTGCTTGGCATCTAAGCAGGCTAGATTTAATTGAGTAGTATAGTTTCAGGTTAGAAAACATGTATATGACATAGATTGACGGGAGATTCCATTCTTATGCCTCCAGACACAGTGTTGGGATGGATAAAAATAGAAATTCCAGATTTATTTAAATACAACTTGATATTATGTGTGATATTGAATATGTGGACATGAACTGGTGCGTAGTTATGTTAATGTTAATCCAAATATGGATAATTTTAATGGTAATTATGCTCAAAATTTATGTCAGAGTCTAATAAAACTGAGATATAGATGGTTGGTAACCCAATGTAAGTTAAACGAGGAAGCTAAGTGGGGAAGTACACTTAACAACAACATAGGGTTAAGATGGAAGGTTGGATCTATTAGGCTACAAACCAAATATATGGATGTGTACCTTGGTAATTGAAAGTCCTAGATAAGCCCTCGAGTGATATAAGGAATATTGGCATGGCATGTGACTTAGTAGGTGATGGTTAGATGTAGTTGAAAACCCAACTTGGTTTATCTGTTCATGTTAATTGTTTCTTCGTATACACGTTACAATGCATGTTTAAAGTAAGTACGTCATTGAATGATATCATAATTGTTAATCACATATAATAAGTTTGTACTAAAGGCTTGTTGATGTACAAGTTTTTATTCTCTCATTGTGGTTGTGATTGTTGTGATATATATTGCTTACTATAGGATGTACTGTTAATGGACACCTTCACAGGATTTATTTTCATTTTTGTGGGATGTACCGGTATTTGGACATCCTCACGGGATTTGTTGATATATGGTTGGTTCGCACTAGATGTATGGGATTTTTGGTTCATGAAAAAGAGCTCATCCCTTGTAGGTCATGGCTAGTGGGCGACCATAAGACCCTTAGCATTGTGTACAAGGTATTGGTGAGTGTGACGGTTCCTTGAGTGAACCAGGTTTATGATTATGGTATTTATTATGGTTATTGTGATTGTTAAATTAGATCCTTGAGTGGTCCAGGCTAAAAATATAAAGAAAAGGTTGATCATCCATTGATGTTTATTTATTTATGTATTTGAGGCAAGGTGTAACATATTGTCGTATTGTTATGGTTTTGTTGACTTGGACAAATGTTGGTTAACTTGGACAAATGCTGGTAGTCATGGCTTGATTTGGTATGTAGGCTATATTGATTGCACTTAACTAAATTATGTGTTGTTGTTTGTAAAAGGCTAAGTGGTACCTATTAGAGGTAGAGTCATTTGGTAAGTGTCCATAGGTGAACTTGTTTACATGGTTATGTTAGTCGTTCACTGGTTGACATTGTTAAGATTTGATTAAGTAGAGTGTTGCTGTCTTGTCTATTTCATTTCTCATAGTCACCATTTGAATCTTTAATTAGGCAGGTGTTAAACGCATAACTAGGGTAATGGATTATAGATAAGTGTTACTTAAGAGTTTGAACTGGTTGGTTGGTAAGGGTTGGAAACCATTGTAGTTATGTATGGTTGAGTTAATAATTAAGTGAGTGTTGAATGCATAGTTAGAGGTGATGAAAGGGTTGAAAGGTAGTGCATTATAGTTGAATGTGGTACGGAAGTTGACTTACGGTTTAGTGAGAGTGGCTAAAATATAATGGAGGTAAGGAATTAATGGGAAGAACGTTGTTGACTAATAAGAACTCTTAAGGTGCATGTTTTCCTTCCAGATAATTATGTGATGGCTATGTGATTTAATTTGGGTCGGCCGATGACGTTTACCATTTGTGTTTCTTGTACTAATGCTACTCTTGCGATACCCGTTTTTTGGGGTATAGTCGGGTTGCAGTATCAGTTAGTGTTTCTTGCTTGGTAAGGTAGAGATCTCCAGCAGCTTCTATCCTTTGTCTCTTACGATGGAAGCTGAGTCATATGTACTTCTGAAATTCCTTATAGTAGCTCTTGTACTGGTTTATACTAGATATTTAGGGTATTTATTTTGTACTCAAGAATTGTAACAAATTTTATAATAATTGAAAGATTTAGGATTTCTTTTTTGACTTCCGCGTGTTTTCTAATTTGGTGATAAGGGTTCTCCTATCTAGTTGGTTTAGATATGGTGCCCGCACGATCTAGTTAGTTGGGTCATGACATTTAGGATGTTTTAAAAGAGAAGAGTCACCACCTAACTAATTAAGGTGTGCACCATTCTACTACTAATTGGAAATATTTAATTATTAGCCTACGTTACCAGAAATTCGAGTAAGGGTTCAAGTTACCTCAAAAGGAAGGAGTTAAACAGCTTTTGAGGTCCACAAATATGGGTCCCAGCCGAATTCATATATTATGTGGGAAACTAGTGATAAAATATGAAATGTCTACTAATTAATTTAAAAATAGCCAAAGGGGCGAAACATACCAAACAAATTTTAAGTAGAAGAATAACGTGAGAAATAACTTACTAGCATATGCTAATCACACTAAATTAAAATCCGAAAGTGTAATGACCTTCCCGGTCATTTTCCTCGTTTTCGTGTTTTCTCAGCGTTTAGAGCTTTTCTATAACTGCCCCAAGTTATTTATGACTTGCTGGGACTGACATTTCGGTTCCCGGGCAGTTCGTTTGAGAATATTATTTAGACCGAGCACGTTGTAAAATATTAAATTAAATTTGAATTTGGTAAAATGACATAGTTAATTACCTTTCAAAAATATTTTTGAAATTTATAAAATTCTTTAGTTATGATATATCTATACTATTTTATAATAGTTTTATAATTTATTAATAATTTAAGCGGAGATAGTAAATTTAAATATGTAAACATAATATTATTATTCTATAAAAGTTTTGTTAGAAATAATTTTCTATTAATTATGGTATATTCAAAAAGTTGTATTTATTTTACCACAAACCTATGCAATACCCGAATATATATGTAATAGAATAAAATATTATAGTCTTGGCACTACGACAACACGTGGAGTTAAGGAAAATATACAACACTTGCCTAACTTTGATGTATATCAATATATTGTTTAACTAGCATTTAATGCTAACACGAAGTTTCAAACTTCTTTGGTTATTTTTATCACTTTCTAGATATATTTGACATTTTTAGCATAAGGTGGAAATGTTCTCTCTACTAGATTCCACAATTCTCATACACTTTTCAAAAATGTAACGCAATTACTTTAGGATGCTGCATATACATATCCAAATTGGTGTTGGGAGATTTTGAGAGAATATTTTGATGTTATATTCGATCTTCGAAAGTAAAATATCTACGTCAAGTTATTCAAGCTCGGGAATCGCGTGGTTGATAGTATAAGTTGATAGTATAACATCTTTATAGGAAATACATCCATGAACTTGTAAACAACCCAAACATAATCCAAAGGAGGCTATGAGGCAATACTAGTATTGCAAACATAGGTCAAATAAGACAAACACCCCTTTTCTACCGTGCGACGAGCACATAGAAAAGATATAACTCCCTTCGAGCCCAAATTAAGAGTACCCTTTCAAGCTAACCTTGGCACACCTAGAATAGCTAGAGTCATGGTCTTGGCATAATAATGAAAAATAGAATGATATGGAGCTCTATATCCAAGATAACATCAAAATCCACCATATCAAGGATAATCAAGTCTACCCAAGTCTCACACTCTGCAAAAATCAAAGCACAGGAATGGTACTCCCAATACACTACTAAAGAATCTCCTTCTAGGGTAGAAACATAAAGAAGTATAATAAAGGACTCATATGAATCATTAAAACCAGTAGCAAAATATGTAGACACATAAAAGAATATAGACCCAGAGTCAAATAACATGGAAGTAGTTAGCAAACTGGGATGAAGCTTGTAATAACTACATTAGAGGCCTCTACCTCGAGTCTCCTAGGTATAGTATAACATTATTTATATTCTCTCTTTAATTGAGAAACCCTGCATCAACTACCACGAGCTCTTCGAGCTTTATCTCGAGCACCTCTAGTACTGTCGCTTCCACTCTATGAACTACCTCTAACTATGAAAATAGGAGTAGGGTAGAGCTGAAGCTGAGAACTCTGCTGGGCAGGACACAATGCAAACCGAGGATAGTCCTTTGTGTAATAACCTATGTTATGACATGCAAAATAGTTTCTACTACTAGCATCATGCTACGAGGGACCAGAAGGACCCGAACACCCGCCCTAGCTTGATGAACTAAAGTTGGAGTGTCCACCAACATGACATGATCACTAGCTACATAGAGCCATAAATACTAAAGGTCTACAACCTGATCCTTGTGAAGCTTCCTGAACTAGTCAACCATGATAACTGCAGGAAACTCTACCGAAAAAATCCCTACCTCGGTGTGCATGCCTAGTAAACTCAACCTGTCAGTGTACCTTCTTGGTGCCTCCCTGAGTAGCCTGACTAATCGACTTAATCAACTTAGTATGCTCGATGATACTCTGAAATGAAGCTCCTGAAGCTACCATCTAACCTGTAGCTAATTTATACAAACCCTTCAATCCCTTGACAAACTTCCTAATCCTCTATGGCTCAGTGGAGATATTAGCAGTGGAATTTCTGGTTAAAGCCTGAAAGTGTGCCTGATACTCAACAATAGTCATGGAGCGTTTCTCTAAGTGATCAAACTCATCTCTCATATTATCTCTCAAACTACAAGGCATAAATCTTTCTAGAAAAGCCTCAAAAATTGGGTCCAGGTCATATCAGATGAACCCAATGGTCTACAACTAGAAGGAGACCTCTACCACTATTTGGACACGTCAAGTCCACTAATAAGTCGTATAAGAAACATGGTGGGTCTCAGGGGAATCAAGGTTATGCAACCTCTCCTGACAGTCAAGCAAGAACTGATAGATATTCTCTAATTGCTCTACTAAACTTGGGAGAAGCCAAGCAAATGAACCTCTTAAACCTCTTTTAATCATCAAAAAACATCACAAGAGCTAAAGCAGTAGGAGGAACAATCAACCTAGTAGGTAGTAAATTTATATGTGGGGTTACCATACAAGATAGTTGTACCTTTGAAGTTAGAATACCATAAGTTAAAGCCGGTCCTGGTGGCTGATTACCTCCTAATGTCTGAGGAACACCCGATACACTCAAAAAAACACCATCTAGATAACTCAAAAGATGAATAAATAAATCCTATCGCACCGTGGTATTAACAAAACCTTATAGGACCAGAGCCGACCTTGTATCCTCTGTCTAATAGTTATCCTTAGCATAGTCAACCTTAGGATTAAGAGAGGGCTACCTAGCACATCCTTTTGCTGGGGAGGATCCTTGTGCCCGCTACCTACTTCTGGGTCATCCACGACCTTTGCCTTATCCCTTAACTAGGGCTCCAACAGTAGGTGCTGGCTAAGCATCCCTAGTATTTTTGGACTTAGTCTTCACTATCTGCACAAAAAAGAATGAAATACAAGTTTAGAATATTGGGTATGAATAACACACATGATAATAAATCAAATTAGAGAAGCATTTTTTCCTAAAGATACCCTATTGACTCTCAAAGATAGATACAGACATCAACCTATCAGTCCATAAGACTCTATTAGATATCCTGCTCTTTCACCTATGAGAGTGGTGAACCTAGCTCTCTTATAAAATCAAGGTTCATTAGTAGTATGGAATCAATGATTATGGATAGGTTGACATCCATACATATTATCTCAGGTTGACATCCAGATATGTCATCTCATCGAGCTATTAATTATATTCAGTTAGGAGTAGTCCTTAGTATCGAGCAAACGAGGGGATAAAGGCTTACTCGCCCTCTAGGTTGAGACCTTTAGTAGTAGCAGTGCCTAAGTGATAGAACTACATGCCACCATAGGTTTATTTGTACCACACAAGAGCAGCTCAAAATTTATACCCTAGCAAGGTATATTAGACACTCTTTAATAGGGATTATACGTCGAACTTCATGTTTAGCACACATGGTTATATGACAGTTAAGAGTATCTCTCATAGTCTCAGAATTTGGATTTTGCATGACCCTCAGCTCATTCAGGTTCACAATATCTCAGTTGTATCAAAATATTCATGCAATCAGTATTTATGATTATCTGGATGGATTCGTACATATTAGTGTACCCTAGTATTACTTTTGATTAAAATATTCCTTTATCAGCATGTCAGTTTGTATATCCCTTTAAGGTTTCAGAATATCTTTGTATTTAGTTTACTCAACATTTCATTATTATTATGTTATTTGTTTACTTTACTTGGTTGTTGCATCAGTTTACGTTCCTCACTCCATGTTCAGTTCATTTTCTCATGTTCAATATATATAGTGTAGTACATATATCACATGCTAAGTACATTCAAAATACTGACTGCATACTTTACTTTGCGCTATATTGTCATATAGTATAGGTTCTAACATTCTGCCTTTGTATCGCGCATAGTATGATCTCCTACTACATCAGCAATAGTACTTTTAAGAGTCATTATCATTTGAGGACTAGTTATTAGTATTTTTCATTTATGTCCCTTTCAGTTTTCAGACAGTTAGAGTTTGCTTGGGGCTTGTCCCAGCAACTCATCTTAGTAGAGGCTTTTCGATATACAATTAGATGTACAACTTTGTGGTTTAAACTCAGATAATGTTATTGGTTTTGATTATTATTTCATCATTAAATTTAGTTTTTGAATTGTGTTTTTATCAGTTATTTTAGTATTCTTAGTGTCATGCCTTGGCCATAGGTTAGCATGGGGTCACTTGTGACTCTAAGCACGGTGTTACAACTAAGGGATAGTCTTGAGTAGTGACAAACATGGTATCAAAGCATCAGGTTTAAAGTGTCATAGGGTATCTGAAATCTACATTATGTAGAGTCTTGTTCGTGGGTATGAAACATGCCACATTTTTTAATGAAAGTCTATGAAACATTTTAGAAAATTTTAATTTCTTTCATGATCACATAGTGCAATGGAGTTTAACTCAATTTATTCTTCTAACTCATGCCTTGCATGTTTCAGAATATGTCTCCTCAAAAAGATATTAGTCAGAAAAGGGATCAAATGGTAACCCTTCCACAACAGTCGATCAATTAGTAAGTGCTGATATTTCTAATATAGAGTTTTGTGATGCCATCTAATTACTAGCTCAAGCTATGACCGCTCAATTAAATCAACAAACAGATGTCCCTACAAATACTATTGGTAAGAAGAGAAGAAGGGAGAGAAAGAGGGTCATATAAGGGAATAGTAACTTTAATCGCCAGAATATTGCAACTGAGAACTGATCTTCTTTTCCTCAAAGGTCATCAGGTCCGACCTTTTCATTATCTAGTACTTTTTCTCTGGCCCCAGGCCTTATTATGATCAAAAGGGAGGAGCATATGGCTCTCATCCTCTGAAAAATTTTGTAAAGGAAAAATCCCACACCACTTGCAACAAGTGTGGCAAGCGCCACAGAAAGGAATGTATGGTAGGCCATGAATGTTGTTCTGGCTCTGGTAAGCTAGGATATAGTTTGAGATATTGTTCGGCAGCTTCTAGAAAAGGCAGAGAGGCTTGTTAGTAGGCCAAACCTATTTCCTCAATAGTCCCTCAAGGTCACCCAAATTAGCAGGGCACCTCGTCTAGCGCAGGATATGGTAAACACTTAAATCAATCCCATTCATCTTCCATCTAACCAGGTCAGGATGGCTCTCCTAAAGCCAGGTGTATGTTCCCAAGTTTTTCTCCTTCAGGCATTTATAGTCCTCTGGCCTTTATCCTCCCATAGTGGTGAGCAATTATAATTTAGAACCACGTATTAATGATGGAGAGTAGTAGTATGTTGGACTATAGAAAGTGATACATTCTTAGTCGGTATAAGAAAGTGCGTAATTAGAATATATCATAAAATGGTATGCCTTGATTATTTGAGTGCATTTAGTTAGAGAGTAGTGAAAAAGAAGGCTTGGAAAATTAGTGTGGTGACAGTGATATAAGAAGGAGAGGTTAGAGTATGGAACAAGTCAGTTTTAGGAGAATTAGGTAGTAATGTTAGCAGGTTCTAGAACAAAGATAGCTGGAGGTAGAGACCCATTCCTATCCTAGCCCAATAAGTACACTTACGTCATTACGACACTTATTCCTGCCTTGAATCATCCTAATGTACGCACTTCATTAAAATATATGTCTATTCTCATTCCTTAGTATAAGGAGTAATAGCCTTGTTCAGAAATCCAAATCATGCTCTATAAGCCAATGGATATATGTCTCACACCATATAGCTTAGGACTCATGCACCCATGATTTCTTAGCATGCTCACTCCATGTACTAATAATATGCTCTTAATGATTAGTGAAGTCACCATACTCCAGGTATATTCTAAGACCAAACTTCTTGAACAAGCTCATTCATAATATATTGTACTCCTCAAACCTTTTTTGAGTGTCAAGGGTTATGTGAGTCTTTGAATTATGATTCTGCAGTACCCCTCTTACCTTAGAACTTTCTAGTAGAGCCTCTATGACTTTAGTATACCATGGTAGTGGGGTTGATGACAACTGACCGGTAGACTTGGCCTAGATGTTGTAGGAATGTAATTTGTAGATTTTAGTGTTGGGTACATATTAAACTCCTGATTAGAACACAAATTTGGTGGTGTAAAGTTTGACCCTAGTGAGTATAGAGTCCAAATTTCCCTAGTCGGATTGAACACTCAGACCATACTCGTGATTCCTTTTCCTAGATGTAACTAAAATTCCTAACATAGAATGTTGGAAGGAGCAAAGTTCTTTTCTCAATGACTATCACAAATTTCATATCAATATCCTCTGCCTCATAGTTCTATGTATATGTGTAATGACCCTCTAACTCATGCACCCATGATTTCTTAGCATGCTCACTCCATGTACTAATAATATGCTCTTAATGATTAGTGAAGTCACCATACGCCAGGTATTTTCTAAGACCAAACTTCTTGAACAAGCTCATTCATAATATATTGTACTCCTCAAACCTTTTTTGAGTGTCAAGGGTTATGTGAGTCTTTGAATTATGATTCTGCAGTACCCCTCTTACCTTAGAACTTTCTAGTAGAGCCTCTATGACTTTAGTATACCATGGTAGTGGGGTTGATGACAACTGACCGGTAGACTTGGCCTAGATGTTGTAGGAATGTAATTTGTAGATTTTAGTTTTGGGTACATATTAAACTCCTGATTAGAACACAAATTTGGTGGTGTAAAGTTTGACCCTAGTGAGTATAGAGTCCAAATTTCCCTAGTCGGATTGAACACTCAAACCATACTCGTGATTCCTTTTCCTAGATGTAACTAAAATTCCTAACATAGAATGTTGGAAGGAGCAAAGTTCTTTTCTCAATGACTATCACAAATTTCATATCAATATCCTCTGCCTCATAGTTCCATGTATATGTGTAATGACCCTCTAGGTCATTTTCTAATTTTATGCGTGTTTACAGCATTTAGAGCCTTCACACAGTAGCTACAGGTCATTTATGACTTATCAAAACTTTCGGTTTGATTATCAGACAATTCATTTGGGTTTTAGGATAAATTCCCTATTTTAGAGTTTTCGCTGTTAAGGAAATGACCTCAAACAAAAAATCCTACTAAACAAACTCAACTAGAAATTCCGTTAATGCTATCACCTCTGGAAAGTTGATTTTAGGCAAGATGGACCCTAGGTCCGAGTCCAGGGACTTTCAGACTTATTTTGGGATATTAATCGGAAGTTGGTTAAGTTGGCACATTTGTTTTGGGTACTTATTTTATCAAAATGATCCCCGTCGGCTATTCCATCAATTTTATTGAGTTTGAAATGCCATTTTTTATAGGGTAGCAGTATTCGTTTGTATTCAATGATCTTTGGATTGGCTCGGAGCAGCGAAACAAAAATTTGGGCATAGATGGTTTTTTAGTGTATCGCCCTAGCGACCTCCTTGGCTCCTAGCGACCAAAGGTCCCTCCTAGGCGATGGAATATTGACTTTGCCATTGGTTACCTAGGTGATGCCATTGGTGACTAGGTGATGGCTTCGCTGGCAGGCATGAGATGCCTTGGCGATCCCAATTGGCCCCTAGGAGATGGAGCCTTGGCCATTAAAAGGGCGCCTAGGCGACCAAATCAGCTTTTTAAAAGCTTGGTCCTCCCTTGATTTCAAGCCTCATTTTACCATTTTGAAACCCTTTTAATCACCCTTTAAGCTCTAAAATCAGTAGGGGAACATTAGTTTAGGGTCGGGGACACCTCGGGGACTTCAACGAAACCTTTATCTCATCCTAATCTTGTGTGTTTTGAGCTTTCTCTCTCTTAATTTGTCCATTTTTTATTCTTAATTTCTCTAATATTGGGGGCTATTTGATCATAGCTAACGATTTCGGTTTGTGATTAAATTTTTGGCACAAGTTCCTTGAGTCATGAGGGATCTACTGACGGATCCAATTTTGGGATTCCATACATGAGTTCGACGGACCAATTATAGATCTGAATTTTGACCTGGATCTTTATATAGCAATATGAGTATTGTTTTACTCCTACTAACGTGTAGATTATGATTTTGATAGTGTGACATCATTTTTAATATCGTGGGACAAAGGCGAGTGATTCGTGGGCGATTCAATATTACAGTTCGACATTGAGGTAGGCTTCGGTTTACTTTTCTCTACGAGATGTTGTGTTGTATAGATTGCATACTAGGTAGGGATTATAGGATAGTTTTATACCTAGTTATATCATGACTTGACCTACCTAGGGGACTTGGAATAGAAATGTGACCCGAACCTTGATCGAAGAGTCCTATTACACATGAATATAGACTTGTTTATCATAGATTGACATTACATACGCCTTTAATATAAGACTTACCATTTGACTTATGAATTGGGCGATATCTCCCCAATTAGATCTTGTAGTGATTTACGCCCTTGATTACCATAGTGTTCCCAAATTATAAGGCTTTATGATGTTAGTTATGTACTGTTGGTCCCAAGTTTGTGGTTACGATATTGGTTGGACTCTAGGTGAGTATTTTATCCTTAAAAGGATATGATTCTAGTTTATAGATGCTCAAGCTTTTATGGTTGTATTGTTTGGATACAAGTGATGGCATGCACACTTTTAGGTGCATTGTTATGCTCTCTTAGTGATACAATTCCAATCAAATCCTTGTTTTTACTACTCTTTTCTAAAAAGGGATTTATTCCCACTTTTGACTTTTAAAATGGATTCTTTTACAACGGGAATCGTACCACCTTAATTAATAAATTATGTGCTTTTGAAAATTAATGTGATATTTTGGAAATTAGGCTAAGGTTGGTCTCGGCCCAATACTAATCTACTCTTTTATCACTATAATTTACAATGGTCGAGGGAGATTCCGGCTCTTTCTACATGATTATACCATTTTAGTCCTAAACTCGCTCTCGGGCAATGGATTTACACATTTGTATTCTTTTAGCCTCAGTTCAAGTCTGAGTACTCATTATACTTCTGTATTGGATAGAGTAGATTGGTCATGATGATTATTAGATGTCTTAGTTCGAGACCAGGCATTGTATACGGATAACCCAAGTTCCCTATGGGCTCCTTCGTCTGTGAGCCTCAGTATCGGAGAAGGATGGTCTCCATAGGTCCTGCCTTTACGAGCTACTGAGCTGGTGGAGGTGTTTACACTTGGTGCGTTATGGCACTTGATCTGGTTGATGGTACTGGTTCACACTTGCATTCATTAATTCATATATATCGCCTATCACCATTATAATTATTTGGCGCATGTATCTATTGGTCTTATAGGGGGCCGCATAGGTACAATTTATGATTGTTGTCTGCTGAGTGCTTTATTGAACCTTCCAGGCTTATGGGTGCCCAGTTAGGTTATTGTTTGTCTGAATTAGTCGGTTACTTTATTATTAGCTATCATGGTTAGTTCATGGCTGGATGATTATGGACTGGTACCTGAGGTTGTTGGTATGTTTCTGCTTCCCTTTCTCTATTCTAGGAAGATATTTTATTGTTAGTTTATCTCATGATTAGTTCCCTTCCAGGCAGAGGCCCTGATTATACTACTACTAGCTTTCCTACTTGGTTAGGATTCTTGGAGATGTTAGATTGGCTCCCTTAGGTTACTACCATTGACGTTAGTCGTATATATGTGAATATATATTTATATTGGCATTACCATATGTCTTATATATGTGTATATATATTTATATTGGCATTACCGTATATCCCTTTCTTTCCTTATCTATTCTTGTTGTATATATATTCTTTGGCCTTGTATTACTACTACATATCCTTCATTCTCTCTACATTTGTATATTGGATAGTGATTTATTGTATTGCACTTTTTCTCTCGAATACTATTAGAATAGGGTAGTCCATCCTTATTGCTCCATTAGCATTATCATCTTTCATTCTTAAATAGTTGTATATAATTTATATTCATGTCATACATGTTATTTATGCGTGCATTATCTTTGGAGCTTAGTTGACCGATGCCTACTGAGTACCACATGTTTGGTACTCATACTACACTTCAATAGCCTATAGATCATAGTATGAGTTCTCGCCGTTGAGGTGTGCATCGTGCATAGCAGCTATGGATTGTGGATTCGCGGTAAGCTCCTGACATTCAGAGTATTCCTACTCTCCCTTGTATTGATTAGACTAGTCTTTATTTTGAATTTTAGCGATGGATTATACATGTATTTATTCTGTATTTCACTTGTACTCCTGTTGTATTAGAAGCTCTTGTACTGACTTCACCTATTCTTAGGATTTCATCTTTACATTAGCCTCTTTATTTGATTACTTTTCGTTGTTTCTTTCACTTTTCTTATTAGTCCGTTACTAGCTGTTCTGGACAATGGGTTGGTTTACCTACTTATGCATTATACTAAGTGCCATCATGACCTAAGAAATTGGGCTGTGACAATATATTTTAGTCATGAATACTTTAGTGAGTTCTAAATTCTTAGCATGGATCAGTCCATATAGCCACTAATTTAATTCAGAGATCAGGCAAATAATACTAGTGACTTCCTCTTTTTCCTTCCAAGCGTACTCTCCTAAGTACATGTTTGTTCTTGTTACATGCGATCTCTTTTACACATTCATAATGTATCTAAATACAGGTGAGTCTTATTCTCAGCCTAAAGTCAGTTCAAGGTAACATTTTCCACCCTATTATCAGTCTCATGTCCCTTAGTAACTACCATGTCATACAATGCATTCATGAGTCCAGTTAAGTACATGTTTTAGTAAAGAATCAGTTATCATATTAGTATTCAGTTCCAACCAACTCAGTGTTGGAATTGTAGCTCTTTCTCTATTCTCAAAGTATAGTAGTGTTCATTTGTGGACGAATGATCCCAAGGGGGAGATATTCTAACACCCCAAAAATCCGAGCGAAGATTAGAACCATTCTTCAAGTACTTTTAGAACCATGCTTCAAGTACTTTTAGAACCAAACATCATGTTTTGGTAGTATGGGAAGTGAATTAGATTTATATTTAAGCTTCATGTAACTCCTAGCTCATAGCCAAGTTGAAACCTTCTTTTTCGATTGATTTTTTGTGAAGAATTTTCCTATCGTCAACTTCAAAAAAGCTTAACTCCTAGATTCTGAAGTAATTTTGAGATCAAGTCTCACTAAATGATAGATATTTGAATTCTCTTTCCAATGCATTCGATTGCTAATTAATCTGATATTGGAGTAAAAGGTTATGATCATTTTACTAAAGCACTGTCAAAACTGTCAGTGACGGGTCATCAGGAGAAGCAAAAATCATGTCCTGGGGGATGACTCATGCCACGGCTCATAGCCTAACCCTATGGGTTATCACGTGAGTCTTCGGGACAGATTCTAGCAAATTTTTAGATGATTTTAAAAGGGTTGTTAAGTATTTCCACACTCTTTTAAAACCAAAACTGCATTGTTTAAGGTATTCCACGTCTGTTTATTAAGTTTAACATTACCCTAAGCCTCTCACTCACTTAAAAGCATTCGACACTTAGTCAGAACCAATAAAAGAGACAATTGTCTCCCAAAAAGCAAGTAGAAGGGTTTTTCATATTCAGGCCCCAATTTCAACAAATTCTTGAAGGGTTCCATCTTCAGGCATATGGGATTTCATCAATGGGTATACTTTCACCCATTGAGCCTCGAAATACATTTAGTTCCTCAGTTAATTCATGATCTCAAAATTAGAGTTTTCATTATAGCCATGATTCTTCTTGTACTTCAATTCCCCATAACTAGTAAACTACGAATACATGTTTCTCCATGAAATTTAGTACGTTGATGGTAAAATGTCCATGAACCCTAAGCATAATGATATTCCAAGATTTTTGGGCTTGTATTATGTAATTTCATATTCCATTCATATAATAGAAGTTGTCATGAATAGTTGCATTCTTTAGAGATGGGGAGTTATGAACACCCATTGGCCTAGGATCCCATGCACTGTTAATTAAACATTCGTTCCTTAAGGTTTAAATGTTTTAGGATACTTTAGGATAAAGGGTTTATTACTTAGTCTCAGTTTATCCATACTTTCAGTATTACTAACCTGCAGAGTGTTTTCAGATAAAGTATATTCTAAATGGTGTTTTCAGATAAATTCACCCTATTAGACTATTTGTAGTTTCATGAGTTAGGATTAAGGGTTTGGGTGCATACTTATAGATTTCTTTCAATTCTCAGTCCTCATATGTTTCTTTTATGCATTTACTCCTGCCATCTTATATTCCCCATAAATGTACAAGTCTCATAATTCTAAAATACATGATATATATATATATATACCATATTGTTAGATTCCTGATATCTTGATATGCCATCAATGCTCTGAACAATATTTCTAAAAGTAAGGTTCCGGATTAGTATGGTATCCGAAATGCCATTAATGATCGTGAATCAGTTTTCTTATAAAAGCAAGGTTCACTAGTAGTATGGCAGTTAGGTATGGCCTCCATGATTATGGATAGGTTTACATCCATATATGTTATCTTAAGTTGATATACAGATATATCATCTAATCGAGCTATCAATTATGTTCAGTTGGGAGTATTACTTAGCAACGAGTGGACTAGGGGATGAAGGCTCATAAGCCTACTAGGCTGAAACCTTTAGTAGAAGTCCCTAAGTCACAAAACTACATTCCACTGCAGGTTTAGTCATACCATATCAGATTATATTAGCCTTTATACCTTTGCAAGTTATATTAGGCCCTCCTAGATGGGGATTATACATTGAACTCCAATGTTTAGCTCACATGGTTATATGTCGGTTAAGTGTATCTCCCACAGTCTCATACTTTGACTTTTGCATGACCCTCAACTCAGTCTAGTTCACAATATCCCAGCTTTATCAAAATATTCATGCACTCAGTATTTATGATTATCCGAATGGATTCCTACATCTTAGTGTACCCTTGTATTAATTTTGATTTGAAATTCCATCATCAGCATGTTAGTTTGTATATCCCTTTAGGGCTTTAGAATACACTTGTATTTAGTTTATTCAATATTTTATTATTATTATTATGTTATATGTTTTCTTTACTTGGTTATTGCATCAGTTTACATTTCTCACTCTATGTTCAGTTTATTTTCTCATGTTCAGCATATATAGTGTAGTGCATATCTAACATGCTTAGTACATTCAAAGTACTAACCGCATACTTTCATTTATGCTATATTTTCTTATAATATAGATTCTGACGTTCAACCTCTAGATCATGCATAGTATAATCTCCTACTACATTAGCAATAATACTTTGGTGAGTCCTCATTATTCGAGGACTAGTTATCAGTATTTTACATTTTAGTCCCTTTAGCTGTCTGACAGAGAGAGTTAGCTGGGGGCTTGTCCCAACACTTGCCTTAGTAAAGTCTTTCATACATATGTTAGATGTTTAACTTTGTGGTTTAAACTCAGGTATTATTGTTGGTTTTGATTATTATTTCATCATTTAGTTAAGCTTTTGCATAGTGTTTTTATCAGTTATTTCAGTATTCTTAGTGTCATGCTATGCCATGGGTTAGCTTGGGGTCACTTGCGAATCTAAGCACCATTATACAACAAGGAGTCGGGTCATGACAAACTTGGTATTAGAGGAACAGGTTTAAAGTTTGCTAGGGTGTCTAAAAGCTGAGTTATGTAGAGTCTTGTTCATGGGTGTAAAGTGCACCACATTTATGAATGAGAGGCTATGAAACATTTTTGGAAAGTTTCACCTCTTTAATAATCGTATCTTGTGATGGAGTTTAACTCTATGTATTCTTCTAACTCTTTCTTTACATATTTTAGAATATGTCTCCAAAAAAATATATCAGTCAAAAATGGGATCAAAATAGTCACCCTTCTGCACTAATCGATCAGTCTGCAATTGCTGATATTTCTAATGTAAAGTTTTATAATACCATCCAATTATTAGCTTGAGCTATAAATGCTCAATTGAACAAGCAGGTAGTAGTCCCTACAAATTCTATTGTTAAGAAGAGAACAAGAGAGAAAAGGAGGGTCATACCATGGAATAGTAACTCTAATCACCAGAAGATCGCTAGTGAGAATAGATCTTTTTTTCCTCAAATGTCATCAGGGCTGACCATTTCATCATCTAGTACTTCATAGCTGGTCCCCATGCCATATTATGATCTGAAGGGGGGAACATCTGGCTCTCATCCTCATAAAACTATTGTAAAGGAAAAATCTCACCCCACTTGCAACAAATGTGGGAAGCGTCATATTAAGGAATATATGGCAGGCTATGAAGGTTGTTTTGGCTATGGCAAGCAAGGCCACAGGTTGAGAGATTTTCTAGTAGCTTTGGGAAAGGACAGGGAGGTTCGCCAGTAGGCTCAGCCTACTTCCTCAATATCCCTTCCAGGTTGGTCAAATCAGTAGGGTACCTCTTCTAGCACAAGTTGTGGTTAGCAAATAAATCAATTCCATTCATCTTACAGCCATCCAGGAATGGATGGCTCTCCTAAATCCAAGTTAGGTATGTTCCTAGGTTTTTCTCCTTCATGAATTTATAGTTCTCTGGTCTTTATTCTCCAATAGTGGTGAGTAGTCATAATTTATAATAGGTTAGTGACGATAGAGAGTAGTAGAATGTCAGACAAAAATAAGAGAGATATTTTTGGTCGGTATAAGAAAGTGCATAATCCAAACATATCCTAAAGTGGTACGTCTTGATCATTTAAGTGAGTTTAGTTTTAGAGTAGTAAAAAAGAAGACTTGCAAAATTAGTACAGTGACTATGATATAAGAAAGAGATGTTAGAGAATGGAACAAGTCAGGTTTTGGAGAATTAGGTATTATTGTTAGCAGGTTGTAGAACAGAGATAGCTGGAGGTAGAGACCCATTCTTATCCTAGCCCATTTAGTATACTTATGTCATTATGACACTTACTCCAGCCTTGCATCATCTCTATGTATGCACTTCATTCAAATGTATGTCTATTCTTAGTCCTTAGTATAAGGATTAATAGTATCACTCAAAAATCAAAATCATGCTCCGTGAGCCAATGAATATCAGTCTCACACAATGCAACTTAGGACTCATGCACCCATGATTTCTCAGCATGCTCAGTCCCGCGTACTCATAATATGTTCTTAATTCTTAGTAAAGTCACCATACTTTAGGTATAATCTCAGGCCAAACTTCTTGAACAAGCTCATTCATACTATATGGCACTCCTCAAACCCTTGTTGAGTGTCAAGGTATGGGAGTCTTTGAATTATGATTCTGTAGTATCCCTCATACCTTATATCTTTCTAGTAGAGTCTCTATGACTTTAGTATACCATGGTAGTGGATTTCGTGACAACTGGCTGGTAGGCTTGGCTTAGACGCTCCGGGAATGTACTTATTGATTTTGGTGTTGGGTGGATAGTAAAACCCTAATTAGAACTCTGATTTGGTGGTGTAAAGTTTTACCCTAATGTGTATAGAGTCCAAATTTCCCCATTCGGATGTAAGGCTCAGACCATACTCATGATTCTTTTCCCTAGATGTAACTAAAATTCCTAACGTTGAGCGTTAGAAAGAACAAAGTTCTTTTCTTAATGACTATCAGAAATTTCATATCAATAACCATTGTCTTGTAGTTCTATGTGTATGTTTCAGTCATGAATACAATAATAAGTTCTAAATTCTCAGTATGGATAAGTTCGTATAGCCAATGGTATAGTACAAATATCAAGCGAATAATACTAGTGACTTCCTCTTTTTTCTTCCAGTCGTACTCTCCTAAGTCCATGTCTGTGCTAATTCCCTACAAACTACTTTGTACATTCATAATGTATGTAAATATAGTTGTGTCTTATTCTCAACCTAAAGTCAGTTCAATGTAACATTATCCTTCCTATTACTTTCTTCAGTCTCATGTCCCTTAGTAAATCCCATGTCATAGCATGCATTTATGAGTTCATTTCAGTCTATGTTTTAGTAAAGAATATTTTATCATATTAGTATTCAACTCCAACCAACTCAGTGTTGGGATTGTAGCTCTTTCCCTATTTTCTTATTTTAGTAGTGTTCATTCAGGGATTATTGATCCCAAGGGGGAGATATTGTAACACTCCAAAAATCTGAGCTAAGATTAGAATCATGCTTCAAGTACTTTTAGAACCAAACATCATGTTTTGGTAGTATGGGAAGTGAATTAAATGTGTATTTAGGTCTCAAGTAACTCCTAGCTCATAGCCAAGTCGAAACCATCCTTACCAATTGATTTTTTGTGAAGAATTTTCCTATGGTCAACTTCAAACTAGCATACAAGTATTTTTGACCTAACGATACACCAAATAATACATATTTGATTTATCTTTCTTGTGCATCCGATTTCTTATTAATCTGGTATCAAAGTAAAAAGTTATGGCAATATTATTGAAGCACTATCAAAGTTATCAATGACGGGTCATCAAGAGACACGATGGGCTATCAGGTTACCCAACGGGCAGTGGGGTGGCTTGTGGTAAAGACTCAGGGAAGAAAATATCAAGTCCTACATAATTATTAATGATACGACTCATAGACAGACCGTACGGGTCATCACGTGAGTCATTAGGACTAATTCCAATGGCTCATAGCCAGACCCTAAGGGTCGTCACGTGAGTCATTGGGACTGATTCCAACAACTTTTCTGATGACTTTAAAAGTGTAGTTTGGTCTTTTACCACTATTTTAACACCCAACCAATGTTGTTTAAACCAGTTCAAGGCTGGTTATTAATTTTAATAATACCCTAAGCCTCTCTCTCACTCAAAAGCATCCAACACTTAGTCATAAACAAGAAAAGAGGCAATTTTCTCCCAAAAAGTAAGAAGTGGGATTTTTCACTTTCAGGCCCCAATTTCAAGAAATTCTTCAAGCTTCCATCTTTAGGTATATGAGATTTCTTAAGCGGGTATCCTTTCATCCATTGAATCCCAAAAAACATTCAGTTCCTCAGTTAATTCATGATATCAGAATTAGGGTTTTCATTACAACCATGATTCTTCTTGTACTTCAGTTCCCCATAACTAGTAAACTATGAATACGTGTTTCTCCATGAAATTAAGTATGTTGATAGTATCATGTCCATGAACCCTAAGCATAATGATATTCCATGATTTTTGGGCTTGTATTATGTAATTTCATATTCCATTCATATCATAGAAGCTATCATGAATAGTTCTTCAGAGATGGCGGGTTATAAACACCCGATGACCTAGGATCCCATGCATTAATTATTAAACACTTGTTCCTTCAGGTTTACATGCTTTGTGATACTTTAAGATTGAGGGTCTATTACTCTATCTTAGTTTATCCATACATTCTGTGTTAATGACCTGCAAAGTGTTTTTAGATAAAGTATATTATAAACGGTGTTTTAACATAAATTCACCCTATTAGACTATTAGTAGTTTCATGAGTCAAGATTCAGGGTTCATGTGTAGCCTTATAGATTTCTTCCAAATTTCAGTCTTCATATATTTCTTTTATGTATTTACATTATCCATCTCATATACCCCATAAATGTACAAGTCTCATAATTCAGAAATACGTAATCTATATATATCTATGTACTCATATCATAGTTAGGAGATTTAGATCATATCAGTAAGATACATGACATGCAGATATGCCATAAATGATCTAAACAGTTTTATGGGGGTTCTCGATTAGTATAGTATCCATAATGCCATCAATGATAGCAGATCAGTTTTCTTATAAAAGCAAGGTTCACTTGTAAGTATGAAAATCAGGTATGACATCCTTGATTATGGATAGGATGACATCCATATATGTCATCTCAGGTTGATATCAATATATGTCATCTTCGGTTGACATCTATATGTGTCATCTCATTGAGTTATCAATTATGTTCAGTTGGAAGTAGTACTAAGCACAGAGTGGATAAGGGGATGAAGGCTCACCTGCCTGCTAGGCTGAGACCTTTAGAAGCAATCCCTAAGTCACAAAACTATATGCTCCCGTAGGTATATTTATACCATATCAGATCAACTCATTCTTTATAACCTGACAAGGTATATTAGGCCCTCTTCAATGCGGATTATACAATGAACTCCATGTTTAGGTCACATGGTTATATACCAGTTAAGAGTATTTTCCACAGTCTTAGACTTTGGATTTTTCATGACTCTCGGCTCAGTATAGTTCACAGTATCTCAGTTGTATCAAAATATTAATGCATTCAATATTTATGATTATCTGGATAGGTTCCTACATCTTAGTGTACCCTAGTATTACTTTTATATAGATATGCCATCATCAACACGTTAGTTTGTATATCCCTTTAGTGTTTTAGGATATTATTGTATTCTATTTACTCAACTTTTTTTTTTATTATTATTATTATGTTATATGTTTACTTTACTTGGTCGTTGCATCAATTTACGTTCCTCACTCCATGTTCAGTTTATTTTCTCATGTTCAACATATATGATGTAGTGCATATCTCATATGCTCAGTACATTTAAAGTACTGACCGCATACTTTCCTTTGTGCTATAATGTCTTATAATATAGGTTCTAATGTTCAGCCTCTGGATCGCTCATAGTACGATCTCCTACTACATCATCAATACTACTTTGGTGATTCCTCATTATTCGATGACTAGTTTTCAGTATTTTTCATTTATGTCCTTTTTAATTTTCAGACAGTTAGAGTTAGCTGGGGCCTTGTCCCAGTAACTCGTCTTAGTAGAGGCTTGCGAACATAAAGTTAAATGTTCAGCTTTGTGATTTCAAACTTAGATATTGTTGTTGGTTTGATTATTATTTAATCATTCATTTCAACTTCTGCATATTATTTTTATAATTTTTTTTAGTATTCTTAGTGTCTTGCCATGCCATAGGTTAGCTTGGGGTCACTTGTGTCTCTAAGAACCATATTCCAACTAGAGGGTAGTCTCGGGTCGTGACAGTGGATTTGACATTTTGATACTTTTTATTCGGGTTGTAATATTTTGATATTTGGTGCTTTGGATTTCATTTAGTTTGTGGGGTGTGATGTGAAATTTTCATTTCTTTAGTTTGATTTTTAGCGTAGTAGTTATTAGTTTCATTGCAAATAAAATTCATTTTGGCATGCATTTTAAAGAGGAAAGTGTACTAGCAATAGAACACTTTGACTCATATGGTACACTTGGGTAGGTTTTTCACATACGCTATTCTGGAATTCATTATCTGTTGTGATGCACGTCCAATTTTCAAAAATGTGCCCATCTGTAAAAAATTTCCATTGGTTTAGTTAAGCTAGTTAGGCTCTCATTTTTGTGAAAACTCGTATCTCATTTTGGCTACTTGAATACCTTCCTTGATATGTTCTATGAATATGGTATAATAATTGAGGAAGGGTACTTTGAGTATACGATTGAGTGTCATATATAGGAGAGATTTTGATTTGATCTTGTGCATCGAGAAAAACTAGAACTTGCCCTGTGGCTTTACTTCTAAAGCAAAAAGTGTGTAATATTGGAGATATGATCTTAGGCCATTAATCGAGGGCAAACCACCCATTTTGACCAAAATTGAGCCATCCCTTGGTGAGTTGAGTGATGAACTTTGTCCCTTGTTAAGCCTTGGAACCTATTTTCTTGAATAACCTTGTTAGAAGCCGAAACCCTTTTCTCTCATATCCCTCTTTTTAACCAAACCTTCTCAAAGTTTCTAGGTAAGGTTAGAGACAAACTTAGGCCAAAATCCTAAGTTAGGGGTGGAGGAGACCTCGCAATTTGTATGAGCTTGGTAGTTCATAAATTTGGGGACCACTAAAATCCTCTTCGAATTATATTTATATCTGTGGTAGATATTTATATATATATATATATATAAACAAACTAAAAAAAGAAATGAGAAAAAGTCACAAACATTCAAAAAATAGTTGTAGCATAGTTCTATTTTGAAATGTGCGTAGTTGTTTAAAGTTTGGAAGATAGAGAGAGGAAAATTGCCTGAATGGTTTTGCAAGATTGGTCCGTGAAGTAATGTAAATAGTAAACCTTGGGAAAATAGATTGAACGAGATCTCTCTAGATGCTTTGATAAGGAAGAGTCACTATAACCTTAACTTTTCCTAACTTACCAAAGCCTATGCTACAAGCCAACCTAAGACCTAGGTGATCTTCAAAGTAGTATGCTTGAATATGGTGAAATGAAGCGTATGGGAAAACTTATGGTTTTGTACTTGTGTCCTTGATTGTCCTTTAGAGAGTGAGTGCTTCGTGTTAGTCCCTAAAATTGATGATAATCATGTCTTGTGGGAAGGGACTTCTTCGTGTAAGGGTTCTTAATTTCTATGCTTGAGTATTCTTCAATCTTGGCTGAAGTCTATGAACATGTGCTTTGCTTTGTGACATTTACCCAACGTTTGATGCTTATTTTTTATAAAATGAGCACTTGATAGGTAAAACTTGGGCCTTTGTTTTTAAAATCATAAGGGCAAGGTGTTTTCACAAAAGAAGTGTATGTCTAAGCTCCCAAGTTGTACTATTTGAAGGCATTGGTGATTTTATTGTGTGTACATTGATTTACTCGAGGAAGAGCAAAGGTTTAATTGGGGGCATTGATGAGTCGGCAAATTGAAACTCATTTGCCCTAAAAATAGGGAGAAACATGTCCTCAATGCTAAACTGAATGTGTTTTAATGTTTTGTTGGTTTAATTTTAGGGATAAGTCCGAAAAGGGATTCAAATAGAAAAAAGAGGCAAAAAGATGGAAAAATGAAGCAAAAAGTCCATGGAATTGCAAGAATCCATCATCACATGACCGAGATGACCTACAAATCGCCGAATAGGTGTCTCCATTACCAATTTTAATAGTTTGGGGCCAAGAGTTATCGGGACAAAAAGGATATAGTCATAGAGATTCGACGCATCTCCGAGCCAATCAATTCACTAAACTCTACTTCACCAAATGTAATAGAATCCAACCCATGAAGCATTACATATTGACAGATTGGCAAGCCAGAGAAGATTCAGCGCACCGTTGACACCTTCGGCGATGAGATGTTGCTCTATTAAATAGCAAGTGGCGACATTTCTATAATTCTGAGGCCCGACTTTGATGAAACTATTTAAGACTCTTAGGCCATTAGGAACCTTATATTTTTTCAATTTGCTTAAGCATAAGCTTGTAATAAAACCCTAGTTGTGAGATTAACTACTTTTGTGCTTGGAAATTAGAGTTTTCTTGTGAAACTTTTGGATTCTTTATCAAATATGTAAGAAGAATTTGGTATAATTTCTTTTTCCTTTATTATGAATGCATTATTGAGTATTGATTGTGTGCGTGTAGTGATTATTTACCTTTGTATTCGGTTGCATGTTATGATTTTAGCTAAATCTCTATGTCTTAATTTATAGATTGAGGTTGCAAACTTGGTCTATGCTTGAATCTCTTGTATTGCCTGAAAGGAGATATGAGAGTGATGAGCTTTAGTTAACAAAACTTGAGTTACACTCATTTATGTGGTGATGCTAGTGATAGATTACCCATTTTAAGGTTATTGGTTCTTTGGTAGTGTAGACAATTGGGTGTTCGAGAGAAACCCGTGTGAAATTTGGGTGTGGATTGATAAATCACACCCAATAACTAAAACCATGCCTAATCATAACTAGCAATCAAATCTTAGGTGTATCCTCAATTATCCATGCATCCAATCATTCTCATGAAAGCATAACCCTAAGCACTTTAACTCATTTGATTACATTCTTATAGTATTCGTTTTGGTAAACCAGCTTTGTAACTGTGAACTCCATACAAAAAAATTGTTCAAACCCCCATTATTTTACTTTCTTGTTTAATTCTAGCATTGTGTGCAAACCTATAGTTGCTTGTGACACTTGAGAATGAACCTATCGCTCTCATTCCCTGTGGATTCGGCCCTGACTCTTACTTGGATAAAATATATTGCCAATGATCGCGTACATTTATTTCAGAGAGTGTATATGAGCATTTTCGGTAGTGCTTGATAACTTTAGGACAATTGGGTGGTTAATGCCACGATTCATACCATGAATTGTTTTCCCATTGTATAACTCATACTATGAGTCATGGTGATCTAGGACTGCAAGTTTTAGATTTCTGTTTTCCGTAGTAAATGTTGACTATTTGTAGGTTCAGAATCTGAGGTGATACAATACTACTAAAATTGTGAAGGACCTTAGAAATGTGATTTGAAATTTTATGCCTTCATTAAAAATCGCGACAATCGACAAACTTATCTTTTCACTTATTTCCTATAATTTGTATCTCGTTATATTTATAATATTTGAATAAAAGAGTCCCAAAATATAGGGTTTTAATAACCGATTCTGTCATTTTTCAAAATATCTATGGTAAAGGTCTATGAATCTCATTCTTCATAGGTGTTATGATCTACTCTTTAGTATAAGAGTGCATTAGATATGAATTATGGTCCTACAATACCCCCAACACAAAGTTAAGTTGGAAGTGTCCTTACCGATTGAGTTTCTAACTAAGTTTAAACTGAGGTCAACTTAAATCTATCACTCCTCCTGGAATATGAAGGTTTATGGGTCCCAATACCTAAAAAATTAAAGATCTTAGAGTCTTCTTTCCAACACCATAGATCATTTGTTAATCCACTTTAAGAGTAAAAAAATATGGCTATTTTACTGAAGACTGTCTGTGCTAAAAAAGTGAGGCTTTTGTAGCAGGATCAGGCCACTATAAAGGGATATGGTCTTCTATAGCAAGGTTTAGGCAGTATATATGCCTATTTTTACAAATATTTAGTTGGAAAACACAAAACCCTCATTCTAAAACCCTAGAGGGGTGATTTCCATGGTCTAGGGTGAAAATGCTTCGTTGAGGTAAGTTCTTCCATTATATTTTTCATATTTTGACCAATAACATCTTAGAATTATTAGAATAATCTTTAATAGTTGAATTGTGGGTTAGAAACCTAGGCTCAAAAAATTACAGGGAAAACCTTTGGGTATGTGTAATATCACGTAAAATTACTTCTAGATTGTAAACTAAAAATTTCTAGCATGAATTTGTTATTCAGAATCATCAATTCTTATTGTTGGACACTTTAAATTATATAAAGATGGGATCTTTAGCATAGAAACATCATTAATGGAGATGGGTTGAGTATGACAGAACTAGTTAATTGTTAATTAACCCTTGGGTAATGTATAAACCATGAATAAGGGTAGAGCAAGTTGACTAAATTTCCAAAGCATTTATTAAAAGATTTTGAAAAAATACTCTTATAATTGCTTGATTATTAGATGATTGGATTTTTTGAGGCATGAAGGAAAGCAAAGAGCATCCTTGGTGTGGCTTGCTTATTCCAAGATCTTCGATCAAGATAGGTTATGGTTTATGGGTAGCAGACTCAGATAAGCTAAACATATACATTATGTAGAAGTGATAGGAGAATGCATAATTAGGCCTTTGGGCATGGTGTTTGGATGGATAAGCCATGAAACTAATGCTATAAAGATATAATACATGTTGTAATAAGCTTATTTATGAATCTCTTTGGATGTCATATGTATTTGTATGACTTTCATGATGTCTTGTAAAATATAATCTGGAGTTAATAATAATGGTAATCAGTTTGTGTGTAGTGTGTTCTGATTATATATTCTCCTTGCTATAATTTGACCTAGCATGTTGAGTATGAAGGGAGAAAAGAGGAATGATATTTTACCATATGTTTTGAGAAAGGCTTGGCTAGACACTATAGCATAACCTATTGCAAGATGAATAAACTAAGGTTACTATTGTATGTAGAATATGTACGGTAGTTTAATTATGGTATAGAATTAAGATGGAAGTTGAGGAGTTAATGATTTTATTTCGTGCTCTTAACTAATTATCTATTGATTAATCTTTGGAAATACTTGTAGTTGATGAATTATTGTTTGATAATGCTTGAATAAATAAGCTATTGATTTTTCCTTGATGCATAGATGTAAGTGATAGACTAATAACTTGTAACATGATTAATAAAGGGGTCTTGATGCTTGACAAGTGTTGTTGATTTGAACGCACTATGTGATTGTATTTATTTATAATACTGTTTGTTGTTGTGTGATAAACTAGTAAAGGTTGATCATGGTTGAATTGGTAGATTTCAGGGAGGATAAGGGTGAAGACAAGGGATTAAGGGTGGTATAACACTTGGTTTGGGATAAGGGTGGAAGACACTAATTGTGTGGGAGATTAGTACATGGACTGAGCTGTTCCCCTATAGGTCATGGCTAGTGGACAGTAATAATATCCTTAGCATATGTGTACACCATGATATTGAGAGTTTGACGGTTCTTTGATTCGACCGGGTTATGCAACATTATATTTAGATCCTTGTATGGTCTTGTTATTTGACATTATATTTGGATACTTGTATGGTATATTTACTTGGCATTATATTTGGATTTTTGTTTGTTTCGATTATTTGATATTATATTTGGATCCTTGTGTGGTCCAATCATTTGCCATTACATTTGGATCCTTGTATGTCCAGTTACTTGGCATTATATTTGGATCCATATGTGGTCCGTTTATCTGATATTATACTTTGGTTCCTTGTATGGATCAATTACTTGTAGATATAGTATGGTTTCTTGTGCGGTCTGATCCTCAAGGTTATAATATGAATTGAAAGTTTATTTGATGACTTGAATGTCTACTTGATGATTTGAAAGCTTAATTGGTGATTGAAATTCTAATTGATAACCAAATATTTTTTAAATCGAAAATTATGTTCTGACTGTTGTATATAATTCCTATATTTTTGTGTTGCCTAGATTTGTATGTGACGAATTGTAATACATGACTTGTAAAGTCATTAGTTATTGAGAGTTAAACTGTTGATTGGTAGCAATTGAGGTGTATGTGAAACAGATCAATTAATAATAACTATTAGGGCTAAACAAGTGAGAGTTATGATTGGTGACATTTTATGTGAAGAGTGATGTATGATTATTTATATTAAGTGTGAATGGTATAATGGGAATATCAATGGTACAAATTGCCTACTAGTAATGAATTGGGTACAACTAAGTCAGCGAGATAAGAATAGAAATATTCTTTATTAATATGAGAGAGAAAGATAACATAAGTAAGTTTAAGTGATGTGAATTAAATTATTAATTGTCATGTTAATCCTGTTTTATTTTATGGGGTGTTGCATGATCTAATCTTGGTCGGCTTATGATGCCTACTAGTACTTGTGGTTATACTGATACTAGTCTTGCTACATCCTTTTTGGAGTTGTAACCATGTTGCTGGATCAATTGTGGTTTCATATGTGAAGCGGCGAGTATTCATCAGTAGATTCTGCTCATCCAATTCCTATGGTGGAAGCTGTGTCCTTTGCTTAATTTATTACTGTATTAGAAGCACCTGTACATATCTAGACCAGGTCCTCGAAAAGGTGTTCTTCTTGATTGTATCTTTACAAATATTGGAATAATTTTGTTATAAGTAATTTAATGACGTCATACATTGGCTTATTAATAACTTCCTCATGTTAATTGAATGGGCAGTAAGGGTTTCCCTATCTAGGTAGATTAGAGTAGGTGCCCGTACGATCCGATTAGTTGGGTCGTGACAATGGTAAAAGGAAAAAATATATTTTAAAAGATTAAGGAGTCCTAAAATATATGATAAGAGTAATTTTATGCTAAGTGGTATTAGAATAATTAATAATCAAGAAGTTCTAAAATATACGATAAAAGTATTAGAAGAATTAATAATTAAGGAGTCCTAAAATCTGTGATAAAGAACAAAATATATTTTAAAGAAAATTATTTAGAAATTTGTGGCCGAAGTTAGGCGTCCTTTTTGGGTGTAGTATTTAAATATATTAATTCAAAATCAAAATTATTTAGAATAAAAAGAGTATGGGCACTTATATATATAAACAAAGTCTCTGTTGCATTGTTTTACTTAGTAATATTTGCTCTCACATTGTTTTCTTTTTCTCTTTTAAAAATATATACTTTATAATCCAAAAAGAAAAAAAGAAAAAAGGAAGTATATAATCATAAAATAGGTAATTAATCTGCTTGGTTGTGTGTATACTCATTTATTATATGTTGCTTGGCCCCCGGTTAGTAATTTCTATGGAGTAGGTTAGGGATGAATTGGAGTTAAGGTTCAATTTGGTTGTATGTGTGCATGTTAATAGATTGGTGGTTCATTTATTTGTAATGCATGTTAATGAAGGTTAAACTTGTTGATTATTGAATGCATGTGTGGACATTTATAATCTATACTAAGATTGGTAAAAGGACATTATTTGATATGCTAGGGTGGTTGATTTATTTCACTCTGTGATTGTACTTATTTATGGTTATGTTTGTTGCAGATAGATTAACCGGTAAAGGTTGATCATGATTTAATTGGTGGATTTTAGGGAGGATAAGGGTGGTAAAATACTTTGTTTGGGATAAGGGTAGCAGACAATAGTTGTCTGGGATATTTGGTACATGGACTGAGCTGGTCCCTTGTAGGTCATAGCTGGTGGGCAGTCATAAAACCCTTAGCATGTGTGTACACTGTGATTTGAAGAGTTTGATTGTTCCTTGAGTGAACCATATTATATTTTGTGGGTAGTCTCAAGTCCATCTCCATAAGCTTTGACTCATATTTAACATTAGGGACATTTGACACTCCCAAAACATCATCAATCATAGCCAGAACCACAGGAACCTACACTTTTTGAATGTAGATGGTAGGGTTAGGGTCGACCTAGTGCACTGTCAAGAGTATAGAATAGAACTCCTAAATCCAGCCTAAGACACAATCCTGAGCAAGCTCTATCAGAGGAATCCACCCAAACTCCTATAGTTGGGCATAGAATTTTGGTTCCTTCTCTTCCACCTCCGTCATCATAAAGATCCTATCATGACAAAATTCCATCCTCCAGTAGTCTCTGTATATTTGCTGACAATTCCTATCAAGAAACCTCTAAAAAGAAGGAGGAACGTCGCCTTGGTTTTGGTCAGCCATTGTGTTAGTATTCATACAAAATCAAATCAGGAGTCATAAAAGTACTCAATTAGTTATAAGTTTGCACAAAGTGCTGAGTTAAAAATTTAGAGAAGGTTACTGCCTGCCTCCTGCTATAGAAGAAGGCATCCCGCTACCGTAGGGCTGCTATAGAAAAAGGCGTCTCTCAACTATAGGGCCACTATATTGGGATGAAATAGCTATAGTAGCCTTCATCATCCCTATCCCACCTCTGAAAAATCAATTGTATCTTTTCAATTTTTTTGTGATTTTTTGACTTTTTAACGTAGGTCAGGGTTGGTGAAGTAATATGGGACTACTAAATACAAAAATCCAAGTGTTAACACCCCAATTGGAGACCCAATGGCCAAGCAATTTTTAAAAAGTGACCTTTAACCTTCTACCGTTTGTTCAAGCCTTAAATTCGCCATGAACTCCATAAATCTTACACTTAGCAATATGAGTGTTAAAAATGTAAGGGAAGCACGCATGTTTCAAAATTTTATTCAAATGGGTAAAAATACATCAACTTCAAAAACAACCCTAATTCTCATATATTTTTATGAATTATAGCCTTAATCTTTGATAATGAGTGCAATAAAGTAAAGAAATGCAGTAGAATGAGAGTTTACTTGAATTTTAATATTGAGATAGAGTGGTTGATCGACTAGGGGAGGGGAGATGTGATTCTGAATTTTTTTTTGGGGTGATACCCATTTCTCTTTTCCTTTTAAACTGCTAACAATCTGCCGTAGTAGAGGTCCCACTATAGTGGGAACCAGGCAACATAAGGAAAGGTACTCATATACTCTTATCAAGAATAGTTTAGGTACCTTTTTTGGTGTGGTGTATTATGTGAGGAAGATCTTAGTAAGTAGGTGTGTTGTAAGTTTATACAATTTTATAGTAAGGCTTGTGAGGGAATATTGAGAATGAGAATGTTCTAAGTCGATAAGTGAGGAATTAATGACCTTGGGAACATATCAACTTAGTTTTTTCCCCACTATTGTCATTTGGGGACAAATAATGGGCAAATTGGTATCTGCTTTAACGACCCATTTTTTCGTTACTATAATCACTGCGTCTGAAGGGAACGGGGTATGTCAAACTATTTTAAAATCTTTACGAGCTCTATTAAAGATTATTATTAGACGATTTTAGTGTAGGGAAAATTTTAGGAGCGGGCTGACGTCACCATGCTATAATGGGAATTTTCTCACTATAGTGGTGCCACTATAGTTGCATGTAGTCTGCTAAAGTGGGATCTCAAGCAGTATCTCCACAAATTTGAAAACCCTTTTCTTTTCATCTTTAAACCAGAACATTGCCTCTTTCTGAAAACCCCCTAGGGTTTCCTCAAGACCTAGAATGATAAGAATGAAGAAGTACACTTAGGAAGGGCAAATCTCAAAGATTTTTCATAATTTTTCACACCAAAAATTGCAATAATAGGTCAAGTAATGATAGTTCATGCCTCCATAACAGTTGTTTGGTGCCCAGGTAGGCTAGGTTTAATTTGAGCAATAGAACCGACTTAGAAAATGTATTCATAATATAGATTGAGGGGAGATTTCATGCTTAGGTCTACAAGCACCATATTTGGATGGATTAAACAAGTATGCTAGGCCAAACGTGAATGAATTTAGTGTTAATGTAATTGTGTAGTGATTTGTACTAATGCCTACCTGCTAGTTTGTTATACATGCCAATTGAGTAGTAAGTGGGAAGAAACTAGTTATATATGTAGGATAGTTGTTAAGTTTAAATAAGTTGGTAGAAAAGTTGATGTTAATGCCTTAAACCTTATCCATTTAGTGATAATTTATTTGTACAATATTAGTTCTAGGTGAAGATTGTAAAATGTGGTGTGCTATTATGATGATAGGAGAATTTAGGTGTAGTGGTGGAGTGACCAACCTATGATGACAGAGTATTAAGATTAAAGTAGAGGAGTTAATGGTGTTGTAGTTAGAGAGGAATTATGGATGTATGAGAGTGCACAGACATGTATACTTATGTAATCATAAATAGGCTATTAATCGTCTTGGTTGTATGTAAACTCACTTACTATGTGTTGCTTGGACCCGAGTCAGTAATATAAATGGAGTAGGTTATGGTTGAATTGGAGATAAGGCTCAATTTAGTTGTATGTGTGCATGTTAACTGATTGGTGGTTTATTTAGCTGTAATGCATGTTACTGAAGGTTAAACTTGTTGATTATTGAATGCAAGTGTGGACATTAATAATCTACAATGAGATTTGTAAAAAATACCTTGTTTGATATGCAAGGTTGGTTGAGTTAACTCATTACTTGACTGTACTTTTTCATGGTTGATCATGATTGAATTGGTCGATTTCAGGGAGGATAAGGGTGGGGATGTTGGAATAATGGTGGTAAAATATTTTTTTGGGATAATGGTGGCAGACACTAGTTGTTTGGGATATTTGGTACATGAACTGAGCTTTTCCCTTGCAGGTTATAACTGGTAGGCAATCATAAGACCCTTAGCATATGTGTTCACCATGATTTGGAGATTTTTACTATTCCTTGAGTGAACCAGATTATATTCTATTATACTTATATTAGGTTCTTTGTGTGGACCATTGGTTAATAACAAATCTTAGGTTTTCTTGAATGAACTAGTGACTTAACTAAATGAATTATATATTCATTTTGAAGTAAGTTATTACCTGTTGTTGCAAGATAATGAAGGACTTTTAATGTAATGATAAATTATATTGGTTTTATTAGTTATTATGAAGGTGTTTAACGTTGAATTATTATTAGGTATGTATAAAGGTGAACTTGTGTGTTTTCATGATTGGATTTTTTCTAAGATGATTGTTATTGAGTAAGTTGGACTTAATTGTTTTATTAATTACCTTGTGTGTTCCTGGTAAAGTATGTGCCCTTGGGTTCGTTAGTGGAACAAATGACAGATGCTTAACTAGGAGTGGAATGTAATGGTAAAAAGGTGGTTAGTTAGTTATAATGTTGTTTTGAGAGTCAACTGCCTATAAGCGAGAAATGATAAGAATTGAATAAGGCCTGTTAGTGAGAGTATAGTAAGGAGAGTAGTGATTGGGTATATGAGATTAAGTAATGAAATTTGCATATTATGTAAGTTCATGTATTATTCCGGATTTTTGTATTATGTTAACATGATTTAACTTAGGTAGGCTGATGATGCCTACCAGTACGTATGGTTGTATTGATACCACTCTTGATATACGTTTTTTGGGGAATAGTCTAGTTGCAGGATCAACTGATATTTCTTGTCTGATGCGGATAGAGATCTCCAATAACTTTCGTCTTCTCATTCTATGGTGGAAGTTGGTCTTATGTAATTATTATTCTATTTAACAACTCTTGTACATGTCTAGACTAGGTCCTTAGGGAAAAAGGTTTCTTTGTTGTATTTAAAAGCCATTATAATAAGTTTTATGAAATTACGAAGAGATTATGTTATTTTTTTAAGACTTCCACATGTTTTTCTAAATAGGCGTGAAGGGTTCTCCTATCTAGGTAGAGTAAAGTAGGTTCCTGCATGATCCGGTTAGTTGGGTCGTGACATAGACTTTGCTGATGCACAAATTTAAGTATGCACATAGGAGTGCAACAAGTGTAGCATGAGTACAGTAAAACAACTTGTATTCAATTAATATCATTGGTTGACTCCGAAAAAGTTGTGGAGAGGGTTGATATTTAAAATACTCATGGCTACACTTAAAAACTCTCTACCTCAAAGATTGGTTTATGGTCTGCATACACTCTATCCTCTCGAGACCCCACTTTGTGGAATTACATTGAATATGTTATTGTTATTATTGGCTACACTTAAAAACATATAAATAACTTTGTACCATTAACGAGTTATCAAAATAGATGGATAATTCAAGCCTAACCACAAATACCATTATTAGTGTATAAATGAAGTATGTACATAATCACCTAAACAACCATATAAAATGCACAAGCAAGAGTCATGATAGAATGTATACGAATGCAAACTCTTTACCATGATCATCTTAATTAGTGCTTCCAATGCTTCACGTACATGTGGATCGGCTAGGGACCACTTAGGCCAATGACCCATGTTGGACAATTGCATTATCCACAGGCCCATACAAAATATCTCATATGCAAATTATTACCATATCAATTTGTTGGAACCAAATCTCATCTTTAGAGTTATATCCATTCATCCATAACAAATCCCATCAGGCTTCTAATACCTCAAAAATACGAGAATATTCAAAATATCTAAAATGATATAAATATGAAATTCATATAAAGTCACAAAACATATATTTATATATATAATGTGCATGAATAAAATTTATGCAACTCAAGCATCAACAAGTACAAATATGGAACACCTCAAGTTGTACGATAACTTGCAGTAGTCTATGTTGCGTCAAAATGCACACACAAGTGTACGGAGATGTACAAGTAATACAAGATTAAGATTCCAAATATCATACCCAGGGACTTTGAATCTTGTAATTTCCTCAACTAAATTTATACTAGTGTCTCAAACAAGTACGAAAGTAATTGATTAAGACAAGGTTAGGTTTATTTTTGATTCGAAGTAAACTAACAATCAATAGTCAAGATAGTTAAATACTTAGCAAAGTTGTAAAAAATATGACAGGGAAATTCCAAGGTCAAGGCACTACATACAATCTTGTATACCGTTACTCTCTCACTTATTATGTTTTATATCAGGTCGTTGGTTCACATGGTTTATAATATGAATATGGTCTTCCGAGACTCTAATAGTCTACCTAAAAAGATATCAAAACTACATCATTGAGCGGAGATACAATAATCCTGTTTAGATGCATTAAGATATTGTCCTGTATTTGAACCAAACAAGGCATTCTAGGTATATTCCTATCCTAGACGCGAATCAAATCTTTACTTTATGAAAGATGGGAACTCTCCCCTTAAACTCCTAGTTCTATCCTAATGATTCTCTTTCCCGGCTCACAAGAGGATTTATAGATGTATCTTAATGTCGGCCAAGCATTAAAATAGTAAAAGCAAGAATTTAAGAACAACCAATGTGATAATTCAATGTTGAACCATATAAAGAATACGAAATACAATGATGCGTTCAACCTCCACCCCAGAACAAAGGTTCTTAGCCATTTATGCTCAGACTCAACATCATAAAATTCAAATTGTTCATATGATAATTGAAATATAAGAGAAGAGTGGAGAAATAAACCTTAAGTCCAAGCCTTACATGTATTTTCAACTCCTCAAGATGTATGTAATAATACTTAAAAAAAACAAATGTTCTATCTATAGTCAAGTGCAAATAGCTTTCGAAAAATTCCCTCTGTCTCACTTTTAAATAGCAGAGCACTAGCTCTATGGCACCTTAAAATCACATCCCATTACTATTTATTGACATTGACTTTTTTCCAACTCCGTGCTACGCCAATAAAATGGAACATAACTTCCGTGGCACGGAAGAATATTTTGTCCTTGAATTGTTTCACCAAGTGCACCTTTTTGTCTTGCCTTCATGTATTATGGTCCGTAGTTGCCTTCGAATCTCTATTTTCAGCCCGTCTTGCATTCCATTATCCAATATAATGCATTCGTCATCAACACGCTCTTCGGCAATGTCAAATCAAGCTTGATCTTCGTAAATCTCAACTTGAAAACACTATTCATATCCATTAGTTCACGAACACACTTTAAGCTCAAACAAATGAATATATATGAATTATAGCTCAAAATTGTTTTAAAAGTATGGGCCATAATTAGTAATTAAACGTATAAATACACCCAAGATCACCAACCCATACTTATAACCTTGGTTTTCCTCGAATAATACTCTTACACCTCATGACACACATCAGGGCCTAATGCAACCTATTGAAGTAGACCACTCACACCATAATTTTCTAAACACTTTAATAATAGCAGACACTTCATTTGATCAAGAATATTCACCACCATCAACATCCGTAGAAGAATTACACGGCCTCTAAACAGACTCTTCAAGTAAAAATCCGGCCAACATGGTTATGTTTTGGTGACAGAGCTTTCAATTTGCCAAAGTCTTACCATTATGTGCCCTACTCTCACAATAAAATAAAATAGAATCAATGTGGGGAATATTATTAACAAAACCTCTCACACTCCAAAGAAGGTTTCAAACATGATCACATACCAAAGGTTTGCCTGTAGTGTACTACTCAATCAAATAAAAGATCAAACTTATAGGACGAACAAGGACTTTTTAAGGTTGTAATGTTGGCTAAGGGATGAGAAGGAACAATTTGGCTAATAGTAACTACTTTCCCTATGCACTTTAAGACAATTTCATTTGTTCACTTTCGTTGACCCTCTTCTTCTTCTCCTTATCTTCCCATGCGTAATTATTCTTTTCTTGTACATACAATTATTTTCACCCCTTTTTTTGTTTCATGCCTAACCCCCTACAGGTTAAATTCTTACATCACTTTCTACTTCGAATTTATTCTTTCACTCAGATTTACACTTCATATTTCTCAATATATTATTTATGCGCATAAAGGTGTGCTCAGATTGTTTTCTATCCTTTCCCCACTAGTCACCTCTTCTCCTGAGTATTTTCTTTCAACATAATTTTGTCATTAAAGTACAATCGGAACTGTTCAAATCAAATTCAGAATGAGGCTATTAAAACAAAGGGGATTAGTCTAGTTACGACGCTTTTCCAAAGAACATGTTTAAAAGCACAACATGGGCTAACTAGGGTTAATGCACAGGTAAGTAAAAACAATGGAAAAGAATTAGGCTATAAAAAAATGCGTTTATCATGTCCCAAAAGTTTAAAACCATGTTCACATTTGGCACACACAAGGAAAGTTCTAGATGCTCAGATGTAAGAAACAAGGTAAATACTCACCACACATAGAACATAAGGATCAACGATTGCACTTTAAGCCTCGTATCATCACAAAACCACATTGATGCCAATCACAAATAAGCCATATTTCATTTTATTCAAATCACATTCAAAAGTTCAAACAATTCCACTATGTTTCTTTCTTAGTCATGTTTTTTTCTCAAATAATCATCTCATGAAGTCTAGCATATCATTAGGTGAAGTAATTTTCGTTCAATTGGCACCGGTTTTGATTTCTTCTCACACTCTACGACTAATTTTCCCTTAAGATGGTCATCACCCATCCATCATAGGGAAAACGTCCTTAACTAAAACAATTAACACACTTACTCCTAAAAAAATTATCCTGATTTACTCGGTTCAATGGACTAACTCTTACAGATCCATAAGTTCTACTGTTTACTTATTACAAACTGAATTCTGAATAAAGAAACTAACTGAATGTCTTCAAACCAGAAACATCACAAAATAGAAACAAAGCACAATAGAACAAGAGCAATTCTCCCACCCCACACTTAAAATGTAGCTCTGTCCCCAATGTTTGTAAAAACAAAAACAAGTGTAAAAGTGAGGAGTTTGAAAAACACCCTGGTCAAGCCTCTATGCCATCATCCAAATTAGGATAGAGGCCCTCATCACCCAAGTCTTGATTATCCTCCTACTCAATATTGGACTCAATGTTCGAGTCCTAGCAGCATCTATCCTCATCTGTGGTAACATCATCATTTACCGATTTCATAAAATCCGACTTGATCTTTAACACGGACCTGTCATGATGACTCAATGGGTAATCCAGCTCCACTCATTGTATCTCCACTCTACTCGCTGCCTTAGCTCCAATGAATTGTTGCAACATTCTCAATCCAAATAAATGGGCCATGATCTCATCATCTCGAGCGTGTTGCTTGGCTAGTGTAAGCACGGGCCCATGAGAAACATCAATTGTCCTGGTTATTGTCACATCAACTGGATGCCTCTCCAACATTGGTTTGTAATCCAATGCATCTTCTTCAATATCATGGTTTCTCAGAAACTTCATCAGAAAACCACCAAATCCATACCTACGACCCTGATGAATCCATGCCTTCTTCATAGCTGACTTAATGATAGCTCCCACATTTATATCTACCTCATCCAACATAAGGGCATAAATTAGAAAAACTTTATCCCGAGTCACATCAGTCATGCATTTACATGGTATTAGGCAATGTCAAATAATTTTCAACCACTTACGAGCCTCCCTATTTATATGGTCATAGGGGAATGTCAAATGATAACTGTGGTCTTTGTGGAGACTCCACCTCGCCATTGATTTGTCACCACTTAGCACATATCAAATAGAAGAATACAGTGGTGTAATGTTTAGTTGTCTTAGCTGAAGAGGGTCAGACTCTGGAATTCCCAAGATGGTGTTCATATGATGTGCATTAAGCTTCACGACTTGTCCCCTGATCTGTATCATAAAGTCAGGCTACTGAGGATCCCAATTTACATAAAACTCTCTAATCAAGTGGAATTTCCACTATGTTGGCTCATAAAACACAAATTTCATCCCTAACCACTCTAACCATCGTAGAATTTGTGGGAATTCCCTTGTCAGGATATCCTTGTCAATCATCTCATCAGGGGTGTATATGGATTATGGATGCTTGCTATACCATTTTTTCCTTCATCCAAACCCCACCTAGTCCCAACCCACTGTGTTTTCCCTCTTGGGACTGCTGGGGCCTTAGGAACACGAGTACAAGTTTGAACTCTCTTCCTTCCCTCACTTGAGGAAACAATTCCTTTCCTTTTTATTGCCTGCTAGACATGATACCTGCCTACAAGTAAAAATAACCAAGTCAATTTAATATCAGTAAATCTAGCCCATATTAAGTGTAAGATGCTTTAGGAACCACCATACACTTAGTTTCTAGCACAGGTGTACTTTTCTCGAAGTGAGGGTACTCAGACATCCCCTTTTTATGATGTAACACGCCAAAAATCTAAGCTAAGATTAAAACTATGATTTAACTACATATATAACAAATATTCATGTTCTGGTAGTATGAAGAGTGGTTTATACATGTATTAAGGCCACAAGTAACTCCTAGCTCATAGACAAGTTGAAGCATTCCTTACAAATTGAATTGTTGTGAAGAATCTTTCTATAATCAACTTTAAATGAGCATAACTCTTATATTATAACGAGTTTTCAAGATCAAGACCCATAAAATTAAAGTCCTTTGAGTCTTCTTTCCAATGCATCAAACTGCTTATTAATCCATTACCTATGGTCAAAGTTATGCTCATTTTACCAGAGGTTGTCCGTCTGTCAGAGAGTGACGACCCGTCTAGCTTGGTCGCCAAGCTTCAGCAGTAAGATTGAAAAATGGCTCAAAAGTGATAAGATGTACTATACAGATATCATGGGGTTGATGATATGTCACCCAAGTCGTCAGATGTGACTGTTCTGCAATGTTAAAATATTTTCTATGGGGTTGTATGGTCTTTTCCAATTCCTTTAACGCCAAAATAACGTCATTTAAACTATCCTAAAGCTGAATAATAAGTATAAAATGACCCAAGCCCTTCATTACTTAGATATTCAGTCGACAATTAGCTAAATATATATATAGAGAGAGGTAATTTTTTTTCTCCAAAGGCAAAAATTAGGGCTCATAAACATGAAGCTTCCAATCCAAAGATTCCATAATGTTCTCACTCTTAGGGATATAGGGTTTCATCAATTGGTTCATTTCACCCATTGAGTTACCCAGGTCTCTCATAAACTTACAAGTCATACTATTTAGAAATACATGATGCATATATATACATATACGTTCTCATATCATGATTAGGAGCTTCAGCTTATAACAGTAAGATACATGACATATATGGAATCCAGTTATGCCATCCAGTCTCTTGAACACTCTTTCCCAAAATTAATTTCCCAATTAGTATGGTATTCAAAATGCCATCAATGATCATGGTTCAGTTTTATTATAAAAGTAGAGTTCACTTGTAATGATAGTTAGGTATGGCATCTATGATTCTGGACAACATTTTTAAGAGCTATCAGTTATGTTTAGTTTTGAGTAATACTTAGCATCAAGCTAAACTAGGGTTTAGCAAAACCCAAGTCCCAGAACTATGTGCCACCGTAGGTATGATATTATGTTTTTCCACAATGGGCTCTTGAGTGATCCTGCCAAAATCATATTTCTCTACCTCTGGAAAGGTATTGAACACCCTCCTAACTTAGGTTATAGGTTCGATTCCATGTTGCTCACATGGTCAATGTCGATTAATAGTATCTCCTACGTTTCAGACTCATATATTGCATTGTCTCTGTATTCAGTTTATTCAGTATAGTATTGATCAATTACATGTTTATTTACTTGGTCATTGGATTAGTTTACATTCCTTAGTCTCATGTTCAATTCAATCTTGTGTGTTTAGCATGTTCAGTTCCATCTTGAAGAGTGCATATCTCACATGCTTAGTGCATTTAAAGTACTCACCACATACTTTATTTTGTGCTATATTGTATAATAATATAGGTTTAGATGCTCAACATCCAGGTCGTGGTTAGCACGATCCCATATTACCTTGGCAACAGAGTTTGGAGAGTCCTCATCTTTCGAGAACAAGACTTATGTTTACTTCTTTATTTTTGTCATTTAGTTTTCTGAAAGTTAGAGTTAACTGGGGGCATGTCCTAGTAAATTGCCTTAGTAGAGGTTTTTAGACAGATAGAATAGAGTTCTCAGCTTTATGGTTTATTAGAGGATTTTCGTTTAAACTTAAATATTGATATTTTTTAAAACATTATTATATTATTCAGATTTCAATTTCCGCTTAGTGATTCATATTTTATACAACATTCTTGGTTTCATGCCAAGGCATGGGTTATATTGGGGTCACTTATGACTCTAAGCACCACATTATGACTAGGGGGTAGTGTCGGGTCGTGAAAAACTTGGTTTCAGAGAATAAAGTTTAAAGTGTCCTAGGAAATTTGAAAGTCGCATTAAGTAGAATATTGTTTATGGGTATAAAGCACGCCACACTTATGACGAGAGGCTATGAAATATTTTAAGAAAGTTTCACTTCTTTCATGATCATATCGTGTGATGGAGTTTAACTTTATTCATCCAAATAACTCATGCCTTACATGTTTCAGAACATGTCTCTTTAAAAAGAGATCAGTAAGAAAAGTGATCAAAATGGTAGCCCTTCCGCACTGGTCAATCAATCTACAAGTATTGATATTTCTAATGCAGAGTTTCGTGATGCCATCCAAAGATTAACTTGAGCTATGATCGCTCAATTAAATCAGCAGGTAGTATTGCCTATAAGTTAGACTGGTAAGAAGAGAAGAAGGCAGATCAAGAGGGTCACATCAAGGAATAGTAATTCAAATTGTCAGAAGATCGCTATTGGGGATCGAACTTCTTCTCCATATAGGTCATTAGGGACAGTGCTATCATCAACTAGTATGTTATCTTTAGCTTCCATTCCTTGTTATGATCTGAAGGGGGGAACATCTTGCTATCATCCTTAGAGGAATTTTTTAACAAGAAATTCCCACCCTACTTGTAACAAGTGAGGCAAGTGCCACATAAGGCAATGTTTGGCAAGCCATGAAGGTTGTTTTTGCTATGGTATGCAAGGCCACAGGTTGAGAGAGTGTCCGGTAGCTTCTGCAAAGGGCAGGGAGGTTTGCCAGTAGGCTCAGCCTACTTCCTCAACAGCCTCTTTAGGTTGCCCAAATCAGCAGGGTGTCTCTTCTAGCGTAAACTTTGGTCAGCACTTAAATAAATCGCATTTATCTTTCATCTAGTCGGGTAATGATGGTCTTCCTAAGGTCTAGTCGTGTATTTTTAAATATTTTCTTCTTCATGTATTTATAGTACTCAGGACCTTATCCTCCCATAGTGGTGAATAGTTATAGTGTAGAATAAAGTAGTATTGGTGGAAAGTAGTAGTATTGCGGATTCTAGAACGAGAGAGTTGTGAGGATTAGATCATTATATGTTGCGTAGGTTATTGCAAGGGATAGATGAAAGACCATGAATATAGCGTACTTCAACCCTTAGTAGAAATAAGAAGGTGAAGACCGAGACTTGCAGACTTAGTGTACTGACTTGGATATAATGGGGAGATGTTAGTGAGTGGAACCAATCAAGTTTTGGCCATTCAGATAGTAGAGTTAATAGGTTCTAGAATAGGGATAGGGGAAGTTAAAAACCATTCTTATCATAGCCTCTTCAGTATACTTAGGGCATTATAACACTTTACTTCTGCCTTTCATGAAAATAAAAAAATCATAATTTTCATATACATACTTCATACAAATGTATGTCTACTCACAGTTCCTAGTATAAGAAATAATAGTCTTGCTTAGAAATCCAAATCATTCTCTGTAAATCCATGAATATTAGTCTCACACCATGAAACTTATGACTCTTGCACCCATGATTTCTCAACATCGTTAGTCTCATTTACTCATGATGCGTTCTTGGTGATTAGTGAAATCATAATGTGTCCGGTATGTCCTCAGACCAACCTTCTTGAACAAGATCATCGTAGTCTATTGAACTCCTCAGACCCCAGTTAAGTGTCAAAGTTATGAAATTCCCTAAGTCATGATTCAGTGGTATCCCTCTTACTTGAGATCTTCCTGGTAGAGTCTTTGTATGACTTTTGGTATACTACGGTAGTGATGTTAGTTGTGAAAAGTTAGACCCTAGTGAGCACAAAATTGAGATTTCTACACTTAAGACTAGCACATTCATTTAATGATAAATATCTAGTGCTTTAAACTAGGCTTGGCATTGATGAGGGCATGATGATAGACTTAACCATTTGCCACCTTAGGTGGTGTACCTTTAAGAGAACTTGAAGTAAACTGGTAAGGTACAGTGTTTCTTAGGAAGGAGTGTCTTGGAGAAGTGATTCTAAATTAGAATTTATCAGTCAGTCTGATAAAAGGCATAATATTCCTATTATATGTTTTAGCCCAGGATACTCTAGGCCTTAAGATATTATCCCGTATTCGAACCAAACAAGGCATTCTAAGTATATTCCTATCCTAGACGCAAATCAAATCTTTACTTTATGAAGACGGGAAATCATCCCTTAAACTCCTTTTTCTATCCTAATGATTCTCCTTTTGGGTTCATAGGAGGATTATAGATGTATCTTAGTGTCTTCCAAGCATTAAAATAGTAAAAGCAGTAGTTTAGGAACAACCAATGTATTAATTCAATGTTAAACTTGTAACACCCCGTATGTTTTTGAACCTAATAAAGTACCGTAACATTCATGGAAGTATTTAAACATGATAGGGTTGGTTAATTATACATTAATTTGTTGGGCTTAAATGAGTCTTGTGCCATTGGGCTCAATTGAGGCCTAATGATGAAGTAAAAGACATGGCCCAAATGGGGCAAGTGACCCATTCTTGTGTTGACCAATCAAACATGCATTTAATACCCAAGGATGTGGCTAAGGATGAACATTAGGTAATATATAAAGCAATAAAAATCAGATTTTTATTGATCAAAAAACACATGCCATGTGCTAGAATATTCAAGACATTTCTCTTATCTCACTCACAAACCCTAAGCCTTCATTCCTTTGGGCAAGATCATTCCTTTGTAACTAGTGGTTAGTGTTTAATTTCATGGTTTAATATATGACATGCTTAATATGGTGTATACATCATGTTGGTTATGTTGGCAAAGTGTTAGACAGTACACTATGTGTGAAACAGTATGCTCTTGCTTAATCGGTGAAGGGTTTTGCCCTCTAAACTTGAAAAGGGAATTGTGATCTTGAAGGAAGTGAGTTTTATGGATTAAATATCAACATGTATTATGTTTTTATGTTCTTAAATTGCTTTGGTTATGTGTATAATTTATGGGATTGTTGTTATGAAATTGGTCATGAAATTAGTGGCATATTGAAAGAAAAATGTGGCTTTGGTGATGTTCATGTGTGTTGTGAAACCATGATGGTTTGTTGGCATCCAAGTGACCAAAATTATGCAAATATAAGCTTACTTATGGACTTGGACCATTTAATACAAAAAAGGACCCAAAGAGACCATTTTTGGCCGATTTGGGCATCCATCCCCGCAGACGAAGGCACCTGCCGGCGCAGATGCCAACGCAGGTGCCCCTGGACAGGGCGAAGGGTCACCTGCTGCCGCATTTCAGCCACCTGCAGGAACAGGTGGCTTCGCAGGTCAGTCCAGAGTCTCGTTTTGTATGTTTTTGCCTCTCCTTGATCCCCGAAGACCCCTATACCCTTTTTGGATGTAATTATCAACTTATGATATCTTTTTAATGTCTTTAAGGGGTTGTATGGATGTATTTTGTATTATATACATTATGGATTGTGGTTAATATGTTGCTATGAGGATAATTGATGGAGTAATTGTGACGTAATAATAATGAGGAAGCGTAAAGAGTAAACTTGGTGTGCAATTTTATTGGTTTATGATTTCTTGGTCAATGTATGGAATGATATGGTGTTGTTGGTATGGTAACATAGTGGATTGTATTATAAAGGGTGAAATTACGTTATATGGCAGTCATATAGCTCATTGTCGTCTTGTACACTTGTACGGAAAAACAGTTGTTAACGAGAGTTTCGTTATGTACTTTTATTGTAGAGTGAAACGTAAGGAAGGAGCTGGACTATTGTGTTCATATATAGGATTGTGTATTCATACTTGGAAGTGAAGGCATGTAAGGTTATTCTATCTGTATCCTTCTGCAGCACATAGTATTCACATTGACATTGTATTTGTTCCATTCTGAAATGTTCTAAGGTATCCTATTTTCGGTTACCAATTGTTATTATCACATGTTCCCTGCTCATTGATCAATTGTGACTCACATGGCTCATGTTCATTGACTAATGTTCCAAAGGTCCAATAATGTTATGTTCCAAAGTTCAAATAATGTTATGACTATCATTGTATCAATCTCTCAAAAGTAAGAAATAAAGTGATGCATATGTGTTGGTTGCAAGAGTACGGGTAGTAGCTCTAGAGGCATAATCCTAGCTGAAGCCGATCCCAAGATTATTGGATCAGGGGGTAGTCCTAGAGGCATAAGCCTAGCTCAGACCGAACCTGACAAGGGGTAGCTCTAGAGGTACGAACCTAGCTCGAGCCGAACCTGATATGTTGGTTTATGGGAGGCAGCTCTAGAGGTAATAACCTAGCTCGAGCCAAGCCTGATGTGTTGATTTATTGGTGGTATCTCTAGAGGCATAAGCCTAGCTTGAGTCGATCCCAACATAATGTTATGTTATGTTAAGACCCACTGATCAGTCTGGGCCTGGGTACATTATGACATAAGTGTTGATGAACAAACATAGAAGTAAAGAAGCAAAGAAAGTAATGAAAGCAATACACATAGTTCCCAACATACAAAATGGTGACTTATCCATATTGGTTATTCATTTGTATTTGAGTTCATTGAAGTATTTACGTATCATACAGTTTCATATGCGCCTTACATACTCAGTACATTTTTCGTACTGACGTCCCTTGGGAGACTTACCTTACTTGCTGCAGGTGCAGGTGCTAGTAGACCTCCACAGTAGGTTGCCGGTCATTTGCAGAACTTTGGTAAGCTCTAGTTGGTTCGGGGCTTTCCGAGTCACAGTTGTACATTTGTATTGGTATTGTAAATATTGTATAAAGCGGGGACTTGTCCCAACTTTAGGATGGTTATGTATAGGCATCTATTAGAGGCTTTGTAGACATATGTGGTAATATGAATGCAAGAGATGTATGTCCATTTTGACTTGATGGCCCTGACGGCCAAGTTTCACATATGTATATATCACATGTTTCCATGAATTCCGCTATTGGTATCTTATATCTCTATATGTGATGGTGTTCTTTTGTGAATGAAATTCATATGAATAGACATAGATGAAGATTGTTTCTCTCAGGCCTTATCGGCTTCTGGTGCCAGTCCGCCCCGTTCTTATCAAAAAGAAGTCCAAAAATGTCCCATGACCCACAAGTCCAAACAATTTTCCATGGTTTGATAGTACAAGTCGTACTATGACTCATGAGGTCCATTTTACAGAATATTAAAATGGTTTCTCACTGGTATTTTCATCCTTAACCACTCTTTTAATTCCTAAAATAAATCGTTCAAGGATCCATTAGGAAGGATTAAAGGTAACTAGTTAGCCAAAATTCCTCATTCCCTCTCCTAACACTTAGTACATCAGAAAGAAGTGATTCAAGTTCTTAGAGACCTAAGTCTAGAGTTACTCACCAAGTTCCAAATTTTGCAAGTTCTATCAAAAAATTCTTCAGTCCAGGGATGCGGGATCCTCAGTAAGGGTTTATTTTCACCATTATGACCAAAAAACTTTGGTTTTACTATGGATTTATGAACTCATGATCTAAGGTTTATACCCATTCTCATGTAAACTCCATGATCATCAGTGTAGCATGTCCCTTTGTGATTTTCACTTGAATTGTACACTTACACATGAATTATATTGTAAAAAATCTTCACTTGATATCCTATAAAGAATTTGGCATGATTTACCCAAACTGAGAATGATTCGGAATGATTTAGGTTTATTTGATCTGATGATCACATAAATCAATTACAACAAGCATGACTAGACCCAAATTTTAAAACTATGTGCCACCCTAAGCCTTATTCCGCCTAGAAAGGGCTCAATTTAATGGATCCAAACAAGTCATGGTTTTATACCTTTGGATAGGTATATTTCACCCTCCCAACATGGTGTATACATTGGACTCCATGTTTGCTCACATGTTTATGTTGGTTCAGAGAACCTCCTACAAAAAACGTTTTATTGTCACTTGTACATGACTTACAATTTCAGTTATATTGGTTTCCTTCCTGATTTACAACTTTGTCTCACCATTTAGAAACATTATTTAATTTTGGGTCAATGTAATCTTTATCATACTCTATTCAGATAAATTATTTAATTTAGCATGAATTCAATTTTCTGTATATTCAAACACAATATTTATGACTTGCATATCTCACATGCTAAGTACATTCAAAGTATTGACCACATAATTTTCTTTTACGCTATATCCTATTATGATATAGATTTTGGTGCTTTGACTTAGCCATATAGTTAGATACACTCTAGTGCCAGTAGCTACGATTGTAGTTAGTCCTCTTTATTCGAGGACGATTTATTCTAGTTATGCTTTATCAGACTCTATTTTTCAATTTCAGTTGTTTATAGTTAGTTGGGACTTGTCTCAACAACTCATTAGTTTTCTTAGAGGCTTTAAGATAGAGATAGACATTTCATATTATTGTTTAGTTTAGATTGGATTTCAGACTAAATATATATTTTAGTTATTCCCGTTGTTCAGTTAGCCACATGGTTTGTTTTATGTTTCAAACAACTATTTTAATATATGTTTTGGCATCATGTCAGTACCATGAAGTAGATTAGGACCAGTTGTGGTTTGAAGTAGCATGTCACTTCTAGGGTGTAGACTTGGGCCATAAAAAACTTGGTATTAGAGCATTAGGTTTAAAGTGTTCTATGGATGTTTTAAAGCCACATTAATTAGAGTTTTTTTCATGAGTGTGAATCCCACTACACTTAGAGGGAAGAGGCTACAAGATGTTTATAGGAAATTTCCATTATTTCATGATATTTATCATGACAGAGAGTTTATTTCTATTTCTCTTTCTAACTCGTACTTTATACATGATAGAGAAAGCTTTCTAGAAGAACAACAGTTAGAGAAATGGGATAATCTATCACCACTAACATCTGTAGACCTATTGAATGGGAAAGTCACCTATGAAGAATTTTAGACTATCTTTCAGGTGTTAGCACAAGCCATGATTACTCATGTTAACAAGCAGGCAATTTCCCCATCCATGAGGATCCAGAAGGCTTCATTAATGCACCCACCTAAGTTTATCAATTAAAAGTGGATGAGGATCCACAAGGCTTCATTAATGAGATGGTGAAGTTGACCCTGGTCATGTAGATTACTGGGTGTAAGGGTGTAGAGTTAGTATCCTATCAATTAAAGGATTAGATTATTTATGGTATAAACAATGGAAGGATAGTCGTTATAGGGGTACAACTCTGGTTGATTGAGATGAGTTTGTAGCAGCATTCTTGGAAAAATTCTATTTTTGGGAGTTGAGAGAGGCAAAGGTTAGGGATGTCATTAACTTAAAGTAGAATTTAATATCAGTTAAGGAGTATGCTCTTAAGTTTACTCAGTTGTCCAGATTTTCTCCAGAGATGGTCACTAAGCCGAGGGCTCAAATGAGTAAATTTGTTTTGAGTATTTCATTTGGTGGTCAAGTAGTGTAGGACGACTATGCTTATTAGTGATAGTGGTGGTCGTATGCAATATATTTCTTCAGTAGCCCCAACAGGTTTCCCCATTCAGTAGGGTGCATCTTCTAGTATTAGTGGTGGTCTGTGATAGGACCATTTCTATGTTCTCTCTTCTCACCAAGATCAGGAGAGCTCACCGAATATAGTCACTGGTATTTTCTCTTGATATGTATGCTTTATTAGACCTATGGTCTACTTTTTGATTTGTAACTCCATATGTTGCCTTTAAATTTAGGGTTAATCCTGAACAACTTGGAGAACAATTTTCTGTTTCCACTATTTGGTTAGTCAGTCATAGCTAGATGGATGTACAAAGATTTGCTAATATCAATCCTTCATATAGTTACTATAGATGATTTTGTTGAGTTAGACATGACAGAATTTGATGTTATTCTTGGAATAGATTGGCTATATTCCTGTTATGCCTTAGTCTACTGCAGAACCATAGTCATAAAATTTTAGTTTCCTAGTGAGTCTGGCAAATAATGGAAGGGTAGGCCTATAGTGCCTATAGTTAGTTTCATCTCTTACCTTGATATTAAAGAGATGATCTCTAAGAGTTGTATTTATCATTTGGTTCAGATTAGTGAATCTATGTCCGAGGCCCCATCTCTTTAGTCAGTTTTGGTAGTTTGTGAGTTTCTAGAAATATTTCTTAAGGATCTACATGAAGTCCCTCCCAAGTGAGAGATCAACTTTAGGATAGATAGACCTTCTTCCAGATACACAACTCATATATATTCCTCCTTACATAATGGCTCCAACTTAGCTTAAGGAATTGAAATAACTCTTAGATTAAGGTTTCATCCATTACACTACGTACCAATTACTACAAGTTGAACAAGATCACAATCAAGAATAAGTATCCCGTCCCCAGGATTGATGATTTATTCAATCAGCTTCAGGGTGCCAGTTGTTTCTCTAAGATTATCCTTAGACCTGATTTTCAAAAGATCAGAGTTATGGAATGTGACATTCTGAAGATAGCCTTCAGAATTCTGTATGGTCACTACAAATTTGTAGTTATGTCATTTAGACTAAGGAATACTCCTGTAGCCTTTATTGACTTGATGATTAGGATATTCAAATAATATTTGGTATATATTTGTCATTGTCTTCATAGATGACACCCTTATCTAGTCTCCAAGTGAAGAGGAGCATATAAATCATTTGAGTGTTATGTTGCAAACTCTCAAAAACAATCAATTATTTTCTAATTTCAAAAAGAATGAGTTTTAGTTGAATTTTATTACATTTTTTGGTCATTTTGTGTCTAGTGAGGGTGTTCAGGTAGATTCTCAAAGGACTAAGGTAGTAAAAAATTAGACTAGACCTATTTCTCCATCAGACATCAGGTGTTTTTTGGGTTTAGCTGTTACTATAGGTTTCGTTGAGAGGTTCTCGTCTATTGCTTCTCCGTTAACCAAATTGACTAAGAAAAAGGTTAAGTTTCAGTGGTATAAAGCTTATGAGAAGAGCTTTATGGATTTATAGTCTTGACTCACTTCTTCACTAGTTTTGAATCTACTAGTGGGTTCAGTGAGTTTTGTAGTCTATTGTGATGCTTCCATAGTTGGCCTTGCGTGTGTGTAGATGAAACATTGTAAGGTCATTTCTTATGCTTCCAAACAACTTAAGGTTTATGAGAAGAATTACCTAACTCATAATCTTGAGTTAGAAGTAGTAGCTTTTGCCTTGAAGATTTGGGGACACTATTTATATGGTGTTCATGTTGTTGTGTTGATAAATCACAAGAGTGTTCAATACATATCCTGTCAGAATGATTTGAATCTTTGACATAAAAGGTGACTTGAGCTTCTGAAGAATTATGACCTGAGTGTGCTTTACCATCCAAGCAAGGCCATTGTAGTGGCTGATGCTCTTAGAAGTTTGTCCATGAGTAGTGTAGCTCACGTTGGGGAAGATAGAAAAGAATTCGCTAGGGATATTCATAGGCCTTCTTGATTAGGGATTCATCTTACAAACTCAGCAGATAGTGGTATTATTATTCAGAATGGTTCAAAGTATTCTTTTGTGATGGAAGTTAAGGAAAATAAAGATAATGACCTTATTTTGCTTAAGTAAAAAGAAACTATCCATAATCAAAAAGTAGAGGTTTTATTCCAAGGAGGAGATGGTGTTCTTCGTTATCAAGGTCATTTGAATATTTTATATGTGGATAATTTGATACAATGGATGATTTTATAGGCTTACACCTCTCAGTATTCTTTTCATCCAGATGCCACCATGATGTACCATGATTTATAAGAAGTCTATTAGTGGAATGGCATGAAGAGAGATATTGTCGATTTTATGGCTAAGTGTCCTGATTGGCAACGGGTGAAGATAGAGAATCAGAGGCCATGATGTATAATTTAGGACATTAGTATTTCTACTTAGAAGTGGGATATGATTAATATGGACTTTATCACAGGTTTACCTCTCATGCGATGATATCATGATTCCATATGTGTTGTTATTGATCGATGACTAAATTAGCTCACTTCTTGCCAGTTAAAACTACCAATTAAGCAGAGGACTATGTCAGGCTTTACATTGATGAGTTAGTTAGGTTGCACGAAGTTCCCTTGTCTATTATCTCAGATAGGGGCACTCAGTTCACATTTCAATTTTGGAAGTCTTTTTAGAAGGTTCTTGGTACCCAAGTAGATATCAGTACAAAATTTCACCCACAAATAGATGGTCAGGTAAAGTGGACCATTCAGACTTTAGAGGATATATTGAGAGTTTGCATGATTGACTTCAAAGGTAATTGGGATGAACAATTACCTCTTATAGTGTTTTCTTATAATAATAGTTTCCATTTTAGTATCCAGATAGCCCCTTTTGAGGAACTTTATTATCGTAGGTGTATATCCCCTATTAGTTAGTTTGAGGTAGGTAAAACTACATTTATAGGGCCAGATTCAATTCATGAGGCAATAGTAAAGGTTCTGCTAATTAGAGAGAAGTTGAAAATCGCTCAGTCATAAGAAATCTTATAAAGATATAAGGAGGAAGGAGCTTGAGTTTGCTATTGATGATTGGGTGTTTATAAAGGTTTTAACCATGAATGAGGTGATGAGGTTTGGTAAGAAGGGGAATCTTAGTCCTTGATATGTTTGTCTATATCGAATTTTAAGTTGTACTGGCAACGTGGCCTATGAGTTAGAGTTGCCTACAGAGTTAGCATCGGTGCATTCGGTCCTTCATGTTTTGTTATTTAAGAAGTGTATTGTTGATACACCACTGGTTTTTCATTTGGAAAGTGTTGGTGTGAAGGATAGTTTCTCTTAAGAAGAGGTCCCAGTTGAGATACTTGACTAGCAAGTTTATAAGTTGAGGAATAAAGAAGTCACTTCTATGAAGGTCCTATGGAGAAATCAGTTGGTTGAGGGAGCTACTTGGGAAGTGAAAGTAGACATGATGGACAAGTACCCTCATCTTTTAACTATTAGTACCAAAAAAACTTGAGATAATAGTTTTCTTTCTATAGTTATGTAACGATCGGTTCCGTCGTTATTGAAAATATTTGTTATAAAGGTATACAAATCTCATTCATCATATTGGTTAGAATAAATTCCTTAGTATGGGAGTCCATTTGACATTTACTAAGGCCATACAATACCTCTAGCACAAATTTATATTTAAAGTGTCCTTACCTATTTAGTTTTGGGCTAAGTTTATGACAGTTTTACTAAAGATTGTCCGTTCTGAAAAGCTGAGGGTGTTGTAGGGAGTTCAGGTCACTATATCAATGTAACAACAATTTATAACCTTATTTTGATGGGTTTCATCCCTCAAACTCCAAAATTTTATTCCTAAGCCCTAGATAGGCAATTTTCTCTTGGATTAGGTGGAAATCTTTTGTTGAGGTAAGATTTTACTTCTTAACATCGACTAGTCCGTTTAACTTTTAGAATCAGTAGAATAGGGAATTTATGGTGACATTTTTATGGTTTAGAACCATAGGTTCATGAAATTATGGCGAAAACCCATGGGTATATATATTTTCACAAAAAATAGATTTTATTTTGTGAATTAACTCTTCCCAGTATGAAATTCTGGTTCTAAAACATGAATGTTCATAGTTGGGGTCCGTAAATTCAATAAAGGTAGGGCCTTTAGATTTAAAACCCCATTAATGTAGTTAGGCTGAGCTTGATAGAACTAAGTTGATGATTAATTGACCCTTGTGTAAGTTTATGGGCCTTGAATAAGGGTAAAATTAGTGGGTCTGAATTCACAAGGCATTTGGTTGAAGAGTAGTTTATTAATTGCTCTTGTAATTATTGTTTATTAGATGATTTAGCCTTCAGAAACATGAAGAAGAAGGAATATCATCCATGGTATAGCTTATTTACTGTAACATCTTGGCGCCCAGGTAGGTTCTGATTTATATGTAGTAGACTCTGGTTAGTAATCATATCCATAATGTTGATTTGATGGGAAAACTCATGCTTAGGCCTGCGGGCACGGAGTTTGGAGGCATAAAATAAGGAATTAATATAATAAAGGCTTAATTGTGTATTACTATGTTGTGTATGAATCCTTAATGGGTGTTGTGTGCTTGTATGACTCTATGGTGGATTGTAATGTGAATTATGTGAATATAGATTATGACAAGGAGATTGTATGAGCTTATAATCGAGGGATTCGACCTAAATACCGTAAAGAGGGTGAACTTGATATTATTTGTAATAGAATATGGGATAATCTTGCTTAAACTTAGTTATGAGAACTAAGTATGGTATGAGGAGGTGGTGACATAACATAAGAGCCTAAAGTCAAGTTAGGCTAAGGGTTAGGAAGTAAAAGGCATAAAGGTGTACAACTAAAACTAGATTGTAAGTTGAATCAAGTTGAATGATTGGCTAATGTAGTAGGACTTTGACCTAGTCATGACTTGAATGTAGGAGTTCCTGGATAATAGTGGAAATCCCCTGTCTTATTATAAATAAAGGTGGATTGGATTAGTTAATGAACTTATGAATGTTGAACTAGAGTTTAGACTTCTTTGGATTGAATATGCTCTCCTAAAATAAGTACTTTGATTTAATGAAAATGGCTTGATAATGCTTGCTTGAATAAGTTTTGGATTGGTCTTAGGACATGCTATAAATGATGAAACCAACGATTCATATCTACTTGTGATTTGGTCTGTTAAAGTATGGTTGTTGCTTACCTAAAATGATTAACTCAAGTTTACCAAGTATTTGGGTGGTTTCCTGTTGTTGCAATGAAGGAATTTGTTAAATGATATTTTAAGTGTAATCATAATTAATGAATTTATTTGTAAAGCTTGTGGTTTTTACAAGTGTTGGTTGTTATCATTATTTTGTATTATTGTTGTGATATTCTATTGGTTATAGTGGGATTTACCTGTATTTCGACATCTTCACGGGATTTGGTGGAATAAGGTTAGTAGGCACTTAATGTCTGGGTTTTGGTACTTTGACAGAGCTCATCCCCTGCAGGTCATGACTAGTGGAAAACTATAAGACCCTTAGCGTATATGTACAAGGTTCATATGGGTGGTGACAGTTCAATGAGTAAACCGAGGATTATGTGCATTATTATTATTTATGGATCCTTGAGTTTATCCAGGTTAAATTGACAAATTCTTAGCACAATTGCTTTTGTTAATCTCATGTTTGAATTGACGTATGGATATTATTAGAGTCATGTATTGTTGACTTCGATATTGTTGAGTCATGGTTACGGACTGGGTCAATGATTGATAGTCAGACTCTTGACTTGGTTTAATGTTTTTATTCACTACACTTGACCAAACTATTTGGTGTTGTTTGAGAAAGGCTAAATGGTATATATATCTAATTGAAGTAATTGTTAAGTGTTCATGGTTGTAATTATTACAAGGTTATGTTTATTGTGCTCATTTATTGTTGAGGTTAATTGAAACAAATTGTCTCATAATAACAATTGGGATTAAGCAAGTAAGAGTTATGATGGATGACATTTAATATGAAGTGTGATGCATGATTAGTGAGATTAAGTATGAAACTTATAAGGGGATGTCAATGGTTTTTATTGACTACTAGTAATGTATTAGATAGAACTAAGTCAGTAGGAATAAGAATGGAATACTCTTAGGTAACATAAGTGGATGAAACTGATATGGATTGAATTGTTATATAAGTTGTCATTCTTCCTTCTATGATTTCTATATATTTTTTACAAGGTCTAGCCTTGTCGGATGATGATACCTACCGGTATGTGTTGTTTGTGTTTATACTACTCTTGCTACATCCGTTTTAGGGTATAGTCTGGTTAAAAGGTCAATTGACATTTCTCAGGTGACGTGGGTAGTGATCTCCAACAACTTCTACTCCTCTCATTCATGGTGAAAGTTGTGTCCAGTCTTATCTTTCTTAACTTAGAATCTCTCGTACCTATTTAGACTAGGTCCTTGGGTAGTTTTCATTCTGTGTTTGTGTATGTTATAAAATCTATTCTAATGAGAATTTGGGTATTTTGTTACTTATTTTCAGACTTTTGCTTATCTCATTGAAAGGGTGGTAAGGGGTTTTCCCATCTAGGTGGCTTTGAGTAGGTGCCCTCACAATCAAATAATTTAGGCCGTGACAACTTTGTATCAGAACCATGTTATCGGTCTCCCAGTACAAGAACAAATGTTGAGTAGAGTTGTTCAGGTTGGTGTGTTAACATCCACATCTAATCTTCGGGAAGCTACGAGGCATTATAGGAAATTATTGCACTTCTTTCTCTCCTCTCATGCGATTATATAGTTGCTTGTATGGGTTGAATCTAGTTTCTATCTCTCAATTCTAATTATTATCCCTACAATCATAATTGGAATCTAGTCTATTCCAATTCGAATCTTGAGGAGTTCACAATTAGAACCTAGTTATTTCTAATTTGTATTTGTCTATATATGCTGGAACTTATGATTGTTATATGAATTATGATTAAATTGGTTGGTTGTAACTTTGTTGGTGTAATATATGATGTAGTTTTGATTTTAAGTTGTTTGGTTTGAATCGTGATAGGTAAGAATTGCATGTTTTTGTGCATTTTGTGGTGTGTGATGGAAATTGAGTAGGTTTGTTGTTTGTCTTGTTGGTAGTATCACAAAGTTTTTATTTGGTGTTAAAGTTTGACGAAGTTAATGCTTATATTAGTTGTGGTTCATTGAATTATGTGAATTCCAGAAATTATGAAAGGTAACTTGGTTATGTGTTGATGCTTAAAGATAATTATTTTCTATGTGATTTACTGAAATTTGTATTCTAAAAACTTGGCATGGTTTTGTCTTTGGTAAAAATAATAAGGGAAACATGGTTTATGACTGTGGGTAACTCTTGTTTTAGGATAGTCAAAATTTAGTTAAGTTCCATGAAAAAGGGGCTATTGTTGCATGATAATATGACTTGTTATAACGGAAAGTTCTTGTTGTGATTCAGAATTTATTTAGGGTAATGAGTTGTTGTTTCATGAATCGCTGGATTCGATATTGAGATTATAATATGGTTGATAAGATATGATATGTCGATAAGTTAAATGTCTGATGTGGGCATTATTGTCTATTTGACGTGACTTACATATTTAAACATCAGGCTTTATTCGACTTTGTAGTTTTTACTGTTGATTGAGTAACTACTTGCATTGTGATGATAATGTATAGTTGACGAGGAAACCGTGAGATTACGGTGGGACCAAGTTCCCTTGTAATTGTTAAATCGTAATTATTGTTGTCTATAGTTTGAAATAGTCACCCATGTATTAATTAATAAAATTACTTGTCATTGGTTGATTATTGTTTGACATTGCTCATATGCTTATTATATTACAATAATTATCGGTTAATAGTATCCTTTGGGAATAGTATAATTGAATTTCTAGGGTTCTTGCAATGAGATGGCTTGATTATGATTGATGATCCTTAGTTGTAGGGTCGGTTGAGGGAATGAGCTTATTAGATATATTCTTTAATAGTCATATCCCTCTCATTGATCATGATAATACTTGGTTGTTATTGCTCCTTGAGTGATAGAGGTATGTTGGGTCGGTAATCTGACTAGTTATAAGCTAGTTGTGAAGCTAAATAAATATAGCTTATCCTCGGGCAATAACTAAAAAACTGGTTGTTTATAAACGATTGATTGATGATGGTTTAATAAACTAATGTATGTTGTGGTGGAGAATATATGTGTTAATGAAACCCATAGTGGTATGTTGGTTAGTGGTTGTATCCTAGATAGTCTATGCTTCTTCATTGATTATGGAAGGGTGAAAAGGGTTATAAGGTATCCCTAAGGGAAAAGATGGTGTAGTGTTGGTGAGGTATTCGTTATAACATTGTTTAGGGTGTAATTTCCAGGGTAAAGTTTTCCCCTAGGATGAGTGTTGAAAAAATCTTCGACTAGGATGGGTTCCAAAACAAATCTGGTGTTTTTTGGTTTAGAGATATTTGGTGTCTCGAGGTGTAGTGATTGATGAAATTAAGGTTATATCATTATATATGAGGGACATAGTATCCTACAGAAACTTTTGGAATGGAGTTCAGGTTAGTAGAACTCTGGGTATAGTATTCAACGTAAAGGGGTTAGTTTAGGATGTAAAAATTCTGAGTATCGTGTGGTGAAAAAGGGAATACAGGGAAAATTCTTCAGTTTCTACCTCGTTTATGCCGCTATAGCGACATGCATGTCGCTATAGTGAAGTTGCTATAGTCGAATAATTCCCATTATAGCAATGTCGGTATAGCATGATTAGGCCGCTATAGCGGGATTGATGTACTAATTGTTCAGTTTTCTCAGAGTTTAGACATTACCTCATCATAAATTCTTAAGGTTTAATTCTTAGACCGATGAGGGAAATAACTAATTCGTGCTTCTCTTCACCCAATGCCGATTTGAGGATGAACGAATGGTAAACTATTATCTGTTATAATGATCGGTCTATCGTTATTGAAAAAATATGCAGTAAAGGTATATGAATCTCATTCGTCATATTGGTTAGGATAAATTCCTTAGAATGGGAGTGCATTTGGTAAGTTCGAAGGTCATACAATTCCCCTAACACAAAGTTAAGTTGAAAGTGTTTGTACCTATTTAATTTTGGGCTATGTTTAAACTAGGGTCAACTTCAAATGAGAATTTCTCCTAGATTATAAAGAGTTAGGGAGCCAATACCCACCAAATTAATTATCTCTGAGTCTTCTTTTCAACAGAATCAAACGTTCGTTAATCCACTTCTTGAGTAAAATGGTATGACCGTTTTACTGAAGATTGTCCCTACATAAGAGATAAGGGCAATGTAGCGGGTTCAGGTCGCTATAGAAATGTAATAGCAGTTTATAACCTTATATTGATGGGTTTTAGCCCCCAAAATGCAAAATTTCATTCCTAAACCCTAGAGGGGCGATTTTCTCTTAGTTTGGGTGGAAATCCTTTACTGAGTTAAGATTTTTGCTTCTTTTTAACATTGATTAATCTGTTTATTTTCTAGACTCACTAGAATGGGAAATTTATGGTGAAATTCTTGTGGTTTAGAACCCTTGGTTCATGAAATTATGGGGAAAACCAATGGATATATGTATTTTCACCTAGAATTAATTTTAGTTTACAAATTAACTCTTCTTAGTATGAAATTATGGTTCTAAAACATGAATTTTGATGGTTGGGGACCTTGAATTCAACAAAGGTAGGGCCTTTAGCTTTAAAACTCCATTAATGGAGTTAGGCTGAGCTTAATAGAACTAAGTTGATGATAACTGACCCTTAGGTAAGTTTGTAGGTCGTTAATAAGGGTAAAATTAGTAGGTTTGAATTCATAAGGTATTTGGTTGAAGAGTAGTTTATTAATCACTTTGTAATTGTTGTTCATTAGGTGATTTAGCCTTCAAAAATGTGAAGAAGAAGGAAGATCATCCATGGTATAGCTTATTTGTTGCAGCAGCTTGGCACCCAGGAAGGTTATGGTTTATGAGTAGTAGACTGGAAATCATGCTTAGATCTGCGGGCATGGAGTTTGGAGGTATAAAACATATAATTAATGTATTAAAGGCTTTATTTTGTATTATTATGTTGTGTATGAATCCTTGTTGGGTGTTGTGTGTTTGTATGACTCCGTCGTGGATTTTAATGTGAATTATTTGAATATACATGATGACAAGGAGATTGTATGAGCTTATAATCTAGGGATTTTGCCTAAATATCATAAAAAGGGTGAACTTGATATTATTTATTGTGGAATATGGTATAATCTTTGTTAAAGTTAGTGATGAGAACTGATTATGGTATAAGAAGGCGGTGACATAACTTAAGATCCTAAAGCCAGTTTAGGCTAAAGGATAGGAAGTAAAAGGTATAAGGGTGTATGACTAAAACTAGATTGTAAGTTTAATAAAGTTGGACGATTGGCTAATGGAGTAGGACTTGAACCTAGTAATGACTTGAATGTAAAAGTTGTTGGAAAATAGCCAAAATCCCTGTTCTCGGTCTAAATAAAGGATGATTGGATTAGTGAATAAACTTATGAATGTTGAACTAGAATTTAGACTCCTTAGGGTTTAATGTGCTCTCGTAATATAAGTACTTGGATTTAATGAATATGGCTTGATAATGCTTGCTTGAATAAGCTATGGATTGGTCTTAGGACATGCTATAGTTGATGAAACCAATGATTCATAGCTATTTGTGATTTAGTGTGTTAATGTATGATTGTTGTTTACTTGAAATGATTAACTCGAGTTGACTAAGTGTTTGGGTGGTTGCCTATTGTTGCAATGAATACTTAAGGAAGGAATTTGTTAAATGAGTTTCTATGTGTAATCACATTCAATGAATTTATATGTAAAGCATGTGATTGCTACAAGTGTTGGTTATTATTATTATTTTTTTGTGATCGCTTTGATATTCTAATGGTTTGGATTTACTTGTATTTGGACATCTTCACTGGATTTGGTGGAATAAGGTTCATAGGCACTTGATTTTTGGGTTTTAATACATGGACAAAGCTCTTCCCCTGCAGGTCATGACTAGTGGGAAACTATATTACCCTTATCATATATGTACAATGTTCAGGTTGGTGTGACGGTTCCTTGAGTGAACTGAAGATTATGTGCTTTATTATTATTTATAGATCCTTGAGTTGATCCAGGTTAAATTGACAAATGCTTAGCATAATTGTTGTTGTTATTATCATGTTTGCGTTCGGGTATGGTTGTTGTTAGATTCATAGATTATTGACTTGGATATTGTTGAGTCACGGTTGCGTACTAGGTTAATGATTGATAAGTCAGGGTCTTGACTTGGTTTAATGTTTTTATTGACTACACTTGACTGAACTATTTGGTTTTGTTTGAGAAAGGCTAAATGGTATATATATAATTGAAGTAATTGTTATGTGTTCATGGTTGTACTTGCTACAAGGTTATGTTTATTGTGCTTATTTATTATTGAGGTTAATTGAAACAGATTGTCTCATAATAACTATTGGGATTAAGCAAGTAAGAGCTATGATGGATGACATTTAATGTGAAGAGTGATGCATAATTAGTGAGATTAAGTGTGAAAGGTATAATGGGATGTCAATGGTATTTATTGACTACTACTAATGGATTAGATACAACTAAGTCAGTAGGAATAAGAATGGAATACTGGTAGCTAACATAAGTGGATGAAAGTGATGTGGATTGAAATGTTATATAAGCTGTCATGCTTCCTTTATGTAATTTCTATATTTTGTTTACGTGATCTAACCCTGGTCGACCGATGATACCTACCTTTATGTGTTGTTTGTATTGATACTACTCTTGCTATACCCTTTAGGGGGTATAGTCTAGTTGTAGGATCAGTTGATGTTTCTCAGGTGACGTCAATAGTGATCTCCAACGGCTTCTACTCCTCTCATTCATGGTGGAAGTTGTGTCAAGTCTTATCTTTCTTAATTTAGAATCTCTTGTACCTATTTAGACTAGGTCCTTGGGTAGTTTTTATTCTATATTTGTTTATGTTATAAAATAAGTTGTAATGAGGATTTGGGTATTTTGTTACTTATTTTCAAATTTCCGCTGGTCTTATTGAAAGGGTTGTAAGATGTTAACCTATCTAGGTGGTTTAGAGTACGTGCCCTAACGATCCGGTAATTTTTATAGTGACAAGTTGTTCTTAAGTTTCATGTCCCTATCAGTCATTCATGAATTCTCCATATACATGCATATTCCATGAGCCTTAGTTGAGTTTTACTCTCAGTCTGATCAGTTATCATGTTAGTTACTCAGGTTCAGAAATTTAGTTTCATGTCAGTGGTTCTTTCTCTATTTAGTTAGGTTAGTTCTAGTCTTCATTTGAGGATGAATGGTTCCAAAGAGAATATATTGTAACACCCAAAAAGTTTCCCACTCTTAAACCCTAACTTAGACAAGTTGGAAACCAAGTTTCCATACTATCACGGCTCATTGTACGAGACTTACAATAAGACCACGAGTCGTGCTATGACTCATGGTACGCTGCCCAAAATCTTTCCAAACTATTTTCACCATGACTCAAGACTACGAGTCCTGGAGCGAATTTACAAGTTGTAGAATGACTTGTACTAAGGAGGACCAGAGAGATGACATTTGTTGACACCTAATTTTGGCACTTCATATTTTAATATTATTTAAACTTCTATATTTAAATAATGAGAAAATAAACATTTTAAAATTATTATTAAAATATTTAGTCATTTACTATCTTGTTTAGCAAAATATTCTGTAAATACTGTTCTTATAAATTTTGAATATTAACAAACATATAGCATAGTACATGTTTTACTACTTTTAAAAATTATTAAACCAGTTTTGGCTATTTAAAATTCTCATTTTTTGTAAATAACTATCTTTCATAATTATTCAAATTTGGAAGCTTAATTAATTAATTAGTAAATTATCTTATTTTATGTTTAGAATGATCAATTTTATAAATAAATTAGTAATGTGACCAATTATGGCAATGTTACATAACAAATTGGCTACAATTGAAATTACAAAATGACCAAATTTAAGCAAGAGTATGTGGCAATCCTAGTCCTAAAAACTAGCCAATCTGTGTATGCCGCGTATGCATTACATGGATTGTACTTTCTTATATAAGATCTTGACCTTCCAATTTGATCCGATGGTCATAAATCCATCAACCATTTTATTTTATATAGTAAATATATAAACATATATATATCTACATATATATATATATATATATATAAGGATTCTTTTACTCATTCTCTAGTGCTCTTGTACCGGTTTTGGCTAGTTTCTGGGGATTCACTTTTGATTATTTTTTGCATTACTTTTACGTATCAAATGTATTGAATAGATGATGTATGAATCAACCGAATTAAAAGATGTTTTGAAATAAGAATTGCTTTAACTTTTGCATAAAATGAATGATTTGATAGTAAGGGTTCTCCTATCTAGGTTAGAGTTAGGTAGGTGCCCACATGATCCGTAGCTTGGATCGTGAAAAGATGGTATTAGAGCCTAGCTTACCATTCTCCCAATACAAGAGCAAATGTTGAGTAGAGTCATGTGGATTGGTGTGTTGACGTCCACGTCAAATCATTAGTAAGCTACAAGGCATCTAAGAAACTGTTTCACTTTCTTCTCTTCTATCGTGCCATCTACATGTTGTCTCATTGGGTTGAGCCCAATTGGTATTTAGCAGATTCCAATTGGTATCTCAACCATCACAATTGGGACTAGTTGGCCCCAATTGGTATCTTCTAAGCGTTTAAAAGGTTGGAACATTAATTTTAACCAATAAAGGCCAATAAGAAGCATAGGGAGTTGATTTGTTATGTTTGCTTGATATTGTGTGAAGTACTTGTCGTTAGGAAATAATTTGTACGAATGTGTTATGAGGATTGTACTATGAGGATTGTACTAAGTGTAGTATACCATGACTCACTGTGTAATGGTAAAGAACTCTTAAGTGTAAATGTATGTTAGATGTGTTGATTTGAAAGATGTATGGCAAAGGGAACCGGGCATCGTGATGATCAGGTGTGATCTCTCTGTGATTTGTATTATTCCTTAATTTCTATCCGAATCCTGACAAACTACCTAGGTGCCTAGCTGTTTTAGGGATGGGAAAAACATTTTGGAGTGGCTAATTAGGTGAGTTCGATGGAGAGTGTAGTGCTATACTTAATGTAAGTACAAATTTTAATCACGTTAGTAATGGCTCGGGATCATAAAATGAGTATTCAGGTTGAGGTATTGCATAGAGAAAAGGGCAATAAACAATAAAAGTTTTTATGTGATAGTATTGTGTGGAAAAAGGGGCCCGTGACTAATTAGAAGTCAAAAAGTAAAACTACTGGACATGATCTAAGAATAATATCTAGAAACTAATGAAAGTATAGAGTATCATTGTCTGAACAAAAGGACATGATCTATGGAGATGATCAACGACAACCTGAAGATGAGTACTAACTCTTGGATCAAAATCTGTTAGACACACGGTAGATGAAAGGTTGTGTCAGTGCCTCTAAGCACTTTTTGTACTCAACAAAAGAAGGGTACAGTATAGTATTAATACAAACCACTATGTACTGGTAGGTATCATAGTCCAACTCAACTAAACAATAATCATACAAGCATAAATCAGATACAAGTAGACAGGCTTCAACACATAGTACGTAATTCAATGAAAATAACATATACATCAACTTCGGCCAACAATTCCATAAAACACCATGTAAGCAACAAGAGAATCAATCACATCAGAATTAACCATGATATCAACTATCATAACATAAGTAGGAATTTTATCCTTCTCAATCTCATAATTAGAACACCATTAGTTTATTATCAATTATTAACCATATAACCTCTCTCCATCACATGGATCTGTACACACATGCTATGGGACTTATTTCTGCCCACTAGTCATGACCTACGGGGAATACCTTAGTCCATGTACCATACCAACTTATGGTACCCGATCCATCAAAACAAATCACACTAATATCCATATTGTTATTAGCATGGCACCTGATCCACCATAATTACATTATATACATTTTATGAAATATACAACATATCAGGAATCATTAAAGTGCATTACATTTACTAGTACACTTTATAATCATAAATAAGCTTATTCAAGTATTAACAACTCAGCTATCACAAAATACAAGAATGTACGAAGACCAATCAACAAGAATCCAATTTAGGCATATATACAACCGAATTGAGTCTAAATCCTAATTAAATTGTAACCTATCTCAATCTGAAGAACCCAAAAGATAGCAAGTCCGCATGAGCCATGTATTTCCTCAACACCTCGGAATGATCAAAGACTTAAAACACACAAACAAGAGTAATTAACCACGTGCTCTTTCATTCTAATAATTAGGGATTGATATAACCTAATTTCACCCTATTTCATAGCTTATGGCATAGTATAAGAGTTTTCACCCATTAATTCACCTCAAATTCCCATAATCTTTGTTAAACGGAAGGAATTATAAGTTAGAATGTAATCTAACACCCTAGATGTCATGAGCCAACTAAATCGATTGTGTGGGCACCTACTCTACTCCACCTAAATAGGAAACTCATACTACCAAACCAAAACATGCGGAAGACAATTAAGGAAATTTGTAAACTAATAATCATTTCCTAAAAATAATACAACCACCACAAAAAATTAAAATCTTTCCCTAAGATCTAGTCTAGACATGTGCAAGAGCTAATATGGAAAAAAGGAAATACACAAAACTCATCTTCATCCATAGTAATAGAATGAGCAGAGGCTATTGGACATCACTAGATGCATCATATAAGAAACATTAACAAATTCTGCAACCAGACTACATCGAAAAGTGGATATAGCAAGAGTAGTATCAGTAGAACCACGTACTGGTAGACATCATCGTCCAAATGAGGTTAAATCACATAAAAATAATATAGAAAGTCAAGATCAATCATAGATATAAATAATAATTAAATTCCTTCTAATTCATGCTACATAATCCAACTCATTTTGGGGTAATTTCGATTAGCCCACTCAATTCTAATTTCATCTCAATACCCGCCACAAGGTTCATTACACAATATTTATTAATAAGTTATCATTATTCCACATACACACTAACTAGTAGATCTCCAGTCTATGCCAAATATGGGTGCACACAACCTCAATTACCAAATAAAATCTACACTCGACCACTAGCCAAGAACTTTCTCACCTTCACCCCCACAAATCAACCCCCTCAAGCTAATTATTTACTCAATTCTACTTAATATTGTATTAGCCAATTCATAATTCATTAACATTATTTAATTATGGTCGAGTCTTGTATCTAATAGAAGACAAGAGTTGCATAACCGGTCGAGCTACTATTAAGCCACCAATACTTATTTTACATCATTATCACATCCATAAAATGAGAAAGTGACATTTTGAGTCAAGATTATTAATTATTTATTAAGGTCTCATTATCCTATCGCTATCTCAATTGAATATCAGTCTACCAAACAAAATATAATGCAAAATAGCCGGACCACACAAGGAACCTATTATAATATCAAACAACCAGACCAAACAAGAATCAAAATATAATATATCATCAAGACCAAGGCAAACAAGGATCCAAATACAACATATCATCAATATCGGACCACACAAGGATCTCAAATATATTATGGAACATACCCTATACACTCAAGGAATTGTTAAACTCTCTATATCATAGCATACACAAATGTTATTGGTCTTATAGTTGCCTAATAGACATGATCTATAGGGGACGAACTCAGTCCATTTACCAAATATACTAGACAACTTGTGTCTTGCCATCCTTATCACAAAACAAGTATTATGCCACCCTTATCTCAAAATTCCCACCCTTATACCCCCTCAATTCCACCAATTCAATCGAAGCATACCTTTAGAAAAAATTAACTTACAACAACAACCAAGTACCAACTACATGTACAATCACATAGTTAGTTGAGAAACAACGTCACTTACATATCACCAAGGTACTTATCAATCCTATTGAAGTTATCAATCCTCACACTTGCACTTATCTTTTAAAAGGTTTATCAGTTGCAAGCTTGAATTGCAACTAAATAAAAAACTTTTATTTAAATATGAACACATGCAATAAAATTGTTCCATAACTCCAATTCTACAATACACAAATGGGTTCACATAGTTCATATAAGTTCTTTAACTTAATAAACCACTCAATTCTGACAATACGACATTATCCTTCACTAAACACTTATTTCCTCAACCACAACCAATCACTTAAGGCTTAACCCATTCTAATTTCCCTTCTCCCATCTCATTCTGACACCATATGGATTTATTTTACTACATAATTTTCCATAATTCCTTTTCAACCAAAAACACTAGTACAAGAATTTTCCCAATCATCATAGAGAGTCTATAACATGGGACAATCATCAATAAATATAGTTAATTCAAAAGAATTTAAGTGGGATTAATAAAAGATCACCTTTCTTTATCAATTTCACACCAAATAATACTTCGTTACTCAATTAGCAGGAAAACATAACAACATGTAGCCATCAACTACAACGTACTCAATCAAATATACTTACACTAAAGTAATTCATGTCTACTTTAATTAATCCATTTTATCCAGCCAAACGCATGCACAAACACCTAAACATGAAATCTACCATCATTCTATATCATGTTCATGCTTTTTAACCATAGTTTACAACTACTCAATTACACCAAGCCTACATGGGTGCCAAATTGCTATTATGGAGGCATGAACTCTTCTTTTAGCCTGTTCTAGTAATTTCTAGTGTGAATTCCACTAGAAAACCTTGAAGATTTTCCCCTCAAAGTGTACCTCTCTGTTCTCAATATTCTTATGTCAAGGTGAAACCCTAGGGTGCTTTTAGAAAGAGGCAATATCATAAGTTTAAAGCTGAGAAAAAAAAGGGGTTCTAAAATGCAACCTGGCTCCCGCTATAGCAATGCCTCTTATAGCGAGAAATGTCCCACTATGGAAAGATGATGTCAGTCAACCTCCCCCAAAATTATAACTTTAGGGCTCATTTACCAAAAATTTTTAACGAACCTCTAGAAGATTTTAATCTACTAATACCCTGTGTATTAAATACGAGATGAGCTGTAACAACAAATACCAATTTACTCATATTTGTTCCCCAAACCACAATGGTAAGGAAGATAACTAAGTCAAAATAATTCAAGGGTCATTAATTACCAACCCATAAATTTAGGGAGATCTTATTCTCAACTTCACTTATCGACCTTACAAAAGAGTCATACGAACACATATATGCTCTTTACAACCATGAGTATCCTCATAACTTACATAGTAACCAGGATATATGCAAGGTCATTTTAGATAGGTGTACATGAGCACCCAAGATAACTAGGGCCTCTTCAATATGCCCAAACGACTACATAAACACAAAAAGGAATGAAATTTCCCATTCCTCCCCACTTCATGGATTTTGCTATAGTGGCGCCCCTACTGCTATAATGGGGTCACAATATTAAGAAACAAAAGCTATAACAAGCTCTCAATTATTTTAAGACGAAGATAAATAGGTTTAATTCCCATTTTTCCTTTTTAAAAAATAAACTCCCCCTAAAATATTGCGATCAACCATTCCTTTTTGGCATTAAATACAAGGTAAATTTTTGTTGTAACTCCGTCTCTTCACTTTATAATGCATGTTTTAAAAGAATTTGGCTTGAGTTTTGTAGAGATATAAAAGATTGGGGTTGGTTTAAGGATGGCTTAATTTTTCCCACTTTATGGGAATATACTAGGCATGTTATTGTTTCTTTCTTTCTTTATGTTTCCAACGTTCTTATGGTATTCTAAGCATAAGATTTATAGAGTACTTGGTGAATTTAGGGATTGAACAATGAGTAGGAGGTAAAGAGACACGTCTTCAAAATTTTCTTAGCCATTGGGGCTTGAAACAGGGTTTATACACAGATATTTTGATATTTAGAGTTTATAAACTACTTTACCAACCCCGATCTATGTTAAAAAGTCAAAAAATTGCAAAAAGATGTCATTGATAAGTTGAAGGTGAGATGGGGATTATGAATGATGCTATAACTGGATTCTTCTCGATATAATGGTCTCGCTATGATGGCATATATAGCAGCCAAACTATTGTGGGATGCCTCCCGCTATAACAGAATCTCAGGCAGTAGCGTACCCTAAAATATCAACTTTACATTATTTCAAAAATCACAGTATCACACCCTATTAAGTATTTCTCTATATTCTAACTTGATTTCACATGATTTTATAGTAGTACTAATCCCCCGGCCAACCTTGACCAAGACAAAGTCCCTCATCCCTTCTAAAGTTTTCTTGATAGGGACTTGCCAACAACAATACAGAGATTAAGAGGATATGGTTTTATCACGAGAGGGCAATGAGGCACCATAATTCTTTTTCTGACTACATGAGTTTGAGTTGATGATGCTAGTGGAGTCTATTCAGGATGGATTTTTTGGGATGGGTCCAAGAGTTTTATGTTATTCTCCCAACTATGCATTGGGATGATCTCCACCCTTCTATCTACATTCTTGGAGTGAATGTTCTCATGGACATATCCATAATTAGTAAGGTCCTTGGGAAGCCAAATATAGTCAATGTTGAAATTGAAGAGATACTCATGAGGATAGATTTGCAGTCGCTAAAAGAAACTCTGATAGCAGTAGCTGACTGGGGGAAGGTATACAAAGGGTTGCTTTACTTTCTGTCATGATTATGGAGCTATTAGACCATGTAAATATGCCTTGGGACGTTGAATATCAAAACTTAGAGTGCGACTTACTTTCAACCCTCTAAAGTTGAAAGGGGCAAGGGTCGGAGGACGAAGAATAAAAAGGTGGGGATAAAGGGAGAGATCAGCAGTGCTGGTAAAAGTGGGGAGACTGACATCCACATCATATAGCCCCTAGTGTCCCTCGAGTGTTTGGAGGCAGATGTGGATACCGTGAGGAATTAATTGATGCAATCCCACTTTCCCCACATGGTTGGCTCCTTCTAGTTTAACAGCCCACCAGAAATAGGTCAGGCATTTGCAGGGCTCCAAAGGGAGTTGGATTAGAAGAAGAAGAGGTGCTCTGGAGACCACATGATTTCCCAGATCTCGGAAATCGTGAAGATCATGTTTGAATGTGTAGTACCTCTTGAGAAACTTCTCAAGTTAAAGAAGAAAGATATGCAGGTTTTCCTATTTTAAGTGTGATAGAAGAGAAGGGGTTTGATGTCTCTCTTACTCTTTTTATTTGCTATTGCATTGGTTTTCCCCTCCGCTCCCCCACCCCCCATTTGAGGCATGCAGTAAAAAATATTTTATATCTCACACTTTATTACATTATTTTATATTCTAAGTAATGAATCACATCATTAGTATCTTAACTCCTCAAGTGATAAACTGGATTGCTGAGGTCATTACATCTATACTATTGTTTTTGGAATAGTAGGAGAAGAGTGCACAAAAAGGAAAAAATAAGGTAGGGGCATTGCCTAGGTTCCTGCTATAGCAACATCATTCTCGCTATAGTGAGCTCCTATAGCAACAATCTCTGATATAACAGGGTCACCGTAGTGGGTTTCTCGATTCTATAGTGAGCTGTTGGCAGTGTCTTCAAAAATTTACCTACATTCCCTTTTTCCCATTACCCACATAATGCTACATTCTAGTTATTATAGACATTTTACTTGCGATTCCGGGACTGAAACCCAACAACTTACAAGTATGAAAATTAGCCAAAGCACTTAATTATACACTCCAATCATCAGGTAAAGATTAAATATCAATGAACACTTTTAAGCTTTCTAAAACATTTAAGTCTAGCATACCTACGAAATCATATAACGAATGGTCAAAACAACAAAGACCTTAGCAATCATTAATTTCATTTACCAACCATACATATTCTATATGTATTCGTACCATGAATAAGCAATTCAATTACCCAACAACATCTTTACCCTTTGTTAACACTCAAGCACCAAGAAATCACTTTAGTCACCTATCATACATGTTTAAAATCAACAACATTCAACCACTAGGAAAATATTTCAGTCATGTAACAACCATTTCACTCAGCTAGAGACATCGAAATAATCAATTAGGCTTTTAAATTACATGTAATTCAGATCAGAGAATCTCCTCAGATAATCAACTCAACCAAACCCTTGCTTTCTCTAAAGTACACCATTAAGTACTTCATTTTTTACCAACACTAGTTGATCATTCACGCACCAACATATCCCTTACATTCAGATTCCAATTAGAACCTTTCAAGTTCTAATTTAATTGCCTGAGCTACCATATGGGAGTAGAACAATCTGACTTGGGTTGGTTGAGATACCAATTGGAATCAAGATATACTAATTGGACTCAACCCCTACAAATAATTATCTATTATTGCATGATAGGAAAGGAGAAGAGAACAATTCCTGTAATGACTCATAGCTCCCTGAAGATTTGATGTGGACATATACACACCGATCCGTAGGACTCTAATTGATATTTTCTCTTGTACGTGTGAGATAGGTAACCTAGTCTCTGATACCAATTGTTATGACCCAACTAATCAGATCATACGGGAAACTTCTCTACTCTACCTGGATAGGAGAACTCATACCACCCAACTAAAATATGCAGAACACAATTATGAAACTTAGAAACTAATAATCATTTTCTCAAAAAAAATACAACCTTTAAGCTACAACCACACTGAAAAATTAAAATCTTCCCCCAAGATCTAGTTTAGAAACGTATAAGAGCTACTACCAAAAATGGAATTACGTATGACTCAACTTTGTTAGGACCTAAACAGTCATGAGTGGCACCCACCCTAACACTATAGTGGGAGAACCATCAAAGCCCAACACTTAACCTTCCAACAAAATTTCACCAAACTAAACTTTGTTAATGTAGTACTATTTAACTCATAAAACACCATATTAATCAAACCAATTCATTGATAACTTAATTCATATCCATAACCAAAAACAAAGCATGAAAACATCTCTAATTATTACAACCCTTGGGACCTGAAAGTCACCGCACGAGAACAACTAAACAATATCCAAAAGTAAGTCTAAAATATTATCCGAATCACTAAACAAAGGAATGTCTTAGTCCTGAAACAAAGGATATGAACAATATATGAATAATCTAATGGCTGCCCGGATATGTTTCTTACCCTTGAATCCTTGTCTAAATCACGGACTAAAGTCGAGGTCTCATCTCAAATACTGGAATATGCTATGCACTTAACAAAAAGAAGAGTACATATAGTATCAGTACAACAACTAAGTACTGGTAGACATCATCAGCTGACTCAACCCAGCACTATACAAATAGGAAAATTAGATGCAAATAACATCAATAAAAATACAACTCATAATTAGTTGACAACCAAATCATCTTATCGGGTATACAAGTACACATGTACATCAATTAAACTTTTGCATATTCTTCAACAATGTTCATCACAACATATACATTTATATATTCAAATGAAGTGATGATTGCATACATGCAAAATGTACACATATACTAGAGTCAGTAGGGCCTTTTATATATGACCTGCATGGGACGAGCTCAGTCCATGTACTAATACCGGTGTGGTGCCCAATCCAATAACAGTGCTGGCATAAAACTCGATCTAAATAATAATGTCAGCAGAACACCCAATCCATATATCATCTCAATGTTATCTCAATACCAACTAAATATAATCTCAATATTATCTCAATATCAAATGTTCAATGCATGATATAGTCAATGCTCTCAAATAATGCCTGAAATCAATTAACATACACCCAACTCACATATAATTATAGAGTAATGAAAGTTTTTAGTATAATCAAACTATAACCTACCTTAATTCCTTGCTCGTAACCACTATATTGCAACAACCTTGCCTTTCCTTTCAACTTTGGCTTGTTCTTGATCTATACACAATTATTACACACCTCTTAATATAATATTTCACCCTTCCTCAATATTAGGAACTATCATTTATCAATTTAACCTAATGAATTTCCCTAGTTCATTATATTAGGGTTTTCTACCCTTTAAAATCTTGAATTCGTCATATTTTAGCATTACCTTCAAGAATTCTACCATACAAAGCATTTTCTAACATCCTAGGATCAACAACAGGTAAAAATAACCTAATTCCTTACCAATTCCTACTAGTTAATAAATTAGGGCAAAATTCTAAATTCTACCATGATCACGATTCTTACAATTTTTTTGAATCTAAAAGAGTAATTCAAGTTTAGAATATAAAGAAACCTTACCTCAAAGATGAAAAAGCCCAAAAGTTGAAGAAAACCACCCCTACTAAGCCCTTGAACATTTTTTAAAGAAAATTAGGGATAAGAAATGAGTTTTCAAATTTTAAAAGATGGCATTTTCATTTTAACCACTGGAGTGGCACTTTTACCATTGTAGCATCCATCAGGCCAAATGGGGTTGCTGCTGTGACAACATTTTTGCTGCTATAGTGGCACTGCTTTAGAGGCACTTCAGTCACTGCAGCGAGCCTAAATTAGTAACTCTGGTCTTGTTCCCTGTTCTATCCATTTAACAATACAATTCTAAAAATTTGATATCATGAACTGACCCTTTCATGCTAATCGCTATAACTAGAGTTTTATTATCCTGTTCTACTGCCAAAAGTTGATATGGCATTCTAAACTCATCCTATAACATAAAAACACATCAAAACCACCAATTAATGCTCTAATAACTATCAGATTTCCCTAGACCATCACACACTCAAATTATACCTAAAATTAGGTAAACCCAAATTTTTTAATTTTTAGTCTAAGGGAAAACTAGGCAAAATTTTTACTCTCTATTTTAGTTTAATGATGATTTGGCTCCTTACATGAGATACCCATTTACCTCTCATTTATTTCCAAATGAAAACTAACCCAAAATAATGAAACAAACAAACAAAGATAAATACTTGAGTTAGTGAACATGTTTTGATGTCGCCTATGTATATTCACCTTTGTTTCCTATGTTACTTACTTAATTGGATGATTCCTTCCCTGAACTTTCATAGATGGAATGGCATTGATCCTCAGCTTCCTTACATCCCTTTCAGAGATAGCAATTGGCTCCTCTTCATATGAGAGCTCCTTGTCTAATAATTCTGATTCCTAATGGATGATGTAATCTCCATCTCCAAGATACTTCTTAAGCATTGACACATGAAACACAGGTTGAAACCCTAATAATCTAGGAGGAAAATCCAACCTATATTCCACTGACCCTACTCCATTCATAACCTAAAAGGGTCCGATGTACCTTGGACTAAACTTTCTCTTCTTACCAAATCATATTACAACCTTTATGGGTAACACATTCAATAATAATTTCTCACCATTCTAGAATCGCACATCCCTTATCTTATCATCTACATATTCCATTTGTAAAATTTGAACTGCTACCAACTTCTCCTAGATAAAACTTACTTTCTCCATTGATTTCTTTAGCATATCAGTGCCCCATCAAAAGCATCGATCTATCCAATTGGTGACCTACACCTTCTTCCATACAAGGCATCAATAGGAGCCATGCCAATACTGGTGTGGTAGCTATTGTTATAAGCAAATTAACACAAGGGTATATATTTGTCCCACTGACCAACAAATTCCATTACACAAGCTCGGAATATATTTTCATATACTTTGAATACCTGTTCTGACTGCCCGTCAATCTGCGGATGAAAAGATGTACTTAGGTTCAACCTAGTACCCATTTCTTATAGAAACTTCTCTAAAAAATTAGAGGTAAAATGATTACCTTTATCTAACACTATGGAAATAGGTACCCCGTGGAGCTTACAATCTCCTTTACTTATATCTTGGAAAACTAGGCTACATTAGAGTCCACCCTTACCAGAATAAAGTGAGCAAACTTGGTCAATCAATCAACGATCACCCATATAGAGTCACGTTTTCTTAAAGTCTTAGGAAGGCCTACAACAAAATACATGGTTATTCTTTCTCACTTCCACTCCAGAATGGGCATTGTCTGAAAAGTTCAGCAAGTTTTTTGATGTTTATACTTGACATGTTATCAATTTAGGCATTTGGTAAAAAAATTACAATGTTTCGCTTTATTCATCACCGCCAATAATATTGTCTCAAGTCTCTATACATTTTTGTTTATCCCGGATGTCTAGATTACTTAGAGTGGTTAGCCTCTGCAAGAATGGGAGGAATCAATTTCTCCATGTCACGCCCCAAATCCCATTGAGGCGGACTGGCACCCGAAGCCGTTGAGGCACGAGAGAACCAATCTTTGCTCATGTACATTCATATGCATGTCTCATATTATATCATGCCACTATGCGAAAGTCATGGAAAAACTTATACAATATATAAAACTTGGCCGTTAGGGCCATCATGTCAATATGAACATTTACCTCTTACAATCATTCCCCCACATAAGTCTACAAAGCCTCTACAGATACATAACCATAACCAAGCTAGAGTCGGGACAACACCCCGCTCTATATACATATTCAATACCAAAGGAAATATCTATAATGACTCGAAAAGCCCCGAATTCAACTGGAGCTCACCAACAATCCGCAAATGATCTACAACTTACTGTGGAGGTCTACTAGTGCCTGTGCCTGCAGCAATAATGTAAGTCCCCCAAGAGGGGTCAGTACGAAGAATGTACCGAGTATGTAAGGCCATATGAAACTGTAAGATATATAAATACTTCAATAAACTCAAATACAAATAAATAACCAATATGGATAAGTCACCATTCTGTATGTTGGGAACCATGTATATTGTTTTCATTACTTTCTTTGCTTCTTTACTTTTGTGCTTATTCATCTTTGATTGTGACCTGTGATACCAGGGCCCCGACTGAACAGTGGGTTTTAACATAACATAACGTTATGTTGAGATCGGATCGAGCTAGGCTTATTCCTCTAGAGCTACCACCCATGAATCAATATATATATCGGGATCGGCTTGAGCTAGATTATTACCTCTAGAGCTGCCACCCATACCAACATATCAGGTTCGGCTTGAGCTAGCTCTTTAGCTATAGATCTAACCCCTGTCAGGATCGGTATGAGCTAGGCTTATGCCTCTAGGACTTCCCCCTGATCCAACTATCTCAGGATCAACTTTCTCCCCCAAAGCTACAACCCATACTTGATCATTAACCACATATGCATTACTTTGTTCATAACTTTAAGATTGATACAATGATAGTTATAACTTTACTTGAAGCTTTGGATCATTAACCATTGAGTGATAGACATGTGAACAAACATTGTTGCAAACATCGCCTTATTGGAAGCATAACACCATTGGAACCATTGGACAATAATCAATGAACAAGATACATGAATATAACCACTATTGGAACTTTGGAACGTAACCTTATTAGACTTTTGGAACATTATTCATGAATATGAGACATGAGATTCACAATTGATCAATGAGTAGGAAACATATGATATTGACAATTGGTAACCGGATATAGGATACCTTACCACAATTCGGGATAGGACAAGTGCGATGTCAATGCGAATACTATGTGCTGCAGAAAACTATGGACAGAGTAACCTTACATACCTTGTATTCTCAATACGAATATACAATCTTAGATGTGCATACAATAGTCCCGCTCCTTCTTTATGTGTCACTCTACAACACAAATACATAATGGAGTATTCATTAACCACCAACTACCTTACAAATGCATATAACGATAACAATTTTCATGTTTGCCTTTAAACATGCCATTTCCCCCTTGAAAAAACCATTGATGAAATTATCATACCAATAATACCCCAATATTCCATACATTTACCAATACATGATAATCAATAACATTTCACCACAAAACTTCTCCTTTACAATTTCTCATCCACACCACATCACAAATAATCCATCAAGTCACCTTAATACACCTCATAACACATATCGGCCAAAATCCCATAATTTACACTTATATGAAAATAACAAGTTTAATAACATAATCACACCATACATGTTCATATTTCATCCATACCATGCTCTTTCATCAAAATCACAAGTCATATTTCAAGCTTAGATCCCATGGATAACAAATCTTTTACAAAAACATAAAGTACCATGTTCGACACTTCCAAGCATAACCAACATGATTAACATACTCTCTCATGCATATAATATATTAATCCATAAGAATATACACTTACCAAGACTTGCCAATTGATGATCTTCTCCAAGAAGAGAACTTAGGGTTTGAGAGTTTAAGAGAAATATCTCTTGGAAATGTTTAGAAAGGCATGTTCCTTTTGAATGAATAAAATCTGATTCGGTGGCCTTTATATATCCCTTTTTAATCTTATCCTTAGTCATGCTTGATCAATAATTGATGGTCAAAGGGAGAATGAGTCATTTGACCCTTTGGGCCAAGTATTTTGACTCATTTTTAGGCCTCAAATTGGCCCATTAACACATATTATCTTAGCCCACAAAAATCAATGTGTAATCTATCATATATATCATGTTTAATTAATTCCATAATCGTCACGACAATATTTACCTACGAGATTCCCAATCGTAGCCTCAATCGCAAAAATAGAAATTCTAGCCGCTCATGGATTCTTTGAACATAATTTGTTAAAATACTTGTGATGAAGAATTAACCCCAATTTGAATGCTAAACGCGCTTAAGAATAGTCCTACTATGATGGGGTAATGATACCATGACTTATAGGTCTTATACGCATCATAATAGTCGAAGAAAGAATTTGGCGAAAACCACCCCGGCACGCCGCTTGGCGCGCCCCTTTCCTGCCTCTGGGCTGAAAATTTCAGCCCAGAGCGGCATGGCACGCCCCTGGGCGCGCCCCACCTTAATTTTTTTTAAAAATTTTTTTTTTGTTTCTTCGACTTTTCTTGGCGGATTTGGTTAGATACTTCAAGTTCTATTCTTTAACTTACTTCTCACCTTTAATATCCTTTGTTTGGATTCCCTCCAATCCTCATTTTTAACCCCACAAATGCTCCACGAAGTCACAAAACACCTTCTACGAAGGTCTAATCACACGTACGAGGCCCAATATCAATTATTTCATCGATAACATTACCAAATACATACTTATGGCTCTCAACACCTAAGTAAACATTATTCAATGTCGTGAAGTAGGGTTGGGAAGGTACGGGGTGTTACATTATTCCCCCCTTAGAAACATTCGTCCTCGAATGTTAGTAACATTGTCTTATTGTAACACTTAAGTCGAAGTGAATCCTTCACATCATCATATACACTTGTAAAGACTTACTTATTATGACTCCACTTTCGTATCTTGAACTTTTTCTTCCTTGTACAAAAATTATGAGTACTTTAGATTCCATTATTTCTTTGGCTTCCCTTGTGATTTCTTCTACATGCTAATTTCTCCAATAGTGCCTTTACGGAAGCTACTCCTTTATTTCTCATTGTTTTCACTTATCGATCTAGAATAGTAAGCAGTACCTCTTCACATGTGAGATCTTCCATAACTTGTATATCTCCACTAGGAGCAATACGCGATAATCTCCTATATACTTTCAAATCATCGATTATGAAATATTGCATGAACTATGAAGAGTTCTGGGCTAGTGCTAATAGCTACGCAATTTGCTCAAATCTTTGGACAATTTTCTTTTCTTCCCGAATCTCATTAAATTTTATTTTTTTTGTTTTTCATTAGTGACACTATCAAAAATACCTAATCACCTATGGCACATTGTAATTCCCTTCTTCTAGTATCGACATAAGATTTATATAGACTTTGGGCCATTTGTAGCTGCTGTTATATCACCTTCACCCTTTCTATGGCTTGATGAACCAAACCTGACCCGAGCAAGGCAAATTTCATCAGCTGAAACCCATCCAATTGATGATCTATATTTTCTTTCATATAAAAACTTCTTAAGGTGCCTTTTGATGCTTTTATTGTAAACAATTTCAAGAAACGATAGATGTTCATCCCAACTACCTTTAAGGTCTAATGTACAAACTCGTGGCATATCTCCAACCATTCGTATAATGTGTTCTGTTTGCTTATCCATCTGAGGATGATAATTCGTATTTACATCCACCTGTGTACCCATGCTTTACTGAAAAGGCTTCCAACACTGTGCAATAAAGTGAGTTCTCCTGTTTGATATAATAGTGAGTGGAATCCCATGTAATCGTACTATCTTTGTAACATACAACTTTGTATAAAGTCCAGCGATATTGATGGTCTTAACTGGTAGGAAATACGCTGACTCGGTAAGCCTGTCAACTATCAACTTTCGCAGTGTACGAGGTAACCCTGTGCTTAAATCCATATTATTCATGTTCCACTTCCAAATTGGAAGGGTAATACATTGCATAAAACATATAGATTTCTGATGCCATACTATTAATCAGTGACCGCTTGGACATTGAGATACAAATTCTACAATGTTCTTCTCATGTAACCTTACCAAGAAATCCCTGCTACACCATGGTACATTTTGGTTGCTGTTGAATGAATAAAATATCGTGAACGATGTTCTTTTGTCATAATTCATTTTCTTAACTCATCTATACCCAGTACACACTTGCTCAAATACCTTCGTCGAACTTTGTTGTACACATTTTTTTTTCTTTCAATTGAACTAAAAATAGGATTTACATATTGTTTTTCCTTCATCTCGAATACCAAAGAAATTCTGACACATTTGACATTATAGTTCTTTCACCTGAAGTTTTATAGAAGTAGTGGTGCTGTCTGTTACAAGCAATTGTCACAACTGTTAACTTAAAATCATATGTGGGATAATTTCTCTTATGTGGATTCAATCGTTTTAAGGCATACGCTATCACATTGTCGTACTGCCTGTACACACATCCCACACCAATTTTGCAAACATCACAATACCCTGCATACTCTTATGTGCCTTTGGTAGTACAGGTGTAGGAGTCAATTTATCTTTCATCTCTTGCAAAATTTTCTCACATACATCATCCCACTAAAACTTAGTTACTTTGTGTGCTAGCTTCGTTAAGGGTAATGGCAAAAAGCCTTTTTAACAATTCTTTTGTAATAACTTGCCAACTCAAGGAAGCAACGAATTTCTGTAGGCGTTGTAAGACTTGGCCACTTCTTTTGTCTATATGAATCCTTATTCTTTCATTCAATACAATGTGTCCTAGGAACAATACAGATTGTGACCAAACTTGCATTTAAAGAACTTGCATATATCTTGCGGGCACAAAGAATCCGTAACACCTGTCACAAGTAATTAGCATGGTCCTTTTGTGCACTTGAGTAATCTAGTATGACATCTAAAACATTATCACGAATACGCTTAACGATGGATTAAACATCCTAATTATCAAATCCATCAACGTAGCTGGTGCATTTGTTATTCCAAATGGCATAACTATGAATTCATGACAACCATACCTCTAGTTTGGGTACCTTTATTTTCTCTGACCCTTACTTGATGAGCTCTTGACCTTAAGTCAATCTTTAGGAAGAATTTGGCACCCTATCACTGATCAAATTCATCAACTCTGGGGAGAAGACATGTATTCTTCATTGTTATCTTATTCGGTTGCCGATAGTAAACACACATTCTCAATATGCCATATTTTCTCTTCTTCTTTTTTGTCCTATGAACACTGATACACCCCAAGGGGTCGCACTAAGCCTTATGAATCCCTTACTTAACACGTCTTTTTCTTTCTCATTTCATTCCCGTAACTCTACCGGGCCATGCTATATGAAGAAATAAAAATAGGCTGAGTATCTGACATCACATTAATATCATCTCATACATCGAGGAATTTATTCACCACCAGAACTGATTGGAGAGTTGGTGGTTTCACATTAGTATCTTTCACTCTTACTCAGTGACATATGTATCCCTTAAAGTATCCTTTTCTTTGCTTTAAGGTGGGGCATAAATTTTCCTCTTGGTGCCCCCCCCCCCACCACATTTCCTTGGCCATTCAAAACATTCTTTTAGGGAAAATGACAATATAACTTCTTAGTTTGGCAATCTACTATGACACAATCCCTGTATAACATCAAAATCCACTATGTCCTTCTCAATACAAGCACCCAGTGTCCCATGACCACAAATAATTACTATGCACTTATGATATACTCTTTTAACTTCAATAGGTTCACCAACTAATGTATAGACTTCCTGTGACATAACTAGTCATTTTGGTGTTCTTTTGGATTTTCAGCAATTTAATGAAATAACATATGCTAATGTCGAATATGGGTCAATCAATACATGTACAGTACCTGTAGCTTCATCAGGAGAGGCCTCATTTTGTGGCCCGACATATCACACCAATAACAACATTTGTCCCCAACCGACATTTCACCTAGATGATAACTTCAGCAGCACTAACACGGCTGAGGAGGAGACTTCGGTTGGTTCCTACTTTCTACCTTCCTGTGCTTGATACCTCGTTGCCCATGAATCCTAAATCTCACTTCTTTGCCAAACCGATTGTCTCTAAACCCTTGGGATTGAGGTAGAACATTTACTATAGATTAAGGAAATAATGGTCTAGGCGGTCTGTTAAATACCCAAGACCTAAATTCTCCTTGGGACGCCATGAACTGTCCCATAGGCTTAGCCCTCTTTGACGACCCTTCTTCAAATATTTATGTCCTTTTCTGTTGCCTCGGATCCTCCATTATCTGTGCAAAAGCCTATATTTTGGCTATATCCATATCTCTTTTCAAGACCACAATAGTACAATTCATCTGTCCACATACTGATGCACTCTATCGGTCATAATAGCTACCACATTTGGAGCATACCTAGCCAAAGAATTAAACCGAAGACTGTACTTTTTGACACTCATAGTCCTTTGGCAAAAATTTGACAATTGGTTAGCATGAGCTTTTCGGACCTCATATGGGAGATACTGGACAAGGAATGTCATTTTAAATTCCTCCCAACTAGTTGTAAGTACCTCAATACACCAGTCACATGTATAACATCCAGAGCCCATTTGATTTGGTCTATAAAGTCTTGTGGGTCTTCATTCAGATCTAACCCGGTGAACGTGGGAGGGTTTACTTTTAGAAAATCCTATGTTCTCCGACTAGCTGCCCTAGCCGCACCATCATTACTCATCATTGGGCCAACTCACCCGTGACATTGTACAATAACTATCTGAGTCAACATATACACTACATTTCTTAAATCATGTCCAGTGGCACTTATAGGTGGTTCTGCGGGTACTTCTCTACCTTTTGGCTAAGAGAAACCCGTATTGCAAATTTCATGTCAGCTCCACCTTGACTAGCTTAGTCAGGTGGTGATTTACTCATTTCTACTTTGGTAGGCAAATCAACCTGCTCACCTTTGCCCTTATCTTGTCTGATATTCAACATTTGACTATACAATAGAAAACCAATATAAATACGTACATATGTGTCCACCTACAACTTTGGCTCTATTGCACGATCTAGAAGTGAAGAAAAGAGACAACCCCTAAATGTCCTGTAGCCTCCTGCTTATCAATGTGGCGCGCAACACATCGATAAGTAAGACTCTACTTACACACGGCTTTGTAGACACCTTTAGGACGACCCGCTCTGATACCACTTTTGTCACACCCCAAATCCCATTGAGGCGGACTGGCACCCGAAGCCGTTGAGGCTCGTGAGAAACAATCTTTGCTCATGTACATTCATATGCATGTCTCATATTATATTATGCCACTATGCGAAAGTCATGTAAAAACTTGTACAACATATGAAACTTGGCCGTTAGGGCCATCATGTCAATATGAACATTTACCTCTTACAATCATTCTCCCACATAAGTCTACAAAGCCTCTACAGATACATAACCATAACCAACCTAGAGTTGGGACAACACCCCACTCTATATACATATACAATACGAAAGGAAATATCTATAATGACTCAGAAAGCCCCGAATTCAACTGGAGCTCACCAACAATCCGCAAATGATCTGCAACATACTGTGGAGGTCTACTAGTGCTTGTGCCTGCAGCAACAATGTAAGTCCCCAAGAGGGGTCAGTACGAAGAATGTACTGAGTATGTAAGGCCATATGAAACTGTAAGAGATATAAACACTTCAATAAACTCAAATACAAATAAATAACCAATATGGATAAGTCACCATTCTGTATGTTGGGAACCATGTATATTGCTTTCATTACTTTCTTTGCTTCTTTACTTTTGTGCTTATTCATCTTTGCATGTGACCTGTGATACCCGGGCCCCGACTGCACAGTGGGTTTCAACATAACATAACGTTATGTTGGGATCGGCTCGAGCTAGGCTTATTCCTCTAGAGCTACCACCCATGAATCAATATATATATCGGGATTGGCTCGAGCTAGGTTATTACCTCTAGAGCTGCCACCCATACCAACATATCAGGTTCGGCTCGAGCTAGCTTATTACCTCTAGAGCTACCCCCTGTCAGGATCGGTCCGAGCTAGGCTTATGCCTCTAGGACTACCCCCTGATCCAACAATCTTGGGATCGTCTTGAGCTAGGCATTTCGCCCCCAAAGCTACGACCCATACTTGATCATTAACCACATATGCATTACTTCGTTCATTACTTTGAGATTGATATAATCATAGTTATAACTTTACTTGAAATTTGGATCATTAACCATTGAGTGAGAGACATGTGAACAAACATTGTTGGAAACATCGCCTTATTGGAAGCATAACACCATTGGAACCATTGGACAATAATCAATGAACAAGATACATGAATATAACCACTATTGGAACTTTGGAACGTAACCTTGTTGGACTTTTGGAACATTATTCATGAATATGAGACATGAGATTCACAATTTCTCAATGAGTAGGAAACATATGATATTGACAATTGGTAACCGGATATAGGATACCTTAGCACAATTCGGGATAGGACAAGTGCGATGTCAATGCGAATACTATGTGCTGCAGAAAAATATGGACAGAGTAACCTTACATACCTTGTATTCTCAATACGAATATACAATCTTAGATGTGCATACAATAGTATCGCTCCTTCTTTATGTGTCGCTCTACAACACAAATACATAACAGAATTTACTTTAACCACCAACTACCTTACAAATGCGTATAACTATAATGATTTTCATGTTTGCCTTTAAACATGCCATTTCCCCCTTGAAAAAACCATTGATGAAATTATCATACCAATAATCCCCCAATATTCCATACATTGACCAATACATGATAATCAATAACATTTCACCACAAAACTTCTCCTTTACACTTTCTCATCCACACCACATCACAAATAATCCATCAAGTCACCTTAATACACCTCATAGCACATATCGGCCAAAATCCCATAATTTACACTTATATGAAAACAACAAGTTTAATAACATAATCACACCATACTTGTTCATATTTCATCCATACCATGCTCTTTCATCAAAATCACAAGTCAAATTTCAAGCTTAGATCCCATGGATAACAAATCTTTTACAAAAACATAAAGTACCATGTTCAACACTTCCAAGCATAACTAACATGATTTACATACTCTCTCATGCATATAATATATTAATCCATAAGAATATACACTTACCAAGACTTGCCAATTGATGATCTTCTCCAAGAAGAGAACTTAGGGTTTGAGAGTTTGAGAGAAATATCTCTTGGAAATGTTTAGAAAGGCATGTGCCTTTTGAATGAATAAAATATGATTTGGTGGCCTTTATATAGCCCTTTTTAATCTTATTCTTAGTCATGCTTGATCAATAATTGATGGTTAAAGGGAGAATGGGTCATTTGACCCTTTGGGCCAAGTATTTTGCCTCATTTTTGGTCCTCAAATTGGCCCATTAACACATATTATCTTAGCCCACAAAAATCAATGTGTAATCCATCATATATCTCATGTTTAATTAATTCCATAATCGTCACGACAATATTTACTTACGAGATTCCCAATCGTAGTCTCAGTCGCAAAAATAGAAATTCTAGCCGCTCATGGCTTCTTTGAATATAATTTGTTAAAATACTTGTGATGAAGAATTAACCCCAATTAGAATGCTAAACGCGCTTAAGAATAGTCCTACTATGATGGGGTAATGATACCATGACTTATAGGTCTTATACGCATCATAATAGTCGAAGAAAAAATTTGGCGAAAACCACCCTGGCACGCCGCTTGGCGCGCCCCTTTCCTGCCTCTGGGCTGAAAATTTCAGCCTAGAGCGGCATGGCATGCCCGTGGGCGCGCCCCACCTTAATTTTTTTAAAAAAAATAAAATTTGTTTCTTCGACTTTTCTTTGCGCTTTCGGTTATATACTTCAAGTTCTATTCTTTAACTTACTTCTTACCTTTAATATCCTTTGTTTGGAGGCCCTCCAAGCCTCATTTTTAACCCCACAAATGCTCCACAAAGTCACGAAACACCTTCTACAAAGGTCTAATCACACGTACGAGGCCCAATATCAATTATCTCATCGATAACATTACCAAATACATACTTATGGCTCTCGACACCTAAGTAAACATTATTCAATGTCGTCAAGTAGGGTTGGGAAGGTACGGGGTGTTACACTCCACACGAGGCACACACAAGTTCCCAAGAATCCTCAACACCCCGTCTTAATTTAGAATGACCTCCTTGGTGTCACCTTGCAACACTTTTTCTCTATGGTTGCTAAACTTCTTGTCTTCAAATTGCCTACTCTTAATATTATCAAAGAATGTAGACTTAGCCTCCACATAGGCTAACACCCCTCATTTAATGGTCACTTACAATATCATAAAACCATTAGTCAGAGTTTGTACTTGTCTATTCAATGGGCGTTTCGACACCTCTAACTATGCAAAATATCCCATGCTTTTCGGCCTCTAACTAAATTCATCTACCACTATATTGGCCTTGCCCAGATGAAGTAATATTTAGATGTCATAATCTTTAATCAATTCCATCCACCTTCTCAGCCTCAAATTCAACTATTGTTGTTTAAACTATGGTGGTCTGTGAGAGGTAATGTCTTCAAATTATCAAATCAAAGACCACTGCTACAACCTAAAAATTGTGAGTGGTATGGTTTTTCTCATAAGGATTCAGCTGCCTCAAAGAATAGGCAATCACATTCTGACCTTGCCTTAAAATAACACCTAAACCAGACCATAAATCATCACAATACATAATGAAATCCTTACCTTCAATAAGCAAGGTAAGAATAGTAGAGGAAGTTAGAAGGTCCTAAGCTTTTGAAGCTCTTCTCAAACTAATCATCTCACATAATTGGTACCTCTTTCTGAGTCAGGAGAGTCATATGCGAAGCAATAGTGGAAAATGCTTTCACAAAGAACCGATAATAACTGGCCAACACTACAGAACTATGAAGTTCTATAACATTGGTCTGTCTAGACTAGTTTTAACAACTTCAACATTCTGCAGTCTACTATAAACCATTCCTTAGACACCATATGCCCCCAAAAGGTCATTGAAGGCAACAAGAATTCACACATCAATACTTAGAATAAATTTACTTCTCCTTAAGCAACCCCAACAGTATACGCAAGTGAGCTTCATGCTCCTCCTTACTCATTGTGTAAACTGGAATATCACTAATAAAAATAATAACAAATGTAACCAAAAACAACCTAACACTTAATTCCTCAAGCTAATTAAAGTGGATGGGGCATCGGCTAAGACAAAAGACATAACCAAAAACTCGTAATAGCTATAACGAGTTACACTTTTTGAAGGTAATCTTTGGGATGTCCTCCAACCAAATCTTACGCTGATGGTAACCTAACCTCAAATCAATCTTTGAGAACACTATAGCTCCCTATAATTAGTCGAACAGATCATCTATCTAGGTAAATAATATTTGTTGTGCATAGTCACCTTATTCAGTTGGTGGTAGTGTATTCACATCCATATACTATAATTTTTTTTCACAAATAGAATAGTAGCACCCGAAAGTAAAACACTTAGGTGAATAAAACCCTTTTCCAACAAATCTTTTAACTGGGACTTCAATTCTCTTAACTCTGTCAGTGTTATCCTATAAGAAAGAATACATATGGGGCCGGTTCCTGGCTTGAAGAGATCATTAGAGAACACCTCTAGGAATTCATACACTACTGAAACCAAAAATATAAGAGGGACTATTGAACTTTCCTCCCGAAGATAAGCTAGGAACGCCCTACACCTCCACTTACCTAACTTTTGGAAAATAATAACTAACAAAATTTTCATAGGATTAGGCTTAAAAGTACCTTTCCACTCTAACTCTTCCATCCTAGGCATATGACAGTCTTAGCATAATAATCAAAAATAGCACGATGAGGATACAACAAACTCATCCCCAAAATAATATCAAACTTCTCCATATATAAAATCACTTAGTCTGTCGAAGTTCTATACTTAAACATCAAAGTACACACCTGATAAACTTGATCAGCACACACACAAAAACCTCAAATGGTATAGACACATTGTCCCGATTTGATTCTACAGCCTGGAAGTAACACGGTGCTTAGAACAACAAGTGGTCCCATGCTAACCTTTTATACTAGCATACATAATAAGCAACTGGACTGAAGAATATAAAAAAAAAAGTACTAAAAATACGGTATGGAATAAAAATTATGGGCTGAATTATCTAATACATCATTATTAAAAAGTTTACAACAACTGTAATCTGAAAGAAAGAGAAACTGGAAATAAATATAACAACTCTGACTGACTATCTATGAAGCCTCTACTAATACTAACTATGGATAGCCGGGACATTACCCAAACTATCCTTAATTAATACATATAAATAGCAATGAAATACTAGAACTACAATCTGACTTGAGTCCTTAAATAATGAAAACTCATCACCTGCGGGTTGGAAGTTGTGATCTGCCTAACTATGATCTTGATAGTAAGCACCTAAATCTATCTCACATAAAAATGTAGGTAGAAAAGGTATGTGATCATTACTTTTGAATGTAATGAGCATGTGAGATATGCAATATCCACCTCTACCAGCCTACGATCGACCTCAACCAACCTGTCCTCCAGATCAGTTTGCTTAGTAACCACCCTTCCCTGTAGCATGACACTATGCCCACCGTGTGGAGACCCCTTCCATATCCTCAACCACCATGATATGCTAAAACTAAATCACTTAAAGCTGGTTGTTGAGTCAACTGTAGAAAAGAAATTCGGACAATACCTCCAAATGTGACCCAAACCCCCATACTCATGACACTTGATACGTAAGGTAGGTCACGAAACTTAAGATGATGAAGGTGTGTAAATATTTGTACGAAATGGATGATAACCGAAACTAAATGGGCCCTCTACAGACACAGGCATGGTTAAAAGAAATGTCTGAGAAGAATAACCCTATGAACTGATGTGAGGCTAAAAACCACCTTATTTTACTATCTTTTGCATTTCATTTTCTCTCTCTTTTTATGTTGTCTTGAGCTTAAATGATGTGATTTACACTTGTGTTTCATGATTTACTTAAATAATAGTGTATTGAGGTATTTGGAGTTTAAAAGAGAAGAAAAAGAGAACCAAGGAACCAAAATTAATCAAGGAAGAATCTAAGTCACAATGAATTGTAAAACGAGCACGGAAGGGCCAAAATTATTATGGCCTGAACCACTGCTGCAAAGCAAGCAGTGGTACAAGTTTTACATGTTCTCTAAAAAATTTTCTTTGCACCACACCCGCCAAAGCAAGGAGTTGCGCAAGAAACAACAATATTTTGAATTTTTAGTTGTTCTTCGAGCCACAGCTCCGTTTTTGGGTTTTGGCATGAGTCAAAACTTATCCTAACCCGATTGGGATTGGTTTTTGACATTTAAAGGGTTACTAAACTCTATATAAACCTACTGCCACATTTTTAAACATTAACAACTAATTTGGGGTAGGTAGAAACTAGGGTAAATTTCAAGAACAAGGTTTAATTTATTTCTTTTATTTTATTTTTGATTTCTACGTTGTAAACTCATGAAATCTCTTCTTCCAAAGAGATTAATGAGTAGCTAAACTTCTTAATTTCTAGCATTGTGGTTGAACATCAATGTTGTGGCTTGAACATCATAATATCTATTTTGATTTCCATACATTGAGTTATTTATTTCTTCTTGCTTTCAATTAGTCGTTTGAATGATCACCTTGCGAATATTACCTAGGTCTTGTTTGTTGGACTTGAAAAGGGGAACGTCAAGTTTAAAAAGAGGAAATAGGGGTAGTTTGTAAACCTTATAGTAGAAGGGAATCAATTCATCACTAAGGATAGAAATATACCTCTGACCTAGCTTAGTTGATATAGATGATATTTATGCACTTCACTATTAACCGATGACTATAGAAATATAGTCGTTACGGATAGTCGAGTAGACTTAGAGTTGTTGGAAAAATGCTCAATATAGCTACAATTGACCTACAACTAGCAACTTAAGAAAGCAAATTAGACGAGTGATTGGCTAGAGCAACTGGATTGTCAAAACACTGCAACCTAGATGTTTTCTCAAATCTGAATTACAACACAACTAAACCACAACTTTTATCCAAATGTTTTTATTTACATTCAAAACATACAAACCACTCTTAATTATTGGTTACTGACTGAATGACTCATATAAGAATTCAAAGTTGAATTTAAATTCTTCAAATCCCTGTGGGTACGATATCTGGACTTACATCCTCTATTACTTATATGAACACGTACACTTGCATGTGCGAAAGTATGCAACAAGTTTTTGGCGCCGTTGTCAGGGATTTATTTGAACTAATACTATTTTGAGTTTTTATTGAATTATTTAGATTTCACTTTTGTTTGTTGTTTTTGTTTCTTTCAGGGTATAAGTTAGTTTATGCTATACACCCAAAGTCAAGGCAATCCTTTGATTCCAATTGACCACGAGCTTAAACGTACTCTTAGAGGGTTAAGAGTGATGGGGTATAACTTGAACAATCCAATTCCTCATGACCCACTGAATGATGCAGAGGATAGAGCTGGGTCCATATCCCTCCTACACCACATATTTTGGTGTTGAATTTTGTGAGGTCGAATCAGCAAAATGACTTTAGAGATATAGTGAAGCCGAATTTCACCGATAATTTTGAGCTTAAAGAGGGTAAGGTGTGACTAGTTCAGAACACTTGTCAATATGAGGGTAAACCATATATAGACCCACACAAGCTTCCATTAGAATTTACTGAGTTAAGTGACAACTTCAACTACCAAAATGTTTTAGATGAATAGGTGTAGTTGAGACTATTCCCCTTCTCACTGATTGGGGAAGTGAAACAATGGTTGCTGGATAAACCAGCAGGATCTATCACGTCTTGGGATGCTTTGTCTGAAAAGTTTCTCAATAGGTTCTTCTCATCTAGGAGAACAAAAGAGCTTAGAGAAAAAATTTCCAGATCTGTTCCGAAAGAATTCGAATTCATTCCCCAAGCTTGGGAGAGATACAAGGGATACTTGAGAGATTACCCTCACCACCATCAACCCAAGGAGAATATTAGGCATAATTTTATCTAGGGATTGAGGCCAGACTCTAAGTCTTTATTAGATGCTACAACTCAAGGGCAAATATTTTCCAAGAGCTACGATAAAATATAGGCGCTGCTCAATCTTATCTTTCCAGGTCACTGAGACTATTCAGATCCCAATCGAGTGTTCACTTCAACACAAAAAGTGTCGGGTAAGTTAGATCTAGATGATGTGTCAGCTATTCGGGGTGATATTTCCTAACTGTTTGCCTTAATGAAGTAGAGTTTATTAGCTCCAAGTGTAGGTCAAGTGCAACAAGTACAACAGGTTCAGGCGGCTGAATTATTTTATGAGAAATATGGTGAAAATCATGCCTACTCTTGATGTCTTTTGAATCCAGAATCTATATATTAATGGGGAAGAAAAATTACAGAAACCACCCAAATTTCTTTTGGGGTGGAAATCAGTAGGTCTAAAGACAATACTATACACCACAAGTTCCACAAGTGGGCAATTCTTTGAAGGAAACAATGAAACACTTTATGGGACAACAAACCCAGATTGTGAATGAAAAGCAAAAGTCTATTCATGAACTTGGGCATAAAGTGGTCCAACTAACTTCATCCCAACATACAAGACCTACAAGTGCATTATCGAGTAATACAGAAAATAATACTAAGCAGGTAATGGCAGTCTCACTCAGGAATGGAAGAGAGTTGGTTGAAGCTCCTCCCAAAAAGAAAATTCAAGACACAAGTGCGGAGTTTCTTGATGCAGAGCCTTCAAAAAGAACAGTAATTAACTGGGACAACTACAATCATCCACCTTCTTTGCCACAAAGATTAATTCCATCACTAATTTTAGAGATAGAATTTAGGCAAGAAGAAAGAAAAGATAAAGAAGTTGTTGAGCAGACAAAGATTACAGCTGAGAGACCTCCACCACCATTCCTACAAAGATTCCAGAAAAGCAAAGAGGATGCAAATTTTAAAAAATTTCTTGATATCTTCAAGCAACTTCACATCAATATTCCTTTGATTGATGCATCGAGGAACTTGCCAAAATATGCCAAATACTTGAGAGAGGTGGTGGTTAGAGAGAGAAGACATAGAGAATTTAAGATGGTTGCACTCATCAAAGAGTGTAGTTCGAGGGTATTGAGCAAGCTCCCCAAAAATCTTAAAGATCCCAGGAGTTTCACTCTCTGCATACAAATTGGTGAACATAAGGTTGGGCATGCTTTGTGTGATCTTGGGGAAAGTATAGACTTAAGGCCCATATCTGTGTTTCAGACACTTGGTTTGGGAGAGCCATACCCAACTGCTATCACTCTACAATTGGCAGACCGCTCTCATGTGCAGATGAGCAGGTATCAGTTATTTTTGGATGCCCATTCTTAGCCACTGGTGGTGCTTTGATTGATGTATGAAAATGGGAGCTGAAGATGAGGGAGCATGATGAGGAGATAAGGTTTAAAATTTATAAGTCCCTCTCGACTCCTTCACACTATAGAGACTTATGTATGATCACAGAGGTGGTTAATCATAAGTGTGGGGTGGAAGAGTGTGGGCTCAAGAAAATGAAAGATTTGAAGGTAAAGAAAGTGAATGATAACTATGATCCTCCTTGAGTAAAGAAGAGGCTGAAGTTCCATCATATCGGGAGGAAAATATTGAGAGAATATAGTTAATCTATGATTTACATCTTTCCACGAGGTTAAATTAGGCGTTGCTTGGAAGGCAACCCAAATTATAATAGTGTAGTTTTATATTCATAGTGTACTTTTTTTTTTGTTTTTGCTTCTTGTTTTGGTTTTTGCAGATTAGGGGAAGTCTGAGTACCCATATTTGGAAGCTAAGATACATAGATAAAGCATAAGTGTGGGGTCATTCACCCCTTTTGATGAAAGATTGAGAGAAAACACCCTACTATCTAGGTCGTAGAGGGCCTCAGGGAGTATTTCTAACCACTATTTTATTTTGTTTAATGCTCTGGGGACAAACAATGACTTTAAGCATGAGGTGGAATTCTTATGATACTGGTTAAGGATGAAGAATGTAATAGGAGTTGCTTTATTTTTAGTTACTTGCTTTAGTTAAAAAAAATTGTGAAAAAAAATAAAATTAAAGATACAAAAAATACATAAAGATTTTTCTTTAGTTTTCAAGATTAGAGTAGTTGGTGTTGGTTTTTAAATTTTTAGTTTTTTGGTAGAGCATACTTCGCCTGCCCCTTGGTTTTTCTTTTTAGTTCTTTTCTGAGGGGAGGTCCTTAGAACAAACTATCCTTTAATTTTTAGAATAGTTTTTGTTTTATTTTTAGGAAGAATGAATTTTCCCGATGATGGATGATTGACGACAGTCTTGAGGGAAGAGTTGGTCATTAGGAGTTAGAGAGTCTTTAGGACCAATTGACTGCTGGTGCTCTTACTAGGTGCTACACATGAAATGAATGATGCAAGTTGGTTTTAATTTCAAGCATGCTATGAAGAAAAATGAATGACTTCGTTTAAGATACCTAGGCACTTTTACTAGACTCGTATGTGATTTTTAGCTTAAATTTGAACTCTTGTTGTTTGCTTGATTGAGAGTCTATATGGATCCTTCTTGAGTTGAACATGTGCCATGTGTGTTAGGTGTTTGTTGATAGTCTGTGCTTTCATATTGTTGCCTAGAACTTGCCCGGTGTGTTTGCCAAGTGAAATGAAGAATGTTGAGTTTAGGAGATGATATAGGTATTTATTTGATTAGCCTATTTTTATCCTTTGCTTTACCTACCTACAATGGATGATCCTAGTTAGCCCCATTGAGCTTTTAGCCTATTCTTTGGTAGTCACATATGAAGCTTAATCCTTTTCTTTCAATAGACCTTAAACTTGATCCAAAACTCCTAAACACTTTAATTAAGAAATAAGAGTAAAAGGAGTGAGAATTCAGAAAAGGGAGATAGTTAGGTGGGAAGCCTGTAGAAAAGTCAATGGTGCAAGTGATAAAAAAAGCCATATGCTATTGGTAGGGAATAGAAAAAGAACATAAGGAAAGTGAAAAAAAAGTGTTTGATGATTGAGAACTCCTTACTAGTAGTATGTAAACTTGCCTAAAGAGATGGGAAAACAAACAAATCTATGGGTGAGAAGAGTATAAGAAAGAAAAAGTGTTTGAATGATTAAGTATTTGTGATGTATTAAAGTGCTTAGGAAAGTTAGTCACTATTTGAGCCAAAATAGTTCCTACCCATCCTTTAGCCTACGTTACAACCCGAGAAGTCCTACTTGATCTTAGATTTGACGTTCTTATATTATTGGAGTAGTAAACTAAGGGCAAGCTTATGATTCATCGTATGTTGCATGTGAATTTATGAGAGTGAGTGATGTCGCCCAAAATATACCTCTAGAAAAGTATAACGCGGTTGATGTATCAAATATAGAACCCAACTAGGTTGGGGTCAATCCCACAAGGAATAGGATGAAAGTCTGTCGAATGCTAGTATGAGTAATTGGCAAGTAATTAAAACTGGGATTTTTGTAAGCAATTAGTAACAGTAACGATTGTTGGTTATTGGATTTGTTATCAATATGAGAACTAGGACTGTGATCCCCAATGATTCCTTAACTCCACCAATTACTTGTGCCAGCAAAACTGTCCCACTGTGCTTCATGTAAAATCTAACAAGATATGTTCATCTAAATGTCTTTCGACCTTGGATAGATGAATTTCACTCTTCTCCTGTCGGTCTCCGAGTGTCGCACTACTAACCCGTGTCCTGGATGTCCGATAACTATTCCTGTTAAGGCTCAAGTTATTAGATGAAGGTTGATACCTTCAAATCTCTGTTGTTATTTTCTTTTCAAAATATCTACCTTTCTCTCGAGCAAGTCTAGAATACAGGTGAGTTTATAATGTTTGCAACCATTAGAAGATCAATTATAATGAACGTAACAACAATACATGTAGTCACACCGATTCAGAATTTCTTTACACTTAACCCATTTCGTTAATTCCTCATGGTTCGCACAACCTTAGTTGATGAGTTTAGATACTCACGATTGCAAGAACACAAGAAGAATTCAATGATGAAAATATAATTGTAAACTCACAATAAGAAGGAAACTCTAAAATCTCAATATCAATAAAACCCTAGATTTGGTGTTCCATGATTACAAAACCAATAATGTATTTTTTACCTCAAAATAATGAAAATATATCTCAAAACAATGTAATGGCCAACTAAAAATAATTTAGTGACTAACTCCTTAACATAGGACAATATAAGGGTATTTATAGATACAATATGAAATCTATCCTAAACAAAATAGGAGAACAAAGTTGGCACTTTTCCACGGTACCATGACTTGGTGTCGTGGAACCAAGTCACGTCACGTGGTTCCCTACCGTGAGAATCATGCCTCTTCAAAACCTTTAGGAGTTTGACTCACGGCAAAAACCTATGTGACGTAGGTCGACTCATGTGGCGTGAGTCACTCCCTCAATTTGGACTTGGCTCTTTTCTTCTTCAGATGCTCCATTCAAGTGCTTACTTCTTTCCTTTTTCTCCATTTTGCCTTCATAACTTATTTTCCTGCAAGATAGAACAAAAAAAACATCATACCTACCAAACATACCCAAGTTATTGCATATTTTCCTTATTTTAAGCCTCGAAAGTGCCATAAAACCATGGCACATCAGTGAGCATAATTCTATTCTTATAGCCATTCTTGCGCTAATTTGTATACTTGTGAGTGAATATGGGTACCTCTCTTGTTGTGAAGGCACATGGTTGACTAAAGATAGGTAAAGTATATGATCCCTTGATTGGGTGAATTGTATGTGTTTGCTAATATCATAGAGTCAGTACTTGAGGCTAGGAGGTCTTGGAAAAGTTGTTTAAATATGTAAATTGATTCAAGCTTGCTTAATAAGAACTTGTCATCTATTGTAGTCGTTGTAGTCTTAGCTTAAGTAATATTGTTTCAATTGGCGTAGTTGTAGTAGAGTTTATGTCATGTTTGTATAGCTTACTTGAGGACGAGCAAGGGTTTAAGTGTGGGGTGTTGATGCTAGTCTAAAAACCACCTTATTTTACTATTTTTTGCCTCACATTTGCTCTTTTTTTGATGTTGTCTTGAGCTTAAATGATGTGATTTACACTTGTGTTTCATGATTTTCTTATATAGGAGTGTATTGAGCTATTTGGACTTTAAAAGAGAAGAGAAAGAGCACCAAGGAATCAAAATGAATCAAGGAAGAATCTACGCTGCAATACGTTGCAAAACGAGCGCGGAAGGGCCAAAATTGTTGTGTCTTGCGCTACTGCTACAAAGCAAGCTGTGGCGCGAGTTTTATATGTTCTTTGATATTTGCGTTATGGTGTGATTTGGAACTTATACTAATTCGTCTGGGATTGGGTTTTTACATTCTAAGGGTTCCTAAACTCTATATAAACTCATTCCCACATTTAAAAACATTAAGAACTAATTTGGGGAAGGCAAAAACTAGGGCAAAGCTCAAGAACAAGGTTTAATTTATTTCATTTTTTTTTATTTTTAATTTCTACCTTGTAAACTCATGAAATCTCTTCTTCCAAAGAGATTCATGAGTAGCTAAACATCTTAATTTCTAGGGTTGTGGTTGAACATGAATGTTATGGCTTGAACATCATATTATCTATTTTGATTTCCATACATTGAGTTATTTATATCTTCTTGCTTTAAATTATTCGTTTGATTGATCACCTTGCGAATATTATCTAGGGCTTATTTGCTGGACTTGAAAAAGGGAACGTCAAGTGTAAAAAGAGGAAATAGGGCTAGTTTGTGAACCTTATAGGGGATGGGAATCGATTCGTCACTGAGGATAGAAATATACCCTATAAAATAGCTTAGTTGATACAAATGATATCTTTATGGACTTCATTATTAATCGACGACCATAGAAATATAGGCGTTAGGGATAGTTGAGTAGGCTTAGAGTTGTTGGAAAAATTCTCAATATAGCTACAATTAACCTGCAACTAGTAACTTAGGAAAGCAAATTAGATGAGTGATTGGATAGCACAACTGGATAGTCAAAACACTTCAACCCTAGATCTTTTCTCAAATATGAATTACAACATAACTAATTCACAACTTGTCTCCAATTGTTTTTATCTACATTCAACACTTAAAAATCACTCTTAATTATTGGTTGTCGACTGAATAACTCATATAAGAATTCAAAGTAGAATTCCAATTAGTCAAATCCCTGTGGGAACGATATCTGAACTTATATCGTTTATTACTTGAATGACCAAGTTCACTTGCGTGTGCGAAAATACTCAACATGAACCATGACCCCTCAAATAAGTACCACTGAAATGACTCAATTTCTAGGCCTTCGTTTCCTCTTCCTTCACCTCTCCTATCTTCTTAATCACTTTAGCCTTCTTAGAAAACTCAACCACTTCCTGAAAAGTCTTTCTGGATGCATCCACTAACAGTGTAATCACCTGGATCCCTGAATTCAAAACTTTCACAAAATTCCCGATCCTCTCCTCTTTTATAGTAATCAACTAAAGTGCATAGCAAGACAAGGAATAAAACTTAGCCTCATAGTCCACCAAAGACAATTCACCCTACTCAAGTTTTAAGAACTCATCCTTCTTCTGATCCTAATAGGTGCAAAAAACATACTTCTCAAGGAAGACTAATAGTTAGATATTTATATTCTGGGTACAGTTTCTTGAGTTTCTTTTTTATTTTTCGCAAATTTTTATCTTTCCTAGTTGTTTTAGCATTACTTTTCTGCCTAGTTATTTGAACTGATTCTTCTTTAGTTGATTCCTCACTATTATATAGTATATCGGAGATATATGTATGTTGATTTTTAATATGTTGTTCTAATGTTATGCCAATTTCTTCATAGCTTCTTAGTTTATTGTTATTTTGTTCCATAATTATATCATTTTATTTTGTACCATAGCTCTGATACCAATTTGGGGGGTGCGGATAACTTGGATCTTGAATTAAATGATTCTTCATAATATTGTTTTTCTAGTGGAATTAATTGTAAAAGCTCTTTAAATGATTTTTCATAATATTGTTTTCTAGTGGAATTAATCGTAAAAGCTCTTTTATATTTTTTGTTATGTGTTCTAGATATAGTATATCTTGGGTTCTTTGATATTCTTCTATGTTGGTTGTTAATAAATTCTTTACTAACATTCTGTGCTTTCTAGTTTGTATCTAGTGTTGGAGTGATTCGTATTTAGTCATTAGTCTGAGTAGTATAAATCTAATTCATATCTTTCTTCGTCATAATCTGATATATTAAATTCTAACCAATTTTGTTGTATTAATTCTATTATTTCATAGGTAACTAATATATCATAGATTTTTCTTCTTATGTCATTATCAAGGGGTCTAAGGGCATATAATACAAGTATTTTGTAATCATTATTTTCATCTATTAAAGGGGTATGGTTGCTCATTTGGTATGTATTATTCATTTTATCATGTATTGTCTAAACATATTCCCTCTAACCTCTTTGTTTATCATTACCTGTATCATTTTATAATAAAGTTATTTTGAATAATCTTTTCTGGCCACTACTATGATTTTTCGGCTTCAATCGTTTACCCTAACAGCGCCTCAACTTTGGCTACTCCCCTTTAACGGCCTCCCTGCCTACTCGGTTTCGACCTTAGGATGGCATAGTCTGGGCTTAACTACTCTTAGCCTAATATTTCATAGCAAGCTTTTTCAAGATATTCAATATAACAATACTACAATATGATAAATAGTAATGATATTCAAGAGATTATAAGGAATATAAGAGTTTTGTTATACATAGTCATGAATATGTATACCTGAGTTGGTAGCTTATCGGAATCCATAACTGATATCTTATATATCTGTAAAAGAGAGAATTTTTATTATGTTGGGTGCTCGACACATGAGTTGATTGTTGAGGATGCCCTCCTCTCTTATTGCATTTACATATATATAGAAAACTAAAATGGCCTTACTATTTACATCTGGCCTTTCGAAAATTTTAAAACTAATGACTCTTACTATTCATGACCTTTACTATTCATAAATAGTAATTGACTCTTACTATTAACTTTACGACTTTACATAAGAAAACAAACTACTTTATAAAAGCAATACTATTCACATATCTCTTCGTTGTGTGGGAATCTTCTTTATGTCATTCTCTTATCTGTCCATCTCTATCTTCTTGTTTGCCTGTTTTTGTCTATTTCATGTCTATTCCAGTTGTATGTCAGCAGGACTTACTAGAGTAACAGTTACTATTTTAAACCTTGCAGTCAAGATCTTAGAAATAAGTTTATACTTGGCAGTACAACATGCAATTGGTCTCTATTCTTTATCATACGATGGTGTAAAACTTTTGGAATAGGGGTGGTAGTAGTAGTGTTAGCACTTTAAACAATTTAATAGTCTCAAAAAACTGGAGCACTATGTAGTAACCTCACCCCCTACTATGTTCCAGTAAGACTTAAATAATTCTACATTAAAGCCATTAATTCCTAGACTCTTGTTAAGTGGAAGATCTTTTACAACTTGTTCTACATCTTTGCTAGTCACTGGTTGCAGCAGCAGATGTTGTTAGTTCATTGTAAGATAAGGTCCATCTCTAGCTACACAAATGTTTATGCAAGGCATTGATGCTATTGTTGTGTCTAATAGAGTATGAAAGAATTTAACAAATTTTTGTTGTAACCAAAGAAGTATTTAGAATTCCTTTCAATCCAGGTGGCTCTGGATTTCTACTTCAACACTATTTAATTCACTCCCTCCCACTTCTCCAATGTATGTAGTGTAGCCCTCTCTTCACTGATTAGTGCTTGATTAAAGAGGGTTGTTTTCATGTCTTCTTGAATATCTTAAAGACTTTGTCTCAATTGATTAAGTTTCAATTCTATATTGGAGTATTATTTTTGTAATAGTCCTAATTTATGAGCTAGTATGTGTAGTTTCCTCCATTTGATATACTCCATACACTTTCAACCGTTTCTTTATATGTATCTTGCTGTATTACAACATTTAAGAGCCTGAAAGCTCTTCTCAGGTTAGTTAGTTGTGACATAGTAGTCACCAAGAGAGGTGAGTGCTCAAAGCAACAAAATGCTAAGTATTCTACCTCCATGTAGTGGTACTGCTAAAACCAGTCTTTATTACCAAACACCCAGTCAATATGTTAATAAATTCTAGCAACTCCATATCTGTTACTACACCAAGTCATATGCCTTCCCTTGCTCCGTACTTGCCCCACTTGAATTTCATCTTAACAACAATGCAAATTAGTTGTTTCTCAGGGTGTGACTATCTTTCCATTCATTCTATCTGTATGTTACGACGCAATATTAAAGTCCCCTAGTAACAACCAAGGCAGGCCCATCGCATTGCAATGCAAGTGAACTTAGATGGTTCCACAACCCCATTCTTTCTATAGCACTGTTAAAACCATATATGAAAGCCATATCACATATAAAAGTTTATGCCTTGTGCTTAACTTTATAATGTATTAACTGTTTTGTATTATCCGTAACTGTAACCTCCACCTTATTTTCTCCCCATAGAAGTCAAATCCTACTATTCATAGTAATATGATAGACTGTGAATATTTTCCATTAAGAGCCAAATTGCCTCATTATTTTATCAGCATTGTGAGCCTATATTTATTTCAATACAATATGTAATATCCACCTTATTCTTTAGCAATAAGTCTTTAAACTCCTTCTGCTTAATGGGACATTTATGCCCTATAATATTCTAGGTGCGGACAATTAGTTAGAGGCACCTAAATCAGGTGCTTTAGTTTGGTGCTCCTATTGTCTCCCCTTGTGCATAAGAACTTGGTGCTGCTCATATGTCCCATATATCTATAAACCTCCTTCCATTAGGACCCTAAATAGCTTTGTTAGAGTTCTTACTAGATTCAGCATTATTTTTTACCCTTATCCTTATACTGCAAGTTAAAGTTGGGGCCAGGATAATTTGGCCTATTGTTTAAAGAAATTTATGCATGCCTAAATCTTCTTCTTATCAAAGCTTGATTCTTCTACAGCTCTGGCCTCTGATGTGGAACATCCTTACCCTTGTTGCATTCACCTTTTTCATGATCTAGCTTCTTACAGACTGTGCAGCTACTGGGCGCTATTCATACTCCACTTTTTGAACTAAAATTGACCCCTTCATTTGTTCAATATATAGCTTAGTTGGCAGATCCTGAGTCACATCCACCTCTAAAAGAACTCTAGCAAAGGAAATACGCTCTGCTGTTAATCAGTCAGTGCAAATTGGCTTTCCAATAGTGCTAGAAATTCCACTCAAATTCTCCTCTACCCAGTAATAAAAAGGTATCCCTTGGAATGTAATCAATAAATGTATAGTTCTCAACATTTAAGGCTTAAATTTTAAATCCTTCTCAAAATCTCGCAAAATCATTGGCTAATTATTGAACATGTAGTGGCCATTCTAAAGGATTTGAGACTTATTTGTTTTAGTAGCAACTAGGAAGATGAAATACCCTTCATCATGGAGATATACCCTTGGTTCTTCAACATAGTTTCACACACTATACACATATTTGAGCATGTGTTTGAAACTTAGGGTACCCTCATCACATGTCCAATTCGGGTATTTTGCAATTTTTTGCACTCAGCCTCAACTTCAAATTGGTTAATTTTTACCACTTTGCGACCCTTTTTCATCACACGATTGATATAGGGTAGCTTTAACCTATTTTGAACTTGATGATTACCTTCACCCGCAGCTACCATCATAGGAGGCATATTGTTAGTGCCATCACCCATGAGAGGAGTAGAAAAGATTGATTTTATCACAGCATTGGAGCTTCTTGATTCATCATCTAGTCAATTTTTTATTGAAATTTTGTTCTCCTACACTGGTATCACCATTCTTTTTTCTCCTTACCTAGTTACCAACTGCCCAAGTTTAGAGGGGCTAATGTATGGGGTATACCAGAGTTAGGAGTTATTGTTCTCCCTTGGTATTCATTGCTTGTGGTGACCTGAGGTACCACTAGTGCCCATACCCCTATTTCTATCTATTTTCATCGAGCCATCGCAACTTGATGCAAGTTTGCAAATATTACTTTACATGCATCGAGAATGTTTTTTCTAAGTATAGTCCTCTTCTTCAATCCCTAAAACAAGTGTTATTCTACTTTTATCTCAACATTCCCACCCTTATACCTCCTCAATTCCACCAATTCAATCAAAACATGCATTTAGCAAAAATTAACTCACAATAACTACCACGTACTAACTATAAGTACAATCACATAGTAAGTCCAGAAACAACCTCACTTGCTTATAATCAATGACTTATCAATCATATTGAAGTTATCAATCACACATGCACTCAACTTTGTCATCACTTACTACCTTGTATTGCAACTAAATAAACAAACATTCATGTAAAAAAGCACACATATATACATTCTAATTGATCCTTAACTTCAATTCTATGATACACATAGGGGTTCACATAGTTCATATAAGTTCTTTAATTTATTCAACTGCTCAAGTCTGACCACACCCCATCTTCCTTCAACTACCACACCTATTTCTTCTACCATAACTGATCATTTAAGAATGAACCGATTCTAATTCCCAACTTCCATCTTATTCTTACACCATATTTATTCAATTAAGTGAACAATATTTTGTTCCCAAAACACTAATACAAGTATTTTCCCAGTTATCATAGAGAGTCTATCACATGGGACTATCATTAACCAAGATAACTCAATAACATTAAAGCTGGATTAATACAAGTTCACCTCCATTTATAAATTTCACACCCAAACCATGCTTTATTACTCAATTAGCAAGAGAACATAGCAACATGGAAGTATCAACTACAAAATACTAAATCATATATAATTACACTAAAGGATTCATGTCAACTTTATCCAACCAAACAACAAGCCCAAATGCATAATTATGAAATCTCCCATCATTCTATTTCACGTTCATCCTTTTAATCATAGTCTACAACTATTCAATTAAACCTAGCCTACCTTACTGCCAAGTTGTTGTTACAGAGGCATGAACTTTCATTTCTTGTCCAATTCAAGTAATTTCTAGTGTAGATTTCACTAGAGAACCTTCAAGATTCTGTCATGACCCAAATCCATCGCAAGTGGCACCCACACTATCCCTTTGGTGGGAGAATTATTTACCTCAAATGCCCAACAAATCCACTTAATAGATTTCAAAAGGAGAATAGTGATTCCATTCATAAACCAATATCTCAAAATATTCTAATAAATTAACGAGTGTGGAAACATACTAAATGTCAAAAATACTCCCAAGAAATGAAAGTCATTGTACAAAAAACATCTAATAATGTCAACTAGGGGATCAACCCAACAAATATAATAGTATAGTGTCTATGTCCAGACAAGTGGACAAGAACATAAAAGTGAGATGACTCATGGCTGCCCAAAATATATAGCTCACTCTTGAGTCAAAACAAATCACGTACTAAAGATGAGGTTTCGATGCTAATGGAAGATGCTCTGCAGTTAACAAAAAGAAAATTACAAGTAGTATCAGTACAAATCCACTATGTATTGGTTGGGTCATCAGCCAACTCAAAATAATACATAGGTACACTTAACTAATACTTTTTAAGCCATCACAATCATGTAACCCATAACAAATACACTTATCATTGTCTTTCTCAACAATATGAACAATTTAGTCAATCCACCAAGACAACACCGTGTCTAAAAACAATAAACAAGTTAATACTGGGTTTTGCAGTAATAAGGAAGTTAAAACCATGACCAACAATTATAATCCCAACTTTACCACAATTACTCTTTTAATAGGCTTCAACAATAATTACACAATTCGAATATACCAATAGCCCAAACCACTCATGGATCCAAATAACAATAATAATAACAATTGGTTCACTCAAGGAAACCAAAATGGAAATGACAACATAACCTGGTCCACTCAAGGAACCATAAAACTCACCAATATCGTTTACACATATACTAAAGATCTTATGGTTGCACACTAGCCATGACCTGTAGGGTACATTCTCAGTCCATGTTCCAAATAACCTAGATATCTAGTGTTTTCCACCCTTATCAAAAACCAATGTTCAAAAAACTTGTTGCGTCCTACCACACACGCAAGTGTACGTGGTCTAGCAAGTAATATTGTGGCTCTTTCATAGTCGGATATCGAGCCCACAGGGACTATATGCTTAAAAATTCACTTAATTCAATTTCTAATACTATTTTAGACAAGTATTGTGATTTATCAAGAGGATTTGTGAAAGTATATTTTTCAAATAATATGAAAAAATAATAAAATTTGGCAATCATGATTTGAGAAAGGTTGTAAACAATATCGAGGGAAATTCCAGGGTCATGTATGTCGTTCCTCTTTATTTGGTTATGTTGTTTATTTGGTTGTTTGTTCACAGGGTTAATAATATGACCATGGTATTCCGAGCCTCTAATCTTCTACCTACAAAGACATTGCAACTACATTGTTCAGAGGGGATGCAATACTCTAATTTAGATGCATTAAGTTATTGTACTATATATGAACCAAGCAAGGCATTCTAAGTATATTCCTATCTTAGAAGCGAATCAAATATTTACTTTATTAAAGATAAGAACTCATCCCCTAAACTCCTTATTCTATCCGAATGATTCTCCTTTCGAGTACACAAGAGGATTATAGATGTATCTAAATGTTGGTCAAGCATTAAAATTGTATTATCAAGAGTTTAATAACAATTGTTATAATAAATTCAATGCTATTACAAGTCAAAAGTATGACATACAATCATACGTTCGGCCTTAACCCCAGAATAAGGGTATTCAACCACTCATAATTGAGACTAAAATTACAAGTATAATGTTATTTATACCAAAGAAAATGAGTAGAAGAGTTTACGCAAGATGAACCCCAATGAAAAACCTTAGCCTCTCTAAACTTCTCCAAAATAAAGTGTAATCCTCTCTAAGGGAATTTCTTGGGGTATTTATTGATGTATTGTGAAATTACCCCCAAGCCCCTAGACACTTTTTGTTTAAAGGAATCATCTCAAGCATGGCCTACCCATGCATCATATGGCCCAACGTGCGACCCAAAGGGGTCCAGCGCATGGACAATCACGTAAACCCAAGTGGTGCGGCACAAGGCTCTTCTGTATGCATGTTCTTAATCGATCATTTCCCAAGCAACCTTGTCTCTTGTAATCTTTATTTTCTGCATGCCTCATTCACGCCAAAAATAGTATTAATCATGTATATTAGTGTATTTACATCAAAAGTATAGCTAAACACACATATAAACATAATTTGTTGTCAAAACTAAGCTAAAGTATGGGTAAAACATGGCGTTTGGATGTATAAATAGGCCCAAGATCAACACCCCACACTTAAAGCCTTGTTTGTCCTTAAACAAATGTTTACACTATTGTTCATCAAATGAGGCTCCAAACTCACTAATTAAATCAAGCTACTCATGCTAGAACCACACAACTACTATGAATAATAAGTTCCTACAATATGCATGTCACCTTGCAACTTTGAACACATGAATGACTATTCAAAAAATCCTAGTCTCAAGAATTGACTCCACAAAATTAAAAAACTCATGCATACTACTCAACAAAGAAATCATACAACTCACCTATCCTTCATTAAACATGCGCACTCATAACAAGAGAATCACTCATAATCACTCACCAGTATACCATTAAACACAAGAATGGGTGTAAGAATATAATTATGCTCACTCTTACAAAGAATATACATGCAACAGAGATGAACCACAAGCTTGCCTTTAGTGTAACACTCCACTAATATAAGAATATCAAAGTTCAAGATTAGTAGGACTTTAAGAGTTGTAATGTAGGCTAAGGGACGGGTAGGAACTATTTTGGACAAAAATAGTGACTAACTTTCCAAAGCGCTTTAATACATCACACTTTCCATCAAGCTCAGTCTTCGACCATCTATTTTTTACCTCTTTTCTTTTCCACACTCTCTTTGTTTTGCCCCTCTCTTTAAGATAATCCACACATTCTTTAAGTAGGGATTATTTGATTATCTTTTCAAAACATTTTTGTTCTTTTCTTGACTTTATTCCCTACCAAAAACACATAGACTTTTATGCACCAATAGCTATTGCTTTTGGGGCTTCAACATCACTTTCTCCTTTTTTGATTTTTCACTCCTTATCAACTTTATTTCTCAACTATAGCGCTTAGGAGCTTTGGATCAAATTAATGATCAACAAAATAATAAAAATAGCAACATATGAGGCTACCAAAGAATAGGCTAAAGGCTCAACGAGGCTAACTAGGATCATACATTATGGGTAGATAAAGTAAGGTATAAAACATGGCTACCAAAGAAATGCCTATATCATTTCCTAACTGAAAATTCTTCATTTCACTTTTCAAACACACCGGGCAAGTTCTAGACATAAAAATGCTTATATCAAACAAAACAAAATCCTCTCACACACATGGCACATGTTCAAATCAAGATGGATCCCTATAGATTCTCAATCGAGCCGTAACATGAATTCAAAATTAGGCTAATATCATACGGGAGTCACATAAATGAGCCTAAGTGTCTCAAAATTAATCATTCATTCATTACAACATGCTTTCAATTTCAACCAACTTGTATCATATAGTCACGTGGCCTAATAAAAGTAATGAATATCAAATTAGTGAAGGGATTCTACTTCCTACTCACTAGCTGTGACTAATTTTCTCTTAAGGCTGTCATCATCCATCAATCATAGAGAAAAGTACTTAACTACGATTGTTATGAGCAACTTATTCATAAAAAAATAAAAATCTACCATTTAATCATACTCAGTTCAAAGGGACTATCCTCGGGAAAAGAACCGAAAAAATACTAAACACCAACACTAGTACCAACTAATAAAATTAAACAAAGTACGAATTACTATCTATTACACACCACAATTATTCTAAGGTTATCAAATCAATGCAATATCCGTCAAAATAAAGTACTTGGACATCACCCTACCACAGAATAAGAGAAAAGTACTAAAACACAAAGAAACTGGGAAAGGAAAATGCGAACTCCATTATACTACAAACACTTTTAATCACAATGCTCTTCTCTTTGAATCAATTATCAAATTAAACACGCAATGATATTACACATTGCATATTAAGTAATTTACTCTCACATGATCTCGCTTATAGAAAACGTATGGTCAAAATAATGATAACTTCACTAACATAATGAAACAACTAACCACTTCAACTAAACCAACCCCAATTATTCCCCAAAATCAGTATCCCTTTGAAATTGACGCACTCAGAAGCTCCACAGTGACTCAACCATGGTGTTCGTCAATAATAGTTCAAAGATTTATGATTTACCCACAATCTTACTAGTCTAATTGGTCAGTAATGCATAAAAACCTGACTATACACATGTTTCGCAACACAATAACCAAAACAAGCTCAAGAGTTCATGGAAACATACCTTAGATTAAAGAAGTAAGTTAAAGATAAGAGAATTTGTGTGATTTGGAGGTGCATCAAGTGTTTATACTGAGAGGGAGATGGTATAAAGTGAATTTAGGGTGAGAAAAGGGGTAATTTTTGGCTAGGGGTATTTAAATTAGGTTTGTCGGGTCTGGTTGACACCGTTAATTAAAACCAGATTTGGGAAAAGTGAGGGGTAGTGTGGCACAAAATTTATCACGAGCCACAAGTTCTGTGATGCGTGGACAACGCATAGCACAAGTACTGTGACGCATGTCCTATCACATTACTAAGGTAGTAGACCCCTACGCTATGTCGTACTGGACGAGTCTCGTACAAGGGTCAATATCATATCTGAATACTTACCTTAATGTTCTTTTTTAATCCTCTTCGCTTTACCCAACATTGTTTGGCCTAATGGTACCTAAAAATCCCTGGAAAACAAGTAAAAAAATGCATTAGAAGGGAGGGTTGCCTCCCACCAAGCATCATTATTTTCATTGTGGCTCGACACTTCTTTTTGTATTTTTGTTTTTCTCATTTTTTTCTTCAAATAAAAGACCTATGCTATTATATTACATTCATGGGTTGACTCCTATGTAGCGTCTTATTTAACATTGCGACATGACCCAGCTCACAATCATTCATATGCAAACATGATTAATGTCTTTCTTCTATCCTCATGCTCGGCCTAGTAATACTTAACTCTCTGCCCATTTACCTGAAAAGTCACACTCTTATACTCACATCATAACTGAATTTCCCTAAAAGGGGTCCTTCAAACAACCTCAAACAGTCCAGACCACTTAGACCTCAACTATCCTGGAAAGAGCTTTAACCTTGAATTAAACAACAATAATTTTTATCTAGATTCAAAGAATCGGTGCACAATATTCTTGTCATGACATCTTTTCATCCCCTCCATGTAGAGTTTGGCATTATCATAATCATGCAAGCAAAACTCATCAAGTTCATGTAACACCGCTTTTTTCTTGCTATCTTCGGGTAGAGGTTTAATATTTTTACCGACGAATAAGCTTGATGATCAAGATCAATAGGCAAATTACGTGCTTTCCCATGTACAAATTGATATAGTGAGGTAATAATGGGTGTTTTGTATGCCGTTTTATATGCCCATAGTGCATTTTCCAATTTGATTTACCCAGTCCTTGCATTAAGCACTCATAGTCTTCTGGAGAATCTAGCTGTTTTTAGGGTTTGACAACTCGACTTGACTAATCATCTAAGGATGGTATGCTGTAGCAACTCTATGTCTCCCCCATACTTTGGTAGAAAATGTTTTCACCAATAATTCAAAAAAATAGGATCCTCTATCAATAATGATCATTCCCGGGGTTCCAAATCTAGAGAAAATGTTCTTCCTTACAAATTTCACCACTACTTTTGCATCATTAGTAGGGAGAGTTGTCACTTCTACCCACTTAGATATGTAGTCCACTGCGACCAAGATGTAGTGGTTACCAAACGATGGTGGAAATAGGCCCATGTAATCTATTCCCCAAACATCAACGATATTGACCTCTAAGATGTTATTAAAAGGCATTTAATGCCATTTGGATATAGTTCCTATTCGCTGACATTGGTCACACTCTTTAACAAAAGCAAAGGCATCCTTGAACAGAGTGGGCCAAAAGAATCCAGATTGCAACACTTTATGCGTTGTGCATTCTCCTCTATGAAGATCTCTATAAGGAGATGAGTAACTACTCTCAAGCTCTTATTTAGATTGGAATTCTGGAATACATATTCTAATAACTTAATGATTGGCACCCTGCTTTGACAAATACGCCTTATCCTATGCATAAGAGCAAGAATCGAAGTATAACATCTTTTTCTGCTGACTAGTCTCTTCAGGTGGATATACGCCACTCACTAAAAAGTTCACTATGTATGAATACCTAGTTAGCTCAACTATGCTCAGTACGAAGAGTTTTTCATTGGTAAACTCCTCTCTAATACTCTTAGCTTCAATTATATGCGATCGATGCACTAGCCTTGACAGACGGTCTCCCACCTAAATTTTTGTTCCCTTTCTATCTCAGACCTCAAGATCAAATTCTTACAACAACAAAATCTATCTAATAAGCCTGGGTTTTGCATATTTCTTATTAAATAAATACCTGATTGCAGCATGGTCAGTAAGGACTATAACCTTCATCCTCACCAGATAATATCTGAACTTGTCAAAAGCATAAACCAGAGCCAACATCTCCTTCTCCATCACTATGTAATTTGTTTAGGAGATATATAGAGTTTTATTAGCATAGTATATGGAGTGGAAAATCTTATATTTTCACTGACCCAATACTTCTCCCACAACTACATCACTGGCGTCGCACATCAACTAAAAAGGAAGCTCCTAGTCAAGAGCTATCAAAATGAGAGCTTCTGTAAACATCTTCTTCAACTCCTCAAATGCTTTGACACAATCAGCCCCAAATTTAAACTTCACTTCCTGTTCAAGAAATTTACACATAGGTCTTGACACTTTTGAGAAATCTTTAATAAATCTCCTATAGAATGCAGCATGTCTGAGAAAACTGCATACACCTTTAACTGACACTGATGGCGATAACTTTTCTATAACTTTCACTTTTGCCCGATCTATCTCTAGTCCTCTTTACAACACTTTATCTCCAAATAAAATTCCTTCCTTGACTAGAAATTAACACTTCTCCCAGTTTAATACCAGTTTTGTCTCCTCACATCTTGCCAGGACCTTATCAAGATTCTACAAACACACTACAAATGAGCTACCAAAAATAGAAAAATCATCCATAAATACCTCAAAAAAATCTTCAACCATGTCATAATATATGGCCATTATGCACTGCTAAAAAGTGGTTGGGCGCATTGCACAGTTTGAAGGTCATACTCTTCAAGGCGTAAATCCTATAAGGATAGGTGAACGTTGTTTTTTCTTAATATTCTGGTGCTATGGATATCTGACTATAGCTGGAATATCAATCCAAAAAGCAATAGTACTCCTTTCCAGTAAGTCTGTCCAATATCTGGTCAATGAAAGGGATTGGATAATGATCTTTGTGAGTGGCATCATTAAGCTTTCGATAGTTCATTCAAATTCTCCACCTAGTTACTATGCGAGTTGGGATCATCTCATCCTTCTCATTAGTCACCACTGTTATATCTTCCTTTTTTGGGACACACTGGACTGCGTTCACCCACTTGTTGTCTGAAATAGGGTACACAATGACTGCATCCAGCCACTTGATCACTTCCTTTCTCTCTACTACTTTTATAACTGGATTTAATCTTCTCTGGTACTGCACGCTTGGTTTGTACCCTTATTACATGAATATTTTATGCATGCAAAAAGTAGGTCATATACCATAAATGTCTAACACCTCCAACCCAATAGCTTCTTCCTCCTTTTAAGTACTGCTAACGCCTATTTAACCTGTACATCATATTATCCTATAGATAGAATAGCAGGTAAGGTTTCATCAACCCCAAGAAAGCATACTTGAAGTGTGGAGGCAATGCATTTAGCTCTAGTTTAGGTGTTTCCTCAATAAACGACTTACGAGAAGGGCCAAGGAGTCAATTTAGAGGCTCGAATTCACTCTTGTGAATCAAAATGCTTGCCACATCTAGAATTTGAACCATCTCATTAGCATCTACATATCCGAAGATATCATACCCCACAAAAGCTCTTTCCAAGGGATCCTTGGAGGTAATAAGTGGGAGTTCTTACTTAAGATCTATAACCGTGATAGCTTATAACTCCTCATAAATAGCCAGCAGCTTCATTGATTTGTACACATCAAACACCTCAACTTTATCATGTGCTCACATAGATAGATGCTCAGTAACCACGTCAATCATAGCACGCCCAGCAGCAAAAAATTGACGTTCCAAAATAAATGAAACTTCTAGATATGTATCAATGTCCAATATAATGAAATCCACAAGGAAAATAAGTGATCCTACTTGCACCAACACATCTTAAACTATTCCATCAGGCCTGGAAAGTAAATGGCCAGCCAGCTGCAAAATTACTGTTATGAGCCTTGTACTAACCAAACCCATCTTTGTCACGACTCGAATTCCAACATTGCGGAATGGAAACCGAAGTCGATAAGGCCCGAGAAAACCAATCTTCATCTATGTCTATTCATATGCATGTCAATCACGAAACACCACCATCACGTATGGACACAAGATGCTAATAGCGGAAATCATGGAACATGTGATACATACATATGTGAAACTTGTCCGTCAAGGCCATAAAGTCAAAATGGACATACATCTCTTATATTTTCATTCCCACATACGTCTACAAAGCCTCTAAAAGATGCATACACATAACCATCTTAAAATCGGGACAATTCCCCGCTTTATACAACATTTACAATACCAAAACAAATGTACAACTGTGACTCGAAAAGCCCCGAACCAACTGGAGCTCACCAAAGTTCCGCAAATGACCGACAACATACTATGGAGGTCTACTAGCACCTGTACCTACAACAAGTAAGGTAAGTCCCCCATAGGACATCAGTACAAAGAATGTACTGAGTATGTAAGGCTCATATGAAACTATATGATACATAAATACTTCAATGAACTCAAATACAAATGAATAACCAATATGGATAAGTCACCATTCTGTATATTGGGAACCATGTATATTGCTTTCATTACTTTCTCTGCTTCTTTACTTCATACATCATCACTTGTGTCACAATGTACCCGGGACCCGACTGATCAGTGGTTCTTAACATAACATAACATTTTGTCGGGATTGTCTCAAGCTAGGCTTATGACTCTAGAGCTACCACCCCTAAATCAATACATCGGGCTCGACTCGAGCTAGGTTATTACCTCTAGAGATGCCACCCATATACCAACATATCAGGTTCCGCTCGAGCTAGGTTCTTACCTCTAGAGCTACCCCTTGTCAGGTTAATACAACATATTTTCAACAATCCATAATGGATATAATCCAATATGCCTACATACGACCCCTTAAAGTCATTAAAAAGGTATCATAAGTTGATAATTACATCCAAAAAGGGTATAGGGGCCTTCGGGGATCAAAGAGAGACAAAAACATACAAAACGAGTTTCTGGCTGATCTGCAAAGCCACATATGCCCTCATGTGGTTGAGGTACACCTGCGGGTGACCATTGGCCTGGTCTAGGGTCACCTACATTGGCATCTGCGCCCGCAGGTGCCCCACCCGCGAGGGAGGATGCCCGTTTCAGCCTCCGAGGGTCATTTTAGGGTCCTTTTTCACAATGAATGGTCCATGATCATAAATAATCTTATATTACCATATTTATATCATATTAGATGCCAAAGAACATACATGGTTTCACAACTCACATAAACATCACCAAAACTACATTTTTCTTTCAATACACCACCGGTTCCATGTACAATTTCATAACAACAATTCCAAATGTTACACCAAAAGAGAAAGCAAGTTAAGGAAATAAAAACATCTTAAATGTTTATATTTAATCCATCAAAGTCACTTCCTTCAATACCACAAGTTCACTTCCAAGTTTACACAGCAAAACCCTTTACTGATTAAGCAAAAGTACATTGTTTTATGCATAGTGAACTGTCCAACACTTTGCCAACATAACCAACATTATTTATACACCATATTAAGCATAAAATCATAAGATTAAACACTTATCCAAACTTACAAAGGAGTGATGTTGTCCAAGGAGATAGTTGCCTTAGGGTTTGGAAGAGAAGAGAAATATCTTGTGGAAATTTCTAGATTTGCATGTGTGTCTAAATGAATAAAAATCTGATTTTTCCACCTTATATAATGGCTCAATGGTCATACTTATCCAACATTAAATGCATGTTTACTTAGTCAACATGGAAGAATGGCCATGTCTTCTACTTCATTTTGGGCCTCAAATTGAGCCCATGAACACATGTGAATTCAGCCCAACCAAATTAATGTGTAAAACCCCAAAAAATCTCATGTATAAATAATTCCATAAATGTTACGGCAATAACATAGGTTCGGAAATGTACAGGGTGTTACATCCTTCCCCCCTTAGGAATATTCGTCCTCGAATGTTAGTAACATTATCTCATTGAAACAAATTGAAATCTAACTGTATCCTTTATGTTCTCATTTACACATGATACTTGTAGAGACTTACTTGTTATTGCTTCAATTCTTCACCTTGAACTTTTTGTCTGTTTATAACAAATACGAATACTTTAGATTTCATCATTCCTTCGGTTTCCCATGTGATTCCGCCTACTTGATGATTTCTCCAATAGTACCTTTACGGAAACTACTTCTTTATTTCTTAATCCTTTCACTTATCGATCAAGAATAGTAGTAGGTACCTCTTCATATGTGATATCCTCTGTAACAATCTCTCCCATGCATTTTCGAAGCATTAAAACATGGAACACTGAATGAACTGTGGAGAGTTCTTGGGGTAATGCTAATTTATATGCAACTTACCCAAATCTTTGTGTAATCTCATATGGAACGTTATATAGGGCCAACTTTCATTTCTTTTCGAATCTCATTACCCCTTTGATTGGTGACACTGTCAAAACTACCCAATCACCTATGGCCAATTCTAATTCCCTTCTTCTAATATCGACATATGACTTGTATCAACTTTGGGTTGTTTGTAGCCACTGTTGTATCACCTTGACTTTCTCTACAGCTTGATGAAAAAGAGTTGACCCAAGTAAAGCAGTCTCACCTGCTTCAAACCATCCACTTGGTAATCTACACTTTCTCCCATATAAGCTTCATAAGGTGTCATTTTGATACTTGAATGATAGCTATTATTGTAGGCAAATTCCATAAGAGGTAAATGATCATCCCAACTACTTTTAAAGTTCAATGTGCAAGCTCATAACATATCTCCAAGTGTTTAGATGGTATGTTCTATTTGTCTATCTGTCTGATATAATAGAAATTGGAATCCCATGTAATCGTACTATCTCTTTAACATACAACCTTGCATAATTTCCAGCTTTACAAGTGGTCCCGACAGGTAAAAAGTGTGCTACTTGGTAAGTCTGTCAACTATTATCCACATGAAATCAAATTTCCAAAATGTACGAGGCAAACTTATGATAAAACCCATGTTAATCATATCCTTCTTTTCAAGATGGAAAATTTATACATTGCATATAACTTCCAGGTTTCTGATGCTCCACTTTTACTTGTTGACAGTTTTGACATTGAGTTACAAATTATGAAATGTTCTTTTCATGTAACCTTACCAATACATCTTTTTTAAATCATGGTACATTTCTGTTGCTCCTAGATGAATAGAATACCGTGAATGATGTGCTTCCGTCATAATTTATTTCCTTAACTCATCTATATCCGGTACACAAAATCTACCCTGTGTAATAAATTACTCTCTCTCTTGCATAAAATCAAATGCCTTCATCAAACCTTGCTATCATTCTTTGTCAGCTGCAATAAAAATAGGATTCGCATACTGGTTTTCCTTTACTTCAGCTACTAATGAAGACTCTGCCGCATTTTACACTATAATTCTTTCATCTGGAGTTTCAGGAACATGAACCTCCAAGCTGTCTAATTGATGTAGATCCTTGACTATACCTTACTTTTCCGTCAACTGGCTACTAGTGCTTCCTATTGCTTTGCAACTTAATGCATCGGTTACCATATTTGCTTTTCTTGGATGATATAGAATATCAATATCATAGTATTTTAATAGCTCAATCCACCTCCGCTGCCTCAAATTCAACTTCTTCTGCTTAAAGATATATTGTAAACTTTTGTAATCAGTATAGATATCAACATGAACTCCATACAAATAATGGCGCCATATCTTTAAACCAAATACTGCAGCAGCTAACTCAAGATCATGTGTGGGATAGTTTCTCTCATGTGGCCGCAACTATCGTGAAGCATACGCTATGACATTACTGTGCTACATCAATACGCACCCTAGGCCAACTCCTAAAGCATCACAATAAACTGCATAACCTTCGGTGCCTTCCGGAAGTACCAATACCGGTGTAGAAGTCAATTTATCTTTCAGCTCTTGGAAACTTTTCTCACATCCATCATTCCATTGAAACTTTATTTCCTTGTGTGTAAGCTTCGTTAAAGGTGCAGCAATGGAAGAAAAACCTTCAACAAACCTTCGATAATAACCTGCTAACCCAACGAACCTACGAATTTTTGTAGGCGACGTAGGCCTTGGCCAATTTTTCACCGCTTCAATCTTCTGTGTATCAACTCGAATTCCTTCATCTGACACAATGTGACCCAAGAATTTTATAGATTTCAACCAAAATTCACATTTAGAGAACTTTGCATACAACTTACGGTCACGAAGAATCCGTAACACTTGCCGTAAGTGCTTAGCATGGTCCTCTTATGACTTTCAATAAACCAGGATGTCATCTATAAATACCGTCACGAACATGTCTAGAAACGACTTAAACACCCTATTCATCAAATCCATGAACACAGCTGGTGCATTTGTTAGTCCAAATGACATAACTAAAAAAATTTAATGGCCATACCATGTTCGGAAGGCTGTCTTGGGTACATCTTTTTCTAACTCTGACTTGATGGTAACTCGACCTCAAGTCAATCTTTGAAAAACACTTGGCGCCCTATAACTGATCAAACAAATCGTCAATTTGAGGTAGGGGATATTTGTTCTTGATCGTTACCTTATGCTATTGCCGATAGGCAATGCACATTCTCAATGTGCCATCTTTCTTCCGTACAAACAATACTGGTGCACCCCACGGGGACATACTAGGCCTGATGAAGCCCTTGTACAGCAAGTCTTTCAATTTCTTCTTCAATTCATGCAATTCTGTTGGAGCCATTCTATACGGGGGAATAGAGATAGGTTGAATGTCTGGAATCACATCAATACCAAATTCTATTTCCCATTCTGGGGGCAAACCTATAAGATCCTATGGAAATACATCAAGAAATTCATTGACCACTAGAACCGTCTGAGGATTTTGTGGTTCCACATCAGTATCTTTCATTCGTACTAAGTGACATATATACCCCTTGGCAATCATTTTCCTTGCTTTTAGAAAGGAAATAAATTTTCCTCTTGGTGCCCCCACATTACCCTGCCATTCAAGACCATTTTCTTGCGGAAAACAAAAATATACCTTCTTGGCCCGGCAATCTACCGTGGCATAACAAGAAGCCAACCAATCCATTCCCATTATCACATCAAAATCCACCATGTCTAGTTCAATGAGATCAATCAGTGTATCATGACCACACACAATTACCATACACTTAAGATGTACTCTTTTTGCAACAATATATTCGCCAAAGTGTGTAGGTACTTCAATTGACTTAGTTAATAGTTCTAGTGTTCTTGGAAATTTTGCAGCAATCAATGGAGCAACATATGACAATGTAGAACTCGGATCAATGAATCCAAATACATTATACAAAAATATGGATTATGTTCCTGTGACTACATCAGGAGAGACCTCTGAATTCTGCTGGTCTACTAGAGCATAATTATGATTCTGGGTTCCACTGGAACTGGCTGCTCCTCTGGCACCCCTACCACGACCAGCAGGTTGTACACCTCGGCCTAAGAAAGGAACCGATGATGATGACGCAACGGCTGATCCCATCGATCGTGCTATACCACCCATGCTCCTCTGTGGACACTCTCTCATCATGTGCCCCGACATACCGCACCAAAAGCAAGCATTCATCCCTAATAGACATGTACCTGAATGAGTACGCCCTCACTGCTGACACTGCTGATGAGAAAATCCTGCTGCCTGTGATCAGTGAATTCAACTACTCTGCCCAGATTGACTACCTCTAAACCCTCGTAATTAACCTTGAGTGCCTACTGTGAACTAAGAGAATGAGGGTATAGGCGGTCTAGGAAACATCTGAGGCCTAGATTCTCCTTAGGACACCATAGACTGTCCCATAGGTCTAGCTCTTTTGGGTTGTCCTCTTTCAGATTCATGTACCCTTCTTTTCTGTCTCTGATTCTCCATTTTCTGTGCAAAGGCTTGTATTCTTGCTATGTCCATATATTTTTTCAAGGCAGCAATGGCATAGTCCCTTACCAAACATGGCTCTAATCTGTCCACATATCGATGGACTCTGTCTGTCATTGTGGCCACTACATTCGGAGCATATCGAGCCAAGGAATTAAAATGAAGACTATATTCTCTAAAATTCATATTCCTTTGACGTAGATTTAGGAACTGGTCTGCACGTGCCTCCTGGATCTCATATGGGAGGTAATGATCAAGGAATGCCATTTTATATTCTTCCTAACCAGCTGGAAGTGCATTAATACCCCTCGATATTTTCCAGTCTTCATACCACAATATAGCTTCACCTTTCAGATCTTTTTTTCCAGTCCTGTGGATCTTCTTTCAGATCTGACCCAGTGAATAGAGGAGGTCCTAATTTCAGAAATTCCTGTGTCCTATGACTCGCCACTCTAGCTGCATCATCCTCATTTATCATTGGACCAGCTCGTCCTTGACTTTGTGCAGCAACTATCTGAGTCAACATATGCACTGCATTTCTTAAATCGTGGTCAGTGGAATTCATTGGTGGTTCTTGCGGGTACTTCTATACCTCTTGGCTCTTCCAGAGCTGGAAAAGTAGAAGAAGTCCGCGATGCAATTTCAGTGTTAGCTCCACCTTGACTAGCTTGGTCAGGTGGTGATTTACTCATTCCTTCATCGGAAAGCATATATACCTGCTTAACTTTGCCTTTACCTCTTCTTGTCATCTACATTTTACTAAAAACAAGAAAACCAATTCCAACGGTCAGATACGATTCTACTTACAACATTGGCTCTATTGCACGATCTAGAAATAAAGAAAAGAAACAACTCCTAAATGTCCCTTAGCCTCCTACTTATAAATGTGCTGCACAACACATCCATAAGAAAGACTCTACTCAGACATGGCTTTGCAGACACCCTTAGCATGACCTGCTCTGATACCACTTTTGTCACGCCTCAAATTCCAATGGGGCGGACTAGTACTCGAAGCCGATAAAACTCGAGAGAACCAATCTTCATCTATGTCTATTCATATGGATGTCATTCACAAAACACCACAATCACGTATGGACACAAGATTCTAATAGCGAAAATCATAGAACATGTGATACATACATATATAAAACTTGGCCGTCAGGGCCATCAAGTCAAAATGGACATACATCTCTTACATTCTCATTCCCACATATGTCTACAAAGCCTCTAACAGATGCATACACATAACCATCTTAAATTCGGGACAAGTCCCCAATTTATACAACATTTACAATACCAAAACAAATGTACAACTGTGACTCGAAAAGCCCCGAACCAACTGGAGCTCACAAAAGTTTTACAAATGACCAGCAACCTACTGTGGAGGTCTACTACCACCTGTACCTGCAACAAGTAAGGTAAGTCCCCCAAGAGACGTCAATACAAAGAATGTAATGAGTATGTAAGGCTCATATAAACTGTATGATACATAAATACTTCAATGAACTCAAATACAAATGAATAACCAATATGGATAAGTCACCATTCTATATATTGGGAACCATGTATATTGCCTTCATTACTTTCTTTGCTTCTTTACTTCATACATCATCACTTGTGTCACAATGTGCCCGCGCCCCGACTAATCAGTGGTCTTAACATAACATAATGTTATGTCAGGATTGTCTCGAGCTAGGCTTATGCCTCTAGAGCTACCACCCCTAAATCAATACATCGGGCTCGACTCGAGCTAGGTTATTACCTCTAAAGCTGCCACCCATATACCAACATATCAGGTTCGGCTCGAGCTAGGTTCTTACCTCTAGAGCTACCCCCTGTCAGGTTCGGTCTGAGCTAGGCTTATGCCTTTAGGACTACCCCTGATCCAATAATCTCGGGATCGTCTCGAGCTAGGCTTATTCCTCTAGAGCTACTACCCGTACTCTTGCAACCAACAAATATGCATTACTTTATTTCTTCCTTTTGAGAGATTGATACAATGATAGTCATAACATTATTTGAACTTTTGAACATAACATTATTGGAACTTTGGAACATTAGTCAATGAACATGAGACATGTAAATCACAATTGATCAATGAGCAGGGAACATGTGATAATAACAATTGATAACCGAAAATAGGATACATTTTAACATTTTAAAATGGAACAAATACAATGTCAATGTGAATACTATGTATTGCAGAAGGATACAGATAGAATAACCTTACATACCTTCACTTCCAAGTATGAATACACAATCCTATATATGAACATAATAGTCCAGCTCCTTCCTTACGTTTCACTCTACAATACAAGTACATAATGGAACTCTCGTTAACAACTACTTTTCCTACAAGTGTATAAGATTACAATGAGCTATATGACTGCCATACAATGTCATTTCACCCTTTATAATACAATCCACTGCGTTACCATTCCAACAACACCATAACATTCCACACATTGACCAAGAAATCATAAACCGAAAGCATTTCACACCAAGTTTACCCTTTACGCTTCCTCATTATCATTACGTCACAATTACTCCATCAATTCTTCTCATAAAACCATATTAAAAATAATGAATAATGGATATAATCCAACATACCTCCATACGACCCCTTAAATTCATTAAAAAAGTATCATAAGTTGATAATTACATCCAAAAAGGGTATAGGGCCCTTCGAGGATCAAAGAGAGACAAAAACATAGAAAATGAGTTTCTGGGCTGACCTACTTAGCCACATGATCCCTTAGGTTTTTTAGGTGCATATGCGGGTGACCATTGTCCTGGTCCAGGGTTACCTGCGTTGGCATCTGTGCCCGCAGGTGCCCCACTCGCGAGGGCGGATGCCCGTTTCAGCCTCCGAGGGTCATTTTAGGGTCCTTTTTCACAATGAATGGTCCATGATCATAAATAAGCTTATATTAACATATTTATATCATATTAGATGCCAACGAACAGACATGGTTTCACAACGCACATAAACATCACCAAAACTACATTTTTCTTTCAATATACCACCGGTTCCATGTACAATTTCACAACAACAATTCCAAATGTTACACCGAAAGAGAAAGCAAGTTAAGTACATAACCACATATTACATGTTGATATTTAATCCATCAAATTCACTTCCTTCAATACCACAAGTTCACTTCAAAGTTTACAAGGCAAAACCCTTTACCGATTAAGCAAAAGTACACTGTTTTACACATAGTGAACTGTCCAAAAATTTGCCAACATAACCAACATTATTTATACACCATATTAAGCATAAAATCATAAGATTAAACACTTACCCAAACTTACAAAGGAGTGATGTTTTCCAAGGAGATAGTTGCCTTAGGGTTTGGAAGACAAGAGAAATATCTTGTGGAAATTTCTAGATTTGCATGTGTGTCTAAATGAATAAAAATCTGATTTTTCCACCTTATATAATGGCTCAATGGTCATACTTATCCAACGTTAAAAGCATGTTTACTTAGTCAACATGGAAGAATGGGTCATTGGCCATTTGGGCCATGTCTTTTACTTCATTTTGGGCCTCAAATTGAACCCATGAACACATGTGAATTCAGCCCAACCAAATTAATGTGTAAAACCCCAAAAAATCTCATGTTTAAATAATTCCATAAATGTTACAGTAATAACATAGGTTCAGAAATGTATATGGTGTTACAATCTTCTTGACCAAATAGGTGGGCATTAGATTTATACTAGCCCCAAGATGTCACAAGCCCCGAGCTTTGATAGGCTGCCTAATGGTTATTTGAATATTAAAGCTCTCTGGATCTTTGAGCTTTGTTGGAAGTCTATTCTGAATCCTTGAGGTGCACTCTTCAGTAACTGCAATAGTAGTATACTCTGTCAGTCTATTCTTGTTTTCCATAATATTCTTAATGTACTTGGCATACTTAGGAATTCCCCATAAAACATCAATAAGATGAATATTAATGTGCACCTTTTTTAACAAGTCAATAAACTTTTGAAAACATGCTTCCTCCTTTTGCTTTTTCAACCTCTATGGGAATGGGGGCGGTGGCTTCATGCTAGCTAGAGTGTTCTTATTATTCACATCTTTATCACCCTCTTTTTGTTTCTCAACTCTCACCACATCCATGTGAGTTACTTTCTTGGGCTCTAACTCCTCTAGTTGTCTACCACTTCGAGTAGAGACTGTATTGACCTGCTTTGGATTAACTTTAGTATCACTGGGTAACCCTTCTTGAAGTCTAGTGTTTTGTGCTCCAACAAATTGTCCCACCTGAACCTCTAGAGTTTTTATGGCTAACTACTTTTTTTATATGTCAGCAACCATTTGTGCTTGATTAGCCATAATCTGCTTTAGCCTAACCTCAATGTTACTGGAATGTATAGTAGAGTTACTACCCTGAACCTATTGTTGGAGATTCATATTTACCACTTGGTTCCTATGCTGATTGACATTCTACCCTTCATTTCAACACCATGAGAAACTGGGTGATTTTTCCAACTTGCATTATGTGTGTTTCTAAAATTTTGATTACCTTGGCATTAAGCATTACCCACAAAATTTATTGATTTTGAATTAGCTGTACTAATATATGTAGAATGATCTCCATTACCACATACCTCACACCAAGTCTGAGTTTGTTGTACCATGTTCATCGGAGCCCGCTGATGTCCTAAATTTAGGTTACCAAACTAAGTGTTCATCTGATTCTGCAAAAAGGCAATTTGTACTGCAATAGCTATCAATTGATCTACTTCTAATAACCCTGCAACCTTTTTTGTGGTGCTTCTAGAAATATTTGTATTCCATTCCAGATTTCCCTATGATATACAATTCAGAAGAATATACAACTCACCTTATGTCTTTTCTAAGGCCTGTCCACTAATTGTTGAATCCAAAGGAATGTTCGTGTTAGGATCAAGTCCCATTATAAAAGTATGCACCAAGACTTCATTTGTCTGATGGTGGTGTGGGAAATCATGAAGCATAGACTTAAACCTCTCCCAGTCTTGCTACAGGTTTTCACTATCCTTTTGTCAAAAGCTCAAGATCTTACTCCTCAACTTCGTAGTCTTTCCAGATTTAAGGAAATGGATCAAAAAAATTTTAGACATATCATCCCAGGTGGTGATGGAAATAGGTGGTTCAGCCTTCAACTACCTCTTCTCTTCCGCTAATAGAGAAAAAGAGAAGAGGGTGAGTCTCATGTAGTAAGATGATACTCTTGTGGGAATGTACATGCCACTAATCTCAATAAAATTCTGCAAATACTGTTGTGGATCTTCATGAGAAAGCCCTATAAACTATCCGTTGGAGTGCAATAGTTACATCATATTATGTTTAAGCTCGAATCGACCACCAGCTTCTGGTTTGCAAATGCTGGAGGTGAAATTATTCGTGAGTGGGTCAGCCACTTTGCGAATAGGTTTTGCTTCAATTTCTATAGGAATAATTTCTACCTAATCAACTAGATGAACCTTTTGAATTGGAGATTGAAGAGCTGTTGCTCTTCGCCACTGATAAAAAGCTCGTTCGGGCTCTAAATATGGTTCTACCGACACTCTTTCTCTTGCCAGCTTGAAGTACAAATTAAACTTGCAAAACAACTGCTAAGATCAGGTTGTCAACACTTGTATGATATTATTATAAAAAATAAAATTTAGAAAATCACTAAGTACTTAATTCCCCGGCAGCAGCACCAAAAACTTATTGCGGCCTACCACACACTCAAGTATATGTGGTCCAACAAGTAAAATTGTGGTACTTTGAGAGTCGAATATCGAACCCACGGGGACTATACGCTTTGTAATTCAATTAATTTAATTTCTAGTAATATTTTAGACAAGTGTTGTGATTTATCAAGAGGATTTGTAAAAGTATATCTTTCTAATAATATGCAAAAATAATAAAGTATGACAATCACGATTTGAGCAAGGTTGTAAACAATATTGAGGGAAATTATAGGGTAAAGTCATTTGTTACAATCATGTATGCCGTTACTCTTTCTTTGGATACATTATTTATTCGATTGTAGGTTCACAGGGTTAATAATATGACCAAGGTATTTCGAGCCTCTAATTTTCTACCTAAAAAGACATTACAAATACATTGTTGAGTGGGGATGAAATACTCCAATTGTAAGACCCCGTATACTCCCAACCCTGTGTGACGACGTTGAACAATGGTTACTTAGGTGTCGAGATGCCATGAGTTTGTAATTTGTAATGTTAGTGATGAAAAAAATTGAAATTTGGCTTTGTACATGTTATTAACCTTGCGTAGGAGGTGTTTTGCGATTTTCATGGAGCAGTTGTGGGGTTCAAAATGATTCTAAGACAACCTCTAAACAAAGGATATTAAGTGTAAGAAGTAAGTTAAAGAATAGGACTTGAAGTATCTAACCAAACCCGCGAAGAAAAGTCGAAAAACAAAATTTTTTAAAATTTTAAGTGTAGGGCGCGCTAGAGGGCGTGCCACGCTGCTCTGGGCTAAAATTTTTAGTCCAAAGGCAGCAAGCTGGCGTGCCCAAGGGCGTGCCACGCTGGTTTTAGAATTTTTCTTAAGTCCCAAGGGTACCCGGGGACGTATTGAGCCGATTTTTGCCACGTATATTCTGAAACCATGAGAATATACATGAAATGAGTGAATTATTATATTGGTATGATAAAATTACTCGAGAAAGAATTTGGCATCAAAATGACGATTTTACCCTTTTGGTCAAAATAGACCATACGTGGCTAGAATTACTTGTTTTTGGAATTGAGGCTACGAGTATGAATCCCGTGAGTGGGAATATTTTCATAACGCATATGAAATGAATTAAACATAATAAATTATTGGTTTTCTTGGGTTAAGTGAATTGGGCTCAAAAAGGGCCCAAAATGTGAAAGAAAACATGGGCCAAGAATGGGTCAAATAACCCATTCTCTCATTGACTAAGCCACACATAGAATTAAATGCTAAAGAGTGGCTAAGAATGGATTATATGGCCTATATAAAGGGGCAAAAATCTGATTTTTATCATCACAAATACACATGATTTTCTATCTTCTTTTCTAGAATTCTCAAGAAAGTTTCTTTGACTCTCAAAACCCTAAGGCACTTCTTGGAGCAAGATCATCCTTTATCAAGCTTAGTTAAGTGATTATTCTTATGGAATAATATATTATATTCATGGGAGAGTATGTAAATCATATTGGTTATTCTTGGAAGTGTTGGATATGGCACTTTGTGTTTTTGTGAAAGATGTGTCATCCATGGGATTTACACTTGAAATATGACTTGTGATTTTGATGAAAGAGCATGGTATGGAAAAAATAACAAAATATATGGTATGATTATTCAATTAAACTTGTTATTTTCATATAAGTGTAAATTATGGAATTTTGGCCGATTTGTTGTTGTGAGGTGTATTGAAGTAAATTGATGGTATAATTATGATGTTGAGATGATGGATAGTGGAAAGTATGAACTTGGTGTGACATACTAGTGGGTTATGATATTTTGGTCAATGTTGGTCATGTTGTGGTATTATTGATATGACCATGCCGTAAATGGTATTATAGAGAAAGAAATGACATTTTAAAGCCAAATATATGACTCATTGTTATTGTATGCCATTGTAAGGTAGATGGTGGTTAATGTTGGTTCCGTTATGTACTTGTGTTGTAGAGTGAAAAATAAGGAAGGAGCGGGATTATTTTATGCACATCTAAGACTGTGTATTCGTATTAAGAATACAAGGTATGTAAGGTTCCCTTTTCCATATCCTTCTGCAACATGTTGTTCACATTGACATTGGACTTGTTTCAATTTCGAGAGGCTTGAAGTATATCAATTCAGGGTGATGTATATTGTTATTCATATGTGTCCTATTCTTAGACGACTTATGGTTCATTTATCTCTTGCTCATTGATTGAAGTTCCAAAGATGTCAGAACGTTGTAAGTTCTAAAAGAACTATCTCAAAGAGAGTAAGATGTAAGAGAATCTATTTATTCTTGAAAAGCATTTTCCAATCATGTCATGTTCCAAAGTCCTATAGTATGAGGATTATCTTTGTACCAATCTCTCATAAGTAAAAGTACCAATCTCATAAGAGTAATAAGAGAGGTGATGTGCAAGTTAGTATAATTATTCCTCATAAGTGAAGATGTCAATCTCATGAAGTAAAGGAGTGAAGTGAGATGTGTATATAAGTGTATGCTTTAATGTCATGATCTCTAATGTGTCACTCTCATAACGATGTAAAGGGGTATAAGATTATAAAGAGGTAATGTGCATGGTTACTATATGTTTCAGTGAGTATGGATCACATTCTAAAGGGTATAAGTTCAATATGGAATAATCTCAATATTATGCTTTGTTATTTAATATAACCCACCAAAGGTGGGGGCTCGGTATTATATAATATCATGATACTTAATGTATTAATCTCTCATAAGTTGATATATCAATCTCTCCCATGTATGTCGCCCCACCATGAGAGTGGATGTACGTTGCCACACCATGAGAGTGGATGTATGTTGCCCCACCATAATAGTGGATGTATGTTGCCCCACCATGAGAATGGATGTATGTTAACCCACCATGAGAGTGGATGTATGTCGCCCCACCATGAGAGTGGATGTACGTTGACCCACCATGAGAGTGGATGTATGTTGCCCCACCATAAGAGTGGATGTATGTTGCCCCCCCATGAGAGTGGATGTATGCTAAACCACCAATAGAGTAGATGTAGGTTAAAACTACCAATAGAGTGGATGTATGTTAATAGAGTAAATGTACGTTATATTATTACCCCCACCACTAGAGTGGATGTATGTGGATGAGTGTTATTCTTTTACAACCTACTAACCAAGTAGATGAACAATAGTGGTAATGAATATAGAAGCAAGAAAGAATCTCTTGGGTATAGAAGAATCTATGAGAGGCAAGTCTGTTGAGTGAAGGTAGTTTCCCTTGAAGGAAAATAATTATAAAAGATATTATATAAAATGATGGTTTATCCACATTGACTATTCTCTCATATTTTATTCTATTGTCATTCTCATGTATGATGCTATTTCTTATAAGCCTTATATACTCAGTACATTCTTCGTACTGACCCCCTCGGGGGACTTACCTTACATGTTGCAGGTGCAGGCATTAGTAGACCTCCTCCGTAGAATGTGGATCATTTGCAGAGTTTTGGTGAGCTCCAGTTGGTTCGGAGCCTCCTGAGTCATAGTTGTATATTTGATTTGATGTTATAAATATTGTATAAAGCGGGGACTTGTCCCAACTGTTAGTTGGTCTTGGAAATGAATCTGCTAGAGGCTTTTGTAGACATACGTGGGTATATGGATGTAAGAGACAAATGTCTGTTTTGACTTGATGGCCCCAACGGCCATGTTTCATAAATATATATGTATAGCATAAGTTCAATGTTCATGTTTTCCGCATAGTTACATAAGGTTTAATAAGATTCATATGAGCATATGCATACGATGGTTCATGAGCAAAGATTGGTTCTCTCGGGCCATATCGGCTTTGGGTACCAGTCCGGCTCGAATGGGATTTCGGGTCGTGACACCAATTTAGATGCATTAAGTTATTGTCCTGTATATGAACAAGACAAGGTGTTCTAAGTATATTTCTATCTTAGAAGCAAATCAATTCTTTACTTTATTAAAGATAAGAACTCGTCCCCTAAACTCCACATTTTATCCTAATGATTCTCCTTACGGGTTCACAAGAGGATTATAGATGTATCTTAATGTTGGCAAAGCATTAAAATAGTGAATTATAAAGATAATGTTATTCATACCAAAAAAATGAGTAGAAGAGTTTACGAAAGATAAACCCTAACGAAAACCCTTAGCCTTTCTAAACTGCTCCAAAATAATGCATAATCCTCTCTGAAGGATGTTTTTGGGGAATTTATAGATGTATTGTGAAATTACCCATAAGCCCCTAGAAACTTATTGTTTAAAGTAATGAGATCCAGCGTGGCCTACCCATGCATCGCATGGACAAATGCACGACACCAAGAAGAGCAGCGTATGGACAATCGCGCAGCCCCAAGGGGTGTGGTGCAGGCTCTTCTGTATGCATATGTTTGCTTGATCATTGCCCAAGTAACCTTGTCTCTTGTAATATTTTTTCATCTTGATTCCCCACATGCCTCATTCACTCCTGAAATAGTTCAAATAATGTATATTACCACATTTACATCAAAAGTATAGCAAAACACACATACTTAAGAGAATTGATCTCAAAACTAAGCCAAAGTATGGGTAAAACATGGCATTTGGCTGTATAAATATGCCCAAGAACTTTGGTTCACTCAAGGAATCAAAAATGTAAATGAAAACATAACCCAGTCCACTCAAGGAACCGTAAAACTCACAAATACCATGTACATAAATGCTAAGGGTCTTATGGTTGCCCACTAGCCATGACCTGTAGGGGACGTGCTCAGTCCATGTTCCAAATAACCCAGCTATCTAGTGTCTGCTACACTTACCCCAAATTAATGTTGTACCACCCTTATGCAAATGTCTATACCCTTATACTCCCTGAGTTCCACAAATTTTTAGATGATGACCTTTACCGGTTCATCTCATAACAACAAATCAAATCTCAACAAGTACAATCACAATGAGAATAACACAATCACACTTGCAACACGAACAAGTCTTTTATACAACCTCATAATATGTGATTAAATACTTGAAATATCATCCAACAATTCAAAATTTAAATCATGCATCGTAACAAGTCCACAAAGAGACAGTTAATATGCACACATAAACTTAATTGAGTTTTCAACTATATTAACCATCGTCTATCTCAATCCAAGCTTGCCCTTGCTCTAATGCACTTGATCTTTTCCCTTTCTTACAAATTCACCTTTATTGTGGTCTAAAAACAACAATACAACACACATTCAAAAAATGACCTAACAAAATCAAGGATTATAACTTAATCCCAAAACCCCAAGGCCAGATTCATAATTACACCCTCATTCTAGGGTTTTTCTACCTTCATTCTACCTTAATTGTATTTCATGATTAAAATGTTGAATTCAAAGAATGCAATAATAATTCATCTATCTTTAATCAAAACTCATGGGTTTTACCCTATTTCACTAAATTACACTACAAATTCCACCTAGGTTATATGTAAAATTTAGTGATTTTAAGTATAACTTATTAAAAACTAGTTAAACTGGTGGAATTACTTACCTCAATAAAGGATTTTGGTGGGAAAACATATAGAAATGCCTAAAATTATCTCACCTAGCCTTTGGACTATTTCAAATGAAAAATACATTTTGGTCTATTTTCTGTGTTAAACAACATTTGTCCCACTATAGGGGGACGATTCCCACTATAGCAGGATTCTCTCGCTATTGTGGGATTGACCAACTCGGACTACCACTATAGAAAGATTATTCCTATTAAGTGGGTCAGTGGTAGGGGTTTGCCTCCTGCTATAGTGTCCTAGGTTGAGGAAGAAGGTCCAAAAACCCCAAAAATTTTCCATTCACAGCACACTTCCAGGTATTAACATCTGAAACTATCCCTATTACGTCAAACACTAAATTTGGAGTTCTACTAACTCAAATTTATTTTTGAAAGTTTTTACAGTCTCCTTTACAACTTAGCTATCTTAAATTATTTAAAAATCAAAGTATCCATTCTAGGATTATTCTAAACCCACATTTGCATTTCATCTAATACTACCCTAGCCTAAAATTTCAAACTCTTCATTCCAGGAGAATCTTAGCTGAAATATTTGCATGGTAGACTACATTGTAGCAATAAAAAGGGTCATTACAATTTTTTTCCTCAACGTGTGCCTCTCTTTTCTCATCATTCTCAGGTTTTGAGGAAATCTTAGGATATTTTTAGAAGGACCAAACGTCATAAGTTTACAACTTAGAAAGAAAAAAGGGTTTTAAAAATATAGAGCTGATTGCCTGCTTTCCCGTTGTAGTAGCCTGACTACCACTATAGTGATGCTACTATAGTGGGAAATGTCCCACTATGATGGGAAGATGTCAATTTTCCTCTCGTAAAATTTTGACTCCGGGGCTCATCTACCAATAATATTTAACGGACCTCTAGAAAAAAAATTAAAATACCAATACCCCCCATTTCTTTGGATATGGTAATTGTAGTAACGATGGGATGAGTCATTACACTAGAACTATTATTAGGCAAAATTAGGAGTACCCATAAGGTATTTCCACCAGTTCGTCATTTTAGGGCTTAAACCCAATAATTTCACTAAACCCTTTTATTCTAGTGATTTCAAAGATTAAATGGATTAATCTATGTTAGAATTGTGTAAAAATCTTACCTTAATAGTAGAAATCATCCAAGCAAGTAGGAAATTACCACTATCAAGACCTTGCTCAAAATTTTTGATGAATTTTGAGAAATAACGTCAAAACTTAGAGAAATAGGCATTTAGTCTGCCGATGAGCAATGTAGCTGACACCTGCCCACTACATCAATCCCGCTATGTGGTAGGGTACTGACAATAGTAAAGGTTGGCAGAGAGTCAAGGGAAATCCCATACTACCCTAATTTCATAACACACACTTGGATATTAGACAACCCAAAGTTATCATTTCCATAACCAGAGTTCTACAAACCCATTCATCCCTTCGAAAGATTCTATGGACCACTATATCCCTCATCTATCATCCTATCATGTCAAAATCATCAAACAGTACAACATGAGATACTAATGGTTTCTAATCCACACAATACTAGATTTCCATCAAAAACCATCCTAACCGGTGATTTTAATAACTCACTTCTTAGGGAAAATTTTAGCCAAGCACTGACACCTTAACATTGCTATAATGACAGAATAGTTCTTTGCACTAAAACTCAAGACTTGTTTTTTTCATGATAGAGAAACATGATTGACTTACACTATGAATTGATTCACAAAAATAAAATTCACTAATTAAGTTTAAATTGTGATATTTTAGCCAATAAATATAACACAACAAAACTAAAAGATATCACAAAAACTCGATAAATCTATCCTTCTAATTTTCTCTTTGGTTTACATAGATAAATGTTTCTTATAAAGAATCTAATACACTTAAGTAAGAATTCAAAGATGAATAAAATATAATTTAGTTACCCTAAGGAGAGGAAATTTCATCAGAAGAAAATGCTTCGCATTTGGCTTCCATATACCATCAACCCTAACAACATCTTTGTTTCTTGCTTCCCATTTTTCTTCCTAACCGGCGAAAGCTTCCCGTATGCTTCATATAACTCCCTCACCCAATTCTCAACATAAGGCTTCAAGGGTTCCAGGAATACCTTAAATTCATGATAACACAATGCAGCTAGGACCCTCAGATGTTTTCCCTCTAGTATATTCAAACACAATATTTTCTCCTCCATAATTGTGCGTTTATCCGAGACCTTCAAATGATTAAAAACATGATAGCCCCCATGACGATGGGGTGGAGGCTTTGCTACAATAGTAGAGGGTTGTCTTTCTCTTTTCTTATTTGAAGGTACAACCTCAAGAGTCCGTAATGGCTCATGAATGGGTGTTGTGTCCCCCTCCTCCGAGGAACCATGGTTGTACCTTTTGGAGTTTGAGTTGTGCTTCAAGCTCTCTTCTTTAGTTATCAGGGTTTGGACTTGCCCTTCTCAACCCACTTATGCTTGTACACCCTCTACAACCTTTCTCTTTCTCTAATTGTTACTCCATTTTCAAGTCTCGAGGTGGGAGAAGGTGATTTAGATTGTTTCTTGGACACGTGATTTATGCGATGCATATTTGCATATAAGATTAGCAATGGGCACAGCCAAAACTATCCAAAAAAACATAGAAATCTCCTCGAAAAGTACTGTTGAACAAATCGGTGCTTCTCCAATAAGATTGGCGATGCAAAACACCATTACCGAATCGCACAGAAAAGAATGGGTCCAGTCAATGAAGGAAAATGGGAATTCAGTGATACACTGAATGATTAACAGATATTCCTCAGCATCTCCGAATCACAAAGGCATCGCCGAATCGCACCTTAATAAGCCAAAGTTTCTGTGATTTTCAGCGATACGGGGAGTACTTCATTGATGTGCCACATAGTTTGGTCCATCACAGAGGTTCTTAACCTATCACTGATTATCATCGTCCCAAACTCAAATCGCAATATTTAAGGTGTTTCAGTGGAAATTTTTTAATCTATTTGGACATGGATATTGACACTTCCCAATGTTTCATCATTTAAACAACATTACTATTTTTCCCTTAAGAGCGACATCACCCAATCTATCATTGGGCTAAATCAGTTTATTTCAACCTAAACCAACTATAATTTCAACCATTTTCATTTCCCACTGCATAAAAAAAGTCATCTAAGTGCAATCATGTTCAATTATTCACTTTCAAGGACAAATTTTCACAACATAACCCTATTCTAATCAAGATTTGAATTTCAAAGCACTAACAACTCAACCTATCAAATCCACTATTAAGGAACAACCAATTTATCACAAGATATCAGTACTGAACACATAATCGATCCAACCAAATTTCAATTCAAAGTGTAAATTGGCAAAAATTTGATGTCACCCAAATTACACCTCTTAATGAAGTATAGCATGGTCGCTGTCAAATATAAAACCCAACCAAGGTTGAGGTCGATCCCACGAGGAATATGGTTAGGACCTAGATCAATGCGGTTATTTAAGTTTTAAGTCTTTTATTTTTAATGGGGTATTTAAAAGAACAACTGAGCAATTTTTAGTTTGAAGTAACAAGTAAACAAATATTAATTTATATCAAAAAAAATCAATGAGAATGAAGAACTAGGATTGTGTTTCCCATGATTTCATAACTCCGTAGGTTCTAGGTACTAGAGATCTATTTTGGTGCTTAGCACGATGAATCGATAGGTTATGTATCATCTAACCGACTATAATACGCCCCTTGTAGATGACTATCACCAAGCACAAAGGTTAATGTGTCATGAGTGTTGCATTGTTGACCCCTATCTATGATCCCAATATAGACTTTTACGTATCATGGCTCAAAGCTAATTAAATGAACATAAATCCATGTCTTTTTGTTGATTTGGTAGTCCTACCCAAATAACCTTGCTACAATCTAGAGTAGAGATAGGATGAGTTCAAATTTTGCACACCATCAAAAAACAATCAATTCCAAAGAAACAACAATACATGCGTAAATACCATTCAAGAATTACTATGTACTTTATCCTACTTCGTTAATTCATCATGGTTCCCACAATCCTAGTTGTAGGATTTAGCTACTCATGGCTTGAAAATCACAATTAGAAATCATAGAAAAAATCATAATTATGAACTTACAAATTGAGTAGAATAAATTCGAAATCTTGAATTCTCAAAGAAAAATTAATAAATATGGAGAAGAAAAGAATAAGCCAATGTTCTCCGGCCTTCACGGAGGCTCCAAGCTTTCTCTCAATAAAAAGTTTACAAGTCCCAAAAGTTATGAAATATTATTAAAGTTTAAATGTTCTAATAATTATCAAAAATTATGAAAGTTATATAAAAACTATTTTTGTGGAATATTTATAGGTGTAAGAAAAAACCCAAAATAAAATAACTGAGTGCAATATGGACGAGGAAATAAAAATTACGTCCAATTTGGAAGAACTGTACACCAAAACAGTGCCGCCTCAAGTTTTCTTTTGCTCTTTTCCATTGCTTCCATGTGGCAGTGCATAGCCACTTCTCTCAATTAAATTTCAGCAATGGTCACCTTCGAATATTTTATTAAATTTAATCCATTAAGCTGCCTGCTTGATTTTCTTATATAACTTCTCAATTTTACTTTATTTTTTGCTTCAAATTTCTTCATCTTCATACCAATTTAATCCTACACATAAAAATAAAACATTAAGCATAATTCATAAAATGAATGCTCAAAAAGGATAAATAAATACTCAATATAAGGTAAATAATGACTAAATATATGCAATTTTGGCCCCACATAAATATCTAACCTTCAAAACTTATAGAACAACTCGACGAAGAAGACAAGAGGTTGAGGAACTCCACAAACACTATGCGCATGTGGTGGTGGTGATAAAATTCGAAGTGAAAATCAGTGTGTGAATATGTGAATGCAAAAGAGTCTTGATTTGAGATAGTGAGAAGGGAGGGAAATGGGAATTAGGAGAGTTTGAATAAGACTAAAGGTCAAACAAAAATGAAAAGTCATGGGTGAAGTAGTCATACCATCATCTCTTAAGCCTAAAAATTTTGGTGACTCGATTCCATCATGAAACACATCGGCAATGCACCGAATTGGAGCTCTATCACTGAATGTAACAATTTTCAATGCCCAGGGCCCTTTTTTGGCAAAGTAGTTTGGAAATGGTCAATTTTTCATTGAATGTATCAGGGTATCGCCATTTTACACTTACCATTGCAGATTTTGACAGTTATTTGAGAGTGGGAGATCTCCTTTGATGAAGGACTTCCGCGATGTGCTGATTTTCTCTATGCATCGCCAAAGCCATCTTCCTGGAGCTTTGTGTGTGATATTATAAATTATTTCTCTCTGATTTGTGTTATGTCATGTTTCCCATTTTTTAAATCCACCACATGCCTACATAAATCAACAAACCTTATTCAAAATAACAAAAAATAAACTTGGGTTGCCTCCCAAGAAGCGCCTTAGTTATTGTCGTGGCACGACGTTGTTCTGCATCAATCATGCATCATCGAGGTATTGCACCTCCATGAAATCCATCTTTGGAGAAACCTATGGTGATGTTTAACTCTTTCCCATTTATGGCAAATCGAGATCCCATGTCATTCTCCAATTCAACCGCTTCAGTAGGGAAATATTGCACCACTTCAAAGGGACCTAACCACCTAGTTTTGAATTTACTCAAAAACAACTTATACCTTAAGTTAAACAATAGGACATCATCACCCAACTTGAACTCCTTTTTTAGAATCTTGGCATTATGTCATCTCTTCATACACTCCTTGTACAAAGTATAACTTTCGTAAGCTCTCAAGTGGAATTCATTAATCTCTTGAAGTTAGGGTACTCTTGACATGGAGTCTTCCTCCAAATTCATATTCAATCTCTACAAGACCCATAATGCCTTGTGTTCTAATTCAACAGGGTGGTAGCAAGATTTTTCAGACACCAATTCATATGGTGACATCCCAATGGGGTTTTTTAATTGGGTCCTATAGGCCCACAAAGCAATCCGTTCTACACAAATTCACGACCTTTGCCAAAATCTCCTTTATCTCTTAGTTAGACACTTCTGCCAACCCATTGGCTTGAGGGTGATATGGAGAAGCCAATTTATTCTTGAGGGTGATATGGAGAAGCCACTATATAATTTGTAAAATTTGTTTACCAAGGCACAATCTTCCCAAAAAGAGCCATGACAAGCTTATTGAGAAACTCTTCATTGATCTCCAATTTCTTTATCCTCACATCATTCGACTCAGTGCAAGACAAGTGGTCCACCACTTGATTTCCACATCCCTTTCAATCTTTGACTTCAAAGTCAAACTCTTGTAATAGCAAAATCCACCTTATCAAGCTTGGTGTGGCCTCTTTCTTCGCCATCAAATACTGGAGTACAGTATGATCGGTGTGAACAATAACCCTCATGTCTAACAAATAAGCACAATACTTTTCAAATCCATAAACTACGTCTACTAACACTAACTCGGTAACTATATATTTCATTTAATGATTTTCTAGCATAGTATATAGGATGAAAAAGTTTCTTCTTCCTTTGACCAAGCACCACACCTAGTACGAATCCACTTACATCATACAATGAGCTCAAAAAGTTGTGACCAATTTGGAGCCATAATGATGGGAGCCGAGATGAGTTTTTCTTTTAGGTAATTGAATTCCACCACACATTCCCCATCGAACTAAAATATTGCTTCATTTTTGAGAAGTTTGCACATAGGATGAGCAATCTTTGATGAACCTCCTCTAAGAACCCATATGGCCAAGAAAACTTCTCACACCTTTGATAGATATCGAAAGAGGCAATTTTGAAATAAACTCAAATTAGCTTGATCAACTTAGATTCCTTGGCCCGAAATCATAAGTCCAAGGAAAATACCTTCCTTCACCATAAAGTGGCATTTATCCCAATTCAAGACAAGATTATTTGCCACACACCTTTCAAGAATTTTCTCCAAATGTTCAAGGCAACCCTCAAATGTATCATCAACAACTGATATATCATCCATAAATACCTCCATCGAGTCCTCCACTATGTCCAAAAATATAGAAAGAATATACCATTAAAAAGTAGCGTGTGCATTGCATAGCCCAAAGGGCTTGTGTTTGAAGGTGAAAGTTCCATAAGGACATGTGATGGTGGTTTCCTTCTTGGTTTTCGGGGGCTATTAAGACTATATTATAGCCCGATTATCTATTTAGAAATCAATACCAACCTCTTCCCACTAGTGTATCAAGCATTTGATACATGAAGGCATAAAAGTGCCTAGATAATGACACTTAGGAGTACAAATACGCCTAAGATAATGGATTGGATAGATCCTTATCATGCTATTTTGGATTCTTATGCCAATACCATGACTCTAGATAATTTGGGTGTGCCAAGGTTAGCTTGGAAGGGTACTCTTAATTTGGGTCCGAAGGGAGTTATATCTTTTCTACGTGTTCGTCGCATGGTAGAAAAGGGATGTTTGTCTTATTTAACCTAGGTTCACAATACTAGTGTTGCCTCACCACCTCCTTTGGTTTCTATTTGGGTTGTTCATGAATTCATGGATGTATTTTCTATGGACTTGTCGGGTATGCCTCTGGATCATGATATCAACTTTTCTATTGATGTTGAGCTAGGCACCAAGACAATGATACAGTATGGCCCTAGTGAAGTTGATGGAATTGAAGGAGTAATTGTTAGATATGTTGAGTAAAGGTTTTATTAGACCTAGTGTATCTCCTTGGAATGCTCCTGTCTTTTTTGTGAGTAAGAAGGATGGTTTTATATATATATATATATCGACTATCAATAATTGAACAAGGTGACCATTAAAAAAAAGTATCATCTTTCTCTCATTGATGACCTATTTGACCAGCTTCAGGATGCTTTGGCATTTTTGAAGATTGACTTGAGGTTTGGGTATCACCAATTAAGGATAAGAGTTTCGGATGTTTCGAAAAGGCTTTTCAAACTCGAAATGGTCATTATGAGTTTTTGGCCATGTCCTTTGGGTTGACCAATGCCCCAGCAGTGTTTATGGAGTTGATGAACTGGGTATTCTGGTCTTATCTTGACTCCTTTATGATTGTATTTATAGATGATATCTTGGTTTATTCCATGAATGAGGCCTTTCATATAAGACACTTGAGAACTGTACTTCAGAGATTGTGAGAAGAGAATTTATATGCCAAGTTCTCCAAGTACAAGTTTTTGTTGGATTTTATCAGCTTCTTAGGTCATGTGGTGACCAAGGATGGCATTATGGGTGATTCGACCAAGATAGCAGCGATTCGTGATTAGGCTAGACCTACTTTTCCTATCGAGATTTGAAGCTTTTTTTGTTTAGCGAGTCATTATCTGTGTTTTATAGAGGGTTTCTCTTATATTGCTGCTTCTTTGACCAAGTTAAGTGTGAAAAAGATTGTGTTTCAGTGGTTGGATGCTTGTAAGGCGAGCTTTCAAAAGCTCAAGGAGTTGTTGACCTCAACTCCTATCTTGACTTTTCCCAAGGAGGGCATGGGATTTACCATATGTTGTGATGCTTTCGGAGTTAATTGGGTACTATGTTGATGTATGAGGGTAAGGTGATTGTTTATGCTTCTCACCAATTTATGTTTCTCGTCAATTGAAGCCTCATGAGAAGAATTACACTACCCATGACTTAGAATTGGTCGCATTTGTATTTATGTTGAAGTTATGGTACGACATTACTTGTATAGAGTGTATTATGAGATTTTATTAAATTATCGTAGCTTTCAGTAATTCTTCACCCAGTGGGATCTTAATATGAGATAGCGACGTTGGCTTGAGTTGCTTAAGTACTATGATCTCATAATTCTTTGTTATCCAGGCAAGGTAAATATGGTTGCAGATGTATTGAGCCGGAAGGCATCTAGTATGAGGAGTTTAGCCATCTCTTGATCCAGGATCAAGACTTGGCCATAGAAGTTTAGCCCTTAGCTATCCAGTTGGTTAGGCTTGATATCTCGACACCTGAGCATGTATTAGCCTTTGTTGAGGCTAGATCTTTTTTGATGGAATAGATTGGAGCTCATCAGTTTGATGATGATAGGTTGAGGGTGATCCATGATAAGGTATTGGGTGCTGAGGCAAAGGCAGCATCTCTTAATTCTAATGGTGTTTTGAGAATTAGTGGCCGATTTTGTGTGCCGAGAGTTGGTAGATGGGTTAGATTAATCGTGGAGGAGGCTCATTGTTCTAACTATTCCATTCACCCACGTATAACCAAGATGAACCATGATCTAAAGCAGTATTATTGGTGGGGTGGTATAAAGAAAGATATGAGTTTGTGGCTAAGTGTTTGAATTGCCAATATGTGAAGTATGAGCACCAGCGATCGACTGGTACGTTGCAAAGGATACACATTCCCTAGTGGAAGTGGGAGTGAATTACTATGGATTTCATAGCTGGCCTACCCTCGATCATGGGGATGTTTTACTCTATTTGGGTGATTGTGGATCAATTAACCAAATCAGCCCATTTCATTCCTGTGAAGAAAAATTATAATGTAGAGAAGTTGGCCAAGATCTACATTAGGGAGATTGTTTAGTTGCATGGTGTCCCTATTTCCATTGTATCTGATAGAGGTACTCTATTTACCTCGGGCTTTTGGAGCACTATTCAGAGTGAGTTGGGTACTCAGCTTGATATAAGCACAGTTTTTCTCTCTCAGATGGATGGTCAGTCTGAGTGGACTATTCAGGTGCTAGAGGACATGCTTCGAGCAGATATCATGGACTTTGGAGGTCATTGGGACCAGTACTTGCCCCTATCACGGTTCGCCTACAACAATAGTTACCATTATAGTATTCAGATGGAGCCTATTGAGGCTTTGTATAGGTAGAGGTGTAGATCCCCCATGGGATGGGTCAACTTATTTGAGGTGAGACCTTGGGGTATAGACTTGTTGAGGGATTTGATGGATCATGTGAGACTTATTTAGCATAAGCTATTGGCTGCCCATAATAGGCAGAAAAGTTATGTCGATTGTCGTGCCCGCAATTTATTATACATGAATGGAGATTGAGTTTTGTTAAACGTTTCACCCATGAAGGGTGTGATGAGTTTCAGGATGAAGGGGAATCATAGCCCGAGGTTTATTAGTCGTTTTAAGATTCTTGAGAAGTATGGTGATATGGCATTCAGGCTAGGACTGTCTCTAATATAGAAATTGATCATCCGGTATTTTATGTCTCCATATTAAAGTGGTACCGACCAGATGATGCCCATGTGATTCGATGGGATTTTGTTGTGTTCGACCCGAATTTATCTTTTGAGGAGAAGCCTATTGCTATCTTAGACAGACAGAGTAGAAAGTTCGGGTCTAAGAGTATTGATTGAGTGAAGGTCTAGCGGAGACATCTCCCTATTGAGGAGGGTATTTGGGAGGTCAAGTATGACATGCGTCATAGATAACTCAAGCTTCTTACTACTTCAGGTACCTTATTTTCCTTTTAGTTTGAGGACGACCTAGTGTTTTAGTGGTGGAGAATGTAACAATCTTGAATGTAAAAATTTCCTTTTTATGTTCTTTGACCATTTTTCCCTTTCCTATAATTGTTACATGCTGGTTCTGAGGTGTGGGGATGGTTAGCATGGTCCTTGATGTATTTGGGAGAGTTTGAGACTCTTAGAGGCTTTAAAAGCCATTAGTTTGACTTCGATCAACATTTTGTTTTTTAAACATCGGATGGCGATTTGGACAGTATGCAGAATGTCGATTTTGGGTTAGTAGCAGGGTTGATTTGGGATTAGAACCCTTATTTTTCATTTCGGCCCTCATTTCAAAAACTAGTTAATCTAAACTTTTAGGGGTCCCAAGGGCTAATTTGTTGTAAACGATCTCTTTTCAAAAATACGACATTGCCATTGAGACCGAAACGTCAAAAATAGCCTAGTAGCATATATGGTTTTGTCTTATGAGGTCCTAATCAAATCCCGGGGGTCCAACTGGAACCATATTTCCAATTCCCAACAGCTAAACTGTTGTTTTTGATGCAACTATAATACCTTCTTTGCATTTGTGAAGGTCTGACCATGAACATGGGAGGGAGAATATTATGCATCGCGAATGTGATGATGGAACCACAATTACGAAGGAGGATTTTCATTGTTCATTGCAATCGGTGGGGTTTATACCAAATTCACGAAAGGTTAATGATTCCAAGTATGGGTCGCCTTTCATCGCGTTCGCAAAGGTCCGACCACAAATGCAGGACTCGAGTCGGGTTGGCTTTCGCATTCGCAAAGGGCATTTTGATGCCTGGACATAATTTAACTCCTTTCTCATCCAAAAACCTTATTTCTCTATTTTTGCACTTCTAGAGCTAGGGTAGTGGCAAATTCAAGGGGGGTTTTCATCAAAACTCATGTGGGTAACTTCAAAAACTTCATTTTGTCGATTCCCAATGATTTCCCTACTAATCCATTTCAAAATCCTTGATTTCAAACTAGGATTTGGGTTATTTTGCCGATAAACTCTAAAAATGATTTTTCTTTGATTTGAACATCAATTTCAAATCATTTTGTAGTGGATATTTAACTGTACATTCCTATTGATATGGGGAAAAGGATTTTTACATAAATCTCTAGTTTTAGCCCTTTCATTTTCGAACTTACTTTTGAACTAGTTTTGGCCCTGTCTTAAATATAGTCGATATCGGTATCATAAGTTTTATTTTGATGTGTAGATGATATTTTTGATAGTTTAAGCTCGTGACTAGACCATTCAATGGTAAAGGCTCCACATTGTAGGTTATAAGTTTGGATTTTGGCACTTCGAGGTAAGTTATGACTTAACTTTCTTTAGATTGGGCTAGATAATTAACGAACTGGTAAGGCATGTTATGGGTTAGAGAATTAGATGTGGGAATTATGTTTTTAAATTATTATATTTATTCTTTGATCGTATGGGGATTTTGTACATATCGTTGTTGACTTGAGAGGTGGTAAATATTTTGATGCCCGTGCGGAGGCTTTAGTTGATGATTTTAGGCCTTACTTGTGTTTTTATTGCCATTACTGTTGATGTGTTTCCTTAGTGGGGGCTTGACTAGATATTATTGTCCTTATTTGAGCATTAAATTAACTTTATCATGTTATTGATACCTGAATGAGGAATTTAAATGATATTATTGATGTCTTACATGACTGTTTATACCAGTGGTGCCCTACGATGGCTTATATCATGAATCATTGTCATATGGAGTAGATTTTGTGCTCATTTATACTTGTAATGAATTGATGATTATCTTCAAACTGATTGGTTGTGAATATTATACTCTCATATCATCTATACATGATTATCAGATTGCTACTACTGAGATATTCTAATTTTTTATAAAATCCTTGATCGAGTTCAATGCCGGCAAGGTGGATTGTGTGATATTGGGAAACCTAGGCCAAGGTCATTTGTTGGTAAGGTTGGTTGATAGTTGGAAAGGTATATATGTTGCGAACTCCCCATCGGTCCTTTCCAAAGCGCTGAGGCTTGGAAGGTGTATACGTAAGTTCCACTATTACTACATCACTGCATCGCATTGCATTACATTTGCATTTTTTGTGTACCTTTCTTGTACTTGTTGATGTGTATTGTATTCCCATATATATATTGTGTGCATAGTTGTTTTCTTTTGATATTATATTCTAGAACTGTTAGTGGAGATGGTGTGAGCTACTAGGGAACTTTTCTATTTGTAGGTGTACGTACTCATAGTATCTTTTATATATTTGTTTTATGCTTTGCTTAGTCAGCCTATGATACCTACTGAGTGCAAGTGGATCGTCCATACTCATACTATTGTGCTCTTTCGATACAGATCCCAATATAAGTGCGACCCGTGGTAGCTGATCTGGTGCGGTTCGTGGTTGATATTTGAAGTACTGGTGAGCTCCTGAGTTTGGGGTAGATTCCGGACCTCTTCTTATCCTAGTTTTCTTTATTTACCTTTCGGAGACAAGCTTATATTTCTTTCTTATTTTTAGTTGTATTAGATTCTCTTACCCTTGTTACACTTATATCTTGGGGATTTTATATATTTGGTTCGAGTTCTTGTTATTTACATGTTAAGGCCTGACTTAGTTCTAGAATTCTCGCATTTGTACATTTACTTTCTTATTATCGATTTTCCTTTGTTTGTGGGATTTGGCTTACCTATTAAGGTTGTGTAGAGGTAGGTGCCATCATGATCTCAACTTTAGGGTTGTGACACTTTTGTTCATAGAGATATATGTTTTATTATTTCTACTTTGTTTGAGGTTTTGTTTTGATCTTACAATTGTAAACTCATATCTTATTTTAGAGATTTCAGTGAGTAGTGTGTTTGGCCTTGTTAATTCAGTTTTGAGTTGTTTGGTAGTTAGAGGTATCTAATGAAGAGCTCACAGTTGAGATATTGTGAGTGCATATTGTAATAGGGTTATTGAAAGGTTGTAGGAGTTAGGAGGTTAATTCTGAGGCTGTAATAGTTAAAGGTTGCTCGGAGTTTTTAGTGGAGGTTGTTGGTGAAATCCTATTAGGTTAGGTCCTCCCTTGATCAAGGAGTTTCCACATAAACATCTTGACTCCTTAATTTACTACTGATTATTTTTCTATTCTTGTTGTTCTTCATTTTCTTCATACAAGGACCAGGAATTGAATCAGGTCCTTATTGCAATGCTGGAATCTTACGTACCATCAAACACTGAATACTACTTATTAGAGGTTAACCTCCCAACAATATCAACAAAGTTATTAAAGAACCCATTTTTCTAAAAACTTTCATTAAGAAGAACCATGAGACTCTATCATAAACTTTGGTCGTGTCAAGCTCTATCACTACATTTGTAGGTTTACCCCTTAACCTCATGTCTATTATCAATTCTTGAGTAATTAGTTCACAAAACCGGACTAAATAGCAGAGTTTAATTTAGGAAGAATTACTTTTGATCTATCATGAATAATTTTTTAAAAAGCCTTGTTCATGAAATTTCTCAAACTAATAGGTCTCGTGTCGGAATAATTTTGATCATTGGACTTCTCAGGTATGAGAACTAAATTAGTGTGAGTAATTGATTTAGAAAAAGCATTACCAGCAAAAGAAATCCTTCAACATTCTAAGTATGTTTCATCCTACAATCTTCCAACATACTTGGTAAAATCTGCATGTAATACCATCAGGTCCATTGGAACTGACACCATTGAGCTGAAAACAGCCCTTTTAACCTCTTCAAGATCAGCTATAGCACTAAGACTTGAGTTGTCATCAACATCTATATAGTCTAGAATATGTGATAGTAAAGGAAAGTTTGTTGCATCCCTATCTTGAGTGAACTTATTTTAAAAATGCTATAATACTTCAGTAGTTATCTCCTCTTCTTCTAACCAACAACCATGAAAATTTTTAATTCTTCCTTACTTCGGGTTCTCTCGTGTTGCTTTAACAAGACTGTGAAAGAATCTTGTGCTTCGATACCTATTCTTGAACCACTCATAACCTGCTTTTTTTTTGCCAATAGACCTCTTTAAAATAAAAATATTTATTATATTCAGCTTTAGGCCTTTGCATAAAAACACTATTTTCAGTAATGGAGACATCGTCAAACGACTTCTTCTTGATTCTAGAATATCTTCCCTTATAATGAGTTACAGAAAAATATCTCCAAATGTTCCCCTGCTCCAGTTAGTGAATGCAGTTTTAACCTTCTTATTCATATGGAAGTCTACAAAAGGATTTGAAGATGTATAAGAATCCCAAGTCGGTTTGATCACCTCAATGAAAGATTCATGTTCTGCCTAGAATTTTAGGAATCTGAATGGCTTCTTAGACTTGGTCAATATTTTAGCATCTAAATTACAAACTGTCATGACCTAATTTCTTAGGTCATGATGGTACCTACTTTATCCCACCAGTAGGTAAGCCAAGCCATAGCCCGGAACGACAAATAATGGGCTAACGGGTGTAAAGTAAGGGAAAACAGGAAAGAAAACAATAACAATGATAATATAGAGAAAGCAGGAAGATATATACATAGCATAATAATGTACAAGGAGAGGAAAAGGACAAAATATACAAAATAAATCCCTCCCAAGACCTGATAAGGTCGATACTAGAGCCAATAAAACCAAAGTGAGAGTACGAGATAGTATCCAAAAAATACATAATCTATATAGTAGTCCCGAATGAAAAATACTATAACTTGAATAGATGGAGGAGGATCAGCCTTAAACTCTAGAAGCTCACCCTATCTCCAGATCAACAGCAAGTCCCGAGAATAGAGTCAACACCGGTGGCTCATACTAGGATCTGCATTAGAGAAAATATGCAGAAGTGCAGTATGAGTACCAAAGCAATATATACTCAATAAACATCATCGGTCGACTGAGCTCAAATATAGTAAAAGTATATATATAATGCGAGAGTGTAAGCTAAGTCAACAGAAATAGAGGTAGAAATATAAATATCTACTGAGCTATGCAAGTGCGATAAAGGAAATAAATAAGGTCAATACAAGAATTAAACAACCTAACGGTAATAAAGATAAGCTAACTATAACCTAACTGGTCCCTCATAAGCCCAGAAGGCACGCAAAAGAAGACAATTAGCCTTACCAAGGCCTCAAAAGTTGACGGGTGCACACAAGAAGTAACTAAAGTGTAAAGCATAAATAACCCATAGCTTAACCGATCTCAGGTAACCATCTTATCCCCAATCCATGATAAAACCATCCAGAAGTGCACCGAGATTGAACTAGCACAAATAGGTAATAACGAGAGTCCAGACGTTGGGCTCGAATAGAAAATAGTGGATAATAATGAGAGGCCATATTCTGGGTTCGAACAAAAAATAGTGGGTAATAACGAGAGGCCACATAAATCATGTACAACAGAACTTAGTACCAATGTCAATATTCACAGAACAACCATAAACAACACCAGAACATCCAAACCGTATCATTAGCAGAGGCGTGACTCGAACCAAAACTCATAGTAACCATACCGTAACCAAAAACCAGTGATCCCACAAGGAACCAATCTCAACTATAAAACTGATACCAAAACCATATCGTATCTGAGGCCAAAGCCATGCCAGAAGTCATAATAATATTAGAAATAAAACATATGTTGGACTCTAACCAGAACTGAAAAAGCGTCTTTATAAATACAAACATAACTAGCTAAATGGTAGTCAAGAGTCTAACTAAGCCTAAAGAGTCTACATGCCAAGGATACCAACTAAAAAGGGTAGTGGAGCCCTCTACAGCGTCTCGATAATCGAATCTAGTCAAAAACCAATCCGGGTCTAGTCCAAGGTTTCCCATTCCCATATCAAGGTACTAAAATCACTAAACCTAGCCCTAAGGGATCATACTACGCTATGCTAGGCGATAACGAACCCAAAATCAATCTAAATAGGACCCTGACAGTCTAAAAAGGCATAAAAATATAAAACGATGCCCTGACTAAAACAACCTATCTAAAACTAGCATAATAGTTCACAATTACCATAAATAAGCTCAATCGAAGAGTAAGGTAAGCCTATCCTGCCTGTACGCCGCCGAACGCTCGTCGAATTCTCTAAATTGTAGCTTTCCCATTTTGAGAGGCTTTTGACAGCTGTCACGGTCTCAAAATAATGATCCAGACATCAAGACAAGAAAAATGAAACCCATATTGCGTATAAATTCTCCAGGTCAAAAATCAGTCTAAAAATCCCATGTCGGTCTCGCTTGCAGAATTACAAAATTAAAACCATCACAGCATCCCACGAAACTCAACAATCAAATGCCATAAAAAACTTAGCTAAAGTCCCAACAACAATTTGAAACATAAGAAATAAATTGGGAAAAGTAAGCTAGAATCGAGTTAAACTTACAGGAATTCAAAGGTATGCGGCCCACAATTATGCTCCCCAGCAAATTCCCAGCTCAATAATGTGATTACCTCACAATTCCAGAGTTCAAAGTGCCAACAATAGTGTTTATGACTTGAAAAATGAGCTGGAAAAATAAAGGGGGAAGCTTCTATACTGACAGGGGTTTCATCATCGCGGTTGCAAGGTCCCCTGGTTACTCACGCGACACCCCACTAATGGGACACTCGATCACGATAGCCTAGCCATGCGATCGTGATGAATAAGCTTGCCCAACCCAAGACCTCCATCATTGCGATCGCGAGCACTTAAGCCTCACAATTGCAATGACTAAGATCATGGTCTCTCGTAATCATGGGCATCCTCATTGCGGTCTTGATGAAGGAACTGGTCCTTCACCAGGTGCTGATGCGCCAGTAACTTTTAAAGTTGCAAATATTCCAATTGGGCCCTCGAGATTTGTTCAAAAACTTGCGAATGCAAAAGAACTATGCTTCCACATCAAATTGGACATTCTGAACTCAATGGTGCTATCGAAATTTCCATCTGAGGTTATTTCGATAAAAAGTGGATCCTATATCCAAATAAGCCATTTTTTGCAAATTTCCACCTAATAGCCCAAAATAAGTCTGGAAGCCTCGGGACCCGGACCAAGGATTCTCCTGACCTAAAATTGATGATCCAAAGCTGTTGAGACTGTCAGAAATGGAATCCAAGGACGTTTTCTTGAGTTTTTGGCCCGAGACCCATTTTTTAAGTTAAGAAGCTCCAAAATAGGGAAATGGCTCTAAAAACCAAACGAACTGCCTGGTAACCGAACTGTCAGTCCCAGCAAGTCATAAATGACCTGGGGCAGCTGTGGGAAATCTCTAAATACAGAGAAATAAGAAAAAAAGAAAAATGACCTGGGGGGTCATTACAACATCCACTACTAAAAGAATTTCATCTGCAAAAGTAAAGGATAAGAAAGTACCTGAAGGATCAAACAGGTAGGGACACTGGGTACACATATCACGCTTGGTATCCCAAGTAGAATCCTTGACTAGACAGTGACGCCACTGAACCTTAACCACAGGAATGTCTCTAGAGTGCAATCGCCTGATATCTCTGGCCAATATGGACACAGGCTCCTCCACAAATGTCAACCTCTCATCTAACTAAACCGAGTGCCACTTAAGCATGTGAGACTCATCTGGGATATACTGCCGCAGCATAGATACATGGAACACTAGGTGGATGGCTGAAAACACAGGAGGTAATACCAACTAATATACTACCTCCTGAACCATCCGTAGGTTATCAAATGGTCCAATATATCTAGGTCTAAACTTGCCCCTCCTCACGAACCTTATTACACCCTTCATGGGGGATACACGCAGAACGACCTGGTCACCAACTCTAAACTTCAAGGTACGAAGTCTACGGTCAGCATAACTCTCTTGCCTGCTCTGAGCTACCTGTTGCCTATCCTGAATAACCCGAAGCTGGTCCAATGACTAAAGAAGAAAATATGTACCACGAGGCCTAACCTTAGAAGTCTAAAACTAACCAACTAGAGATCGACATTGTCTGACATACAACACCCCAAATGGAGCCATCTTAATACTCATATGAAAGTTGTTATTATATGGAAACCCCACCAAAGCTAAAAACTGATCCCACTGACCCCCAAAATCCAACACATAAGCATGGAGCATATTCTCTAAATTCTGAATAGTTCACTCCGACTGCCTGTCAGTCTGGGGATGGAAGGCAGTGTTAAGGTCAACTTGGGTGCCTAACCCTTCCTGAAATGTCCTCTAGAAGCTAGAAGTGAACTGAAAGCCTTGATCTCAGAAGATAGATGCAGATACCCCATGTAGGTGAACCACCTCTTGAATATAGATAGGGGCCAACCTCTTAGTGCATTAGGTAGTCTGAATAGGGATGAAATGAGTAGATTTGGTCAATCAATCCAAGATGAACCAAACGCTATAAAAACCACAAGAAGTGTAAGTTTAACCACATATGTAATCTATAGTAACCCACTTCCATTTCATCTAGATAATGGGTAGCCTCTGAAGTAATCCATCAGGTCTCTGATGCTCGGCCCTTACCTACTGACAACAAAGGCACCGAGCCACAAACTCTTCTATATCTCTCTACATACTACCCTACCAATACTTCTACCTCAAATCTCTATACATCTTAGTTGTCCTAGGGTAAAGGTAATACATAGAGCTATGGGCCTTGCTAAGATTCAACTAAATAAAATTTCCAACCCTCGAAACATAAATGCGATCGTCAAACCTCAGAACATACTTTGAATCTAAGGTATCCCTCCTGGACTCACCTCTCAACACCTGCACTCAAATGCTACGAAGTTTGCCATCCTCAAATTGAAATCCCCAAATCTGCTCCAACAAGGTAGATTTGGCCTCAACACCTGCAATAATCCTCATAGGGTCAGAAATATCAAGGCGAACCATCAAGTTAGCTAAGGAGTGGATATCTAATGCCAATAACCACTATAAAACTGAAATGAAGGACAAGCTACCTATACTCACTGCCTTTCCGCTTAAGGCATCCGCTACTACATTTGCCTTGCCCAAATGGTATAGATTAGAGATATCATAGTCCTTCAACAACTCAATCTATTTATAATGCTACGAATTAAGCTCCCTATAGGTCATAATATACTGAAGACTATGGTGGTAAGTGAAGATCTCACAACGAACATCATACAAGTCATGCCTCCAAATCTTACACGCAAACACTACCATTACCAACTCCAAATCATGAATGGGGTAGTTGTACTCATGCTCCTTTAGCTGCGTCGATGCATATGCAATAACATAGCCCTGCTGTATCAGAACAAATCCCAGAAAAACACTAGAATCATCATAAAAAATGGTGAATCCCTCATCTTCAACTGAAAGAGTCAGAATATGAGTTGAAGTAAGCAAGTCTTTGAGCTTAAGAAAGCTCGCCTCATGCTGCGACCCATCTATAAACGCAAGTGCACGTGATCGTTCAAGTAATATAATGGCTCTTTTACAAGAGCCGTATATCGAACCCAAGGGACTTTTGTCAATAGAAGCCAATTTTAGATGTCAACCAATAATTAAAAACTAGTGTCGGAAAAAGGATAAGAGATTCGTTACTAAAAATTAGATAATTACGGAATATAAACTACTATCTTCGCTATCGTTACTTCAGTTTTCACAAATATGATATAAAAGTCAATAAGAAGTAAATTGCCAGGGTCAAGGCACCTAGAACATCCTCTCTAGAGTGTGAATAATACTGATTTAAGCAATTTGAGTTGTTTATCTTGGTTATTGATTACGAGGTTAATAATATTATTATATTCGTCTCCAAACTATAAGCTTCTATTAGAAATTGAAAACTTAACTACATCGTTGAGCGGGGATAGAATTGACCAATTCTACCACCTTTAAGCTATCTTCCCATAGTTGAACAAGCGTTGCGTATTAGGTGCCTCTCGGTCCTAACAACATTTTAATCTCTTAGAACCTATTCCTCGAGTAAAGATCACGCTCCTTTTATTCCACGTTCTATCACTCAATTTCTCTCTCGAGCTCCTCTCAAGACAATAATTTTATTTCAATGGTGATCAAGCATTAAAAAAGTAAAATCAAGAATATAAGAATAACCAATAATTGGTAAACTTCAGCAAAAAACCAAGAATGTTCAATGTCACGACCCGAATCCCATTCGGACCAGACTGGCACCTGAAGCTGATATGGCCCGAGAGAACCAATCTTTGCTCATAAACATTCATATGCATATCCTCGTATGAATCTTATTATATCTCATGCAACTATGCGAAAGTCATGAACATGGAAACATATGCCATATATATAAATATAAAACTTGGCCGTTGGGGCCATCATGTCAAACTGAACATACATCTTACATTCCCATACCCACATATGTCTACAAAAGCCTCTAACAAGTGCATTGACCAAAATAAACTAAAAGTCGGGACAATTCCCCGCTTTATACAACATGTACAACACCAAAACATATGTACAACTGTGACTCGAAAAAACCCCGAACTAACTGGAGCTTACCAATGATCCACAACAACTGGCAACATACTGTGGAGGCCTACTAGTACCTGCGCCTGCAGCAAGTAAGGTAAATCCCCCAAGAGGGGTCAGTACGAAGAATGTACTGAGTATGTAAGGCCATATGAAATTTGTATGATATGTAACTATGTCAATGAACTCAAATACAAATGAATGATCAATATGGATAAGTCACTATACTGAACTTTGGAAACCATGTATTTTGCTTTCATTACTTTCTTTGTATCTTTACTTCTATGATTATTCATCTTTGCCTATGACCTGTGATACCCGGGCCCCGACTGATCAGTGGGAAATTAATATCGTCATGCAGGTGTTCATTTCACCCCATGGATACACCCATTATGTTGGGATAGTCATCATGAAGGTGTGTTCTTTCACCCCATGGATATCGTCATGAAGGTGTTTATTACACCCCATGGATAAACTCATTGTATTAGAATCGTCATCATGAAGGTGTGTTTATTTCACCCCATGGATACACTTACTTATGAAAGATTATTACATTGAGGCTTATGACATTTTTGGAAGCACACATATATGCATTACTTTATTCATTACTTTGAGATTGACACAATGATAGTTACAACTTTACTTTAAGCTTTGGATCATTAATTAATGAGTGAGAGACATGTAAATAAACATTGTGAGAAGCATAACATTATTAGAACCATAACATCATTAGAACCATTGGACAATAATCCATGAACAAGAGACATGAGTATAATCACTATTGGAACATTGGAAAATAACTGTATTGAGCTTTTGGAACACTAACCATGAATATGAGACATGTGGTTCACAATTGATCAATGAGTAGGAACTATGTGATAATGACCATTGATAACCGAATATAGGATACCTTTGCACATTTCGGAATAGGACAAGTGAAAAGATACAGACAGAGTAACCCTACATACCTTGTATTCTCAATACGAATATACAATCTTAGATGCGTATACAATAGTCTTGCTCCTTATTTATGATTCACTCTACAACACAAATACATAACAGAATTGACATTAACCACCAACTACCTTACAAATGCATATAACGTCAATGAGTTACATTTTTGCCTTTAAAATGTCATTTCCCCCTTGACAATACCATTGATGAAATTATCATACCAATAATCCCACAATATTCCATACATTGACCAATACATGATAATCAATAACATTTCACCACAACACTTCTCCTTTACACTTTCTCATCTGCACCATATCACAAATAATCCATCAATTTACCTTAATTCACCTCATAGCACATATCGACCAAAATCCCACAAATTACACTTATATGAAAATAACAAGTTTAATAACATAATCACACCATAAATGTTGATATTTCATTCATACCATTCACTTTCATCAAGACATCAAGTCTCCTTTCAAGTTCAAATCACAAAGATGGCACATCTTTCACCAAAAGCAAAAATACACTATTCACCACCTTGCCAACATAACCTTCATGATATACATACCATATTAAGCATATAAGATATTAATCCATGATAGTAGGCACTTACCAAGGCTTTCAAAGTGATGATCTTTACCAAAGAGTCCAAAGGAAATAGTTGCCTTAGGGTTTGGAAACTAGAGAAATGTTTGAGAAATATCTAGAAAGGCATGAGAGTGTTATGTGAATAAAATCTGATTTTTTACTTTAAATACACTCTCAAGTCATCCTTATCCATTCCTTGGCATTAAATGCAATGCTTACTTGGTCAATATTGGAAGAATGGGTCATTTCCCTTTTGGGCCTTTTATTTTGGCTCATTTTGGGCCTTAATTTGGGCCCAATTGCACATGTTAGCTTAGCCCACCAATTTAAAATGTAATTCATCATATATCTCATGTTTAAATAATTCTATAATTTCACAACAATATTCACTTACAAGAGTCATGTTCGTCGCCTCAATCGCAAAAATAGGAATTCTAGCCACCCATGACTTACTTGACCATAAGGGTAAAACCATCATTTTGATGCCAAATTCGTTCACGAGTAATTTTATCATACCAATATAATATTTCAATCATTCCATGTATATGCTCATGGTTGTAGAAGAAACGTGGCAAAAATTGGCCCGGTACGTCCCCGGGCACCCTTGGGACTTAGAAAAATTCCAACTTTTGAAAAAGTGGCAAAACCAGCCTGGCACGCCCTTGGGAGCGCCAGCTTGCTTCCTCTGGGCACAAAAATTTGGCCCAGAGAGGCCTGGCACGCCCTCTGGCACACCCCACTCCAATTTTTTTCAAATTTTCGTTTCTTCGACTTTTCTTCGCGGATTTGTTTAGATACTTAAAGTCTTATTCTTTAACTTACTTATTACCTTTAATATCCTTTGTTTAGAAGCCCTTCAAGCCTCGTTTTTTAACCCCACAAATGCTCCACGAAAATCACAAAACACCTCCTACGAAGGGCTAATCACATGTACGAGGCCAAATTTTAATTTTCTCATCACTAACATTACAAATTACTTACTCATGGAATCTCGACACCTAAGTAACCATTGTTCAACGTCATCACATAGGGTTGGGAGGGTACGGGGTGTTACAATCAACTCTAGAGATTCATATTCATCGCCTCAACCCCCAAAATAAGGGATTTTAGCCACTCATACCTTGAATTAACATCATACTTTGATAAAAATTCATAAAAATAAATAAAATCTGAAAAAAGAAGTATTAACCCTAATTTGTATGCCAAAATCGCCCAAGATTAGTCCAACAAAGATTGAATAATGATATAATAACCCAAAAGCACTATTTATAGACCAAAACTCGAGGAAAAAATTGCCAAAAAGTGGCCTGGCACGCCTAGCACTTAGATAATTTTTTGCCTCTAAAAGGTATTGCATGAGCGGACGGACAAGCCCCTGGGTGTGCCTCTCTGCTGTCCAACTGAGAAAAAGTTTTGTCAAAAGTGGCCAGGCACGCCCCTGGGCGCGCCTGGCACTTAGACTCCGATTTCGTTCCTTTCTTTGACTTTTCTTTACTAATTTGGTTGGATTCTTCAAGGTCAAAATTTTGGCTTATCTCTTATCTTCAATATCCTTCACTCGTAGCTCCTCCAAGCCTTGCTTTCTACGCCAAAAATCCTACAAATAGTCGCAAATTTCACCTACATGGGTCTAATCTTATTTATTAGTACAATATCAAATATTCCATCACAACAATACAAAATACATACTTATTGCTCTCAAATTAAGGTAAACATGGGTCAAAGTCGGCAATAAGGCATCTAAATACGCCCATCATCAGCTACATGTGTCAAGCTCTCAAGTCTAGAAAGATGGTCGGCAATCTGATTTTCTCACCCCTTCCTATCTTTAATCTCCAAATCAAACTCTTATAAAAATAAAATCCATCTAATCAACCACGGCTTAGCATTTTTTTTATTGAACAAACAATGTATGGCAGCATGATCTGTGTGCATATGATCTAAATTTATCAAAGGCGTACACTAAAGCTAGCATCTCTTTTTCAGTCACCATGTAATTCACTTGGACTGCATCAAGAGTTTTACTCGCATAACAAATAGAGTGAAATACGTTGTTCTTCCACTGCCCAAGAACCGCACCTACTACAACATCACTCGTGTCACACATGAGCTCAAATGGTAGATCCCAATCTGGAGCAATAAGGATGGGTGCTTCAACCAACTTTTTCTTCAAGATTTCGAATGCCTCCACACACGACTCACAAAATACAAACTTAACATATTTGTCTAAGAGCGTGCACATGGGGCGTGCAATCTTGGAAAAATCTTTAAATGAATCATCTGTAAAAACCAGCATGTCCCAAGAAACTACTCACCCCTTTCACCGACACGGGTGTAGGCAATTTTTCAATAACTTCAATCTTTGCTCTATCAACTTCAAACCCTATCTTTGACACTTTATGTCCAAGAACTATACCTTCCGTCATAAGAATATGACATTTTTCCCATTTGAGAACAAGATTAGTTTCTTCACACCGAGCAAGGACTCTGTCTAAGTTTTGCAAACATACCTCAAAAGAGTTACCAAAGACTAAAAAATCATCCATAAAAATCTCCACGAACTCCTCCTCCATGTCATATAAAATTGCCATCATGCAACGGTAAAAGGTAGCCAGTGCGTTGTACAATCCAAAGGGCATATGCTTGAAAGCATAAGTGCCATAAGGACATGTAAATGTAGTCCTCTCTTGATCTTGAGGATCTATAGCAATTTGATTATACCCAAAATATCCATCAAGAAAGCAATAATATTCCTGCCCGGCTAACTGATCCAACATCTGATCAATAAAAAGGATAGGATAATAATCTTTCCTCGTGGCATTGTTTAGTTTTCGATAATCCATGCAAATATGCCACCCAGTCGCAGTTCTTTTAGGAATCAACTCATTATTGTAATTCGTGATTACCATCATACCACCCTTTTTTGGGACACACTGTACTAGACTAACCCATGTACTGTCAAAGATAGGGTAAAAAATGCCCGAATCTAACCACTTAACTACCTCTTTCCTTACCACTTCTTTCATTACTGGATTAAAGCGTCATTGGTGTTGCACACTCGGCTTATGCCCTTTCTCTATGTAAATTTTATGCATACACAAACCCGAATTAATACCATGGATGTCAGACATTTGCCATCCAATAGCCTTCTTTCATCGTTTGAGTATCACCAATGCTGCATCGACTTATTCCCTAGATAAATTTGTTGCAAGAATAATGGGAAGGGTCTCATTGTCACCTAAGAAAGCATATTGAAGATGAGATGCAAGTTCTTTCAATTCAAGCTTCGAGGCCTCCTCAATTGATGGCTTGGGTGGAGGTCCGAGTGGACGATCTAAAGGTTCCCATTTACCCTTTTTGACATAGATGCCTATAAGATCAAGGAACTGCACCACTTTATTCGCTTTCGCAACACAAAAAATATCTCATCAAAACTCTTTCCAAGGGATCTGTTGACAAAGTGTGGATTCTTTCAGCCACCAAATCTATAGTCGTGATAGCTGACGAATTCTCATAAATTTCTGGTGGCTTCAAAGCCCTATACACATCAAAGACCTCAACCTTATCATGAGCTCGCATAGTCAATTTTCCTACTACTACATTAATGATCGCACCCCCTGTGGCCAGAAATGGACGCCCCAAAATAAATGGGACTTTCGGGTTAAGTTCAAAATTAAGCACCACAAAATCAATCGGAAAGATCAATGAGCCCACTTGCACCAGAACATCCTTAACAATACCATCTGGTCTAGTCATGGATTGGTCTGCAAGCTGCAAAATAATAATAGTAGGTTTAGGAGTACCCAAACCCAACTCCTTGAAAACTGAAGTGGGCATCAGATTAATACTAGTCCCCAAATAGCACAACCCACAAGTACAGACACGATCTCCCAGAGTAATTTTTATAGTGAAGCTTTCAGGATCCTTCAACTTGGTGGGTAAACAGTTTTGAATGTGAGAGTTGCACTCCTCAATAAGTGCAATTGTGGCATACTAAGTTAAGCTACTCTTGTTTGCCACATTATCCTTCACAAACATCGCATAATTTGGAATACCCTGCAATATATCCACTAGTGGCAAATTAATATGTATTTTTTTAAGTAACTCAATGAAATTACCAAAGTATTCATCGTCCTTCTTCTTCTTGAACTTCTGAGGAAAAGGAGGAGGCAACTTCACACTTTGGATCACTTTCTCATCTTTGGAGCATTTGTCAGACTCAACTTGTTTGTTTTCAACCCCAACTTCTTTCGGCTCTAATTCTTTTACCGGTGGAACTGTATCCTCTAACTTCTTACCAATAAGAGTAACAATAGCACTCACCTACCTCGGGTTAGGATCAGTATCACTTGGAAGACCTCCTCGAGGCCTTGTATTTTACGCATTTACTAACTGACCAATTTTCTTCTCCAAATTTTGAGTAGCCAACTGATTGTTCCTCACATCTGCTGCCAACTTAGCTTGCTCCGCCATAATCTTCTTCAACATATGTTCTAAGCTCATATTGTCTGGATTAGCACCCATTTGATTACCTTGACCCTGCTGTTGGTTGTATTGTGGTGCATATCCTTGAGGCCTATACTGATTTTGATTACTTCCCCAAGATAAGTTCGGGTGATTTTTCCACCCAGCATTATAAGTATTTCCATAATTTTGTGCTCTATCTTCTCTTTGGGCATTACCCACAAAGTTCATGGAATCCGAATTCGCACCACACAACTCGCTAGTATGGTCCCCGTTCCCGCATACATCACACCCTACACAACCATGTTGTTGTACTGCATTTACGGGAGCTTGTTGTTGTCCCAAATTTAGACTAATGAAGTGATTGTTCATCATGTTTTGCATGGCTGAAATTTGGGCAGATAATGTCGTGACTGCATCCACCTCTAGTTTCCCAGCAACCTTCTTTGTGGAATTTCTAGAATTATCACCATGCCAATCTGGATTTCCCTGCGAAATATGATTCAACAAAGCATACAATTCATCGTAAGTTTTCTCTAAAGCTTGTCCACATGCAGCGGAATCAAGTATAATTTTAGTGTTTGGGTCGAGAGCCTCAATAGTATGCACCAACACTTCATTTTCTTGGTGGTGATGAGGACAATCCCTCAACATGGATTTGAATCTATTCCAAGCTTGATACAAATTTTCATTATCTCTCTATCTGAAAATCAATATCTCACTCCTTAGCTTAATTGTCTTTCAGGACGGAAAGAACCTTATCAAGAATTTACGAGCAAGATCATCCCAAGTCATGATAGAATTTGCAGGCTCTGCATCTAACCACCCCCTTGCTTCCCCCAATAAAGAAAAGGGGAACAAATTTAGTCTCACATAATCCGAAGACACACCTGCAGGAATATATGTGTCACTGATCTCCAGAAAATCTCAAATATGCCTCTGTGGGTCCTCTTGAGAAAGGCCTATAAATTGTCCATTTGAGTGCAAGAGTTGCACCATGTTCTGTTTAAGCTCTAATCTACCTCTAGTTGTCGGTTTTTGAATACTGGAGGTAACATTAGTAGTGAGTGGGATTGGCACGTCGCGAACTGTCCTAGCTGCCATAACTATCAGCTCACGTCTATTCCCCACTGGGTTCACAGGATCAAATGGATTTTCTAGATTCCTTAGGTGTTCCACTCGATCCTCAATTCTTACGGGATTACCCCTTATGCCTTCGTCAGCCAGTTTAAACTGCAGGATTGGGTAATCTGTAGCCTGTCTCCTCAATCTATGAAAGTATCTCTTAGGTTCAGACTGTGGGGATACCAAATCTTTGTTCCTTTCCAGTGTTCAGATGAAGTAAACCCGCAAAATAGGACATCTAAGATCAAGTTTCAACACTTAGCTAAAAATTAAGGTTAAAACGTCAAGAATTGAAATCTATCTATTGAAAATCCCCAGCAACGGTGCCAAAAACTTGTTGCGACCCAGCTATACATGCAAGTGCACATGATCATTCAAGTAATATAATGGATCCTTTACAAGATCCGGATATTGAACCCAAGGGAGTTTCATCAATAGAAGCCAATTTTAGAAGTCAACCAATAATTAAAAACTAGTGTTGCAAAAAGGACAAAAGATTTGTTACTATAAATTAGATGATTGCAGAATATAAACTACTATTTTCACTACCGTAACTTCATTTTTGACAAATATGATATAAAAGTCAATAAGAAGTAAATTCCCAGGGTCAAGGCATCTCGAACATCCTCTCTAGAGTATGAATAATACTGGTTTAAGCAATTTGAGTCGTTTATCTTGGTTATTGATCACGAGGTTAATAATATGATTATGTTCGTATCCAAACTATAACCTTCAATTAGAAATTGGAAGCCTAACTACATCGTTGAGCAGGGATAGATTTGACCAATTCTAACTCCTTTAAGCTATCTTCCCGTATTTGAACAAGCATTGCGCATTAGGTACCTCTCAGTCCTAACAACATTTCAATCTCTTGGAACCTGTTCCTCGAGTAAAGATCACACTCCTTATATTCTACGTCCTATCTCTCAATATCTTACTCGAGCTCCTCTCAAGACAATAATTTTATTTCAATGGTGATCAAGCATTAAAATAGTAAAATCAAGAATATAGGAATAACCAATAATTGATAAACTTCAGCAAAAACCAATAATGTTCAACTCTAGAGATTCATATTCATTGCCTCAACCCTAAGAATAAGAGATGTTAGCCGCTCATACCTTGAATTAACATCATACTTTGATAAAAATTCATAAAAATAAATAAAATCTGAAAAGAAGAAGATTAACCCTAATTTGTATGCCAAAATCGCCCAAGATTAGTCCAACAAAGATGGAATAGTGATATAATAACCCAAAAGCCCTATTTATAGACAAAAACTCTAGACAAAAATTACCAAAAAGCGGCCTGGCACGCCCTGACACTTAGACAATTTTATACCTCTGAAAGGTAGTGCATGAGCGGCCCAACAAGCCCCTAGGCGCTCCTCTCTGCTGTCCAACTGAGCAAAAGTTTTTTCAAAAGCGGCCCGGCACTCTCCTGGGAGTGCCTGGCACTTAGACTCCAATTTTCTTTCTTTCTTCGACTTTTCTTTGCGGATTTGGATGGATTCTTTAAGTTCAAATTGTTGGCTTGCCTCTTATCTTCAATATCCTTAGCTCGTAGCTCCTCCAAGTCTTGCTTTCGACACCAAAAATGCTCCAAATAGTCGCAAATTTCACCTACAAAGGTCTAATCATATTTATTAGCACAATATTAAATATTCCATCACAACAATACAAAATACATACTCATTGCTCTCAAAACTAAGGTAAACATAGGTCAAAGTCGGCAATAAGGCATATAAATACGCCTTAGATCACCTCACAACTCGCGGACCACTGAAATGGAACCTCTTTCCTAGTCAACCTAGTCACAGAGGCCACAATAGTAGCAAATCTCTCAACAAACCATTTGTAGTAGCCTGCTATCCCAATGAAACTGCGAACCTCAGTGGGAGTCGTAGGCTTAGCCCAGCCAGGAATAGCCTCAATCTTTGCTGGGTCTACCATAATACCATCTTTGGACACCACATTCCCCAAGAAATCTACAGACTCAAGCCAAAACTCGCACTTTGAGAATTTAACATAAAGCCTATGATATCTCAAAGAATGGAACACAACCTTCAAATGTTGCTCGTGCTCCTTCCTACTTCTCAGATATATCAGAATATCATCAATCAAAACTATAACACCCTGTACCTTCCCAACCCTATTTGACGACGTTGAACAATGTATACTTAAGTGTCGAAAGCCACAAGAATGTATTTTGTAATGTTATTGACAAGAAAATTGAAATTCGGCCTCGTACATGTGATTAGCCCTTCGAAAAAGGTGTTTTGTGATTTCGTGGAGAATTTTTGGGGTTCAAAATGAGGTTAGGAGTACCTCCAAACAAATTATATTAAGTTTAATAAGTAAGTTAAAGAATAGGACTTGAAGTATCTAACCAAACCCGCGAAGAAAAGTCAAAAAATAAAATTTTCAAAAATTCTAAGGGAGGGGCGCGCCAGAGGGTGTCCATGCTGCTCTGGGCTAAAATTTTTAGTCCAGAGGCAGCAATCTGGCACTCCCAAGGGTGTGACACGCTGGTTTTGCCACTTTTTCAAAGTTGGAAATTTTCTTAAATCCCAAGGGTGCCCGGGGACGTACCGGGCAGATTTTTGCCACATTTCTTCTACAACCATGAGTATATACATGAAATGAGTAAAGTATTATATTGGTATGATAAAATTGCGCGAGAACAAATTTGGCATCAAAATGATGATTTTACCCTTTGATCCAAATAAGCCATACGTAGCTAGAATCACTTGTTTTTGGGATTGAGGTTACGGATATGAATGGCGTGAGTGGGAATATTGTTGTAACACGTATGAGATGATTTAAACACGAGAAATTATTGATATTATTGGGTTAAGTGAATTGGGCCCAAAAAGGACCCAAAAGGTGAAAGAAAACATGGGCCAAATGGGTCAAATGACCCATTCTCCCTTTGACCAAGCAATTATTGATCACAAATGGCTAAGGATGACTTTAAGGTCCTATAAAAGGCACCAAAAATCATCTTTTATTCATTTAAACACACAATCACTTCTAGTATTTTCCAAGAAACCAAAGGAAATATTTCTCATATCTTAAAGACCCTAAGCCAACTCTTTGGACAAGATCATCATTTGGTAAGTCTTGGTAAGTGTATATTCTTATGATTTAATATCTTATATGCATGAGAGACTATGTATATCATGTTGGTTATGCTTGAAAGTGTTGGATATGGAACTTGGGGTTTTTGGAAAAAGATGTGCATCCTTGTGAATTAAACTTGAAATATGACTTGTGGGTTTGATGAAAAGACATGGTATCGAGGAAATACCGACATGTATGGTGTGATGATGTTATTAAACTTTTTATTTTCATAAAAGTGTAAATTATGGGATTTTGGCCGATTTGTTGTTGTGAGGTGTATTGACGCAATTTGATGGCATAATTGTGATGTTGTGGTGATGGAGAAGTGTAAAGTACGACCTTGGTGTGACATGAGCTTGTTTATCATGTATTGGTCAATGTATGAAATATTATGGAATTATTGGGATAATAAATTCATAAATGATATTTGGTTAATGTTGGGCATGTTGTGGTATTATTGATATGACTATGCCGTAAATGGTATTGTAGAGGAAGAAATGACATTTTTGAGCCAAACATATGACTTATTGTTATTATATGCCATTGTAAGGTAATTGGTGGTTAATGTTGGTTCCGTATGCATTTGTGTTGTAGAGTGAAACATAAGGAAGGAGCGGGACATTGTATGCACATCTAAGAGTATATATTTGTATTGAGCATACAAGGTATGTAAGGTTACTCTGTCCGTATCTTTCTGCAGCACGTAGTATTCACATTAACATCGCACTTGTTCTATCCCAAAATGTGCTAAGATACCCGATATCCGGTTACCAATTATCAATATCACATGTTTCATACTCATTGATCACTTGTGATATCACATGTTTCATATTCATTGATAATGTTCCAAAAGCCCCATAAGGTTGTGTTCCAAAGTTCCAATAGTGGTTATACTCATGTACCTTGTTCATTGATTATTGTCCGATGGTTCCAATAGTTTTACATTTTCAATAATGTTCATTCACATGTCTTTCACTCATTGGTTATTGTTCTAAGCTTCCAACAACGTTATGGCTACAAAAGTATCAATCTCCCATAAGTCAAGTGTATCCTATTTTCGGGTATCAATTGTGGTTCATCACATGTTCTTTATACATTAATCAATTGTCATTCACATGTCTCTTATGCATTGGCTAATGTTCCAAAGATTCCATGGTTCCAATAAGGTTATGTTTCCATCAATGTTAAGTTCCAAAGTTCAAAGTGATGTTATGACTGCCAAAGTGCCAATCTCGTATATTTAAAGAAAGGTAATGTGAAGTAAAGGGTAAAGTAATGCATATGTGGTTAATGATTGATTTAAAGGTAGTAGTTCTAGAGGCATAAGCCTAGCTCGAGTAGATCCCGAGAATTTTTGTATCAGGGGGCAGCCCTAGAGGCGAAAGCCTAGCTTGGGTCGAACCTGACAGGGGGCAGCTCTAGAGGTGAGAACCTAGCTCGAGCCAAATCTGCTATATTGATTTATGGATGGCAGCTCTAGAGGCATAAGCCTAGCTCGAGCCGATCCCAACATAACGATATGTTATGTAAAGACCCACTGATCAGTTGGGGCCCGGGTACAGTATAGCACAGACAAAGATGAATAAGTACAAAAGTAAAGAAGCAAAGAATGAAATGAACGTAATGAACGCAATGAACCTAATATACATGTTCCAAAATGCAATGGTTTATTTACATTGAATACTTTTGTGTTTAATTCCAATGAAGTCTTTATGTTATACACAGTTTCTATGGCCTTGCATACTCAGTACATTGTTCGTACTGACCCCTTTGGGGGCCTTACCTTACTTGCTGCAGGCACAGGTGTTAGTAGACCCTCACCATAGTCTACGCTATATCAGCAGATCATTGGTGAGCTACAGTTGTTTCGGGGCTTCCTACGTCACTATGTACATTTGTTGGGTGTTGTTTTGATACTGTATGTATGTATAGAGTGGGGGCTTGTACCGACTCTAAGATTGGTTTTGGTTATGTATCTGTAGAGGCTTTGTAGATGTTGTGGAACATGTGAAGGGTATGTAAGAGACATATGTTTTGTCATGATGGCCCCAACGGCCAAGTTTCATAATTATTATATATGTTTCATGAATTCCGCTATTGACATTTTATTTTCATTTGAGATAGTGTTGTATATTAAGTAGCATGCATATGAGTGTACATGAGCAAAGATCGGTTCTCTCGGGCCTCAATGGCTCAGGGTGCCAGTCCGGCCCGAATGGGATTCGGGTCGTGGCAAAAACTATCATGAAGGAGTCCAAATAAGGCCTGAACATATGATTCGTCAAATCCATAAATGTTGTTGGGGCATTGGCCAATTCAAAAGATATTACCAGGAACTCATAATAGCAGTAACAAGTCCTGAAGGCAGTCTTAGGGATGTCCTTAACGCTGATCCTCAACTGATGGTAACTAGACCTCAAGTCAATCTTAGAAAAAACCACTGCACTCTGAAGCTGGTCAAACAAGTCATCGATATGAGGCATAGGATACTTATTCTTTATTTTCACTTTATTAAGTTTCCTGTAGTCGATAAATATATGCATGAAACTATGCTTTTTCTTCACAGATAGAATTGGAGCACCCCAAGGTGGTACACTCGGACTGATGAAGCCCTTACCTAGAAGATCAAAAAGCTAAGCATTTAGGTCCTTTAGCTCGACATGATTCATGCGATAAGGAGCCATAAAAATAGATCGGGTGCCCGACTCAAGGTTAATAGAAAACTCTATATCACGCTAAAGAAGTCCAGGTACGTCGGTAGGAAAAACATCGGGTAAATCATGGACAATAGGAATGGAGTCAAGTGAAGGACTCTCACCATTCACATCTCAAACATAAGCAAGGAATGACCTGCAACCCTTCGATATCAGTCTCCTGGCCCAAATATAAGAGATAATCCCTAACGGTGCATGACTAATAGAACCCTGCCACACAATCGGGAGTATGTCAGGCATGGCTAAGGTAATGGTCTTGGCAAAGCAATCCAAGATCCCATGATAGGGGGATAACTAGTCCATGCCCAGAATAACGTCGAAATCCACCATATATAATACAATGAGATCAACTCGAGTATCAAACTCTCAAATAGTCACAAAACAGGATCTATATACTAGATCCACTACTAAGGAATCATCCATGGGCGTAGCTACATGCAATGACACATTTAAAGACTCCAAAGACAAACCTAATTATGATGAATAATAAGCAGAAACATACAAAAATATGGATTCGAGATCAAATAAAGTAGAAGCTGGCAAATGGCATACGAAAATTATACCTGTAATTATAGCATACAAAGCCTTAGCCTCCAGCCTGCTTAATATAAAATATAAATGACCCTATTCGCTATGGGACTGAGTGCCTGCCCGACCATTTGTCCTACCTATCTGAGGACCACCTCTAGAGCCCTGAGGAACACCCCTATGACCCTATGCACCACCCTAGCTAAAGATGACATTGATCTGATTGGCTTCATATTCTGGACTGAAGACTTAATCATCCATCGTCGGGGACACTCACAAGCAAAGTGACCAAAAACCCCTCAATCATAACATGCCCCTAGTACTCTGCCCTACTTAGAAGGTTCGGTTGATCCAGAATTTCCACCTCTGTATGACGACCCTAACTGCATGCCCCTCTACGATTAACCACTGCTCTAACCCCCAGAACCTCTATAACCGGGATGACCGCCATCTGATATCTGAAGCGCTGCCTGAACGATCATACTAAACTAACCATGATGCTAACAAGGCTGTTGTTGGGGTACCTACCCTGAAACCCTCGACCTCTAAACTGTGAGCCATTGTGGATTCCATTATAACTGCTCTGATATCAGTGTATCTTATCGCTACCCCCTTGGACCATGCGATCCATATCCTCTATAAAATATACATGCTCAGCAATATCAGAAAAAGACTTCCCCAAAGTCACCAAACTCTATGTAGCCTTGTGAAGCGGTAGTCTCAAACCCCTAACAAAGCATTGAATCAGCTCATACTCAATAGCCAAGATCAGAGTGGCGTGTCTGGATAACTTATAAAATCACGCCTCATACTAAGCCACAGACATAGAACCATATCTTAATGTAGAAAACTCATCTCAAAGATGCTCACGCATACTACGAGGCATTTACTTCCCCAAGAAAGCCTCGGAGAATTAAGCCCAAGTCACAGATGGAGATCCAGCTAGCCTGGAATTAAAATAACTTCTCTACCACCTCTTCACTGTTGTCTCTAGCTGATAGGTAACAAAATCAACTCTGGCGACTCAACCAACCCCGAATTCTGTAACCTCTACTTCCAACTATTCAGAAACTCATAAGCATCCTCTCTTGGGGTCCCGGCAAACCTGGGTGGAGTCAATTTTACAAATAGGCCCAGCATCTTCTTATCCTCTGTAGACACAACTAGCTGGGCTACTGCCTGTTGTAGAACTATCGGTGTTGGCAGAACCTCTGCTCTGGAAGCCACAGATGCATGTTGCGCCCCTAAGTTAATACCACCCTGTGCTGCTGGATGAGCTATATCGATCAGTGGACAACCAACTAACCCTAATAACTGAACCAATACATCTCACAGAACCAAAGAAGATATAAACTCGGGTAGGGCCTAGGCTACCTCCTGACCCACCAGCTGTTGTGGAGGTAGAATATCTGGAGCTATCTCTAGCTCGGGAGCCATAATATAATTTGGTGATGGCTCCCTAGCTTGATCTCTAGTTGGGGCTGCAGCTCTAGCCTGCCCTCGACCTAGGAGTTGACCTTTGACTCTAACTAGAGCTCTAGTAGCGGGATTGGGGTCCTGATCCCTGTCTACCATAACCCGCATCCTAACCATTTGTGAAAGAGTGAAACAAATAGAGATTTAGAAACCAATACAAACACAACGCATAGTAATGAATACAAAAGATGAGATCCTTCCTAAGATGTTTTGTAGCCTCTCAAAGATAGGACACAAACATCTCTGTATCGATCCGTGGGACTCTACTAAATATTGGCTCTTGTACCAATAATACCGGTGAACCTAGGCTCTGATACCAAGTTGTCACGACCTAATTTCTCAGTTCATAATGGCACCTACTTTATCCCACCAGTAGATAAGCCATATCATAGCCCAAAACGACAAGTAATAGGCTAACGGGTGGAAAGTAAGGGAAAATAGGAAAGAAAACAATAAAAATGATAATATAGCTGAAGCAGAAAGATATAAACAAAGCATAATATTGTACAAAGAGAGGAAGATGACAAAATATACAAAATGAATCCTTCCCAAGGCCTGGTAAGGTCGGTACTAGAGATACTACAACCAAAGTGAGAGTACTAGATAGTATCCAAAATATACATAATATATACAGTAGTCTCGAAGGTAAAAGGCTATAACTGGAACATATGGAGGAGGATCAGCCTCAAACTCTAGAAACTCATCCTATCTCCGGATCAATAGTAAGGACCGAGAATAGCATCAACACCGGTGGCTCATACTCAGATCTGCACCAGAGAAAATATGCAAAAGTGTAGTATGAGTACCAAAGTAATGGGTACTCAGTAGACATCATCGATCGACTGAGCTCAAAAATTGGAAAAGTATAAATATAATGCGAGAATTTAAACTAAGTCAGCAGAAAATGGGGTAGAAATATAAATATCTACTGAACTATGCAAGTGCGATAAAGGAAATAAATAAGGGAAATACAGGAAATAAACAACCCAACAGTAAGAAAGACAAGCTAACTATAACCTAACCGGGCCCCCATATGCCCAAAAGACACAAAGAAGAAGACAATTAACCCTAGGGGCCCCCATAATTCAGTAGGTGCACACAAGAAGTAACTAAAGTATAAAGCATAAGTAACCCTTAGCTAAACTGATCTCAAGTAACCATCTGATCCCCAAGCCATGATAAAATCAACCAGATATGCACCGGGCTTGAAACGGTACCAATGAGTAATAACGATAGGCCAGACGCCGCGCTTAAACCTAAAATAGTGGATAATAACGAGAGGCCATACACCTGATTCGAACCAAAAATGGTGGGTAATAACAAGAGGCCACATAAATCATGTACAACAAAACTCAGTACCACTATCAATAGTGTCAGAACAATCGTAAGCAACACCAGAATATCCATATAGTATCATCAGCAGATGTCAGACTCGAACCAGAACTCATAGTAACAATGTCGTAACCAAAAACTAGTGATCCCACAAGTAACCAAGCTTAACTGTAAAATTGATACCAAAACCATACCGTATCCAAGGTTAAAGCCGAGACAGAAGTCATAATAATAATAAATATAAAGCTTATTCCGGAATCGAATCGAAACTGAAATACGTTTATATAAATACAAGCATAACTAGCCAAAAAGAAGAATTCCAAGGTGTCTAAGCCTATTTCTAGACCATAAGGTCATAAATACCAATCTCGGACGAATAAGTCCACTAACGCAAGGCGGGTCCCTAATTACCAGGTCGAGGAGGAGCAATCCAGGTCAAATGCTACTCTACCGAGGGAAAAAGCTAAAAGTAGGACAGAAATTGAGTCTAGGTCAAACCCAACCCAAGTTAATAGCCTAAAATGGTAGCTAAGAGTCTAACTAAGCCTAAAGAGTCTACATGCCAAAGATACTAGCTAAAAAGGGTAATGAGGCCCACCACAGGGTCCCGATAATCGAATCTAGGTAGGAAACTAGCCAGGTCTAGTCTAATATTTCCCATCTCAAGGTACAAAAAGCACTAAACCTAGCCTTAAGGGTTCATACTATGCTATGCTAGGAGATAACTGGCCCAAAATCTACCAAAATAGGGTGGGCCCTAACCTGTTAAAAAGACGTAAAAGTATTAAAACAATGTACGATCTATAACTAACTGCCCAAAACTAGCATAATAGAACACAATTACCATAAATAATCTCAATCTAAAGAGTAGGTTAATGCTAGCTAACCTGGATGTCGTCGAACGCTCACTAGATCCTCTAAACTAGAGCTTTCCCCTTTCGAGAGGCCTCCAATAACTGCCACACAATCAAAACAATGATCCATACGTCAAGATGAAAAAAATGATACCCATATTGCGTATAAATGCATTGATTCAGAAATCAGACTAAAAATCCCATGTGGAGCCCACTTGTGGAATCGCTAAATTAAAATCGTCACAGCGTCCCAAGTAGATCAAGGATTAAATGCATAAAAAAACATACTAAATTTGAGCTCAATATACCCCAAATCAGTCCCAACAATAAAATTATGGGGATTCAAAGGTATGGGCCCCACAATTACGTTCCCCAGCTAATTCCCAGCTCAATAATGTGATTCCCTCACAATTCCAGAGCTTAAAGTGACAATAATGGTGTTTGGAAATTGAAAAATGAGCTATAAAAATGAAGGGGGAAGATTATATACTGCTAGGGGTGTCCTCATTGCGGTTGCGAGGTGCCCTGGTCGTGGTTGTGACGCCCCACTAACTAGACCATCGTGATCGCGGTGGCCTAACCAAACCGTCATGATGAACAAGCTGGCCTAGCCCCACGACCTCCTTCATCACAATTGCGAGCCCTCTTGCCTCACGATCGTGATGACTAAGATCATGGACCCTCGCAATTGTCGGGGTCCTCATCGCGGTCACGATGAAGGAACTGGGCGTGAACCAGGTGTTGATGCACTAGAAACTTTTAAAGTTGCAAATATCCCGATTGGGCCCTCGGGATTCATTCAGAAACCTGTGAACACAAATGAATTATGCTACCACACTAAATTCGACATTTCGAACTCAACGGTGCCATTAAAATTTCAATCCGAGGTCATTTCGATAAAAAGTGGGGCCAACATCCCAATGAGCCGATTTTGCCAATTTCCACCTAGAATCCTAAAACGAGTTCGGAAGCCTTGAGACCTGAACCAAGGGTCCTCCTAGCATAAAATCGATGTTCCAGAGATTTTGAGACTTTTAGAAATGGAATCCGAGGACGTTTACCTGAGGTTTAGGCCCGAGACCTATTTCTTAGCTTCAAAAGCTCCTAAACTAGGAAATGGCTTCAAAAATCAAAAGAACTACCTGGTAATCGAACTGTCAGTTCCAGTAACTCATATATGACTTGGGGCAGCTGTGGGAAAGCTCTAAATATAGAAAAATATGAAAACGAGGAAAATGACCTGGAGGGTCATGACACAAACTATACAAACAAATAATTATATAATCGTTATATATAGAATGCATCCATCTACTGTCTTCACTTGAATTCCATATACACTGAGATAATGAAGTGAGCGAAGAATGTCAATATGTCATGTTCAAATCCTAGGTGTGCTCAAGTTAAACCCGACATCACCACCATAAAAATACACAAAGACATATTTTAAACACACAAACTTTTATATGGGGACAAAAAATACACACACGTATATTCTTATCAGTAGTATATTGTCCATGTGAATATGTAATTACATGTCTTATCAGTAGTATATCGTCCGTGTGAATATGTAATACATTAGTGTGCTTACGTAAAAGATATTTTTTGTACCTTCAAAAGTAGCATTTTGAATTTCAGCACACTTGGGAACAACGCTATGATTACTGATGCCTACTCCTTCAACAATAGGCGATTCAGCACTTTAATTACTCACAAAATAGGTTGCCGATATACTCCACAAGTTGAGTTTATATATCTACCAATCTGACAAAGATCTGTTATATAAATTGCAAATTTAAACGTCTAATAAGAAGTTAAATGGTCAAGTGAGCAGCCAATAAGGATAATTACTATGTTCATTTGATCTATTTAAAATTTAAAATTCAACTTATAAGCAGTAAACCAAGTATTACGTTAATTTGATCTGGTCACTAAATATCATAAATTACATTTTATGTATTTTACTTGTTCATTTTTGGTAGTGGAAGAGACTGACTACAATTATAGCTCATAACTCAATAATGAAAATTTGCACAAGTAATGAATTAGGATGGGAGACAACGTACGATTATTATTAAAAAAATAATTAAAGAGTTAAACAATGACTTTTGAGTTTTTCAACTTTTGACTTAACAACTCCCCACTTAATTTACTAGTCTCTCTACAAATGCAATGCACATGATTTCAAATTATATTTATATAAAAAATATATCCAAGAATTGCTTATGTATTCCAAAATATTTGATTGAGTTATAATTTAAAATTTTAATTTCCAATGATAGCATTGTCCCGTAACTTAAAGACCTTTATCAATAAAGTTAAAAATGTAGTCACTATATAACTCTGTATCTATTATTTTAGTGATGACATTATCAGTTAAACTATCAATACATCTCACTTCTGAAATTTGATTTCTCTAAATAAATGATATTGAAAACAACATTCTTTGATTATTATTTTCTCTATTTTGTTCAGTCATAACAATAACAATTGTGTCATGACATTATTATCTTCTGAAGATTGATTGCCCTTTATAAAATATTCAAGCCTCATTTTTTTTGTTCCAATGTAACAGAGTAAGAAGGAGATATAATAGATTTATAATTCATATGAATTATCTTTCAAAGAAAAAAAGACCAACAAAAATCTAAACTAAACTCCATCGGCACTTTTTTTTTTGACATAGTTTGTTTCAATTCTAAATTTAAAAAAGAAAGACTAAAATCACATAAACCAAATTATTAGTACTACTTAAGTATAAAAGTGACTCTTTCATAACTACAAAATAGTAAGAATATAATTACATAAATAATCGTAAAGGCATTAATATGTTTATCTTTTAGACCTTAAAGAATAAGAAGTTGAGACGAAGAAACACTATCACTCTTAAATATATCAATATCATATTTAAGTATTATTTGATACTATTGATGGATTATTTTTGTATGCATTGAGTAGTTGCAAGAGTATCTTAATGATACAAATTAATTCTTGTCAATTTGTGGATATCAAAATAAAATTAATCATTTCTCGCATTCAATGATAACAATATCAATTGTTTCGCGATATTATTATCTTTGAAGATTTATTGCCCCTTATGAAACATTCAAGCCTCATTTTATCTCTTCCAATGTAACAGAGCAAGAAGGAGATAATAATAGATTTATACGTCATGTGAATTATCTTTCAAAGAAAAAAATATTCGACCAACAAAAATATAAACTAAAACTCCATCAGCACTTTTTTTTTGACATAGTTTGTTTCAATTCTAAATTTAAAAAAGAAAAACTAAAATCACATAAACCAAATTATTAGTACTGCTTAAGTATAAAAGTGACTCTAACTTCATAACTACAAAATAGTAAGAATATAAATACATAAATAATCATAAATGCATTAATATGTTTATTTTTTAGACCTTGAAGAATAAGAAATTGAGATGAAGAAACACTATCACTCTTAAATATATCAATATCATGTTTAAGCATTATTTGATATTATTGATGGATTGTTTTGTATGTATTGAGTAGTTGCAAGAGTATCTTAATGATACAAATTAATTCTAATTTGTGGATATCAAAATAAAATTAATGATCTCTCGCATGTGTCAAACATAAACTTTTTTTCACTTTATTTAAAAAGTAATGCAGAATGTCTTTCTAAATTTTGAAATTAAATCATCCCCAACAACTAACATTTATAAGCAAAATAAAACTTTTGTAAGCACGAAAATATGCACAAATGATTTAATACCCTAAACGTCTTATAAAGAATTATGTATGCATTGGTACTAATATTTGTTAATGGATGAATTAAGAAACATACATAAAACAAAGAATGTATACGTAGATCCAAGAGTTCACAGAATCATAATTGACCACTTTTAAACTAATTATTGTAGTCATGAAAACAATCAACCTTTCAATGCATCTCATACACACAAAAATAGATTAAATTCATCGCGACTAAGTTCAAGTATAATTGATTTAGAAAATATAATGTATCTTGAACTAAATAATACAAATTAAAGAGCATAAGAGAGCAATTTTACAGGGGTCATTAGCACAAATACCCCAATTTTAGGGTGCTCTTTAACTTTTGTCCCTAAAAATCTGATCTTTTTTACCCTTCACAAAAAATTCGCAAGGCATAAGCGATGCCTCAAGGCAAAGAAATTAAGTCAATACATATAAGTTATTCCCTGAGGCATAAGTCAACTGATACAAGTGATGATTGAAGGTAAAAGAAACTAAGCCGAAGACAAAAGTTCAGTGGTACAAGTTATACAACATGACGAAAGTTCATAGAAAATATGTCTATGGAAAAAGTTCTATAAAAGTCTGGTCATGCGAATCCAAAATTATGCCTTAAGGAAAAACAGATTCTCTAAAGAGTTCTGCTTGCGAAATTGATAGTGCCTAGTTAATTCAAGTCAGAAATAAAGGTACTTTGGACCCCAAATTTTATTAAATGAGTAGTAAGAGCAAGAATTAAAGAACATCCACAAATAGGGGCAGTTAGTGCAAAAACTTGATTTTATGCCTTCTAAATGACTACTGTAACCAAATTACTAAAAGACAATAGAGAAACAGAGAACTAATATGGTTGTTTGTGTCGGCTCTCCTTATAGATAAAATACAAAAGAATAAGAAAAAAGGAAGCATGCAAACTTTATAACATTATTTATGTCAAATAAAAAAGTAAAATGGATCAAAGTGATAGCTTTAGTAAAACTAATCAGTCAACGGATGCCCAATGTAGAAGAATGGATTGTTATTTTACCAAAATACCAAGCAAGCAAACACGACGCTTATAATTCATTTACTTATGCTAGTAGTGCATGAACGGAAGTGTCTTTGGCTTATTTGTGAGAAAAATAACTTAAAATCCTTTCATATATAAGGGGGAAATGCAAGAATAGAAAACAGAAGATGGAAAACTTACCACAACAATTTTTCAGAAAAAGCACAATACTATCACCCTCTTTGGTTACCAGCAACTGATACACAAACATATACCATCAAGCAGAAGCATCCCACGAAGTCATACTAGGCCGAGCAATTACCGAATTGAAGAGTTTTTGAATTCACCCTTTTTAAACCAACATCAATTCAACTAAACCATGAACCACATCATAGGAAGAACGGAGTACCCAATTCAACACCATTACCAATATCAGGACTATCACCAGGAGACAAACCCAACAAACCAGAAAAGCAAGCCTTAAACTTTTCAACATCAGACATGGGCAGCAGAACCGACTAACTAACTCTAGAATAGTAACAAAGCCAGGGAAAGCCAAACCTATTCACTATCACAAACCACTCAACCACCGACCCAACCTAGTTGAAAGCAGAGGAAAACCAACCTACCAAGCTAGCCATCTAAGCCAACGAATAAGAATGGCGAGGAAGGGGAAAATTCTAAGTAGATAACGCTAGTCTAGCCATCTATCAAGTAAGAATCATTAGCAACCACAATAATAACAACAATAATAGTAACACCAGTATAAAGTGCCAATGGCACTCACAATGAAAACAATAACCAATACTTCTCTACAACCACAACAAGGCCAAACTACCAAAGAAAATGGGACTTTAACCCAAGTGCTACACCCTAAGGAAATTACAATACTGATCCTTCAATCCACTACTTAAAAGAAATCGTCTATGGGGGTAGTCAAATAAGCATAAATCTACACAAGGGCACACGTCAATCAATATAATAATCAAGGCATGTAATCATCGATGGGTATGAAAACCCCAACTTAACTCATATAGAAACTAAAGGATAGAAAAGCAAAAGCGCAACTATACGATGAAATCCAAAGCCATAGTCCCTGAAAGCCCGAAGAAGTACGAATCTAAATACATAACTTAACTCATATAGAAACTAAAGGATAGAAAAGCAAAAGCGCAACTATACGATGAAATCCAAAGCCATAGTCCCTGAAAGCTCGAAGAAGTACGAATCTAAATACATCCAAGCCCGGACTGAGCATCTGATCGACCAACTGAAATACTAAGATCACTACCTCTGCCAGAAGGCACCAGATCTCTATGAGACTGATCTGGATGAGTTAAATGACTAATAATATGATGTCGGGGATGCTCTCTAGACCAGTGAATCTCTACAGTCTTAACAAACCCCTAAAACTCTAACCTAGTAAGAAATATGAGCTATTCATAACCAACCACCAATTCATTGGGATGGTCATGAAACTACTAAACAAAATACTGTTCGATTAACGGTTGAGGAAAATGCTAGGCAAGCAGCTCTTAGACAAGCAGATACAGATCATCAAGGAATGTAAGAAGCAACACAACATCTCACTGCACTTAAAGAGAGACAAAGAAGACTGAGGGTGCAACAACCACCTCAAAGACCATATGTGCTGGTTTATGATGATCCCGAAGAAGAGGATGTGGAGCTGATTGAGACTGGTGCTATTATTCCACCAGAGTTACCTCAGGACACTAAGTTTGACATTACAAGTGCCATGATCCACCCGCTAAATTTGAAAGGTGTGTTTGTTGGTCTTCGTACAGACTATCCGAACATGCATATGATGAACTTTGTGGGGGTCTGTACTTCATATAATTTGCCTGGAGTTGACCAAGAGGCTATTCATTTGAGATTGTTTCCATTCTTTTTAACAGGAGAAGCAACTTTGTGGTTGGCCAAGTTACCATGAGGTTCCATCACTACTTGGCAAGAGTTGAGAAATCAATTTTCGAAGAGATTTTTCCCACCCTCCAAGATACTACAGTTGAAGGATAAGATTTACAACTTCAGACAACTACATTTTGAAGAACTTTACGAGACATGGCTAAGGTTTAAGAAGAAGCTGTAGAATGTTCCAAATCATAGGATGAGTGGTAGGAGTTTACTTGAAATCTTCTACAGGGCTTTAAACGCCAATACCAAGGTTGTAGCAGATACTATCACTAGCAGAGCATTTATGAGTCTAAGGTGGGAATAAGCTTCAGAGATTTTAGATCATATTACTAAGACCAATCGAGGATGGCATACTGGGGAGGCAGATACACCTACTGGGACGTATGCTATTGGAGCCTCGGCAGTACAATAGGCTTTATATGAATCTGTAGCTCAAGAGGTCGCACAGTTGAGGACAGAAATTGTCTTTCTAGCCAAATAGATTACGGATGGAAGTGCTGAAAAGGTGCATGTCGTAGATACGCTAGGCAAAACACCTAGGTATGACCATTATGAATCTGATAAGGAGGCTAAGTACTTGGATCTAGAGGTGGCGAGTTTTTGAGCCAAGGACTAAGGGTCTAACCAAGACTATTGGAACTCAAGGCAAGGGTCTAGCCAAAGTTAACTTTGCCAGAGCTTTGTATGACCTAGGTGTAAGTATTAACTTAATGCCACTGGCAGTATTTAAGAAATTAGGCTTAGGAGCTCCCGAGCCAATAAAGATGCTGTTATTAATGACGGATCGTACAATCAAGAAGCCTGTAGGCATATTATTTGATGTTTTGATCAAAGTTGAAAACTTCATCATTCCTGCTGACTTTATTGTCTTGGACTGTGAGGTTGATTTTGAGATGCCCATAATTTTGGGGAGACCATTTTTAGCCATAGGTAGAGCATTGGTATATATGGAGCGGGGTGAGTTAAAATTCAGGCTGAATAATAAGGAAGTCACATTCAATGTTTGCAGAACTATGAAGCAGCCAAAGGACATGAGTGTGGTTTCAAAAATAAATATTTTAGATGACCCTAGAGGCCAACCCAAGGGATATCTTGATGAAGTCTGAGTAATCAAGACACCCGCATCGTGTTGTGATGTTAAATCAGGCGCTGCTTGGGAGGCAACCTAAGGTGTCTTGCTATTCCTACATTTGCTTTGATTTTTGTTATTTTGATTGACATTAGACCCACGCACCTAGGGTACCAAAGGTATGTTCCTAACACTCCCTTTTACTTTGGTCTAATGCATTAGGGACAATGCATGCTTATTTGGTGGGGGCGGAGGTACTTGTGAGTCTATATGTCCTCTTGGGGGTTTTTGTTGTCGTGTTTCTTTTCCCTTAAGTGCTTTCATAGTAGAACTGGTTTGTTTAGGTTGTTATTTTTAGGTTGTTATTTATATTATTTATATGTTTTCATGTTTAATTAGGAGAAAAATAGGGGAACCTTAGGGTAGTCTAATTTAGAATATGTTTTGAATGATAATGATGCTTTTTGATTGTTTAAAGGAAACCCCTCCTAAACATTTTGTTTTGAACTATGTGTGTAGTATGTTAGTTTGTGACTGTTGTTGGATCTTGTTATGGCATTAGTATTATAGGCAACATGATGGTAGCTAGCAATGCATGAACTAGATAGGTAGTAGTTGATAGTGTAACCCTGTGCTATGTGTGTGTGAGATCATTACCTAGTTCACTTTATGTGTGTGATCCAAAACTTGCCCAGTTAGTCTTTCCTAGGTTATAGGATAGTGGTTGGGAAAGGATCATAGGCGTTCTTAAATGAGTCCACTTTTAGCGTAAATGTTCAACCAAATGAATTAAGTATCCCCTGATCCCGAGTTTGAGCCTTAATTGACCTGTTTCGTTCATTAGCCTATTCACCTTCCCGTTTTGACTTTCAATGAACCTGTCTTGGCCCTGGTCCCTCCTTGAACATTGTGTATCTCAACTCCGGCAAATTGCCCATGTTGAGGGTGGCTATTATTGGGGTGCGTAGTTTGATTTAGTTATGAAGAAGGGGTTAGTAAAAGAAAAATAGAATAGATTTGGGTGTGAATAAAAATAATAAGAAAAAAAGTTGTGTTTTGAAAGTATGAAGAAAATCACACCTAAAATCTAAAAATAAATGAAGGAGAATAAGGGAAAATAAAATAAGAATGGTTAGAAAGTGGAGCCAAAAATAGTGCAGTGTCAAGGAGGGTTGAGTCACTATATCCATATGTACCACATCCGTCCTCAAGCCATCATTACAAGCCAATGAAAGTTCTAATGTGATCCTAGACCAACTGTCCGGAAAACTAAGGTATAGAAAATAAGGGAAAGCCCATGGTATTTCATGCATATCGTTTGAACTTTTCTGTGAGAGAGAGTGTTTAGACCCAGTCCCTACTTTAATATTCATTAGTATACTGTGAGTGCATGGGAATTCTTTGTTGTGAGAGCACATGGGTTGCATTATTAGCTGCTATTTGTTCGGATATTGTCATTTTCATATATGCTTAGTTGTTTGTTCATAATCTGATGCCATCACTTGATCCCTTCTGTGTCATGATAATATACTGCATGTATACACACCATGGTTTTGATTTGCAAATAGGAGGGGTCAGAAAAGTTTTGGTGCAAAAAATGATAAGTCGACTGTCGTAGGTCTCTTAGGTTTCTCTTAGTCAAGCATCATATGTGTTTTTTTATTTTGTTTTCCTGAGGACATGCAAACGTTCTAAGTTGAGGGTGTTGATGTGTCATGGCTTCATGGTGCTTTTGATGCTTAAAACAAGGAAAATATGCAATAACTTGGGTCTGTTTGGTAGGTATGATGTGTTTTCTATTCTATCTTGCAGGAGAATAGGTTTTTAGAGGCAAAATGGACAATAAAGAAGAATCATGCTCGAGAATGAAGTATCTGAAGGAGAAAGAGCCAAGTCCTACACCAGAGGAGTGACTCACGGCAGGACCCAAATCAGGTGAGTCGACTTACGTGACGTAGGTCGGTGCGGTAGGTCGACTCCCGCAATTATGTGAAGCAGCTTGATTTCCACGGCAGGACCCACGTAGCGTGACTAAGTTCCACGACGCCAAGTCATGGTACCGTGGAAAAGTATCGACTCTATTTTCCTGTTTTGTTTAGGATAGGATTCACCTTGTATCTATAAATACCTTTTATTGTCCTATGTTTAGGAGTTAGTCACTATATTTTAGTTGGTTATTTTATTATTTTGAGGATCAAAAACACATTATTGGTTTTGTAATCAAAAACCCTAGATTCTAGTTTTTATACATATTGAGATTTTTGAGATTTCTTCTTATTGTGAGTTTACAATTATGTTTTCATCATTGAATTCTTCTTGTGTTCTTGCAATCATGAGTAGCTAAATCCATCAACTAGGGTTGTGTGAACCATGAGGAATTAAACGGGTTGAGTACAAAGCAATTCTGAACCGGTGTGGATGCATGTATTGTTATTTCCTTCGTTATAATTGATCTTCTAACGATTGCAAACGTTAGCAACTCGCCTATATTATATACATGCTCAAGAGAGAGGTAGAGATTGGGAAAAGGGAATAAAAATAGAGATTTGAAGCTATCAACCTTCATCTAATAACTTGAGCCGTAACAGGGATAGTTATCTTGGATCCAGTAGAAGGGCTAGTAGTGCAACACTCGAAGACCGAGAGAAGAAAAGTGAAATTTGTCTAACCAAGGTCGAGAGACATTTAGATGTACATATTAGATTTTGCATGCAACGAAGCGGGACAGGTTTGCCAGTAAAAGTAACTGGTGGAGTTAAGGAATCATTGGGGATCACAGTCCTAGTGTATTTCTCATATTGATTACAAATCCGAAAATCAACAATCGTTACTGTTACTACTTTCTTACAAAACCCCTTAAGTTTTACTTGCCAATTACTCAGACTAGCATTCGACATAATTTCGTCCTATCCCCTATGGGATCGACCCCAACCTAGTTGGGTTCTATATTTGATACATCAACCGCATTATACTTTTCTGGAGGCATATTTTGGGCCACATCAGCTGTCCCCAACTGGCTGACCCACTCATGCCTGGGACACTCCCTAAACTAATGACCGATCACACCACAATCAAAACATGCCCCTAAGACTCTCTGATGTACTATACCTACTGACCCAGAACGGCCACTACGGCATGAAGACCTAGAGCGAATAACCCATACTGTTTGACCAGAACTCTATCCAGTGGGACCACCACGATATACCTGAGAGCAACCCATAAGCTGAGGTGCTTCCTGTACGGGCCTAATATGTGGTGAGTGATGCTAACCATTGAGATTTTGATATGGCCTCATACCGCCACCCCTATATGTCCCAACACAAGCTCTCTCTGTAGCCCTCGTAGGATCAACTACCTGAGGGAAAAAATACCTAGCTGCTATTAAATGCTCTGATGCCAAATTGGGTTGTAAACCCAAACCTCTGATAAATCTTTGCACCATCTCATGCTCTGTAGCATATAACATAGATGTCTAACTGGACCACTGGAGAAACCCAATCTCATACTCTGAAACTGATAAAGATCCCTGTCGAACACCAACAAACCCAACTCTGGCCTGGGACCCACTTGATATATCGAGTACCATTACTGGTTGATGCTGGTAATCCTCAATTTAAGCCTCTAACCCCTAGTCTGATACTAAGCTAAAACTTTGGAAGCATATACAAAAGTCCCCTAGTCTATCGATAACCTCATGCTATCCATCTGGGAGAGAGTGGAGTCAAAAGAAGTACTTAGAGGTTCATAGAAGTATGGACAAGCGACAAGAAGTCAAGAATAGAATTTCTTATGAATGCCCTATAGCCCTCCCGAAGATACGGTATAGACGTCTATGTATAGATCCGCAGGACTTTACTAGGCACTTAGCTCTTGTACCAACAACACCAATAAACCTAGCCCTGATACCAATTTGTCACGACCCAATTTCTCAGGTCATGTGGCACCTACTCTAACCCACCAAAAGGAAAGCCAACTTGTAGTCCGGAATAACTAGTGACGGACTACCAAGAGAAATAAAGGAAACTGCAGAATGAATATAATAAAAAGACTAATATAATCCCAAAACTTGATGGATCCAGTACAAGAGCTTCTAATACAACAAGAGTACAAGAAAAATACAAAATAAGTATAAGTACAAGCTGTCTCTGAAATACAAAGTAGAGATCAGTCTAATCAACAAGAGGGAGAGCAGGAATACTCCAAACGCCAGGAGCTCACCCCAAATCTCCGATCCATAGTTGTTCGCATGATGTACATCAACGATGAGAACTCATACTATGATGTGCAGCTACAAAAGTGTAGTATGAGTATCAAACATGTGGTACTCAGTAGACATCAGCCAACTGAGCTCCAAAGATAATGTAAGCATAAATAACAGGTAAAGAATGAATATAAAGTACATGCAACTATCCAAGAAAACTAAACATAATAGTACTTATAAAGCAATAAGAATAAACTATCCTATTCTAACAGTATACAGGAACTAAAGTGCCATACCGTATATCACTAGCCAATATATAAATGAAGAGTGAAAGAAGAATATATGGTAGAAATACTTGGCCAAAGGATACATATACAAGGGTAAACTCAAGGGTAATATCCTGAGGGAGCCAACCTAATATTTTAAGGATAATAGGTAATAAGGGCAGGGTCTCTAGCCAAAATATGCATAATCATAAGGTGATCTACCAATGATAAACCTTACCATAATAATGAGAGAAGGGATCAGAAATGTACCGACAATCTTGTGTACCAGTCCATAACCAACCTGCCACTAATCATATCATAAAAGCCAACAATAATGTAACCGACTAGCCTGGACAAACAATAACTCCAACTGGGCCCCCATAAGCCCGAAGAAGGTACAAGCCAACACTCAACAAACAAAAATCATAACCTGTACCTCTACGGTCCCCATAAGATCGATAGATATAGGCACCAAATAATTATACTGGTGATAGCTAATGCATATGAACAAATGAATGCAACGCAGACCAATAATACCATATCCAATCTGAGCCAAGTGTATAAACCTCCTCCAACTCAGTAGCTCGCAAAGGTAGGACCTAAGGCGACCATCCTTCTCTGGGACTGTGGCTCACGGACGAAGGGGCTCATTGGGGACTCAAGATATCCGTATACACAGCTTGGTCCCGAACTAGGACTTCCAGTAACCATCATAACCAATCTACTCTATCCAATACCAAATGTATGTATGTATGTATATATATATATATATATAATAATAGCTCAGACTTGAACCAAGACTAAAAGAGTATAAACCTATAAATCCATTACCCGAGATCAAGTTCGAGACTAAATCATCATAATAAAGTAGAAAGGGTCAGAATCTCCCTCTACTGAAGTAAATAGTAGTGATAAAATAGTCGATTAATAATAGACACAAATCAACCTCGATCTAATTTCCAAGATAATATGTTCAGTTTAAAATGTCATAAATCAATTCTAGGGGTGGCACAACTTCCATTTTCAAAGAATCAATTTAAAAGTTAAGAAAGATGGGAATAAATCCCTTTTTAGAAAATAGTAGTAAGACCAAGGTTTTAACCGGAATCTTACCACTAAATAAGTATAAATGTGCCTCAATGCATGCATGCCATCACCAGTATCTAAACCATACAACTGTAAGCGTCTACTCATCCATAACTATAACCACGTCCTTTTTAAGGATATAATACTAACCTGGAATCCGACTAGTATCGTAACCACAGCCTCGGGACCAATAATATGTAAATAAACAAATATCAACACCATAATTCTTGAAACTAGGGTAAATAAGGGTATAAAGCCACTAAAACGACCTAATCGGGGAAATACCATTCAATTTTCTAAGTCAAATGGTAAGTATTATATTAAAGGATCCGTAATGTCAATATATGACTAAACAAGTCCATAATAAAGGATAATGGGATTCAAAGTCCATAAGAAGTATCCTATGCTAAGGTTCGGGTCACATTTCTATCCCAAATTCCCTAAATAGGTTATGTCATGATATATAAATCATAATCCCATCCTATAATCCCTACCTAGGATTAAATCTGTACAATACACAATCTCATAGAGAAAAGTAGACCGAAGCCTACCTCGTTGTCGAACTGCAATCTCGAACTGTCCATAAATCGCTCGTCCTTGCTCCATAATCCTAAATTAATGTCACACTATCAAAATCATAATATACACATTAATATGAGTAAAACGACACCCTAGTGCAATATAAAACTCCAGGCCTAAAATTGGGTAAGTAATAGGTTTATGGAACCCGCTAATGAAATCTCGAAATTGAATTTGTCACGAGGTCCCTTAAAGGAAAAGGAATGTATGCTCAAAATTTGAGCACAAATCAAGGTCCAAATCATCCCACAATGCTCAAAAAACTCAACCCTAAAATCAAGAATGAAACGTATTTTGGGATGAAATAACTAGAGAACAAAAAGGGAAAATGATCGAGGAACGATAGAATAACGTACCCGAGCTCAATGAGGTGAAATCCCACCAATTTACAAGCTCCAAAGGCCTCCAATGGCGGAAGAAATGTTGGAAAATCATGAGAAATTACAGAAGAGGGACATTATAAGCCGCCAGTATTGACTGCTAAAGCGGCCATCACTTGGGCGACAAAATGGTCGCTTAAGCGACCATGCCCCAGCAAACCGACCTTTGCCAAAGTGGTCGTCTAGCCGCTAAAGCGACCATAAAATGGTCACTAAAGCGACCATGCCTTGTCTGATCAGCATCGCTAAAGCAGTCACCTGGCAACTTAAGCAAGTGCACAACAACTGAGGCATCAGATTTTGCTAAGTCCAAATGGACTCCGACCAGGTGCTCGGGATTCATTAGGAACTCAATGAATGCAAATAAACTATGCTACCATACCAAATTTGACATTTCAAACTCAATGGAACCATAAAAACTTTCATCCAAGATTGTTTCGATTAAATATGGGTCCCATACCTAGTTTTATTTTTTATTAAATCCACCCAATAGCCCAAAACGAGTCCAAAAGCCTTGGGACCCAAACCAAGAGTCCCCCTAGCCTAAAATAAACATTTGAAAGTTGATGGCGCTGCCAGAATTCTCATCCAAAGTCATTTACTAAGAGTTTTTGTTCGAGACCAATTCCTTAACAACAAAGGTTCCAAAACAGGGAATTAAGAATAGAATCCAAATGAACTATTCAATAACTGAATCGACAGTGCTGGAAAGTCATAACTGACCTGTTGATAACGCTCAAATACACCTTGGAATAGAATGTAAGCGGTCGTTAGCAATATAATTACCCAACTTGCAGTCGGGGTCGAATCCACGAGGAATGAATGCGATAGCTTTCACCTCTAAGTGTCAGAAGAAATTAGTGCTAACGCGTGATGCTATGAAAATAATACATATAAATAAATGGGGGGTTATCATCTATTAATTTGTAACTATTTAGAATTTTGTAACTTGGGACACACAAGTTCAAGATTAGAGAAGAGGAGTTGAAACCAAGTGTATTATGGGACTTGGAGTTATGCCATCGTAAGAGTGAAATTGTGTATGGGTAATTGGAGCATTTGACTACATTTAGTTAAGATCTTTGGGTAGGTTAGATCATAGGTGCTTAGTGTTGGTTTGTCAACCAAACACCAAGGTTTCACAATTGGGTTCTTTCAAACACCTCAAAAGTGCATATTATAAAACCAATCCAATACCTCAATTAACATCCTTATGTCTAAGAGATGCTATTAAATGACACACACATCAAGTTATTGTTTACTCCCATTCCTCACCCTTATCCCCTTTGTCAAGGATGATAAGAGTTCTATAATTAATTAGAGTTTGCAACCTCTAATTTGAATGAAAACATGGAATGAGATTAAAACCCATGGCAATTATCTAAACATAAATCAAATAAACAAAACCCATACAATCATCACATCTTATTCAAGCATAACCCTAAGTAGAGAATTTAGCAACTCATAGAACAAGAGAGAAGAAAATCACTCAAATTCTCTTCCCAAACTTCCATTGAATCCAAATGTTTACAAGATTTTGATCCAAAATTCACACCAAATGTAAGAATGTAACTTGTTTTTCTTTAGGGTTTCACTCTCCTTTACTATATCTTTCCAAAAAAGCCCCAAAAGATCCTTCAGAGTTGGAAAAAAAATCCATTTTATAGCCCAAAAATTGCGTCCTTGGAAAATATGCAAATGCCACCACACTAGTCACCTGCGCGCGCAGGAGACCAGCGCAGGTGGCACTGCCTTGATCTGCTGCGTTGCTCAGTTAGCCACCTGCGTGCGCAGCCCATGACATGCGTGCGCATGTGGCTGTTAATCTCCCCGGGTGTTAATTTAGGCCTCCTTTCTTCACTTTTTGAACTCCCATTGACTTACATGGTTAGCTCGGGCTTGAATTCATTCATTACCTGCATACAAGAGCTATATAACATGAGAATTTATATCGAATCAATGTGAATTTTAAGATAATTCAAGCTCAAATGTATTAAGAATCGGGTAAAATGTTAACTTATCACCTGTAGCCACTATGGGAAGGTTCGAAATGCCAAAAATGGATCGGAATCGAGAAAATGACCTGGAGGGTCATTACATAAGGTTTCCCCAAATAGATCTAAATACAAATGATAGATATGCGACTTCATCCTAACATATCCCAACACAACAGTCAATGGATTATCAATATACATGGTAGGTACATTAATCTAGGTGAGTCAATACTAATCATTTATGATCAACAGTTAAGGAAAGTCATTTATAAAGGAAACTCACTAACACAATATATCAGGCTTAATCTAACATGTTCAACAAATAATATTGGATAAAATAGTGAGAGTGTATATAAAGTTGTATATTATGCTACCAAAAGGTGTAACACAACAATATCTCAGATCAAGCCATAGCCATACCCCACGTCTCATAATATCTCAACCTCTAAGTTAACAAAAGATAATATAAGATGATACAATGAAGTGAAAAGAATGTTTAATACACAATATCACAAACAGGTTTGATAGCGGTAATACAATATAAAAGTAAATAAACAATGCAATATCAAACCATACCAAGAGATGCAATGCAATGCAATTGATGCAATGTAATGAGGTGATGATGATGGGATGTTTGTATAGACCTTCCTAGTTTCAGTGCTTCGGACAGGATCCATAAGGGATTTGTAACCCATATACTTTCATAATCTCAACCCACCTTACCGGCAAATGACCTCAACCTAGGTTTTCCAATTTATATCACAATCAACCTTTCCAGTAATGTCCTTAGGCAAGGGTTTTAAAAATAGCAAATCAACCTTGCCGGCAAATGACCTCAACCAAGGGATTTATAAGATATCATTTTCTTTCAAATTCAATATATCTCAGTGGTATCAATCTCATGAACATGTATAGATAATATGAGGATGTACTGCTCATACCTAATCAGTATAAAGACATAAGTCAATTCAATACAGGTATAAATGAGCTTAGAATCTACTTCATATGATAATAATTCATGATATAAGCCATCATAGGGCACCAATGGAATAAACAGTCATGTAAGACATTATTAGTATCATTTCAAACCCCTCACTCGGGCATCTCTATAATGATAATCAATTTAATGCTCAATATGGTCTATAATGGCAAGTCAATCCCCTACGCAGGCAACACATTAATAATAAGGCAATTTAAAGCATAATTAAGGCCAATAATAACAAGTTAAGCCCCCACTTGGATGATACAATAATAGATAGGGCAATTTTAATGCACAGATAAAGCCAAGAACATCAATTTAAGCCCCGCTTGGGCATCACAACAATAATAATCTCTCAAGACAATAATAATATTCACATAAGACCACTTGGCAACACAGAAAATGGTAATCAATCCAAACAATAATACATTGCGAAACTTACCCGAATCTAGCTTATCCCTTACAATAGGTCCATCTTTTTCAAAGATGGCATCATTAGCCTAAATTACAAAAAGAAAAACTATGCTAGATAACAACATGCTCTAATAAGAGATACTAAACCCCAATAATTACATCATCTATTACAAGTCCATTCATACCCTAAGTATTTACAAAACCTCAATCATTCCATAAAAAGGTAAGAATAACATAATAACATAGTTATCCTCTAGAAGGTCACTAAGTCTAATACAAGCTCCTAAATAGGTATCACTATCGATTCATTCAAGATCACTAAGTTATTTATCTAAAATCTACTCTAAGGATATTTACAAGTAGCAGTGCTAACTAAGATAAGCAATTATCTAACTACAATCCATCAAAAGACTCTAGTACCCGCGAAAATGCTCCCTATTTCACCTAAGCAAGACCTCCAATCCAAAGAGATTCACAAAATACAAGCATACAACACATAAACACTTTCATAAAAGTCAAGTTATGTCTCAACTTGCCTTTAAAGAAGATTTACAAATCAAAACACAATCCAAAGCATCAACCGAAAGATCTACCCCTCAAATAATCTCCAAACACAATCAATCTGATCAAATATGACATCTACAAGTCAAAAGGAGTCCATGGATACTCATATCGACTATATTTATTCCACGTCCAAAATTCGCTATGAAAATCATTTCCAAAAATATTAGGGTAAAATCAGGATTTTATTTAAGAATCATTCTACTCATGTTAGGAAGAGTCTAAATCTGAAAACCCATATGAAAATGAGTTGAAATCGAGCTTTAAATCAAAGAAAAACTCATTTTATAATTTACCAGGCAAAACCCCCAAAATCGAGTTTGAAATCATGGATTTGAAGCTGAAAACATAAATTAATCAATGGAAAATAATGAAATACAATTTTAGAAACTCACACAAAGTTTCAATCTTGAAAATCCACTTTAAAACTCTTAAAAACGAGCTTGGAAGCATTGAAAATGATGGAATGGAGTTTTTGAATCGCAACTTTGGATAGAAAACATGAAAATAGAATGGAAAATAGAATGGATATTGTCACAACCCGATTTCTTAGGTCATGATGGCACCTACTATAACCTATGAGTAGGTAAGCCAACCCGTAGTCCAAAACTGCTAGTAACGGGCAATCAAAAAAAAAAAAAAAGAAATCAATGAAAAGGAATTCAATGAAGAGACTAATATAAAGATGAAATTCCAAAACCTAGTGAAATCAGTACAAGAGCTTCAATACAACAGGAGTATAATTGAAATACAGAATAAATATATGTACAAGCCATCTCTAAAATAAAAAATAGAGATCAGTCTAATAATAAGAGGGAGAGCAGGAATACTCCGAACGTCAGGAGCTCACCTCAAACCTCCGATCCATGGCTGCTCCACACGATGCACAGGTCAGTAGCAAGAAATCGTACTATGATCTGCAGGCTGCAGAATTGTAGTATGAGTACCAAATACGTGGTACTCAGTAGTCATCGACCGACTGAGCTCCAAAGATCATTCAAGTATAAATAACATGTAAAGGAAGAATATGAACTGCATGCAACTATCCTTGAAACCAAATATAATAATGTTAATGGATTAATAAGGATAAACTATCCTATTCTAACAGTATTCTAAAACGAAAGTGCAATACTGTATATCACTAGTCAATACACAAATGAAGGGTGAAAGAAGGATATATAGTAGTAATACAAGGGCAAAGGATGCATATGCAATATGAATAGATAAAGGAAGATAGGGGTATACAGTATATATATATATATATATATATATATATATGTATATATATATATATGTATATCATAGCCAAGTAAGAGAGCTAATACTAGCATAATCAAAGCCTCTAACCAAAGTGTGCATAATCATAAGGTAATCTAACAATAATAAACCTAACCATAATACGGGAAAGGGGATAAAAAAAAATGTATCGACAACGGGTACCCATCCATAACCAACCTGCCATGAGCTATGCAATACTAACCGAACAATAAGTAATCGGATAGCCCAGACAACCAAACCCCAACTGGTCCCCCATAAGCCCAGAGAAGGTATAAGCAACACTCAGCAAACAACAATCGTAACCTGTACCTATGCTGCCCCCATAAAATCGATAGATACAGACGTCAAACAATTATACTGGTGATAGGTAATGCATATGAATGAATGAATGCAACATAAACTGAAAATATCATATCCAATCCCGTTCCATAACATACCAAGTGTATACAGCTCCTCCAGCTCAATAGCTCACAAGGGCAGGACCTATGGCAACTATCCTTCTCTGACACTGGGGCTCACAGATAAAGGGGCCTATAGGGGACTTAGGATATCTGTATACCCTGACTCTTCCTGAACCAGGACTTCTAGTAACCATCATAATCAATATACTCTATCCAGTACAAGAGAAATATATAAGTATAATAAGTGTTTGGAATCGAACCGAGACTAAAAGAGTATAAATCTTTAAATCCATTGCTCGAGATCGAGTTTGGGACTAAATCGGCATAATAGTGTAGAAAGGATAAGAATATCCCTCGATTGAAGTAAATAGTAGTGGTAAATGAGTGGATTAGTAATGTACCGAAAAGGACCTCGGTCTATTTTCCCAAATAGTATTTTTAGTTCCCAAAAGCTCATAATTCATTAAATAAGGTGGTATGATTCCCATTGTAAAAGAATCCATTTTAAAAGTGAAAAGTATGAATAAATCCTTTTTTAGAAAACAATAGTCAAATCAAGGTTTTGGGTTGGAATCGTACCACTAAGTGAGCATAAATGCGCCTAACAGTATGCATGCCATCACTAGTATCCAAACAATACAACCATAAGTACCTCAACGTCTATAACTAGAATAATGTCCCCTTTAAGAATAAAATACTCACATAGAGTCCAATTGGTATCGTAACCACGGACTCGGGCCCAATAATATATAATTCAACATAATATTAACATCGTAAATAAGGAAACTAAGGTGAAAAAGGGCAAAAAACTACAAGGAGAGTGTAATCAGGGGAAAACCCATCCAATCAACTAAGTAATATAGTGAAATTTATGCTAAGGATCCTTAATGTCAAACTATGGTTATACAAGTCTATAATCAAGGATAATAGGTTTCTATAGCCATAATGAGTATTCTATACTAAGGTTCGGGTCACATTTCTATCGTAAATTCCATAAATAGGTTAAGTCATGATATACTAGTCATAATCCCATCCTATAATACCTACCTAGAATACAATCTATACAATACATAATCTCGTAGAGGAAAGTAGATCGAAGTCTACCTAGTTGCCAAACTACAATCTCGAATCATCCATGAATCGTTCGTCTATATCACACGATCTGGAAAATGATGTCGCACTATCAAAATCATAAACTACACATTAATAGGAGTAAACAATACCCATATTTCTATATAATACTTCACGTTGAAAATAGGATCTAAAATGGGCCCGCGGGACACATGTAGAGAATCCCAAAATTTGACCCGTCATTAGGTCCCTCATGACTCAAGGAACTTGTGCCCAAAGTAAGCACAATTCGAGCTCGATAGCTCACTCAAATCAGCCCCAACACTTAGAGAAATCAACAACTTTAATGGATGAAATTATTAGGAAGAAAGCTTGGAACTTAAGAGATTTGGATGAGATAAAGGTTGACTTGACGTCCCCGAGGTAACCCCGACCTTAAACCAACAGTCCCCCACTGATTCTTGAGCTCAAAGGTTGATTTAGAGAGTTTGGAAATGGGGGAAAATGATTTTGGGTCGAAAGGGTTTAATCATATAAAGGCATCAAAACCATTGCCTAAGCGGCACTAGGCATCGCCCAGGCGGCATTGCCTAGGCAGTCAAGGCCTCGTCAAGGCAGCCTAAGCACCAAGGCGGCACAAAGCTCACCCAGGCGCCCTCGCTTGGGAGATAGCCATGCTAAAGCAACTTACTCACCTACGCTACCCAAGACATGCCAAGGAGACATTGCCTAGGCGGCCAAGGAATCTCCAAGGCGATGGCATAAACAACAGCAAGCATCAACACTTGGCCAGGGTGCCAAGTCTCCGACCGACCCCTTGGGACTCGTTCTGAATCCCATGTACGCAAATGAACTATGATACCCCACTAAATTTGACATTTCTGACTCAACGGCTCCATCAAAATTTACATCGAAGGTCGTATTGATTGAATGTGGGTCCCACACCCTTAGGGTTGCTTTTACCAACTTTCGACCAATAGCCCAAAATAAGTCCAGAAGCCTCAGGACCCGGATTAAGGGTCTATGCACACTAAAATCAACATTCTGGAGCTGATAGCACTGTCAGAATTTCCATTCGAGATAGTTTACTAGGAGTTTTGGTCTGAGACCAATTTTCTTAATAGCGAAAGCTCCAAAATAGGGAATTGAGCCTAAAATCCAAAAGAACCATCCGATAATTGAACCGACAATTCCAGCAAGTCATAAATGACCTGTAGGCACTATGGGAAGGCTTGAAATGCTTAAAAAGTGCTGAAATTGAGAAAATGACCTAGAGTGTCTTTACAATATCTACTACTAAAAAGACTTTCGTTCGTAAAATTCAATGGATAGAAAGAGCCCAAAAAATTGAAAGGACAAGGTACTAGGCCCGCATGCTCCAAACAAGACTCCCGGATAACCTCTAAGGCAAAAAATGCTTCCAAGTGACACCAAACAAGGTACTAGGCCTACATGCTCCATGCAAGACTCCCTAAATAACCTCTAAAGCAAAAAAATAATTCTAAGGGATTTTGCAACGGTATCCCTTTTTTCTTCAGATCCTTACTTCACTTCCCAAATAAAATCATCTTCAACAACCAACTAGCCCTAATTGAATTAAGAATGACTGAAGCACGGAAACCTAAACCATACTATACTGACATCACATTGCTACCAGTGGATTCAAGCAAAAACTCAACCAAGTTGAAGGCCACCCAAGGCATGAATCATTCAACCAACTCCAAATTCCAAATCTAACATTATATTGCCAAACCTCCTATCTACTCTGATCTGTAAAAACTATCATCTTAGTCCTGTCTGCGTAATCACCTCCCATTAATCTCGATAGACTGAAGCTGATCCACCAAAAATCCATATTGGCAAGCATAAAAATAAGTCAATAAGGTGCTACCTGGATACACAAATGGTGATGATCAAATCCTGCAATCTCTTTCCAAAGCTACAACTGGTCTAGGTGACCCTCGGAACCAATAATAATGAATACCAAGCGTAATCTTTCAAAGCTGAACAATACAGGTAAAACCATGTTAAGCCCAACTAGAATACACTTCTCTCACTGAGTAGACATATAAAAATTCTAACAAAAATTGAGAATCACAGCCAAAAGCAGTAGAAACCAATACATGTGCTGACGGACCATCCTCCGAGCATCTATCAAGTAAACTACATCCAAACTAAAGGAAATTGAACCAATAGGTCATGAGTTGGCCTAGCCAGCCTATCAACAAACACTCAACTGAATCAAAACTTCAAAATGGGGCTTTAACCAAATTATGCAATCCATAGCCATAATCTCAACATGGAAGCTAAACTACTCGATCTTTACTATCCAAACCGGACCTGTGGATGCGCAAGCATCCATACTCCAAAATCTATCACAACCTTCAAGCCGCCATTCAAAAGAGTCAAAACCATGGCTGGAGCCAACAAGTCTTCACTAAGGTCAATTGCCCAAACCCATCTCGTTATTAGTAATCAACACATATCCAATGGTCCTCGTAAGGACTGAAACTAAAATGCTACCGAAGAACATAATCAGAATTGAGGAAAACCACTGGCTAAAGTTACAAGTAATCAAATTCGCATAGCACATCAAGGCATAATCAAGAACTCACCAAGGCTGTAAAAAGCGCTTATGGCATCCAAATCTCAAGCAACTTTGAAAAACATGAACTTAGCATGAGTCTGGTCAAACCAACACTCAAAACATGGCAACGAATACTCGTTCTCAAAAGACTCCCACCTTAATTACCAACAACTAATACATAAGCACATACCACCAAGCAGAAGAATACCACGAGGTCATACTAGGGCAAACAAATATCAAACTGAGAGTTTCTAAATTCACCTTTTGTAAACCAACCTCAAACTAATTAGAACACGAACCACATGGTAGAAGAGTGAAGTGTCCGACTCAATACCAACACCAATATTAAGACTACCATTGGGAAATGAACCAAACAAATCAGAACAACATCCCTCAAAATCATCCATAATAGAAGCGGGCTATAGAAAAAGATTGTCAATGCCAAATCACAACCAAAACCATGGAAGGCCAAAACTTTTTTCACTTTCACACTCTGCTCAACAACTGACCTTGCTAACAGAAAAGGGAAAACTAATCCACCAAGGTAGTCGTCTAAGCCAGACGGACAAGAATCACAAGAAAGGAAACACTAACTGGAGAGCGCTAATCTAGTCATCTATCAAGTACAATGTAATAATAGCCAAAATAATAATAGTAACAATAGTAACACCAGTATAAAGTGCAGGTCATACCAAAATTGAAAAACTACAACCAATACCACTTTAAGATCACAACAAGGCTAAAATGCCAAAGGAAAGGGACTTTACCCCAAATGCTACACCCCAAGAAAAATACCACACCAATCCACTCAATCCACTACTAAAGAAATAATCTATGGGGGTAGTCATATATGCATAAATTTACACAAAGGAATTCATCAATCAATATAGTAATCAAGACATATACTCATTGATGGGTATGTAAACCCCAACTTAACTCAATTAGAGACTAAAGGTAAAAAATAAAAGGCACACCTATCACGATGGAGATCCAAAGTCACAATCCTAGCCTACCCGAAGAAGTATAAATCTGAATGCATCCTAACCCAGACTGACCGTCTGAATGACCAACTGAGATACTTCTAATCAAAGGTGCCATAACTCTAGTTGAGCTGAATAACTAATAATCCCATGCAGGGGACACTCTATGGACCAGTGAACGATCTCTCTACAGTCATAAAAAAACCCTGAAGCTCTAACCTGGTGAGAAATATGAGTTATCCCTAATTGGCTGACCAACTCAAGCCTAGAGTACTCTCAAGACCAATGACCAATCATACCACAATCAAAAAATGCCCCTAGGAAACTTTGATGTACTGCACCTACTAACCCAAATTGGCCACCATGGCCTAAAGAACTAGACCAAATAACCTGTACTGCCCGACCAGAACTCCGTCTACTAAGACCACTACAATCAATCTGAGAACTACCCATAAGGTGAGGTGCTACATGTACGGGCCTAATAGATGGAAAGTGATGCTGACCTCTGCTGGGAGGATTCCTACCTTTAAATGGAATACCACAACTACTAAACTGCTGACATGTCCTCTTACCACCACCTCCATATGTCCCAATACAAACCCTCTCTATAGCTCTCGTATGATCAATGACCTGAGAGAAAGAAGACCCAACTACTATCAAATGCTCCATTACCAAACGGACTGATAAAGTCAATCCTCTAGTAAATTTCTATAATATCTCATACTCTATAGCATATAACATAGATGTCTATCAGGCCCACTTGAGAAACCCCATCTCATACTCTGAAACTGTTAAAGATCCCTATCGAATGCCAACAAACCCAACGTTGTCCTGAGAACCACTCATAATATCGGGCATAATCACTGGCTGACGCTGTAAATCCTCAATTTCAACATCTAACTCCCTAGTCCAATGCTGAGCTAAAACTCTAGAAATACATGCAAAAGTCACATTTTCATCTATCGATAACCTCATGCTATCCATCTGGGAAACAGTAGATTCAAAAGAAGTACTAAGAGGTTTATAGAAGTACAGACACACAATAAGGAGTCAAGAATAGGATTCCCTAAGAATGCCCTATAACCTTCCGAAGATAGGATACATACATCTCTACATCAATCCGCAGGACTCTATTAGGCATTTAGCTCTTGTACCAACAACAATGATAAACCTGGTCTCTGATATCAATTAGTCATGACCCGATTTCTCAGGTCATGATGGCGCCTATTATAATCCACCAGTAGGTAAGCCAACCCATAGTCCCGAACAGCTAGTAGCAGACTATCAAGAGAAATAAAGAAAACAACGGAAATGAATCCAATAAAGAGACTAATATAAAGATAATATCCCAAAACTTAGTGAAGCCAGTACAAGAGCTTCTAATACAACAGGAGTACAAGTGAAATATAGAGTAAATACATGTACGAGCCATCTCTGAAATACAAAATAGATATCAGTCTAACTATAAGAGGGGGAGAAAGAATACGCTGAATGTTAGGAGCTCACCCCGAACCTCCAATCCATGGATGCTCTGTATGATGCACATGTCAGCAGCGAGAACTCGTACTATAATATGCAGGGTACAAAAGTGTAATATGAGTACCAAGCACATAGTACTCAGTAGGCATCGGCCTACTGAGGTCCAAAGATAATGCAAGTATAAATAACATGTAAAAAAGGAATATGAACTATAGGCAACTATCCAAGAATCTAAACATAATAATGGTAATGGAGTAATAAGGATAAACTATCCTATGATAACAATATTTCTGAACCAAAGTGCAATACCGTATATTACTAGCCAATAAATAAATGAAGAGTGAAATAAGGATATATAGTAGTAATACAAGGCCAAAAGATGCATATGCAATATGAATAAATAAAGGAAGAGAGGGATATACGGTAACGCTATCTCTCTCTCTCTCTCTCTCTATATATATATATATATATATATAGATATATAGATATATATATATAGAGAGAGAGAGATAGATAGATAGATAGATAGATAGGTGATGTGAGGCCAAAATTATATTATTTAATTATTATTTACCTCATATTTAGTATTTTTATTTATCCATTTTGAGAATTGATTTTATGGATTGTGTCTAATATTATATTTTAAAATGTATGATTAAAATGGTGTGAAGATAAAAAGATTTGGAGCCAAAATGAATTAAAAATAGAAGATCATAGAAGAAAATCAAGTAGACAACATAAGGGATTAAATTAAATATAATATTATAATTATACATTTGAACGCTTACACTTTCAATTGAGAATTGCCAGGCAACGTGGCAACTGGCCAGCAATGAAAAAAAATAGTGGAGCACCAAACAGAATGGGTCGGCGTTTCCTCTGTGCTACGGAGGAAGCAGTACCCAAATTATTTTTCCCAGTCCGTTTTGGACTCAGTTATTTTATTTGAGGCTTTTTCTACACCTATAAATATCTCATAGAATCAATTTTACATTGACCTAGAGAGAGCTAGGAGCCGTAGTGGAGGCCGGAGAATTTTGGTTTTATCTTTTCTTCTCCTTTATTATTTATTTTTACATTATTTCTTTGGATTATTTTTTTTAATTTCTCCATGTCTATGTAGAGTTAAACTTATCATTCTAGGATTATGATAGTTGAGAACATGATTGTTTAGTAACTATTTGATTCGATTTATTGGATTATCATTATAGTTTTTCTTATATTCGTGTGCTTACTATTTTAATGCTTAGCTACCATTAAAATAAATTTATATTCTTATTATGCACCCGAAAGAGAATCGATGAGATAGAACGAAGAATAAAGGGAGTAAGATCTTTACTTTAGTAAAATAAAGAATTGATTTGTGGCTAGGATAGGAATATATCTAGATCGCCTTACTTGATTACAAAATGGGAAGATATATAAATGCATCCGGATTGGGTTATAACATCCCCGCTCAACGATGTAGTTGTGAGGTCAATTTGGATAAACGATTAGAGGTTCAGAAGACCATGATCATATAATCAAACCTTTAAATTAATAACTAGATAATCAAATTAGTTGATGAAATTAATACTCGACATGATTTTTAGCAAATCCATAATCTTAGATAGATTCATTCATTGATTGCACAAAATTTGCTCTTCATCTTGGTTATTGTTCATTAGTTTTTTTATTTTTTTATTTTTATTTTTAGTTTAGTTAATTCATAAATATATCTTTTGAGATTTACTTCTTGAATAAGTAATAAGAAACAGTTTAATTTAGAAAAATAGTTAATTGACAAGTCCCTGTAGGTACGATATCTGGACTCTCAATCCAATATTACTTATACGACAGCGTACACTTGCGTGTGCGTTTGAACGCAATAAATTTTTGGCGCCGTTGCCGGAGACTTCGGTGTTAATTGTTTATCTAGATTAAAATCTTTATAGTTATTTGTTTGAGTTGTACATAGTTTTTTTTTGTACTTTGTTATCTTTCTAGTTTCTTTTAATTTTCTATCACTCTTTTGAATATGTTAGCCTAGGATAGATGTTGGTCGAATAATGATGATTCTTGTTGTTTTTTGCGGAAGACCCCACCGAGAGAGTATTTGTCAAAAAATTTAGTAGAGCGAGTGGTGTGCACCTACTCAATCTGATGAATTAGAGACTAGTCAATCTGTGGAGAGGAAAGAATAATTTCAATCATTCAACTATCATTCTTTGATTGAGTTTGACATTCAGAAGGTGTGTAAAAGTGAGCATGTTGTGAATGGTGTAAGTTTGAAAGTGGGATGTGTTGGGTCTCATTCAAAGCACTTCTCTACATTATGTTTAGATGATGACATGTATTTGGTGTCATCTAAAATGGTGGAAGAGTGTGAAGATGAGGTACAAAGATCCAACATTCTTAAATTTGCACCAAACAAGCAACAAAGAAACATGCCTCACTTTAGGGCCAAGCTGTTTAACATGCACCATCCATTACTTGGTTCCTTCATCTTTGTACCACCATCCTATGAGCGAAGCAAAAAGATAGATGCGATGTTGGGGTGAAATTCATATCCTCAAGGTGGAGAAAAAAGTTGATGGGTCGTACAGCGACGCTAAATTAGGCACTTGTTGGGAGGAAACCCAACATGTAGTAAGTAGTTCTTATTTTATTTTTCATTTTTATTTTAGTATCATCTTTGTTTTTGTTATTTTTGATTTTGCTGATGTAGGGGAAGTCAGAGTACCCAAAATTTGAAGTTAAGGAGCACGTTTAAGCTTAAGTGTGGGGTGCACGCGACCCTTAATGGAAATTGAAGAAACATGCTTCTAGCTAGGCCCTAGAGGGCCGGCCTCAGGGAGTATCTTGAACCCTTGTATTACTTTATTTATTTCTTTGGGGACAAAGCATGATTTTAAGTGTGGGGTGGGATGTCTTCCGATATTTGTTTAGGGTGAAGTATGCTATAGGATTTTCTTTTATTATTATTTTTTTAGTTGCTTCCTTTAGGTTTAAGAAAAAAAATTGAAAAAGTTTAAAAACATAAAATGATTTTTATTTTATGCTTTAGATTAGATTAATTTTTGTTGGTTTTTAGCTTTTTAGTTTTTATTAGAGCATACTTCACCCACCCCTTGGTTTTTCTTTTCAGTTCTTTTCCGAGTAGGGGTACCTTTGAACTGAGTATCTTTTATTTTTTTAGGAGTAAATTTTATGATTTTTTTTTTGGGACAGAAAGAAAAGACCTTTTTAACTTTCTTGATACTTGCGATTTAAGTCTGAATTTGAATAGTACTTTCCTGTGAGTGCTTGAGTGTAAACAAAATAACAGACTTTTTGACACCTAGGCTCATGGTTGTGACTCTATGTATAGCTTATTTTATTTTATAGTTCGCTATGACACTGTCTGTCTTAGAAGTAGAATTGAACCAACTTGATGGATACTTGTGCCATGTGTGGTGAGGTTTTGCATATTCCATGTTTTTCAACTTAGTCTAGAACTTACCCTGCATATTATTGAAGCGAAATAAAAGTGTTGCTCTGCTTAGAAGATGATAATAGGCTTTCTTTGATTTTTCTTATGAATTTTAGCCTTTTCAGATATTATATCACTAGTTAGCCTCTTTGAGCTTGTAGCCTTTTGTTTGGAAGCTGTATTTTTGCCTTGATCCTTTTGTTGAGTCCCTAATTTTTGCTCCCTTCTTCCTTGATCACTATAGCATTGACTTGTTATAATTGTTAAATCCGAAGAAAAGGAATTATTGAGTGTAAAAGATGATCAATGATGGCTACAAAGTGATGAAAAGGCCCTCTTATAAAGAACGTGACATGAAAAAAAAGAATAGAGAAAATTATTTGAAAAAAAAAATGATTGAAGCATTCTTGATAAGATGAGAATATTAGTGAAAATAATTATTGAAGAGAGGGCTAAAAATAAAAGAGGAGAAAATAATGGGTGATGAAGTAAAAAGTGCAAAGTGCTTAGGGAAGTATAAGTCACTATTATATAGTTTTCCTACCCGTCCCATAGCCTACATTACAACTTGGTTAAAGTCCTATTTGATTCTATTCGAGCATGCTTAATTAGTGGAGATGTACATAATGGGAAAACCTATGGTTCTTTGTGTATACAAGTGAATGTTTTGTGAGTGCGAGAGTTGTGCTTTGATGCTAAGGCCTTAAATTATATTCAATTCATTGATTTGAGTGTGTGGACTATTTCTTCTTGTAAGGGCAATTGTTTCATGATAGATAGGTGATGTTATTTGCTTTCTTTGACAAGAGTAGATGAACGAACTTAAAGTTGATGAGTTAGAGTCTGTCTTTGAGGTTAGGAGATTAGAGGTTTGTTGTTTGTTGTTATTTCTTGCATAATGATCGGGAGTTGTACTTGATGTTTTGAATTGCTATATGTCCTAATTACTTGTATCAACCAAAGTGGTGGTGTCTCTAGCTTGATATATTGAGATGAGCTTGAGCTTTAATGCTTGTTCGAGGACGAGCAAGAGTCTAAGTGTGGGGTAGTGGTATGAGGCCAAAATTACATTATTTAATTATTATTTACCTCAAATTTAGTATTTTTATTTATCCTTTTTGAACATTAATTTTATGGATTGTGTCTAATATTATATTTTAATATGTAGGATTAAAATGGTGTGAAGATGAAAAAATTTGGAGCCAAAACGAATTAAAAATAGAAGATTATAGAAGAAAATCAAGCAGACAACTTAATGGATTAAATTGAATATAATATTATAATTATACATTTGAAAGCTCACACATTCAATTGAGAATTTCCTGGCAACGTGGCAACTGGCCAGCAACGAAGAAAAGCAGCGGGGCACCAAACAGAATGGGTCCGCATTTCCTTTGTGCCACGGAGGAAGCAGTACCCAAATTATTTTTTCCAGTCCATTTTGGACTCAATTATTTTATTTGGGACTTTTTTCTACACCTATAAATATCTCATAGAATCAGTTTTTATAGAACTTTTGATCTAAAGAGAGCTAGGAGCCGTCCTGGAGACTGGAGAATTTTGGTTTCATCTTTTCTTCCCCTATATTATTTATTTTTACGTTATTTCTTTGGATGATTTGTTGTAGTTTCTCCATGTCGATGTGGAGTTAACCTTCTAGTTCTAGGATTATGGTAGTTGACAACATGATTGTTTAGTAACTTTTTTATTCAATTTATTGGATTATTATTATAGTTGTTCTTATATTCTTATGCTTATTCTTTTAATTCTTAGCTACCATTAAAATAAATTTATATTCTTATTGTAAACCCAGAAAGAGAATAGATGAGATAGATCGAAGAATATGGGGAGTAAGATCTTTAATTTACTAAAATAAAGAATTGATTTGTGGCTAGGATAGGAATATACCTAGATCGCCTTACTTGATTACAAAATGGGAAGATATATAAATGCATCCGGATTGGGTTATCACATCCCCGCTCAATTATGTAGTTGTGAGGTCAATTTGGATAGACGATTAGAGGCTCGGAAGACTATGATCATATAATCAACCCTGTATATCAATAACTAGGTAATCAAATAAGTTGATGAAATAAATACTCGACATGATTGTTAGCAAATCCATAATCCTAGATCAATTCATTCATTGATTGCGTAAAATTTGCTCTTCATCTTTGTTATTTTTCATTAGTTATTTTTTTTATTATTATTATTTTTAGTTTAGTGAATTTATAAATACATATTTTGAGATTTACTTCTTGAATAAATAATAAGAATTAGTTTAATTTAGATAAATAGTTAATCGACAAGTCCCTGTGGGTATGATATCCAGACTCTCAATCCTATATTACTTGTACGACCTCTTACACTTGCGTGTGCGTTTGGACGTAACAAAAGGACTAAACTCAAGCGTAATAATCTGAGGGAGCCAACCTAACATCTTGAAGATCATAACCAAGTAAGGGAAGTAATACTAGCATAATCAAAGCCTCTAACAAAAGTGTACATAATCATAAGGTAATCTAATAATTATCAGCCTTATCATAATACGAGAAAAGGGATCAGATATGTGCCGCCAATCTCGGGTACCCATCCATAACCAACCTGCCACGAGCTATGCAATACTACCTAAATAATAAGTAACCAGAAAACCCGGACAACCAAACCCCAACCGAGCTCCCATAAGACCAAATAAGGCACAAGCAACACTTAACAAACAACAATAGTAATTTGTACCTATATGGACCCCCATAAAACCAATAGATACAAGCGTCAAACAATTATACTGGCGATTGATAATGCATATGAAAGAATGAGTGCAATATAAACCGACAATATCATATCCAATTCGGGTGTCATAACATACCAAATGTATACACTTCATCCAGCTCAGTAGCTCGCAAAGGTAGGACCTATGGTGACCATCCTTCTCCTATACTGGGGCTCACGGACAAGGAGGCCCATAGGGGACTCGAGATATCCATATACACTGCTTGGTCCCAAACCAGGACTTATAGTAACCATCATAATCTATCTACTCCATCCATTATCGGAGAAACATATAAGTATAATAAGTCTCAAAATTAAACCGAGACTAAAAGAGTATAAATCTGTAATTCCATAGCCCGAGATTGAGTTCGGGACTAAATTGGCATAATAGTGTAGAAAGGATCGAAATTTCCCTCGATCGAAGTAAATAGTAGTGGTAAAAGAGTGGATTAATAATGAACCAAAATCGACCTCGTTCTAATTTCCGAAATAGTATTTTTGGTTACCAAAAGCTCATAATTCATTAAATAAGGTGGTACGATTCCCTTTGTAAAAGAATTCAATTTAAAAGTGAAAAGTGGAAATAAATATCATTTTTGAAAACAGTAGTCAAATCAAGGTTTTGGGTTGGAATCGTACCACAAAGTGAGCTTAAATGCGCCTAAAAGTATGCATGCCATCACTGTTTTGCAAATTTTTTCGAATTCAAACACTTAGGAAAAGAAAGTTTACAAATTCGATTTTTGAGAAGAGAGTCGCCACTTAATTTATTTTTTAGGAAAAATCAAGAAAAAACCTTTAAAAATTTTCAAAAGACTAAAACAGAAAAATCATTTGAAAATTTAGAGATTCTAGGTAAGAGGTTCTTACTAATACCTCGAGAAGGTTTTTAAGGCATTCGGGGTATCCGCTAACTTGCGGTTATCCGAATTATTTGAAAATAACTTTTATTTGACTAACTTTCAAAAAGAATTTATTGTTGTCTAAAAATCGACAAGTCAAATGGAAATTATTGATTAACACAAGTTTATTTGAAGATAGTTTTGAAAACAGATTTAGGTAACTGACCGGCGAATTTAACTAAGTTCAAAAGTTAGTTACAAATATATAAAGTAAGATACGTTAATTTAGGCCTTTGAGAGGCCCGAACTCGATTAAATCCCTGTCTTAGTCTAATTGGGCTTTTGGCCCACCTGTACCTGTCCTAAAGCTTAAATATTTGGGCTTTTGGCCCACAACCTATCCTAAATTATTTCTTGGACCTTTAAGGCCCAAAATCCGCTCCGCCTATATTAAATACAAATTGGGCTTCGAGGCCCATGAAACATAAACTTTAAGACTTTCAAAGTCTCAAAATGGCTAGCATCTTCAAATTTAGTGGGCTTTGACCCATTTTTCTTAAACCTATACAGCTTCAACTCTTCAAGTTTTGCATTTGTATCACATATACATCATGTATACCGCATCAAAACAATCCTTTTGGACTTGTATTTTGAAGGCTAAGACTCCGAGAAGAAGTGGGCCTCATTGGCCCATTTGGAAATGCAAGGGAGAGGAGTCCAAGACGGTTTTTTACATGCAAAGTAAGAAATAAGGATTAGAATCTAAATTATCACAAGTATACTAACTTACTACACAAATAATACACATCAATAAGCAAGACGAAAGAAAACACTTTGTTGATTTTTGACTGGACATGGCATTTATTTACAATAACTCACTTAAACACATAATCACGAAAGAAAGAGCATAAAAAGACAACCATATTTTGGAGGATCAAACTCATATTAAAAAAACAGACAATCAATCAAAAGGAAAGAAAGGACTGGACACCATTGAATTATTCCTATTAAATATAAGAACAATTGGTATAACTAGTAGAAAATAAAAAAAATCTCTAAAACAAAGGGAAAAAATGGAAACAAAAAAGGAGTAATATGGACCATTCGAAAGAAACTGAACGTAATAAAAAGAAAGAGTGAGAAGGGAGAAAGTTGGAACATATAAAGGCCTTGCCCTAGATTTAACCCAAACTGTCCACGTTTTATTAATATGGCAAATAATTAAGAAAAAATAGGGATGAGACAAAGGGGAAGGTGACAGGGAAAGATAAAAAGGGTAAATATTATTATTTTGAACAAAACTAGAGAAAAGGGGAATAGGCAATCCGAGGAGGGATAAAAATCAAAATTTTAAACACATAAAGATCATACACGATAGTCCAAACATGGCAAACGATCAAAAAAGAAAGTTGGATACTCGTAAAGCAAAACATTATTAAAGAACCATACTATACGAAATTCAAATATACCTAAACAATTTCATTTAGAAACAAACGATTGACCTTGAACAAAATACATAAGAATACGCATCGTTTTGGTCAGCGTTAGTCATCCTACTCCTCTCTTTAATGAGTCACTAAGACTTCAATGTCAAGATGTCCTAGAGGAAACCTAGGATCGCTCAACAAAAATATGACATTTTTATATACTTGATATTCAAGTCAAAAGAAGCTTAAAGGATTTCATACTGGTCTAGCAAGTAATAAATCATCAAAAGAACTATGAACTTAATCAACTAAATTGGGTAAATACTTTCTAGGATTACATAGTTAATCAACTATGCCCATTTCATCTTTTGTTTATGAACCTACTCCAATATTTTCGTTGATATTGTAAGTCAAGAGAATTTGGGATAGGTTCTAACACATTCAAAGAGAGAAAAGTAGTTCAAATAGCTACCAAAATGGGTCTTCGAACCAAGAGAATAATTTTTTTTAAAAAAAAAATCGATGAGCGAGATTTAAACTAAAATAATCAAACTAAAAGACTGCAACTAAGGGTTTTTAATTAAAATAGAGAGCTCAAAAGGAAAATTCAAAGCAAACATACATTTGATTAACACAAAAACCAGTAAAACCAAACTATAGAAAACAATATTTAAGATAAAAGAAATATATTGATTTAAAGTAAGATAAAACAATAAGCTAGAAATAACGATTTTGAAATCAAAAAGAAACAACAAAAACATTAACTCAATGAAACGCCAACCATAATCACAAAAAACAACCTATGGCTTTCAAAGCCTTCTACAACATATAATTCCACCAACAATGATTACTAATACAAAGAAGAAGATGAAGAAGAAGAAAATAAAAAAAGTTAAAAGAAAAAAAAAAGTGATGTGTTTACCTTCTCCAAAGCAGCAAACGGGGAATCGAGCTTCGTTGGAATCCTTGCCACCACCCAAAAAACCACTTGTTTCTTAGCCGAAATCCAAAGCTCAAAGGAGTCTTACAAAGATTCTAGCCTAGAAACTTAGCAATTAACTTCTTTCAATTCGGAAATTTGCTTTTTCCTTGCTTGAACAATTTTTTCAACCATTCAAGATTTGGTTTTGGCTTTCAACAGTGAGAATATATATAGAAAGGGGTGAGGGTCGATTTTAAGACCTCAATTGATGTGGGATATGGGATTTTTTTAGAATCAACCGATGTGGGAGAAAAGCTCTGAGGGGTATTTTGGGTATTTTTTAGGGTGGAAATTTTAATTGAGGATTAGGGTGAGCTGGAATCGGTACGAAATCATACCACATCTTTCTTGAATTGCAGAATTCGAACCACCTGGGTTGCTTCTAGAATGTTTTCGCGCTTTGGTACAAGTCATCATATGCAATTCACATGTTCATGGGAGGGAAAGGAGAAACAGAGCGGGAAAAGGGGTTTTGGAGGGTTGAGGGAAGATTGAAGTTGTTGTTCGTCGATATAGTTGTTCGTTGGTGTTGATAGTGTTGTTGTTGATGTTGTTCGTTGTTGGAGTTGTATTGTTGTTGTTGGTTTTTGCTGTTTTTTATATCGGGCAAAGAGGAAGAAGGGATTATGAGGGATTGGGTTGGGTCGGTGGTAGTTTGGAGTAGGCTGGGGCAGGCAAATTTTTTTAAAGGAAATGGGTTGGAGTGGATTAATTAGATAAGGGGTGAGGGTGGATTTAATTGTTTTTGGGCTCTTTAAGAAATAGCCACAATAGGTTAGAATTTATGCAATGTTATTTAAATTTTAAACCAAATCAAAAATCAATTGGCTAATTTGATTTCGATTATGGTCAAATTTAATAGATCGATCAAATTGAATAAAAATTTGATGCAAATTAATAAACGAATTAATTGTGAGTTTCTTGATTTAATAAAATCAAATAAATATTTCCAAAATAAATTATTTTAAGAAAAAATTATATTGAAATCAAAATTTATCCTATCTGAATCAATTTTCAAGATGAATTTTAATTAAAAGTTGATTTGATAAAACACTTAAGTAACAAAAATTATACGATCTTGTATATATGGATATTTTAATTTTATTTAAAACTGAAGCAACTCAGGATTAAAGCTAGTCGTGGAGGGAAAATATTAGGTGTCAACAATCACCAGTATCCAAAACAATACAGCCAAAAGAGCCTAAGCGTCTATAACTAGAATCATGTCCCCTTTAAGGATAAAATACTCACATAGAGTCCAACTGGTATCATAACCACGACCTCTGGCCCAACAATATATAATTCAACATAATATTAACACCACAAATCGGGAAACTAAGGTGAACAAGGACGTAAAGCTACATGGAGAGCCTAATTAGGCGAAAAACCATCCAATCCACTAAGTAATATGGTGTCTCTTATACTACGGATCCTTAATTTCAAACTATGGTTATACAAGTCTACAATCAAGGATAATAGCATTCTATGACCATAATAAGTATTCTATACTAAGGTTCGGGTCACATTTCTATCCCAAATTCCACAAATAGGCTAAGCTATGATATACTAGTCATAATCACATCCTATAATCCCTACCTAGCATACAATATATACAATACATAATCTTGTAGAGGAAAGTAGATTGAAACCCACCTCGTTGCCGAACTACAATCTCAAACCGTCCTAGAATCATTCGTCTTTGTCCCACGATCTGAAAAATGATGTCGTACTATCAAAATCATAAGATACAAGTTAATAGAAGTAAAACGGTACCCATATTTCTATATAATACCTCGGGTCAAAAATTAGATCTAAAATGGGACCGTGGGACCCAAGATGGAATCTTAAAATTGGACCCGTTATTAGGTCCCGCATGACTCAAGGAACTTGTGCCTAAAATTTGAGCACAATCCAAGTTCAATAGCTCACTCAAATCATCCCCAACACTTAGAGAAATCAAGAACATTAATGGAGGAAATTAAGAGGAAGAAAGCTTGGAACTTATAAGATTCGAAAGATATAAAGGTTGCCTTTATGACCCCAAGGTAACCCTGACCTTAAACCAACATTCCCCAACTGATTCTTAAGCTCAAAGGGTGATTAAGAGGGATTGGAAATGGGAGAAAATGATTTTGGGTCGAAGGGGTTCAAGCACATAAAGGCATCAGAACCATCACCTAGGCAGCACTAGGCATCACCCAGGCGGGATCGCCTAGGTGACCAAGGCAGCTTCAGTGACAAGGCGACATAAGGCTCGATAGGCGACTTCACCTATGTGGCCAAGGCCTCACTTGGGCAATGTCTATGCCAAGGCAACCTGCTCGCCTAGGCGACCCAAGGTACACCAACGCGACATCCCCTAAGCGGCCAAGGTGATGGCATCAGCAACAGTTGCATCAGCACTTGGCTAAGATGCCAAGTCTCTGACCAACTCCTCAGGACTCGTTCAAAATCCCGTGAGCGAAAACAAACTACTCTACCCCACTAAATTTAACATTACGGACTCAACGGAGCCATCTAAATTTCCATTTGAGATTGTTTCAATCGAATGTGGATCCCACACCCTAAGGTACATTTTTACCAACTTTTGACTAATAGCCTAAATTGTGTTTGGAAGACTCGGGACCTAGATCAAGGGTCCACCCAGCCTAAAATTGACATTTTTTGAGCTGATAGCACTGTTAGAATTTCCATCCGAGATCGTTTACTAGGAGTTTTGGTCTAAGACTAATTTTCTTAACAACAAAAGCTACAAAATAGGGAATTGAGCCTAAAATCCAAACCAACTGTCCGATAACCAAACCAATAGTTTTGACAAGTCATAAATGACCTGTAGCCACTATGGGAAGGCTTGAAATACTGAATAAGTATAAAAATCTAAAAAATGACCTGGAGGGTCATTACAAGTATTCTTGAAAAATGAGCAATATGAAGATATAATCACATATACAATGATCATATGAGAACAATGCATCAAGAATCACCTAAAATGGAGCTTCCTAGCTTATAAAATGTCAAAAATACTGAAACTTCGCAATCTGCCGATTAAAGTACTGTCCAAGCAAAATTATTGTTCTTTGCATTTGTAGGACCCCTACCGCATTCGTGAAGAACAAATTTTGGCATTGACCATTCAAAAAAATTGATCCTTCTTTACGTTTGCGAGACCCCCACCGTGTTCATGAAGAAGAACCTCCGCACCAGAAAACCAGCAATATTCAAAACTTGGTTTTGACCCTCGAAACTCATTCGAAACCCTATAAACATGAACCAATAGTTCAAATTAATCATAAACATGTTTCGGTCCCAATGGAATTAATGGATTTACTAAAAGTGTTTGTTTACAATAAATTAACCCCCAGGACCCATTTTATGCTAAATCCAACTCGTTTCTGATTAAGAGGTCAAAATACAAAATAAAGGCTCGGGGCCCGAACTTACCACAATACTAACCCAAAATTGATATTCCAGATCTAATCGAACTGTCAGAATCACCATTCAAACTTCTGATCACAAAATATTGTCCAAAGTCAAACTAATTACTTTAAAGCTATTCAAAACCACAAACTTATATAAATCACTTCTGAAAGCATCGGGGACCGTAGAAATCTTTCTCACAACTCATAAATGATATAAAGCAACAAAGGAGAAGGGTAAAATGGTCAAAACACCAAAAATTCTAAAAATTACTATGAGATTCATTACATTATCCATCACTAAAATTCATATTCGTCCTCAAACGTACAAGTAAGAAAAGCGTCAAAATGGGCAAAGGATAGAAAATACCCTCGTGAACCTTAAGTAAGCACTCCCAAGTGGAGTTCCAACATTAGAACTATCGGTCTCACTATAGAACAAGAAAACTATCACATAATGACTCACGAGGTCACAACACTAGCATCTAAGGCCAAATTATTAATAAAGTAGATTTCACTTATTTTGTACTTCCTCTATAGTCTATACCCAAAAACTGAATGGAGCACAGTAGAAGTTTTGAACATAACCAGCTGATCAAAATCTTACAAAGACACTAAAAGTCACAAACTATACACAAAATCTTCCTCGAACCCTCAATATGCCAAGGAACCCATGAACCACATGACTAGTTACTAAAATACTAACTCATCCTACTCAAGGTTGATACCATAACTATTGAATCGGATAGCACAACATTCTCAAGCTGAAGCAACTAGGCCAAAAATCAATATCAATGCCACACAAAACCTAAAACGTAATACTTAGCACGCTTAGATCACTATTTAAATAGTCATATCCTTATGCTCAACCCTTTGAGGCAACCAAGAATCATCATAAAAATCTATATACCATAATCATGAACACTAAAAATGGCACCAAATTCTTATGTAACTCATCACAATAACCCATGCAATCTCAATACCCAAGTAACATTAATCAAACTAAAGTCCTCAATAATCTGGTAGAACTAAGAGCCTCTTCGATCATACACACATAAGTAACCCATCATATCAGGGATAATCAACCCATAGAAAAGTGTAAAAATTACTATATTTCACTGACGGACGCCCAATCATTAATCAAAACTCAGGAAAATCACTGCTAGACTTTGCATAAGCCACTGAGGAACCATGATGTCAAAACTCCAAATTTCTAAATCGAACCCATAGCTACACTCTATATATATCAAAATTTCTTATGTATAAGTTCCTTATTCTTTCTTAGCTTAATTTCCATTCAATATTTCTTCAACACAAGAACTATGGAATAGTAACACATACTCTAAATCAAAACTCATGAGCAAAATATTGCATTAAGCAATTTAACTACTAAAAAAGTAACAAATGCTACAAACTAGGTACATGTTACGTTCAAAAAAAAATTCAAACAAAAAGCAAAAAACCTCATAAGTTGAAATCATTCAAACCTAACCAAGGAGTGTTCCATAATCATAAGTCTTTCCACACAAGCAAAGATAATCACTAAAAGAACAAATCACAAAGTAAGAACACTTGAAAATCTTCCCTTATCTAACTAGAATCCTTTACTTGCAATCCTTTCAAACCAGTCACATCATAAGTCTAGGCTATCACAAGGTATACCAATGATAAGTACCACAATACATACTACAATCCAAAATGCCAAAACCACAATCGATCCACCACTATTCCAAAACATAACCATTTAAAAAGATTATAACAAAAATGCACCTAAAATCCATAATACTCAAAGAAACCAAACCTAATCCGGTGATATACTCTAAATGAGTCACAAGATAGGATCAGTTCACTCGATCCACTATTAAGGAAACATATACGGGGTAGAAATATCAATAAACCCAGTAAAACTCACGAATCATATCAACACTCAATGCCTGAATAAGTAAACACATAGAAGGATGTAGAACCATAATCAAACACCACCAATAAAGATTAAAGATGTACTAAAACCATACATGTGGCTACAGTACCATAAGCTCCTGCCTCAAGTCCATCCTGTGGAACATGATATTGAGACCTGTCATCCCCCCGAGCAACTGATGAGTCATCTCTCTTTCTAAGATGTAGGAAGTACCTTCTATCATGTTTAATATCTCTACATAAGAAGCAACTCAAAGAAGTAGGAGCCTAATGAACTAGGCCTAAAGGACCTGAAAGTCCACCATGATCTAAACCTCTCCAAACATAACCACGAGAATCCTAGACTTTACCATGCACATATATATCACCATCAAATATTGTAATACCTCATATTTAAATAAGGTAAAATAAGTCATTTAGCCAAAAATTAAAAGAAAGTGAGCTAGTTGGGTCAAAGCCCGATGAATGTGGCGTAACTGAAAACACCAAAAGGGGATAGGGGCATTAACCTCCCAAATGTTTGATTTTTGATATGATACAATGTCTATTGAATTTATTATCAAGCAATTATTTGATTGTGCATACATGAAACAAATGATACTGTCTATTATTACCTTTTCCTGAAAGGGGTACTTATTTCATGATATTTTTTAATTATCTTACTGGCATGTTTTTTGGCTTATCCCCACTAAAAATTGTTGTGGTTAAGTTTTATTACTCACTGAGCTAGCATCTCACTCCTTGCTAATTTTTATCCAGAGAATAGATATGACGGTGAGGGTTTCATTAATAAGAGCTTATGAGTTAAATATTCCTGGTGAGCCCCACACTCATTCATGTGGGCAGCAAGCTTGATTAATTGTTATGGTCCTTTCTTTTGAACTCTTAGATTCGATCCACAGTCATTTTATTAGTGTCATAATTATTCCTTTATTATTATTGACTTATGACAAGTATTAGACTTCTCTTCATATTTGGTGATGGTTTTAGTACCATTGATTTGTGAATGATTAGTGATGGAGATTGTAACTTATTTGGATAATATATGTGGATTAGATGTTGATTTGTAGAGAGGAATTTTTTTTGAATAGGCCCAAAATAGGGGAAACTCTGCTCGATTTTCTGTAGAATACCGATGAGGCTTGTTTGGAGCACTAGCTCCTCAGCGATCACAGTCCAAATTTGGGTCGTGACAAAGTTGGTATCAGAGCACATTGGTTATTCATATGACTAATAGAGTACATGTCGGTAGTAGAATCTCAATTATGGTTATGTATCGCGTTATTCCGATAATTATGATTTTGTGAAGGCGTGATAGGATGTGTCTATATTTCTTTCTATAATTATGATTTTGTGAAGGCGTGATAGGATGTATCTATATTTCTTTCTTATTCTTCCTTACATGTGTGACGAATAGGGTCAACTAGATGTATCTAACATTTTTTATCTTTCTATTACATTTCTTGAATTGTATCATCCACTAACAAGAATAGTCCAAAGTTTCGGGAGGCATTATATTCTATCTTTGTTTACATGCATCTCTCCCAATTCAAGGGAACAAACAAAAGTAGTTGCCAATTCCAAGAAAGAGGTAACTCTACCACTGTAAGTGATTTTTTTGCACATATGTGACATGTAATATTTCTCTTTTTTGGAAAGAGTACTACTCTACCACTATAGCAATATGAGACTATTACTGTTAAGACACTTATCTTCCCATAACAAGCTAGAGAAATTAATGGATATAATGAATAGAGCTTGGAAAAAAAAGGGTCCATGACCAACTTCAAACGTCGACAAAAATCTAGATTTGTATAGAAAAAGATTTATCCTTGAGAGTTTCTAAAGATGAAATCTCCAAGGTCATAAAATTCTAAGAACTCAAAGATTGTAATGACCCTCTAGGTCATTTTCAGTATTTCTGCACTATTTTGGCATTTAGAGTATACCCATAGCTGCCCCAAGTCATTTATGACTTGCTGGAGCCGACAGTTTGGCTACTAGGCAGTTCATTTGGTTTTTAGAGCCAATTTTCTGCTTTTTAGTTTTTGTTGTCAAAAATTAGGTATTACGACTAAACTTCAGGTAAACTGAATAGTATGCCAATTCTGATAGTTCTGTTAGATATGGAACATTGATGTTAGGCTAAGGGGACCCTTGGTTTGGGTTCCAATACCTCAAGACTACTTTTGGGCTATTGGGTGGATTTTGGATAAAATGACCCTTGGGTGTGGGACCCATATTTAGTCGAAACGACCTCGGATGGAAATTTTGATAGCATCGTTGAGTTTGGAATGTTGAATTTTATAAGGTAGCATAGTTTGTTTGCATACAAGGGATTCCAAATTAATCTTGAGGGTTCGATCAGATATTTAGCACCTGGCCAAAATTGTTGGTGCATCTTCAGGTAGTACAGGCCAAAAATGGCCTTTGCATTAACGATTCCTTGGATGCATTGGTGAAGGCCAAGGTAATAGCCTATCGCGATCGCGAGACCTTGGTCGCATTCGCGAAGGCCAAGATTAATGGCCTTTGCATTCGCGAGCTTGTATTCGCATTTTCAAAGAATATCCTCCGGACTGGACCAGACATTCTCCTTCGCGATCGCAGTAGACCCACCATGTTTTCGAAGGGTAATCCAGATCTTGGTATGAATTGGCGATGGGTTCCCTAAATTCATGAAGAAGAGAGCCCTGACAGTATTTAATATTCTGGAACCCAATTTTATTTTTTTTTTCTAAGTACCAACTTCATAAATAACCCTAGAGAACTTTGAGAAGGATTCAATAATGATTTAGAGAGCTCATTGTAGTCATTTAACCATCGTTTATTCCGTAAGTTTCCATAAATTCCTTAGTTAGTTCTCTGATTTAAAACTGAATCCCTAGTTTACCTTATTGGTTGATTTAGGATTTATTTGTGCTCGGATTTCACCCATTTTTTAGGGTAAATAATCCTTGAGCTTAGAGGTACGTGTTGATGATTTCAAAGTTTTGATTCCACAAATGGGCCCCATATGGGATTTTTAGCTTGATTTTAGACCCGGAGCATTTATATGCAATATGGGTATTGTTATTCTCGTATTGATGCATAGATTGTTATTTTGATAGTGTGGTATTATACGGTGGTTCTCAGAAGGGAAAAACTCTCAGATCTAATGGACTTTATCGAGTTTTCGACAACGTTCAGGTAGGCTAGGCTTACTTTCTTCATAAATTGAGCTTTATTATGGTAATGGTGTCGTATTATGCTAGCGATGGGAAGGGTTTTATTTCTTGGTAGTTATTTTAGTATTTTCGGGTTAAAGTTAGACGTTTTAGGGACCTTTTTATTTGAATTCGACTTTGTTACCTCTCTTAAAGATCATAATAACCTCTTAGAGCTAGATTTGTCTCACCTCATACCTTAGGGTAAAATTGTAATGCCCTAGTCTAAGTTTGGGTAGGTGTTTGCCCTAGAATGGGTTTTTGGGACTAGTAGCGGGCCCCACCAGCCCTCCTTATAGGTCAAATAATTAAATCAGCTCCTTGTAGACTTAGGAGACCTTCTTCGAACCCCCTTTTCAGAAATTCTTGGACCTTAGGGTGACTTAGGTTTTCCCTTAGTTCCCGGTTAGTTGAAATACCCAAACTAGAATACGGTTGACCTTTAGGCTTATTTACTAGACTTATCGATTGACCTTGCTACTTGTGTAAACTATTAGTTGAATTTGGTAGATTGGTTTTGAATTAAACTTTAAGGAGGCTATGGCTTCAGATTACTACTATTATGTAAGATTTACTTACTAGTTCTGGTACAAGTCTGACAGTTGTGATCTGTTTATGGCATTATTATGATGATATCGTTCTTCAGTTCTGATTCAAGTCTGGCATTATGGTTTGGATGGAATCTCATGTATGGTCTCACTGTTGGTTAGTTAATTTATGATTATTCGTACTTTCTTCTTTGTTTGCATCCGCCGGGCTTATGGGGGCTCGACTGAGTTATTTCTTAGTTGCTTGGACCTTCTAGTCTTATGGGGGTCTAGTTAGGTATAGTTAGACTGTATTTATCTTAATTTATTGGTTCTTGCATATTTTCCATTTTATCTGGATTGGAGTATTTATTTCAGATTTAGACTTATCCATGACAGTTTCCTTTCTCGCATTTTTATTATACTATTATTATGATTTAGCTCAACCAGCCGATGATGTCTACTGAGTAGCCATTGTTTTGGTACTCATACTACACATCTGTATCTTTTTCTAATGCAGATTCGAGTATGAGTCACCACCACTAACATTACATCCAGATTGCTTTGAGATTCAAAGATAGGGTGAGCTTTCAGAGCCGGAGCTAATCTTCTCTCCTTCTATTATTTTTGGACAATCTTTACATTTCTGAGACTACCTGTACATTTGATGATATCTAGTACTCTCATTCTTTTGGATTTTAGTGGCTCTTGTACCGACCTTACTAGGTCATGGAATATTCTTTTACTCTCTCTCTCTCTCTCTCATTTGATATTTGTACTATCGTACTTATATTTTTGTTGCTTACAATTCTATTGTATACGTACTTTCTGTATATATTTTACCTTCCACCTACTAGCCCATTACTCGTCATTTCGGGCTACGGTTTGGCTTACCTACTAGTGGGTTAAAGTAGGTGCCATCATGACTCTGAAATTAGGTTGTGAAAAAATTGATATCAGAGCCTAGGTTCACTGGTATTATTGGTACAAGAGCAAGTGTCTAGTAGAGTCCTGTGGATCGATACGATGACATTTATATCCTATCTACTGGAGGCTACAAAGCATTCTTAGAAAAACCTCATCTTCTTTATTCATGTCGTGCTTCGAGTCTATATTGGTTTCTAAATTTCTCATTCCTTCACTTTTTCACAGTTGGTTAGGATGCGAGCCACGACTATCGTAGATAGGGACCCCGAGTCTGCAGTAAGGGCACCCGCTAGAGGTCGTGGATGACGTAGATATTGTAGCTAAGCTAGATATTTAACCCCATCTAGGGGTCAGGATAGGGAGCCTTCACCAGATCCTGTCATTGCTCCCAAGCTAGAGGTAGCTCCAGAGGTTCTACCACCCCAGCCATTGGTGGGCTAGGAGGAAGCCTAGGCTCCACTGGGGTTTATTTCTTCTTCAATGTTCAGAGATGCTTTGCTTCAGTTGTTGGAATTGGTAGATGATGCACCGTCTATTGGTGCTCAGTCAGCAGATCAAAGTGGTATTGATTTAGGAATGCAACCTATAGTTATGGCTCCCAAAGTTGAGATTCCGCCAGCACCGATAGTTCCACATTCAGCAGTTGCCCAGCTATCTATGATTGTCGAGGAGCAGAAGATATTGGGCTGATTCTTGAGATTGATTTCACCTCGATTTGTAGGGGCCTCAAGCGAGGATGTATTTGAGTTTCTGACTGGTTGTGAGGAGAGGCTTCATAATTTGGGCCTGGTTGAGGCACGTGGAGTATACTAAACTACTTTTCAATTGTACTTGGTAGCTAGATATTGGTGGAGAGGGTATGTTGATTCTAGGCCAGCTGGATCTTCCTCTTTAAGATGGACTCAGTTCTCTGAGGTTTTCTTGGAAAAGTATATGCCTCACAGTCTTCGAGAGTGTTAGAGATATCAGTTTACTAGCTTGTAGCAGGGTTCTATGATGGTTGTTGGGTATGAGACACGGTTTCATGAGTTATCCAGGCATGCTACTTTAATCTTACCTACCGAGTATGAGTGGATTTGGTCTTATGTTAGAGGACTGAGGCTTCATCTTCACATGGCTACTCAGAGTTTGGTTGCTGCTGGCAGGTCTTTTGTTGATATTTTTTACTATGCCCAAACTATGGAGGAGATGCATCACAAGGCCTAAGGGGGCAGTGATAAGAGGCCACATAATCAAAGTAGCTTCAGTGGGAGCTAGAGTTGCTCTCAATTCAGGGGTAGAGGTTCCTAGGGTAGGTACCATCTGTGTTAGTCCTATCAGCACCAAGATCAATCTAGTAGACCCATTTAGGAAACACTTTAGATTACTAACTAAGGCCAGTCTAGTTATAGCGATCACCATAGCCTGAGAAGTGGAGAGCCTTTGAGAGGTGCAGATTCTGGGTCTTCTAGCCGAGGTAGCTATTTTAAGTTAATCGGATCTTTTGGATAGAGAAGAATGCTCGAGGCTTACTTTGATCATGGGTTATTGGTCATTTCTCTATTGAGTGTCCCCGAAATGGAATAATTTAGCCTGCAGCACAAAGTGTTCAGCCAATCAGGTCAGTACCACCTCAAGTTAGGGATGGTACCCAGTGCCGCGGGGGTGGTCTTAAGGTTCTCGAGAAAGTCCTCAAGCAGGTAGGATAGGTGGTCAGTCAGGTACCCAGTTAGAAGGTGGACGAGGTTAGTTGTATGTTGTACCTGGTAGGCCAAATGCAAAGTCTTCGGATGTTGTTATTACAGGTATAATTTACATATGTCGTTAGCCAGCTATTACCTTATTTGATCTGGGATCGACTTATTCATATGTTTTTACATATTATGCACTGCGGTTAGAGTTGTCTTGGGAGCCTTTATTTGTACCGTTGCATGTATCTACTCCCGTGGTTGATTCTTTAGTAGTGGATTGGGTTTATAGGTTATGTGTTGTGACCGTTTGAGAGTCTGATTCTCGGGCTGACCTTATTGTGCTAGATATGGTGGTTTTTTATGTGATTTTAGGCATGAACTGGTTATCCCCCTACCGTTTGGTCTAGGATTGTTTTACCAAGACCGTTACCTTGGCCATACCTGGCATACTCTCAATTGTGTGGCAGCGTTCTTTCAGTCGTGCACCGATAGGGATTATTTCTTATGTTTGGGCTAGGAGATTAGTGTCGAGGGGTTATGAGTCTTGTCTTGCTTATGTTTGTGATGTTAGTGTGGAGAGTCCTTGCTTAATTCTATTCCTATTCTCCATAAGTTTCTATTTTTTTTCCTACTGACCTACTTGGCCTTCCTCCTGAGTGTGATATTGAGTTTGCTATTGATCTTGAGCCGGGGCACCCGACCTATTTCCATGGCACCTTACCATATGTTTCCTGCTGAGGTTAAAGATCTAAATACTCAGCTTTAAGATCTCTAGAGTAAGGATTTCATTAGGTCGTGCTCCTATCTTGTTCGAGAAGAAAAAGGATGGTTTTATGCATATTTATATCGACTACAAGCAGCTGAATAAGGTGACAGTGAAGAAGTATCCTATGCCTCGTATTGATGATTTATTATACCAACTTCAGGGTGCGGTAGTGTTCTCTAAGATTGACTTGAGATACAGTTACCATCAGTTAAGGATTCTGGCTAAGGACATCCCTAAGATAGCCTTCAGGACTCGCTATGACCATTATGAGTTCTTGGTAATGTCTTTCAGGTTGACCAATGCCCAAGCAGTATTTATGGATTTGATTAATCGTATTTTCAAGCCCTATTTGGACTCCTTCATGATCGTTTTCATTAATGATATCCTTATGTATTCGAGGAGTAGAGAGAAGCATGGCAACGTTTAAGGATTGTGCTCCAGACTTTGAGAGATCATAGGCTTTTTGCAAAATTCTCAAATTGTGAGTTCTGGTTAGAGTCTGTGACATTCCTAGGGCACGTGGTGTGTAAAGATGGGATTATAGTGGATCCGATAAAGATTGAGGCTATTCGTAATTAGGCCAGACTTATATCTTCGATCGAGGTTTGCAGTTTTATTGGTTTGGCAGGCTACTATCAGTGATTCATCAAGAGATTTGCTACTATTGTGGCACCTATGACTAGATTAATTTTGAAGAAGGTTCCTTTTCAGTGGTTCGTTGAGTGTGAGTTGAGCTTTTGGAAGCTCAAGGACTTGCTCACTTCTACTCTTATTTTGACTCTTCTAGTTGAGGGCGAGGGATTTATAGTTTATTATGATGCTTCTGATGTTGGTTTGGGTTATGTATTGATGCAGTAGGGCCAAGTTATTGCTTATGTGTCAAAGCAGTTGATGGTGCATGAATGCAACTACCCCACTCATGATTTAAAGTTGGCAGCGGTAGTTTTCACACTTATAATTTGGAGGCATTACTTGTATGTTGTTTGTTGCAAGATCTATATAGATCACCGTAGTCTTTAGTACATTATGACCTAGTGAGAGCTTAATTCGAGACAGGATTGAGTTGCTGGAAGACTATGACATCTCTATCCTATACCATTCAGGCAAGGAGAATGTGGTAGTGGGCGCCTTGAGCTGAAAGGCAGTGAGTATGGGTAGCTTGGCCTTCTGTTCAGTTTCAAAGTGGTTGTTGGCTTTAGACGTTCAGTTCTTAGCCAACTTAATGGTGAGACTTGATATTTCAGACCCTAGGAGGATCTTGTCAGTGTTGAGGATAGGTCTACCTTTATAGAGAAGATTCTGAATCATCAGTTTGAGGATAGTAGGCTTTGTGACATTCGAGATCAGGTCCTGAGAGGTGGTCCAGTTGGGCTACCTTGGATTTTGAGGGTATTATGAGATTTGATGGCTGTATTTATGTTTCAAGGATTAGAGACCTAATTTAATCGATACTCCGAGAGGGTCATTGCTCTTGATATTCTATTCACCCTGGGACAGCTAAGATGTATAGAGATTTGAGGCAGTATTACTGGTGGAGTGGTATGAAAAAGGATGTAGCAAACTTTGTAGCTTGGTGTTTGTGTTGTCTGCAAGTAAAGATCGAGCATTAAAGAGTAGGTGGATTGCTTCAGAGGCTATCCATTCCTGAGTGGAAGTGGAAACGGATTACTATGGACTTTGTGAGTGGTTTACCTTATACTTCCTATGGTTCCGACAGTAGTTGGGTCATTGTAGATCGGTTGACCAAATCGGCTAATTTCATACAGATTCAAATTTCCTTCAGTACCAAGAAGTTAGCCCGTATCTATGTTCAGGAGATATTTCTCCTTCATGGAGTGCCCGTGTCATTTATTTCAGATATATGCTCAGTGCTTACTTCTAGCTTCTAGAGGACATTTCAGGAGGAGTTGGGTACTCAAGTTGATCATAGCACCGCATTCCATCCCTAAATCGATGGTCAGTCCGAGTGGACTATTCAAATTTTGAAGGATATGCTCCACGTGTGTGTTATGGACTTTGGAGGCCAGTGAGAGCATCACTTAGCCTTAGGAGAGTTTGATTATAATAATATCTTCCATTTGAGTATTCAGATGGCACCGTTTGAGGCATTGTATGGTAGGCTTTGTCGATCTTTGACTGGCTGGTTTAAGACTTCTAAATTAGTTCTTGTGGTACCAACTTGTTTCATGAGTCCTTGGACAGGGTGCGGATGATTAAGGATAGGATATGGGTAGATCAGAGTAGGCAGGAGAGTTGTAGTGACCATAGGCTTTGGGCGTTGAAGTTTGGCATTGGCGATAGAGTTTTTCTTTGAGTATCGCCTATGAAGGGCGTGATAAGGTTTAGAAGGAGGGGCAAGCTTAGCCCTAGGTATATTGGTTCATTCAAGATACTTTGGTCCATAGGAGAGTTATCTTATGAGTTGGCCTTGCCCCCAAATTTTTTAGCTATTCACCCAGTTTTCCATGTATCCATGTTGCGGTGCTATATTTCTGATGAGTCACATGTTAGTTGGTGGGACTCGATTCAGTTAGACGAGAGGTTGACCTTTGTGGAGGAGTCAGTCCTTATACTATCCAGGGATGTTAGACCGTTGTACTCTAGAGAGATTCCAGTGGTTAAGGTTCAGTAGAGACACCGTCCAGTTGCGGAGGCTACCAAGGAGATCGAGAGTGAGATCCGAGCCCAGTATCCCCACATGTTTGAGCGTTCAGGTACATCTTCATCCTTTACTTTTGCAGACAAAATTTCTTTAAGTAGTGGATATTATAATGACCCTCCATGTCATTTTCTGCATTTTCGCACTATTTTAGTGTTTAGAGCTTTTTCATAGCTTCCCCAAGTCATTTGTGACTTGCTAGAGCTGACAGTTCGATTACTGGGTAGTTCATTTGGTTTTCAGAGCCAATTCCCTATTTTGAAGTTTTTGCTGTTAACAATTAGGTATCGGGCCTAAACTTCATGTAAACGGACTTGTATGCCAATTCTGACAGTTGTTTTAGATCCATAAAGTCAATTTTAGGCTATGGGGATCATTGGTTTGGGTCCCAAGGCTTCCAGACTTGTTTTGGGCTATTGGGTGGATTTTGGTTAAAATGGACCTTGGGTGTAGGAACCACATTTAGTCTAAACGACCTCGAATGAAAATTTCCATAGCATCGTTGAGTCCAGAATATCAAATTTAGTAGGGTAGCAGAGTTCATTTGTATTCACAGGATTTCGAATGAATCTCGAGGGTCCGATTGGAGATTTAGCACTTGGCCAAAACTGCTGGTGCAACTTCAGCTGGTGCAGGCCAAACATGGCTTTCATATTCGCGATGCCTTGTACGTGTTAGTGAAGGCTAAGGTAATAGCCTATCGAGCTAGTGAGATATTGGTTGCGTTCGCAAAGGCTAAGATTAATGGACTTCGTGTTTGCTAGCTTATCTTCTCATTTGCGAAGAGTCTCCTCCAAACCAGACCAGACTTTCTCCTTTGCGATAGCAGTAGACCCGCCATATTTTCAAAGGGTAAGCGGGTCTTGGTCTGCATTCGCGATGGGATCCCTACATTCATGAAGAAGGGACCACTGGCACTATTTAATGTTGTAGAACCCGGTTTCTCTTCCATTTTTCTCAGTCCCAACTTCATAAATAACCCTAGAGAACTTAGAGAAAGAGGAGATTGATCATTGGGTGTCGGGAGTGAGTTAGAGACCTCATTGTAGTCATTTCCCCATAGTTTATTCCGAAAATTTCCTTAAATTTTTTAGCTAATTCTCTGATTAAATTTGAATCCCTAGTTTACTTTACGGGTTGATTTATGGTTTGTTTGTACTCATATTTCACCCATTTTTTAGGATAAATGATCCTTGAGCTTAGAGGTATGTGTTGACGATTTTAAAGTTGTGATTCTGCAAGTGGGCCCCACAAGGGATTTTTAGCTCAATTTTGGACCCAGAGAATTTATATGTAATATGGGTATTGTTATTCTCGTATTGATGCATAGATTATTATTTTAATATCATGGCATCATGCGGAGGCTTCTAGAAAGGGAAAAGCTCCAATCTAGTGGACTTTATCGAGCTATCGGCGGCGTTCAGGTAGGCTAGGCTTACTTTCTTCATAGATTGAGCTTTTTTATGGTAATGGTGTAGTATTATGCTAGCGATGGGTAGGGTTTTACGTCTTGGTGATTATTTTAGTATTTTTTGGGTTAAAGTTAACTGTTTTAGGACCCTTTTATTAGAATTCGACCTTGTTACCTCTCTTAAAGATCATAATAACCTCTTAGAGCTAGCTTTGGCTCACCTCATACCTTAGGGTAAAATTGTATAGCCTTAGTCTAGGTTTGGGTATGTGCTTTCCCTAGAATGGGTTTTTGGGACTAGTAGCGGGCCCCGTCGACCCTCATTATTGGTCAAATAATTAAATTAGCTCTTTGTAGACTTAGCAGACCTTCTTCGAACCCCTTTTTAGGAAATTCTTGGACCTTAGGGTGACTTAAGTTTTTCCTTGGTTTTCAGTTAGTTGAAATACCCAAACTAGAATATGGTTGACCTTTAAGCTTATTTACTAGACTTGTGGATTGACCATGCTACTAGTGTAGACTATTCATTGAAGTTGGTATATTGGTTTTGAATTGAACTTTAAGGAGGCTATGGCTTCGGATTACTACTATTACATGAGAGGTACTTACTAGTTCCGATTCAAATCTGGCAATTGTGATCTGTTTATGGTACTATTATGATGATATCGTTCTTCAGTTTTGATTCAAGTCCGGTGTTATGGTTTGGAGGGAATATCAGGTATGGTCTCACTGTTGGTTATTTAAGTTATAATTATCATTACTTTCTTCCTTATTTGCATCCACCAGGATTATGGGGGCTCGGCTAAGTTATTTCTTAGTTGCTTGCACCTTCTGGGCTTATGGGGGTCCAATTAGGTATAGTTAGACTATATTTATCTTAATTTATTGGTTCTTGCATATTTGTCGTTTTATCTGGATTGGAGTATTTATTTCAGATTTAGACTTATCCATGACTTAGTTTCCTTTCTCGCATTTTTATAATACTCTTATTATGATTTAGCTCAATCAACCGATGATGTCTACTGAGTACCCATTATTTTGGTACTCATACTACACTTCTGCATCTTTATCTAATGCAGATTCGAGTACGAGTCACCGCCCTTGACGTTACATCTAGATTGCTTTGGGACTTATAAATAGGGTGAGCTTTCAGAGCCGGAGCTGATCCTCTCTCCTTCTGCGATTTTTGAACAGTCTTTACATTTCCTAGACTACCTGTACATTTGATACTATTTAGTACTCTTATTCTTTTGGATTTTAGTGTCTCTTGTACAGACCTTACAAGGTCGTGGAATATTCTTTTGTTCTCTCTCCCTCATTTGGTATTTGTACTATCATACTTATATTTTTGTTGCTTACAATTCTATTGTATGCTTAATTTTCATATTTATTTTACCTTCCACCAACTAGCCTATTACTCGTCGTTCTGGGCTACAGTTTGGCTTACCTACTGGTGGCTTAAAGTAGGTGCCATCATGACTCTGATATTAGATCGTGACAAATTTCCTTAAAGGTTTTTGGTAAATATGCTTGGGTAAAATACTTAAAAGCTTTACGAGATCTGTTATATTCTAACAAGAGTACTGTACTTCTCGTAGCGTACAGATCATGGGATGTGGAAAATACATGGCATGATATGGTACTGTTAGGAATACCAATAGGAGAAAGCCATAGAATTTAGGTGATCCACTAGTTATTTATGGTTTATTTGTTTCTTGACATTTGGAAACGTGTAACTTGATAAGAAGTTTAAGAAATTTGTTCAAATGATGGATTGGACCGATATATGACCTTAGACATTTAATAGGACAAATATGCTCTCTACTTATTATCTAATGAAGTTTTCTAGGTGTTTAAAAGTATGTTGAAGGGTTGGTTAGCCCCTTAAACAAGGCATTACCCCAGAATAAAAAGACCTTAATCTACTTTAAGGTAGTTGATATTGCTAATGAAACTTAAATTATGTAAAGTTACAACTGAGTAACTAAGTATTCATGTAGAGTGAAGATTAGAAAAAAATATTCTGTGGGAATTTTAATTTGCGCCAAAGAATTAGAAATCAAGGACAACATGAGATATTGCATGATGCTATAGTAGCCATCCTATTGGAGAATTTCTATTAGTTAAAACATGAATCAAGCTTGTTAGATTTGAGTTGAGATTAAGCATATCCTAGTTGAGATGATTTTACTTGATATGAACTACTTTGACATACTAACAGTACATACTAATTACCTTCTTGCCATGCTACTCCCAAAAGGTATGCAGAGGTAGGTAAGATTGAGATACCCAAAGAGCCTTATTTTTGTTGTACTAAATAGGGGTAGGGTTCTTGAGATCGCTGAAGTTTTATTTTATTGAAGTTCAATGATTACCGAAGAACGGTTGGTTGGATTTTGTAATTATAGTAAGACGACACAAGAGGTGAGGAACTTAATTTGAAAAAGTATCAGTAGTGGGAGAACTTTCAGATGTATTTCTTAAAGATTTCCTAAGACTTATCTGATACAATATAGATTTTGTTTTGACTTGGCGCCTGACATGTAACCCATATGGATGCCCCTAGATGACATGATATTATGGGAGTTGAGAGAGCTAAGTAAATATTTTACGCCATATTAAATCAAGGTTTTATCAAATTGAGGGTAGTACTATGGTGTACATCGGTACTGGTTGTGAAGAAGGAAGGCGGAACCCTAAAAATAAACGTGCATTAACTAAATTCTCTTGGACAAAGTAATGACATAATAAATTCTTGTTGTCTCGTGTAGATATCATACTTGATTTGTTACAAGGAATCGTCCACTGTTCAAAGATTGATCTTGATTTTGGTTATTATCTGCTTCCAACCAAAGAAAATGATATTTCTATGACAACCTTCAGATTTTAGAGCAACAATATGAATTCCTTGTGATGTCTTTATGACTTACAATGCTCAACATGTAGTCATAAACTTGATGAATAAGGTGTTAAAGCCATTCTAGACAAATCTGTTAGAGTTTATAGATGATATATTTGTACACTCTCATAGTCGAGAAGAACATAAAGATGGTATGAGGAGAAATTAAGCTACAAACTCTTTGAGACATCAATTTTATGTTAAACTCCCTAAGTACGAATTTTGGCTAGACTCAATAGCAATGCTCGGGCAGGTTGTATCTAATGATGGGATATTGCGGATCCTAAGGAGGTAGAAGTAGTTTAAAAATAACACAAGTTCGTTACTCTTGTAGAGAATGACAAGTTCTTGAGTCTAACAGGCTATTATAAACATTTTGTGAAAGGTTTCTTTGGAATAATGTTTCTCTAGAATAATAGCTCCACTGACCGAGGTACAAAAATAAAGGTAAAGTTTTAATATACGCAGGAATAGGAGTAGATCTTTTAGAAGTTCAAGACATATTTGATCACCACAATAATGTTACTCTTACCATCAGGTTATAGGGGACTCACGGTATTTTATAGTGCTTCAAGAATATGATTAGGATGTGCTCTCATGTAGGGTAATCATGTGAAAATTTATGCTTTGAGATAACTAAAGAGGGCGGAAAAAAAGGGAACTATTAGTCATGATTTAAAGATGGTCTCATTAGTTTCTACTCTAAAGATTTTGAGACACTACTTTTATGGTGAAACTTGCGAGATTTGTATGAACCACAATAGCCTGAAGTAATTTTCCAATAGAGGGACCTGAATCTTTAGGAACATCTGTGCATGAAACTACTTAAAGACTATGATTTTATTATTTTGCATTATTTTGGAAAGGCCAACATTGTGGTTGGGTTCATTGAGCAGAAAAAAATCTAGGGGTTGGTGGCCGCATATAAATTTTGTAAAGAGGTTTTTGGCAATAGATATGCACAAACTAGAGAGTTCATGTACCAATTTTGGTGTGGGTAATTCAAAGACATTGTCGTCCAGCAAGTCTTCATTAGTAGAATGCATAAAATCCACTCAATATGAGGAGTAACAATTATGTAAATACCAAGATATGGTCCTAGCTGGTAAAAGAAAGGATATGACTATTTATAGTGATGGTTTCCTCCTACTAAGTGCCCGGTTATGTGTAGCGGATATAGATGGATAGATATGAGCTACTCTTAAGGAATTCTATAACTCTAGATACAATATGCATCCTGGATCCACTATTAAGTACCATGATTTAATGAAACCTTACTGGAAAAAAAAAAAGAATAATGATGTCGTTAACTTTGTTTCTAGTTGTTTAACTTGTCAGCATGAAAGGCAAGCCAAATGGTGTATAATTACCATTATTTTGTGTCTATGCTACTTTAAAAAATTAGAGGTGATGATTCAGTATGAGTAATTCTTATATTGGCTACATTTTTTTGGCTAGTTAAAACTACTTAAAGTGAGGTGGAATATGTACATATATGTAGGAATAAAATTGTCTGAATTCAGGGGATTCCAGATTTCATCAGAAAGAAGAGCACAATTCACTTCATGCTCCTAGAAATCATTTCTAGCGTTAGGTACACGAGTAGATCTTAGCACTATATTTTACCCATAGCAGACGAACATTCTGACATACTGTACATTTTAGCGGATATGCTAGAGCTTGAATTATTGATTTTTGGATGTGGTTGGGGTGTTTAGCTGCCCTTAACTAAATTTACCTACAACTACCTTTAGTCAAGCACTCATATAGTCATATGACGCCTTGTATGATAGGCTATGTCATTTTCCTATTGGATGGTTTGAAGTTGGAGAGACTAAGGTATTGGAACCATACTTTGTACATAAGGCTATCGACAAGGTCCAGTTAATTAGACAGAGGTTGAGCATAGCTCAAAGAAGACAAAAGTATTATGTGGATAAGAAGAAAAGAAATTTAGTGTCCACAAATGGCAGCAAAGTTATCTTTCTAGTCTGCCATAAAAAGATGTGAAGCGATTCAAAAGCAAAGGTGAACTTGAGTTCCAAGTTCATAGGATCATATGAAAAATCTAGTGGGAATTAAGGTTTATCATTTAGCCCTTCCTCCCAGGTGTTCTTTCATTTACCGGTGTTTTATGTGTTAACTAAGGAAATACATGTTAAACTCCTCTCATATACTAGAAGCACCGACTATACAACTTAATGAGAAATTACCATATAAGGAGCGAATGTCTATTGTTGACAAGCAAGTAAGGAAGTCACGGTCAAAGGCATGTTCGTGAACGTCTTGTAGAAAAAAATTAACTATTGAAAAACCTAATTAGCAAGCAGAGAATGTTATGCTAGTCAAGTATCCATATATATTTCAGCCTATAGTTATGCGCCTGCTATAAATTTGGGGACCGAATTTTTATAAGGTGGGGAGAATGTAATACCCCATATTTAAATAAGGGCAAATAAGTCATTTAGCCAAAAATTAAAAGAATGTGAGCTAGTTGGGTCAAAGCCGTATGAAAGTAGCATAACTAAAAACACCAAAAAGGGCTGGAGTCATTAACCTTTTAGGACTCAAAATAATGAATTAGAGATTGGTGGAAGTTTTAAGAAATGGGAAAAGAAAAAGAAATCAACGGAAGTCAATTCCTTCAATGTATAGCAAAAGAGACGAAGAAACACCTTGCTGAAGCTATTTAACACTGCTCTTCACAACCAAACCCATAGAAATACAAAAAGTCAGAATCTTTTAAATTCAACAAATTTGGGAAGAATCTTTCGGCTCAAGGTAAATTATTTCTAATGCTTTGTTTGCATTGATCTTTGTATTTAATTCGTTGGGTACTAAATGGTTACCACCAAATAGAAGTATAAAGGATAGTAAATTTATTTTAGTTTCAGACAAATACTGATTTAGATTGTTCTTAGTATAGAATGGAACTGATAGATTATAAGAATATTCCAAGTTACAAATTATGGACTGATATAATTATTCATGGTATGATAAATATAGTTTGAAAAATTGAGAATCAAACATGAAATGAAAAAGGTTGGTAGCCTAAACAATTGCGAATCAGCCTAAATGAGGAAATTAAAGCGAGACCGATATGTTGATGTGATTATAGATTGATCGAAAGAATTTTACAGACTGCTTGAGGTGACACATTTGGTATTCGACAAAAGTACTAAGAGTAGTAACCGTACCATAATTTATATTTTAAATAACTTGCATAGTTTAAACATGATTGTGAAGAACAGTATTACTGAATGCTTTGAAATTGCATGTGGGACAAGTCTTTTACTTGATATGACACTGAAATGGTTATCCAAGATGTCATTACTAGTTTAAATGTTTTACGGTTATGAGACAAGTTATAGAGTTACTTGAGATATGATTTTGTTACAATAAAGATCCTTATGCTTACTTTGGAAGTACTTATTGTAACAAATGCTTTGTTAAAATTTTGATATATGAGATGTTTTGTGAGAACCAAACGACCATGTATTGTTTTGAAAATATTTGTTACAAGTTAATACTAGTTACAAAGAAAAGTATAGATGGAACTAGATCTTGATTTGGATCCTTTAGCTAACTGTGGGTTCGTTAGACCTGGTGCACCTTGTATTTACAGATTACCGTAACATCCCTCACTAGTGGGAAGGTAGAACTAGCATACTGTTATTGATCTCCCTCGAGTCGGGACCTACTGATAAGTATATTGAATCCTTTACGAGGGGTCCACAGCTATTAGCTTTTCTTAAAGTAGAAAGACACACCAATTACATGATTTATTCTTGTAAATCTCTCAAATGTATGATCCTTGATATGATACAATGTCTATTGAGTTGATTACTAAACAATTATTTGATTTTGCTTACGTAAAACAAACGAGATTGTCTATTGTTATCTTTTCCTGAAAGGGGCATTTATTTCATGATATTTTCTAAATATCTTATTGGCATTTTTTTAACTTTTCCCCACTAAAATGGTTGTGGTTAAGTGTTATTACTCACTAAGCTAGCGTCTCCCTCCTCACTAATTTTTTTCCAAATAATACATGTGACGGTGAGGATTTTATTAGGTAGAGCTTATGAGTTAAATATTCCTGGTGAGTTCCGCACTTGTTCGTGTGGGTAGGAAGCTTTATTAATTGTTATGGACCTTTCTTTTGAACTATTAGAGTTGCTCCACAGTCATTTTTATTAGTGTCATGATTATTCCTTCATTATTAGACTTATGAAAAGTATTAGACTTCTCTTCATAGTTGGTGATGGTTTTAGTACTATTGATTTGTGAACGATTAATGATGGAGATTGTGACTTATTTGTCTAATAAATATGGGTTAGATGTTGATTTGTAGACAGGGAAATTTTTTGAATAGGCCCAAAATAGGGAAAACTTTGCCCGAGTTTTTTGTAGAATACCAATGAGGCTTGCTTGGAGCACTAGCTCCTCAGTGCCAGTCACGGTCCTAATTTTGGTCTTGACAAATCTATGGGTCCTCTATCTCGCAAGTCTCTTATGTCTCCACTCAAAATCCTCTAGAAACTCTCGAGCAAACTGATCCCACGAAAGAGGAAGTGGCCCAACTGAGGAGAATCTTTAGTCAAATGAGCATCTAGAGTCTGAAGCCTCGAAGTAGCATACTGAATCAAAGTAGGAGTCACCCTTAGAAGGAAACCCAACACTGATACCAAACAATCCTCAAGCATAGGTATGGTCACAGGTGGTGTTTGCACTGGCCTCAACCCCCTATCTCAAAAGACCCAACATCACTAGCAACTCTAAAATCTAATAAAGCAATCCTAACCTGACCTCTAGTTGGTCTAGATATCCCATGTCACGACCCAACTTCTCAGGTCATGATGGCACCTACTATAACCCATCAGTAGGTAAGCCAAGCCGTAGTCCGAAACTGCTAGTAATGGACTACTGATAGAAATAAAGGAAATAGCGAAATAAATATAATAGCAAGGCTAATATAACCCCAAAACCTAGTGGAGCCAGTACAAGAGCTTCTAATACAACAGGAGTGCAAATGAAATATAGGAAAAGAGTATATATATACAAGTCATCTCTGATACAACATAGGGAACAGTCTACAATAAGAGGGAGAGTAGGGATACTCCAAAATGTTAGGAACTCACCCCAAGTCTCTAATACATAGCTGCTCCGTATGATATATACACATCAACAGCGATAACTCATACTATAACCTGCAGGCTGCAAAAGTGTAGTATGAGTACCAAACACGTGTTACTCAGTAGGCAACGCCCGATTGAGCTCCAGAAATAATGTAAGCATAAATAATATGAAGGCATGAATATAACTATCGGAAATTACTCAAGCAACTAAATATGATGGGCTAATAGAGCTATAAGGATACTTTATCCCATCCTAACAATAATTTGGGACTAAAGTATAATACCGTATATCACTAGCCAATATACAAATGAAGAGGAAGGAAGTGTATATATATTGGTATGCAAGGCCAAGGATATATATATATATATATACATGGATAGACCAAGGAAGAAATGGATGTACGGTAATACTATACATATATATATATATATATATATACACACACACACATATAGAGCTAACTCAAAGGTAAACTACCTAAGGGAGTCAACCTAACCTCCCGAGGTCCATAGCCAAGTAAAGGAGCTAACACTAGCCTCATCAAGCCTCTACCCAAAAGGGGTTACTAATCCAGGGATAAACAATATAACTTTCCGAGAAGATAAAGGAATCAAGAATGTACCTTTAATCTCAGGTGCCAGTCCACAACCATCTTGCCATGAACTAACCATAATAATCAATAATAAAGTAACTGGCCAGTCCGAGCAAACAAGTACCTAACCGGACCTCCATAAGCCCAGAAGGTTCACGGAAACACTCAGCAAACAACAACCATAACCTGTACCTATACAACCCCCATATGACCGATAGATACAAATGCCAGACAACTATACAGGTGATAGGCAGTGCATATGAATGGATGAATGCAACATAAACCAAAATGTCATAACCATATCGGGGACAACGGACTCGAACGTGTTCCGCAATCTCAAACCAAACCATACCAAGTTTATGCACCTCCTCCAGCTCACCTAGCTCATAAAGGTAGGACCTACGACGATCAAGTTTCTCCGGTACGACGACTCTTGGACCAAGGGGCCCCTTAGTGGATTTGGGAAATCCATATACACTGCATGGTCCCTATCTAGAACTTCCAATAAACATCATAATCAATATGCTCCCTAAAATACCGGAGAGAAATATATATAAAATCAGGATATAAATTCATAAATCCATTGCCCGAGATCATGCTCGGGACTAAATCATCATAACCATGTACAAAGGGTCGGAATATCCCTCGACCAAAGTAAATAGTAGTGGTAAAATGAGTGGATAAATAATGGACCGGAATCATCCTCGGTCGAAGTTCTAAAACCTCATTTTTAGTACCAAATGCTCATAATCCTGTAAATAAGGTGGTATGATTCCCGTTATAAAATGATCCATATTTAAAGTGAAAAGTGGAAATAAATCCTTTTTTTGGAAATAGTAGTAAAATCAAGGTTTTAGTTGGAATCATACCACTAAGTGAGCATGAATGCATCATCACGAGTATCCAAACAATACCATTAAAAGCGCCAAAGTGTCTGTAGTCTAGAATTATGTCCCTTTAGGGATAAAATACTCAGCTGAAGTCCAACTGACATCGTAACCATGGCCTCGGGCCCAAAATACATAATCAACATAATAATGCCTCATAACTCAAAAAACTATAGTAAATGAGGGTGTAAAGTCACTAAAGAATTTAATCCGGGAAATACTACCCAATTCACTAAGTTGAATGGTAAACCCTATACTAAAGGAACTTTAATCATCAACTATGGTTATCATTCTTATAATCAAGGATAATAGGATTGTATGGCCATAACAGCGACCTATGCTAAGGTTCGGGTCACACTTATACCCCGAATTCCCTAAATAGGCTAAGTCATGATATACTAGTCATAAGTCCATCCTATGACCCCTACCTAGCACGCAATCTATACCATACACAATCTCATAGAGAAAAATAGATCGAAGCCTACCTCGATGCCGAACCGCGATTCTTGAAGTGTCCACAAATAGCTCAAACTTTCTCCATGATCCCGAATCGACGTCACATTATCAAAATAGTAACCTACATGTCAACACGAGTAAAACGACACCCATATTGCAATATAATACTCCGGGCCAAAAATTGGATCAATAATGGGGCCATGGGGCCCACTAACGAAATCCCAAAATTGAATCCGTCATGAGGTCCCTCGAAGGACAAGGAATGTGTGCTCAAAATTTTAGCACAAACGGGACACAAATCAGGGCCCAAATCAGTCCCCAAAAATTAGGATTTCAAAGACCTAATTTCTACGAATTTACAATGAAATGGGAATGGAACTCAATGGGTAAAATCATGAATAATGACCAATGAGCTAACTTACCTTAGCTTCAATGGGTGAATCCCTACTCTTTCTCACTCCTCATGCTCTCAACAATGGGGGAAAAGGGCTTCAAAAATTAGAGAAAATCGGATGAAGAAGGGGATTTATCAGCACTCAGGTGCCGCTAAAGCGGACACCTGGCCACTAAAGAGGACAACTGGCCGCTTAAGCGACTACCGCTAAAGCGTACTTTGAACGCTTAAGCGGTCACCTACAAAAGGATTGAGGCCGCTAAAGCGGCACCCCATCGCTTAAGTGGACAAGGGAGCACTTAAGTGGTTCTCGCCGAAATGGCGCCGCTAAAGTGGCTACCACTAAAGCGGATCCTTGACCACTTTAGCAGTAACACTAGATATCACCTACCAGATTTTAGCTAAGTACAAAATGGACTCCGATCGAGTGCTCGAGATTTATTCAAAATCCCGTGCGTGCAAACAAACTATGCTACCATATCAAATTCAATATTTCGGACTCAACGAAACCCTCAAAATTTCCATCCGAGGTCATTTCAATTAAATGTGGGGCCCACACCTATATTTCCATTTTCACCAAATCTACCGAATAACCGAAAATGAGTCCGGAAGCCTTGGGACCCGGACCAAGGGTCCCCCTAGCCTAAAATCAATGTTTCAAAGCTGATGCCGCTGTCAGAATTTCCATATGAGATCATCTACAAGGAGTTTTGGTTTGAGACTAAATCCTTAACAGCGTAAGCTCCAAAACAGGAAAATGAGTCTAAAATCCAAACGGACTGTTCGATAACTGAACCGACAGTTTTGATAAGTCATAAATGACTTGTAGCTGCTATAGGAAGGTTTGAAATGCTGGAATGCATAGAAATTGAGAAAATGACCTCAAGGGTTCGAGGTCATTACATCCTAATCCGACCTCTACCATGACCTTTGGCCCTGCCACATACCGAACACGCGGGCTTTGAATTACTAGCTAAGGAATAACGATTGCTCACTATTTGTGAGAGAATAAAGATGAGGCTTTTGAGTTATACAAAGCTGAATGCTCAACATAGAATGAAGAAATGATTTTCTCCTAAGGTCATATAGCCTCTCGAAGATAGATAACGGACATCTCCAAACAGATCCGCAAGAATCTACTAGACTCGGCTTGTACTAATGAGACAAATGAACCTGGGGCTCTGATGCCAATTTGTCATGATCCAAAATAGATACGTGATGGCACTTGTTGCACCCTCTGGACAAGTAAGCCTATCCCAACCCAAAACTCAATAATCAAGTAAATTAGAAGCGGAAGGAAGGAAGAATAGATAAACCCAAAATAGGTAAGTATGAATTAATAACTCAAGATACATCTTAGGTCTAGTTGTTACTACTACAAGCCTCTAGTACAAAATGATATCAATAAGCTAAAGTATCTTAAATGTGGATAAGCATAACATAAATAAAGAGAGATCCAGTAATCCTTGAAATTTGCTAGCCACAACCTCGATCTCCGCAACTCCAATGTTTAATGAATACAATATACGATCTACTACTCAAACCAATTCCTGCATTGGGTGCAAAAACCAAGAAAAAGGAAAGAAAAGGAAGGGTGAGTATGAAACACGTGTACTCAGCAAGCATCGTTGATAACCGACCCTAATCTAAAGAGATGGTGAGAACCACCACCCCAACTACCCAAGGTTTCCCCAAATAGATCTAAATACAACTGATAGATATGTCACTTTATCCTAACAGGGTATCCAAGCACAACAATCAAAGGATTATCAATATACAGGGTAGGCACATTAATCTAGGTGAGCCAACACTAATCATTTATGATCAATAGTTAAGGAAAATCATTTATGAAGAAAACCCACCAACACAGTATATAAGGCTTAATCTAACATGTTCAACTAATAATCTTGGATAAAATAGTGAGAGTGTATATAAAGGTGTATATTATGCTACCAAAAGGTGTGACACAATAGTCTCTCATATCAAGCCATAGTCATACCCCACGTCTCATAATATCTCAACCTCCCAGTCAATAAAAGATGATATAAGATGATGTAATGAAGTGAAATAAATGCTCAATACACAATATTACAAACAAGGTTTGATTGCAGTAATACAATACAAAAGTAAATAAACAACGCAACACCAAACCATACCAAGAGATGCAATAGATACAATGAAATGAGGTGATGATGATGGGATATTTTGTATACACCTTTCAAGCCTCGGAGCTTTGGATAGGACCCTATGGGGGTTCGCTACCCATATACTTTCATAATTTCAACACACCTTACCGGCAAATGACCTCGGCCTAGGTTTTCCAATATATATCACAATCAACCTTGCTGTTAATGACCTCGACCAAGGGTTTTCAAAATACCAAATTAACCTTGCCTACAAATGACCTCGGATAAGGGTTTTATAAAATATCATTTTCTTTCAAAATTAATGTATCTCAATGGTATCAATCTCATGAACATGTATAGATGATATGAGGATTCAATGCTCAAAATTAATCAGTATGAATATAAAAGTCAATTCAATACAGGTATAAATAAGCTCAGAATCTAGTCCATACGACAATGACTCATGATATAAACCATCGTAGGGCACCACTAGCATAAATAGACATGTAAGACATTATTAGTATCATTTTCAACCCCTCACTCGGGCATCTCTATAATGATAATACAATTTAATGCTCAAATATAACCTATAATAGCAAGTCAAGCCCCTACTCGGGCGACACAATAATAATAATGCAATTTAATGCACAATTAAGGCCAATAATAACAAGTCAAGCCCCCACTCAGGCGACACAATAATAGATAAGGTAATTTAATGCACAGATAAGGCCAATAAATCAATTCAAGCCCCCTACTCGAGCATCACAATAATAATAATATCTCAAGTCAATATTAATATTTACATATGCCCACACTCGGCAACACGAAAAAAGGTAATCAATCCAAACAACAATATATTGTGCAACATACCCAAACCTAGCTTGTCCCTTACAATAGGTCCATTTTTTCTAAAGATGATATCATTAGCCTAATTTACAAAAAGGAAAACTACACTAGATAACAACATGCTCTAATAAGAAATACTAAACCCCGATATTACATCGTCTATTACAAGTCCATTCATACCCTAAGTATTTACTAAAGCTCAATCATTCTATAAAAAGGTAAGAAAAACATAATTATCCTCTAGAAGGTCACTAAGTCTAATACAAGCTCCTAAATAGGTACTCACTATCGATTCATTCAAGATCACTAAGTTATCTATCTAAAATCTACTCTAAGGATATTTACAAGTAGCAGTCCTAACTAAGATAAGCAATTATCTAACTATAATCCATCAAAAGACTTTGTTATCTGCGGAGATGCTCATCATTTCATCCAAGTGGGACCCCTTATCCTAAGCGATTCACAAAATACAAGCAAACAAGCATACAACACCTAAACACTTCAGGAAAAGTTAAGGTACATCTCAACTTTTCTTTAAAGAAGATCTGCAAGTCAAAACACAGTTCAAAGCATCAACCGAAAAGCTCTACTCTCTCGGATCATCTCCAAACATGACCAATCTAATCAAATATGACATCTACAAGTTAAAAGGAGTCCATCGATACTCATACCGACTATATTTGTTTTGGGTCCAAAATTAGTTCGAAAATCATTTTCAAAAAATACCAAGGTAACTTTGGGATTTTATTTAAGATCCATTCCCCTCATGTTAAGAGAAGTCTAAATCTGAAAATCCGCATGAAAATTAGTTGAAACTGAGCTTTAAATCAAAGAAAAACTCATTTTATAATTTATCGGGCAAACCCCCAAAAGTCTAGTTTGAAATCATGAATTTGAAGATAAAAAAATAAATTAATAAATGAAAAATGATGAAATACTATTTTAGAACCTCACCTAGATTTTCAATCTTGAAAACCCACTTTAAAACTCTCAAAAACGAGCTTGAAAGCCTTGAAAATGGTGGAATGGAGTTTTTGAATCTCAACTTTGGATAGAAATCATAAGAAACAGAATCGATATTCTTAGAAAATGAGTGATATGAAGGTATAATCACATAGATAATGATCATACGAGAACAACGCATAGAGAATCGCCTGAAATAGAGCTTTCTAACTTCCAAAATGTCAAAAATATTAAAACTTCACGATCCGCCTATTTAAGCACTGTCCAGGCAAAATTATTGCTCTTCAAGTTTGAGGGACCCCAACCGTATTCGCGAAGAAGAACCTCCACACCAGAAAATAAAGCAATTTTCAAAACTTGATTTTGACCCTCAGAACGCATCCGAAACCTAATAAACATGAACCAATAGGCAAAGTCATCATAAAATGCGTTATGGACCCAAAGAAATCATCAGATTTATGAAAAGAGTTCGTTTACAACAAATTAACCCCCAAGACCCATTTTTAAGTTAAATTCAACTAGATTCCTATTAAGAGGTCAAAATGCAAAATAAAGGCTCGAGGCCCGAACTTACGACTAACCCAAAATCGACATTCCGGATCAAATGGAAATGTCAGAATCATCATCTGAAACTTGGATCACAAAATGTTGACCAAAGTCAAATTAATCACCTTAAGGCTATTCAAAACAACAAACTCATATAAATTTCTCCCGAATTCATCGGGGACTATGCCAATCATTTCCGCAACTCATAAATGATATAAAGAAACAACGGAGAAGGGAAAAATGGCCAAAACACCAAAATTATAAAAATCACTATGAGGATCATTACAACAAGTTCCTCAAATGGCATTCCACATTGATTATCTTCTCCCTACCCTTCACCACACTCCACCCCTATTCCTTATAGTCACACTCATACCCCCACATCCAACTCCCATAGTACTCGCCCAAACTATACACAAATGCTTTTGAAATACAATTTTCTACTTACGTATCACAAGACCAAACACAAGAAAATAAGTAAAGAAAAAAAAAACTACTCGTACGTATTTCTAGAAATACATTTCCTTCGTACCAAATACATTAGAGTGTTATCTAATAAGAAAATCCAGACACGTCTCATACATCTGTATAGATAACATCATATTTAAAATACTAAGAAGCATAGAATTTTTAAACTGTATGAGGTATAACACTACAAAATCAAAATAAAATGTACCTGTGGTTGGTAAGTTAAAACAAAACATTTAGTGAATATTGGGATAAATATCGAATTGGTATTATACTGATATATAAAGGTTTATATAACATGGATGGTGGGCAAAGATTGAGAAGCAATGAAATCTGCGACGACACGAACAAATGATATTTCTTGATGAGAAGTTGCCTAAAATCTAACGTCATGTAACAAAGGCGATGGGTGAGTACTATAAGAAGATTGAATATATTGTTCTAATGTTTTAATTGAAAAAATAAGGTATTTAAATTAGTAAAAAGGGTATTTAGGTAATTTCACTTTAAAGTTTACGGATTCATACTTTTAAGGTAGTATAAAAAATATAAATAGATAGATAGATTAGTAGTACTATAATATGATATGGCTAATATTTAATAATTAATTAATTAGCTATAAAATATTATAGTTAGTCTGGATGTGCACTACTCCAAAAATTTACTCCCACTAATCTTCACCATGATGTATATATAGTTACTCCTCCACTACTCCACACACCATTATGGGTATTACTCTCACACCTATTAACCTCCCCCATAATCTTCTTGTTTAATGTTATGTTATGACAATCATTTGTATGCCTTTATGAAGACTATAAATAGAGGCATAGGATCTCATGTTGTATACACTTGAAAGACTTGAGAAACACTTTGATACCTGGAATAATAAGAAAGCTGTCTTATCTTAACTTTTCTTTATTGTTCTTGCTCATTCCATTTCTTGTAAATGTTGAAAAATAAGTGTCAGATGTATTTACTGGCTCTATGTTATAATCCAGTTGTAAATGCTTTAATGAGAAGGCTTTGAAGGACAGAGCCTAAGGCATGCCTGAAGCGTGATAGACCAATTGATTCCAAAAAAAAACCAAAACTCCTTAAAGGAGGAGAGGAGAAAATGATCGAGATGGTCATGATAATGAGGCAAGTGCTTTAAAATAGCAGCATAACATCACGCTTCATAAACCCTGGCAAAGGTTTAGATACCTAAAAAAGATGAAAACTAAAGAGATCTCGATAAGTTATGTCGTGTTGGAATCGACATCAAAATGATCGTCGATGGTAACTTTGATATAATATAGTGATCAATGTTATAAATGATGATGAGGATCTAGAATTCAAATCTGTCAAAAATTATGAACAGAAAAATGATTGGCCAAATAAAAATACGTAATTCAAGTGTATTTTATTTTACTTGAAAAAGTGATGTTATGAACTTATAATTCAAAGATTAGGATACAATACTAGTAGGGTACAAATAGAATCTTGTGTGAAAGTGAATGAAAAAAGTAGATTTGTAAGAATAAATTATGGTTTGTGCCGTGCAGCATAAATATTTTTTCACAAAACTCTTGGCATTATTTTATGGAGATGTGTTTTTTCATGGCGAATGCTATGAGGTATTTTTTAGTCAGGCAACAGATAAAAAACTGGAATAGTATGGTGACAGTTCGTCATGTGAAAATACTTGAGGAATTAAAGGTGTTTAAGTGATTCCATTGAATATCACCCCAATGATTGTAATATTACTTATCATAAAAAAAGATCGATTTCAATCTCATAAAAATGGTTATAAAGTATCATGTCTTAGTGCAATTGGTGCACTTATGTATCACGTTATTAATATACATGAGAAACTATTTTTTGTTAATTTGGAGGAAAGACACAATTTACTTTTATATAGCTTTGAATGAAATTAAATATTGATTGAATTTATTATTTCTAACCAATATTGTCAAGTGATTGTTGATTATGAAAGTGCGAGAAATTTTTCGATTTATTTGAAGTTAGATCTCAAGAAAGTAATTTGTTTGCATGTGGAAATAGTGTCATATCATGTTATTCTACAAGACAGTCAATTCTATTATATGAAAGTATCTCCAACTTGGGCGTTGCTACGAATAAGTTGAATGAAAAATTTTCTTGTGACGACGAGGTCACGAATAAAGTGATTATCAAGAATGTATTTGAATGAGCTCATAAACTCAACATATCCAAGAAACAAGAAAATGATATATCAGGATGGGTTCAAGAATATAACATCTTCATGAATGTGATTTGATTACAAAGACACTATCAATATCGACATTTGAAAAGCTGGTATACAATATTAAAAGCAAGGCTGGCTCAATGGTAAAGCCATTGAAGCCATTGCTTCAGGCCCCACCACATTGAAGGCCCCAAAATAATGATTACTCCAATGTATTACTCTATAATACTCTTTGTTCTTAAATTATTTGTTGTATTTTTTTTTGCACATGCTCAAACTTTTTTAACCCTTATTTGTGTCTTAAGATATAATATCTATTCATTGAATATTTATTTATTTATGTATATCCATAAATCAAAAAGTAAGTTCTTTTGTGTCTTTAGTAGATGAATATTAGTAAATTAAGAAATAAGTTTAGAACCTCTTTTTATGGTTTGGCTTTAGGCCACCATTTTCGTTGAGCTGCCCCTGATTGAAAAACATCATTATAAAAATTAAAGTGGTGTTTTAATCAGGAGGTGTAATACACGTTGCATTCTTTTTTTCTTGACCGATGTTTTAAGGTTTGCAATGAGGCAACAAATACTGTGTATTTAAAGATATATGTACTATTTTTTCTTAACTAGAAATTTTTTTTCAAGAGGTTTTTTTCATTAAGATTTTAACGAGGCACATCAACTTTATACATCCAAGGGGGAGTGTTATAAAATATTATAGTTAGTTTGGATGTCCGCTACTCTAAGAATTTACTCCCACAAATCTTCTCCATGATGTATAGTTACTCCTCCACTACTCCACACATCATTATGAGTATAACTCTCACACCCTTTAACCTCCCCCATAATCTTCTTATTTAATGTTATGTTATGACAATCCTCTAATTCCTCTATGAAGACTATAGAGGCATAGAATCTCATATTGTATACAATTGAAAGACTTGATAAACACTTTGATACTTTAAACAAAAAGAAAACTCTCTTGTCTTATCTTTTCTTTATTGTTCTTGATCATTATATTTCTTGTTCGTATTATTACTGTTTTAGCTTCATTTTACAACAGATATTTAATAATATTTTAATTTAGTGTATGGTTTGAATGGTAATTCAACTTTACACTTTGGAGTTTTCCACTTTTAGTAGGCATTTGGCCATGAAAAGCAAAAACATATTCACTTTATTTAAAAAAATTGGAGTTGGAGTTAAAGTTGGAGTTGTGTTTAGCCATAGTATTTGTAAAAAGAAAATTACTCAATGGATAACAAGTATGTATCTCTGATTGGTGTTGAAAAAAAGGAACAAGATTTGTCCAATTATCATACCATATTGTAGTTGTGCCACCTTTAGGTTCCCACCACAAATGTTTCTCCATAGTGTTTCTATTTTCAAGCATGTTCTTCCAAATCTGTGAGGAATTTATTTTTTATAATATTTATTTCACATATAATTAGATCACAAGTTATTTTGTATCCTAAATCTCCTCCACAACTTAGCAAATATATCCTTAGAAATATCAAAGACCTAAAGCCTAATCTCCCTTTCCCCTTAGGAAAACAAACTTTAGCCCAAGCAGACCAGTGTTTGCTTATCCGTGATCCCGTATTGTTCCAAAAAAATTTACAAAGATTTTACGTATCTTCTTAATAACACATTTAAAAGGTACAATAGAAGATAACACATAAATGAGGATACTTTGTTAAACAATTGATATGAGCACTTTTTTACCTCTATATGACATTATTTTACGCATTTTAAGCCTGCAGCTTCCCTTTAACTTTGTCAATCAATTCTAAATAATGTTTTTTCCTTTTTCTATTATGAGTAATAGAACAATCCAAAAACTTCATAGGAAAGCATCCCCTTGTCATCCCTGTTATCTGTTCAACCTCCTATGATATCCTTACAGTAGCATTTTTATGTAGATAGAAGAAACTTTTTTGTTTGTTCACTTTCTACGTAGATTCCTTTTCATATTCCAATAAAGTCTCCATAATACCCTTTAAAGAGTATTTGTTAGTGGAAGCAAAGATAATTATGCCATTAACATATACCAGGTGATTAAGATTAGCTCTCTACTAAGGCAAATCATATCCAATATATTGTGAATCATCAAACAAAGAGTTAAGAGCCCCATACATAACTTAATCTAAAAGAATAAATAGAGTAGGAGAAAGTGGGCCACCCTATTTCACACTTCCTATAGAATGAAAAAATTCATAGGCTAGGCCATTGAGCAACACTAAATACCACTTATTAGAGATTAACCTCCAAACAATATCAACAAAGTTATTAGAGAACCCCATTTTTTCAAAATTTTCATTAAGAAGAATCATGAGAATCTATCATAAACTTTAGCTATATCAAGCTTTATGACTACATTTGTAGGCTTACCCCTCAACCTCATGTCTATTATCAATTCCTGAGTAATCAAGACATTTTCAATAATACTTCTCCTTTTTATAAAATTAGACTAAATAGCAGAGATTAATTTAGGAAGAATTGCTTCCGATCTGTCATGAATAATTTTAGACAAAATCTTATTCATAAAATTTCTCAAACTAATAAATATCATATCTGAATAATTTTGGATATTGGATTTCTTAGGTATGAGAACTAAATTAGTATGAGTAATGAATTTAGGAAGACCATCACCAGCAAAAAAATCCTTCACCATTCTAAGTATGTCTGATCCTACTATCTCGATTTAGGAAGAGAATTACCAACAAAATATCCTTCACCATTCTTAGTATGTCTGATCCTACAATCTCTTAATATAATTGATAAAATTTGCATGTACTACCATCAGGACCACTAGAGTTGTCACCATTAACCTGAAAACAACCCTTTTAACCTCTTCAAGATCTGAGATAACACTAAGACTTGAGTTTTCATCAACATCCATCAACTCTAGAATATGTGATTATAAAGAAAAGTTTGTTGTATCCCTATCTTGAGTGAACTTATTCTGAAAATGATCTACTACTTTAGTAGCTATCTCCTCCTCTTCTTCTAACCAATAACCATGAAATTTTAAATTCTTTCTGCTTTCAGTTTCTGTCATCTTTTTTTAATAAGATTGTGAAAGAATTTTGTGTTTCTATCCCTATTCTTGAACCACTCATAACCTGCTTTTTGTTGCCAATTGACCTCTTCAAAATAAAAAAAATATGTTACATTCAGCTTTAGCCCTTTGCATAACAACTCTATCTTCAGCAGTGGAGAAATCCTCAAACAGCTTCTCCTTGATCCTAGAATATCTTCCTTGATAATGAGTTACAAAAAAATATCTCCAAATATTCCCTACTCCAGTCAGTGAGTGCAGTTTTAACCTTTTTAATCTTCCTATTGAAGTCTACAAAAGGATTTGAAGATGTATAAGAATCCTAATTTTGTTTGATCACCTCTTTAAAAGATTCATGTTCTGCCTAGAATTTTAGAAATCTGAATGGCTTCTTAGACCTGGTCACTATTTCAGCATCTAAATTGCAAACTATACAAACAAAAAATTGTATAATCGTTTGATATAGTATGCATCCATCTACTATCTTTACTTGAATTCTATATACACTTAGATAATGAAGTAAGTGAAGAACATCGATCTTTCATGTTTAAATCCTAGGTGTGCTCAAGCTAAACCTGACATCACCACCATAAAAAATACACAGACACATATTTTACACACAAATTTTTATATGGAGACAAAAAATATACACACTTGCATTCTTATCGGACCAGGCTCCCCTCTAGTACATGTTTCTTCCAGTTGGTCCAGTTCCCCTCTTGATTTTTGATACGTGTTACTTATTAAATCCTACAGATCAAATTTGTTCCCCTCACTTAATCACTTTACACAGACCTCTTCTCTCTTCATTCTACTAAAGCCAGAACAAATCCAGGCTTTGTTTGCTCGAGGTCTTTCTCATTCCTCTTTTAATCAATTTGCAAACTCTATAGACCAAATGTCTGGATTTGTTTCAAAACACATTCCCTTTGACCAAGCTTTTCTAGAAAAAAAAAATCTTTATTTGAACAAATCCATAATGGTTCCATCCTAGAATGAGCAGAAATCCTCTCTATTCTTCTAATCTCAAATGTTCTTATGACTAAATACGCTTAATTTGGATTGAAATAATTGTTGAGCTCACCGAAAAATCATTATAGACATCTTTTTAAGTTGATTTCATCTACTACTGTTGGAATATCATTAAAACTAATACATATACGTTATAGTAAAAATAAAAAAAAAAGTATGAAGGAAAAGATGTTCTACATTCTAACTGGAATTGAAAAATAAATTTTCAATTAGAGTATTAGAATGAGTCGATTAATTATATGAGTTTGGAGAAGCAAAAAAGAGAGCATTAGTGTGTGTAAAGTGATTAAATAAGGGAATAAATTTGGTCGGTAGGATTTAATAACCGACACATGTCAAAAATCAAGAGGGCTACTGGACCAATTGAAGGAAACATGTACTGGAAGGGAGCCTGGTCCATTCTTATCAGCAGTATATTGTCCATGTGAATATGTAATTACATTAAAGAAGATGTACTTACGTAAATGATATTTTTTGTACCTTCAAAAATAACATTTTGAATTTTAGCACAGTTGGGAACAACACTATAATTACCGATGCCTACTCCTTCTTCAATAATAGGCGATTCAGAACTTTAATTACTCGCAAAATAGGTTGCCGATATACTCCAAAAATTGAGTCTATATATCTACCAATCTGACAAAGAACTATTATATAAATTGCAAATTTATACGTCTAACAAGAAGTTAAATGGTCAAGTAGCAGCCAACAAAGGATAGTTAACTATATTCATTTGATATTTTTAAAATTTAAAATTCAACTTAAATTTGATCAGGATACTAAATATCATAAATTACATTTATGTATTTTAATTGTATAGTCATTTTTGGTAGTGGAAGAGACTAGCTACAATTATAACTCATAACTCAATAATGAAAATTTGCACAAGTAATGAATTAGGATGGGAAACAACGTATGATTATTATAAAAAAAAATTAAAAGAGTTAAACAATGACTTTTTAGTTTTTCAACTTTTGACTTTAACATCTTTCCATTTTTAATATTTATTAGTAGTACTATAATATAATATGATTAATATTTAATATTTAATTAATTAGATATTGTTATAAAATATTATAGTAAGTGTGGATGTCCACTACTCCAAGAATTTACTCCCACTAACCTTCTACATGATGTATAGTTACTTCTCCACACACCATTATGGGCATAACTCTCACACCTCTTAACCTCCCCCATAATCTTCTTGCCTAATGTTATGTTATGACAATCATTTGTATGCCTCTATGAAGACTATAAATAGAGGCATAAGATCTCATGTTGTATACACTTGAAACACTTGAGACACACTTTGATACCCGAAATAGTAAGAAAGCTATCTTATCTTATCTTTTCTTTATTGTACTTGCTCATTACATTTCTTGTAAATGTTGCAAAATAAGTGCAAGATGTATTTTGCTAACCGTATGTTATAATTTAGCTGTGAATACTTGTCACGATCCAAATCCGTCATGAGTGGCACCCACACTAGTTACCCGGTGGGAGAACCAACAACCCCGGAAGCATTGATCAACACTCAAGTAAAGGTAAGAGAACTATCCCATAAATAGTGTAATAACCATTCAATCTAACAACTTAAGAATGTACGGAAATAAAATACCAAACAGAAATTCCCTAGAACCCGAAAGTCGGTGTACCAAAACATACTAAGAATATCAAGTGGGGATACAACCCCGAAACTGTAAGAAGTAACAAGTTCAAACAAAGGACAATGTCTAAATAAGAGAAAGATCTCATGGTAGCCCGAATGTGCTACTCACCTTGAAATCCAGAATCGACTGCTGAAATCACAAGTAAGGTCTTGTTGAATTCACTGAAATATGTGTTGTACTCATAGAAGTACATACAGGTGTAGTATCAGTACACAAATAAATTACAGTGTACTGGTAGGATCATTCGAATAACCCAAGATAGAAATATGAACACTTAACCAAAATATAGTACAATTAACTTACACATGCTTACACATCAAACATTCCACATATATGTACAAGTAGCATTCAAGAGGCAAGCCAAAAAGTCAACAAGTGTCATAAAGGCAATAATATGCATCTCAATTCAATACAACCAAACAAAGACAAGCACAACAATACAAATTCTCCGATTTACTCAAGGAACCGTCATACTAATACATATCTTGAAACTCGTACACACATGCTAAAGGTTATATGCCCACCCTCTAGCTATGACCTGTAGGGGATAATTACCGTCCATGTACTAAAAAACTCAGACACGAATGTTTGTAATCCTTAATCCAACAACCGGTGAGAACGTCTCAAATGTCAAAATATTCCACAATTTACAATATAAAGAGGCCAAGTCATAAAACAAGTAGGCATTGCAATGACCAAGCACACCACACGAAATAACCAGTCACCCTACAAAGTAGTTAATATGCAAATACAACACAATTTGGATCAAATAAACCCCATCAATACTTCAATCCAAGGTTGCACAACTCTAAGCCTGAGCTTTGCTTTTCCATGCCTTTTCCGCTTGGTCGTGGTAAAAAACTTGCAAAAAAACACCGCATTAACGAAACGACCTAACATGGTGGGAGTTATATGCCACCCCCAACTCCCTAAGGTCAGTTCATAATCATTCCTTAACCGTTGTAGGGCTATTTCACTCGTAATTCACCTAAAACTACCAATTTCATGGAATGATTAGTAAATTACAAGAATGCAAGGCCATTTCATGGTTAATAAATAAAACCAATTAACCTAATGCTTAATTTCACCCTTGCACTAGAAAACATACCAAAATCCGCCCTAAAACCCTCCTTAAAATTTGTAATCTATGCCTTCTAAGGATTAAAAAGTAATTACAAGTTAAAGGGAGTGAATTCCTTACCTTGACAAAGTTAAACGGAGGCAAACCGGTGATTTTTTCCCTAAATCGCCTTCGTCTTGCTACAAAATGAGTTTATAAAATAATAAACTATTTTAGGGTTTAATCCCTTTAATCTGCGGTTTCTACCGCTATAGACGCTATAGCGGTCACTGCTATAGCGGTGTGTCAACAACTATATTAGTGTTGATGGGATAGAATGTTTGTATTCACCCAAAATCCCCTTTTTTACAACACAACTTGATCCTAGGACATTCTGAACAATGCTTTTTACGCTAAGGTCAACTCCGTGAGGTTTTCTAACCCAAATTCAGCTTCATGAAATCCTACGGGTTTCTTATCGCCTTAGCTAACTAGGAATAAACACCATTCCCACCAAACTGGTTTAAATTATTCTAATATTTTCCAAGACTACCCCTTACTCAGAAACGAAGCGAAACTAGCCTAGCCTAATATTTGTAACTTCCAAACCGAAAGGAATTTAGTCATGAAATTTGGAATGTAAGACTTTTACATAATAAACAAGAGGGTCATTACAACAGATACCAATTTACCCATCATTCGTCCCCTAATGATCAAACTAGAAAAATAGGCCATAATGAGAAAGGAAAAGAGTACATGTATCCTCGAACAATTGAGGGCATTTATCCTGCATGCCCTTCTCGATTTCTCGAGTGGCTTCCTCAATCAGATGATGCTTCCATTGAACGTTCACTAAACAAATTTCCTTTATCCTAAACTTACGAACGTCACTATCAAGTATCGTTATTGTGTCTTCCTTATAAGTCAAGTCCTTATCCAAAAGCACCGAATCCTACTTATTAATGTAGTCTCTATCTCTTTGGTATCATTTCAATATAGAAATATTAAATACTAGATGAACCCCCAACAAACCCAGTGGTAGGGATAACCTATACGCAACTAGACCCACTTTCTCAAGAACCTTGAAGGGTCCAATATGTCAAAGGCTGAGCTTGCCTTTTTTACTAAACCTCATGACTCCCTTCATAGGAGACACCTTGAGAAACAATTACTCCCCAGCCTTGAAGTATATGTACCTTACCTTTCGGTCCACATACTCTTTCTATCTACTTTGGGTAGCCAACATCTTAGTCTTAATGTGTTTTACCTTTTCTTGAGCCTCTTTCACCAAGTCGGTGCCCAAAGGTTTGACATCTCCAGCCTCAAACCATCCAATAGGTGACCTATATGTTCCCTCATAAAGTGCCTCAAATAGAGCCATATCAATGCTGGAGTGGTAGCTATTGTTTTATGAAAACTCACACAACAGGAGGAACTGGTCCTAATGACCATCAAAATCAATCACGCAGGCTCTCAACATATCCTCTAGCACCTGAATTGTCATCTCTGACTGACCATCAATCTGAGAATGGAAGGCAGTGCTAAAAGTAAGCTTGGTGCCCAACTCCTCATGCAACCTGTCCTAAAATTTGGAAGTAAACTTTGCATCCCTATTTGAAATGATAGAAAGTGGCACCTCATAAAGTCTGATGATCTCCTTGACATATATTTTTGCCAACTGTTGAGAGTTATAATCTACCCAAACTGGAAAGAAGTGAGCTGATTTCGTCACCCGATCAACTATTACCCAAATAGAGTCATACTTTCCCAATATCTTAGGGAGCCTCACCACAAAATCTATGACAATATGCTACCACTGCCCTATAGGTATAGCATCCTCCAAAGTAATCCCGCAGGCCTTTGATGTTCATACTTTACCTGCTAACAGTTTTGACATTTGAACACGTAATCCACTTTGTACCTCTTCATCCCCGGCCATCAATAAAGTTGTCTTAAGTCGCGGTACATCTTGGTCGTGCCTGGATGAATAGAAAAGTGCAAATCATGAGCCTCTGAAAGTATATCCCTAATCAAGACACCAACCCGAGGAATACATAACCTTCCTCTAACCCACAGCACCTCTCCAGCGTCGAGGGTAGTGTCCGCCCCCTCCCTGCTCACCACCTTGTTTTGGAGTGCATTCAACTTCTTATCCTCAAACTGTTTGGCCTTAATCTACTCCACAAAGGCTGATTTTACCTTGACACCATCCAATATTCCACCCTTATCCGAGACCCCAAACTGCATGCTCAAGGATGCTAGAGTCTGAAACTCTCCTGCTAATGGTCTCTTGGACACTCTCAAGAATGACAAGCTACCCATACTTACAGCCTTTCGGCTCAATGCGTATGCCACCACATTGGCCTTACCCGGATGATACTGAATGGTCACATTATAGTCCTTTAATAATTCCATCCACCGTCTCTGCCATAGATTCAAATCCCTTTGAGTAAACACATGTTGTAGACTACGATGGTCAGTGAAGATCTCACACTTGACACCATAAAGATAGTGTCTCCAAATTTTCAATGCAAATATCATTGCTGCTAAATCTAAATCATGGGTTGGGTAATTCCTTTCATGAGGCTTCAACTTCCTTGAAGCATACGTAATAACATTCTTATCCTGAATCAACACATCACCCAAACCCAAAAGTGAAGCATCACAATACACAATGAAATCTCTACCTTAAATCGGCAGCGAAAGAATAGGTGATGTAGTCAAAAGTGTCTTGAGCTTTTGGAAGCTCTCTTCACACTGGTCTGAACAAACAAACAGTACCTCCTTTTGAGTCAACTTTGTCAAGTGAGTTGCAATGGATGCAAAGTTCTTGACAAACCTGTGATAATAACTAGCAAGACCTACAAAAATCCTTACCTCGATCACTGAACTAGGCCGAATTCAACTCTTAACTGCTTCAACTTTCTGAGGGTCCACCATCACTCCCTTCTCCGAAACCACGTGCCCCCAAAAGGCAGCAGAAGATAGCCAGAAGTCATATTTAGAGAACTTAGCAAATAACCACTTTTCCCTCAGAATTACTAAAACTATACGAAGATGGCGTGCATGTTCTTCCTTAGTTTTGGAGTACACCAGAATATCGTCAATGAACACAATACCTAAAGAATCCAAATAGCATTTAAAGATGTCATTCATCAAACTCTTGGAAGTTGCAGGTGCATTAGTCAATTCAAAAGACATTACCATAAACTCGTAATGGCCATATTGAGTTCTAACAAAAGTCTTCTTTGGAATATCCTCAGATCTAATCTTTAGCTAATGATAACCCGACTACAAATCAATTTTTGAGAAAACTGTTACACCCTGTAGCGGACCAAACAAGTCATCTATACGAGGCAAAGGATATTTATTTTGGATGGTGACCTTATTCAACTGCCTGTAATCGATGCACATCCACATACTACCATCCTTCTTCTTAAGAAAAAGAACCGAAGAGACCCAAGGTGAAGAACTTGGACGAATAAAACCCTTATCAAGCAGTTCCTACAACTGAGCCTTGAGTTTCTTCAACTCTACAGAAGCCATTTGATATGGTGGAATAGATATGGGGTGAGTCCCCAGCTCTAAGTCAATATAGTAGTCGATATCCCTATCCAGAGGCATACTCGGTAAATCAAAAGGAAAGATATGCTTGAACTCAAAAACGACCAAAACTGACTCAATAGAAGAAGACCCTACACCCACATCCCAAAGATGAGCTAGAAATATTGAACATCCCTTCCCCACTAGCCTCCTAGCCCAGACATATGATATAATCCTTATCAGTTTGGCCTTATACACTCCTTTCCATTTTAGTTCCCTCATCCCAAGCATAGCTAGAGTCATTGTTTTAACATTATAATTTAAAACAGCATGATATGGAGATAACCAAGTCATACCCAAGATTACATCAAAATCCAACATATCCAATATAATTAAGTCTACCCAAGATTGAAAACCCACAAACAAAACAGGACAAGACCGATAAACATGGGTAACTATCACAGACTTTCCAACCAAGGTAGACACATGCACAGGATAGTCAAGAATATCACAAACTAGACTCATGCCCATAGCAAACTAAATAGACACATAAGAATAAGTGGACCTTGGATCAAATAAGACAGAAGCCATTCGGTCACAGACAGAAATAGTGTCTGTGATTACTACGTCAGAAGCCCCGGCATCAGTCTTTCCTGGAAATACATAACAATAGTCCTGGTTATCAATCTAAGCTAACTCTCTACTCGGCTGCGCTCCTGCTCCACCGTTGCCACAACCACCTGCCTGATTTCCCTATCTACCCCATGAATAACCCATGCCATTCCCCTCTCTTCTACCTGCTGGAACCAATGACCGAGCCTGCTGCTGTGTCTGGCCATTCGCCTGTCTCACCAAACACTCCCTCTTAAAATGACCAATAGCACCATAATGATAACACCCATACTCCAGATAAGGCAGACTAGCAGAAGAATAAGAAGCCTCTTGGCCTCTAACAACCTGAGTGTGAGAAGGTCCTTTAGCCGGTATCACAGTAGAAGTTGGCATAACTGATTGAATAGGGCAAGCTGAAAAGGCCTGTTGGCCTTTAGAATTGGATCCACTGAAATTCCTAACATTTTGAAACTTCTTAACTAGCATCTTAGCCTATCCCGCCTGCGCCACACCTTCCAACTTCTTCATATAATTTGACACATCATTAAACTCCTATCCAACAGAAGTCATTTGCATAGTCAACACCTGAAGGTCATAGTTCAACCCCTTAATAAAGATACAAATCCTTTTTTCCTCCGTAGTTAACAGTGGAGTGGTATAACGAGACAAGGCATGAAACTTAGCCTCATAAGCTGCAACTGACATATCACCCAGCTCCAAAGACAAGAACTCATCCTTCTTGTGGTCACAAAGGGCATGAGGTACATACTTATCCAAAAATAGAGCATGAAACTATTCCCAAGTCAAAGAAGGAAAACTAGGTAACTGACACTCAACATATGCTCTCCACCACTGTTTAGCCTCTTTCTCCAGTAGAAAGGTCACAAACTTAACCCCATGCTACTTTACAATACCCATCTTATGCAGCCTCTTATAGCAATCAATAATAAACTCAAAAGCATCCTCAGATTATGTACCCTAAAACATAGAAGATTTCATCTTCATGAACTTAGTCAGCAGGTCATGTTTAGTACTAGTCATCATAGAACCCAAAATCGATTGATAAAAAACATCAGTACTTGAAGTCTCATCCATCCTAGGATCCATAGTAATAGTAGGGTGCATAATTGGAGCCTGGTAAGTCGAAATAGTGAGAGTGGCTCTGATCCCATCCAACCCGCTCAGAAAAGCTAACACTTGCTGAATGACCTTAGCAGACATGAAAGGTAGAGTTGCAACCCCAACTGGTGCTTCCACCTTGGGCTTCATCTCTTGCTCCTCCACTACTTCCCTCTCCTTAAAATGATCCTGAGGTGGGGGAGGAGATGTTGCCTTTTCGTTAGCCTGACCAGTAGCTGCGTGAGCTCCACTCCTGGCAGGTGTGGTTCATCCCCATCCTCTCCTACCTCTCCCCCTCACTTATCCCCTTCCCCTTACAGCTAGATCCTCAGCTGGAGTGACAGGTGCGGGCTTTACTGCTCAGGTTCCATTAGACCTAATATTCACCATCTGTAGACAAAAGAGTGAAGAGATTAGATACTAATTTGGATCACCAGATACCAATTAGAATCAAGTCATAGCAAAAAAAAAAAGCAAGAAAGATAAATTTCCTAAAGCCCTATAGCCTCTGAAAGAAAAGTACAGGCGTGTCTCTGTACCATTCCACAAGATTCTACTGGACCCATTTTGGTACAACGAGATCGAAAAAAGCTAGACTCTGATACCAATTTGGTCACAAACCAAACTCGTCGTGAGTAGCACCTACACTGCTTACCCAGTGGGAGAACCAACAATCCCAAAAGCATTGATCAACACTCAAGTAAAAGTAAGAGAACTATCCCATAAATAGTGTAAAAACAATTCAATCTAACAACTTAAGAATGTGTGAAACAAAATACCAAACGAAAATCCCCTAGAACTCGAAAGTTGGTGTACCAAAACATACTAAGAATATCAAGTGGGGATGCAACCCCCAAACTATAAGAAGTAACAAGTCCAAACAAAGGATAATGTCTAAATAAGAGAAAGATATCATAGTAGCCCAGATGTGCTACTCACCCTGAAATCCAAAATCGACTGTTGGAATCACAAGTAAGGTCTTGATGAATCCGCTGGAATATGTGTTGCACTCATAGAAGTAAATACAAGTGGAGTATTAGTATACAAATAAACCACAGTGTACTTGTAGGATCATTTGAATAACCTAAGATGGAAATATGAACACTTAACCAAAATATAGTACAATTAGCTAACAAATTCTTACACATCAAACATTCTACATATATGTTCAAGTAGCATTCAAGAGGCAAGCCAACAAGTCAAACAATGTCATTAAGGCAATAATATGCAAATCAATTCAAGACAACCAAACAAGGACAGGCACAATAATACAAATTCCCTGGTTCACTCAAGGAACCTTCATACTAATACATACCTTGAAACCCATACACACATGCTAAGAGTTATATGTCCACCCTCTAGCTATGACCTGCAGAGGACAATTACCGTACATGTACTAAAAATACCAGATGTGAATGTCTGTAATCCTTAATCCAACAACCGGTGAGAATGTCTCAAATACCAAAATATTCCATAATTTACAACATAACGAGGCCAAGTCATAAAACAAGTAGGTGTTGCAATGACCAACCACACAACATGGATTAACCAATCACCCTATAAAGTAGTTAATATGCAAATATAACACAAGCCTGATCAAATACAACCTATCACCTACCTCAAACCAAGCTTGCACAACTCTAAACCTGAGCTTTGCCTTTTTGTGCCTTTTTCACTTGCTCATGGTCTAAAACATGCATAAAAACACCGTATTAACGAAATGACCTAACATGGCGGGAGTTATATGCCACCCCCAACACCATAAGGTCAGTTCATAAACATTTCTTAACCGTTCTAGGGCTATTTCCCCTGTAATTCATCTAAAATTACAAATTTCATAGAATGATTAGTGAATTAAAGGAATACAAGGCCAATTTAATGGTTAATAAATATAACCCATTAACCTAATGCTCAATTTCACCCTTGCACCAGTATACATACAAAAATCCACCCTAAAACCCTCCCCAAACTCCATAATTTATGCCTTCTAAGGATTAAGAAGTTATTACAAGTTAAAGAGAGTGAATTTCTTACCTTAACGAAGTTAAACGGAGGTAAACCGGTGATTTTTACCCTAAATCACCTTCCTCTTTCCCCAAAATAAGTTTATAAAATATTAAACTATTTTTGGGTTTAATCCCCTTAATCTGTGGTTTCTACCACTATAGCGGCCTTGACCGCTTTTGACCACCGCAATAGCGGTAATTATTCCACTATAGCAGTCACCGCTATAGCGGTGTGTCAACTGCTATAGCAGTGTCGACATGATAGAATGTCCATCTTCACCCAAAAATCCCCCTTTTGACAACACACCTTGATCCTGGGACATTCCGAACAATGCCCTTTACGCTAAGGTCAATTTCGAGAGTTCTACTAACGCAAATTTAGTTTCGTAAAATCCTATGGGTTTCTTATCTCCTTAGATAACTAGGAATAAACACCATTCCCACCAAACTGGTTTAAATTATTTCTAAATTTTCCAAGACTACCCCTCACTCCAAAATGGAGCAAAACTAGCCTAGCCCAAAGTTTATAACTTCCAATCCGGTAAAGAATTTAGACATAAAATTTGGAATGTAATACTTTTACATTACAACCAAGAGGGTCATAACAACACTTCAATGAGAAGTCCTTGAAGGACAGGGTCTACAGTAAACCTGAAGCGTGATAGTCCAATTGGTTCCATACGAAAAAAAAACCTCCTTAAAAAAGGAGAGGAGCAAATGATCAAGATGGTCATGATAATGGGGCAAGTGATTTAAAATAGCACCATAACATAGCACTTCATAAAACCCTGGCAAAGGTTTAGATAACTAAAAATGATGAAAACTAAAGAGATCTTGATAAGTTATGTCTTGTTGGATTCAACATCAAAATGATCGTCGATGGTTACTTTGATATAATATAGTGATCAATGTTATAAATAGTGATGAGGATCTTGAATTCAAATCTGTCAAAAAGTATAGACAGATAAATGATTGGTCAAAATAAAAATACGTAATTCAAGTGTATTTTATTTCACTTGAAAAAATGGTGTTTTGGACTTATAATTCAAAAATTAAAGTATAATATCAGTGGGGTAAAAATAGACTTTTGGATGAAATTGAATAAAAACAGTAAATTTGTAAGAATAAATTAAGGTCTATGTCTTGCAACATAAATATTTTTTCACAAAAGTCTTGGTGTTATTTTATGGAGATGTTTTCCTCTGTGGTGGATGCAATGAGGTATCTTTTAGTAGGGCAATAGATAAAAAACTTGAATAGTATAGTGAATGTTTGTTATGTCTAGCTAGACGGCAAAGAATATATGAAAAACCTTAAGGATTAAAAAGTGTTAAAGTGATTCTATTGAATAGTACCCTAATGATTGTAATATTGCTTACCATAAAGAAAAATCAATTTCGATCTCATAAAAATGGTTAGAAAGTATCAAGTCTTAGTGCAATTGGTGCACTTATGTATCATGTTATTTATATACATGAGAAACTATTTTTTTATTAATATGGAGGAAAGACACAATTTAACTTTTATATAGATTTGAATGAAATTAAATATAGTACTCCCATGTTAAAATTCTCCAATTATCAAAAGACGCTTTAAAGAAAAAACCTCATTGCCGATAAACTAATTTTGCCTAGCTTTTCTGGTGGCAATGGTCACCAATTCACCCGGTCAACCACCCACTTTGATTGCTCTCATTCCAAATACCACACATCCAATATCGAAACTTAATTTTCCAGCCACGTTACGTCCACAACCAATAATCAAAAGGCCTATTCTGTTGAAACCCATTGCCTACTTATGTGGTGAACCTAGAGTGATATTGATGGAGGATGGAGTAGAGCAGATGATCGTGAATAAAAAATTACAATATGCAGTTATTGGAAAATTCTTGTATGAATGAACGAACATCAAAGATTTGTGTCGTTTAATTCCAAAGCAATGTGAATTGAAGGGTGATTGTAAAATAGGTTTGTTGAGTAATAGACATGTTATAATTAGAGCATCCTCCTTAAAGGATTAAATAATTTGTTATCAGCACCTACCTTTTATATATCACATAGTGGTTGGACTTATCCCATGAGAATGTTGAAATGGGACCCTACGTTTGATCTAGAAGAGGAGAAGACCACTGCCATTTGTCACTCCCAAGCGCACACACAAGTGTACATGGTCATGCAATTAATATAGTGGCTCTTGCTAGTCGAATATCTATCCCACAGGGACTTGGTGTTTAGCAGACGATCCAACTTAAGTATTACTAGTGAAAGTAATTAAGTACAATTCGTAACGAAAGATAGTTTGAGTTTTTCTTATAACTAAATACTAGAAATAACGTAGATATGAAATTAGCATTGTAAAAAATATATGGAGAGTCCTAGGGTTGAGGCAATTACTTCACATTCATGCATAACTATGATTTCTAGTTGGTGTTGGAGCTTATCGTGATTGTTGTTCTACGGGGTTAATAGTCAACTTGGAAATGGTCATCCTCTAAATCATATACCCAAATTAACCTCACAACTACATCGTTGAGTGGGGATATGAGTCTTTAATTCAGATGCATTAAAATATCTTCCCATTTCATTAACTAAGTGGGGCATTTAGGTATATCTCTATCCTAACTGCAAATCATCCTTTAACAATCAATTTCTAACCATTAAAAACATTATCTACACTCCCTACATTCTTCACTCCATCCCTCAAATCCTATGGTCAATACCATTTGGAACTACAATTTATCCTTAAGTTCATGACACTTTAGAATAGTAAAATAAGAGCACAAAAACAATCACATGACTTGATAAGCAAATATACCAACTATAAAACCATAATTAATCAATCATGTAGTAGCCTCAACTATAGAATGAGGGTTTTTATCCACTCATATTCATAAAAATAATCTCTATAAAATATTTCATAACTTCAAACTACTAGAATGAAAAGTAAAAGAAGAAAGAACCCTAATTTGAGCTCCTTGATGTCTTCTTTTCTCTCCAATTCATGTGTAATCCAAGAGATGTGAATAAATATGGATAATTACTCCTTTTATATTTATTGAGGTATTCCATGAGGTTCCCCAAATAAATCATATGGATTTCCAACTTTGCCCCTACTTAAACCAAGTTAAAACCCAACATTTAGGCCATTTAGAGGGGTATGTGAAGCGGGTTCCATCTCACCCTAGGGGAGGTGCGTCGCACCATCAAGGCACGACCAAAAGAGTAGAACCTTTCCCTAGGCGGATTGACTCAGGACCTATTTTACATGTTTGGGGGTGCAGCGCATGTACCCCTCCCTTTCCTTAGGAGGTGCGGCGCATAGCCCCCTCCAAAGTGTAGGGGTGCGTCCTTTTCTTCGTCGTCTCTTATCGTGCACTTGTACCTTGTTTCCATACTTCTTGTGGACTCCATATATCTTCCATAAGTATGCTACAACATATCATAATAAACATAAGTCCATACAACATAATAGAACTCATCAAAGTACATTAGAACAAGCTTAGCTCAAGCTATCGACAATAGTTTTCTCTTCTAAGTTCTATTTGATCCTTTTGATTCTAGACTTGTTTCAAATGAACCTTAAACACCATAAACATTTAATTTAATACACAAATACACCTATACACACTTTATTACTCAATAATCACCTCACGTTATCCTCAAAACTAAGCTAAAAGCGCATAGATAATGACACTTAGGAGCATAAATATGCCTAAGCTCACCACCCCCACACTTAAAGCCTTGTTCGTCCTTGAACAACTCTTTAAATTACTCCCCATCAAGGAAGACTCTAAAAACATTAATAAAACTAAGACTCTAAAGATAGAACTACACATACCTCATGAATAGCAAGTTTTATGCTCAGCATGTTATCTTACAACTTAAAACGCATGAAGACTACTTCGAAACTTCCTAGCCTCAAGACTTGACTCTACCAATTTTTCAAACTCATGAATATTACTCAAAAAATAGATCATATAAGTAACCTATATATCATCAAAAATGTGCCCTTACCACAAGAGAGTCACCCACATTCACTCACAAATATGTAATTTATCACAAGAATGGGTGTAAGAATCAAATTCTGCTCACTCTTACAAAGAATTCACATGCTATATTAGACGAACCATACGCTTTCCCTTAGTGTAGTACTCCACTAATATAAGAATGTCAAAGCTCAAAATCAAGTAGGACTTTAAGGGTTTTAATGTAGGCTAAAGGATGGGTAGGAACTATTTGGTCAAGAACAGTGACTATATTCTCTAAGCACTTTAATACATCACAATTTCCACTAAGCTCATCTCCAACCAACCTATATTACACCACTATCATCTTCCCAACCCTCTTTTGTCTTACCCCATCTCTTTATGCTAGTTTACACATCTTTATCATGGAGTATTTGCTATGAACACATGATTCACTTCTTTGGATCAATTTCTCTTTTCATTACATTACTCCCTACCAACAATACTTAAACCTTTTAAACACACCAAAAGCTTTTTACTTGGGACTTCAAATTCACTTTTCCCTTCTTCAACTTTTATACTCATTAACATCTTAATTTCTCAACTAAAACGCTTGGTAATTTTGGATCAAATTGTGGGCAATTGAAGGAAAAGGAATAAGCTACATATAAGCTGCCAAAAAATAGGCTAAAGGCTCAACGGGGCTAACTAAGATCATGCAAAAAGGGTAGATAAGGTGGGTATAAAACATGGCTATCAAAGAAATTCCTATATCATCTCCTGAACTCAACATTCTTTATTTCGCTTTGCAAACACACCGGGCAAGTTCTAGACATCAAATATGCACAAATGGAATATAACAAAAACCTCACTCACACTTGGCACATGTTCAAATCAACACAGATCCGTATAGACTCTCAACCAAGCAATAACAAATAAGCCTAAGTGTTTCACAGTAGTCATTCAATTCACTACACATGCTTCGGCATTCAAAACCCACTTGCATCTTGCAATCATACGTAACATCTAACTAGAGCATCTCTAAAATTTTAAAATTACTCCTAAAAATCTAAAGGATACTGGGTTCAATGGGTTCCCCCTTGGAAGAGAACCAAAAATAAAAATCGAAGGGTGGATAAGTGTGCTTCTAAATAAAACTAAAAATTACTAAAAGAAAATCTCTTTATATTTTTCAAATTTTCACCAATATAAACAAAAAGCAAATAACCAAAAGACTCCTATAGCCCACACCACCCTAACCAAATCAGAAGATTTTCCACCCCACACTTAAAATCACACTTTGTCCCCAAAATATAAATTAAAAGTAAGGATAGAAATATTCCATGAGGCCTCTAGGCCTAGCTAGTAGCATCATATTCATCAAGGAGGTTTGGGGGACCCCACATTTAATTTTATCCATGCTCCTTATCTAAGATCTCGGGTACTCAGATTTACCCTCAACCTGTCAACTCAAAAAAAAAAAAAAAAAAAGGTAATACTAAAGAAAACTAAAAAAATACAATAACTACCTTAACTTGGGTTGCCTCCCAAGCAACGCCTAATTTATTATCACACTCACATCACAACTTTATTATCCATATTCTTTCATCCTCTTCCTCCTACTTGGAGTTCATCTCCTCCTTCTTTGCTGACCTTTAAAATGCTCATGATTGAGGTCTACCACTCTTCTTACACCTGCCTTTTCAGCATGAAATTTAAGTAGTGTGGGTTTAGGCTTATGGTTGATTCAGTAAACTTCACGAGAGTGCCCAAAGAGGTAATTAGTGGTTTGCACTCTTCCACCCTACACTCACCCACTTCCATAGCAATGATCATGTATAGATCTCTATAGTGTGAGGGTGTGTTGAGTGTTTTGTACACCCTGAAGACCACCTCTTCGTCATTCAATCTCATCTTGAGCGTGCCCTCTCTCACATCTATCAATGCTCCACCAGTAGCTAAGAATGGACGTCCCAATATGATTGGTACCCTATCATCTATATCATACTCAAGAATAATAAAGTCAGCAGGAATAATGAACTTAGCAATCTTAATAAGAACACCATCAATAATTTCATTGAGTACCACTCTCGTTCTATCCGCCATTTGTAACATGTCTTTCCTAAACCAAGAGTATTAAAAACTGAAAGGGGCATCAATTTGATGCATGCCCCCAAATCACTTAAAGTATGGATAATTTCACTTTTACTAATTTGTATGGGGAGGGTGAAACTCCCAGGGTCCTTTAGTTTTTGGGGTATCTTGCTCATGACCACAGAACTGCACTCTTTAGTAAGTGCCACAGTCTTAATATCATCAATCCTCCTTTTGTTTTTCACCACATCCTTCAAGTACTTAGCATACTTTGGCATTCCCTGCAAAACATCTACAAGAGGAAGGTTAATGTGAAGTTCTCTGAATGTGTCAAAGAACTTCTTACAACAAGCATTTTTTTTTTGATTTATTAAGCCTTTGAGGGAAAGGTGGTGGTATCCTGCTTCAAGGTTGATCAACAGGCTTTTCATTCGGGTACTTAGACTTCCCCTCTTTGTCAGATTCTTTGGACTCAGCTTGCCTTTTTGTCTGCTCATGTGCGGGCAACTCTGCTTGCACCTCATGATTTTTCTTTTAGGTGCATCAATCAAATATATGCCACTCCTCAAGGTGATTTTCATAACCCTCTTTGGATTTTGATTTGTATCACTAGGCAAACCCCCTAGAGGTCTTGTATGTTATGCCTGAGCTAATTGACCCATCTGTATCTCTAGATTCTTCTGAGCTAGTTGCTGATTTTTGATTTCTCCAGCCATTTGTTCTTGGTTGGCCAATATCTTTTTCAAAGTCTCCTCTATATTGTTGGCCTGAGTATTGTTTTGAATGCCTTATTACTACTGAAAATGCTGAGATTGAGCCTGATTATTTCCCCATGAGTAATTGGGCTGACTTTGGCAGTTGCTATTGTAGGCATTACCATAGTTTTGATTAACTCTCTGTGCATTGCCTATAAAATTTACAGACTCCAAATTTATTGTACATAAGTCTGAGGAGTGACCATTATAACCACAAGTTTCACACCAAGTTTGAACTTGTTGAACTACATTAGCTTGTGCCTGAGGTTGAGCCACACTCAACTTGTTGAACTTAGCCATCATCTGATTTTAAAAACTGGCCAACTATGCGGCCAATGGTGTGACACTATCCACCTCAATCATACCTACTGGCTTCTTCACCATGCTTCTAGATATATCACCATTCCAATATGGATTACCTTGTGCAATTCTATTTACGAGAGTGTACAACTCATCATAAGTTTTCTTCAAAGCCTACCCACCTACTGTTGAATCTACCAAAATTTTTGTATTATGGTCAAGACCTTCAACAAAAATATGAGCTAGTACTTTATTGGTCTATTGGTGATGTGGACAATCTCTGAGAAGTGCCTTGAATCTCTCCCATGCATGATAGAGATTCTTATCTAGCTTTTGCTTGAAACTCTGAATCTCACTCCTCAACCTTGTAGTTTTACTGAAGGAAAGAACTGGATGAGGAACTTCTTTGCCAAATCATCCCAAGTTGTAATTGAGTTTGAAGGTTCTACCTTCAACCATTTCTTTGCTTCTCCCAAAAGTGAGAATGGGAAAAGTGTGAGCCTCACATAGTCTGTAGAGACTCTAGTAGAAATAAAAGTATCACTGATCTCCAAAAAGTTTTGAAGATGAAACTGTGGATCCTTATGTGATAAGCCTGTAAACTGCCCACTTGTGTGCAATAATTTCACCATGTTCTGCTTCAGCTAAAATCACCCTCTTGTGTCTGACTTTTGAATAATGAGGTCATATTAGTTGCGAATGGGATTGCCATATTGCGCACTATCCTATGAGGTGGTTATTCATCACCCCTTGCAGCAGGAATATTCTCATCTTCTTGAACTTGCGGAATTGGATAGAGAAGTGTTGCTTCTCTCCTTAATTAGTGCAAGCATTGCTCAGGTTCAGGATGTGGTCCAACAAATTTCCTCTCCCTTGCCATCTTGCTTAAGATTTGAACTTGGACCTACAAATTCAGTACCTAAGACCAACTTGTCAGCACTTATCAAAATAAAATAGTAAAACCTAAAAATTAGAAGGTTTCTAATTTCCAAGTCCCCAACAACGGTGCCAAAAACTTATCGCTCCCAAGCACACATGCAAGTGTACGTGGTTGTGCAAGTAATATAATGGCTCTTGCAATCCAAATATTGATCCCACAGGAACTTGGAACTTGATGTTTAGCAGACTATCCAACTTAAGTATTACTAGTGAAGTTAATTAAATGTTATTCGTAACCAAAGAGAGTTTGAGTTTTGTATTTAGTTAGAGAGTATGAGTTTTGTTTTTATAACTAAATACTAAAAATAATGACGATATGAAATTCATATTGTAAACAATATATGAAGAGTTCCAGGGTTGAGGCAATTACTTCATATCCATGCATAACTATAGTTTCTAGTCAGTGTCGGTGCTTATCGTGATTGTTGATCTACGGGGTTGATAGTCAACTTGGGAATGGTCATCCTCTAAGTCATCTACCCAAATAATCTCACAACTATATCATTGAGTGGGGATGTGAGTCTTTAATTTGGATGCATTAAACTATCTTCCCGTTTCATTAACCAAGTTGGGCATTTAGGTATATCTCTATACTAACTGCAAATCATCCTTTAACAATCAATATCTAACCATTAAAAACATTATCCACACTCCCTACATTCTTCATTCCATCCCTCAAATCCTATGGTCAATACCATTTGGAACTATAATTTATCCTTAAGTTCATGACACTTTAGAATAGTAAAATAAGAACACAAAAACAATCACATGACTTGATAAGCAAATATACCAACTATAAAACCATAATTAATCAATCATGTAGTAGCCTCAACTATAGAATGAGGGTTTTTATCCACTCATATTCATAAAAATAATCTCTATAAAATATTTCATAACTTCAAACTACTAGAATGAAAAGTAAAAGAAGAAAGAACCCTAATTTGAGCTTCTTGATGTCTCCTTTGCTCTCCAATTCGTGTGTAATCCAAGAGATGTAAATAAATGTGGTTAAGTACTCTTTTTAAAGTTATTTAGGTCTTCCATGATGTGCCCCAAATGAATCATATGCATTTACAACTTTGCCCCCACTTAAACTAAGTTAAAACCCAACTTTAGGCCATTTAGAGGGGTGTGCAATGCGGGTTCCATCGCACCCTGGGGGGTTCATCTCACCATCAAGGCACGACTAAAAACGTAGAACATCTCCCTAGGGGGTACAAGTTATGCCCTCTTTTCCACGTTTAGGGGTGCGGCGTATGGCCCCTTCCTTGCCTTGGGAGGTACGGCGCATGGCCCCCTCCAAAGTATAGAGGTGTGTCCTTTTCTTCGTCGTCTCTTATCATGCACTTGTCCCTTGTTTCCATACTTCTTGTGGCTTTTTTGTAGGTTTCATTTAATTTGGCTTCAAAAAAATGACGAGCTATACCAAAATGGTAACAGAGCTACCAATTTGTTTTACTCCCGCACGTGTTAAGGCCTTAACCAATTAAGGGGGCCAACAGGTGGCTGAGCCAGAACTCCGTTAAGGATCGCAATCGCATACCTCGGCTCTGATACCAATTTGGGGGGTGCGTGGGATCATTCATTTAGATTGAGTGTTTAGCGGAATTCATCTTAGATATTATATAGCTTGGGTTCTTCGATACCTAGTTTCATTAATCTGAGTAGTATAAATCTAGCTCATAACTGGCATCACTATAATCTGATATGTTAAATTCTAACCAATTTTGTTGCATTAATTCTATTATTTCATAAGTCACTAATATGTCATAAATTTTTCTCCTAACATCACTATTAAGATGTCTTAGTATATGTACTAAGAGTATTTTATAATCATCATTATTATCTAGTAAGTATGTATAAGTACTCAGTTGGTACCTGTCTATTTCATTGTTATGTGTATTCATTTCAGTATTGTTTGTATTCATTTCATTATTATGTATTTTCTAAACATATTACCTTTAACCTCTTTGTTTATCATTATATTTATCATTTCATAATACATTATTCTGAACAATCTTTTCTGGCCACTACCATGCTTTCCGGCTTCAATCATTTACCCTAACAGCGCCTCAACTTTGTCTACTTCCCTTAAACGGCCTCCTTGCCTTATCGGTTTTTACCTTAGGATGGCATAGTCTGGGCTTAACTACTCTCAGCCTATTTTCATGGCAAGCTTTCTCAAGATGTTCAATATAATTATACTATAACATGATAAACAGTAATGATATTCAAGAGATTATAAGGAATATAACAGTTTAGCTATACATATTTATGAATAGATATACCTTAGTTGGTAGCTTATCGGAATCGGTATGTTCCATAACTTATAGCTTATATATCTGCAAAAGAGAGAATTTTTATTAAGTTGGGTGCTCAACACATGAGCTGATTGCTGAGGATGATTCATCCTTCTCTTCTTACGTACCTTTATATAGGAATTACATATGGCCTTTACTATTTACATCTGGCCTTTCAAAAACATAAAAACTAAAATGACCTTTACTATGCGGCCTATACTATTTATGAATAGTGTTTGACTCTACTATTCACTACTATTACTTGTCACATCTTTGTGACTTTTGGCAAAAGAAAACAAAACTCTTTACATTTATCTACTTTATGACTTATTCAAAAAACTTTAAGTAGTACAATAATTTACATATGTCGGGGAATTTTGATGTCTGTATCTGCTTTATGTCATATCTGCTTTAGCTTCTCCATTTTTCTGTGTTGTTTATTCCAGCTGGATTTCTGGCATATCTACCTTGTCTTCTCCATTGCATTTTGTGCATTGGTGATCGGGGTATTTATGTCCAATCAGCTTGCAATATCTGGTCAATAATTCTTCTGAAATAAAATTTTTCTTAAATGCTCTTGTTGTAGGTTGTTCCTCTGGTCGAAGTAAGGATAATATCCATTTTTTAACTTCTTCCATATCTGCTTCTCGTAATTCTCGTGAATTTACATAAATCATTAGCTGGTCTCGTGAATAATAACTCCATATGGCATTGCCATTTAAATAATTATTTGCTAGCTCTTGAATAATAGTTGATATGCCAATGATTCTTTTGTTGGCATAAAAACCTGGTATCTCTATCTCTGGTATCTCGGGTTGTTGTTCAATATCTTTGGGAATTATCATATCTCTGGTTAATCCTATCTTTACCACTTGTATGATGGGTTTTACCTCATTGTACAGTATCTCTGCTAGTGCTGTATAAAATTTGATATAAAATAAATTTCCTTTTGTAATTCTTTTATATGTCAAAAAGGCTTCATGTACTTCGGGTATTCCGCTTATCTCTTCGCCGTTGTATGTATATATAGTGTTCAATAGTCAGTAATGATAGCAAGTTTTTACTAGATTGGAATTGGTTTTTGGTTGTGCGATTAGTTTATTATAACCTTGTAATTTTTGGGTTATGTAATCTTGGGTTTTTTCTGTTGTTGTGGTAGATCTTGGTTGAAGGTTCAAATATGTCTGGATTTTGTGGATATTTTTTATATAGGTTTGGGAGATGTGGTTGTATATCTTTTTATCCTGATTTAAACTATCTGCGTATGTAGAGGTTTGAGGTTGTGTGGCATTTTGTGGCTTTTGTATTTTTGGTGTGAATGGCTTTGCAAATATACTGTTTAAATTGGCATTTGCATATGGTTTCTTGGTAGCTGGTCCACTTGTACCTGCAACATTAGCAAAGTTGTCATGGGTTTTTCGGAGTTTCCCAACGTCTCTTTCTACCTCTGGAATTTTAGAGTCTTCCGATCGACTTATCTCAGCATATTTATAGTCATACGGCTGACTTGTACTAGCTTTAGATTTCAGTTTAGCTTCATCAATCTTTAGCTTTTGTACTTCAAAGTCTATACTGTCCACTTTTATACAAAGTGTAGTTAGAGCTTTGAGGATATCTTCCATTGTACTATCTGGTTCAGTTTGAGTAGCTTTGTCTTGATAAGTAATCTGCAATGACATTTTTATTAGATTTAACTAACTCAATTGTAAATGTAAAATTCTATATATTTAATACTAATCTCCGTATTTCTTTTGTTGTTACTGAATCGTGTATCTTTCTTGTTATCCACCATTTTACTTGTGTATTATCTGTTCGTACTATAAATTTGTTATACACAATATATGGTTCAAATGCTAATAAACATTTATATAATGCAAATAGTTCTTTTCTATTTATTTCCCATTTTAATTGTGGTTCGGTATATGATCCTGAATAATATCTACAATGATATTCAATTTTTTCATTCTCGTATTTATACTAAGAACTCCTCCATAGCTATGATTGCTAGAGTCTGTTTCTACTATGTATATGAATTGTTTATTTTCATCCGAAAATATAATTTTGGTAATTTTTGGCACATAGTTTAATTTTTTGTATGTATGTCTTATCTTTCTCATCAAAATAGTATTCACTATCTTTCTTTAATTTTTTCTGTAAAGGTTTTAAATTTTCTGCTAACTTAGGTACATATTTTGTTTCTTGGTTAACTAGTCCTAAGAAGGATTGTAATTTCTTTTTGTATCTAATGCTTCGTTTGAATTAATTATTTTTTGCACTATATGAATTTGCATTTTTATTCCATTTTTATCTATTTGTATGCCTAAAAATTCTATCTGGTTTTTCATTATTTCCTCTTTCTTTTTGCTTAAACTAATTCCTGATATTTCTATTATATGTATAAATTTTTCTAATAGTTTTATATGTTTGTCTTGTGTTCTAGAGTATAATAGTATATCATCTATATATACTATGCAATTTTCTAATTGGTTAAAATAATTATCCATAAAATGTTGATATCTACCTGGTGCATTTTTATATCCGAAGGGTAATACGTTCCATTCATAAAATCCTTGGGGTACCGTGAATGCTGTTAATTTTTTAGAATTATCTTCTAGCTTTAAATGGTAAAATCCTGATTTACAATCTAATTTACTAAAATAATTATATCCTTGTATTTGTCTTATTTTTAGTATCTTGTTTGGTATTCGGTAATTATATGTTTTTGTTTTTGCATTTAAATTTCGAAAATTTATAACCATCCTACTTTTTTCTCTTTTTTGTTCACTATGTTTATTTACTATAAATGTTGGGCTAGTATGTTTACTATTGCTTTCTTGTATATAATTATTGTCTAATAATTCTTTTATGTGTAGTTTAAATTCTGTTAAATCATCAAAATTGTATTTTAGTGGTTTTTGTGTTACTGTACTGTTTTCATCTATTAATTCAATTTTTACTTTTGTTTTGTGTTTTTCCCATCCTTGTAAGGAATTATCATTATACAATAATTCTAGTTTGTCTTGTATAATTTTAATTTATTTATCAAAAATATAATTATTTCTATCTTTTGGTCACTTGTTTTTATGTTTTCTAGCTTTTGGGTAATTTTTTCACTTCCTTTAATCCAAGGTGTTGTTTTTCTTAATTTATTGTTTACTCTTTTAGCTCCTACTTTTTGTTTACATGGGGTAGTAAACCACCAATATGTTCTTGTTAGTATATGTGGATATAAGTTGTCTAAGAATGACATTCCTAGTAATATATCTTTATTTGTAAATTCATAACTATACATTTCTTTTATAGTTAATATTTTATCCCATATTTGTATTTTGATATTTTTTGCTTTGTATGTTATCATACTTCCTTCATTATTAAATCCTGTTACTACCATAGGTGTTGTTAATTTTTCCCATTTTTCTTCTGGTAGACAGTTATGTTTACATAGATTAGCTTCTGCTCCTGGGTCTATCATAGGTGTATAATATCTATTGTAATATCCTTCTATTATTATTTTGGCAAGTATATATATTTTTGTCATTTTATATATTTTGGTGTTATTTTATCATATCAAGGTTCGTTTTATTACTATTTTCTTATTTTCATAAGTTATTGTTAGTTGTTTATCTTCTAAATTGTATGGTTTTACTGTTTCTAACCATCTTATTCCTAAGGTAATGTTCTTATCTCCTTGGTATATTTTGAATTTTATTGATATTGGTATTCCTCCAATAATTAATTCTTTTTCTGTTATTTCTTCAATATTTGTCAATGCCTTTGGTAATTCTGGGCATAATTGTTCATTTGTTATTATTTCTTTTTCTGGTACTAGTTCTCTTATAATGTAATTTTCTTCTTGTCCTGTATTTATCAATATTAAGTATTTTCGTTGGTCCATTATTCCTGTGATGTAGTAATGCTATGGTTTTATTTCTTCCATCTTATGTTCTATTAGATTTTGTGGAGTTACATAATTTATTCTTCTAGATGTACTTATTCTAGATGAGGATGTAGGTGTATCATTTGTTAATCGTTTTGAGGTACTAAGTCTTTCTTTTACTATTTCTAAGTCTTGTTCTATATCTAGTCCCTGGTAACTATAATCATTATTATCTATAATAGTGACTATTTTTTCAAAAGTATTTTCAATCTTTACTTTATCTATTTTATTTTTTGCTATTATTTTATGTTTTGTAGTGTATATATATAAATTTTTACATCTTGCTGTAAATATTTTACTTCCTGATGCTAATTCTATTCCTGACATTTTCCAGTATAATACTAATGATTTGTCTATATTTTTATCAGTTACTGCTACTGAGTAATTGACGCTTATTATAAATTTAAATTTTTGGTATATTAGATTTCCTTTTACTGCACTTATAACGCTTTTTTCTATAGGGTGTATGATTCTATCATCTGCTAAATATATTTCTATTGGGGTATCTATTCCTTCTCTAAAACATGCTTTTATTAATATTTCTGTTCCTCCTAAGTGTACATATTTAATTGGGGGTTTTGCTCTTATATCTTGTATTTCTTTATTTACTAATTTTTTATTTATTATTGGTATTTTAGCTTTTCCTTTGGTGTATCTACAGTCTATTATATGTTCCTTTTGACTAATTACGTAGTATTCTTCTTTTTGTCTTTTAAACCAATGTTTTACTATAGGTATGTCTAAAATTTTATCTATACTTAAATCTAATTCTTTTCCTTTTATTTGTTCAAATATATTGTTATCAAATATTATTTTTTCGTCTGAAGATTCTTCATCTTGGTAGTCTTCATGTTTAAGTATTTGTATGTCTTTTTCAGTCATATTCTTCTTCTGATTCATTTATTATATTATCAGTATCTGAGAATTCATATATACTATCTTCACTTTCTAATTCGTAATCTATATATTCTATTTGCGTATATTCATCATTTTCTATTAGTATTTCTGTTGTTTGTTTTTTCTTTGGATCCTTGGGTATTTTACAATCTTTAGCTAAATGTCCTAATTTTCCACAGTTATAACAGGTACATTCTGCTAATTTTTTTCTTTTTCTTATATGGTTTTTTAGTATTATAATTTTTTACGTAATATCTTCTTCTTGGTTTCTTATATTTATATTCGGATTTGTATGGTTTATATTTTCCATATCTTCTTTTATTTCTTTTATAATATTTATCTGTGCATCCAAATTGAGGTGTCGTTTTATTTTTACAACATGCTAAATTTTTTATTAGTATTTTGTCCATCTTTCTATTTTCTTTGTATTTTTCACATAATTCTATGAACCAATTGTGTAAAAATTTTATTCTAGCTCCTAGAGTATCAGCTAGTCCTGCTTCTTCCCAATTTTTTGTTATTTTTGAGCTAAATGGTTCTGGCAGTTTATTAAAATATAATTTTCTTATTTCTCTGCTTTCTTCTATACTATATGTTCCCTTATAGTAATAGTCTCTAAATGCACAAGTATATTCATTTATATAGCACATATTGCATATTGCTAATTTTGTCATTAAATTTCTGTTTATATTTTTCTCATTATTTTGTTCTTCTATTTCTGTTGTCCTACTACTAAATTCATTCCTTATTGCTATCTGATATTTATATAGGATTTCTGTTGATGATGTTGCAACATCACCATCACGGTTCTTATTATTTCTTAATGTAGCTAAGCTTTCATTTGTTAAATTTTGTAACCATAATTTTACTGTGCCTATTAATGTTCTTTCTATGTATCCTGGTGTTTCAGCTATTGATATTTTATTATCTATTAATTGTTTTGAGATGTATCCTACCCATAGTTGGATTATTTTATTTATATCTGCTACACAATCTAAATCTAAGAAATTATATTGTTCAGTTATTTGTCTCGGTGTCCATTTTCTATTTAACCGTTTGTCCCATAAAGTTTTATTCCTGTCGTATGATTCATAAGTTGTTCTAGTATAATTTGTATCTAGATGTTTTGGGTTTTTAACTCCTGATGTACTTGGCTTTATATCTCCTGTATTTATCTCTGGATTTATTGTTGTTTTATTTATATTTTCTATCAGTTCTGTATATGTCTCACTTGTTTCTGAATAGTTTTCTTGTGATATGTCATTGTCACTTTTTTCGTTTATTTCGTCTATGCTTATCTTAGGTGAATTATCTTGTTCTTCTTCCAATTGTAATTTTGCTTTAAATTGTTCTATCTCATCTGCCAATTTTAGTTCTTGTTCTTGTTCTTTATGTTTTTCTTTCTCTTTTTGTTTATTTGCATATAATTGTTTAAGCATTTCTAATTCTTTTTCGAGTTCTAATATTTTAGTATTTTTTGTTTCTTCTACTTGTTGTATTTCTTCTTTAGCTTGTTTTTTTATTTTTTCAATTTCATGTTTTCTATCTATTTCTTCATTTTCTTTTGATATTCTCACCATAGCAGTTAAGCTATCTTCTAATTTAACCGTTTCTTTTTCTAACATTAAATTTAAAGTATTTCCTATTTTCTTATATCTTCTTCCTAGATTTGAAAATATTATAGTTATCTTTAATCCTTCTGGATTTTCATAGGTTTTTTCTTCTAGTGCAAATTCTTCTTTATTCATCTATAACCCATGTTGATATTTATATTCTAAGTGTTGTATTTGTAGTTCTAAGTCAAATATAATGTTTCTTTGTACTGTTAAGGATTTGTGGCAAGTTCCTACAAATATATTGTAGTTTAGTCTATCTTGTCTATGTTTTAACTCTTGTCTTAATTCTCTAATTTTTTCGGAAAGTTGCTGTCTGTATTCAGTATTCATATTTTATTTTTAAGGTATCGAATATATTTATATTCTGTTTTAGATATTATATCTATTGATTGGGATAATCTATCATTATCTGTTTTACTAGTAGTTAGATATTTATATTCTGGGTATAACTTTTTTAGTTTCTTTCTTATTTTCCTTAGATTTTTATCTTTCTTAGCCTTTTTTCTTGTGTCAATATCCTGCCTAGTTGTTTGGACTGATTCCTCTTTAGTTGATTCCTCACTATTATATAGTATATCGCTAATATGTGTATGTTGGGTTTTAATGTGTTGTTCTAATGTTATGCCAATTTCTTCATAGCTTTTCATTTTTGTTATATTATCTGAGTTCATGTTTTGTTCATAGTTATCATAATTATTTGTTTCATAGTTATTTGTTTCATAGCTCTCATAATTATTTGTTTCATAATTATTTGTCTCATAGCTCTGATACCAATTTGGTATAGCCCGTCATTTTTTTGGTATCAGATAAGTCCATACAACATAATAGAACTCATCAAAGTACACTAGAACAAGCATAGCTAAAGCAAGTGTATGTGGTCATGCAAGTAATATAGTGGCTCTTGCGAGCTGAATATCAATGTCATAGGGACTTGGTGTTTAGCAGACGATCCAACTCAAGTATTACTAGTGAAGTTAATTAAGTGCGATTCATAATCAAAGACAGTTTGAGTTTTTTTTTGATAACTAAGTACTAGAAATAACGACAATATGAAATTCGGAGTGTAAAAAATATATGGAGAGTTCCATGGTTGAGGCAATTACTTCACATCCACGCATAACTATGGTTTCTAGTTGGTATTGGTGCTTATCGTGATTGTTGATATACGAGGTTGATATTCAACTTGGGAATGGTCATCCTCTAAGTCATCTACCCAAATTAATTTCACAACTTCATAATTGGGTGGGGATGTGAGTCTTCAATTCGGATGCATTAAACTATCTTCCCGTTTCATTAACCAAGTGAGGCGTTTAGGTATATCTCTATCCTAACCGCAAATCATCCTTTAACAATCAATATCTAACCATTAAAAACATGATCCACACTTCCTACGTTCTTCATTCCATCCCTCAACTCCTATGGTCAATTTTTTTTGGAACTACAAGTTATCCTAAAGTTCATGATGCTTTAGAATAGTAAAACAAGAACGCAAAAACAATCACATGACTTGATAAACAAATATACAAACTATAAAACCATAATTAAGCAATTATGTAGTAGCCTCAACCCTAGAATTAGGTTTTTTAGCCACTCATATTCATAAAAACAATCTCCATAAAAGAGTTCATAACTTCAAACTACAAGAATGAAAAGTAAAAGAAGAAAGAACCCTAATTTGAGCTCCTTGATGTGTCCATTGCTCTCCAATTTGTGTGTAATCCAAGAGATTTGAATAAATATGGTTAAGTATTCCTTTTATAGTGATTTATTTCTTCCATGATTTTCCCCAAACGAATCATATGAATATACAAATTTTCCCTCACTTAAACCAAGTTAAAACCTAACTTTTAGGCCATTTAAGGGGTGTGCGATGCGGGTTCCATCGTACCCTGGGGGGAGCATCGCACCATCAAGGAACGACCAAAAAAGTTGACCTCTTTTTTACATTTGGGGGTGCGGTACATGACCCCTACCTTGCCTTGGGAGGTGCGGCGCATGGCCCCCTCCAAAGTGTAGGGGTGCGTCCTTTTCTTTGTTGTCTCTTATCATGCACTTGTCCATTGTTTTCATACTTCTTGTGGCTTGTTTGTATGCTTAATTTGGCTTTCATAGATCCTCCATAAGTCTCCACAACATATCATAAAAAACATAAGTCCATACAACACAATAGAACTCATCAAAGTACACTAAAACAAGCATAGCTCAAGCTAGCGACACAAGCTTTCTCTTCTAAGTTCTATTTGATTCTTTTGACTCTAGACTTGTTTCAAATGCACCTTAAACACCATAAATATGTACTTTAACATATAAATACACGTATAATCACTTTATTACTCAATAAGCACCTCAATTTATCCTCAAAACTAGGCTAAAAGAGCATAGATAATGACACTTAGGAGTATAAATATGACTAAGATCACTATTACTTGGATATTTTTCTCATCTCTACCTCATAATTTCTTTGGGAGGGAAGCAATAATTTCACTAGAAGAAGCTATTGGAAAACCTTTACAGGTTGATCTTTCCACAAGAAATCAAACAAGGTCAAGTTGTGCCAGAGTGAAGGTGAAAGTGGATTTACTAAGTGAATTTTCAAAGAGGATCAATGCCGGTTTAAGAAAACAATAAAGGGAGATATGTGAAAAGTGGGTGAGAATAAAGTATGATTATGTGCCAAAGTTTTGCAAGAACTTTATGATTCAAGGGCACAATAAGCAACAATGTTAGATTATCCACCGAAAATTCAAAGGCACAACAAGCAACAATGTTAAATTGTCCACCCAAAATTATATCCAAAAAAGAAAGAAAAGGGAGAACAACAAACAAAAGAGGAGAAAGAGAATACAGAACTAAAGAATAAGGTGGATAAAGGGAAGGAGGTGAAAGACAAAAACAATCCAAAAGATGCATAAAATGAAGAAAAGAAGGAGGAGAAACAATTTAGAGAATAAAAGATATAGAAATGGATGAGGTAAGGGGAGATACCAAGGTAGATGGAGGTAGGAACAAGTTTGGAAAATAAAGAAAATCCAACAAAAAGCAAAGGAGATTCAAATCACAAATAAATTTGGTGCCTTAGATAATCAAAAGGAAGGTAACAAAGAAGACAATCAAGAAAACCAGTCTCAGGGGGGAAAAGGAAGCAGTAATGCGACAAAAAACTGGGTAAATGGCACTTTCAAGGAGCAAACAAACAAGCAAGGCACACCAAAGATGAAAGCAGAAGGTAAAACTCCAATCAAAGAGACCCCATCATCAAAACTTGGAGAGAATACAAAGAAAAACTTGATTGATGCAGGAAATACAAATAAAAAAGGAGAAAACAACAAAGATTGGGAGATTCAAAGTGTGGAAAACAAAGGAAATGAGGGGAACCTAGGCCCAACACCTTTTAAGGACACATGGAGAGAAACCAAAGAAAATCCCAGATTTTAAAGAACCATAGCAAAACAGAAACAACTTATGCAAAATAGTGAAAAAAATGAGGATCTTGAGGAAAACATAAACCAAATAGGAAGAGATGAGGACTTATCCCCCAAGATCAATAAGCAAACTAAAGAGTGGAATTAAAAGGAATCAACTTTCTCTCCCACATCAGGTGCAAACAAAGAGCTGCAAAGATAAAACATCACAAAGTGATCAATGATTGACAAAACTATATTCTGGAACATAAGATCTGTTAATTCTCAAAATGCTTTTGAGAGATTAATAAAGCTTCACAGAAGACATCACTTCTCACTCATACACCTTATGGAACCTTTTCAAGGCCCATAAGAGCTAGAACATTATAAAAATAAGTTAGGACTGCAGAATGCTTATTCTAATTATTTTTCCAAAATTTGGGTTTTTTGGGATGACGGATGGAGTGGGCAGATAGTGAAAGATAGCATTCAGCAAATCACCTTGAAGTTAAGGAATATCCTTGTAGAAGTCCTAATTACATTAGCGTATGCTAGGTACAATGTATAGGAAAGATGGAATTATGGGAGGATCTGGAAGAGATTGTTGAAGCTAACCAACTTCCTTGGATGATTGGAGGAGATTTTAATGTGATTTTGAATGAAGAGGAGAGACAAGGAGGATTAACTTTAACTCAATCTAAAGTAATAGACTTCAGTTAATGCATCGGTAATAGTGCCTTTACATAACTTAAAGCTACAAGAAGTAAATTTACATGGTGGAATGAGAGAGTGGGGGAGGAATGCATTTTTAAAAGACTAGACAGAGTACTTGCAAATCAAATTTTTTTGAATATTCTCCCTTCTACTGAGGTTCATCACTTGATTAGACAGGGATCGGATAATGCTCATTTTCATGTACTCTGTAATTTAGAAGAAGAACCTATTTCAAAGCCTTTCGAGTTTCTCAACTTTTGGACTAAACATCATTAGTTCAAACATATTATTGAGGAAAACTGGAAGGCAGACTTTTGTGGTAGGCCTTTCCTTAGCTATCGAACTAAGATCAAGAAAGTCAACATTGTTCTAGCCAAGTAGAGTAAGGAAACTTTTAGGAACTTTTTTCATCAAATTTCTAATCTGGAGGATATGTTAAAAGGTTAAAGAAATTCAATTTGAGATTCACCCTTCAGGAAAAAATAGATTTGAACTGATTAAAGCAGAGGCAGAGTTGAAGAAGTTCATTTATATTGAAGAGGAATACTGGAAGCAGAAAGCTAGTATAAGGTGGTTTGCAGATGGGGATAGAAACACTAAGTTCTTTCATTCTTATGTGATAAAAAGGAGAAAGAAGCTTCACATTGCAGAAATACAAACAGCTCAAAGAGACATGGTGAATTCTAATGAGAATATTGGAGTTGAGGTTATTTCCTTTTTTGAGGAATGGTTCAGAGGCACAAGTCAGAATGAGGACTTTAGTATGTTAAACAATATACCTCAACTAGAGTTTGTAGATAAGAATGAGGAGATGGTACAACTTCCCACCAATGAAGAAGTTAAGAGAGTGGTATTTGAGTTAAATAGAGACAACACCAGTGGACCTGATGGTTTCTCATGGATGTTCTTTCAGTCATACTGGGAGATTATAGGAGAAGACATCACTAATATGGTAAAGGCTTTTTTCTGTGGACAATAACTTCCTAGATTCATAACTCATACCAATTTGGTCTTAATACCTAACAAAGAAATTGTGAAGAGTTTTGTGGATTTAAGACCAATTAGTCTGAGTACTTTTGTGAAAAAGATCATGAAAGGATTGTGAATCTTCTTCCATCAGCATTCCTAAAAACCAATTATGTTTTATCAAAGGAAGAAGTATCACTGAGAATGTCCTACTGGCATAGAAAATCATAAGAGACATAAACTTGAGGAACAAATTTCACAATGTGGTGCTGAAACTTGACATGGCAAAGGCTTATGATAGGGTCTCTTGGATTTTCCTAACAAAAGTACTAAGGAAGTTTGGTTTTTATGAAGTCATAATTGACATGGTATGGAGGATTGTGTCAGATAATTGGTACTCAATTTTGGTCAGTGGTAAATCTTATGGTTTTTTCTCCTCTACTAGAGGTCTAAAATAAGGAGATCCCCTTCCCCTACTTTATTCAATATTACTGCTAAAGTTTTATCTAAAGAACTTAACAACTCCACAAGGATGGGGACAACAAGAGGTATGGTATGCCAAAGTAGAGCCTATAAATAAACCACTTATCTTATTTTGATGATATAATTTTGTTCAGTTCTGGAAAAAGGACATCAGTGATCAAAATAATGAGATTTTTGAGAGATTATGAATAGGTTTCAGGTCAGCTAATCAGCAAAGTCAAAAGTTTCTTTTATCTTCATGAGAAAACTCCATTGGTAGTAGGAATTAGACTGAGAAGGCTTACAGGCATAAGAATGTGATATTTCCTATTCACATACTTAGGATGCCCTATTTTCTATGGAAGAAGGAACAAACAACACTTTGAAGAGTAACTAGGGAAGGTATCCAGAAGAATAATGACCTGGTAGAATAAATTTTTGTCATATAAAGGGAGATTTTTTTGGATTACCTATGTCCTCCAGTCTATGCTAGTATACCTATTATTAGCAATGAATCCTCCATAAAAGGTGATTGATCAATTACATCAGATCTTTGAAAACTTCTTTATGTAGCAAGGTAGGTGGAGAAAAAGGAAAACATTGGGTTGCATAGGAAGACTTATGTTATCCATAGAAGGAAGGAAGAATTAGATCTAGGTCCTTGAATAATGTTTCAAAGGCTTTTTTTGCCAAACTGTGGTGGAATTTAAGGGTCTCAACCTCTTCTCGATGGAGCTCATTCATGTAAAATAACTACTATAAAAAACTATATCCTATAATAGATAAGAGCTTTAGAGTATCTCATGTATGAAGAAAAATGATAATGGTTAGAGAGGAGGTGGAACATGATATATGTTGGCAATTAAAATTAGGAAATTCTAGTTTCTGGTTTGATTATTGGACTAAACAAGGGGTTTTATATTTCCTTGAGGAAAATATCTGAGAAAAGGAGGAAATAGAGGAGAAGCAGTTCATAAACAATGGAGAGTGGGATAGACAGATGCTGCTAGATTGTATATCTGAAGAAATGACACATCATATAATTAAAAACATAAGTTCCAACTTAGTTGTTGATATTAATGATAAGCCTTGGTGAGAAGCTGACCACAGTAAGCAGATTTTAATTAGATTAGCTTAAAGAATAATGAGAAGTAGGAGGGAGGAGCAGGACTAGTTGAATAACATCTAGATCAAAGGTTTCCCTTTCAAGATTAACTTCGTTCATTAGAGGTTGTGGAAAAGAAGTGTAGTGACCCTCCAGGTCATTTTCTACATTTGAACACTATTTTGATGTTTAGATCTTTCCTATAGCTGCCCTAAGTAATTTATGACACTGGAGTCGACAGTTCGGTTACCGGGCAACTCGTTTGGTTTTTAGAGCCAATTTTCTATTTTGAAGTCTTCGTTGTTCAGATTTGGGTATCAGGCCTAAAATTCAGTTAAACTGCCTCATATGCCAATTTTTATAGTTCTATCAGCTTTGTAATATTGATTTTAGGCTAGGTAGACCCTTGGTTTGGTCCCGAGGCTTCTAGATTCATTTTGGGCTATTGGGTGGAAATTGGTTAAAATGGCCCTTCAGGTGTGAGACCCATATTTGATCGAAATGACCCCGGATGGAAATTTTGATGGAGCCATTAAGTTCAAAATGTTGAATTTGGTTGGTGACATAATTCATTTGCATTCATGGGATTCCAAATGAATCCCGAGGTCCGATCGAAAAAACTTAGCAAAATTTGTTAAGTTGCTGGTGCCTGGACTTTAATATCTTAAGCGGAGGTTGCTTTAGCGGCCAAGGCACTGCTTTAGCGACCAGCCCTGGGTCCCCACCTATCCACTTAAGTGGAGGCTCACCGCTTTAGCGGAGGTTACTTAAGCTACACTCGTTCGCTTTAGTAGAGGCTGGCTTTTGGGCTTGGCAAATTAAGTGATGGTTTGTCTCTTTAGCGACAATCGCTTAAGCGGTCATCGCTGGTACATTTAATTCACTCCTTTCCCATTGTTAACTCATTTTATCCAAGTCCCAAGTCCATAAAACCCTAGGAGAATGAAATTTATGGAGCTTGATCATTAGGTGTTTAGGGTGAGTTGGAGAGTTCGTTGGGGTTATCTTCTCAGCTAAATTTTCGTAAGTTTCCATTATTTTCGTAGTAATTCTCCGATTTAAATTCAAATCCCTAGCTTACTTTGTGGGTTGATTTAAGGTTCGTTTTTGCTCAAAATTTACCCATTTTTTAGGATAAATGAACTTTAGCCTAGAGGGAGGTTTTGACGATTTCAAAGTTGTGATTTTGTAAGAAGGCCCCACATGAGATATTTAGTTTGATTATGGACCTAGAGTATTATGATGCGATATGGGTATTGTTATCTCATATTAATGTATAGATCATATTTTTGATAGCGTGGCATCGTATAGAGACTTTTTGGAATGGAAAAGCTTTGATTTAGTGGTTTTTTGTAACACCCCGTACCTTCCTAACCCTACTTGACGACATTGAATAATGTTTACTTAGGTGTTGAGATCCATAAGTATGTATTTGGTAATGTTAGTGATGAAAAAAATTGAAATTTGGCTTTGTACATGTGATTAACCTTGCGTAGGAGGTGTTTTAAGATTTTCATGGAGCATTTGTGGGGTTCAAAATGAGGCTAAGAGGACCTCCAAACAAAGCATATTAAGGGTAAGAAGTAAGTTAAAGAATAGGACTTGAAGTATCTAACCAAACCCGTGAAGAAAAGTCAAAAAACAAAATTTTCAAAAAAAAACTAAGGTTGGGGTGTGCCAGAGGGCGTACCACGCTGCTTTGGGCCAAAATTTTGTGTCCATAGGCAGCAAGCTGGAGCGCCCAAGGGCATACCACACTCGTTTTGGCCACTTTTCAAAGTTGGAATTTTTCTTAAGTCCCAAGGGTGCCCGGGGACGTATCGAGCCGATTTTTGCCACGATTCTTCTACAACCATGAGTATATACATGAAATGAGTGAAATATTATATTGGTATGATAAAATTACTCGTGAACTGATTTGGCATCAAAATGACGATTTTACCCTTTGGGTCAAAATAGGTCATACGTGGCTAGAATCACTTGTTTTTGGGATTGAGGCTACAAATATGAATCACGTGAGTGGGGATATTATCGTAACATGTATGAAATGATTTAAACATGAGAAATTATTGATTTTATTGGGTTGAGTGAATTGGGCTCAATAAAAGGCCCAAAATGAGAAGAAAACCTGGGCCAAAATGGGTCAAATGACCCATTCCCCCTTTGACCAAGCAATTATTGATCACAAATGGATAAGGATGACGTTAAGATCCTATAAAAGGCACAAAAAATCAGCTTTTATTTATTTAAACACACAAGCACTTCTAGTATTTTCCAAGAAATCAAAGGAGATATTTCTCATATCTTAAAAACCCTAAGCCAACTCTTTGAACAAGATCATCATTTGGTAAGTCTTGGTAAGTGCATTCTTATGATTTAATATCTTATATGCATGAGAGACTATGTAGATCATGTTGTTTATGCTTGAAAGTGTTGGATATGGCACTTGTGGTTTTTGCAAAAAGATGTGCATCCTTGAGAATTAAACTTGAAATATGACTTGTGGGTTTGATGAAAAGGCATGGTATGGATGAAATACCAAAATGTATGGTGTGATTATATTATTAAACTTGTTATTTTCATATAAGTGTAAATTGTGGGATTTTGGCCGATTTGTTATTGTGAGGTGTATTGAAGTAATTTGATGGCATAATTGTGATGTTGTGGTGATGGAGAAGTGTAAAGTATGAACTTGGTGTGACATGATCTTGGTTATCATGTATTGGTCAATGTATGGAATATTATGGGATTATTGGGATAATAAATTCATAAATGAGATTTTGGTCAGTGTTGGGCATGTTGTAGTATTATTGATATGACCATGTCGTAAATGGTATTGTAGAGAAAGAAATGACATTTTAAAGCCAAACATGTGACTCATTTTTATTATATGCCACTGTAAGGTAATTGGTGGTTAATGTTGGTTTCGTATGTACTTGTGTTGTAGAGTGAAACATAAGGACGGAGCGGGACTATTGTATGCACTTAAGATTGTAGAATCGTATTGAGAATACAAGGTATGTAAGGTTACACTGTCCGTATCTTTCTGCGGCAAATAGTGTTCACATTGAAATTACGCTTGTCCCATCCTGAATTTCGCTAAGGTATCCTATATGCAATTATCAATGGTCATTATCATATAGTTCTTACTCATTGATCAATTGTGAATCTCATGTCGCATATTCATGAATAATGTTCCAAAAGTCCAACAAGGTTGTGTTCCAATGTTCCAACAGTGATTATACTCACTTCTCTTGTTCATGGGTTAGTGTCCATAGGTTCCAACGGTTTTATGTCTCTAATGATGTTATGTGTCCCATAATGTTATGTTTCTCACAATGTGTATTCTCATGTCTCTTGTTCATTGATTATGGTTCGATGGTTCCAATAGTGTTATGTTTCCAAGAATGTTATGTTGCCAATTTATTCACATGCCTCTCACTTATTGTTTAATGATTCAAAGCTTCAAGTAAAGTTATGACCATCATGGTATCAATCTCAAAGTAATGAATGAAGTAATGTATATGTGGTTAATGATCAAGTACGGGTGGCAGCTTTGGGGGCGAAATGCCTAGCTCAAGCCAATCCCAAAGCAGGGGGCAGTCTTAGAGGCATAAGCCTAGCTCGGATCGATCCTGACAGGGGGCAGCTCTAGGGGTAATAACCTAGCTTGAGCCAAACCTGAAATGTTGGTATGGGTGGTAGCTCTAGAGGTAATAACCTAGCTCGAGCCGATCCCAAAATGTATATTGATTCATAGGGTGGAAGCTCTAGAGGCATAAGCCTAGCTCTAGCCTATCCCAACATAACATGATGTTATGTTAAAACCCACTGTTCAGTTGGGGCCCGGGTATCACAGGTCACAGACAAAGATGAATAATCATAGAAGCAAAGATACAAAGAAAGTAATGAAAGCAAAATACATGCTTTTCAAAGTACAGAATAGTGACTCATCTACATTGTGACTGATCTATATTGGTTATGCATTTGAACTTGAGTTCTTTGACATATTTACATATCTTACAAGTTTCATATAGCCTTACATACTCAATACATTCTTCGTACTGACCCCTCTTGGGGGATTTACTTTACTTGATACAGGCGTAGGCACTAGTAGACCTCCACAATAAGTTGGAGATCATTTGCGGATTTTCGGTGAGCTCCAGTTTAATTCGGGGCTTTCCGAGTCATTATAGACATTTGCTTTGGTATTGCATATATGTATAGAGCGGGGTGTTATCCCGACTCTAGGTTAGCTATGGTTATGTATCTCTAGAGGCTTTGTAGACTTATGTGGGAGAATGATTGTAAGAGATAAATGTTCATATTGTCATGATGGCCCTAACGGCTAAGTTTCATATATTATATGAGTTTTTCCATGAATTTCGCATAGTAGCATGAGACATGATGATGTTCATACGAGAATATGCATATGAAAACACATGAGCAAAGATTGGTTCTCTCGGGCCTCATCGGCTTCGGGTGCCAGTCCGGACCAAATGGGATTCGATCGTGACAAAAGTGGTATCAGAGCAGGTCTTTCTAAGGGTGTCTACAAAGCCGTGTCTGAGTAGAGTCTTGCTTGTGGATGTGTTGCGCGCCACATTGATAAGAACGAGGCTACGAGACATTTAGGAGTTGTTTCTTTTCTTCATTCTAGATCGTGCAATAGAGCCAAAGTCGTAGGTGGACACATATGTACGTATTGACATTGGTTTTCGTTTTGGTTTTCGTTTGTATAGTTGGTTTTCGTTTGTATAGTCAAATACTGATTATCAGACAAGATAAGGGAAAAGGTAAGCAGGTTGATATCCCTGCCGAAGAAGAAATGAGTAAATCACCACCTGACTAAGCTAATCAAGGTGGAGCCCCATGGAATTTGCAATACGGGTTCTCTTAGCCAAAAAGTAGAGAAGTATCCGCAAAACCACCTATAAATGCCACTGAACAGGATTTAAGAAATGTAGGGCATATGTTGACTCAGATAGATATTGTACAATGTCGCGGGCGAGCTGGCCCAATGACGAGTGATGATGGTATGGCTAGGGTAGCGAGTCACCGAATATAGGATTCTTTTGAAATTCAATTTTCCCCATGTTCACTGGGTCAGATCTGAATAAAGACCCACAGGAGTTTATAGACTAAATCAAAAGGGCTCTAGATGTTATGCGTGTGACTGTGTATTGATGTATTTCCAGATAGTTGGGAGGAATTTAAAATGGCATTCTGTGATTAGTATCTCCCATATGAGTCCGAAAAGCTTAGGCGAACCAATTGTTAAATCTTTGCCAAAGGACTATGAGTGTCAGAAAGTATAGTCTTCGATTTAATTATTTGGCTAGGCATGCTCCAAATGTGGTAGCTATTCTGACTGATAGAGTGCATTGGTATGTGGACAGATGGGTTGTATTATCACAGCCTTCAAAGGAGCTATGGATATAAGTAGAATACAGGCTTTTTGCACAAATCATGGAGGATCAAAGGCAATAGAAACTAGACCTATGGGGCAGTTCATGACGTCCCAAGTAGAATTTAGGTCTTGGGTGTTTAACAGACTGCCTAGACCATTATTTCCTTAATCTATAGTAAATGTTCCACCTTGATCCCAAGGGTTTAGAGACAATCGGTTTGGCAAGGAAGTGGGATTTAGGATTCATGGGCAATGAGGTATCAGGTACAGAACTGTAGAAAGGAGGAACCAACCGAAGTCTCCACATCAGCCGTGTTAGTGCTACGAAAGTTATCGTCTAGGTGAAGTGTCGGTTGGGGCCAAATGTTGTTATTGGTGTGGTATGTCGGGCCACAAAATGAGACTTCTCCTGATGAAGTTACAAGTATCGTATACGTATTGACTGACCCATATTTGACATTAGCATACGTTATTTCATTAATTGCTGAAAATTTAAAAGAACACCAGAATTACTAGTTATGTCACATGAAGTCTATACATCAGATGGTGAATCTATTATAGTTAAAAGAGTATGTCATAAGTGCATAGTAATTGTTTGTGGTCATGAGACACTGATTGATCTTATTGAGCGAGAAATAGTAGAATTTTAATGTTATAAAGAGATTGTGCCATAGTAGATTGTCGAACTAAGAAGTTATATTGTCATTTTCCCCAAAGGATACTCTAAGGAATACATATGTCACTTAGTAAGAGTGAAAGATAATGATGTGACGCCACCAATCCTTTAATCCGTTCTGGTGGTAAATGAATTTCTCAATGTATGGGCTGGTGTTAATATGATGTCAGGTACTCAATCTATTTTTATTTCTTCATATAGCATAGCCCTGTTAGAGTTACGGGAATTAAGCGAGAAATAAAAAAAACGTGATGAATAAGGAATTCATAGGACCTAGTACGACCTCTTGAGGCGCATCAGGGTTCATAGTACAAGGATGGCACATGGAGAATGTGTGGTTATTATCGGCAAACGAATAAGGTGGCAACGAAGAATAAATGTCTTCTCCCCGGAGTTGATGACTTATTTGATCGGTCATAGGGTGCCAAATTCTTTTTAAAATATTGACTTAAGGTCAGGAGATCATCAAGTAAAGGTCAGAGAAAACAAAGGTACCCAAAACAGAAGTATGGTTGTTATGAATTCGTAGTTATGCCTGGACTAACAAATGCACCAGCTGCGTGGATGGGTTTGATAATTAAGGTGTTTAAGCCATCGCTAAGCGTATTGGTGATAATGTTTTAAGTTCTATACCGGATTACTCAAGACTATAAAAGGATCATGCTAATCACTTGTGACAGCTATTATGGATTCTTCGTGACCGTAAAATATATGTAAATTCTTTAAATGCAAGTTTGGTCATAATACATATTGTCCTTAGGACACATTATATAGAATGAGGAAATAAGGAAGTTTGCAAGAAATGAAAGATAAATTGTCTCCTACACCTGTACTAGTACCTCCCAAAGGCACAGAAGAGTATGCGGTGTATTGTGATGTTTTAAGAGTTGGTGTGGGATGTGTATACGTGCGGCATGACAATGTGAAAGCGTATGACTTAAGAAAATTGCGTCCACATATGATTGTGAGGTAACAGTTGTGACAATTGCTTGTAACAGATAGCACCACTACTTGTATAAAACTTCAGGTGAAAGAATTATAATGTCAAATGTAGCCGAATTTTCATTGGTATCTGAGATAAAGGAAAAAAAACGATGTGTAAGTCATATTTTTAGTTCAATTGAGAAAGAAAAATATGTACAGCAAAATTCGACGAAGGTATTTAAGCAAACACAAGGGGGAGTACTTTAACGCCAATATAGATTATGCGTACTGGGTATAGACAAGTTAAGACAATGAATTATGATAGAAGAACATCGTTCATGAAATTTTTATTCGTTCGAAAATAACCAAAATGTACCATGGACTAGTACGAAAGTCTTGGTAAGGTTACTTGAGAAGCACAATGTAGAACTTGTAGCTCAATGTCCAAACGATCACTGGTTAACAGTATGGCATTAGAAATCTGTATGTTTTATGCCAGTGTATTACCCTTCTAGTTTGGAAGTGGAACATGAATAACATGGATTTAACCACAGGGTTGCCTCGTACACTGCAAAAGTAGATTCTATATAGGTAATAGTTGACAGGCTTACCGAATCAGCATATTTCCTACTAGATAGGACCACCGATACAGCTGAACATTATGAAAGGTTGTGTGTAACAAAGATAGTACGATTACATGGGATTCCACTCACTATTATATCAAACAGGAGAGCTCACTTTATTGCACAGTGTTGGAATTCTTTTCAGTAAAACATGGGTACATAGGTGGATGTAAGTACAGCCTGTCATCCTCAGATGCATGGACAAACAGAACATATTATATGAACATTTGAAGATATGCCACAAGTTTGTACATTGGACTTTAAAGGTAGTTGGGATGAACGTCTATCGTTTAGTGAAATTGCTCACACTAAACGTATCAAAAGGCAACTTACGAAGATTTATGTGAAAAAAAAATATATAGATCATCAATTGGATGGGTTACAGCTGATGAAGTTGCTTTGCTCGGGCCAGATTTTGTTCATCAAACTATGGAAAAGGTGAAGGTGATATAATAGCAGCTACAAATAGCCCAAAGTCGATATAAATCATATGCCGATATTAGAGGAAGGGAATTAAAATGTGTCATAGATGATTAGGTACTTTTGACCGGGTCACCAATGAAGAAAAATGATGAGATTCGAAAAGAAAGGGGAAATTGTCCAAAGATTTGGGCAAATTGTGTATCTATTAGCACTTGTCCAAGAACTCTTCACAGTTCATTCAATATGTTATATCCGATGATTTGAAAGGGTATAGGAGATTATCTCGTATTGCTCCCAGTAGAGATGTGCAAGTTACGAAAAGTCACACATGTGATGAGGTATTGCCTACTATTCTAGCTCGATAAGCAAAAGCAATAAGCAATAAAGAAGCAGCTTCCGTAAAGGCACTATTGGAGATATTAGTACATAGAAGAAATCACAAGGGAGGACAAAGAAATGATGAAATCCAAGTATCCCCATCTATTTCAAATGGACCAAGAAATACAAAGCACGGATGTGGAGCAATAAAAAGTAAGTATCCATGAGCCTTTAGTGTTTAGGTATATGTGTGCTAAGGTAGAGATGCATTTGTCGTAATTGAAGCGATATTGTAAACATTCGAGGACGAATGTTTCTAAGGAGGGAAGAATGTAAAACCCCATACCTTCCTAACCCTACTTGACGACATTGAATAATGTTTACGTAGGTGTTGAGATCCATAAGTATGTATTTGGTAATGTTAGTGATGAAAAAATTGAAATTTGGCTTTGTACATGTGATTAACCTTGCGTAGGAGGTGTTTTGCGATTTTCATGGAGCATTTTTGGGGTTCAAAATGAGGCTAAGAGGACCTCCAAACAAAGGATATTAATGGTAAGAAGTAAGTTAAAGAATAGTACTTGAAGTATCTAACCAAACCCGCGAAGAAAAGTCGAAAAACAAAATTTTCAAAAAAAAACTAAGGTTGGGGGGCTCCAAAGGGCGTGACACGCCGCTTTGGGCCAAATTTTTGTGTCCATAGGCAGCAATATGGCGCGCCCAAGGGAGTTCCAAGATGGATTTGGCCACTTTTCAAAGTTGGAATTTTTCTTAAGTCCCAAGGGTGCCCAGGGACGTATCGAGCCAATTTTTTCCACGATTCTTCTACAACCATGAGTATATACATGAAATGAGTGAAATATTATATTGGTGTGATAAAATTACTCGTGAGCTGATTTGGTATCAAAATGACGATTTTACCCTTTGGGTCAAAATAGGTCATACGTGGCTAGAATCACTTGTTTTTGGGATTGAGGCTACAAATATGAATCACGTGAGTGGGGATATTATATTAAGATGTATGAAATAATTTAAACATGAGAAATTATTGATTGTATTGGGTTGAGTGAATTGGGCACAATAAAAGGCCCAAAATGAGAAGAAAACATGGGCCAAAATGGGTCAAATGACCCATTCCCCCTTTGACAAAGCAATTATTGATCACAAATGGCTAAGTATGACTTTAAGGTCCTATAAAAGGCACCAAAAATCAGTTTTTATTCATTTAAACACACAAGCACTTCTAGTATTTTCCAAGAAACCAAAGGAGATATTTCTCATATCTTAAAAACCCTAAGCCAACTCTTTGGACAAGATCATCATTTGGTAAGTCTTGGTAAGTGTATATTCTTATGATTTAATATCTTATATGCATGAGAGACTATGTAGATCATGTTGGTTATGCTTGAAAGTGTTGGATATGGAACTTGTGGTTTTTGTAAAAAGATGTGCATCCTTGAGAATTAAACTTGAAATATGACTTGTGGGTTTGATGAAAAGGCATGGTATGGATGAAATACCAAAATGTATGGTGGGATTATGTTATTAAACTTGTTATTTTCATATAAGTGTAAATTATGGGATTTTGGCCGATTTGTTGTTGTGAGGTGTATTGAAGTAATTTGATGGCATAATTGTGATGTTGTGGTGATGGAGAAGTGTAAAGTATGAACTTGGTGTGACATGATCTTGGTTATCATGTATTGGTCAATGTATGGAATATTGTGGGATTATTGGGAGAATAAATTCATAAATGAGATTTTGGTCAGTGTTGGGCATGTTGTAGTATTATTGATATGACCATGTCGTAAATGGTATTGTAGAGAAAGAAATGACATTTTAAAGCCAAACATGTGAATCATTGTTATTATATTCCACTGTAAGGTAATTGGTGGTTAATGTTGGTTCCGTATGTACTTGTGTTTTAGAGTGAAACATAAGGACGGAGCGGGACTATTGTATGAACTTAAGATTGTAGAATTGTATTGAGAATACAAGGTATGTAAGGTTACTCTGTCCTTATATTTCTGCGGCAAATAGTATTCACATTGACATTACGCTTGTCCCATCCCGAATTTTGCTAAGGTATCCTATATGCAATTATCAATGGTCATTATCATATAGTTCCTACTCATTGATCAATTGTGAATCTCATGTCGCATATTCATGAATAATGTTCCAAAAGCCCAACAAGGTTGTGTTCCAATGTTCCAACAGTGATTATACTCACTTCTCTTGTTCATTGGTTAGTGTCCAAAGGTTCCAACGGTGTTATGTCTCTAATGATGTTATGTGTCCCATAATGTTATGTTTCTCACAATGTTTATTCTCATGTCTCTTGTTCAATGGTTATGGTTCGATGGTTCCAATTGTGTTATGTTTCCAAGAATGTTATGTTGCCAATTTATTCACATGCCTCTCACTCATTGGTTAATGATTCAAAGCTTCAAGTAAAGTTATGACCATCATGGTATCAATCTTAAAGTAATGAATGAAGTAATGCATATGTGGTTAATGATCAAGTACGGGTGGCAGTTTTGGGGACGAAATGCCTAGCTCAATCCAATCCCAAAGCAGGGGGCAGTCCTAGAGGCATAAGCCTAGCTCGGATCGATCCTGACAGGGGCCAGCTCTAGGGGTAATAACCTAGCTCGAGCCGAACCTGAAATGTTGGTATGGGTGGCAGCTCTAGAGGTAATAACCTAGCTCGAGCCGATCCCAAAATGTATATTGATTCATAGGGTGGCAGCTCTAGAGGCATAAGCCTAGCTCTAGCCTATCCCAACATAACATGATGTTATGTTAAAACCCACTGTTCAGTTGGGGCCCGGGTATCACAGGTCACATACAAAGATGAATAATCATAGAAGCAAATATACAAAGAAAGTAATGAAAGCAAAATACATGGTTTCCAAAGTACAGAATAGTGACTCATCTACATTGTGGCTTATCTATATTGGTTATGCGTTTGAACTTGAGTTCTTTGACATATTTACATATCTTACAAGTTTCATATAGCCTTACATACTCAATACATTCTTCGTACTGACCCCTCTTGGGGGATTTACTTTACTTGATACAGGCGCAAGCACTAGTAGACCTCCACAATAAGTTGGAGATCATTTGCGGATTATTGGTGAGCTCCAGTTGAATTTGGGGCTTTTCGAGTCATTATAGATATTTGCTTTGGTATTGCATATATGTATAGAGTGGGGTGTTGTCCCGACTCTAGGTTGGTTATGGCTATGTATCTCTAGAGTCTTTGTAGACTTATGTGGAAGAATGATTGTAAGAGATAAATGTTCATATTTTCATGATTGCCCTAACGGCTAAGTTTCATATATTATATGAGTTTTTCCATGACTTCCGCATAGTAGCATGAGACATGATGATGTTCATACGAGAATATGCATATGAAAACACATGAGCAAAGATTGGTTCTCTCGGGCCTCATCAATTTTAGGTGCCAGTCCTGCTCTAATGGGATTCGGGTCGTGACATTTTTCCCGGGCTTTGTCAGCGTCCAGGTAGTCTAGGCTTACTATCCTCATAGATTAAGATTTATTGTGGTATTAGTATAGTATTATGCTAGATTTGGATTAGAATTTATGGCTTGGTTGCATGTTTAGTGAAATTTGGAATATTTAGCCGGTTAGAGAGCCGTTTTTAGGTAGAATTGACCCATCCACTGTTCCCTTTAGTTAAATTGTTGCCTTAGTCTTGTTTAGACTTATCTAATACCTTGTGATGGAACTTTGAATCCTTAGTCCAATTTTGGGTAGAAATTGCCTTAGTATGGACTTTCGGGGTTAGTAACGAGCCCCATCGGCCCTCTTTTAGGTCAGATATCCTAATTAGCTCCTTGTAAACCTAAGAGGCCTTATTTTGTCATCTTACATATATTCTTGGGCCTTATTATGATTTAGAAATCTTTCTAACTCTTGACCAGACTTTTTACCCTGTATTTACTTTAAAGATCGGTTCAAGTTCGGCATTTACTATTTGCTTATAATACTAAATTCCCGGATCGAGTCCAGCATAAGTCTGGCATTTTATTGGAGGAACGAGTAGAATCAATGTGTTCCAATTTTTGGCCTTGCACCGACCATCCAATGGACCATGGACTAAACGGCCACTGCCTGAAAGGACTATGTCCAGGGGACCGCCGCCCCCCCTCCCCACAAGGTACATCTCGCGCCTATGGGCCGCTATAACTATCCAAGAAGACACTCGAAACTGGAAGGATAAACAAACCCACCCGATGGACTGCCGAGCTACAAGTCAGGAAAGGGATTGACCGGAATGATTGCAACGAGACACACCAACACCACTACTTAGAGGTGGAAAGGGGGGCGGTCGGAGGATGACAGAGCAATCATGCCTTGCTCCCTCCTGACATCTATTGGGAGGGAACCTCCTTTCAGAGTGTGATTCATCGTTTCCAATGCGGTTAATTGCTATTAGGCTTTTTAGAAAAGTTCCCCTCTGCCTATGCAGTTAGATCGACTCCAGGTATAACTCTTAATGGGCATGTTCTTGGACCTTCTTTAGCCCCAATTGGACTGTAATGAATATGAAATACATACTCACACACTCTGTAGATCGCGAGAATGCATGTTCTGATGCTTGCATGGGCTCATCTGCTTCCAATAATCCAATAAAGTGAGTTTCACAGAAGGAAGGCGGGTTTGTCAATGCTTGAACTGATTGATCTAAGTGAGCTACGAGGTTAGTCTTCTAGGATCAACTTGCTTCAAAGTGCCCATTAATTATTTGTTAATTTCAGGAATGATCCTATCAGTGATTATGTACTAGGCTTATCTAATGAATTGAGTCTTCCAAGAAAGGTGATAAAAGAGCATTCCAGCCCTAGTTTACTTATCCACTGGCATTGAAGGAGAAGAATGACAAGGTCTGCTTCCACAGTAAGGATTTCCGCTTAGTCCAATCCAAAAGCAAACAAGGGACGCCTCATTAAGCAAGAACCTATTGAACATCAGGTATATGAGCTCATGGAAGAGGAAATCAAAAGGAGAAAGGCAAAATTAGCCAACCTCATACTCAAAATTCTTCTATTAGTATTAGTGAAAGCTCAATCCCAACTCTCTTACTAAGACCGGATCTTGCAAACAGTCTTCTTCCTAAAAATCCAGAGTGGATACCTTTCTTATATACTATACGCAATTTTTCTATTTTCGGATTAACAACACTTTAAAAAAAGATTCTATGAAAGAATAAAGAGCCTATCTTCTTCTTTCTTTCCAAATCAAAATACAATGGGATGGGCATCTTTCTATTTCAGCTACTATGCCTCCTGTTTACTGTTTAGTTTAGTTACTTTTTTTCTTTTTTCTTGCAAACAAGAAGGGGAAAAATAGGCGATTCGAATCCCCCTTCTTCTTCTTCCCACGAAACTGAAACTAAAGAATTCCTTTACTTATGATAATAAGGATCCGGTTTGAGTTTGGCATTTTATGGTACGAAGGGATTCACCTATATGGGTTCAGTTGTTGGTTACTTTGTACTTATTATTGTCGATGATTCTCTTCTTGATTGTATCCATCGGGCTTATGGGGGCTCGTTTGGGTTAATCCTCTCTTGTTTGTGCCTTATGGGCTTATGGGGGCCTAGTTAGGTTGTAGTTATCTTGCATTCCTTTCAACCTTATTTACACTATTATTTATTATCTATCAGTAGGAGCATTACTTTAGGTTTGCCTCCTTTATCCCTAACTTAGTTTACATTTTCGCATTTTATTATACTATTATTATGATTTATCTCAATCGGCCAATGATGTCTACTGAGTACCCATTTTTTTGGTACTCATACTACTCTGATACAGATCCGAGTATACGTCACTGCCACTAACATTCTATCCAGCTTGCTCTCAAGATTCAGAGATACAGTGAGATTTTAGAGTCCGAGTTGATTCTCTCTCCTTCCCTTACTTTTGGACAGTTTTTAGTTATTGAGACTATATATATATTGGATACCACTTAGTACCCTTATTCTTTTGAGATTTAGTAGCTCTTGTACCAAAATTACTAGGTTGTGGGATATTCTTTTGTTTTCTCTCTCTTTCTCATTTGATATTTATATTGTCGTACTTATATTTATATTTCTTACAATCCTATTGTGTGCTTACTTTCAATATTTATCTTACCTTCCACCAAATAGCCCATTACTGATGTTGCCCAAATTATACCTCTCAAAAAGTAAAAAGCGGTTGCTGAATGAAATATAGAACCCAATAAGGTTGGGGTCGATCCCACAGGGAATAGGTCGAAATGCTATCAAGTGTTTGTCTAAGTAACTGGCAAATAAGTAAAAGAGGGGGGTTTTGTGAAACAAAAGAGAAATAGTGACTAGTGTTGATTTATTGCATTTGTAATCAATGTTAGAAAGGCACTAGGAATGTGTTCTGATAACTTGATAACTCCATAGGTTCTCCGTACTTTAGTGATCTCTCATAGTATTCGACATGTAGAATCGATAGGTTACGTATCATCTAACCGACTAGGTTACGCCCCTTGTAGATGATTATCCCCAAACATAAAGGTTCATTTGTCATGAGTGTTGCATTACTATACCCTATCTGTGATCCCAATACAGTATTTCCTGTATACTGGCTCAAGGTTAATTAAATGAAGATAACTCCAAGTCGTGTTGTTGATTCACTATTTATATATGAGTACCCTTACTATAGTCTAGGGTAGAGATAGGATGAGTCCCAATGCGTGCATTCGTTAGAAAGCAATCAAACCATAAGAAATAACAATACATGCTCCATTACCCTTCGAGAATCACTTTGTACTTCGAACACTATGTCATTAATCCGTCATGGTTCCCACAACCATAGTTGTGGTGTTTAGCTACTCATAATTGGAAGCACACAAGAAGAGTTCATAGATGAAAACATATGTATGAACTTACAATAATAAGAAAACTCTAAAATCTCAACTTGAATTAAAACCCAAGAATCAATGTTCGTGAAATTTCAAGAATATGCCTTAGAATTCCACAATATATTATTGTAAAGTATGAAAGAGTGTAAACTTGTACAAATAACCCTATAAGAGTATTTATAGATAAAATAAAAACCTATCCTATTATAAATAGGAAATCTGGGTTAGTGGCATCAGACGATAGCAAGGTATGATCGTGGTTGGAACCCATGATCGTCCCTTGGTGCTTGTGGTTTGGCTTATGAATTCTTTATCTTCAGGTCTTGGCTTGTACGACCCTCAGTATGGTCTCGTGGTTCCTAGGAACGATCATGCATAGTGCTCATCTAATCATCCTCACTTCAATCATCTACAGTCTTTATATCTGGTCTTTCTTACTACTACCCCAAGGTACGATCGTATGGTCATTGTACGTTCGTGGGTGGCTCTCATCTGATGAGTCTCACACTTAACTGCTGCAACCTTGTTTTCAAGCCTTCCTCAAATGATAGCATGGTACGATCAGTACTTTAAAGTACAGTAGTGGGAGATCTTCGTATGATCAACTCCTGAGGACCCTTTCTCTGGTTCAAGGCACGACAACCTTGGTGCGATCATGGTAAGATCCTACGATTGTGCCTTTAATTATCTGATCCACTTTAAGTGTAACACCCCGTGCATTCCGACCCTACTTGAAAACTTTGAAACATGTTTACCCTAGGTTCGAGAGCAACAAGTACGTATTTTGTATTGTTATTAATGAAACATTTGATATTGTGCTAGTAAATGTGATTAGACCTTCGTAGGAGGTGTTTGTGACTTTGTGGAGCATTTGTGGGGTGAAAAGTGAGGTTTAAGGGACATCCTGTCACGCCCCAAATCCTATTGAGGCGGATTGGCACCCAAAGCCAATATGGCCCAAGAGAAACAATCTTTGCTCATGTACATTCGTATACATATCCTCGTATGAATCTTATTATACCTCATGCAACTATGCAGAAGTCATGGACATGGAAACATATACCATATATATATATATATATATATATATATAAAACTTGACCATTGGGGCCATCAAGTCAAAACGAAGATTCATATCTTACCTTCATATACCCATATATGTCTACAAAAGCCTCTAACAGATGCATCTACAAGACCAACTTAAAGTCGGGACAAGTCCCCGCTTTATACAACATTTACAACATCAAAACAAATGTACAACTGTGACTCGAAAAGCCCCAAACCAACTGGAGCTCACCAAAGATTTTTAAATGGTCCGCAACCTACTGTGGAGGTCTACTAGCACCTGCGCCTGCAGCAAATAAAGTAAATACCCCAAGAGGGATCAGTACGAAGAATGTACTGAGTATGCAAGGCCATAAGAACTGCATCATACATAATAACAACAATGGAGTCAATATAAGAGAAATAGTGAATATGAATAAACTCTCATTCTGTATGTGAGGAACCATGTATATTACGTTCTTTACTTCTCTTGTCTTCACATATGTTCATCTTTATTGTTCTACCCATGCTAGGCTGTTCTGTTGCCCCTGGGATGAGATTAACCCATGCTAGGTACTTTGACCCCTGGGATGTTATGTTAACCCATGCTAGGCTTTCGTGTCGCCCCTGGGATGTTATTAACCCATGCTAGGTACTTTGACCCCTGGGATGTTATATTAACCCATGCTAGGCTTTCGTGTCTCCCCTGGGATATAATTAACCTATGCTAGGTACTTTTACCCCTGGGATGTTATATTAACCCATGCTAGGCTTTCGTGTCGCCCCTGGGATGTTATTAACCCATGCTAGGTACTTTGACCCCTGGGATGTTATATTAACCCATGCTAGGCTTTCGTGTCACCCCTGGGATGTACTGTGATAACCCATGCTAGGCTTTTATATCGCCCCTGGGATGTATCGGGATCGACCCATGCTAGGCTTTTCTGTCGCCCCTGGGATACTACCCATATTATTGGGATCGACCCATGCTAGGTATTCTAAGAGTGATACATTGAGGATCATGACATTATTTGAAGCACACACATATGTATATTACTTCACTCCTTACTTCGTGAGATTGACACCTTTACTTATGAGGGATAGATATATTAGCTCGCACATCGCCTCCTTCATTACTCTTATGAGATTGGTACTAAGATAATCATAATATTATTGGACTTTGGGACATGACATGATTGGAAAATGTTGTTCAAGAATAAATATATTCTCTTTACATCTTACTATCTTTGATATATTCTCTTTACATCTTACTCTCTTTGAGATAGTTCTCTTAGAAGTTACAACGTTATGACAGCTTTGGAACTTCAGTCAATGAATAAGAGATAAGTGAATCATAATTCATCTAAGAATAGGACACATGTGAAATAGCAATATATGTCAACCTGAATTGATATACTTCAAAACCCCTCGGAATAGAACAAGCCCAATGTCAATGTGAACAATATGCTGCAGAAGGATACGGAAAGAGTAACCTTACATACCTTCACTTCCAAGTATGAAAACACAAGCCTATATATGAACACAATAGTCCATCTCCTTCCTTACGTTTCACTCTACAATACAAGTACATAACGGAGCTTACGTTAACCACTAGTTATCGTACAAGTGTACAAGATGACAACGAACTATATGAATGTCGTATAATGTCATTTCACCCTTTACAATATGATCCACTGCATTATCATATCAACAACACCATAGCATTCCACACATTGACCAAGATACCATACATCAATAGCATTTCACACCACACTTACCCTTTATGCTTTCTCTTTATCACTCCGTCACAATTACCCTATCAACTTGCCTCATAACAAATTATGAACAACAATACATACTGGATATAGTTCAACATACCTCAATACGACCCCTTAAAGTCATTAAAACGGCATCACAAGTCGATAATTACATCCAAAAAGGGTATAGAGGCCTTCGAGGATCAAAGAGAGACGAAAACATCCAAAATCGTATCCTGGGCTGACCTGTGAAGCCACCTGCATGTGCAGGTGGTTGAGGTACACCCGCAGTTTGCCTTTTTCATATGCCAGAGGCACCTGCATTGGCATCTGCGCCCGCAGGTGCCTTTGTCTGCGGGGGCGGATGCCCAAATTGGCCAAAATGGGTTCTTTTTGGGTCCTTTTGTGTAATAAATGGTACAAGGCCATAATCAAGCCTTTATTTACATATATTTGGTCACTTGGATGCCAAAAAACACTCATGGTTCTATAACTCACATAAACAACACCAAAATCACACTTTTCTTTCAATACGTCACCAAATTCATAATCAAATTTACTATAACCATTCCAAAACATCATGTACAAGAATAAAACAATTTAAGGCTATAATAACATCTCACATGTCAATATTGAATCCACCAAGTTCACTTCTTTCAATACCACAAGTCCATGTTCAAGTTTGCAAGACAAAACCCTTCTCCGATTGCAAAAATAGACAGTTTTACATATAGCACACTGTACAACACTTTGCCAACACAACCAACATGATTTATACACTTTTTTAAACATATCATATACTACACCATGAGAATAAATACTTACCAAATCTTACCAAAGAGTGATCTTGGCCCAACAAGTAGTTGCCTTAGGGTTTTGTGTGAGAGATAATGTTTGAGAAAAATGTTAGAAAGGCATGTGGGCTTTTTTGGAATAAAAATCAGATTCCCTTGAATTATATAGTCCCTCACTAATGATCCTAATCCACACATTCCATGGTTTACTTTGTCAATGAAAGAGAAATGAAAGAATGGCTCAAATTTCCATTTTGGGCCATGTCTTCTTATGATTTTTGGGCCTCATTTGGGCCCAATGGTGCAAGACTCATTAATGTCCAACAATTTAATGTATAATTCATCAAATCTATCATGTTTAACTAATGCTATAAATGTGAACATAGTTGTATAGGTTTGAAAACATATGGGGTGTTACACATCCAAGCAAAGGATCTTAAAGATAAGAGGCAAGCAAAAGGTTGGGACTTGAAGAATCCAACCAAATCCACAAAGAAAAGTCAAAATAAAAAATTTAGTATGGGGCGCTCCAGGTGGCGTACCAGGCCGCTCCTGCACACCTTTTCCAGAGCTAAAATTTTTCTAATTCCCTAGGGCACCCGGGACCGTGCCTGGGTGCTTTTTGCCAAATTTCTTCTATGATTATTAGTCTATAAATAGGACTCTTGGGTTATGTTATCCTTATTCCATCGTAGTAGGACTACTCTTGAGAGAGTTTGGCATTCGAGTTGGGGTTAATTCTTCGTAACAAGTATTTTATCAAATTATGTTCAATTAAGCCATGAGTGGCTAGAATTTCTTATTTTTGAGATTGAGGCTACGAACATGAATCTCGTGAGTGAATATTTTCGTGATATTTATGGAATTATTTAAACATAAGATATATGGTGGATCATACATTGAATTTGGTGGGCTAAGTTAACATGTGTTAATGGGCTCAATTTGAGGCCCAAAATTCGTGGCCCAAAGGGGAAATGACCCATTCTTCAAATTTAACCAAGTAAACATGGCCTTTAATGCCAAGAATTGGCTAAGGATGACTTGAGTGGTTATATCAAGGCAAAAATCAGATTTTTATTCCAAAAACCACACATGCCTTTCTAGACATTTTCTAAACGATATTTCTCATATCTTTCAAACCCTAAGTCATCTCTTTGGACAAGATCATCATTTTTCAAGATTGGGTAAGTGTTTATTCGTGTGATTTAATATATTATATGCATGAGAGATGGTGTAGATCATGATGGTTATTTCTAAAAGTGTGAGGAGTGCACTTTTGCTTTTTGTAAAAAGATGTGTCATCTATGTGATTTAAACTTGAAAGGAGACTTGAGGTTTTGATGGAAGTGAATGGTATGGATGAAGTATCAACATGTATGGTGTGATTATGACCTTAACTTGTTTTTGTTTCTATGTGTATAACTTATGGATCTAACTTGTCGGATTATTGTGGGATTATTTTCATGAACCATATTGAGGTGACTTGATGGAGTAATTGTGACATAGTGTTAATGAGGAAGTATAAACGATACACTTGGTGTGAAATGATATTGGTTTATGATGTCTTGGTCAATGTATGGAATGTTGTGGTATTGTTGGTATGACAATGTCGTGAATTGTCTTGTAAAAGGGGAAATGACGTTATAAGGCAATCATGTAACTCATTGTCATCTTATGCACTTGTAAGGTAGTTGGTTATTAACGTGAGCTTTGTTATGTATTTGTGTTGTAGACTAAAATGTAAGGAATGAGCTGGACTGTTGTATTCACATATAGGATTGTGTATTCATAGTGAGAAGACAAGGTATGTAAGGTTACTCTTTTCGTATCCTTCTGCAGCACATAGTGTTCGCATTGTCATTGTACTTGTTCCATTTCGAAATGTTCTAAGGTATTTCATTTCAGGTTGTCATCCATTGTTAGTCACATGTTCCTCATTCATTGATCAAATGTTACTCATGTGTTACATAATTGTGGACATGTTCCAAAGTTCCAAAAATGTTATGTTCCAAAGCTCCACTATTGTTATGACTATCATTGTTTCAATCTCTCAAAAGTAAAGAAATGAAGTAATGCATAGGTATTGGTTACAAGTGTACAAATGGTAGCCCTAGAGTCATAAGCCTAGCTCGAGCCGGTCCCTAGATTATTGGATTAGGGGGTAGTCCTAAAGGCATAAGCCTAGCTCGGGCCGAACCTGACAGGGGGTAGCTCTAGAGGTAAGAACCTAGCTCAAGCCGAACCTGATATATTAGTTTATGGGTGGCAGCTCTAGAGGTAATAACCTAGCTCGAGCCAAATCCGTGGTAGCTCTAGAGGCATAAGCCTAGCTCGAGATGATCCCAACATAATGTCATGTTATGTTAAAACCCACTGATCAGTTGGGGCCCGGGTACATTGTGACACAGTTGATGGTGAATAAGCATAAAAGCAAAGAAGCAAAGAAAGTAATGAAAGCAATATACATAGTTCCAAACATACGGACCGATGGTTTATCCATATTGGCTATTCTCTTATATTTGATTCCATTGAGGTTCTTATGTATTGATGCAGTTTCTTATAGCCTTACATACTCAGTACATTCTTTGTACTGACGTCCTTTGGGGGACTTACCTAACTTGCTGCAGGCACAGTTGCTCATAGACCCCCACAGTAGATTGTGGATCATTTGTGAGCTCCAGTTGGTTCAGGGCTTTCTGAGTCACATGTGTATATTTGTTTTGGTATTGTAAAGTTATATAAAGCAGGGACTTGTTCTGACTGTAGGTTGTTTATGTACATGTATCTGTAGAGGCTTTGTAGACGTATGTGGGAATATGAATGAAAGAGATGTATGTCTATTTTGACTTGATGGCCCTAACGGCAGAGTTTCATATATAATATGTTTTCCATGACTTCCGTCATTGGTATTTAATAGTTACATAAGGTATAATGATATTCCTACATAGACATGCATATTAATGTACATGAGCAAAGATTGGTTCTCTCGGGCCTCAACAACTTCGGGTGCTAGCCCGCCTCGTTGAAATTCGGGGCGTGACAAAAGTGGTATCAGAGCAGGTCGTCCGAAGGGTGTCTACAAAGTCGTGTCTGAGTAGAGTCTTGCTTATGGATGTGTTGTGCAGCACATTTATAAGTAGGAGGCTACGGGACATTTAGGAGTTATTTCTTTTCTTCATTTCTAGATTGTACAATAGAGCCAATGTTGTAAGTGGAATCGTATATGACCACTGTAGTTGGTTTCTTTGATATAGTAAAATGCTGATGATAAGAATAGGTAGAGTCAAAGGTAAGCAGGTAGATATGCTTGCTGGTGAACGAATGAGTAAATCACCACCTGACCAATCTAGTCAAGGTGGGGCTAACACTAAAATTGCATTGCGGTCTTCTTCTACTTTTCCAGCTCTGGAAGAGCCAAGATGTAGAGAAGTACCCGCAGAATCGCCTATGAAACCCACTGACCAAGATTTAAGAAATGCAGTGCATATGTTGACTCAGATTTTTGCTGCACAAAGTCAAGGTCGAGCTGGTCCAACGACAAATAAGGATGATGCGGCTAGAGTGGCGAGTCGCAGGACACAGGACTTTCTAAAATTAGACCCCACCCTCCTATATTCACTGGGTCAGATTCAAAAGAAGATCCACAGGACTTTGTGGATCAATCCAGAGGGCTCTAGATGTTATGCACGTGACTAGTGTTGAAACAGTTGAACTTCCAGCCTATTGATTGAAAGGTGAAGCTATATTATGGTATGAAGACTGGAAAAGATCGAGGGGTATTGATGCACTTCCAACAGGTTGGGAAAAATTTAAAATGGCATTCCTTGATCATTACCTCCCATATAAGATTTGGGAGGCACGTGCAGACCAGTTCCTAAATCTACGTCAAGGGAATATGAGTGTTAGAGAAAATAGTCTTCAGTTTAATTCCTTGGCTCGATATGCTCCGAATGTAGTGGCCACAATGACAGACAGAGTCCATTTATATGTGGATATATTAGAGCCATTTTTGGTAAGGGGCTGCACCATTGTTGCCTTGAACAAAGATATGGACATAGCCAGAATACAGCCCTTCGCCCAGAAAATAGAGGATTAGAGACAGAGACGAAGGGTACATGAATCTGAAAGAGGATAGTCCAAAAGAGCTAGACCTATGGGATAGTATATGGCATCCCAAGGAGAATCTAGGCCTCAGATGTTTCCTAGACCGCCTAGACTATCATTCTCCTATTCCACAGCAGGCACTCACTCTTAATTCTAAGGGTTTAGAGGCGGTCAATCTGGGCAGAGTAGTGGAATTCACAGATCACAGGCAGTAGCATTATCTCATCAGTAGTGTCATCACTGTGGGCGTTCTTATTCAGGTACATGTTGATTAGGGACGAATGCTTACTTTTGGTGCGGTATATCGGGGCACATAATGAAAGAGTTTCCCAGAGGAGCATGGGTGGTATAGCACGACCTGTAGGATCAGCCGTTGCGTCATCATCATCAGTTCCTTTTTTAGGTCAGGCTGTGCAGTCTGTTGGTCGTGGTAGAGGTGCCAGAAGAGCAACCAGTACTAGTGCGGTCCAGAATCGTACTTATGCTCTAGTGGATTGGCAGAATTTAGAGGCTTCTCCCAATGTAGTTACAGGTATATTGTCTATATTTTCACATCCTGTATATGTTACTCCATTAATTGCTGCAAAATTTAAAAGAACACCAGAATCCTTAGTTAAATCAATTGAAGTATCTACACCAGTTGGTGAATTTATTGTTGCAAAAAGAGTATATCGTAATTGTGTAGTAAATATGTGTGGTCATGATACACTGGCTGATCTCATTGAACTAGACATGGTGGATTTTGATGTGATAATGGGAATGGATTGGTTGGCTTCTTGTTATGCCACGGTAGATTGTCGGGCCAAGAAGGTACATTTTCGTTTTCCACAAGAAAATGTTCTTGAATGGTAGGGTAATGTGGGGGCACCGAGAGAAAAATTCATTTCCTATCTTAAAGCAAAGAAAATGATGGCCAAGGGGTATATATGTCATTTAGTCTGAGTGCAAGATACTGATGTGGAACCACCAATTCCTCAATCTATTCCAGTGGTTAATGAATTCCTTGATGTATTTCTTGACTATCTTCTAGGTTTACCCCTAGAACGGGAAGTAGAGTTTGGTATTGATGTGATACCCAGCCTATCTCTATTCCTCTGTATAGAATGGCTCCAGCAGAATTATGTGAATTGAAGGAGCAATTGAAAGACTTGCTGGACAAGGGCTTCATCAGGCCTAGTATTTCCCCATAGGGTACACCGGTATTATTTGTATGGAAGAAAGATGGCACATTAAGAATGTGCATTGACTATCGACAATTGAATAAAGTAACGATCAAGAACAAATTTTCCCTCCCTAGAATTGATGATTTGTTTGATCAGTTACAGGGTACCAAGTGTTTTTCAAAGATCGACTTGAGATCGAGTTACCATCAAGTCAGAGTTAGAGAAAAGGATATACCCAAGACAGCTTTCCGAACACGATATGGCCACTATGAATTTTTAGTGTCATGGATTTGATGAATAGGGTGTTTAAGCCATTCCTGGATATGTTCGTGACGGTATTTATAGATGATATTCTGGTTTATTCCAAATCACAAGAGGACCACGCGAATCACTTACGACAGGTGTTACAGATTCTTCGGGATCATAAGTTGTATGCCAAGTTCTCTAAATGTAAATTTTGGTTAAAATCCGTAGCATTCTTGGGTCACATTGTGTCATATGAAGGCATTAGGTTGGATACACAAAAGATCGAAGCGGTGAAAAATTGGCCAAGGCCTATGATGTCCACAAAAATTTGTAGTTTTCTGGGATTGGTCGGTTATTATAGAAGGTTTGTTGAAGGGTTTTCTTCCATTGCTACATCTTTAACGAAGCTTACACATAAGGCAGTCAAATTTCAGTGGAATGATGCATGTGAGAAAAGTTTCCAAGAGCTGAAAGATAAATTGACTTCTACACCTGTATTGGTACTTTCAGAAGGCACAGAAGGGTATGCAGTCTATTGTGATACGTCCGGAGTTAGCCTCAGATATATATTGATGCAGCATGGTAATGTAATAGCGTATGCCTCACGACAGTTGCAACCACATGAGAGAAACTATCCCACACATGATCTTGAGCTAGCAGATGTGGTATTCTCTTTAAAGATATGGATCCATTATTTGTATGGAGTTCATGTTGATATCTACACTGATCACAAAAGTTTGCAATATATCTTTAAGCAGAAGGAACTCAATTTGAGGCAACGAAGATGGCTAGAGCTCTTAAAAGACTATGATATTGATATCCTATATCATCCAGGAAAAGCGAATGTGGTGGCCATGCATTAAGCCGCAAAGCAGTAGGAAGCACTAGTAGCCAGTTGATGGAAAAGCAAGATATAGTTAAAGATCTGCATCAACTAGCCAGCTTGGGGGTTCATCTTTTTGAATCCTCAGATGAAGGAGTTATTGTGCAGAATGCGGCAGAATCTTTATTAATAGCTGAAGTGAAAGAGAAGCAGCATGCAGATCCTATGTTATTGCAGCTGAAAGAGAATGTACAATAGGGTTTGACAAAGGTATTTGATCTTACGCAGGAAGGAGTACTTCAATGCCAAGGTAGATTATGTGTACCGGATGTAGATGAGTTGAGGAAACGCATTATGACAGAGGCGCATCATTCACGATATTCTATTCATCCGGGAGCTACCAAAATGTACCATGATTTGAAGGAAATGTATTGGTGGGGAAACATGAAGAAGAACATTGCAGAATTTGTAGCTCAATGCCCGAATTGTCAACAAGTAAAGGTAGAGCATCAGAAATCAGGAGGTTACATGCAATGTATCAATCTTCCAGTCTGGAAATGGGACATGATTAATTTAGATTTCATCACAGGTTTACCTCGTACACTGCGGAAAGTGGATTCTATATGGGTCATAGTTGACAGGCTTACCAAATCAGCGTATTTCCTACCAGTCAAGACCACCTATACAGCTAAAGATTATGCAAGGTTGTATGTTAAAGATATAGTGTGATTGCATGGAATTTCAATTTCCATTATATCAGACAGAGGAGCACAATTTACCGCACATTTTTGGAGATCTTTTCAGAAGAGCTTGGGTACACAAGTGAATTTGAGTACGGGTTTCCATCCTCAGATAGATGGACAAGCAGAACGTACTATCCAAACACTTGAAGATATGCTACGAGCGTGCACGTTAGATTTTCAAGTCAGTTGGGATGATCATTTGCCTCTTATTAAATTTGCTTACAACAATAGCTATCATTCAAGTATTAAAATGGCACTTTATGAAGTTTTATACGGAAGGAAATGTAGATCACCAATTGGATGGTTTGAAGCGGGTGAAACTGCTTTACTTGTGCCAGATCTTGTTCATCAAGCTCTGGAGAAAGTTAAAGTGATCCAACAGCGGCTACAAACGGCCCAAAGTCTACACAAGTCCTATGCTGATGTTAGAAGAAGAGGGCTCGAATTCGCCATAGGTGATTGGGTATTCTTGAAGGTGTCACCGATGAAAGGGGTAATGCGATTTGGGAAGAAAGGGAAGTTGAGTCCCCGATATATAGGGCCATATGAAATTGTCCGAAGATTTGGGCAAGTTACGTATGAATCGGCACTACCCCAGGAACTCTCCACAGTTCATCTAGTATTTCATGTTTCGATGCTTCGAAAGTGCATAGGAGATCCATCTCGTATTGCTCCCGTTGAAAATGTACAAGTTACGGAGGATCTCACCTATGAAGAGATACCTATTGCTATTCTGGATAGGCAAGTGAAGAGGTTAAGGAATAAAGACGTAGCTTTCGTAAAGGTACTTTGGAGAAATCAGCAAGTAGAGGATATCACATAGGAAACTGAAGAAATTATGAAGTCCAAGTACCCTCATCTGTTTCAAATGGAAGAAAAAGTTCAAAGTACGAAAGTGGAGCAATAACAAGTAAGTATCTATGAGCATTATGTGTATAAGTATATATATGCTAATATAGAGATGCATTTGTTGTGCATGAGATGATGTTATTAACATTCGAAGATGAATGTTTCTAAGGGGGGAAGAATGTAACACCCCGTGCATTTTCGACCCTACTTGACAACTTTGAATCACGTTTACCCTAGGTTCGAGAGCAACAAGTACGTATTTTGTATTGTCATTGATGGAACTTTTGATATTGCGCTAGTAAATGTGATTAGACCTTCGTAGGATGTGTTTGTGACTTTGTGGAGCATTTGTGGGGTGAAAAGTGAGGTTTAAGGGACATCCAAGCAAAGGATCTTAAAGATAAAAGGCAATCAAAAGGTTGGGACTTGAAGAATCCAACTAAATTCACAAAGAAAAGTCGAAATCAAAAATTTAGTATGGGGCGCTCCAGGTGGCGTGCCAGGCCGCTCCTGCACACCTTTTCCAGAGCTAAAATTTTTCTAAGTCCCTAGGGCGCTTGGGAGCATGCCGGGGTGCTTTTTGCCAAATTTCTTCTATGATTATTAGTCTATAAAGAGGACTCTTAGGTTATGGTATCCTTATTCCATCGTAATAGGACTACTCTTGAGTGAGTTTGGCATTCGAGTTGGGGTTAATTCTTCGTAACAAGTATTTTATCAAATTATGTTCAATTAAGCCATGAGTGGCTAGAATTTCTTATTTTTGAGATTGAGGCTACGAACATGAATCTCGTGAGTGAATATTGTTGTGATATTTATGAAATTATTTAAACATAAGATATATGGTGGATCATACATTGAATTTGGTAGGCTAAGTTAACATGTGTTAATGGGCTCAATTTGAGGCCCAAAATGCATGGCCCAAAGGGGAAATGACCCATTCTTCAAATTTAACCAAGTAAACATGGCCTTTAATGCCAAGAATTGGCTAAGGATGACTTGAGGGGTTATATCAAGGCAAAAATCAGATTTTTATTCCAAAAACCACACAAGCCTTTCTAGACATTTTCTAAAAGATATTTCTCATATATTTCAAACCTTAAGTCATCTCTTTGGACAAGATCATCATTTTTCAAGCTTGGGTAAGTGTTTATTCGTGTGATTTAATATATTATATGCATAAGAGATGGTGTAGATCATGATGGTTATGTCTAAAAGTGTGAGTAGTGCACTTTTGCTTTTTGCTAAAAGATGTGTCATCTATGTGATTTAAACTTGAAAGGAGACTTGAGGTTTTGATGGAAGTGAATGGTATGGATGAAGTATCAACATGTATGGTGTGGTTATGACCTTAACTTGTTTTTGTTTCTATGTGTATAACTTGTGGATCTAACTTGTCGGATTATTGTGGGATTATTTTCATGAACCATATTGAGGTGACTTGATGGAGTAATTGTGACATAGTGTTAATGAGGAAGTATAAACGATACCCTTGGTGTGAAGTGTTGTTGGTTTATGATGTCTTGGTCAATGTATGGAATGTTGTGGTATTGTTGGTATGAAAATGTCGTGAATTGTCTTGTAAAGGGGGAAATGACATTATAAGGCAATCATGTAACTCATTGTCGTCTTATGCACTTGTAAGGTAGTTGGTTATTAACGTGAGCTTTGTTATGTATTTGTGTTGTAGACTAAAATGTAAGGAATGAGCTGGACTGTTGTATTCACATATAGGATTGTGTATTCATAGTGAGAAGACAAGGTATGTAAGGTTACTCTTTCCGTATCCTTCTGCAGCACATAGTGTTCGCATTGTCATTGTACTTGTTCCATTCCGAAATGTTCTAAGGTATTTCATTTCAAGTTGTCATCCATTGTTAGTCACATGCTCCTCATTCATTGATCAAATGTTACTCATGTGTTGCATAATTGTGGACATGTTCCAAAGTTCCAAAAATGTTATATTCTAAAGCTCCATTATTGTTATGACTATCATTGTGTCAATCTCTCAAAAGTAAAGAAATGAAGCAATGCATAGTTGTTGGTTACAACAGTACGAGTGGTAGCCCTAGAGGCATAAGCCTAACTCGGGCCGAACCTGACAGGGGTTAGCTCTAGAGGTAAGAACCTAGCTCGAGCCGAACCTAATATATTTGTTTATGGGTGGCAGCTCTAGAGGTAATAACCTAGCTCGAGCCGATCCCGGTATATTGATTTATGGGTGGTAGCTCTAGAGGCATAAGCCTAGCTCGAGCCGATCCCAACATAACGTTATGTTATGTTATGACCCACTGATCAGCTGGGGCCCGGATACATTGTGACACAGGTGATGATAAATAAGCATAAAAGCAAAAAGCAAAAAAAGTAATGAAAGCAATATACATATTTCCAAACATACGAACCGATGGTTTATCCATATTGTCTATTCTTTTAAATTTGATTCCATTGAGATTCTTATGTATTAATGCAGTTTCTTATAGCCTTACATACTCAGTACATTCTTCGTACTGACGTCCCTTGGGGGACTTACCTTACTTGCTACAGGCACAGGTGCTCATAGACTCCCACAATAGATTGCGGATCATTTGCCGATCATTGGTTAGCTCCAGTTCGTTCGGGGCTTTCCGAGTCACATGTGTACATTTGTTTTGGTATTTTAAAGTTGTATAAAGTGGGAACTTGTCCCGAATGTAGGTTGGTTATGTACATGTGTCTGTAGAGGCTTTGTTGACGTATGTGGGAAGATAAATGAAAGAGATGTATGTCCATTTTGACTTGATGGCCCTAACGGCCAAGTTTCATATATAATATGTTTTCCATGACTTCCGCCAATTGTAATTTATAGTTACATGAGGTAGAATGATATTCCTACAGAGACATGCATATGAATGTACATGAGCAAAGATTGGTTCTCTCGGGCCTCAACGGCTTCGGGTACCAGTCCGCCTCGTTGGAATTTGGGGTGTGACATTATGTCCCATTTTCAGCACTTTCCTTCTCCAAGCCTATTTACCCTGTAAACACCAGAAAACCCATCATATCCACAGAAAAATACCCTTGTACTTGCAAATATTCATAGTTTTAAGCGTCTCAAGTGCGGTACATCAACACCCTCAACTTAGAACATTTGCATGTCCTCGGGCAAACAAAAAAGAATAAACAAAACAACGACGCTTAACCTAGCAAAAACCAAGAATACTACGGCAGTCCAATAAAAACCATTAGCACGCATGACTTAAAACATAGTTCAACACCACTCCCCCCTCCCCAATAACCTTTAAAATCAACAAGTGCAGTGCGTATACAAGTTAAAAACCATAACACAATGGGATCAAGGCATGGCAATTACATTAACAGCAGACAACCCAACACGTTAGACAAATGACACTACTTAATCAAGCAGCAATCAAAATTTAACCCATATGCCCTAACATCAAAGAAGTCCACACTCAGTATATGAAATGTAAAGCAAAAACAGGGATGAAATTAAATCTCTCACTCTTACAAGGAAATCTGGTCAACACCATAACAAAATAGGATCAAGGCATGGAAATTACATTAGCAGTAAACAACCCAACATGTTAGACAAATGACATTACCTAATCAAGAAGCAACCAAAATTTAGCCCTTATGCCCTAACATCAAAGAAGTCCCACACTCAGTATATGCAATGTAAAGCAAAAACTGGGACAAAATCAAATCTCTCACTCTTACAAGGAAATTTGATCATGTGCGTTTAGTACCATAGGCTTGCCCTTATTTTCTATGCTTTAGCTTTTGGACAGTCCAATTAGGATCACTATAGGACTTTATGGCTTGTAATGTAGCCTCAGGGGTAGGTATGGCATATATGGGTATAGTGACTAACCCTCCTTGACACTACACTAACTTTGGCTTCCACTTTATTTGCCTCCTTTTATTTCTTTCCCTTTTTTCAATTTTTCTTACCTTTTTGTTTCTTTTTTTCTTTTTTTTTTCCGGGACCCCGGGTATAATTTATCTTCTTCAATTTCTCTTCTCTCTCTCTTTTTATTTGTTTTTTTTCTTTTGCACACCGCACCCAATCCCTTTTTCTTTTTACTACACATTCCTACCCAATTTACTGCGCACCCTTATAGTAGCCACCCTCAACTTAGGCAATTTGCCTGAGTTGAGGTACACAGTGTCCAAGGAGGGACCAGGGCCAAGGTAGGTTCATTGTAAAAATCAGGAAGGTGAACGGGGTAGTTCTAAGAAAAGGTCTAATTAGGCTTAATTTTTGGGTTCAAGGGATAACATTTTCATTTGGCAGGTTATTTAGGCTATAGTAGACTAGTTAAAGAACAGCCTATGATCCTTTCCTAACCTTCTATCCTATAACATTAGAGGGACTAATAGGACAAGTTCTAGATTGGACACACATGCCAACTAGGTATATTCTTACACACTCTTGGCTCAGGACTATTATTCCTGTTACTACCTAATCGGTCTATGTACTGTCAGTTTAGGTTATCATACTACTAATATTAATGCCATGTCGAGATCAAAACAGTGGTTATAGCTCAATTAAGTGCACAACGCAGCATAAAAAAAATTTGGAGGGGTATCATTTTAAAACAAGTTAGCATGCTTCTTTTATTTTGACTGCACCAAGTTTTCTCAGTTTACTCTAAGTTACACAAAAAAAAAAAAAACACAAACTCAAATATAAACAACTAAACATGTCAGTCCTAACTAAGATAGCATAGCAGATGGAAAAGAAATAGGGCAACAAAAACCCTCGGTTGTGGTACACCCCCACTCCTAACTTAGAAATCATGCAACGTCCCTATTGCATGAAATCATAAAAAAATATAGAACCTGGATAAGGGACATACATAGGAGGAACTAAAATTCCCGTCGTACTCTGATCGGTTGGGGTTCGATATGGGACCCCTCAACCCTCCATCCCATCGTACTCGGCTATGTCCAGGTCACTCTTAATTATGTAGGCACCGGTGGCGGACGGGGCACTCTATGTCTAAATAATGGGGGCAGTCTGCGTAACCCCCAAAATCTTCTCCACCACCTCAACTGTAGGTGGTATATCAACTCCTTCTGGAAGTACTGCCTTGGAGGTCTGTACAGCATCCTTCAATCTTTTCCTTCTTTTTTTCTCACTCTTATATTTCTTTTTCTTTCCTCCCTCATCTCTTGACCTCTTTTTATGGAGATGCATGTCCTCGTCCATCTCTGCACTCTCCAAATAACCCCTCTCAACTATCGAGTTCGGGCTATATAAATCTGGGACTAAAGCTTCCACATCAACTACTAATTGTACCAAAGATGGCATGGCAGGTGGGGGGGAGGTGCAGCTAGCACAGTCCGCTCACTTAACACTTTGACTGCTTCCTTGAGTGCATTCAAATCAATAGTCACATCCAGAGCTTGTACCTGTTCAATCTTGGTTGTTATCCGGCTCTCAAATCGATCAAATCTGGTCTAAATCGCCCGTACTGCCACCTTAATTTCATCAGTAACGTAAGGTTTGACCCCTACTTCTAGCTTTTTTATCTGGGCATCATGCAATTCCTTTGTCCTTAATATCTGCTCCAGCAGACCAGTCGGTATTAAAGTGTAGTTGATCGAAGCATGTGTATATGCACCCAGTGGTGTTGTGGCCAGCTGTGAAGAGGAAGAAGTGGCACCAGCTTTAGATGCTAGGATCTCACTCACGGGGGCACCTCCTGCAACCTCTGGTGGTACATTTGGAAAAAGACTCTGGGCTAGAACCGCTGGGTTCCTAAAGTCTTTGATCATTGCCAAATCTGTAGTCTTTGTCGATTGAATAAATTTATCGACTGTCGAAATAGATGGTACCTTAGAATTCAACAGCAACTAAGTAATCAAGTTCAGGAAAGGCAAGGTTATGTTGAACTCTAAGACATTATCCCAAATCTCTTCCATAATGATTCACAGAATATCCAAATCAACCTCTGCCAAGAAAGTTGCTATAAGGCACACATTTGTGGAACCAAAGTGTTGTCATTTGTTGTGGGTGAGATGCGATGTCGTACAATTGACCACCACACCTTGGCGGTGAATTTCAATATGTGTTTGTAAATGGTTGCCCCATTAATCCATGGGGCATTTTCTCCCACTTTTCCAATGTGGCCCGCCAGCCACATATAGTGCATCACTTTGTCATCCATGGGTAGCTTCTTCACTTTTTTCAATTCTTTCATTCAGCAATCATATTCTGGAGTCTCCTCGATCGGTGCAAACTCTTCTCTGAACAAGACATTTGAGATCGCCTTGACGGAGATGTCTACTTTCTTACCCCAAACAACAACTGAATTCAACTGGGTTGCTTCTTCATGTCCTTTTATTTTACAGAGGGAGTCATATTTTTTAGTGTTGTAGCATAATAAGCATAAAACTCCCTCTTGATCCAGTGTCTTATCTAGTGCTCGCTATTTTGCTGATGATCTAATTACATAAGTTCCTGCGGGTTTGTATGCTTCCCGAGTATGCCATCCTTGGTTGATTTTAGTGATCCGATCTAGAATCTCAGAAGCCTGCTTCCAACATAGACTCATGAATGTCCCACCTATGATAGTGTCTGCTACAGCCTTAGTGTTAGCATTCAAGGCTCTATAGAAGAGCTCTAGCAAGTTTCTACCAGTCATCGTGTGGTTTGGAACACTTTGTAACTTCTTGTTGAACCTCAACCAAGTCTCGTATAGTGCCTCTAAATGCAACTATCTAAAATTATAGATCTCATCTTTTAATTGCAGTATTCTGGACGGCAGAAAAAATGGGTCCAAGAACTGAGTCCTCAACTTATTCCTGGTAGTAATAGATCCATGTGGTAATTCATCCAACCACAGAGTATCTTCTCCCATCAGAGAGAATAGAAATAACCTCAATCTAATTGCTTCTTGACTCACTCCAGGCAAATTATATAAAGTGTAGATCCCGATAAAATTAATCATATGCATATTTGTATCATCAATAGGGAGGCCAGCAAACACCCTTTTAAGTTCAGCAAATAAATGATAGCACTCGTAATATCAAACTTAGTTTGTTGAGACAGTTCTGGTGGAATGATAGCAAATATCTCAATTGGATCTAAGTAAGATAAATTTTCATCTGGATCTTTGTAAGTAGGGAGATATTGTTGTATTAGTTGTTGTCCCCTGGGCCTTCTCTATCTCTCCTGATCATCAAGTACAGCAAGACGATTGGCTTCATCTTTCTTTGCTCTCTCATTCCTCGATGCTTGCCTAGCATTCTCTTCAGCCATTAAATGCGCAGTGATCTATTCCACGATTTTTTGGCTGACAGGATGAAGTGGTGGCTGATTATGAATTGCTCCCCCACCATGAATACCATCCAACAAAGATGTTGGATCATGAACTCCATCGTTAACCATCCTTTAATTATTTCTTAGAGTTCTTTCAAGCTCAATATTAAGTAGAATCAGGGGTTTCCTTGACTCTGAGTGCTAGGCATACACTAGTGTATACCCTAAAAGTAAAATAAAGAAAATCAGAGAACAGTAACTAATCAACCTTAACAAACACAATCAATCAACTCTGTAATCGTATTCCCTGGTATACACCTCCCAAAAAGTATAAAGCGGTCGCTGAATAAAATATAAAACCCAACAAGGTTGGGTCGATCCCACATGGAATAGGTCAAAATGCTATCAAGTGTTTGTGTAAGTAACTGGCAAATAAGTATAAGATGGGGGTTTTGTGAAACAAAAGAGTAATAGTAACAAGTGTTGATTTGTTGGATTTGTAATCAATGTGAGAAAGTCACTAGAGCTATGTTCCCCAATAACTTCATAATTCCATAAGTTCTCTATACTTTAGTGATCTCTCATGGTATTCGATATGAAGAATTGATAGGTTATGTATCATCTAACCGACTAGGTTACCCCCTTGTAGATGACTATCCCTGAGCGTAAAGGTTCATATGTCATAGGTGTTGCATTACTAACCCCTATCTGTGATCCCAATATAGTCTTTCCCATTTACTTGCTCAAGGCTAATTAAATGAAGATAACTCCAAGTCTTATTGTTGATTCAATATTCATATGCGATTACCATTGTTATAGTCCAGGATAGAGATAGGATAAGACCCAACACGTGCAATCATTATAAAGAAATCAAACCATAAGAAATAACAATACAAGTACTATTACCATTCGAGAATCACTTTGTACTTTGAACGCTAAGTCGTTAATCCGTCATGGTTCCCACAACACTAGTTGTGGTGTTTAGCTACTCATAATTGCAAGCACACAAGAAGAATTCATAGGTGAAAACATATGTATGAACTTACAATAATAAGAAAACTCTAAAATCTTAACTTGAATTAAAACCCTAGAATCAGTGTTCGTGAAATTTCAAGAATATATTATTGTAAAGTATGAAAGAGTGTAAAATTGTACAAATAGCCCTATAGGAGTATTTATAGACAAAATAAAAACCTATCATATTACAAACAGGAAATCTGGGTTGGTGGCATCGGATAATAGAAAGGTACGATCGTGGTTGGAACCCACGATCGTCCTTTGGTTCTTTTGGTTTGGCTCATGAATTCTTCATCATCAGGTCTTGGCTGGTACGACTGATGTACTATGAATTCATGGCAATTTCGATGCTTAAAACAAGGAAAATATGCAATAACTTGGGTATGTTTGGTAGGTATGATGCTTTTTCTATTCTATCTTGCAGGAAAATAGGTCTTGGAGGTAAAATGGAGAATATGGAAAGTAGTATGCACTGGAATGAAGTTTTAGAAGACAAAAGAGCGAACAGAAGTGACCCAAGGTTGTGACTCACAGACCGTAGGTGAACCTACGATCTGTAGGTCACGGTCGTGAATCAACTTCTGTAATTATGCATTGTTACCTGATTCCTACAATCTGGACCCACAATCCAAGGGTTGAGTCCACTACCTCAAGTCACAATCCATGGAAAGTTGCCAATTTTTTTCTCCTATATGTTTTAGGATAGGATTCATTTTGTATCTATTTATACTCCTATGTTGTCCTATGTTTGGGAGGCTATTATTACATTATTTGAGTTGTCTATTAAATTTTTTTGGATTCTATTACATTGTTTTGAGGTTCATAAACACATTGATCTTGTAATCTCAAACATCGATTCTAGGGTTTTGATTTATATTGAGATTTCAGAGTTTTATTCTTCTTCTGAGTTCATAATTGTATTTTCATCATTGAATTCTTCTTGTGTTCTTAAAATCATGAGTAGCTAAATCTCTCAACTTTGTGTGAACCATGAGGAATTAACAAAATGGGTTAAGTACAAAGCAGTTTTGAACCAGTGTGACTGCATGTATTGTTATTTCCATCGTTATAATAGATCTTCTAATGGTTGCAAACGTTAGAAACTCGCCTGTATTCTAAACTTTCTCGAGAGAGAAGTAGAGATTGGGAAAAGAGAATAACAACAGAGATTTGAAGCTATCAACCTTCATCTAATTACTTGAGCCATAACAGGGATAGTTATGTGAGATCAAGAACAAGGGTTAGTAACTCGACACTCGGTTAACAAAAGGAAAAGAGTGAAATTCATCTAACCAATGTTGAGAGACGTTTAGATGAACCTATCTTGTTAGATTTTGCATCAACACAGTGGGACAGTTTGCCAGCACAAGTACCCGGTGGAGTTAAGGAATCTTGGGGATCACAGTCCTAGTGACTTTCTCGTATTGATCACAAATCCGACAATCAATAATTGTTGTTTACAAAAAAAAACTCTTTTTACTTACTTTCCAATCACTCAGACAAGCATTCAATAGAAGTTCATCCTATTCCCTGTGGGATCGACACCAACCTAGTTGGGTTCTATATTTGATATAGCGACCGCATTATACTTTTTTAGAGTTATAGTTTAGGTGACATCAACGACCCTCAGTATGGTCTCGTGGTTCCTTGACACGATCGTGCCTAGTGCTCATTTGATCATCCTGACTTCAATCATCTACAACCTTCATATCTGGGCCTTCTTCCTACGACCTCAAGGTACGGTCCTATGTTCAGTGTACAGTCATAGGTGGCTCTCGAATGATAAGTCTCACACTTAACTCCTACAACCTTGTTTTCAAGCCTTCTTTCTATGATAGCATGGTACGATCGTAGGAGGTCTTCATTTGATCAACTCCTAAGGACCCTTTCTCTAGTTCAAGGAGCGACAGCCTTGGTGCGACCTTGGTTAGATCCCTCGATCATGCCTTCAATCGTCTAATCCTCTTTAAGTCCTATTTTTAGCATTTTCCTTCTCTAAGCCTATTTATCCTGCAAACACCAGAAAACCCATCATATCCACAGAAAAATACCCTTGTACTTGTAAATATTCATAGTTTTAAGCGTCTCAAATGTGGTAAATTTATGGCATATCAATTACTTGTCATTTTGGGCTATAGTTTGTCTTACCTACTAGCGGGTTAAATAGATGCCATCATGACTCAAGAAATTAGGTCATGACAAATTGGTATCAAAGCCTAGGTCTAGTTATTGGGATTAGTTGGTGGTGCACCGTCTTATGGTTCTCAGTGTACAAATCAGAGTGGTGCAGATTTAGGGGAGTAACCTATAGTTGTGGCTCCCAGAGTTTTGGTCCCTCTAGCACCGATAGTTGCTCAGCCGACAGCCGCCCAACCAGCTGTGTCTATTAAAGATTAGAAGATGTTGGGTAGATTTCTGAGATTGACTCCACCTAGATTTGCAGCCGCTCCGGGTGAGGATGCATTTGAGTTTTTTACTGCTTGTGAGGATAGTGTCCATAATTTGGGCCTAGTTGAGGTTCGTGGGGTTGACTATACCACTTTTTAGTTGTACTTAGCAGCTAGACATTGGTGGAGAGGTTATGTTGATTCAAGTCCAGCTGGATCTCCCTCTTTGACATAGACTCAATTCTCCGAGGTCTTCTTAGAGAAGTACATACCTCGCAGTCTTTGAGAGTGCCTAAAAGATCAGTTCTTAAGTTTGGAGCAGGGTTCTATGATAGTTCTTGAGTATGAGGCATGGTTCCATGAGTTGTCCAGATATGCTACTACAATCCTACCGATCGAGTGTGAGTAGATTTAGTACTTTCTTAGAGGGCTGAGACTTTGCAGCTGGCAGGTCTTTTGTTAAGGTTTCTGATTATGCCCAGACTATGGATGAGATATATCGTGAGGCCCAAGGGGGAAGTGATAAGATGCCACATCATCAGGTCAGTTATAGTAGGATCCATAGCAGCTCGTAGTTCAAAGGCAGAGGTTCTCAGGGTAGGTACCCTCTGTGTCAGTTCTTTCAACACCAGGGTCAGTCTAGTAGACCCATTCAGGAAGCACTTTAGATTACTAAAAGAGGTCAGTCCAGCTATAGTGATCATTATAGACCGAGCAGTGGCCAATCTTTGAGAGGTGAACATTCTAGGTCTTCTAGCTAAGGTGGATATTTTGGTTCAATCAGATCTTCTAGATAGAGTAAAGTGCCCATGGCTTGCTATTATTATGGGGTTGTAGGTCATTACTCCAGAGAGTGACCCAGGCGTAGGATGATTCAGCCTGCAGCACATATTGTTCAGTCGATTAGAGTGGTGCCGTCCCCAACTAGAGGTGGTTTGTAGGGTCGTAGGGGTGGTCCCCAGGGTTCTAGAGGAGGTCCTCAAGTAGGTAGGATAGGTGGTCGGTTAGGAACCTAATTCAGAGGCAGAAGGGGTCAGTTGTATGCAATACCTGGTAGGCCGGAGGTGGAGTCTTTGTATGTTGTTATTATAGGTACGATTTCAGTATATCCTTAGCCCGTTGTTGCCTTATTTGATTCGAGATCCACTTAATCATATATTTTTTATTTTTATGCACCACATTTAGAGTTGTCTTGGGAGCCTTTATCTGTGCCATTATGTGTATCTACTCTCGTGGGTGATTCTTTAATAGTGGATCGGGTTTATAGATTATGTGTAGTGACAATTCGAGAGTTAGATACTTGGGTTGACCTTATTGTGCTAAATATGGTGGACTTTGATGTGATTCTAGGCATGGACTGGTTATCCCCCTATCATAAGGTCTTGGATTACTTTGCCAAGACTGTTACCTTAGCCATGCCTGGTATACCCTCGATTGTGTGGTAGGGTTCTCTTATCCATACATCAATAGGGATTATTTCTTATGTTCGGGCTAGGAGATTAGTGTCAAGGGGTTGCGAGTCTTACCTTGCTTATATTTATGATATTAGTGTGGAGAGTCCTCATTTGATTATGTTCCTATTATTTGTGAGTTTTCTGATATTTTCCCTACCGACCTAACTGGACTTCCTCTTGAGCGTGATACTGAGTTTGCTATTAATCTTGAGTCGGGCACCCGACCTATTTCTATGGAACCTTACCATATGACTCATTCTGAGCTTAAGGAGCTGAATTCTCAGCTTTAGGACCTTTAAGGTTAGGGATTCATTAGGCTGAGTGTATCAGCTTGGGGTGATCCTATCTTGTTCGTGAAGAAAAAAGATGGTTCTATGCGTATGTTTATTGACTACAGGTAGTTGAATAAGGTGAAAGTAAAGAGTAAGCATCCTATGCCTCATATTGATGACTTGTTTTACCAATTTTAGGGTGTGGTAGTGTTTTCTAAGATTGACTTGAGATTCGATTACCATCAGTTGAGGATTCAGGCTAAGGACATCCCCAAGATAGCCTTTAGGACTCATTATGGCCACTATGAGTTCTTGGTGATGTATTTTGGGTTGACCAATGACCCAGCAGCATTCATGGATTTGATGAAGCATTTTTTCAAGCCCTATTTAGACTCTTTCATGATCATTTTCATTGATGATATCCTTGTGTATTTGAGAAGTAGGGAGGAGCACGAGCAGCATTTAAGGATTGTGCCCCAAACTTTGAGAGATCATAGGATTTTTTCCAAATTCTCAAAGTGTGAGTTCTGGTTAGAGTCTGTGACATTCCTAAGACACGTGTTGTCTAAGGATGGGACTATGGTGGACCCAGTAAAGATTGAGACTATTCGTGATTGGGCCAGACTATATCTCCGACCAAAGTTCGTAGTTTTATTAGTTTGGCAGGCTACTACATGCGGTTCATTGAGAGATTTGCTACTATTACGGACATATGACTAGGTTGACTAGTAAAAAGGTTCCTTTCCAGTGGTTTATTGAGTGTGATTAGAGCTTTCAGAAGCTTAAGTACTTACACACTTCCGTTCCTATTTTGACTCTTCTAGTTGAGAGCGAGGGGTTTAGAGTTTATTATGATGCTTCTGGTCCATGAGCGCAACTACCCTATTCATGATTTGTGGTTAGCAGCGGTAGTTTTTGCGATTAAGATTTGGATGCATTACTTGTATGGTGTTTGTTGTGAGATCTACACTGATCATCATAGTCATTAGTACATTATGACTTAGGGGGAACTTAATTCTAGACAGCACAGGTGGATTGAGTTGTTGAAGGACTATGACATCTCTATCCTATACTATCTAGGAGAGGCAAATATGGTAGCAGACGCCATGATCCAGAAGGCAGTGAGCATGGGTAGTCTGGCCTTTATTTTAGTTTTGAAGCGGTCGTTGGCTTGGGACATTCAGTCCTTATATAACTTAATAGTTCGACTTGATGTTTCTGACTTTAGGAGGATCCTTGCTAGTGTTGAGGCTAGTTCTACCTTATTTGAGCAGATTCACAGTCGCCAGTTTGAGGATAGTAGATTTTATAGCATCCATGATCAGGTTTTAAGGGGTGAGTCTAGGAGGGCTACCTTGGATTCAGAGGGTATTCTGAGATATGATGGCCTCATTTGTGTTCCGCGGGTTAGAGACTTGATTCAGTCTATATTGTAGGAGGCTCATAGCTCCATATATTCTATTGACCCTGGATAGCTAAGATGTATAGATATTTGAGGTAGCACTACTGGTGGAGTGGTATGAAGAGAATCAGAGACCTGGTGGCCTGATTCAGAGATTATCCATTCTCGAGTGGAAGTGGGAGTGGATCAGTATGGACTTTGTTAGTGGGTTGCATCGCACTTCCCGTGGTTCCGATGTCCTTTGAGTCATTGTAGACTGGTTGACCAAATTAGCCTATTTTATCCTTATTCAGATGTCTTTCAGTGCTGACAGGTTTGCCCGTATCTACGTTCGTGAGATAGTTCACCTGCATGGAGTACCTATATCTATTATTCTAGACAGAGGCTCAATGATCACTTCTAGCTTCTAAAGGACATTTTAGGAGGAGTTAGGTACTCAGGTTGATCTTAGCACCAGTTTTCACCCCAAAATCGATGGTCAGTCAGAGCGAACTATCTAGGTTTTGGAGGATATGCTCTATGCATATGTGAGGGACTTTGAAGGTCAGTAGGAGTAGCGCTTAGCCTTAGCGGAGTTCGCTTATAATAATAGCTACAATTCAAGAATTGAGAGGGCACCATTTGAGCCATTGTATGGTAGGGATTGTCGATCTCTGATTAGCTGGTTTGAGACTTCTGAGGTGAGTCCCCGTGGTACCAACTTGCTTCATGAGTCTTTGGATAGGGTGCGGGTGATTCAGGATAGGTTGAGGGTAGCTTAAAGTAGGCAGAAGAGTTATGCTAATCGTAGACTTTGTGCCTTAAATTTTGGGGTTGGTGATCGAGTTTTCCTTCGAGTATCGCCCATGAAGGGCATGATGAGGTTCGGGAGGAGAGGCAAGATCAGCCCTAGGATATTAGTTCATTTGAGATACTTCGGACCGTTGGAGAGGTGGATTATGATTTGGCCTTGCCCCCATATTTTTTAGTTGTTCACCCAGTTTTCCATGTATCCATGTTGCGGCGCTACATTCTGGATGAGTCATATGTTTTTAGGTGGGACTCAATTCAGTTAGACTAGAGGTTGACCTTTGTGGAGGAGCCAGTGTTTATACTAGCCAGGGATGTTAGAAGTTTGCGCTTTAGAGAGATTCCAGTGGTTAATTTAGGAGGCTACCTGGGAGATCAAGAGTGAGATGCGAGCCCAGTACCCCCACCTATTTGAGCCTTCAGGTACATCTTGATCCTTTACTTTTGTGGATGAAATTCCTTTTAGTAATAGATATTGTAATGACCCTCTAGGTTATTTTCTACATTTTTGCATTATTTCGATGTTTTGAGCTTTCCCATAGCTGTCCAAAGTCATTTATGACTTGCTGGAGCTAACAGTTCAATTACCGGGCAGGTCGTTTGGTTTTTGGAGCCATTTTCTATTTTGAAGTCTTCATTGTTCAGATTTGTGTATCGGTCCTAAACTTTAGGTAAATGGCCTCTTATACCAATTCTGACAGTTCTATCAGCTCCGGAACATCGATTTTAGGCTGGAGGGACCCTTGGTTTGGGTCCCGAGGCTTTTGGACTCATTTTGGGTTATTGGGTGGAAATTGGTTAAAATGGCCCTTTAGGTGTGGGACCCACATTTGATCAAAACGATCCCGGATGGAAATTTTCATGGCGTCATTGAGTCTAGAATATCAAATTTGGTAGGATGGCATAGTACATTTGCTTTCATGGGATTCCGAATAAATCCCAAGGTCCGATCAAAACTTAGCAAAATTTGCTAAATTGTTGGTGCCTGGACTCAACTGGTGAAGTCTCTTAAGCGGACCACCTTTGGTCTCTTAAATGGAGGTCGCTTTAGCGGCCAGGGCACTACTTTGGTAACTAGCCTTAGGTCCCCGCCTAGCCACTTATGCGGAGGCCTTGCCGCTTTAGCCGAGGTCGCTTAAGCGACACTCATCCACTTTAGCAGAGGCCGGCTTTTGGGCTTGGCTGCTTAAGCGATGGTTTGTCGCTTTAGCGACAACCACTTAAGTGGTCAATTGGAGGCTAAAGCACTCATTGTTGGTGCATTTCCTAATTTTAGCTCATTTTATCCAAATCCCAAGTCCATAAAACCCTAGGAGACTTAGAAATTTCTAGAGATTGATCATTGGGTGTTCGGGGTGAGTTGGAAAGTTCGTTGGGGTCATCTTCTCATCTAAATTTTCGTAAGTTTCCTTTAATTTCTTAGTAATTCTCCGATTTAAATTCAAATCCCGAGCTTACTTTGTGGGTTGATTTCAGGTTCGTTTGTGCTCGGAATTTAGCCATTTTTTAGGGTAAAGATCCTTGAGCCTAGATAAACATTTTGACGATTTCAAAATTATGATTCTGTAAACGGGCCTCAAAATTAGAAATTTTTAGCGGCCAGGGCACTACTTTGGTAACTAGCCTTAGGTCCCCGCCTAGCCACTTATGCGGAGGCCTTGCCGCTTTAGCCGAGGTCGCTTAAGCGACACTCATCCACTTTAGCAGAGGCCGGCTTTTGGGCTTGGCTGCTTAAGCGATGGTTTGTCGCTTTAGCGACAACCACTTAAGTGGTCAATTGGAGGCTAAAGCACTCATTGTTGGTGCATTTCCTAATTTTAGCTCATTTTATCCAAATCCCAAGTCCATAAAACCCTAGGAGACTTAGAAATTTCTAGAGATTGATCATTGGGTGTTCGGGGTGAGTTGGAAAGTTCGTTGGGGTCATCTTCTCATCTAAATTTTCGTAAGTTTCCTTTAATTTCTTAGTAATTCTCCGATTTAAATTCAAATCCCGAGCTTACTTTGTGGGTTGATTTCAGGTTCGTTTGTGCTCGGAATTTAGCCATTTTTTAGGGTAAAGATCCTTGAGCCTAGATAAACATTTTGACGATTTCAAAATTATGATTCTGTAAACGGGCCTCAAAATTAGAAATTTTTAGCGGCCAGGGCACTACTTTGGTAACTAGCCTTAGGTCCCCACCTAGCCACTTATGCGGAGGCCTTGCCGCTTTAGCCGAGGTCGCTTAAGCGACACTCATCCACTTTAGCAGAGGCCGGCTTTTGGGCTTGGCTGCTTAAGCGATGGTTTGTCGCTTTAGCGACAACCACTTAAGTGGTCAATTGGAGGCTAAAGCACTCATTGTTGGTGCATTTCCTAATTTTAGCTCATTTTATCCAAATCCCAAGTCCATAAAACCCTAGGAGACTTAGAAATTTCTAGAGATTGATCATTGGGTGTTCGGGGTGAGTTGGAAAGTTCGTTGGGGTCATCTTCTCATCTAAATTTTCGTAAGTTTCCTTTAATTTCTTAGTAATTCTCCGATTTAAATTCAAATCCCGAGCTTACTTTGTGGGTTGATTTCAGGTTCGTTTGTGCTCGGAATTTAGCCATTTTTTAGGGTAAAGATCCTTGAGCCTATATAAACATTTTGACGATTTCAAAATTATGATTCTGTAAACGGGCCTCATATGGGATTTTTAGCTCGATTTTGGACCCGAAGTGTTATTATGCAATATGGGTATTGTTATTCTCGTATTAATGTGTAGATCATTATTTTGATACAGTGGCATCATGTAGAGGCTTCTCGAAAGGGAAAAGCTCCGATTTAGTGGACTTTCTCGGGCTTCGTCGGTGTCCAGGTAGGCTAGGCATACTATCCTCATAGATTGAGATTTATTATGGTATTAGTATAGTATTATGCTAGATTTGGGTTGGAATTTACGGCTTGGTTGCATGTTTAATGAAATTTGGAATATTTAGCTGGTTAGAGAGTCATTTTTAGGTAGAATTGACCCATCCACCATTCCCTTGAGTTAAATTGTTGCCTTAGGATTGTTTAGACTTATCTAATACCTTGTGATGAAACTTTGAAGCCTTAGTCCAATTTTGGGTAGAAATTAGCTTAGTATGAACTTTTGGGGTTAGTAGCAGATCCCGTCGGCCCTCTTTTAGGTCAAATATTCTAATTAGCTCCTTGTAGACCTAGGAGGCCTTTTTTCATCATCTTACATATATTCTTGGGCCTTATGATGATTTAGACATCTTTCCAAATCTTGACTAGACCTGTTACCCTGTATTTACTTTAAAGACCATTTCGAGTTCGACATTTACTATTTGTTTATGATACTAAATTCCTGGTTTACATTTACTATTTGTTTATGATACTAAATTCCTGGTTTGAGTCAGGCATATATGATACCAGAGTCAGATTTGAGTCTGGCATTTTATTTTTCACTTATGATATTAAGGATTCGGTTTGAGTCCCGCATTTTCTGGCGGGAAGGGATTCACAAATATGGGTTTATGTCACGCCTCGAATTCCAACGGGGAGGACTGGCACCAGGAGCCGTTAAGGCCCGAGAGAACAAATCTTCATTCATGTACACTCATGGGCATGTCACTATATGAACAACACACTATCACATATAGATATAAGATTTCAATGGCAGAGGTCATGGAGAACATATTCCATAAATGAAATTTGGCCGTTAGGGCCATCAAATCAAAAAGGACATACATGCCTTTACTGTCTGACAATGTCTACAAAGCTTCTAACAGATACATATACATAACCATCCTAAATTCGGGACAAGTCCCCGCTTTATATAACATTCATACAGTACCAAAACTAAAACAGATGTACACATGTGACTCGGAAAGCTCTGAACCAAACTGGAGCTCACCAATTATCCGTAAATGACCCACAACCTATTGTGGAGGTATACTAGTACCTGTGCCTGCAACAAGTAAGGTAATTCCCCCAAGGGACGTCAGTACGAAGAATGTACTGAGTATGTAAGGCTTTAAGAAACTGCATGATACATAAGCACTTCAATGGAATCAAAACAAGTGAAATAATCAATATGGATAAACCTCCGTTCTGTATATGTGGAACCATGTACATTACTTTCATTTTTCGTTCATTCATATAATTATCCTCATTCATATATGTATATATATATATATATTCATTCAAGTGATACAAGTGATATACCCGGGCCCAACTGATCAGTGGGAGAACAACATAATAATTGGGATCGACCCTTACTAGGCTTTTTTATTTGCCCCTGGGATACCGCCCGTAATATTGGGATCAACTCGAGCTAGGCTTTTCCTTTGCCCTTGGGATGCCACCCATAGTATTGGGATTAACTCGAGCTAGGTGGTTCTTCTACCCCTGGGATGTCACCCAAGAATATAGTGATATTGGGATCGACCCTTGCTAGGTGTTACTTTCACCCCTGGGATACCACCCAAGATTATATAAACAATTATGCATTACCTCCGTTCTTTTGTTATAAGATTGGCACATTGGTGGTTGAAACATTATTGGAACTTTGGAACGTAACGTTATTGGAACTTTGGAACAATGTCCACAATTATGTGACACATGAATAACAATTGGTCAATGAATAAGAAACATGTGAATAACAATATATGACAACCTAAAATGAGATACCTTTGAACATTTCGGAATGGAACAAGTACAATGTCAATGTGAACAATATGTGTTACAGAAGGATACGGAAAGAGTAACCTTACATACCTTATCTTCCCAATATGAATACACAGTCATATATGTGAATACAATAATCCAGCTCCTTCCTTATGTTTTACTCTACAACACAAGTATATAGCGGAGCTCACGTTAACAACTAACTACCTTACAAGTGCATAAGACGATAATGAGCTACATGACTGCCCTATAACATCATTTCACCCTTTACAGTACAATTCACTACATACCATACCAACAACACCATAACATTCCACACATTGACCAAGACATCATAAACCAATAGCATTTCACACCAAGTTTATGCTTTACACTTCCTCTTCAACACTATGTCACATTTACCTCACTACGTCACGTAAACACCTTTCACAACAACATATTAAAGAAAAATACATAATTTTTACCATTCAAAATGCCTCCAGACTAATCCTTTAAATTCATTCAAAAGGTACCATAAGTTGACAATTGCATCCAAGAAGGGTATAGGGGCTTTGGGGGGTCAAAGAGATGCAAAAACAATCGAAATGGAGTTTTGGACTGACCTGCAAATCCACCTGCACCCGCAGGTGGATGAGGTGCATTCACAGGTGACCATTGGCTTGGTCTAGGGCTACCTACGTTGGCATCTGCGCCCGCAGGTGCCTCACCCGCGAGGGCGGGTGCCCGTTTCAGCCTCCAGGGGTCATTTTTGGGTCCTTTTTCGCAATGAATGGTCCATGGTTATAATTAAGCTTATATTTTCATATATTAGGTCAACTTGATGATAATTAACAACCATGGTTTCATCATGCACATGAACACCACCAAAAACTATACTCTCCTTCCATTATACCACCACACAATAATATTTCCATAAGTCACATACAAAGAGAGAACAAGTTAGGGCCATAACCACATCCTAATGTTAACAACCACATATTAACATGTTGACATGTCATCCATATCATTCACTTCCATCAAAACCACAAGTCTCCTTTCAAGGTCAAATCACAAAGATGACACATCTTTTAGCAAAGAAGCAAAAGTGCACTACTCAAAACTTTTAGACATAACCATCATGATATACACAATCTATCATGTATATAATATATTAAACCACAAGAGTAAACACTTACCCAAGCTTTCAAATAGATGATCTTGTCCAAACAAGTGGTTGCCTTAGGGTTTGAGAGAGAAGAGAAAATATCTCCTTTTTTTTTTTTGGAAAAGTCTAGAATGGCAAGTGTAAAGTAATGAATAAAATATGATTTTGTAGCCTTATTTATGGTTATAATTAGCCAATTCTTGGTCATTAAATGCTATGTTTACTTGGTCAACATTAAAATGAATCATTTGCCATCTTTGGGCCATGTCTTTTGCATTATTTTGGGCCTCAATTGAGCCCAATGGCACAAGATTCATTTAGCCCAATAACATGCATGAATAATATACAAACTATCAAAACTTAAATAATTCCATGAACATTAGGGTAGTTGCATGAGTTCAGAAATATACGGGGTGTTACAGTTTAGTTGTCGGTTACTTTGTACTTATTATTATCGATGGTTCTCTTCTTGATTGTATCCATCGGGCTTATGGTGGCTCGTTTGGGTTAATATTCTCTTGTTTATTCCTTATGGGTTGTTGGGAGCCTAGTTAGGCTGTAGTTAGCTTGCATTCTTTTTAACCTTATTTGCACTGTTATTTATTATCTGTCAGTCAGAGCATTATTTCAGGTTTGCCCCCTTTATTCCTGACTTAGTTTACATTCTTGCATTTTATTATACTCTTATTATGATTTAGCTCAGTCAGCCAATGATGTCTACTGAGTACCGATTGTTTTGGTACTCGTACTATACTTCTGTATCTTTTTATGATGCAGATTTGGGTGCGGGTCACCTCCACTAACGTTCTATCCAGCTTGCTCTCGAGATTCGGATATAGGGTGAGATTTCAGAGCTGGAGCTGATTATCTCTCCTTTCCTTAATTTTGGACAGTCTTTAGTTATCGAGACTATCAGTATATTGGATACTAATTAGTACCCTCATTCTTTTGGGATTTAGTGGCTCTTGTACTGACCTTACTTGTCACACCCCAAATCCTATTGAGGCGGACTGGAACCCGAAGCCGTTAAGTTCCCAGAGAACCAACCTTCATTCATACACACGTCGCTAAATGAACCACATTCTGCCAGACAGATACAAGATGTCAAAGACGGACGTTATGGAAAGATATCCATATAGATATGAAACTTGGTTGTTAGGGCCATCACATCAAAAGCATACCTTCCTTCATTTGTCCCACAACGTCTACAAAGCCTCTAACAGATGCATAACCAACCTAAATTTGGGACAAATCCCTACTTTGTATAACATTTACATAGTACCAAAACAAATGTACACATGTGACTCAAAAAGCCCCGAATCAATCTGGAGCTCACCAACAGTTTGCAGACAACCCGTATCCTACTGTGGAGGTCTACTAGCAGGTGTACCTGCAGCAAGTAAGGAAAGTCCCCCAAGGGACGTCAGTACTAAAAAATGTACTGATTATGTAAGGCTATAAGCAACCGCATGAGATATAGGAACTCAAATAGAATCAAATACAAGTGAATAAACATTATGGATAAACCACCGCTCTGTATGTGTGGAACCATGTACATTACATTCATTACTTTCTTTGCTTTTATGTTCATTACCATCAAATAATACCGTCATATAATACCCGGGCCCCAACTGATCAGTGGGTCATCATAACATAACATAACATCGGGATCGTCTCTAGATAGGCTTTTGCCCCTTTGAGCTACCACCCATAAATCAATAAAGCAGGTTCGGCCCTAGCTAGGTTTTCACCCCTTTGGGCTACCCCTTTTCAGGTTCGGCATCAAGCTAGGCTTTCGCCCCACTGAGCTTACTCCCTGATCCAATAATATTAGGATCGTCTCTATCTAGGCTTTCGCCCCTTTGAGCTACCACCCGGACTCAAAGAACCATAAAGTAATCATAAAGTAACCATATATGTATTACTCCTTTCCTTTACTTTTGTGAGATTGATACATTGGTGGTCATAAAATTATTGGAGCCTTGGAACAATAATCAATGAATAAGATACATGTGAATAACGATTTATAACAAACCTGAAATGAGACATTTTAGAACATTTTGGAATAGAAACTAGTTCAGTGACAATGAGAACAATAAAAGCTGCCAAAGAAATACGAAAAAGAGAAACCTTACATACCTTATCTTCCCAATATTAATACAAAATCCAATATGTGAATACAATAATTCAGCTCCTTCCTTACATGTTACTCTACAACACAAGTACATAATGGAGCTCACGTTAACAACTAACTACATTACAAATGCATAAGATGACAATCAGCTACGTGACTGCCATGTAACATCATTTCACCCTCTTACAATACCATTTACTGCATCACCACACCAACAACACCAAAACATTCCACACATCCACCAAGACATCATAAACCGATAGCATTTCACACCAAGTTTATACTTTACACTCCCCCTTCAACACAACATCACATTTACTCCATCACGTCACCTAAATACCTTTCACAATAACATATTCAAAACAATCCATAATTGATATACTTCAACATGTCTCCGAACGACCCCTTAGAGCCATTAAAAGGGTACTATAAGTTGATGATTGCATCCAAGAAGGGTATAGAGGCCTTGGGGGGTCAAAGACAAGTAAAAACAAACACAATGAAATTTTGGAATGACCAGTGGAGCCACCTACACCGGCATGTGGGTGAGGTGCGGCCTCAGGTACCCATCTGTCCTTGTCCAGGGCCACCTGCATTGGCATCTGCGCCCGCAAGTGCCCCATCCGCGAAGGAAAATGCCCAGTTCGGCCAAAATGGATCTCTTTTGGGTCTATCTATGTAGTAAATGGTCCATGGCCATAAGTAAGCTTATATTTCATATTTTAGGTTAACTTGGATGCCAATAAACAATCATGGTTTCACAATGCACATGAACATCACAAAACTACATTTTCCTTTCAATACACCACCAATTCCATGCACAATTTCACAACAACAATTCCAAATTTTATACACAAAGAGGAAGAAAGTTAGGGACATAAACACATCATAAATTTTGACATTTAATCCATCAAATTCACTTCCTTCAATACCACAAGTCCACTTTCAAGTTTAGAAGGCAAAACCTTTTACCGATTAAGCAAAAGTAGACTGTTTTACACATAGTGGACTGCTCAACCCTTTGTCAGCATAACCAACATGATTTACACACCCTCTTATGCATATAATATATTAAACCATAAGAGTGAACACTTACCAAATCTTGCAAAGGAGTGATCTTGTCCAAAGAGAATGGTGGCTTAGGGTTTGTGAGAGAGGAGAAATATCTTGGAATAATCTAGAATTTGGCAAGTGTCTTGTGTTGAATAAAATCTGTTTTTTGTTTCCTTTTATAGTACCTCATGTCCATACTTATCCAAACACTTAGTCAATAATTGAGGTGTTCACTTGGTCAACTTTAAGAATGGGTCATTTTCCATTTTGGGCCATGTCTTTTGCTTAATTTTGGGCCTCATTTGAGCCCATAATCACAAGAATAATTCAGCCCACCAAAATTAATGTGTAATACACCAACCATCACATGTTTAACTAATTCCATAAATGTTACAGTAATCAATTAGTTTCGTAAATGTACGGGGTGTTACATCCTTCCCCCCTTAGGAACATTCGTCCTTGAATGTTAGGAACATTATCCAATTGACACATATTCAAGTATAAGTTTATCCTTCATATTATCATATATACGTAATGCTTATAGATACTTACTTATTATTGCTCCAATTCTGCATCTTGAACTTGCTCTTCCGCTTGAAATTAATGCGGGTATTTAGACTTCATCATCTCTTCGGTTTCCCATGTGATTTCTTCTACCTTTTGATTTCTCCAAAGTACCTTTACGGAAGCTATGTATTTATTCCATAACCTCCTCACTTGTCGATCCAGAATAGCAATAGGTATCTCCTCATAGGTGAGATGTTTCGTAACTTGCACATCTTCAATGGGAGAAATACGAGATGGATCTCCTATACACTTCCAAAGCATTGAAACATGAAACACTAGATGAATTATGGAGAGTTCTTGGGGTAGTGCTAATTCATATGCAACTTGACCAAATCTTTGAATAATCTTATATGGCCCTAAATAACGTGGATTCAACTTTTCTTTCTTTCCAAATCTCACTTCCCCTTTCATTGGTGACACTTTCAAGAATACCCAATCACCTATGGCAAATTCTAGCCCCCTTCTTCTAACATCGGTATATGGCTTGTGTCGACTTTGGGCCATTCATAGCCACTGTTGTATCACCTTAACCTTCTCCATAGCTTGTTGAACAAGATCTAGCCCAAATAAGGCAGTTTCACCCACTTCAAACCATCCAATTGGTGATCTACACTTTCTTCCATATAAAGCTTCGTAAGGTGCCATTTTGAGACTTGAATGATAGCTATTATTGTAGGCAAATTCAATAAGCAATGGATGATCATCCCAACTGCCTTTAAAGTCCAATGTACAAGCTCGTAGCATATCTTCAAGTGTCTGGATAGTACGTTCTGCTTGTCCATCTGTCTAAGGATGAAAAGTTGTACTTAAATTCACTTGCGTACTCAAACTCTTCTGAAAAGACTTTCAAAAATTTACAATAAATTGAGCTCCCCTGTCCAATATAATAGAGATTGGAACTCCATACAATCGCTCTATCTCTTTAATATACAACCTTACATAATCCTCAGCTGTGTAGGTGGTCTTGACTGGTAGAAAATGTGCTGACTTGGTAAGCCTGTTAACTATTACCCATATGGAATCAAATTTCCGCAGTGTACGAGGCAAACCTATGATTAAATCCATGTTAATCATGTCCCATTTCCAAACTGGAAGATTTATACATTGCATATAACCCCCAAGCTTCTGATGCTCTACGTTCACTTATTGACAATTTAGACACTGGGCTACGAATTGTGCAATGTCCTTCTTCATATTACCCTATCAATACATTTCTTTCAAATTATGATACATTTTGGTTGCTCCCGAGTGAATAGAATACTGTGAATGATGTGCCTCTATCATAATCCATCTCCTTAACTCATCTACATCAGGCACACACCATCTACCTTGGCACTGAAGTACTTTCTCTTGCGTAAGATCAAATGCCTTTATCAAACCTTGTTGTACATTCTCTTTCAGTTGCAATAAGATAGGGTCCGCATACTGTTTTTCCTTCACTTCAGCTATTAATAAAGATTCTGCCGCATTTTCCACAATAAACCCTTCATTTGGACATTCAAGAAGGCAAACTCCCAAGCTGGCTAGTTAATGTAGATCCCTTACTATACCTTGTTTTTCCGTTAACTGGCCACTAGTACCTTCTATTGCCTTGTGGCTTAATACATCGGCTACCACATTTGCTTTTCCCGGATGATATAAGATATCAATATCATAATCTTTCAATAGTTCAAGCCACCTCCGCTGCCTCAAATTGAGATCCTTCTGTTTGAAAATATACTGCAAACTCTTATGATCAGAAGATATATCAACATGAACCCCATATAAATAGTGGCGCCATATCTTTAAAGCAAAGCCCATGGCTGCTAGCTCAAGATCATGTATTGGATAATTTGTCTCATGTGGTCGCAACTGTCTTGAGGCATAAGCTATCGCATTACCATGATGCATCAATACACATCCTAAACTGACTCCTGAAGCATCACAATATACCGCATACCCTTCCGTGCCTTCTAGAAGTACCAATATGGGTGTAGAAGTCAATTTATCCTTCAGCTCTTGGAAACTCTTCTCACATGCATCATTACATTGAAACTTGGTTGCCTTGTGTGTTAGATTTGTCAAAGGTGCTGAAATGGAAGAAAATCCTTCAACAAATCTTCTATAATAACCTGCCAGCCCGAGAAAGCTACGAATCTCTGTAGGCGTCGTAGGTTTTGGCCAATTCTTCACAGCTTCTATCTTTTGATTATCAAACCTTATTCCTTCATCCGACACAATATGACCCAAGAATGCCACAGATTTTAACCAATATTCACATTTAGAGAACTTTGCATATAACTTATGATCACGAAGAATCTGTAACACCTGCCATAAGTGATTAGCATGGTCCTCTTGTGATCTTGAATAAACCAGAATATCATTGATAAACACGGTCACAAACACATCTAAAAATGGCTTGAACACACTATTCATTAAATCCATAAAAACTGTAGGTGCATTTGTTAGCTCAAATGACATCACTAAAAACTCATAATGACCATAACGTGTTTTGAAAGCTGTCTTGGTTATATCTTTTTCTCTAACCCTTACTTGATGATATCCCCATCTCAGGTCAATCTTTGAGAAGCATTTGGCACCCAGCATTCACCTGAATGAAACTTCCCGCAATGTTAGCACAACTGATGAGAAAATTTTGTTGTCTGTGAACCTCGAACCACAATGCTTTGCCCTGCATGACTGCCTCTAGACCCTCGAAATTGAGGTGGAGTAGCTACTGCGGAATAAGAAAATGATGGTCCAGGCGGTCTAGAAAACATCCGAGGCCTAGATTCTCCTTAGGACACCATAGACTGTCCCATAGGTCTAGCCCTTTTTTATGGCCCTCTCTCAGACTCCTGTGTCCTTCTTCTTTACATCTGGTCCTCCATTTTCTGTACGAAATCCTGAATTCTGGTTATGTCCATATCTTTGTTCAAACCAGCAATGGTACAGTCCCTCACTAAATATGGCTCTAATCTGTCCACATATCAATGGACTCGGTCTGTCATTGTGGCCACTACATTCGGAGCATATCGAGCCAAGGAATTAAACTGTAGATTGTATTCTCTAACACTCATATTCCCTTGGCGAAGATTTAGAAACTGGTCTGCATGTGCCTCTCGAATCTCGCATGGGAGGTAATGATAAAGAAATGCCATTTTAAATTCTTCCCAATCTGCTGGAGGTGCATCAATACCCCTCGATCTTTTCCAGTCTTCATACCACAATATCGCTTCTCCTTTTAATCTGTAGACTGCCAGCTCAACTATTTCAACACCAGTTATGTGCATGACATCTAGAGCCCTTTGGATTTGGTCCACGAAATCTTGTGGATCTGCTTTCGGATCTGACCCTGTGAATATGGGAGGGTCTAATTTCAGAAAATCCTGTGTCCTCCGACTAGCTGCTCTAGCCTCACTGTCATTGCCTATCATTGGACCAACGTGTCCTTGAGTTTGTGCAGCAACCAGCTGAGTCAACATATGCACTGCATTTCTTAAATGCTAGTCAGTGGCATTTACAGGAGGTTCTGCCGGTACTTCTCTACCCCTCAACTCTTCCGGAGCTGGAAAAGTAAAAGAAGACCGCGATGCAATTTCAGCGTCAGCCCCACCTGGACTAGCTTGGTCAGGTGGTGATTTACTCATTCTTTCTTTGGCAGGCGTATCTACCTGCTTACCTTTGCCTCTACCTCGTCTTGTAACCGGCATTTTACTATAAACAAGAAAACCAATTCCAATGGTCAGATACAATTTCACTAACAACATTGGCTCTATTACACGATCTAGAAGTGAAGAAAATAAACAACTCCTAAATATCCCGTAGCCTCCTACTTATAAATGTGGTACACGACACATCTATAAGCAAGACTCTACTCAGACACAACTTTGCAGACACCCTTAGGACGACCTGCTCTGATACCATTTTTGTCACGCCTCAAATTCCAATGGGGCGGACTGGCACCCGAAGCCGTTGAGGCCCGAGAGATTCAATCTTTACTCATGCACATTCATATGCATGTTTCTGTATAAACATCATTCTATCTCATGCAATTATGCGAAAGTCATGGAAACATATTTTATATACATGAAACTTGGCCGTTAGAGCCGTCAATTCAAAATGGACATACACCTCTTACATTCATCTTCCCACATACGTCTACAAAGCCTCTAACAGATATAAGTACATAACCAACCTACAGTCAGAACAAGTCCCCGCTCTGTACAACATTTACAATACCAAAACAAATGTACACTATGACTCAAAAAACCCCGAACCAACTTGAGCTCACCATAGATCTGCAAATGACTCGTAGCCTACTGCGGAGGTCTACTAGCACCTGTGTCTGCAGCAAGTAAGGTAAGTTCCCCAAGGTGTCAGTACGAAGAATGTACTGAGTATGTAAGGCTATAAGAAACTGCATCATACATAAGAATGTCAATGGAATAGAATATAAGAGAATAGTCAATGTGGATAAACCATCATTCTGTATATATGGAACCATGTGAGTTACATTCATTACTTTTCTTGCTTTTATGTTCATTAGTAGTAGTAGTCGTCTACCTTTTCGGTGGGTTAATATAGTCATCCACCTTATCAATGGGTAGTCATCCACCAATTGGTAGGTAGTCATCCACTTTTTCAGTGGGTAGATAGTATTAGGGTACGCTCGAGCTAGGCTTATGTGCCCCATTGAGTCGTCCCGATTCTCAAACAATAACCCTTATATGCATTACTTTATTCCTTGACTTTTGTGAAATTTATACATTTTCTTATGAGAGAGATTGATACATTTGCGGCGATAGCATTATTGGAACTTTAGAACTTATATTATTGGATATGTTACTCAAGAATGAATAGATTCTCCTTACAACATTACTTTCTTTGAGATATTTGTTTTAGTATTTACAACATTATGAGAGCTTTGGAACTTCAATCAATGGATAAGAAACCTGAGCTAGGAATACTTTAGAACACTTCAGAATAGAACAAATACAATGTTAATGTAAACACTATATGCTGCAGAAGGGTACGGAAAGAGTAACCTTACATACCTTATCTTCTCAATATGAATACACAGTCCTAGATGTGAATATAATAATCCAGCTCCTTCCTTAAGTGTTACTCTACAACACAAGTACATAACGAAGCTCATGTTAACAACCAACTACTTTACAAATGCATACGACGACAATGAATTATGTGACTGTCGTATAACGTCATTTCACCCTCTTACAATACCATTTACTGCATCACCATACCAAAAATACCATAACATTCCACACATTGACCAAGACAGCATAAACCAATAACAATTCACACCAAGTTTACCCTTTACACTTCCTCATTAACACTACGTTACCTTTTCTCGGTCAAGTCACTCGATAGCTTTCACAATAACACATTAACAACAATCCATAATTGATACCATTCAAAATACCTCCAGGATACTCCTTTAAATTCATTCAAAAGGTACCATAAATTTATAATTGCATCCATGAAGGGTGTAGGAGCTTTAGGGGGTCAAAGAGATGCAAAAACAACAGAAACCGGATTCTGGACAGACCTGCGAAGCCACCTGCGCCCATAGGTGGTTGAGGTGAGGCCTCATGTGACCCTTGGCAGTGTACAGGGGCACCTGCGAAGTTACCTGCACCCGCAGGTGCTTCGTCTGCGAGGGCGGGTGCCCGTTTCGGCCAAAATGGGTCTCTTTTGGGTCCTTTTTTGTAATGAATGTTCCATGATCATAATTAATCTTATATTTTCATATTTTAAGTTATCTTATATTCCAACTAACAGCCATAGTTTCACAACACACATAAACATCACCAAAACCCTATTTTTCCTTCAATGCACCACCAAGTCTATGCACAATTTTGCAATAACAATTCCAAACATTATGTACAAGGATAAAACAATTTAAGGCTATAATAACATATCACATTTCAATATTGAATCCATCAAGTTCACTTTATTCAAGACCACAAGTCCATTTTCAAGTTTGCAAGGTAAAACTCTTTTTCGATTGCAAAAATAGACAGTTTTACACATAGTGAACTGTCCAACACTTTACCAACATAACCAAAATGATTTATATACCATATTGAGCATATCATATGCTAAAACATTAAAGTAAATACTTACCAAAGCTTGCAAGATGATGATCTTGGCCAAAGAGAATAGTTGTTTAGGGTTTGTGTGTAGAGAGCAATGTTGTGGAAAATTCTAGAATGAGACATGTGTGTTGATATGAATAAAATATGATTTTTCCTTGATTTATATATCTCTTAATGGTCATACTTATCCAATTAAAATCATGTTTTCTTGGTCAAACACAAGAATTGGTCATTCCCATTTTTGGGCCATGTCTTCTATATGATTTTGGGCCTCATTTGAGCCCAATGGCACATGATTCCCTTAAGCCCAACAAATTAATGCATAATTCACCAATACTCTCATGTTTAAATAATTCCATAAACTTTAACGTAGTCTTATAGGTTCGGAAAGGTATGGGGTGTTACATGCTTCCCCCCTTAGGAACATTCATCGTCGAATGTTAGTAACATTCTCTCACTAAAACAAATTTACATCCAAGTGTATCCTTCATTCTCTTATCTTCATATTCTAATATACACATGATACTTGTAGAGACTTACTTGCTATTGCTTCACTTCCGCACCTTAAACTTTCTCTTCTGTTTACAACAAATACGAGTACCTTAGATTTCATCATTCCTTCGGTTTCCCATGTGATTTCGTCTACTTGCTGATTTCTTCAATAGTACCTTTACAAAAACTACTTCTTTATTTCTTCATCCTTTCACTTATTGATCTAGAATAGTAGTAGGTACCTCTTCATATGTGATATTCTCCATAACTTGTGCATCTCTCCCATGCATTTTCGAAGCATTAAAACCTGTAACATAAAATACTGGACGAACTGTGGAGAGTTCTTGGGGTAGTGCTAACTCGTATGCAACTTGACTAATTTTTCGGACAATTTCATATGACATGTTAAATAGGTACTCCCTCTTTATGTAAGCTCAAATATTTTTCTCCCCACTTTGCTGTACGTTCTTTTTTTTTTTCAACTGAAATAAAATAGAATTTGCACATTGTTTTTCCTTCTCTCAGCTACAATGAAGACTCCGTTGCATTGTACACTATAATTCTTTCATCTGGAGTTTCAAGAAGACGAAGCCCCCCAAACTGTCTAATTGATGTATATCCCTAACTATACTTTGCCTTTCCATAAACTGACCACTAGTGCTTCCAATTGCTTTGCGGCTTAATACATCGGCTACCACATTTACCTTCCCTGGATGATATATAAAACATCCATATTATAGTCTTTTAAGAGTTCCAATCACCCTTGTTGCCTCACATTGAGGTCCTTTCGCTTAAAAATATAATATAAATTTTCATGATCGGTATACATATATATATATATATATATATATATATATATATGTGAACCCCCATAAGTAGTAGCGCTATATTACTGCTATCTCAAACTCTCACATGTGGATGCAAGTTTCTTAAGGCATAAGCCATCGCTCTGCCATACTGAATTAATATACCCCCAAGCCGACTCTTAAGGTATCACAATATACCACATACCCTTCTGTGCCTTCGAGACGTACTAATACGGGTGTGGGAGTTAATTTATCTTCCAACTCTTGGACATTCTTCTCACATGCATCATTCCACTAAAACTTAGTGGCCTTATGTGTTAGCTTTATTCTCCTATGGCTTTGGCTAAAAATCCCTTCTTTTTTTTTCCACTGCTTCAATCATTGACATATCTACTCTTATTCCTGGTGACCCAAGAATGCTACAGATTTTAACCAAAATTCACATTTTTTTCGCAATCAATGGAGTAACATATGATTTATGTGAAAATATGAATACTGTACCTGCATCTACATCAGGAGAAGCCTCCAAATTCTGTCAATCCGCTAAGGCATAGGTATGATTCTGGGTTTCATTAGCACCAACTGTACCTCGGCCACGCCCCATAGGCTGTACTCCTGTTGAGGATAACGCAGCGGCTAATCTCGTAGGTCGCACTGCACTACCTGTGCCCCCTTGTATACACTCGCTCATCAGATGCTCGGACATACCGCACCAAAGGCAAACATTCGGTCCATACCAGCATTCACCTAAATAAAACTTCCCGCAGTACTGGCACAACTAACGAGAAAATTTTGCTATCTGTTAACCTCGAACCACACTGCTTTGCCTGGCGTGACTGCATCTAGACCCTCAAAATTGAGGTGGAGTATCTGCTATGGACTAAGAAAATGATGGTCTAGGCGGTCTAGAAAACATCCGAGGCCTAGATTCTCCTTGGGACACCATAGATTGTCCCAAAGTCTAGCCCTTTTTGATGGACCTCTCTCAGACTCCTGTGTCCTTCTTCTTTGCCTCTGGTCCTCTATTTTCTGTGCGAAAGCCTGAATTCTGGATATGTCCATATCTTTGTTCAAAGAAGCAATGGTACAGTCCCTCACTAAATATGGCTCTAATCTGTACACATATTGATGGACTCTGTCTATCATTGTGGCCACTACATTCGGAGCATATCGAGCCAAGGAATTAAACTGCAGACTGTATTCTCTAACACTCATATTTCCTTGGCGAAGATTTAGAAACTGGTCTGCACGTGCCTCTCGGATCTCGCATGGGAGGTAATGATCAAGAAATGCCATTTTAAATTCTTCCCAACCTGCTGGAGGTGCATCAATACCCCTCGATCTTTTCCAGTCTTCATACCACAATATCGCTTCTTTTTTTAATCTGTAGGCTGCCAGCTCAACTATTTCAACACCAGTTACGTGCATGACATCTAGAGCCCTTTGTATTTTGTCCACGAAATCCTGTGGATCTGCTTTCGAATCTGACCCAGTGAATATGGGAGGGTCTAATTTCAAAAAATCCTGTGTCCTCCGAGTATTTGCTCTAGTCTCACTGTCATTTCCTATCATTGGACCAACGTGTCCTTGAGTTTGTGCAGCAACCAGCTGAGTCAACATATGCACTGCATTTCTTAAATCCTGGTCAGTGGCATTTACAGGAGGTTCTGCCGGTACTTCTCTACCCCTCAACTCTTCTGGAGCTGGAAAAGTAGAAGAAGACCGCGATGCAATTTCAGCGTCAGCCCCACCTTGACTAGCTTGGTCAGGTGGTGATTTACTCATTCTTTTTTCGGCAGACGTATCTACCTGCTTACCTTTTCCTCTACCTCATCTTGGAACTGACATTTTACTATAAACAAGAAAACCAATTCCAATAGTCAGATACGATTTCACTAACAACATTGGCTCTATTGAACGATCTAGAAATGAAGAAAATAAACAACTCCTAAATATCTCGTAGCCTCCTACTTATAAATGTGGTGCACGACACATCCATAAGCAAGACTCTACACAGACACGACTTTGCAGACACCCTTAGGACGACCTGCTCTGATACCACTTTTGTCACTCCTCAAATTCCAACGGGGCGGACTGGCACTCGAAGCCGTTGAGGCCCGAGAGATTCAATCTTTACTCATGTACATTTATATGCATGTATCTGTATGAACATCATTCTATCTCATGCAATTATGCGGAAGTCAGTAAAACATATTTTATATATATGAAACTTGGTCGTTAGAGCCATCAATTCAAAATGGACATACACCTCTTACATTCATCTTCCCACATACGTCTACAAAGCCTCTAACAGATACAAGTACATAACCAACCTACAGTCGAGATAAGTCCCCGCTCTGTACAACATTTACAATACTAAAACAAATGTAAACTATGACTAGGAAAGCCCCGAACCAACTTGAGCTCACCATAGATCTGCAACTGACCCGTAGCCTAATGTGGAGGTCTACTAGCACCTGTGCCTGCCGCAAGTAAGGTAAGTTCCCTAAGAGGGTCAGTACAAAGAATGTACTGAGTATGTAAGGCTATAAGAAACTGCATCATACATAAGAATGTCAATGGAATAAAATATAAGAGAATAGTCAATGTGGATAAACCATCATTCTGTATATGTGGAACCATGTGAGTTACATTCATTACTTTCCTTGCTTTTACGTTCATTATTATTTGTAGTCATCCACCTTTTTGGTGGGTTAGTATAGTCATCCACCTTATCGGTGGGTAGTCATCCACCAATTAGTGGGTAGTCATCCACTTTATCAGTGGGTAGATAGTATCAGGATACGCTCGAGCTAGGCTTATGTGCCCCATTGAGTCGTCCCGATTCTCAAACAATAACCCTTATATGCATTACTTTATTCCTTGAATTTTGTGAGATTTATACATTTTCTTATGAGAGAAATTGATACATTTGCAGCCATAGCATTATTGGAACTTTAGAACTTACATTATTGGATATGTTACTCAAGAATGAATAGATTCTCCTTACAACATTACTTTCTTTGATATAGTTCTTTTAGTAGTTACAACATTATGAGAGCTTTGGAACTTCAGTCAATGGATAAGAAACCTGAGCTAGGAATACTTTAGAACACTTCGAAATGGAACAAACACAATGTTAATGTAAACACTATGTGTTGCATAAGGGTACGAAAAGAGTAACCTTACATACCTTATATTCTCAATATGAATACACAGTCCTAGATGTGAATATAATAATCCAGCTCCTTCCTTAAGTGTTACTCTACAACACAAGTACATAACGAAGCTCATGTTAACAACCAACTACTTTACAAATGCATACGACGACAATGAATTACGTGACTATCGTATAACGTCATTTCGCCCTCTTACAATACCATTTACTGCATCACCATACCAATAATACCATAACATTCCACACATTGACCAAGACATCATAAACCAATAACAATTCACACCAAGTTTACCCTTTACACTTCCTCATTAACACTACGTTACCTTTTCTCAGTCAAGTCACTCGATAGCTTTCACAATGACACATTAACAACAATCCATAATTGATACCATTCAAAGTACCTCCGGGATACTCCTTTAAATTCATTCAAAAGGTACCATAAATTTATAATTGCATCCATGAAGGGTGTAGGAGCTTTAGGGGGTCAAAGAGATGCAAAAACAACCGAAATGGGATTTTGACCTGACCTGCGAAGCCACCTGCGCCCACAGGTGGTTGAGTTACGGACGTAGGTGACCCTTGGCAGTGTACAGGGGCACCTGCGAAGTCACCTGCACCCGCAGGTGCTTCGTCTGCGAGGGCGGGTGCCTGTTTCGGCCAAAATGGGTCTCTTTTGGGTCCTTTTTTGTAATGAATGTTCCATGATCATAATTAATCTTATATTTTCATATTTTAAGTTATCTTATATTCCAACTAACAGCCATAGTTTCAAAACGCACATAAACATCACCAAAACCATATTTTTCCTTCAATGCACCACCAAGTCTATGCACAATTTTGCAATAACAATTCCAAACATTATGTACAAGGATAAAACAAGTTAAGGCTATAATCACATATCACATTTCAATATTCAATTCATCAAGTTCACTTCCTTCAAGACCACAAGTTCATTTTCAAGTTTGCAAGGCAAAACCCTTTTCTGATTGCAAAAATAGACAGTTTTACACATAGTGAACTGTCCAACACTTTACCAACATAAACAACATGATTTATACACCATCTTGAGAATATCATATGCTAAACCATTAAAGTAAATACTTACCAAAGCTTGCAAGATGATGATCTTTGCCAAAGAGAATAGTTGTTTAGGGTTTGTGTGTAGAGAGCAATGTTGTGGAAAATTCTAGAATGAGACATGTGTGTTGATATGAATAAAATATGATTTTTCCTTGCTTTATATAGCACTTAATGGTCATAATTTTCCAATTAAAAGCATGTTTGGTTGGTCAAACACAAGAATGGGTCATTCCCATTTTTGGGCCATGTCTTCTATATGATTTTGGGCCTCATTTGAGCCCAATGGCACATGATTCCCTTAAGCCCAACAAATTAATGCATAATTCACCAATCCTCTCATGTTTAAATAATTCCATAAATGTTAACGTAGTCTTATAGGTTCGAAAAGGTACGGGGTGTTACACATCCTATACGGAGGAATAGAGATAGGTTGAGTTCCTGGAATCACATCAATACCAAACTCTATCTCCTGTTCTGGAGGCAAACCTGGAAGATCTTCAGGAAATGCATCAAGGAATTTATTTACCACTGAAACCTATTGATGAGTCGGTGGCTTCACATCGGTATCATGCACTCTTACTAGATGACATATGTACCCCTTGGATATCATTTTCCTTGCTTTAAGATAAGAAATAAATTTACCTCACGGTGCCCCAACATTATCCCTCCATTCTAGGACGGTCTTTTATGGGAAATGGGAATGTACCTTCTTAGCTCGGCAATCTATCGTGGTAAAACAAGAAGCCAACCAATCCATACCCATGATAACATCAAAATCTACCATTTCCAACTCAATAAGATCCGCCAATGTATTGTATTCACAAGCAATTACTATATAATTACGATAAATTCTCTTAGCTATAATAGACTCACCAACGGGTGTAGATACTTCAAATGGTTTAGCTAAAAATTCTGGTATTCGTTCAAATTTTTCAGCAATCAATGGAGTAATATATGATAAGGTAGAGCCCGGATCAATCAATGCATATACGTTATGTGAAAATATGGATAATGTACCTGTAACCATATCAGGAGAAAACTCCAAATTCTGCCGATTCGCTAAAGCGTAAGTACGGTTCTGAACTCTACTAGAGCTAGCTACTCCTCTAGCACCTCTACCACACCCCCTAGGCTGTACACCTGATGATGATGATGCAACGGCTGACCCAGTAGGTCGCGCCATACTACTCATGCCCCTTCTTGGGCAGTCTCTCACCATGTGCCCGGACATACCGTACCAAAAGTAAATATTCATTCCAAATCAGCATTTACCCAAATGAAGCTTCCCGTAGTTCTGACATGGCTGGCGAGAAAACCTTAATTGGTTCATACTTCCTTGTTCTCGATACCCCATTGTTTGTGAACTTTGAATTTCACTACTTTGCCCAACGTGACTACCTCTAAAACCTTGAAACTGGGATGGAGTACCTGTTGTAGGATAAGAAATTGAGGGTCTAGGTGGTCTATGGATTCTATGAACTGTCCCATTGGTCTAGACCTCTTTGACGGCCCTCTTTCAAATTCTTGTGCTCTTCTCCTTTGCCTCTGATCCTCCATTTTCTGCGCAAAAAAGCTTGTATCCTGGCTATATCCATATCTCTATTCAACGCAGCAATAGTACAATCCCTCACCAAATATGGATCCAATCTGTCCACATACCGATGGACTCTGTCGTCCATAGTGGCTACTACATTAGGAGTATACCGAGCCAAAGATTTAAATCGAAGAATGTACTCTCTGACGCTCATATTCCGTTGACTAAGATTTAAGAACTGTTCTGCACGAGCCTCTTGGATCTCATATAGAAGATAATGATATAGGAATGTCATTTTGAATTCTTCCCAACTAGCTGGAAGTGCACCGATACCCCTAGATCGTTTCCAATCTTCGTACCACAATATAACCTCTCCTTTCAATCTATATGCTGCAAGTTCCACTGTTTCTATACCAAACACATGTATAACATCTAAGGCCCTTTGAATCTGGTACACAAAATCCTGTGGATCCTTATTAAGATCCGACCCAGTGAACGTAGGAGGATCTAATTTCAGGAAATCCTGTGTTCGCCGACTAGCTACCCTAGCCGCACCATCATCACTTGTCGTTGGACCAGCTCGTCCTTGATTTTGTGCAGCAAATATCTGAGTCAACATTTGCACCGCATTCCTTAAATCCTGCTCAGTAGCATTTACAGTAGGTTCTGCAGGTACTTCTCTCCTTCTCGGCTCTTCTAGAGCTGGAAGAGTAGAAGAAACCCGCGATGCAAACTCATTTTCAGCTTTACCTTGACTAGCTTGGTCAGGTGGTGATTTACTAGTACCTACCCCGTCAAGCATGTCTACCTTCTTACCTTTGTCCCTACCTCGTCTTGTAATCAGCATTTCACTATAACAAAGAAAACCAATTTCAATGGTCAGATATGATTCCACCTACAACATTGGCTCTAATGCACGATCTAAGAAATAAAGAAAAGAAACAACTCCTAAATGTCCCGTAGCCTCCTACTTATGAATGTGGTGCACAACACATCCATAAGCAAGACTCTACATCGGACACAACTTTGTAGACACCCTAGGATGACCTGCTCTGATGCCACTTTTGTCACACCCCAAATCCCATTGGGGCGGACTGGCACCTGAAGTTGTTAAGGCCAGAGAGAACCAGTCTTCATTCATACACACGTCACTACATGAACCACATTCTGCTAGACAGATACAAGATGTCAAAGACGGAGGTCATGGAAAGATATCCATATAGATATGAAACTTGGCCGATAGGGCCATCACGTCAAAAGCATACATTCCTTCATTTGTTCCACAACGTCTACAAAGCCTCTAACAGATACATAACCAACCTAAAGTCGGGACAAATCCCCATTTTATACAACATTTACATAGTACCAAAACAAATGTACATATGTGACTCGAAAAGCCCCGAATCAATCTGGAGCTCACCAACAGTTTGCAGACGACCCGTATCCTACTGTGGAGGTATACTAGCACCTGTTCCTGCAGCAAGTAAGGTAAGTCCCCCAAGGGACGTCAGTACAAAAGAATGTACTGAGTATGTAAGTCTATAAGCAACCGCATGATATATACAAACTCAAATAGAATCAAATACAAGTGAATAAACATTATGGATAAACGACCGTTCTGTATGTGTGGAACCATGTACATTACATTCATTACTTTCTTTGCTTTTACGTTCATTACCATCAAATAATACTGTCATATAATACCCAGGCCCCAACTGATCAGTGGGTCATCATAACATAACATAACATAGGGATAGTCTCTAGCTAGGCTTTCGCCCCTTTGAGCTACCACCCATAAATCAATAAAGCAGGTTTGGCCCCAGCTAGGTTTTCACCCCTTTGGGCTACCCCCTGTCAGGTTCGGCATCAATCTAGGCTTTTGCCCCAATGAGATTACCCCTTTATCCAATAATCTCAAGATTGTCTCTAGCTAGGCTTTCGCCCCTTTGAGCTACCACCCGGACTCAAAGAACCATAAAGTAATCATAAAGTAACTATATATGCATTACTTCTTTCCTTTACTTTTGTGAGATTGATACATTGGTGATCATAACATTATTGGAACTTTGGAACAATAATCAATGAATAAGAGACATGTGAATAACGATTTATAACAAACCTGAAATGAGACATTTTAGAACATTTTGGAATAGAAACCAGTTCGGTGACAATGAGAACAATAGAAGCTGCCAAAGAAATACGAAAAAGAGAAACCTTAAATACCTTATATTCCCAATATGAATACACAATCCAATATGTGAATACAATAATTCATCTCCTTCCTTACGTGTTACTCTACAACACAAGTACATAACGGAGTTCATGTTAACAACAAACTATATTACAAATGCATAAGACGACAATGAGCTATGTGACTGCCATGTAACGTCATTTCACCCTCTTACAATACCATTAACTACATCACCATACCAACAAAACCAAAACATGCCACACATCCACCAAGACATCATAAACCGATAGCATTTCACACAAGGTTTATACTTTACACTCCCCATTCAACACAACATCATATTTACTCAATCACGTCACCTAAATACCTTTCACAATAACATATTCGAAATAATCCATAATTGATATACTTCAACATGCCTCCAAATGACTCCTTAGAGCCATTCAAAGGGTACCATAAGTTGATGATTGCATCCTAGAAGGGTACAGGGGCCTTGGGGGGGTCAAAGAGAAGCCAAAACAAAAAAAAATTAAATTCTGGAATGACCTGTGGAGCCACTTGATCCTGTAAGCGGGTGATTTATGGCCGCAGGTGCCCATCTGGCCTTTTCCAGGGCCACCTGCATTGGCATCTGCGCCCGCATGTGCCCAATCCGTGAAAGCGAATTCCCAGTTCGGCCAAAATTTTTGGGTCTATCTGTGTAATAAATCGTCCATGGCCATAAGTAAGCTTATATTTTCATATTTTAGGTTAACTTGGGTTCCAACAAACAATCATGGTTTCACAACGCACATGAACATCACAAAACTACATTTTCCTTTCAATACACCACCAATTCCATGCACAATTTCACAACAACAATTCCAAATATTATACACTAAGAAGAAGCAAGTTAGGAACATAAAAACATCATACATGTTGACATTTAATCCATCAAATTCACTTCCTTCAATACCACAAGTCCACTTTCAAGTTTAGAAGGCAAAACCTTTTACCGATTAAGCAAAAGTAGACTGTTTTACACATAGTGGACTGCTCAACCCTTTGTCAGCATAACCAACATGATTTACACACCCTCTTATGTATATAATATATTAAACCATAAGAGTGAACACTTACCAAATCTTGCAAAGGAGTGATCTTGTCCAAAGAGAATGGTGGCTTAGGGTTTGTGAGAGAGGAGAAATATCTTGGAATAATCTAGAATTTGGCAAGTTTCTTGTGTTGAATAAAATCTGATTTTTTTTGCCTTTTATAGTCCCTCATGTCCATCCTTTTCCAAACACTCAGTCAATAATTGAGGTGTTTACTTGGTCAACTTGAAGAATGGGTCATTTTCCATTTTGGGCCATGTCTTTTGCTTAATTTTGGGCCTCATTTGAGCCCATAATCACAAGACTAATTCAGCCCACCAAAATTAATGTGTAATACAACAACCATCTCATGTTTAACTAATTCTATAAATGTTACGGTAATCAATTAGGTTCGGAAACGTACGGGGTGTTACATCCTTCCCCCCTTAGGAACATTCGTCCTCGAATGTTAGGAACATTATACAATTGACACATATTCAAGTATAAGTTTATCCTTCATATTATCAAATATACATAATTCTTATAGATACTTTATTATTATTTCTCCAATTCCGCATCTTGAACTTGTTCTTCCGTTTGAAATAAATGCAGGCATTTAGACTTCATCATCTTTTCAGCTTCCCATGTGATTTCTTCTACCTGTTGATTTCTCTAAAATACTTTTACGGAAGCTACGTATTTATTCCGTAACCTCCTCACTTGCCAATCCAGAATAGCAATAGGTATCTCCTCATAGGTGAGATCTTCCGTAACTTGCACATCTTCAATGGGAGCAATACGAGATGGATCTCCTATACACTTTCGAAACATTGAAACATGAAACACTAGATGAATTGTGGAGAGTTCTTGGGGTAGTGCTAATTCATATGCAACTTGACCAAATCTTCAAATAATCTTATATGGCCCTATATAACGTGGATTCAACTTTCCTTTCTTTCCAAATCTCATTACCCCTTTCATTGGTGACACTTTCAAGAATACCCAATCACCTATGGCAAATTCTAGCCCCCTTCTTCTAACATCGGCACATGACTTGTTTCGACTTTGGGCCGTTTGTAGCCGCTATTGTATCACCTTAACCCTCTCTATAGCTTGCTGAACAAGATCTGGCCTAAATAAGGCAGTTTCGCCCACTTCAAACCATCCAATTGGTGATCTACACTTTCTTCCATATAAAGCTTCGTAAGGTGCCATTTTGAGACTTGAATGATAGCTATTATTATAGACAAATTCAATAAGCGATGGATGATCATCCCAACTGCCTTTAAAGTCCAATGTACAAGCTCGTAGCATATCTTCAAGTGTCTGGATAGTACATTCTGCTTGTCCATCTGTCTGAGGATGAAAAGTTGTACTTAAATTCACTTACGTACCCAAACTCTTCTGAAAAGACTTTCAAAAATTTACAGTAGATTGAGCTCCCCTGTCCGATATAATAGAGATTGGAACTCCAAGCAATTGAACTATCTCTTTAATATACAACCTTGCATAATCCTCAGCTGTGTAGGTGGTCTTGATCGGTAGAAAATGTACTGACTTGGTAAGCTTGTTAACTATTACCCATATGGAATCAAATTTTTGTAGTGTACGAGGCAAACCTGTGATGAAATCTATGTTAATCATGTCCCACTTCTAGACTGGAAGATTTATACATTGCATATAACCCCCAGGCTTCTGATGCTCCACGTTCACTTGTTGACAATTTTGACACTGGGCTACGAATTCTGCAATGTCCTTCTTCATATTACCCCATCAATACATTTCTTTCAATCATGATACATTTTGGTAACTCTCGGGTGAATAGAATACCGTGAATGATGTGCCTCTATCATAATTCGTCTCCTTAACTCATCTACATCAGGCACACACCATCTACCTTGGCACTAAAGTACTTCCTCTTGCGTAAGATCAAATGCCTTTGTCGAACCTTGTTGTACATTCTCTTTCAGCTACAACAAGATTGGGTCCGCATACTATTTTCCCTTCACTTCAGCTATTAATGAAGATTCTGCCTCATTTTGTACAATAACCCCTTCGTTTGGAGATTCAAGAAGGCGAACTCCCAAGCTGGCTAGTTGATGTAGATCCTTTACTATACCTTGCTTTTTCGTTAACTCGACACTAGTGCCTCCTATTGCCTTGCGGCTTAATGCATAGGCTACCACATTTGCTTTTCTCGGATGATATAATTTATCAATATCATAATCTTTCAATAGTTCAAGCCACCTCCGCTGCCTCAAATTGAGATCCTTCTGTTTGAAAATATACTGCAAACTCTTATGATCAGAAGATATATAAACATGAACCCCATACAAGTAGTGGCGCCATATCTTTAAAGCAAAGCCCATGGCTGCTAGCTCAAGATCATGTATTGGATAATTTGTCTCATGTGGTCGCAACTGTCTTGAGGCATAAGCTATCACATTACCATGCTGTATCAATACACATCCTAAATCGACTCTCAAAGCATCACAATATACCGCATACCCTTTCGTGCCTTCTGGAAGTACCAATATGGGTGTAGAAATCAATTTATCCTTCAGCTCTTGGAAACTCTTCTCACATGCATCATTACATTGAAACTTGGTTGCCGTGTGTGTTAGCTTTGTCAAAGATGCTGAAATGGAAGAAAATCCTTCAACAAATCTTTTATAATAACCTGCCAACCCGAGAAAGCTACGAATATCTGTAGGTGTCATAGGTCTTGGCCAATTCTTCACAGCTTCTATCTTTTGATTATCAACCCTTATTCCTTCACAGCTTCTATCTTTTGATTATCAACCCTTATTCCTTCATCTGACACAATATGACCCAAGAATGCCACAGATTTTAACCAAAATTCACATTTAGAGAACTTTGCATATAACTTACGATCACAAAGAATCTGTAACACCTGCCACAAGTGATTAGCATGGTCCTCTTGTGATCTTGAATAAACTAGAATATCATCGATAAACACGTTCACAAACACATCTAAAAATGGCTTGAACACCCTATTCATCAAATCCATAAAAACTGTGGGTGCATTTGTTAGCCTAAATGACATCACTAAAAATTCATAATGACCATACCATGTTCGGAAAGCTGTCTTGGGTATATCTTTTTCTCTAACCCTTACTTGATGATATCCCCATCTCAGGTCAATCTTTGAGAAGCATTTGGCACCCTGTAATTGGTCAAACAAATCATCAATTCTGAGGAGGGGATATTTATTCTTAACTGTTACCTTATTCAGTTGCCGATAATCAATACACATTCTCAATGTGCCATCTTTCTTTCGTACAAATAACACTGGTGCACCCCAAAGGGACATACTAGGCCTTATGAATCCCTTGTCCAGCAAGTCTTTCAATTGCTCCTTCAATTCCCGTAACTCTGTTGGGGCCATCTTATACGGAGGAATAGAGATAGGTTGAGTTCCTGGAATCACATCAATACCAATCTCTATCACCCGTTCTGAAGGCAAACCTGGAAGATCTTCAAGAAATACATCAAGGAATTTATTTACCACTGACACCAATTGAAGATTCGGCTTCACATCGGTATCATGCACTCTTACTAGATGACATATGTACCCCTTGGATATCATTTTCCTTGCCTTAAGATAATAAATAAATTTACCTCTCGGTGCCCCAACATTATCCCTCCATTCCAAGACGGTCTTTTGTGGGAAATGAGAATGTACCTTTTTAGATCGACAATCTACCGTGCCATAACAAGAAGCCAACCAATCCATACCCATGATAAAATCAAAATCTACCATTTCCAACTCAATAAGATCCGCCAATGTATCGTAATCACAAGCAGTTGCTATACAATTACGACAAATTCTCTTAGCTATAATAGACTCACCAATGGATGTAGATACTTCAAATGGTTTAGCTAAAAATTCTGGTATTCGTTCAAATTTTTTAGCAATCAATGGAGTAACATATGATAAGGTAGAGCCCGGATCAATCAATGCATATACGCTATGTAAAAAGACTGAAAATGTACCTGTAACCACATCAGGAGAAGCCTCTAAATTCTGTCGATCCGCTAAAGCGTAAGTACAGTTCTGAACTCCACTAGAGCTAGCTGCTCCTCTAGCACCTCTACCACACCCCCTAGGTTGTACACCCGACGATGATGATGCAATGGCTAACCTAGTAGTTCGCGCCATACTACTCTTACCCCTTCTTGGGAAGTCTCTCACCATGTGCCTGGACATACCGCACCAAAAGCAAATATTCGTTCCAAACTGACATTTACCTAAATAAAGCTTCCAGCAGTGCTGACACGGCGGGTGAGAAAACCTCAATTGGTTCATACTTCCTTGTTCTCGGTACAACGATGTTTGTGAACTTCGAATTCCACTACTTTGCCCAACGTGACTACCTCTAAACCCTTGAAACTGGGATGGAGTACCTGTTGTAGGATAAGAAATTGAGGGTCTAGGTGGTCTATTAAACACCAGAGGCCTAAATTCTTCTTGGGACACTATGAACTGTCGTATAGGTCTAGCCCTCTTTGACAGCCCTCTTTCAAATTCTTGCGCTCTTCTCTTTTGCCTCTGATCCTTCATTTTCTGCGCAAAAGCTTGTATCCTGGCTATATCCATATCTCTATTCAACGTAACAATAGTACAATCTCTCACCAAATACAGATCCAATCTTTTCACATATCGATGGACTCTGTCGTCCATAGTGGCTACTACATTAGGAGCATACCGAGCCAAAGAGTTAAATCGAAGACTGTACTCTCTGACGCTCATATTCCCTTGATGAAGATTTAAGAATTGGTCTGTATGAGCCTCTCGAATCTCATATGGAAGATAATGATATAGGAATGCCGTTTTGAATTCTTCCCAATTAGCTAGAAGTGCACCGATAACCCTAGATCGTTTCCAGTCTTTGTACCACAATATAGCCTCTCCTTTCAATATATATGCTGCAAGTTCCACTGTTTCTATACCAGACACATGCATAACATCTAATACCCTTTGAATCTGGTCCACGAAATCCTGTGGGTCCTCATTAAGATCCGACCGGGTGATCGTAAGAGGATATAATTTCAGGAAATCCTGTGTTCGCCGACTATCTGCCCTATTCATACCATCATCACTTGTCATTGGACCAGCTCGTCCTTGATTTTGTGTAGCAACTATCTGAGTCAACATTTGCACCGCATTCCTTAAATTCTGCTCAGTGGCATTTATAGGAGGTTCTGCAGGTACTTCTCTCCTTCTCGGCTCTTCTAGAGCTGGAAGAGTAGAAGAAGCCCGCGATGCAAACTCATTTTCAGCTTCACCTTGACTACCTTGGTCAAGTGGTGATTTACTAGTACCTTCCCCGGTAAGCATGTCTGCCTTCTTACCTTTGTCCCTACCGCGTCTTGTAATCAGCATTTTGCTATAACAAAGAAAACCAATTTCAATGGTCAGATATGATTCCACCTACAACATTGGCTCTAATGCACGATCTAAGAAATGAAGAAAAGAAACAACTCCTAAATGTCTTGTAGCCTCCTACTTATAAATGTGGTGCACAACACATCCATAAGCAAGACTCTACATCGGACACGGCTTTGTAGACACCCTAGGACGACCTGCTCTGATACCTCTTTTTTGTCACACCCCAATTCCATTGGGACGGACTGGCACCCGAAGTCGTTAAGGCCCGAGAGAACCAACCTTCATTCATACACACGTCACTAAATGAACCACATTCTGCCAGACAGATACACAATGTCAAAGACGAACGTTATGGAAAGATATCCATATAGCTATGAAACTTGGCCGTTAGGGCCATCACGTCAAAAGCACACATTCCATTATTTGTCCCACAACGTCTACAAAGCCTCTAACAGATACATAACCAACCTAAAGTAGGGACAAATCCCGTTTTATACAACATTTACATAGTACCAAAACAAATGTACACATGTGACTCGGAAAGCCCCTAATCAATCTGGAGCTTACCAACAGTTTGCAGACGACTCGTATCCTACTGTGGAGGTATACTAGTACCTGTACTTGTAGCAAGTAAGGTAAGTCCCCCAAGGGACGTCAGTACAAAAGAATGTACTGAGTATGTAAGGCTATAAGCAACCGCATGAGATATAGGAACTCAAATGGAATCAAATACAAGTGAATAAACATTATGGATAAACCACCGTTCTGTATGTGTAGAACCATGTACATTACATTCATTACTTTCTTTGCTTTTACGTTCAATACCGTCAAATAATACCGTCATATATTACCCGGGCCCCAACTAATCAGTGGGTCATCATAACATAACATAACATTGGGATCGTCTCTAGCTAGGCTTTCGCCCCTTTGAGCTACCACCTATAAATCAATAAAGCAGGTTTGGCCCTAGCTAGGTTTTCACCCCTTTGGACTATCCCCTGTCAGGTTCGGCATCAAGCTAGGCTTTCTCCCCACTGAGCTTACCCCCTGATCCAATAATCTCAAGATCGTCTCTAGCTAGGCTTTCGCCCCTTCGAGCTACCACCCGGACTCAAAGAACCATAAAGTAATCATAAAGTAACTATATATACATTACTTCTTTCCTTTACTTTTGTGAGATTGATACATTGGTGGTCATAACATTGTTGGAACTTTGGAACAATAATAAATGAATAAGAGACATGTGAATAACGATTTATAACAAACCCGAAATGAGACACTTTAGAACATTTTGGAATAGAAACCAGTTCGGTGACAATGAGAACAATAAAAGTTGCCAAAAAAATACGAAAAAGAGAAACCTTACATACCTTATCTTCCTAATATGAATACACAATCCAATATGTGAATACAATAACTCAGCTCCTTCCTTACGTGTTGCTCTATAACACAAGTACATAACGAAACTCACGTTAACAACTAACTACATTACAAATGCATAAGACGAGAATGAGCTACGTGACTACCATGTAATGTCATTTCACCCTCTTACAATACCATTTACTGAATCACCATACTAACAACACCAAAACATGCCACACATCCACCAAGACATCATAAACCGATAGCATTTCACATCAAGTTTATACTTTACACTCCCCCTTCAACACAACATCATATTTACTCCATCACGTCACCTAAATACCTTTCACAATAACATATTCAAAACAATCCATAATTGATATACTTTAACATGCCTCCGAACGACCCCATAGAGCCATTCAAAGGGTACCATAAGTTGATGATTGCATCCAAAAAGGGTATAAGGGCCTTGGGGGGTCAAAGAGAAGCAAAAACAAAAAAAATAAAATTATGGAATGACATGTGGATCCACATGCGCCGGAAGGTGGGTGAGGTACAGCCGCAGGTTCCCATCTGTCCTTGTCCAGGGCCACCTGCGTTGGCATCTGCGCCAGCAGGTTCCCCATCCGCGAAGGCGGATGCCCAGTTCGGCCAAAATGGGTCTCTTTTGGGTCTATCTGTGTAATAAATGGTGCATGGCCATAAGTAAGCTTATATTTTCATATTTTAGGTTAACTTGGATGCCAACAGACAATCATGGTTTCACAACACACATGAACATCACAAAATTACATTTTCCTTTCAATACACCACCAATTCCATGCACAATTTCACAACAACAATTACAAATGTTATACACAAAGAGGAAGAAAGTTAGGGACATAAAAAAATCATAAATGTTGACATTTAATCCATCAAATTCACTTCCTTCAACACCACAAGTCCACTTTCAAGTTTAGAAGGCAAAACCTTTTACCGATTAAGCAAAAGTAGACTGTTTTACACATAGTGGACTGCTCAACACTTTGTCAACATAACCAACATGATTTACACACCCTCTTATGCATATAATATATTAAACCATAAGAGTGAACACTTACCAAAGCTTGCAAAGGAGTGATCTTGTCCAAAGAGAATGGTGGCTTAGGGTTTGTGAGAGAGGAGAAAAATCTTGGAATAATCTAGAATTTGGCAAGTGTCTTGTGTTGAATAAAATCTGATTTTTGTTTTCTTTTATAGTCCCTCATGGCCATCCTTATCCAAACACTTAGTCAATAATTGAGGTTTTTACTTGGTCAACTTGAAGAATGGGTCATTTTCCATTTTGGGCCATGTCTTTTGCTTAATTTTGGGCCTCATTTGAGCCCATAATCACAAGAATAATTTAGCCCACCAAAATTAATGTGTAATACACCAACCATCTCATGTTTAACTAATTCCATAAATGTTACGGTAATCAATTAGGTTTGGAAATATACGGGGTGTTACATTACTAGGTCGTGAGGTATTCTTTTGTTCCCTCTCTCTCTCATTTGGAATTTATATTGTCGTACTTATATTTATATTGCTTACAATCCTATTGTATGCTTACTTTCGATATTTAACTTACCTTTCACCAACTATCCCATTACTTGTCATTCAGAGCTACGGTTTGGCTTACCTACTGGCGGGTTAAAGTAGGTGCCATCATGACTCGAGAAAGTGGGTCGTTACAAAAAAGAATGCTACTGAAGATAATCTTAGAAGAATGAGGATTAAATTAGCATCTATATGTTATTGTTGTGATGTATTTGCACAGGAAACAATGTCCCATCTCTTCCTAACAGCTCCCATAGCCCAAAAACTATGGAAGCATTTTGCTTCATGTGCAGGAATAGGAGTAGCTAATGCACATCTACAACAGCTGATAAAAAAGTGGTGGAAGGCCTCAGCTCTTTCAAACTGAAGCTTGTTTTTAAAGCCATCCCACCAATTTTGATGTGGGAGATGTGGAAGAGTAGAAACGCAAGAAGGCATGATAAAGAGTATAGTTATCAAATACTTCTTCATCAAAGTCAGGTAAATAAATACCAGTTCATAAAACTCAAGTTTTCATAGATAGAGTTTCCTAAAGTCTGGGAAGAGATGATAAGAGTATTGCAAAGATACAAGCCTAAATTACACTACTATCCAGTTAAATGGACTTTTCCAGATAGTGGGTGGTTTAAGTGCAACACGAATGGGGCTAGTAGAGGAAATCCTGGTGATAGTTCCTATGGTTTTTACATTAGAGACAATGTGGGTAATCTGATTTATGAAGAGGAAAATACGCTATGAGTTATCAATAACATGGAAGCAAAAGCAACTACTATGCTAAGGGCTCTAAGGCAGTGCAAACCCCTTAAACTTTATCATATAATTCTGGAAACTAATTCACTCATTATAAAGAACATGATAATGAAGGAATGGAAGATACCATGGCAGATTGCAGAGATAATTGAGGAAGTGCAACAATTAAGGGCTGATATGCAAGTGGCAATCAGACATATATTCAGATAAGCAAATCAATTTAGCAGATAGGCTAGCAAATACAGCTATAGAAAATGGAGAGATCTTGCAAAGCACATAATTTTCAACAATTACCAACAAAATGCAAGAAAATCCTAAACATGGATAAAGCCCAAATATCAACATTGAGAATCAGAACGAGAAAGATAAATATCATCCAGAATGAATAGAGATAAAGAGCACACATCGAGATCTTATAGTTATGACATATACAGAATAAATTTTGGCCCTCAAAAGGGCTCCACAACTGTGGGTACAAAGCTACCTAGCCTAAGCTACGTTAGCTAAGAAAAAGAGTCACCAGTAAAAATTGAGAGCTTTAGAGTCAAACGGAAAGGATTCGGACAGTCACCAAAGTGGAACACTCAAAGAAGGAGCTCTAGGGCATCACGATTATCCCCTCTACAACTTCAATTGGGAAAAAGAAGGGCCAATAGGAGTAGTAAGTAGAAAGAGGAGATTAGAAAGTTTTTTAACTTATAAGTAGCTCCACCTTCAGCAAACAAGAATCAGCACCTCTATCAAACCCACCAAGGATTCTTCATCCTCGATCGGGGAACACATCTGCAGAATCATTTGAAGGAGGTAAGATTCAATGTAACCAAAAGGAGAAGTTTGAGAGAATATGAGAACAAACCTTTACGAGCTAAATATAGTACACTCATCCTTGATTTCACCTCCGATAAGGTTAATGACCCACAGAGCAAGCACACGAAAACCACGATTAAAGAAAGCTCTCAGTGGCGCCATTGGAAGAAGATGAGAATGAGAGCTCAATTAGGAAACCCTAACTTAAAAGTAGGTTTTATTTGGATAACGTCTGTTGGTGGACCTGGTCATGCTCTTCTATTTCCTTTTTGTTACGGGCTTACTTGAGTCCACGTTTGTACAGATTTTCTTTGGGTAAATAAAAAGGGCTCTCGCCCAAATTTAATTTTAAAAAAGAAATTAAATATTGATTGAATTTATTATTTCTAACCAATATTGTCAAGTGATTATCGATTATGAAAGTGTGGAAAATTATTTGATCTATATGAAGTTTGATCTCAAGAAAGTAATCCATTTGCACGTGGAAACATTGCCATATCATGTTACTCTACAAGATAGTCAATTCTATTATCATACAAATGAAAGTGTCCGCAACTTGGGTGTTGGTACGAAAAAGTTGAATGAACAATTTGTCTGCGATGACGAGGTCACGAATAAAGTGATTTTCAATAATGTATTTGGATAAGCTCAAAGACTCAACATATCCAAGAAACAAGAAATTGATATATCAGGATGGGTTCAAGAATACAACATGTTCATGAATGTGATTTGATCATAAAGACACTGTCAATATCGACATTTGAAAAGCTGACATACAAGATTTGAAGAAACTATTACAAGAATTAAGTGGTGTTTTAATCAAGGGGGTATAATACATGTTATAATCTTTTTTCCTTGACCGACTTTTTGCCCACTAGATTTTCCTGGCAAGGTTTTTAATGAGGCAGCAAATAATGTGTATTACAAGATATGTATACTCTTTTTTCTAACTAGAATTTTTTTTCATGGGGTTTTTCCCATTAAGATTTTAATGAGGCACATCATCTTTAGATATCCAAGGGGGAATGTTATAAAATATTATAGTTAGTGTGGAAGTCGTCTATTTCAAGAATTTACTCTCCCTAGTCTCCTCCATGATGTATAGTTACTCCTCCACTACTCCACACATCATTATGGGTATAACTCTCACACCCTTTAACCTTCCCCATCACCTTTTTGTTTAATGTTATGTTATGACAACTCTTTGTATTATGAAGACTATAACACTTGGATACTTGGAATAATAAGAAAGCTCTCTTAGCTTGTTTTTTCTTTATTGTTCTTGCTCATTACACTTCTTGTTCACATTATTATTATTCTTTTAGCTTCATTTTTACAACAGATATTTTATAATATTTTAATTTAGTGTAAGGGTAAAATGGTAATCCAACTTTACACTTTGGAGCTTTCCACTTTTAGTAGGCGTTTGCCCATGAAAATAAAAAACATATTCACTTTATTTGGAATTTTTGGAGTTGGAGTTGTGTTTGGCCATAGTATTTGGAAAAAAAAAATTGATGTATTATTTTATAAATATGATTTATACCCTCAATTTCTAAAAACTAGTAAAACAAATCAACCTATCTTTTACAACTCCACTATAATACAAAAAGTAAACAACATTACTATTGAACATTGAAAGCAACCACATGGAGCATGTTTCCATCTCGTATAACATCGCCAATAAATCGCAATTTTCACTATTGAAACTAGCTTGAAAATTTTTTTTTCACCAAGTTGCAAGGTCTAAGGTACAAAATCAATTGTTTATAAACCAGTACAGAACTACACCACTTCAAATCCTTATCTTCCACCACCCAAAATCAACATACATACTATGTATGAAATTAGTCTATTACAAAGATTCTTTAATGCATAAATTAAATAACACTTCTATGTATTATTCTTTAATAAAATCCTCCCACATTGTCTGAATAATTTCTTCTCGTCAAGCATTCATTTCTCGATGAGCTGCCCGAGAAGACGAAGGAGCATTATTTATCCCAGTCACTTGTTGTTCAGTGCCATCAATAATTATATCATCATATTCATACTATGTTGGTACAGCCTAAAGACACTCGATTTGTCGGATTAAGGACTATATGCCCATGAATCAAGAAGATTTGAAGAAGAAGAGGAGTAAAGTTGGCCCTGCTTAGCAAAGGGCCCATTAATAAACTATTGAGGTGTGTTCGCATTTATTTGGTTGGTGGCTGTAGTTGGTATTTTTTAAGGGAAAATTACACAGCGTAACAAACTTAAGCCCTTAATTATGACTCATAGCAACACTTCAAAATAATTATCAAACACAACAAAAATAAAAATATTTTAATGGGTCCTTATCCTCCCTTGTTTTTCTCACTTTCTCTCTCTCTCTTCTTTCTCTAGCCTTTATTTTTTTTCTTTTACGTTGTTTTCTTCTTTTGGAGTTTTTCTTTTCGCTTTCTTTTCCTCTCTTTTATTTTTCTCTCTCTTCTATCTTTAGCCTTTATTTCTCTTCTTTTTTTGTCTTTTTAGTTTTTTTATCTTCTTTTTTTATATATATTTTTATTTTTGTTTCTTTTCCGTTTCTTTCTTTTCGTTTTTCTTTTTTTTTTCATCTATCTCTAACTTCTATTTCTCTTCTTCTTTTTTTTATTTTTTCATTTTTTTTCTTATTTTATTTTTTTTTTGTATTTTTTTCTTTCTCTTTTTTTTTCTTTTTTCTTTTGGTTCTATTTTTTTTTAATTTATTTTCGGAAAACATGGCTACGTTGAGGAAAAGTCATGGATGATAACAAAAATATCAAACCGCTTATTATATTTGTATTTGCATGATTATTTTTTTTTTTGTATTGGTTGATACAATGGAATCTGAGCCGGGGGTCTGACGGAAACAGCCTTGCTACTTCTTCTGAGGTAGTGGTATGAACTGCATACACTATAACCTCCCCCCCCCCCCAGAGCCCACATTGTGGGAATACACTGGGTATGTTGTTGTTGTTGTTGTTGGTTGATACAATGGAATCATCTAAATACAAATGATACGTTTTTATACAATTCTATTTTCGTTGATGCACTTGTATTTTAAAGAACTGTTTTATATTTGTATTTTATAGTTAACTGCATATTGTATTTGTATTTTGTGGTAATTATTTTGTTTGTATTTATATTTGTATTCTATTTTCATCGATGCACTTGTATTTTTAAATAACTATTTTGTATTTGTATTTGTAATTGACCGTATATTGTATCTGTATTTGTAATTTCATTTGTTTGTATTTGATTTTATAGTTGACTGCATCATTTGTATTTTTAAACAATTGAAAAAGAATTTTTTTTTTAAATTAACACTTGCATATATATTCATTGATACGAATTGTATTTTACTGATACAAATTGAACAATACAAATACAAATGATAAATCATACAAATACAAATGTTAAATTTGTATCAAATAATCATGTTTATACAACTTGAATCATACACATACAAATGATACTTGTTAATATAAAAATACAAATGATAAATTTAATATACAAATACCAGCGGTATATTTGTATTAAATGATACATTGCATATTTATATATTTTAGACTCAACCAAGTACAATTAATTCATATGCTTGTTTGTATACAAATAATAAATTGTATATATTCACGACTAAGCTATCCAAATACAAATAATAAATTTATTTGAAATATTATAATTTGATACAAATAAATATAAAACATTAAAAATATATAAACTATAAAATACAACAAAAAAAGAAAAATAACTAAAAATTACAAAAATAAAATGATAAAGAAAAAAAGGAAAACGAAAAAGAAAAAAAAAGAAAAGAAAAAAAAGAAACAAAAATGAAAAAAGAAAATACAAAAAAAAAACTACAAAGGAAAAAGAAAAAAAAAAAGGAAGAAAAAAAACAGAAAAAAAAAAATAAAAAAAAGAGAAAGGAAAAAAGAAAATATAAAAAAAAATGCGAAAAAACTAAAAAAGAAAAAAAAATAGAAAAAAGAAGAAGAAAGAAAATAGATGATAGAAATACAAGATAGAGAAAGAGAGAAAATAAAAGAGAGAGTTGCTATGAAATGTAATTATGTAAATGATGCTATTTTTTTTCTAGTTAAATTTATTTGTTGTTATTTCTGAAATTTTCCCTTTTTTTAATTTGGTTGGTGGGTAAAATAAATAGGGTGTTTTTTATTTTAAAAAAAAAAAAAAATGGGGTAGTTTTAAAAAGGGAAAAAGACACCTATGGCCAGTCGGCCACTCTATTTCCAGCCGAAATGGCTTTTTGAAACTACACCCAATTTATGGCCACTAGGCTATATAAATTCCATCCGCTGGACATTTCTAATTAGGCCATTTTGACCCTTAAATAATTCAGATTATTTTTTTTTTTACTATAATTTTTTTGGCTAAAAAATCCTTTTTTTTTAACAACTAAATACAATTGTATAGAAATTATATAATTACTATATAAAATATGTATATGCATAGCATATATATATTTATAAAAACTAAATAGGATGAGTATAGAAACTATAAAATTGCTATATAAAATATGTATATGTATATAGAATGTGTATAGAACCTATATCTAAATAAAAATTACAGTTAAAGGTTGTATATCATGTATATAAAAATTGTATAATTTTTGTATAAATATGTATATGTGTATATATATATATATATACGATGTGTATCGAAACTATATCATTGTTGTATAAAATATGTATATGTATAAGATGTGTATAGAAACTTTCTAATTATTGTATAAAATATGTATATGTATATGTATCTACTATCAAATATGCACTTATACGTTTTTTTTTATTGTATTGAAAAAATACATTATTTTTGTATTTGATTGATAAAAAGAGCAGTTTTACAATGTTACAAATTGCATTTGATTGTTAATAAAAATAAGTGCAATAATGAGAAGAGTAAAACAAAATTTTAAAAAAAAAAAAAAAAAAAAAAAACAATGAAAAAGGAGAATATACACAATGAAAAATAGCAATGCCCTTTTTTTATTTAAAGAAAAAAGAGTTGTAATTAAAGTTTAAAAAAAAAATGAAAATTTTTTTTTCTTAAAAGAGAGAGGTGTTGTTATATACGTATATCGGCATTTGACGTTCAGATTTCATTTAGCTGTTATAAGCTAAAGTATGCAAATTAGAAAGAGCATGAATATAAAAAAGGTAACCATTAGAAGCATTTTCCTCGTGAAATTATAAAATAATTGATGTACACCATTTAAATATGATTTTTTTTCCTTTAAATTATATATTTGCACTTGAATTTTACTGTGTGCATTACATTAATGATAATTAACGATAAATATTTTAGTATTTTATTTTGTCCATAATATATTTCTTACAAAATATTATTGCATAATATTTGAGTATACTATTATAGAGAGGTAGTTTTACAGAGAGTGTACTGCTAGAATATACGTCATTATTGTTATAGGTAGAATGTCATTATAGAAAAGAAAAATATAACATGAAAATCGATTTCGGAGAAAATCAAGCCGCTATAGTGAAATGCTATTATAACAAAGTGATGTTATAGAGAGGTCTGATTGTACAATTTTTGGCCAATTTGATGTGATTAGTTAGACCTACAGTGTCATTTTTGTCATTATCTCTATTTAAAAATAAAGTGATAGTAAAAAATAAAACCAAATAAAGTGAAAACACCTTCACACCTCTTGAGGTATTTTTCAAAATCTCAAATACAACTTCAAGTTATATTTATTATTTTTATGGTCAAATAAGAATTCCGAAATAAAGTAATAATATTTCGGAATAACGTGAATAATATTCATGGCCAAACGGTTTGTTAGTACAATATGATGATATGATAAAGATATAGATTTATTGTTATTTCACATGTTTACTTAATCCCTTAAATTTAGGATGCATTCAGTAGGGAGGAAAATACTTTCTAAAAAATATTTTTCAATTTTTTCATGTTTCATTGGTCAAAAGTTTTGAAAAATATTATCTATAGAAAAATAAGTTGCTTAAAAATGAGGAAAAATGACTTCTTTAAGGGACATTTCACATTGATTGTGTCTTCTTCACCCTCCAAAATACCTCATCTTCATCCTTTCTACACCTCTCATAACATTTGCCTAGATTATATATAAATAATATTGAAATTATATTTTATACATGCTTTTACCGAACACCAAAAAATAAGTAAGCAATCCACTTACTATCCTAAAAATATTTTCTAGAAAAACATTTTCCTTCGCACTAAACACACCCTTATGATGAGACAAAATGTCCTAACATTTACATGATAAGATCACACGACTTAGGGTGTGTTCGGTATGGAGGAAAATGTTTTTTCATGAAAAACATTTTCGAAAATATATTTTTTAGAAGAACAAATTGTTTCTTAGTTATTTTTTTATGTTTGTTACGCAAGTAGGAAAATATTTTCTAAAAATATTTTTATATATTTAATACAAATCAATGAGAACGAATAGGGAAAGGGAAGTGGAGTGAGAATTTTTTTTGAGTTTTTCAAAAACAAATTAAAGAAATAATTTGTTTTTTGGGGAAGGGGGGTCGGGGTAGGGAGGTGGTAGTTGGGGGTGGGGGTGGATAAGAATTTTTTTTGAAATAGAATGGGTGATTTTGAGAGTGATATGAACATTGCAAACTTGTTTTTCCTACATTGATTAAGAATGTCATTTTTCTTCTTTTGAAGGAACTTGTTTTCTAAAAAAAATATTTTTCAAAATTTTTATCCAAACGAACATAAAAAAATAGAAAAATATTTTCCTCAATACCGAACACACACTTAAACTACAAACGCTGTGGCATAGACCTGATATTTCCATTTATCAATAAAGATTACGAACGCACCTAGAAAAAGCATTATCAGGTAAACTCTAGGCATTTTCATAAGATGCTCGACATTGCTTAAACCATTTTTGGCATCTGGTAATAAAAAAATTACAACTCCTCCATGTGATATTTATATTAAATAAAGATCAGTACAAACTCTGTAGATGTCAAAATTAAATGATGCAACTGGTGGACAAACGAACAAACACGGGAGATGGGTATTATACATTTATACCCATATATAGTTTTGTAAGTCCAACCTAATAGATGAACCTAAAATGTGTCAGCCTCGAAGTGCCTTCCTATCCAACAAACCTCGTTCACATGCAGCTAGGTGTGAGCATTCGATTTTTCGATTCGATTTTATCAAATTTCGATTTGATTTTTGATTTTAGAAAAGTATGCATCAAACACCAAACCAAACTAATTCAATTTGATTTGATTATTTCAACTTCGATTCAATTTAATTCGATATTTTTAAATCGATTTTTCAATGCAAAATTAAAAAAAAAAAACTGAAAACCGAATCAAAATATAAAACACTAAAAAATCTAAAACATTGTAAATAGACTATCAAGTAAAAACAACTTTAAATACATATCATAGTAGTGCTCCATTTTTCATATCACAATACGGTGGTAGTCTTTGTGTGAAAATTTTTAGGAATTACAATAAGAAATTAGGAGTATTTGTGTGAAAAATTTTAGGAATTACAATTAGAAATATAAATATATTAGGAATTAAAATTAAAAATTAGAAAAATGTAAAAGTAAAAAGAATGGAAGGTAAATGTTGAAGGGATAATTGGATATGGGCTTTGAGGCTTGGTCTTGAAAAATTTTGGGCCAAATATGAGCTAAATGAAATTTTTTTTAAAAAAAAAAAAAAAACTTTAAATAAATCTTCGGTTCTTCGGTGCATCGAAGAACCGTTACCCCTAAACCGAACACCGAACCGAACTACCGAAAAAAAAAAACGAACCGAAGAACCAAACTAATTTGATTCGATACGGTTTTTCAATTCTACGGTTTTTATGCCCACCCCTACATGCAGCAGATTATTGAGCCAAAAAGAAACAAATTTCTTCATATGTTTTAAATATTTCAGTGTATACAAAGGCATTAAAAGTTTACAACAATAGTTGCCTAATCTTAGAATCCTCCAAAACCTGTTTAAACTAATTAGGAGCCGTCCCAAGTCAGCAGCAACTGGGCATTAGTGTGGCCATCTTTGTTGTGTGACTGCCTCACTTTCACGTCTGAAATTAAAAGCACAAAAACAATAAGACTGCAACCTGAAAATTTACACCTGAAGAAGCATCAAGTGTATATCTCCTACCTGGAATGTCTTCTACAATATACCTAATGCACGTGATACTTGCCATTATGCATTTAGCAAAAGATTGCTACCATAAAACTAATGTAATATTCCTGTATAATATCAGATATCTTCAACATGCATACGCCAAGTCGACACAAAACCTGATACCTTATCCAGATGTGAACCTAGCATGTATGCTACGATTAACTTTCTAAAATATAATTTTGTTTATCTTGTATATAAACTTTCATGTCAGTCTTGAAGTGCTTATAATTAGATGCTTTCTCGTCCACAAGTAGAAATTCCTTTAGCAAAAAACAAGTCTCTTCTAACTCACACAATTCAGGTACCTCGAGACATCAAGATTTTATTATAGTTGCCAACTTAAGAATCCTATAGGACTTCAAAAGAATCAAACTGATTTAGAGATACACTTAAAATACTCAAGGATTCAGCCTGTTATTATTGACTACTTCTACAGGAATCCATCTTTTGGTGTGGCTCTTGCACCTTCTGAGTTGTGTCATTAGATGTACAACAACAATCAGATTGCAGATGTGGCTGCCCCACTTTCAATGTCAGCTGTGGAAGTGCAAAAGCAATTAGATTGCAACTCAAAAGGTCTAACACCTGAAGCTGCATCAAGCAGTCTTCTACCTGGTATGTCCTCTGTAATATGACTAACATACATGATACTAACCCATATGTAAAGTGAGAAAATATTGCTACCATAATACTATGCACTATTCCTGTATAGTAATGTACAGTTATACAAGCAAATCTCATAACTGGAATGTCCCCTTCAACATGTCGAAAGCTAAGTTTTGAGGCCCTTAGAACCAGATACTTCACTCAGTTGTGAACCAAGCAATCTTACTCTAAAAACTTGTGTAAGATTAACGGAAGGATGTTTTTCGTCACTTTTTAGAAACTTAAAGGATGTTCTTAGTTAAGTGGAATATTATGAGGATGTAATGAAAGTTGTGGTAAAACAATAAGGATGTATTAGGTCAAAAACTCACTTGTGTTTACACTTGTACATTGAATCACAACCAAAAAAACAAAAGATTTAGCATTAGATCTGCTCAACAATATTTGCTCCAACAATAATAAAGGAACTCTGCAACAAAAGTTTACGTTTCGGATCAAGTTATACCCAGCACTAGGGAAAAGAACAACTTACTATATCACTGGTGGTCTAGCCGTATACTACGTCCCCTCGAAAATCCAAGAGAGAATTATTTCTTTGGATAGGGGAAAAAGGATGAAGACTAGTAAATCTAAGAAGACAATGCCAAGAAATATCAATATAAAGGATACATGGAAGGATACAGAAGAGGTTAAACTGCAGACACCTGCATGACTTCCTACTGCAAGGTTTTATGGAAAAAATCAACCAACAAAAGGATTTCAGTCTTTCCTGAAAAAGCAAAATAAATCAAGTATCCAGATTAGTCAAAACCATAAATGCTTACCTAGCCAATTTGACCGGTAGACCACAAAAAGCATCAGTCGCAGGAAATTCTTTTCTGATAAGACCAGTCACAACAAATTCTGATGGTGATGCTGTTCCATATCAACACATTGCCAGATTAACCCGACAAACAGGGAACTAGCTGCAATAGTCGGACATTTTCTCACAGTTCCTCTAAGGTTCTGCCGGATCATATCGGTCTTCAAAATCATCACAAGCATCCCTTGTCTTCCGTTTCTTGAAGTCAACATTACGAAAACCTCTCTCCCTATGTGAATTACTTTTGTCAATTGATTTGTGGTACCTTCTGCTGGAGCTTCTGGAAAAATTATCTCTAGAATCATTTGAATAGTCTCTCTTCTCTTGGCTGATAGATTTTTCACGTGAATAGGCACTACCGCCTCGCTGATTTGGGCTTCTAGAGTAATCTTTCCTGTCCTTTCTGGACCTGCCATTACTTCTCTCGGCTACTAAATGTTCATGATGCCACTGAGATACTTTTTCCATATTTTCAGAATAATCATATTTGAAATCTGTTAAATTGACTTCTCTGTCAGTATAAAACTCTTCCTTAAAACCACCCTCCCTTCCTTTGCTTAAAGCAGATGAATCCAGCTGCCTCTTTCCAGACTCAGCTTTATCCTTATGATAATTATCCGGCCTGTAGGTTGCGGACTGCGGAAAGTTGGACTCTTCAGCTCTTTTTGTTGGGCAATTGACGGGATCTGCTTGCCTGATTTCCTCCATGTATTCCTCAATTATATCCCGCATAACCTAAAGATAGAAGAGGACAGCAATAAAAATAGGTGTGGTATGGACTGCGTACACTTTACCCTCCCCAGACCCCACTTGTGGGAATACACTGGGTATGTTGTTGTTGAAAAAAGTCTGTAAGGAACAGAAAGAAGTCATAGCTGAAAACACAAAATGAGTAGACATGAAGATCAAGATTTGTAACGAGTGCTAATATTTGAAGTCCACAAAGCTTTCTGCATCACCAGATGGGCATCAATAGAATTTTTCTTGGCAAATTGGTTTTTGAAGGAACAAATTCAGACTCAGGTCAATGAGAGTACATGAGTTGATAGAAAAATAACAGAGAAAAACATACGGTCAAATCTTAAGAAGCAAAAGTACCTGTGTAGTTGACCGCTTCAACTTTTTTCCGCGATATGACATTCTTCTACGTTTGTAATCCCTTTCCTCAGCTAATAATTCCTCTCTAGTTTTTGTTCTATTTGGGTCCTGAAAATGGCACACTAAAGATTAATAAAAGAGAAAGGGTCTACTTGATAAAACTAAAGTAACTGAAGCTTTAAAGTTTAATTACATATCACTAAATAATATTTAAATTAAATGTTACCTTCTCCAAAAAAAAAAAAATTCACCACTTTTTAAGTGAATTCACATACTGAAGAATACAAGTCAACTGAATTTTAAGGAATCAAGGTCTTAAATCTTATCATCTGAATGTTTAACGCTAAGAGGGTGTTTGACCATACTTATAAGCTGGTCAAACTAGCTTCTTATAAGCCAAAATCGACTAAAAGCCATAATTTTGGTCACCCCTAACTTATGATTTTACAACTTATATGCACTTTTGGTTTGACAAAGCTTTTACAATTGTATCCCTAATATGTTTGTTTACTCTCCGAAGTACTCCACATAAAACATAACTTCTAATTAATATCTATATATTTTCTCCGTTATTCGTCTGTCTTATGTGGAAACTCTTTTAGAATTATATTTTTTGGTAAATAACTTAAAGGATATTTCAGTCATTTAACAGAAAAAGTGTTTATCAAGACCTTTTAACCATATAAACTAATATCAGATTCAACACTTCTATCCAAACACGTACTTTTTTTTGAGAAGGTTATCCAAACACGTACTTGCTTATTTATAAAATTTGTTTCAGCACCTAAAAGTGATTTTCAGCACTTTATGCTTATCATTGGGAGAACTACACAAATGGCCCTCAAAAGTAGTGGCTTTGTATTTTTGTCTCCCGTTTAGAAAGTGTTATAAAAGTAGCCTCCACTTATTTATTGATATTTTAAAAGGACACAATTGCCCTTTTTAGTTTGTCGCTACTTTTTTCGCGGTTTCTTTCCAACATAGCAGCCATGGAGTTGAGCGGTCAAAATTCTCCAAATCCAAGCCGCCGGATAGAGCTTGACACCGGCAATGTCATCGGCGTCGGATAGCTCCCAATCAGATCCCCAAATTTGCAGAGAACACCGGATCAAGCTTCACCCCGGCTATATCGCTGGCATCCAACAACTCCCAATCGGGTTTCTAAATTCCGAGAGAACGCCGATCGAGCTTCACGCCGGCAATGTCGCCGGCGTCCGATTATCGAATTGCCAAATCCAACAATGGATTGTTGATTTCACCGTCTTTTCTTTTCTTTTGTTAATTTGCTCTAAGAAAAAATGGTGAACTTTTGTCGGCTAGGAGATTCTCAAGTGAAAAAGATATATTGTCAATCTATGTTTTTAATCAATTCGAGTTAAGTGCTTTGCTATTATGGTGAATTTGTTTCACATGTTGTACAAAATCTGATGTTTGAATGGAGACATTGCTACGTTGTAATTGTTCATGACAAAAGCTAGCCCATGGACTTCTAAACAACAGGTGACGCTCCATGGACAAGAGTTGACGCTACCTTGTTGTGTGTTGATTTATGAGATGCTCTATAACTCATGCCTCTAGGGTAAGAGTTAGCCCATGGACTTCAAAACAACAAGTTACCCCCATGGGCAAAACTTGACCCTACCACATTGTGTCTTGATTTATCTAAGGCAAGAATTAGTCCAAGGACTTTAAAACAATAGGTTACTCCCCGTGAGCAAGACTTGACACTATCATATTGCGTCTTGATTTATGAGATGTTTTATAATTTTTGCCTTAGAGGCAAAACTTAGCCCAAAAACTTCAAAACAAAAAGTTACGCCCATGGGCAGGAGCTGACATTACTACATTGCGTCTTGATTTATGAGATGCTCGATAACTCTTGCTTTAAAGGGAAGACAACCCAAATAACTTCCAAACAACAAGTTACGTCCTATAGGCAAGAGTTGACACTACCTCATTGTGTATTGATTTATGGAGATGTTCTATAACTTTTGCCTTAGAGGCAAGACTTAACAAAAAGGACTTCAAAATAATAAGTTATGCCCCATAGGCAAGAGTTGATACTATCACATTGTGTCTTAATCTGTGAGATGCCCTATAACTTTTGCCTTAGAGGCAAAACTTAGCCAAGGTCTTCCAAACAACAAGTTATGCCCCATGAGCGAAAGTTGACACTAGTTCATTGTATCTTGATTTATGAGATACCTTATAACTCTTGCCTTAGAGGTAATACTTAGTCCAAAGACTTCCACCCAACAAGTCACGCCCAATAGGCAAGATTTGACACTACTTTATTGTGTCTTGATTTATGAGATACTCTATGACTCTTGCCTTAGAGGCAAGACGTAACCCAAGGACTTCAAAACAACAAGTTACGCCCCATGTCCGAGACAATGCGATGAAGGATGCTTTTGCATAATTAAAGTAATATAGGTCCTATGTTATATAAGATGTTTACTGGGATACATAGAGAGGCTGTTTCCGATAGACCCCTCAGAACCGATAACAATAACAAACATAAATCAAAAATCATAAAAATCTACCGATCGATTTATAGAGCTAGCATCGATCTCTAAATTAACAAATTCGCATCACTTCGGCATTAATTTCTCAAATTAACGATTACTCAACTGGAGCAATTTACACATATTTGATATAGGAAGAGCAACGTCCTATTGTACATAAACAAGTACAACTGGAGCAATTTCCACCTCCTCCTCTCACTAATTTTCTAAATTTTTTGTTATTACTCATTGTTGTATTTTCCCACTTGCCAGTATATATTATTATTTTGGGGATATTGGAATCCTTTAATCTCATCCATTAAGTATCTGTGAGTTGTTTGCAAAGGGAAGAAGGGAGTAGTCTCAAACAGATAGGTTAGTTGTACGAGCTGATACAATATGCAGAGAAGAGAGAAATTGCTATGCAAAGATGAAAGGGACGAGAGAAAAGACACAAACGGACAGAAATATGTAAGGGTAAATATGTATTTTCACTATATATAAAATAGAAGGAAAGCTAGTATTTAAACCCTTTTCTTGTGGGGGGGGGGGGGGGGGGGGGAGGGGGGACAAAAATTGAATACCACACCATTTGGAGGACACCCCCATATAATTTCCTGCTTATCATCTATCCCAATGGGCTCTTAAGTATAAAATGTCTCATTCTTTATTTAGATGCAAGCCAAAAAAATATTTGTTACTAACATCCAATAAATTTCTAATTTTTTTATATTTTAATATTCTTTGTCGAAAAAATTTATTTAAATTACTAATCTATATAGATCAGATAATTGTCAAAATTAGCTTTAACATGAGGTTTTAGTTTGTAAGAGATGCATTTATATGATATATAGTGATTGCTCATCCGTCATTCAGTGATAGACCAAATTTGTTTCACTTAAATTTTAGGCAGAATAGTCTAGTAGACCCTTGTACTTGTATGTGTTTGTATTCTGGACCCTTGTACTCACCCCTTTGCTAATTGAACCCTTAAACTCAATGAAACACAAAATTTTAAGCCCCTTTGTCAGTGTGTGTTCCTTACTTGCTCCTACAATGTGTGCTCCTTACTTGCTCCTATATGGATGACACATCATATCCACATCAGCAAAAATTAATGCCACATCATTAACCACGTCATTTTTATATTCATCTACAAAAACAACCTTTTTATCCTCTATTTTCTTATTAAAATTTCAATTTTATACTATGTTGCGCGGACTCTTTGTTTTGGCCGCCGAACTTGTCTTGATGCGACGTTGGTGCGCGCGCGGGTGCGGGTTGCGTCTCAGATTCGGACAAATCCCATCCGAATACTTTGACCAGATTCAAACATGTTTCAGGCCAAAATAAAGGGGGAAAATTCCGACCGACAACCGGTAAGTTGGAAGGCAGAAAGACAACGAAAAGGAACCAGAGGAGAGAAATTACATCGGATAAGAACAAAACGAATAGATCGGACTTTAAGTCTTGGATTTTGGGAGAATATAGAGCGAAAAGCGAAATTACGTCAGAGAAGAACCAGACGAACAGATCAGACTTTAAGTCTTGGATCTTGGGAGAAGATACAGCGAAACAACATTGTTTTGTTTTTGGAAAAATTACAAAAAAATGCAACTAGTAATGTTACATTACAAATATAGCCCACTCTATGTTACTTTACCGAATATGGCCCAATTGTATAGAAAAAGAAAGTTACTTTACATCCTTAGCCTAAAAAAAAATTTTCCTGAAGTTTCATTGCAGGTATCTTTAGACTTTGGTTTCTATGTTGATGTGCTGCTTTCCTATTAGGACTATTGAACTTTTTTTTTAGATATATTCACATGAAAATTTGCCCGAAAAAAAGTTCATCTTTTTGTCCTTCCCCTTTCTTTCGTTCTTTCTTTCTTTCCACTTTTTTCAGCATATCTGAGATAGCAAACATCCTTTTTGTGAATAGTTTTGGAGCTTCATTCATGCAAAATGAAATCTTTGAACACTGTAAGTAACCCCTTTTCTTCTTTATTAGAGTTGTTTTGGATTAGTGGTTGGGTGGTGGGATTTGGGGGTGGTGGGCTGGTGGGGAGTTTTCAAGTTTGCATATATTTTATGTATGTATGTATATATGTTACAGTTTCAAGAATTCAAACTTATCTTTTATTTATCCTTTTTGAGGTTTTCCTGTCTTTATATGATTAATATTGTTTTTGGGGATGGTGAAAATCAGGGAAAGAGTATACAACAAATAAAAATGTGATTTTTATGGGAAAAAAGGTTTTCTTGTAAATATGTTCTATTTCTTTCAAGTTTGAAGGGAATTGAAGGAGAAAAAAGTACTGTTATTAAATTGGGAAGCTTAGAACTATACCATATTGATATAGAATCATACATGGTTAATTTAAGATTTTTTTATGTGGATATGAACCGAATTTAATTGGGGTTATTGATTTTTGAAATTTCTTTCTTTGTTTTGTAATTGCTATTTATAGATGATTTTCTAATTGTGAAAATGGGGAAGAATGGAAGGCGGGCATGGGAAAGAAACCTGGGTAGGGTGGGTGGGGAAAGAAGAAAGGGGTGTTAGATTTTTTATTTTTTTTGGTTCATTTATTTATTTATTTTGATCATTTTTTGTCAAAAAATTTCATGTGTACGCGCGTATAAAGGGTGAAATCACGCATTTTCTCCGGCTCAATCATCAAGTTGTCACATAAGCTTGGACAACGGTCAGATGGATTTAAAATAATGTGATTTATTGAGTTTAAGAGTTCAGCTGACAAAGTGTTGAGTAGGAGGAACCTAAATAGAAAAACATACAAATACACGGGTGCATTAGGTCATTTTGCCTAAATTTTATAAAGAAATTGGAAATGCCACATAGGGGTCCGTTGGTTCACACACTAGTTGAGATTCTGATGTGGGTATAGTAGTGAGATCAATAATACTTGTACATCTTCTAACGATATAAGTTCTTCCGTGTCAACCAATATGAGACAATAGATCGATTAACATATAAGTTATACTAGAAATGAAAATGTCAACAAGCACAAGATAAATAATACTACCATGACTACTTTTTCTAATCCCTCCAACCAAATGACCCCCTATATGCAATAAGTGATCTTAAATTTTCACATCCAATTTCCATTTTGTTCAGCAAGCACAAATTGGTCCTTTGCAACATTCACTACTAGCAGAAGTGCACTGCTCTCACACAGTAACATCCACAAATAGATTGACCAACAAGTGCAATGAATTTGGAACTTCTATCCAGACATAAACAGCTAGAAACGCATTCCAGTTTTGTGTTTTCTCAAATTAGCACATTAGACTTTCAAAAATAACAGTCTTTTTGGCAGCATGTCTCTATTCAGTGCTAGAAGTAGCAACTAAGAAGGGAAAATAGAAATATAAGCAAAAAATGGTCTTTTATGTTTTACCTCCCAAAGGAAGATAGTACTTTCGGAAACTACTTCTATCCCAAATGTTGATTTGACACTGGTTATCACCGTAGGGTTATATATAGTTATTGATTCAAGATCAGCAACGACTCAAAGTTTGTTTTGTTTTTGATAAGGTAGATATTTAAACGACGACTCAAAGTACCATTTTGACAAGCAAACACACCTGATTATTTCGCGAACGCTGCCACATAAGTCCATCATGTTCAAGAAGAGGTTTGTAATTAGGGCGTTTTTGCCGTTCCTCGTCTGCTTTATTCGAAATGTAGGCGTGCTCCATCGATCTGCAAAGAAAACTGCTTAGCAACATACTATAGGAAAAATACATTAAGTATATTTTTCTTTCATGCTTGAAAAGAAAAGTATGATCAGAAAAACCAGTAAAGACGCTCCTGTTATTGACACCTTTGCACAAATAGTAGACGTTTTATCTTTGCACATCACTATTTTAACAGACTATTTGGCAAAACTTCTAAATTAGCAATCAGCTTAATTTGGAAAGTACTTTTGGTGAGAAGCAGTTTGTATTTGACTAATCAATTTGAAAAATACTTTTGATTAGCAATTCGTGTTTGGCCGAGCTTTTAGAAAGTGCTTCAAAGTGTATTTTCTCAAAGGTGTTTCAAAAAAAAATACTTTTGGGGAAAAACTACTTTATTTAGCTTATGAAAACAAATTCTGCTACTTCCCAAAACACTTATTTTCTCCTAAAAGCTTGGGCAAACAACTCATTTTTTTAAAATAAACACTTTTAGGCTCCAAAAAGCAAGGCCAAACAAACTAATTATTTCATCGCAGACCAGAGGCCTGGAAAGAACTTTTTTATTCATCTGCATATAAATCATATGTGAGCCAGATAAAACTTTCTACATAATTCAAGATAGGTTTTTTGCCCCTTCAACTTTATCTTATACATATGCATCTAGATGGATGGTTGTTACAAATCCAGCTGAAACTCTGGACTTAGTAGCAATAACATTCACAAATTTTAACTTCAATTTTTACCAAGTTAACCCCTAACTTTTGACATCTATGCATAGACTAATCTTCTCAACAGAAAGCACGCACTTGCCCAAAAAGCTTAAATGTTGAAGAAAATGGTCAGTAATATGAAAACAAAACCAATAAAACACTTACAGATTTACTGAACTTTTGTGTTTTTTCTATGCTTTCTTTTTGGGAAAATAGGCAGAGGCTAATGTCAATAGCATTAACAAAGTAGTTGTGGAACAAACTCTGTGAAGCACATCTAGACATTTGGATATATTCAGAATACCATTCTAAGAAGAGCAAATGTAATATACCGCTGGTAAGCTGGGAGTGATGGTAAACTCCTTAGAGCTTTGAGCTTTTCTTCAAGCATAGATCGTTCATGCAATGCTGCAACAGCTGCTGCTACTTGGGAAACAAAAATCGGGCTTTTAGAGAGTGTTTCATCCGATACATTTGTTTCCTCATTCTCCATTCTACGTTTTAGTGGTTCACCACTTTCCTGTTGCTCTTGAAGGTTGTCATCCCCCCTTCTCATATCAGTAGATTCATTGAACATAGAAAAACTAAATGCAGAATCACAGATACATTGCTTTAGCATGTTGATAGCAAACGATTTCCCATTCATTTCGCCATATAAAACAGAAAGTTGGGTTCCCAACCACACCAAGACTTGAATTAAGACGGAACACTTAAAACTCCGGCTACTCAAACTTAATTGCTCATCTTCTCTGTTGCAAAATGTACTAGCTAAATCAATAGATTCCCTAACAATAGCTTTCAAACAAAGCTTAAACAGTACAAGTATATGATCCCTCATTGCTAAATCAAGCACAACATTATAATACCTAGCTGAATTAGCAACTACCCATGTAGATAAACACTCCACATTACTCATCCCTAATCCTAAAATTGCACGAAGAACACGATAGGAATACATAAAAGGGAACTCATTCCAATAATCAGTCTCATTCCTAATTGCATATACCTCCGAAGGAAGAAGCTGGATTATTTCTCTAGGAAATACCATCGAATTTAGACCAAAATTAGCACATTCCGAAGATAAAACAGCAGGAAGAGTGAGCATTGGAGGAGTTGCATTTTCTCCCTTTATAGGAAAAGAAACAACACCAGGACAATTAGAATAGAAGAAAGTGGGATTTTCAAAATCCAGGTAGGCTTCAAGCGAGAAGCAAAGTTCAGATTGCGATTCGCGCAAGCGTAAGGTAAAGGGATTGGATGAGTGAAGGGTGTGGGGGTATTTGAGATTTTGGATTAGGGCTTCAATGTGGTCGGAGGAAGTGGGTGGGCAATGAAGAGAGTGAGAGAAGAGGGAAGAAGGGGGGAGACGATGGTTGGGATTGAAAGGGCATGGGATTAGAAATGGAGAGGGAGGAGGAGGAACTGGTATAGTAGGAAGAACAGAGGAGAGAGAGTGGAGGGTAGTTGAAGAGAGGTTGAGGAGAGATGTCAGTGATGAGAGAGCACTAGGAAGATCATATGCTGGAGTACTGGTGGGAGTGGGGTGGTGAAAATAAGGTGGTGGCGGGGGAAGGGTGGAGGACGGTGGCAGTGGTGGTGGCGGCGAAAAGGTGGAGGTCGGTTGCAATGGGAATGGCGGCGGCGGAAAGGTGGACGACGGTGACAGTGGTAGTGGCGGCGGAGGAGGAAATGGATTCATTCCTTCTTAATGCTCGGCCGAGATTTCGAGTTTAGATTTTTGAAGAATGTGCATCAGCAGGGGAGAAAATTTAACCAAAATTGAACAAAAGTGAATCATTTAACCTACTAATTGGATTTGATATAATTGAATATAATTATATTATTTGATATATTTGATTAGTAATTACACTCTTCAATCTGTGAATTACTCATAATTATATAATGTAATTATAAGTTAATTACTTTTTAAATTTTTATTATTTTAAATTCTTTCAAGATTTATTATTCTAATATTTTTTAAAAAATATTTTTTATTTTATATTATTTATATTCATTTCCTTCTCATTTTTCAACATTTACTTCTTGTGATTCCATACAATTTTTTGTATTATCTATTTTTCTTAATTTTATGTTTATTTTTTTCATTTAGTATAATTTAGTTAGTATTCTAATTATTAAATTAAGTAGAATTCATTGTTGAATAAGGTTATAGACTTAGATTTTTCTTTTCTTTTGAATCATATTTACATTATGTTGAAATTTGACATAAGATTATTATTTATTTATTTTGAATTTTGAACTTATGTTATATTTTTACTTTCAATTTATTTGTTTTACTAGTATTGACATGATATTTCACATTGCATGTCATTCATTTTTTAGTTAGAATTGATAGATTATCTTTTTGTCAAATGTTTTAATAATTTTATAACATTATATTTATAATATTAATTCTTTTGCCAAACATGCATTTCATGATGTTTTTAAAAATTATTTACTTTCTGTTTTTATAATTAATTTAATTAAAGTATACTAGTTTGAAAAATATAAATCCATTATTTTTTATAAGAACATATGTTTATTAATTAATATATTTCAAAAGACAATATATATATATATATATATATATATATATATAATATAAAATATTTAATTTAATATCATTTATAAAGACACCTATTTGTCTAATATAAATTTTTAGTTTTTGATAATTAACTTTTATTTTAAAAATTGAATATAACCATGTAATTACACTTATGGAACCAAACAGTACACTTGTAATTACACTGTGGCAAACAAACAGGTCGGTGTAATTACTTGGCTGTGTAATTACTAAGCTGGTAATTACTACCCCAGTAATTACACTAATTTCAATTACCAGGTGACTTTCCAAACAGACCCTTAAGGATCCGTTTGGCCATAAAAATCAAAAAAATATTCACTTTATTTGACATTTTTGAAATTAAAAATAGAGTTGAATTGTGTTTAGTCATAGTATTTTTAAAAATACTTTTGACTTTTGATTTATTTTTTTATAAATATGATTTATACCCTCAATTTCTAAAAACTAACAAAATAACTCAAATTAACTTTTACAACTTCACTATAATACAAAAAGTAAACAACATTACTATTAAACATTGAAAACAACCACATGGAGCCATATTTTCGTCTCTCATAACATCACCAATAAACCATTACTATTGTAGTTGGCATTGTTTTTAATTTGATTGGTCGTTTTTGTACAAAATAAAAAGTTGGTGTAGTATTTAAAAATAAAGTGATAGAAAAAATTGAATCCAAAAATAGTGAATACACCTCAAGAAGTGTTTTTCAAAAAATCAAAAATTATGAAAACGTAAAATAAGTATTCCGGAATAAAGTGAAAACGTATTCCGAAATATTATGAATAATATTTATGGCCAACTGTCTACTTAAAGTCTCATTTGTTTTCATTTTAAGATTAATATACATGTGAATTTGAATGCACAATTTTTCTTTTCTATATTCTATATACGTACCCGTGTGTCGCGGATGATATTATTATATTATAGAATTATATATAATCATTTCAGACTTTGGTGTCTTGTATAAGCATGTAAAATTATATTACCTTAAATAAGTGTTATTATTATATTATTTCTCAATATAATATGCCGAATGTACCCCCAACCCACCTTAACCAAATTGATATGAGTAAAGACAAATATGTAATTGTCATAAAAATATTATGTTTTACATTATTCATTATTATAACTAAGTTGAAATTTTTTAGATTTGCATAAAAGATGGGATGTTTAATTTTTTATTTAAGTTATTAAATGAAACTAAAAGAAAAAAAGTTGAAATTCTTGTTAAATATAATTTTGATACTCTTTAGCTAACTCAAAGGAAAAGAGTGAAGAGAAATAGTAATTACTAATAGGAAAAGGGGTCGTGTTTGCCCTTGTACTCTTAGTAAAGGATCATATTTGTCCTTCATTATACTTTTTGGCTATATTTACCCCTACCATCCAACTTTGAGTACATATTTTCCCTTGAATAGTTAAGTTCATGTCACCACTTTTATCATCCTATATGGTGGCTACATAGCGCATACGTGGATATGTATATATCTATTTCTTTTTTTAAAAAAAAATTCTAATTAAATTACTAAACCCCACCCATATCATACCCATATAACCCACCAAGCTCAAGATCCTAGTAAAGGACAATAATATCCTTATCAACACTCTAAATTTACCAAAATGAGTACTATTTTTTCACTCCATCTCAATCGGTGATTTGAGAAAATAGAAGACAAAGAATGAGCTAATCCCAAAAAATTTATTTTATTGATGATGCACCAATATGGTACCAAAAGTCCCAAATAGAATTGTGGAACAAAGCTGTCATCTGCAAGTTCTTATGGAACTTATGTAATGCTAAGGAGAGGTTGTGGATGAGGTGGGTGTATGCTTATTATGTGAAGACTCATTGTGTTTGGGATATTAACCCCAAGTCTACTTCTTGGGTTATCAGGAAAGTCTTCAAGGCTACTAAATATGTAGAAGATGTTGGGTACACCCCAATGTCGTTTCAACAGCTCCCAACCGTCTTTATAAGGCTTGTGTAACAGAGGCTAAGAGGTGAGGTCACTAAAGTTGCATGGAGGAAGCTGGTTTGTAACACTAAGGGTTGTCCAAAGTGGATATTTATGTTGAGACTGACCATTCTTGGTAGATTATCCATAAAGGACAAATTGCTTAAATGGGGTTTGACTACTGAGCCCAAATGTTTTCTTTGCAACCAACAACCTGAAACAATCCAACATTTGTTCTTTTAATGCAAGATTACTGAGTTTATCTGGAGGAAACTATTGAAATGGCAAGGGATTACTAGAGGTCCACTAAATTGGCAAGGTGAGCTAGAGTGGGCATTAAAGTATGGTGGAGGGGGAAGAAAAGAAGCAAAGGTATTTCGCATAGTGTTGGCTGCCACAGTATACCACATATGGATGGAGAGGAATCAAGTTGTCTTTCAAGAAATATGTAAATGACCATCAATGATTATGAAGCTGATTATTCAAGAGGTGCATCTGAGAGCTAGTATGGTCCATAGACTAGATGAGTATATGCTCAAGTTGAATGTCTACCCTTAGTTTTTCCTACATCAGGTTGATTTGGGTAGGCTTAGGTGGTTTTGAAGTTTGTATGATGCAGCACTCATGGGACTAATATCCATGAGGCTGTTTTTGTTGCTTTGCTGACATGTAACTCTTATTTTAGTATAACAAAATACTTTATTTACCAAAAATAAAAATTAATTCAACTATTTATACAAAGTGGAAAATCTTTCTTTCTTCAAGAGTATAAGGCCATAGCATATAAGAGGGATCTCTTTATTTTCTATGCGGCCTACAATCTAAACATGATACAATCTCCTTGAATCATATAACTCTAATCTTTTGTGTTTTTTTAGGAGTTAAATGCATCAAAGTTAACTTCTAACTGAATGTAACACCCCATAAGTTTATAGGCCTTCTTAGAGCTTAAAAACGAACCCATATGACCCTTAAAGTGACTAGAAATCAATTGGGAACGAGATTGGTAGAATTCGAGAGTGTTTAGGGGGAAAAAGAGGGTCGTGCGTCGCACGGGGGTCAGCCTGGCGTCGGACCCACTTCGCACAGGCCGCCACGAGAGGCTACTGCCTCGAGCTCACATTGGCCTCGCGTCATACGGGGCCTGTCGCGCGATGAGGCCACGCCGAACGGGTGGGGGTCGAGCAATTTGGTGTGCTCCGCACCCCTCCCCCCTGTTTTGCCTTATGGGACTCCGTTTTAAAACACTATTTAAAGGGCAATTTGGTCCTTTATCGATGGAAACCATCCCCCATCTATACTAAACGATCCCAAACCCCTAGAAACGTATTTCATTCCCCCAAAAAAATATACTGCATCTTCTCTCTAAACACTAAGGAGAAAATCAACTAGGGTTCTAGTTTCAAGGTTCAAAATTGAAGCCTTCTTCAAGTTCTTTCCGTCAAATGGCATATTTGAACACTCCCTATTTCAATTGTTATTTCAATACATGATTAAGATTATTATTGTGCATATTTTGTTGATATTTTGAAATTTTTATGTTTAACTCATGAGAAGCTTGATAATTGGTTTCCCTCTTGATATTTATGATTTTCTAATTATTAAAAGAGGGTGTTGGATCTTGAATACACTATTTGGAAGGGTGAACTTCGTTATATGGATTTACAAGGTTAAATGTTATAAATGATAAAAATTATGATTTTCAACCCTTTCCAAGAGTTTATTTTTTAAAGGGGAAATTATGATGTCTATTCCGTCTTTTGAGCCACATATGTTATGAAATAATGAACAGTTTAAATGGCTTTCATGAAAGATCATGTTGTGATTATGTTTATGAATTAAAGATGAAATTTAGAGTCTATAATGTTACATGAGAATGCGTTGGCATAAAATGGATAACTTGCTACGACGGTACCAAAAGGTGAATGCCATAATGAAAGATTCTATGGATAATGGTTTATGAAAAATGGTTTAATGGGGCGTACTTGGGGATTACGTGGTTCACCGAGAAAGTGTAGTCCTTGTGACCAACGCCGGATTTTACATAGGTATGGTTTACTCTTAAATGAGACGACCTTGATACGCACCTCTAAGAGTGCGGTATGTTATGATGGCTTCACTATGTTCATCTCAATTCATGCGGTAAACATGGATTGAGGCCCCGCTGGTTGGGCGAAAACCGAACCCATATCAGCCCGTAGGTTACTTAAGGTCGGTGAAACTGCATAGTCCATAATGTAAAGTTTTTTAAGATAATTATGTTTTATCACACAATGTCTTATCATGATTTTTACACTCAAAAGTTACATCGTGGGTCTTATGGTTTATAAATGTTTAACTCTGATTTTCCTTATTGACCTGGTGATGCAAATATTTTAGAATTTTATATTATCATTATTATACTACTTTGGTCCCTTTCCTTAGGCCGCATGCCAGTACTAACCATCTCTAGACGCTACATCCTTTCATGATGTAGGTTCCGAAGCCTTTGCTAGCAACCCAATTCAGCATTAGGATATTCGCAGGACATCAGTTCATAATTGGGAGCCCTCCATCTTTCGGAAGGTATTATGTTTTATTTCCTTAGACCTTTATTTTGGTTTTTATGGTATTACCGAGGCCATGTCCAGACTTAGAATTTCTATTGATGATGTTAGAGCCTTCGTAGACTAAGTTGGATATGGTTTTGTAATTTTATTCAAAATTTTGGATTGATTTATCCTTTCAGTTGAACTTCCTATTATGGGTCTATTTCTGTATTTTATTTGACTATTGGTCTGGGATGGCCATCACGGCTAGGGCCTCGGCTCGGGTTGTGACAAACTTGGTATCAGAGCACGGTTCAGGATCCCAGGGTATTTATAAAGCCGTGTCGAGTAGAGTCCTTTTTATGGGTGTGTAGCGCGCCACACTTATAAACGGGAGGCTATAACATATTTAGGAATTGTTCCCTTTCCTTCATATTCTAAGTTCGTGCTAGAAAGTCTAATTCTAAGAAATTTCTTCTAACTCCTACTTTCCACGTTTCAGATCATGCCTCCACGAAGGACTAACGACCAAGGAACTCCTGTTGGGACCTCTGTCCCCGCTGGGGGAAATGCTGAAGAGGTTCTTCTTACTCATGGGATACAAACCCGTAATGGAGTTCGTACCTCTGGCCTGGCTTCTCCTGTTGGGATTCCATCAGTCCCAACAAATCCTCTACGAGCCCCCCCTCGAACCGGTACCAATCGTACCCAGGCTTCTCAGGGTGAAGTCTCCAATGCCGAGTTCAGACAGTCTATTCAGATGATTGCTCATATTGTGTCATCCTAGGCTCGACAATCAGGTAGTGGTGGTTCCGCCATTGGTTCTTTCGATGCTACCCGTGTAGGCCAGTTTATGCGACTGAATCCACCGACTTTAACTAGGTCCAAAGTTGAGGAGAATCCTCAAGGGTTTATGAATGATATGGAAAAGATCTTCAGGGTGATAAATGCTAGTGATATCGAAGGGGTGAAGTTTGCAGCCTATCAGTTGAAAGAGGTAGCTTATCAGTAGTATGATGAATGGGAAGAATTTAGGGGTGATAATGCTGAGCTTGCGGTTTGGGAGGATTTCTCTCAAGCCTTTCTTGATCACTTTTTTCCTCAGGAGTTGAGGAAACCTTAGGATGAGGAGTTTGTGAACTTAAATAAGGGAAAAATGAGTGTCAAGGAATATGCTTTGAAGTTCACTCAGCTATCTCGTTATACTGCAGAAGTGGTGTCCAATATGAGGTCTCGAATAAGGAAATTTGCTTTCGATCTTAATGATGACTTGGTGCTGGAGTGTAAGGGTGCGATACTAAATAGTGACATAGATATATCCAGGTTGGTGATATTCATGCAACAGGTAGAAGATGAGAAGAAAAAACGGGTAGAGGCTGAGGACAGGCAGATTAAGAGGGCTAGGCCAGCAAACCATGAGACAAATCAACAATCTAGTGGTAAGTGGGGTAAGAGATTGCATAAGAAGAAATCATGGGGTAATGTTTAGTCTTTAGCCAGTGCACTAGTCCCTAAGCCGTTGGTTGATCAGTGATTTCAGCCTAGTAATGGCTCCAGGATGCAGGGAACTTAGTCACAGGCCAGTATAGCTTACGCGGCCCCGTCCCATCCTCCTTGCCGCACCTGTGGTAAGCGTCACATGGGAGTTTTTCACCTGGGAAGGGTGTCTATTACTTTTGTGGACAACCTGATCATTTTCAGCCAGAGTATCTCGTGATAAAGAGGACCCAAGGGGGAAACAAGGCCACAACTACCACTTTTTTAGCCCCAGCAGCTAAGGGTGCTACTTCGAGGACCGACCGAGGCCGTAATCGTTTGTATGCCCTATCTACACGTCAGGATTAAAAGGCCTCGCCAGATGTTGTCACGAGTATGTTACAAATTTTCTCCCATGATATTTATGTACTACTTGATCCCGATTCTACTCTATCTTATGTGACCCCTTATGTGGCTGTGAATTTTGATGTTGGTCCTGAAAATATTTTTGAACCCTTCTCAGTCTCTACTTCTGTTGGTGAATCTATTATTACTAGGAGGGTTTATAAAAATTATGTCGTGTCTATCTTTCATCGGGATACTTTGGTGGATTTGATAGAACTTGATATGGTGGATTTTGACTTAATTTTGGGAATGGATTGGCTCCACTCTTGTTATGCTACCTTGGACTGTAGAACCCGTAGAGTCACCTTTCGTTTTCCCAATGAACCAGCTATAGAATGGGAGGGTGATTCCTTAGCACCAAAGGGAAAGTTTATTTCTTATCTTAGAGCCTGGAAGTTGATATCTAAGGGTTATTTGTACCATCTAGTCTAGGTTAAGGATTCTAATGTTAAAAGCCCCTCACTGTAGCCCGTTCCTGTAGTCAATGAGTTTCCTGAAGTTTTTTCTGATGATCTTCCCGACATTCCTCCCGATAGGGAAATAGACTTTGATATTGATCTTTTGCCTGACATTCTGCCTATTTCCATTCCTCACTATAGAATGGCTCCGGTGAAGCTAAAAGAGTTAGAAGATCAGTTGAAAGACCTTCTCGATAAGGGCTTCATCTGCCCTAGTGTCTCTCCTTGGGGTGCTCCGGTACTCTTCGTGTGAAAGAAAGATGGATCCCTCCATATGTGCATAGATTATCACCAGTTGAATAAGGTCACTATGAAAAATAAATACCCTCTTCCCAGGACTGATGATCTTTTTGACCAACTTCAGGGTGCTAAGTGTTTCTCCAAAATAGATCTCTGTTTAGGTTATCATCAATTGAAAGTTAGGGAAGCAGATATTCCCAAGACCGTTTTCCAAACCTTGTATTGTCATTATGAGTTTCTAGGTATGTCCTTTGGTCTGACAAATGCACCTGCAACTTTTATGAATCTTATGAACAGGGTGTTTAGACAGTTTTTGGACCTATTTGTCATAGTCTTCATTGATGATATTCTGGTGTACTCCCAAAGTGAGGAGGAGCATGCCAATCACCTCTAAATTGTTCTTCAGACCTTAAGGACTAAGAGTTGTATGTCAAATTTTCTAAGTGCAAATTTTGGCTTAATGTTGTGACTTTCCTTGGTCATATTGTTTCTAGTAAAGAAATTAAAATGGATCCCCAAAAGATTGAGGCGGTTAAGAAATGGCCTAGACCAACCACACTGACCGATATTAGGAGTTTCTTAGGTCTGGCAGGGTATTATAGAAGGTTCGTGGAGAGTTTTTCTTCTATAGCTGCTCCACTAACAAAGTTGACTCAAAAAAGGGTAAAGTTTTTGTGGTCCGATGCTTATGAGGGTAGTTTGAAAACTTGAAAGATCGTTTGACCTTAGCCCCTGTTTTGACACTTCCTGATGGTATAAAGGATTTGTGGTGTATTGTGATTCATCTCGGGTAGGACTTGGTTGTGTACTTATGCAGCATGGGATGGTTGTGGCTTATGCTTCTAGACAACTTAAAATGCATGAGAAGAATTATCCCACTCATGATCTTGAGTTGGCGGTTGTGGTATTTGCACTCAAGATCTGGCATCATTATTTGTATGGGGTGCATATGAATATTTATTCAGATCACAAGGGTTTGCAGTACATTTTCTCTCAAAAGGATCTGAATCTCAGGTAAAAGAGGTGGCTTGAGCTACTGAAAGATTATGACATGAGCTTGCACTATCATCCAGGTAAAGACAGTGTTCTTGCAGATGCTCTTAGAAGGTTGTCCATGGGAAGTCTTTCTCATGTTGAGAAAGAAAAGAGGGATTAGTAAAGGATATTCACCGACTCGCTAATTTAGGAGTCCGACTGTTGGATTTCGAAGATTGGTGTGTGTGTGTGTGTATGATTGTTCATGAAGTGGCTAAATCTTCACTAGGTGTTGAAGTTAAGGAGAAGTAGGTTAATGATCCCATACTTATGCAAATTAAGAAAGATGTTGGGCAACAAAAGGTTTTAACTTTCGAGATTGGGGGAGATGGTGTTTTGCGGTATCCAGAGAGATTGTGTGTTCTCGACATCGATGGGCTGCGTGAGAGGATCTTGATCGAAGCCCATATCTCCAGGTATATTGTTCATCCCGATTCTACTAAGATGTATCATGACCTAAAGGAGATGTATTGGTGGAATAACATGAAAAGGAATATTGTGAATTTTGTTGCCAAGTGTATGAATTGCCAACAAGTGAAGGTGGAGCATTTAAGGCCTGGTGGTATGTCTCAAGATATAGCCATTCCCATGTGGAAGTGGGAAATGATAAACGTGAATTTTATCACCGGTCTTTCGCGTTCTCGAAACCAATACGATTCCATTTGGGTCGTTGTGGATAGGATGACCAAGTGCGCTCACTTTTTGCCTGTGAGGACAAATTATTCTGGGGAGGATTATGCTAAGTTGCTTATTCAGGAGATAGTTGGGCTACATGGAGCTCATATGTCCATCATATCCGACAGAGGTACGCAATTCTTTTCTCAATTTTGGAAATTCTTTCACAAAGGTTTGGGTATGCAGGTGAACCTTAACAACGCTTCCATCTTCAAACAGATGGGCAAACAGAGCATACTATTCAAACTTTGGAAGATATGCTAAGGACATGTGTTATTGACTTCCAAGGTAGTTGGGTGGATCATTTGCCTCTTATTGTATTTGCTTACAACAATAGTTATCACTTTAGCATTCAAATGGCTCCGTTCGAAGCTCTTTATGGTAGGAGGTGTAGATTACTAATTGGGTGGTATGAAGAGGGTGAAACCCAATTGTTCAGGCCTGGTCTTGTTCACCAAGCCATGGAAAAGGTTAAGGTTATTTGTGAAAGGCTTAAGACTGCTCAAAGTCGCCAAAAGTTATATGAGGATATGAGGCGAAGAGAGTTAGAGTTTGAAATTGGTGATTGGGTATTCTTGAAGGTTTCTTCGATGAAGGGAGTAATGAGATTTAGGAAAAAGGGGAAGCTCAGTCCTCGTTACATTAGTCTATACCAAATTTTGAGAAGTTTTCGTAGTGTTGCTTATGAGCTAGAGTTGCCTATGAGCTTAGCATCGGTTCATCTCGTGTTTCACGTGTCTATGCTTAAGAAGTGTGTGGGTGAACATTCTCTTGTGGTTCCTATAGAGAGCATTAGTGTGAATGACTCTTTGTCTTATGAGAAAGTTTCTATAGAGATTTTGGATAACAAAGTTCGAAAGTTGAGAACCAAAGAAGTAGCTTCAGTTAAGGTTTTGTGGAGAAATCAAAAGGTAGATGACGTTGCTTGGGAAGCCGAGGAAGACATGAGGACTAGATATCCCTTCTTGTTTTTAGCACCTGGTGATTCAATACCAAGTACTAGCTCTATACTCATCTTCTATATTCTAAATTCATTCATTGCAAGTTCCACGTAATCTCATTTATCAAGCTAATTTGCCCTTAATCATCATTCGGTGACGAATGATCCCAAGGGGGGATAATGTAACTCCCCGTAAGTTTATAGGCCTTCTTAGATCTTAAAAATAAACCCATATGACCCTTAAAGTGAGTAGAAATTGATTGGGAATGAGATTTGTAGTATTCGGGAGTGTTTAGGGGCCAAAGGAGGGTCGTGCGTCATACGGGGGTCAGTCTTGAGTCGCACCCATATCGCACAGGCCGCCACAAGAGGCTACTACCTCAAGCTCACATTGGCCTCGCACTGCACGAGGCCTGTCTCACAATGGGGCGGCGCCACACTGGTGGGGGTCGAGCGATGGGGTGTGCACCGCACCTCCCCCCTATTATGCCTTACGGAACTCCATTTTAAAACATTATTTAAAGGGCATTTTGGTCCTTTCTCGATGGAAACTGTCCCCCACCTATACTAAACTATCCCAAACCCCTAAAAATATATCTCATTCCCCCAAAAAAATATACTGCATCTTCTCTGTAAACACTAAGGAAAAAATCAACTAGGGTTCAAGCTTCAAGGTTCAAAATTCAAGCCTTTTTCAAGTTCTTTCCATCTAAAGGCATGTTTGAACACTCCCTATTTCAATTGCTAATTCAATACATGATTAAGATTATTATTGTGCATGTTTTGTTGATATTTTGAAATTGGGATTTATGTTTAATTCATGGGAAGCTTGATAATTGGTTTTCCTCTTGATATAAATGATTTTCTAATTACTAAAAAAGGGTGTTGGATCTTGAATACACTATTTGGAAGGGTGAACTTCGTTATATGGATTTACAAGGTTAAATGTTATAAATAATGAAAATTATGATTTTCAACCCTTTCCAAAAGTTTATTTTTTAAAGGAGAAATTATGATGTCTATTCCGTCTTTTGAGCCACATATGTTATAAAATAATGAACGGTTTAAATGGCTTTCATGAAAGATCATATTGTGATTATGTTTAGGAATTAAAGGTGGAATTTAGAGTCTATAATGTTACATGAAAACGGATTGGCATAAAATGGATGATATCTCCAATGCCGAGTTCAGACAGTCTATTCAGATGCTTGCTTTGATTTTGTCATCCCAGGCTCAAAAATCAGGTAGTGGTGGTTCTGCCATTGGTTCTTTCGATGCTATCAGTGTGGCCATTTTATGCTACTGAATCCACTGACTTTTACTGGGTCCAAAGTTATGGAGGATCCTCAAGAGTTTGTGGATGAAATGTAAAAGATTTTCAAGGTGATAAATGCTAGTGATACCAAAAAGGTGAAGTTTGCAGCCTATCAGTTGATAGAGGTAGCTTATCAGTGGTATGAGGAATAAGAAGAATTTAGGGGTGAAAATACTGAGCCTGTGGTTTGGGAGGATTTCTCTCAATCCTTTCTTGATCACTTCTTTCCTCAGGAGTTGAAGAAAGCTAAGGCTGAAGAGTTTGTGAACTTAAAGAAGAAAAAGATGAGTGTCAAGGAATATGCTTTGAAGTTCACGCAGCTGTCTCGTTATGCTCCAAAGTTGGTGTCCAATATGAGGTCTCGAATGAGGAAATTTGCTTCTGATCTTAATGATGACTTGGTGCTGGAGTGTAAGGGTGCGATGTTAAATAGTGACATGGATATATCCAGGTTGGTGGTATTTATTCAATAGTTGGAGGATGAGAAGAAGAAATAGGTAGAGGCTGAGGACAGGCATAGTAAAAGGGCTAGGCCAGTAGACCAGGAGAAAAATCAATAGTCTAGTGGTAAGTGGGGTAAGAGACAGTATAAGAAGCAATCTTGGGGTAATGTTCTGTCTTTAGCCAGTGCACCAGTCCCTAAGCCTTCGGGTGATCAGCGACTTCATCCTAGTAATGGCTCCAGGATGTAGGGAACTCAATTACTGGCCAGTATAGCTTACTCGGCCCCGTCCTATCCTCTTTGCCCCACCTGTGGTAAGCGTCACGGGGGCGTTTGTCGCCTGGGGAAGGGTGTCTGTTGCCTTTGTGGGTAGCCCAGTCATTTTCAGCGAGAGTGCCCCGCGATAAAGGGGACCCAAGGGGGCATAGGCTATTACATGACCGTGTTGCATTAATACACATCCTAAGCCGACTCCTAGAACATCACCATATACTGCATACCCTTATGTGCCTTCGAAAAGTACTAACACAGGTGTAGAAGTCAAGTTATCTTTCAGCTCTTGGAAACTCTTCTCACATGCATCATTCCATGGAACTTGGTTGGTTTGTGTGTTAGCTTGTTAAGGGTGCTGAAATGGAAGAAAAACTCTCCAACAAACTTTCTGTAATAGCCTGCCAACTGAAGAAAACTATGAATCTCTGTAGGCGTCGTAGGTTTAGGCTAATTCTTCACGGCTTCAATTTTTTTTTTGTGTGTGTATCAACCCTCATTTGTTTATCTGATACCATGTGACCCAAGAATGATACAGATTTTAACCAAAATTCACACTTAAAGAGCGTTGCATATAACTTACGATCACGAAGAATTTGCAACACGTGTCGCAAGTGATTAGCTTGGTCCTCCTCTTGTGATCTTGAATAACCCCGAATGTCATCTATAAACATGGTCACGAATACATCTAAAAATGGTGTGAACACCCTATTCATCAAATCCCCACCAACTGCTGGTGCATTGGTTAGCCCAAATGGCATAACTAGAAATTCATAGTGACTATACCGTGTTCGAAAAACTGTCTTAGGTATATATATTTTTTTTCTAACCACCCTTACCTGGTGATGTCCCATGAAAAATATTTGGCACCCTGTAATTGGTCAATTAAATCATTAATTCTAGGGAGGGGATACTTATTCTTAATTGTCACCTTATTCAATTATCGATAGTCAATACACATTCTCAACGTACCATCTTTCCTTTGCACAAATGATACTGGTGCATCCCAAGGGGGCGTACTAGGTCTTATGTATCCCTTTTTGCAGCAAGTCTTTTTAAGTGCTCCTTTTATTCCCGTAACTCTGCTAGGACATTCTATACGGAGGAATAGAGATAGGCTGAGTGCCTGGAATCACGTCAATACCAAACTCTACTATACCTCAAGAATTTCATTTACTACTAGAATAAATTGAAGAGTTAGTGGCTTCACTTCAATATCTTTCACTCTTACTAAGTGACACATGTACTCCTTTGAGTATTATTTCCCTTGCCTTGAGATAGGAAATAAAGTTACCTCTCGGTGCTCCGATATTACCCGTCCATTCAAGTACATTCTTTGTGGAAAAATGAAAATGTAACTTCTTAGCTCGTCAATGCCAACCAGTGTATCATAGCCACAAATAGTTACTATACAATTACAATATACTCTTTTCATTAAAATAGATTCACCAACTGGTGTCTAGACTTCGAATGGCGTAACTAGTTGTTTTGGTGTTCTTTCAAAATATTTTCCGCAATCAATGGACTAACATATGATAATGTAGAATACGGGTCAATCAATGCATATACCTTATGTAAAAATATGAATACTATACCTGTGTCTTTATCAGGATAAGCCTCCAAATTCTGTCAATCCGCTAAGGCATAGGTACAGTTTTGAATTTCACTAGAACTAGCTGTTCCGCTAGTATCTCTGCCATGGACAGCAGGTTGTACACTTGACAATGATAATGCAAAGGCTGATCCCGTAGGTCGTTCCATACTACCCGTGGCCCTCTGTGGGCACGCTCTCATCATGTGCCCTGACTTACTACACCAAAAGCAAACATTCATTCCAAACCAGCATTCACCTGAATGAAACTTCCCGCAGCGCTAGCAAAGCTGACGAAAAGACCTCGATTGGCTCATACTTCCTTGTTCTCGATACCCCACTGTCTGTGAACCCCAAGTCCTACTACTATGCCCAGCTTGACCGCCTCTAAACCCTCAAAATTGAGATGGAGTACCTGCTGTAGGGTAAGAGAATAATGGTCCAGGTGGTCTAGGCAAAACCCGAGGCCTAAATTCTCCTTGGGATGCCATAACCTATCCCGTAGAGCTAGCCCTTTTAGACGGCCCTCCTTCAACTTCTTGTGTCCTTCTTCTTTGCCTCTGATCCTCCATTTTCTGTGCAAAGGCTTGTATTCTAGCTATATCCATATCTCTGTTCAAAGCAGCAATGGTGCAGTCCCTCACCAAATATGGCTCCAATATGTCCACGTACCGATGAACTCTGTCGGCCATAGTAGCTACCACATTCGGAGCATACCTAGCCAATGAGTTAAACCGAACACTGTACTCTCTGACACTTGTATTCCCTTGGTGAAGATTTTGAAATTGGTCCGCACGAGCCTCTTGGACCTCATATGGAAGAAAATGATCAAGTAATGTCGTTTTAAATTCTTCCCAACCAGCTGGAAGTGCACCAATACCCCTCGAGCATTTCCAATCTTTATACCACAATATAGCTTCTCCTTTCAATCTATATGCCACAAGTTCCACTGTTTCTATACCAGTCACATGCATAACCTCTAGAGCCCTTTGAATTTGGTCCATGAAGTCCTGTGAGTCTGCATTCAGATCTGACCCAGTGAATGTGGGAGGGTATAATTTTAAAAAATCTTGTGTCCGTCGACTAGCTACTCTAGCCGCGCCATCCTCACTTGTTATTGGACCAACTTGTCCCTGAGTTTGTGCAGCAACTATTTGAGTCAACATATGGACTGCATTTCTTAAGTCCTATTCAGTGGCATTCATAGGCAGTTCTGCAGGTACTTCTTTACCTCTTGGCTCTCCCGGAAATGGAAGAGGAGAAGAAGCCCGCGATGCAAACTCCTGTTCAACACCACCTTGACTAGCTTGGTCAGATGGTGATTTACTCATTCCTTCTCCGATAAGCATATCTACTTGCTTACCTTTGCCCCTACCTCGTCTTGTCATCGACATTTTACTATAACAAAGAAAACTAGTTACAGTGGTCAGATATGATTCCACCTACAACATTGGCTCTATTGCACGATCTAGAAATGAATAAAAGAAACAACTCCTAAATGTCCCGTAGCCTCCTACTTATAAATGTGGTTCACAACACATCCATAAGTAAGACTCTACGCAGACACGACTTTGTAGACACCCTTAGGATGACCTGCTCTGATACCACTTTTGTCACGCCTCAAATTCCAACGGGGCGGACTGGCACCCAAAGCCGTTAAGGCCTGAGAGAACCAATCTTCATTCATATACACTCATACGCATGTTACTCGATAAACATCACCATCACATATAGATATAAGTTGTCAATGGCGAAAGTCATGGAAAATATATGATAAATATGAAACTTGGCCGTTAGGGCCACCAAGTCAAAATGGACATACATTCTTTCATTCAGCTCACCACCTACGTCTACATAGCCTCTAACAGATGCATATACATAACCAACATAAAGTTGGGACAAGTCCCCGTTTTATACAATATTCACAATACCAAAACAAATGTACACATGTCACTCGAAAAGCCCCGAACCAACTGGAGCTCACCAAAGATATGGAAATGACCCGCGACCTATTGTGGAGGTCTACTAGTACCTTTTCCTGCAACAAGTAAGGTAAGTCCCCCAAGGTACGTCAGTACGAAGAATGTACTGAGTATGTAAGGCTGTAAGAAAATGCATGATACATAAGTACTTTAATTATATCAAGTACAAGTGAAATAATCAATATGGATAAACCTCCGTTCTGTATATGTGGAACCATGTACATTGCATTCATTACTTTCATTTTGGATCTCTTATCATTGTCGTTCATATAATACTTTCCTTCAAGTGATGTACTTTCATTCAAGTGCTTTACTTTCTTTGCTTTTACATTCATCCTTATTACCATTCATCCAGCTGATCAGTGGGCTATAGTACAATCATCCACCTTATCGGTGGGCCATAACATAATATAATGTATCAACAATATCCACCTTATCGGTGGGCCATAATATAATATAGTGTAAACTATCAACAATCATCCACCTTATCGGTGGGCCATAATATATATATATATACATTACTTCATTCCTTACTTGTGAGAGATTGATACCTTTACTTGTGTGAGATTGATACATTGGTGGTTGGAACATTATTGGAACTTTGGAACATAACACTATTGGAACTTTGGAACCATGTCCACAATTATGTGACACATGAATAACAATTGATCAATGAATAAGGAACATGTGAATAACAATAGATGACAACCTGAAATGAGATACCTTAGAACATTTCGGAATGGAACAAGTACAATGACAATGTGAACACTATGTGCTGCAGAAGGGTATGGAAAGAGTAACCTTACATACCTTATCTTCCCAATATGAATACACAGTCCTATATGTGAATCCACTAATCCAGCTCCTTCCTTACGTTTTTCTTTACAACATAAGTACATAACGGAGCTCATGTTAACAGCTAGCTACCTTACAAGTGCATAAGACGACAATGAGTTACATGATTGCCCTATAACGCCATTTCCCCCTTTACAATACCATTCACGACATTGTCATACCAATAATACCACAACATTCCACACATTGACCAAGATTAAAAATACCATTCACGACATTGTCATACCAACAATACCAAAACATTCCACACATTGACCATGATATCATAAACCAATAGAATTTCACACCAAGTTTATCCTTTACGCTTCCTCATTAACACTACGTCATAATTACTCCATCAAGTCACCTCAATACGTTTCATAACAACAATCCCACAAGTTATACATATGGAAAAAGCAAGTTAAGGACATAAACACAGCATACTTGTTGATATTTTATCCACACCATTCACTTCCATCAAAACCTCAAGTCTCCTTTCAAGTTCAAATCACATAGATGATGCATCTTTTAGCAAAAAGCAAAAGTGCACCACTCAACACCTTTAGATATAACCATCATGATCTACACAACTCCTCATGCATATAATATACTAAATCACAAGAATAAACACTTACCCAAGCTTGCAAAGTGATGATCTTATCCACAAGAGATGATTTTCTTAGGGTTTGAGAGTAGAGAGAAAATATCCTTTTTTTTTTGGGAAAAGTCAAGAATGGCATGTGCCCGTTTGTGAATAAAAATCTAATTTTTTCCACCTCATATAGTCCCTTTTAATCTTATCCTTAGTCACCCTTTGATCAATAATGGATGGTTTACTTGGTCAAAAGGAAGAATGGGTCATTTCTCCATTTTGGGCCATGTCTTTTGCCTAATTATTGGGCCTTAATTGAGCCCAATAGCACAAGATTAATTTAGCACAACAAAATTAATATATATCCACCATCCATCTCATGTTTAAATATTTTCATAAATGTTAAGACAATATTCAACTCACGAGATTCATGTTCATAGCCTCATCCCCAAGCATAAGTGATTTTAGCCACTCATGGCTTAATTTATCATAAATTGATAAAAATTATAAAAAAAGAAATAAAAATAAAAAGGAAGAAGAATTAACCCTCATTTGGATACCAAAATCGTCCAAGAGTAGTCCCACTAAGATGGAATAATGATACAGTAATCCAAGAGCCCTATTGAGAGACTAGTGGTCGGAGAAGGAATTTGGTAAAAAGCGGCCTGGCACGTTGCCTGGCGCGCCCCACTGCTGCCCATGCCAACAAAATTTCTTTCAAAAGCGGCCCGGCATGCCCCTGGGCGCGCCTGACACTAAAATTTCAATTTTCTTCCTTTCTTCGACTTTTCTTTGCGGACATTGGCACAATATAAATAGTCCATCAAAATCAATACAAAATACGCACTTATTGCTCTAAAAACTAAGGTAAACATGGTTTAAATTTGGCAATAAGGCATATAAATACACCCTAGATCACCAAGCAAGTATGGTCAAGTACGGGGTGTTACAGTTCACTCTTTCCGCAGATGGCTAGGACTCGTGGTATGAGAGCTGGGGAGCAGGACCCCGAGCCCTCAGTGAGAGCTCCAGTTAGGGGCTAAGGTAGACCCAGAGGTTGGGGCAGGACTGAGAAGCATCCCAAGGTTGAGATCAGACTATGGTCCATTACTTGATCCCGTTGTAGCCCCAGATACTCCGTCGTCACAGCAGTCGGTGGACCAAGGGGCAGCCCACGCTCCACCTGGATTTATTTATACTTTAGTGCTCTAAGGTACGTTGGTATAGTTGCTGGGATTAGTTTGAGGTCCGTCTGTTGACAGAGTACAACCAGCCTCACAGAAAGTTGGTGTTGGGGGGTAGCCTGAAGTTGCAACACCCAGAGTTGAGGTTTTGCCTATTCTAGTAGTAGTCCAGCCAGTTATGTCCGCCGAGGAGCAAAAGATGTTGAGCCAATTTCTGAGATTAGCCCTACCCAAATTTGCGGGTACTCTAGGAGAGGATGTTTATGAGTTCTTATCTAGCTGCGAGGAGAAGCTGAGGAGTTTGGGATTAGTGGAGTCGTACAGGGTAGATTTTTTTGCTTATCAATTTGATACAGTCGCGAGGAGATGGTGGAGAGGTTATCTTGACTCGAGGCCAACTAGATCTCTATCCATTACTTAGGCACAGTTTTCTGAGGTATTCTTGGGGAAGTATATGCCCCACAGCATGCGTGAGCTTCTTCGAGATGGGTTTTCTAGGTTGAGACATGGGTCTATGACAGTAGCTGAGTATGAGATTAGATTCCATGACTTAACCAGGCATGCTACGATTATCCTACCTGATGAGTATGAGAGGATCAAATGTTTTGTCAGGGGATTGTGGTTATCACTTCGCAGAGCTACATTGAGTTTAGTGACTTCGGGGAAGTCATTTGCTAAAATAGCTGAGCATGTATATTCGATCGAGGAGATGGATAGCGAGGCCCATAGGGGCAGCGATAAAAAACCCCGATTCCAGGGTAGTTACAGTGGCAGTCACAGCAGCTCGCAGTTCAGAGGCCGCAGATTTCAGGGTAGGTACCCTCAGCAGCAGCAATAATTTTTTCAGCAAGAGGGTTAGCCTTGTAGATTTTGATAGGGGTCAACCCATCTATAGTAGTTCTGTTAGTCAGCTTCAGGACGTGGTCAGTCCATTTCATCGACTAGAGGTGATCATACCATATTAGCTTGATCTTTTAGGCCGATAAGGGAGCCAGGAGCATGTTATTCTTATAGGTTTGTCGGTCATTTCATGCGTGAGTGTCCTCAGTGCAGGGTGGTTGAGTCTTCAGTTCAGATGGCACAACCCATTAGATCTATACCGCCAGCAGGTAGAGGTGATGCACAAGGTTATCGGGGTAGTCCCCAGGGTTTCTGAGGTGGAGTACAGGAAAGTCGGACTGGTGGTCAGATCTGTACTCATAATAGTGGTAGCCAGCGTAAGTTGTATGTCGTATCGGCTAGGCCGGAGGCTGAGGCTTTGGATGCGGTGATTATAGGTACAATTCCTGTATGCCATCAACTAGCTTCTACATTATTTGATCTCGGATCCACATTCTCTTATGTATCTACTTATTATGCACCACGGCTGGGTTTATGTTTTGAGTTATTATCTGTGCCCTTACGTGTATCTACCCCCATTGGTGATTCCTTAGTAGGGGATCGGGTATATAGATCTTGTATGGTGACTGGTCGGGAGTTTGATACTCTAGTTGATCTCATTGTATTGAATATGGTGAATTTTGTTGTGATTCTAGGCATGGACTGGTTATCCCCTTACTATGCGGTCTTGGATTGCTTTGCTAAGACTATCACCTTAGCCATGCCTGGTATACTCCTGGTGGTGTGTTAGGGTTCTATTAGCTACACATCAATAGGGATTATTACTTACGTTCGGGCTCGTAGATTGATGTCGAGGGGATGTGATTCATTTCTTGCTTATGTTCGGGATGCTAGTATTGAGAGTCCGTCACTTGACTCTATCCCTGTTATTTGTGGGTTTCCTGATATATTCCCAACTGACCTACCTGGCCTTCCTTCGGAGCATGATATAGAGTTTATTTTTGACCTCAAGCCGGGCATCCTATCTATTTCTATGGCTCCATATCATATGGCTCTTACTGAGTTGAGGTAGTTGAGTAGTCATCTCCAGGACCTTCTGGGGAAGTGTTTTATCAGGCCGTGTGTGTCGCCGTGAAGTGCTCCTATTCTATTTGTAAAGAAGAAAGATGGGTCTATGCGTATGTGTATCGATTACAAACAGCTGAATAGGGGGACAGTGAAGAATAAGTATCTTATGCCTCATATCGATAATTTGTTTGATCAGGTTCAAGGCACAATGATGTTCTGTAAAATAGATATGAGATCTGGTTACCATCAGTTAAGAGTTAGGGCTGCAGACATCCCTAAAACAGCCTTTAGGACTCGTTATGGCCACTATAAGTTCGTGGTGATGTCTTTTGGATTGACTAATGCCCCAGAAGCCTTCATATATTTGATGAATCATGTATTCAGGTCGTATTTAGACTCCTTTATGATTGTTTTCATCGATGACATTTTGGTTTATTCGAGGAGTAGTGAGGAGTACGAGCAACATTTGAGGATTATGCTCCACACTTTGAGAGATCATCTGCTTTATGCCAAGTTTTTGAAGTGTGAGTTTTGGCTTGATTCTGTAGCTTTCTTGGGGCATATTGTATCCAGACACGGTATCATGGTAAATCCAACTAAGATTGAGGCCATTCGATATTGGGCAAGGCCCACGTCGCCTACTGAGATTTATAGTTTTATTGGGTTGGTAGGGTATTACAGATGGTTTGTTGAGGGTTTCTCATCCATTGCAGCTCCTATTACTAGATTGACCTGGAAGAAGGTTCCATTTTAGTGGTATGAGGGTTGTGAGATGAGCTTCTTAAAGATCAAGGACCGACTTACTTCCACTCCTATGTTGACTCTTCCAGTTGAGGGTAAGGGTTTCATTGTCTACTATGACGCTTTGGGTATTGGCTTGGGTTGTGTTCTCATGCGGCAAAGTCGCGTTATTGCTTATGCATCGAGATAGCTAAAGGTGCACGAGTGTAATTACCCTACTCATGACTTGGAGTTGGCAACGGTAGTATTTACGATCAGAATTTAGTGGCACTATCTGTATGGAGCTCATTGTGAGATATATACTGATTACTGCAGTCTTCAGCATCTTATGACTCAAAGGGATCTTAATTCGTCAGCGCTGATGGGTAGAATTACTGAAGTACTAAGGCATCTATATTCTTTATCATCCGAGAAAGGCAAATGTAGTTACAGACACCTTGAGTCGAAAGACAGTGAGTATGGGTAGCTTGGACTTCATTCCAGTCTATCAGTGTTCGTTGGCTTTGGACATTCAATCCTTAGATAATTCGATGGTGCGTTTGGATATCTCTGATCCTAGGAGGATTATTACTTGTGTTGGGGAAAGGTCTACTTTGTTAGAGCAGATTCAGAGACGTTTGAGGATAGTGAACTTTGTGGTTTTCGAGAGCTGGTAGTGAGAGGTGAGTTCCAGATGGCTACTTTGGGTTCTGATGGTGTATTAAGTTATAATGGTTGTGTGTGTTTCGAGGGTTGGAGACTTCATTTCTTTGATTTTGCTCGAGGCTCACAATTCCAGATACTCTATTCACCCTGGGATAGCTAAGATGTACCGAGATTTGAAGCAACACTACTGGTAGAGTGGTATGAGGAGAGATATTTTTGAGTTAGTGGCTCGATGCCTGTGTTGTTAGTAGGTAAAGGTCGAACACTGGAGACCCGATGGTTTAGTTCAGTAGTTGCCCATTCCCGAGTGGAAGTGGGAACGAGTCACTATGGATTTCATTAGTAGATTACATGGTACGTCCCATGGTTTTGATAGTATTTGGGTCGTTGTAGACCGGTTGACTAAGACGACACATTTTGTCCCTGTTAGAGTTTCCTACAGTGCTGAAAGGTTAGCTCATGTACATATTAAGGAGGTGGTTCACTTACATGGAGTGCTAGTATCTATTATCTCAGACCGAGGGTCTAAGTTTACCCCCAATTTTTGGTGGACTTTCCAGGAGGAGTTGGGTACTCAGGTGGACCTCAGCTGGCCTTGGCTTAGGATTGAGACCCGCCTTGCTATGAGCTACTCTAGATACTCGGACTGACTTAGATATTGCATGATGGTAGACTATGGACCTAGGAGGACCCGGGGACTTACCTTATAGCAGATGATTGGCTAGCTCCTTTACCTATACTTCGACTTTGGCCTGGGACTAATATGTTCCCCATTTATTGGTTATGATGTGACATTAGACTCTGTTCTGGTTACTGGCTATGATGATTTCCGATTCGAGTCTGGCTAATGATTCAGGTATGGTGATTTTGGTTATTGACTATTGGGTGTCCCGATTTGAGTTCGACCCTGGATTTTGGTGCACTATAAGTTCTGGTACTGGGTACCGTGATTATGATACTGTTGTTCTCTGAGTTCTAGTTCAAGTTTGATAGATATGATATATATGTGACCTATTGTTATTAGCCACTGTGTCCTAGACGATTTCGACGTCTGACCTCTTGTTATTACCCATTGGTGCAGGTTCAAGCCCGGTGCGCCTCATTGGTTATTGTGATTACTGGATACCGGTACAACTTTGAGACACTGGTGACTATGCATTTACTATTCTTATGTGTCCCACTGGTTTATGGGGGCCAGGTTGGGTATTGTATTCTTTCGTGTGCCCAACGGGCTTTTGGGGGCCCAATTGGGTTATGTTTTACTTATGTGTTCAGTGCGCAGTTACTTACTTATTATTTAGTATCATATTTGCTTATCATTTATACTCGGACTTCGCATGCACCCCCATACTTCAGCTTGTTTATGTTACATTGAGCTCAGTCGGCCGATGATGCCTACTGAGTACCCATTGCCCCGGTACTCATACTGCACTTCTGCATCTTTTCCCGATGTAGATCCAGGAACTAGCTGACGATCGTGACGTGAATCTCTTCTCAACACTGATTCTGGAGTAGGGAAAGCTTACTAACGTCCAAGAAAGATCCCACTCCATCTCTAATGTATAGTTTTTTAGACCCAAAACTGTTGTCTATATGTTGTGTATATTTGGTTTCTGTCTTGTATTCTAGATATGTCTAGTAGTGGCTCATGTACTGACCTCACCAGGTCTTGGGAGGGGTTTTATAGTTATATACTGTCTCTTCCTTTTTGTCCCGATATGTTTACTTCCTTAGTCTTTACGTTCATAGCATGTTGATGGTAGTGGTTTAGCTTCATCTCCTTTCTTATGAGATCCCGCCTATTGGGCCGTAGCTTGTCGCCCTGGGTTAGGGCTTGGCTTGCCTATTGGTGGTTTTCAGTAGGCGCCATCATGACTCGAAAATTGGGTCGTGACATGGACATTAGGATGACATAGTCAATTTAATATGTTCTTGCTAGATTTGATACTTGAGGTAGAATAATGTTTGACTTTTAAAAACCTTAACCTTAGACTTATTAACTAATATTCATATCATCTACGGGTTTGATTGATTGACCTGGAAGTTTAGGAGTAATTGGATTATAAAGAAAGTTATGATCTTGGATCGTTATTATATTCGGCTTATTTATCAGTTTCGTTTCAAGTCCGACATTTATTGGCTCTCTTAATACTTATCATATCTAGTTTATTTACGAAATTCACTATTATGATATTATGTTCTAGTTTCGGTTCAAGTCCGGCATTTACGATCCATTGGGATACTTATTAGGACTCGAAATTCCAGTAATTGACCAGTGAGATTCGGGATTATGATATGGGAGGAGTTTTAGGTACGTTTTACTTGTTGGCTTACTTATTGTTATCATGGTTGATGATTCTACCTCTGTATTGGAATACTCTTTGTTTGTATCCGTCGGGCTTATGGGGTTCGATTGGGTGATTTCCTCCTTGTTTATGCCATCTGGGCTTATAGGGCTCCGGTTAGGTTGTAGTTAGATTGTATTTACTTTCGGGTTACTATTTTGGTATATTTATCATGTTCACCCAATTTGGAGTATTATTTTCGTTTATGCCCCTTATTTCTGACTTTAGATTACATTCTCATATTTTATTATACTTTTATTGTAATTCATCTCGGTTGGCCTAAGATGCTTATTGAGTGCCCAATTTTTTGGTACTCATACTATACTTCTACATCTTTTCCCTGATGCAGATCCAAGTATGAGCCACCATCGTTGTTATCCTCAGGCTTGTTGCTACTTCGAAAGTAGGGTGAGCTTTTAGAGCCAGAGCCGGTCCTCTCTCCTTCAGTTATTTTTGGGATGGTATTTTGTATATTATGAGACTACATATATATATATTGATGTTGTTTAGTACTTCTATTCTATTGATGTTCAGTACTATCATATTTTTATATATCATTGCTTAGTACTTCTATTGCATGTCTATATTCTGTATTCTTTTATCTTCCACTGTTTAGCCCGTTACTTATTGTTCCGAGCTATGATTTGGCTTACCTACTTGTGGGTTAAAGTAGTTGCCATCATGACTTGACAAATCAGGTCGTGACAAAAGCTTATCCAAACTGCCCATATGAAATGGAAATACGTTCATCTTTCAAATTGAACTGATTCTCAGAAATTTTAATAATTATTTTTTAATTGTTTTTTTCACCAATCAGGTTTTATTTGGAGTTTGTATGTGGGAAGATTCTATGCTTACAAATATCATCACAGGAGAGATTTGCTTCTCTTATTTAGATATAGATAGATATTAGAAAAGAGATTAGAAAAAGAGAGTTTCAACATGTGTGCTTAATGCCAATAAAATTTCAATATAAGGGTATTTAGGTCATTTCATGTTTGTTATTTGCTTATTGTTTTATACGTGTCTTGCACTTTGTAATTCAGCAGACACATATCAATTCCTATTATACTTCCTTCAGATAAAATCTCCTATTCTAATTTCTACCCTAAAATATTCTATGCCAAATCCTTGAATTTCAAGAGGTCTTCTTTATTTTTACAAGAAATGTTGTTGGTGTAAAATAAAAATATGTATATGTCCTACTAATTGAGTTTTATTGTTATTCTTCAAACAATTGGTATTTGTACTTTGGTCAATGATGTTTCTCTGATTGCAGAAAAGCAAATAGAAGTGCGAGAGCGAGAGAACAGAGGAATACAAACTAAGGCTAGGGTGGCAGTGGTAGTCCCAGTCACATTATTCCAGGAAATATTTCTCTATTCTTGCTTTTTTAATTCTCATTCTATGGGTATCTCATGATTTTTATATATAGTTATATTTTGTCTATAAAAGCTGAAAATTTACATTTGGTTCTACAGTAATATTGAATGGATCTTCTCATTACATAAACATATTTAATTGATATATAAGCAGTAAGAAAAATGATGTGGTAGGATAGTTGAATTTTCTATGAAGAAACAAATTGATTTGGTGGTGTGGTGAGGCTGAAGTCATCAGACAATTTGGTTACTGGAGTAACTTTTATAACCTCCACCATTAGTGTCCAAAGAAGATTGATGGTTATCCAAGGTGGGAGCTATGCTATTGATTGTAGGAGGAAGGTAAACAAGACTGATCAGGCAATTGTGTGTGTGTGTGTATGGGGGGGGGGTCATATTTTCCAAACCTCCAGAAATTATAACTCAAAAAAAAGATCAGAGCGAGAATGAAAGAACGAAATAGATAAAAAGTAGGTTTTAGTTAAATGGGGTGATGATGGGCTGATAGGTTTGCCAGGACTAGGCTAGGTGATAAAAACAAGAGCATTTCTTAATAGCTTAAGTAATCATCTTTTATCCTATTCCGTATCTAAAAATCTCTCACATTTTTTTGATTTTGAAATTCTATATAAAGAAATAGACATTGATGAATTTTTACTGCAGAGAAAATTGTGATGGTAATGGAAACCAAAAATGGTAAGAAGACTCATCTTATATTCAATGGGTTACAGGTAGGTTTCTTTTCCATGATTGTACTTTAGGGTTTCTCTGCATACTTTATATTTTTATGCTCTTGTAGAATTTTTCTGTATACTTGATATTATTTATTCTTCTATTTGTAGAATGGATTCTATCAGTAAAGGACTGTGAATAATTTCCAAATTGATGGGATTGTAAGCAGAATAAAGGAGATTATAAGGTTTATAGATTTTTATATATTGAGTCTATTTTGGGGATTAATTTACACACTTGACTATTATTTTTTTGGTTACATTCCTATCAATACTTTGCAAATATGAACTTTTAATTACTTTCTAGCAGTCCATAATAGACCTGGACCCAATTGACAATATTGTGTTTTCAACATTCTTTCCTCTGTCTAATTCAGCAAATTCATTATGTAGTAGTAGTTGTAAAAGTTTTGCTGTTAGCTGCTAAAATATTCAAGATTGATGATAAAGTATGTTCAAATGTAAACTATAGACGACTGACTTTGGAAGCGCAACATGAGTAAAATCAACATTGAAGATAAAGTCGGGTTCGGATGGATAAGATGACGTTATTACTTTCCTTTCCTATGAGTAATGATCTATTCTATCTTAACTTTATCTACTCAAAAACTTAAATGATGAATGTTTCTTTCCCATTATAGTTGTAGTAACCATAATTTGAACTCAAATTGTAGATTATATAGTTGTTGCAATTGTTCACAAGGGGTAATTTATCTTTGAAAAGATTAAATTTAAAGGGACTCAAAAAAAGCCCTATTTCAGAGCCTAACTTGTGCCTTCTTTGTTTTAGCTTTTTTTTTTTTTTTATTGTGTTTGTGCTTTGACATTAATTTTTTCGAGTGTTTTGAAACAAAACTTGCAGAAGTTATCAGCTAAACAAAAGGACTAATCCAGATTCCAAACTAACCTTGAAAATGTTAATTGACACCAAAGCACACAAAGTCTTATTTGCCGAGGCTGAAAAGAATTGAGTTTATTTCCTATTCATATTTTCTCAGTGCTAGCTGATTATTGTCATTAGACTCAAGGAGAAAGGAATGAGATGATGCTTTCCTAACCTCTACGAGAGCATGAAGAATCAAGATGACACCTATATTCAATCGTAACAAGTTTTTTGAAACCCGAATTCTTCACGTGGGATTTCTTCAATTCATTTGCTATTGCTTTATAACATCAGGCTCAAAGGACATTCTACATATGTAGCTACTCAACATCCACTCTTATTCCCACCAATTACAATTGTATTATCTTTATGTTACCACTTGTGTTGATTACATATTTTGTTAAGAGGTTGTATCTACATTGAAAAAAATTTCATAATGTTGTGCTACTTTTAGCTGAATAGGGATTCAATTGGTAACAACTCAGTCCGCCTTTATAATATTGAACATACGTATGTTGAAGTCGTGTTCTTAATTGTGGTCTTGGTTAGTTTAATGATTCAATCGAGCAATTAGCTGTAACAATACTATTGTATTGGTCCGTGTTGGCACGGGCCACACCCTTTAGTATTAAGCTATCATTTGGTGATAGATTTTCGAATATTTTTGACAAGTTATTATTCTATTAAAGTTTTGATTGAAGTTTCAACATGTGTTTGGTCATAGTTTTGAGATGCATATTTTATTTTATTTTTTAAAAAACCGATGAAATATGACTTGTACCCATAAATTTTAAATGGTATTAAAAATACCCATATGTTTGACACAAAATTATCATTTTATAATGAACTAGATAATACATTATCCAAAAATTCATAACACAATATTTTAATAAAAACTACTAATAACACAAGTACCTCACTCACCAACTAATAAAAAAAGGTACAAGAATCATTGGCCCTAAAACTGTCAGACCTCTTTATAACGTCACTTCGTTATAACGACATTTCACTATAGCGACCTAATTTTCTCCAGAACCAATTTTTCATGTTATATTTTACTTCTCTATAATGACATTCTAACTATAACAGTAATGACATCTATTAAATAGGTACACTCTTTATAAAATTACCTCTCTATAACAACATACTCAAATATTATATAATAATATTTGTAAGAAATATATTATGTACAAAATAAAATATTAAAATATTTATTGTACTCATCGTTAATGTCATGCACACAGTAAATTTCAAGAACAAATATCTAATTTAAAGGAAAAAATTGTATTTAAATGGTGTACATCAGTTATTTCATAACTTCATGAGGAAAAGGCTACTAATGTTTAACTTTTTATATTCAAACACTATCTATTTTTGCATTCTTTTGTTTATAACAGCTAAATGAGGTTTGAATGTCAAATTCCAGTATACATATATAATAATATTATCATGACCCAATTGGACGTGAGTGGCACTGTAACACCCCATATACTCCCAACCCTATGTGATGACATTGAACAATGGTTACTTAGGTGTCGAGATGCCATGAGTATGTAATTTGTAATGTTAGTGAGGGGAAAATTGAAATTTGGCCTTGTACATGTGATTAACCCTTCGTAGAAGGTGTTTTGTGATTTTCGTGGAGCATTTATGGGGTTCAAAACGAGGCTAAGAGGACCTTCAAACAAGGTATATTAAAGGTAAGAAGTAAGTTGAAGAATGAGACTTGAAGTATCTAACCAAACCCGCGAAGTAAAGTCGAAAAACAAAATTTTCGAAAAACTAAGGCCCAGGCGCGCCAGAGGGCATTCCAGGCCGCTCTGGGACAAATTTTTGTGTCCATAGGCAGCAAGCTGGCTCGCCCAAGGGCGTGCCAGGATGGATTTTTCAATTTTTCGAAAGTTGGAAATTTTCTAAGTCCGAAGGGTGCCCGGGGATGTATCGAGCCGATTTTTGCCACGTTTATTCTACAACCATGAGCATATACATGAAATGAGTGAATTATTATGTTGGTATGATAAAATTACTCGAGAACGAATTTGGCATCAAAATGACGATTTTACCCTTGTAGCCAAAATAAGCCATACGTGGCTAGAATTGCTTGTTTTTGGAATTAATGCTACGAGTATGAATTGCATGAGTAGGAATATTTTTGTAACGCATATGAAATGAATTAAACATGAGGAATTATGGATTTCAGTGGGTTAAGTGAATTGGGCTCAAAATAGGGCCCAAAATGAGAAGAAAACATGGGTCAAGAATGACCCATTATTCCATTGACTAATGCAACACATTGAATTAAATGCCAAGAGTGGATAAGGATGAAGATTAAGGGCCTATATAAAGGGGCAAAAGTCTGATTTTATTCAAGAGAATTACACATGCTTTTTCTATCTTTTTCTAGAGAATTCTCAAGAAAGCTTCTTTGGCTCCAAAAACCCTAAGGCACTTCTTGGAGCAAGATCATCATCTTTCAAGATTAGGTAAGTAATTATTCTTATGGATTAACATATTATATGCATGGGAGAGTATGTAAATCATGTTGGTTATGCTTGGAGGTGTTGAACATGGTACTTTGTATTTTTATATAAGATTTGTGATCTATGAGATTCAAGCTTGAGTTATAACTTATGCCTTTGATGAAAGAGCATGGTATGGATAAAATATGAACATGTATGGTGTGATTTTTTTATTAAACTTGTTATTTTTCTATAAGTGTAAATTATGAAAATTTGGCCGATATGTGCTATGAAGTGTATTAAGGTAATTTGACGGATTATTTGTGATGTGTTGTGGATAAGAAAGTGTAAAGGAGAAGTGTTGTGGTGAAATGCATTGATTATCATGTATTGGTCAATGTTGAGAATATTTTGGGAGTTTTGGAATAATAATTTCATCAATGGTTTTTTCAAGGGGAAATGTCATGTTTAAAGGCAATCATGTAACTCATTGACGTTATATGCATTTGTAAGGTAGTTGGTGGTTCCATCCCGAAATGTGCTAAGGTATCCCATATCCGGTTATCCATGGTCATTGTCATATATTTCCTACTCATTGATCATTGGTGAATCTCATGTCTCATAGCCATGGTTAATGTTCCAAAAGCTCAAATAAGGTTATGTTCCAATGTTCCAATAGTGATTATACTCATGTCTCTTGTTCATGGATTATTGTCCAAGGGTTCCAATAGTGTTATGTTTCCACGAAGGCTATGTTTCCAATAATGTTTATTTGCATGTTTCTCACTCATTGATTATTGATACAAAGCTTCAAATAAAGTAGTGACTATCATTGTATCGATCTCTCATAAGCAAAAGTATCAATCTCTCACAAGTAAAGGTATCAATCTCAAAAGTAAAGAAATGAAGTAAGAATAAAGTAATGCATATTGATTGTTTTCATTTATCCATGGGGTGCAAACACCCGCATGATGATGTTCATTTATCTATGGGGTGCAAGAACACCCGCATGATGATATGATCTTATCCATGAGGTGAAAAGAATACCTGCATGATGATGATATTTTATCCATGGGGTGAAAAGAACACCTGCATGATGAGGATATTTTATCCATGGGGTGAAAAGAACACCTGCATGATGAGGGCCCAGACAGTATATGAGTGATGTAAAAGTAAAGTAAAGTAAAGGCAAGAGAAAGAAAGAACGTAATGTACATGGTTCCCTACATATACAGAATGGTGACCTATTCACATTGATTATTCGCTTACATTTGTTTCCATCGCAGTATTTTTATCTCATGCAGTTTTATATGAGCCTTGCATACTCAGTACTTTCGTCGTACTGACCCCTCTTGGGGAATGTATCTTACTTGCTGCAGGCGCAGGTACTAGTAGGCCGCCACAGTAAATTGCCAGTTGTTCATTGTTCATTAGTGAGCTCCATCTAGTTCGGGGCTTCTCCGAGCCACTGTTGTACATGTGTTTTGATTTTGTATATATTGTATAAAGCGGGAACTTGTCCCGTCTTTCAGTTGGTGTTGGGAGTTACATCTGCTAGAGGCTTTTGTAGACATACGTGGGTACATGAATGTAAGAGGTGTATAATACGAAATGGCCCTAACAGCCATAGTTGTATATAATGTACATGTTTTCCATGACTTCCGCCAATGACATTTTATATTTCATCAGTTACATGAGATAGTATGTTATTCATAAAGAGACATGCATGTGAACGAACGTGAGCAAAGATTGGTTCTCTCGGTCCATATCGGCTTCGGGTGCCAATCACTCCTCGTTGGGAATTGGGGCGTGACAGGCACCCACCTCATTCTCCAGTTAGAGAATCAATAACCCCGAAAATATTATCCAACACTTAGAGTAAAGAAGAAACTGTCCCATTATTAGTTTTTAGATCATCTAGTCTAACAACTTAAAAAAATGCAGAATTAAATACTAAAATGAAAACACCCCTAGAATCCAAAAGCCAGTGTACCAAAATATACTAAGAATATCAAGAAGGGGACGCTACCCCAAAACTAAAGAAAAGTGCATAAGCCCAAACAAGGGACAATGTCATAAAGGAAAGACTTCATGGTAGCCCGAATATGCTGCTCACCCTGAAGTCTGAATCACGCGATGGAATCACAAGTGACGTCTTGCAGGAGCTGCTGGAATATGCGCTGTACTCACAAAAGTAAGAGCAGGTGTAGTATCAGCACACAAGAACAACATTGTAATAGTAGGGTCATTTGGCCAACCCAAGATGAGATTATGAACACTTCACTAAAACAAAGTACAGCAAGTTAATCCATGCTTACTCTAATTGTATCTAACACAACAAGTAGTAATTAAGCAGTTCAGGATTACAAGCAGCAAGTCAAGACGTTTCACATTTAAGTCAAGTTCAACCATACCAAGTCAAACAAATCAAGACATGTTTAATCAATTATCAAACATATAATGCATTCCCCAGTTCACTCATGAAACCGTCAAACTCACCTGAACCTTGTACATACACGCGGATATTATAACCACCCTCTAGTCATGACCTGCAGGGGATAATTATCGCCCATGTACCAAACCCCAGACACAAATGTCTACCAACCTTATTTCACCATAAATTCGAGAGAATGTTCAATTACCGATACATTCCTCATTTAACAATAAAGTAGGTCAAAATCATGCAAGAAGATAAATCTATTAAAATAATCACACCAAACAACATGCACTAACAAGCCATACTAAGAGGTAGTTAACATGCACATATAGCACAAATTGGATTAAACTACAATACCATCACCTACCTCGAACCAAGCTTGTACAACTCAAATTAAGCCTGAGCCTTGCCTTTCCGTGCAATTTCCGCTTGATCTCAATCTAGAAATACATACAAATCAATAATTAATGAAATGACCTACCACGTTGGGAATTACAACTCGTACCCAACCCCTAAGGCCATTCCATGATCAATCATTCCCCGTTCTAGGGCTTTTCTACCTTAATTCACCTAAAACTACCAATTCCATGAATGGTCTAGTGAATTAATGACATGCAAGAGTAAAATAACAATAATTAGCCAAAACCCATTGATTTTATACTCAATTTACCCCATTGCAAAAGAAAACCAACAAAATTCATCCCTTAACTCTCCCTAAATTACGTAAACTAGCAATTCAAAGGCTAGAAAATTGATTAACTAGTTAACAGAGATGAAATCCTTACCTTAGGGACGAAATATAATGAAGAATTGATGGTTTTGGCCCCAAATCGCCACTACTAAAATCCCAAACATTTCTTGGAAAAATAAACCATTTTTGGAGGTTTTTAAAATAAAATAGCAATTTATGTCGCTATAGAAGAATATATCGCTATAGCGGCATAGTCGCTATAGCAACCATTTGACCGCTTGATCGATCGCCATAGCAGGAATTTTTCTGCTTTTGAACATATCGCTATAGCAATATGCACGTCACTATAGCAACATGCACGTTGCTATATAGCAAAGTCAATGGGACAGAAAGTCTAACTTCCTCCAAAAAAAACCAATTTATACTACTCACGTTAAATTCGGGACATCCCAGACAATGTCCTTCATGCTAAGATTAATTTCGGGAGTTCTACTTATCCAAATTTAATTCCACAAATTCCCATGGGTTCCTTATCGTCTTAGCTAACTAGGGATTACACAAAACACCACTATACTTAAACAATTTATTCTTGGATTGCCCTAGACTGTACCTTAGTCAGATTTTATCCTAAACTAGCCTAGCCTTAAATTTATAACTTTGAATCCGGGAAGAATTTCAACAAAAAATTTTAAATGGAAGACTTATACGTAACGATGGACCAAGTCATTACAACAGATACCAATTTACCTATTGTTCATCCCCAAATGATCAAATAAGAAAAATAAGCCAAAACTAAGAGAGAAGAGAGAGTACCTGTATCATCAAACAATTGAGGTTACTTGTCCCACATGTACTTCTTGGTTTCCCAAGTTTCTTCCTCGAACAACTGATGCTTCCATTGAACTTTAACCAAACAAATTTCCTTCGTCCTCAATTTTTGATTATCCCGATCTAAAATCGCCACCGATTCTTCTTCATAAGCCAAATCCTTATCTAGTAGAATTGAGTCCCATTTAATTATATAGTCTCCATACCCATGATACCTTTTAAGCATAGAAATATGCAATACTGGATGAACTCCCGACAACCCCGATGGTAATGCTAATCTGTACTCAACCAGACCCACATCCTTAAGAATCTCCAAGGGAACAATATATCGAGGGTTGAGCTTGCCCCTCTTACCGAACCTCATGACTCCTTTCATGGGAGATATTTTAAGCAATACCTATTTGCTAACCTTGAAGTCCATGTCTCTTACCGTATGGTCCACATACTCCTTTGGCCTACTTTGAGCAGCCAACAACTTGGTTTGAATGAACTTTAACTTCTTCTTCACCAAATCAGTGCCTAAAGGTTTAACATCTCCAGTATCAAACCACCCAATAAGTGACCTACACTTCCTCCCATAGAGTGCTTCAAATGGTGTCATATCAATGCTGGAGTGAAAATTGTTATTGTATGAGAATTCGGACAACGAAAGAAACTAGTCCTAATGAACACTCAAGTCAACAACATAGGCCCTTAACATGTCCTCTAGCACCTGCATCATCTTCTCCGACTATCCATCTGTTTGAGGATGAAAAGTCATGCTAAAAGTGAGCTTAGTGCCCAACTTCTCGTGCAATCTATCCCAAAATTTGGAAGTATACTTGGAATCTATATCAGAAATGATGGTAAGGGGCACCCCATTAAGTCTCACTATCTCTTTGACGTATATTTTGGCTAATTACTGAGAGCTATAGTCTACCCGAACCAATAAAAAGTGAGATCATTTCATCAACTGATCCACTATACCCAAATGGAGTTATATTTTCCCAAGGTCTTAGGGAGACCTACCACGAAATCCATAGTGATGTTCTCCCATTTTCAGGTAGGTATAGGCATTATCTAAATCAACCCCACAGGCCTTTGATGTTCGTACTTCACCTGCTGACAATTATGACACTTGGACACATAATCCACTATGTCCCTCTTCATCTCGGGCCACCAATAAAGCTACCTCAAGTCCCAGTATATCTTGGTGGTACCCAGATGAATAGAATAACGTGAACCATGGGCTCCTGAAAGTACATCACGAATAAAATTACCAACTCAAGGAACACATAACCTTCCCTTAAACCACAACACCCCACTCGCATTAAGAGTGGCGTCTGCCACCTCTCCGCGTACTACTTTATTTCAGAGTGCATTTAACTTCTTGTCCTTAAATTGCTTGGCCTTAATCTGTTCTAGGAATGTTGACTTTACCTCAACACTAGCCAACGCTCACCCCTGTCTAAAACCCCAAACTGTATGCTCAAAGATGCTAGAGTTTGAAACTCTTTAACAAAAGGTTGCTTGGACACCCTCAAGAATGACAAACTACCCATACTTATAGCTTCTTGGTGCAATGCGTCTGCCACCACATTGGAATTACCTGGATGGTACTAAATAATCACATCATAATCCTTCAATAATTCCATACATCTTCTATATCTTAGATTTAAATCCCTTTGACTAAACACATTCTGCAGGCTACGGTGGTCTGTGAAGACCTCACACTTGACACCATAAAGATAGTGTCTCCAAATCTTTAATGCAAACACCATCGCTGCCAACTCCAAATCATGAGATGGGTAATTACTTTCATGAGGCTTCAATTGCCTCAAAGCATAAGCAATGACATTCCTATCTTGCATTAACACAACACCCAAGCCCAAAAGTGAAGCATCATAAAATACTATAAAGTCTTTACCTTCAATCGATAAAGAAAGGATAGGAGTTATGGTCAAGAGTGTCTTGAGCTTTTGGAAGCTCTCCTCACAATGATTCAACCAAACAAATGGCACTTCCTTCTGAGTCAACCTTGTCAAATGTGTTTCAATGGATGCAAAGTTCTTGACAAACCCGCGGTAATAGCTAGCAAGACCCACAAAGCTCCTTACCTTAATCACTGAGCTAGGCCGGATCCAATTCTTAACTATCTCAAACTTTTGGGGATCCACCATCACCCCTTTTTTGGAAACAACATACCCTATGAAAGCAACTAAAGATAACTAGAACTCACACTTCAAGAATTTTGTAAATAATCGATTTCGCTTTAGAATCTCTAATACTATACGAAGGTGGATTGCATGCTCCTCCTTACTCTTGGAGTAAACTAGAATATCATTAATAAACACAATAACAAAGGAATCTAAAAAAGACTTAAAGATACCATTCATAAAGCTCATAAAGGCTGGAGGAACATTAGTTAGCCCAAAAGACATCACTAGAAACTCGTATGGCCATACCGAGTCCTAAAAGTTGTCTTTGGTATGTTTTCTGGTTTAATTTTCAGCTGATAATAACCCGACCGCAAGTCAATTTTGGAAAATACTGTCGCACCCTATAATTAGTCAAATAGATCGCTTATACGAGGCAAGGGATACTTATTTCTGATGGTAACCTTATTCAGCTGTCTGTAATTAATACACATCCTCATACTACTATCTTTCTTCTTGACAAATAGGACCAGAGCATCCCAAGGTGAAGTACTTGTACAAATAAACCCCTAGTCAAGTAGCTTCTGTAGTTGAGTTTTGAGTTCCCTTAACTCTCTTGGAGCCATTTGATAGGGTGGAATAGATATAGGGCGAGTACCTGGCTCCAAGTCAATACAGAAATAAATATCTCTATCTGGAGGCATACCTAGTAAATCTGAAGGAAACACTTCCTGAAATTCAGAAACTACCAAAACTGACTCAATAGAAGGGGACCCCATACTTACATCCCAGAAATGAGCTAAAAACTCTGAACACCCTTTCCCCACTAACCTTTTAGCCTAGACAAAGGATATAATTTTCATCGGTTTGGCCTTATACACTCCCTCCTACTCTAGTTCATCCATCTCGGGCATAGCTAGAGTCATTGTCTTAGCATTACAGTTTAAGACAGCGTGATATGGAGATAACCAGGTCTCGCCCAAAATTACATAAAAGTCCAGCATATCCAGAATAATCAAATCTACCCAAGTTGGAAAACCCATAAACAACACACGAGAAGAACTATAAACATGGGTTACTACCACAGACTCACCAACCGGAGTAGACACATAAACAAGATAGTCAAGTATATCATAAACCAAATTCAGACCCACTGCAAACTGGAAGGATACATAAGAATAAGTAGACCCTAGTTCAAATAATACAAAAGCCATCCGATCACAAACAGAAATGGTACCTATGATAACCGCATCAAAAACCTCGGCATCAGTCTTTCCCAGAAAGGCATAACAGTGAGCCGGTCATCAATCTGAGCTAACTCTTTTCCCATATGTGCTCCTCCATTTCCTTAACCAGCTCAACCACCTATCTGATTTTCCCCATCCACTCTGTGGACAACCCCTGTTGCCACCTCCTCCTCCTCTACTCGCTAGAAATATACCCTGACCCTAGCCATTCGCCTACCTTAAAGGACACTCTTTCTTAAAATGACCAACAACACCACAATGAAAACATCCCCCCTAAAGAGAAGGCTGCCTAGCAGAAGAGTAAGAAGCCCCCTGGCTCCTCATAACCTGCGACTGGGAAGAAATATTAACTGGACCCATATAGAAGCTGGCAATACTGACTAAATAGAGCGAGCTGGGTAAGCCTGCTGACCGTGTCCTTTAGAGTATGATCCGCTGAAATTTCCAACATTGTGAGACTTCTTAGCTAACATCTTAGCCTGACCTACTTGCGAGACCCCTCTAACTTTTACACATAATCTAAAACCTAATTGAACCCCTTCCCTACAGAAGTCATATGCACAGACAAAATTTGAAGATCATAATTCAAACCTTTGACGTAATGCCAAATCCTCTCCTCCTCAGTAGCCAACAGTTGAGTAGCATTACAAGACAAGGCATGGAATTTAGCCTCATAGGCTGCAACTGACATGTCACCCTGCTCCAATGCTAAAAACTCTTCCTTCTTGCAATCACAGAGGGAACGAGGCATATATTTCTCTAAGAACAGAGCATGAAACGGTTCCCAAGTCAATGGAGATAAAATCGGTGACCGACATTTAACATACGTCCTCTACTATTGCTTGGTATCCTTGTCAAACAAAAAGGTCACAAACTCAACTCCATGTTGTTGCATAATACCCATCTTGTGTAACCTCTCATAACAGTCAATGATATACTCAAATGCATCCTCAGAGTTGATACCTTGGAATGTTGGAGGTTTTTTCTTTAGAAACTTGGTCAGTAGATCATGTTCAGTACCATTCATCACAGAACCCAAAATCGTATAAGGAAAAGCATCAGTCCCTAAATCCTCATCCATCATAGGAGCCATAGCAATAGTAGGGTGAACAACTGGATCCTAAAAGGTCGGTACAGTAGGATTGGCTCCAATCCTAGCTAACCCACTCAGAAATGCTAACCCTTGTTGAACAACCTTAGATGACATGGGAGGTAAGGATGTAATCCCAGCTGGTGCCACCATCTCGGGCTCCATTTTCTGCTCTTCTACTGCGTCCCTCTCCTCAAAATGATCCTGAGGTGGGGGAGGGGATACTGACCCTTGATGAGCCTAGCCAACAGCTGCTCGAGTTCCACCCCTGGCTTGTGTGGCTCATCCCCTTCTTCTCCAACCTCTTCCTCTCACTCATCCTCTTTTCCTTACGACTGGCTCCTTAGATGAAGCGGCCGGTGCAGGGGCAGCTACTCGGGTTCGGTTGGACCTAGTATTCACCATCTGAGGATAAAAGAGTGAAGAAAATTAGATACCAAATTAGATCGCCCGATACCAATTGGAACTAAGTTACAGCACGAAAGAAGCAAGAATCACAGTTTCCTAAAGTCCTATAACCTCCCGAAGAAAAGTACAGATGTCTCTGTACTATTCCGTAAGACTCTACTGGACCTATTTTGGTACAATGAGATAGACGAACCTAGGCTCTGATACCAACTTTGTCACAACCTAATTGGACGTGAGTGGCACCCACTCCATTCTCCGGTGGGAGAACCAATAACCTCAGAAACATTAACCAACACTTAGAGAAAAGAAGAAACTATCCCATTAATAGTTTTAAGATCATCCAGTCTAGCAACTTAAGGAAATGTGGAATTAAATACTAAAACAAAAACACCCCTAGAATCCAAAAGTCAGTGCACCAAAACATACTAAGAATGTCAAGAAGGGGATGCAACCCCAAAACTAAACAAAAGTGCATAAGTCCAAACAAGGGACAATGTCATATGGGAAAAACTTCATGGTATCCCAAATATGCTACACACCCTGAAGTCTGAATCACGCACTGGAGTCACAAAGGAGGTCTTGTAGGAGCCGCTAGAATATACGCTGTACTTATAAAAGTAATAGCAGGTGTAGTATCAATACACAAGAACAACAGTGTACTGATAGGGTCATTTGGCCAACCCAAAATCAGATTTTGAACACTTAACTAAAACATAGTACAACAAGTTAATCCACGCTTACTCTAACTGTACCTAACACAATAAGTAGCAATAAGCAGTTCAAGATTACAACCAACAAGTCAAGATGTTTCACATTTAAGTTAAGTTCATTCATATCAAGTCAAACAAGTCAAGATAAGTTTAATCAATTATCAAACATAGATTGCATTCCCCGGTTCAATTATGGAACTGTCAAACTCACATGAACCTTGTACATACACTCTAAGGGTATTATAACCACACTCAAGTTATGACTTGCAGGGAACAATTTTCGTCCATGTACCAAACCCCAGACACTTGTGTCTGCCAACCTTATTTCACCATAAATTTTAGAGAATGTTCAATTACCGATACATTCTTCATTTAACAATAAAGTAGGTCAAAATCATGCAAGAAGATAAATCTATCAAAATGACCACACCGAACAACATGCAATAACAAGACATACTAAGAAGTAGTTAACATGCACATATAGCACAAATTGGATTAAACTAAAATATCATCACCTACCTCGAACCAAGCTTGTACAACTCAAATTAAGCCTGAGCCTTGCCTTTCCGTGCAATTTTCGCTTGATCTCAATCTAGAAATACATACAAACCAATAATTAATGAAATGACCTACCACGTTGGGAATTAAAACTCGTACCCAACCCCTAAGGCCATGTTCATGATCATTCATTCCCTGTTCTAGGTTTTTTCTACCCTAATTCACCTAAAACTACCAATTCCATGAATGGTATAGTGAATTAATGACATGCACGAGTAAAATAACAATAATTAGGCAAAAACCATTGATTTTATACTCAATTTATCCCCTTTCACCAGAAAACCAACAAAATTCATCCCTTAACCCTCCCCGAATTATGCAAACTAGCAATTCTAAGGCTAGAATATTGATTAACTAGTCAACGGGGATGAAATCCTTACCTAAACGATTAAATATGATCAAGAGTTAATGGTTTTACCCCAAATCACCACTGCTGAAGCCCCAAATGTTTCATGGAAAAATAAACGATTTTTGGGGGGTTTTGAAATAAAACAACGATTTATGTCGCTATAGTGGCATAGTGGCTATAACGGCCCTTTGATCGCTTGACCGGTCGCCATAGCAGGAATTTTTCTGCTTTTGAGCATGTGACTATAGTGACATGCACTTTGCTATAGCAACATCGATGGGACAGAAAGTCCAACTTCCTCCCAGAAAACCCAATTTTTACAACACACCTTAAATCTGGGACATCTCAGAAAATATCCTTCATGCTAAGATCAATTTTTGAAGTTCTACTTACCCAAATTCAATTTCGTAAGTTTTCATGGGTTTCTTATCGTCTTAGATAAATAGGGATTACACAAAACACCACTATACTTATCCAATTTATTCCCGAATTTCCCTAGACTGTACCTCACTCTGATTCATCCAAAACTAGCCTAGCCTAAGAATTTTAACACGAAATTTTGAATGGAAGACTTATACGTAATGATAGACCAGGTCGTTACAAGCACCTCTGTGTAGCAAACATAAAATATTTGGACAAATATTGCCACTATATATAGTTTGACTGTACTATAATAGTGAATTCTTTTTGCAAAAAAAGGTCGAAAATACCCTTCTTCTTTAGTTTAGTGGCTAAGTTTTCCCCTCGTTATACTTTAGGGTCAAATATACCCCTCCCTTTAACAAAGTAAAATATCTCTCATTTTAACAGTTTTCCACCATGGTCTAGCATTTGATGAGGTGGACGCCACATGGCAATGCAACCTCACCGCTAGATTTTTATTCTTTAATATTACTTTTTCATTTCAAATTTTATCCTTTTTCCTTTTCTTTTCCTTTCATTCCATAGAGGGGTACCTTTTTCAAGTCCATTAACAATGTCCATTTGAACTTTTGAGGGGGGGTGTTCCAAGTGTGAGTCACAAATAATTAGATTACTTCTTAATTCAGCATGAAAAAGTAAAAAGTAAAAAAGGATACACTAATTATCCACGCGTTCTTGACTTTTTTGGAGTTTTTGATTAATTTGTTCTTGGTAAAGAGAAATTGATGAATGCCACGTGGAGTGTAATTTTTTCCAGTAAATCAATTTCCAACAATTTCAGAACTACCCCAAAATTATCATCCAAAAACAAAAACATCCATCAATTTTTCACCCACTATTACACAAGAACCAAGATTCACATATACCCATTTGAATTATTTCTGACAAATAGTCGCCTCAGTGAAGCCATAACAACTCTTGAATCCATTTCATAATATGAGTACAAGGTAAAACCCAAAACCTTTTCAAGACTTACTGAATCTTGCATCAATGAAATGTCACTGCATTTTGGGCGTAAGCTACACAAAAAGCTGAAATTTTTATTGAAAAAAATTGACCCTTTTATTGAAACTAAAAGGATAAAATTTTAAATGAAAAAGGAATATTAAGGAATAAAAACTTAGCAGTGAGGTGGCATTGTCATGCGGCATCCACCTCATCAAATGTTAGGCCATGGTGGACACCCATTAAAATAAGGGGTATTTTTGCATACTTTATTAATGACAAGAGTATATTTAACCCTAAAATATAACGAGGGGCAAACGTAGTCAATAAACTAAAGTAGAGGGACATTTTTTTTTTACCCTTTTTTCATCTTTTAAAGCATAAACATAGCCACAAGAACAAGCCAGCAACAAGAAATTAATTTAATAAAGGGTAGGTTGGATAGAGAGATTATAGTTGGAGTAGTAATTAGTGAGTTCTTTTTATAAAATAAAAAAGTTTGGGGTAAGTTCTAAATTTTTACAAGATATCAAAAACTAGATTTTTGGCCCAAAACCTACTTTTTAAAATTTTTTTTTAAATTTTTTGGGATCTTGGAATTTTTTCCAAGAATTTGCACCAAAAATTGACAAATTCTATGTCCAAACAAAATTTGCCAATTTTTTTTCCAAAAACTATGTTGTGTCCAACCACACACACAAGTGTATGTGGTCGTGCAAGTAATATAGAAGCTCTTTTTAAGCTAGATATCGAACCGAAAGGGACTTTAATTTCATTAAATTTCTAATTATAATTACTACTGGTGAATCAAACAAGTGTAGTTGTAACCAAAGAAAGTAAGATGTTGAGTGATTTTTAAAAAGATGAAAACAATAATTAAAGATATAGGATACTTAAGATATTGTAAACAATATTTTAGAGAAATTCCAGGGTTAAGGCATACATTGCAATCATGTAAAATGATACTATCTTGTTAGTTACGTTATTTATCTGGTAGTTGGTTTATAGGGTTGATAATATAGTTATGGTCTTCCAAACCTCTAATCATCTACCTAATTAGATATCACAACTACATCATTGAGAGAGGATGCAATAATTCAAGTTAGGTGCATTAAGATATATTCCTGTTCTATAACCTAATGAGGCATTCTAAGTGTATTTCTATCTTAGACGCGAATCAAACCTTTCATTTTTAAAGATTAGAACTCACCCCTTAACCTCCTCATTCTACCCTAATGATTCTCCTTCCAAGTTCACAAGAGAATTATAGATTTATCTTAATGTTGGTCAAGCATTACCATAGTCATAAGTAAGAGATTAAGAACAACCAATACAATAACTCAACTTAAAACCAACTCGAGAGTACGAAATACAATCATGTGTTCAACCTCACCCCAGAACAAGGATTTCTTAGCCACTCATGCTGAAAACATAATAATCTAATGTGTTCATACGAAGAAATCAACAAAGAAATTAAAGAAGAAGAGAAACATATTAGTGAACTTTTGTCGATGTTTTATGCCTCAAAAAATGAACAACAACCCTTTCAAAAATGTGGAAAAGGGATATATATATAGTTCTAGGGAAAATACCCCTAATCTTAATGGGTTTTGGGTTACAAAATTAAGTCCAAATTTGGGTCGTACATGCCTTGGTGCCATGCACCTACTTTAACTCCTATGATGCACAAATTTGTGCTTTCTGTGGAGCCATGCGCCTGCTGTAGTGCCTCAATGGCCTGGCTGAAGTATGGCCTGAGGCGCCATGCGCCAATGCAGTTGCCTAAACTTGATTCGCCCGGTGACTCGTTCGTAAGTGCTCTAAAAGCTCTGCATCCTTATTTATGCTCTAAATGGTTCATTTCACCTTGCATTCCTACATACAAAACATGTAATCATATCGGTTAGCTCAGTGTCAAAGATATTAGATCAAAATAAGCAATTCTAGGTAAATATTATTCTCAAAACGTGGATAAAGAAGGGTAAAATATGATAAGCGGGTGTATAAATACACTCAAGATCACTAACCCACACTTAAATCCTTGTTCATCCTCGAACAATTTATTACAATCCATTACGCAACTCACCAAAGAAACCATCAAGTAATTCTATCGACCTACACTCAAGTTGACTAGCCAATTTAATCATGAAGCAGAATTCACTCAATATGAAATTATACATATATCACCACTAGGCAAAACTTCACTTGAAACAACTCAACCTCTAAAATTGACTCTCACAAAGAAAATCCAGGCCAACATAATTAAGTGCAAACAATGCAACCAACAGTACACCATTTCAAACCGTTTTGTGCCCTCACAATTTAGTGATGTCCCTTGCGCACACAACACTCTATCAATCAATAGGGACAAATTTCAAACAAAACAAATGTTCACTCTCACAAAGAATGTTTCAAGCATACACAACATACCATAGGCTTGCCCTTAGTATAATGTTCAATCAACCAAAAATTAGAAAGTAAGATAAAAAGGACTTTCATGAGTTGTAATGTCGACCATAGGATGGGTAGGAAGTATTTGGAAATTAGTGACTACCATCCCTAAGCACTTTAAGAATTCAACTTTTTCCTCTTTCTCTATTTACTCTACTTCCTCAACTCATGTTCATCCTCCCTTCAACATAATCATACCATTGCTCATTATTTTTTGTTAGTAGGTGCATTTCTTTTCTCTCTTGTTTCTTTCTTTGTTTCTTTCTTTTATTTTTCCAAATATAAGTATATTTTTTTTTTCATTTTTTCTTTCACCTACTAGCTACCACGTTCTTTTCTTCTAACTACCTCTTCTTTTCCCTTAAATTACTAGTATTAACATGCTTTATGGGTAATTAGGATCAAACAACTAAGGGTACTCACAAACAAATGGGTAAAGACTTATAACGTGGCTAGACAAAAAATTAGGCTACAACGGCTCAAAGGGGTTCAACTAGGGAAAATGAAAAGGGTGGTTCAACCAAAAGTAAAGAAAATAGGATAACAACAAATGGCCTTTATAATATCTCACAATTTCACACAAAGTTCAACTTCACCAACACGCTGGGCAAGTTCTAGATGTCAATATAAGCAAGAAACTCACAAACAAACAAACCTTATACGACACTTATAGTTCACCCATGGCTTCCTACAATCACATGTTCACACATAATCATATTGAATGAACTCTCATTATTAAGACCATCCTTTCAATTAGTTTTTTGAGTAAAATTAAGGAGCTTAAGTGTCTCTAAAATAGAGTTTCCACCTCTTTCATTTGCATTTTTGAATGAATTACTATGATGTCTTGTTCATACCTAAGTAGGATTTCAAGAATTCAACAAGTAGTGGTTTCTCTTCCTAAGAATTCCTATGACTAATTTAACCTTAAGACGGTCGTCATCCATCCATTATCGGGCAAAGTTACTACCTATGACTGACTCAATCCTAGAAGAAAAATTTAGTCGGTTCAATGAGACTATCCTTAGGAAAAGAACCAAAAACAAAAGCCAAGAAATTCATCCTAAACAGTAAATATACTAAAATAAAACTGACGAAAATGAAAACAAATAACACAACTCCCTAAAGATATAGCAAGGTAAAGCAAACACACAGAGATCTCTTCCCCCACCCCATACTTAAGAAATAGCACTATCGCCAGTGCGCAAACAATATAATATAAAGAGTGAGAGAAGGAACTCCCTAGGCCTCTAGGTGTCATCATGACCATCTGGACTGTCTTCCCGATTTGCAGTATCCACATCCAACGACATCCTTACTATGCCTGAATCATCAAACTCGTCCTTATAATTTACATTATCATTCTGCATTGTCCGCTCATTATCATCCAAGGGCTCCATAGAGGCTGGTCCTACCTTGCATATCAATATAACATGCTCGATCATGGGGTATTGGAATTCAAGTGCATCTAATTCTTCCTGGTGGCAGGATGTCCTCCAATCCACAGTTATAATTCAGCTATACCAAACATTCTTGCCCTCCATCTATCATTCTGAGCCTTGTACTTGATATTAGTGGGTGTCAGACCTCCTATAATCTCTGGCTCCTTATGTGTGGACACATCTATAATTTGACCAATTGCATGACCCAATATTAGTAATTTTATATCCTCTCTTCTTCTGCACCAGGTCAAACTGCCTCAAGTAACTTGTCAACATACTCTCAAAGCAATATTTCCACAGCTTATTTGTGTGAGACCGTATCATATTGTCCTTGATAACTGCCCTAACATTCACATCTATGCCCTTCATCAACATACATACCAAAATCACCCTCTTTAGAGTGACCTCAAAATGGTGCCCTCCCGAAAAGAGGGAAGCATATATAATTTCAACCATACCCATGCAACTTTGGAGAAATGAGTATAGGAAAATGTAAGATGCTTGTTGTTCTCACCTTACATCCACCATACTGTGGAATGTTCTCCATAAAGAGTATGACGTATGTCCCGGTAAAGAGGTACCTCATTCAACTGGAAGTAAGGTTTTGAATCTACAACAGGAGTGCTAATGAATTGGTTGATCCTTGTCGTGGTGAACTTGATAAGTTGTCCCCTTAAACTTACCTCGCTACTGCACCCCAAAGTGGTGTCCCAGTTAGCATAGAATTTGTAAACAAAGGTGAGATTGCATTCGTCCGGATCCTTAAAAATAAAGTCTAACCCCTTTACACCCACAGCTTCCTAATGGTGGGATATGCTTTCGCTAGCCTCGCTTTATCAACCCAATATTCAAGATAGTATTTTGATTCTTTTTGACTTTGAAACTAGGAGAGACCATGGGACAAGATAGCTTTTGCCCCATAATTCCTGGTCGGCTCTCTTTGTGCTTTAGAGATCGAAGAACCTACTTCTTTGCCTTTGCGTGACCGCTTTGTCCCTTTTTCTGAGTTAGCTGCACTATTTTTTTTATCTGCTTTGGGAGCCATAGTAGTTGTTCAACCAAAATCAAAAGCAAAAATCAGATTTCTACCTCAATTTGGATAGCTACTAAGTGTTCGGGATGTCCCCACACTTAGTTGTTACCATGGTACCACTAGTTATCGAATATGGTGCTCAGACTTCCCTTATTTCTCGTAATGAGCATGAACTAAGGCACCAAACTCCACTAACAACCAATTATTACATAATGTTTACATCAACCACCAACTACACTTTAGGAGTTTCCAATCACCATGTGCCTAGTTTAGGTGAGGAAGTCCATTAAAAATTCACAAGACTCAAGTATTAGCAAAAGGGTCGCCAATAATCACACCAACACCTCATTATTAACATGCACAGATTTAACACACACTCCATACTAACACATTTATATAAAGCAACATTTTCAACTTCATGTTAAGTTCCCAATTTTTCATCATTAATATTAGACCATAAGCCCCATATATTCGACACTAAGAATTAGAAATAAGGCATACCCCATTACATAATTGCAATTTAGGTTCAACTACTTGTGAAAACTTCACCCATATAAAAAATTCACCCAAAATCTCTCCTAGTAAAGTTGGCTTACACCTATGTCACCAAAATTCCACAAGCAAACCAACATAACACATATGCACAAATTTCTCACCAAAACCATCAAATTTTTGAGTAAACCTACCCAATTTTCATCTAATAGTTGGTTTAACTTAACTATGAAGAAACTAGGTGGGGTTTTTGAAAGAGAAGAAGAATTTCACACCTAATAAAGTGAGAGATAAGAAGAGAGAGAGAAAGAGAGAGAAGACTTACCTTGTTGATGAACCTTGAATGTTGAACAAAAAATTAAAAAGAAAGTTATGGAAAAGATAGAGTATTTTAAAAAGGGTTTTGGGAGAAAGAAAGGGGATTTTTAATTTGGGGTCCTTGGGTTGGGTTGACCCTTGGATCCTAAAAATAAATTCCCAATTTTTTACCCTGGCTCCGTGCACCTACTGCAGCTAGCGCCTATGCGACATGGCTGGAGTTCAGGTCGGGGCATCTAGCGCCTGTTCAGGCGCCTAGAAAGGCTGGTAGGAGTTTATGGTGTGTCACGTAGTGCCTAAGAAGGATGGCGGTAGTTCATTCCTTAGCTCCCAACACTTGTGCAGGCACCTAATGATGTCAGATGATGTTTGGCCAGAGGCGTCATGCGCTTATACAATCGCCAGTGCCTGCAGCGTTGGGCTTGGCCAATTTTTTTTATCTTGTCTCTTGGTTCGACATTTCCCCCAACCTCCAAAGCCCTAAAAAATGGTACAAAATCAATAAACTACTTTACAAAGGTGGGTTACCTCCCACCGAGTGCCTTAGTTTTGGTCGCGACACGATTCATCTTTTTGTAATTTTTGTTTTTCTCTTTTTTTCTTTATAGAGCCTAAGCTATTACATTACAACAATGGGTTGCCTCCCAACAAGCACCTTAGTTAATGTCATGGCACGACCAGCTTACAATCACTCTTTCGCAAATGTGATGGACGTTTTCTATCTGTCAACCTCTTTCACCTAATAATGTTTAACTCCTTACCCATTCACCAAAAACATAGTACTTTTATCTTCCCGTCATAACTCAACTGCCCCATGTAGGTTCAGTCTCACTATTTCAAATGGTCTCGATCACTTCGACCCCAGCTTTCCTGGGAAGAGCTTCAAACTCGAATTAAATAATAATATTTTCTGACCAAGTTTACATACTCGAGGCACAATATGCTTGTCGTGCCACTTCTTTGTCTTCTTATTATAGAGCATTGCATTTTCATAATCATGTAAGAAAACTTCATCAAGTTCATGCAACTGAAATAAGCATTTTTGACCCGCCAACTCGAGATCAAGGTTCAACTTCTTCACATACCAATAAGCTTGATGCTCAAGCTTGAGGGACAAACGACAAGCTTTTTTGAATACTAACATGTATGGAGACATACCAAGAGGTGTTTTTTAGGCATCTTGGTAGGCCCATAATGCATCGTGTAGTTTGTTAGACCAATCCTTGTGCTATGCATTCACTGTCTTTTGAAGAATCTGCTTCACTTCTCTATTCAATATTTCAACTTGGCCTCTAGTTTGGGGATGATAAGCGGTAGCAACCTTCTGTCTTACCCTATACTTGGACAATACATTCTTGAACCAATTATTTACAAAATTGACACCCCATCACTAATGATAGCCCACGGTGTTCCAAACCTCATGAATATGTGCTTCTTGACAAAGTTCACTACCACCTTCGAGTCATTGGTGGGAAGAGCCACTGTCTTCACCCACTTTGAGATATAATCGACTGCAATAAGAATGTATGTGTTCCTATTTGAGAGTGGAAAAGTCCAATGAAATCTATCCCCCATACGTCAAAGATATCCACCTCCAAAATGTTTTTCAAAGGCATCTTATGCCTTCTAGAAATATTTTCCATTTATTGGCATTGGTCATACTCTTTTACAAATACAACTGTGTACTTGAATAGGGTAGGACAAAAGAAATCGGACTGTAACAATTTACAGGTTGTACGCTCGCTCCTATGATGACCTCCATATGGAGATGAATGACAACTCTTCAATACCTATTTTACCTCACATTCTGGAATACACCTTCGAATCACTCGGATTGTGCCTTGTTTGAATAAGTATGGATCATCTTTTATGTAGAAATGAGACTCATAGTTAGGTTTCCTTCTTTGCTGACTAGTAGCCTAGGGTGGGTATACCCCGCTCACTATCAAGTTCACAATATCCACTTACCATGGCAATTCTGCAACATTTAATGCCAATAACTATTTTTTAGGGAACTTTTCTTAAATATTCCCATCTTTTGGGATATGTGACCAACTCTCAGGCCTGGATAAGTGGTTTGCCACCTGATTCTCTGACCCCTTTTTATCTTTAACTTCTAAGTCAAACTCATGCAATAGCAAAATCCATCTAATGAGCTGAGACTTTGCATCCTTCTTATTGAACAAGTACCGTATGTCCACATGATCTATATAAATAATAACATTGGTTCCCACCAAATACGACCAAAACTTATCGAATGCATACAACAAGGGTAGCATCTCATTCTCCGTAACAGTATAATTAACTTGTTCTACATCCAAAATTTTGCTGGCATAGTAAATAGAGTGAAAGATCTTTTATTTTTGCTAGCCCAACACTGCACCCACAGCTACATCACTAGCATCACACATCAATTCAAATGGCAACTCGCAATCGGTAGAAATTAAGAATAGAGCTTTGAACAACTTCTTCTTCAATGCCTCAAAGGTTTTAACACACTCATCATAGAACTTAAACTTCACCTCCTTCTGTAGTAGCTTGCGCATAGGTCTACTAATTTTTGAAAAATCCTGAATGAAATGCCAGTAAAAACCAGCATGGCCTAGAAAACTGCACATACTTTTCATAAATCCTAGTGGCAGAAACTACTCTATCACCTCGATCTTCGCCCAATCTACTTCCAAACCTTTTCATGGCACTTTATGACCAAGCCTTCCTTGACCAAAAAGTGGCACTTCTCCTAGTTAATTACCAAATTCATCTCTTTATAATGAGCAAGCACCCTATTAAGATTCTGCAAGCAGGCTTCAAAAGAGTTACCAAAAATAGAAAAGTCATCCATGAATACCTCTATAAAGTCCTCAACCATAGCATAGAATATAACCATCATGCAGCACTAAAAAGTGACAGTTGCATTGTAGAGTCCAAAGGGCATACACTTGAAAGCTTAAGTAACATACAAACATGTAAATATTATCTTCTCCTAATCTTCTAGAGTAATGTCTATTTGATTGTAGCCAGAATATCCATCCAAGAAGCAATAATATTCCTGACCTGCAAGCAAGTCTAGCATCTGATCAATAAAGGAATCGTGTAATGAACCTTTCGGGTGTCTACCACTTTGCATAGAAATCGCATTAACCTGCTAGGGGTTAGGATCTATGTCACTTGGTAGACCTCTCTAATATCTAGTGTTTTGTGCCCCAACAAGTTGTCTCATCTGAACTTCTATCTTCTCCTAATCTTCTAGAGTAATGTCTATTTGATTGTAGCAAGAATATCCATCTAAGAAGCAATAATATTCCTGATCTGCAAGCAAGTCTAGCATATGATCAATAAAGGAATCGAGAAATGAACCTTTCGGGTGTCTACCACTTTGCATGGAAATCGCATTAACCTGCTAGGGGTTAGGATCTATGTTGCTTGGTAGACCTCTCTAAGGGTTGCCATGATTTGCTTCAACATCTCTTCAATATTGCTAGACTGAGCATTAGAGTTACTATCATGGGTATGTTGTTGAATATTTTTACTCCCCACTTCGTTTCTGTATATATTTTAATTGACATTCTGCCCTTGATTTTCGCTCAATGAGAGGTTTGGGTGATTCTGCCAACTTGGGTTATAAGTGTTCCCAAAATTATAATTTCCTTGGCATTGAGCATTACCCACAAAGTTAATCGATTCTGGATTTGCTCCACATGCTTCAGATGAGTGATCACTGTTACCACATACCTTACACCAAGTCTGGGCTTTTTTCATGATGCAAGTTTGGGAAGTAGTTGTTGTATGGAAGGATTTCAACTTGACATCATGAGATTGGAGTATTTCAAGAGAGAATGAAAATCAAGAATCAATACAGGAAAATGTTAACAATATGTTTTAGGGTCCTTTTTTTTTTATCATAGTATGATGCATATGTAATCAAGGATATTTGTGTCTTTTTTTATTTTAGAAAACCGTAGTTTTATAAATAGAATAGGATGAACATTATTATCTTAGACAACATTTTTAGGTTTGAATGCCCTTAGTGAGTTGGTGGGTTTATCCCTTTACCTCTTCTTTGGATATCTCTTGAATATCTTTTGGTAAGATTATTCATGTATGAGTTTAATTCTTTTCTCCCTTGAATTAATCATGTGATTGTTTGTTCAAATTAGGAATTACAAATCTACATTTGTAACTCTGTAATTTACTTCAATTGTGGGATTGCTCTTTCTTTCTTCTCTATCTCCCTCGATTTCTTGATTATCTCTTGATTCTCTTTATCTTGTATATTGTTTTACATCAATTGGTACCAGAGCAAGGCTAAAGAATTGTTCCTACAATTCTTAATCCTTAGCTTGCATCTTTTGAAAATATCCCTAAATTTTTTTTAAAAAGAATTAAAAAAATTTGGATCCAAAAATTGATATAATTTTCAAGTGGGTGTTGTTGGGTTTTGTTGGAAATAGTCTAAAGTGCTTGAATATCAAATTTGAGAGTATTTAAAGTTGATTTGGAGTTGATTTTGTCCATTTTCCAACCATTTTCGCACAAAATTATTTTGCACTATTTGAAGTACGAAAATTTGAGGTTTAGAGCTATTTTGTGTAAATTTCCCCCCCATCTTTTGGATCTAAGTAGTTTCCATCATGGGTAAACTATACTAGGTTCCAATTTTGGGATCTAAGGATGAATTTGGTGTCAATTTTGGATTCAAAAATTGGGCATATTTCCTTGTACGAATTTTAGTGGGAATTTTGAAGTTTGAGTTGATTTCTTACTTCAAAAACTATTGGGTGATGCTTAAAAATGTCTCATATTGATTGGGTACACTTGATTTGAGTTGAGCCTTGATAAATTTGATGGAAGTGGTGTTTTGAACTTGTTTTGAGTTATTTTTTTTGCCCTAGCTCTTAGATTTGAGTTGTTTAATTTATCGGTAAATCATATTGTGTGCCAATTTCTTTAGCTAGATTACATTGAGTATTAATTCTACTTGTGTTTTCTAGTTATTTTTGTGTCCGTATTTTATTTCGTACCAATTTATTTCATACTTTTTTCTTTTTAGTTTCGTTGTGTGTTTATTTCATTTCTAGTCCGTTAGTGTGTTTTTGTCCTTCTTTGCTAGTGTCATAAACTCCATTCTGAACCGAGACTTGAAAGCTCACTTTGAGCTTATAGAACCGTGAAGAGATTAAGGGATACCCTTGAGTGGTAAAAGGCTTGAGTGGTGAGATCATTTGAGTGTGGTCCTAAAAGCCTACGACCTTTAAATGTATACACGGGTGAAAAAAAAATTGAGTGCAATTATTTGAGTGATACACGCGAGGGAGTGATTTTGAGGTTCATTATTTTACTAACCACTTTTCTTGTCTTAATTATGTCTTACATAGGTTCAAAGAGTTACAATAGGGGTTTGGATGACAACGAAGAAAGGAGAATTTCATCTTATAACTCTACTTCTAGTAGAAATTATTGTGAAGTTTTTCATGATTATTATAGTAGTCCTTCTACGAGAAAAATAAAGAATGACCATGAAGGAAGTTTGACTAAATTTGAAGTTATTGTTGAAGGGTATGAGAGTGGTTACACATTTGATTGCATCTTAGGTGTAGATAAATTGTGTTATACCAACTTCATTGATCCTTTTTTGGTTGAGTGGTTGGAGATACCTTGTCATATAAAAAGTTCACCATATAAATTTGGTGGAAGTATGGTTGACAAAGAAGTGAAGATCATTATTTATCATGGGAGCTATCAAGGGGGAATTTGATGTGATGTCTACCCTTTGTCTACTTGTTTGGTGTGTTTAGGAGCTCCTTGGTTTAATCAAAATAATTTTTGGTTTGATAGAAATTTGGGAAAGTTTGTTGTTATAGATTTGATGTAACGAAAGCATGTTTTAACTCCTATGGTCATTAAGGAATCTTCAATAACAAATGAGGAAGTCAAAAAAGTGAAAGTAAAGACTACTAACTTGAAATTTGATGTACAAAGTCATTCCAATAATTTAAGTGGAGTCTTTCGAACTTCTAGTGATGCTAAGTTGAAAATTAATGTGAAGAGTCATACCAATGACTCAAAAGGGATCCTTGGAGCCTATTGCGCTTCTAATAAAATGAGTGAGAGAGAAAAGAAAAAGAGAAGTGAGGGAGTGAATAGTGACCACTCAAAAGAGAAAAAAAAAAGGATATTTAGAATGAAGTGAGTGAGTGTCTACAAGTACAAAAGAAAAGAGAATTGAAAAATGAGAGTGAATTGTCAAGATAAGAAAAAAAGAAAGATGAGGTTAGTGTGAGGAAAGAAGATGAGATAAGGGAAAAATAAGAGAGTGTGAGTGAGAGGTTTTCTTATTCTAACTCTAACCTTTTGAATTCTTGTTCTTCTATTGTTTCCACTTATTTTATAGATATTCTTGAAGAAGAGCACAAAAAGAACTCAATAAGGAAAGAAATTCAAAAATTAAAAGAAGCAAGTCAAGTTGGGACTACCTCTTCAAGTGAGAAAGTGAGCTTAATTTTAGAAAATCAAGGTAAAAAAGGTTATTCAAATGTTCATCAAGGCAAAAAAGCTAATCCTAACTCTCTAATTACTTCAAATGAACTTGATAGTGACTTGAGTGTGAATGTTAAACCATATTTTGGTGAGGTTGATAATTCTTTACCTTGTGTTAATAAGCAAATGGAATGTGGCCATACACTAGTTGAATATGATTATGGTGCTAAAATTATTATTGATTGTGAGCTTAAAGGATTTGAAGCTAGTTTTTTGTCAAGTATGGAAAAATATGGTGTTTCTTTGAAATCTTGTGATGAAGATGAATATGTTTCTTCTTTGGCTATTAGGAACAGTAAAAATGTGATTGATGATTAATGTATCTTTGCGAATGAGTTTGATTGTAGCAATTCTTTATCTTGTAAGGACATGAATATGCTTTGTGGTAGAACTCTTGGAATGGAGCTTGGAATGAGTTATAATATCTTTTCTGATCCTAAAGAATATCAAATTTTCAAAATATTTGACAATCCTTTATTTGGTGAAAATATTCAAGAAAATTTGAAAAGTGATTTTTGTGTTGATAATGTGAGTCATTCTTTGAGTTTTCCTAATCTTGATTGTAAAATTCACATAGCTCATAATTCAAAATTTGAGTTTAAAAGTGTGAATACTATTGATGAAATTCAATTGAATGATTCATTCCTTGTTGTTTCATGCGCACTTGATAAAAGTGTTGATCCAAATTTAAAGAGTGCATGACTTATAAAAATAATTTTTGTGGCTTGCCTGAGGGTGCTAATTGTTTGGATGTTAGCAAGCTAACTCCCAAATTGTTTGTTGATAGTACTTTTTGTGTTGGAAAGTCCTCTAAAATTAAAGAACATCTTTTAAAGAATAAGGGAGGCAAAAAGGATAGTAGTAGTAAATTGCTAGATGCTAATTTTTGTGTGAATTTAATTACTTACTCTAATCTTTCTTTTGAGGATAATTTTTGGGTTGAATTTTTGAATATTTCTAGAAAAAAATGTAAATATGGTCTATTTGAAGCATTGCCAAATATCTATGGACGTAAATGTAACAATCCTTTATTTGATGAGTTTACTAACTTTGTTGATCTATTTGTGAAACACCATCAAGAGAGGATCTACAAAGAGGTAAGATACTTGGGAGCATCTTCTTGGGATACAAAAAGATTTGAGGTATCTTTGTCCTTTGAATCCAAAAATGATTTGTTGGAATGGCTAGTGCTTATTTTTGGACTTTCTAAAGCCATGAAGGTAAATTTCTATGTCTTTGACCTATACAATAGCAACTTTGTTATGATTGGTAAATATTCTTTAATGTTGCTATTTGATTCATGTTGTGAGTTAATAAGTGATAAATTCAAGGAAGTTTTAAAATTGATGTTTGTGTTTGATTCCGGAAATGCATACTTGTGGTTAAGGTTTGTTAACAACATTCTTAGTTTTCTTAGTCTTATGATTAGAAGAGCACAATAAAATTGATTTGAAAGTTCTAATATTTAGAATTATTGGTTTCTTTGACCTATTTTATGATTGTGGTATACTTTTGAGTCTAGTTCTTGATACCATGCTTGAAAAGTTGATTTTTATGGGATTTCATGATTCTTGGCTCTATCACAAAAGTGTGTTTTTTTGGAAGTGGTATGTAACTTATTTGGAAGCTTATTTTTTGGTTTGGGTACTAATTCCCTCTATGATTTGCAAGGTTCGAACTCGAGGTCGAATTCTTTTCAACAAGGGGAGAATGATGCAAGTTCGGGAACCACTCATTGCATGGAAGGATTTCAACTTGACATCATGAGCTTGGAGTGTTTCAAGAGAGTATGGAAACCAAGAATCAATACAAGAAAATGTTAAAAATATGTTTTAGGTTTATTTTTTTTAATCATAGTATGATGCACATGTAATTAAGGGTATTTATGTCCTTTTCTAGTTTAGCAAACCCTATTCTTATAAATAGAATAGGGTGAACATTATTAGCTTAGACAACATTTAGGTGTGAATGCCCTTAGTGAGTTGGTGGTTTTATCCCTTTACCTCTTCATTGGATCTCTCTTGAATATCTTTTGGTAAGATTATTCATGTATTAGTTCAATTATTTTCTCTCTTTAATTAATCATGTGATTGTTTATTCAAATTAGAGATTACAAATCTACATTTGTAGCTCTGTAATTGACTTAAATTGTGGGATTGTTCGTTCTTTGTTATCTATCTCCCCTTAATTTCTTGATTATCTCTTGATTTTTTTATCTTGTCTATCATTTTACATTACTGCTTCACATTCACTGGAGCTTGCTGCTATCCCAAATTTAGGTTGCTAAACTAAGTATTCATTTGATTCTGCAAAGAAGAAATTTGTGCTGCTATTGTTGTCAACTGATCCACTTCTAATAACCCAACATCTTTCTTTGTGGTGCTTCTTGAAACATTAGAATTCCATTTTGGGTTTTCCTATGAGATACGATTCTAAATAGTATAAAGTTCATCATAAGGGTTTTTCCAATGCTTGTCCCCCCCGCTGCTGAATCCAGAAGAATCTTCGTGTTTGGATCAAGTCTTTTTTATAAACGTATGCACCAAGACCTCATTTGTCTGATAGTGGTGTAAGAAATCACGAAGAATTGACTTGAACCTTTTCCATGCTTGATATAGATTCTCATGATTCTTCTGTCTAATCTTGAGATCTCACTCCTCAACTTCATAGTCTTTCTAGATAGAAAAGAAATAGATCAAAAACTTCCTGGCCAAATCATCCCAGGTGGTGATTGAATTAGGTGGTTTTGTCTTTAGCAACCTCTTTGCTTCTCCTAATACAAAAAAAGAGAAGAGTGTGAGTCTCACATAGTTAGATGAGACTCCTACAAGAATATATGTGTTACTGATCTCAAGAAAGTTCTGCAAATATTATTATGGATCCTCATGAGATAAACTAGTAAACTTCTTGCTGGTGTGCAATAGTTGCACCTTATTCTGTTTAAGCTCAACTCAACCTCCTGCGTCTAGTCTGCAAATGATGGAGGTGACATAATTAGCGAGTGGGATTGTGACCTTGCAAACTACTCTTGCTGTCATTTCTACAGGAACAATGTCTTCCTGTTAAGCCAATTGAATCTATTGATTGGATATTGAAGAGCAGCTGCTCTTCTCCATTGATGAAATGCTTGTTCAGGCTCCAAATACAATTAAATGAATTTTGTTTCTCTTACTAGCTTGAAGAATAGATTGTTCCTGCAAACGTAGCCACTAAGATCAAGTTGTCAACACTTGTGTAATTTCAGTAAAAACTAAAATTAGAAAATCACTAATTTTCTAAGTCCCTGGAAACGGTGCCAAAAATTTATTGCGTCCAACCATACACACAAGTGTACGTTCATACAAGTAATATAGAAGCTCTTTTTTTAAGCCAGATATTAAACCCACAGAGACTTTGATTTTAGTAAATTTTTAATTGTAATTACTACTGGTGTATCAAACAAGTGTAGTTGTAACCAAAGGAAATACCATGTTGAGTGATTTTTAAATAGATGAAAAAAAAATAATTAAAGATATTGGATACTTAAGATGTTGTAAATAATATTTTAGAGAAATGTCAGGGCTAAGGCACACGTTGCAATCATGTAAAATGATACTCTCTCATTAGTTACATCATTTATCTGGTTGTTGATTTACAAGGTTGATAATATGATTATGATCTTCTGAACCTCTAATTATCTACCTAATTAGATATCATAGCTACATCATTGAGCAGATTAAGTGCATTAAGATATATTCCCGTTCTATAACCGAATGAGGCATTCTAAGTATATTCCTATCTTAGACCCAAATCAAACCTTTACTTGTTAAAGATTAGAACTCACCCTATAAACTCTTCGTTCTGCCCTAATGATTCTCCTTCTGGAGTCACAAGAGAATTATAGATTTGTCTTAATGTCGACCATGCATTAACATAGTGATAACTAAGAGATTAAGAACAACCAATATGATAACTCACCTTGAAACCAACTCAAAAGTATGAAATACAATCATGTGTTTGATCTCACCCCAGAACAAGGGTTTCTTATCCACTCATGCTAAAAACACAATAATCTATTGTGTTCATACGAAGAAATTAACTAGGAAATTAAAGCGGAAGAGAAACCTATTAAAGAACTATTGTCGATGTTTTGTGCCTCTAAAAATGACCAACAATCCTTACAAAAACATGGAAAAGAGATATATATAGTAGTAGGGAAAATACCCCTAATCCTAATGGGTTTTGGGTTACAAAATTAAGTCCAAATTCGAGTTAGATATGCCTTGGTTCCATACGCCTACTGCAGTACCTGAGTTGCCTAGATTTTCACTTCTGTGGTGCCATGTGTGTGCTGTAGCGCTGATCTTAAGCGTATTTGTACATCTAAGTGTCTTTATCTATGCGATTTTAACTTAGTTTTGAGGATAATTTGAGGTGATTGTGAGCTATAAAGAGTATATATATTTATTTGTGTGTTGAAGTACATGTTCATGATGTTTAAAGTGCATTTGAATCAAGTCAAGAGTCAAAATGATTAATTAGAGCTTAGATGAGGAAACTACTGTCGCTAGCTTGAGCTATGCTCGTTCTAATGTACTTTGATGTGTTCTATTGTGTTGTATGGACTTATTGGTGTGTTTATATGTCATAGGGTACCATTGGAGGATCTATGGAAGAAAAATAAATCCCACAACCAAGCCACAAGATGTACGGGAGCAAGGGTAAAGAGCGAGAGAAGAATGGACACAACCCTCCATGGCATAGACTAGGGTGTGCGCCGCACCCTCAATCATGCATGGGATGGGTGTGAGTCACACCATCCATGACACAAAATAGGGTGTAATCAAAACCATGGTCCAGCGTGCGATGGCCTTGTGACGCGAGGCAACTCCTGGGATGTCAAAAAGTCGATTTTTAAGTCTTTTATGTGAGGGGAAACGTTGTCAATGCATATATTTCGTATTGGGCTACCCATGTATGATCTAAAGCACTATAAAAGGAGTACATATCCACAATTACAAGGAAGGAATGATACCAGACGAGTTCACAAAACAACATACGAATTGGAGGAGCAAAATAACACCTCAAGGTGGCTAGAACTAGGGTTCTTGATTTGTAATTCCATCTCTCTTAGTTTTCTCTTGTTTAGTTGTTGTCTTATGATTTTCAAGTGAGATAATAAGTGGATAATAAACCCCTCTTCTAGGGTTGAGTCTACAAATAAGATTGCATGACTTAATTTAACACTAGTTTGATTGTTCATCATGTCATGTGATTGTTCAATTGTTCTTGCTCTTACTACTTTAGTGATTAGCTATCATTAGAGTAAATCTATAGTCTCAAAGTGAACTGAACAAGGGATCAGAGGGATGGAAAAAAGAACATAAAGAGTGTGGATCACGATCTTTATTAATTAGAGGCTAATTGTAAAGGTGTGATTTGCGGCTAGGATACAGATATACCTAAATGCCCCACATGGTTAATGAAATGGGAAGATAAGTAATTGCATATGAATTAGAGACTCACATACCCTCTCAATGATGTATTTGTGCGACTAAATTGGGTAGACGACTTAGAGGATGACTATTCCCAAGTCATAATATCAACCTCGTGAATCAACAATTACGATAAACAACTAGACTGGCTAGAGATCATAGTTATGCATGATTGTGAGTATGTATTGACCATAGAATCCTCTTTGTTATTGTTTATACCCCAAGTTAATCACTTTAGTTTAGTTCATAGTTGGGTTATACTTTTAAACCATTATATCTCTATATTCCACCACTTAAATAAACAAACAAGAACTAGTTTAGTATAGTGAATAGCTAAATGATAAGTCCCTATGGGTTCGAAATCCAGCTCACGAAGAGCCATTTTATTACTTGAAACAACCATGTATAATTGTGTGTGCGCTTGGGAGCGACAAGTTTTTGGCTTCTTTGCCGGGGACTTCAGTTTTAATTATTTATCTAGATTAGACTTTTTCTTTTTATTTGTTTGAGTTGTATATAGTTTATTTTTGTACAAAGTCATATTTTACTTTTCTACCACTCTTCTTGATATGTCAGCTTGGGATAAATGTTCATTGAATGATGACAATTCTTGTTGTTTTTGTGGAGGACCACATTTGGGTGGTAATTGTCATGATGTTCAAGTGAGAGCGTACCTACCCAATCTTTTGAATTGAATAGATGTCAGATGTGTGGTGGTTATGATAGCCATTGGAGTGACTATCCAAACTATTATTCCCCTCCCCCGAACCCCTATTATGATCATTCTATTATTTGTGATGTTGGCAGGGCTAATGGAGCTAATGAGGAAGAACATGAGGCTCAACTTATAAGTATTCTGAAGCAAATACTGGAGCAGAAGGGACAACAACTGAACCAACTAAAACAACAGCGGGAAGCCACAGAGAAATTGAGTTCCCAAGTCGTAGAGCTATGGTCTATGGCTGAAACTTGTGTTGATCAGCAAGTTACAGTCTTATCCTAACGCTCAAGAAGAACCCTGGATTGATGAAGAAAAAGAGGCACTAGTAGAAAAAAGTTGTGATGAAGAAGACATAGTGAGCCAGGAATGGCTAATGGAGAAAGCACAATAATGAAAAATTCATAAGTGTCTCCGGGATGGCCTCACAACCATGGCAACCCAATTAAAAGGGGGAAGAGATGAGCTTATTTTAGAGATAACTCAATTTGGCTTAGATATCCATGACTTGAATGTTCAGTTGATGAAAAATATTGAGATGTCGGATGTCCAATCAACTATAGTTGTGGATATTAGCTAGTCAGTGGAAAAGGAAAAAGAATTTCAACTATTCGACTACCATTCTTTGATTGATGCTGACATTGAGAAGGTGGATAAGAGTGAGCATGTTATGTATGGTGTAAGTTTGAAAGTGGGATATGTTGGGTCTCATTCAAAGCACTTTTCTACATTATGTCTAGATAATAACAAGTCTTTTGATTCATCTGAACTAGTAGAGGAGTGTGTCGAGGAGGAACAAGAATCCTTTATTCTTAAATTTGCACCAGACAAGCAACAGAACAACATGCCTCATCTCTGGGCCAAGCGATTTAAATCCATCACTTAGTTCTTTTATCTAGTTACCAACACCCTATGAGCAAAGCAAAAAGATATATGCGATGTTGGAGGTGAAATTTATATCCTCAAGGTGGAAGAAAAAGTTGATGGGTCATGCCGCAACATTAATTTAGGCGCTTGTGGGAGGCAACCCAACATTTAGTAAGTAGTTTGTTTTTATTTTTGTTTTTTTTACCGTCACCTTTTTTTTTTTTTTTTTTTTTTTTTTTTTTTTTTGCAGAATAGGGGAAGTCTGAGTGCCCGAGATCTTAGCTAAGGAGCATGGAAAACACTGAGTATGGGGTCCCCCAGACCTCCTTGATGAATATGATGCTACTAGCTAGGCCTAGAGGCCTCATGGAGTATTTCTATCCTTACTTTTAAGTTGTACTTTGGGGACAAAGTGTGATTTTAAGTGTAGGGTGGGGAATCTTCCGATTTGGTTAGGGTGGAGTGCGCTATAGGAGTTTTTTGGTTATTTGTTTTTGTTTATGTTTCTTAAAATTTGAAAAATACAAAAAGATTTTTCTTTTAGTAATTTTTAGTTTTATTTAGGAGAACACTTCATCCACCCTTTAGTTTTGCTATCCAGTTCTTCTCTGAGGGGAAGCCCTTTGAACCCAGTATCCTTTTTGATTTTTAGCAGTAATGTTAAAATCTTAGAGATACTTTTGTTAGATGCTACAAATGATTACTTGATGCAAGTTGGTGTTGAATGTTGAAGCATGTGTAGTGAATTGAATGACTACTGTGAGACACCTAGGCTCATTTGTTTGACTCTTGTTTGATGTTGGCTTAATGTTGAATTCTTGCCATTGCTTCATTTAGAGTCTATAAGGATCCTTCTTGATTTGAACATGTGCCATGTGTGAGTGGGACTTTTGTGATATTCTATGTGCATATTGATGTCTAGAACTTGTCCGGTGTATATACAAAGCGAAATAAAGAGTGTTTAGGAGAAGATATAGGCATTTCTTTTATAGCCATGTGTTATACCTACTCTATTAAACCTTTTTGCATAATCTTAGTTAACCCCATTGAGCCTTTAGCCTATTCTTTGATAGCCTTATATGTATCTTATTCCCTTTCTTTCAATTGACCGTAATTTGATCCAAAAATCGTAAGTGCTTTAGTTGAAAAATTAAGATGTTAAGGAGTGTGAAATTGAAGAATGAAAAATGTGAAAGTGATGCCCCAAGTGAATAGCATTTGGTGTGTGAAAAATTTTATGAGTTGTTGGTAGGGAGTAATGTAATGAAAAGAAAAATTGACCAAAAGAAGTGAATCGTGTGTTGATAGCAAATACTCCTTGCCTAATATGTGTAAGCTAGCCTAAAAAGATGGGGCAAAACAAAAGAGAGTTGGAAAGACAAAATTGGTGTAAACTAGGTTGGTTGGAGGTGAATTGAATGTAAATTGGTGTATTAAAGTGCTTAGTGAAGATAGTCACTATTCTTAACCAAATAGTTCTTACCCGTCCCTTAACCTACATTACAACCCTTAAAGTCCTACTTGATCTTGATCTTTGACATTTTGATATTAGTGGAGTACGACACTAAGGGAAAGCTTATGGTTCATCTTATATCACATGTGAATTCTTTGTGAGAGTGAGCGGAATTTGATTCTTACACCCATTCTTGTGACAAATTGAATACTTGTGAGTAAATATGGGTGACTCTCTTATGGTGAGGGCGCATGTTTGATGATAGATAGACGACATATATGATCTATTTGTTGAGTAATATGCATGAGTTTACCAACTTGATAGATTCAATTCTTGAGGCTAGGAGGTTTTGAAGTAGTATTCATATGTTTTGAAGTTGTAATATGACATGTCAAATGTAGAACTTGCTATCCATGTGGTCTGTGTGGTTCTAGCTTGAGTGTCTTAGTTGTAGTAATTTTGTTAGAGTCTTCCTTGATTGTGATTAATGTAAAGAGTTGTTCGAGGACGAACAAGGCTTTAAGTAAGGGTGGTGACCTTAGGCGTATTTGTACTTCTAAGTGTCATTATTTTAGCTTAGTTTTGAGGATAATTTGAGGTTCTTGTGAGCTAGAAAGAGTATATATTTATGTATATATATATATGTATTTGTGTGTTGAAGTACATGTTCATGATGTTTAAAGTGAATTTGAATCAAGTCAAGAGTCAAAATGATCAATTAGAGCTTAGACGATGAAACTAGTGTCGCTAGCTTGAGCTATGATCGTTCTAGTGTACTTTGATGTGTTCTATTGAGTTTTATGGACTTATGGGTGTTTTGAGATGTTGAAGGGGACCATTGGAGGAGCTATGGAAGCAAAATCAATCCCACAACCAAGCCACAAGACGTACGGGAGCAAGGGAAAAGAGCGAGAGAAGAATGGATGCAACCCTCTATGGCATGGACTAGGGTGTGTGCTGCACCCTCCATTGCGCATGAGAGGGTGTGCGCCGCGAGGCAACTCCCAATACGTCCAAAAGTTAATTTTTAAGTCTTTTAAGTGAGGGACAATGTTGTCAATGCATATATTTCGTCTTGGGCTACCCATGGACGACTAAAACACTATAAAAGAAGTACATAGCCACAATTACAAGGAAGGAATGATACCAGACGAATTCACAACACAACATACAACTTGGAGGAGAAAAACAACACCTCAAGGAGGATAGAACTAAGGTTCTTGATTTGTAATTCCATCTCTCTTAGTTTTCTCTTTTTTAATTATTGTCTTATGATTTTCATCTGATATTATGAGTGGATAAGAAACCCTTCTTCTAGGGTTGCGGCTACGAACAAGATTACATGACTTAATTTTGCATTAGTTTGATTGTTTATCATGTCATGTGATTGTTCTATTATTCTTGATCTTACTACTTTAGTGATTAGATATCATTAGAGTAAATCTATAGTCTCAAAGTGAACTGAATATGGGATCAGAGGGACGGAACAAAGAACATAAAGAGTGTGTATCGTGATCTTTATTGATTAGAGGCTAATTGTAAAGGTGTGATTTGCGGCTAGGATCTAGATATACCTAAATTCCCCACTTGGTTAATGAAATGGGAAGATAAGTAATTGCATCCGAATTAGAGACTCACATCCCCTCTCAATCATGTAGTTGTGAGACTAAATTTGGTATACAACTTAGAGGATGGCTATTCTCAAGTCATAATATCAACCTCATGAATCGACAATTACGATAAACAACTAAACTGGCTAGAGATCACAGTTATGCATGATTATGTGTAACACCCCGTACGTTCCCAACCCTACTTGACAACATTAAATGATATGTACTTAGGTATCGAGAGCTATAAGTATGCATTTGGTAATGCTATTGGTGAGCTAATTGAATTTGGCTCTTGGTATGTGAGTAAACCTTCACAGGAGGTGTTTGATGATCTTCGTGGAACATTTGTGGGGTTCAAAATGAGGCTAAGAAGACCTCTAAACAAAGTATATTAAGGTTAAGAAGTGAGTTAAAGAATAGGACTTGAAGTATCTAACCAAACCCGCGAAGAGAAGTCGAAAAATGGAATTTTCAAAAATTTTAAGGAGGGGTGCATTTGGGACCATTCCATGCTGCTCTGGGCTAAAATTTTTAGCCCAGAGGCAGTAGGTTGGTGCGCCCAGGAGCGTGCCACCTTGGGTTTTCCACATTTTCGAAAGTTGGAAATTTCTAAGTCCCAAGGGTATCCGGGGTCTTACCGAGCCGATTTTTGCTACGTTTCTTCTACAACCAAGAGTATATACATGAAATGAATGAAATATTACATTTTTATGATAAAATTACTCGAGAATGAATTTGGGACTAAAATGATGATTTTACCCTTATAGTCAAAATAAGCCAAACGTGGCTAGAATCACTTGGTTTTTGGATTGAGGCTACAGATATGAATAGCATTAGTGGTAATATTATTGTAATACATATGAGACGACTTAAACATGAGAAATTATTGATTTTATCGGGTTAAGTGAATTGGGCCCTAAAAGGGCCCAAAAATGAAAAGAAAGCACGACCCAAAAAATAGGTCAAATGACCCATTCCTGCAAGACCTTCTAGAACCCAACATTTAATGCTAAAGAGTGACTAAGGAGGGCACTTAAGGGCCTATATAAAGGGTCAAAATTCTGATTTTTATTGAAGAGAAACACACATGCTTTTTCTATCTTTTTCTAGAAATTTCCCAAGAACATCTCTTTGGCTTTCAAAACCCTAAGGCACTTCTTGGAGCAAGATCATCATCTTTAAAGCTTGGGTAAGTGAATATTATTGTACTTTAACATATTATAAGCATGAGATAATATGTATATCATGTTGTTTATGGTTGAAATGTTGGATATGGCACTTTGTGCTTTTGTATAAGATTTGTGATCCATGGGATTTGAGCTTGAATTTGGACTTGTGCCTTTGATGAAAATCATGGTATGGATAAAATATGAACGTCTATGGTGTTATTTTTGATATTAAATTTGTTATTTTCTATAAGTGTAAATTGTGGGATTTTGGCCGATTTTTGCTATGAAGTGTATTAAGGTGAATTGATGGATTGTTTGTGATGTGGTGTGGATAAGAAAGTGTAAGGGGAAGTGTTGTGGTGGAATGTATTGATTATCATGTATTGGTCAATGTTGGGAATATTGGAGGATTTTTGGAATAATGATTTTATCAATGGTTTTGTTAAGGGGGAAAGGACATGTTAAAGCTAAACATGTGACTTATTGTTGTTGTATGCCATTATAGGGTAATTGGTGGTTAATGTTGGTTTCGTTATAAACTTGTGTTGTAGAGCGAAACATAAGGAAGGAGCAGGAATATTGTATGCATGTCTAAGATTGTGTATTCTTATAAGAATACAAGGTATGTAAGGTTACTCTTTTCGTATTCTTCTACAACATATTGTTCCTATTGACATTGGACTTATTTCAATTCCGAGAGCCTTGAAGTATATCAATTCAGGTTGACATATATTGTTATTCATATGTGTCCTATTCTCAAATGCATGATGATTCTTTTGTATCTTGTTCATTGAGTGAAGTTCCAAAAATGTCATAACGTTATCATTCCTAAATGAACGATCTCAAGAGGGTAATAATATAAATGAATCTATGTATTCTTGAAAAGCATTTTCCAATCATGTCATGCTCCAAATCCTATATTGTGAGGATCATCTTAGTACCATTCTCATAAGAGTAATAAGAGAGATGATGTGCAAGGTAGTGGGATTATTACTCATAAGTGAAGATGTCAATCTCATGAGTTAAATGCATGAAGTGAAATGTGTATATAAGTGTGTGCTTTACTGTCATTATCTCTAGGGTGTCACTTTCCTAGCTAGACAAAAGGGGTATAAGATTGTAAAGAAGTAAGGCACTTGGGGTACTAGATGTTTCATTAGGTATGGATCACAGTCTAAAGGTTATAAGTTCTAGATGGAATAATTCCAATACTATGCTATGTTAGTCACTATAGACCACCAAAGGTGGAGGGCCAGTAGTATATGCTTACTTATATAAGATCTCATAAGAAGTAGCAAAAGTGTTCTCTTGGAAGTAGAGAAACGAGGTAAAGTATATATGTGTGTTTCCAATAGCATCGTGATCCTCAATAGGTCATACAAGTGTGTATATTCTACCTCCAAGTTCCGGGAATGTGATGTTCTAAAGTCTAGTAATGTTATGATTCTGTTTGTACCAATCTGGTAAAAGTTGAGGTATAATTATGTCATTATCCATGGGGTGAAATGAACACCTGCATGATGGTTCTCTATACATTATCCATGGGGTGAAATGAACACCTGCATGATGGTTCTCTATACATTATCCATGGGGTGCAATGTACACTTGCATGATGGGTCTATGAATTTCCCACTGATCAGTTGGACCCGGGCGGTATATGATTACTAAGTGATTAAGTGAAGTAAGGTAAGGTAGAGAAGCATGTAGGGTGGATGTATGATACCCCACCCATAGAGTGGATGTAGGTTATATTATTAATCCACCAAGAGAGTGTGTGTGTTTGGATGAATGTTATTCTTTTGTAATTTACTAACCAAGTAGTAGACCAATAGTGGTAATGAGCATAGAAGCAAGAAATAAATCTCTTGCATAGAGAAAAGTCTCATGAATAGAGGAGAAGAGTCTCTTGAGTGTAGATGTATATGAAAGATATTCTATGAATAGTAAGGATATAAAATGAATGTCCTAAAATGTTCATAACAAAAGCAATAGACAAGTTTCCAATTAGAATGATGGTTTACCCATATTGAAAAATCTCTCATATTTATTTCATTGACATTCTCATGTATGATGTAATTTCTCTAGCCTTACATACTCAGTACATTTCTCGTACTGACCCCCTCGGGGGACTTACCTTACATGTTGCAGGTACAGGCATTAGTAGACCTCCTCTATAGACTGGGGATCATTCGCAGAGTTTTGGTGAGCTCCACTTGATTCGGAGCTTTCTGGGTCATAGTTGTATAGTTGTTTTGGCATTGTAAATTTTGTATAAAGCGGGGACTTGTCCCGACTTTTAGTTGGTCTGGTAATTGCATCTGTTAGAGGCTTTTGTAGACATATGTGGGTATATGGATGTAAGCTATGTACGTTCAGTTAGACGTAATGGCCCCAACGGCCAAGTTTGATATATATGTTTATATCATATGTTTCCATGTTAATGTTTTCCATATAATTGCATAAGGTTCATACGAAGATATACATATGAATGAACATAGGCAAAGGTTGGTTCTCTCGGGCCTTATCGGCTACGGGTGCCAATCATGTCTCGATGGGATTCGGGGCGTGACATTATGAGTGTGTATTGACCCTAGAATCCTCATTGTTATTGTTTATACCCCAAGTTAATTATGTTAGTTTAGTTCATAGTTAGGTTATACTTTTAAACCATTATATCTCTATTTTCCACCACTTAAATAAATAAATAAGAACTTGTTTAGCATAGTAAATTGTTAAACGACAAGTCCCTGTGGGTTCGACATCCTGCTATCGAAGAGCCACTTTATTACTTGAAAAGACCACGTACGCTTGTGTGTGCGCTTAGGAGCGACAAACGCCTTAATGGCCTGGCTGAAGTATTAGCTTGAGGCATCATGCGCCAATGCAGTCGCCTAAACTTGTTTCACTCGATGACTCATTTATAAGTTCTCTAAAAGCTCCGCATGCTTATTTGTTCTCCAACACGTTCATTTCACCTCACATTTCTATAAACAAAACATCTAATCACATTGGTTAGTTCGACATTGATGTCGCCCAAACTATACCTCCAAAAAAGTATAACGCAGTCGTTGAATCAAATATAGCACCCAACGAGGTTGGGGTCGATCCCACAGGGAATAGGATGAAAGCCTGTCTAATGCTAGTCTGAGTAATTGGCAAGTAAGTAAAACTGGGGCATTTTTCTAAGAAAGTAGTAACAGTAACGATTTTTGATTATTGGATTTGTTATCAATATGAGAAATACACTAGGACTGTGATCCCCAATGATTCCTTAACTCCACCGCTTATATGTGCTGGAAAACTGTCCTGCTACATTACATGAAAAATCTAACAAGATATGTTCATCTAAACATCTCTCGACCTTGGTTAGACGAATTTCACTCTTCTCCTCTCGTTCTCTGAGTGTCGCACTACTAATCCTTGTCCTGAATCTCAGATAACTATCCCTGTTATGGCTCAAGTTATTAGATGAAGGTTGATAGCCTCAAATATCTGTTGTTATTCCCTTTTCCCAATCTCTACCTCTCTCTCGAGCAAGTCTAGAATACAGGCGAATTTCTAACGTTTGTAACCGTTAGAAGATCATTCACAATGAAAGAAATAACAACACATGCATTCAGATCGGTTCAGAATTGCTTTACACTTAACCCGTTTCGTTAATTCCTCGTGTTTCACACAACCCTAGTTGATGGGTCTAGTTACTCATGATTACAAGAACACAAGAAGATTTCAGTGAGGAAAACATAATTGTAAACTCACTATAAAGAAGAAAACTCTGAAATCTCACTATGAATAAAACCCTAGAATTAGTGTTCCAAGATTGCAAAATCAATATTGTATTTATGAACTCAAAATAATGAAAATATATCCCAAAACAATGTAATGACCAACTCCTAAACATAGGACAATATAGGGGTATTTATAGATACAAGGTGAATCCTATCCTAAACAAAATAGGAGAAAAAGTAGGCAACTTTCCATGGTTTTGTGTCACGTAGGTCTATGCCGTGGAAATTAGGCCTCCATCACATACTTTTAGGAGTTGACCTAGAGAACTGACCTACGTGGCATGGGTCCCTTCCGTGAGTCACCTATCTGGTTTTGACTTGGCTCTTTCGTCTTCAAATGCTCCATTCTAGTGCATGCTTCTTCCCTTCTTCTCTATTTTGCCTCCATAACCTATTTTCCTGCAAGATAGAAGAGAAAACACATCATACCTACCAAACACACCCAAGTTATTACATATTTTCCTTGTTTTAATCATCGAAAGTGCCATGAAACCATGGCACATCAACACCCTCAACTTAGAACGTTTGCATGTCCTCAGGGAAACAAAACAAAATAAACACAATCAATAATTAATTAAGAGAAACCTAAGAGACCTACGACAGTCGACTCATTGCCTTTAGCACCAAAACTTTTCCGACTCCTCCTATTTGTAAATCAAAAACACGATGTGTATATATGTAGCAAATTATCATGACATAGAAGGGATTAAGTGATGGCATCAGATTATGAACAAAAACTAAGCATATATGAAAATGACATTATCCAAAGAAATAACAGCTAATAATGCAACCCATGTAGTCTCACAACAAAGAAGTCCCATACACTCACAGTGTGCTAATGAATATCAAAGTGGGGACTAGGTTAAAACACTCTCTCTCACAAATAAGTTCAAATAGTGTGCGTGAAATACCATAGGCTTGCCCTTATTTTCTATGCCTTAGTTTTTCGGACAGTTGGACTAGGATCACTATAGGACTTTCATCAGCTTGTAATGTAGGCTTGGGGATAGGTGTGGTACATATGGATATGGTGACTTAGCCCTCCTTGACACTACACTATTTTTGGCTCCTCTTTTCAACCATTCTTATTTTACTCTCCCTTATTCTCCTTTATTTATTTTCAGATTTTGGGGGTAATTTTCTTCATACTTTCAAAACACACTTTATTTTCTTTTTGCTATTTCTATTTATTTCACTCAATTTTTTCTTCTTCTTCTTCACACCGAAATGTGTTCTCTTTTTCTTTTACTAATCCATTCCTCATACCCGAGTTAAACTACGCTCCCCTATAATAGCCACCCTTAACTTAGGCGATTTGCCTGAGTTGAGGTACACAATGTCCAAGGAGGGACCAAAGCCAAGACATGTTTATTATAAGTCAATGGGAAGGTGAATAGTCTAATGAAAGAAATAGGTCAATTAAGGCTCAAAATAGGGATCAAAGGATATTTAATTCATTTGGTTGGGCATTTAGGCTAAAAGTGGACTTATTTTTCAAAATGGCCTATGATCCTTTCCTAACCACTATCCTATAACCTAGGCAAGTTCTGGATCACACACACAAAGTTAACTCGGTAATGACCTTACACACACACAGCACAGGGTTACACTATCGACTACTACCGATTTCATATATTATTGGCTACAGTCATTCTTCCTATAATACTAATGCCATAACAAGATCCAACAGCTGTCACAAACTAATATACTACACACAGTTCAAAACAAAAATTTCAGGAGAAGTGGTGTCCTTTAAATAATCAAAAAACATCATTATCATTCAAAATATGTTCAAAACTGGATTGCACTAAGGTTCCCCTATTTTTCTCCTAAATAAACATGAAAACACATAATAATATAAATAATAACCTAAACATGCAGGTTATACTATAATAGCACACTTGGGGGAAAAGAAAACACGATAACAAAACCCCCCAAGTGGTGGTATATCCCCACTTACAACTAAATAATGGTGCACCGCCCTCAGTGCACAACTATCAATATCATAACTGTATGGGCGTGAAGACATATCTGCGGCACCCTAGGTGCCAGATGTAGGCCCGTCTACAGCATAATCATCTGTATGCTCTCTAGGCTCTATGCTAGGTGCGTTCGGTGGAAGGGGTGGATGACTAGAGGATGCACCCTGTGCTCTCTGTTCATGAGCAATCTGAATGGCATGGTACTCTTCCCAGTAGGACTTAGTCTCCCTTCATAATCACTCTCAAACTCGTCTCCACTATCAGTCTGACCCTCAGGACTCCATGGCCGCTTGCCTCTAGCAATAGGAGGCTCCTCGTCAGCAAACAAATCCACCTCAAAAACCAGTGTTGTAGGTACCGGTGTTGGTATGGGTAGAATGATAGGAGTATGACTAACTGCTAAATCTCAAACCTTTTTCCTCAATGCAGACACCTCCTTGGTCAACCCCGTCAAATCTGGGATATGGGCCTCTCTCAACGGGCTACCCATCCGAAGCTCAAAACTGTCAATCCGCCCATGCAGCTCACACATAAAACCTTTCATAGCTAAAGTCATGCGAGCCTCAACTCTCACCTCAGAAGCCTCTATCAACGTCCTAACCCATGGCTTTAGATGAGATACCAACTTAGCCATCTAGGCCTCTGTGTGAGCATGTCGCTCAATTACCTGTGTTTGTTTATCCACTAACTACTGTAAAAACTTTCATGAAACTACAACCATGCCAGACGAGGGTGGTGGTGCTATAGTGTCTGCTTCCCCCTTATCAGTCATGGGGCCTGTGCCCTCGTTAGGAAACCTCCCAGTCTCGAGTTCACTAACTGGTGCTGAAGTGTTAAACGGTCCCTCTTGATCCACTTACCTTCCAAAAAGGGCGACGCCTGATGAAGTAGAGGGATGAGACCACCTATGGGAAACTGAGGTAGCACCTCGCTGCTGCATCAAACCTATATAAGCTATGTGTGTCATCTCAATGACGTGATCTACTGCAGGCATCGTGACCACACTAGCACTTTTACACAGGCCCAGAATTAGACAAGGGAAAGGGATGATGGTAAAGTCTCTAAAGGCGCGCTCATAAATCTCCTTAATAATATAACGGGCAATGTTAATGTCATATTCAGCGATGATGGTCGCTACCAAAATAACTCGATCAAGAGTAAGAGAATTAGTTGTACCTGTGGGACCGAGACGGTATCGTACACCTGACCACCAAAACCTGCCCTTAAAGTGAAGTGAGGACTTCTTAATATCCAATTTCTCAGCTATCCATCTCGCATCTACTCCATCCTCAGTGATATACTGTGCAACCCACCGTAGTAGCTCTAAACGCTGATCGACATTCTTAATTTTTTTTCTACTTTTCACCGTCTACATGCGGTGATCAAACTCAGCAGTACTAGTTGTAAGTGCACGTTCGGCATAAAACAAGAACATGTGGATAGTCTTCTCAAATATGTCTACTCTTTTTCCACAAACCAAAGTGTGAGTCAATGGTGGTTGGTCCAAATATTGCTGCTCATTTGTGTGGTTAATTCAATAGAAGCAACATATGAAGCTTAAAACTCACGGACCAACTCGAGGGTATAGTTACCAAAAGGTTCCGTCATCCGCCCGAATCCATAGCGATCAAACACTGCCTTAATCTCAGGTAGTGCCTTTAACTCATCTAATTGATATCGGGGCTCCTCAGTGATATTTTGTTTACACACACCCCGCTCCATTGGCTCTTCATTCCTATCATAAATGGCCTTCATACCCTGAACACACCACCTCTGTGAGGAAGTTGTGGACTCCTGAACACCAGTGCCTGAAATAGATGATGTCGCATCAGCCTCGTCACTACCACTGGACTCAAAATCAACTAATCCCTCAGCAATCTTATCGATCCCAGGTGCATCAGCCTCGTCTTCAGTACCACTGTTCATAGAAGCATCCACCCTATCTTCAGACTGGGCTGGGGGGGGGGGGGGAGGAATCAGATGACAACATGGGAGTCACCAATAAAGGTTGAGTCGTGCCCCAAGCTATAGCTTGTGCCCTAGTTTGTTGTATTGTGGCACGAGGCACAAGAGAAGAATCATATTTAGCAATCTCATAAACCTCTTCGGACCCACTTTTATCCCGCTCTGAAGAGAATTTTGGGTTCTTGGTGTGGATTCGCGAAGAGGAACCTATATTTTCGCATTTGGGGTTTCCTTTAGGCGGCACTGTTCGAAATGGTTGGGTCTTTGGTGGAGTTTGGTCGGTTCAGGTATGGATTTGGGGTTAGGTATGGATTTCAAAATAGTCGAATTGGGGGTATATGATGTCGTCCAAAATATACCTTCAAAAAAGTATAATGCGGTTGTTGTATCAAATATAGAACCCAACTAGGTTGGGGTCGATCCCACAAGGAACAGGACAAAATTATGTAGAATGCTAGTCTGAGTAATTGACAAGTAAGTAAAATTTTTTTTTTTTTTTTGTGGATAAGTGATGACAGTAACAATTGTTGATTGTAGGATTTGTAGACAATATGAGAGATACTAGGACTGTGATCCCCAATGATTCCTTAAGTCCACCAATTACTTGTGCTGGCAAAACTGTCCCGCTGTGTTGCATGTAAAATCTAACAAGATAGGTTCATCTAAACGTCTCTCAACCTTGGTTAGACGAATTTCACTCTTCTCCTCTCGGTCTCCAAGTGTCGCACTACTAACCCTTGTCCTGGATCTTAGATAACTATTCCTGCTACGGCTCAAGTTATTAGATGAAGGTTGATAGCTTTAAATCTCTGTTGTTATTCCTTTTTCCCAATCCTTACCTCTCTCTCGAGAAAGTCTAGAATGCAGGCAGGTTTCTAACGTTTGTAACCATTAGAAGATCAATCACAACGAAGGAAATAACAATACATGCAATCACACTGGTTCAGAATTTGCTTCGCACTTTACCCGTTTTGTTAATTCCTCATGGTTCACACAACCCTAGTTGATGAGTTTAGCTACTCATGTTTGCAAGAGCACAATAAGAATTCAAGGATGAAAAAATAATTGTAAACTCACAATAAAGAAGAAACTCTGAAATCTCAATTATGAACAAAACCCTAAAATCGATGCTCCGAGATTGCAAAACCAATAATATCTTTCTGAACTCAAACTAATGGAAATATAACTCAAATCAACTTAATGGCTAACTGTTGAACATAGGACCAAAAAGGGATATTCATAGATACAAAACGAATCCTATCCTAATCAAAATAGGAAAACAAAGTCGGCAACCATCCACGGTACCGTGACTTGGTGTCATGGAACCAAGTCATGCCACATAGATCCTGTTGTGGAAATCAGGCACATGGGACATCCTCAGAAGTTGACTCACGTCAGCCACTCATGTCACGTGAGTCCTATCGTGAGTCACCTTTCTGGTGCAGAACTTGACTCTTTCGTCTTCAGATACTTCTTTCTCGAGCATAATTCTTCCTTTTTGTCCATTTTGCCTCCAAAACCTATTCTCCTACAATATAGAATAGAAACACATCATACCAACCAAACACACCCAAGTTATAGCATATTTTTCTTGTTTTAACCATCGAATGTTCCATGTAACCATGGCGCATCAACACCTTCAACTTAGAACGTCTGCATTTCCTCAGGCGAACAAAGCAAAATAAACACACTGATGCTTAACTAAAAGAAACCTAAGGGACCTACGGCAGTCGACTCATTGCTTTTGACCTCAAAACTTTTCGAACCCCTCCTACTTGCAAATCAAAACCACAGTGTGTATACATGCAGCATATTATCATGACATAGAAGGGATCAAGTGATGGCATGAGATTATGAACAAATAACTAAGCATATATGCAAATGAGATTATCCGATCGGATAACAGCTAACAATGCAACCCATGTACTCTCACAACAAAGAAGTCCCATACACTCACAATATACTAATGAATCTCAAAGTAGGGACTTGGTCAAAACACTCTCTCTCACAAAGAAGTTCAAATAGTGTGCATGAAACACCATAGGCTTGCCCTCATTTTCTATGCCTTAGTTTTTCGGACAGTTGGACTAGGATTACTATAGGACTTTCATCGGCTTGTAATATAGGCTTGGGGACGGGTATGGTACATATGGATATGGTGGTCCAACCCTCCTTGACTCTACACTATTTTTGGCTCCACTTTTCAACCATGCTTATTTATTCTCCTTCATTTATTTTTAGATTTTCGAGTGTGATTTTCTTCATTTCTTAAAAACACATAATTTTTTTTTTAATTTAATTCTTCACACTCAAATTTGTTCTCTTTTTCTTTTATTAACCCCTTCTTCATAACCAAATCAATCTACGCACCCCTATAATAGCCACCCTCAACTTAGGCGATTTGCCTAAGTTGAGGTACATAATGTCCAAGGAGGGACCAGGGCTAAGACAGGTTTATTATAAGTCAAAATGGAAAGGTAAATAGCCTAATGAAAGGAATAGGTCAATTAAGGCCCAACATCGAGATCAAGGGATATTTATTTCGTTTGGTCGGGCATTTAGGCTAAAAGTGGACTTTTTCAAAAATGGCCTATGAGCCTAACCACTATACTATAACCTAGGAAAGACTAATCAGGAAAGTTTTGAATTGTACACACAAAGTGAACTAAGTAATGACCTCACGCACACATAGCACAGGGTTACACTATCAACTACTACCTATCCAGTTCGTGCATTGCTAGCTACAGTCATATTGTCTATAATACTAATGTCATAACAAGATCCAACAGTTGTCATAAACTAACATACTACACACCCATTTCAAAACAATATTCTCAGGAGGGGTGTCCTTTACACTATCAAAAAGCATCCTTATCATTCAAAATATGTTCAAAATTGGACTGCACTAAGGTTCCCCTATTTTCTCCTAATTAATCATGAAAACATATAAATACTATAAGTAACAACCTAAAAATGCTAGTTCTACTATGATAGAACACTTAGGGGAAAAGAAACACAACAAAAAAAACTCCCAAGTGGTGGTATACCCCCACCCCCAGCTAAAAAGTGGTGCACTGCCCTTAGTACACAGCTATAAATAGAAGAATTATAAGGGAGTGAAGACATACCTGCGGTGCCCTAGGCTCCGGATGTCGGCCCTCCTATAGCGGGATCATCAGCATGCTCTCTGGGCTCTCTGCTAGGTGCAGCCGGTGAAGGGGGTGCCTGACTAGAGGATGCACCCCGTGCCCTCTCCTCCTGAGCAATCTGTCTGGTATGGTACTCAACTCTAGAGGCTTTCACCGCTCTCCAGAACTCCCTCGGACTCATCACCACTATCAACCTAATCTTTCAAATTATGTGGTCTCCTACCTCTATCAATAAGAGGCTCTTCATCGACAAGCAAATCCACCTCGAACACCGACCTCATCGAGGTCGGAACGGGCATAGGTGGAGTAACAGGAGTGTTGCTCGGTGCCAAAGCTCTAACCTCCACTCTCAATGTATCCACCTCCCGTGTCAAGCCTGCCACATCAGGAATATGTGTTGAACTCATTCGAGTGGCCATACGGCCTCAAAACTATCAATTCTCCAATGCAGCTCTCTCATAAACTGCTCCATAGCTGCAGTCATACAGGCCTCCACTCTGGTCTCTACAACCTCTACCGTAGTCCAAACCCATGGCTTAAGCTGGGATACCAACTTAGATATCTAGGTATCAGTGTGGGCCTGCCTCTCGAACATCTGAGTCTTTTTATCAATCAACTTCAGGAATTTCCTCAAACTGAAACCCTACCAGAGGGGGGCGGTGGTGCAGTAGGTCCTGCTACCTCATCATCAAACACTGGGCCTATGCCTTCAGCAGGTATATGAACAGTATCAGGTATACTCACCAGTGGTGGAGCACTAACCAGCTCCTCTCTATCTCCATGCCCTTCAAAAAAGACTGCTCCTGACGACCCAAAAGGGTGAGACCTCCGCAGAAACACTGGGTGAGCTCGCTATCCCACATTAACCCTATATCAGCAATGCGGGTTACCTCAACATGATGGTCTACCGCAGGCGTCGTGAACGTACCAACACTAATACATAAGCCATGAATCAGACAGGGGAAAAAGAGATGCTGGTGAAGTGGCGGAAAGCACACTTATGTATCTCCCCAATAATGTAACGAGCGAAGTTAATATAATAACCTGCCAGAATGCTCGCTACCAACACTACCCGATCAAGTATGAGTGAATTATCAACATTAGTTGGACTCAACCGGTGCCTGACAACCGACCACCAAAACCGTCCAGCAAAGTGAAGTGAGAATTTCTTAATATCCAACTTCCCAACAACCCAACTAGCATTAGCACCATCCTCTACTATATAACCTGCAATCCACTACAGTAACTCCAAACGTTGATCGGCGTCTCTTATTTTAGCCCTATTTTGCACATTCTCTATACGATGATCAAATTCTGCAGTGCTAGCTAGAAATGGACACTCAGCACCAAACAAAAACCTGCGGATCATCTGCTCAGAGATGTCCACTCTGGTCTCCCAAACCAAAGTGTGAGTCAATGGTGGTTGGTATCTATACTACTGCTCATTGGGTGTGATCAATTCAACAGAAGCAACATTAGAAGCATAAAACTCATGGACCAACTCTGAGCTATAGTGCCTAGGAGGCTCCATCATCCACCCGAACCCATAATGGTCAAATACAGCCTTAATCTCAGGCAGTGCTGTCAATTCATCTAGCCGATACCGGGGCTCTGCAGTGATACTCCTTCTACACAGGCCCCGCTCAGTAAGTTTGGAATCTCTGTCATAAATGGCCCTCATACCCTGAACACACCATCTTTTGTTTTCCCTACGAACCACAACGGCAGCCCGCTATACAACCACCTATCTCTATGAGGACGTCGTGGAGTGTTGACCACCAGTGCCAGAAATAGATATTGTCACATCAACCGCAGAATTATCCGAACCTTCAGCATTTCCCCAGACCCGGATACATCAACATCGGCATCATCTATATCCTCAGCTTTCTCCTCAGAGCTAGACACATCAATCTCCTATTCTTCATCGGTTGCAGCATCTTCCATCCCCTCATCAGACTGGGGAGCAAAATTAGAAGACTGAGCAGGGGCAACCGATTGCGGGGGCTATGAAGTAAGCTGTTGGGCAGCCTGGGCAGCAGCTTGTACCCGCATTTGTAGCCTCTTTGTATGAGGCACCAGTGCAGTATCATCGGTAGCAAGATCGTATGCCTCTTCAGACCCACTTTTATCGGACACCGAAGGTTCATCACCCAATACAGTAGTAAATTCAAGATTTTTGGTACGGATGCGCGAGGAAGAACCCATTTCTCCATGTTTGGGGTTTGATTTGGGAGGTATAGAGTAGGGTTTTGGGTCGGGTTTGGGTCTGGTGGGGTCAATTTTGGGTCGGATAGGTCGGGCTTGGGTCGAATTATGGACTGGGTGGGTCAAATTTTTGGGGTGTGATGTTTAGGATTCAAGAATTTTGGATTTGGTATGTTGAAATCTGATGGATTTGGAGTATATTTTTGTAGGAATTTGATGAATCTTGGCAACTAGGGTTTATGTTAGGATTTGGATTTCAGAAGGTGGAGTTTAAATTTGAAATTTGGGTCGGATTTGGTGTCCCGATATGTATCTATTTAGGTCAGGTGGACTCGAGTCGGGTGGGTTCAGTTCCTGGCTACTTTACCATTTTTGAGTTCCACGGTACCACCCACGTGATGTGGGTTGACCTACGTCACATGGGTCCCCTGACGTAGGTCAGGTTTTGAAAGTGAAGAGATATCTTCTGATTTCGATGGCACAACCCACGTGACATGGCTTGACCTACGTCACGTGGGTCACTGGCATAAGTCAAGTTCTGAAAATTAAAATATTTCCTGATTCTCACGATACCACCCACGTGACGTGGGTTGACCTACGTCACATGGGTCCCCTAACGTAGGTTAAGTTCAGACAGCATGTGATTTTCTTTGAATTCTATGACACCAACCCACATTATGTGGATGAATTTACGTCACGTGAATCAACATCGTGGGTAGTATTGAACGAAGTTAGTCCAATAATTTGAATTTCCGCTAACATATCATCCAATGATCAGATCACAACCAACTCAGACCTTGGGTTGCCTCCAAAACAGCGCCTGATTTAACATCGTGACACGACTTGGTTAGGTTGGTTACTCAAACTTTACCAACCAGCCCATGGGTTGCCTCCCATGAAGCAACTGATTTAACGACGCGGCACGACTTGGCTAGCTTGACTACTCAGACTTCATCAAGACTAAGCTCCTCACAATTGCTAATCTTTTTTGTGATTCCCATATAGTGCTTTACACATTGCCCATTGACTTTGAATATAACATTATCTTCACCTTTCAGCTCAATAGTTCCATGTGGAAATACCCTAACAACGGTGAATGTTCCAGACCATTTAGACCATAGTTTTCCAGGAAAGAGGCGAAGCCTAGAGTTATAGAGTAGCACCAAATCTCCTGGCTGAAACTCCCATCGTTTGATTTTTCAGTCATGATACAGTTTCCTCTTTTCATTATAAAGTGATAAACTTTCATAAGCTCGGAGATGAAATTCATCCATATCATTCATCGGATCTAGCCTTAATTTAGCCGCTTCACTCCATTCTAGATTCAATCTTTTTAATACCCATAATGCCTTGTGTTCAAGTTCAACTGGCAAATGGCACGATTTACCAAAAACCAACTGATATGGAGATGCACCTATTGGTGTCTTAAAAGCAGTTCGATATGCCCATAAAGCATCATCCAATCTTCGAGCCCAATCAGTCCTATTGGCATTCACCGTTTTTGCCAATATAGACTTTATCTCACGATTTTGCACCTCAACTTGCCCGCTCGTCTGAGGATGGTAAAGTGTTGCCATCTTATGGTTGACACCATATTTTTCAAGCAGGGCTTTGAATAGCAGATTACAGAAGTGGGATCCTCCATCACTAATGATTACTCGTGGTGTCCCAAATCGTGAAAATATATTTTTTTTCAAGAATGTCGTGACACTTCTTCCTTTATTGTTGGGAAGCGAAATCACCTCCACCCATTTAGAAACATAGTCAACAGCTACCAAAATGTATTTCATCCCATGTGAGCTCACAAAGGGGCCCATAAAATCAATTCCCCAAATATCAAAAAATTCGAGCTCAAGGATAGTTGCCATAGGGAGTTCATGTCTGCATAAGATATTCCCTTGTCTTTGGCATTGGTCGTAGGCCCGAGAATAGTCATGAGCATCATTATAGATGGTAGGCCGATAATAACCGTATTGTAAGATCTTGTGTGCAGTCTGCGTGCCACCATGAGGACCCCCAACTGGGGATGAATGACATGCTTCCAAGATACTCATTATTTCAGCCTCTGGGATACATCTTCGAATCATACCATCTTTACATACTTTAAATAAATATGGCTTCTCACCTCATGCATGAATCTCTTTCTTCTCTGATACGACATATCCTCTGGGACTATATCACTTGCCAAAAAGTTGGTGAAATCTTCAAACCATGGGATTAAGTCTTGTGATGCTGCCAGTACTTGCTCATCTGGAAAATTATCATCAATATCAAGATTATCCCTTAATTTAAGTATGGACTCACCCTCAAGGCGTGATAGATGGTCAGCGACCTGATTCTTGGTTCTCTTTCAGTCCTTGACTTCAAAATCAAATTCTTGCAGTAGAAGCACCCACCGAATCAATCTTGACTTAGCATCCTTCTTTGACATAAGATACCAATGTGCTGCATGGTCTGTATGCATAATCACCTTCGTACCAATCAAGTAAGACCTGAATTTCTCAAAAGCAAAGACCACTGCCAACAATTCTTGTTAAGTCACAGTGTAATTCTTCTAAGCTGGATTAAGTACTTTGCTAGCATAGTAAATCAGATGTAAAATCTTCTCACGTCTTTGGCCAAGGACTGCACCCAAAGCCACTCCGCTAGCATCACACATAACCTTAAAAAACATCGTCCAATCTGGTTAAACAATGATAGGGGTTAAAATCAACTTCTCTTTCAGACACTCAAATGCTTTTAGACACACCTCATCAAACACGAACTTCACCTCTTTCTCTAAAAGCTTGCATAATGGATTAGCAATTTTCAAAAAGTCTTTGATGAATCTTCTATAAAATCCTGCATATCCCAAGAAACTTCAAATTCCTTTCATAGAGATAGGTGGAGGTAACTTTTCAATCATCTCAATCTTTGCCTTATCAACTTCAATACCTTTTTTGAGATCTGATGGCCCAATACGATACCCTCATTGACCATAAAGTGGAATTTTTCCCAATTTAGCACTAAATTGCACTCCTCACATCTTTGCAACACATTAGCAAGGTGTACCAAGCAATCATCAAATGAGTCTCCCACAACAGAAAAATCATCCATAAAAACCTCAATAGTGTCTTCCACCATGTCAGAGAAAATAGACATCATGCAACTCTGGAAAGTAGCCGGTGCATTACATAAACAGAAGGGCATCCTTTTGAATGCGAACGTCTCATATGGACAAGTGAAAGTGGTCTTCTCTTGGTCTTCAGGAGCAATGAAAATCTAATTATACCCTGAATAGCCATCTAGAAAACAATACCATCCTCTACCAGCAAGAAGGTCTAACATCTAATCCATGAACGGCATAGGGAAATGATCTTTTTCTGTCCAAGAATTCAGCTTTCGATAATCCATGCAAACTCTCCATCCAGTAACCGGCCTCATTGGGATTAACTTATTCTTGTCATTTGGAACCACAATGATTCCTCCCTTGTTTGGTACACATTGAACTGGGCTCACCCACTTGCTATCAGCAATGGGGTAAACCACACCTGCATCTAACCACTTAATAATCTCTTTCTTCACAACCTCTTGCATCGGTGGGTTTAGACGACGTTGGTACTTAATGCTCGGTATACACTCAGGATCAAGTTGAATTTTGTGAGTGCAAATACCAGGTGAAATCCCTATAATATCAGCAATGGACCAACCAATGGTCCTCTTAAATCTTCTCAATACGGAAACCAGAGCCTTCACTTTCCATTCCACCAACTTAGCAGAAATTATCACAGGCAAGGTGTTGTTGGCTCCCAAAAATATGTAGCGAAGGTGAGCCAAAAAAGCCTTAAGCTCCAAAATTGGAGGCTTCTCAATAGAAGGACGAGCCGATGGGGTCACTCTATTCTTTAAATAGAGATCAAATTTCTTTGGAGAATAAGTGTATGATCCCCTGCCAGTAAGTACACCAACCATCTCATCATATTTCTCAATACCATTGCTATAGACATTCATAATCACGGTCGTACAAGATTCTACCCCCAACCTTTCTTCAATAGGCAGAACAATATCACTCTCTCCAATCGCATCTATTACCAAAATCACCCGCATATCTTTCGGTTGCTTCATGGAACGACAAATATTGAAAGTGACATGTTCATCATTCAACCTGAATTTCATCTGCCCTATTTCCATATCGACCAATTCACGACCCATGGCTTCCTAATATGATGGGAACCTCGAAATCAACTTCACAATCTAGAATCACAAAGTCAGCCAGAAATATGAAAGATGCAACTTTTACCAAAACATCATACAAAATGCCTACTGGCTTTTTCACAGTCCTATCTGCCATGAGAAGTCTCATAGAGGTTGGTTTTGGTGCTCCCAACCCCAACTACTTGAAAACGGCTAGAGGCATTAAGTTAATGCTAGCACCCAAATCACAAAGTGCTTTAGCAAAGTTGTAAGACCCGATAGTACAAGGAATTGTGAAAGCCGCTGGATCCTCCTTCTTTTCAACTAGGGAATGCGAAGCAACTGCACTAAAATGATTTAAGTTATTTGCAAGCTCAAAACTGACATTTCTCTTCTTCGTTACCAAGTCTTTCAAGAACTTCGCATAACCTGGCATCTTCTCCAATGCTTCAATAAGAGGGATGTTTATCGATAGCTCTTTCAACATTGTAATAAACTTTTGATATTTGCATTCCTCAGCCTTCTTTTTCAATCTTTGAGGAAAGGGATGAGGAAGTCGTGGGATAGTTTTCAGCATTAGTGGGACCTCCTTTTCCTGCCTCTTTTTAGATTTTGCCTTTTGGCCATTATCATGAGGATTTGGAACTGTTTCGACCTTCAAATTATCTGGCACTAACTCAGTTTCTACATCGACTATCATCGGCTCATTTGTCTTACTACTATCCACAGGTTTAGATGGATCAGTTGTGCATTTCCCGCTTCTAGTAGTAATGGCCAGATAATGACTATCATTCTTTGAATTTTGGATGTATTGCTTGGAAGGGTACCTGGCTGACGTTGGTTCAATACCACCGATATCTGTCCAAACTATTGCTCCAAATGTTTAATAACATTCAAATAGGATTCTGCTTTTTGACTTATTCCTGAGATGTCTGACCTAATCTCCTTCAAGCAATGTTCTTGACTCTCTAACCCTTTAACTAGTTTATCGAGAAGGGTTTCCATTTTTGAATTTCCATAATCAGCATCGCGATTTCCTGGTGGAACATATACACCACTCTTCACTTTATAATCATTCTTCCGCCAGCAATCACCGTCACAATCTCATTCTCTATCTCTATATCCCGACTTGTTATAATTGTCTCCATAATAGTTCCGACCTTGATTCCCTTGCCTTGAGTTCCAAGAGTCTTTATTAGACCCCTGGCCCTTGGCTCAAAAACCCACCACCTCTAGATCCAGGTACTTAGCCTCCTCATCAGAATAACTATCATCATGTCTAGATATTTTGCCTTGCGCACCTACTGCATGCACTTTTGTAACATCTCTGGATGCAATCTATTTAGCTAATAAACCAATTTCTGTCCTCAACTGTGCGACCTTTTGTGCTACAGATTCATCCAAAGCTCGTTGTGTTGCTGAGGCTCCAATAGCATACGTGGCAGTGGGCATATCTGCCTCCCGAGTATGCCAGCCTCAATTGGTCTTAATGATACTATCTAATATCTCTAAGCTTGTTCCCATCTCGGACTCATAAATGCTCCACCAGTGATAGTATCTGCTACATCCTTAGTATTTATATTTAAAGCCCGATAGAAGATTGCAAGTAAGTTTCTACCACTTATCCTATGATTTGGCACATTCTGCATCTTCTTCTTGAACCTTAACCATCTCTTGTAAAGTGCTTCAGAATGTAGTTGTCTGAAGTTGTAAATCTCATCCTTCAACTGTAGCATCTTGGAGGGTGGAAAAAATCTTTTGAGAAATTAATTTCTTAACTCTTGCCAAGTAGTGATGGAACCTCGTGGTAACTCGGCCAACCACAAAGTCGTTTCTCCTGTTAGAGAGAATGGAAACAATCTCAACTGAATAGCCTCTTGTTTAACTCCAGGAAAATTATATAAAGTGAAGACCCCCACAAAATTCATCACGTGCATATTGGGATCATCAGTAGGAAGACCAGTGAACACACCCTTCAAGTTGAGCAGGTGAATCATGGCACTTGTAATGTCAAACTTAGTGCCCTGAGGTAACTCTGGTGGAATAATGGCGCCTGTCTCAACTGGCTTGAAATAAGCCACATCCTCTTCTTTGGGATCATCATAAATCGACACATATGGTCTTTGGGGTGGTTTTTGCACCCTCATTCTTCTTTGCCTTTCTTCAGTATCAACCAGACGATGTGCTGCCTCTTGCATTGCTCGATTATCTCTATCTGCTTGCCTAAGAGTAGCTTGCTTAGCTTGCTCTCCCCGTGTCAACCGAGCAGTAGTTTGGTCTGCTGTTTTATAACCAACCATCTGGATTGGTTGGTTATGAATGTCTCCCATGGCTACAGGATCCTGAACTCCGTCGGTATTCACTATTCTTCGATTAACTCTCAGAATCCTTTCTATTTCAAGATCAAGTGGAATCAGGAAATTTCCTTGACTCCTAGTATTGGGCATACACTGGTGTGTGTCCTTTAAAATATAAGGAAATAAAACCAATCAAATCCAACAAGCAAAATACTCAACTCCATAACTGTAGTTCCCCGGCAACAGCGCCAAAATTTGATGTCTCCCAAAATATACCTTCAGAAAAATTGTAACACCCCGTACCTACCAAACCCTATTAGACAATTTTGAACATTGTTTACCTAAGTATCGAGAGCCAAAGGTATGTATTATGTAATGTTATTGATGAGTTAATTAACATTGGGCCTAGCACAAGGGATTAGACCCTCGTGGGAGGTGTAACACTCCGTATGTTGCCGAACCTATACGACTACATGTAAATTTATGAAAATATGAAAACATGAGAGAAATGATAATTTTTGTGTTGAATTGTGGTCATTTAATAGTTTAATACAATTGGGCCCTTAAATGAAGCCCAAAATAACAAAGAAGACATGGCCCAAAAGGGTTATTTTTGACCCATTCTTCCATTCATATCCATTTGACCAAATCAAAATAGCATTAAATGCTAAGTAAAAGATAAGGAAGGCATGAGGGACTATATAAAGAGAAAGAAAATCAGATTTTATTCATTTGGGCTCTCATCTCATTTCTAGAATTTTCCAACAATATCTCCTTTGCTCTCAAGAACCCTAATCACTCCTTTGGCCAAGATCATCAATTGGTAAGACTTGGTAAGTGTTTATTATGATGGATTAAGTTATTTTATGCATAACATATGGTTTATATTATGTTGGTTATGTTGGAGGAACATTGAGAATTTCACAATAAGTGAAGTGTACATATTTGCTAAATCAAAGGGTGTTTTGTCTTATAAACTTGCCTATGGACTTGTGGTTTTGAAGAAAATGAATTTGATGGGTTCAATATTTTCATGTGAGATGTGATTATAGTCTCCCCTTGTTTGGTCATGGTGTATAATATTTGGAATTTCTATTGTGAAATTGGTTATGGTTTTGGTGGCGGATTGGCCGTAAAGTGTCGTTTTGGTGATGTTATGTGTGTTGTGAGACCATGGCTGGTTTTTGGAATGTTATATGATCAAAAATATGTTAAAATAAGTTTGGTTATGATCATGGACCATTCATTGCATAAAAAGACCCCAAAAAGACCATTTCGGACCAAAACGGGCACCCGCCCTCGCAGATGAAGCACCTGCGGGCGCAGGTGCCAACGCAGGTGCCTCTGGCTACTGCCAAAGGTCACCTGCGGACTCAGGTCATCCACCTACGGGCGTAGGTGGCTTAGCGGATCGGCCCAGAACTCCAAATTGCTTGTTTTTGCATCCCTTTGGCCCCCTGAAACCCCTATACCCTTCATGGATGTAATTATCAACTTGTGATGTCGTTTTAATGAATTTAAAGTGTCGTATGGAGTCATGTTGGACTATTTTAAGTATGTATGGTTTTTCATATGTTGTTATGAGGCAAATGGAGAAGGCATAAAGGGTAATTGTGATGCGAAATACTATTGTCGTATGAACTCTTGGTCGATGAGTGGAATGTTATGGTAGTGTTGGCATGTTGATATGATAAATGACATTGTAAGAAGATGAAATGACGTTCTAAATTAACTATGTGATTCATGGTCATCTTGTGCACTTGTAAGGTAGTTGGTTGCTAATATAAGCTTCGTTATGTACTTGTGATGTAGAGTGAGACGTAAGGAAAGAGCTGGACTATTGTATTTTCATATAAGCTTGGGTATTCATAGTGAGACGCAAAGGTATGTAAGGCTACTCGTCTCTATCCTTCTGCAGCATGTGGTGTTCACATTGTCATAGTACTCTTTTAATTCCGAAATGCTATAAGGTATTCCGTATTCGGTAGATGGTTAGTGTTACTCACATGGTCCTTACTCATGGAAAATTGGTGAATTATATGACTCATGTCCATTTGTTGAATTGTGATCATTGACTAGTATGTGAAAAAGTTCTATAAGTTTCTAAGGCATCGTATTTCTAGTTGGTAAGCAGTGGCTACTCACATGTGCCTTATTCGTTGTTCACTATCCTAAGGTTCCACAAGTGTTACACTCCAAGGGAGGTCTATAGTATTCACATGTCTCATATGCATTGATAATGTTCTGAAAGCCAATAGTGGTTATGCTCATGTGTTTTGTTTAGTGCTCATTGTCTTAAGGTTCCCAAAGTGTTCTATTTCAAAGGGGTTCTATAGTATTCCAACTAAGGTTGATATATTGTTATTCATATGTGTTTTACTCCTAGACGAATCATGAACCACTTAGTTCTTATTTACGATGGGCGTTCTTAAGTTGTCACATGTTGTAAAGTCTAAGAGAACTATCGCAACGAGAGTAATGAGATCAAGAGAGCTTGTTTAGTTGAATAGCATTGTTCCAATCATGTTATGTTCCAAAGTTCCAATAAAGTTATACACATGTCTCATATTCATTAGTAATGTTCCAAAAGTCCAATGAGGTTATGTTCCAAGGTTTCAATAGTGGTTATACTCATGTATCTTGTTCATTGATCATTGTCCAATAGTTCCAATAGTGTTATGTTTCCATGAAGGCTATGTTTCCAATAATGCTTATTCACATGTTTCTCACTCATTGATTATTGATCCAAAGCTTCAAATAAAGTTGTGGCTATCATTGTAATAATCTCTCACAAGTAAATGTACCAATCTCTCAAGAGTAATGAAAGAAGTAATGTGCAAGCTAATATACCTATCCCTCACAAGTAAAGATGTCAATCTTACAAGAGTAAAGATGTGAAGTAATGTATGTTGTGTTTCAAGTTTCAAGAATATTTCCATCATCAAAGTATCACTCATTGAATGAAAGCAAGAATAATGAAATAAAGAAGAAATGTTTAATGGGTGGCATCCCAGGGGTTAAATACCTAGCATGGGTCGATCCCAATAACACGGGTGGCATCCCAGGGGCGACAGAAAAGACTAGCATGGGTCGATCCCGATACATAGATACATCCCAGGGGAGATAAGCCTAGCATGGGTTATCACGATACATCCCAGGGGCGATAAGCCTAGCATGGGTTATCTCATGACATTCCAGGGGCGACACAAAAGCCTAGCATGGGTTCACATAGCATGACATCCCAGGGGCGATAAGCCTAGCATGGGTTCATATGAAATCCCAGGGGTCAAAGTACCTAGCATGGGTTCATCTCATTCCAGGGGCTACAAAACAGCCTAGCATGGGTAGAACAATAAAGATGAATGAATATGAAAGCAAGAGAAGTAAAGAACGTAATATACATGGTTTCCCACATACAGAAAGAGAGTTTATTCACATTTGTTATTTCTGTTATATTGATTCCATGGTTGTTGTTATTATGTACGAATCATTGGAGATGATAATAATGAAAGAAAGGTACATGGTTCCACATATAGAGTTCCTCTCATAATTATTTCCATTGAAGTTCTTATGTATTGACGTAGTTTGATTATGGCCTTACATACTCAGTACATTCTTCGTACTGACCCCTCTTGGGGACTTACCTTACAGGTTACAGGTGTAGGCATTAGTAGACCTGGACAGTAGGCTGCGGATTGTATACAGGTCTCTGGTGAGCTCCAGTTGCTTCGGGGCTTCCCAAGTCACATGTGAACACTAGGTTTTGGTATTATGTATACATTGTATAGACATGGTCATGTATCTGTAGAGGCTTTGTAGACAGTTGTGGGAAGACAAATGTAGGAGGTGTATGTCCATGATGACTTGATGGCCCTGTCGGCCAAGTTTCACATATGTATATATATACTGAGCACATGTTTCATGAATTTCGTTATTATCATAATTTCTTACGTGATAATGGTATTTCTAATGGCATGCATATGAACGAACATAAGCAAAGATTGGTTCTCTCGGGCCTTATCGATTTCGGGTGCCAATAACGCCTCAATCGGAATTTGGGGTGTGACAAAGTGGTATCAAAGCAGGTCGTTCTAGGGGTGTCTACAAATCCGTGTCCGAGTAGAGTATTGTTCATGGATGTGTTGTGCACCACATTTATGAGCAGGAGGCTATGGGGCATTTAGGATGTTGTTTCTCTTCTTCAATTTTAGATCGTGCAATAGAGCCGGTGTTGTAAGTTGAATTGAAATCTGACCATGGTAAATATTTCTCTTTGATAGTAACCATGCCTATCACGAGAAGAGGTAGAGGTAAAGGGAAGCAGGTAAATGTGCCTGCTGACGAAGGAATGAGTAGACTACCACCTGACCAAGCTAGTCAAGGTGGGGCAAATGCTGAAAGTTTATCTCGATCTTCCTCTACTTTTCCAGCTCCAGGAGAGCCAAGAGGTAGAGAAGTACCTGTAGAACCACCTACTAATGCCACTGATCAGGATTTGAGAAATGCAGTACATATGTTGACTCAGTTAGTGGCGGTACAAGCACAAGGTCGAACTGAAGATGACGCGGCTAGAGCAGCTAGTCGGCGTACACAGGACTTTTTAAAATTGGACCCTCCTATATTCACTGGGTCAGACCTGAAAGCGGATCCACAGGATTTTGTGGACCAAGTTCAAAGAGCACTAGAGGTGATGCATGTAACAGGTGTAGAAACAGTTGAGCTGGCAGCTTACAGATTGAAGGGTGAGGCCATATTGTGGTATGAGGACTGGAAAAGATCAAGAGGCACTGATGCGCTCCCAACTGGTTGGGAAGAATTTAAAATGGCATTTCTAGATCACTATCTTCCTTATGAGATCCGTGAGGCTCGTGCGGATCAGTTTTTAAATTTGCGTCAAGGCAATATGAGTGTTCGAGAATACAGTTTGCAGTTTAATTCCTTGGCTCGGTATGCTCCAAATGTGGTGGCCACGATGGAAGATAGAGTCCATAGATATATGGATAGACTGGAGCCATACTTGGTACGAGACTGTACTATTTCCGGTTTGAACAAAGATATGGACATTGCTAGAATTCAAGCCTTCGCACAGAAAATGGAGGACCAAAGGCAAAGAAAAAGAATACAGGAATCTGAGGGAGGTCCATCAAAAAGGACGAGACCTATGGGACAGTCTAGGGTGTTTCTAGGAGAATCTAGATCTCGGATGTTACCGCCTAGACCTACATTCTCTTATTCCACAGCAGGTGCTGACTCTCAATTTCGAGGGTCTAGAGGTGGTCCATCTGGACAAAGTAGTGGAGGACGAAGCTCACAGATAGTAGGATCTTCTCGTCCTCCGTGTCAGCATTGTGGAAGGTACCATTTGGGTGAATGTCGGTTGGGAACAAATGCTTGTTTTTGGTGTGGTACAGTGGGGCACCTAATGAGAGAATGCCCACAAAGGGGTGCAAGTGGTATTGCACGACCTATGGGATCAACTGTTGTGTCATCAACATCAGTTCCTTCCCCGATCAGAGGTGTTCAGCCTATTGGTCGTGGTAGAGATATGAGAGGAGCAGCTAGTTCCGATGGGGTACAAAATCGTACCTATGCTCTAGTGGACCGGCAGAATGAAGAGGCACCTCCTAATGAAGGTACAAGTATCTTATCACATTTTTTTTCACATGATGTACATGTAGTGATTGATTCGAACTTTACCCTATCGTATGTTACTTCATCGACTACCGTGAATTTAATAGTACATTGGGGTTATGAGTTATATTAATGGCAATAGTTCCACTTGTTAGTGAAAATAAAAGATGGACCCTATATAACGTGCTATGTACAATTTTTCGAAAGTGCATAAGAGTTTTCTTTCACATTGAGATTAAGATACCTATATTTTCTCCAAACGAAAGGCAAAAGTTTAGAAATGCAAAGCGTGGAGAGAGACTAAGTATCTATATGTATCTATATGAGTATACGTATACAAATGCATTTGTTACATATGAGATGACATTGTTAACATTCGAGGACGAATGTTTCTAAGGGGGGAAGAATGTAACACCCCGTACCTACCAAACTCTATTTGACGAAGTTGAACATTGTTTACCTAAGTATCGAGAGCCAAAGGTATGTATTATGTAATGTTATTGATGAGTTAATTAACATTGGGCCTAACACAAGGGATTAGACCCTCATGGGAGGTGTAACACTCCGTATGTTGCTGAACCTATAGGACTACATGTAAATTTATGGAAATATGACAACATGAGAGAAATGATAATTTTTGTGTTGAATTGTGGGAATTTAAGAGTTTAATACAATTGGGCCCTTAAATGAAGCCCAAAATAACAAAGAAGACATGGCCCAAAAGGGTTATTTTTGACCCATTCTTCCATTCATATCCATCTGACCAAATCAAAATAGCATTAAATGCTAAGTAAAAGATAAGGAAGGCATGAGGGACTATATAAAGAGAAAGAAAATCAGATTTTATTCATTTGGGCTCTCATCTCATTTCTAGAATTTTCCAACAATATCTCCTTTGCTCTCAAGAACCCTAATCACTCCTTTGGCCAAGATCATCAATTGGTAAGACTTGGTAAGTGTTTATTATGATGGATTAAGGTATTTTATGCATAACATATGGTTTATATTATGTTGGTTATGTTGGAGGAACATTGAGAATTTCACAATAAGTGAAGTGTACATATTTGCTAAATCAAAGGGTGTTTTGTCTTATAAACTTGCCTATGGACTTGTGGTTTTGAAGAAAACGAATTTTATGGTTTCAATATTGTCATGTGAGATGTGATTATAGTCTCCCCTTGTTTGGTCATGGTGTATAATATTTGGAATTTCTATTGTGAAATTGTTTATGGTTTTGGTGGCGGATTGGCCGTAAAGTGTCGTTTTGGTGATGTTATGTGTGTTGTGAGACCATGTCTGCTTGTTGGAATGTTATATGATCAAAAATATGTTAAAATAAGTTTGGTTATGATCATGGACCATTCATTGCATAAAAAGACCCCAAAAAGACCATTTCGGACCAAAACGGGCACCCGCCCTCGCAGATGAAGCACCTGTGGGCGCAGGTGCCAACGCAGGTGCCTATGGCTACTGCCAAAGGTCACCTGAGGACGTAGGTCATCCACTTGCGGGAGCAGTTGGCTTAGCGGATCGGCCCAGAACTCCGAATTGCTTGTTTTTGTATCCCTTTGGCCCCCCGAAACCCCTATACCCTTCATGGATGTAATTATCAACTTGTGATGTCGTTTTAATGAATTTAAAGTGTCGTATGGAGTCATGTTGGACTATTTTAAGTATGTATGGTTTTTCATATGTTGTTATGAGGCAAATGGAGAAGGCATAAAGGGTAATTGTGATGCGAAATACTATTGTCGTATGAACTCTTGGTCGATGAGTGGAATGTTATGGTAGTGTTGGCATGTTGAAATGATAAATGACACTGTAAGAAGATGAAATGATGTTCTAAAGTAACTATGTGATTCATGGTCATCTTGTGCACTTGTAAGGTAATTGGTTGCTAATATAAGCTTCGTTATGTACTTGTGATGTAGAGTGAGACGTAAGGAAAGAGCTGGACTATTGTATTTTCATATAAGCTTGGGTATTCATAGTGAGACGCAAAGGTATGTAAGGTTACTCGTCTCTATCCTTCTGCAGCATGTGGTGTTCACATTGTCATAGTACTCTTTTAATTCCGAAATGCTATAAGGTATTCCGTATTCGGTAGATGGTTAGTGTTACTCACATGGTCCTTACTCATGGAAAATTGGTGAATTATATGACTCATGTCCATTTGTTGAATTGTGATCATTGACTAGTATGTGAAAAAGTTCTATAAGTTTCTATGGCATCGTATTTCTAGTTGGTAAGCAGTGGCCACTCACATGTGCCTTATTCGTTGTTCACTATCCTAAGGTTCCACAAGTGTTACACTCCAAGGGAGGTCTATAGTATTCACATGTATCATATGCATTGATAATGTTCCGAAAGCCAATAGTGGTTATGCTCATGTGTTTTGTTTAGTGCTCATTGTCTTAAGGTTCCAAAAGTGTTCTATTTCAAAGGGGTTCTATAGTATTCCAACTAAGGTTGATATATTGTTATTCATATGTGTTTTACTCCTAGACGAATCATGAACCACTTAGTTCTTATTTACGATGGGCGTTCTTAAGTTGTCACATGTTGTAAAGTCTAAGAGAACTATCGCAACGAGAGTAATGAGATCAAGAGAGCTTGTTTAGTTGAATAGCATTGTTCCAATCATGTTATGTTCCAAAGTTCCAATAGAGTTATACACATGTCTCATATTCATTAGTAATGTTCCAAAAGTCCAATGAGGTTATGTTCCAAGGTTTCAATAGTGGTTATACTCATGTATCTTGTTCATTGATCATTGTCCAATAGTTCCAACAGTGTTATGTTTCCATGAAGACTATGTTTCTAATAATGCTTATTCACATGTTTCTCACTCATTGATTATTGATCCAAAGCTTCAAAGAAAGTTGTGGCTATCATTGTAATAATCTCTCACAAGTAAATGTACCAATCTCTCAAGAGTAATGAAAGAAGTAAAGTGCAAGCTAATGTACCTATCCCTCACAAGTAAAGATGTCAATCTTACAAGAGTAAAGATGTGAAGTAATGTATGTTGTGTTTCAAGTTTCAAGAATATTTCCATCATCAAAGTATCACTCATTGAATGAAATCAAGAATAATGAAATAAAGAATAAATGTTTAATGGGTGGCATCCCAGGGGTTAAATACCTAGCATGGGTCGATCCCAATAACACGGGTGGCATCCCAGGGGAGACAGAAAAGCCTAGCATGGGTCGATCCTGATACATCAATACATCCCAGGGGAGATAAGCCTAGCATGGGTTATCACGATACACCCCAGGGGCGATAAGCCTAGCATGGGTTATCTTATGACATCCCAGGGGCGACACGAAAGCCTAGCATGGGTTCACATAACATGACATCCCAGGGGCGATAAGCCTAGCATGGGTTCATATGACATCCCAGGGGTCAAAGTACCTAGCATGGGTGCATCTCATTCCAGGGGCTACAAAACAGCCTAGCATGGGTAGAACAATAAAGATGAATGAATATGAAAGCAAGAGAAGTAAAGAACCTAATATACATGGTTTCCCACATACAGAAAGAGAGTTTATTCACATTTGTTATTTCTCTTATATTGATTCCATGGTTGTTGTTATTATGTACGAATCATTGGAGATGATAATAATGAAAGAAAGGTACATGGTTCCACATATAGAGTTCCTCTCATAATTATTTCCATTGAAGTTCTTATGTATTGATGTAGTTTGATTATGGCCTTACATACTCAGTACATTCTTCGTACTGACCCCTCTTGGGGACTTTCCTTACAGGTTACAGGTGCAGGCATTAGTAGACCTCGACAGTAGGCTACGGATTGTATACAGGTCTCTGGTGAGCTCCAGTTGCTTCGGGGCTTCCCAAGTCACATGTGAACACTAGGTTTTGGTATTATGTATACATTGTATAGACATGGTCATGTATCTGTAGAGGCTTTGTAGACAGTTGTGGGAAGACAAATGTAGGAGGTGTATGTCCATGATGACTTGATGGCCCTGTCGGCCAAGTTTCACATATGTATATATATATTGAGCACATGTTTCATGAATTTCGTTATTAGCATGATAAGTTCTTACGTGATAATGGTATTTCTAATGGCATGCATATGAACGAACATAAGCAAAGATTGGTTCTCTCAGGCCTTATCGGTTTCGGGTGCCAATCACGCCTCAATGGGAATTTTGGGTGTGACAAAAATATAATGCGGTCGCTGTATCAAATATAGAACCCAACTAGGTTGGGGTAGATCCCACAAAGAACAATACAAAATTATGTAGAATGCTAGTCTGAGTAATTGACAAGTAAGTAAAAATATTTTTTTTTTTTACGGATAAGTGATGACAGTAACAATTGCTGATTGTAGGATTTGTAGACAATATGAGAGATACACTAGGATTGTAATCCCCAATGATTTCTTAACTCCACCGATTACTTGTGCTGGCAAAACTGTCCCGCTGTGTTGCATGCAAAATATAACAAGATAGGTTCATCTAAATGTCTCTCGACCTTGGTTAAACGAATTTCACTCTTCTCCTCTCGGTCTCCGAGTGTTGCACTACTAACCCTTGTCGTGGATCTTAGATAACTATTCCTGCTACGACTCAAGTTATTAGATGAAGGTTGATAGCTTCAAATCTCTGTTGTTATTCCCTATTCCCAATCTCTACCTCTCTCTCGAACAAGTCTAGAATACAGGCAAGTTTTTAACGGTTGCAACCATTAGAAGATCAATCACAATAAAGGAAATAACAATACATGCAATCACACCAGTTTAGAATTTGCTTCGCGCTTAACCCGTTTCATTAATTCCTCATAGTTCACACAACCCTAGTTGATGAGTTCAGCTACTCATGTTTGCAAGAGCACAATAAGAATTCAAGGATGAAAACATAATTGTAAACTCACAATAAAGAAGAAACTCTAAAATCTCAATTATGAATAAAACCCTAAAATTGATACTCCGAGATTACAAAACCAATAATATCTTTCTGAACTCAAAATAATGGAAAAATAACTCAAAACAACGTAATGACTAACTCCTGAACATAGGACAACAAAGGGGTATTTATAGATACAAAACGAATCCTATCCTAATCAAAATAGGAAAACAGAGTCGGCAACCATCCACGGTATCGTGAGTTGGTGTCGTGGAACCAAGTCACGCTATGTAGATCCTGTTGTTGAAATCAGGCACATGGGACATCATTAGAAGTTGACTCACGGTAGCCACTCACATCACGTGAGTTCACTAACGGCACATGAGTCCTGTCGTGAGTCACCTCTATGGTGCAGAACTTAACTCTTTCATCTTCAGATACTTCGTTCTTAAGAAAAATTCTTCCTTTTTTCCATTTTGCCTCCAAAACCTATTCTCCTACAATAGAATAGAAAACACGTGATACCAACCAAACACACCCATGTTATAGCGTATTTTCTTTGTTTTAAGCATCGAAAGTGCCATGTAACCATGGCGCATCAGTATACCACCACTTAGGGGTTTGGCGAGTTGGGAATGATGGTAATTTGAAATTATTTGCAATTGGGGTAGTTAGAATTTATGAATTTGAGTGTTTGGTACTTGGGAATTATAGTGAATGTGGGATTGGAAGTGTTAATTTTGGATGAATTTTGGGCAAGAGGTTGGGAATTTGGAGGAGAAGGATCGAATGTAGGGTTTTGGGTTAAATGTAATCCGATTTAAAAAGTTGTGAGGAAATATAAGGGGTTGGGTCAAGTCAAAATCCAATTTCTTTGGGCCATTCTGATTTTTACGGTACAGACGCACGTCACTTGGTTTGACCTACGTCATGTGGGTCCCTATCGTGGATTGGATTCCGCAATCAAAAATTCCCTTTGATTTTCATGGCACCAACCCGCATCACATGGGTTGACCTACGTCACATGGGTTGACCTACGTCACATGGGTCCCTGCCGTGGGTTAGATTCTGCAATCAAAAAAATCCTTCTGATTTTCACGGTACCAACCCACATCACGTGGGTTGACCTACGTCACGTGGGTCTCTGTCATGGTTTGGATTCTGTAATTGAAAAAGTACCTCTGATTTTCATGGCACCAACCCACATCACGTAGGTCCCTATCGTGGTTTAAGTTGATCATTCTTTGGTCCATCTTTATTTTCAACTTACGACTGGTATCAATCCTTAGATTTCCTCCCAAGCAGCGCTTGATTTAATGTCGCAGAATGACGTAGCTAGGTTGCTTAATCAGACTTCACCAACCAGCCCATGGGTTGCCTCCCATGAAGTGCCTGATTTATGGGCTTGCCTCCCATGAAGTGCCTGATTTAACATCGCGGCACGACCCAACTTACTGGACTACTCAGACTCAATCAAGACTAAACTCCTCGCATGTTCTTATTTCTTCCGTGGTTCCCACATAGTGCTTACACGTTGTTTATTTACCTTGAATAGAACATTGTCATCACCTTTTAGCAAAATTTCTCCATGCGGGAATACCCTAACCACCATGAATGGTACAGACCATTTGGACCTTAATTTTCTACGAAACAAGCGAAACCTGGAGTTATAAAGCAATACCAAATCTCCTGGGTGAAATTTTTATCCTTCAATCTTCCGATCATGATATAATTTCATCTTCTCTTTATACAATGCTGAACTTTCATAAGCCCGGAGACAAAATTCATCCATCTCATTCATCTGCTCTAATCTCAATTTAGCCGCATTACTCCATTCAAGATTCAATCTCTTACATGCCTATAATGCCTTATATTCAAGTTCGACAAGAAAATGGCAGAATTTACCAAACACCAGCTCATATGGAGATGTATCAATCGGTGTATTGAATGCAGTTTGATGTGCCCATAATGCATCATCCAATCTTCCTTCCCAATCAGTCCTATTGGCATTTACCATTTTCTCCAAAAAAAAGACTTAATCTCACGATTTGACACCTCAACTTTCTCACTCGTCTGAGGATGGTAAGGTGTTGCCACCTTATGTTTGACATTATATTTTTCAATCAAGGATTTGAACAACCGATTACAGAAGTGGGATCCTCCATTATTAATGATTACTTGGGGTGTACCAAATCGTGAAAATATGTTCTTTTTTAAGAATATCTGACACTTCTTCCTTCATTATTGGGAAGCTCAATTGCCTCCACCCACTTAGAAACATAGTCAAAAGCTACCAAAATGTATTTCATCCCATGTGAGTTCACAAATGGGCCCATAAAATCAATTCCCCATACATCAAACAATTCAAGCCCAAGAATTATTGTCATAGAAAGTTCGTGTCTGCGCGAGATATTCCCTTGTATTTGACATTGGTCACAAGCCCGAGCATAGTCATGAGAATCTTTATAGATGGTGGGCCAATAATACCCACATTGTAAGATCTTATGAGCAGTCTGTGTACTTCCATGATGACCCCCAACAAGAGATGAACAAAATGCTTCCAAAATACTCTTTATCTCGACTTTCGGAATACACTTTTGAATTATGCCATCCGCACACACCCTAAATAAATAAGGCTCATCCCAAAAGAACTTTCTTACCTCATGCATGAATCTCTTCCTCTGCTGATACGACATATCTTTTGAGACTAGATCACTTGCCAAAAGGTTAACAGAATCTGCAAACTAAGGGATTAATTCCTATGATGCTGCCAACACTTGCTCGTCTGAAAAAGTATTATCAATATCAGGATCATCCCTTAATTTAAGAATGGCCTCCTTCTCAAGGCGAGATAGATGGTCTGCAACTTGATTCTCAGTCCTCTTTCAGTCCTTGACCTCAAAATCAAATTCTTGCAATAGAAGTACCCACCTAATCAGTCTTGGCTTGGCGTCCTTCTTTGACCTAAGATATCTAAGTGTTGCGTGGTCTGTATGCATAATCACTTTTGTATCAATCAAGTAAGATTGAAATTTCTCAAAATCAAAGACCACTTCCAATAATTCTTACTCGATTACAGTATAATTTTTCTGAGCTGGATTAAGTGTTTTGCTAGCTTAATAAATAGGATGCAGAATCTTCTAACGTCTTTGGCCAAGGACTGCAACCAAGGCCACACCGCTAGCATCATACATAACCTCATATGGCATCATCCAATCTGGTGAGACAATGATAGGGGATGAAATCAACTTCTCTTTTAGACATTCGAACGCTTTTAGACAAGCCTCATTAAACACAAACTTCAACTCTTTCTCTAAAAGCTTGCATAATGGATGTGCAATCTTAGAGAAATCCTTGATGAATCTTCTATAGAACCCTGCATGTCCAAAGAAACTTTGAATTCATTTAACCAAAATAGGTGGAGGTAACTTTTAAATCACCTCAACCTTGTCTTTGTCAACTTCAATACCCTTCTTTGAGATTCGATGCCCAATACGGTACCCTCATTAACCATAAACTGACATTTTTCCTAATTTAGCACTAAATTACACTCTTCGCATCTTTGCAACACATTAGCAAGGTGGGCCAAGCAGTCATTAAATGCGTCTCCCACAACAGAGAAATCATCCATAAAAACCTCAATAGTATCTTTCACCATGTCAGAGAAAATGGAGCTAGTGCATTACATAAACTGAAGGGCATCCTTTTGAACGCTAATGTCCCATATGGACAAGTGAAAGTGGTCTTCTCTTGGTCCTTAGGAGCTACCCCAAATAACCATTAAGAAAACAATATTATCCTCTACCAACAAGAGGGTCTAAGATATGATCCATGAAGGGTATAGGAAAGTGATCTTTTTTGGTCCAAGAATTTAGCTTTTGATAATCCATGAAAACTCTCCATCCAGTAACTGACCTCATTGGGATTAACTTATTCTTTTCATTTAGAACCACAGTGATTCCTCCCTTCTTTGGCACACACTGAACTAGGCTCACCCACTTGCTATCAGTAATGGGGTAAACTACACCCATATCTAACCACTTGATGAGTTCTTTCTTCACAACTTCTTGCATAGGTGGGTACAGACGATGATGGTGCTCGATGCTTGGTGTGCAGTCAGTAGCAAGCTAAATTTTCTAAGTGCAAATACTGTGTGGAATCCTGATAATGTTGCGATGGACCAACCAATGGCCCTCTTAAACCTTTTCAACACCAAAACAAGAGCCTATACTTGCCACTCCGTCAAGTTAGAAAAAAAATCATAGATAAGGTGTTATTGGATCCCAAGAATGTATAGTGAAGGTGAGATGGGAGAGCCTTAAGCTCCAAAACTAGAGGCTCCTCAATAGATGGTCGAGCCGGTGGGGTCACCCTATTTTTTAAATCAAGATCAAGTTTCTTAGGAGCATAAGTGTATGATCTCCTACCAATGAGTTAACCAACCATCTCATCATACTCCTCAATACCATCGGTGTAAAAATTCATAATCACGATCGCAAGAGCTTCTACCCCCAACCTTTCTTTAATAGGCACGACCATGTCACTCTCATCAACTGTATCTATTATAAAAATCACTCGCATATCATTCGGTTGCTTTATGGACAGAAAACTTTGAAAGTGAGATGTTCATCATTCAACTTGAATTTCATCTGCCCAGTTTCCATGTCAACCAATGCATGACCAGTGGCAAGGAATGGTCTTTCCAAGATGATGGAAACCTCAAAATCAACTTCACAATCTAGAATCACAAAGTTAGTCGAAAAGATGAAATATGCAACCTTCACCAAAACATCATACAAAATTCTCACCGACTTTTTTCAAAGTTCTATCCCCCATAAGAAGTCTCATAGAAGTCAATTTCGATGATCCCAATCCTAACCACTTAAAAACGGCTAGCGGTATCAAGTTAATCCTAGCACCCAAGTCACACAGAGCTTTTGTAAAATTATAGGACCCAATAGTGCAAGGAATTATGAAGGCCCCTGGATCTTTCTTTTTCTCGACAACTGAACGAGAAACAATTGCACTACAATGGTGTAAATTATCTGTTGGTTCAAAACTGATAGTTCTCTTCTTCGTCACCAAATCTTTCATAAATTTCACGTAACCTGGAATCTAGTCTAACGCCTCGACAAGAGGAATATTTACTGATAACTCCTTTAACATTGAGATAAATTTTTGATATTTATGCTCTTCAGCTTTCTTTTTCAACCTTTGAGGAAAGGAAGGAGGGGGTCGAGGAATTTGTTTACACACTTGAAGGACCTCTTTTACCTTTCTGTTATCAGATTTCTCCTTTTTGTCAGCTTCATGAGGCTTTTGAACTACATCACCCTTTGAATTCTCTGGATTTATCTCAATTTCTACATCAACTATCATCGTCTTATCTTTCTTACCTCTATCCACAGGTAAAGATGGGTTAGTCGTGTACTTTCTACATCTAGTAGTATTGGCCAAACAATGACTATCATTCTTCAGATTTTGGATGGTGTTGCTCGGAAGGGTGCCGGGTTGACGCTGGTTTAATTACATCGATATCTGCCTGAACTGTTGCTCCAACTTTTTAATGGCAGTCGAATGAGATTCTACTTTCTGACTTATTCCTGAAATGTCTGACCTAATCTTCTTCAAGAAACTCTCCTGGCTCTCTGACCCTTTAACCAGTTTATTGAGAAGGGCTTCCATTCTTGAATTTCCATAATCAGCATCGCGGTTCCCCGGTGGAACATATGCGCCACTCTTCTCTTTATAATCATCCTTTCACTTCCAATCACCTTTATGATCTTGTTATTTGTCTCTATAGCCTGACTTGTTATAATTGTCTCCATAGTAGTTTCGACCTTGATTCCCTTGCCTTGAGTTCCAAGAGTCTTGATTAGACCTTTTGCCCTTGGCTCGAAAACTCGCCACCTCTCAATCCAAGTACTTAGCCTCCTTATCAAATTCATAATCATCATGCCTAGGTGTTTTGCCTTGTAAACCTACGGCATGCACCTTTTCAGCATCTCCAGCCACAATTTATTTGGTTAGCAAGCCAATTTTTGTCCTCAACTGTGTGATCTCTTGAGCTACAGATTCATCTAAATCCTGTTGTACTGCTGAGTCTCCAATAGCATACGTCCCAGCAGGTGTATCTTCCTCTCAAGTATGCCATCCTCGATTGGTCTTAGTGATATGATATAAAATCTCTGAAGAATGTTCTCACTTCAAACTCATAAATGCTCTGCCAATGATAGTATCTGCTACAACTTTGGTATTGGAGTTTAAAGCCCTATAGAAAATCTCAAGTAAACTTCTACAACTCATCCTATGATTTGGATCATTCTGTAGCTTCTTCTTAAACCTTAGCCATGTCTCGTAAAGTGCTTCAGAATGCAGTTATCTAAAGTTGTAAATCTCATCCTTCAACTGTAGCATCGTGGAAGGTGGGAAAAATCTCTCCAGAAATTGATTTCTCAACTCTTTCCAAGTAGTGATGGAACCTCATGGTAACTCGGCCAACCACAAAGTTGCTTCTCCTGTTAGAGAGAACGGAAACAATGTCAACCGAATGGCCTCTTGGTCAACTCCAGGAAAATTGTATGAAGTGCAGACCCCTACAAAATTCATTACGTACATGTTCGGATCATCTGTATAAAGACCGATGAACACACCTTTCAAGTTTATCAGGTGGATCATGGCACTTGTAATGTCAAATTTAGTGCCCTGAGGTAACTCTGGTGGAATAATGGCACCAGTCTCAATCTGCTCGAAATAAGCCACATCCTCTTCTTCGAGTTCATCATAAATTGGCACATATGGTCTTTGAGGTGGTTGTTGCACCCTCAGTCTTCTTTGTGTCTCTTCAAGTGTAGCGAGACGTTGTGCTGCTGCTTACATTCCTTGATGATCTCTATCCGCTTGTCTAAGAGTCGCTTTCCTTGCATTTTCCTTAGCCGTTAATCAAGCAGTGATTTGTTCTGTAGTTTCATGGCCAACTGGCTGAATTGGCTGGTTATGAATATCTCCGATGGCTGCGAGATCCTAAACTCCGTCGGTATTCACTATTCTTTGATTAGCTCTCAGTGTTCATTCTATCTCAGTATCAAGTGGAATCAGGGGATTACCTTGACTCCTAGTGTTGGGCATACACCGGCGTGTGCCCTTAAAAGTGTAGAAAAATAAAACTAATCAACTCCAACAAACAAACTAATAAACTCCATAACCGTATTCCCTGACAACGATGCCAAAAGTTGATGTCCCCCAAACTATACCTCCAGAAAAGTATAACGTGATCATTGAATCAAATATAGAACCCAAAGAGGTTGGGGTCGATCCCATAGGGAATAGTATGAAATTTTGTCAAATGCTAGTTTGAGTAATTGGCAAGTAAGTAAAACTGGATGATTTTTGTAAGCAAGTAGTAACAGTAACAATTGTTGATTATTGGATTTGTTATCAATATGAGAAATACGCTGGGACAATAATCCCCAATAATTTCTTAACTCCACCGGCTACATGTGCTAGCAAAAATATCCCACTGTATTACATGAAAAATCAAACAAGATATGTTCTTCTAAACATCTCTCGACCTTTGTTAGACAAATTTCACTCTTTTCCTCTCGGTCTTCGAGTGTCGCACTACTAACCCTTGTCCTGGATCTCAGATAACTATCCCTGTTACAGCTCAAGTTATTAGATGAAGGTTGATAGCTTCAAATCTCTGTTGTTATTCCTTTTTCCTAATCTCTACCTCTCTCTTAAGCAAGTCTAGAATACAGGCTAGTTTCTAACATTTGCAACCATTAGAAGATCAATCAGAACAAAAGAAATAATAATACATGCATTCATACTGGTTCAGAATTGCTTTGCACTTAACCCATTTTGTTAATTCCTCATGGTTCACACAACCCTATTTGATGGATCTAGTTACTCATGATTGCAAGAACACAAGAAGATTTCAATAAGGAAAACATAATTGTAAACTCACAATAAAGAAGAAAACTCTGAAATCTTAATATCAATAAAACCCTAGAATTGGTGTTCCAAGATTATAAAATCAATAATGTATTTATGAACTCAAAAAAATGAAAATATATCCCAAAACAATAAAATGACCAACTCCTAAACGTAGGACAATATAGGGGTATTTATAGATACAAGGTGAATCCTATCCTAAACAAAATAGGAGAAAAAAGTCGGCAACTTTTCATGGTTTCGTGGGTTGGTATCATGGAACCAACCCACGTCACGTAGGTCCATGCCATGGAAATCAGGCCTCCACCACATACTTTCAGGAGTTGACCTACTGATGCGCCATGGTTACATGGCACTTTCGATGCTTAAAACAAGGAAAATATGCAATAACTTGGGTGTATTTTGTTGGTATGATGTGGTTTCTATCCTACTTTGCAGGAAAATAGGTTTTTGGAGGCAAAATGATCAAAAAGGAAGAATCAAGCCTGAGAACGAAGTGTCGGAAGATGAAAGAACAAAAATCTGCACTGGAGTGGGAGTCAAGACACCACTCACGTGCCGTGAGTGCTACTCAAGTGACGTGAGTGGTGCCGTGGGTCCACTCCAGTGCGAAAAAAATTTCTGATTTCCATGCCAGGCATCCACGTGGTGTGGGTCCACCTACGTGACGTGGAAAGGTGGCGTGACTGAACTTCTGAAGACGTCTAATTGAGCCTGATTTCCACGACATCAACCTATGTGGTGTGACTTGGTTCAACGACACCAAGTCACAACACCGTGAAAATTGCCGACTCTGTTCTTCTATTTTGCTTAGGATAGGATTAGCTTTGTATCTATAAATAAGGGAACCATAGTGCAGTCTAGTTTTGAAAAAAAAAAATATGCAAAAATTAAGCTTTTTGAATGTTAAGGATACCCCTCCTGAAACTTTTTTATTTTGAAGTATGTGTGTGTAGCATGTTTATGTGTGACAGTTGTTTGATCTTGTTATGGCACTAGGATTATAGATCAATAACTTTAGATAGCATTGCATGAACCGGATAGGTAGTAGTTGATAATACAACCCTGTGCTATGTGTGTGTGAGGTCATTACTTGGTTAACTTTGTGTGTACGATCCAGAACTTGCCCGGTTAGTCTTGCCTAGATTAAAGGATAGTGGTTAGGAAAGGATCATAGGCCGTTTTTGAATAAGTCCACTTTTAGCCTAAAATGCCAGACCAAATGAATAAGTATCCATTGATCCCAATTTTGAGCCTTAATTGACCTATTTCTTTCATTAGCCTATTCACCTTCCCATTTTAATTACAATGAACCAGTTTTGGCCCTGGTCCCTCTATGGATACTGTGTACCTCAACTCAGGCAAATCGCCTAAGTTGAGGGTGGCTATTATAGGGGTGCGTAGATTGAGTTGGGTATGAAGAAGTGGTTAAATAAAAGAAAAAGGGAAAACAGGTTTGGGTGTGAAGAAAAAAAAATAAAGTGAAAAGAAGAGAAATTGCAAAGAAAAAGAAAAACAAAAGAGTTGTGTTGTGAAGTTTGAGAAAAATCACACCCAAAATCTGAAAATAAAAGAAAGGAGAATAAGGGAGGATAAAAATAAGAAAGGTTGAAAGTTGGAGCCAAAAAAAGTGTAGTGTCAAGGAGGGTTGAGTCACCATATCCATATGTACCATACCCGTCCCTAAGCCTACATTACAAGCCGAGTAAAGTCCTATGGTGATCCTAGTCCAGCTGTCCGAAAACTAAGGCGTAGAAAATTAGGGCAAGCCTATGGTATTTCATGCACACTGTTTTAACTTCTTTGTGAGACTGAGTGTTTTGACCTCGTCCCTACTTTGATATTCATTAGTATACTGTGAGTGCATGGGACTTCTTTGATTGTGAGAGCACAAGGGTTGCATTATTAGCTGCTAGTTGTTTGAAAAATATCGTTTGCAAATATGTTTAGTTGTTTATGCATAATCTGGTGCCATTACTTGATCCCTTCTATGTCATGATACTATGCTGCCTATATACACACTTTGGTTTTGATTTGCAAATAGGAGGGGTCGGAAAAGTTTTGTGTCAAAGGCAATGAGTCGACTGCCATAGGTCCCTTAGGTTTCTCTTAATCAAGCATCGTATATGTGTGTTTTTATTTTGTTCGCCTGAGGACATGTAAATGCTCTAAGTTGAGGGTGTTGATGCACCATGGTTACATGGCACTTTCGATGCTTATAACAAGGAAAATATGCAATAACTTGGGTGTATTTTGTTGGTATGATGTGGTTTCTATCCTACTTTGCAGGAAAAAAGTTTTTGGAGGAAAAATGATCAAAATGGAAGAATCAAGCCCGAGAACGAAGTGTCGGAAGATGAAAGAACAAAAATCTGCACCGGAGTGGGAGTTAAGACACCACTCACGTGCCATGAGTGCCACTCACATGACTTGAGTGGTGCCGTGGGTCCACTCCAGTGTGAAAAAAATGTCTGATTTCCACGCCAGGCATCCACGTGGCGTGGGTCCACCTACGTGACATGGAAAGGTGGCGTTACTCAACTTCTAAAGACGTCTAATTGAGCCTGATTTCCATGACATCAACCTACGTGGCGTGACTTGGTTCCACGACACCAAGTCACGACACTGTGAAAGTTGTCGACTCTGGTCTCCTATTTTGCTTAGGATAGGATTAGCTTTGTATCTATAAATACCCCTGTATAGTCCTATGTGAAAAAGGGATTCAGAGTTAGACATTACATTGTTTAGAGAGTTATTTTACATTGTTTTGGAGTTCATAAACATATTCTTGGTTTTGCAGTACAAACCCTAATTCGAGTTTTATTGATAATTGAGATTTTAGTTTTTCTTCATTGTTGTGAGATCATAATTATGCTTTTATCTCTGAATTCTTCTTGTGTTCTTACAATTATGAGCAGCTAAACCCATCAACTAGGGTTGTGTGAACCATGAAGAATTAACGAAACCGGTTAAGTGCAAGGCAATTTTGTACCGCTGTGTATGCATGTATTGTTGTTTCCTTCGTTGTGATTGCTCTTCTAACGGTTGCAAATGTTAGAAACTCGCCTGTATTCTAGACTTGCTCGAGAGAGAGGTAGAGATTGGGAAAAGGAGATAACAACAGAGATTTGAAGCTATCAACCTTCACCTAATAACTTGAGCTGTAACAGGGATAGTTATCTGAGATCCAGGACAAGGGTTAGTAGTGCGACACTCGGAGACCGAGAGGAGAAGAGTGAAATTCATCTAACCAAGGTCGAGAGACGTTTAGACAAACATATCTTGTCAGATTTTGCATGCCACATAGCGGGACGGTTTTGTTAGCACAAGTAATTGGTGGAGTTAAGGAATCATTAGGGATCACAGTCCTAGTGTGTATCTTTTATTGTCTACAAACTCGATACGACCAGCAATTGTTACTGACACTTTTTATTCACAAAACCCCCCCAGTTTTATTTACTTCCCAATTGTCCCATCCGGTATTCTACTCAAACTTCGACCTATTCCTTATGGGATCGACCCCAGCCTAGTTGGGTTCTATATTTGACAAGTGACCGCATTATACTTCTTAGGAGGCATATTTTGGGCGACATAACCTACGTCACATAGGTCGACTCATGTGGCATAAGTACCTTCCGTGAGTCACTCCTCTAGTTTTGACTTGGCTCTTTTGTCTTCAAATGCTCTATTCTAGCACATGTTTCTTCCTTTCTTCTCCATTTTGCCTCCATAACCTATTTTGCTGCAAGATAGAATATAAAACACATCATACCTACCAAACATATCCAAGTTATTGTATATTTTCCTTGTTTTAAGCATCGAAAGTGCCATGAAACCATGGTACATCAGCATCAAAGAAATTAGATCAAAACAAGCAATTCTAGGCAAATATTATTCTCAAAACATAGATAAAGGTGGTTAAAACATGATAAACAGGCGTATAAATACACCTAAGATCAAACTACTTGGGATATCTATAACCAAATAGGTCCTAAGATGATATCTCTAGATATCAGCACTGAATAATTAAGACTGTTTGTTTTACCACATCTGAATATCGAGCTATGCAGGAAGCAGTACAGCGTCTGGCTGATGCTAAAGAGCGAAAAAGATGGCCAAGAGAATAATCGAGACCATATGTGCCTGTTTATGATGATCCTGAAGAAGAAGATGTGGCCTACTTTGAGCCAATATAGACTGGTGCCATCATTCCACCAGAGTTACCTCCGGGCACTAAGTTTGACATTACTAGTGCTATGATCCATCTGCTAAACTTGAAGGGTGTGTTCGCGGGTCTTCCTACTGATGATCCAAACATGCACGTAATGAATTTTGTGGGGGTCTGCACGTCGTACAATTTGCCTGGAGTTAACCAAGAGGCTATTCAGTTGAGGTTGTTTCCATTCTCCCTTACAGGAGAAGCTACTTTGTGGTTGGCTGAGCTGCCACGAGGTTCCATCACTTCTTGGCAAGAATTGAAAATCAATTTTTGGAAAGATTTTTCCTACCTTCCAAGATACTGCAGTTGAAAGACGAGATTTATAATTTCAGACAGTTTCATTCTGAAGAAATCTATAAGACATGGTTGAGATTTAAAAAGAAGTTTCAGAATGTGTCAAATCACAGGATGAGTGGTAGGAATTTACTTAAAATCTTCTATAGGGCTTTGAATGTCAACACAAAGGTGGTAGCAGATACTATCACTGGTGGAGCATTCATGAGTCTGAGATGGGAACAAGCTTTGGAGATATTAAATCACGTCACTAAGACTAACTGAGGATGGCATACTCGAGAGGCAGATACGCCGGCTGGCACATATGCTATTGGAGTTTCAGCAGCTCAAAGGGCTTTGGATGAATCTGTGGCTCAAGAGGTCGCTCAATTGAGGACAGAAATTGGACTTCTGGCTAAAAAGATAGCGGCCAGAGATGTGAAAAAGGTGTATGCTGTAGGTGCACAAAGTAAATTGGCTAGACATGATGATAGTGAGTCTGATGAAGAGGCGAAGTACCTAGATCAAGAAGTGGCGGGTTTCCGAGCCAAGGGCTAAGGGTCTAATCAAGACTCTTAGAAATCAAGGCAAGGGAATCAAGGTCGGAACTATTATGGAGACAACTACAACAAATCGGGATACAGAGATCGAGAACGAGGCCGTGACGATGATTGGAGGTAATAAGAGGATTATAGAGAGAATAATGACCTTTATGTACCACCAGGAAGACGTGATGAGGAGTCTGGAAATTCAAGGATGGAGGCCCTTCTTAATAAACTGGTCAAAGGAGCAAAAAGCCAGGAAAATTGCTTGAAGAAGATTAGGACTGACATTTCAGGCATAAGTCAGAAGGTAGATTCCCATTCGACTGCCATTAAACAATTGGAGCAATAGTTCGGGCAGATATCATTGGCACTGAATCAACGTCAGCCAGGCACCCTTCCAAGTAACACTGTCCAGAATTTGAAGAATGATGCTCATTGTATGACGATCACAACATACCAAAATTTTATGTCTATCTTGAAGCAACTTTCTACAAACATTCCTCTTGTTGAGGCATTGGAGCAGATGCCAGGTTATGCTAAGTTCATGAAGGACTTGTTCATAAAGAAGATAACTGTTAGTTATGAGTCTGTTGATAATTTGCACCATTGTAGTGCAATTGCATCCCGTTCTCTTGTGCAAAAGAAAGATGATCCTGGTGACTTCACAGTTCCATGCACAATTGGGTCAGTTCACTTTGCCAGAGCTTTGTGTGACCTAGGTGTGAGCATTAACTTGATGTCACTGGCAGTATTTGAGAAATTAGGTTTGGGAGCCCCCGAGCCAACAAAGATGCGGTTATTGATGGCGGATCATACGATCAAGAAGCCTGTGGGCATAATATGTGATATTTTGGTCAAAGTTGAAAACTTCATCTTTCCTGCTGACTTTGTTGTCTTGGAATATGAGGTCAATTTTGAGATTCCCATAATTTTGGGAAGACCATTTTTAGCCACCGGCAGAGCATTAGTTGGTAGATATGGAGCGGGGTGAGTTGAAATTCAGGTTGGATAATAAGGAAGTTACATTTAATGTTTGTAGAAGTATGAAGCAGCCAAAGAACATGAGGGTGGTTTCGAAAATAAATATTTTTGATGACCCTGGAGGACAACCCGTGGGGATCTTGATGAATTCTGAGTAATCAAGATACCCGCATCGTGCTGAGACGTTAAATCAAGCGCTGCTTGGGAGGCAACCCAAGGTGTCTTACTATTCCTACATTTGTTTTGATTTTTGATTTTGATCAACATTAGACCCATGCACCTAGGGTGTCACAGGTATGTTCCTAACTCCCTTGTTTTATTTTGGTCTAATGCATTGGGGACAATGCATGATTATAAGTTGAGGGTGTGTGAGATACTTGTGGGTCTATATGTACTCTTCGACGTTTTTGTTGCCGTGTTTCTTTTCCCTCAAGTTCTATCATAGTAGAACTGGCATGTTTAGGTTTATATTTATATTAGTTATGTGTTTTTTTGTTTAATTAGGAGAAAAATAAGGGAACCATAGTGCAGTCTAGTTTTAAAAAAAAAAATTATACAAAAATTATGCTTTTTGAATGTTAAGGATACCCCTCCTGAAACTTTTTTATTTTGAAGTATGTGTGTGTAGCATGTTTATGTGTGACAGTTGTTAAATCTTGTTATGGCACTAGGATTATAGACCAATAATTGTAGCTAGCATTGCATGAACCGGATAGGTAGTAGTTGATAATACAACCCTGTGCTATGTGTGTGTGAGGTCATTACTTGGCTAACTTTGTGTGTACGATCCAGAACTTGCCCGGTTAGTCTTGCCTAGATTAGAGGATAGTGGTTAGGAAAGGATCATAGGCCGTTTTTGAATAAGTCCACTTTTAGCCTAAAATGCAGACCAAATGAATAAGTATTCCTTGATCCCGATTTTGAGCCTTAATTTACCTATTTCTTTCATTAGCCTATTCACCTTTCCATTTTAATTACAATGAACTTGTCTTGGCCCTGGTCCCTCCTTGGACACTGTGTACCTCAACTCAGGCAAATCGCCTAAGTTGAGGGTGGCTATTATAGGGGTGCTTATATTGAGTTGGGTATGAAGAAGTGGTTAAATAAAAGAAAAAGGTAAAACAGGTTTGGGTGTGAAGAAAAAAAAATAAAGTGAAAAGAAGAGAAATTGCAAAGAAGAAGAAAAAAAAAGTTGTGTTGTGAAGTTTGAGAAAAATCACACCCAAAATCTGAAAATAAAAGAAAGGAGAATAAGGGAGAATAAAAATGAGAAAGGTTGAAAGTTGGAGCCAAAAATAGTGTAGTGTCAAGGAGGGTTGAGTCACCATATCCATATGTACCATACCCGTCCCTAAGCCTACATTACAAGCCGAGGAAAGTCCTATGGTGATCCTAGTCCAGCTGACCGAAAACTAAAGCGTAGAAAATAAGGGCAAGCCTATGGTATTTCATGCACACTGTTTTAACTTCTTTGTGAGACTGTGTGTTTTGATCTCATCCCTACTTTGATATTCATTAGTATACTGTGAGTGCATGAGACTTCTTTGATTGTGAGAGCACAAGGGTTGCATTATTAGCTGCTAGTTGTTTGAAAAATATCATTTGTAAATATGTTTAGTTGTTTATGCATAATCTGGTGTCATCACTTGATCCCTTCTGTGTCATGATACTATGCTGCCTGTATACACACTTTGGTTTTGATTTGCAAATAGGAGGGGTCGAAAAAGTTTTGTGTCAAAGGCAATGAGTTGACTGCCATAGGTCCCTTAGGTTTCTCTTAATCAAGCATCGTATATGTGTGTTTTTGTTTTTTTGCCTGAGGACATGCAAACGTTCTAAGTTGAGGGTGTTGATGCGCCATGGTTACATGGAACTTTCGATGCTTAAAACAAGGAAAATATGCAATAACTTGGGTGTATTTTGTTGGTATGATGTGGCTTCTATCCTACTTTGCAGGAAAATAGGTTTTTGGAGGCAAAATGATCAAAAAGGAAGAATCAAGCCCGAGAACGAAGTGTCGGAAGATGAAAGAACAAAAATCTGCACCGGAGTGGGAGTTAAGACACCACTCACGTGCCATGAGTGCCACTCACATGACGTGTGTGGTGCCGTGGGTCCACTCCCAGTGTGAAAAAAATGTATGATTTCCACGCCAGGCATCCATGTGGCGTGGGTCCACCTACGTGACGTGGAAAGGTGGTGTGACTCAACTTCTGAAGATGTCTAATTGAGCCTGATTTTCACGACATCAACCTACGTGGTATGACTTGTTTCCAAGACACCAAGTCACGACACCGTGAAAGTTGTCCACTCTGTTCTCCAATTTTGCGTAGGATAGGATTACCTTTGTATCTATAAATACCCCTGTATAGTCCTATGTGAAAAAGGGATTTAGAGTTAGTCATTACATTGTTTGGAGAGTTATTTTACATTGTTTTGGAGTTCATAAACATATTCTTGGTTGTGTAGTACAAACCCTAATTCGAGTTTTATTGATAATTGAGATTTAATTTTTCTTCATTGTTGTGATAATTATGCTTTTATCTCTGAATTCTTCTTATGTGCTTACAATTATGAGCAGCTAAACCCATCAACTAGGGTTGTGTGAACCATGAGGAATTAACGAAATCGGTTAAGTGCAAGGCAATTCTGTACCGCTGTGTATGCATGTATTGTTGTTTCCTTCGTTGTGATTGATCTTCTAACGGTTGCAAACGTTAGAAACTCGCTTGTCTTCTAGACTTGCTCGAGAGAGAGGTAGAGTTTGGGTAAAGGAAATAACAACAGAGATTTGAAGCTATCAACCTTCACCTAATAACCTGAGCCTTAGCGGGAATGGTTATTTGAGATCCAGGACAAGGGTTAGTAGTGCGACACTCGGAGACCGAGAGGAGATGAGTGAAATTCATCTAACCAAGGTCGAGAGATGTTTAGACGAATATAACTTGTCAGATTTTGCATGCCACATAGCGGGATGGTTTTGTTAGCACAAGTAATTGATGGAGTTAAGGAATCATTGGGGATCATATTCCTAGTGTATCTCTTTTATTGTCTACAAACTCGATACGACTAGCAATTGTTACTGACACTTTTTATTCACAAACCCCCCACCCACCCACCCAGTTTTATTTACTTCCCAATTGTCCCATCCGGTATTCTACTCAAACTTTGAACTATTTCCTGTGGGATCGACCCCAACCTAGTTGGGTTCTATATTTGACAAGCGACCGCATTATACTTCTTAGGAGGCATATTTTGGGCGACATCACCTACGTCACGTAGGTCGACTCATGTTGCATAGGTCCCTTCTGTGAGTCACTCCTCTAGTTTTGACTTGGCTCTTTCGTCTTCAAATTCTCTATTCAAGCACATATTTCTTCCTTTCTTCTCCATTTTGCCTTCATAACCTATTTTCCTGCAAGGTAGAATATAAAACACATCATACCTACCAAACATATCCAAGTTATTGTATATTTTCCTTATTTTAAGCATCGAAAGTGCCATGAAACCATGGTACATCAACATCAAAGATATTAGATCAAAACAAGCAATTCTAGGCAAATATTATTCTCAAAACATGGATAATGGTGGGTAAAACATGATAAACGGGCGTATAAATACACCTAAGATCAAACTACTTGGGATATCTATAGCCAAATAGGTCCTAAGATGATATCTCTAGATATCAGCACTGAATAATTAAGACTGTTTGTTTTACCACATCTGAATGTGTAGAATTTATTTATTTATAAACATAATAAATATACAACCAAAATAAAAACTAATTTAATAAAACAAATTGTGATTAAAAATGAAATATTTATGTTAGTTAGTGATGGTGGAGATGGTTTGTAAGGGGTGGTAGTGGTAATGATTAATGTTAGTGGTTAGTAATAGTAATGATGATAATTTTGATGATGGAGGTGATTGGTTGTAGTGATTAGCGTGATAGTGGTGCTTGGTAGTGGTGGTGGTAGTTGTGATTGGGAAGTTTGTTGTGTTGATGTGGTGGTTGATGATGCATTGGTGGTAGTTAGTAGTGATGTTATTGTAATGGTGGAGGTGGTTGATTGATAGTAGGGGTTAGCTGCTGTGGTAGTAGTGGCTAATAACTATAGTGATGATGATAACATCGATGACGGTGGTGGCTAAAGAATGTATGGTAATTGAAAATGTGTTGGTGGTGGTTGGTGATGATTCTAGATATAATGGTTGAGGTGGTTGGTCGTAAGGATTGGTCATAGTGGTGGTAGTGGCTAAAAGTGATGATGGCAGTAAATATAATTATAATGATGAGATGGTAGGTGTGGTAGAGACTGATGGTAGTGGTGGTTACCAGTGGTAGTTGTGATGACATGGGTGGTTGGTGGTTGACAACGGTATGGTGGTTGATAATAGTGGTGGTGGTTGTGATAAGAGAAGTGATTAGTGGTGGTGCCTGGTTATTGTGGATAATGTGGTGGTGAAAATTATCCGTACAAAAAAACCTCTTAATGATATTAACACCCTGTTCAAGATCTTAATGATTAAGACATATTTAGACCAATTAAAAAGCAATCAATACGAAGGGAAGAACAATACAGGCATAAACACAATTCAAAAATCACTAAGTACTTTAACCTACTTTGTTCACTCATCATAGTTCCCACAACCCTGGTTATGAAATTTAGCTATGTATGTTCATATGATCACAACAAGAATTTTCAGAAGAATTCTTTATCATACACTTACGAATCAAGAATAAAAAATCATATTCAATAAAAGCTTAATTATCAAGAATCAAAGTATGAATAGTCTCCAAAACCCAAGAACAAAACAATGTTATATATTTCTAAGGCTTAAGAGTGTGTAAACTATAAAACAAAACTTAGGAAAGTTATTTATAGACATTACAAAATCTGTGTAATGTGTCATGGTTTTACGGTAATTTTGATGCTTAAAATGAGGAAAATATGCTAATTCAAAAGCTTGTGTACGTAGATATGATGTGGTTATTGTAGTTTTGTAGGAAAACAGTGTTTGAAGGTGAATGAATGAAAAAAAAAAAGAAGAGTTACACAAGTGTAGATAAGGGACACTGGGCCACGAGTCGTTGGGTCACAATACGACTCGTAGCCTCAGTCGTCACCAAACTAGAATAGTTTTGGACCTAGAGAATTGGAGGATTACTTGACCATAAGCACTGCCTATGACTCATTGGGTTACATTACGAGTCATAGGGAGCAATCGTCCTGAGAAAAAAAGGCCAAAGTTCTAAGTATATGCAAAGTGGTGCAGTGGTGACAAGGGTTAACTACAACTCATTGAGACACATGACGATTCGTAGCATGAAGCCATTGTGACTACAGTGCATTTTAGAACCATGGTAAAATTAAGGACAAGCAGAGTACGGCAGGAGGCTACGACCCATAGGGTCACATGACAGATCGTCGTGATGAGTCATCCTGAGTAGACAAGAAAAATCCTGAAGGAATGCAAAAAGGTCCCAGTGGAAACGAGTCACCCTACGACTCGTAGGGTGATTAAATGAGCCATTTCCAGTGAACAAGAAAATCAGGCAATGACTGGAAAAGAAGACTGACTACGATTTGTCATCAGACTAGACAACTCGTCATCAGAGGCATAGTCATCACCGACTTTGTAATCCGAATTTATTTAGGATAGGTTTCCTTTTTATCTATAAATACCTTATGTGGGTCTATTGTTTTAGTTTACCTTCTATCATTACTTTCAAGACATATTATTGGCTTTGCAAATACAAACATTGAGTTTTAAGGTTTCAAATCAAACTGAGATTTTAGAGTTTTCTTATTATTCTTGTAAGTTCATGATTATGTTTTCTTCTATGAATTCTTCTTATGTGCCTGCAATTATAACTAGGTATACACCATAACTAGGGTTGTGGGAACTATGACAAATTAATGAAGTAGGATTCATAGTATGGAGTAATCTTCAACTGGTGTTCACATGTATTGATTACTCCCTTGGTTTTGAATGATTTTTATGGTGGCCAATGTTAGAACTCGCCTAATCTGTATTCTCGACGAAAGAAAGATTACAGATGGGAAAAAGGGATTAATCAACAAAAACTTGGAGCTCTCAACCTCCACTTAATAGCTTGATCCTATAATATGGGGTAGCTATCTGGGATCTATGATACGGGTTAGTAACGCAGGCTCAGGAGAAGAGAAAACTTACCTGAGGATATTGCCTAGACAAGAGCGTAAAGTTGTTCTAGGTATACATAACCTATCGATTCTGCATACTAAAAAGTGAGAGAGATTGCAAAGTATGACAAACCTGTGGAGGTATGAATTTAGTGGGGAACATAGTCCTAGTGCCTCTCTCATACTGATTACAAATCCAACAAATCAAAAACTGTTACTACTGAATTACTTAATTACAAATCCCCCTCTTTTACTGAAAAATTGTTATTGATTGCCTTGACATACATATTGATTGAGATTTTGACCTATTCTATGTGGGATCGACCCCAACCTTGGTTGGGTTCTATATTTTCTAAAGATAGTGTTATACTTTTCTTAGAGGTGTAATTTGGGTGACATCAATTTTTTGTGCCATTACCCGAGAATACGGTTACAGAGTTAATTTATTGTGTTTGTTGGGCTTGTTAGTTGTTGTTTCCTGATTTACTTTTTTGTTATTTTTAGGGCGCACACCGATGTATTCTCAGCACTTAAAATCTAGGTAATCCCCTGATTCCACTTAATACAAAACTTGAGAGAACTCTGAGAAATAATCAAAGGATGGTTAATAAAGGAGTTCATGATCCAGCATTCTTGTTAGAAGGCATTCATGATAGTGGTGCGCTTCATGATCAATCAACACTCCATCTTGTTGGCTAGGAAACTATGGAGCAGACCACTGCTCAGTTGATGGCCGCAGGGAATGCTAGACAAGAGGCTGCCAGGCAGGTACTTAGGGATAAAAGATCTAGGCAAGATGAAGCAAACTGTCAAGCTGCATTTGATGAGAGGGATAGATAGAGAAGGCACAGGGGGAAACAACCTCTACAACAGTATATCCCTATTTTTAAAGATCTAGAGGAAGATTTGGATTATTTGGAGCCGATTGAGATAGGTGTTGTCATTCTACTAGAATTACCTCAAGGGACTAAGTTTGATATTACAAGTGCCATGATTCACTCGTTGAACTTAAAGATGGTATTTGCTGGCTTTCTTACTGATTATGCAAACATGCATGTGATGAATTTTATAGGGATCTGCACTTCGTATAATCTACCTGAAATAAGCCAGGAGGTGATTAGATTGAGGCTATTTCCATTTTCTTTAATAGAAGAATCTACTCTGTGGTTGGTTTAACTACCACATGGATCTATTACTACTTGGAATAAGTTGAGGACTCAGTTTTTGGACTTATTTTTCCCTCTCTCCAGAATGCTGCAACTAAAAGATGAGATATACAATTTCAGACAGTTGCATTCAGAGGCATTATACGAGATATGGTTGAGGTTTAAGAAAAAGCTGCAAAGTGTTCCAAGCCACGGGATGACTAGGAGAAACTTGCTAGAGATCTTCTACAGAGCCTTGAATGCTAACACTAAGGCTATAGCATACACCATCATAAGTAGAGAATTCGTGAGTCTACGTTAGGAGCATGCTTCTGATATTTTAGATCGGGTCAAGAAAACCAACCAAGGTTGGCATACATGGGAGACAGATAGACCCGCAAGTACATATGCAATTGTTGCATTCGTTGAACAAAGAGCAGTAGATGAATCAGTGGCTCAAGAGGTAGCACAGTTGAGGACTGAGATTGGGTTGATTACTAAGCAATATGCGGTAGCTGGAGCAAAAAAGGTGAATGAGAAAGGTACGCAAGGTAAGGCATCTAGGTATGAAGATTTGGATTTTGAAGAGGAGGCAAAGAATCTTGATAGAGAAGTGGAGGGTTTTCGAGCCAAGGGCCAAGGGTCTAATCAAGACAATTGGAACTCAAAGCAATGGAATCAAGGTCGAAACTAATATGAAGAAAATTACAATAAGTCTAGATATAGGGATAGGAGTAGAGATCATGAGGGTAATTGGAAGAGAAAGGATGAATACAAGGATAGAAATGGCCTTTATATTCCACCTAGGAATCGTGATGTTGGTTCGAGCAATGTAAAGATGGAGTACATGCTTCCAAAGGTTGTCAAAGGGGTAGAGAAGACAAAAGACTACCTTAAGAAGATTAAGGAGGATATTTCGGGTATGAATCAAAAAGATAAATCACATGCTACCGCCATCAAGCAGCTTGAGCAATAATTTGGTCAAATTTTTGCAGTATTAAATCAGTATCTACGAGGTAAACTCCCAAGAAACACCGTCCAAAATCTAAGAATGATGTTCATTTATTGGATATTACTACTCAAAGTAGTAAGATGACCACTGATCCTTCTATGCCTGTGATTGTTGATGATTCGGTGGAATCGATAATTGGAGATGATGACAAAGTAACCTACTCAGAAGAAGTGATAGTTAATGAAAATGCATCTGAGAAGCCTCAAATTGATTATCACAAGGCCAAGATAAGAAAGGGGAAGGACAAGGAGGTACCAGAAGTATTACCTCCCATTCCACGACCCCCTCCTTCTTTTTCGTAAAGACTGAAGAGAAAAAGTACCAAAAATTTATTTCTATGCTGAAGGAGTTGATTGTGAACATCCCTCTAGTTGAGGCACTTGAACAAATTCTAGGTTCTGCGAAGTTCATGAAGGACTTAGCGAATAAAAAACAGATGGTGAGTTTTGAGCCCGTGGATAATGTGCACCATTGTAGTGCAATAGCACCTAGATCTTTAGTTGAGAAAAAGAAAGACCTAGGAGCATTCACGATTCCATGCACTATTGGGTGTTTCAACTTTGGAAAGGCATTCTGTGACATGGGAGATAGCATTAACTTGATGTCGCTAGCAGTTTACAAATAGTTAGGGCTGGGTCACCCAAACCTACATCGATGAGACTTGGTGTTGAATTGGGAGAAGTGCCACTTCATGGGGAAAGAATAAATAGTGCTTGGTCACAAGATTTCAAAGAAAGGGATTAAAAAGTTGCCTCCATCAATTTTTGCGAAGGGTATTCATAGATTTTTGGTTCATGCAGGTTCTATAGAAGATTCATCAAGGACTTCTCTAAGATTTCCAATCCATTGTGTGTAAGCTGTTGGAGAAGGAGGTGAGATTTATGTTTGATGATGCGTGTCTAAAAGCATTTGAGTGCCTGAAAGAGATATTGATTTCAGCCTTTATTATTGTGTCTCCAGATTGGTCTATGCCTTTTAAGATTATGTGTGATGCTAGTGGTGTGGTGCTAGGTGTTGTCCTAGGCCAAAGGTGAGAGAATATTTTACATCCCATCTACTATGCTAGCAAAACACTTAATCCTGCTCAGAAAAATTATACTGTGATTGAACAAGAGTTGTTTGTTGTGGTGTTTGCTTTTGAAAAATTTCGGTCTTATTTGCTTGGCACAAAAGTCATTATGCATACTGAACACGCAACTCTTAGGCACCTTATAACAAAGAAGGATGCGAAATTGAGATTGATTCGTTCGGTACTGTTGTTACAGGAATTTGACTTCGAAGTTAAGGAACGAAAAGAAACTGAGAATCTAGTGGCAGACCACTTTCACGCTTTGAAGAAGAGGCTATATTGAAACTGAAAGATGAGCTTGAGATTGATGACACTTTTACAGATGAGCAGGTATTAGCTATATTACAAGATTGATTCCATGGTTTGCAGATTTTTCAAATTATCTAGTAAGTGATGTGGTTCCTGAAGACCGCTTATTCATAAAAAGTTTATGCATGATGTGAGGAATTTCTTTTAGGATGAGCCATACTTGTTTCGAAGTTGTAACAATGGAGTGGTTTGGAGATGTGTTCCCGAGGTTGAGATGATGAGTATCTTAGAGGCATGTCATTCTTCTCCAGTTAGGGGTCATCATAGTGCTGCGCGGATTGCGTACAAGATCTTTCAATGTGGATACTATTGGCCCACCATTTACAAAGATGCACATGATTTTACCAAGGCATGTGACCAATGCAAAAGGCAAGGAAACATCTTGTGAAGGCAAGAGCTTCCAATGACCACTATTCTAGAGCTTGAGTTGTTTGATATACGGGGCATTGATTTCATGGGCCCTTTTGTGGGTTCACATAGTATGAAGTATATTTTGGTTGTTGTTGACTACGTTTCAAAATGGGAGAAGGCAGTTGCGCTTTCAAATAATAAAGGGAAGAGGGTCACAGCATTCTTAAAGAAGAACATCTTTTCTAGATTTAGGACTCCTAGGGTTATCATCAGTGATGGAGGCTCGCATTTTTGCAATTGTCTATTTGATATAAGGCGTATTTATATGCCTTATTGCCGACTTTAACCCATGTTTACCTTAGTTTTGAGAGCAATACGTATGTATTTTGTATGGTTTTGATGGAATGTTTGATATTATGCTAACAAATGTGATTAGACTCTTGTAGGTGGAATTTGAGAAAATTTGGAACATTTTTGGAGGGAAAAACGAGGCTTGAAGGAGCTACGAGCGAAGGCTATTAAAGATAGGAGGCAAGCTAAAGATTTGAAATTGAAGAATCCAACCAAATTCGCGAAGAAAAGTCGACGAAAGGAAGAAAATCTGAGTCTAAGGGCCTGGCGCGCCAAGGGGCGTGCCGGGCCGCTTTTGGCACAATACTCAAGTGGGCAGGAGGGGGGCGCGCCCAAGTGCGTGCCTATCCGTTCAGGCGCACCTGTTCAAAGGCAAAAAATTTCCTAAGTCCCAGGCGTGCCCAAGGGTGTGCCGGGCCGCTTTTTGGAAAATTTTTGCCCTGAGTTTTTATCTACAAATAGGGATTTTAGGTTATTATATCATTATTCCATCATCACTAGACTATTTTGGGAGTTTTTTGGCATTGAAGTTAGGTTTCGTTCTTTTTATTTTCAGTTTTTATTTCTTTTTATGGTATTTTATCACTTTATGATGTTAATTGAAGTTATAAGTGGATAAAATCCCTCTTTCTTGGGGTTGAGGCTATGAAGACGAATCTCTTGGGTTAAATTTTATTGGTTTTTTTTGAAGTTTATCATTTATTGGTTATTCTTATATTCTTAATTTTACTATTTTAATGCTTGATCACCATTGAAATAAATCCCTTGTCTTGAGGTGAGCTCGAGAGATAAACTAATAGATAGACTGTGGAATATAAGAAGGGTGATATTTACTCAAGGAAGTAATTCCAAGAGATTGATATGCGGTTAGGACCGAGAGATACCTAATCCACCGTGCTTGTTCAATTACGAGAAGATAGCTTAAAGGCATTAGAATTGGTTAAATCTATCACCGCTCAATGATATAGTTAGGTTTCCAATTTCTAGTAGAAGGTTATAGTTTAGAGACGAATATAATCCTAGCATTAACCACGTGATCAATAACCAAGAAAAACGACTCAAATTGCTTAAACCAGTAACAGTTATGCTCAAGAGATGACATTCGGAATGCCTTAGCCCTGGGAATTTACTTTTTATTGACTTTTAAATCATATTTGCAAAAACTGAAGTTACAGTTGCGAAGATAGTAGTTCATAGTCCACAATAATTTAATTTTTAGTAGTAAATCCCTCTTCCTTTTCGTAACACTAGTTTTTAATTACTGTTTGACGTCTAAAATTGACTTCTATTACTCCTTTTCGTAACACTTGCTCCTTTAATAGAAGTCAATTTTTAGTAGCAAATCCCTCTTTCAAAGTCCCGTGGGTTCGATATACTGGTTCGAACCCACGGGATATAGTAGCAAGTGTATGTGTATGGGGTTCGATATCCGGCTCTTTTAAAGGAGCCATTATATTACTTGAACGATCACATACACTTGCGTGTATAGCTGGGTCCCAACAAGTTTTTGGCGTCGTTGCCGGGGACTTTCAAATAGATAGATTTCAATTATTGACGTTATTACTCTAATTTTCAGCTAAGTATTGACAACTTGATCTTAGCTATCCTATTTTGTAGGCTCACTTCATCTGAACGCTGGTAAGGAACAAAGATTTGGTAACCCCGCAGTCTGAACCTGAGAGATACTTCCATAGATTGAGGAGATAGGCTGCAGATTACCCAATCCCGCAGTTTGAACTGGCGGACTAAGGCATACGGGGTGATCCCGTAAGAATTGAAGACCTAGTTGTGGACAGACGTGAGCCGGTAGTAATAGCAGCTAGGACAGCTCGTGATGTGGCAATCCCACTCTCTACTAATGTGACCTCCAGTATTAAAAAATCGGCATCTGGAGGTAGATTTGAGCTTAAACAAAATATGGTGCTACTCTTGCACTCAAGTAGACAGTTTACAGGTCTTGCTCATGAGGACCCGCAGAGGCATATCTGAAATTTTTTGGAGATTAGTGACACATATATTCCTGCGGGTGTGTCTTCGGATTATGTGATACTAACTTTGTTCCCCTTTTCTCTGTTGGGGGAAGCAAAGAGGTGGTTAGATGCAAAGCCGGTGAATTCTATCACTACTTGGGATGATCTTGCTTGAAAAATCTTGATAAGGTTCTTTCCGCCTGGAAAGACAGCAAAGTTAAGGAGTGAGATATTGAGTTTCAGACAGAGAGAGAATGAGAATTTGTACCAATCCTGGAACCAATTCAAATCCACGTTGAGGGATTTTCCTCATCACCACCAAGCAAATGAAGTGTTGGTGCATACTTTTATTGAGGCTCTCGACCCCAACACTAAAATTCTACTTGATTCAGCTGCAGGTGGACAAGCTTTAGAGAAGACTTATGATGAATTATATGCTTTGTTGAATCATATTTCGCAGGCAAATCCAGATTGGCATGGTCATAACTCTAGAAATTCTACAAATAAGATTGCTGGGAAACTAGATGTAGATGCAGTCACTGCATTATCTGCCTAAATTTAAGCTATGCAAAACATGATGAACAATCACTTCAGTAGTTTGAATTTGGGGCAGCAACAAGCTCCCATAAATGCAGTACAGCACAGGTTTCTGTGGTGTGTGAGGTATGCAGAAACGGGGACCATACCAGCGAGTTGTACAGTGTAAATTTGGACTCCATGAATTTTGTGGGTAATGCCCAGAGAGGAGTTGGAGCACAGAATTATGGAAATACTTACAATGTTGGGTGGAAAAATCACCCAAACTTATCTTGGGGGGGTAATCAAAATCAATATAGGCCTCAAGGATATGCACCACAATACAACCAACAACAGAGTCAAGGTAATCAATTGGGTGCTAATCCTAGAAATATGAGCGTGAAAGATATGTTGAAACAGATTATGGCAGAGCAACCTAAGGTGGCAGCAGATGTGAGAAACAATCAGTTGGCTACTCAAAATTTGGAGAAGAAAATTGGTCAGTTAGCAAATGCACAAAATACAAGGCCTCAAGGAGGTCTTCCAAGTGATACCGATCCTAACCCGAAGTAGGTGAATGCTATTGTGACTCGTACTGGTAAGCAGTTAGAGGATATAGTTCCACCAGAAAAAGAATTGGAGCTGAAAGAAGTTGTGGTTGAAGACGAACAAGTTGAGTCTACCAAAATCTCCAAAGATGATAAAGTGATCCATAGTGTAAAGTTTCTTCCTCCTTTTCCCCAGAATTTCAAGAAGAAGAAGGAAGACAAATGCTTTGGTAATTTCATTGAACTACTTAAACAAGTGCACATTAATTTGCCTCTTGTGGATATCTTGTAGGGTATTCCAAAGTATGCTAAGTTTGTGAAAGATATTGTGGCAAACAAGAGTAGATTGACAGAGTATGCTGCAGTGTACTGACTGAGGAGTGTAGCTCTCGCATTCAAACCGGTTACCCACCAAGCTGAAGGATCTTGGAATCTTTACTGTAAAAATTACTCTGGGAGATCATGTCTGTTCTCGTGGGTTGTGCAATTTAGGGGCTAGTATAAATCTAATGCCCACTTCGGTTTTCAAGGAGTTGGGTTTGGGTCATCCTAAACCTACTACTATTATTTTGTAGCTTGCAGACCGATCCGTGACTAGACCTAATGGTATTGTTGAGGATATTCTGGTTCAAGTGTGGTTGTTGATCTTTTCGGTTGATTTTGTGGGGCTGAATTTTGAGCATGACCCTAAAGTCCCATTTAATTTGGGGCATCCATTTCTGGCCACAGGAGGCGGGATCATTGTTGTAGCAGCAGGGAAACTGATGCGAGCTCATGATAAAGTTGAGGTTTTTGATGTTTATAGGGATTTGAAGATACCATAAATTTATGAGAACTTGTCAGCTATTACAGCTATAGATTTTGAAAACATCCACACTTTGTCTATAGATCCGTTGGAAAAAGTTTTGATGGGGCAATATATTTTTGGTGATGCGGAAGCTATTGATATGGTGTAGGTTCTTGATCTTATGGTTATCTAAGCTAAAGAGGGTGGATGGGAACCTTTAAATTATCCACTCGGTTCTCCAACAAAGCCATCAATTGAGGAGGCACTGAATCTTGAATTGAAAGAACTTCCGTCTCATCATCAATATGCTTTCCTAGGTGATAAGGGAACAAGTTGATGCAGCATTGGTGATACTCAAAAAAATAAAGAAGGCTATTGGTTGGCAGATGTCTGACATCCATGGTATTAATCCGGGTTTGTGTATGCATAAAATTTACATGGAGGAAGGGCATAAGCCGAGTGTTCAACACCAACGACGCTTGAATCCAGTAATGAAAGAAGTGGTAAGGAAAGAGGTAATTAAGTGGTTAGATCCGAGCATTGTCTATCCTATCTTTGACAGTGCATGGGTTAGTCCAGTACAGTGTGTCCCAAAAAAGGGTGGTATGATGGTGATCTCGAATGATAATAATGAGTTGATTCCTACAAGAACTGTGACTGGGTGGCATATTTGCATGGATTACCAGAAACTAAATGATTCTACGAGGAAAGACCATTATCCAATCCATTTTATTGATTAGATGTTGGATCGTTTAGCCGGGCAGGAATATTATTTCTTTCTTGATGGGTATTCCGGGTATAATCAAATTGAGATAGATCCTCAAGATCAAGAGAAGACTACATTCACATGCCCTTACAACACTTACGCTTTCAAGTATATGCCATTTTGATTGTGCAATGCACCGGCTACTTTTCAGCGTTGCATGATGGCTATTTTCTATGACATGGTGGAGGAGTTCGTAGAGATTTTTATGGATGATTTTTCAGTCTTTGGTAACTATTTTGAGGTATGTTTGCAAAATCTTGATAGAGTCCTTGCTCGGTGTGAAGAAACTAATCTTGTTCTCAATTGGGAAAAGTTCAATTTCCTTGTGACGGAAGGTATAGTTCTTGGACATAAAGTGTCAAAGCAGGGGCTCGAAGTTGATAGAGCAAAGATTGAAGTTATCGAGAAATTACCTCCACCTGTGTAGGTGAAAGGGGTGCATAGTTTCTTGGGACATGCTAGGTTTTACAGACGGTTCATTAAAGATTTTCCAAGATAGCACGCCCCATGTGCACGCTCTTAGAAAAGGATGTTAAATTTGTATTTTGCGAGGCATGCGTGAAGGCATTTGAGGTATTGAAGAAGAAGTTGGTCGAGGCACCTATCCTTATTTCTCCTGATTGGGCTTTACCATTTGAGCCCATGTGTGACGCAAGTGATGTTGCAGTGGGTGCAGTTCTTAGGCAGTGGAAGAACAAGATATTTCACTCTATTTATTATACGAGCAAGACCCTTGATGCAGCCCAAGTGAATTATAAGGTGACTGAAAAGGAGATGTTAGCTTTGGTATACGCATTTGATAAATTTAGATCATATTTGGTGGGAACTACCGTCATTGTATACACAGATCATGTTGCAATACGGTATTTGTTCAATAAAAAGGATGCTAAGCGGCGGTTGATTAGATGGATCTTATTTTTACAAGAGTTTGATTTGGAGATTAAAGATAGGAAGGGGTCAGAAAATCAGATTACCGACCATCTTTCTAGACTTGAAAGCTCAACACATATAGCTGATGATAAGCATATTTGTGAGGAATTTCCAGATGATAAATTGTTTGTTTTGGGGGTTGAGGAGTTGCCATGGTATGCAGACATTGTAAATCTACTGGTAAGTAGGCTATTTCCTCCTGATTCGAGTACTTAACAAAAGATGAAGTTGTCATACGAGGCACATTCTTATATTTTGGATGAGCCTTATCTATTCAAGAAAGGGCCTGATCAAGTAGTAAGAAGATGTATTCCGAATGCGTAGGTGAAGAAGGTATTGGAGGGTTGCCACGCATCACCTTATGATGGTCATCATGATGGTGAGCGACACAACCCAAAAAATTCTGCAATCAGGTTTCATCTGGCCTTCTTTATTTAAAGATGCACATGCGTTTGTGAAAAGTTGTGACCAATGCCAGCGTATGGGGACAATTGCAAAGAGACATGAGATGCCTTTAACTAATATCCTAGAAGTTGAAATCTTTGATGTATGGGGGATAGATTTTATGGGCCCTTTCCCGAAGTCGAATGGGAATCAATACATACTTATAGCAGTGAATTATGTGTCTATGTGGGTAGAGGCTGTTGCTCTTCCTACGAATGATTCCAAGGTTGTGGTGAAGTTCCTGTAAAAACATATCTTCATAAGATTCGAAACTCCAAGAGCTATTATTAGCGGTGGAGGTTCACACTTTATAAACTATTGGGTGAAGAGTGTGTTGGCTAAACATGGTGTTAGACACAAGGTTTCAACAGTGTATCATCCCAAATAAGTGGCCAAGTGGAAGTGTCTAATTGCGAGATAAAATAAATCTTACAAAAGACGGTGAATACTCAGAGAAAAGATTGGTTGCTCAAGCTAGATGATGCTCTTTGGGCTTACTGAACTGCGTATAAGACACCTATAGGGACTTCTCCATATCATCTTGTCTTTGGGAAAGCATGTCACCTCTCGGTTGAGCTTGAGCATCGAGCATATTGGGCGGTGAAGAAGTTGAATCTATATCCAGAGTTGGCTGGTAACAGGAGGTTGTTGCAACTCCATGAGTTGGAAGAGTTTTGTTTCCATGCATATGAAAATGCGAAGATCTACAAGGAGAAAATGAAGCGATGGCATGACAAGCACATTCTCCACCGCACATTCCAGCCAGACCAGTTGGTACTACTGTTTAACTCAAGACTTAGGTTGTTTCCAGGCAAGCTAAGATCTAAGTCGAGTGGGCCTTTTGAGGTGAGTCGCACAACTCCTCATGGTGCGGTGGAAATCATGAATAAAGAGGATGGTATGAGATTTCTTGTAAATGGCCAAAGATTGAAGCACTATTTTGGTGAAGAAGAGAAGCAGAAGGAGGACATGCTTCACCTTGATAATGATTGAGCTGAGCGTGGTCGAGCCGCGACATTAAACAAGGCGCTACATGGGAGGCAACCCATGAATGTATTGTAATAGCTAGGAATTATGAAGTAAAAAATACAAAAAAGAAGAGTCGTGCCACGACCAAAACTAAGGCGCTTGATGGGAGGCAACCCATCTCTTTTAAAATTTTGTATTTTCTAACTTAGTTCTAGGATTTATTGTTTATGCAGAGACACACAGAAGTATTTTGCCATGGGAATCCAAGAGAAAAAGGTAAATTGGAGATAGATGATATTTTGAAGGTGCCGGGAAGGTAGGACCTGCTTTGGAGTGAAGTTTTGTATCATGGGACTTGTAAAAGCCCCAAAATTATGTGGAAAATGTGGGAAAACTCCCAAGTATGATGTTAAGTATCAGGCGCGGTACCTGGCGTGCCGGAATGAACTTGCCTAAAAATTTTTTAGCATGGACAGTGGGCAATCGTGCCAGGCCGCTTAGGCCCAAAAAAATTTTCACATGGGCAGTGGGCAGGCGTGCCAGGCCGCTCCTACCTAGAATTTTGGCGAGATGGGAAATGGGGTAGCGCAGCAAAGGGCGTGCCGAGCCGCTACCCCCTTAAGTTTTTGGGAATTTTTTTTTAAAAAAAAAAAGACCCTACCCTACCCGACCCACCCCACCCCCTATCCTTTAAATCCCCAATTTTCTCTTTATTTCTCACAAATCTTCCCAATTCCCCAACAAAGACCCAATTTTTCTCCCATAACATCAAAAAATTTCTCTTACTTTTCTCTTCTCTTGCCCACACATAGCACAATTTCTCACCTTCTCCTCTTTGGGTTTTGATTACAAGACTCCATTCAAGCTATCAAGGTATTTTTCTTTAAGCTTTCTCTCTCTAGATTACTGTGAGCATGTTGAAATTGGGGGAATTCTAGCAACTCGAATTTGTGATGCAACGTTTGTCTTGGTAGTTTGACTTGCTTATTATGCTATTGTTGGAATTTCTGAAGTGTCCTGAAGATGAACTTGAAGTACAAGTGCAATTGTTCTTATTAATCTTGTTTTTAGTTGAAGTAATTGCAAATGGGTTTAGCTTATATGGTAGTAATTGCGACAATTGTTTGTTGTAATTACTTGTTATAACCCACATATTGTTGAAAGTGCATGGAACTTTTTTGAATTCTTGAGTAAAACAAGTAAGCCATTCTATTGATAATTATGGGAAATTGGAACTTGTGTTGGGAATATTGAATTTGGATATGGGTTTGACTTTGAAATTGGACATTAATTGATGAGGGGAAGTCTAAGTACCCTTACACCCATATATTTTGACTTGGTGCTAAGCAACTAAGTGTGGGGTGGCCCATAAAGCCAACGCACATTGAGTTAGTTAGCTATCTTTACGTGGGAAATTAACATACTTGTGGAAAACTTTGTTACAGGTACAATGTCAGAATCTAATATGGCTACTTCCAATTCTCACAAGTGACGACGGTCAGGAAATAAGGTCCCCGCGGCTCCCCCAATCCCTAAAGGCCAGAAATGGAAATATGGGATAAATGCAGTCTACAATGCCGGTAAGAATTGGTACAAAAGCCACCCCGAAGGCAAATACTTTGCGGACGAGTGTATTGATAGGGACAGTCTAGCTCAGACTTACCCTCAAATATTGGCTTGAATTGTGCAAGTGGGTATGGGTTTCATCTTCGACAAACCTACGAATTGTAACCTTCATCTTGTGAGGGAATTGTATGCTAATTGGAACCCAGATGCACCTACCAGCTCGGTGGTTATACGAGGGTCGTATGTTATACTTGATTCTTTGGGCCTTAATGGATTATTGGGAGTAAACACTCGGGCTAGTCCCCACGACCTACTCAAGCTGAATGTTAGGCCTCCCTATGCAGAAATTCGACACACTCTTTGAGGCCTATGTTCGATAGCGAGATGGCTTATCCATCACAAAAGAGGGTACCACATGAGTCTACCCTATGATCATTTTAATAAAGAGGCGCGGATTCGGTTGAATATTGTGTGTTGTTACTTGATTTCGGGTAGCCACATGACAGAGGTCACCAGGGACCATGTTTGTCTGGTGTATGCTTTAATGATCAATGTGGAAATTGATGTAGGTTCTGTGGTGCTGTCAGCTATGCGTCAAGCTCGTCTACAAGGAGGTCTTCGATATGATTTTGGCGGTATATTGACTAAATTAATGAGAGCATTCAAAGTGCCCGAAGAAGCATTTGATTATCATCCTCCTTTGGTGCCGACACCTGTGGATGTCACCCAAACCAAGGCATCTGATGCACTCGGCCCTCCCTACTCTCACCTTAGCAGAGCGTCATGCTCAAGATGACGGGATTTTAACCCATATGTATGGTTTGGAGATGCTACAGCACATGACTGGGGGTAGGCCCTCTACGGCGAAAGAGATGAGCTAGGTTGAGAGGGATTATCCTCTTAATGAGCATGCCATGGCATTGTTGCAAATTGGGCCTGATTTTGTTGAGCTTGTGGATGATGATGTCCCCACAGATGATAATGACCGCCAGACCAATTCCGATGATGACGAGGTGAAGGAGGATGATACATCGCTAGCAGTCCGCGGGCCAGAGGATGACGATTTCCTTGACTGACCAGGGAGCTCCTTACACCCTAATCTTGCCTTGTTTATTTTTTGTAGTATTGGGGACAGTGCTAATCTTTTAAGTGTGGGGTGGGGTGTTATGGGATTCCTTTTTATGTATGTATATGTGTGTTTCTGTATGTTTCTAGTTGTTTTATTTTGGGTTCCTTAGCCTTTGTTTTCAGTTCTTTTACTAAGGATAGTCCCTTTGAACCATAGAAAACCACAAAAAGATTTTAAATTTTTTTATTTTGTTTTCGTTTTTTTAATTACTTTGAGTCTTTATTAGTCATAGTATTAGGAGCTTTGCTCTATGATGGATGGATGACGACCGTCTTAAGAGCAAATTAGGCATGTTATTGTTGGGTGTTCTTGCTTGCTATACAATTATGCATACACGTCCAGTATGATGGTGGAACATGCTAGGATATACAATAGAAAGTGTTGAGACATCTAATGCTCACTTAGTCGACTTGATAAGTTGCTTAATGTTGAACTCGTGCATGACTTCGTATAAATTGTATGGTGAGACTGCTTGAGTTAAACATATGCCATGTATGAGTGAGGTTTTTGTGATATTCTATGTGCATAATGATGTCTAGAACTTGCCCGGTGTGTTTGCAAAGAGAAATAAAAGGTGTTCAGTTTAGGAGATGATATAGGCATTTCTTTGATAGCCATGTTTTATACCGACTTTATCTACCCTTTTTGCATGATCTTAGTTAGCCCCGTTGAGACTTTAGCCTATTCTTTGGTAGCTTTACATGTAGCTTGATCCTTTTCTTTCAATGAACCATAATTTGATCCAAAACTCCTAAGCGCTTTAATTGAGAAATTAAGATGTTAAGGAATGTAAAAATTGAAGAAGGAAAAAGTGAAGTTGAAGCCCCAAGTAAATAGCTTTTGGGTGTGTGAAAAAGTTTTATATGTTGTTGGTAGGGAGTAATGTAATGAAAAAAAAAAGAAAAAAGAAAAAACAAGTGAATCATTTGTTTATAGCAGTTACTCCTCGCCGAATATGTGTAAGCTAGCTTAAAGAGATTGGGCAAAACAAAAGAGAGTTGGGAAAATAAAAGTGGTGGAAAACAGGTTAGTTGGAGGTGGTCTTAATGTAATTTGTAGTGTGTTAAAGCGCTTAGGGAAGATAGTCACTATTCTTGACCAAATCGTTCCTACCCGTCCCTTAGCCTACATTACAACCCTTAAAGTCCTACTTGATCTTGAGCTTTAACATTTTGACATTAGTGGAGTACTACACTAAGGGAAATCTTATGGTTCATCTAGTGTTGCATGTGAATTCTTTTCGAGAGTGAGTGAACTTTTATTCATGCACCCATTTAATAATTACTTTGTGTGAAATATTGGGTGATTCTCTTGTGGTGAGGGCGCATGTTTAGCGAAGTATGGTGATCTATTAGTAACGTGTCATGCATGAATTCGCAACTAGTAAAGTTGTTTTGTGAGGGTAGGTTGTTTAAATTTGCTATTCACTTTTTGGTGATACTAGCCTGTTAGTGCAGAATTTGATAAATGTGGTTGTATAGCTATGCAGGAATACCTATTGTGTGTCAGTTGTCTTAAGTCGCCCGAGTTTGAGTGTGGTTATTGTTTGAGGACAAACAAAGGTTCAAGTGTAGGGTGGTGATCTAAGGCGTATTTATATGCCTTATTGCAGACTTTAACCCATGTTTACTTTAGTTTTGAGAGCAATATGTATGTATTTTGTATGGTTTTGATGGAATGTTTGATATTGTGCTAACAAATGTGATTAGACTCTTGTAAGTGGAATTTTTGACTACTTGGAACTTTTTGGCATCAAAAACGAGGCTTAAAGGAGCTACGAGCGAAGGATATTGAAGATAGGAGGCAAGCTAAAGATTTGAAATTGAAGAATCCAACCAAATCCGCGAAGAAAAGTCGACGAAAGGAAGAAAATTTGAGTCTAAGGGCCTGGCGCGCCAAAGGGCGTGCTGGGCCGCTTTTGGCACAATTTCTACTCAAGTGGGCAGCAGGGGGGCGCGTCTAAGGGCGTGCCGGGCCGCTTTTTGGCAAATTTTTGCCCCGAGTTTTTGTCTATAAATAGGGCTTTTGGGTTATTGTATCATTATTCCATCATCACTAAACTATTTTGGGAATTTTTTGGCATTGAAATTAGGTTTCATTCTTCTTCTTTTCAGTTTTTATTTCTTTTTATGGTATTTTATCACTTTATGATGTTTATTGAAGTTATGAGTGGCTAAAATCCCTCTTTCTTTGGTTTGAGGCTATGAACATGAATCTCTTGAGTTAAATTTTATTGGTTTTTGCTGAAGTTTATCATTTATTGGTTATTCTTATGTTCTTAATTTTACTATTTTAATGCTTGATCACCATTGAAATAAATCCCTTGTCTTGAGGTGAGCTCGAGAGAGAAACTAAGAGATAGAACGTAGAATATAAGAAGCGTGATCTTTACTCAAGGAAGGAATTCCAAGAGATTGATATGCGGTTAGGACCGAGAGGTACCTAATCTGCCGCGCTTGTTCAATTACGAGAAGATTAGTTAAAGGCATTAGAATTGGTTAAATCTATCACCACTCAATGATGTAGTTAGGTTTCCAATTTCTAGTAGAAGGTTATAGTTTGGAGACGAATATAATCGTAGCATTAACCTCGTGATCAATAACCAAGATAAACGACTCAAATTGCTTAAACCAGTAACAGTTATGCTCAAGAGATGACGTTTGGAATGCCTTAGCCCTGAGAATTTACTTTTTATTGACTTTTAAATCATATTTGCAAAAAATGAAGTTACGGTTGCGAAGATAGTAGTTCATAGTCCGCAATCATTTAATTTTTAGTAGCAAATCCCTCTTTCTTTTCGCAACACTAGTTTTTAATTGGTGTTTGACGTCTAAAATTGACTTCTATTTACGAAAGTCCCTGGGGTTCGATATCCGACTCTTTTAAAGGAGCCATTATATTACTTGAACGATCACGTACACTTGCGTGTATAGTTGGGTCTCAACACTATTCAGAGCCTTGCTTGATAAATATGGTGTGAAGCATAAGGTGGCAATGCCTTACCATCCTCAGACAAACGGGCAGGTTGAGCTCTCCAATCGTGAGATCAAGTCGATCTTGGCGAAGAATGTGAATGCCAATAGGACGAATTGGACAAGAAAGTTAGATGATGCACTATGGGCCTATAAGACAGATTTTAAGACACCCATTAGTACTTCTCCATATCATCTTGTATATGGTAAAGCATGTCACTTGCCTGTTGAACTTGAGCATAAGGAATTGTGGGCTTTGAAGAAGATAAATCTAGAGTGGGGTGATATAGCAAAGTAGCGACTAGAGCAGCTAAATGAGATGAATGAGTTTTGTCTCCGAGCCTATGAATGATCAACTTTGTACAAGGAAAGGATGAAGCTATACCATGATCGCAATATTGAGAAAAGAGAGTTCACTGTCGGCGAATGGTATTGCTCTTCGAGTCTAAGCTAAAGTTGTATCCGAGTAAGTTGAGGTCCAAATGGAGAGGGCATAAAGAAGATCTGAAGTTTAAGGTTAATGGCCAAAGGATGAAACACTACCTAGGGTCCATTGATGAAGTGAAAGTAGTTTATGATGTGGATTTAGATGGTGCTTGAGACATCAAGCACAATCGAGTCTTGACACAATGTTAAATCAAACACTTCATGGGAGGCAATCTATGGGCTTGTTGGTGAAGTCTGAGTAACCCACTTAGCCACGTTGTGCTGCGATGTTAAATCAAGCGCTTCTTGGGAGGCAACCCATGATTTTGTACTTTTTATGTTATAGGGTAACTTGTGTTAAAGTGTGCAGGACAGGGCAAAACTAAAAATACACCACAAAATTCCTGGTGCCTAGTCCATATGATCCACCCTACAACTTGTAGGAACATGTGATGACTCATCACCTAACTCGTTGCAAAGAGAGAAAGCAAAAAAAAAAAGGCACTGGTATCCCAACGACTCTCAGAATAAGTCATAGCCACATATTACAACTTATCGCCTTGAGTCATGGGGACTGGTGACCTCAGGTAAGTTTTCTATGTCTTTTGGTCACAACGGAGGGAGATAAAAACTTGTTATTACTTACGACGAGTCATTACAGGTGGTCGTAGTCGCTGGACAAGAAATTGGTCCATTTTTCTTTAAAAACTAGTGACCCGACCCGACCTGATCTAGAATTTATTATAGGAAGGGATCCAATTTCGATCCCCATTCATTTTTTTAAATAAACCCATAACTCCCTCCATATTTCTTAACCATTTTCTATAATTTCAATAATAATTAAACCCTAATCACCCTAATCCAAAGAAAATCGATCCTCCTCGCAATTTCTCTTGATTCCATAACAAGGCAAGATTTTGTATTGAGGATTCAGAATTCCTAGTTGATCCAGAGCATCACTACTTGAACTTAAGTAAGTATTTCTTGTTGCTTACAAACTCATTTAAATTTTGTTGGAAAAATAAATGAGTAGTGAATCACATGGGTTTTTTCAAAACCTAGATTTGAGCAATTGGGGTTGGTTGGGTCACTTGATTCTGTTGATTTGAAGGTACGTTAGGGGTTATTAGGTAGTTAATTATGAGTTGTAGATTATCCAGGTTAAATTCTGAGTAACCCCGATATTGTTATTCACATATGCACGGGAGGAGTGCCCGTAGTGTCACTCAGATGATCACTTGTTATGTTAAAAGATGATTATGTGCTAAAACACAAGTGAAAAAAAGTTTGGATTGATGAACAAGATAGGGACTACCTATTTGTATTCCCTATGACTCCCACAATGACTCATTTCCATAGGTCACTAGTCATCGTGTGAGTCGTAGTGATTGGCATCTTGGTTAAAAAAAAGGTTAAGCCCCAATTAAGTGTAACTATTCTCCCTACGAGTCACTAGACGACTCATAAGGTCACTAGATGAATCATTAGGTGGAACCATTCTAAGAGGACCTGCTTTGCACTTTGCAGGACTCCACTCGATGACTCACCTAATGAGTCATTGTGTGATCCAATGAGTCGTATGGTGCAGTAGTAAGGAAAATAGTAAAGATGATTTGTTACTTTCCAACCCTATAAGTCTGATGATGACTCATCTCCGTAGGTGATGGCTCATTACCTAACGCGTAGTGACTAGGAACAAGGGTCACATGTAAAATATTTTCTGCCTTTCTTTACTTTTGTTGATTAGTTTTACCAATGTGTCAAATCTCGCAGGTACCATGGTAAAAAATAATAACCACGCAAAGGGCAGAAACTAAGGGTCAAGCCGACTCCCAAGAAACAAGCTCAGTCCACTCACCAACTAAGAGATGAACCATCTGTGAAAGAGCAGGAGTCGAATGGCTCAGTTGAAGACTACCCTATCTCAGGGTCAGTCTAGCCAGAGAGTAGCTAGCCCTGAGGCAGTCGATCGAGGCCCAAAAAAAAGGTTGCTCGAGCCTCACCATCACATTCAACTTCTCTTCCCCAATTTGAAAAAGGAGGAGAGTCTAGTTTTAGGTCCAATGATGAGGAACATGGAGATGAGAGTGTCTCCAAAAGTAAAGATAAGGTTGTGTATAGTAGCAAGTCAAGTGAAGCAAGGTTAAAATCTAGTTTGGAAGAATCAGTTGAGAGTGAGAACGAGGACACAATTGACAGTCCTCTACATTCAGCTCCACCTCCACCACCAGCTCAACTTGGAATATAGATTGAAGTTGCCCCGATTCCAGTAGTTAATCGATAGGGGTACCCAGGTATGTAATAACTGTATGAATGGGACGGTAAAATTATCCCCAACACTGGATGACCAAAGCGAGGGTTCTATATTAAGTCTAAGTTATTGACAATGGGAATGTTCGAGATGCCATAGTTTGATAATTTTTTCAAGAAGTCTCAGTTTGAATAGATGACAAGAGAGATACAGCCTGCCCCTAGTTCAGAAATTCTATATTGCGTACCAGATAAAGTTGAAGCAGTTACATCCGCAAGGGTTGGTTTGAAAGGTTGGTGATCCTATTTTTTCATTGATTATTCAAGGGATTCATGTGAATATCTCTGTACAAACCATCTCCCGCTTCCTACATGGGAATGATTTTATGCCTCCGGTTGACACGTCGAAGATTGATCACTAGATTGATGAAATGAGAAAGGTCAAAATGAAGCATATTAGTACTGAGGATAAGTTGGTACATTTGAGATGGATAGCAAATATCATTGCTATTGCACAGGAGAATGCTACTTGGGCTGCATGTACACCATCACAGATTACAAAAGGGAGTTTGAATTTTGCAGCAAAGTTATGGTAGACATTGGTTCGCCATAAGTTAGGACTAACAGCTAGTGATAACACTTTAAGCCTGACAGGGCTGCCTTGATAGCAGGTATTATGGAGGGATATGACATTGATATTATGAAGATCCTCGCACGTGAGATTCGAAACAAGGTTGGGAGTACTGATATGATCCTAGTTTTTCCATGTTCGGTGACAAAGATTTATTTAGAAAATAGGGTTCCTGTTCTATCCGAGGTTGATAATTTTGTTGGGGTCCACCAGACCAGTGATATGGGGTTGATTCTGGATTAGGCAAACCCGATTTTGAGGGAAAAGATTGGTACTGTGTTACTTCAGGGTGCATTCCAACGGGGTGCACCAATGGATATTGATACCCTGGGTTTTGTAGACTATGGGGAAACACCTGTTGGGTCTCAAACTGAGACTGAGCAGCCCAAGCCCTAAGCTATTGTTGATGCCACTACATCCACAGCCTTTAGATCACCTTCAGCCCTACTACTGACTCTAAGGACATCCACGACACGTCTACCTATCGATGGATATGTCTTGGTCTCATAGGAGTTCATGAATGATGTGATGAAAAGATTAGTCATCCTTGAGTGGAAAGTAACTAACGTTGAGTAAGGGGTGCAGCTATGCGTAAAGAAGGAAATTTGGGGTGAAATGCATGGCATGCAAACCCATTTCAAAATTTTTGAGAGAAGAATCAACAAAAAGCTCGAAGGGGTGTAGTCTCTAGATTTATTCGGTATCCATGAAGAGTTGGAGGCAATGAGAGCTGCTATGGATTACATGGATACAGGGCCGTATCCATGTTTCCCAACTCCCACCATGCGGATCATTAAAGAGATCTTAGTAGAGGAGGTGCCCACATATGGGGCACAAAAGGTAAAGAAAAGGTCCAGAAAGGTAGTGGCGAAAGAGAGAGTAAGAGGAGGAAGAGATGGAGAGACAAATATAAGATGAAGTATATAGTTGCAGCAAGCAAGCAGTCGGTGCAGGACCAATTGTCTAAGGTCCACGAGATAGGGCATGGAGCTAGGAGCTCAAGATTTATTGAGGGCCCGCCTACTGATACTGTGAGAGTTGATGAGAGTGGGGGTATGGTACTTGCCCCTACGAGTGTGACACCATTTAGTGTACCAAGCCCCACTGGTGCCAACATTAATTTGAGCACCACGGCCACCGTCGAGGCCACTGTTGCTGAGACAGGGGTTCAATCTGAGGCCCAAGTGGAGGACACATCATGATCTGACGCCTTGTGCTCCACAGGTATGTCCCTTACCCTAGTTTTACATGTTTTCATGATTTTATGCAAAGGGACATTGCATGATTTCCAAGTTGGGGGTGGGGGTGTACCACAGCCGAGGGTTTGGTTTGTCGTGTTTCTTTTTCCTTGGCTGTGTTATCTTAGTTAGAACCAACATGTTTAGGGTTTTTATGGTTTTATTGTTTGTTTTTGTGTGTTAGTTTGTGTTTTGTGTAACTTAGAGAAAAATGAGAAAACTTGGTGTAGTTGAAAGAAAAAAAGCATGCGAAACTAAAACTATTTTTTGAACTATTTAAATGGACCCCTCCAAAAATTGTGTTTATGTGCTTTGCTGTGTGCTTAATTGTGATGTAACCAATGTTTGGATCTTGTCATGGCATTAGGATTATTAGTGTGATTACCTGACTTAAATTTGCATGTATCGGATAGGCCATGATTGAAATAATAGCCCTGAACCAAGAATGTGTGAGGATGTACCTAGTCGGCATGTGTGTGCGGTCTAGTACTTGCCTAGTTTGTCTCGCTAAAGTCGTAGGATAGAAGGTTAGGAAAGGATCATATCCCATTTTTGAAATAGTCCACTATAACCCTAATAAGCCTACCAGATGAATAAAATATCCCTTAAACCTGATTTTGAGCCTAAATAGACCTTTTCTTTGAATTATCCTATTAACCTTCCCGATTGTTACAATAAACCTGCTTTGGCCCCCGTCCCTCCTTGGATACTATGTACCTTAACTCAGCCAAATTGCCTAAGTTGAGAGTGGCTAGCGTAGGGGTGCGTAAAAGATTGGGTATTACAAAAAGTGTAGTGAAAAGAAAAAGGGATTCGGGTGCGGTGTGAAAAAGAGAAAAAAAAGAAAAAAAAAGAAGAGAAAGAGAAGTTGAAGAAAATAAAATAGCACCTGGGGTCCAAAAAAGTACCAAACTTGAAAAAGGGAAAGAAATAAAAGAAGGTAGACAAAGTGGAAGCCAAAATTAGTGTACTGTCAAGGAGGGTTAGTCAATATATCAATATATATCACACCTACCCATGAACCTACATTATAAGTCCATAAAAGTCTTATAGTGATCCTATTTCGACTATCTAAAAACTAAGGCATAGAAAATAAAGGCAAGCCTATGGTACCAAATACACAGAGCCTGACTTCATTGTGAGAGTGAGAGATTTGATTTAGTCCCGGTCTTGAATTACATTACATAAACTCAGTGGGGGACTTCGTTGACGAGAGGGCATAGGGGTTGTATTCTAGTTGCTGCTTGTTTGGGTAGTGTCATTTGCTTATAGTGTTGGGTTGTCTATTGATAATGTGATGCCATGTCTTAATCCCTTTGTGTTATGGTTACTGATTTGTATAAGCACTGCACTCGTTGATCATGAATTGTATTGGAGGGTGTTGAGATTTTTTTTGAATAACTGCATGCTAGAAAAAGTAGTCTTTGATGAAAATTTGACTGCCATAGTGATCTTGGTATACTCAAGGTAACGCGTTGTGATAGTATAGTATTTTTTTTGCCTGAGAACATGCAAACTTTCTAAGTTGAGGTGTCGATATGTAGTGGTTTTACGACACTTTTGAAGCTTAAAACGAGGAAAATATGTTAATTCAAAGGCTTGCTTACATAGATATGATGTGGTTATTGTAGTTTTGCAGGAAACAGGGTTCGGACGTGAATGAATGAAAAAATAAGAAGAATTGCACAAGTGTATATAAGGGACACTAGGCCACGAGTCATTGGGTCATAATATGACTCGTAACCTCAGTCGTCTTCAAACCAAAATAGTTTTGGACCTAGAGAATTGGAAGAGTACTTGACCACGAGCACTGCCTACGATTAGTTGGGTTACATTCGAGTCGTAGGGAGCAATTTTCCTGAGAAGAAAAGGCCAAATTTCTAAATATGTACAAAGTGGTGCAATGGTGATGAGGGATAACTATGACTCATTGAGACATATGATGAGTCGTAGCATAAAGTCGTTGTGACTTTAGTGAATTTTAGAACCATGGAAAAATTAAGGACAACCATAGTACGGCAGGAAGCTACGACTCGTAGGGCCACATGATGGATCGTCGTGATGAGTCGTCTTGAGCAGACAAGCAAAGTCCTAAAGGAATGCAAAAAGGTCCCAGTTGAAACAAGTCACCCTACGACTCGTAGGGTGACTAAATGAACCGACACCAGTGAACCAGAAAAGTAGGCAGCAATTGAAAAGAATACTGACTACGAGTAGTCATCACACCAGACGACTCGTCGTCAGAGGCGTAATCATCACCGACTTTATAATTTGAATTTGTTTAGGATAGTTTTTGTTTTTATCTGTAAATACCCAATGTGGGTCTACTATTTTATTTTACATTCTATTATTACTTTCAAGACATATTATTTGTTTTCCAAATACAAACATTGAGTTTTAAGATTTTAATACAAACTGAGATTTTGAAGTTTTCTTATTATTCTTGTAAGTTCATGATTATGTTTTCTTCTATAAATTCTTCTTGTGTTCTTGGAATTATGAGTATCTAAACACCACAACTAGGGTTGTGGGAACCATGAAGGATTAACAAAGTAGGATTCATAGTACGTAGTAATCTTCAACCAGTGTTCACGTGTATTGATTGCTCCCTTGGTTTTTGATACCTTTTGGCGGTGGCCAATATTAGAATTCGCCTAATCTGTATTCTGGATGGAAGGATGATTACGGATGCGAATAAGGGATTAATCAATAGAAACTTAGAGCTCTCAACCTCCACTTAATAGTTTTAGCCTATAATATGGGATAGCTATCCGGGATCTAGGATAAAGGTTAGTAATGCAGGCTCAAGAAAAGAGAAAACTTACCTGAGGATATTTCCTTGATAAGAGCGTAAAGTTATTCTAGGTATACATAACCTAATGATTTTGCATATCGAGCACCGGGAGAGATTGCGAAGTACAATGAACCTGTGGAGTTATGAAGTTATTGGGGAACACAGCCCTAGTAGCTATCTCATACTGATTACAAATCCAACAAATCAATAACTGTTACTACTGAATTACTTAATAACAAATCCCCCTCTTTTACTGGAAATTGTTATTGATTGCCTTGACATACATATTGATTGAGATTTTGACCTATTCCCTATGGGATCGACCCCAACCTTGGTTGGGTTCTATATTTGATAGTGACCATCTTATACTTTTCTTAGAGGTGTAATTCGGGCGACATCACTATCCTACAACCACTAGTAAAATAGTGTTAGCAAGCTCTTCACAGTCCGTGGTTTGACACTATGGCCCATAGTATGGAATTAGGATTCATAGTTCACAGTTTGCTTCAAGCTTCCACGAACCAACCTTTACACCCTATAGACAATCTTCACAAACCGTACTGTACCTTGTGGTATAAATCTCCAGGTTCACTCTTTCCAGGTCTTTCTTATTATGGCTCTCAGTACGGATAACTCTGGTTCGTGGTCTTCTTTCCATACCCCGTGGGAAGACCTCGTGCTATATGAGCCTGATGATCAATCTCCTGGACTTCTACATTACGATGCAAACCAAGGTTCATGATAACAAAGTACGGCTCGTGGAAAGCCACTTTAAGTAACTATGGTCTGATGCATCCCATTCTTTAGTTCTTTCATTTTGGAACCCTTTTGTCCTGAACAAACACACAAACGCACATCAAATCTACCAAAAAGTGCTTAAGAACGTATAACAATCCCATATTTTAAGAGTCGAAAGTGCCCTAAAACCACGGTACATCAACACCCTCAACTTAGAATATTTGCTTGTCTTCAATAAGCAAAATAAAAACTATACTAACAAGATGCTTAAGCAAAAGAAAACTAGGAAACAACAAAATTCACAAGGCTTTTAGATAGTACATCTCACAAGTTTGTCACGCCTCAAATCCTATTGAGGCGGACTGGTACCCGAAGCCGATAAGGCCCGAGAGAACCAATCTTTGCTCTTGTCCATCCATATGCATGTCATTCAAGAAACATCATCATCACGTATACATACTAGATGCTAATAGCGAAAGTTATGGAAACATGTGCTATATATATGAAACTTGACCGTTAGGGCCATTACGTCAAAATGGACACACTTCTCTTACCATCCTTTTCCCACATAAGTCTACTAAGCCTCAACAAATACATAACCATAACAAACCTAGAGTCGGGACAACACCCTGCTCTATACACATATACAATATCAAACAAATGTACATAATGACTCGGAAAACCCCAAAGCAACTGGAGCTCACCAACGATCCGCAAATGATCTGCAACCTACTGTGGAGGTCTACTAGCATCTGTGGGTTGCAGATCATTTGCGGTAAGGTAAGCCCCCCAAGGGGGTCAGTACGAATAATGTACTGAGTATGTAAGGCTATAAGAAATTGCATGATACATAGGATATCAAGTGGGATCAATACATGTGAATAACCATTATGGATCAATCACCGTTTTGCATGTGTGGAACCATGTTCATTACTTTCATTTCTTTCATTATTTGATCGTTCATTCATATCATTATCATTCGTGAAATAACATTCCTTCATACTTTCAATTACGTGACATACTTCCTTTGGCCTTACGTTTATCTTTATTATCAGTCATCCACTTATTAGTGGGCCATGATATAATAACAGTCATCCACACTTGGTGGGCTATAATATAATAATAGTCATCCACACTTGGTGGGCTATAATATAATAATAGTCATCCACACTTGGTGGGCTATAATATAATAACCGTCATCCACACTTGGTGGGCTATAATATAATACCAGACATCCAGCGGGCTATAATATAAATCGTACATCCAGCTGATCAGTGGGCTATAGTCATATATATATAATAATAATACCGGACATCCAGCTGATCAGTGGGCTATAATATAAATCGGACATCTAGTTGATTAGTGGGCTATAGTCATACATATAATAATAATAACATAGCATAATATTGGGATTATTCCATCTGGGCTTATGCCCTTTTGATTTGATCCATACTCAATGAAACATAAAGTAACCATGTGTACATTACTTCTTTGCATACTTCTTCCCTTTTCATTTGTTATGAGAAACATTATTGGGAACACTTATATACGTTACTTCATTCCTTTACTTTCATGAGATTGATACCTTTTCTTGTGAGAGATTGATACAATGATAGTCATAACATTAGAACTTAGAACATAACATTATCGGAACTTTGGAGTCATAATATTGTTGGAACTTTGGAATCATGTCCACCCTTCATTTATTATTTTCCTTAACTCTTACAACCCACAAATATACGTTACTTAATTTCTTCTTTTGAGAGATTGGTACTTTATGCTCATGAGAGATTATCACATTCACTTGTGAGAGATTGGTACATTCGATTATAACATTATTATTGAAGCCTTGGGACAATAACCAATGAATAAGAAACATGAGAGTAGCATTATTGGGACTTTGGAACGATGTCAACAATTATGATTCATGAATAACAATTGGTCATTGAGCAAGAAACATGTGACTAACAATATATGTTAACCTGAAATGAGATACCTTTAGACATTTTGTAGTAGAACACGTACGATGACAATGTGAACAATATGTTGCAGAAGGATATAGAAAAAGTAACCTTACATACCTTGTCTTCCCAATATGAATATACAGTCCTATATGTGAATATAACAATCCATCTTCTTCCTTACGTTTTACTCTACAACACAATTACATTATGAAGCTCACGTTAACCATTAACCATGTTACAAGTGCATAAGACGATAAGAAATTACGTGATTGCCATATAACGTCATTTCGCCTTCTTATATTACCATTTATTACATCACCAACCCATAAATACCTTAACATTCCACACATCGACTAAGACATCATAAACCAATAACATTTCACACCAAGTTTACCCTTTATACTTCCACATTAACACTACGTCACAATTACTCCATCAAAGCAACTCAATACCATTCGTAACAACACATGAACAACCATTCATAATTTTTACCATGCAAAATACCTCCGGGATACTCCTTTAAAGTCATTCAAAAGGTATCACAAGTTGATACGCATCCATGAAGGGTATAGGGGTTTCGAGGGGTCAAAGGGATGTAAAAACAATAAATTCGGAGTTCTGGGCTCACCTGCGAAGCCACCTGCGTCCGCAGGTACCCTTTGGCAGTATCCAGAGGCACCTACAAAGTCACCTGCGCCCGCAGGTTCTTCGTCTACGAGGGCGGGTGCCTGTTTCGGCCAAAAAGGGTCTCTTTTGGGTCTTTTTATGCAATGAATGGTCCATGATCATAACTAACCTTCTCTTAACATATTTTAGATCATATTAAATGCCAACGAACAGCCATGGTTTCACAACGCACATAAACATCACCAAACTACATGTTTCTTTCAATATGTCACCAATTTCATGCCCAATTTCGTAATAACAATTCCAAACATTATGTACAAGAATAAAACAAGTTAAGGCTATAATAACATATCACATGTCAATATTGAATCCGTCAAATTCACTTCCTTCAAGACCACAAGTCTATTTTCAAGTTTACAAGGCAAAACCCTTCACCGATTAAGCAAAAGTCCATAGTTTTGGGAACATAACCAACATGAGCCAACATAACCAACATGAACCAACAAACCCATATCTTAGCATGTTAAAACACCACACCCTATCATGTTGATATCTCATCCATATCATTCATTTCTAACAAAACATCAAGTCTCCTTTTAAGATCAAATCACATAGATGACACATCTTTTATCAAATAAGCAAAAGTGCACTACTCAACACTTCTAGGCATAACCATCATGACTTATATAATCTAACATGCATATAATATATTAAATCATAAAATTAAACACTTACCAAGGCTTGGAAATGGATGATCTTGTCCAAAGGATTTTGTTGCTTAGGGTTTGAGAGAAAAATCTTCTTTGGGAAATTTCTAGAATATGGCAAGTGTAATATGGTGAGTTAGGGGCTGATTTTTCATCCTTAATAATGGTCATCCTTATCCATTTATTAGTCAAAGATGAGGTGTTACTTGGGTCAATGGAAGAATAACTAAATTTCCTTTGTTGTGCCAAGTCTTTTAACTTAATTTTTGTTTGGGCCTTATCTTGAGCCCAATTCATTAGATTAAATTCAGCCCACTTAAATGAATGCATAATTCCTCAAAACTCCCATGTCCAAATAATTCCATGAAGGTTACGGTAATCCACTAGGTTCGGAATTGTACGGGGTGTTACAAAGTTCGACACCCTTCTTTTTCTTACTACAAAAGAAAGTGTGTGTACACCACTTATTAAATTAACACAAGAGGATCTATGAATGACATTACAATATAAATAGACAACTTTGCATACACTGATGATAGTTACCATTACAATCAGCAATCAACAATATTACCCTAGTGCCCTCACCATAAAGAAGTCCTTTTAGCACAATAAGCATTCAAATTGGGACTAGTATGAATACACTCACTCTCATAAAGAAATTTAAATAATGCATTCACAATACCATAGGCCTGTCCTTATTTTTTGTACCTCGGTTTTTGAATAGTTGAACTAGCATTATTATAGGACCTTACTCATCTTGTAACGTAAACTTGGGGACGGATATGAATTATTTGAAATAGTGACTATACCCTCCTTGACACTATGCTATCTTTATTCCAATATAGACCAATATTTTTCCTCCATATTCTCCTTTTTATTCTCTTCCTTTCTTCTTACGATGGGTGCGACTTTCTTTCAAAATCAATTTTTCTTTTTCTTTGCCTTTTTTTTCCTCTCTTCATTTTTTCTTTTTCTTTTTCATTTTAGCACATGCCACACCCGTTTTTTCCTTATTTTATCGCTAGCATTGCCTTTTCATACCCCATTTTTCTTTTCATTTATCTCTACAGTAGCTACTTTCAACTTTGGCGATTTGCCTGAGTTGAGGTGCATAATGTTCAAGGAAGGACCAGGGACAAAACAAAGGCTCAAAGAGAAATTGGCAAGGTGAATAGGCTAATCAATAAAAAGAGTCAACATCAGGCTCAAAATCAGGGATCAAGGGACTATTCCATTATTTGGATGGTCATTTAGGCTGAGTGGACTAAAATAAAAAATGGTCTATGATCCTTTCCTAGTCAACTATCCTAAGACCTAATCAAGACTAATCGAGCAAGTTTAGATTACACACACATAGTAAGAATGATATGAATGCAGGATCACATACACTTAGCACAAAGTTACACTATAAATCACTAACTATCAAGTTTACACCCTAGCTTAAGCAATGATTGTCACATCCATATACATAATGTCATGCAAAGATCCATAGTGGTCAATATATCAAAGAAAATAAACATGTCACAAAATTTGGAGGGGTCTCCATTTTTTTTCAAAATAATTTTCCATGCTAGAGACTGTGCTAAGTTCTCCTATTTTTATTTTACAAACATAAACACAAAACAAAAACATTTAAACACAAAATTAAAACTATCCTAAACATATCGGTTTTACTAGATAGCACACCAAAGGAAAATGAAACACGACAACAAAAATCTTCAGGTCGTGAGACCTGTAACACCCCGTATATTCCCAACCCTACTTGACGACATTAAATGATATGTACTTAGGTATCGAGAGCTATAAGTATGCATTTGGTAATGCTAGAGACGAGTATGTAGAAACGAATGTCTGTTTTGACTTAATGGCCTCAACGGCCAAGTTTCCTAAATAAATATATGTATAGCATCTGTTTCCATGTTCAAGTTTTCCGCATAGTTGCATATGGTTTAATAAGGTTCATACGAAGATATGCATACGAATGAACATAGGCAAAGGTTGGTTCTCTCGGGCCTTATCGGCTACGGGTGCCAATCATGTCTCGATGGGATTCGGGGCGTGACAAAAGTGGTATCAGAGCAGTTCGTTCTAAGGGTGTCTACAAAGCCGTGTCCGAGTAGAGTCTTGTTCATGGATGTGTTGTGCACCACATTTATGAGCAGGAGGCTACGGGGCATTTAGGATGTTGTTTGTTTTCTTCATGCTAGATCGTGCAATAGAGCCGGTGTTGTAAGTTGAATTGGACCTGATCATGGTGATTGTTTTTCTTTGGTATAGTTAAAATGCCAATCACGAGAGGAGGTAGAGGTAAAGGGAAGCAGGTGGATGTGCCTGCTGAAGAAGGAATGAGTAGATTACCACCTGACCAAGCGAGTCAAGGTGGAGCTGACGCCGAGATTGCATCGCAGTCTTCCTCTACTTTTCCAGCTCCAGAAGAGCCAAGAGGTAGAGAAGTACCTGCAGAACCGCCAATAAATACCACTGACCAGGATCTTAAAAATGTTGTACATATGTTGACACAGTTAGTGGCGGAACAAAGTCAGGGACGAGCTGGCACTATGACACATGATGATGATGCGGCTAGAATGGCAAGTCATAGGACACAGGATTTCTTGAAACTGGACCCTCCTATATTCACTGGGTCAGACTTGAAAGCAGATCCACAGGACTTCGTGGATCAAATTCAGAGAGCTTTGGAGGTTATGCATGTGTCCGGGGTGGAAACGGTTGAGTTGGCAGCTTATAGACTGAAAGGCGAGGCGATATTGTGGTATGAAGATTTGAAGAAGTCTCGTGGTATTGGTGCAATGCCACCAACTTGGGAAGAATTTAAAACAGCATTTCTTGATCATTATCTTCCCTACGAGATTCGTGAGGCTCGTGCGGATCAGTTTTTAAATTTACGTCAAGGAAATATGAGTGTTAGAGAGTACAGTTTGCAGTTTAACTCCTTGGCACGATATGCTCCAAATGTGTTGGCCACGATGGAAGATAGAGTACATAGATATGTGGACAGATTAGAGCCTTATTTGGTACGGGACTGTACTATCGCTGCCCTAAATCGCGATATGGATATAGCGAGGATTCAGGCCTTCGCACAAAAGATGGAAGACCAAAGGCAAAGAAAGAGGATACAGAAATTTGAGGAAGGGCCAGCAAAAAGGGCGAGATCTATGGGGCAGTCTATGGTGTCCCCAGGAGAATCTGGATCTCGAATGTTACCGCCTAGACCTTCATTCTCCTATTCCACAGCGGGTGCCCACTCCCAATTTCGAGGGTCTAGAGGTGTTCCAGCTGGACAGAATAGTGGAGTGCAGGGTTCACAGACAGTAGGATTTTCTCGTCCTCAGTGTCAGCGTTGCGGAAGGTACCATTTAGGTGAATGCCGGTTGGGGACAAATGCTTGTTTTTGGTGTGGCACAGAGGGGCACATAATGAGAGAATGCCCACAAAGGGGTGCGAGTGGTATAGCACGACCTGCGGGATCAACCGCTGTATCATCAGCATCGGTTCCTTCCCCAGGCAGAGGCGTTCAGTCTATGGGTCATGGTAGAGATATGAGAGGAGCAGCTAGTTCCAGTGGGGCCCAAAATCGTACCTATGCTCTAGTAGACCGACAGAACGAAGAGGGAACTCCTGATGACGATACCGGTAGTTAGGGATATTACTAAGTTTCATGATGTATATATACCTACTCTATCGTATGTTACTCCATCAGTTACTATGAACCGAATGGAACACCGGAGTTATTAGTTAAGTCAATGGAATATTTCTATCAGAAAAGTTGGTCTATATCGAAATGGTATGGTAGATATTTGCATGCGTAGATGATTAAGTACTCTTCAAAGCGTTATTCATGAAAGGTATAAGGAAAAATTGACCCTATACTACATGTCATGTGATATTGTCGAAAGTGTATAAGAATTTCTTTTCATATTGTTCCCATTGGAAATAAACAAAGTTTGGAGGACTTCACTAGGGAAAAATAGAGATGGTGAGTCTAAACCGACAAGTGTGAAGGTTAATAAAGAGAGACGTACTTTCTGTAAAAGTCCTTTGAAGAAATCAACAAGTAGAGGAGATCACATGGTAAGCTAGAAAAATGATGAAATCGACGACCCTTATTTGTTTCAAAGGGAAGAAAAAGTTCAAAGTGTGGAAGTACACCAATAACAAGTAGGTATCCATGAGCCTTACGTGTATGTATACTCATGTAGAGATGCATTTGTTGTAATTGAAATGACATTGTTAACATTCGAGGACGAATGTTCCTAAGGGGGGAAGAATGTAACACCCCGTACATTCCCAACCCTACTTGACGACATTAAATGATATGTACTTAGGTATCGAGAGCTATAAGTATGCATTTGGTAATGCTATTGGTGCGCTAAGTGAATTTTGCTCTTGTTATGTGGTTAAATTTGCATAGAAGGTGTTTTGAAATTTTCATTGCGCATTTGTGGTGTTCAAAATGAGGCTAAGGAGACCTCTAAACAAAGTATAATAAGGTTAAGAAGTGAGTTAAAGAATGGGACTTGAGTATCTAACCCAAACCCGCGAAGAGAAGTCAAAAAATGGAATTTTCAAAATTTTTGAAGAGGGGTGCGTTTGGGACCGTGACACACCGCTCTGGGCTAAAATTTTTAGCCCATAGGCAGTGGGTTGGCGCGCCCAGGAGCGTGCCACCTTGGGTTTTCCACTTTTTCGAAAGTTGGAAATTTCTAAGTCCCAAGGGTATCCGGGGTCGTACCGAGCCAATTTTTGCTACGTTTATTCTACAACCAAGAGTATATACATGAAATTAAGGACATATTACATTGGTATGATAAAATTACTCGAGAACGAATTTGGGGCCAAAATGACGATTTTACCCCTATAGTCAAAATAAGCCAAACGTGGCTAGAATCATTTGGTTTTTGGATTGAGGCTACGGATATGAATAGAATGAGTGGAAATATTATTTTCATACCTATGAGATGACTTAAACACGAGAAATTATTGATTTTATCGGGTTAAGTGAATTGGGCCCAAAAAGGGCCCAAAAATGAAATGAAAGCATGGCCCAAAATGGGTCAAATGACCCATTCTTGCCAAGACCTTCTAGAATGCCACATTAATGACTTAAGGATGGACTCAAGGCCTATATAAAGGGTCAAAATGCTGATTTTTATTGAAGAGAAACACACATGCTTTTTCTATCTTTTTCTAGAAATTTCCCAAGAACATCTCTTTGGCTTTCAAAACCCTAAGGCACTTCTTGGAGCAAGATCATCATCTTTAAAGCTTGGGTAAGTGAATATTATTGTACTTTAACATATTATAAGCATGAGAGAATATGTATATCATGTTGTTTATGGTTGAAATGTTGGACATGGCACTTTGTGCTTTTGTATAAGATTTGTGATCTATGGGATTTGAGCTTGAATTTGGACTTGTGCTTTTGATGAAAGATCATGGTATGGATAAAATATGAACGTCTATGGTGTTATTTTTGTTATTAAATTTATTATTTTCTATAAGTGCAAATTGTGGGATTTTGGCCGATTTGTGCTATGAAGTGTATTAAGGTGAATTGATGGATTGTTTGTGATGTGGTGTGGATAAGAAAGTGTAAAGGGGAAGTATTGTGGTGGAATGTATGGATTATCATGTATTGGTCAATGTTGGGAATATTGGAGGATTTTTGGAATAATGATTTTATCAATGGTTTTGTTAAGGGGGAAATGACATGTTAAAGCTAAACATGTGACTTATTGTTGTTGTATGCCATTATAAGGTAATTGGTGGTTAATGTTGGTTTTGTTATAAACTTGTGTTGTAGAGAGAAACATAAGGAAGGAGCAGGAATATTGTATGCACATCTAAGATTGTGTATTCGTATTAAGAAGACAAGGTATGTAAGGTTCCTTTTTCCATATCCTTCTGCAACATGTTGTTCACATTGACATTGGACTTGTTTCAATTCCGAGAGGTTTGAAGTATCTCAAATTCAGGTTGACGTATGTTGTTATTCATATGTGTCTTATTCTTAAACGCATGATGATTCGTTTGCCTCTTGTTCATTGAGTGAAGTTCCAAAAATGTCATAACGTTATCATTCCTAAATGAACGATCTCAAGAGAGTAATAACATAAGAGAACCTATTTATTCTTAAATAGCATTTTCCAATCATGTCATGTTCCAAGTCCTCAATTATGATGATTATATTTGTATCAATCTTTCACAAGTAGAAGTACCAATCTCATAAGATTTCATAAGAGTAACAAGAGAGGTGATGTGCAAGCTAATATATCTATTCCTCATAAGTGAAGATGTCAATCTCATGAAGCAAGAGTGAAGAAGTAATATACATATGTGTGATTCCTATTATGTCATGATCTTCAATATCTCAATCACTCTTAAGAATGGAAGTAAGAATAACAAGAGAAGTAAGAGGTGTATAATTAAGAAGTAATCATGGGTGGTATCCCAGGGGTTAAATACCTAGCATGGGTCGATCTCAATAACACGGGTGGAATCCCAGGGACGACAGAAAAGCCTAGCATGGGTCGATCCCGATACATCCCAGGGGCGATATAAAAGCCTAGCATGGGTTATGATGGTACATCCCAGGGGCGACACGAAAGCCTAGCATGGGTTAATATAACATCCCAAGGGCGATAAGCCTAGCATGGGTTAATGATATCCCAGGGGCGACACGAAAGCTTAGCATGGGTTCACATAACATCCCAGGGGTCAAAGCACCTAGCATGGGTTAATCTCATCCCAGGGGCGACAGAATAGCCTAGCATGGGTAGAACAATAAAGATGAAGACAAGAGGAGTAAAGAACGTAATATACATGGTTTCCCACATACGGAAAGAGAGTGTATTCACATTTCTGTTTCCTTATATTGATTCCATTATTGTTGTTAGTATGTATGATGAATTTCTTATGAGCCTTACATATTCAGTACATTCTTCGTACTTACCCCCTTGGGGGAATTACCTTACATATTGCAGGTGCAGGCATTAGTAGATTTCCTCTGTAGACTGGGGATCATTTGCAGCTATTTGGTGAGCTCCAGTTGGTTCGGAGCCCCCTGAGTCATAGGTGTATATTTGTTGTGATGTTATATAAATTGTATAAAGCGGGGACTTGTCCCGACTGTAAGTTGGTCTTGTTGATGCATCTGTTAGAGGCTTTTGTAGACAAATGTGGGTATATGGATGTAAGAGACGAGTATGTAGAAACGAATGTCTGTTTTGACTTAATGGCCTCAACGGCCAAGTTTCCTAAATAAATATATGTATAGCATCTGTTTCCATGTTCAAGTTTTCCGCATAGTTGCATATGGTTTAATAAGGTTCATACGAAGATATGCATACGAATGAACATAGGCAAAGGTTGGTTCTCTCGGGCCTTATCGGCTACGGGTGCCAATCATGTCTCGATGGGATTCGGGGCGTGACAAGACCGATCCACAAGTACACCCCCACTCCCATCAAGAAAAAGTGTATTGTCTCCAATGCACACAAAAATATAATACTAGTGGTAGGGATATACATGTGGTGCCCTAGGAATATTGGTTTGGTGCAACAGTGTGGGTTGCATCCATAATCATCAATAGTGGCACCGGTGGTGTCCAACTCACTCAAAGTACCCTCAACAGTAATAGTGGCACCGGACTCAATGAAAAAGGATCAGCCGCATAGCTCTTACCTCTAGAAACAGTGACACCCACAGGTGTCGAACTCGTGTATGCTCCTTACTCCTTTTCAATAGTCTGTAAGTGATAATCAGTTTCAGAGGCCTTTCAGAAATCTCTATCCTCACCGACCCCATCAAACTCATCATTTTCCCTTACTTTCTTTCCACTCGCCCTTATGGCTGGCTTGTGACTGAAGAAATCAATCACTAGAAAGTCCTACTCATGATCCTTCTCAACAACTTGAACAAATATTGATGGCAGTACCAGAGGAACCTGTCATATTGACAACTCTGCCGCCTCCACTAGCAAGAAAACAAGCTCCTCAACCCATTTTGCCAACTTGAGTGCTAATAAAGTTATCAGTCGCTCATCCATCCTCCATTCAAAACCATCTAAGTGACTATGTATGACCCTCACAGTGTTCTCAATCTCCTTTGTCACCCACATTTTTACTTGGTCCATCAAGATCTTAACTTGTATATCGATACGAATCTGCTATCTCTCGGTACAAACTAGACACCTAGCTATGTCATTTAGATAGTCTTATGAGATGGTGACTAAGCTTGTATGTAAAAAGCATGGAATACTGAGAAGTAATAAGCCATCCTGTGCAGATGCAAAAATAGGTAGCGTAGCTGGAGTTGTGGTAGCATCATCCCTAGTGGTTGTAGTCGTACTTGGATCACCAGTAACTATGTCAATAACAAATGGAGTCGGGGTATCAACGTGCTCCATCTACTCTATCAACTCTTCAAAAGTAGTCGCACTTGAAGAACTTGATGGTTGGGCCCTTGTCTGAGCCATCAGATTTGTCTCGTCCTGAATGAGATTGATATTTGTCATGTAGTTTACCACTACCCTCGAATCAATCCTCAGCAAGCTTACAAAGAACTGTAATCATGCATGGGAACAGAATACTAGTGTTGTCTTTTAGAGTACATTCCCTAATCTCCTCAATGATCAACTAGGAAAACTTCAAGGCATCTCTTCATAATACTTGCAACCAAAATAGCTTGGTTTGGAGTCAACGAGTTATCCGCACTAGTTGGACATATCCTATGATGAGCCATTGACCACCAAAACTTTCCAACAAAGTTCAAAGAAACCTTCTTAATGTTAGCTTTTGTCAATACCCATTGTTTTTCTTACTTCATCCCCATGATTATGCTTGCAAACCATTTCAAATGCATGAGTCTATCTTCCTTTGATAGCCTTCTCACCACTCTCGCTGCATCAACATGATAACTATACTTATTGGTATTTTTGGGGGCCTGATATTCAGAGCCAAGGAGAAAATATTGGATCATGCTTTCAAAGATATTTACTTGTCTGCCCCAAACCTGTACATTCCCTAAGGCTGGCTGATCTTTGGCTTGTTTTCCCTTTGGAGCCTTCAGCTACAGGGTTACTGTAAACATAACATAGAATTCACGAACAAAAGTTGGATTGTACCACTCTGAGGCTCCGATTGTCCATTCTGTATATAAGACTCTTCATAAAAACCCCTCTTAACTTTGCCTCTATCAGTGATGGCAGTTTCCCTATCATATAAGGTTTGTGAACCCTCAACTTGCCATTGGAGTTCCTCATGAAGCTGCTCCAATTCACTGCATTGTTCTTCTAGACTTCTTGATTCATAAGTTTAAGGTTCGAAACTCTCAACATTGGTTCCACTTTGAGATTCAGCATCTCCAAACCCAAACTCGTGACCCTCGACAAAACTTGATGACCCTTCTCCCTCTTCAGACTAGGGAATGGTCACTTATGCATGAGCCTAAGCTTTTGATTTAGCTGCAACCTGTGCCTTTTCTTGCTCATTAGTTTGTTTCCTCTTAACTCGAGGCTCATGCTGCAGATGATCTTGTTCAATTGGATATGCCTCCTCAAAACCACTAGATTCATCTTGTAGTTAGGGGTCCCGAATGGGTGGTGCTGGCTTGCCTCCCTTCTTAGGTGTTGGATTTAGTTGCATGGTACCTGTGGTGAGAAAATTAGACCAAAGAATAAAAATAAAAGAAAAATAATAGAGTAAAAAAAATTTGTACAGGATTAATATTATGAGCTAGTCTGCGAGGCGTGGAAAGCAAACCACAGCCCATGACTAGCTTCGTGAACAAGAACTAGAAACTTGAAATTTTACCACCACTCAGTACCAGGCATAATACAGATCATGGTTTAAAACCATGGCCTGTGGTATGCTTCGTACTTAAGACTCGAGAACCAATCAATATGGAATTAAACAGTACAAACTTCATAACGGTTCGTGGTATAAAATGGTCGTAATGTAGGTGGTGAAGAAGGGACAAAGAGTGAAGTCTCAGGTCAGGTTACCACGACCTTCAGAGTAGTTTGTGGTGTAGATCTATGATCTTACTCAATATTGTGGTCCCTGATCTGAGACTTAACACCCTTTGGTTTCAACTATTTAGTTTCCACTTTTTGTTATTCTCACGTACACAATTATATTATCAATTTGCAATCATTAGAATTGCTCACTTATTCAAATTCCTCTCGTTTACACATTTATAACACCTCAGGTTACTCAGATTCACCTATATTATCATGAATCATAGTTGTTGTGAGTTAGGAGAGAAAAACAATACGTACTCCATTTCTAACACAACTTTTGTGGATCATAATGCCCACCAACTCAATGAGTAGGAATACCTTAATCCAATAAACATCAAGCAAAGAACTCAATCCTAAAAAACTTCATCAATTCATGTTCAACTTATTCCTAACAAACTAGTCCATTGATTTAATACAATTAGCACATACATACTACTAAACTTTCATGAATTTACTAGAGTACTTTCATCTCCATGGGTTCTAAAGTTCACAACTGTACATAATCAACCCTACACCGAGTACTTTCAATCCCAAGTTTAAACAAGATGAAAACATAACTTTATACGTTAGTAGAACTAGTGAAATCGAGCAAGTTGAGGTGCGTATAGTACTAGGACAATCAAAACACAGGAAGGGGATGAAATGAGTGACTTTGGAGTGACTGGAGATGTTATTGGTGGCTTTTGGTAGAGAAGATGGAGTTTAAAGAGGAGGCATACTTGGAATGGAAGGATTAAAGGAGTAATTAGTGGAGAGATTTTAGGGAATTAGGAGTTAATGGGAAGAAGGGTGTTACAAATCATTAAGAATTCAAATGGGAGAGGATCGATTGATTAATTTAGGGTTTTGGGTTGATTTGGTTGGAACTGGGTCGGGTTTGGCCTATTTTTAAAACTCTTGACTTTCTTTACCACGATCATTGACTATGGCCCATAACAAGAGCTTGTGGTCCATGCTTTGTCAATTTCTTTCTTTTTCTTATTCAAGCCATTCCTGAACACTTAAACAAATGTCTAACCTATTCTAAAAATCGCAATAAAGGTAAAATAGAGTACAAAAGCCTTGGGTTGCCTCTCACGTAGTACTTGATTTAACATCGCGATACGACGTATAATATCATGATTACTTAGACTTTACTAAGATACCCCATGGGTTGCCTCCCATAAAGTGCCTGATTTAATGTCGGGTCCCTTGGTTACTCAAACTTCACCAAGGGCCCAAATATCAACTACTTTTATTTCCTCATTAGTTCCCAAGTACGCCATCAAACACTGAGCATTTACCTTGAACCATTTAACTTCGTGATTTTCAAGTTCAATGGAATCATATGGGAACACAAGCACCACACAAAATGGTCTCAATTACTTAGACTTTGACTTGCCAGGAAACAAGCAAAGCCTTGAGTTAAACAACAAGACCAAATCACCCAGACTAAACTCTCGCTTCTCAATCTTTTTGTGGTTATACATTTTCATTATTTCTTTGTAAAGAGCTGAACTCTCACAATCTCTCAGTCGAAACTCATCCAACTCAGTCAATTGATCAAGCCTCAAGTTAGAGGCCTCACTGCAGTTCAAATTTAGCTTATTGACGCCCACATGGCTTTGTGCTCAAGATCAACCGACAAATGACATGATTTTCCACATACAATCTTAGAAGTATACATACCTATATGGGTTTTAAAGGCAGTCTGGTGCGACCATAGAGCATCATCCAACTTCCTAGACCAATCCGTTTTATTTACATTCACAGTCTTTGCAAGGATTATCTTTATCTCCTAGTTGGAGACCTAACTTGCCAACTAGATTGAGGATGCTAAGGTATTGCTACCATATGCCTCACACTATACTTCTCAAGTAGGGCTCGAAACAACCGATTATAAAAATAAGAGCCTCTATCACTAATGATTGCCCTTGGGTTACCAAACCTAGAAAAGATGTTTTGCTGTAAGAATATTGTGACACCGTTGCCTTCATTACTGAGAAGCAAAACCACCTCCACTCTTTTAAAAATATAGTCAACAACTATAAGTATGTATTTTATCCCATTTGAGATCACAAAAAGACCCAAAAAGTCAATACCCCAAATATCAAATAGCTCAATCACAAGAATAGGGGAGAGAGAAAGCTCATGCTTCTTGATATTGCCCCTTACCTTTGGCATTGGTCATATGCTCTCACATAATCATGAGCATCTTGATGGATGGTTGGCCATAGTACCCATATTGCAGAATCTTATGGGTTGTCCAGATGCCACTATGATGACCCCTAATAGGGTATGAGTGACAAGCCTCTAATATGCTCATCATCTTGCCTCATTTACATATTTACAAATTATTCCATCAGCACAAATGTGGAACATGTATGGATCATCCCAGAAAAATTTCCTCATATTAGACAAAAACTTCTTTCACCGGTGGAAGGACAAGTCTGAAAGCATCACATCACTCACCAAATGATTAGCAAAATCCACAAACCATGAAATCAAATCCTTTGGTGTTGCCAATACTTTCTTATCCATAAAAGTATCATCACTGTCAATAGCATCTTTCAATTTCAGCATTGCCTCTTCCTCAAGTCTGGATAAGTGGTCAACCACTTGATTTTTGGTCCCTTTCCAATCCTTGATCTCAAAGTCAAATTCTTACAATAAAAGTACTTATCTAATCAGTCTAGGCTTTAAATCTTTTCTATTAGGTACCTAAGAGTTGTATGGTCAGTGTGCACAATCACTTTAGTGCCAAGCAAGTAGGATCTAAACTTCTCACAAGCAAAAATCACATCAAGCATCTCTTGTTCTGTCATAGTATAATTTTTCTAAGCTGCATTAACTGTTTTGCTAGCATAATAGATAGGATGAAAAATCTTCTTACGCCTTTGGCCTAGGACTGCTTCTAGTTCTACTCTGTTAGCATCATACATAATCTCAAAAGGCATGGACCAGTCGAAAATAATAATGCTAAGAGCTGAGATCAACTTCTCCTTAATTCACTCAAATACCTTTAGACACACATCATCAAACACAAACTTCACCTCTTTCTCTAAAAATTGCACAAAGGGTGTGCAATTTTAGAGAAATCCTTGATAAACCTATGATAAAATCCAGCATTTTCCAAAAAGCTACGAATATCCTTTACAAAAACCGATGGTGGCAATTTTTTAATCACCTCAATCTTTTTCCTATCAATCTCGATCCCATTTTTAGAGATCTTGTGGCCAAGCATTATACCTTCTTTTACCATAAAATTACATTTCTTCCGATTGAGCACCAAGTTGGTCTTCTCACATCGCCACAACAAATTACCCAAGTGAACCAGTCATGGCTTGAATGAATTATCTACCACTAAGAAAGCATCTATAAATAACTCAATAGTGACCTTAACCATATCGAAGAATATAGACATCATACTATGCTGAAAGGTCGTCGGTGTATTAAATAATCCGAAAGGCGTACGCTTGAATGCAAATGTGCCATATGGACAAGTGAAATAGGTCTTCTCTTGGTCTTTGGGAGAAATCAAAATCTGATTGTATCCCAAATAACCATTCAAAAAATAATACCATCCTCTACCAGCAAGACGATCTAACATATGATCCATGAACGTCATCGAAAAAAGATCTGTTTGAGTCCACTTATTCAACTTCCTTTAGTTTATGCACACTCTCCAGCCTGTGACTAGCCTCATTGGAATAAGTTCATTCTTGACATTAGGAACCACAATGATTCCACCCTTCTTCGATAAATATTGGACTGTACTTACCCATTTACTATCATAGATGGGATAAACCACGCTTGCATCCGTCCATTTGATATTTTTTTCTTCACTACCTCTTCCATTGATAGATTTAGCCTATGCTGATGCTCAATGATAAAAATACAATCGGGCTCAAGGTAGATTTTTTGAGTGCCAATACCCAGTGGAATGCCAATAATGTCAGCAATGGACAAGCCAATGGACCTTTTGTACTTCTTCAATACAGATACTAGAGCTTCCACTTGCCATTCAACCAAATTAGTTGCTATAATAACCAACAAGGTATTGTTAGCTACCAAGAAAACATAACGAAGGTGTGATAGGAGAGCCTTAGGCTCCAAGATAGGAGAGCAGGTGGAGTTGCATGATTCTTCAAATCAAGATCTAACTTTTTTGGTGCATAAGTGTACGAACCCATATTGGTGAATGCATTAACCATCTCATCATACTCATCTATATCATCTCCTTCAAAATTCATGATCACAGCCGCTAGGGCCTCAACACCAAATCTCTCCTAAATAGGTACTAGTGGAAACTCTTCATCAACAACATAAAAAATTGATACTGCACGCATGTCATTTGGCTGCTTCATTGAATGGCAAATATTGAATATCACTTCTTCATTATTCAACTATAATTTTAATTATCTAGTTTCCATGTCAACTAATGCTTGCTAGGTGGCAAGGAATGGTCTCCCCAAGATGATGGGGAACTTAGATCTACCTTACAGTCTAGGATGGAAAAATCAACTGGAAAGATGAATGACTCAACATTCACTAGAACATCATAAAGAACGAACACAAGTTTCTTTCCCGAGCGATCTACCATAAGAAGTCGCATTGAAGTCGATTTGGGCACTTCCAAGCCCAACTATCTAAAGAATGCTAGTAGCAAAAGATTAATACTAGGACTTAAATCACACAAAGCCTTTGTAAAATTGAAGGATCCTATGGTGAACGCTCCAGGATCTTCCTTTTTCTGCATAGGAGATCAAGATGCTATTGCACTACAGTGGTGTAAATTATCCGTAGGCTCAAAACTCACGATCCTCTTCTTTGTAAAAAGATCCTTCATGAACTTGGCATAACCAGACATTTCCTCAAGTGCCTCGACTAAAAGGATGTTCATAGATAACTACTTCAGCATCAAAATAAACATGTGATATTTCCTCCCTTCCTTTTCTTTCTTCTTCACTTATTTTGGGAAAGATGGAAGAGGTCATAGAATGGGATTCGAAATTTGTGGGACCTTTTTCTCCTTTTCTTTCTTAGTTGTGATCTCATTTTTACCAACTGGAGACAGCTTTTCTAACGAATTCTCATCAATTACATGATCTTTGGATTCAACAACCTTTTCAACATCGATCATCTTGGGCTAGGCCGTATTATTAACAACTACAGGAATGGAAGGATCATTCTTCATCTTACCACTCCTTGTAGTCACAGATATACAACTATTGTCATTTTTTAGATTCTAGACTATATTGCTAGGGAGTGTACCTTTTTTCCTTTGATTTAGAGATGCAGACATTTGGCCCAATTGTTGCTCAATTTGCTTAACTGCAGTAGCATGTGATTCAATCCTCTGGTTCATTTCAGAAATATATCCACAAATCTCTTGGAGGCTATCATCAATAGATTCTACCTTCTTCAACACCTTGGATACCATGTGTTCCAATCTAGAAGTGCTCGACTAATCCTCACGATTACCCAAAGAAATATACAAATTGCTTCTTTTTGTACCTATCTCACTTCTTCCAATCATTATCTTTGTCTCTACCTCCAATAGTTGTTGTCCTTGTAATATTTTTGACCTTGATTTCCTTAGGTTGGCTCGGAAACCCACCACCTGATCATTCAAATAATTTTTCTCCTTCTCAAAATCAAAATTGTGACTGTTATGTATTGACACTTTAACTTGCAAACCGACTACATTTACCTTTTCAGCCCCAACCCCAATGACATGCTTTGAAATCAGATCCAGTTAAGTTTTCATATGGGCTATGTCTTGATCTCGCTCTTTGACTTTCCTATGTTGCTCCGCATACATACCTATAGAATAAGTGCAAGTAGGAACTTTAGATTCCTGTGTGCTCTATCTCCTGTTAGTTTTAGTGATTTTGTCCAGAATTACGATTATATCTATATAAGTGTGACTCATTAAATCTCCTCTAGCAATAGTATCAGAAACCACCTTAGTGTTGGCATTTAAAGACCCATAGAATATCTCCAATAAACTCTCATCAGGTATCACGTGATTAGGGCATTGCTTCAGCTTCTTATTGAATCTCAAGCATACTTTATGTAGAGCCTCAGTACCCATCTGTCGAAAGTTATAGATTTCATCTTTCAAGTGCAATATTCTAGATGGTGGGAAAAACCTCTCCAAGAAAGCCATCTTCAACTCCATCCAGGTAGTGATCGAATCATTTGGCAATTCTGCCAACAAGAATGTTGCTTCGCCTTTCAATGAGAATGAAAAGAATCACAATCTGACAGCATCTTGGCTTACACTAGGTAGCTTATAATCCTTACAGATCTCCACAAAGTGCATTAAGTGCAAATTTACATCATCAGTAACGTTTCCCTTGAATACTCCTTTCATGTTCAACAACTGTATAATTGTACTGGTAATGTCAAACTTGGACCAGCAGGAAGTGGGGGTGAACTATAGCACCTGTTGAAATACTAATGAAAAATTGCTAAGGATTGAACTATAAATATATGCCTTTTTCTTACTTGTACAGTTGTACTCCATCTAATTTTCATCACTATTACTACGTAATCTCTAAAATTATGACAAGTAAATACTCTCTTCTCTGACTTGTTCATAAGTTCAACTGAAGATATATATCTCAATAAGAATACTATCACTCTCTTGTTTTATTACTTATTTGCTTTCTGTCACTTATTTTAGATCATGATATTCAAACCGTGTTATCGGGAGGTAGATTGTGATAATTATAGCTCATTTGACCTTAATCTTAAATACAAATTTAATTATTAATATACAATCCTAATTTTAAGTTAAACACATTGCATCCTCACCTTTAGGCAAGAGATACATACCTCATTCATACATTATTCAAAGAGTACTACGTAAATGTTATGCCTTCTTTAGGTAGGAGAGATAAATCCTTTTTTTTACTTTTTTAATTTTTTTAATTTAAATCAAGAATTTAAGGAATACATTATGTCCTTGGGATAAAAATATATGTTATTATATATATATTTTTAATAATTCATTAATTTTGAAATAGATATATTGTTCTAATTCTAGTAAATGGAAAGAAATGTAGACATCCAAGAATACATAGAAAAAGGAGTGGACAAGCGGTAATGACTGTTGTAAAATTCTCGTTACCACCTGATCACAACGGAAAACTGTAAGAGATTAAACAATAATATTCTTTTCTTTTCACTGTGTTTTTTTTTCATAAAAGGAAACTGAGCTAAAAAGTCTTTTTTTGTTAAGAAAAACTTGTTAAACATCACAATGCCAACAAGTCAATAATCAAAAACACTAACAATGAAAATAAGAACAACAAAATATAACAAAAAGTTTTAAAAAGATTGTTATGAATTCCTCCATCAAATCTCTTCCGAATGAGCAGCTCTCTGAAATTGTTGCTAGGGTTGCTCCCTCTTCCTTTGCAGCTTATATTAATGCCAAGCTCAGGTTCATATTTTTGCTACATGCATATTACATCACATCTTTTTATTTTTTATTAATTAATATTTATTTTGATATAAATGCATTAATTTGTATCAGTTGTAAAATCATCAATGGAGTTTGCAACGATCGAGTTTGTAGCAATATGTTTATTATCGGATGTCATTAGAGGAATTTCCAATAGAAAGATATTCATGGAGGAAAAATAGTGAAGAAAAAGAAAATAAACTATGTTTATCCATTAGGACGTGTAGGGAGAGTGGGAATGCAGAAACCTTGTACCGAAAAGGTATGGTAAGTATTCTTTTTCCGTTTATCTATCTTAATTTATGTGTTATTATTTTCATTTTGGTCTGTTTAACAAAAAATATCTTACTTTCTTATAGAAATAATTAAATATTATATTTTTCATTTATCTTTAACGAGATGATTAATAGTTTATTCAAGTTGACTTATTACTCCCATTTAATTGCCAAGAAAAAAGAACCAAGTAATATATATGCACCCAACAAGAATTTTCATACCCCTGTACCTTGACTAACTACCGGAGATATTCGTGTTATGAAATAATTCATTTGCACTGATTTGAACACAAATTCATGAGACAATCATGTTATAAGGGGTTTTTGATTATGCAATTCATATCATATATTTGCTGATATACATTATTAATTGTTATAACATACTTATTAGAACTTTTTTTATTTTAGAAAAGAAAGGGAAGGATATGCAATGAAATATCTTATGAAAGCGGCAGTCAGGACACATTGGAGCAGAATATGTAATACGCTTAATACAAGTGTTGATGGGAGAAGATGAATTAAAGCAAAAGGGCATAGTTGCGATTGGTAGAATAAACGCAACTAAGATAAAACGGAGAGCGTTAGGAGAGTGCCGGAAAATCTTAGTTGACATATTGACTAGTATTTGGATACTCAATCCTACGGTCTTATTTGGAGAAAAAAAACCACCTTGTTGCTCCCTTCATCACAAACGCTCTTGTAAGAACAAGTGGTGCCAATGGCCTTCTTTTGATATTGAAGATGATGAGGATGCAGATTTTTACTGTTATGCCTGTAGTTGTGATGAAGAAGTTGCACATCTCCTCAACATTCTGTCAATATGGTAGAATATTTCTTTTATAAATATATTTTTTCTAAATTCACCAAATGTATGTCTTATTGAAATGTATCTCATATTAAAACTGCTTCTTTCATGTAAGTGGAGTTATAACTGACTCAATGACACCAAACAGAGAAGTTATCTCATTATAACAAGAAAAAAATTATATGTGATTAAAGTAAAATGTCAAAGAGAATATTGGAGGAACAAATTTTATATATGACAGAAAAATTAGGTTGAAAGAAATGAGATACAAAAATAATTGTAAGGATAATTAATCGAGCTTAGAGCATCATAACAGAGTAGGGATAAAATATATCTAGCGAGCTAGCACAAAGAAAGAAGACATACAACATATCATGCAAGTCAACACGCATAAAGGTTATTCATAAAGAGTCAAGCTCGAGATCTCAAATACTACAAGAATTATTCATTTTGTGGGTAGTACTTGAACACACATTGACGTCATCCCAGGAATTCCATAGCATGAAGATTACTTTGAAGGATAAAATGAAAGAAAGAGGGTGTCATGACCCAAAACTCGATTGTGATGGCACCTATCTCACTCCCAGCGATAGGCAAGTTAAAACCCAACACATACGCATAATTGAACATGAAATAAAGAAAATAAATGAGGATAACAATAGAACTCAAATCTCAATACCGAAATATAAGGAAACTATCTCAAAATTTAAAAGTCACAAAGTACAAGCCTCTAATAGAAGTATGATTACAATTGAGAATCTAAAATTCTCAAAATACAATAGAGAGAGATGACATAACAAGAACATAAATGAAATTCAGAAAAGTCACGGATCAACCAATAGATACCTTGAATCTCAAAGATAGCATTCAATCATGAATCGCAATCAATATCCCAGAGCTCCGAACTCAGAACCTGCACGTGAACGTGTAGAAGAAAGAAGCATGAGTGCATAAAACATGTCTACTCAGCAGTATCGTCAGCCAAACCTAATTCAAAATGATGATAAGAACCATCCAAACTCTCAACTATTCAATACAATATGCATGCACCTGCAAATAGGAAGGCAACACCTAAGCTAGAAGATAATATTACAATAACAAGGATATAATTCAACTCCACAGTAATACTGCATCTTACAAAATCCGAATAAATCAACTCAGTTATTATACAATCATATCAAATACTGCTCAAGTACCACACAAATGTGTAAATGAATAAAAGGCAAATTTTGTGCACACAACCGCTGCTCTGTATAGCTAGTGGTACCCATGGGGGGCTCACAAAGTTCATGTATTGGGCAGGCGTGCTACTCTGTTCCCACTAATATTATGCAGGCGTGCAACTCTGGTCCCCCCATATATATATAATATATATATACACGCACACATTTGATGTGCAGGCATGTAACTCCAATCCCAATGACATGTAATGCACGATGTGCAAGCGTGCCACCCCGATCCCAATGACATGTAATGCACGATGTGCAAGCGTGCCACCCCGATCCCAAATAACAAGTACAATATCAAGCAAAACATTTCATATCATAAGTCAATTCATCTTTCAGCTCAAGTTTATCTCCTTAAATATCCACAACTGGTACAGACGTATTGATAATACTTAATAGCAAAAACCTCAGTCTTTCCCCAATTATTACCATAATCCGACTCAAACTCTCAAAAGGAGTAAAATCACCAACTAGCATGCTCAATAGTTTATTTTCAGATACAATACATAACAAATAGGGGGAAATAGTTCAACAAGACAATTAATTGATTTTAGCCCTTCACACAATATCGGTACCCGCATAGATGCTCGTCATCTCATCTATGCGGGACCCTAAATCTCCAACACTCCCCATACATTCAACTATCACATAAACACTTTAAAAAAGAGTCAAAGAAGCATCAACTTTCCTTAAAAGAAGATCACAAAATAAAACTAAAGCCTAGCCCTCTCGATAAGCCTCTAAATGAGTCTAATCTAGTCAAATACGGATTTAATGTAAGAAAATGAATTCAAAAATACCCATATTGATACTTATACTTTGGGTAAAAAAACTCAACTCAAAATTCAACCCCAAGCCTCAAGGAAAAAACTAAAATTTTATTAAAAAATCAATTTACCCCTAGTTCAAATTTGAATTTCATACAAAATGGAGTTAAAATCGACCTTGAAATTATCAAAATATTATTCCTTAATTTTAATAGGAAAACACCAAATTTTCAAGTTGAAAATCAATATTTGAAGATAAAATCATGAAATAGTCATTGGAAAATGTTATAATTCCTCCGTCCCATTTTATGTGACCTACTTTCCTTTTTGGTCCGTCCCTAAAAGAATGTCACATTTCCTTATTTGGTAACTTTTTGAAGGCACAATTACTCGTTTACCCTTATAGGTCTCACTTAATTAAAAAGTGAATGCATTACCTTTTATTTTTTAAAGGACAATATGGTAAACATTATCAAGTCAAAGATTATTTCTTAAACTTCGTGCCCAATCAAATTAGGCCACATAAAATGAGACGGAGGGAGTAATATTGATTCAGAGACTTACCCAATGAAGAAATCTCAGAAACTACTTTTTTTAATCTCCCAAAATCGAGTTTTCAAGCTTCAAAAATTAAGTTATGGGGTTTTGAACCAAAAGAGAAATTTAAATCTGTCCAGGTATGATCCTTCACCATAATCGCGGTGGGTCCATTGCGATTGTGAGGCTGACCTGACGCGACCCATCATGATCGCGACACATGCATCGCAAATACAATGAACAAATATCCCCTGACTCGGACCCGATCACTTTTACTCTTTGCAAATGCAAACCCTTTATCACAACCGCGAAGGTCAAGAAATTCCTTCTTCGTAATCGCGACCAAGGCCTCACGAATGCAAAAAAAGGACACCAGTTGCACGAGCAACAGCTAAAACCAATAATATGCATAATTTTAAACCCTAGATGGACCCTCAAAATTCATTCAGAATCTCGTGAACACAATCTAACTATGCTACTAGATTAAAATCAAAATTCCTGACTTAATGAAATTGTTGGATTTACCAACGGAGGTCGTTATCAATAGATGTTGACCAAATTCAACTTTAGACCTTATCTTTCCAATATCTCATCTGAAAGCTCAAAATCAATTCAAAAGACTCGAGACCCGAACCAATAGTGATACTAACCCAAAAAAGGCATTCAGAGCTAACAGAACTAACAAAATTCTCATACGACATCTAAATCATCAAATGTTGACCAAAGTCAATCTTATTAACTTCAAAACCTTCTAAAACTAAAAAAAAAAACTTGTATAAAACCAACCAACCACCTTGAAAATTGTGCCACTCACTCTCACAGACCAAAAATACCATACGAGAATTACATAGAGGGGTAAAATTATTGAGATGGAAAAAAATTCAAAATTCAATATACGGGTTGTTTCATCATCCACAAATAAAACACATATTCATCCACAAACGTAAGAGTAAGAAAGGTACTTGAACTGTTGTAAAGAAAGAGATATCTACTCCATATGTCTAACTCTATATCTTGTGTAGAATCCTCAATCGAATTATGCTTCCCCTCATCCTTCACTGAATCAATACTCTTAGACCTCAACTTTCTAGTCTACCTATCTAAAATGGCTATTTGCTCTGCCTCAAAAGTCAGAATCTGATCCAAATCAAACAAATCCCACAGAATCACATGAGAACCACTGGAATGGTATATCTTCAACATCGAGACATGAAAAATAGATGCACTATTGAAAGACTCTGAGGTAAAGCCAACTCAATGACTACCTCTCTAATTTGTTGAAGGATCTCAAAGGACTAATAAACCTCAAGCCAAGCTTGCCCTTCTTCCTGAACCTTATCATACCCTTCATGGGTGACACCTTTAACAAAACTAACTTACTAACGATGAACTCAAATTCATGAACCCTTCGATCTGCATAGCTTTTCTGCCTACTCTGGGCTACCAAAAGTTGATCCTAAATCAACCACACTTTATCCATAGAATCTCTCAATAAATCGATGCCCCACGGTCTAAACTCAAAGGAGTCAAACCACCTAATGGGAGATCTACACTTCCTCCCATACAAATCTTCAAATGACATTATTTGAATGCTAAATTGGTAACTATTATTGTAGGCAAACTCCATCAAAGTCAAGAATTGGTCCAAATGACCACCAAAATCAATCACACAAGTATGAAGCATATCCTCCAAAAGTTGAATAGTCTACTTTGACAAACTGTCTATGTGAGGGTGAAAAGTTGTGCTCTTCTCCAATTGAGTACCCAACTCCCACTACATAGAATTTCAAAAGTGTGGGGTAAGCTAAGTACCTCTATTAAAATGATGGAAATGGGAACATCATGAAACCAAACTATTTCTCGAATATAGATCTTAGACAACTACTCTACATTGTAGTTTACCTTCACTAGAACAAAATGAGCTGATTCGGTCAATCTATCAAAAATTACCCAAATAGAGTTGAACTTCCAATCTAAGGTAAACCAACCAGAAAGTTCATGGTAATAAACTCCCATTTCCAATCTGGTATAGGCAACCTCTGAATAAAGTTATTTGGTCTATGATGGTTATACTTCACTTGTTGATAATTCAAACACTTATCCATGAACTCCACGATACCCCTCTTCATTCTACACCATCAATAATGAATTAAGTCATGATACATCTTTGCCACACCTGGATGAATAAAAATACTTTGAACTGTGAGCCTCCTCCATGATAAATCTTATCGACTCACCCACTCTAAAAATAAAAATCTGACCCTTGATTCTCAAAACACCCTCTATATCAAGAATCTCTTCCTTGGCTTCACCACTCAACTCTTTATACCAAATGACGCACATCATTCCATCCTTGAACTACCTACCCTTAATTTGTTCTAACAACAAGGATTTTGCCTCAACACAAGTAAGGACACTACCTGACTCAAAAAGATCAAGTCGCATAAAAATATTAGCCAATCGCTTAACATCCATGGCTAAAGGTCTCTCAGCAGCCACCAGCAAAGAAAAACTACCCATGCTCAGTGTCTTCCTGCTCAAGGCATCCATCACTATATTGTCTTTGCCTGGATAATAGAGAATGGTTAAGTCATGGTCCTTCAATAACTCTAACCACCTGTGTTGTCTCAAATTCAAATCTTTCTAGCTAAAAATACACTGAAGGCTTTGATGATCAGTGAACACCTTATAATGAACTCCATACAAATAATGATGCCACAACTTCAAAACAAACATTACCGCTATCAACTCCAAGTCATGAGTAGGTTAGTTCTTCTTATGGGTCTTTAACTACCTTGAAGCATAGGCTATCACCTTCCCCTTCTACATTAAAAAGCCACCAAGAACTCTGAATGTATTTCAATGCATGATAAAACCTTCACCTTCCATAGGAAAGTATTTAGACAGGTACTGAAGTCAATAAAGTCTTGAGCTTTTGAAAGCTCTTCTCACACTCATCAAACCACTAAAAAGAAATATTCTTCTGAGTCAATCTAGTCGAAGGAGTTGCAATAGTAGAGAAGCCCTGCACAAACTATCTATAATATCCTGCTAGCCCGATAAAACTATAGATCTCGGTAGGTGAAGTAGGCTAGGAGTAATCTCAAACCACCTCAACCTTGGTCAAATCGACCATAATACCATCCTTGGTCACCATATGCCCCAAGGAAGACACATAACTCAACCAAAATTCACACTTTAATTACTTAGCATACAACTTCACATTCCTCAACCTCTTAAGCATAATTATCAAATGGTTTACATGATTTACCTCTTTCTAGGAATACACCAAGATATCATCGATGAACACAATCACGAAGAATCAAGGTAAGGCCAAAACACTCCATTCATTAACTCCATAAATATCGTTGGGCAATAGTCAACCTAAATAAAATGAACCAAGAACTCATAATGATCATACTAGGTCCCACAAGACATCTTAGAGACATTTAAAGTCCTGGTCTTTAATTGATAATACCCTGATCTCAAATTAATCATCAAAAATATTGAAGCACCCTAAAGCTGATAAAAAACTCCTCAATACACAGAAGAGGATACTTATTCTTGATATTCACCTAGTTTAACTATCGATAATCAATGAAAATTCACATAGATCTATCCTAAATTGGTAGGAAGTGAGCAGGCACGGTCAATCAATCAACGATGACCCAAATAGAATCAAAACCCCAAAAAGTGTGCGAAAAACCAATCACAAAGTCTACAGTGACCCGTTCCTATTTCCAATTGGGAATGGGTAGCCTCTGAGTCAATCTATCAGGCCTCGGGTGCTTGAACTTTAACTACTGACAGTTCAAGTATCGAGATACAAACTCTGATATATCTCTCTTCATCCCGGACTACCAATAATACTACCTCAAATCCTTGTACATATTAGATTCCCTAAGATGAATAAAATATCTGGAACAATGGGCCTCCTATAATATCAGCCAAACTAAATCAGCAAACCTTAAAACATATACACGACCCCCAAATGTTAGTACACCTTCCAAATCCAAGGTGACCTTCTTAGCTTCGCCTCATAATTCCTGATCTCGAATCCTCCTCAACCTATTATTCTCAAACTACCACTCTCAAATCCACTCTATCAATATAGGCCGGGTCTCAACACGAAGAGGAATCCTCCCATAGTCAGAAATATCAACCTATTAGCTAAGGACTGGATATTTAAAGCCAAAGGTTGCTGCGAACCTTTAAGAAAGTTCAAACTCCCCATACTCAAACCCTTCCAGCTTAAGAAATCAACTACCACATTTGCCTTGCTCGGATTTTATAGAATAGAGATGTCATAGTTATTTAGTAACTCCAGCCACCTGTGTTACCTCAAATTAGGATCTTTCTAGTTGACAATATAATGCAGGCTATATTCGTCAGTGAATATCTCACAATACACATCATACAAGTAATGCCTCCATATCTTAAGCATAAAAACTATCGCTACCACTTCTAATAGCAATCCCTGAAGCTACTGACCATTCCAGACTAAGTCCTAAGTGAGAAGTAACTTCCTAAACTAATAGTGGATAGAGAAATCCTACTCTAAGGCTCCTAAGTAAGCTGACAATACCAAAAATAACTAGATAATACACCTCCAAACCACAATGTCCCACCACCAATTAGTGAATTATCATACATATATATTATTTGAGCCAAGTCTAAAAGTAGGTAAGCTGTGACCGACACCTGTTACGTGCATCACCTCTAGTGCTCTTTGAACTTGGTCCACGAAATCCTGTGGATCTGCTTTCGGATCGTACCCTGTGAATATGGGAGGGTCTAATTCTAAAAAGTCCTGTGTACGCAGACTAGCTGCTCTAGCCGCGTCATCTTCATTTACCATTGGACCCGTTCATCCCTGGATTTGTGCAGCCACTAACTGTGTCAACATATATACTGCATTTCTCAAATCTTGATCTGTGGCATTCATTGGTGGTTCTGCAGGTACTTCTCTACCTCTTAGCTCTTCTGGAGCTAGAAAGGTAGAAGAAGACCGCGATGTAATTTCAGTGTCAGCTCCACCTTGACTAACTTGGTCAGGTGGTAATCTACTCATTCCTTCTTCAGCAGGCACATCCACCTGCTTCCTTTTACCTCTACCTCTTCTCGTGATTGGCATGTTTACTATACCAAAGAAAAACAATCACCATGGTCAGATACAATTCAACTTACAATACTGTCTCTATTGCATGATCTAGAAGTGAAGAAAAGAAACAACATCCTAAATGTCTCGTAGCCTCCTACTTATAAATGTGGCGCACAACACATTGATAAGTAAAACTCTACTCAGACACGGCTTTGTAGACACCCTTAGACCGACCTGCTCTGATACCACTTTATCACGCCCCGAATTTCAACGAGACGTGATTGGCACCCGAAGTCGATGTGGCCCGAGAGAACCAATCTTTGCTCACGTACACTCGTATGCGTATCCTCGAATGAATCTTATTATTCATCATGCAACTATACAAAATTCATGGACATGGAAACATATGTTATATATACGTCTATGAAACTTGGCCGTTAGGGCCATTATGTCAAAACGGACATTCATCTCTTACATTCACATACCCACATACGTCTACAAAAGCCTCTAACTAATACATTTACAAGACCATCTAAAATTTTGGACAAGTCCCCGCTTTATACAACATCAAAACACTGTACAACTGTGACTCGGAAAGTCCCGAAGCAACTGGGGCTCACCAAAAATCTGCAAATACTGTCAACCTACTGTGGAGGTCTACTAGTGCCTGCACCTGCAATATGTAAAGTAAGTCCCCAAGAGGGGTCAGTACAAAAAATGTACTGAGTATGCAAGGCCATAAGAAAACTATATCAATACACAAGAACTTCAATGGAAATAATTATAAGAGAAAACTCTATATGTGGAACCATGTACCTTTCTTTTATTATTATTATTCTCGATCATTCAACCATATTCTTATCATTCATATAATATCTTTCATACAATACCTTTATTCAATGGATTCTTCCTTTGCTTAACGCTTATTATCATTATTGTTAGTCATCCAACATATATCCACTCTATGATGGGTTAGCATACATCCACTCCATGGTAGGTAATAACTTACATCCACTCTTTGGTGGGCAATAGTATACATCCACTCTTTGGTGGGAAATAACATACATCCACTCTTTGGTGGGTAATAACATACATCCACTCTTTGGTGGGCAATAACATACATCTACTCCATGGGTAGGTCAACATACATCCACTCTATGGTGGGTTAATAACATACATCTACTCCATGGGTAGGGTTAACATAACATAACATTGCTTCCTTTTCTTTCATTATTCTTTACTTCATTTCTCTTTCTTTCATACTATGAGTGGTACCTTGATGATAGAAACATTCTTGAAACTTGAAACACAAATATACATTACTTTACATCTTTACTCTTGTAAGATTGGTATCTTTACTTGTGAGGGATAGATCCATTAACTTGCACATTACTTTTTTCATTACTTTTGAGAGATTGGTACATTTACTTGCCATAACATTATTTGAAACACAACATCTTGGAACTATTGGAACAATAGTCAATGCATAAGAGACATGTGTATAACTCTATTGGAACTTTGGATCATGACATGATTGGAATAATGCTATTCAAACTAAACAAGCCTTCTTTACCTCATTACTCTCGTTGAGATAGTTCTCTTAAAGTTTACAACATTATGACAGCTTAGGAACTTCAGTCAATGAATAAGAGATAAGTAAATCATAATTCGTCTAGGAGTAGGACACTTGTGAATAACAATATATGTCTACCTTAGTTAAAGTATTATAGGACCCCTTTGGAATGTAACACTTTTGGAACCTTAGGATAATAATGACTAAATACGATACATGTGGATATCAACTGTTCACCAACCTGAGATGCAATACCTTAGAACATTTGGAACTTTTGACATGTTAGCCAATGAACATGAGTCAACCAATGGACATGAGTCATATGATTCACCATTGACCAATGAGTAAGGAACATGTGAGTAACACTAGCCAACTACCGAATACGGAATACCTTAGAGCATTTCAGAATCAAATGAGTACTATGACAATGCAAACACCACATACTGTAGAAGGATATAGATGAGTAACCTTACATACCTTGTATTCTTAATACGAATACACAATCTGAGACGTGCATACAATAGTCCCGCTCCGTCCTTATGTTTTACTCTACAATACAAATACATAGCGGAACCAACATTAACCACCAATTACCTTATAATGGCATACAATAACAATAAGTCACATGTTTGGCTTTAACACGTTATTTCCCCCTTGACAATACCATTTATGAAATTATCATACCAAGAATACCACAATATTTCCAACATTGACCACAATATCATTTATGACTTATTATACCAAAATCCCATAATAGTCCATACATTGACCAATACATAATAACCAATAGCATGTCACACCTAGTTCATACTTTCCACTTTCCATCATCATAACATCACAATTATTCCATCAATTCACTTCAATACACCTCATAACGACAAATCGGTCAAAATCCCATAATTTACACTTATGAAAAAATAACAAGTTTAGGACCATAATCACACCATACATGTTCATATTTTATCCATACCATGCTCTTTCATCAAAGTCACAAGTCATAATTCAAGCTTGAATCTCATGGATCACAAATCTTATATAAAAACACAAAGTACCATGTCCACCATTTCCAAGCATAACCAACTTGATATACATAATATCCCATGCATATAATATGTTAAACCATAATAATAAACACTTGCCCAATCTTGAAAAATGATGATCTTGCTCCAAGAGAAAGCTTAGGGTTTGGAGTTGAGAGAAATGATTTTGGGAAATTTCTAGACTTGGAATGAGACTTTTGTGTGTTAAAAATCTGATTTTTGGCCCTTTATATAAGCCATTAATTCATCCTTAGCCATTATTTATAGCATTAATTGCTATTTCTAGAAGGACTTTGAAAGAATGGGTCATTTGGTCCATTTGGGCCAAGTCTTTTGCCTCATTTGGGCCTTTATTTGTATTGAGCCCAATTCCTAAAACCCATGTATATCCACCAATTTCTCATGCATAATCCATCATATAACTCATGTTTAAATGATTCCATAACGTCACGACAATATTCTCTTACAAAATCCTCATTCGTAATCTCAATCGCAAAAATAGGAATTCTAGTCGCCCATGGCTTCCTTAAACATTTTTGATAATTACTTGTGTTTCATGGTTTGATCATGTAGAAGTATGTAGGAGTGTATTGAGGTATTTGGTGTATTGAGGTATTTGAAGCTTTAACAATGCTCAAAGAACTCCAAGGAACCAAAAGAAACCATAAAAGAATCGACGTAGCATTGCGTTACAAAACGAGCGCGGAAGGGCACAATGTGTTGTGCCTTGCGCCACTACTGCAAAGCAAGGCAGTGGCGCAAGATTTCCTTGACCTCTGAACCTGAAGGATTGCGTTACACCCCCTGAAATAGGGCAGTGGCGCAAGTTTTCATGCCTTGCTGAATATTTTTCTACTCTGTTTAATTCTAGCGTATCATCCAATGCCCCATCCAAAAACTACAAAATACATAGTTAGTGATCTTAATCATCAAGTAAACATGACTCCAAGGTACCAAATGAAGTTGAAAATGTATGGGGTATTACATCCTACAAAGGTTTAAGCACGTGTACGAGGTCCAAATTCAATTATCTCATCAATAACATTACCAAATACATACTTGTGGCGCTCGACACCTAAGTAAACATTGTTCAACGTCGTCAAGTAGGGTTAGGAAGGTACGGGGTGTTACAACAACCCTCTAATAGAAGTATGAATGCAATTGAGAGTCTGAAATGCTCAAAATATAAGAGAGAGAGAGATGGCATAACAAGAAAACATAAATAAAATCCTGCGAAGCCACGGATCAGTCAGTAGCTACCTTGAATCTCGAAGATAGGATCCAAGCATGAAGGGCAATCAACGTCCTAGAACTTCAGACTGACAACTTGTACATAATAATATAGATAAACATGCATGAGTACATAAAATACATATACTCAGCTACAACATCGGTTGATCCTAATTCAAAGTGATGGTGAGAACCACCCAAACTCTTAATTATTCAATACATTCTACACGCACCTGCAAACAGGAAGACCACAACTAGGCTAGCAGATAATATTACAACAACAAGGATATAATACAGCTCCACAACATGACAACACTACTACATCTTAAAAGATTTGAACAAATCAACTCAATTAATTAACAATCATATCAAATACTGCTCAAGTACCAAACAAAGGTGTAAATAAATGAAATGCAAATATTTTCCACACACCCACTGCTCTGTATAGTTAGTTGGGACTCATAAGAGACTCACAAGGTCTATATACTGGATATGCGAGCCACTCCGATCCTAATAATACTAAGCAGTCATAAAACTCTAATCCATATATATATATAATATTTGATGTGGAGGCGTGCACCTCCGATCCAATTAAATGCAATATGTAATGTGTAGGTGTATCACTCTGATCCTAAATAACAAGTACACTATCAAGCAAAGCATTTCATATCATATGTCAATTCAACTTTCAACTCAAGTTTATCTTTTTTAAATTTCTACAATTGGTATAGACGTATTTATAATACTCAACAGCAAAATCTCAATCTTTTCCTAATTATTACCATAATCAGACTCAAACTCTCAAAGAGGAGTAAAATCACCAACTAGCATGCTCAATGGTTTACTTTCAGATAAAATAAATAACAATCATGCTACACATGGGGGAAATTAGTTCAACAAGTCAATTTATTTCTTTTAACTCTTCACATAACATTGGTACCTATATAGATATGCTCGTCATCTCATTTATATGGGACCCTCAAACTCTCATTACTTTCCATACATACAACAATTACATAAAATTTCAAAAAAAGTAAAAGAATCATTAACTTGCCTTAAAAGAAGACTAAAAATCAAACCAAAGCCTTGCCCTCCTGAGAGCCTCTAGATAAGTCTAATCTAGTCAAATATCAATTCTACATAAGAAAATGAATCCATAGACACGCAAGAAAAATGAATAAATTAGTCTTTTTTAGGTATTCAAGTGTTCTTAGGTCCTTGAGGGTTAGAACTCGCATCTTTAAGTTTCCAAATCCATTTCCCAAAAGAATTTCCTTTGTAGTTGAAGGATTTGTTACTAATTTTGTCGCTAAAAAAAACAAGTTGGTTTGTAATGAGAGAGAAAGAGGATTTAGCAAAGTAAAAAGATTTTGAAGATGAATATGAAATATGATCTTTTTCAAAATTGTTCTTATAAGATTTATTTGATCTGACTGAGCTATGACTTGGTGATTTCTTGATACCACTTAATTGCATTTTGACTTCATCAAGTTCTTTAAAAAGCAAGTGAACTTCTATTTGACTTGCTTCCAAAAGAATTTGTCAGTTTTTCTTCTCCAGAGCTAGTTTGTTATATTAAACAATTACCTTTTGAAGCTCTTCTGCAACCATGTCGAGAGAAGCTTGAAGATCCACACAATTTTGACAGTTAGAGAAATTTTCCTTATTAGATTCTCCTATAGCCATAAAGTAAATGTTTATGATTTTTGTCTATTCATCATCCAATCCTTCTTCATAGCTCCATGCTCCGAATTTCTTGGAATTATTGTTATTATGAAAATTATTCTTTTTGAGCTCAGGACAATTTGGCTTGATGTGGCCTAGTTTTCTGTAGTGATAGTAATAGTCATTTTTTTTCTAATACTCATTGAATCTGAAACTTTGTTGGGGCCTCTATTATCTTTGTCTCAGCATGTGTCTTACTCCATGATTTATGAAGTCATGCCTTCGCTTTATCTCATCAATTTCTTCTTTGCTTTCAGGGGTTACAACACTGAAGGCAATATTTTTCTTCTTCTCTTTATTATTGTACCTATTTATATGATTTTGTTCATAGGCCATAAGGTTACCTCAAAGTTCATCATAGGTCAAATTTACAGATCTTCTTCTTCAAGAATGGCAACTTTCGTTTCCAATGCTTTGGGCAGGCTTCTGATAAGTTTCCTAACTTATAAGCCATTTGAGTAAATCATTACCAAAGATTTTAGTTCACTAATGATTTTACTGAATGGGGAGAACATGGATTCCATACTTTCATCATTTGTCAGTCATTTTGAACAGCTTGTACTCATTTACTAGAGCACTGATTCTTACCTCCTTGACCCGATTGGTTTCTTCATATGTGACTTCGAGTTTGTCCCATATTTCCTTTATAGTGTTATAAGTGAAAATTTTGTCGTATTCTGATCCACTAACTGCACAATAAAGCAAGTTGATAGCTCTACCGTTAGTTTGAATTACCTCTTGTTGTTCGTTTGTTACTTCAAAGGTTTTCAAATTGATTTTGCTGGAGGACTCCTTTGTGATGACTCCAGGAATAGGTTTTAGCCCATTTTTTATTACGTTCCACGCCTATAAGTCGATAGATTGGACCGGAGTAGTGTTGGCCATTAAAATAGAGAGGTCTATTTAATGAGTGTCTGTCTTGTAGAATAACGCCCAAATTTGGTAGCTTGCCATTTGATATTTTTCACGTGTGGTTAAGCAACTAAGAGGTTGATATCTGCTCTGATATCTATTGAAAGGCAAGAGGAGGGGTGAATTGAAATTTTATTCAAGTCGACTGTTACTAGGTGCAAGTCAACGTCCCTGCAAATTAGTCCAGAAAAACAGGTATAAAGAAAGTTGTGATAAATAAAATGAGACAGGGAGTTTTATACTAGTTCGGATCAGTAGTGTGGTGCCTAGTATATTTCACTTGGGTTACAAGGGTTTACTTTAGAGCCTCTTGAGGAAATTAAAGTTACAAGATGAATTTCTTCCTCGTGTAGATCTGAATGAAACTTCAATATAAAATGTTGACACAGCCTCTACCTGTATAACTTGTATCTTTTTCTTTTTGTTACAATTGTTGTCACAACAGAGTACAAATTTTTCTAAAGATAAAAGCAAGACAATATTGAAGTTCAAGTGAAGTTGCATAATCTCTTCTGGTAGCATTTGCTTGCTTTCATAGAGTTTTTCGACAGTTTGGATCTTCTTCTAATTAAAAGGAAAACCCAAGATTGTTACATCCAATCAAGTATTTGAAATGATTCTTTAATTGAGTATACACATCTATTTACGTCCATATTAGATATTGTTGTTTTTCGGGTTTGGTAAAATCTGTATTTTTTCAACAATAACTTCAATCACAAGTTCAAACTAAATAAGAACAATCACATGAAGTTGTAACTTTGTATTTCGCAACTTTGAACCTCAAAATAGGTTCAACCCAACTTATAAACATCAACAAAATGAAGTTCAAACTATTTTCTGAAAAATAGTAAAACCGTAAGAAAAGATGAAGACAGAAATGGAGAATCAAGTTTACCGAATTCACGGTGTGTCCTTAAGGAATTTATTCCCCTCACGTACCCGAGGTTATGAAATCTTTCCTCCCAGGATAAAATGATTAACTTCAGTAGAATAGTGGTACCTCAAATTCTACCGAATAACGAACTCACTCAACGATTTGATGATCACACTTGAGTTTTTCAAGAAGAAGAGAGTGTTTTTCTTTCACTAAATTCGTCACTATACCTGAGAAAAAATTCAGGTATTTATAGTCAAAAGGTGGTGCTTCAGAAAGGAAGCAATGGTTCCAGAAAAATGCATTGTTTCAGACCGTCGGGACCACATGTGCCCGCAGGTGCCATTTCGACATAAAACAGAAAGTCCCGTTTGAGTCTGGCTTGACCTGCGTCCACAGATGTCACTTTCTGTCTTTGAAATAGTGCCTCGAAAGGTCACGACCCTTCGAGGTGCGTTGTGACATGCGTCCGCACATGCTTGTGTGTGTCCGTAAACGGAGAAATTTCAGATTGAATTTTTGGATCATTAACTTTCAAGTCTCAAATGATTTTTTGTCCAAAAAGATAGTCTCTCGATCATTATCCAAATCCAAATCCGAAGCCGAGCGAGCGACGACGACGGGCCGAGGCTAAACTTGTTCTTGCCTCACTATCCACATGAAGGAATGCATCTCAATATATGCACAAGAAAGTTCCTTTCTCCCACCAATGTACGAGAAACACTCCTCTTTAAAGTGAAAGCACAATTCACTTCTTCCCTCCATTTGTTTCCTCCATTTTCCATTCACATTTCATCACTAGAACCCAACAAATATGTCAGTGTGGAACGTGTAATTTCCTTCCTTTCTTGCTCTTCATTAAATCTTGACTTGGGATATAATTCTGCCTTGTACAAGATATTGGTTATTCCTTCCTTTCTTGTTCTTCAGAGAATCTTGTCTTATGAGTTGGATCTTAAGGTCCTTCCTTGTTGACTTGCGAAATATATGGAATTCTTGCCTGTTGATTGGTTCGTTCCTTAATTGATTGATTCTTTCCACATGAGTGCCGGAGATCTAGTACTTCCTAATTTCTGGTCCTTAGTTGCAAGATCATGATCGATCTTGCCTTGTTTTTTTTCTCCATTTTCTTCTATTCTTTGAACCTGCGACGATACTTAAGTTTAAGTGTCATTCTTGAAGTCTTTTCGCACGCTAACACCCTTTTCTTTATACTAGTTTATCCATACGTGCGTTGCACGAATAACCTTGATCTCGTTTAAATATAAGATAACAATAATATGTAGCACAACAATCTTTTAGAATTATGCGTGCTGACATACAACAATAACTAATGGAAGTACAAAGTAAGAAAATATGAATGACAACAAGAAGATGACTTAAACCAAAACTAAAATAAGAAGAAAAAAAAGAAGTTGAGAATCAAACTCAGAATTGATAACTTGATACGTGAAATTGTAGGTAAAGTTTAGCCGTAAATTATGTTCATTATTAAGTATTTTTATAGATGTGTTTTTCTAACCTAAATAGATTATTTTAATAATACTAATCAATTAATTAAAGATATTCTAATCCTAAAAAAACTCTTAAAGCTAAAGTAACAAAATTGATATTTAAAAGAAAAAACTAAACGTAAAAAAAAAAAAAAAAAAAAAAATTTGTGGAAATCTTTCCACATTAGTATTACTATACGTACTTATTCTCCTAATATTTAGGAAAACATAAATGTCCTTTTAAATGTCTAAACATAAATGTCCTTTTAAATGTCTTTTTAGGAGTTTTGATTTTTTTTTGTTACTTTTATCATATATTTTAAGACTCCTAATTTAAGAAAAAATCCTACTATATATTTTAGTCCTGATTCCATATATTTTAGGAGTCAATATTAGAAAAATAACTAAATAATAATTTAAGTGAAAAAAGTAAAAAGACAATTTTATCTATTGCGGGAACTTTTAATGAAGAACAAAAAATTTAAACAATATTTTTAAGACCTTTACACTTTTAATATAATATTGATATTGATATTGATTGATATAGTTCCTTTACCTCAACTTTTTTTTTAATACTTTTTCTTTATATAGTTCCTTTATTTGAATTAATGTACTCTCCGTTTAAAAAAAAATGACCTAGTTTAACTTGACACGAAGTTTAAAAAAATAAAGAAGACTTTTAAATTTTATAATCCTAAATTAAAATTTTGTTAAATGTACTAAAATACCCTTTAATCTTGTGGTCTTGAACATACCACGTGAAAAGTTGAAATTGAAGTATTACCAAAAAAAGAAAGGGGTCATTCTTTTTTAAACGGAGGGAGTAATATAATTTCGTGTGACATTAAATCTTGAAAAAATAGAAGACTCTTAGAACTTATAATAATTTAAAGGATAACGTTTTATTGGCTATAAACACTTGTCATGAAAGTTGGTATAATGAAAATCTAAAGATAATTTATTTTAAAAATTATAAAAAATATACTATTTCTTTTGGAATGAACTAATACAGAAAAAATATATATGTACATATATTGAAATATATTTTCATAATCGAATTAATTATCATGCATACCGTAAACAAAATCCAATACACACAATAACCATGAATTAACGTCCCATCTTACCTGCAAACATTAGATATACATCTTACTACTTTTAAGGGGAAACACAAAGGAAAAGCTAATAAACCTACTAACTATAGCTAGAAACTGCATCAATTTTCATTTTATCCCCACAATTTAAAAGGAGAGAAGAAGAAGAAAATTGAGACCAAACAAGGGCTTTCTCTTAGGAGCAGATGGAACTGGATCGAAACACCTGGGGCAAAAAGCAACAAGAAAGTACTCGCAGATAGAATATTACACCGCTATCTACATATGGAATAGAAAATCCTTCGGACTATAGTAATCAATATTAATTTCTGGTTCATTAGTCCAATTGAGACCTGTGGTGTCTCCAGGAAAATCCAGACCACTCATCATGAGATTATGGTCCTGTTCACCCAGCAAACTCGGCGCCGGCGTCTCCCACACTAAATACTCCCCGTTCCCATCTTTAAATACCGATGCTTCCTCAAGCACAGAACACTCCCCACCCCCAATTATATTTTCCATGCAAGTTTTCGGTCGAGAATTAAAATTTTTGTCTGTGAGAGGCGATTCTTCGGATGATTCCGAGAGATTGAGCTTCGCGCCGGAACCGTAGAGCCGGCGCGCAGCATCGTCGTAGGCTCTGGCTGCTTCGACGGAGGTGTTGAAAGTGCCTAACCAGATTCTGGCTCCGCGATTTGGTTCTCTTATTTCAGCTACCCATTTGCCCCATGTCCTTTGTCTTACCCCTCTGTATGTGCACAAGGCATTTTCTGGACCCCCTTTACCTCTCATACACCCTTTTCTGGAACGCCCCACTGTTGATTTCTTGACCATTGGGGAATTGTTTGCGTCACTCTGTGATTCTTCTCCTATAGGGATGCATACACTCACAGTCTCTACAGATTCCGCCATGGATTTACAGTTCTATTTTCTTACTTTTTTTTCTCTAGGTTTTTGGGGTTTCCTATTTTCTTTTAAAAAGGTATAATTTGCCCTACATGGAGAGATGCTACCTGTAAGACTGGGCATTCTGCCGGAATGGAATGGCCGGACCGGAATGGACCGGAATAGACCGGTACCGGTATGAACCGGACCGGAATAGAACCGGTACCGGTATGAACCGGACCGGAATAACCGGTATGAAACCGCGGTTCCATTCCGGTCCGGTAGTAACCGGTATACTATCGGAATGGACCGGAATGGAACGGAATGGAACGGAATGGAATAACCGGTACGGGCAATTTTAATATTATTTTTTTAAAAAAATAATTTTTTATATTTTGAATAAATAAATTATTTTTTACATTTTTGTTAAAGAATAAAAGTTATATTTTGTATTATGTATTGTAAGTTTAAATTTGGTTTTTAAATATTTTGAATTAAGTTTAAATATGTTTTTTTTCTAAGTTTTTAAATTTATAAGTTATAAGTTTTTAAGTTTATATTTTTTGAAGTTTATATTTGAATTTTAAAGTTTATATAAAAGTATATAACTTTGTTAAAGTTTTTTTTCTAAGTTTTTTAATTTATGAGTTATATAAGTTTTTAAGTTTATAAGTTGCTAATTTAAACACTCAAACTAAACAAAAAGGAAATGCATTGAGTAAAAGTATGATAAAATTAAAAATCAATACAATTTATTCAAAATTTCAAATTTGTATTACAATTTACAACTATTAGTAGAGAGCGCCTAATTTACGCAGCCACCTTCTAGGAAGGGTTCTGTTTCAACTAAGCCTCGAATGTAAGCTAATAGTTGTATAATCCTATAAAGTTTTGTTCTAACTCTTGTAAATTTTGAGCAATAACCTCCGGTCTTGGTAAAACTTGTTGACGATCTTCAATTTCAATGCCATCGTCACTATTACATCCAATGACTGCATCTAAGTAATCTTCTTGTAATTTAGTTAACTTTGGAACTCCTTTATTTCTTCGTTCGGCGTTGATCCAATCTCTAAAAGTCACCGATACCTCCAAACTGTCTTCTGCTAATGAATATCTATGATCGCCGATTTGAAATCTTGCCGCACTGAAAGCTTGCTCCGAAGCTACGGATGATCCTTGAATAGCTAGCACGTCCTTCACCATCTTGCTAAGTTTTGGATATTGATGCTCACGAGCCCTCCACCAATTCAATAGCTGTGGTACGCCTTCTTGATTTGTAAGAGTGTCAGAACCCTGGTCAAGATATTTAATAAATTCACATTTATGAGAAGAATGAAGACCAAGTGATGATTGTGCTCTACCATGGGCATCTAGTCGAGGCATAGAAGTTTGAGGAACTTCAACATTATCGAATGTGCAATATTTGTCATACAATTCCTTAGCACAAGTGTGAATGCTATTTTGACAAGTTATCAAATCGGGACTTTCATACGGTTGAATATTTAAATTATGATAAATTCCTCTAACCAAAGCTTTTGCACCATGTTCTTTATATTCCGGGTTAAAAAGAATTGCAATTAAATAAATTTGGGGGATGGGAAAAAAATATTTTTTAAATTTTTCAACCATAGCTACAATAGCATTCTTAAAAAATTCATTATTTTTATACTCTGCAAAAAGGGATGAAATAGACCATATATGTATTAAAATTTCAGAAATAGTGGGATAATACGATCCAGAAAAAACTTTTGTAGCATCATAAAATGATTTCAAAAAACCTTTAAGTGCTTCTATTTGATCCCAATCATTTTCATTGAGTTGATGACTAGGATAAGCGTTATGAGAATTAAACATCATAGTAATAGGTTGTCTATATTTATAAGCATCTTCAATCATTTCATAAAAAGAATTCCATCTAGTTTTAACTTGTTTTGGAATTTTTTTATACGGAAGTTGACACGATCGACAAAATTCTTTATATTGTCTAATTCTACTACTATTATGCATATGAAAAATCCAAAACACAGCATTTTCAACTTTATCACAAGTATTATCAAATAATTGAATACCATCCTTCACAACTAAATTTAATATATGTGCAGCACATTTAATATGAAAAGCATATTCACTAATTGGACAAATTCTAGAACGTAGATGAGAAATAGCATTTAAATTAGCAGAAGCATTATCTAAAGTAATGCTAATCACTTTATCAGAAAGAAAATAAAATTCTAAAATTTGACCTACAGTAGAAGCAATATAAACACCGGTCTTTTTATGTTCACAAATTTTATAAGCAATAATTTTTTTTTGCAAATTCCAATTATAATCAACCCAATGTGCAGTAACAGTTAAATAATCGTTACCGTTAGGACTACGACCCATATCAGTGGTAATAGCAGCCCTACAATCCATCATGTAAAAATAGCTACGAAGAAATTGCATATGTTTTTCTTGAAATTCAAAAATATCTCTTTTTACCATACTTCTTGAAAAACCTTCAAAACTGGGATTATATGTATCCCGAATATATGTTATAAAACCTTCATTTTCTCCAAAATTAAAAGGCAAACCACAAACAGCAATCATTTTTGCAAAATTTTCACGATCACGATCCTTATTATAGGGTCGTTGTGTAACAGGACCAGTCGGGTTTGAAGGGTTTAGTTCAGTTTGAAACATGTTTGACCCGGCAATAGAGGGTCCAGTGCTAGAACCGGCATTTTGACGGGAAGCCATAAATGCATTCCATTCTCTCGGATGTTTCTTAATCAAATGGGTTTTTAACCCCCCAGTAGAACCTCCAGACCCGCCAGATATATATTTCCACTGTTGTTTACAAATACCACACGTAGTAACAGTTTTTTCATCATTCAAATAACAAAATTTCCACACAGCTGATTTTAAAGGACGTTGTGTCTTGGTCTTACCCCTAACCGGACAAATAGGGGGACGACTAGCTCCAACCTGAGGATTATCCTGAGTTGGAGCTTCGACACTAGCAGCGGCGGGAGTGAGACTAGTTGGTGTATCATCTAAACCATCATCCACATGTAATTCTACTTCTTCATCTAATTCATCTTCAAAATCATTATGCAATCTTTCGAAAGCTTCATGGGGAATAGGGGTATTGCTATTAATTTCTATGATAGAGGGATGAGCAAAATCAGTTTCATTAACATGCGTAAAATCATCCGTATTAAATCTAACTTGAGGCAATTGAGAAGAACTAGAAGAACCTTGATTTTTTTTTTTACCAAATTTTATAAAATCTTTTGTTTTTTGTGCAATACTTTTTTTACCAAAATTTTTTTGAGAGGAATCCATAATATAATGAAATAAAATATGAAAGTAGCAAATTAAAACAAACAAAACACAACTAATAAATACGAAAAATAAATTAAAAGACTAGAGAGTGGAACGAATGTACCAAACGTCTGCCGTAAAAGCAGACGATTATAACCGAAATTTGAAACTTGAACAAGATTGCTCCTCCAAAAGTCACCAAATTATACTTCAATTGCAAAATAACAATAATAATTATAGATATTGAGACTTGAGAGTAGAAAATTGAGAGAGGATGAGAGTTGAAAAATTGAAATTGTGAATAAAATTTGAATGGGAAAGGGGTATTTATAAGATTTTGGAAGGAGGGGGGGCTGGGGGGGCTGAGGGGGGCCTGGGGGGTGCTGGGGGCCTGGGGGGGTCAAAATAGCCGTTTGGGGGGCCCACTAGCCGTTGGCAACGGTCCCCAACGGCTAGTTTCCGTTGGGTTCCGGAACGGACCGGACTGGACCGGACCGGACCGGTTCGGAACCGGTATGGACCGGTACCGGTTTCCCGGGATGAAACCGCGAAACCGGTCCGAACCGGATACCGGTACGTCCCATACCGTTCCGAACCGGTCCGGTCCGGAACGGTACGAACCGGTACCGGTACCGGAATGGACCGGAACGGTACCGGAATGTACCGGTCCGGCGGCCAGTCTTAGCTACGAGTTTCCCAAAAAGGCAAATACCAGGATTAATATCCTTAAAATGGAATAAAACTTTTAGTTGGAGAAGTTACAAGTGTACAAACAATAGTTATGCAGGTGGATGACGTGACACGCGGCACACAGCCGATAATACAATTGTATCCGTTCATCGTTGTAACGCTTGAACTTAATTAGTTAAGTAAATCGTTAGGACGACAATTTATGCATTACAGATTCTAGTGTATGTTATCTGCGAATGATGTAGTTTTGATTGATGAGACCTGCGGAGGAGTTAATGCTAAGTTGGAGGTTTGGAGAAAGACCCTAGAGTCTAAAGGGTATAAGTTGAGCAGGACCAAGACGGAATATTTGGAGTGCAAGTTCAGTAAGGGAACGCAGGAGGCTGATGTGGTGGTGAAGCTTGATACTCAGGTTGTTTAGAAGAGGGATAGTTTTAAGTATCTTGGGTCTATGATCCAGGAAAATGGGGAGATTGACGAGGATGTCACCCACCGTATTGGTGTAGGATGAATGAAATGGAGGCTCGCTTCTGGAGTTTTCTGTGATAAAAAGGTGCCTCTTAAACTTAAAGGAAAGTTCTACAGAGTGGGGTAATTAGACCAACTATGTTGTATGGGGCGGACTGTTAGTCAACCAAGAACTCTCACACCCAAAAGATAAAGGTGGAGGAGATGAGGATGATGTGATGGATGTATGGATTTAGTAGGAGGGATATGATCAGAAATGAGGTTATTTGAGATAAGGTGGGGGGGCTTCGATGGAAGACAAGATGCAAGAAGCGAGGTTGAGATGGTTTGAGCATGTGATGAGGAGGTGCCCGCATGTCCCATTGCCACTACTAAAAAAAAGGCAAAAAAAGACGGACTGCGTAGCTCCAAAAAAGTGACAGAAAAAAACGACGGACACCGTCGTTTTTTTAATTTATTTTAGATTTTTATTTATTTTTTATTAAAATCGATGGACATCGTCTCAATTTCCATCGCTTATTTTCACGGATTATTGTGTCAAACAATTAATAAATAATTTAGAGTTTTTTTTTAATAAAAGCGACAGAATGAGTCGCTATTAATTTTTTAAAAAAGAAAATTAATTTTAGAAAAGCGACGGACAGCGTCGCTATTATTTTTTTTATAAAGAAAATTAATTCTTAGAAAAAACAACGTTTTCCATCGCTTTTTAAATTTATTTTTAATTTTTCTTTATTTTTTACTAAAAGCGACGGACAGAGTCGGTTTCGTTAAAAATAAATTAAAAATAAGTTTATAAAAACGACACTGTCCGTCGATTTTTGATATTTTTAATTTAATAATAAATAAATAATTTTTATATTTTAAAAAATTAATTCATAGATATATTTTTTAAAAAAATCGACGGACAGCGTCGATTTTGTCCGTCGCTTTTTTAGTCAACTTTTTAGTCTCCCATATAATTAGGGCAAGACTTTCTTCTCTCTCTATCTCTTTCTTTCTTTGGACAAGAGTCAAGACTCTCTTCTCTCTATCTCTTTCTTTCTTTTTCTTTTCTCAAATATCCAACAAATCTCTCTCTCTCTCTCTCATGCTAATCTACGCCGGCATCACCCCCGACGGAAAGCCGCAGCCGGCGACGAACAACTGTCGCCGCAGCCGCCGACCAGCCGCCGCCGTAGCCGACCACCACCAGTAGTAGCCAACAGCAGCAACATCCTCTCTCCGCTCTTTCTCTCACCAACGATAACAACAACAACCAAGTAAACGTAAGTCCATTTCTCTATATTTTCTTATATTGAAGTCTCTAAATGTAGTGTTATAGTGGAATTATTTACTGTAGAAGGCTTTGAAAGTCCTAGGTTTTGTGATGATTATATGGTGTGAGAGGGACATGCGACGCCTCTACTTATTTGCTTTATTGAATTTATTGAATTGTTGGACTTATATTAGAATTGAAAATTTGAACTAGTGACTTGAAAATGTTTAAATGTAGCGATTTGAAATTGTGAACTTATTTCTTGAAAATGGTTAAGTGTTGTTACTTGAAATGTGAATTAGTGACTTGAAAATGATTAAGTCTAGTTACTTGAAATGTTGATTAGTGACTTAAAAATGGTTAAGTGGAGTTACTTGAAATTTGAATTAGTGTCTTCAAAATGGTTAAGGTTAGTTACTTGAAATGAGAACTTGTGACTTGAATATAGTTAAGTGTATAGTGACTTGAAATATGAATTAGTGTCTTGAAAATGGTGAAGTGTAGTTACTTGAAATTGAACTTGTGACTTGAAAATGGTTAAGTGTAGTGACTTGAAATCTGAACTTGTGACTTGAAAATGGTTAAATATAGTGACTTCAAATGTGAACTTGTTAGTTGAGAATGGTTAAATGTAGTGACTTGACATTGTAAACTTGTTTCTTGAAAATGGTTACGTCTAGTGACTTGAAATGTGAATTAGTGACTTGAAAATGATTAAGTGATACGGGTGGGACAAGCTGTCCAACAAGTACCCGACCATTCACAAGAAGCCAAGCTCGGGAATTACAAAAACTCCAAGCCTTGTTCATGCAAATGGCCTTGTGTGAGTTGGTGATCGAGCCTCCTAAGGATCTCAATGTTTTTAAGTGTGAAGAGGGACCTTGAAGTGTAATAAACTTACACTCCAAGGGGCAGCATCCTAGACAAGGGCAAGCTAGTCATTTTGCTTCATTTTGACTTGTAATATAAATAGAACATTTTAGGGTTATTTGGAGTAGTCTTCCATTATTATTTTTGAATCACAAGACTTGTAATATTTTGGGTTCTCTCTCTCTCTCAAAACATCCCACAAAGAAGAGAGACACTTGTGTTGTATCTTGGCTAGAAACAAGATCTTGAGGTCATTGAGTTCCTCTTGGTCTAAGTAAGAACTTGGTGTTTATATTCATTAGTCTTAGGGTCCTTTCTTGATGTTAGGGTTCTTAGTCTCTTGAATATTATATGTCAAGTTATCTATCTTTTATTATCTTGTTGTTGCTATGTTTGAGATCTTGAAGTCTAGTGAAGCCGTGTGGGGCTCTTTCGATTCACTAGCATTGTTGTTTAACTTGCTAATCTTGTGTTTGTTGGGTCTTCTTGTTGTTGTTGCTGGAATCTTCATATTTTGGACTTGATCTTGTATCATTTGGTATCAAAGCAAGACCGGTGGTGTTCCAACACTACCCATCTTGGGCTTGCTCTCGGCAAAAAAAAAAAAAAAAAAAGCAAAATCTGTCCATTGTTGCCTTTGGCCGAGAATATTGTTGTGTGTATAGATCTAGGTGTTGTTTTACTTGTTTACTGTGTTTCTAGTGTTGGTTTCTTTCTCACCAACACTAAAGTGTCTAGATCTAAAAGTTGAGCTTAAAATATTGACCATTGTTGTGGTAACTTGAAAGGTGGACCGTAGGTTGTATGTTGTTGATGACAATTTGTGGTTTTGTGTGATGTGCTTGAAGAAGTTGATGTTGTGTTCATGAAGGTGTTGAGATTGTTGAGATGTTCATCTTATAAACTTGTTCATCTTGTTGAAAGTTGAGTTCATGTTGTAAGACAAAAGTCATAAAGTTGTTGGTGAAAGAAGACTTGCACACATCTCTTCCAAGACTTGACAACCACTTTTTCCTTAAAACACGGAACCTTGTTTTGTGGGATTAGCCTAGTCAAATCTTACCTTTTTGAGTTTGAAAGGTTGAAAGACTACAAGACTTTTACTTTTCCTCCAAAACACATTGTCATCTATAACAAGTTGTGTGAGTATTGAAAATTTCAGATTTAAGATTAAAAAAAAAAAAAAAAAAAAAAAGGAAGAAGCAAAAACGTGTGGGACCACTTACATGCTGCCACGTCACTATAAGCTCAACTTTGGATATTCTTCTAGTTGCTAATTGTTGATTCTTGGTTTCCTTTACTTGGTTCTAGAACTAATTAACAAACTAGTACATTCCTACTAGGTTGTCGAATAGTCCTTGGAATCCGTTTGTTCGTGTCAACGATTACTTGAGTGCCTTTTATCTTTTGAATACGTTGCTGTTTTTGGCTCTAGTCCGACAAGAATTCTTTGAGTCTTCAAACAAGAATCCACTCCAGATAAGAGCTTACTCATACCTTAAAGGATTCACGGTTACTAGCCAATTCATAACACTTGTGGAACTCAAGCGTGTCGTGATCTAAAGAGTATAAGACCTTGACAATGGAAGGGACCACGTCCCATAACGTGGATACTAATGCAATTGACTCTATGAGGCCGTTACCCGGACACTTGAAAGGTTGAATACGGAATTTGGAGCCGTGAGGGGGGACTTGGCAGCAATCAAGGGAGAAGTGTCGACTATTAGTGGGAGATTAGAACAAGTGGAGAGTCAAAGGAACTCTTGTACTTCTACTCCTCTACATGTTTCTACCAATACGTATGATAGGACTTCCTCCGCAACCATCACCCCCGAAACAGTCCACCAAATGCTAAATGCACCTCAAGCTCCACTAAATGCCGCAAGCCAAACCAACTTTTTCCCTCCAAACCGTGACCCCACTAGACCAATACATTTCCAAGCTCCTCAAGTTCCACAAGAGGGATTTGGACGTCAAGTACCTCCACTAAATCCGAACCCTCCATTCCAAGCTCCATTAAACCAAAGGCCACAAAATCCAATTCCTCCGAATCAAAATGCCCAAGACCGACCAGCCCCTTTTGAAGGATATGGTAGAGAGGAGTATGAAGGATATGGAGCATTTGATAATGCTTACATGAGGGAGGAGGAGATAAGAGGGGGTCGTAGAGATCCAAGGAGATACTGAGGGTATGGAGATAGGGGAAACCGACACCAAGAGAGAGATGTAGGCATCAACACCATCAAGTTGAACCTACCCATCTTTAAAGGTGAAAGTGACCCCGAGGCCTACTTAGCTTGGGAATCGGCTTGTGACAAAGTTTTTCAAGTTAATGATATCTCGGAAGAAAAGAAGGGTTGCTATGCTATAGCTCATTTCGAGGGTTATGCTAACACTTGGTGGGAGTATGTCAAGCGGTTTGGTAATGAACTAATTGATGGGCAGCCACCACCTTGGTATCGGTTGAGGTACTTGATGAGGCAACGATACCTTCCCGAGAGATATCGCCATGAGTTGCTTGCTAGATTATATGGCTTGCGTCAAGGTAACAAGAGTGTGATGGCATATTTTGATGAGTTTCAACAACTCATATTGAAACTTGATCATCGTGGGGAGCAAATCAGTCATGACATCATCCGGTTCAAGAGTGGGTTGAACAAAGAGATCTCCACTCATTTAACACTTCACAAGTTTGATACCGTTGACGGTATTTTCTAAGCGGCTCTTGAGATTGAAAGGGAACTTAAAAGAGAGATCATCTTTCAAGGCAAGGGGACAAGCCCCCTCGGGTTGGCCCAAAAACAAGGACCAACCCGCCACTACAAGGCTGCCCGAGCCCAAAACAGTCCCCGAAATTCCTCCAAAACCAGAGGCTCACAAGTATCCTAACCCAAAGGGATTCCAATGTTTCAAGTGCCAAATTTGGGGGCATAAGGCTAATGAATGTCCAAACCGATGCAATGTGATCCTACGAGAAGGGAGAGTGTATTACCTTGGTGAGGAGGTGGGTCCCGAAAGGGGAGAAGATGAGGAAGAGCCTCAAGATGGAGAGGAAACCGATGATGGACCACATGATGATGATGGTGATGATGGTGAAGATGTTTATCCGCAAGAAGGGGAGTGTGTGGTTCCAAACTTTGTGGTTAGGCGCGTCATGATTAGTAAGGCAATAGATGACCCAAGCCAAAGGGAAAATCTATTCCATACTAAATGTCTTGTAAAGGGGAGTGTGTGTACCTTGGTGATTGATAGTGGTAGTTGTACAAATGTTGTAAGTCATGCTATGGTAAATTTCTTGAAGTTACCAACTACCCCGCACACTAGTCCTTACAAGTTACAATGGTTGAATGATTGTGGTGAATTAAGGGTCGCAAGGCAATGTGTGATACGGTTTAAGGTGGGAAACTACCACGATGAAGTGCTTTGTGACGTGATACCAATGCAAGCATGTCACTTGTTGCTAGGTAGACCTTGGCAATATGATAGGTCTACTAAACACGATGGGAGGTCCAATCGATATACACTTGAGAAGGATGGCTGAAAGGTTACTCTTCATCCTCTCTCACCTTCCCAAGTAAATGAGTGGCATCAAAAGATGAGAGAATTGAAGGAAAAGGGAAAGGAATCCAAAAAGGGAGAGAAGGGAGGGAATTCTGTAGGTGGGGCAGTGGGGTCATCCAAGGCTGCCCCAACAGCAAAGGGGACGAAAAACATGGTGATGTTAGTTAGGAAGAAGGAACTCTTCGTGGATCATGATGAGGACACGCCTATGTTACTCTTGGCTCATTGTTTTAATACTAACCCCACTAATTCTTCCATTTCCCCTTTGATTTCTTGTGTGTTGCAGGATTATGAGGATGTATTTCCTAAGGAACTTCCGCAAGGATTGCCCCCGCTTCGGGGAATTGAGCACCAAATTGATTTTGTGCCGAGATCACAATTGCCAAACAAGCCGGCTTATAGGAGCAATCCTACGAACACCAAGAAATTGCAACGTCAAGTTGAGGAGCTCCTCAACAAAGGGTATGTCAAGGAGAGCATGAGTCCGTGTGTTGTTCCGGTGCTATTGGTGCCCAAAAAAGACGAAACGTGGCGCATTTGTGTGGACTGCCGAGCCATCAACAAAATTACGGTAAAATATCGCCACCCTATTCCTCGGTTAGATGACATGCTAGATGAGTTGAATGGTTCATGTTTGTTTTCCAAGATTGATTTAAGGAGTGGCTATCACCAAATAAGAATGCAACCCGGTGATGAATGGAAAACCGCCTTCAAGACCAAGTTTGGTCTATATGAATGGATGGTTATGCCATTCGGCCTAACAAACGCTCCAAGTACTTTTATGAGGCTAATGAATCATGTGATGAGGCCATTTATTGGAAAGTTTGTTGTTGTCTATTTTGATGATGTCTTGGTGTATAGTAAGTCTTTAGAAGAGCATGTGATGCATTTACAATGTGTACTTGATGTCCTTAGAAAGGAAAAATTGTATGCAAATCTGGAAAAGTGCTCTTTTGGCGTTAATGAAGTTGTTTTCTTGGGTTTTGTTGTTAGTTCAAGAGGGGTCGAAGTGGATGAATCCAAGATAAATGCTATCAAAAATTGGCCAATCCCACAAACCGTTGGAGAAGTAAGAAGCTTCCACGGGTTGTCTAGTTTTTATAGAAGGTTTGTCAAAGGATTTAGCATCATAGCCAACCCCTTGACCAAGGTAATTTGGAAAGAACAAACCTTCAAGTGGGGTGTCGATAAAGCTAAGGCATTTGAAGCCTTGAAAACTATGCTCATCTCCGCACCCTTGTTACAATTGCCCAACTTTGATAAGACCTTCAAAGTCGAGTGTGATGCGAGTAAAGTAGGCATAGGGGCTGTTTTGATGCAAGATTTGAAACCCATTGCTTACTTTAGTGAAAAGCTCAAAGGAGCAACTCTAAACTACTCCACGTATGATTTAGAGTTGTATGCCTTGATTAGAGCCTTGGCGACTTGGAAACACTACTTATGGCCTAAGGAGTTCGTGATTCGAACGGACCATGAATCCTTAAAGCATCTTCGGGCCCAAGACAAGCTTAACAAACGGCATGCCAAATGGATTGAGTTCCTTGAGACCTTCCCTTATGTTATCCAATACAAAAAGGGTAAGGACAACGTAGTAGCCGATGCCTTGTCTAGAAAACATGCTCTTGTGTCCACTTTGTCATCAAAATTGATGGGTTTTGAGAGTTTAAGAGAGTTGTATCCCAAGGACCCTCACTTTGCTCCTATCTTTAGGGAATGCAAAGACTTGGGTAGGGACAACTGGAATTCGGCTAGGGGTTCAAATCCCTATGCCAAGTTTGATGGTTACTTATTTAAAGGTAGACGATTGTGTGTGCCCTCTAGCTCTTGGAGAGAATTGTTTGTGAGGAAAGCACACGATGGCGGTCTAATGGGTCATTTTGGGGTCGAAAAGACCTTCGGAATATTGGAGGAGCAATTCTATTGGCCCAAAATGCGCAAGGATGTGGCTAGGATTTGCGGCCAATGTGTAGAATGCAAGAGAGACAAATCTTGGCTCCTACCTCACGGGTTGTACACCCCGCTGCCCACTCCTCTACGTCCTTGGCTTGATATATCTATGGATTTTGTGTTAGGGCTGCCAAGGACTCAACGAGGTCGGGATAGTATTTTTGTTGTAGTCGATCGGTTTTCTAAAATGGCGCACTTTATTCCTTGCTCTAAATGTGATGACGCCCCTAGCGTGGCCTCGTTATTTGTTGATAATGTTGTTAGATTGCATGGTGTTCCGAGGACCATTGTGAGTGATAGGGACTCTAAGTTCCTAAGCCACTTTTGGAAGTCCATGTGGGGTAGGCTTGGTACCAAGTTGTTGTTCTCTACGTCCTGCCACCCACAAACCGATGGCCAAACGGAAGTAGTAAATAGGACTTTGGGTGCTATGCTACGTTCCATGGTTAAGGGAAAAATGACTTCTTGGGAGGAGCACTTACCATTGATTGAGTTTGCCTATAACCATGTCATACACTCAAGTACGGTAATGACTCCCTTTGAGTGTGTATACGGCCTCAACCCCCTCAACCCTTTGGATTTAACGCCTTTGCCAAGTGATCTCATGATTAGCTTAGATGGAAGCAAGCGGGCAGATTCTATGAAGAAGTTACATGAGAAGGTGCGGCTTCAACTTGAGAAGAAAAACCAAGACATGGCAAGGAGGGCCAACAAGGGAAGAAAGAAATTCATTCTTGAACCGGGAGATTAGGTGTGGGTGTATCTTCGGAAGGATCGGTTTCCATCTCAAAGAAAGTCCAAATTGATGCCGAGAGGTGATGGTCCATTCCAAGTACTTGAGAAAATCAATGACAACGCCTACAAGATTGACCTTCCACCGGAATATCAAGTGCACAACACTTTCAACGTTTGACAACACTTTCAACGTTTGTGATCTTTCTCTCGTGAAGGCGGTTGAAGATGACCAAGTGCTGAATTTGAGGTCAAATTCCTCTCAAGATGGAGAGTATTATACGGGTGGGACAAGCTGTCCAACAAGTACCCGACCATTCACAAGAAGCCAAGCTCGGGAATTACAAAAACTCCAAGCCTTGTTCATGCAAATGGCCGTGTGTGAGTTGGTGATCGAGCCTCCTAAGGATCTCAATGTTTTTAAGTGTGAAGAGGGACCTTGAAGTGTAATAAACTTACACTCTAAGGGGCAGCAGCCTAGACAAGGGCAAGCTAGTCATTTTGCTTCATTTTGACTTGTAATATAAATAGAACATTTTAGGGTTATTTGGAGTAGTCTTCCATTATTATTTTTGAATCACAAGACTTGTAATATTTTGGGTTCTCTCTCTCTCTCTCAAAACAGCCCACAAATAAGAGAGACACTTGTGTTGTATCTTGGCTAGAAACAAGGATCTTGAGATCATTGAGTTCCTCTTGGTCTAAGTAAGAACTTGGTGTTTATATTCATTAGTCTTAGGGTCCTTTCTTGATGTTAGGGTTCTTAGTCTCTTGAATATTATATGTCAAGTTATCTATCTTTTATTATCTTGTTGTTGTTGTGTTTGAGATCTTGAAGTCTAGTGAAGCCGTGTGGGGCTCTTTCGATTCACTAGCATTGTTGTTTAACTTGCTAATCTTGTGTTTGTTGGGTCTTCTTGTTGTTGTTGCTGAAATCTTCATATTGTGGACTTGATCTTGTATCATTAAGTGTAGTGACTTGAAATTGTGAACTTATTTCTTGAAAATGGTTAAATGTAGTGACTTGAAATGTGAATTAGTGACTTGAAAATGGTTAAGTGTAGTGACTTGAAATGGTTAAGTGTAGTGACTTGAAATGTGAACTTGTGACTTGAAAATGGTTAAGTGTAGTGACTTGAAATGTGAACTTGTGAATTGAAAATGGTTAAGTGTAGTGCATTGAAATTGTGAACTTGTTTTTTGAAAATTGTCAAGTGTAGTGCATTGAAATTGTGAACTTGTTTTTTGAAAATTGTTAAGTGTAGAGACTTAAAATGTTAATTAGTGAGTTGAAAATGGTTAAATGTAGTGCATTGAAATTGTGAACTTGTTTTTTGAAAATGGTTAAGTGTAGTGACTTGAAATGTGAACTTGTGAGTTGAAAATGGTTAAGTGCAGTGAGTTGAAAATGGTTAAATGTAGTGAATTGAAATTGTGAACTTGTTTCTTAAAAATGGTTAAATGTAGTGAATTGAAATTGTGAACTTGTTTCTTGAAAATGGTCGAGTGTAGTGACTTGAAATGTGAATTAGTGAGTTGAAAATGGTTAAGTGTAGTGCATTGAAATTGTGAACTTGTTTTTTGAAAATTGTTAAGTGTAGTGATTTGAAAATGTGAACTTGTGACTTGAAAATGGTTATAAGTATAGTGACTTGAAATGTGAACTTGTGACTTGAAAATGGTTAAGTGTAGTGACTTGAAATGTGAACTTGTGACTTGAAAATGGTTAAGTGTAGTTACTTGAAATGTGAATCAGTTGGAGGGAGATTCCAGAGAGATATCGACTAGCCATGTTTAATGAGTTTAAGGTATATTGAATTTAATTGTTATTTAGTTAACTTTAATATTAATATATATATCATCTAATGCTAGTCAATTGATTTTCAGACTATGTGTACTTGGTTGTGAAAGCACAATAAAGTCATGTCTGTTATTTTTGAAAATCATGCTGGAGCGAGGCTAAAAGGTTGGCTTGAACGTATTAGGCGTAAGGGAAATGCAAAAGAATGGCTTCTTAAAGAAGTGTATGATGACATGCGTGTTATTTGGGATTCTCCTGAATACAAGGCATTGTCTGAGAAAAATAAGCAAGCCAGAGCTAGTTTAAAAGGTGGCTCATTACACACCAGCGGTGCAAAGAGTGTCGGGACCATAATTCGGGAAATGGTAAGTAATAACCTTAAATTCTAATTTACATGTTTATATAAAGTTCATTAAATACTACTTGATTATGTTTATTTGTTTTTTGCTTGCAGACAAAAGCTTTGGGTCGCGAACCGACCCAACTTGAGGTTTTCGAACGAACACATTTAAGGAAAAAGATGAAAGAGTCAGACCCGGATGTATGGATTGAGCCAAGGGCTGAAAATGCCAATGTAAGTTTTAAAAATTTACTTACAAAGTAGTTGTTCTTTTCTACATTCTGCTCCACCTTGCTTAGTAATAGTAAATCTACTAACATTTCTTTTTTAATGTGCAGAATGATTATAAACACTACTTGTATGAGTTCGGTCCAACCGTGCCTTCACAAAAAGAAGCTACTCAAATTTGGACTGAAAAAGTGGCGGGGAAAAAACAAAAGGGGAGAGTCTATGGGATGGGCTCTCGAAATGAATTGGGACGCATCCGGTCAGGATTGGAAGGTATTGGTTCCTCATGCCAGGCAGAGGCAATTGACGGTGTTCAGCTTGCTGCTATGTCGCAACAGATTGCACAGCTTACACATGCCTTGACACAGTCTGTTGCTCAAAATGATATCACGTGCAAGACCGTCGAGGAACTTAAAATATAAATGGCTAGCATGGCTCGTCGTCGTCGTCATCGTTCTCCATCACCCGATTCAAGTAGCGAAGAAGACACAGAGAGTGACGAGGAGTTAGTTGGGGCTACTCCTTAGTGTTATTGGATTTGATGCTTCTAGACACTTTTTAGACATTCTTGAACTTAACTTTTAACTTTTTGAAAACCTTTACGATTCTTTAAGTGTTTTAGATGTTGTTGGATTGATTGTTTAGTGTTTAGAATGTCGTTGGATTAATTGTTTAAGTTTTGTTGACTAGTATTATATGTTATATGCGTAATGTGTGTTTCTTGAGGCTGTACATATTAAATTGCATTTTCATTTGACAGGTGGGATGCAGAAAATGCAGTTTTCTGCATCCAAAAAATATGCAGAAAAGCGACGGACAGTGTCGCTTTTGTCCGTCGCTTTTCTGAAATTTTTTAAAAAAATATTCCAGAAATGCAACGGTGTCGGTCACTTTTCAATTTATTTATTATTTTAAAAAAAAAATATCGACGCTGTCCGTCGCATTTTCTGATCTAAATTAAAAATATTTTTTCTAAAAAAACAACGATGTCCGTCGCTTTTTGTTCATCATTTGATCTTCATATGAAGAACAAAAAATGACGGTCCGTCGTTTTTTGGTCTTTTTTTAGTAGTGTGCAGAGGTGTGAGAGGTTGACTATGGATGGATTCAGACGTGATAGAGGTAGATGGAAGAAATATTGGAGAGAGGTGATTAGACATGACATGAAGCAGATACAGCTTACCAAGGACATGACCCTAGATATGAAGTTGTGGAGTACGCGAATTAAGGTAGATGGGTAGTAAGTAGGAGTGCATCTCTGGTAGTGGGTAGGTGTGTTTTGTCTTGTTATTCATTCTAGTTGTCATAGTGCTTTTTGTTGAGTTCGAAATCGAGAGGGCGTCATGCGGAAGCATATAATTTGCAAATCATAGATGCGATAATTCAAACAACAAAAAAAAATACTAAAAAGCATATTATTAATATGTTTTGGTCAAACGACCTACATATAAAAACCTAATATTAAAAAAGCATAAAAACTATTGGGAGAAAACTCCCCCTAAACAAGACTCTTTAGAGACTACATTGTGGATGCTATTGTGTTGTGATATGAGAAGAGGGGTCTTCTATTTATAGAGTTTCAAAACCTTTCCTACAATAAAGAGGTTAGCCAAATATGAAAAAGTTTTATATTTTCCTTTTAGGAAAAGTAAAAGTAATTACGGTATTACTTTTATTTTCCTTCTAAGAAAAGTAAAACTTAAATTTGGTAAGAAAATCAGGGCAAAAACCCTAACACTTTTCTTGTTGTATCTTGGTCTTAGAGTTTTGGTGATGTTTGTTGTTTCATGGAGGTTGAGTTTGGTACTACTTTGTGGTAGACTTATTTTTTTATTGTTATTATCTGTTGTTTATTTCTACCTATTGTTTCTTGTTCTTAGATTATGTCTTTCTCTAGAATATTTTTGTCTTGAGCCGGGTTTTTTTCGAAAATAGCCTCTTTACCTCACTTCTGAGGTAGTGGTATAAACTGTGTATGTCTTACGCTCCTCAGACCCTACTTTATGGGAATATACTGAATATATTTTTGTTGTTGTTGGTTTTGTTTTTGACTTCTGACCTTCAAATTAAAGTACCAGACTTTAAGTACACTAATTTTTTTTTAATACGATGGTGCTATTGATAAGATCATAGTAACAAATACGCCTCGCGGTTTAAAACATTAATTTTCTCAATGCTAATTAATATAAAGTTATCGATGAGATGGTATCTGTCTCCTAACTGTGACCATTTTGGAGAAGATAAATATGAGTAATATGATGGACCTTAAAAGATGAAATGACTTTTGATAGGACATTGGAGTAGCAAAAGAATGGGTGGAAGATAGGAGGTGGTTAGACCATCTCCAACCCAACACCAAATTCTATTTTGATGTAAAATTTGGTGTGTGTTTTTCTCTAACCCAACATTATATTTTGCACTATTATAGTATGTGAATAGTGTCATACCAACACTATTCATCACACCAATTTACTTTTTGATTATTTTATTATTATTATTATTATTATTATTATTATTATTATTATTATTATTATTATATAACACTTATAATTAGATACTATCTTTATAATATTAATTTTAAATCTTGATTATAATTTTTATAAATTAATTTCGCGAATATATTATTTTTAAACTTTGTAATGCATTAATAGAGTTTTAATGGAGGCAACATAATAATCTTGAAAGTTAAATATTTATGTAGAAATTAAAATAAATTTTATCATATGTAATATTTATCTAATTGTATTTCATCAATAATTTTATTTTTATTTGAATTATCCATTAATAAATGTATAATATTTGCTTGTAATTTATATTATGTAAAAATTTATGGTATAAAATAATTTTATATTAAATAATTATACAAGAAAAGAATATAAATTATATAGGGTGAATATGTAAAAAAGAAGAAAGGATTTGTTTTATGAAATTAGAAAATAAAAATAATAATATAATATTAAAAGAAAGAAGAATATAAAAAGAGTTTTTTTTGTGTGTAAAATTTAGTATAATGTATTGGAGTTGGTTTACACTAAAATGATATTGACATTATTTTAGTATAAAATTTGGTGTTATGGATTGGAGATGCCCTTACTTTGTGAATGAGATAGGAAAAAATTAGTCATTGATAGAGACATTGAAGGAGCATCATTAATTAAAGAACACAGTGGAGCAGATGACGATGATGATGCAATGGTAAACAAAAAGAAATAAAAAATGGTAAACAAAAAGAAATAAAAAAAGACTAAAATTCAGCTTAAAAAGTTAAAATACCTTTTCGAATTTGATATGAGAAAGTTTTAAAATTATTAAATAAGAAAAAAATAAAATTCAAGCAACTAATTAAACTTTTAGATATATAACAAATTTCTACTATACTTCATTTTAATAATAATAATAATTGAGATTAAAACAAAAAATATCATATTGAAAATAACATGAAAATATCTATGCTTTTTATAAAGATACAATTATTATTTTAATATCCAGAAAAACACAAAAATACTGAAGGAAATAAAAGGATAAATTAAGATTTAAAAAGCATAAGTTAATACTAATAAATAATAAAGTGAACATATGATGTAGTAGATTACTACGTAAGACATAATTTTAATGATAAAATTGAGTACATGCGCAACTCTAAAGATAGTAGAGGCAATGGCACGACATTAGTCATTATAATATTTATCGAAGCTAAAATGTTATCAGAAAATATGTTGGATAGAAGTGATTTAAGTGTTTATATGAAAATATGTTGGACAAAAGTGATAATAATCTAACTTCTCAATATTAATATTGACTCTGTTTGACTCACTATGCCTTTTAAATCTTTTTTTTTTTTCCCTCAATAATATACCTTTTAAATCCAAGCGACAATTTCAGTCCCATAATTCTTTTGTCATTATCAAAAATCAAAAGAAACTATTATCACATATGACTTATGAGACTACTTCTAAATAAACATCACTTTACAAATGAACCAATTTATGGTCTTCTTCATCATATGCAACTATATATGAAGGAAGATTTTAATTATGGTGATGAACAAAGCAACAACTACCAATTGAACTATTGAAGTCAGAAAAACAGTAAAAAGAAAAAAATTCACATCCATATAATTATAATTTATAACGTATTCTTATTCATTTTGAATCATGTTATATTTTAATTCAAATTATTTATATAAAAAATTATATAATTATGACTTTTGAGTTTCATCAAAAAGTTATTCAACAATTATATAATTTGTTTAATTCAATTATATGAATTTTTTATTGTCGAATGAGATAAGACAATATTACTAACTTTGTTAAGAGGTATGATCTCACGAGTTTAAACAAATTAGTTCATATTTTGATATAATTAAAATGCGTTAATCATCTCTATGCATCGCCCGAATACATACACTACTTTTTAAACTTTTGATTTAAAACGGTATAGTTTGCCCTACATGGAGAAACGCTACGAGTTGCCCGAAAAGGCAAAGATCAGGATTAATTTCCTTAAAATATAATTAAACTTATAGTTGGAGAAGTTAAAAGTGTACAAACAATAGTTGTGCAGGTGGATGACATGACACGCGGCACACAGCCGACAATACAATTGTATCCGTTCATCCTTGTAACTCTTGAACTTAATTAGTGAAGTAAACTTTTAATTAAAAATAAAAAAATAGTGAAGTAAATCGTTAAGACGAAAATTTATGCATTAAATAAGTTAAAGGTGGAATTGCGTCAGTTCTATTACTCCCGTCGTTTCATTTTAGTTGACCTTTTTATTAAAAATATTTATTTCAATTTAGTTGTCTTATTTATCAAATCAAAATTTTTTTATTATGTTCTTTCAATATTTTTTCTATCATTAAATGACTATATAAAATATATATACTCAAATTTACATTTTCAAAGCATAATTACAAAAATGAAAAAGAAAAAAAAAGCATAATTAATAAGGTTAATTTGATAAAATAAACTCCTAATAAATATTTTCTTAAGGGAGTATCAAATCAACAAGGATCAACTATTTTGAAACGGATGAAATATTTGTTTGAGACAAAATTTGGACCCGTTTGGCCATAAAAAAATTTATTTTTTTCTGGAAATTTATTTCACTTTAGTGAAAAAAGTAAAATTTTGTGGTGTTTGGTCATAAAATTTATTTCAATAAAGTGAAATTTTTTTTGGGAAAAGTGAACTTTTTTTACTCCTACTTCTCTCACAAAAAGTAAAAAAGAACTCTAATTTTTTTTCATGACCAAATATAACTCCAACTCCAACTTCAAAAAATTTAATTTTTATGACCAAACGCCTACTAAGTTTAAGAATAATATGCAAGATGCTTAAAATCTTATGACTATAAGTAACATTATCTATGTACAAGATTTTTTAATATTTTTGTATTTTTTAATATATCATAATATTTGTATCATTAAAAAGAATTATAACTTATCAAGATATATACAGATCTATGTACTCTACTTTTTTAAGATACTAATGAAAAAGTGCCAAATAATGTGAATGGGAAGGAGTATTTCCGATAGCACTATTTAAATTTAAAACCAGGTTCCTTATATTTGCTTCTTAAAAATATCCAATTTATACAACTACAAAATTAAAAAGAAAATTTCAAGTAGTAACATGTCAGAACATATCACAGGAAAAAAAAGAAAAAAGTAAAAAATTAAAATGGCATGAAATATTTTTTGAAAAATAAGAACTGGGGTCTAAACCTGGCATTCGAGAATTAGTCCAAAATATATTATGAATGGAATTGATATAGTTAACAATACATTTATTTTTTTCAAAACAATACATTTGTCTCGTATTAGATTTTTGGCTTCAAAAGTGCACTTTATCTTTTAAAAAGCAGTAGTGGACATTTGTTTGTTTCCTTTTACCATGACCCTCCACGTGTGTACAAACCAATATTCTCGTTGGCGCATTTGAGTGAGCATATTAGCGGACACGTGGGTAAAAGCTTTCAGTTAAGATCCAGATTTTGCCGCGAAACTTGTTAAAATATATCCCTCCCATTTAATTCGTTTAATATATTTTAGCTTGACAACGAGTTTAAAAAATTAAATTAAAATTTTAAATTTAAGATATTAAATTAAAATATATTAAATATATTAAATAGTTTTTAATATTATAATTTTAAACATGTAAGTTGAAATTTAAAAGTTATAAAACAAATTATTTTTTTTTGAACTGGAGCGACTATCACATTTCCATTTTCTCATTCCTTTTGAGATCTGTAAAGGAAAGGGAAGTGTACTCGCTGGTCGCTGTCTCCTGTTGGCTGTTACCGTTTCATTTAGGAGGTTTCTATTTGAAATTCGACTAATCTAAATAAATTAAGTTTTATTGAATTAATTATTATATTATTTTAATAAAATTGGTTTCGTGATAGATTAATCATATCAAATTAGGGTGGACATTTTATTTTTATAAAAAATTTCTAAAAATATCTATTCAAAACCAAAATAAATTTTTATGTGTGAAAAAATTACAATTTATAATTTGCTTATTTTTTTCTTAGGCCTTGGAATGAACTCAGAATGAAACTGTTTACTCTTAAATCGGTACAGTTTAATTTGTAGGGGGTTAAGAATACACATTACGATTTAACTTTTCTTTATTAGGTTCGATTTACTAACGGTTTGGTTATTAATAGATAGCGAAAACGGACAAGATATAACGTAAATAAATTAGCGAAAACGGACAAGATATAACGTAAATAAATTAAGGTAAAGGAAACAAATCTAGACGCGTCCGAGAGGAGTGTGAGCAAGGCTGAGATCAGCTAGTAGGATATCTATTGAAACAGAACTAGATTCAGATAAAACATACTTGGAGCCTCAGAAAATAGTAAATTGCTATTGTATTACTTGAGAGAATCAAATCAGGATCCTTTTGCTAGTGAGAAGGGTCGATTATTTATAGGCTATAGAGTTAAGGCTTTGGCCAATAAGAAAACGCCACTAGAGCCCTGAAGTACTAAAACCTATGTCCTTGTGCCACGTGTCTAATCCGTTGGAAGGAACCTGCCAATATCCCTGTATAACCCAGATTCGTACGTAGAAGTTCGTCCGTGCACTTGTGCAGTCTGACACTTTTGTCCCCTATTAGTCTATTTTACCAAATCATTATAGGCGATGATTCCATTATCTTTATCTATACGAGATGGTATATCTGCCTCGTTACCTCAGAGAACGCCTCTCGAGGTTTTGCACTTGTGTTGTGTTGAGACTCCGTGTTGGGACGTTGTTGATGCCACGAGTCCTTAAGCTAATTTTACCCCATACAGATAGGCATTCCGTCTTTCGAAGTTACGCTTTATTGATCTCTAAAGACTGAAAAAAAAAAAAAACTCCTCATTGACCTACTATGCCTTCCTTTCTATCTGAAGAAACGAAATGCCACCTCCTATGTGAATCACTCCTTTTCCACCTGTTTGGTCCAGTCGTGGCACTCTGTCCTAGGTGGCTTTTAGGAAACCGCCCTTTTTCCCCCCTTAAATACTAAAATCGCTATCATGTTTTATTTTTGCACTAGAGCAACTAACCTTTGTTTATGCAATTCGTGAATATCTTGCTCTCTCAAGCCTCTTTCTTTGATTCCCACTTTGCACCATGTCCTCTTCTTCGACTGGTTCTGCTTGTTCTTTTTCGATCACTTGGGGAAGTCCAAAGAAAAGGGAAAAGAAGAAGACTCTTCCCGAACCTTCCGTTGATGAAATATTTCCTAATTTGTATAATTTTAATGACGATTTCAAGATCTACCCCCACTACTACAAGAGGAGCAAATCCAAAAGTGAGTTGGGATCTTTAATAAAGAAGACAGATATTGATGAGGTAGGGGCACACTGCAACTGGCCCCTCAAATAGTTCTGTGCGAAGGCTCCTAGTGCCTCTAAGAGTACATGTCTCTAACACCAGGCTACACTTTTGTTTACACCTACTTATTCAGTATAGGCCTTGGCAATCCTATCGATGGGGTAAGCATCTCATTCTATGACACCTTCCAATTGTAATTAGGCCAACTCGGTCCAAGATATGGAGAGTTTTCGCTTGCCTTCGTGTATTAGCCACCATTGTCGATGAAGAGTTTTCCCTGATGTATTTGCTTTTTCTTTACTCTCTTTATTTAGTTAGGGATAGTATAATTAGTCCATCGTGGAAGAAGATCGCTAATGGGAAACCTAGATGACATTCACGACTGGAGATGGTTTGACTGCTTTGTTGACATAACTATTGAAGATCTCTCTAAGACCCCCCTCCTCAGGTCCTGAAACACAAAGCATGAGTGACTGCAAAACTTGTATTTCCATCGTTCGTAGTCCTTTCTTAGTATCACAATTTTTGCTTGATCTTTTAAGTGTATTATACAGCTCCTCGATGGTGTGCGCCTCTAGACATTCCCTTTTTCCATTGGATAAAAAACTTTCCAGAGTTGGTTGTAAAGATTTTGAACTTCACAACCATCGAGAGTTGTTCTTGGGCAAAAATTTCTTACAAGCTAGGATGTAAAGCAAAGAACCATATTTTAATACTATTGTTGGCTACTTCTACTTCTACTTCTACCTTTATATCTTCTCTTGACCCTGCCTTTATTTGCAGGTTTGCTGGCATGTCCCGTACCTCTGTCACCCTTGGCTATTATAAACAACTTAGCTGGGCTCGACTCGTCTTGCTACACTCTCGCTCTACCTATTTTGAGGATGGGTCCTCCACCCAAGAGGGAGTCCAGCTTAGGAGGGTAAAAATAGAAAATATTGAGGGCTCAAGTCCCTCCATGAGAAGGATCTAGAGGCCCACTCAAGAAGTGGAGACTTCAAAAGAAAGCTCGAAGGAGTTGGATTTGCACCCCTTCTTTCAAAGAGAGTAGGACGGGTTATTCACATTTTATTTGATGATCAGAGGCAAATTGAAAGTTAATAAATAGGAATTCAAAAGATTTTGTTGAGCCTCTTAAAAGGAAACTGAGAGGGTCTGGCACTATTGGTACCAGAATTTCCCAGCTTACCTACAAAGGGGAAAATATCAGCCTACCCATCATACGGGACCAGACTTGTGAGCTTCCCCCTTGAGCTAATTCAAACAGAGTTACGGAGGTGGGGAACCTTGGTCCCCTTGGGGAGTCCTAATCAAAGATAAGTCCTTAGGCTTTGCCAGCCTTACGACACACAAACTTAGATCTCCTGTAAGGCTTGTTGACCCTCATGTTTTAATAGATACTTTTCCTGTTAGTATTTGGGATCTGGCATGATGCAGGATGATAACTTTATCTATTCCCAAGAGGGTTGACTTTTTTGTCAAAGCCAAAAAAGGTAGCCTAGTTACCTAAGATATATGATCTCGATGAAGTACTAAGAGAGGATGAATGAGATTTCCATCAAATTCCTTGCGAAAGATAGCACTCATGCTGCCGCTCGGGTTAGCAATCCCATTTATGCTCCATACTTTTCCTTAGTCATCTTGCTATGTGTAGCATTATTTTCTGAAGCTTCCCTTTTTTCCTCTCAAGCTAGTGTACTGGATGCTGAGAACCTTCAAAATGGTTGAGAGAGAAAAAGAGTTAGAGCTAAGCTATGAGAAGTATGAGAAAGGTTTAGCCTTCGCTCGCGGTCAGTTGGCATTTACTGAGACTTTGGCTTATTGTGAGTTTGAGATTAAGGTGCTAAAAGTTAAATTGAATGAGATTTCATTCCAGAGAGATGCATATCGTGAGGACACCAAACATTGATCCATAGAGGTGAATACTCTAGTGTGGGATAACACCACGCAGACTGACCATATCGAGAGTATCTTGAGGAAATAATTTGAACTTAAAGAGAAGCTCTGACTGTTGAGCTCAAGACTGTCCAGTGACATCAAAGCTTCCTTCTCCTGACTTTGGCAAATATCTTTGCAAGCATAGATATACCAACTATAGAAGAAGGTAAACATTCTAGTCGAGAAACGTCATCATCAAAAGAGCAAACTTTCAAGAGAGAGAGCCCAGGATACTCAATTTATGCAAATCTATATTTAATGAGAAGTGAAGTCAGGTTACCTAGCTTTTGATTTGAAGATAGTGAAGTCTCATGCCTTGGTTGACCTAGCGGGACATTTGGATCGAGAGACTGAAGAATATGATTCTATCTTGGGGGAAGAGTTCTCTGATTCAATACTAAGCATTGACAGCTCCGATGACAACGACGATGAATAAGCCTCTCTCAGGGTTTTTTTGGGTCTTTTTCTCTTCTTACAATCATGTTTTAATGCATCTGGTCTTGCTTCATCGTGATATTTTTGTAAGCAAGTTTTAATGAAAATAATCTTATATTTTTTTTGCAAGTCCATCTCACACGCTTTGCCTTCTGAGATGCATCATGTTATGTAATCTTTGTAATAAATTCCCACACTACGTAGCATGTTGTTATTTCTTGGTTAAAGTCATACTTCTTCATGCTTTGAATAAAGTTTGGCCTATAAGAAAAGGGCTCTTCCCCTCAACAATTCCATCTTGTGATATTTTTAACATATTTTTTAGCATTAGGAGAAGAGTTTTGCTTGTTTGCTACCAAAACCCCTTTCTACCATGGCCTTACCTTAGACTTTTTCTTTGCTTCTTCCCTAGTTCTTGCTCTGTCCTCGTCTTTGGTTATAGAGACTGCTGGGGTTGTTTGATGAGGGTAAAGTAGGAACTAGATGTGAAGCTAAGAGGGAGGAACTGCCAGGGACATATTTGAGAAAAGAATCTCCCTCTCGACTATCATAGGGCCTAGATTTCCTATTTAGGCACCTCCTATATTGTGAGCATGGGTGCAGCTGGGAGGCCACTTTTTAGAATCATAGATCCTTGTGGTCCTATATACCCGTTGTTGTGATCTCATTCTTGGATAGGTTTGCCCTTCTATGTGAGAAGCAAACTCTACTCTCTTCCACCCCATTTCCCATTGTGAATTGGGAGAAGGTTGGGAACACCTTTGAGTGGCTCCCTTTGGTGAGGTTCCACCAGCTCTTATGCTAAATTGCTTCTCCAGCTTACCAACCTTTTGAAGGGGGGGGGGGGGGGGGGCACGAGATGTATGATGTGAGATTGGGGTGCGGTGACCTACTTTCATATGTGTGCAGTTTGCAACATCACGATCTATTATGGGTTTTATATTTTATACCATACTTCGATACATGCAATTTGTTAGGGCCTCTATTTCATAACCTGTTTTGGTTTGTATTTTGTTATGCATTTTGGGCTTGTAATTTATAACTCATTTTGAGTGTATAATAAAGTAAACTTTTTCTGCTTTTATGGTTTTTCCATGTTATCTTACCTTTTTGCATATTTTTGTTTTAAGTAAATGGCTCGCTATTTTATTTTTGCAACTTTTTACCCTTAAAGCATTATTTGTCATTCCTTTTAAACTGAGAGCTCAAACTCATTTAGGTTGCATCTTCATCGGGTACACCTCTTCTGAAATGTGGGAGTCATCATTTTTTGAGGGTTTTCTCTGAGGTGTCATACCGCTACTGTGCCTCATTTTTTGGGTATTGCACTTTGTGATCCTAACTGAGTTAGTGATCATTGGGTCATTTCATTCGATGATCAAAGATAATCGCCAACTGATTTTTTACTTTGGTGCTTCTTACAAAATCATCTCATAAGGTCGACGCATTAGAAACTTTTTGTTCGATTGAAGACTTTTCAAATCTAATTAAAATTAAACCTCATGGAAAGAGGAGGGGTCCTTTTAATTTCTAAGTGCTAAACTTCTAAATATGGACGTCTCTGAGTTACTTTAGAACATAGCATTTTAGATAAACATCTCTATTTAGTTGATTTTTGACTTCAGACCCAATAAGGAACTTTAAGTATCACAACATTTCAAGAGTGCCTCCTCCATATAGGGCCCATACCGAGTGCACAATAGTGTTATCTTAAGTTTTCTCTATCAGATGATCAGTATGTGCATTTCACATGAATTTGTTCTTCCTAATGCTGTGGTCCCAATGTTTTATTTGGAAATGCTGTCCCAAGTCTGTTTATTAGGAAACCATTATCGACTTTGTCAATTGTCTCTAGTATTTTACCATTTGCATGGGGACCTCAAGGTTTTTGCTTACCCTTTATTCCAGGATGAGGATTTGTCGGGTCGAGACTCTAGGTTCCTGATCAGGGCTCATCCCCCCTTGTTGTTTAAGGTGAGTTGTTCTTGAAACCTTGGAATTTCTATCTCGTATAGTGTTTAGTCTATTTTCTAGGGCTTTGGTACGTCCAGCATGTTGAGAGGATATTTGTTCCACTTTCTTGTCCATCGTTTCTACCTTGTTCACCAACTTATGTTGTGCATGAGCAATATTTTTGAGGAATTGACTAATACCAGTCAACATCTTATTTTGGCACATGGCGTTCTTAGATTGCTAGTTGAGTGTTACTTCTGAGTCGCTCGAGGTCATCTTTTCTCCCCTTAGTGGGATAACATTCTTTTGTGGGATTTTTGAGGCATGGCTCATGTTATCTTTTACAAAGGGCTAGTTTGGTGGGAAGTCATATATATGACTGGAGCTTGTACATGATATCATAAACATTTCGTGCTCAGGTTCATTTTTAGTTTGGGTAGTTTCTTTTATGGATGGAGTGGGTAAGGTCTGCCAATAGTTTTCATTCCATTCCACGTCATTCTCCTGACACCCTTTGTAGTCACAATCGATATCCTATGGGCAATGTCTCATAAAAGGACATGTGTACCACTGTATGCCATAACCTTCATGATCGAATTACTTTATCCAATCATGTTCACTCATGAAGCTTGTGAGGTATTAAGAGATGGTTTTTGGGTCCTCCTTCTCTGTAAATTCATTGAAAGGTTATTACATATTCATAGAGAAGGCTGTTTTATGGAGGTTTTTAAGGTCAGAGTGGTCAAATGTTACAGAAAATGTGTTGTCATGTTTTTTGGTGAAGGTGGGTTCAGAGGATTAGAGAGGTTGAGGATGGTCTCTCAACTTCTCATAGTTTTTGACCCATGAATCTTGAAGAATTTTGACTAGTTCTTCCCTAGATATTTATCTTGGGATCTTGGTGCATTGGGTAATTCCATTAGCGGCATCTATGTTTAGAAACAAAGTATTTTTACCACCTGGAAGGGATAGATCCATGGCATGGTTCTGGACTCGCCAAGATATCTGGTAGTGAAGAGTGGCTTGTATGGAATATCTAGCTTGTGGAACTCCAAGGCTTTGGACCTGGATGTTTAACTCCTCCGTCAGATATGGATCATAGAGGGATATGTTGAAGTTGGGAAATATAGTGACAAAGAATGTCCTGACGTTTAGGGTAATATCTGACGTACTGAAGTTTAAATATTGGTAATAGTTGTATCTAGTATCAAAAAGTGAAAGACGTACCACAACGGGTTGGCCTTTTCTTTCGTGATTCGTCAACACAACTCTGATAACACCAAAATGAATAAGGGTGAAGCCTTTGTTTTTCCACTGTCATCGAAAATCCTTCGATATCTGCAGGGTGATGAACTATTCCTCTTGAATTGAAAGAATAGGGTGCTGGTAAAGTTTTGATGCAACAACATATTCCTTAACTCCTTTTGACTTTTGTTGGACCAAGGAACGGATTTGCAACTGCGGATTGCATGACTCTTTTACACAGGTTGATTATGGGTTTAAAAGGGGTAGATATATGAAAGATATTTTATTTTCTGGTGGTAAGACATCTACTTAATAATGGTAATCATATTTACATGACATGGTATTACTGAGAGTAGGATACATATTTACTTTTGATAAGGATTTACAAGGGTTGGCCATAGCCGGAAAGGACATGGATTTACAAAAGTTGGACGAAGATGGTAGCGACTCTGACACCGACATATTTGTACTAAAATCTAAGAAAAATGACTTAGACACAACTATATACAAAACTTTGATGGTAAAGACACTGACAATATATACTAAGGACTTTGGATGAATTTATAACTAAAGACTAAGACAAAAATATAGTAAAGTTGATGGTAACAACGATGGGAATAGATCTTATGTTACCCCTTCTAAATCCATATTCAACCTTAGTAAAAATGTCATGCAATCCATGGCTGCGAATCCGTTCCTTGGTCCAACAAAAGCCAAAAGGAGTTAAGTAATATGTTGCTACACAAAAACTTAACCAGCACCCTATTCTTGCAACTCAAGCAGAATAGTTCATCACCCTGCAGATGCCAGAGGATTTTTTGTGGCAGTGGAAAAACTAAGGCTTCACCTATATCCATTTTGGTGTTTTGATGGTTGCGTTGACGTATCACGGAAGAAAAGGCCAATCCATTGTTTTGCATTTTTCACTTCTTGATACTAGATATAACAAGTGCTAACATGTGAAGTTGGGTACGTTGGAGATCACCCTAAACGTCTGGACAATATTTATAACTATATTCCCTAACTTCAACATGTCCCTCTATGATCCATATTTGATGGAGGCATTAAATCTCTAGGCCCAAATCCTTGGAGCTCCACAAGCTAGACTTGCCATACAAGCCACTTTTCACTACTAGATAGCTTGGAAAATTCAGAACCAAGCCATGGATCTATCTCTTCTAGGTGGAAAATATGTTTTGTTCCTAAAAATAGATGACACTAATGGAACTACTCAGTGCACCCAGATCCCGAGGCAAATATCCATGGAAGAACTTGCCAAAAATTTTCCTGATTTATGGGGCATAAACTATGAGAGGCTGAGAGACCATCCTGAACCTCTCCAGTCATCTAAACCCACTTTCACCAAAAGAACATGACAAAATAGTCGCTATAAGCTTCGACCACTCTCACCTTAAAAATCCCCCAAAACAGCCTTCTCTATCCATATGTACCAACCTGCCGATGACTTTATAGAAGAGAAGGACCCAAAAACCATATCTTGGTACCTCATAAGCTTCATGAGTGATCATTTTTGGATAAAAAATTTCAATCATGATGGCCTCGGCGTACAGTGGTACAAATGTCCTTTCATAGGACACTACACATGGGCTATTGACTATGCTTGTAAAGAGTGCCATGAGGATGATGTGGAATATGATGATCACTATTACCAAAGAGCATAATGGGAAAAGTAACAAAGGAGGAAACTCCAAAAGGGAATTTAGGAAGAAGTATGATGACGCAGATTCATCTGTTAATTCACTAAGACGACTAGGCAAGTATGAATTCCTTGTCTCATACAAACCCCAAAATTGACCAGCCTTACCCACCCCATCCAAAAACAAAAATATCATAAACAAGCCTGTGCCTCAAAGGTTCATGATGTCCCCTGCAAGCTCTAGTCATACGTATGACTTCCCACCAAACCAGCCCTTTGAAAAATATAACATGAGCCATGCCCCAAAAATTCCACAAAAGAATGCTATCTAGCTAATAGGAGAAAAGATGCCCTCAAGCAACACAGAAGCAACCCTCAATTGGCAATCTGATAACGCCATGTGCCAAAATAAGATGTTGACTAGTATTGGCCAATCCCTTAGAAATATTGCTCATACGCAGAATAAGTTGGTGAGTAAGGTAGAAATAATAGACAAGTGAGTGGATCAAGCACCAATCCTCTCAACATGCTGGACTTATCTAAGACCTGGAACATAGACTGAAAATTATACAATTTGATATATGTCCACTAGGTACCAGAGACCCATGTCTCCGTCCCACCATAAATGATCATACCACAAAACACCACTATCCAAACGGCCACAAAATAGCCCCCTTGTCCCATTCTTTGTTCTTCGACCAAACAAAATTAGTCCCTACAACCACCACTGTGATGCCAACTTTGGCAAACCAGCCACCAACTTAATGATGCCACTCCGGTGAAGTACTATCTCTAACACCCATGAACTCCGACAAACAAGTCGAACTCTGACTAAGCTTAGATAAACCAAAAAAACCACTTTAAGCCCCTTTTCCCTCCTTCTTTTTATCACATTTTTGTGCTTTATATTTTAGGTCATAACTCTTGCAGCTATGCTATGTTTAAATATCTATCCAGAAAAATGTTTCATTCTACTGAAAGCTCTTTCTTTATATATTTTTATCTTTTCTGTGTATATTTTTTGTCTTCTGGTGTTGCTATTTTGCTAGTTACTATCTTTAATGGGTGGTTTATTTATTTTTCGATGAGTTTTGTTATTTTCCTGGCATTACTATTATTACTGTTTGATCATCATTACCTTTTGTTTCATTGCTGGTCCTTGTTTGATTATTTTGTGAGTGACCTTCAAGTTTGGGTTTTATTCTTTAGACATTGATTGTATGTAGTGTTATTTTGAATTGGGTTTAAACTTGTAATGGCATTTTTTGATTATAGCATTATTTTATGTTGAGTTTCAATTTGTAATGGAACCTTTTTGTTGAAATTGGCTAGTAAAAAATCTCTCCATCGATTTTGAGGCTTCCCTATAGTAAAAGATGTATTTTAATTTTTAATAACAACAACAACAACAACATACCCAGTAAAATTTCACTAGTGAGGTCTGGGAGGATAAAGGGTACGCAAACCTTATCACTACCTGGGGAGGTAGAGAAACTATTTCCAACAGACCCTCGGCTCAGTGTAGCATATCCAGGTACAAAACATAGAGTAACAGTGAAGAACATAAATCAACTAATATTGGATCAGTGTAAAGTTTAGTTGAAAGAAACAACAATCAATCACAAATAGTGCAATAATCGAAATGCAATAAAAAACAACATAAGATAGAAATCCTAAGCACTCTAAAGCAAGACAATACTCCTACCTGACTAACCTTCTACAATACGCATCCTTCACATCCTTCTATCTAAGGTCATGTCCTAGGTAACCTGAAGATGTTCCATGTCCTGTATAATCACCTCTCCCAAACTTCTTTGGCCTACCTCTACCCCTTTTCGTACCTATTATATCTAACCTCTCATATCTATATCTTTTCACTAGGGCGTATGCACCTAGCCTCCTTACATGGCCAAATCACCTCAATCTTGCTCTCCTCATCTTGTCTACCATGGAGTCCAATCCCACCTTATCACGAATAACCTCATTCCTGATTCTATTGCACCTAGTATGCCTGGACATCCACCTCAACATCCTAATTTCAGAAACATGCATTTTCTGAACATGGGAGATTTTGACTGGCCAACACTCTACCCCATACAACAATGTCGGTCTAACCACCACTTTATAAAACTTTCCTTTAAGTTTCGGTGGTATCTTCTTGCCAGACAAGACTCTGGAGGCAAACCTTCACTTCATCCATGCTATACTAATATGATGTGTGAGATCACCATCAATGTATCCACTACCCAGGATAATAGAGCGAAGATACTTGAAACTATCTCTCTTGGTGATAGCTTGTGTGTCCAACCACACTTTTACTCTTTTTTGGTCTTGCTCAACCTAAACCCTTTAGCTTTGAGTGTTTGCGTCCATACCTCCAACCTATCATTAAATCCTTTATGCATCTCATTAATAAGTACTATGTCATCCATGAATAACATGCACCAAGGTACTTCATCTTGAATGCACCACGTCAGTTCATCCATCACCAAGGCAAAGAGGAACAGACTAAGAGATGATCCCTGGTGCAATCCTAATTCCATAGAAAAGTGCTCCGAGTCTCCTCCTACCATTCTAACCCGCATTTTATCTCTGTCAAACATACCCATTATCACCCTAATGTAAGACATTGGTACACCTCTAGCCTCCAGTAATCTCTAAAGAACGTCTATCGAAACTCTATCGTAAGCCTTCTCAAGGTTATGAACACCATATGTAGGTCCCTCTTACTTTCTTGATATTTCTCAATTAGTCTCCTTACAAGATGAATGGCTTCTGTAGTAGACCACCCATGCATAAATCCAAAGTGGTTCTTAGAAATGGACACACCCCTCATCACCCTCATCTCCATCACTCTATCCCAAACTTTCATAGTATGGCTTAATAACTTGACGCCCCTATAATTGTTATAATTCTAGATGTCACCGTTATTTTTGTGCAATTGTACCATTGTACTCCACCTCTTTTCTTTGGGCATCTTAGATTTATTAAAAATGAAATTAAACAAACTAGTCAACCATATCCTACCAGCTCTGTCCGTGCTCTTCCAAAACTCTACCAGAATCTCATCAGGTTTGGTCGCTCCTCTTCTTCTCATTTTACTAATCGTGCGTCTCCTCCTCAACCTTAATACTCCTATATTACCTAAAATCCTTATGTCTCTCTAAGTGCTCTAAATTACTCAACACAATGACTCTATCACCTTCTTCTTTCAAAAATTTATGGAAGTAGGATTGTCATCTTTGCTTGATGAATGTCTCATTCGCCAATACCTTGCCTTCCTTATCCTTGATGCATTTCACTTGATCCTGGTTATGGTCCTTCCTCACCCTCATCTTTGGGAACTTATAAGGTTTCTTATCTCCGCCTTTGTCCTCTAGCTCTGCATACAGTCATTTAAAAGTAGTTGTCTTAGCTATTATGACCGCTAACTTAGCTGTTATCCATGCTGCCTTATGAATTTCTATAATGAACCTCCTGGTTATTTCCCTCGTTTTCATGCACTCTCTGTGTTTAGAGCTTTTCTATAACTGCCCTAAGTTATTTATGACTTGCTGGGACTGACAGTTCAATTTTTGGGCAGTTCATTTGAGAATATTATTATTATCAAGCAAGTTGCGAAATATTTAAATTAAATTAGAATTTGGTAAAATGGTATATCTATACTACTTTATAAAAGTTCTATAATTTATTAATATTTTTAAATGGAGATAGTAAATCTAAATATGTTAAAATAATAGTTTTATTTTATAGAGGTTTTATTCGAATAATTTTCTATTAATTATGGTATATTCAAAAAGTTGTATTTATTTTACCACAAACCTATGCAATATCCGAGTATATAAGTAATGAGACAAAATTAAGTCATAAACTAATAATGTGACACCACATTTACACGTGGTGTCTATGGGACAAGGCTTGAAGTGACTAAGTTAGTCATGTCTATAGTATTTTATTGAAAGTAGGTCTATAGTCACTAATTGTTGAAGAAGTCATTTTAATGTATACATAGGTGCTAATTAAACACTAAAAATCATTTTTTTCACTTCATGTTCCTTTCATTTTCAAATCATAAGTATAATACTACTGCCTATATTTACGTATTTTGTAGAGGATTTCAAAGGAAAAAGAATTATTGAGGCATTTTACTTGGTCACCAAAATAAATCTATTATTTACACCAAATTATTCAAGCTCGAATTCTAGTGGGGAAGTGTTTGTGGACGTGTAGTCATTGTTATTTAAGTGAGTTTCATCGTTTTACGTTATATTTTTGGATATTGTTGGTGGTTTTTCTATTGGTGCTTATTTAGAGCTTAATATGAGCTGGGACTAGATATCATCTGTTGTGACTATTGGTCACCGAGTTATTTGGGACACTGTGACGATTTTAATTTTGCGATTCCTCAAGCGGAGCCCACGTGGATTGTTTGGACATTTTTTGAACTAATGAAATAAGGGTATCAATGGTCATGTTTTGACATGTATTTTATTATTTTGATAGCTTGGCAGTAGTCAGAGGCCTCTCGGAAGGGGAAGGTTCCTATATAGCTGGTTCCTTTGGCAGGCTTGCAGCGGCGTCCAGGTAGGCTAGGTTTACCTTCCTTTACACTTAGATTGGGCTTATGTGTGATATATGTATGCTACTGTGCTAGTGTTATGGGGTGGTATTATAGACTTGGTGGTGGTGGTTTGATGTGATTTAGGCCGGATAGGGCTATTTGAACATATTCCAGGCCCATTATCCTCGTGGTACACCACAGATGACCTATTTGGGGTTGGATAGCATTGTTGTTGTTGTTTATGGTTGGGGAATGTTATTGTCGGACCTTATTCTAGGCTTAGGAAAACTTAGACAAGTATAACTAGACTTGGTTTTTGGGACCCGTTAGTGGGCCCCATTACCTTTTTTTGTCGACTTGTTAGAACTTTGACATCTTTGGGCTTAGTTAAGCCCTATATGACCTGTTAGGGTTTTGACGGGATTGAGTCACCCTGATTATACCCGATTGGCCTGTTTAGCCTTGTTAGTCCCTGATAGTATCGTATTTGACCAGGGTCGGCTAGATTGACTTAGAACGCTGAACCGCCTTTCCATGACTTATAATGTATACCCAGACTTGTATATACATATTGTTTATGGTAGATAGTTTACCTAGAAGGACCCTGAAATTGGCTTGTAGCAGGTTGTGGGTTAACCCCTGTACTTATATGTTGGTATTGACCCGGGACTAGGGTGTTCCCCGTTTGTCTGAGACAATATGATATTTGGTTCTATTCTGGTTACTAAATATTCTAAGTTTTGATTCAAGTTTGGCTACTGATTTAGGTATGATGATTTTGGTTATTGACTATTGGGTGTTTCGGTTCGAGTTTGGCCCTGGATTATGGTACACTATAAGTTCTGGTACTGGGTACCATAATTATGATACTGTTGTTCTCTGAGTTCCAGTTCGAGTATGTGGCCTATTGTTAGTACCCACTGTGTCTAGTTTGAGTCCGGTGTTTAGCCTCTTGTTATTACCCATTGGTGTCGGTTCAAGCCCAGTGCACTCTTGTTGGTTATTATGGTTGCTGGATACTGATATAGCTTTGAGACACTGGTGACTATGCATTTACTATTCTTGTGTGTCCCACTGGTTTATGGGGGCCAGGCTGGGTTATTGTTTTCTTCCGTGTACCTATCGGGTTTATGGGGCCCCAGATAGGTTATGTTTGACTTGTGTGTTTACTTACGCATTTATTTACTAATTATTCAATATCACATTTATTTATCTCCTAAGCATATCTATACTCCTCAGCAGTTACTTATGTATTTATTATTTATACCCCGGACCTAGCATGCACCCTCACATTTTAGCTTGCTTATATTATATTGAGCTCAGTCAGCCGATGATGCCTACTGACTACCCCTTTCCTTGGTACTCATACTGTACTTCTGCATATTTTTCCCCGATGTAGATTCGGGCACTAGTCGATGATTTTGACGTGACTTTTATTCTGAGCACTAACTCTGGAGCAGGGTGAGCTTACTGACGTCCGAGGAAGAACCTACTCCATCTTCTACTGTATAGTATTTTGCTCTCGAGACTGTTGTACCTGTCATATATATTTGGTTTCTGTCTTGTATTTTGAGTATGTCTAGTAGTGGATCTTATACCGACTTCACCAGGTCTTGAGAGGGGTTCTTGACTTTATATACTATCCTCTTCCTTCTCAGTCTTGGTATGTATATATATTATGATTCTGTTTTTGTTATTATGGCATGTTTATAAGTATGGTTACTTCCACTTCATCTCTGCTTTCTGAGATTCCGCCCGTTAGCCCGCCGCTTGTCGTTCCATGCTAGGGTTTGGCTTGCCTATTGGTGGGTTATGGTAGGTGCCATCATGACTCAAAAAATTGGGTCATGACAGCTTGGTATCAGAGCCTAGGTGTATGGGTAGTGTCGGTACATGAGCCAATGTCTCGTAGTGTCCTGCGGATCGGTATAGGGAGACATGTATCCTATCCTCGGGAGGGTACGGATCATTCTTAGGGAAGTCTCTCATTTTATTGACTCATGTCCATGCGTTGAGTCTATGTTGGTTTCTGATCTTCATTTGGCTTACTCTTTATGCAGATGGCTAGGATGCGTGGTGCGAGAGTTGGGGGTTGGGACCCCGAGCCTGAAGTGAGGGCTCCTGTTAGGGGCCGAGGTTGACCTAGGGGTTGGAGGTAGGGCAGAGAAGCAGTCCCGGGCCGAGATTATGCTATGTATCAGTCACCTAATCCCGTTATAGTTCCAGATGTTCCGCTGCCACAGCAGCCGATGGGCTAGGGAGAATCCCAAGCTCCACCTGGATTTATTGATGCTTCAGTACTCTAAGACACTTTAGTGCAGTTGCTGGGATTTGTTAGAGGTCCGTCAGTCGAGGAAGCCCAGCCAGCAGTACAGAAAGATTGTGTTGGGGCACAGCCTGCAGCTGCAGCACCCAGAGTTGAGATTTCGCCAGCGCCGGTAATTCATCAGCTGGTAGTAGATCAGTCAGTTATGTCTTTTGAGGAGTAGAGGATGTTGAGTCATTTTTTGAGACTAGCTCTACCCAGATTTGTGGGTACCCCAGGAGAGGACGCTTATGAGTTCTTATCTAGCTGTGAGGAGAAGCTGAGAAATTTGGGATTAGTGGAGTCACGCGGGGTAGATTTTGTTGCCTATCAATTTGATATGGTCGTGAGGATATGGTGAAGAGGTTATCTTGATTCCAGGCCTGCTGAATCTCCACCCATTACTTGGGCACAGTTCTCTGAGGTGTTCTTAGGGAAGCATATGCCCCGCAGCTTGAGTGAGCATTTTCGAGTTGAGTTTTCCAAGTTGAGACAGGGGTCTATAACAGTAGCTGAGTATGAGGCAAGGTTTCATGATCTTGCCAGACGTGCTAATATGATCTTGCCTAATGAGTACGAGAGGATTAGATGCTTTTTCAGAGGGTTGCAATTAACACTCTACAGGGCCACACAGAGTTTAGTGACTTTGAGGAAATCATTTGCTGAGATAGATGAGCATGTATATTTGATAGAGGATATAGATCATGAGGCCCAAAGGGGCAGAGATAAGAGACCCCGATTTCAGGGTAGTTACAGTGGCAATCATAGTAGCTCGCAGTTCAGAGGTTGTGGGTTTCAGGGTAGGTACCCACAACAGCAGCATCAGTCCTTTCAGCGATAGGGTCAGCCTAGTAGGCCCGTACAGTCAGCCCACCTATAATGGTTCTGGTAGTCAGCCTCAGGGACGTGGTCAGTCTAGTTCATCGACTAGAAGTGGTCATTCAAGATCAGTCGGATCTTTTAGGCCCAGCAGAGAGCAAGGAGCATGTTATACTTGTGGGGTTGTCCGTCATTTAGCGCGTGAATATCCTTAGCGCAGGGCGATTGAGCCTTCAATTCAGACGGCACAACCCATCATATCTGTACCGCTAGCAAACAGAGGTGGTGCACAAGGTTCTCGAGGTGGAGCGTAGAGAGGTTGTACTAGTGGTCAGGTCGGTGTTCAGACTAGTGGTAACCAGTGTCAGTTTTATGCTGTGCTGGCTAGGCCGGAGGCTGAGGCTGAGGCTTCAAATGCGGTGATTATAGGTACTATTCCCATATGCCATTAGCCAACTTATGAATTATTTGATCCCAGATCCACATTTTCTTATGTATCTACTTATTATGCACCACGGTTGGGTTTATATTCTGTGTTACTATCTGTACCCTTACACGTATCTACCCTTGTTGGTGATTTCTTAGTAGTGGATCGGGTATATAGATCATGTTTGGTGACTATTCAGGAGTTTGAGACTCAGGTTGATTTTATTGTACTGGCCATGGTAGACTTTGATGTGATTCTGGGTATGGATTGGTTGTCTTTTCATCATGCAGTCTTGGATTTCTTTGCCAAGACCGTCACCTTAGCCATGCTCGATGTACCCCCAGTGGTATGGCAGGATTTTGTTAGTCGCACAGCGACGGAGATTATTTCATATATTTGGGCTCATAGATTGATGTCGAGAGGATGTGATTCACTCCTTACTTATGTTCAGGATGTTAGTATTGAGAGTCATTCACTTGACTCCGTCCCCGTTTTGATGAGTTTTCTGATATTTTCTTGACTGACCTACTTAGACTTCCTCCTGGGCGTGATATAGAGTTTATTATTGACCTTGAGTCGGGTACCCGACTTATTTCTATGGCTCTGTATCGTATGGCTCCTGCTGAATTGAGGGAGTAGAGTAGTCAGCTCCAAGACCTTCTAGGGAAGGGTTTTATCAGGCCGAGTGTATCGTCGTGGGGTGCTCCAATTCTATTTGTAAAGAAGAAGGATGGCTCCATGTGTATGTTTATCCACTATAGACAGCTAAATAAGGTGACATTAAAGAATAAGTATCTTATGCCTCGTATCAATGACCTATTTGATCAACTTCAGGGTGCAGCGGTATTCTCAAATATATATTTGAGATCTGGATATCATCAGTTGAGAGTTAGGGCTGAGGACATCCCAAAGACAGCCTTCAGGACTCGGTACGACCATTATGAGTTCCTGGTGATGTCTTTTGGATTGACTAATGCCCCAACAACTTTCATGGACTTGATGAATCGTGTATTCAGTCCATACTTGGACTCTTTTATGATTGTGTTCATCGACAACATCTTGGTTTATTTGAGGAGTAGCGAGGAGCACGAGCAGTATTTGAGGATTGTGCTCCACACTTTGAGAGATCATCAGCTTTATACCAAGTTCTCAAAGTGTGAGTTCTGGCTTAAGTCTGTAGCTTTCTTGGGGCGTGTTATATCCAGACACGGTATCATGGTATACCCAACAAAGATTGAGGCTATTCGAGGTTGGGCTAGGCCCACGTCGCCTACTGAAGTTCGCAGTTTCATTGGGTTGGCAGGGTATTACAGATGATTTGTTGAGGGCTTCTCATCTGTTGCATCTTCTATGACTAGACTGACCAGGAAGGAGGTTCCATTTCAGTGGTCTGAGGATTGTGAGGTGAGCTTTTTGAAGCTCAAGGATCGACATACTTCCTCCCTGTGTTAACTCTTCCAGTTGAGGACGAGGGTTTCACCATGTATTGTGATGTGTTTGGTATCGGTTTGGGATGTGTTCTGATACAGAAAGGTCATGTAATTGCTTACGCATCAAGGCAGCTGAAGATGCATGAATGTAATTACCCCACTCATAATTTGGAGTTAGCAGCGGTTGTGTTTGCACTGCGGATTTAGAGGCATTATCTCTACGGTGTTCATTATGAGATCTTTACAAACCACCGTAGTCTTCAGCATATTATGAGTCAAAGGGATCTTAATTCAAGGCAGCGCAGGTGGATTGAGTTGCTGAAGGACTATGATATCTCCATTCTCTATCATTCGGGCAAGGAGAATGTGGTAGTGGATGCCTTAAGCCAGAAGGCAGTGAGTATGGGTAGCTTAGCCTTCATTCCAGTCTCTCAGCGGTTGTTGGCTTTGGACATTCAGTCCTTAGCTAACTCAATGGTGCGTTTGGATATTTTTGACCCCGGAAGGGTTATCGCTTGTGTTGGTGCGAGATCTACTTTGCTGGAGCAGATTCAAAGTCATTAGTTTGAGGATAGTGGTCTCCGTAGCATTCGAGATCAGGTATTGAGAGGTGAGTCTGAAAGAGATACCTTGGGTTCTGATGGTGTTTTGAGGTTTGACGACTGTATTTATGTTCCGAGGGTTGGAGATTTGATTCAGTTGATTTTGCACGAGGCGCACAGTTCTAGGTATTCTATGTCACCCTGGGGAAACTTAGATGTATCGGGATCTGAGGCAGCACTATTGGTGGAGCGGTATGCAGAGAGATATAACAGGGTTTGTAGCTCGATGCCTTTGTTGTCAGCAGGTAAAGGACGAGCACCAGAGACCTGGTGGATTGCTTCAGCAGTTGACCATTCTCTAGTGGAAATGAGAGCGGGTCACTATGGATTTCATTGTTGGATTGCCTTGCACCTCCTATGGTTTTGATAGTATTTGGGTCATCGTGGATCGGTTGACTAAGTTCGCCCACTTTATCCCTATTCGATTCTCCTACAGTTCTGAGAGATTAGCTCGTGTATATATTCAGGAAGTGGTTCACCTGCATGGAGTGCCAGTATCTATTATCTCGGATCGAGGGTCTCAGTTTACCTCCAATTTCTGGCAAACTTTCTAAAAGAAGTTGGGTACTCAGGTGGACCTTAGTACTGCATTTCATCCTCAGACCAATGGGCAGTCAGAGCGGACTATTCAGGTATTGAAAGATATGCTCTGCGCTTGTGTGTTAGACTTCGGGGGTCAGTGGGATCAGTTCTTTCCTTTAGCAGAGTTCACGTATAATAATAGCTTTCATTCCAGCATTCAGATGGCTCCGTTTGAGGCTTTGTATGGTAGACGGTGTCGATCTCCAGTTGGATGGTTTAAGACTTTAAAGGTCAATCCTCATGGCATGAATTTGCTCCGAGAGTCTTTGGACCGAGTTCGGGTGATTCAGGACAGGTTGAGGACAGCTCAGAGCAGACAGAGGAGTTATGTAGACCATAGACGTCGTCCGTTAAAATTTAGAGTTGGTGATAGGGTCTTTTTATGAGTATCGCCCATGAAGGCGTGATGCGGTTTGTAGGAAGGGTAAGCTTAGCCCCAGATATATTGGACCCTTTGATATTCTGCAGACAGTTAGAGAGGTGGCTTATGTGCTAGCTTTACCCCCTGCCTTTTCAGCTATTCATTCGGTATTTCATGTTTCTATGCTAAGACAGTACATTCCAGATGAGTCGTATGTACTTCAGTGGGACTCAGTTCAGTTAGACGAGAGGTTAGCATTTGTGGAGGAGCCTGTGTCTATTTTAGCCAAAGATGTTAGATGATTGCGCTCCCGGTACATTCCAATGGTTAAGGTACAATGGTGTCACTGTACGGTCGAGGAGGCCACCTGGGAGCTTGAAAGTGATATGCGAGCCCAGTATCCCTACTTGTTCACATCTTCAGGTATGTGCTTACTCTTAACTTTTGCGGACGAAAGTCCTTTTAGTAGTGGATGTTGTAATGACCCTACTGGTCATTTCCCTTATTTTCGTGCGTTCTCGGCATTTAGAGCTTTTCTATAACTGCCCCAAGTTATTTATGACTTGCTGGGACTGACAGTTCAATTTTCGGGCAGTTCATTTGAGAATATTATTATTATCAAGGACGTTGCAAAATATTTAAATTAAATTAGAATTTGGTAAAATGATATATCTATACTACTTTATAAAATTTGTATAATTTATTAATATTTTTAAACGGAGATAGTAAATCTAAATATGTTAAAATAATAGTTTTATTTTATAGAGGTTTTATTCAAAATAATTTTCTATTAACTATGGTATAGTCAAAAAGTTGTATTTATTTTACCATGAACCTATGCAATATTCGAGTATATAAGTAATGAGACAAAATTAAGTCATAAACTAATAATGTGACACCACATTTACACGTGGTGTCTATGGGACAAGGCTTGAAGTGACTAAGTTAGTCATGTCTATAGTATTTTATTGAAAGTAGGTATATAGTCACTAATTGTTGAAGAAGTCATTTTAATGTATACATAGGTGCTAATTAAACACTGAAAATCATTTTTTTTACTTCATGTTCCTTTCATTTTCAAATCATAAGTATAATACTACTTCCTATATTTACGTATTTCATAGAGGATTTCAAAGGAAAAAGAATTATTGTGGCATTTTACTTGGTCACCAAAATAAATCTATTATCTACACCAACTTATTCAAGCTTAGGTTCTAGTGGGGAAGTGTTTGTGGATGTGTAATCATTGTTATTTAGGTGAGTTTCATCGTTTTACGTTATATTTTTGGATATTGTGGGTGGTTTTTCTATTGGTGCTTATTTAGAGCTTAATATGAGCTCGTACTGGATAGCATCTGTTGTGACTATTGGTCACCAAGTTATTTGGGACACTGTGACGGTTTCAGTTTTGCGATTCCTCAAGTAGACTCCACGTGGATTGTTCATACATTTTTTGAAATAGTGCAATAAGGGTATCAATGGTCATATTTGACATGTAGTTTATTATTTTGATAGCTTTGCAGCAATTAGAGGCCTCTCGGAAGGGGAAGGCTCCTATATAGTTGGTTTCTTTGGCAAGCTTGCAGCGGCGTCCTGGTAGGCTAGGTTTACCTTCCTTTACACTTAGATTGGGCTTATATGTGATATATGTATGCTATTGTGCTAGTGTTGTGGGCTGGTATTAGAGACTTGGTGGTGGTGGTTTGCTGTGATTTAGGCCTTCTAGGCCGGATAGGGCTATTCGAACACATTCCAAGCCCGTTATCCTCGTGGTACACCACAAATGACCTATTTGGGGTTGGATAGCATTGTTGTTGTTGTTGTTTCTGGTAATGTTATTGTTGGACCTTAGTCCAGTCTTAGGCAGACTTAGCCCAGACTTAGACAGGTATAACTAGACTTGGTTTTTGAGACCCATTAGTGGGTCCCATTACCCTTTTTGTCGACTTGTCAGAACTTTGACATCTTTGGGTTTAGTTAAGCCCTATATGACTTGTTAGGGTTTTTACGGGATTGAGTCACCCTAAGTATACCCGGTTGGCCTGTTAAGCCTTGTAAGTCCCTGATAGCACCATATTTGACTGGGGTCGACTAGTTTGACTTAGAACGCTGACCTGCCTTTCCATGACTTATAATGTATACCTAGACTTATATATACATATTTTTTATGGTAGATAGTTGACCTAGAAGGACCCCAAAATTGACTTGTAGCGGGTTGTGGGTTAACCCTTGTACTTGTATGTTGGTATTGACCCGAGACTACGGTGTTCCCTGTTTGTCTGATATAATATGATATTTGGTTCTATTTTGGTTACTGGATATGCTGAGTTTTGATTTGAGTCCGGCTACTGATTCAGGTATGATGATTTTGGTTATTGACTATTGGGTGTTTTGATTCGAGTCCAGCCTCAGATTGTGGTACACTACGAGTTCTAGTACAGGGTACCGTGATTATGATACTGTTGTTCTCTGAGTTCCTGTTTGATTTCGACAGATATGATATATATATGGCCTATTGTTAGTACCCACTGTGTCCGGCTTGACTCCGGCGTCTGGTCTCTAGTTATTACCCATTGGTGCTGGTTCAAGCCCGGTGCACTCTTGTTGGTTATTATGGTTGCTGAATACTGATACAGCTTCGAGACACTGGTGACTATGCATTTACTATTCTTGTGAGTCCCACCGGTTTATGAGGGCCAAGCTGGGTTATTATTTTCTTTCGTGTGCCTATCGGGTTTATGGGGGCCCAGATAGGTTATGTTTGACTTGTGTGTTTACTTATGCATTTATTTACCAATTATTTGGTATCACATTTATTTATCTCCTAAGCATATCTATACACCTCGGTAGTTACTTATGTATTTATTATTTATACCCCGGACCTAGCATGCACCCTCATATTTTAGCTTGCTTATATTATATTTAGCTCAGTCAGCCGATGATACCTACTGACTACCCGTTGTATCGGTACTCATACTGCACTTCTGCATATTTTTCCCCGATGCAGATTCGCCAGGTCTTGAGAGGGGTTCTTGACTTTATATACTATCCTCTTCCTTCTCAGTCTTGGCATGTATATATATTCTGATTCTGCTTTTATGTTTATGGCATGTTTATAAGTATGGTTACTTCCATTTCATCTCTGCTTTCTGAGATTTCGCCCGTTAGCCCGTCGCTTGTCGCTCTGGGATAGGGTTTGGCTTGCCTATTGGTGGGTTACGGTAGGCGCCATCATGACTCGAAAAATTGGGTCGTGACAATTTCCTTTTCTTCTGTTTCTCGTTCTCATCCCTGCAATCCACTAACTTAGCATAGGCAGCCTTCTTAGCTTCCACTTAGCCTTGAACCTCTCTATTCCACCATCAATCCCCTCGACGGCCACCAAAAGTGCCCCTCGACACCCCTAGTACCTCTCTAGTTGTCTCTGTAATGCAACTAAATGTCTTCTCCCACATGTTATTCTCATACCCACTACTCCTCCACAACCCCATCTCCACCAAATTCTCCCCCAATACTCTAGAGAGGGTAGGGGTGAAGCTACCCCATTTAATCATTGGTCAGGCATAAAAGTTCTTCTTCTTTCCTGATTTAATCTCCAAGTCCATCACCAAAAGGTTATGTTGGGTAGTTAGAATCTCACTCAGAATAACCTTGTTGTTTCTGTAAAGGCCACTATCTCTCTTTCTCAAGATAAAGTAGTCTATTTAAGTTTTGACTACCGTGTTACGGAAGGCAACCAAGTGGGTTTCCTTCTTTGGAAAACACGAATTAGCTATCACCATCTCGAAAGCTTTAGTAAAATTCAGGATCGAGGTTTCACCACCATTTCTATCCCCAAAACCAAAACCTCCATGTACACCGTCAAAACCACTAGAAGTAACTCCACCATAGCCTTGAAATCCCTGCCAACGAATATCTTCTCGGTGTCTAGTATTCCCCTCACTATCTCATCTAAATCCTCCCAAAAGAGCTTTTTGACCTCTACTTCCAAGCCCACTTGTGGTGCGTAGGCACTGATAATGTTCATAGTATGCCCTCCAATGACTAGCTTAATCGTCATCATCCTCGTGACCGATGAAGAACTTTCTGTCGATTTTCAAGGCCTCCCATGTACATAAGACTAGTTTACTCTTCATTCATTATTTCTTTAATTTATTTTGATTTATATTTGTTCATTACTAACACTTTCATTAAGGGTCTATTTGAAAAGCCACCTGATAATTGAAATTAGTGTAATTACTGTGGCAGTAATTACACAACCTAGTAATAATGATGACCTATTTGTTTTCCCCAATTATAATATAATTATAATTGTATTATTTGGTTTCACAAGTGTAATCACATGGTTATATTAAATTTTAAAATAAAAGTTAATTATCAAAAATTAAAAATTAATATTTGACAAATAAGGTCCTTTATAAATGATATTAAATTAGGTATTTAAGATATAGATTATCTTTTGAATATATTAATTAATAAACATATGTTCTTAATTAATATTATAAAAAGTAGTTGATCTATATTTTCCAAATTAGTATATTTTAATTAAATTAATCATAAATGCTAAAAGTACATGATTTTTAAAAACATCCTGAAATGCATGCCTAATAAAAGTTAATATATAAATAAATATCATAAAATTATTAAAATATTTGACAAAAAGATAATCTATCAATTCTAACTGAAAAATGAATCACTCGTAAAAAAAATAATTCAAAGAAAAGGAAAACGTAAGTCTATAACTTTAATCAAAAATGAATTATACTTTAATTTAAAAATTATAATACTAACACAATTATTTTAAATGAAATAAGTAAACAAAAAATAAATAAATAATAAATATATGAACAATTGCATGGAATTACAAGAAGTAAAGGTTGGGAAATGAGAAGTAATCAAATGAAATATAAATAATGTAAAATAAAAAATACATTTTTAAAAGAGTATTAGAACAATAAAAAAAAAATTAAACTAATAGAAATAAAAAATAAATTAAAATGAAAATAAATTAAAATAAAAATTAAATGAAGAAATTAATAAGTAATATTGTAATTACACCACTCCAATCGTGTATTGATCCAAAGATGTCTTGTAAATGTGGATAAACACTCCTTATATAGTTCCTTAGGTCATCCATAAGCTTCTCCAAACTAATTATAAGCGTTGACTAACTTGCCCTCAACTTAAAACAAGAGAAAACCAACTTTTAAACGAGTTTAGAAAGGAGGGGTGGGGGGTTGCGCCACATGGGTCATCACACACCTCAAGGGGTGTGGCACATGGACTGTAGCATGGCCAAACAAATAGCCCCTTTCAATAGGGGGTTCAATGCATGGCCCCCTCCCATGCTATGGGGTGTGTGGCGCATGGGGTGCTCTTCCGGGTGAGGTTTCGTCCAATCTTTGCTCTCTTATTCTAGTCTACTTGTTCCTTATTTCCCCACTCCTTGTGGCTTGTTTGTAGGATTCATTTAGCTTCCATAGTTGCTCCAATGGTCTCATACAACATCTCATAACAAATATTAGTCCATACAACACAATCCTCCCAATTCTCCACCTAACAAAGTAAAAAAAAAAGGGTAAAGGAATTACAAGAAATCCTTAATTTTCTCCCTCTTTTATTTCTTAAATAATATTCTTCAATATTAATTAATCTTTCCAAAATATAAATTTTATTCATGAATCAGATTTTATACATTAGTCAACGTAATTTTCAAATTTTTTTTAATAGAAAATAGAGAATTTAGTGAATAATTTTTCATACATAGTTAATATAAAATTGTTTTTTGATGTTTTATTGAAAAATCAAGCTTTGTACTGTTTTTATGTGTATGTATTAACGAACAATATAATTTGATAAGCAACTAATAATGTCGAAACATACATTACAAAATTCAGAACCCAGAAAATAAAAGTACACCTAAACTAGTTAAATTTATCATATTTTAGATACAATCCATACATAAAACATATTTGTATGTATTCACAATTTTTTTAAATATTTTTTAATGAAATAGCAAATTCAGTGAACAACTTCACATTCATGATTTATATTAGTTTGTATACAAATTTCTTACATACAAACTTGTATAAACAAAAAAAAATAAATTAAATACACAAATTTATATATAAATTTTAGACACCTAACAAATAAAAGCAAACATAAGCTAATTAAATGTACCATATTTTATACACAATTAATACACTAAAATATGCACAAATTTCTTACATAGTAACATATAAAAACAATTTTTTAAAAAATAAAATATGTTAGTTACTATATAAATTTAAGACCTCAAAAATTAAAAGCAAACTAATTAGATATATCGCATTTTATACACAATCAATACACTACTCTTGTTTGTATATAAACTGGTATAAAAAATATTAAGTAAAACAATTTATATACACCTATTTCATACATATAAAAAAAACTTTTTTATAATAAGGTGAATATACCATATTATATATCCTATCGATACAGTACATAGTGAAATAATACCTAATACAATAGGAGAAGTAAAGAAATTATACTATTTTTCTGAAAATACAAAAAAATTGTAAAAAAGAAGATAATTTAATGACCAAATTTTACTCCTACAACAATTATCTAAACAGTAAATGAGGAGAGAGGGAAAAGATAAACACAAAAATTAGAATATTTAAATGAGGAGAGAGAGAAAAGATAAACACGAAATTAAGAGGGATTTAAATTAATATATATATATATGTTAAATAAATAAAATTTTAAAAATTTTCTATAACTTGCAATTAAAATCTTAATTAAATAATTATATAAAAGTATTGCTACAACTTGCAATTAACAATTTAAAATAGATATAAAAGATAATTTTCACATAAAGAATGCAAAAAATTGTAAATTAGTCAAATTGGGCGACCAAAATATGCCCTCTAACTATATAAAATACCAAAATATGCCATGGATTTAAAGTGATACCAAAATAGGCTAAGCTCACATATTTTGTGAGCTTTAGCCATTTTTTTTAACGGAGCTGTTGACAACGGCGTCAACTTTTGTAAAAAGATAAAGCTCACAAAGTATGTGAGTTATCCATTTTTATTTTACAAAACCCACATATTTTGTGAGTTATCTGTATTTATTTTATAAAGCTCACAACATAGGTGAGTTATGTTATAAAGCTCACATATTTGGTGAGTCTTTAAAAAATAAAATGAATAACTCACAATTTAAGTGAACTATGCATCTTATTTTATAAGACTCACAAAATTTATGCGATTTACATTTAATATTCGTCCAGCACGCGGACTGTTTTCACAGGCTTTATTGTGATGTGACATATGAATATAACAACAAAAATATATGAGTTATGTATTAGAAAATTTTTCAGCCAAATCACGAAAACCTCCTATATAAAGAAACATATACACTTCATTATATATCATCAGTCCTCCATTTCATTCTTCTTCTCAAAAGTTGCTCAAATTCATTATTTGTTTTTGTTCAAATCTTGTTCAAATCATTTGACTATCTTAGAAAAATGAATGTTGAACGGGTTAAAGTTGCACTTTTTTGGGATGGTGAAATTATTCACGAGGGTAATACAATATATTGTAGTATCTCCCCCAAGTGCAACGTCAAGTATCCAACTTCCATTGTGTACAGAGAATTTGTAGATTCAATTTTGAGAAAAATGAAAATAAAAAGTGATGATTATAATTTATTTATAATCGGACAATATCCAAACTCTTTCTCATCACAAGTTTTGGTAAATTATGGAGAATGGATTATCAGGGACGATGAGTCCTTGACTGAATTTTTGAGGGCTCCTTATGATTATGTTAGCCAAATAAAGTTGAATATGCTTCAAATTTATGTTAAGAAGGAGCATAGGACTCGTCGTGCTCACTCTCCTGCACAGACGAATGTCTATACACAGTTTGATAATACAACTAATGTTGTTGACGCTCGCTTAACTCAGTATAGCACTTTTTCCGACATGAATGCTCCCCAATACATCATGTCGGGTAATATGCCAACACAATCCTCAATACCTGATTTGAACGAAACTTTGAATGAAAGTGACTGGTAATGCCTACTTCGTGTGTATTTCTCATGTCATATGTTATATTATTTTTAGGGGATTAACTCTGCGTGATGCGAATAATGATGAATTTTTTGAACACGATTATAATTATGGTCAATCATCGCAGCCTGGATGGATGGACAATGCTGGAACATCTTCAAATGTTTCTCTCTCATTGAGTTTTGGTGTTGCCGACTATTATCGGTGGGTCTAAAATATAGTTGATATTAATTTATGGTGGTTGACATGTATTTTTTATTTATTAGGTTTTTGGCATGTATTAAAAATATTTCATTATTTGTAATATAGGGATGATGTCACGCGAGATGAGCCTGTTGTCCCCGACGATATTATAAATGGTGATCAACCAAATTATGGCGAATTGTCACATGGTGATGATAGTGAGTCTAACAATTCTGAGGGAAGTGAATGCCCCTATGAATCATCATCGAGTGATGATGGTGCGAGGTCCAATTTCGAACAAAGAGCCATGTCCATGAGCCCTTATCCTCAACAAGAATCAATTCCACAGTCATCGATTCAAAGGCCGGCACCACAACCTCATTTTTATTCTAATGAAATTCCATTTCTTGATCATTTTCAGGAAGGAGCAGATGTGTTTATGGATATGCATGAAAATAATTTTATCCCTACAGGTGTGTGGCGTGAACCAGTAGATTTTCTAAACGATAATTTTTATCTTGCTAGAAAAATGCTGTTCAAATCAAAAAAAGATCTTCAAAGGGCGGTAAAGCTCTATCATATTAAAGAAGGTAGGGAGTTCTTTGTTGTTAAGTCGGGAAAGGAAGTCTTGAGAATTTGTTGCAAGCGTGTAGATCAAGGTTGTTCATTCAACCTTTGTGCTACTAAGGATAGTAGTAATAACTTATGAAAAATCGGAAAATACATCGGCGAACACACTTGTAATATGGGTGAATGTCGCGGAGGTCACTTCAATTTGGATATAAACATGATTGCAAATGTTCTTGTGCCGTATATTGAAAAGACACCGAGGTACTATTTTTTCCCATGTTCATTTGACTATACTAATTAATATTTTATTTTGTTTATAATTATTACGCCAAATTATTCACAGGTATCCTATCAAAGATTGTCAAATGTCCGTTCTCAATAAGTACCGCAAAACAATAAGTCGACGGAAGGCGTATCTTGGACGAAAGCGTGTCTTTGAACAAGTCTATGGTAATTGGGAGGGCTCCTTTCGTGAATTGCCAAGATTCATGGCTGCTATGAAATATTTCAATTCAGGGTTCGTCGAAGAATGGCGATTTGAACTATGTGACGGAGTTCATGAACGTATTTTCAATTATGTGTTTTGGACGTTTAAGCCATGTATCGATGGTTTTCGTTATTGTCGGCATGTGATATCAATAGATGGAACGCATGTATATGGTAAGTATGGTATTAAGTTATTGATTGCGGTAGGTACGGACGGTAATGGCTCCATTTTTTTGTTGGCTTTTGCAATAACAGCTAATGAGAGCCTTGATACATGGACCAAGTTTTTGAGTGATTTGCATCAACATGTTGTGTGTGGTCGTCAAGGTATTACATTGATATTTGACAGGCATCACGGCATACTTGGAAGTGTCTCTACAGAGTGTAATTGGCAAGCTCCTTTTGCCTACCACCGCTACTGTTTAAGGCACTTGAAGGCAAATTATCAGAGGGCATTCAAAAGCTTCCGACTGAACAATTTATTATGGGCTGCTGCAACTGCTACGCAGGAGAAAAAGTTCTTGTTACAAATGAAGTTAATAAAGGCGACACACTTGCCAGCATATGAGTGGTTGATGAACATCAACTTGGAAAAATGGACATTGCATAGGGATGGCGGTCGAAGATGGGGCATGCTTACAACGAATAGCTCCGAGTCATTCAATGGCATGTTGAAGTCCGCTAGGGGGCTGCCAGTGACTGCAATGGTCAAATTGTCTTACAGTATGGTTGTGGATCGTTTTGTTCAGAGATCGAGGTATGTCACTTTTAATTTTAACAGAGTTACATCCCCAATTTTTATTGTGTTTGTTATGGCTAAAGAAACAAAACAAGATGTAATTCACTTTTTCTTTTTTCATGGTGTTGAATCTACACTTTTACTGTGTTTCTAAACTCTTTTCTTCGACAAGTGACAATGCTTTTCTTTCATATGAAAGTAACAGAATGGATAATAACAATTATAAGATAAATGGGGAGTTGAAAGGAGGCGTCTGTAGACAAGGAATTGAAGAAAGAAATTATTCAAACACAAACGATTGTTTTTCCCATCTTGTTACCCTTAATGTGTGTAATCTTTTGATTTTATTTTCTGTAGCTTGATTCCATCTTAGGGTGTGTTTGGTATGGAGGAAAATGTTTTCCATGAAAAATATGTTCTTGGTAAACAAGTGAATTTCTTACTTATCTTCTCATGTTCGTTTGGTGAGTGGATTGTTGCCGCTTGAAATTTGTCTATTTGATGAGAAGTCGGTGCTAGGGTGAAAGATTTGTGGATGTTTTACAGTAAAGGTAAGTGTACTATAGGTTAGGTCTTGCATATCTCATAGCTTGCCCACATGATAATTGTCTTCCTATATACAAGCTAAATGAAATAATGGTGTAAGAAAAATGTTATTCTAGAAGTTTTTTTCCTGTTTATTGGAGACTTTACCATAATTCAGTTGTAGGTGTTGTTTTGTCCGTAAACTTTCTTTTGATTTTACAAGTTAATCACACTCATGTGTTGTGAATTGTGATCAAATTTCTAGTTTGAAATTATGAGTCCATCATTAGCAGGATTTTAGATCAAAGGTGCTTCACTTTAGATTCTAGTAGCCAGGGAAATTGAGGAAATGTAGTGGAAGACTGGAAGAAATTATGGAAAATAATTATGTCATTTAATGCATAGATATGATTTGTGTTATCCACTTTATTTTGTTTATGCTCTACCAGGAGGTCAGGGTATTATCTTTTATTTTCTGATTTGCTCCTGTTCCATGACTCTCTTATCAATTCTATGATCTACATCTTTGCCTATTTTTCACTCTCGGGGAAAAACATGACTTTTAACACTTGAAATCAGTATATATGAATGAGGTATGAAATATTGATTTGATTAGCCAAGAAAATCAATTATAACATTGGAGTACGTAAAACGTTTGGCAAGTGTTAGCTTAGTTTTTAGTTTACCCATCGCATTAACGACGGAGCTTTTAACGATCGGTGACAACCGGATTATTTTCGGTCGTTGATAACTTATAACGACAGGATTTAGACTTTTAACGACAGGATTTTTCCTTGCTAAAGACCATTTTTCTTGTAGTGTTATTGTCTTTTTTTAATACAACAATGTTGCTGATCTTATTATATTACATAAACATTGACTAAGCAATATCATACATGTGGAGAGTTGGTCAAGTACCATTAAAAATAATTTTTGATGTCAGATAAAACAATCAATTCCCAGCAAGGCAGCAACTTTCATGAATAAAAGAAAGTAAGCATCTAATTAATCCTTGTTCTATATCACTTAATGAATATAATCCTTAATGCATGTAAAATATAATTATTTTAGTCTGTCACCCAAAAACTTAACTATCCCATGTCTGTAATTTAACTTTTCTAAAGCTAGACTCAAATGGCAGCAATACAACATAATCAAATTCAAGAATTTAACACACACACACACAAAAAAAACAGTTTGATACCAAATTTAATTTTTTCAAAATCTCATATTTCTTTATTAAAAATATTAATTGAGGTATAATGTTGAAAAGTATCCAAAATATTAACTACAACAATTTTGAAAAAATCAACAGTTTCATACCAATATCTAATGCGAAGCTATAATTATCAAAATACAATCACATAAGGTTGGAAGATAAAGAGTAGTGGATGAGATAACAAGTGCAACATCATTCACTAAACTAACGATTTGAAGAACGAACAAATTCCACAAAAAAAAACAACACATAATTACCTCAACTTGAACCGTAACAATTTCTCAATTTTCAAGCACCGAGTAATACGTGGGACCACTGATTGAGAATCCACAAAAATTTACCTTGAGGGGACCAGACGTGGGGAATCGAAGTGGGGTTTTGTAGGATTTTGATGTTTTTCTTCGAAAAAATGGAGGGGGGGACCGTGGTGAAGATGGGACTTTTGGGTTATAGCTCACAAAATATGTGAGCTTTATAATATAACTCACAAAATATGTGAGTTATGTAAAATAAATGACAAAAACTCAAGAAATATGTGAGCTTTATAACAGTATAACGGATAACTCACATATGTTGTGAGCTATATAAAATAAATACAGATAGCTCACAAAATATGTGGGTTTTGTAAAATAAAAATGGATAACTCACATACTTTGTGAGCTTTATCTTTTTACAAAAGTTAACGCCGTTATCAACAGTTCCGTTAAAAAAATTGGCTAAAGCTCACAAAATATGTGAGCTTAGCCTATTTTGGTATTACTTTAAATTCATGACATATTTTGATATTTTACATAGTTGGAGGGCATATTTTGGTCGCCCACTCATCAAATGGTTACTCTGCAACTTTGACAGGAAGGTGTCGGTGTTAAATCTTGTCTATCTCAACATTAAATAATGGTACTTTGTTTACCTTATAAAAAAAAAAAAATTTTTTTTTTGTACTTTATTTTTCACAGAAAAATATAGTACTAGTAGTAAAGGAGTACATAGTTTTTCCCCCTTTTTTTGGGGTTACTTTGGGTGGAATTAAATTGCCGGTTGGAAAAGGACGGATGTCTTTTTCAATTGAAGAATTGAAGAGCCTGAACTATTGGCTGCGAATAGGTCAGTTTGAGAAGCTGTGGTGAAGTGCTCTTATGATTCGCATGTTTCACCAGAAAAGTTTTAGCAACGTTTAGACATAAATATTGTAAAACGTTTTAAAAAATACTCTTTCCATTTCATTTTATGTGTCACTTTTTTACTAGGCATCAAGTTTAAAAAATAAGTGAAGACTTTATAAAGTTTATTAAATTATCATTTCTAGAAAAGTACAAAAAAAAAAAGAAAAAAAAAAGGAATAGTATCTTTAAAATTAAGTGGGATCAATAAGAGTAAAAAAGAAATTATGCTTTTAAATAGTTATCAAATAAGAAAATATGATATTCTTTTTGGGACAAAACAAAAAGAAAAATATGTCACATAAAATGGGATGGAGGAAGTAATATTTATTTTTAAGTTAAGAATTAAACTTGTATTTAGATATGAATATAAATTGGAGTTGTTTTTAAATTTTTGTGAGTGATTTTAAATAAAAATTATGAAAATAGATTTTTGGAGTTTTTCGAATTTCAAAAAATTCCAGAATTCAACTGCCAAAAGAATATAACAGTTTTATGTCCAAATTGTTTTTCGAAATTCTATTAAAAAAAAAAAAAAGTGAAAAGTATGTGTGGCCAAAGGGTAGGTACTCCATATGTTTTAAGTTGTCTGTTGTACACATTTTAGATATAGTTGTGTAAAATTATTTGTCATTTTAAAAGTTTAAAGTAAAAGTTACTTTTTTCGTCTCAATTTATATGATGTAATTTGATTTGACATAAAGTTTAAGAAGGAAGGAAATACTTTTGAAACTTGTGATCTAAAATAAGTCATAGATGCTTGTATGGTTGTAAATTATTTCATTAAGGGTAAAGTGGATATTTTAAAGTTAAATTGTTACTAAATATAGAGATGTGTTATTCTTTTTGGGACTGACTAAAAAGAAAAATGTGTCGTATAAATTAGGACAAAGGGAGTATTACTTTTTCCATTTTACTCTTGATAATAATTGTTCTTGAAATACTACGAGCACTTTAATTATAGGAAGATGATATATAAATAAAATAAATATTAAATGACGAGAAATTATATTTTAATACATAGATAAGGGTAAAATAATTAAAACCACTCACAATTATTTTTTTAAAAAAGAACATCTAAGAAAAAAATATGACAGATAATTTAAGATGCATGAGGTATAAACTAACAGTCCATCAAACTATAAGCCAATAATAGGGTGTTTGACCATGTTTCATTGTGAAACTTGAAAAGTAAAGTAGTTTTTATTTTTAAAGTGAAAAATGATATTTGAATATTGGAGTTATTTTGAACTTTTGTAGTAATTTGGAGTGAAATAAGTAAAACAATTATTTTGTTGTTTTCCAAATTCTTGAAAATTCTAAAATTCAACATCAAGTTAAATTTCAGAATATTTCAAAATTTAAGACCATTTTTAGCAGTTTAACTCCAAAATAGGTGGAATATTTTCATGGCCAAATGTCTTAGCCCCTAAAAATTGATCCAAAACAATTGGTGTTTCATGATATTTGAATTTTTTATTTTTTTTAAAAAATGTCCTTGGCATAGATCTCATTTTCTCACGATAATTATGTCGACATAAAGAGGAAAAAATATATGATTAAAGGTATTTAAATATAAACTTATCTTAATTTTTAGGAGTAAATAAATCTCTTAATTTGTGTGTAGTAGATTAAAACATCAATTTATCTTGAACCGGAGGGAGTAGGTCGAATGGTGGAATAAGAAATTCTAATGAAAGGATTCAAAGAAGTTGCAAATTTGTATGCATTTTTTTCAAAAAACAAAAACAAAAACAAATTTGTATGGACAATATTCATTTCGTCTTATTTTATGTGAAGATTAATGTTTGGAGTGTCAGATATTTTTATTGTAATTTACAAAAATATTTTAAATCATTAATTATATTGAGTTATAGAACTTTTCGTATAATTTTTCAGCATATAAATTTTATTTTTTAAAAATAAAAAGAATCTATAACCAAATTAATAGTCAAAATTAGATATTTTAACTATCATACTTCCAAGTCCAACCCCTTCCCATAAATTGGTACAACGGGTCCGGGGGAGTATAATTTTTTGTGAAATGTGATAGTTGAACTCCTACGTTGCACTTAGCTACACCTACATTTTGCTATTTTGGAAAAGATTAAATTTTTTGACATTTTCCATTAATAGTATAATTTTAATGTATTCAACAATATTGAAAATTCAAATTTATTTACAAGAGAACTTAAATTTAGATATAACTAATAATGTTTTCTATAAAAATGAACTATTATTTCAATAATTTATTTCTGGTGATCCATAAAGCACACCTAGAAGTGTTTCTATTTGCAAAAGAAGAAAAAAAATCTTTATTAAAATTTATATAGGGTAAAATCTGGATTTGGCAGTTGGAAGAATCAAAGATGACGTATGACAAGTGTGACAACTCTGACATGACTAAACAAGAACAATCTTGGATCTTATTCTTAAATGTGGCCGGTTGTGGTAACTAGCTTACAGAAGATCCTGAGTTGAGTTTAGAAAGCACAATGTCGTACCATTAATCCATCTAGCTCCGATTGTAACACTGAGAACAAATTCACGAGCAGCCAAGGTAAGTTTTGGGTTTCAACCACTCCCGAAGAATCCAAAATCCTCTTCGGCCGCTACACAATCCAACATGTAACAGAAGCAACATGTTGATAGGAATCATTATGGAGGCAAAATTCACACAGGATGTTTCTTAGGATTTAACTATAACTATTTCATTGTTCCTCAGTTGTTAGGTTTCTGATCATTGTTATTTAGTAGCAAATACTCTTAACCTTTGTACCTGATAATTTTTAAGATCTGAAATACAACAGTCTATTACTTTTTTGGTGGCGACATTGAGCAATTATGCCAAAAAATAAACTTAACTCATTCCTTCGTCTCTTTACTGTTATTTAATTTGTTGTTCTTAACCTCTTTACATAATTTCAACCATGTTTCTTAAGCAAATTGAGAATATGAACAGGGCACTTCATGATGGCCCTTGGTTTGTCCTTGGGAACTTCCTCTCTGTTAAAAGGTGGAAACCCAACTATGTTCCTGGGAAATCATGCTAACTCACACAACCATATGGATTAGGCTACTCCAACTACTTACAAAGTTCTATGATAGATGTATGCTAGAAAAGTTAGGGATGAAGCCCGATTCACTTTTAAAAATTGATATATGCACATGGATCTGCTACCCTGAGGGTCCATTATACAAGAATATGCAGGTAAGTGCCGGCAAAAATCCCTGTCGAAACAAATGTCACTAGTGGGAATCACAGACAAGAGATGGTTTATGAAAGGAAAGGAATCATGTGTATGGATTGTTCAAGAATTGGTCATATATCATTCGAAACTACACATCCATCCCAAAGGAACACCATCATAAAAAGAACCATCAACCTCATAATGTGGAGAGCCAAAAAAAAAGTTGAAAACTGTAACTCTTCCTAAAAATACAATAGCAACCAAACCCAAAGGACCACCAGTGAAAAATGAAGGCAAAAACAAAGGGAAAACTCATACACAGTTAAAGCATTTGATGTGTTGTCTGGTAAGTTCAAGTGAAAAATGAAGGCAAAAACAAAGGGAAAACTCATACACAGTTAAAGCATTTGATGTGTTGTCTGGTAAGTTCACTAAACCCATTCTCAATACGCTTATAAAAGAAATATTAACTTCTTAACAATAATAATTTGTCCATCCCTAAAATGCTACCCTTGATCCTAGAAAATAAAAATGAAAAAAAAATGAATCGACTGGGAAACCCAAGCTAGAGACTGAGACCAACAATGGGGGATCTAGAAAAGATGACTCATCTAATAAATTGAGTGGATGCCCAATAGTGGAAGAAATGCACTATTCTTAGAAAAGCCTTAGTTCATTTGGACTTTGGTTGGAGTCATCCGAATCTCTATAGGATAAAATCAATACACACACACGCAGAGTTTGATATACAATCTGAGAAGATTGTCAACTTTGTGGGGACCTTTAAAGGCCACAGCCCCAACACCTAACCCTAAGCCTATAAAGCCTCTATGGCTTCTCCCATGGAGGTCCAGACTATCTCCTCTATCTTTAATAATTCATTAGTTGCAAGAGATAATCATTACATACTCGTTGTTAATGTGACCACAGTCGTTGTGTCAATTAACTCCACCACCCTTCTTACATCTTTTAGTTTTACATATGGTGATTCATGGACCCATACCACCCAATTTACTAAACAATCCACCACTAAAGATGTCAAGAAATAATGAAGAAAAAAGCCAACCACTAAGAGAGCCAAGGAGCAGACGCTATCATCTTGGATGGAGCTTGATCAACAAGACCATGCACTGGCCCTAAATATGAACATTAGATACTGACTGATGCTCCTCCTTCTCTGAGACACATGATACCTGGAAGAGGTGATCAAGGAAGGAGTTCACTATACAATCCATAGACTGGGGAACCAATGTATATGAAAACCCTACTACAATCCCAGCTCTATAGGGACATGAGTCAAGGGTCAAACTTAGGGCGCAATTTTCTAATGATCCAAGCTATGAGGACCTGAGCCAAATGTCAATCTTAGGGCTCAATTTTTTGATTGCCAGATTCAATCTACTATTGTAGGCCTCTCTATGGGAAATTATGATTATGTGCAAGAGGATTTATTGAAAATGGATGACATCTCCATCACCTCTTAAGGCATCCATGACATGGTTAGGGTGATCTCTAGTGACCACTCTTGAATTTTCTTTGGCATCTATACTAATAATGATTTCTACAATATGAGCTTTCTCTGGGATAATCTCATTAGCATATACCAGAATTACAGGAATGATTGGTTTATTGGAGCGTACTTCAAGAAAAAGACAAGTTTGGAGGCAAATGCATCAACAACAAAATACCTGACATTTTTTGGTAGTGCCTTAATTAGTGTAATATGGTAGACTTTGGCTTTAAAGGTAGTAAATTTACTTTTGGAGCAATAAAAGATACAAAAATAAGCACAACCTTATTTTAGAGAGGTTGGATAGATGTTTCGCTAATGATTCTTGGATACTTAAGTATCCATAGGCCAATATAACCCACCTACCTCAAACTCATTCTGATAAATGTCCTATGTTAGTTAGAATGCAAATCCAAAGGACTACCCATATTACTAATTCATTTAGGATGGAACCTATGTGGTGCGGGCACCTTTCCTTTAAAAACATTGTCCAGTCCTCCTTTTACCTTTCCAACACTCTCATTAATGCCATTGAATTTTCTAGGAAAATGTTTGCCATCGGACGAGAACACCTTTAGCAACATCTTTCATATGATGAAAAGGGGTTTTACAAGGATTTATGCCATCTAAAGGTCTAACAAGTATCCATATAGTTCCTTTCTTCGTAGTCTTGAGAGTAAACTCATATGAGAATATGACTCCCTACTCAAGTTAGAGAGGGATTTCTAAAAAACTAAGTCTAGAATCAACTGTCTTAGTGAAGGAGAATACCACACAAAGTTCTTCCATACCTTAACTCTGAAGAAGAAGAAGAAGAAGAAGAAGAAGAAGAAGAAGAAGAAGAAGAAGAAGATTCTTTCTCTCAAAGAGAAAACTGGTGACTAGGTCCATGAACAATAGGACATCCAAGAACACATTACTACTTCTCTAATCTCTACACTAATGAACATCCCTACTCTATGAAGGGCAACAATAGCACTAGCCTTGCCTCCCATATTCTTAACCAAGACCTAATCAACAACCTCGATGTCCCTTCTAGGGACCATGAAATTTTAGTTACTATCAAATCCTTCAAGCACCTCAAGGCCTTTGGTCCTGATGGCTTGCATCCAATTTCCTATTAGAAGTATTGGGACATAGTAAGATAAAAAGCTTTTGTAAGAAGACTTTTGAAATTATCATAATAAATCTTGGTATAAACACTACCATTTTTTTTTCATATACCCTAGTGTGAAAATGCATCCATAATAAAGAATTGCAAACCCATGGGCCAGTGGAACACTAGGTATAAGCTGGTGACCAAGATTATTGGTAATGTAATCAAGCCCCATCTTTCCCATATAACTGGTCCAAGCCAATTTCCTCTCCAATCAAAGAGACTCTAATAATGTTACCATTGTGTAAGACTTCATTACCTATTTAATAAAGATGAAAGCAAAAATGGCTAATATTATTTTAAAGATTGACCTAGAGAAGGTGTTTGATAAGTTAGAATGGTCCAACATTGAACAACTTCCATTTTCCTCCCAGACTAACCATTCTTATCATATTTTGCATTTCAACTCTCTTTATTTCTATCCTTTAATCCATCTAAAGGAATTAGACAGGGATATCTAATCTCCATCTACATCTTCATCATATGCATAGACAGACTATGTAGAAATATTGATGAAAATGTAAGGATAAAAAATTGGACCCCTATTGGCATCACTAATTCAGGACCCAATATTTTCCATCTATTCTTTGTTGATATTTAACTCTCTTCTCTAGAGACAACCTAGGAAATTGTTATACTATCAACAACATTATCAATGAGTTTTGTACCTAAGTCTGGTCAAAATATCAACCTCACAAATCTAAAGTCATTTATACCTAAGTCTGGTCAAAAGATCAACCTCACAAAAGCTAAAGTCATTTTCTCTGATAGCTATACTTCTGAGAAACCAACCTATGCTTAAATTCAAGCACTTATTATCTTAGGAAAGTATCTTGGCTTCCCTATTTTCCACACTAGGAATATCGATAGTGACTTCCAATATATCATTTACAACATTCTATTTTGACTAGGTGGTTGGGAGACTAAGTTCCTAAACATGACTGGTTGCACTATCTTGGCAAAATCAACTCTAGAAAGCATACCATCTCATGTAATTCAATTTATCAAGTTACGCATTAAGATCATTGATGCTATCAATATGATCTAATGGAATTTCATAGTGGCCACCACTATTGAGAAAAAGAAAATGTACCTTATTAGTTGGAACACTTTTACATTAGATAAAAGGAAGGGGTCTGGCTATTCAAAAGAGTAATGTCAAGAGCAAGACACTCCATGAAATCCTAGTATAGAGAATGTACAAAAACACCCAAACCCTTTGAAAAAAAATAAACTTCAATAAATACTATAGAAATAATAATAAGGAGCCAAAAAAGAGAACTTTCACTAGAATTTGGAAGTGTATCCAAAATGGATGGGGTACATGTATGAAAAGTATAAAGTGAACTGTCCATAGAGAGAATAGATTAAGGTTATTTCAAAAAAATGAATTTCCAACTATAGAGCAATTAAAGACCACATTCATGGGCCTCTGAATAAAGGAGAGGATCAACTGAAAGTCAGTACCATTTATAATAATATAAACTGGTATTTTACTAATATTTCATTCACCATCACTCCGGAGCTCTCTCTTATCATCAAAAGTTGTTTTATATCTAAGAATAATATAAGTGAGGATAAACTTATTGGGGACCAGATACCAATTTCCTCTTCTCTACTAGCATTGCCTGTCATCTTATTTAACAATGGTAAATACCTCATGAGTAACAATAAAATTATGACCTTCCTCTGGCTTTTTCACTCAAAGAGGTTTTCCAGAACTACTTGAACATATTGGGCTGAACATCACCCTCCCCCATAATGACATATTTGTGGCATACATAGAGAAGATATTGACTATATCTTCTTTAAATTCCCTAAAGCCTCAAACTTTTAGAGAAATTTAGTTCTTCACATTACATCCGTTCAGAGAATTGATTAATAGTTCATGACAACTAGCAAATGGTTATGTACTTGGGATACTTTGAGAAGCAACACCTTATTCTTTTTTTGTATGGGAGTATCTGGCTGAGTAGATGATGCTCCATGGTAACATGGCACTTTCGATGCTTAAAACAAGGAAAATATACAATAACTTGGGTGTATTTTGTTGGTATGATGTGGTTTCTGTCCTACTTTATAGGAAAACAGGTTTTAAAGGCAAAATAATCAAAAAGAAAGAATCAAGCCCGAGAACGAAGTGTCGAAAGAAGAAAGAACAAGAACTTGCATAAGAGATGGACCCACGACACAAGTCACATGGCGTGACAGCCACTCACGTGACGTGAGTGGCTGGCGTGAGTCCACTTCATAGATCCAAGAAGAAAGTTTGATTTCCATGACACGTGTCACGTGACGTGACTGGCAGTCACGTGACATGGAAGCATGGCGTGACTCACTTTTGAAGACGTCTAATTGAGCCTGATTCCCATGACATCAGCCTACATGGCGTGACTTGGTTCCACGACACCAAGTCACGACACCGTGAAAGTTGCCGACTCTGTTCTCCTATTTTTCTTAGGATAAGATTAGCTTTGTATCTATAAATACCCATGTATAGTCCTATGTGCAGGAATTTATTGAGAGTTAGTCATTACATTGTTTTGAGGGCTATTTTATACTGTTTTGGAGTTCATAAACATATTTGTAGTTTGGTTACAAACCCTAATTCAAGTTTTATTGATAATTGAGACTTCGATTTTTCTTCATTGTCGTGAGATCATAATTATGTTTTCATATCTGAATTCTTCTTGTGTTCTTACAATTATGAGTAGCTAAACTCATCAACTAGGGTTGTGTGAACCATGAGGAATTAACGAAATCGGTTAAGTGCAAGGCAATTCTATACCGTTGTGTATGCATGTATTGTTATTTCCTTCATTGTGATTGCTCTTCTAACGGTTGCAAACGTTAGAAACTCGCCTGTATTCTAGACTTGCTCGAGAGAGAGGTAGAGATTGGGAAAAGTAGATAACAACAGAGATTTGAAGCTATCAACCTTCATCTAATAACCGGAGCCTTAGCGGGAATGGTTATCTGAGATCCAGGACAAGGGTTAGTAGTGTGACACTCAAAAACCGAGAGGAGAAGAGTGAAATTCATCTAATGAAGGTCGAGAGATAGTTAGATGAACCTAACTTGTTAGATTTTGCATGCAACGCAACGGGACAGTTTTGTTAGCACAAGTAATCGGTGGAGTTAAGGAATCATTGGGGATCACAGTCCTAGTGTATTTCTCTCATTGTCTACAAACTCGATACGACCAATAATTATTACTGTCACAAAACCCCCCCAGTTTTATTTATTTTCCAATTATTCTGACTAGTATTCTAAACAACTTCAACCTATTCCCTGTGGGATCGACCCCAATCTAGTTGGGTTCTATATTTGACAACCGACCGCATTATACTTCTTAGGAGGCATATTTTGGGTGACATCAGTAGAAATAAAAAAAATTTGAACTAAAAACGACCAATGTTCTTATCCATTCAACTATCTCTAGTGTAACGACATTTTTTTTCATTATTGAAAGAAGCATAAAGCAGAAAGAATCAACCATCCTATAACACTACAACTAAGCATTGATGGTTCCATTTAGAACCAACCAGGGTGGGGGAAGGGGAATCAGAGGAATATTTAGAAACCAAAATGGTGAATGGATACTTGGATGTAAAAAGGCTTGTACCCATACCATTGTTGATTTAGATGAACTATTGGTGATATTACATTGACTACAAATAGCAGTAGCGAGAAACCTCACCCCCTTTCAAATTGATTCACAAGAAGCTATTAACGTGATAAAAAATGGTAACCATCCATATAATAACATACACATTGAGTACATGTTACTAATACAACAATTAGGAGTCCCAACACTCAGACATATCTATAGGGAATAAAATAGAGTGGCTGATGTGTTAGCAAATGAGGGGGGTTAGTAGTGCTAATTTTAAAGAACTAATGTTTTTGGTAGTTTTGCCAGTGTATACATCAAAAGATGCACACATTTTAGAAACTATTTTTTATAAAAAAATTATGGTTTGTAATATTGATAACTATGGGCCTATATCAGCCTAAATAGCTAACACTGAAACTCCCAAACAATAGAGACATAAAGAGGTTCCCATGTTGAGATTCCAATTCCAGAGAAATAGAGGCATCACAATTCATGTATCATTAAATTCTTTCCTTATTTGCCTAGTGCACTGGTGGCATAGTTAGTGAAGGTTGAATTTTTTTCAAATTTAGTCTCAACTCTCTCTTTGATAGCTTGAAGTTGGGAAGGAAGAAAACTTCCAAATATCAATGGTTGAAGTTTATTTTGAATCCCACTAGCTGGATAGCTTGAAGTTTCCTAGTGCACTTGTCTAAGTAGGAATCGTCTTTCGTCAAGCCATTTAATTTAGGTTTCAGTGCATATTAGTACCTTACTTAACATGTGCTGAGATAAAACACATAGCCAACTCAAAAACTTTTTCTAGTTCATTGACTTGGGCTAAAAATGATGATCCAACTTTTCTAAGCCTAAAATATCATCTTATTCTAGAGGCTTAGTTGTTTCCATGTGTCAAATAATGTGGCATGCAAAATCAAATAAATGAACCAATAGGATCATACCACCTATCAAAATAACACCACATGCCTAGTGATGAGCCGATAATTTATGACTCATTTAGCCTACATTTGATACTAAATCAATGTTCTCGATGCCGATTTGAGTCATTTCTTATATTAGTTTTCTTAGAATATTGGTGCTGAAGTCAAAAATATATCTAAGGAGCATACAAGGGTCAAAAGGATAAAAAACATAGAAGTACAAGTGTGGGAAGAACCATCACATAAAGTCCAAGTACAACTCACAAAAGTGTCCTACATATTGCCAAACTGCCAAGTACATCACAAAACTGGACAAAAAATGAACAAAGATTTAGATGAAGTTATGCGAGCCAACGGATGAGTTTTGCGTCTCACAAAAATGTTTCACAAAGTCCGATTCCATCACCAAAGTAAATAGTTTTTTGAAAAAGACTAAGCATTGGAAGTTGAATTAAGCGAGCCAGAAGAGACTTTTGCATATCACAAAAGTTTTTAGCAAGCCTGACATGACTCCTGGATATGGCAAATTTGTAAATCATGTGCTCCAAATTTTTGAAACTATAAAAGAAAATTTTTATTTCTAAACCCTTATTCAGCTCTATCTTTATTTTTGAGACTTTGTAATTAAGTATCTAAGTTTTAGGTGAAGACATATTTTGGATTTCTACTCTTGGATTTGCTAATTTCACTATGGATATTCAAGTTATGGTAGATTTAGCTAATGATATGAGTATAATTTCTTTCCTTTTAATTATGCATAGCTAAATCCCCAATTCTTAGGGGTGTGTGATATATGAATATTAGCATGTGATTGAGTGTTAATTAATTGCTTTAATATTTATTTATTTGATATGGGTTTAGCTATGTCTCGATTATTTAACTTATGATAAGAGCTTGCAAACTCTAATTAGTCTTGAATACCTTATTCAGATTGAGAGGGGGATATGGATGAGGAAAATTAGTTGGTAAAAACTTAATCTCTTTCATTTAATAGCTAATTCTAGAGATAGATTGGCTAGTTTGAGGTTTTAGGTTGGTTGGGATTGCATACATATTAGGGTGAGAAAATCCCATGTGAAATTTAATGATGGATTGAGAAATTGTCGATAATAACAAAAACCAACCCTACCCACATGGATAATGTTGTTGAAGTAGTGCTAACACACCCCTAAGATCTTTTAATACTTGATTCAAATTTGATAAACAAGAAGTGTATGGATAAATTATTCTAAATTGATAATTGTGTTGACAAAATAGTTCAAATTATTCTTAACCCCCTACTCCCGCCCATTTACTTTACTTGATTTTCAAGGTGTGCAAATATTTAATGAATTGACGACACTTTTGGGCAAAACTCAAATTTTATTCTCTGAGAGATCGACCCCAACTTTTTAGTTGGGTTATTATATTGCAAATGATTATTACATATCTCTTTTGAGAGGTGCATTTGGATGTTATAAAAAATGGCATCATTTCAGGGAATGAAGTTATAGATTTCCCTTATTGAAATAGTTTGATTCACTTGTGTTTTGTCGTCATTTAATTTTACGTTATTTGTTGTTTTTTTATCTCTTTGCAGGTGACAATATGAGTAATCATTGTAGTGAAATCACAAGCTATGTGGAGAAAGTTGATGATGAGGATTATGTGGGTGGTGCAGGGCTTGCGAGTGTTTAATTTGCCTACCACCCACGGTAAGAAATGCCATCTTTCATGTCACGAGCATTATGCTCCATTGTTACAAATGAAGGGACTGTTTGGTGGCCAACCACATGAAGATGCACATAACCACCTCAAAAACTTTATAGATGTTTGCAACCCTTTCAATATAGCTAACATCACCCAAGAATTCATTCGGTTGTGGCTTTTTCCAGTCTCCTTGATGGGGGAAGCTACCACGTGGCTTGGTGAGTTACCCAAAGGGTCCATTAACTCCTAGAATGAGCTAAAATGGCCTTTATCAATCGATTCTTCCATCTATCCCATATGCTCTAACTTCATGATGAGATTACTAATTTCTGCCAGTTTCACCATGAGCCTCTTCACGAGGCATGGCTTTTTTTAAGAAAAAGTTGCTTCAGTGCCCTACCCATGGACTTCCTGATAATCTTTTGTTGCAAAATTTCTATCACTCCTTGGATTCTATCAACAAGTCCATTGTCGACAATATAGCCGGGGGTACTATGATGAATTAATCTTTTGAAGTCAAAAGAATTGTTAGGTAGAATTACAAAGATAAATCATGCTTGGCATACTTGAGAGGCTGAGGTGGTAGTGGGATTTTCCTATTCCCCAAGTGCAAAAGAACTAAGGAAGAAAGATGAGGAGTAAGATAAAAACATGGACAAAATAATGACCCAGATGGATCTTCTCACTAAACATGTTATGGTTATAGGCTCTAAAAATGTGAACGTTATGGCTACCAAAAGGAGCCGACTCTGTGATAAAGATAATTTTGATGCTTTAAATGAGGATAAGTTTAATTCTTGACCAATCAAGAAGGGGGTTCTCTACCTACCTACCAAAGATAAGGTAGGAACCAAAGTTGGAAAAAAGATAGGGATTGAGATTGGAGGGATAAGGATAGAGAAGGTAATTAGCGCAACCATGATAAGGATTGGTGTGATCGGAAGAGAGTTTGGAGGGATACAAATAATGATATAGATTGGTATGTTCCTCTACATGATAGATCAAAGGCTAAAGAATCCTCTACTAAACCTAAAATTTATATAACAGAGGCTAAACTTGCTAGAATTCTAAATCAGGTTGAGGGTACAGACGAAGCTCTTAAGGAGATGAAAGGTGATTTCTTCACTTTAAATCAAACTGTGACATCTCATTCGGTATCAATTAAGCATCTTGAGGCCCAAATGGGCCAAATTTGAGCCCATCTCAATCCAAGACAAAAGTGAGTGCTCCCTATTGATTCGATAATCAATCCAAAAATGATAATGCATATTGCATGGCCATTGTCGCAAGAAGTGGAAAAGTGCTTGGTGATAAGATAGTAGAGCAGGAAGAGTCTTTTAATGAAGATGGTAATTTCAAGCCAACTAATGTAAAGTGCAAGTGTGTGAAAATGTCTTTAGAGGTTGGTGGTACTTCAAAGCTCAATAATGAAGAGTCAAAGGCCAATGGGATAAAAATAGAGAAACTAGTGGTAGTTTAGAATGATGTTAAAGAGGATGAGCCACAATGGGATGTCGATGTTGAAAATTCAAAGAAGGAGGATATTTCTCCCATCTCTGATGTATTTAAATTTACATCTAGGCTTGATATTATCATGTGTGTTTATACTCATTCATTGCATTATTCATGGAATTGGTACCACTGAGAAATAATGGGTTTTGAAGAAAAAGAAAACATCTTCTAAAATGACTTGTCCAAGGGAAGTGCCTGTAAGATTGATTATTTAAGATTGTTATTAGTATATGGTTACGAATCCTCCATAGGTCTTATCCTAAAGCTTAGGCTCAGAAGATGTATATGTGGTGTACTTTGACCATTGCGTTTATCTCATATCACTACATTACATAGCATTGCACTTTCTTTTGGTGATATTGTGGTTGGATATAATTCTATAAGAGTATCTATTGTGGCCTTGATCCATTGAGACTGTTGCACTACATCTGTTGGTTGCGCAGTCTACATTTTCCTTATATTATTCTAGATTATTGATTTGGCGTGCTGAGTGGATATAATACTATGTTGGTGAAATTCAATCCTAATGTGACTTACTACTGTTGATACTAAACATGTACGTGTCAAACTTAACTAAACATTTAGTACATCACACAATTCCTCATTTAGTTCATTGATGGCATACATAAGTTGATCAATACTCACAGTAACACTACCTGGATACAACTTGTACTAATAAAAGGGTACACCTTGACCTTTACAAGGGTCAATTAGTGTGTGTACACTCTTATTACATGATAATGTATCTTCATTCAAGATACAAATGTCAACACTAGGCGGACACAAATCGACCTTACTGCAAGAGTCAATCTAGTCATCTATAGGATCAACTAGTGTTTGAAAAACCATAAGAATGATGTTATCATCATGCAACAAGGTGTTGTCCTGAAAATCACAAGGCAAAGGCTCATTAAGCTCACACAAATACAAGCTATCACTTACACTCAATCGACTACTAGCCACATAGTAATTTTCCAGGTTTAATAAAGTGCCAGAGTTAGCATTGATCTTGTAGCTCATGAGAATTATTGCTTTAACCATGGTTTTCAACATTGGAGCATGTTTGCTCCTTTGGAAAGCTTTTCAACACCTCATGATTTTTCACATTTTGAGGTGCTTCACTAAGCTTGCTTCCAAGTATACCTGCACAAGTTTAAAACAACTAGAGAAAGAAAAGTTACATAAGTTAGGATAAGGTTATGAAAACCCTCTCTCATAACTCCATACAACCTCTCCTTTTTTCCACTCTAGAATTGTCACTTTTCACACTCTTACTCTTATTAATCTTTTGTTTCTCAAGTGTATTGGAGTTAGGACAAGTGCCAAGGATTTCTTGAGAAAGGTTAGGAGACCGCTACAACTCTAGCTTCCACTTTGGCGCATACGATTCTAATTGGGGATGAAATCAATTGAAATCAAATGCAGAATTCAATAACAAAAATTAAGATAGATGAAAAATAAAGAGATAAAAAGTGAAGAAAGAAAGGCTAATATAACAAGAAAGAAAAGATTTGAATTTTGATGAATTAAAAAACACAATTGAATTTTCAAATGAGTAACTCAATATGAAAATCAAGGAAAAGAAGTTGGATCAATTATGGGATTCCACCCAATTAACTAATCCAATCTACACTATAGCTAATCCTAAGCTAAACCTAAGGGATTCCACCCTCTACACTCTCAAAAGAGTTTCTTCAAATCTCAATCAACAAAGTCTAAGTTCAAAATATAAACTAAGGCACATATTTATAATATTGCCTTTTACATACAAGGCCCAAAAGTGTCCATTTAAACTGTTGCCAAAACTGGCTATTTGAACTATCTAGCCTGCCAAAAGGAGTTCACCTCACCAAAGTTTGGATATCAAGTCTCCACTTTGACGGTGGTATATTTCCTCACCAAAGTGGGCAGATTTTGGCCCTTCTCCTCTTTGTTCCACTTGGCCTCCCCTACATTATGTGCCTTCTTTGGTTTGTTCAGTTCATTTCCAAAGATCATTTCTTTAAGAATATGACTTGAAACTCTTGTATTTACTTGACCTGACTCCGTGTGAATGGTCTTAAGTGGGATGGGCTAGGTGTGATTGTATCAAAAAAGAAAATATTCTAAAGTTCCTTCTAAACCAACTGCTGACCAAAGCCCATGACAACTCCTGGGTTACTCAACAGGTTTAAGGCTGGTGGCAGGTTGATTCTGGAAGATAAGAGGTTTTCCATTGATGGGTTGATTGATTAATATCCATTAATTTGTTCAAGTATAAAATACCATGATTTTCAGAATTTTACCAGTCCTCATTCGAAATACATTCCATTTTGGGTGCAAGAGTTCTATAAGGCCTATGATGAATTATTACCAAGAAAGAGAATGAAGATCCGTAGTGTGTGTCGTAAAATGAGAAAAATTGAGGAGGGGTTTCAAGTTTCTACCTTGGCCGCTACAGTAGAAAAAGTAACCGCTGCAGTGGTCATGGAAACCGCAACGGTGACCTCCAGTAAAATGAGCACGACTCGCTGCAGTGGAAATTTAACCGTTGCAGCGGTAACGTGCAGTAAAATATTAATTTTTAAAAATTCAAAAAATGTTTTCATTTCTCACTTTTTGAAAAATACAATAGGGCACTGGAGAGAGGCGATTTTCATAGGAAATACGAAGTTGTTTATCTTTGAAGGTAAGTAATTACATTCTGGACTTGAATTCACTTTGTTTACCCTTAGAAAATCACTAGAAACGGATTAATGGTCGGTTTGGGGATTAAACCCTAGGTTATGGAAATTGATGTAAAGTAATGGAATTACTTATGAATTCGGTATATAATGATCCTAGTGTGTTAGAAAATACTAATGGGACTAGAATTGCGACTAAATATGCTAAATTGAGTGGTGTTCATGAAGTTAAAATTATGAGGAAACCCTAAGATGATGAAATAGTATAAAATTATGGCTAAAATCAGTGATTTTGATCTCTAGTTGTTAAAAGGGGTGAATTATTAAAATGTGCGTATATTTTATGTTGTATAGATCAAGAACAAATTGAACGAGAATAAAAGGAGAAAAGTGTGGCTTAAAGGTAACTTTGAGCAAAGGAGTTGAGGTAGACTATAGTTTTGTGTAGCACTTAGACTTTCTTGACTTTGTGCTTGTTTGTGATTTGAGCATCTACGATTGCCTTCTGGCACGGTTTGTGATTTGATGACTGCATTGCATTTTCATTGAGGTGTTGAGGTGGTGGATCGGGTACACGCTGATACATTATGATATGTTATGATAATGGCTCAGGTACCATCCTTGTACATTATGATATGTATGATAATTGGTCGGGTACCACGTCGGTACGTTGTGTTGATGATGAGAAGGATGAGAAGGGTAAGAGATGATGCGTACATCTTGCATGCATGCACTTATTTACATGCATTGAGTGCTATTTGATGAATATATGTGATGATGAATAGTTGGTGAAAATGACTAAGTATGAAAGCCTGAAAAAATAAACTTGTGAGTGTAATTATATGGTGTTTCATGATGTGTTAATTGATTGATATCATTGATTATGAATCTTCTTATAATCGTTGTTATACTTGTTTGACTTGCTTACTGTACATTGTTAAGTTAGTCGACCTATGATGCTTACCAGTACTTGATGTAGTACTGATGTTATCTGTACTTTTCTTTTTGTTGAGTGCAACACATCTCCAGCAGTGACGCACGACCTCGGCTCTAGTTAGTAGTTCGGATCTGAATTGAGGGTGAGCACCATGTCTGGAAAACCTTCAGATCTTCTTATGATGTTGGTGTCCCTTGTTTTGGAACTAAGACAATTTCCTTTGTTTATGTTTTGGGATATTCCATTTATTTTTAGGCCTTGTTATTTCTTAGATGCTCTAGTACGATGAATTTAGGTCTCGAAAATTGTAATAAATAGATGTTTCCGCACTCTATTCATTTTTATGTATGACGACATTGTTGACTAAGGTGTTATTTAAATGAAATCATTTTGAATTGATTTAATACGTGGAGATTTGTTTGAGATAGTAACAATTAAGTGTGTAAGGGTGAGATTAGTATAGTTCTCCCGCCATAGGATTGGGCGAGTGCCAATCATGACCGTTTGCTTCGTGACAATTAGAGCACATTAGGAGTTGTTATTTTTAATATTACTTTCCCAAATTTTAGCTATAAAAGTTACTGTGATTATGCTTTATTATTTGATGCGGTAAAGAATTTTGTACACTGACATGCATAAAACTTAAATTCATATTATATATATATATATATATATATATATATATATATATATAGTCCCACTAGTGCAACATGATATATATATAGCATGATATATCATATTAGATAGACCCACTAGTGCTTCTTTATTACTTCCTCCGTTCTTAAATTAGAGCATGTTTTGGGTTTGAAACACTCTTTAATAAACTACTAACTCCTCGAAAATAAAGTGTAATTTTACCAACTTATAACAACAACAACATACTCAGTGTATTCCCACCAGGTGGGGTCTGGGGAGGGTAAAGTGTACGCAGTCCATACCACTACCTCAGATGAAGTAGAGAGGCTTTTTTCGATAGACCCCCGGCTCAGAACAGATAACAATAACAAACCAAAATCATAAAAACAAACAACAAAAAAGAGATAACACATCGCTAGATAATAAAAGAAGCAAGACACCCACAGAGTAATACTATAGACTATTTTACCAACTTACCCCTAGATAAAGTTTATACCTTTTTCTAAGTTGACATTGATTACATTTAAAATGAAGAGTTAGACATTAATGATACAAGAGCATATTAGGATGATCATGATCAAAATATTCTTGAAGTCTTAAGCATGCACTTATTTAGGAATAAAATAAAAAGGCAAAATAAGCACTAATTTAAAAACGAATGGAGTAATAGGTAGTACTTTTACTAAAATAAAGAATTAATAGGAACTACTTGATTTTATTAAATATTCTTCATATTGGTTGTACGGCAAAAATATGACCGATCAAATTTTGTTTTCTCATTTATAAAAGAATTATCTTATTTAAAGGAATTTTTTTTACTCATTGAGCTTATACATATTTTAAATTATGCAATTTATTTAATTAATAATATAGAATATTTTACTTACTCTATATTTTGCAGACTCCAATTATCTGTGTTATTCGTAGTGTTATTTCAAATCAAACAAGTGAAGATTTTGTGTGTGTCGTTTTTCGTTCTTCCCTTCTTACCGGGTTTTGCCGGGACGGATGTTAAAGACAATATTAAAAGTGGGACCAAAGAGAATTGAAGTAGCTGAAATAACCCCATAACATTTATTGTGAACACATGTCCATCTTTATCCTGGTTTCCTTTCCTTCTCTCTCAGGTCTTATGCTCTCTCACAATTTTCACATACCTTTTCTAGATTGGTTCAAGGAGTCAAGATTTTTCTCTTTAACTTCTGCCATATTTAGAGGACATTTATGCTCATTAAGTTATTTATTTTCCTCTTATGTATAAGAAGCTAAAGTGAGGATCTTGGGTCGCCTATATGGGCCCACTCCTTTGAAAAAGATAAGCGATAACTTAGAGCTTCTTAGGATGGTTGTTTTTAAGGGTATTTAGATAATTTCGTGATTTTTTTATTTTTTGAACTTCTGTAGCTTGGGTTGTATTATTAGGAATGTTTTGGTATAAGTTGGGTTATTTTGATTGATTTGTGTTATGGCTGGTATATATATATTTCTATTTTATTTTATTGGGCTTTATATTAAAAATAAATATTTTATTTTATTTTTTATTTTTATCTAATCAAGATAGGTTATTAATTTTTTTTTCATTCTATTCTTAGTATTAAATAACATAAAATTATAATAATCAGTTTATTTTCTAAGGTGATAACAAATAATTAAAACGAACTATAAATAAATAAATTTATTGAGTACTACCTTTAGTATTAAATAACTACATAAAATCATAATAATATGTGAGCATCTGGAAGACCAAACGAGGATTTATTCTTCTTCTTGCTATTAGTTTGTTTATTGATTAACAATATATTAGTTTTATTACCCTTTTTTTCATACTACTCTTAGTATTAAATAACTACATAAAATTATAATAATCAATTTATTTTTTAACGTGATAGCAAATAATTAAAACAAACTAAAAAGAAAGTATTTGTTGGATACTACTCTTAGTATTAAATAACTACATAAAATCATAATAATCAATTTATTTTCTAAGGTGATAGCAAATAATTAAAACGAACTAAAAAGAAAGTATTTGTTGGGCCCGTGCCTTGCACGGGCTATCGATAACTAGTTTAAATATGGGTAACTTACACAAATTTCATAAGTTAAGGAGCTAATAACATTTTTTATCACAACTTTGTCCAATTGTATAAAATCCCAGAAATCCCATTTTGTGATATATATTTTAAGCCTTGATACATATCGTGTGTGATACATATTAAACTAGTAAATGTGGAGATACATATCGTGTGTGATACATATTAAACTAGTAAATGTGGAGATACATATTTGTGATACATTTATTTCAGTTCAGTGTTATGTGTTGAATTAGGAGATACATATTTATGATATTTTTATTTCAGAACAGTGTTATGTGTTGATTTAGGAGATACATATTTGTGATACTTTTATTTCAGTATAGTATTATGTATCATGAATTTTTTGTAATGAATTGATCCTCTTCTTCTTCATCTTCACACTTCCATTTTACAGAATCTCCATTAACACCACTACCTATTAACTCTTTCAACCTCCATTGAAAAGCAGCCAAATACACCAACAATTCCTCCACTCTTCACCGTGTTCTCATCGAAAATTTCATCTCTGGCGAACTCGAGTCACCGAAAATATTACCTCTATCCCACCGTTGCTTTACTTTCACCATTGCACCACCTCCAAACACACAAACTCATCCACCATACTCATCCTCCATTAAAACAAAATTTGGAAAAACAACCATCAACTTCAACCGGCAACACCATTAATACACCCATTTTATTTTCTTCATTAAATGATCAATCAAACCTCACCTCCTCCTCTGTAAACTCCCCGTTTCACACTATCTCAAACCCATTTCGTTAATTTTCTTACATATGCATTTCATTTTTCTTTCTGTTTTTACATCAATTCACATTTTTGGGGGGAAGAAAAAAGAAGAAAACATTAAAGCATTTGGGGTTTGAGATAGTTAGAAACGTCAAAGATATTGAAATTTTTTGAAATATTGTGTCGCATGATCTGGGACGACAAAGGTGGAGTAGTTTGAGTCTGTGGGAGGCGACTGATATGTATATATATCAGATGTATGCATCTGTGGGAGGCGACTGATATGTATCAAGTGCAAATCTACAGATCTGGGATTTTATGTAACTTTTTTAAAGGTTTGAGATTTTATGTAATAAGGTTCCTCAAGTTTGGGAGTTTGTATAATATATCCTTTAAATATAAAAGGATCGGCCCATGCTATTGGAGTGACTAAAATCCATGCTACAATGCTCCCTCCATTTAATATTTGTTGACTCATGTTGATTTAACACCCCTTAAAATTTTTTAATTAGAGGTGTATTTTACTAAATTAACCTTACTAGTGATGCTTTGAAATGCTATACTTGACTACTACTACTTTATTTAGTTCTTTAATACTAAGGATAGTACGAAAAAAATGATAAAATTCTCTTAATTTGCTAAAATGAACGAGTAAAATAAAATATTTTTTTTTCATAAATAGGCCAAGTAAATTGAAACTGAGGGAGTATCTTAAGGGGTCATTTGGTATATAAACTAAATATTTTGGAGATTATAATTTCTGGACTAATTTATTTCAGCTAAGAGATGTGATAAAATAATTTCAAATTGGATCAGGTAAGATATCTCATAATTAAGCTTGAGATAAAATTTATAGTGTGTTTAATTAATGGTATAAATTTATCCTAAAATAATCAAACACAATATAAATTTTATCTCAAACTAATTAGTAATGAAATATCTCACTTTTTCTCTGGTATCAAATGTCCCTTAATTATGTACCTATAATTATCTACCTATTTTAACAAGCCACATAAAAGAACAAAAATAATTTCACAAGCAGAGATCGGCTGACGAAGATGTAGTAGTTCCAACTACCTAAAAGGAATTTTACTCATCCGTACACTTCTCTTTAGGAACTTGTGTTTACATAATTAAGTAAATAAAAATTTGTTCATTTTAAATATTTTAAGATTTTAGATGATGCTAGCTAATTTTAATATGTTGTTAGAGTAAGCAGATATCCTGACTTCAAATCATTATCTATTAATTACTTTTTCGTCCATTTTTATTTATTCAATATTAACTCAGTACATGCTTTAATTTAAGGAACAATAAACCGAATGATAATTTTACTGTATCACCATTTGAATATAATAAATTCAATTCTTTGAAAATGATTATATTTAATGTTTAAAAAAATAGGAACTAAGTAACAAATTATCTCTTAATTTTTTAAATTGGACAAGTGAAAGTGACATCTATTTTTAATATAGTAGACAAGTTGAAAAGAACTAGTACCAACTACTCGATACAGGAACCAGATTCTTGAACCAGATAGTAAATCTGTAAGGTGAATAACTCAAGATTTACCGTGGAAAACCTCCTTGATCAAGGGAGTAAAAATCACTACCTACAGTGTGTAGGATTTCCAAACAACGTCCACTAATTTCAAAGAGTGGTTTTAGATTACAATTATATAACTCTAGTACCTCAACTCAATAGTTAAGTTTAACTGTTCTAACAACTCTTCCAAGAAGATAAACTCTCTTCTTATTACAAGCCTCATAGACTCACAAAGACACAACAACAATAGGACTAGTTACAACTCAATAACAATCTTATTATAATCACAACCTAAGACAAAGTACAATCAACTCAGCTTGTTCTTTGTTTTTCACTTCAGCATCCTCGAACTTTCTGCCTGACTATTGCCTTTAAGAAAGTTAGTTTTGCATATACAATAGATGATTGACTCTGACCTAGATAACAACAACAATATATCCAGTGTATTCCCACAAAGTAAAATTCGATGAAGATAGCGTGTACGTAGTCTATACCACTACCTCAGTGGTGAGTTAGATAGATCGTTTCTGATAGACCCCAGACTCAAGATAAAAAATAGTCCAGAAAAATACTTAATATAAGAGAAAGAATCAATAGATAGCAATAAAATAAGATATAGTAATTGAAATAAGACCACCACAAAATAATACTATAATCTGTCTACCCAAAACAACAAACATCACTAAAACTTTAACAACAAGAAACTACAAGCATAGCACTACAACTACTAGTACAAACAACAAAACAAAGCACTCCTACCTACTCATATAGATGCACTCCTCCCTACTAAAATTCTACCCTAGTTCGCGTCCTCCATGGCTTCCTATCTAAGGTCATATCATTGAAAAGCTATAACTGCTCCACGTCCTGCCTAATCACCTCCCTCCAATATTCCTCCGGCATACCTCTACCTTTCCTAAATCCATCCATAGCTAACATCTCATACCTTTGTACTGGAGCATCAATGCACATCCTCATCACATGCCCAAACCATCTCAACCTCACTTCACATCTTGTCTTCTATCAAAGTCACTCCCACCTTATCTTGGATAACCGCATTTCTAATTCTATCTCTCATAATAAGCTTATGCATCCATCACAACATCCTCATCTCTATCACCTTCATCTTTTAGATGTGAGAATTTTTGACTGGTCAATATTCCATCCCATACAACATCACTGGTCTAATTGTCACTTTGTAGAACTTGCCTTTATATTTAGGTGGCACCTTTTTATCATACAAGATCCATATACGAGCCTCCATTTCATCTACCCTGCACTAATAAGGTGGGTAACATCTTTGTTAATCTCTCAATTATCTTTGATTATAGATCCAAGATACTTGAAACTACCTCTCTTTTGAATAGCTTGAGTATTCAGCCCCACTACCATGTTAGCCTCATCTATCACCTCACTGAACTTGTACTCCGTATTGGTTCTGCTTGACCTAAACCCTTTAGACTCTAGGTTTTATCTCCAAACTTCTAACATAACATTAACCCTTTCATGAGTCTCGTCAATCAAACTACATCATGAGCAAATAGCATGCAACATGACACCTCATCTTGAATTGGTCATGTTAATATATCTATTACCAAGGCAAATAAAAAAAGGCTAAAGGATGATCCCTGGTGCTATATTGACCTCATCTGTCGAGTAACTCTTTATAAAACCACTAGATATTAACATGGTTCTTGCCATGTCTTATAAGATCCTATTTTTCCATTCCACAACTCTATTTTGTTGAGTTCTAGGAGAAAAAAAATTGTGATATATTCCATTTTTAGCATAATAGTCTAGAAACCTGACATTATCAAATTCAGTACCATGATTAGACTTTATGCTAATTAAATCAGTTTTCAATTTCTTTTAGTTCAATTTCACAAAAATAGTAAAAACATCAAATGTTTCATCTCTAGTGTTGAGAAATAGTGTCCATGTGAATATGGTATAATCATCAATAGTAAAAAACCTACCTCTTACCTTCTCAACTGAGCACTTTCATCGGTCCACATAGATCTATGTGTACTAGTTCTAATGGCTAGAATGTGCTTACCATTTTCTTTGGCTTAAAGAATGACTTTTCATGTTTACCTTGTACACATGTATCCCAAATCATGTCTTTACTGAACTTGATTTTGGGTAGAAAAAGAACCAGGTGCTTAGACACTAGCTTGTTCATTAGTCAAAAGCGTGCATGTCCTAGTTTCTTACGCCAAAGTAATGAGTTGTTCACATGGCACTGAGGAATATCAACTTTTCTTTATGAGGATCCATAATGTCAATTTTTTTGATGTTCTAATGTCTTTTTCCTTTGAAAACCAGGTTTCCATTCTTTGATTTAATACACGATATTCTACTAATGCGAACATCATAATATTTCCTTCACACATTTGGGAAACACTTTGGTAATTGTGTTTAAATCCCAGCCATAGTACATATTTTCTATAGATTAAGAGTGTGACTTTTCCTCTTTACCAATTCCAACAGTTTCTCCTCTATTTCTATTTTCAAAGGCAACACTTCCCTCTTGGAAATCTATGATGAGAGGAAATTTTAACATATTCTAGTCATATGTCTGGAGCATGCACTATCAAGGTACCATTGTTTGTGTTTTTCTCCCATCTCCACTTTCACAAGTAATTAGAGGTTGATTTTGGACGTTCAAATTAACTTTGGTATGAATTAAATTTCTCTTTACCCAGCTAGAAAGTTTTTTGTTTTAAAAGCTGGTTTGCTCTCACTTTTTTGTGTTTGTTTCATTACATAGGCAAAGTTTTTATTGAGGACTTGAGATTTGAGTTTGCATTGGTGATTTTGATAACTAAATGACCATAATGATAGCAGAGATTAGGACCATGAGTGCCTGCAATGTTTACTTGTTGTTTCCTTTTAAAACTTATGCCTTGTCTATTAGTGGAGTAATTTTTATGAATTTTGATGAGCATTTCAAAGGACTTGGTCCAATTGAGATTTCGTTCAAGATTCAGTTTAGACTTGCCTTGTTCAAGTCTTGTTGATGAGTTTTGTTTCCTTCATATGCTTCTTGAAATTCTAAGGTTAGTTTTTTTAAATCTTCTTCAAGGTCCAATTTAGTATGACTAGCCTTGGAATTTCCCTTGTGAGAGCGGTCATTATTCTCAATTTTCTTCTTTAAGTTCTTTAATGTTCTTTTGAATACAACATTATATTATTTTTTTTATAATTTCTCATTTTGAGTTTTAAGAAGGCATATTCATTCAAGATTCGGTCCTTTTCAGAACATATTGAATGATATGCATCTATGAGGACTGAAGATAAAGATTCTATTTTTTCTTGTAGTAAGATTGTAACACCCCAAAAATCCAGGCTAAGATTAGAACCACGCTTCAAGTACATATAGAATCAAACATAATGTTTTGGCAGTATGAGAAGTGATTTAGACATGTATTAGGACCACAAGTAACTCCTAGCTTATAGCCAAGTTGAAATCTTCCTTACAGGTGGTTTTCTTGTAAAAAATCTTATTATAGTCAACTTCAAATGAGTATAACTCCTAGATTCTGGAGTATTTTTTATCTCAATACCCACCAAATGATATATATTTGAATTACCTTTCCAACACATCCAATTTTGCCTTAATCTGACGTTGGAGCTAAGAGTTTTGGCCATTTTAGTGAAGCATTGTTCAGCATTGAGATAGTATGAGCACAAACCACGACCGTGGTTAGATCCCACAACCGTACCATGCTCCCATCTGACCTAAAGAGCCCCAAAAACCTTTAAGTTGATATGCATACCTCCCAATCACGAAAGGGTACCACGATCTTGGTTAGAAAGCATGATCTTAGGTACGATCTTGACTTCTAAAGTCAATTCGATTGGAACCTAGAACCTATGAACCAAGGTACTATTGTAGGTGGGTACCATGATAGTACCAAGGCTCGTCTGATGAAGTTAGGAGGGCCTCATATCCATCCACCCAACCACAAACACCACCCACAATCATAAGTGGGTCCCATGATTGTGGGATGGTCCATTCATCCCCTCCTGCAACTTTTTCAATTACGAATTTAAATGGACACATCAGTCTTTTCCCACTCTTTTAACATAAAAACTACATCATTTATGCTAGTTCAAGGCTAATTAATACTATTAATATTACCCTAATCCCCTCATTACTTAGAAAACAATCGACACTTCACATTTACAGAGAAAGAAAGGTGATTTCTCTCCTTTAGGGAAACTAGGGTTCATCTTCTTCCAGTTTCAAATTTCAAAGATTTGTTCAGAGTTTTCATCTCTAGGTATGTGGTATTTCATCAATGGCTCTCCTTTCACCCATTGAGTCCCAAAGTTAATTCAATTTCTCTATTTAATTCCTTCCTTAGAGATTAGGGTTCATGAATGTTGTAAATTTCTTGATATTCTAGTTCCTTGATCTCATTGAGTTATAAACCTATGTTTTAACATGAATTTCAGTACCATTACATGTTACATATTATAAATCCTAATTATATTGTGAAATCCATGAATTTTGGACTTGAGCTATGAAATTTCTTAATTTATCCACTTTATGAAAATTGTCATAGTAGTTGCATTATTCAAGATAGAAGGTTATGAACACCCGATGACCTAGGATTTCATGCATATACTTATGAGTATTATATCCTCCAGTTTACATGTTTTTAATGCTCTCAGATAGTGCATTTATTTTCAGTCTTCAGAATATTACTATTATTGAGCATTTCAATTATCAGTGTCATTCAGTTAGGAGTAGTACTTAACACCGAGCGGACACAGAGATGAAAGCTCACCCGTCATTTAGGATGAGACTTTAGTAGAAGTACCTAAGTCCCAGAAATACGGCGCCACCATAGGTTTTAAAAGGTCACCCGTCAGATCAGGCTTGACACCTTAGTCCTTTTGGACATCAATTTAGTGGATCCACGTCTGTCAGTGTTCATACCCTTGGCAAGGTACTGAACACCCATTCAGATGGGGTAAAAGGTTGGACCCCGGTTATCTCAGATTGGGGTATGTCGATTAATGGTAGTTCTAACAGTCCACAGTGCATAGTTCAGATTTAGATACTTGCATGACCTTGTAGTTCGTTATTCAGCTTATCATACAGTACATGTTTATTACTTGGTCTTGCATCATTTTACCATGTCACATGCATCATGTTCAGCTTATATCAGTTATTTTCCATCTCATGCACTCAGTACATTCAAAGTACTGCTTGTATAATTTCCTTTGCGCTATATTGTCTTATAATATAGGTTATGACATTCTGTATCCAAACCGTGCTTAGTAAAATTTCCTACTACATCAGCAACAGTACTTTGGTGAGTCCTCATTATTTGAGGACTAATTATCAGTATCTCTTTGTTATTATTTTAGTTTTTAAACAGTTAGAGTTAGCTGGGGGCTTGTCCCAACAACTCATCTTAGAAGAGTATTTCAGACAGACAGTAGAGATTCAGCTTTATGTCATCTTCAGTGATTTTCATTTTGTTTAACATTGACATTTGATTTTGATTTTCATATATCAGATTTTAGCTTCCGCCCAATGTTCTTCAATTTTATTCAGAATTCTTTATGTCATGTCAGTTCATAGGTAAGCTTGGGGTCACTTGTGACTCTAAGAACCGTGTTCTGACTAGGGGGTAGTCTCAGGTTGTGAAAAATATTTGAGATTGTCCTTTATGTTCAAGAAGTTTACCTCAGACTGCTTCTCATCCTCCTTCTCATCAGAGTCAGAACCTGCCATAAATGTCAGAATTTCTTACTTGGACTAACTCTCACCATTACTATCCTCAGCTTCTGAGATTGCTACTAGTGCCAGTAAATCTTAATCATCATATTCTTTTATGGCCAGTAGAGACTGGTTTTGTGGTTTCTCATCATCAGACTCTTTATTGCAACAAAATCTCTCTACACAGCTAAATCAACATCATTTGATTTTATTCTTCTATGAGTCGGAATGATCTGGTCCTTTCTAGTTCCCTCTGCTCTTTTAGGATTATTCTTTTTATGCTCCACTGCCCACAAAAGATAAAACATAATGAAGTCATCACAGCTTCAACAGTTATGGCACAGTTGTTCACACATGTCTCTTTTCTTAGTTTGCTGAGAAGTCCTCATATGTGAGCTTTTGGCCCTTTTTGAACATGCACTGAAACCTTCTAGTCATGAGAGCCAGATTTTATCCTCAAAGTTAGTTGTTTCTGAGGCTTTAAGAACTAGGTTATTCTCTTTCTTCTTTGATCCAATCTTTTTTTCTTGAATTTTCTTGTTTTTATAGGTGGTTAGATTTCCAACGAGTGCATCCATAGGCATCACATCCAGATCTCGAGTTTCAATGATTGCTTTAATTTTTCTTTTCCATTACTCTAATATTACATAGAGCAATTTGTGAACAATCTTTCCTGTAGGAATAATTTTCCCAATGGAATAAATTTCATTGAATATTGTTGTAAACCTGGTGTGCATGTCTTGAATAGATTCACCTTTCTTCTTTTTGAACAGTTCATACTATCTATTCAAATTATCAATCTTGAATTTTTTGACAGTGCTAGTTCCTTCCTAGGTTGTTTGTAGAGTGTCTCATATCAATTTTGCATCTAAGCATGCGAGATCCTATTGTATTCGTTAAGACCTTTCTCACAAATAAGAAGTTTCTTTGCTTCGGCGTTGTTCAGAATGGTTAACTTGTCATTTGCATGCCATCCCCATCTCTCCTTGGGAAATTGACTCTTCCAATCTGCTAATTCTTTCATAGGAATGATGGGTCCATCCAAAATAACACTCCAGAGATCACGACTCTCACTAATCATATAGTCTATCATTGTGTTCTTTCACCATTCATAGTACTTACTATTGAAGAGAGATGATATAGTTTGAGTATCTAATGTAACGATCCAAATCACCGTTACACTGAATTAGGAGGTAAAATTTGCACTTAGTCCTTTTTAAAATAATTTTTGAGAAATTCAGAGCTAGTCTAGTGTTGGACGATTATTGAGGGTGTACTAGTCTAAGAAAATTTGGCACTCATGTGACTAATGGTGTTGATTTTTGATTTAATTTTTAGATAGATAACGAGTTTAGGAAGCTATAACAAATTCCTACACTTAAAATAGAGTTATAGAACTTCGATTATAAAGTTTATTGTGCAAGAGTTAGTTCGCGATGTCATATTTTGAGGAATGTATTGTAAAATGGGCATAACTGGAGAGAGGCCCCGATATTCTGCCTCGGGACTACTGCAGCAAAAAAAGAAACCGCTGCAGCTGAAAAAGATATCGTCGTAGCAGAAGTTGACATAATGTCGGGAACCGCTGTAGAGGTAACATGCAGTATTTTGACAATTTTAAAAATTCAAAAAACATTTTTCATTCCTACATTCCCAAAAATGAGTAAGGGCTTTGTAAAGGGCAATTTTCTACAAATTTTGCGAGTTTCATCTTTGGAGGTTAGGTTTCTTTACATCCTAAACTTGAATCATTTCTTAAAAGTTTTAGAAATCGCAAGGAACTTATCCATGAACGAAATTGGAATTTAGCCCTAATTCAAGAAAATAATGCAAACTTGTGGGAATGAAAATAAATTCGATAGATAATAATTTTAAGGTGTTAGAAAATACTAATGGGATTATAATCTTAGTTGTTCATGCTAAATGAAGTAGAGTTCATGGGGTTTGAAGGTAGGAAAATCCTAAGATGATGAATTAAGGGAAATTTATGGTTAAAAGTTGTTAATTTTGAATCTCTAGTGGTTAAAAGGGATGAATTGATTGAAATAAGTGTGTCATCTTATTGTTATAGATCAAGAACAAGTTGAAAGGGAGAGAAAAGGCATGCTTCCGACCTAGAGGTAATTTTGAGCAAGGAATCAAGGTAGGTTACAGTTTATTGTAGCACTTACAGTTGCTTGACTCTATGCTTGTATGTGAATTAAGTATTTCTGATGGTATTCAAGCACTACTTGTGATTATTGACTGCATTGCATAGTCATATCCATTGATGTTATTGAAATGATGATGGTGATACTATAGAAATCATGATGTTCATGATGATGTTGAGATTGTTTAATATGTTAATGAGATTGAGAAGAGAAAGAGAAGATGTGCATATCTTGTATTCATACATTCATTCATGAGAATTGAATGTTCAGTTATAATCTTATGTTGAAATACAACTTGTTGCCAAATTTGACTAAGTATAAATATGCATGAGTATGAGTTTATATTCTCTTTTAAGTGAAGTATCATAATTGCGTATTTGTATTTGATTATAAGTTCTGTGAAGATTGCTTTGCATATATTTGACTTACCTATTTGTATGGTGTCGGGTTGATTCGACCTATAATGCCTACCAGTACTTGTTGATGTACTGATGCTATCTGTGCTCTTCTTTTTGTTGAGTGCAGAGCGTGTTCTGGCATTTAAGACAAGATCTCAACTTTAGCTAGCAGTTCCAGAATCAGTTTCATGGGTGAGTACCATGAACGAGTAGTCGTTGAATCTTCTTAATCGTATTTATGTCCCTTGCTTTGTGACTAAGACTTTTTGAATTTTTCCTTTCGTACTTTGGATATTCTATTAGTTACCTGTTTAGACATTCTTAGTTGTTCTTGTATGGTGACTTCAGGTCTCGGAAATTGTAATAAATAGAGGTTTTCGCACTCTATTACTGGTTGAAAATTTTAGTTGGTTTGATATTGATTCATTGACAATTTAATGAAGACAATTTAGCATACAAACGGGTCTTGCCTCCTAGTATATTTGGGGTTCAGCCGGTATTCCACATTTTCATGTTAAAGAAGTATCACGGGGACGGTGATTACATCATTCATTCGGATCCCGAGTTGTTTGACAAAGAGTTATTTTATGAAGAGGAATCGATTGCCATATTAGATAGATATGTGAGAAAGTTGAGGACTAGGGTCATTTCATGTGTAAATGTTCAATGAAGGAACCATACTATTGAGGAGGCAACTAGGGAGACAGAGGCGGACATGCGCAAAAGATATCCGAACTTGTTCATTGACCCACGTATTCTTTCGTTTCCCTTGCCTAGTTATTTTATTTTGGGCTACCAATCATTTATAGACGAATGAGTAATAAATTGGTATCTAATATAACGATCCAAATCATTGTTACGCTGAATTAGGAGATAAAATTTGCACTTAGTCCTTCCTTTAGCAATTTTGAGAAATGCAGGGCTAGTTTAGTGTTGAACAATTTTTAAGGGTGTACTAGTCTAAGAAAATCTGGCACTAACGACAGTATTGGTGGTGATGCTTGATTTAATTTTTAGATAGATAACGAGTTTAGAAAGCCGTACAACTTTAGGCACTTAATACAAAGTTATAGAACTTCCGTTATAGAATTTACTGTAGAAGGATTGGTTTGCAATGTCATAGTTCGAGGAATGTGTTGTAAAATGGACATGACTAGAGAGAGGCCCTAATATTCTGCCTCAGGACTGCTACAACAAAAAAAGGTATCGCCATAGCGAAAGTGGGTATAATGTCGCGAACCACTGCAATGATAATTTAACCACTGTAGCAGTAACACACAGTATTTTGACAGTTTTAAAAATCCAAAAAATATTCTTCATTCCCACTTTTTCAAAAAACGAGTAAGGACTGAGTAAGGGGAGATTTTCTGCAAATTTTGGGAGTTTCATCTTTGGAGGTAAGATTTTTTTATATCCTAAACTTGAATTACTTCTTAAAATTCTTAGAAATAGCTAGGAGCTTATCCATGGTAGAAACTGAGATTTAGCCCTAATTCATGAAATTAATGCAAACTTGTGGGAATGAACATAAAATCAATAGATAATGATTTTAAGGTGTTAGGAAACAGTAATGGGAGTATAATCTTAGTTGTTCATGCTAAATGAAGTAGAGTTCATAGGTTTGAAGGTAGGAAAACCCTAAGATGATGAATTAAGGAAAATTTAAGGTTAAAAGTTGTTAATTTTGAAATCATAGTGGTTAAAAGGGATGAATTGATTGAAATAAGTATGCCATCTTGTTGTTATAGATCAAGAATAAGTTGAAAGGAAAACAATAGGGAAGCTTATGGCCTAGAAGTGATTTTGATCAAGGAATCAAGGTAGGCTATGGCTTATTGTAGTAATTAGACTTGCTTGACGTTGTGCTTATATGTGAATTAAGCATTTGTGATGGCTTTCTAGTACTATTTATGATTATTGACAACATTACACATTCATATCCATTTATGTTATTGAAATGATGATGATGATATTATGGAAATCATATGTTCATGATGATGTTGAGATTGTTGATGATGTTGATGAGATCGAGAAGAGAAAGAGAAGATGTGCACATCTTGCATTCATACATTCTTTCACGTGCATTGAATGTTCACTTATAATCTTATGTTGTGATGCAACTTATTGCCGAATTTGACTAAGTGTAAACATGCATGGGTATGAGTTTGTATTGTCTCTTAAGTGAAGTGTCATAATTGTGTATTTGTCTTTGATTATAAGTTTTGTGATGATCGCTTTGCATCTATTTGATTTACCTATTTGTATGGTGTCAGGTTAAGTCGACCTATGATGCCTACCAGTACTTGTTGATGTACTGATGCTACCTGTGCTTTTTTTTTTTGTTGAGTGTAGAGCGTGTTATGGTGTTTGAGACAAGTCCTCGACTTTAGCTAGCAATTCCATACTCAGTTTCACGGGTGAATACCATGATCCGACAGCCATTGAATCTTTTGATTTGTGTTAATATACCTTGCTTCGGGACTAAGACTTTTCGTATTTTGAATATTCTATTAGTTACCTGTTTAGACATTCTTAGTTCTTCTTATAAGGTGATTTCAGGTCCCAGAGATTGTAATAAATAGAGGTTTTCGCACTCTATTAGTGGTTGGATAATTTAGTTGGTTTGATGTTGGTTTCTTGACAATTTAATAAAGACAACTTAGACTTGTTTAATGATGAAGTAGTATAAAGTAAATGTAAATGTGGCATTGGGTTACTTTAGGGTTTGGTTTAGTATGGTTCTCCCACCATAGGTTAGGGTGGGTGCCAATCATGACCATTTGGGTCATGACATGCATCTTCTTGAGCAAATGGTGGATCATTCATAGGATCCTTTTCAAATAGTTATCCTTTATTAAAAAGACTTGTTTTGATGACAATTGAAAAGAACTAGTACTAACTACTCAATACAGGAATTAGGTTCCTGAATCAGAAAGTTAAACTTATAATAAATAACTCAAGATTTACCATAGAAAATCTTCTTGCTCAAGGGAGTAATTCATGACTTATAGTGTGTAATATTTCCAAACAACTTCCACCAAATTCAAAGAGCAAGTTTAGATTACAACTCTATAAGCTAGGTACTAACTCTAGTACTTCAACTCAATAACAACTCTTCCAAGAAGATAAACTTTCTTCTTGTTATAAGCCTCACAAACTCACAAATAAATAGAAACAATAGGACTAGATACAACTCAATAACAGTCTTATTACAATCACTAGCTAAGACAAAGGAACAATCTACTCAACATGTTCTTCGTTCTTCACTTTTGTCTCCATGAATTTTCTGCTTCACTATTGCCTTTAAGAAGGCTGTTTCTGCATGTGCAATAGATGATTGACTTTGACCTAGATATGTTCCTTATATAGTGGAGATAATTAAGGATATTGCTCCATAACCCTAATTATATCTCATAAGGTTTTACACTCTTCAATACAGCTTCCATAAATAGATCCTTAAGAAATTCTACTTCCTCTAATAAAACATTCAGTTGTAAAACATCCAGTTGTGATGTCATTCCTTTTATGCACCTGCATGTATATTGTTTCTTTCCTTCTATGTCAATATTTTTCTTTGTTGTATTACTTCAGTATTAGAAAACCCGATTCTCTTATATTTTGACTATCACTAAAATAGTCATTAGCAAAAGCATACATAGTCAACTGATCAACTTAGTAAAAATGGACGGAGCTAGTATGTATTATAAAAAAAAAAGTTAAAATAAATTACATGCTTGGCAAATTCGCATGTAAGGATAAGTGTTAAGATATAATTAAGTAATTTAAAATATTCTCTACAATTTAAGCTTTTAGGAGATTTGGTTCCACATTTAAACAACCTAACCATCGTAAATTCTTAACCAGAGCTTCAACTAACCTTAGGCATGTCGTGCAACATATCAGGTTGTGAAACTTTTAAACGTTAGCATTATACCATAATAATTTTGTTAATTAACTTTTTGGATCTCATAGATCCTTCCAATCATATAACATAGTATCACATTGTGAAACTTTTAAAGGATAGTATTATACGATTGGTTTCATAATATTTTTGTTAATTAATTAATTTTTGGGATTTCATTGATCCTTCCAATCATAAAACATAGTATCACGTTGTGAAACGTTTAAAGGTTAGCATTATACTAATGTTTCTATCGTATTTTTGTTAATTAACTTTTTGGATCCCATAGATCCTTCCAACTTTTTACTTTATTTCATGGGAAAGTATAAGCTATTAAATTTTCTTTAAGTTCTGTTATAGAAAAATATCTGATAAAGCTCATATTTATACCAAGTACTCGTCTCCTTTTGCATGTGAGATAGGCGGCGCACATGTAAGAATTCACGGTGAAAACTTTTTGAATGTTAATCTAGTTTATCACCAACGAGTCACTAACAAAAGCATCAATCTTAATTGATATTGGCCACTCTTGTGTTTCGTGACAAAATATCTTAATTCTTTTATAGGAAACCAACATTATCATGTGATTTAATGTGTCAAGCAAATGTAACACATTTTACCTTTAGATTGAAACTTACGACAACTTATAATTACTCCCTCCTATCTATTTTAGTTATCGTGCTTATTAGAAATTAATCCATATTAATTGTTATTTTAGAAAATTAAGATACAATTAATTATTTGTTTTTACTTTATCCTTGCTCAACAAATGCGGAGAGAGATTAATATGGTGAAAAGGAGAATAATATAATTCAAAGAGTAAATAAGAATAATTTAGTCTAATTAGTTTTTTAAGTAATATTTTTTACAAGACATGCAAAAACAAAAGAAAAGACAAGTAAAATAGATCGGAGGGAGTATTAGCTAAGGGATCAACTAGCCTAGACACAAATTCCTCAATCGTCATATTTATAGTGATCATGAATTCCTAATAATGGGTTATTGATATTGACGAAAGTTGGAATATGTCAATTCTAAAATGAATTCCTAAAATCAAATCATTGGACGTAGAAAATAATGCAAATCAGCAAAAGCTAGACCTCAAAACTATTTATTGTCTCTTAATAAGTTAAGTTTTATCAACATAAACTTAAAATTTTCAGTTGGGTTCATTCCTTTTGCCTCGAACAATAAAAGTTGAAATCTCTGTCATTGTCCATTAAAAGTATTTTCTAATGACTTCGAATTCTGGATGAGTTTTTTTTTTTTTAAAAAAAAATGCATGAGCAAAAAGTGTGAAGCAAGGTCGGCTGGAGGCCAAAGCCACTCAAGCATGGGCTATAGGCCTCTCACATTTTGAGGCCCCATTTTTTCTATTGTTTTATTAGTTGTAGGTTTTATATTATTCTTTTCAAAGTATATTTACTTTCTTTAGAAAAATAAAGAACGACATCTGTATAGGAAGGAAAAGTACTTATTAATTAGGTAATTAATGGTTACAGTTAGGTAATTTAATTTCACATTAGTAATATTCTCTTCCTTTTTTTCTTTCTCGTAATAAAGTTCATACTCTACATCTTTTCCTAATAAACTATCTATTTTTTAAAAAATATCATGAGAATATTGAAAAATTAAATTACACATTCCTTAAATTTTTTTTTCAAAATTGCAGTAAGCAAATTCAACTAGTAGGATATTATACTTCCAAATACAAGTTTATTGTTTTAACTTACTATTAATTTTTTTTTTATTCTTAAAAAACGTTAGACCTCTTATAAAGTTTGGTATTAGTCAACAAATGTTACTGAGCCGACCCTGGGGTGAAGTAATAAGGAAAGTATTTTTTCCTTTTTTTTTTTTAAAAAAATAATCACCCATTAAAGTTTGTGTGAGCTTTATCCCATGGTAGCAAAAATAGGAGGGGGACTGATACAAGTCAAATCTGCATTAAACTTTTAAGACCTATAATTCAAGGCCAACACAAAGGGATCCAAGCCATGGTCATTTCAAGGATACAAGGACACGTTTGGAAGATCCTTTTCAAGTCTCCAAGAGTATAATACCACGTGTGGAGGGTAGATGGAGACAAGAAAGCCATTGGAGAGGTCGTTGGAGAGTCAAGAAGAGCTAGAAAGCATTATGGAGCCACCTGTGCCCTGACCTATGCTAGCAGGTGCCCCATCTGCGCCAGCAGGTGCCTAATTTGGTGACCTACGCCAGCAGGTGCCTAATTTGGTGACCTGCTCCAGCAGGTGGCCCATATGCACCAGCAGGTGCCCAATTTGATGAAATGGGTCACTTTTGGGCCCATATTTGTAATAAATATCCCATGGCTATAAATAGTAGTAGTGACCTTCATTTTCCTTAGTTTTTGATGAATATTAAAGCTATGACTCTTGAGAGAGCATGAGAGCTTGGAAAAGCTTATGTTGATTCTTGTTTAGAAACGGTGATTTTGAGGGCGTTATGATTCCCTCTTAGTTATTGTAAAGGTAGGTGTTTGTTGATAATCGAATTAGGATTTTTTGGATTTAATATACCCATTAGTTCCTATTTCTTTCTATCTTCTTGTGTCTATCTATATATCTATCTTTATCAATCTATCAATTGCCCTTTTGTTTTCGTAGCTAAATTCTCGTTTTCATATTTTGATTGTTATAATTTGATATCAGTGTTGTGCTTAGGTTCGTTATTACAATTCTAAATCTTGGGTTGTGATATTGAAGGAAATCAAAAAATAATCTAAAATTTCGTTTTTAACGAAAACCCTAAAAATATTTTTGTGATTTTGAGTCATTTTTGTAGTTTCAACACTAGATTTGTTTTCTCTAGTGAAGTGGGTTCTTAGATCTACCAAATTCGGGTTGAGATTGAGGGATAAAGGGTTACTAGAAAGTACTTCCCATATCAAAAGGACCCTGTATCTGAGATTTGGTGTTATTTGGAGAGGTTTTGGAGAATCCACCATTTTTGAGTTTGGCGCTTGAAGAAATTGCAAATGCGTTTGAAAATCTGAAAATTTTGGTGTGGATTTGAGGCTTAAAATCACTTGGATTGTGTTTGGGAGGTTAAAAGGAGTTTGGGTTTAAAATTTCGTCGAATTCCGAGCTCGTATGAATGAGGGTCAAATTTTGGTGTTCTTGAGGATCTTCAAATCTTCAAGAAGAAGATTCCTCAAAAAGGTGTTGTTAGATCCAAAAAAGGGCCAAAATAATCAAGCAAAAAGTGTTAGTACTAAAGAATATTCTAAAAGAGGAAGTTACTAGGAAAGAGAATCCAAGAGGGCCCACAAAAAGGTGAAAAATTAGAGGCTCAGCTGTTCTGTCCGGGCCACCTGCGCCAACAGGTGACCATGTGCGTGGGCAGGTGACTAACACAGGTCACCTTTTCCAGCTTCTATTTTGATATGTGTTCTCCATCTGCGTGGGCAGATGCCCAGGTGAGTCCGCTCTTCACCAAATGCAGGTCAACAACTCCAAATCAAACTTTTGTTCAGGTTCCAATATCTTAGTTTCAATTTCTGATTCCTAATCTTATTTATTGATTCCTAAACTAATTAACAACTAGTATTTGGTCTACTTGGTTGGTTGACTAGTCTTACAGTCTGTTCTTTTCTTAGTACATTTTCTTTGTGTGCTTTTTCTAGTTTTATTTTGTAGTTAACTTCTTGATTCAAGTCCTTTCCATCTTTCTTTGAACAAGAATCCACTCCACTCAAGAGTAGCAATCAACACCTTGTGTACCACTGAAGTATAATCAATCTTCAACACTGGCCATCCAATTGTGAGACATTCAAAGGTGAGAATCTTACGAGTGTTGGAGAGGAGATTTTACTACTAAATTTTTTTGTATGTACAATGAATGATAAGGAAGCATATCGAATACCTATTCCCTATATAGGATTACCATATCCTATTTGTCTCATTCTAATGAACAAATGTCAAGATATGGGAACCAAGGCGGCTATGGGAAAAGTGATATAAGTATCAATTCCATCAAGATCACTCTACCTATTTTTGAAGGAAAGTGTGATCGCAATATGTAAAGGCCTACCTTGTTTATGGAATCTTGTGGAGAAGAGTATGAAAAATGGGAGTTCATGATGGATGAAATCTTCTCTAACTACAATTACTTAGAAGAAAGCAAGATAGAAATGGCCTTTGGGACCTTTGAAAAGAGACTTGTCATCTATTGGGAGAATTACCACGAATGAGGATATGAAAATCCATTTGTCTCTTGGGAAACTTTAAGAAACATATGAGATATCATTACCCTAGGCCTAATGAAAAAGGGTATAGAAGGATCAAAGGAACATCCCAAAAGAAGAAACAAGTTTTCTCAAAAGGAATTCTTGGTGTTTCACCTAATTACAATAAGAGAAAAAAGATTGAGAGGAGTAAGAGAGTGCAAACTGGCAACCTAAGAGTAGAAAAAGGAGAGGATGTGAGTAGTAAAGTGAGAGGGTTGCCACAAATCCAATCTAACCCTTTTGTGTGTTCTTCTCTTAGTAAGAACACGTTTGTAGGTACAATGTTGGCCAACGGAGGGACAAAAATGTCCAACACCTTGATGGGAATCACACTTCTAAGTGAAGAAGATCTTTCTTGTGAGCTTCAAGGTAACAATGCTAACTCTTGCACTTCTTTAAACTTCAAATTTCATGATGTGTCTAGTAGCCAAGTAAGTGTAAATGGTGGATTGCATAATATAGAGCATAATTAGTAAAAGTAATGCTACTTCGATTCTCAAAGCTTTTGTTGCCATGGTCAAAGTCCATTTTAAATCCTCTGTTCAGACTTTTAGATCAGATAATGCTTTTGAATTGAGAAGTAGTGCTAAACTTTAATCCCTCTTCTTAGGTAATATTATTTTTCACCAAATCACTATTCCACATACTCCTCAATAGAATGGGGTGGTAGAAAGTAAACATAAACATCTTCTAGATGTCTTTTATTCCAATCAAAACTTTCTTTGTAATATTGGGGAAATTGTGTGCTCATTGCCACTTATCTCATCAATATGTTCCCTTCAGTTGTTCTGAATCATGTGTCTCCTTTTGAAAAGCTACATGGGACTACCTCTTTTTATGATCATTTGAAATCTTTTGAGTGTCTTTGTTATGAAGTTTCTCCCAAACTTGGGAGGGACAAGTTTCAACCTAGGTCCATTTCCAGTATTTTTTTAGGTTATCCTTGTGGCAAAAAGGAGTTTAAGTTGCTCAATCCATCTTTATTGTCTGTCTTTTACTCAAGAAATGTAATATTTCAAGAACATATTTTCCCTTATCACAACCCTTCATCTTCTCCATTTCCTCCTCATATTATTTTCTTTGATTCATATATCTCTCCAGGCCCAACATCCACTACTGGTCCCACTCCATTTTCAGATGCTTCTTCCACTACTATTTCTACTCCTTCCATTCTACTTCCTGTAGTTCTTTCTAGAAGGAACACTAGAACCACTTATCCTCCTCCCCATCTAGTAGATTATATCTGCTTTTCCTGCTTTCTAATTCTGTTCCTTTAACTATTAATTCCAAGGTCTCTATTACTGATTTGCACATGCATGAACCTCAATTTTACCAGCAGGCTATTTCTCATCCTGTTTGGAAAGAAGTCATGCTACAGTAATTTAAAGCTCTTAAGGAAAATCATACTTGAGACATTGTCCCTCTCTCTTCACACAAGAAAGCATCCCCGACACGTGGATTTATAAGATTAAATAGAGGTCTAATGGCAGTGTTAAAAGGTATAAGTCAAGGCTGGTTATTAGAGGTGATACTCAGAAGGAGGGAAGAAACTACCATGAAACATATTCTCCAGTCGTCAAGTTGATTACAGTCAAGTGACTTTTGTCTCTTGCAATAAAGAATCACTAGACAGTTTTTTAACTGGATGTTAATAATGCTTTCCTCCATGGATGACTCTATGAATATTTCTATATGAAGATCTTCCCGGTCTTGAAATTTCTTCTTCATCCTCTTCTTTTACTCCATTGGTATGTAAACTCTAAAAGTCTTTGTATGTCTTCAAACAGGCTTTTAGACAATGGTTTTCTGAATTGTCTAAAGCTTTATTATCAAAAGGCTTTCTTGGTTATTCTTGCGGTTTATGTAGATGATATCTTGGTTTCTGGTTTTGATATTGCTGAGATGACCACCCTTAAATCTTTAATCTTGAATTTCTTGATCATCAATTCAAGATTAAAGATTTAGGACTGGTCCATTATGTTCTAGGATTGGAGATTACTACACATTCATCATGTTACCTCATGAACCAACATAAGTATACTTCTAATCTTCTAGAAGAATTTTATCGTTCCAACTATTGGATGTTTTTGTCAAATTGACCCCTGATCATGGTGATCCTTTGCCTGATCCTACTTTCTATAGAATACTTGCTGGGAAACTTAATTTTGTTTTCAACACACTAGACTTGATATACCATTTGATGTTTATTCTTGTGGTTTATGTAGATGATATCTTGGTTGCTGGTTTTGATATTGCTGAGATGACCAACCTTAAATCTTTTCTTGATTTCTTGATCATCAATTCAAGATTAAAGATTTAGGACTGGTCCATTATGTTCTAGGATTGGAGATTACTACACATTTATCATGTTACCTCATGAACCAACATAAGTATACTTCTAATCTTCTGGAAGAATTTTATTATTCCAACTACACTTCTATCTCTTCTTCTTTGGATTTTTTTGTCAAATTGACCCCTGATCATGGTGATCCTTATACCATTTGATGTTCAACATCTTAGTCAGTTTTTTCAATGTCCCAGAGTTTGTCACATGCTTGTTGGTTTACATGTTTTGAGATATCTCATGAATTCTTCTGATCAGGGATTTTTTTGTCCTTCTCATCTTTCATGTGTATTTTTAAATTTTTTTGATTCTGACTTGGATGCATGCCTATTGTCCCGAAGGTCTATTACTGGATATTACATTACTTTTGGAGAATGACCTATTTCTTAGAAAAGCAAAAAGCAACCTAATATTGCTCTTTCCTCTGCTGAAGATAAATATAAAGCCTTACACAAAGTTGGGGTTGAGGTTGTTTGGCTTACATGTTTATTTGGTGATCTTGGTTTGGCTATTTCTTCTCATGTACGTGTTTTTTATAATAGCCAGGCTGCCTTACATATTGCAATGAGTCTAATGTTTCATGAATGGACGAAACACATTGAGATTGATTGTCATGATATTCATGATTTCTTGATTTCTGTTATTATTTCTCTTAATCATGTCTCTTCTATCGATCAACTGGCTGATATAACTAAGCCTTTGGCAGGTCCTCTTCATCATTCTATTTTGTGAAAATTGGGTATTCATACACACTCCAGCTTGAGGGGGTTGTTGACATAGACCCAAGATGACAAGGCTCACTTCCTGATCCAGGCTCAACTTGATTTGTATTTTGTTTTATTTCTATTTCCTTTTATTTTGGCAATTGTATAATTAGACAAAGACCTTCTAGAAAGGAGGCACTTCAGATATTTCTACTGAAATGAATAAACTTTTTCTCTCTATATCTTTTCTAAATTCTAGGGTTTCTTCATCTCACATTTGTACTTTATCTAGAGCTGTATAGCTCTAACATAGCTTCCTTATAGTAATATGAAGTTTTAGCATTAGCTTAGCCAAGGATTTGAGATATATCTTCTATTTGATATTTTTGAGTATCTGATAATTTGTGACTTAAGTCGTCATAAGAATATCTTTAATAACCAGAGAGTCTAGCTCTAATATAAAATCATAGTGACCATTCTGCCAATACCGCTTTTCTTCATGGCTTGCTACTAGTTCCTCTACTTCATTATTACTATTACATTTGACGCTTAACGAGAAATCCATGATGAAATAGCCTTGGATTTGGTCATCTCTAGTAATAAGTAAAAAAACAAGTTTCAAAATCAATCCTATATCCTATAGTATAAAATGAATCTAAAGAAAACAACTCTGACTAGCATATTTCGGCAACCTCCTTTATCCCGGTGCTGACGAGCCTTCCTCAACAATAGGTAGTTCCTCTTCTCTTTATCCAGATCTACCCCTTTTCTCCACCCTCTTAATCTCTCGCAACCCTCTTTTCTTCCTGCCACTGTCTTCCTCAACTGCTCACCATCTTCTTCGGTGAGATAGACTACCCCATCTCCGAATAATAAACTTCAGTGAATGCTGGGAACCTATCTTTGGTGATGACCAAGAAGTTGGTCTTTTGCTTTAAGATTTACTATGCAAACAGGTACTTCCAAATCCATATTCTCCAGCAACCCTCCGGCAGAGCTACGACGACAACATTCCGACAACTAATTTTTGCACCAATTTTGCCAGAATCCAGCAAAGCAAGCAAAAAAAGAGACCTTACTCTCTGGCGTAACCCGGTGATTTTTGTTCCTCAATCTCTATTTTTTTCTTTTTTCTCCTGACTCTTTGAATTTTGCATATAAATTTGTGCCACTAATTCATATTTTATGTATTTACTAGTTGTTCATTTCCTGGTTTTGTTCCTTGACTATTGTTCTTTGAATATTATGTATTTTTCCTATTTTACTTTTCCAGTGTGCTTGTTGATTTATATTGGTGTTGTCAGTTTTTTTTTGGTATTATCTTCATAGTTGAATATAGTTTAGGATTGTGGCCTTAGGTGCGTTGAAAAACTTGTGCTCCTATAACTCGATTCTTTAGTGCTTATCTCTTTTTCTTTTTGAGTTGTGGCTTTGGTGGTTGATGGTAGACTAGGGTCATATCATAGGCTAAGATTGGGGTTGGGGTTGGGATCAAAATCAGGGTTGAGGGTGAGTTCAGGGTTAAGGTTGGGGTTTATGTCTGGGTTGAGGTTAGGGGTGGGTTCAGGGTCTGTTTGGGGTTGGTGACAAAATATAATAGGGTTAAGTAGGATAAGACGACCTCTAGGTTGCGATTAGGGTATTGGAACATAGGACTCTTCAAGGTAAGTCCATAGAGCTTGTGAAGATTCTTAGGAAGTGGGGGATTAATATAGCGTGTGTTCAAGAGTCCAAATAGGTATCTAAGGAGAAAGATGTGGACGGGTATTATTTGTGGTACTCTGGATGCGTGAGGCATAGGAATGGGGTAGGTATCTTAGTAGATGAAGAGCTTAGGGGGAAAGTGGTAGAGGTTAGTAGGATCAACAATATGCTAATGTCGATTAAGTTGGTCATTGGAGGGTCTATGTTGAACATTGTAAGTGCCTACACTCCACAAGTGGGCGTGGACGAGGAGTAGAAGAAGCACTTTTGGGAGGTTTTGATTGACGTGGTGAGAGGCGTTCTGAACACAGAGAAACTGTTTATGGGAGGTGATTTTAATGGGCACATCAGGCCTTTACCAAGAGGTTATGATGATGTGCATGAAGTCTTTGGTATTGGGGAGAGGAATGAAGGAGGAACTTCTCTTTTGGATTTTGCTAGGACCTTTGGGTCAGTGGTAGTTAATTCAAACTTCCTGAAGAAAGAGGAACACCTGATTACTTTCTATAGTATAGTGGCCAAGACTCAGATAGACTTTTTACTCCTTAAGAAGGGTGATTGATGTCGCCCAAACTATGCCTCCTAAGAAGTATAATGCGGTCGGTTGTCAAATATAGAACCCAACTAGGTTGGGGTCGATCCCACAGGGAATAGGTTGAAGTTGTTTAGAATACTAGTCAGAATAATTGGAAAATAATTAAAACTGGGTTTTTTTTTGGTGACAGTAACAATTGCTAGTCGTATCGAGTTTATAGACAATGAGAGAAATACACTAGGACTGTGATCCCCAATGATTCCTTAACTCCACCGGTTACTTGTGCTAACAAACCTATCCCGCTGCGTTGCATGCAAAATCTAACAAGCTAGGTTCATCTAACTGTCTCTCGACCTTCATTAGACGAATTTCACTCTTCTCCTATCGGTTTTCGAGTGTCGTACTACTAACCCTTGTCCTGGATCTCAGATAACCATCTCCGCTAAGGCTCCTGTTATTAGTTGAAGGTTGATAGCTTCAAATCTCTGTTGTTATCTACTTTTCCCAATCTCTACCTCTCTCTCGAGCAAGTCTAGAATACATGCGAGTTTCTAACGTTTGCAACCGTTAGAAGAGCAATCACAACGAAGGAAATAACAATACATGCATACACAGTGGTATAGAATTGCCTTGCACTTAACCGATTTCGTTAATTCCTCATGGTTCACACAACCCTAGTTGATGGGTTTAGCTACTTATAATTGTAAGAACACAAGAAGAATTTAGAGATGAAAACATAATTATGATCTCACGACAATAAAGAAAAACCGAAGTCTTAATTATCAATAAAACTCGAATTAGGGTTTGTAACTACCAAACCATGAATATGTTTATGGACTCCAAAACAGTATAAAATAGCCCTCAAAATAATGTAATGACTAACTCTCAATCAATTCCCGCACATAGGACTATACATGGGTATTTATAATACAAAGCTAATCCTATCCTAAGCAAAATAGGAGAACAGAGTCGGCAACTTTCACGGTGTCATGACTTGGTGTCGTGGAATCAAGTCACGCCACGTAGGTTGATGTCGTGGCAATCAGGATTAATTAGACGTCTTTAGAAGTGAGTCGTGCCATACTTCAACGTCACGTGACTCGTGTCGTGGAAATTAGAACTTTCTTCTTGGATCTCTGAAGTGGACTCACGCCAGCCACTCACGTCATGTGAGTGGCAGTCACGCCATGTGACTTGTGTCATGGGTCCATCTCTTATGTAGGTTCTTATTCTTTCTTTTCCGACACTTTGTTCTCGGGCTTGATTCTTTCTTTTTGATCATTTTGCCTTTAAACCTGTTTTCCTGCAAAGGAGGACAGAAGCCACATTATACCAACAAAATACACCCAAGTTACTGCATATTTCCCTTGTTTTAAGCATCGAAAGTGCCATGTAACCATGGCATATCAACACCCTCAACTTAGAACGTTTGCATGTCCTCAGGCGAACAATACATAAACACAGATATACGATGCTTGATTAAGAGAAACCTAAGGGACCTATGGCAGTCTACTCATTGCCTTTAGCACAAAACTTTTCCGACCCCTCCTATTTGCAAATCAAAACCAAAGTATGTATACAGGAAGCATATTATCATGACACAGAAGGGATAAAGTGATGGCACCAGATTATGCCCAAACAACTAAGCATATATGCAAACGACATTTTTTTTTGTTTCAAACAACCCGCAACTAATAATGCAACCCATGTGCTCTCACAATCAAAGAAGTCCCATCCATTCACAGTATACTAATGAATATCAAATTAGGGACGAGGTCAAGACACTCACTCTCACAAAGAAGTTAAAACAGTGTGCATGAAATACCATAGGCTTGCCCTTATTTTCTACGCCTTAGTTTTCGGACAGTTGGACTAGGATCACTCTAGGACTTTACTCGGCTTGTAATGTAGGCTTAGGGATGGGTATGATATATATGGGTATGGTGACTCAACCCTCCTTGACACTACACTATTTTTGGCTCCAACTTTCAATGTTTCTCATTTTTATTCTCCCTTATTCTCCTTTCTTTTATTTTTAGATTTTGGGTGTCATTTTTGTCAAACTTCACAGCACAACTCTTTTTTTTTTCTTTTGCATTTTATCTTCTTTTCATTTTTTTTTCTTTTCTTCACACCCAAAATTGTTTTCCTTTTTTCTTTTATTTAACCACTTCTTCCTACCCAACTCAATCTATGCACCCCTATAATAGCCACCCTCAACTTAGGTGATTTGCTTGAGTTGAGGTACACAGTGTCCAAGGAGGGACCAAGGCCAAGACAGGTTCATTGTAATTAAAATGGGAAGGTGAATAGGCTAATAAAAGAAATAGGTCAATTAAGGCTCAAAGTCGGGATCAAGGGATACTTATTCATTTGGTTTGGCATTTAGGCTAAAAGTGAACTTTTTCAAAAATGGCCTATGATCCTTTCCTAACCACTATCCTCAAATCCTAGGCTAGACTAACCGGGAAAGTTCTGGATCGCACACTGAAAGTTAACTAAGTAGTGACCTCACACACACATAGCACAGGGTTGTATTATCAACTACTACCTATCTAGTTCATGCAATGCTAGCTGTAGTTATTTATCTATAATCCTAGTGCCATAACAAGATCCAACAGCTGTCACAAACTAACAAGCTACACACACAATTCAAAACCAAAATTTTCAGGAGGGGTATCATTAACATTCAAAGCACATAAAACTATTTTAAACTGGACTGCCCTACAGTTCCCTTATTTTTCTCCTAAGTTAGCAAGAAACACTTAAAACTATAAATAACATCCTACACATGCCGGTTCTACTATGATAACACACTCGGGGGAAAAGAAACACGACAACAAAACCCCCCAAGTGGTGGTACACACCCACCCCCAACTAAACCTGGTGCAATGCCCTCAATGCATAGATATCAATCAAATACAAGGGAGTGAAGACATACCTATGGCGCCCTAAGCATCGGAAGTGGGCCCACCCATAGCGAGATCATCAATTTGCTCAGTAGTCGGTGCATCCGATGGAGGGGCATCCTGACTAGCAGATGCACCACGCGCCCTCTGCTCTGCCTCAATCTAGCTCGCATGGTACTCCACCCGGGAGGCTTTAACTACCCTCCGTAGATCACTCTTGTACTCGATGCCAATGCTCGAACCTCCTCTCTCAATGTGGCTACCTCATGGGTCAAGCCGGTCATATCAAGGCCTAGTGCAGCACTCAACCGGGAGGCCATACGTGCCTTAAAACTATCAATCCTCCTATGCAACCCCCACATAAACTGGTCTATCGTAACAATCATTCGGGCCTCCACCCTAGCCTCCACAGCCTCTTCAGTCGTCCTAACCCAAGGCTTAAGCTGGGATACCAACTTAGCCATCTGGGTCTCAGTGTGGGTCTACCGCTCGAACATCTGCGTCTGTCTGTCAATCAACTACTGCAGAAAGTCCCTAGACACTGAAACCATCCTAGAAGGAGGCGGTGGAGCACTAGTACTGGGTACCTCATCATTAATAGGGCCGGCGCCCTCAGTCTGTACAGGAATAGTCTCAGGTACCCTCACCGGTATCAAAATCGGCAGAGGAGCGCTACTCGACTCATCTAGGGTTGCGCTCGATGACTCAAACGGCTGTGACCCGCATGGAAGAATGGGGTGAGAACCCCGTAGCTGCATCAAACCAACATCCGCAATGCGGGTCACCTCTATATAATGGTCGAGGGCAGGTATCCTGGCTACACCCGCCCTGTCACACAAACCCAAGATCAGGCATGGAAAAGGTATACTCGTATGATCTCGGAAGGCCCGCTCATGGATCTCCCGGAGGATGTATCTCGCAAAGTGAATATCATAGCCAGCCAATATGCTGGCTACCACCACAGCCCGGTCCAATATAAGTGAGTTGTCAGCATTAGTTGGACCCAACCGATGCCGAACAATGGACCACCAGAATCTGCCAGCAAAATAAATTGTGGACTTCTTGATGTCTAGCTTCCCAGCCACCCAACTAGCCGCCTCACTATCCTTGGCTATGTATCCCGCAATCTATTTAAGCAGCTCCAACTTCTGATCCGCATCTCGCATTCTTGCTCTATCTTTGACAGTGTCCATCCGATGACCAAATTCAGCAGTTGAAGTCGAAAGTGGATGGTCATCCCCAAATAAGAAGCGGTGAATGGCCTGCTCCAAAATATCCACGTGGGTGCCTCGAACCACAACGTGTGTCAATAGTAGTTGCAAAATGTATCGCTTCCCAATAGGAGTACTCAAGTCAACGGATGCAGCATAAGAGGCATAAAAATCTCAGACTAACTCTGAGCTATAACGACCAGAAGGATGCGTTATCCAACCCAATCCATATCTCTCAAAGACAGGCCAAATGTCAGGCAGTATCCTTAATTCCTCCATCCGGTATCGCGACTCCTCCATAATTTTCCTTTGACACACACCCCTCTTTGTCAACTCAGCATCTCTATCATAAAAGGCACGCATGCCCTGCACACACCAACGCTGAACCTGGGTACTCTGTGCGGGAGTCGGAGCACTCTGGGAATCAAAACCAGTAATAGAAGTTGTAGCCTTCGCCGCAGATGTACCCTGACCCGTAGCATCATTTGCATAGCCTGACGCAGAAGCATCCTCCCCCTCTTCAGACTGGGGGGCGGACTCATAGGACTCATCTGGAACAACCGTCTCGATAGGTGGTGGGGCAGGCTGAAGGGCTGCCTAGGCAGTAGCTCAGGCCCACGTCTGTAACCACGTGGTCCGAGGTACCAAAGCAGTATCATTATGGCTAACATCAAAATCCTCAACGGACCCACTTCTATCAGACTCATTCAATTCATCACACAGACGGGGTGGTAAATCCGAATTTTTGGTGTGAATCCGGGATGAGGAATCAAGATGGTCACTTTTGGGGTTTGATTTAGGAGGTATAGTAACGGGTTTGGGTCGTATTTGTGAGTGTAAGGGTTAGGTTTGGGTCGGATTTGGGTTTGGGGGTCAGGTTTTTGAATTTTGGGGGTAAGAGGGTTCAGATTTTTGAGTTTATGGTGATAAGGGGATCGAAAATTTGCGATTTAGGTGATGGGATGGATGGATATTGGTTGATAGAGTAGAGAAGAAATGGAAATTAGGGTTTAATTAGATGAATTGAAAGTGGGAAATAAGGTAATGGGTTTGGATTTATATCGGGTAAAGAAGGAGAAACCCAATTTTGAAATAGAAAAATAGGATCGAGTCGGGTCGGGTTTGGTTTGTTTGTAGATTTTTAACTGTCACGGTACAACCCAAGTGACGTGGGTTGGACTCACGTCACGTGAGTCATGGCATGGCTGAGGTCCTGAGGCTGAAATATTTTGTCTGATTTCCACGATTCGAGTTCCTGAAAGTTGACAATTGGCGTAGGTGAGTTCCTGAAAGCTGACAATTGTCTCTGATTTTCACGGTACCATCCACGTGTCGTGAGTTGACTCACGTGGTGGGAATAGTGATGTGATTTATCCTTATTGTACTTTAGTGGTGAGAATTCTACGTTGTACTGAACCAATAGAGGTAAATTTGTGACGTTACTAACTGCTCCTCCAATGCTCAGATCTCCTCATAAAAAAATCTTGGGTTGCCTCCCAATCAGCGCTTGATTTAATATCGCGGAACGACATGGCTAACTTGGATACTCAGACTTCACCAACTAGCCCATGGGTTCCCTCCCATGAAGCGCCTGATTTAACGTCACGACACGACATGGCTAGTTTGACTACTTAGACTTCATCAAGCTCAAGTTCCTCAACTGTCTTTATCTCTTCCGTAATTCCCACATAATGCTTAACACGCTTTCCGTTGACTTTGAATAGAACATTATCTGCTCCTTTTAGCTCAATAGCACCATATGAGAATATCCTAACTACCGTGAAGGGGCCGAACCATTTGGACTTTAATTTTCCAGCAAACAAGCGAAGTTTGGAATTATACAGCAGTACCAAATCGCCCGGGTGAAACTCTCGGTTCTCAATTCGACGATCATGATACAATTTCATCTTCTCTTTATATAATGCTGAACTTTCATAAGCCTGGAGATGAAGTTCATCCATCTCATTCATCTATTCAAGTCTTAATTGAGCCGCTTCACTCCAGTCTAGGTTCAACCTCTTCAATGCCCACAAAGCCTTATGTTCTAGTTTGACAGGCAAATAGAAAGATTTTCCAAAAACCAATTGATATGGTGATGCACCAATTGGTGTTTTGAAAGCAGTCCAATATGCCCATAACGCATCATCCAATCTTCGAGCCCTATCAGTTCTATTGGCATTAACTATTTTCGCCAAGATAGACTTGATCTCACGATTTGACACCTCAAACTGCCCGCTTGTCTGAGGATGGTAAGGTGTTGCCACCTTATGTTTAACACATATTTTTCAAGTAGGGCCTTGAATAGACGATTGCAAAAGTTGGATCCTCCATCACTAATAATAACTCGGGGTGTTCCTAATCGTGAGACTATGTTCTTTTTCAAGAATGTTGTGACACTTCTCCCTTCGTTATTAGGAAGCGCAATTGCCTCCACCCACTTAGAAACATAGTCAACGACCACCAAGATGTATTTCATTCCATGCGAGCTCACAAAGGGACCCATAAAGTCAACTCCCTATACATCGAACAATTCAAGCTTAAGTATAGTTGTCATGGGACGTTCGTGTCTGCGTGAAATATTCCCTTGCCTTTGACATTGGTCACAAGCGCAAGCATAATCATGAGCATCTTTGTAAATATTGGGCCAGTAATACCTACATTGCAATATTTTATGGGCAGTCCGCGCACCTCCATGATGACCCCCAACTGGAGATGAGTGACATGCTTCCAAAATACTCATCATCTCGACCTATGGGACACATCTTCGAATTATGCCATCAGCACACACCCTGAATAGATACGGCTCATCCTAGAATAATTTTCTTACCTCATGCATGAATTTCCTTCTATTCTGATACGACATATCTTTCGGAACTAGATCACTTGCCAAGAAGTTGGCAAAATCAGCAAACCAAGGGATTAAGTCGTGGGATGCTGCCAGTACTTGCTCATCTAGAAAAGTATCATCAATCTCAAGATCATCCTTCAATTTAAGTATGGCTTCCTCCTCAAGGCTTGATAGATGGTCCACAACTTGATTTTTGGTCCCCTTACGATCTTTGACTTCAAAGTCAAATTCTTGCAACAGAAGTACCCACCGAATCAGTCTTGGCTTAGCATCTTTTTTTGACATAAGATATCGAAGAGCTGCATGGTTTGTATGCACAATCACCTTCGTACCTATCAAGTAAGATCTGAATTTCTCAAAAGCAAATACTACAGCCAACAATTCCTGCTCATTCACAGTATAATTCTTTTGAACTGGATTAAGCACTTTGCTAGCATAGTAAATTGGATGTAACATCTTTTCACGTCTTTGGCCAAGGACTGCACCCAAAGCCACGCCACTAGTATCGCACATAACCTCAAAAGGCTTAGTCCAATCCGGTGACACAATAATAGGGGCTGAAACCAACTTCTCCTTAAGACACTCGAATGCTTTAAGACATGCTTCATCAAACACAAACTTTACCTCTTTCTCTAAAAGTTTGCATAAGGGATATGCAATCTTGGAGAAATCCTTGATGAATCTTCTATAAAAACCAGCATGACCTAAGAAACTTTGAATACCTTTTACAGAGATAGGTGGGGGGAGCTTCTCAATTACTTCAACCTTTGCCTTATCCACCTCAATGCCATTCTTTATAATCTGATGCCCCAATACGATACCCTCATTGACCATAAAGTGGCATTTTTCCCAATTCAGCACTAGGTTGTACTCCTCGCATCTTTGTAGCATATTAGCAAGATGATCCAAACAACCATCAAACGAGTCTCCAACAACAGAAAAATCATCCATAAAAACCTCAATAGTATCTTCCACCATGTCATAGAAAATAGACATCATGCAGCGTTGGAAGGTGGCTGGTGCATTACACAAACCGAAAGACATCCTCTTAAATGCGAATGTACCGTATGGACAAGTGAAAGTGGTCTTCTCTTGGGCTTCGGGGGCAATAAAAATCTAATTATACCCCAAATATCCATCAAGAAAACAATACCATCCTCTACCAGCAAGATGGTCTAACATATGGCCCATGAAGGGCATAGGAAAATGATCTTTCTCAGTCCAATAATTCATCTTTCAATAATCCATGCAAACTCACCATCCAGTCATCGACCTCATTGGAATCAACTTATTTTTGTCGTTTGGAACCACAGTGATTCCTCCCTTTTTTGGCATATACTGAATTGGGCTCACCCACTTGCTATAAGCAATAGGGTAAACCACTCCTGCATCTAACCACTTGATGATATCTTTCTTCACAATCTCATACATTGGTGGGTTCAGACGACGCTGGTGCTCAGTGTTAGGTATACACTCAGGAACAAGCTGGATCTTATGAGTGCAAATGCCAGGTAGAATACCTATGATATCAGCAATGGACCAACCAATGGCCCTCTTAAATCTTCTCAATACTAAAACCAAATCCTCCACTTGCCAATCCACTAATCTAGAAGAAATAATCACAAGCAAGGTATTATTGGCTCTCAGGAATGTGCAGCGAAGGTGGGCCGAAAGAGCCTTAAGCTCTAATACTGGAGGCTCCTCTATAGATGGACGAGCTGGTGGGGTTACCCTATTCTTCAAATTGAGATCTAGTTTCTTTGGAGCATAAGTGTATGCTCCCTTACCAGCGAGTGCACCCACCATCTTATCATATTTCTCAATGCCGTTGTTATCAAAATTCATAATCACGATCGCAAGAGGTTTGACCCTAAACCTTTCTTCTAGAGATACAACAACATCACTATCATCAACCGCATCTATCACTGAAATCACCCGCTTATCTCTTGGATGCTTTATGGAACGATAAACATTGAAAGTGACCTGTTCATCATTCAATCTGAATTTCAGCTGCCCCATTTCCATGTCAACCAATGCACGGCTAGTGGCAAGGAATGGTCTTCCCAATATGATGGGAACCTCAAAGTCAACTTCACAATCAAGAATCACAAAGTCAGCCGAAAAGATAAAAGTCGCAACTTTTACCAAAATATCATACAGAATGCCAATCGGCTTTTTCACAGTCCTATTAGCCATGAGAAGTCTCATAGAGGTTGGTTTTGGTGCTCCCAACCCCAACGATTTAAAATAGCTAACAACATTAAGTTGATGCTAGCACCCAAATCACAAAGTGCTTTAGCAAAGTCGTAGGACCCAATAGTATAAGGAATTGTGAAAGCTCCTGGGTCCTTCTTCTTCTCAACTAGGGACCGCGAAGCAACTGCACTACAATGATGTATGTTATCTGCTGGCTCAAAACTGACAGTTCTCTTCTTTGTCACCAAATCTTTCATGAACTTCGCATAGCCTGGCATCTGCTCCAATGCCTCCACAAGAGGGATGTTTACTGACAGCTCCTTCAATATTGTGATAAACTTCTGATATTTGCCTTCCTCAACCTTTTTTTTCAACCTTTGAGGAAAGGGAGGAGGAGGTCATGGGACAGTTTTGAGCACTTGTGGTACCTCCTTTTCCTTCCTCTTCTCAGATTTTGCCTTATTGCTATCATCTTGATGATTTGGAACTGTGTCACTTTTTGAATTATCCAACTCTAACTCAGCTTCTACATCAATAACCACTAGTTCATTAGTCATACCACTGTCAGCAAGAATAGGTGGATCTGTCGTGAACTTCCTACTTCTAGTAGTAATGGCGAGACAATAACTATCATTTTTTGGATTCTGGACGGTATTGCTTTGAAGGGTGCCTGACTGACGTTGATTCAGTGCCAATGAGATCTGCCTAAATTATTACTCCAATTATTTAATGGCAGTTGAATGAGACTCCACTTTTTGAATTATGCCCGAAATGTCAGTCCTAATCTCCTTCAAGCAATTTTCTTGGCTCTCTGCCCCTTTGACCAGTTTCTTAAGAAGGGCCTCTATCCTTGAATTTCCAGACTCCTCATCACGTCTTCCTGGTGGTACATAAAGGTCATTCTTCTCTCTATAATCATCTTTCTACCTCTAATCACCATCATGGTCTCTTTCTCTATCTCTGTATCCTGACTTGTTGTAGTTATCTCCATAATAGTTTTGACCTTGATTCCCTTGCCTTGAGTTCCAAGAGTCTTGATTAGACCCTTGGCCCTTGGCCCGAAAACCCGCCACTTCTCGATCTAGGTACTTAGCCTCTTCATCAGACTCACTATCATCATGTCTAGTCGATTTACCTTGTGCACCCACAACATGCACCTTTTATGCATCTCTGGACTTTATCTGTTTAGCCAGAAGACCAATTTCTATCCTCAACTAAGCGACCACTTGAGCGACAGATTCATCCAACGTCCTTTGAGCTGCTGAAGCTCCAATAACATATGTGTCAGCAGGCATTTCTGCCTCCCGAGTATGCCATCCTCGGTTGGTCTTAGTGACACGATCTAATATCTCTGAAGCTCGTTCCCATCTCAAGCTCATGAAAGCTCCACCAGTGATAGTATCAGCTACCGCCTTCGTGTTGACATTCAAAGCCCGGTAGAAAATTTTGAGTAAATTCCTACCACTCATCCTGTGATTTGGCATATTCTGCAGCTTCTTTTTGAACCTCAGCCATGTCTCATAGAGTGTTTCAGAATGAAGCTGTCTGAAATTATAAATCTCGTCCTTCAACTGCAGTATCTTGGAAGGTGGGAAAAATCTTTCCAAAGATTGATTTCTCAATTCTTGCCACGTAGTGATGGAACCTCGTGGCAACTCAGCCAACCACAAAGTAGCTTCTCCTACAAGACAGAATAGAAACAACTTCAACCGAATAGCCTCTTGGTCAACTCCAGGCAGATTGTACGACGTGCAGACCCCCACAATATTCATCACGTGCATGTTTGGATCATCAGTAGAAAGGCCGGCGAACACACCCTTTAAGTTTAGCAGATGGATCATGGCACTAGTAAAGTCAAACTTAGTGCCTACAGGTAACTCTGGTGGAATGATAGCACCAGTCTCTATTGGCTCGAAGTAGGCCAAATCTTCTTCTTCAGGATCATCATAACAGGCACATATGGTCTCGGTTGTGCTCTTAGTTGCCTTTGTCACTCTTCAGCCTCAGCCAGTCGCTGTGCTACTTTTTGCATTGCTCGATTATCTCTTTCTACTTGCCTAAGAGCAGCTAGTCGAGCCTGCTCTTCACGTGTCAATCGAGCGGTAGTTTGTTCTGCTGTTTCCTGACCAACTGGCTGAATTGGTTGGTGACGAATATCTCCTGCAGCTGTAGGATCCTGAACTCCTTCAGTATGCACCATTTTTCGATTAGTTCTCAGAGTTCTTTCAATTTCAATATCAAGTGGAATCAGGGGATTGCCTTGACTCCTAGTATTTGGCATACACCGACGTATGCCCTCAAAAGTATATAAAAATGAAACCAATCAATTCCAACCAGTAATAATCAACTCCGTAACCGTATTCCCCGGCAACGATGCCAAAATTTGATGTCGCCCAAAATATGCCTCCTAAGAAGTATAATGTGGTCGGTTGTCAAATATAGAACCCAACTAGGTTGGGGTCGATCCCACAGGGAATAGGTTGAAGTTGTTTAGAATACTAGTCAGAATAATTGGAAAATAATTAAAACTGGGGTTTTTTTTGTGACAGTAACAATTGCTGGTCATATCGAGTTTGTAGACAATGAGAGAAATACACTAGGACTGTGATCCCCAAAGATTCCTAAGGGTGGGCATTTGGTATTTAGTTCGGTATTTTCATAGTTCGGGTTCGGTAATCCGTAAATGAAAGTAGATACCAAATACCATACCATTAAACTTTGGTTCGGTAATTGATAAATTGAACTTTGATTCGGTATGGAATTTGGTAATACCATATTAAAGTTGGTAGACTCAAGGCCATCGATAACAATTTAGAATAATATTTTTCAGCACCCTGCCATAGTAGCTATCTTTTGCACATTTTCGATTTTCCCATGTGCTAAGTCAATTTATACCCTTCATGTGATATTTGATTTCAACCCTAATATTAATCATCTTGATTGCCGGTAATGCTTCAACAACCATATAATTATATTAGTAAAGAAGTAACTACCATATGCTATCAACTTTGATCACATGCTTGCCTTCACTTAGTTTATAAAAGAATTTTTCCAAGCTTATCGAATTTTATAGACAATAGTAAAACTAATTTATACAACTAGAAGAAATCTAGGAAATTAATTAGGAAAGGCTACAGACACAATGTCTTCACCAACTTTGATACACCAAATCTTACCTATTAATACATGTACTCTGTGAGTCTGTGGCCCTTAATAGAGAAACGAACCATGCTCTTTTATGATCCAAATTTTTGCGAGTAACTAGAAAAATTCAAAAGCTAGCAGTTTATAAACAATGGACTTAACAGAAAACTTGCATGAGGACAGACTGACTAGCACGTAGAATCAGTCCCCCTGCTTGTATAACTTGTTAGCAAGTAATAATCCATTTTTGCCATTTGCTACCAAATAGATCAGTTAATTTAATTCCAAAACTTACCATATGTTATGGTCTTACTTCATCATCATTCACTCTTTAACAGAATATATATATTAATATATATAAGACCTTTATTTAATAAATAATTTGATATTCGGTAAATACCAAATACCAAACGGTAGTAATATCTTATACCAAACCCGAACCCAAATACCGTAATTTTGAAATTTTACTCCCAAATACCATACCAAATTACCAAATACCGAATACCAATTTTTTTGGTTCGGTTTAGTAATTCGGTTTTTGGTATTTTATGCCTAGCCCTAAATTGATTCCTTAACTCCACCGGTTACTTGTGCTAACAAAACTATCCCGCTGCGTTGCATGAAAAATATAACAAGCTAGGTTCATCTAACTGTCTCTCGACCTTCATTAGACGAATCTCACTCTTGTCCTATCGGTTTCCGAGTGTCCCACTACTAACACTTGTCCTGGATCTCAGATAACCATTCCCGCTAAGGCTTCGGTTATTAGATGAAGGTTGAGAGCTTCAAATCTCTGTTGTTATCTCCTTTTCCCAATCTCTACCTCTATCTCGAGCAAGTCTAGAATACAGAAAAGTTTCTAGCATTTGCAACCGTTAGAAGAGCAATCACAACAAATGAAATAACAATACATGCATACACAACGGTATATAATTGCCTTGCACTTAACCAGTTTCGTTAATTCCTCATGGTTCACACAACCCTAGTAGATGGGTTTAGCTACTCATAATTGTAAGAACACAAGAAGAATTCAGAGATGAAAACATAATTATGATCTCACAACAATAAAGAAAAACTAAAATCTCAATTATCAATAAAACTCGAATTAGGGTTTGTACTACAAAACCAAGAGTATGTTTATGAAATCCAAAACAATGTAAAATAGCTCTAAAAATAATGTAATGACTAACTCTCAATCCTTCCTCGCACGTAGGACTATAGGAGAACAAAGTCGGCAACTTTCACGGTGTTGTGACTTGGTGTCGTGGAACCAAGTGACGCCACGTAGGTTGATGTCGTGGGAATCAGGATCAATTAGACGTCTTCAGAAGTGAGTCATGCCATGCTTCCACGTCACGTGACTCGTGTCGTGGAAATCAGAACTTTCTTCTTGTATCTCTGAAGTGGACTCACGCCAGCCACTCACGTCACGTGAGTGGCAATCACACCACGTGACTTGTGTCGTGGGTCCATCTCTTGTGCAGGTTCTTGTTCTTTATTCTTTTTACACTTCGTTTTTGGGCTTGATTCTTCCTTTTTGATCATTTTGCCTTTAAACCTGTTTTCCTGTAAAGTAGGACAGAAACCACATCATACCAACAAAATACACCCAAGTTACTGCATATTTTCCTAGTTTTAAGCATCGAAAGTGTCATGTAACCATGACGCATCAGTGATAAGGCACTATGTAAGGACTGGAAGGTCATACCTAGTGAGAATCTTTCAACCCAGCATAAGCTTCTGGTGATGGACTTGGAAATCAAGAAGGATAGAAAGAAGAAGGGTGTGGAGGATCGACCTAGAATTAAGTGGGGTAGCTTGACATTAGCTAGTGCGTAGGAGATAGTGGAGAAGTTGGTGACATAAGTCTTAGGAGAGTAGAGGTGATGTGGAAAATATGTGGGAGACAACTAATAGTTGCATCAGGGAGTCAGTTAGAGAAACATTGAGTGTTTCGAGAGGCTGATCTGGCAAGCACCAGGGGGATAATTGGTGGAACAGAGAAGTTAAAAGTAAGGTGGAGACTAAGAAGGCAACTTATGCAAAGTTGGTTGAGAGTAAGGATAAAGAGGAGAAACAGACGAATAGGGAAAATATAAGTTAGTTAGGAAAAAGGCTAAGTTAGTGGTTAGGGTAGCTAAAATAACAACTTTTGAAAGCTTATATGCAGGATTAGAGTATAAAGGTGGGGATAAGAAGTTGTTTAGGCTCAACAAGGCTAGAGAGCGGAGAGCTCGTGACCTTGATCAAGTGAAGTATATCAAGGGGGGAAGGATGGAAATGTAGGGATGGAGGACGTTCTCATTGGGAGGAGGTATGATGCAAGCTGAGTGATCTAAGGCGTATTTGTATACCTTATTACCAATTTTGAACCATGTTTACCTTATTTTTGAGAGCAATAAGTATGTATTTTGTATTGTTTTGATGGAATATTTGATAGTGTGCTAATAAATGTGATTAGACCCATGTAGGTGAAAATTGAGACTATTTGGAGCGTGTTTTGGCATGGAAAGCAAGGCTTGGAGGAGCTATGAGCGAAGGATATTGAAGATAAGAGGCAAGCCAAGGCTTTGAACTTGAAGAATCCAACCAAATCTGCAAAGAAAAGTCGAAGAAAGGAAGAAAATCGGAATCTAAGTCCCAGGCGCGCCCAAGCCTGTCTGCTCAGGCACACCTTTTCAAAGGTAATAATTTGCTTAAGTCCCAGGCGCGCCCAAGGGCGTGCTGGGTTGCTTTTTGGCAAATTTTTGCCCCGAATTTTTGTCTATAAATAGGGCTCTTGGGTTATTGTATCATTATTCCATCTTAAGTGGAAGACTTTGGGCGATTTTGGGCATCCAAATTAGGTTTAATACTCCTTTTCAGTTTTGATTTTATTTTTATGAATTTTTATCAACGTATGATGTTAATTCAAAGTATGAGTGGCTAAAATCCCTAATTCTTGGGGTTGAGGCTACGAACATGAATCTCTTGAGTTAAATTTTATTGGTTTTTGATAAAGTTTATCATTCACTGGTTATTCTTATATTCTTAATTTAATTATTTTAATGCTTGATCACCATTGAAATAAATCAATTGTCTTGAGGTAACCTCGAGAGAGAATGGAATATAAGAAGCGTGATATTTACTCGCGGAAGGGATTCCAAGAGATTGATATGTGGTTAGAGGTACCTAATTCGCCGCGCTTGTTCCATTACGGGAAGATAGCTTAATGGCATTAGAATTGGTTAAATCTATCCCCACTCAACAATGTAGTTAGGTTTCCAATTTCTAATAGAAGGTTATAGTTTGGAGGCGAATATAATCATATTATCAACCTCGTGATCAATAACCAAGATAAACGACTCAAATTGCTTAAACCAGTAGCAATTATGCTCAAGAGATGACGTTCGGAGTGCCTTGACCCTGGGAATTTACTTTTTATTGACTTTTAAATCATATTTGCAAAAACTGAAGTTACGGTAGCGAAGATAGTAGTTTATAGTCCGCAATCATTAAAGTTTTAGTAACAATTCCCTCTTCCTTTTCACAACACTAGTTTTTAGTTATTGTTTGACGTCTTAAATTGACTTCTGTTGATGAAAGTCCCTTGGGTTAGATATTCGGCTCTTTTAAAGGAGCCATTATATTACTTAAACGATCACGTACACTTGCGTGTATACACGTACACTTGCGTGTATAGCTGGGTCGCAACACTGAGCTTTATTGATAAAATTCAAAATACGAAAGAAGAAATATATACGAAAACTAAAAGATACGATAGAATCGAAAATGCAGAAAATAAAGGATAGAGATAGAGATAGATAGATAGACACAAGAAGGTAAATAAAAGGGCAACCAATGGGTGTTTCAAACCCAAAGACCTTCCTTGTTGATTAACAACGAGCACCTAACTCTTACGAGGACTGAAAGGGAATTGTAACGCCCTTGCAACTACCGTCTCTAAATAAAACACTCAGCATAACCTTTTCCAAGCTCTCCTTCTCTCTCAAGAGTCATACAATATCAAATGTCATCAAAATCTAACTAGTGAAAACCTAGACTTAGCTATTTATAGTCTATTATATAAGTGACCCAAAAGTGGCCCGTGAAAACAATTAAGAATATAGCCAAAAATGGGGACTGCTTCCTTGTGATTAACCACCAAGTGAGCCATCAAGTCCTTGGTGGACCACCAGTGGAGCTGTCAACTTGAGGCAGCAACTTTTTTCATTTGTTTTTTCTTGGTGGTTCACCAAATGAGCCGTCAAGGCCTTGGTGGTCCACCAAGTGAATTGTCACACCTTGGTGGTTCACCAAATGAGTCTTAAAGGCTTTGGTAGTCCACCAAGTGAACCGTCACAACAAGGCAGCATGCCCACTGCTTTTCTAAGTGCATTCCAAAACCCCAAAGTATCATCCACACATGGTATTGCTTTAGTGGAAGCTCAAAAAGGGTCCTCCAAACATGTACGGATGTTCTTAAGATGATCATGGCTTGGATCCCTATGTGTTGATCCCAAATTATCGGTCTTAAAGTGTTGACATTGATTTTTTTTGTATCATCCTTTCCTTCTTGAAAAGGATTCGACCTCGAATCCAAACCTTACAAAATCAATCTTATCATCACGCCAAGGTTGCACACACTTAACATATAACCATGGGTCCTTTTTGTTTGACATGAAAAATTCATTGAAAATGGTACAAAGGAATCAACTATGAGGATTACCATAAAATAACGAAACCACAACCGCCATGATGGCATCAACAAACCCAAAAGGTAAGCTCACATTCATTTTAAGAGCTATAAAACACATTTTTTCATTATTTTTCCAAGATACCACACTAAGAGTGGTACCACCAATGGGTTAAAAGTCCACAAGGTATTTTTGGGGTCAAAGATGTGAAAGACCCACATTGCATTATCCCCCAAACAAATGTACCAACCAAAGGGATTACTACTTCTAAAGAAATTAATTCCAGAAAAAACATGAACATCATCATACACAAAGAGGTAGTATAGAAAGGAATCAAGCATAGAAATCTTATCCAAGGTGCTACTATCTACAAGAATGCCACTAGGCCCAAGAGATTTAGAACACAATACACACAAGAATGGAATCAAAGCATTTAAGCACATATTACTCTTTGTTTCTAAACAAGTCATGCTCACATAAGATGTAGATTCAACATGGTTATGAACAACATCATATGCAAAAAGGTAGTAAAGAAAGATACTATTCTCATCCAAGGTGCAAGAGTAGGAACACACAAAGAGAGAGAATGATATTTCAAGCACATAGAACCACTCTTCTTCAAGTAACTTCCCAAGGAAAGTGAGTTCACCAATGGAGCAATGCTACTAGGGAAATTGGAGAACCTATTACAAAACAAACCAATCCAAAGCAAGTGGTCCTCCCAAAAAGTTTAGTTCCCTCTACTAATAATGTTAAACATGCTCACAAGGGTCCTAGTTGACACTCCAAATTGTCTAACCCAATGAAGGTGACAAGAAGGTTTTAACAACCATGGACTCTTATCCAAACAAGAGCCAATGACACAATTGCCCTAGGTCTCACAAGAGTGATACCACTTATGGGTAAGGGGTCATCAAATGCAAATAAGTAATAAAGAAGGGTATCGCATCAATGGAATTCATCCAAAGTGTTTTCAAGAGAAGACTCACCCCTTGAGCTACAAGTAATAAAGACTTGGTCAAGACTTGGGACACACAATGGTGAATTCTCTTAGACTTTTTCACTTGCTCCCTTTCTTTAAAGAACACTCATCTTTGTTGGAGATCTTTCCCTTACATGACTTTAGTCCATTAAGTGGATTATAAATCCTTAAGAAAGACTTCATAGTAGGGAAGTGTACTAATAACCTCAATCAATTTTTGCTTGTCATCTTGACCAAGCACCAAGTTGGGTCCACCGCATTCCAAATGGTCACTAGGGTCAAATGGAAGAAGTATTTATGAACATGGGTCAATACAATACCTATTTTCCCCAAGGGTGCCAATATCACCAAAGGACAAACTCTCTAAGTAACCATAGGTAATGTCATAAGCAGATAGAGAGTAAAGAAAGGTGTCACATAAATTAACTTCAACGAAGGTGTCCTCAGCATATACTCACTACTAGATTCATGATCATCACCATGAGTATCCTCAATAAGAGAGTCACACAAGGAAAAAGAAGCAATTTCTAAATAACTAACACTTTCTTTCTCAATGGAAGGATTCCAAATTTGACACAAACCTCTACTAGCATCAAGGAGATCACTACTCAAGCCACCACAAGAATCAAGTACTTCATCCTCCTCTTTATCGAACAAAGGTGGGGTATTATACAAAGGATCACAGCCAAAATCATTTTCATAATAACAATGACTATTTGTGTTTCTTAAATATTCAAGCAAATGAAAGTTATCTTTACCCAAATGATCATCCGTTTTCAAAAGTGAGAGATCACTATCAACAACTGGATAGTTAGCATAATCTTCACTCAATCCTATATTCTTAATAGATTTCAAAATAGGATAACATGTGAATTTTAAGCTTACTATCCTTCCTTTTAAGCATATTATAATGCACACTACTAGGGGAAAAACTAGGAGTGATCTCACAATTATTAATCAAGACATCTTTCTTTGAGAGAGGATCATACATCAAAGGTGAGGAATTAAAGCATTCAATTTCTCTCTGAAGAAGATACATGTCATCTTTCACTACATTTTCATCCACATCATACCTATAAGCAAAATTAATAATAGGATCATCATCATATGATATGCTCAAAGAATCATTTCTATTCAAATGGTCAACTCTATCAACATCATCACTAACTTGAGGCTCATCAAGCATACCACAAACAAGCTCAAGTAGTGGATTAGATTCACAAGTACGTTGATCAATGCATACACCTTTACTAGTTGTAGGCAATTCACATGCCAACATAGGCTCACCTTGATTTTCACAAGGGTCAACTAGTGTGTGACTACTCTTATCATATGGCAATGGATCCTCATTCAAGCTATAAGTGCCAACACTAGGTGTACACAAATCGACCTTGCTAGAAGAGTCAATTCGATCATCTATAGGATCAACTAGTATTTTAAAACTCACAACAAGAACTTGATCACTAGGAAACTTAGTGTTATCAAGAGTATCACAAAGGGAAAACTCATTATGCTCAATATTAGACAAGCCATCATTTACACTTACTTGGTTACTAGCCATATCATAACCATTCTAGTTTAAAAGAGTGTAATAGTTAGCATTGTTACCTTATAGCTCATAAGAATTATGGTCTTCACCTTGGTTTTCAACATAGGAGCATATTGTTTCCTTTGGGAAGTTCTCATCACATGAGAGTTTGTCAATTCTACTCCCTTGAGTCAACTCATCATCACTCTTCCCAAAGTTGGAATTCTTAGATAAGAACTCTGTTAAGCCTGCAACCATATGTTCGTAAGGAACTCTCTTTGGTTCTTCCTTCAAAAGTTTATGAACCTGCGCAAGAGAAGGGTTGATACTCGGTAAAATGCTAGTATCATGGTTAGTGGATAATAAGGTATTGGTGTTGACAAGTCCCACAATTAAGTGTTCTTTGTCCACTTCTTTCAAATAATTCCTTGGCTCATTGCTCTTAGTTAACTCTCTTCTTTGATACAAGTCTTTCCTTCCTTGCACAAAGGATGATTCTCTTTCCCTTTTCTTAATTTCTTCCTTCTTCAATACTTCCCGAAACCCTTTTATGATCTCATAGTCCTTACTAAGTTGCTCGGGTGTTAAGGTCTCAAGAATGTTCTTTCATCCACTAAATACAAGTACACATTTATTGGCCATATCTCGATATTGGATCAACCTATCATCTTTCCATGGCCTACCTAGAAACATATGACATGCTCTCAAAGGATTGCATCACATAGCACTTCATCTTGATATTTGCCCACTTCAAAACTAATAACCGTTTGCTTGGTTACCTCTATTGAACCACTCTTATCGTACCATTGGAGCTTGTAAGGCTTAGGGTGCCTTTGTGTGGAAAGTTTTATTAGATCAACAAGTGTGCAAGACACAACATTATACTTCTCTCCCTATCAGTGACCAAGGAACATATATTCCCCATTATATCAAACCTTGTATGACATAAGTTCCTCTTTTAATGGTTCCCACACTACGTGTCTTAAGGCACTAGATAAGCCCCACTCTAATTCCAATTGCTCATCATCCCCTTCCGAGATTACCAAATTATGTCTAAGGTTTGGAGCATTTAGGACTTCCTCACTTGGTAAGACTCGGGGATTGGTTTGGGAATTAGAATTAAAGGAGTCGAAGGCCTCCTCAATGTTTCTCATTCTATCACATATACTTGATATGCTACCTTTTGTGGAGGTTAAACATCCTTTCATCCTTCCCAATGTTCGATTTATAACCCCAATCTTTTCCTATATAGCTTTCAATGACTCATTTCTTATGGGGTTTTGAGTTTCCTTCTCCCAAGTCATTGTACCTAGCAATTAAAAACATTCAACAAAGACAACAACAATGTTAGCATTAGCAAAATAAAGTTTCACAATCACTCATGTTTATACACCTTTGATTGCCTCACAATTGGAGCAGCTACTATTGAAAATTACTTATACTTCGATGGTACACAAGGTGTGGATTGCTACTATTGGTCTGAGTGGATTCTTGTTTAAAGAAACACAGATGACATAATTATAAACTAAAGGACTTGAATCAAGAAGTTAACTACAAAGTTAAAACTAGAAAAACATAAAAAGGAATAGGATGAAGAAAGAAAACAGACTCAAGAACTAATCACAACTAAGTAGGGTGATTACTATTTGTTAATTAGCTTAGAAATCAAAGAAAAAATGATTAAGAATCAAGGAAACCAAACTAAGAATCTAAAATGAGCTTACTAAAATTTGTTCACTTGACTGATCGTGTGGGGGATCGCCAGGCTCTTGGTGGACCATCAGGTGATCTGTCTCTACTTTCCAGAATGAGTCCTAAACTTGTTCTTAGTGACTGATCACTTGGTGGTTCGTCACTAGCTTGGAGAACCGTTGGGTGAGCTGTCAAAGCTAACCAGAATGTGTTCCAAAACTTCTCCTTGTGACAGTTTGAGTGGGGATTCTTTAAGGGGGTGGGGATTCACCAATGGATCCGTTAAGTGCAACCATTGTGTTTCCTTTGCTGTGGTGGTGGTTACGGATTGCTTGGTGGATCGTCACTTACTTGGCACAAACAAGTACACCCTTTTTTTTTTTTAACCCTTTTTGGATCAAATCTTTTCTTTTGAATGTTCTTCTTTAACAAGACATGAAGATTATGAAGAACACATGAACATTCAAAATTTGACCCTCACTCAAACAAGTTCGAAATTTAATGAAATTTTAAACTCGAACTCCTTTCAACCTCTCGAACAAACCCCAAACATTTTTAAGCCTCAATTCCCAACCAAATTCTTCAGATTTGAGAACTCACTTCTATTCTTCTTCAAACTCAAACTCAACAATGGTGGAATACTCAAATCAACTCCGATTAAGCTCAAATTTCAGATTTCAACTTACTAGATACTAGAGAACACGATTCTAGTATCGAAAACATAAACAAAACTCAAAATGTGAAAACGCCCAAAAATGTTTTTACTCTACTTTTTTTTTATTTTCTAGATAACAAACCCAAGACTAGAATCTTGTAAATGGTTCTAAGCTCGGCTCTGATACCAAATGATACAATTCAAAATACGAAAGACAAAATAAATATGAAAACTAAAAAAAACAATAGAATAAAAAATGCTGAAAATAAAGGATAGATACAGAGATAGATAGATAGACATAAGAAGATAAGGAAAAGGGCAACCAATGGGTGTTTCAAACCCAAAGACCTCCCTTGTTGATTACCAACAAGCACCTAACTCTTACGATGATTGAAAGGGAATCATAACTCTCATGCTCTCTTAAGAGTCATACAATATCAAATGTCATCAAAATCAAACTAATAAAAATCTAGACTTAGCTATTTATAGTCTATTACATAAGTGACCCAAAAGTGGCCCTTGTATAGCCAAAAATGGGGACTGCTTCCGTGTGATTGACCACCAAGTGAATCATCAAGGCCTTGGTGGTCCACTAGTGGAGACGTCAACTTGAGGCATCAAACTTTTTCCCTTGTATCTTCTTGGTGGTTCACCAAATGATCCGTCAAGGCCTTGGTGGTCCACCAAGTGATCCGTCACACCTTGGTGGTTCACCAAATAAGCCATCAAGGCTTTGGTGGTCCACTAAGTGAACTGTGACAACAATGCAGCATGCTCATTGCTCTTCTAAGTGCATTCCAAAGCCCCAAGGAATCATCCACACATAGTATTCCTCTAGTAGAAGCTAAAAAAGGATCCTCCATACACGTCTGAATGTCCTTAAGATGATCATGGCTTGGATCCCTATGTGTTGACCCCAAATTATTGGTCTGGAAGTGTTGACGCTGATTTGGCTTGTATCATCCATCAATATTATGGAATAAATAGTTCAATCTCGAGAGTATGCTAAAGTGGAGGTACAAGGAAGAAAGATAAAAAAGGGAGAGAGGCTATGGATGCAAAGAGGATACTCTTAACATGCAAGCCTCATGCTTAAAAGGCCTTTATTTTATTATGGGTATTTTTGTAATTATGAGTGTAGGCTATAAATAATGGAGATTAGTTCATTTTTAGGGTAGATAATTTTTTGATTATTGATATTTTGATGAAAAAAAATCTTGTGAGGGTTTAGGCTAAAGCATTTGTTTCTATTGAATATTGATGGGATTGCTTGCTTAAGGATATCATTCCTCCTGAGGGTGTCTTAATAGTATAGGTGCTTATTTGGATTTCTTAATAGGAAGTCTCAGCTTTAGTATAACTTTGGTTGCCTATTAGATCTCATACTTGTGTCTTTGTTTATAGATTAAGTGTTTTTTAGAACTTTGTATTTGAGGTATTGGTTCATCTATAGCCATTATTCTAATTTCTTTTCCATTTTGGATCTATCTTCTATTTTCAATTTCGTGTTCTTAGATTATAGGTTTTCTTATTAGCTTCTGCGTATCCGTTATTACATCAAGCCAACAGTATTATTTTCATAAGCTCTTGAACGACGAAGGGGACAAAGGCATTATGTTGGGGGACTTGGAGCATTCAGAGAGGTGTCACTATTACGGGTATTGTAGGTGTATAAAAGTTGAGAAGGTCAAAGGTGTTATTCAAAGGATGCGTAGGGGTAGGGCGATTGGACCAGACGAGATTTCAGTGGATTTTTGGAAGAGCAATGGTGGGGCAGTATGGAGTGGCTGACCGAGTTGTTTAATGTCATTTTCAAGATGGAAAGATACCTGAATCTTTGAGATGAAGCTCGATGATTCTATTGTACAAGAACAAGGGTAACATTCAGAGTTACAACAACTATAGGGGCATCAAGTTGTTGAGTCACACTATAAAAGTTTGGGAAATGATGGTAGAGTTCAGATTGAGGAGGATCATGAGTATTCTGAGAATCAGTTTGGGTTCATGGTAGGTCACTTGGCTAACAAGGCCATTCATCTCAAGAGGAGATTAGTAGAGCAGTATAGGGAGAGAAAGAAGGACCTTCAAATGATGTTTATCAATCTAGAGAAGGAGTATGACAAAGTTCCTAGGGAGGTTATTTAGAGGTACTTGGAGGCTAGAGGTGTTCCTATGGCGTACACTAGGTTGATTAAGGGCATGTACGATGGAGCGAAGACTCGTGTGAGTATGGTGGGGGAGATTCAGAGCACTTTTCTATTTTGATAGGGTTGCACCAAGGGTCGACTCTTAGTATGTGTTTATTCACTTTGGTGATGGATGTATTGACGTGGCATATTCAAGGGGTGGTGCCTTAATGTATATTATTTACAGATGTTGTAGTTCTAATTGATGAGACTCGAGGAGATGTTAATGATAAGTTGGAGGTTTGGAGACAAACTCTAGAGTCTAAAGGGTTTAGGTTGAGCAGGACCAAGACAGAATACTTTGAGTACAAGTTCAGTAAGTTGACGCAGAAGGTGAACGTGGTAGTGAAGCTGGATTCTCAATCCATTTAGAAGGGGAAAAGTTTCAAGTATCTTGGGTCTATGATCCAAGGGAATGGAGAGATTGATGAGGATGTCACACACCATATTTCCATAGGATGGATGAAATAGAGGTTCGCTTCTAGAGTCTTGTGTAATAAGAAGGTGCCCCTTAAACTAAAAGACAAGTTTTACAGAGTGGCAGTCCGACCGGCTATGTTATATAGAGTGGCGTGTTGGCCAGTCAAAAAATTCAATATCTAAAAATTGAAGGTAGCAGAGATGAGGATGCTGCGATGGATATATGGAATTATTAAGAGAGATAAGGCTAGAAATGAGATTATTCGAGAGAAGGTAGGAGTGACTTTAGTGGAAGACAAGATGCAAGAAGTGAGCTTGAGATGGTTTGGGAATATGATGAGGAGGTGTACTGATGCCCAAGTTCAGAGGTGCAAGAGGCTATAAATGGTTTTAGAAGGGGTAGAGGTAGACTCAAGAAATATTAAAGGGAGGTGATTAGACGTGACATGGAGCTGTTATAGCTTATAGAGGACATAACCCTAGATAGAAAGGTGTGAAGAATGCGTATTAGGGTAGACATTTAGTAGGTGGGAGTGCGTCCTTGTTAATAGACTAGAGTGCTTTGTTTGTAGCCATGCCAATGGTCGTAAGTGCTATGCGTGTGTCTGGTAGTTTTCTATTCGTAGTGTCTTGTAACTACTCTATGGGTGTCTTGTTTCTATTATTATCTATTGGTATGTTATTCTATTTTTTTTGTTTTTACTATGTCCTTTGGTTGTTTTGTGTCCTGAGTTGGGTTTCTATCGAAAATAGTCTCTCTACCTAATCCAAGGTAGTGGTATAGACTGCGTACACTTACCCTCTCCAGACCCCACTTTGTGGGAATACACTGGGTATATTGTTATTATTGTTTTACGCCCTGCATATTGTTAGTATTATGTATATTATTAGGGAATTTAACGCTTGTAATCACAAGCTAGCTAGCCAAGCGAAGTTTGCTTTTGAACATTATTTCACACATGGAAGGATAAAGTTCCAAAATAGCTTGTAAATGAGGCAGCTATCTTCTTTGTAAATTCAAATGATCCTTTGTTGGGTTCATGTATATTTTTATGATCGACAAAGTAGTTGAATATGTAAATGAAACATGTTATACCACATGCTCTATCACGCTGAGTCCAACTTGCAGTAGGATTCTCTGAGATAAAGGAATATCAGGTAGAAAAGATCTCAAAGTCAGCACAAAGCACTAAGGAGATAGGAGTCTACATGTGATAAGAAGTCTACACAAGGATATATCAAGAGATTCCAAGAAAGAAGAGAGTTCTTGTGAAGTTAGAGTAGTCTAAAAAATAAAAGAGTCCATGAGATAAGGAGTCCACACATGGATAAACCAAGTGAGTCCAAGAAAGAAGAGAGTTCTTGTGCAGCTAAAAATATACTTGTAGTCTAAGAAAGAAGAGAGTTCAAGAAATAAGAGAGTTCTTGTGGAGTTAGAAGTTTACTTGGCTTAAAAGAACAATGAAGAACTATGTATACACAAGGTATTCCAACATGGAACTCACACACTCATACTGAGAGAAAAATGCATAACACATGAAAATATGCACAAACAATATTTGAGAGAGTTCTACCTAGCTATCGAAGTGCAGCCTGATACAAAGGACCAGATTAATGAATCTATTTCATAGGCATATTTCTGACAGTCTTCTATTCTAGTTAGTGTGTATTAGGAAGATCAATTGAGTTATAATTTATTGTTTTCCTGCATTTGTTGCTTAGGAAACAATATTGAGTTTGAGTTAACTTCAAGTTGGGATAACTTGAAGTGGGATCAACAATCTGGAGAGATTGTTGAAGTGAAGGGATTAGAGTTAGCTCCTAGGTTACAATTGTTTTGTAATCTGAATTTCAAGTTGGGGAACTTAAAGTGGGATTCAATAGTCTAGGGAGATTGTTGAATATTAGGGATTAAAGTTAATACCTTGGTTGCAAGTCTTGTAATCTAAATTCTGTTGAGGCTCATATAGTGTTTAGTAAAATTGGGGTCAAATCTTATAGAGGTACGGGTCGTGGTTTTTTCACCTTTGTGAGCCGGATATTTTCCATGTAAAAATATCGTGTTACTTCATTTACTGTTTTCGTAATCTGTGAAAAGAATACGTTAGGTAGCCTTTGTCACACTACTAAAATAAATAGGGAAACCGACCACCAAAAGCGACCACAAGTGGTCGATTTTCCTGTTTTTTCGACCAAAAAAGCGACCACAAAGTGTGGTCGGTAAAATAGTGGAAGCTTTTCAAAAACCGACCACATGTAGTTGGTTTTTCCGAAAAAAATTATTTATTTATATATCGATATTAATTATATTACAAATAAAAAAATTTTATTAATTTTTTTTTATATTAAAAAATTTATTAAAGAATTTCGACCACAATGAGTGGTCGGTTTTATATTTATCTAATTTTTTAAAATTTAGTATACCGACCACAAGTGGTCATTTTTTGTAAAAAAATATTTAATTTTTTTTTAATAAAACTGACCAGTCGATTTTTTTAAAAAAGATTTTTTTAAAAATAAAACCGACCATTATTTAAAAAATATTTAATATTTTTAACAAAACCGACCACTCGGTTTATATTAAATAAATACTTAATTTTTTTTAAAAAAAATGACCACAAGTGGTCGGTTTTTTTGGTAATTTTAACAAAAACCGAACACTTGTGGTCGGTTTTTCTGGAAATTTTGTAAAAACAATTACAGCATATATGCTGCATTTTCAATATAAACCCTGCTACTACAAAACAACCCACCAATTAAGAAAATTCAATCATCTCAATACAACCCACCAATTTAGAAACATTAAAACATCTCCTTAAACATTCAAATATCGAAATCAAAACATCCAAATATCAAAATCAAAACATACAAAATCAAAGTTTACAAATCAAAAAATAAACTAAAAGTCATCCTCATCCCCATCATCCTCAACCTCATCTTCATCATCATCATCATCAAAATCATCTGCCGTATCTGTAGTGTAATCATCAAGTGAGCTTAGGCTTGTCATAGCCCGAGGTGCATCACCGGGACATGGAGAAAGTATCTGTGGAGCATGACGAAAACTATTAATCTGCTCCTGCAACATTTTCATTTGCATATCCATTTCCTTCTCTCTCTTCCTCGACCTCTCAGTCATTAGTTCACTATTTCAAGTTACTACACTTATCCATTTTCAAATCACAAGTTCACATTTTCAAATGATTACACTTGACCATTTTCAAATCACAAGTTCACATTTTCAAGCGACTACACTAAATCATTTTTATGTCACTACGCTTAACCATTTTCAAGTAACTAATACACATTTCAAGTGACTACACTTAACCATTTTCAAGTAACTAATACACATTTCAAGTGACTACACTTAACCATTTTCAAGTAACTAATACACATTTTAAGTTACTACACTTAACCATTTTCAAGTCATTAGTTCACCATTTCAAGTTACTACACTTATCCATTTTCAAATAACAAGTTCACATAGTCAAGTGACTACACTTAACCTTTTTCAAATCACAAGTTCACATATTCAAGTGACTACACTTAACCATTTTCAAATCATAAGTTACATTTTTAAGCGACTACACTTAACCATTTTTATGTCACTACACTTAACTATTTTCAAGTCATTAATTCACTATTTCAAGTTACTACACTTAACCATTTTCAAATCACAAGTTCACATTTTCAAGTGACTACAGTTAACCATTTTCACATCACAAGTTCACACTTTCAAGCGACTACACAACCATTTTTATGTCACTACACTTAACCATTTTTAAGTAACTAATACACATTTCAAGTCACTACACCTAACCATTTTCAAGTAACTAATACACATTTCAAGTTACTACACTTATCCATTTTCAAATAACAAGTTAGTATAGTCAAGTGACTACACAATCATTTTCAAATCACAAGTTCATATATTCAAGTGACTACACTTAACCATTTTCAAATCATAAGTTCACATTTTTAAGCGACTACACTTAACCATTTTTATGTCACAACACTTAACTATTTTCAAGTAACGAATACACATTACAAGTTACTACACTTAACCATTTTCAAATCACAAGTTCACATTTTCAAGTGACTACAGTTAACCATTTTCAAATCACAAGTTCACACTTTCAAGCGACTACACTTAACCATTTTTATGTCACTACACTTAACCATTTTTAAGTAACTAATAAACATTTCAAGTCACTACACCTAACCATTTTCAAGTAACTAATACACATTTCAAGTTACTACACTTATCCATTTTCAAATAACAAATGCGTATAGTCAAGTGACTACACAACCATTTTCAAATCACAAGTTCACATTTTCAAGTCAATACACTTAACCATTTTCAAATCACAAGTTCACATTTTCAAGCGACTACACTTAACCATTTTTATGTCACTACACATAACCATTTTCAAGTAACTAATACACATTACAAGTTACTACACTTAACCATTTTCAAGTCTTAGCTCATTATTTCAAGTTACTACACTTATCCATTTTCAAATAACAAGTTCATATAGTCAAGTTACTACACTTAACCATTTTCAAATAACAAGTTTACATTTTCAAGTGACTACACTTAACCATTTTCAAATAACAAGTTCACATTTTCAAGTGACTACACTTAACCATTTTCAAATCACAAGTTCACATTTTCAAGCGACTACACTTAACCATTTTTATGTCACTACACATAACCATTTTCAAGTAACTAATACACATTACAAGTTACTACACTTAACCATTTTCAAGTCATTAGTTCATTATTTCAAGTTAAGACCCTTATCCATTTTCAAATAACAAGTTCACATAGTCAAGTGACTACACTTAACCCTTTTCAAATCACAAGTTCACATTTTCAAATGACTACACTTAATCATTTTTATGTCACCACACTTAACCATTTTTAAGTAACTAATACACATTTCAAGTTACAACACTTAACCATTTTCAAGTCATTAGTTCACTATTTCAGGTTACTACACTTATCCATTTTCAAATAACAAGTTCACATAGTCAAGTAACTACACTTAACCATTTTCAAACCACAAGTTCACATTTTCAACTGACTACATTTAACCATTTTCAAATCACAAGTTCTCATTTTTAAGCGACTACACTTAAACATTTTTATGTCACTACACTTAACCATTTTCAAGTAACTAATACACATTACAAGTTACTACACTAAACCATTTTCAAGTCATTAGTTCACTCTTTTAAGTTACTACACTTATCCATTTTTAAATAACAAGTTCACATAGTCAAGTGACTACACTTTACCATTTTCAAATCACAAGTTCACATTTTCAAGTGACTATACTTAACCATTTTAAATCATAAGTTCATATTTTCAAGCGACTACACTTAATCATTTTTATGTCACTACACTTAACCATTTTTAAGTAACTAATACACATTTTAAGTGACTACACTTAACCATTTTCAAGTAACTAATATACATTTCAAGTTACTATACTTAACCATTTTCAAGTCATTAATTCACTATTTCAAGGTACTACACTTATACATTTTCAAATAACAAGTTCACATAGTCAAGTGACTACACGTAACCATTTTCAAATCACAAGTTCACATTTTCAAGTGACTATACTTAACCATTTTAAATCATAAGTTCATATTTTCAAGCGACTACACTTAATCATTTTTATGTCACTACACTTAACCATTTTTAAGTAACTAATACACATTTCAAGTGACTATACTTAACCATTCAAGTAACTAATATACATTTTAAGTTACTACACTTAACCATTTTCAAGTCATTAGTTCACTATTTCAAGGTACTACACTTATACATTTTCAAATAACAAGTTCACATAGTCAAGTGACTATACTTAACCATTTTTAAATCACATGTTTACATTTTCAAGTGACTACACTTAACCATTTTCAAATAACAAGTTCACATTATCAAGTGACTAGACTTAACCATTTTCAAGTCACTACACCTAACCATTTTTAAGTAACTAATATACATTTTAAATCACTACATTTAACCATTTTCAAGTAACTAATACACATTAACACAATTATATCCCACAATTATGCAATAAATTTAGCAATGCCTTGCCTTATCAAAACATATTAACTCTACATATTCGACAAATGAATAGCAACATTATAGAAGTAGACATACTAGTATTCGGAGTCACCGAAGCACACTTTTTCTTCATCACCGAATCATCACCCGTCGGACTAGGAGACAAGCTCTCAACTTCACCAATAACTTTCCCAATTTTCTCATACTTAACCACTTTTGGGCTACATTGCTTCCTTCTTCCACCCCTCGGCATCACACTACTCATGCTCAATTTCCCCATTGATGCTCTACTCTGAGAAGAATCCGTCGAAGCATCAGAAGAACAAAACACATTCAACGACAAATTCGGACTCATCAACAAACCCCTATGGTCTTGTTGCTGTTTCAAAATCGACGTCACCGCTCCACATTTCTTTGGAACAACCACCGAAGACCGTGATTCCGACAAAGAATCATTTTCTTGAAATTTCTTCCCCTTAGACTTTTCACTTTCGGAGGTGTTCACCTTCAGTTGCCAGAAAGAGAGACGAAAGCGGAGACGATGGTCAATGTTGCTGCGAGTTGCTGCTATCGATGTTGCTGTTGTTATCGGCGTGGGTGAGGGAGAGAGACGGAGTTTCTATTGGCGTGGGTGAGGGAGAGAGACCAATTGTTGCTGGTGCTGCATCGATGATGGTCGATCGAAGACGAACATCGAAGTGTGGGGGAGAGACAAACTGCTGCTGCTATAGGAAAGGGGTCGTATGAGATCGATGGGTTATAAGGGTGATGGGCGGTCGGGTCAGGCGGTAGTTGGGCTGGGTTGGGTGTGGGAAAAAATTGAAAAAACCGATCACAAGTGGTCGATTTTTTTTATTTAAAAAAATATTTATTCAAATTTAATACGATGTATATAATATAGATTAAATCTTATTATATTTATAATAAATACAAAAAAATTTAATACGATGTATATAAATCGGATAATCAGTTAATTCATCGTCACACATAAGTAGTATATTTCCTCAATAGTATAATAATATCAATGTATTTCGTATATTAGGATGAATTTTTTGTTAGTTACCTCGTAATACAACATATTTTATATATAATCTAATGAATTATCGATTAATTAGCTTACTTTATCATGACTTCTAGAGTATATTATTACGTCGATCGTATGATATCAACGTGTTATTCAAAATACTTGGATAGATTTGGCTAGCTTGCTTTTGAATACTACATATATATATCACTACATGAGAAAAATACGTATATACATATCGAGTGACTAGATCAGGTTCAAAATACGTACTGTATACATTACATAAACGAGTATATTATCCCATAATACAATAAATTTCATATATACTCTGATGAATTATCGATTAATTAGCTTACATTATTATAACTTCAATAGTATATATATTATTATGTCGATCGTATGATATCAACGTGTTATTGAAAATACTTGGATAGATTAACTTAGCTTGCTTTTAACTACGACGTACATACTACACGAGATATACGTATATACACACACGTACACTCTATCGACTATCAGGTTCAAAATACGTATTGTATACATTACATACACGAGTATATTACCCCCGCCATACAACAAATTTCATATATACTCTGATGAATTATCAGTTAATTTAGCTTACGTTATTATAACTTCAACAATATATATATTATTACGTCGATCGTATGATATCAACGTGTTATTCAAAATACTTGGATAGATTCACTTAGCTTGCTTTTGACTACTACGTACATCAATACATGAGATATACATATATACAAACATACACACTCTAACGACTATCAGGTTTTAAATACATACTATATATATACATCACATACACGAGTATATTACCCCGTAAGACAACGTATTTCATATATACTCTGATGAATTATCGGTTAATTTAGCTTACGTTATTATAACTTCAACATTATATTATTACCTCGATTGTATGATATCAACGTATTCAATATACTTAGAAAGATTCAGTTAGCTTTTGACTACTACGTACATCACTACACTAAATATACATATAGATCACATGCACGAGTATATTACCCCATAATACAACGTATTCCTTATACTCTAATGAATTATCGATTATTTACCTTACATTATTATAACTCCAACAATATATTATAATTACCTCGATCGTATGATATCAACGTATTCAATATACTTGTATACATTCAATTAGCTTTTGACTACTACGTAAATAACTACACACGATATACGCGTATATATATATATATATATATATTTGATGAACAGTATATTTATTTTATTGAAACGTAACTAAAAAATAAAGATTATGCTTTATGTTATTTATTTATTTTATTTAATATATTTAATATTTCTTAATTTATTTTAATATTTTTTTACAAAAACCGACCACAAGTGGTAGGTTTTCTTAATTCATTTTACAGTGGTCGGTTTCTTAATATTAATTGATTTTTATTTTTATTAAATAAAAATAGACCACATTTGGTCGGTATAATTAAAAAAAATATTTAATATATTTTAAAAATATATTCGGTTTTATGTTGTCTATTTATTTTATTTATATTAATTTTTTGGGAAACAAAAACCTACCACAAATGGTCGGTTTTTGTAAAAACAATAACAAAAAAATTTAATATATTATGTATAAAAAATTTTAAAAAAAAGTTTAAATAATTATTTTATTTATTTTTTGATATTATCGACCACTTGTGGTTGGTTTTAAGGAATTATATTTTTGCGGGTTAATTTAATTAGTTTCTCGCAATTTTAATGTGGTCAGTTTTTGATTAAAAAAATCAAAAAAAAATATTTATGAAAAACTGACTACTTGTGACCACAACCCGTGGTTGGTTTTTCTGATTTTTTTAGTAGTGTCATCTGTAGGAAAAATCGGGCATAACTCAATGAGAGTTATTAGGACGTGCAAAATATCAACCTTGATCATAATATACTTCCAACTTTTCCAAGGGAAAATAAAGTTGAAATCGGAGTGCCAAAAAAAAAGAAAAGAAAAAGTTCACCATTATCCGGGAAACTGCATAAATATCCTTCTGGATCCCTCCCACTTTTTTGGCTCATTAATCAGAAAAATAAGAATTTAAAGAAAAAAAAGAGATGCAAAAAAGCCGTCCACTGTTATTTTAGAATGAGTGAAATAACTGCTCTTGGGCAGCTTTGATTCTGCAGTGCAGTGGTCCTTTTGGCTTCATTAATTATCACCATCTACTGCACTCTCTTACACTGATGGTAGTAGCTAAAGTTAGAAGGAAGTATTTATTGAGGGTTTCACTCTTGATTCACTACTCAAGTCCTTACTATTATATAATGGCCAACAAATACTTATCATGTATTCACACAGCAAATTAGTTTCTGTTTAAACACACACACAAAAAAAAAAAAAAAAGAACAGAATTGGTCTCTCAACACTCATGACTAACATGATGAGTTGCTCATTCTCTTCTTTTTCATGTATAGTTTTAGTGTTTGCATTTTCTGCCATCTCACCTGAAGCTGAAGCACGAGCCTTTTTCGTGTTTGGCGATTCACTAGTCGATAATGGTAACAATAACTACTTAGTTACAAGTGCCAGGGCAGATTCTCCCCCTTATGGCATTGACTACCCTACTCACCGCGCCACTGGTCGCTTCTCCAATGGCCTCAACATACCTGATATCATAAGTATGAACCATTGTTTTTTCTACTTTCTTTTCTTTCTATTTGACATGAAGGGTTGCTTGTTGATGTTAGGTCAAGAAATTTGATGTGTAAAAATAATTAAGTTGTCAGAACACAAAACAAAAACTATTTTTAATGTATTACTCTCTCTGTTTCAAAATGAATGACCTACTTTCCTTTTTAGTCCGTTTAAAAAAGAATGACCTTTCCTTTTTTGGCAACACTTTAATTTCAACTTTCCACATGACATGTTTAAGACCACAAGATTCAAGGGCATTTTGGTACATTTGTCATAACTTTAATTTAGGACCACAAGATTCAAAAATTTTATTTATTTTCTTAAACTCCATGTCCAGTCAAATTAGGTCATTCTTTTTGAAATGACCTATGACTGTAGTGATGTTTGACTCAATATGAAGTTTGCAAAAAGAAAATATTTTGAAACTTGTGACCTAGAGCTGCAATGACATTTATGTGGCCATAAAATCATGCAATTAAAACTTTATTGTTAAATTTTTTCTAAATATATAAATGTCACATGCTCTTTTTCGACTTTTGGGCGTGCTAATTGGGAATAGTTGCACATGAAATGAAAGAAAATGAGTAATATTTATCATAAATGTACTAATCATGTGTTGTTTTTTTAAGGTGAGCAATTGGGTATGGAGCCAACATTGCCATATTTGGCTCCAGAGCTCACAGGAGAGAGGCTTCTTGTTGGTGCAAATTTTGCTTCTGCTGGAGTTGGAATCCTTAATGACACGGGCATCCAGTTTGTATGTGCACTTAAAGTCTATAGATTTGAACTCATATTTTTCTTTCTTGCCTTCTATTTTATGTAACTCCATTAATTTGGAATAAACTACAAGTAGTTTAATTTGTTGGCTGTTTTGTTCCAAGAGCAACATTTCATCCATGTTCCTACGCTAGGGTACCACATATAATATCTGTCTTATATATTAACTCCGCCCAATTTGAATTTTCTTTGACACTCTTTCCTTTTGGATCTATTCCAAAAAGAATGCCAACTTTTCATTATTAAAAACAATTCAACTTTAGTATTCCTCTTAATGAAATACTTTTTTCTGAGATTTGTTTTGGACCATAAGTTTTAAAATTATTGTTGTTTTTTTACATTTTGTGTCAAATCAAATGATGTCACATAAATTGAGATGGAGGGAGTATATCACTAGTATGCTTTTCCTTTTTTTCTTTTCATACAAGTTGGTACGCTCTCCTTCGAAAATTTCAAAATTACCTTGGATTTTTTCTCTATTTTACCTAAAATTAATTTTGGAAGATTTGTTTGATCTCTTAGTCGATCTCGTTCAGATACCTAACCCCAGATTACTATTGTTGTACGTGGCAAGTTGTCCCATTATCTAATTTCTATTTCTCGTTAAAACTCAAATTATGAGTTCTTAATTATTGGATATATGCACATAACACTAGAAAGATTTTGGTCATGTCTACTCTATATATAAATATTATATTTATTGTCAATAAAACGAAATCATTCTATTTAAAGCTCTATGTCATTTAATATGTCAAAAAATATTAAAAAGCACTTATACTACAGTACTACCACAGATTTCTTAATGTATTAAGTGACTGAATTTGCATGCTAAGGTATATATAATTAAATTGGATTGTATGACATTTTCAGTTTAATATAATCAGAATTGGGGAACAATTGGAGTACTTTGAACAATATCAAAGGAGGGTAAGTGGTCTAATTGGAGCAGAACAAACAGAGCAGCTAGTGAACAGCGCCCTTATCCTCATCACCCTTGGTGGCAATGACTTTGTTAATAACTACTATTTGGTCCCATTCTCTGCAAGATCTCGCCAATTTGCGCTCCCAGATTATGTTCAGTATCTCATCTCCGAGTACAGTAAAGTATTACTGGTAATCCGACCAAACCCCCTCTCCATCTTACTCTTATTACTCTTTTTCTTTTTGTTTTTTTATCGGGTTGCATGTATATATTATAAGTTCAATGTACTGTCTTGTAAATTTCTATGATAGACATTAATTGACGACCTGATAAAATGATAGCTAACTTAAATTCTCATGTTAAAATTCACCAGCACTGCAACTTTTTTGTTGAATTAGTCAAGGTTAAAATGAAGTTATATATGCCGGGTGTTACAGTGGCATTCTGCAGCAGCACTATATATGAAAGGGGGCTATGCATTTATTCATGGAAATGACAACCTGTGTAGAGCCATAATCTGATGAATGCTTGGTTGGTTGGTGCGACAGACTAAAATTTCACCACATGATCATTAAGACCCCTATCCGAAAAACGTTCATTTATTATAGAAAAAATATGCATCATCTGTTGGATTCAAAATCGGTGGGGCGTCATGCGGAAGCTATTGATTACAAATTATTGGGATGATAAATTAGAAGACACATAAAACAATACTAAAACACTTAATATTATTATATAATTTGGTCAATTGGCCTACATATAAAACCAAATATTAAAAAACATACAAACTAATCATGAGAGAGAAAATCTCCTCTAAACAAAACTCTCTAAACGACTATATTGTGGATACTATTGTGTTGTGGTTTGAGAAGAGGGATCTTCAATTTATAGAGATTGAACTTTTCCACTAAAAAAGTGATTAGCCAAATATGGAAGAATTTTATATTTTCCTTTCAAGAAAAGTAAAAGTAATTATAGCAATACTTTGACTTTACTCCAAAGAAAAGTAAAACTCAATTTTGAAAAGAAAATCTGAGCAAAAACCCTAACAAATCTCTCCTTTTGGCTGTATTTTCTTGACGAAATTTGATCCGCCTTCTTCACATGCATGATCTTCGTCTTCACATAATCTTCATATATCACTGCTGCTTACCATGATTAAAAGTTGACATGGGTTAAAAATTGGAGGCCTATGCGTTGAAAATAAAAGCATGGGTTAATATTACTAGAGCCCTATGTTATAAGTGAGCAAGATTGAAAGTAGAGCCTTGTGCATTGAAAGTGAGCACAAGTTAAAATTAGAGCTCATGTGTTAAAAGTATATATGCATGAGTTGAAATGAGCCCAATAAACAATAAAAGTTAGAAGGGGTTGAAAGTTGAAGCTCATGCGTTAAAGTAAGCATGAGTTGAAAATTGCTTTTATTTCAAAAATGAAGCAGCAGGATTATTGAAAATTTGTTTGAAACTTCTTCTCCACATGTAGTATCTTGACTTTTCTTTTTGACAAAAAAAAAACTCCTCATTATCATTAATTTGGTTGCAACTTGTTTTGATATTAACTTGTCCTCAATCTGAACCATCAGCTCTGATACCACTTGTTGGGTTCGAAATTATCAGAGCGTCATGCGGAAGCTATTGATTGCAAGCTATTGGGACAATAAATTAGAAGACACATAAAACAATACTAAAAAACTAAATATTATTAGTATATGATTTGGTCAGTTGGCCTACATATAAAACCAAATATTAAAAAGCATACAAACTAATCAGAGAAAATCTCCCCTAAACAAAACTCTCTAAACGACTACATTGTGAATACTATTGTGTTGTAGTTTTAGAAGAGGAATCTTCAATTTATAGAGCATTGAACTTTTCCTTCAAGAAAAATGTTAGCAAATATGGAAGAATTTTATATTTTCTTTTCAAGAAAAGTAAAAGTAATTATAATAATACTTTAAATTTACTCCAAAGAAAAGTAAAATTCAAATTTGATAAGAAAATCTGGACAAAACCGTAACGCCACCCACACCCAGATTCCCCGTGTAAGAAAAATTTCGACAAGTTAAAATCAAAGCACAAGAATAATACTAGATTACTAGTAATTGTTTCCACATTAATATTCATATTTTGAAATAATTTCAAGATAATAGCATTTAGCTTACGCACTAACACTTTATTTCTGAGCCAATATCGCCTATAATATTTGCTCTGTCGTCTTAATTTTACCATAACCACTGACAAAAATAAAAAACATAATACTCTCTCAGATCATTTGTTTCACTACAACCAAAAAATGTTACTTAAAATAAAACTAAGAAGACATTAATAACTGTTTCTTTTTTAATTTAGCACCGCACAACTGCTTTAATAAGACATATAGTCATTAATTACTCAGATGTTCAGGTTCTTTAATGAATTATGATGTACTCTATAGAGAAGTACAATGTACTTTATGCAATTTGTAATTAAAATAATTAAGTATGATCAAACAATTATTTCTATATAGGGGATCCATCATCCTGACCTCATCAAAGCAGTCTATGATGATATACATTTGATCGTTAAATTTATACTTTATCTTTTCATGTAATATTTACTCAAATTTTTATTTATGAAATTAAAAACTATTTTACAAAATCATGTACTACATATAGTATACAACACGTGCACAGTTTCAAGGAACTAGTGCTATTAAAATGGGCGTGATTAAACTTTAAACTACATCTAAAAAGGACTGGAGTGGAGGAAGTACAATGCTAATTAACATGTATTTTCGAGTAGATGTTATAGGTGTTTTTGTTCTCATTTTTTGTTTTCTTTCTATCACTTAATTAAAACAAACAATTAACAATAATGCAGAAGCTGTATGACTTGGGAGCAAGAAGAGTGTTAGTGACAGGTACTGGACCAATTGGGTGCGTGCCAGCAGAATTAGCGCAGAGAAGCCGAACTGGCGAATGCTCAGCGGACTTGCAGAGTGCAGCCTCTTTGTTCAACCCTCAATTGACTCAAATGTTGGCTGATCTCAATGTTCAACTTGGTGCTGATGTCTTTATTGCTGCTAATACCTATACTATGAACATGGATTTCGTCTCCAATCCTCAGGCTTATGGTAATCTCAACATACACCAATTCCCCATATTTTTCTGTTGTTTATTATTGGCAGAATATATACCATATGACAATTCTAAACTTTGAGTGTTTTATTTCAGATCCCCCTAAATTATTACTCATAGTCTTAATTATCCTGGCCCGTGAACTTGGCTACTTGATAACTTTTATCCCCTAGACACTCAAATGGCAAAGAGTGAGAGAGTAGCTATACTCACTTTTAGGCATGCAGGGATGAAAAATACTGAAAAAAAGCACTCTAACCATTTATTATAACTATGTATTTTGGAACAAAAACACTTGGCTGGAACTCCATCATTTTAGCCAAATAAAATTAGTTTTGCTAAAAATAATGAATTATCACTTGTGTTTTTCTTCTTTCGATGGCAGTGTTTATTTATTTAAACTGTGTATTTTTTTTCCGGCCAAACTCAATTAAAACTATATATACAGTTCCGTTATTTTTAGTCACATAAAAATTTTTTTAACCAAAATAATAAAGTTGCAATCGTGTATTTCTTTTTTTGTTTCTTGTTTAGATGCAATGCAATATTTTTTTGGGCCAAATCTAATTAAAAAATAGTTGGTTAAAGCTCTTTTATTTTTAGTGGAATAAAAAGTTTTAGTAGAATAACAAAGTTTCAACAGTATAATTCTTATTATATCTTATTTAGGTGTAATGACTAGCTATCTGCTTCAATAGTGTATTTTTCCTTTTCGTGCAAAATTTGTAAAAACAAACATTGGCTAAAGTTCATTGCTTTTAGCAAAATAATTTTTTTAACTTCAAAAGTGGAGTTTTAGCAAGGTTTTTACTAGTTTGACTCCAACGAAATTTAGAACATTAAAATGTAAAAATTTATAATTTTCTTTATAGAAAATGTTATGTGGACAAAAATTCGACATGACAAGCAAGTGTATCTAACTCTCTTAGGATAAGATGGTGCAAGGGATCTTTATAAAACACATCTAGCTTACAGGGATCTGAATAAAACACACCAAATTTAGGGGGTCTTTAGATATTTTGCCTTTATTATATGTCCTAATAGAAATGTTTGGGAAATCACAAAATTTAATCAAAACTAAATGTATCATTACTCAGGGCTAAGCTACCCTTGTAAAATGGGGTCAATTGACACCCATCATAGAAAAATTAGATAATTTAATTTATATATATATATATATATATATATATATATATATATATAAATTTAGGGGGTCTTTAGATATTTTGCCTTTATTATATGTCCTAATAGAAATGTTTGGGAAATCACAAAATTTAATCAAAACTAAATGCATCATTACTCAGGGCTAAGCTACCCTTGTAAAATGGGGTCAATTGACACCCATCATAGAAAAATTAGATAATTTAATTTATATATGTTTTGTATGTTGAATTTAACATTATGTATATACGTTTCTTTATCTTTTAACTCCCCTCCACTGACCCATAGTTTATGCACCGGTAAGAATATCAAATAATAGGTGTGAATTCAATTTTGATGATTCCTTTCTTTTCTTTTCGTTTCCCCTTCTCCAGGCCTCTTTAATTAATTAAAAATATATAGTGACGTTAACTTGTTGAAAAATAGTGGCTAACATATGGATATTTGATTTGAGCAGGTTTTGTGACATCAAAGATAGCATGTTGCGGGCAAGGACCATACAATGGGATAGGGCTGTGCACACCATTCTCCAACTTGTGCCCAAACAGGGACATATATGCATTTTGGGATCCATTCCATCCATCTGAAAGGGCGAATAGGATCATTGTTCAGCAGATATTGACTGGTTCTACCCAGTACATGAACCCAATGAACCTCAGCAGCATTATGGCTTTGGACTCTAGGACCTAATTAATTCTCCTTTATGTTACTCCCATTTATTATTATTTGTGCCTGTGCTTCATTGAGTGTGGTATCTTAAATAATATATTACGGGATCATTATTTTTTCTTATTTATTAATGTCATTAGAGGAGTGATGTTGGTAATATATGTATGTATGTGCGGGATGGTTCTTGATTTACCTTCATAAGGACATTGTAATGTTAATGGAGTCCAATTTCGTTCTGTGTTCAAATTTTCCATATTAAAGCCCTTTGTCATGTTTATATAGAGTATAAGCACGCGTTGAATTGTAATGGAAGTTGCCCCTTTCCCATAGATATTTTCATAAATTTTTTAGAAGCTCTAATTTTCATACTTATAATTCTGAATCTATTTCGTTCTCAGAAAAAATAAGTTTCTTGAATTATTTTCTATCATGGATTGTATACGCCCCCCCTCCCCCCCCCCCCCACATAAAAAAAATTGGTTAAATTATGGAATAATCAAACTTAATTTTCACTCAGAAAGTTACTTTTCTTTGTTTTATAACTCAAAACTCACTCAACTATTGTTATTTCACTCAATTCTTTTTTCTTATTTTTTTTTTTGTTATAGGGTTCAGAAATGTGAGAAAGGTGGGTCGGTGATTTTTTTTTTTAAAAGAGTTTGGGGAAGGTTTTAAATCTAATAAAATATACTTAGGTCCATATCTAGTCTCCTAAAATTGAAACAAGTTCCTTTCTCTCCCCAACTCCTCCCCACTTCAATTTCTCATCCCCAAGCTTGGATCTCTCCATAGTTGTCATCCTTGGGAATGTTATTTCTCATTCCAAGCATTTTTAGCTGTTATTTTCTCATTCCAAGCACTTTTAGCTTCATATTGATATAGTTTTTCATACCGTTGATGTTTACTATTAATGAATCCTAGTGTTCATAAACTTCTATTTGTTTTTAAAAATTTTACAACTTTATCCAATTTTCTTGTCGAAATTTGTGTTATTTATAGTGATTTGTTTAATACAATAGCATTTTATGATTATGTTTATCCATCTTCATAGAGGTTTAAGGATTTTTTCACTTTTTGTTTATCTGAATACTCGGAGGTTTTTTGATCTCACTAGACATGGAGTTTTACTTTTTTTCTATTTCAATTCTTGCTAATTCATTGTGGTCTATTGTTAGAATTGTCTCTGATTATTATTTTTATATAATTATTTGCCAACGGTAGTATGTTATTTGTATGTAGATCATTAAAAATGGAAATAAGTAGAGAAGTGAAGGCAACAACCCGTTATGTTAATAAAAAAAGAAAAGGTAAAGAAGAAATACGAAATAACAAAAGAAAAAATATTGTAGAAGATAAAACAGAATCCAATTCAAACACAATAACTACGATTGATCAGTATTATGATGATGGTGATAAAGGGGATAGAGTTGAGGCTGGTGGTGATGATACTGATCGGTCTGTCTCAAAAATTATGTTCCAGAAGATGAAGATGATGATCTCCTATCTTTGTAATATTATACAAAGGATATTAATATTAAGTTGTTGCTTGTTGATTTTACAGAAGTGTTAACTAATCAAAATCTTAGCATTATGTTCAAGCATTCATGTTTTGGCATTTTAAAAGAATGTTAGAAATTTTATCAAATTCAATGGACAGATGGTCCATTACACGCTTCTTCTTATTATTGATGAGAAGAGCAAGCCATTAAGTTTTGTAGTGGATGACAAGCTAGTATGTTTTGGCTTGAAGGAATTTGCCTTAAATTTTTATTTAAATTGTCGATCCTTTCCCCATAAAGAAAAATTGGAGAAGGTATATGAAATGGTGAAGCCTTTTGCAAAAATGTTAGCCGGGAAAAGAGGGTTACAAGAGAAGATTATTGTTGCTTGTAAGAAGGAGCAGGCCCAATAATAATGGCACGACCCAAAATTTTAAGATCGTGATGATACCTATATTACTTCTGAGATATGTAAGCCTACCTAACAATACACAATATAATACAATGTAAATATGCAGAAAAGATAATAATATCCAATCTCAATACTAAATCGCATAAAAACTACTCATAAAGAAGGTGTGGAAGTCAACACACTTTCCAAACTATGGAAGTCATAAAATACAAGCCTCAAATAACTAAGTACAAGTAAGAGTCTAAAGTTGTAACACCCCATACCTTCCCAACCCTATGTGATGACGCTGAACAATGGTTACTTAGGTGTCGAGATGCCATGAGTATGTAATTTGTAATGTTAGTGATGAGAAAATTGAAGTTTGGCCTCGTACATGTGATTAGACTTGCATAGGAGGTGTTTTGTGACTTCATGGAGAATTTGTGGGGTTAAAAATGAGGCTTGGAGGACCTCTAACCAAAGGATATTAAAGGTAATAAGTAAGTTAAAGAAAAGGACTTGAAGTATCTAACTAAATCCGCAAAGAAAAGTCGAAAACGAATTTTTTTGAAATTTTTTTGGTGGGGCGCGCCAGAGGGCGTGCCAGGCCGCTCTGGGACAAATTTTTTAGCCCATAGGCAGCAATCTGGCGTGCCCAAGGGCGTGCCAGGATGGTTTTGCTCACTTTTCAAAGTTGGAAATTTTTCTTAAGTCCCAAGGGTGCCCGGGGACGTACCAGACCAATTTTTGCCACGTTTCTTCTACAACCACAAGCATATACATGAAATGATTGAAATATTGTATTGGTATGGTAAAAATACTCGTGAACGAATTTGGCATCAAAATGACGATTTTACCCTTGTAGTCAAAATAAGCCATACGTGGCTAGAATCGCTTGTTTTGGGGATTGAGGCTATGTATATAAATACCGTGAGTGGTAATATCATTGTAACGTGTATGAAATGAATTAAACATGAGAAATTATTGATTTTATTGGGTTAAGTGAATTGGGCTAAAAAAGGGCCCAAAATGAAGAAGAAAACATGGGCCAAGAATGGGTCAAATGACCAAGCCAAACCTTGCATTAAATGCCAAGAGTGGCTAAGGATGACTTTAAGAGGTTATAAAAGGTGTCCAAAAATCAGATTTTTAATCTGAAAGGGGCACATGCTATTCTAGACATTTCTATAATATCTCCACAAGATATTTCTCAAGCCCTTCAAACCCTAAGACATTTTTGGACAAGATCATCATCTTCCAAGCTTGGGTAAGTGATTATTCTTGTACTTTAACATATTATAAGCATGATAAATTATGTAGGTCATGTTGGTTATGCTTGGAAATGTTGGACATGACACTTTTGGTTTTTGTTAAAAAGATGTGCTATCCATGGGATTGTAACTTGAAATATGACTTGTGGTTTTGATGAAAGTGTATGGTATGGATGAAATATCAACATGTATGGTGTAATTATGGTCCTAAACTTGTTATTTTTCTATAAGTGTAAATTATGGGATTTTGGCCGATTTGTTGTTGTGAGGTGTATTGAAGTAAATTGATGGAATAATTGTGATGTTGTGATGATGAAGAGTGGAAAGTATGAACTTGGTGTAATATGCTATTGGTTATCATGTATTGGTCAATGTATGGAATATTGTGGGATTATTGGTATGATAATTTCATAAATGGTATTGTTGGTGTGATAGGTTCACACATGGTATTGTCAAGAGGGAAATGACATGTTAAAGCCAAACATGTAATGCATTGTTGTTATATGCCATTGTAAGGTAATTGGTGGTTAATGTTGGTCCCGTTATGTACTTGTGTTGTAGAGTGAAGCATAAGGAAGGAGCGGGACTATTGTATACATCTCTAAGATTGTGTATTCGTATTGAGAATACAAGGTATGTAAGGTCCCTTTTTCCGTATCCTTATACAACATATTGTTCACATTGACATTGGGCTTGTTTCAATTCCGAGTGGCTTGAAGTATATCAATTCAGGGTGACGTATATTGTTAGTCATATGTGTCCTATTCTTAGATGAATGATGATTCACTTATCTCTTATTCATTGACTGAAGTTCCAAAGATGTCATAACGTTGTAAATTCTAAATGGACTATCTCAAAGAGAGTAAGATATAAAGAGAACCTATTTATTCTTGAATAACATTTTCTCCAATTATGTCATGTTCCAAAGTCCAATAATATTATGATTATCTTTGTACCAATCTTTCACAAAAAAAAGTACCAATCTCATAAGAGTAATAAGAGAGGTGATGTGCAAGTTAATATATCTATTCCTCATAAGTGAAGATGTCAAACTCACTCTCTTGAAAGTAAGAAAATGAGGTAAAGCATATTTGTGTGTTTCAAACAGTGTCATGATCCTTAATATATCAATCTCTCCCAACTAAGAAATGAAGAAAGATGTTTATATGTTAATTTTCCACCAAAGAGTGGATGTAGTTAATTACCTACCAAAGAGTGGATGTAGTTATTTACCCACCAAAGAGTGGATGTAGTTATTAACCCACCAAAGAGTGGATGTAGTTATTAACCAAGAAGATGAATAATAATAATGGTGATGAGCGTAAAGGCAAAGAAAGAATCTATTGCATATAAAGAATCTCTTGAAGGCAAGTCTCTAGAGTAAACGTAACTCTCTCTTGAATAAGGGGGTATAGACAGGATGGTAAATGGCAATAACAGAAGAAATGTTCATGGTTCCTCACATATAGAAAGAGAGTTTATTCACATTTACTACTTCTCTTATATTGATCCCATTGTTGTTGTTATTATGTATGATAAATTTATTATGAGCCTTACATACTCAGTACATTCTTCGTACTGACCTCCTCGGGGGACTTACCTTACATGTTGCAGGGCAGGCATTAGTAGACCTCCTCTGTAGGCTGTGGATCCTTTGCAGATTTTTGGTGAGCTCCAGTTGGTTCGGAGCTTTCTGGGTCATAGTTGTATATTTGTTTTGATATTGTAAATATTGTATAAAGCGGGGACTTGTCCCGACTTTAAGTTGATCTTGTTAATACATATGGTAGAGGCTTTTATAGACATATGTGGGTATATGGATGTAAGAGATGAATATGTGAAATACGAATGTCCGTTTTGACTTGATGGCCCCAACGGCCAAGTTTCCTAAATATATATATAGCATATGTTTCCATGATTCATGTCTTCCGTATAGTTTCATGAGGTATAATAAGATGCATATGAGGATGAGTATACGAAATTTCATGAGTAAAGATTGGTTCTGTCGGGCCATATCGGCTTCGGGTGCTAGTCTGGCCTGAATGGGACTTCGGGTAGTGACAAAAGTGGTATCAGAGCAGGTTAGTCTAAGGGTGTGTACAAAGCCGTGTCTGAGTAGCGTCTTACTTATCAATGTGTTGTGCACCACATTTATAAGTAGGAGGCTATGGGACATTTGGGATGTTGTTTCTTTTCTTCATTCCTAGATCGTGCAATAGAGCCAGTGTTGTAAGTTAAATCATATTTGACCATGGTGATTGGTTTTCTTTGATACAGAAACTGCCGATGACAAGAGGAGGTAAAGGCAAGGGTAAGCAGGTTGTTACGCTTGCCGTAGAAGGATCGAGTAGACCACCACCTGACCAAGCTAGTCAAGGTGGAGCTGATACTGAATTTGCATCACGGGCTTCTTCCACTTTCCCAATCCTGGGAGAGTTGAGGAGAAGAGAAGTATCTTTAGAACTGCCTGTTAATACTATTGAGCAGGATTTGATGAGTGCGGTACAAATATTGACCCGTGTGGTTGCTGCACAAGCTCAAAGACAAGCTCTTGTGCAGCAGAAAGAGGAACAGAGGCAAAGGAGAAAGATGTAGGAATTGGAAGTAGGATCGTCAAAAAGAGCTAAACCCATGGGACAGGTCATAGCATCCGAAGGAGGATTTGGGCCTAGGATTGTTCACAAACCGCCCAGGCCATCATTTCCCCATTCCACAACAATTACTCCCCCTCTATTCCAAGGGTTTAGAAGCAACCAGTTTGGGCAAAGAGGTGAGATTCAGGGTTTACGGACAGTGGGGTATCAAGCACAAGAAAGTATGAACCACTCGAGGTTTTATCGCCGATTGTGCCAGCGCTGCAGGAGGTATCATGTAGGTGAATGTCGGTTCAGAATGAATGTTTGCTATTTTTGCGGCATGCCAGGGCACGTGGTAAGAGGGTGTCCACAAAGAAACCCGGGTGGCATGGCATGACCCACGGGACTAACCGTCGCAGCGACATCATCTGTCCCTCCTCTAGGTAGAGGTGCACAAGCTTTTGGTCATGGAAGAGGTGCTAGAGGGACATCTAGTTCTAGTGGCATTTAGGGCAGTACCTACGCCGTGACGGATCCGGCAGAAATTTGAGACTTCTCCTGATGACGTAACATGTATATTATCTGTCTTTTTATGTAACGTATTTACATTGATTGATTCAGATTTTACCCTATTATATGATATCCCCTTGACTATGGAAAAAAAAGAGAGACCTATGACGCCCACAGAGATTCGTCGTTTCTTGGATTGATAGATTACAAAAAATTAACTTCTACACCAGTATTAGTATTTCTCGAAGGCCCAAAAGGTTATGCAATGTATTGTGATGCTTTCAGGATTGACCTCGGATATGTGTTAATGCAGCATGGTAAGATAAAAGAGCATGCCTCATGACAGTTGCAGCCATTAGGGAGAAACTATCCCACACATGATCTTAAGTTAACAGTTGTGGTATTTATTTGAGAATGGGTTCATATTGAGATATAAATATTGATCATAAGAGTTTGAAATATGTCTGAAAGTAGAGGGACTTAAATCTGAAGTAGGGGAGGTGACTCAAATTGTTAGAAGATGATGATATGATATCGCGATCACATTCAGGAAAGGTAAATGCAGTGGTCGCTGCGTTAAGACCGTAAAGCACTAAAAAGTTCTAATGGTCGGTTCATGGGAGAGCAAGGTATAGTTAAAGGATCTACATATTAATTAAACATTTTGGTAGTGCATTTACTTGAAACTTCAGATCAAAGAGTTATAGCGCAAAATGCGATAGTCTTTATTTGTAGAGGTGAAGGAAAAGCAACATGCGGATTCAAGTTTTAGTTCGGCTGAAAAAAAGGAACGTACCACAAGGTTCGATGAAGGAATTTGAGTTTACGCAAGAGGGAGTACTTCAATGTCAAGGTAGATCGTATGTATTGAATGTAGATGAGCTAAATATTCATCCGAAAGTTACCAAAAGGTAGTATGATTTGAAAAACATATATTGGTGGGGGAATATGAAGAAGAACATGGCAAAATTGGTAGCTCAATGTCCAAATTGTTAACAAGTCAAAGTGGAGCATCAGAAACCTGGAAGTTATATGCAGTGTCTCAATCTTCCAGTTTGGAAGTGGAATATGAGTAATATGGATTTTATCATAGGTTTGTCTAGTACATTGTGGAAATTTGATTTTAAATGAGTGAAAGATAACTGACAGGTTTACCTCATCATCACACATGTTGCCTTTTAAGACCACCTACATAGTTGGAAAATATGCGAGGTTGAATATTGAAGAGAGAGTACAACTATACAGAGTTTCGAACTCTATTACATTAGAAATGAGGGCTCGATTTGCTGCACATTTTCTTTGAAGTTTGTTTTCAGAGAAGGTTGGGTACATAAGTGAATTTGAGTATAGCTTTTCACCCTCAAATGAACGGACAAATAGAGCATACTATCAAAACACTTGAAGGTATACTACGAGCTTGTATGAGAGACTTAAAAGGGTGTTGGGATGATCATCTACCCATTATTGAATGTGCCTATAATAATAACTATTGTTCAAGTATCAAGATGGTACCTTATGAAGGTTTATATAAAAGGAAGTTTAAATCATCTATTGGGTGATTTAAACCAAGTGGAACTGCCTTATTTGGGGCTAGATTTTGTTCACTACGCGATGGAGAAGGTTAAGGGGGTACGACAGTAACTACAAGTTAAAAACAAGTCATATGCTGAGATACATTATTTTATTAAATGTACAAGCTATGCAGGATGTCACTTATGAAGGGATATACATTGCCATTCTATATGGATAAGTGGAAAGATGAAAAGAAAATAATAATAGCTTTGGTAAAGGTACAGTAGGGAAACCGAATCACGTAGGGAGCCAAAGAAATAATGAAGTCAAAGTACCCGTGACTATTTCAAACGGGGGAGAAAGTTCAAGGTATGGAGTTGGGACAATAACAAGGAAGTATCTATAAGTATTACATGTATATGCGTATATATGTTAAAATAGAGATGCATGGAATGTACATGAGACGATGTTACTAACATTCGAGGACGAATGTTTCCAAGGGGGGAAGAATGTAACACCCCGTACCTTCCCAACCCTATGTGATGACGTTGAACAATAGTTACTTAGGTGTCGATATGCCATGAGTATGTAATTTGTAATGTTAGTGATGAGAAAATTGAAATTTGGCCTCGTACATGTGATTAGACTTGCGTAGGAGGTGTTTTGTGACTTCATGGAGCATTTGTGGGGTTAAAAAAGAGGCTTGGAGGACCTCTAAACAAATGATATTAAAGGTAATAAGTAAGTTAAAGAAAAGAACTTGAAGTATCTAACCAAATCCGCAAAGAAAAGTCGAAAATGAATTTTTTTGAAATTTTTTTGGTGGGGCGTGCCAGAGGGCGTTCCAGGACGCTCTGGGCCAAATTTTTTATCCCAGAGTCAGCAAGCTGGCACGCCCTTGGCTGGTTTTGTTCACTTTTCAAAGTTGGAAATTTTTCTTAAGTCCCAAGGGTGCCCGGGGACATACCGGGCCGATTTTTGCCACATTTCTTCTACAACTACGAGCATATAAATGAAATGATTGAAATATTGTATTGGTATGGTAAAAATACTCGTGAACAAATTTGGCATCAAAATGACAATTTTACCCTTGTAGTCAAAATAAGCCATACGTGGCTAGAATCGCTTGTTTTTGGGATTGAGGCTATGAATATAAATCCCGTGAGTAGGGATATCATTGTAACGCGTATTAAATGAATTAAACATGAGAAATTATTGATTTTATTGGGTTAAGTGAATTGGGCTCAAAAAGGGCCCAAAATGAAGAAGAAAACATGGGCCACCCATTCTTCCATTGACTAAGCCAAACCTTGCATTAAATGCCAAGAGTGGCTAAGGATTACTTTAAGAGGTTATAAAAGGTGGCCAAAAATCAGATTTTTAATCTGAAAGGGGCACATGCCATTCTAGACATTTCTATAATATTTCCACAAGATATTTCTCAAGCTCTTCAAACCCTAAGACATTTTTGGACAAGATCATCATCTTCCAAGCTTGGGTAAGTGATTATTCTTGTACTTAAACATATTATAAGCATGAGAAATTATGTAGGTCATGTTGGTTATGCTTGGAAGTGTTGGACATGACACTTTTGGTTTTTCTTAAAAAGATGTGTTATCCATGGGATTGTAACTTGAAATAAGATGTGGTTTTGATGAAAGTGTATGGTATGGATGAAATATCAACATGTATGGTGTAATTATGGTCCTAAACTTGTTATTTTTCTATAAGTATAAATTATGGGATTTTTGCCGATTTGTTGTTGTGAGGTGTATTAAAGTAAATTGATGGAATAATTGTGATGTTGTGATGATGGAGAGTGGAAAGTATGAACTTGGTGTAACATGCTATTGGTTATCATGTATTGGTCAATGTATGGAATATTGTGGGATTATTGGTATGATAATTTCATAAATGGTATTGTTGGTGTGATAGGTTCACACATGGTATTGTCAAGAGGGAAATGACATGTTAAAGCCAAACATGTAATGCATTGTTATTATATGCCATTGTAAGATAATTGGTGGTTAATGTTGGTTCCGTTATGTACTTGTGTTGTAGAGTGAAACATAAGGAAGGAGCGGGACTATTGTATGCACGTCTAAGATTGTGTATTCGTATTGAGAATACAAGGTATGTAAGGTCCCTTTTTCCGTATCCTTCTACAATATATTGTTCACGTTGACATTGGGCTTGTTTCAATTCCAAGAGGCTTGAAGTATATCAATTCAGGGTGACGTATATTGTTAGTCATATGTGTCCTATTCTTAGATGAATGATGATTCACTTATCTCTTATTCATTGACTGAAGTTCCAAAGATGTCATAACGTTGTAAATTCTAAAGACTATCTCAAAGAGAGTAAGATATAAAGAGAACCTATTTATTCTTGAATAACATTTTCTCCAATTATGTCATGTTCCAAAGTCCAATAATATTATGATTATCTTTGTACCAATCTTTCACAAATAAAAGTACCAATCACATAAGAGTAATAAGAGAGGTGATGTGCAAGTTAATATATCTATTCCTCATAAGTGAAGATGTCAAACTCACTCTCTTGAAAGTAAGAAAATGAGGTAAAGCATATTTGTGTGTTTCAAATAGTGTCATGATCCTCAATATATCAATCTCTCATAAGTGAATGAATCAATCTCTCCCAACTAAGAAATGAAGAAAGATGTGTATATGTTAATTTTCCACCAAAGAGTGGATGTAGTTATTTACCCACCAAAGTGTGGATGTAGTTATTTACCCACCAAAGAGTGGATGTAGTTATTAACCCACCAAAGAGTGGATGTAGTTATTAACCAAGAAGATGAATAATAATAATGGTGATGAGCGTAAAGGCAAAGAAAGAATCTATTGCATATAAAGAATCTCTTGAAGGCAAGTCTCTAGAGTAAAAGTAACTCTCTCTTGAATAAGGGGGTATAGACAGGATGGTAAATGGAAATAACGGAAGAAATGTTCATGGTTCCTCACATATAGAAAGAGAGTTTATTCACATTTACTACTTCTCTTATATTGATCCCATTGTTGTTGTTATTATGTATGATAAATTTATTATGAGCCTTACATACTCAGTACATTCTTCGTACTGACCCCCTCGGGGGACTTACCTTACATGTTGTAGGGCAGGCATTAGTAGACCTCCTCTGTAGGCTGTGGATCCTTTGCAGATTTTTGGTGAGCTCCAGTTGGTTCGGAGCTTTCTGGGTCATAGTTGTATATTTGTTTTGAGATTGTAAATATTGTATAAAGCGGGGACTTGTCCTGACTTTAAGTTGATCTTGTTGATACATCTGGTAGAGGATTTTGCAGACATATGTGGGTATATGGATGTAAGAGACGAATATGTGAAAGACGAATGTCCGTTTTGACTTGATGGCCCCAACGGCCAAGTTTCCTATATATATATATATATATATATACCATATGTTTCCTTGATTCATGCCTTCTGCATAGTTGCATGAGGTATAATAAGATGCATACGAGGATGAGTATATGAATGTTCATGAGTAATGACTGGTTCTCTCGGGCCATATCGGCTTCGGGTGACAGTTCGGCCCGAATGGGACTTCGGATCGTGACAAAAGTTTCTTAACATAAGGGAAACAATTTATAGAAAGTAGAAGAGATCCATTGGGCACCGGGATCAATCAACAGTGATACAATCCAAATCCGCTCCAAACCATTCACTAGAAGTCAAGTGCGAGAGCTCCAAGTACTTCAAGGAATGTTCATGAAACGAGAGGTACTTGACGACATGCTACTACTATCCAAAGGGTGCTACGTGTTGGTGAATTGTATCTAAAGAGGATCAAGGGACCTTGAAAGGGCCAAACAAAAGCAAAGAAGAGCAAAACGATGCACTAGTGGCATCTACCTTCTCACCTACGGCCACAGGTGATGAGATGTGCCAGAAGTTAGGCAATAAAGCGTAGGCAGTGGTACCTGCACCCTGACCTGTGTGGGCAGGTGGCCCAATTTGGCTAAAAATGCTAGTTTGTGAAAATGGATCACTTTTGGGCCCAAGTATGTAATAAATGGCCCATGGGGTATAAATAATAGAACCTAGTCTTTATTTCCTTAGTTTTTCTTTGAATATTGATAAACAATTCTCTTGAGAGAGTTTTTGGTGAGCGTTTGTTGAAGGTTTGCTTAGCAACGTGTGGTTTCGAGGGTGTTTCGATTCCCTCTTGGTCACCGTAGGAATTAGGTGTTAGTTGATGAATGTAATTTAAGGGTTCTAGGGTTTAATATATCCTATTGTTCTTTATTACTTATCTTCTTCTGTATAATTTTTCATCTATCCATTGATTATCTTTTCAATTCTTAGTCAAATTCTAGTTTCCGTAGTTTCTCGGCTATCATTTGGTATTAGAGTCGAGCTTGAGCTTGTTTTCATGAATTCAATATATATATTGTTGTGTTGAGTCTTGTTTGAGTTTCTATTGTTAGATTTGTTTCCTCTAACAATATTTAGGTCAGAATTCTGAGCTTTAGCTTTGATTTAAGGTGATTTATAGAAAAACCCCATTGATGAACTTATGTTCTTGAGCTTGAAGAAAATAAAAAAAATGGGTGTTTAGATCTTGTTGATTTTGTGTGGATTGGAGGGTTGAAATTGTTACAAAAGTGATTCTCAAGTTGAAGGGGCCCTAGATCTGAAGTTTCATGGATTTTCGAGTCAAAATGAATTAGTTGAAAAATTTGAAGTTCTTGGTGTTCTTGAGGATCTTCAAGTCTTCAAGAAGAAGAATCCTCAAAGGGTGTTGTTTGATCCACGAAAGAAAGAAGAAAGGAAATAAAAGTTGTTAGTACCAAGAGATATCCAAAAGGAAAAAGAATATTCCAAGAAAGAGAGTCAAAGAAGGCCCACAGGAGAGAGAATTTTAGAGTTCCCAGGTGCACTGCCCAGCCTCATCTGCGCCCAACCTGCACATGCAGGCAGGCTATCTGTGGCCGCAGGTGACTAACGCAAGTCACCTGCTGAGTTTTTGTTTTCAGCTGCGTTTGTCCACCTGCATAGGCAGGTCACAAACTACGTCCGTAGGACGTCCAACCGCACCTCGACACTTAAAAATCGACTTTGCTCAGGTTCTATCCTTCTAGTTTCATTCCTTGATTCCTAATCTTAATTCTTGATTCTAAAACTAATTAATCACTAGTAATTCACCTACTTAGTTGGTTGATTAGTTCTTGAGTTCGTTTTCTTTCTTTGCCCTATTTCTTTTGTTCTTTTCTAGTTTCATTTTCGTCGTTGATCCTTGATTCAAGTACGTAAGTATTTCTTTTGAGTCTTTCAAACAAGAATCCAATCCGATCAAGAGTAGAGATTGACACCTCGACTACCACCCGGAGAATAAGCCATTGTTCAGCATTTGCGAATCCAAGTGTGTGGTATACAAAGGTGTGTAGAGTTATGAGGTTATTTCTTTAACGCTAACTTGTTTGTTGTTTGTGTTTAGTGTCTTTTCTAATAGGTACAATGGCCTCGGAAGGTAAAACACCACCAACTAGGGATGTCAACACTTCAAATGTAATCTTGGATGTAATTGAATCATTAAATCGTAAAATGGAATCCATGGATGGTAGAATGGGAGCCATGGAAGGTCATATGACCACACTCCAAGGAAGTGTGTCTACCATAGGTGGAAAGATAGTAAACATGGAAGGTCGTCTAAACTCCACCCAATCCACTCCTCAAAACTACCATGCCTCATCTAACAGACATGGTCAAGACACATCCGTTACAGTCTCCCTGGACAAATGTTCAATCCACCGAGACAAACACAAGATCCCATCACCCAAGCCACTATTTATCCACATAATCGAAACCCCGTCCTTCCACTACAATCTCAATTCAGCCAAGCCAATCAAGAAGGACCACAAGGCCAAATTCCCCATAACCAAGACCTACCCAAAGCACCAACAAACTAAAACCCACCACCTCAAGCTCCACTAAACCAAAATCCCCACTCCAAATACCCCGTAACCAAAATCAACCCATCCAAGTTGAGGGAGTAGGAGAAGAGGACCCACAAGTTGAGTTTGAAGGGTATGATAAAGAGGCCATGCATGCAGAGTATTGGAGGAATAGACCCTTTACTCAATAAGTATTTCGAGGTCGAGGAGGAAGATTTGGTCTGGCACCTTATGGAAGAGGACACTTAGGGAATCATCCCTAAGATGAGAACCAATGGAATTACAATGATAATCAAAGTGGCAACGGAGGTCGAGATAATGGGATCAATTCAATCAAGACTAGTCTTCTAACTTTAAAAGGAGAGAGTGATCCCGAAGCTTATTTAACATGGGAGTCTACTTGTGAAAGAATCTTTCAAGTCAATGATCTCACCGATGACAAGAAGAGTTGCTATACCATAGCCCAATTCGAAGGATTTGCTATCACATGGTGGGAATATGCCAAGCGATTTGGAAATGTCTTAAATAAGGGACAACCACCACCATGGGATGCTTTGAAGGCTCTCATGAGAAGAAAGTATGTGCCGGAAAGGTACAGACATGAGTTACTTGCCAAGTTGTACAATCTAAGGCAAGGGAACAAGAATGTCTTAACCTACTTTGATGAGTTTCAATAATTGATCTTGAAACTTGAGTACCAAGAGAATGCAGAACATGCCATCATCAGCTTCAAGGTTGGTTTGAACAAAGAAATCTCCTCATCCATGATGTTCTATAAATTTGCTACCTTAGAAGAAATCTTTCAAGCGGCCTTAGAAGTTGAGAGAGACATCAAAGAGAGGACATCTATCAAACCCAAAGGGTAATCATTCACTAATCCATGGGGTAAGAGAAAAGAGGTAGCCTAACCTTCTTTGGGATGGAACAAGAACAAGGACATTAACAAGTCTTATGACAAAAAGCCCGTTGAGAAGACTACTCCAAAGTACCCACCAAGGAAAGAAGGTAACAAGTATACAACTACTAATTCTAAAGGTTTTCAATGTTTTAAATGCCAAGGTTGGGGACACAAAGAGAATGAGTGCCCTAATCGGAGGAATGTGATCCTTCGAGAAGGAAGAATGTTTTACCTTGGGGAAGAGGTAGGACAAAAAGATGCTAATGAAGGAGAAGCCCAAGAAGGAGAGAGGTTAGAAGAAGACGAACAAATAAAGGAAGGAAATGAGGATGCTTGGCCTCAAGATTGAGAGTTTGAGGTTCTAAACTTTGTGGTAAGATGAGTAATGATTAGTAAGGCCTTAGATGACCCTAGACAAAGGGAAAATCTATTTCATACTAAATGTCTTATCAAAGAGAATGTATGCTCATTGGTCATTGATAGTAGGAGTTATACAAATGTATCTAGTGACACCATGGTTAATTTCTTAAAGTTAGCCACAACCAAGCATGCCTCACCATACAAGCTTTAATAGTTAAACGAGTGTGAAGAATTAAAAGTGACTAGACAAGTTGTGATCCGATTCAAGATTAGGAATTACCATGATGAAATACTATGTAATGTCATACCCATGCAAGCTTGTCATATTTTGCTTGGAATACCATGGCAATACAATCGTTCAACCAAACATGATGGGAGAACCAATCGGTATTCTCTTGAGTTGAATGGTTGAAAGTTTACCCTTCACCCTCTTTTACCATCACAAGTGAATGAGATACATCAAAGAATAATGAATTTAAAGGAGAAGGTTAGTAAAAAAGGGGAAGAGAAACCCCATGAAGAGAAGAGTGATGAAGCAAAAGAGAGGAGGAAGTTGAAGAGGAAGGCCCAAATTGTGATGTTGGAGAGAAACAAGGACTTATTTGAGGAGGCTAATGATGAAGAGACCATACCCATTTTTGCCCATGATTTTCATGATAACCACTCTACTTCTCCCATCTCTCATTCTATTTCTCTTATTTTGTAGAAATCTGAAGATGTGTTTCCAAAGAAGCTACCACTAGGTTTACCCCCACTTCGGGGAATTGAGCATCAAATAGACTTCATGCCAGGCTCACAATTGCCTAACAAACCAACTTATAGAAGTAACCCAACGGACACCAAAGAGCTCCAAATACAAGTTGAGGAACTTCTCAGCAAAGGATATGTCAAGGAAAGCATGAGCCCATGTGCGGTCCCGGTATTGTTGGTGCCAAAGAAAGATGGGACTTGGCGTATGTGTGTTGATTTTTGGTCCATCAACAATATAACAGTAAAGTATCGCCACCCTATCCCTAGGTTAGATGATATGTTGGATGAATTGAATGGTTCTTGTGTGTTTTCAAAGATTGATCTTAGGAGTGGGTACAATCAAATCTGGATGAGTCCCTTTGATGAGTGGAAAATCACCTTCAAGACCAAGTTTGGTCTCTATGAATGGATGGTTATGCCATTTGGACTCACCAATGCTCCTAGTACCTTTATGCGATTAATGAACCATGTGATGAAACCGTTTATAGGGAAATTTTTTGTGGTATACTTTGCTGATATTTTAGTTTATAGTATGTCCATAGATGACCATGCTAAGCATTTGATATGTGTTTTTGATGTGCTTCGAAAGGAGCAATTGTTTTCTAATCTTAAGAAATGTTTCTTTTATGTTGATAAGGTTGTCATTTTGGGCTTTGTTGTAAGCTCCCGGGGTATTGACGTGGATGAATCCAAGATAGAAACTATAAGAAATTGGCCAACTCCATAATCCATTAGTGATTTGAGAAGTTTTCATGGATTGGCTAGTTTCTATAGAAGGTTTGTCAAAGGGTTTAGCACAATAGCCGCCCCATTGACCGGGGTAATCCGAAAAGATAAGCCTTTTAAGTGGGGTGATGAGCAAGCAAAGGCATTTGAAACTTTGAAAACAATGCTTAGCTCTGCCCTTTGTTGCAATTGATTGACTTTGGAAATATGTTTGAAGTCGAATGTGATGTTAGCAAGGTAGGCATTAGGGAAGTCTTAATGCAAGACCAAAAGCCCATTGCATACTTTAGTGAAAAGCTCAAAGGAGCAACCTTGAACTACTCTACATATGATCTTGAGTTGTATGCCTTGATTAGAGCTTTGGGAAATTGGAAACACTAATTATGGCCTAAGGAATTTGTGATTCAGACCGACCATTAGTCTTTGAAACAACCTTAGGGCCCAAGACAAATTAAACAAACGGCATGCCAAGTGGATTAAATTCTTAGAAACTTTCCCTTATGTAATCCAATATAAAAAGGGGAAGGAGAACATTGTAGCCGATGCCTTGTCCCAAAAACATGTGTTACTTAGTAGTTTGTCTTCTAAATTGATTGGATTTGAATTTTTGGAGACATTATATCCCGAGGACCCCAAGTTTGCTCAAATCTTCAAGGATTGTGAGGAATAGGAAAGGGAAAAATGGCTTAGGGATAAAACTTCTGTACCCTACTCGAAATTTGACGGATTCCTATTCAAAGAAAAGAGGTTGTGTGTGCCCTCTAGCTCTTGGAGAGAGTTGTTTGTAAGAGAGGCACACGATGGTGGTATTATGGGTCACTTTGGAATTAACAAGACCCTTGGAATCCTAGAGGAACAATTCTATTGGCCCAAAATGCTTCATGATGTTGCACGAGGTTGTGGTCAATGTATGGATTGTAGAAGTGCGAAGTCACGCCTTCTCCCTCAAGGATTATATACTCCACTTCCCACTCCCCTACCTCCATGGCTTGACAGATCTATGGATTTTGTATTGGGTTTGCCTAGGACAAGGAGGGGAAAAGATAGTATCTTTGTTGTGGTTGATCGATTCTAAAAAATGGCTCATTTTATTCCGTGTCACAAATGTGATGATGCCTCCAATGTGGCATCCTATTTTATAGAGCATGTTGTCAAGATACACGGAATTCTCCGGACCATTGTTAGTGATAGGAACTCTAAGTTCCTTAGTCACTTTTGGAGGTCATTGTGGGGTAGGCTTGGCACCAAATTGCTTTTCTCAACATCTTGCCACCCATAAACTGATGGTCAAACCAAGGTTGTGAATATGACCTTGAGTTCTATGCTATTTACCATGGTCAAAGGAAAAATGGCCTCTTGGGAGGATCACTTACCTTTAGTAGAATTTGCTTACAATCGTATTATTCACTCGACTATTGGTATGACTCCCTTTGAATGTGTCTATGGATTTAACCCCCTAACCCCTTTAGATCTCACGCCTTTGTCTAGTGATGTTGTGATTAGTTTAGATGGGAGCAAAAGAGCGGAAGAAATGAAGAAGGTGCATGAGAAGGTGAGAATTCACCTTGAGAAGAGGATCAAGCAATAGCCAAAAGAGTGAACAAAGGGAGGAGAAGGCTTGTACTTGAACTGGGTGATTGGGTATGGGTACACCTCCAAAAATATCGGTTTCCCACACAAAGGAAGGTTAAGTTGATGCTTAGATGTGATGGTCCATTCCAAGTGCTTGAGCGTATAAATGATAATGCTTACAAGATTGACCACCTACTGGAGAATCAAGTGCACAACACATTCAACATGTGTGATCTCTCACCTTTTCATATGACAGAGGATGAGAATTTGAGGTCAAATTCTTCTCAAGATGGAGAGGATGATACAATCCAAATCCACTCTAAACTATTCACTAGAAGTCAAGCATGAGAGCTCCAAGTGCTCCAAGGAATGTTCATGAAACGAGAGGTACTTGACGACATCCTACTACCATCCGAAGGGTTCTATGTGTTGGTGATTGCATTTAAAGAGGATCAAGGGACCTTGGAAGGGCCAAACGAAAGCAAAGAAGAGCAAAATAATACACCAGTGGAATCTGCCTTCTCACCTGCGATTGCAGGTGATGAGATACGCTAGCAGGTGGGTAAGGCAGCCCAGGTAGTGGCACCTGCACCCTGACCTGCGTGGGCAGGTGGCCCAATTTGGCTAAAAATGCTAGTTTGTGGAAATGGGTCACTTTTAGGCCCAAGTATGTAATAAATGGCCCATAGGTTATAAATAATAGCACCTAGTCTTTATTTCCTTAGTTTTGCTTTGAATATTGATGAACAATTATCTTGAGAGAGTTTTTGGTGAGCGTTTGTTGAAGGTTTTCTTAGCCATGTGTGGTTTCAAAGGCGTTTCAATTCCCTCTTGGTCACCGTAAGAATTATGTGTTAGTTGATGAATGTAATTTAAGGGTTCTAGGGTTTAATATATCCTATTTTTCTTGATTACTCATGTTCTTGTGTCTAATTTTTCATATATCCATTGATTATCTTTTCAATTCTTTGTCAAATTCTAGTTTCTGTAGTTTCTCGGCTATCAAGCAGCTACATTTGTATCTCGGGTAAAATGACCTCAAGCATAGGTATTGGATTAGTATCCACGAACAATGACTCGATACCTGCATATAAGGTACATAAAATAAATAAGTGTGAGTACTAATTTAGATGTACTCAGTAGTATCGTTGACTGACCCTAATCCAAAGCTATGGTGAGAACCACCTAATTTACCACTACATGACACTTTTCACATAAACCTGCCAAATTAAAAAAGTCATAGCTAATCTAACAGTCAATAGCAATAACCATAAAGATGTAACACAACACAAATAATCTTCAATAAAACTCACACCAAAATAAGGTAGTAACCACTCAATTACATATTAACCCAATATCAATGCAAGTCAAGAAAATAATGATGATGAGATGAATGTAAATGATACATATGTATACACCTGTGTATATTCGCTTTCCTGTATAGATAGGTGGGACCTACGGGGGACTCACGAGGTTCGAATAACTATTTGAAATAGTTTTTCATCAGACATGTAAGTCATGAATCAATAAAATCCACCAAGAACAATTTCTCATTGGGCATGCAAGTCCTTTCAAATCGTTCATTTCAAATATCTTGTCCATAAATCTATGGAATGAGTATGAATGATTCAAACCAATAAAAGGAAGTCAAATTTCATATTTCTACCAAACGATGCCATATTCAATACATAATCCCAGATAACAAGCCCCAACATCACTAACAAGAAGTAGGAGTCTCTACTAGCACCATAAATAAGTCACTTTTCAGCGACATTTCATAATAACCATACTAGCATGAGTAGGAGAAAACAATCCAAATATGTTAATCGATGACTTTTAACCCTTCACATAACACCGATATCTATATAAATTCTCATCATCTCATCTGTATGAGATCCCTATCTCCCCATTACTTCATATACAAGTAACTAGCACATTAATACTTTAAAAAAGAGTCAAAGAAAGTCTTAAATTGCCTTAAAGGAAGTCTGAGAAATAAAACCAAATGTTAACCCTTCTGTAAAGCCTTTGAATGAGTCCAAGCTGATCAAATACATATTCTACATAACAAAATAAAACCAGAGACACCCCATATTATAATACTTCTATTCTGAGTATAAAAAGTCAACTCCAATTCCAGAAAGTCAAAACTAGAATTTTATTTTAAAATCACATTATCAATAACTTAAGGAGCTCAAATATAAAATTTTATCAAAAAGGGACTTATAATCGACCTTCAAATCATCAAAATACCATTTCTTAACTTTAGCCCCAAAATCCCTTAATTTCTCAATATAAAAATAAATATTTTAAGATGAAATCACAAATAAATTATTGAGGTTTGTGTATATATATAGTCTAAGAATCATACCCAAAGAAGAATCTTGAAAAACACCTTTTGAATCTCCCAAAAATGAATTCTAAAGCTTCAAAAATCGAGTTATGGGGTTTATGTTCAATACAGGATATTTAAATCTGACCAGGTCGGTTCCATCATCATGATCACAGTGGGTTCCTTGTGATTGTGCGGCTGACCTAGCCCAACCTATCGCGATTGTGATGCCTAAATCACAACATTAATAAACAAACCATTCCCTGATCTAAAACCGCACCTATTACCCTACCCCTTGCGATCGTGATTCTACTACAGACCACTGCTCTTCCCGCAAGCGATAGGGGGTTCATGACGCAAAAAGTAAAATGAGGCTACACTAGATGCAGCAAACAAGAGTTTCAAGCTTCACAAAAATCTTCAAATGGATCCTCAGAGTTCGTTCTTAACCTCATTAACACAAACCAAATATGATCCTCCCTCCATTCTATTTTATGTGTGACATTTTGTGTTGGCACAATATTTATAAAAAAATAAAAAAAGACTTTTAAAATTTATGGTCTAAAATGATATTTGATATTTGTGTGGCCATAAATCATTTCATTAAGGATAAGAGAAGAAATTTAAAGTTAATTTTTTTTCTAATTATGATAAGGTGACATTCTTTCAGAGACAAACTAAAAAAGAAAGTGCACCACATAAAATGGGACGGAGGAAGTATTAAACTAAAAATGACATTTTGGACTCAGTAAAACCATCAAAATGCCGAATAGAGAACGTTTGGATCAAATGTTGACCAAAGTAAAACCTTGGACTTAAACTTTCAACTTTCTAATCGATTAATCAAATCCATTTGAACTCCTTGGATTTTGATCCAACCCAAAAATTATATTCTAGAGCTAACGGAACTGTCAGAATTTCATTTTAACCTCTAGATCATCAAATATTGACCATGGTCAACAAAATTAACTTTCAACCGTCCTAAAATAAAAAGGTTGCATAGTTCTCATCTAAACACCTAGGGAATCATGCTACCCACGTCCACAAACAATAAATACCGTAAAGCTACTAAGAAGAGGGGGTAAAATGGTCAAAATGCATAGAAAATGAAAATTCACCATGAGGATTGTTACATTATTCACCACCAAAACATACGTTTGCCCTCAAACATAAAGATAAGAAAGGTTCTTGAACTATCAAAAAGTTAGGGATGTCTACTCCCTATGTCTAACTCTATCTCCTAAGTAGCCACTCAACTAGTAGATTCTTTCACTAGACCTTCACTGAAGCTATTTCCTTAGACCTCAACTTCCAAATTTATTTATCCAAAATAACCACATGCTCCTCCTCAAATGTCAGATTCTGATCAAAATCTATCAAATCCCACTCTATCGCATGAGAACAACCGAAATGATACTTCTTCATCATTGAGACATGGAAACTAGATACTCGTCTGAAATACCTAGAGATAAGCTCATAGGACTCCTCCTCAAAGCACTGAAGAATCTTTATAGTGCCAGTAAACCTTGGGCTAAGCTTATTTTTATTTCCAAATCTCATCACACCCATTATGGGTGATACTTTCAATTAAACCCATTCACCAACTATGAAATCCACATCACAAACTCTCTAATCTACATAACTCTTCTTTCTACTCTGGGCTGTTAAAAGTTGGTCCTCTATCAATATCACTCTATCCATGAAATCCCTCAACAAGTCTGTACCCCATGGCCTAACTTTAAAAGAATCAATCAAACTAACCAAAGATCTACACTTTCTCCCATACAATGCTGATATAAAGAGGTCGTTGTCAAATATAGAACCCAACTAGATTGGGGTCGGATCGCACATAAAATAAGGTGAAAACTAAGCCTTATGTAGTTACGTTGACTACTAGTCAGTTATTTCCATAAAATTAAGGGTTTGTGAAATGTGTTTGCTATTCAGTTTCCATATAATGCTTTAGTAATAATAGTGAAATTTCATGAAATGTAATCAAGTAACAGGGAGAACTAGGTTTGTGTTCACCATGACTTCATAACACGATCGGGTCAACAATGATAATAAATTCCTCTAGTGCTAAGCATGCAGGGTTGTTAACTCTTTCAATACATCTAAATATTTCTCAACCTAGTTACATGATATTCACTCGAATTTTCTCAAACCACGAGTAATGAAAATGCAAAACTCAATAATTTCCCTAAGTTGGGCTAATCTTATTACAATATTAACCATTAAAAGGGAGGTGGAAATCTCAATCGTTATTATCAAATCTTTTTCATAGTTTTTACCTCTTTACTCAAACAAGTTAACCATAAGGCAGGTTCTAATGGTTGCAACCATTAGAAACTAGTTAAGACTAAAGATTTGACAATACCAATGATGGCACTATCCGAATCTACATCGATATTGACCGTAGAGATGTTAGTTTGCCATGGATCCCATAATCCTAGTTGTGAGATTTTTAGTCACTCATATATTTTGAAACAAATAAAGAAATATAATTCATAAATGAAGAATAATCTTACAAAGATGAATTCAAGAACTCAATTGTCTTCAAATCCCAAGGTTGATTGCTTCAAAACCCCAAAAATATTGTAAAAACAATAGTAATATTCTCTCTAAGATGAAGATACTAAATTAAGCCCTAACACTTGATATATATAGTATAGGGAATTAAGAACAAATTAAATTCAGAGAAAATTGATGTGCCGTGAGTTTATGGCACTGTCAACGCTTAAAATAAGGGATTTTTGTGAGTTATTAAGCATGTTTATGTAGATATGATGTGTTTTTGTGTTTAGTTTTATAGAATAAAGTAGGTGGAAGCATTGAGAGTTTAAAGTTAAAAATCTACAAGGAAAGGCCCACGGAAGCCTTGACGGGCTTTAGAAGAGACTCACACACCATGGTCTTGGTTGTGAGAAGTGATCCCAGCAAAGGGGATCCCAAGTCATAAGCAACGGGAACCCAGACGGGCCGTTGGGAAGGCCCACAGGCCATGGCGTAGCTCGTGGGAAGGAACATGTTGAAGATAGAATTTTCTACATCAAACCTGATGGGGGAGCGTACGGACTATGAGGAAGACCCACGGTCCGTGGCATAGCTCATGAGAAAAGAACTCTATATAACCTAACGGGCATCTTGAAAGATCGTGAAAAGGTATCATGGGCCGTGACCTAGGCCGTGGATCAATGCTGACTCTGCTCTTCTATTTTGTTTAGGATATGATTTCTATGTCTATAAATACATTATGTAGGGTTTTATTTCAAGATTATCATTTTTTGTTCTCACGTTTGGGGCTTGTTGCTACATACTTTGAATTGCTTACATACTTTTGTAATTCAATTCAATCATTTGATCCATTGTTTATCTACATTCTGCATTTAGTTGTTTAATTATTGTAAGTGTTCTTATCATGAATTCTACACAAATTCTTGCTATTGCCACTTTAATTATAAACAACTAAACCCCACAACTAGGGTTGTGGGAACCATGATGAATTAACAAAAAAAATTATATGCGGAGTAATTCTAGAATGGCGTGCTTGCATGTATTGGTGTTTTCTTCATAATGATCGCATTCTAATGGTTGCAAACGTTAAGAACTCCCATGTATTCTAAACTTGCTCTAGAGAGAAATAGAGATTAGGAAAAGGAAATAACAACTGAGATTTGAAGCTATCAACCTTTATCTAATAACTTAAGCCATAATAGGAAGAGTTAATATGAGATCAAGAACAGGGGTTAAAAGTGCGACACTTAGAGACCTAGAGGAGATGAGTGAAATTCATCTAACCAAGGTTGAGAGACGTTTATGTGAACCTATCTTGTTAGATTTTGCATACAACACATCAAAATAGATTACTTGCATGAGCAGTTTGCGTAGTTATGAAGTCATGGGGAACACAGTCCTAGTGCCTTACATCCATTGATTATAAAACCAACAAAATCAACAATTGTCATGATAGAAATCTTTAATTATAAATCCCCTTCTGTTACTGGGAATTGTTATTGACTGCCTCAACATATATTTTGACTAATATTCCAATCTATTCCCTGTATGATCGACCCCAACCTAGTTGGATTCTATATTTGATCAAAGACCGCTTTATGCTTTGTTTAGAGGTGTAATTTAGGCGACACCAAATTTTGGCACCGTTTGGGGAATACGATTATAGAGTTGATTAATTGTGTTTGTTGAGGTTGATTGATTGCTGTTCTCTAATTTAGTTTTCTATTATTTTTAGGGCACACACCGGTGTATGTCCAACACTCAAAGTGAAGGCAATCCCCTGATTCCATTTGATACAGAGCTTGAGAAAATTCTGAGAAATAATCAAAGGATGGTTAACGACGGAGTTCATGATCTAGCATCTTTGTTTGAAGGCGTTAATGTAGGGGGTAAAATTCATGATCAGCCACCACTTTATCCTGTCAGCCAGTAAACTGTGAAACAAATCATGGCTAGTTTGATGGCTGAAGAGAATGACAGGCAGACAGTTAGGAATGAGAGGGCAAGGCAAGATGAAGCAAATCTTCTTGCTGGACTTGATGATCAAGAAAGATAGAGAAGGCCCAGAGGGCAACAATCGCTACAATAATATCTTTCTATTTATGAAAACCCAGAAGAAAATTTAGACTATTTAGAGCCAATTGAGACTGGTGCTCTCATTCACTTGCTGAAATTAAAGGGGGTATTTGTTGGCCTTCCTACTGATGATGTGAACATGCATGTGATGAATTTAGTAGGGATCTACAATTCATATAATCTTCTTGGAGTGAGTCAAGAGGTGATTATATTGTGGCTATTTCCATTCTCTCTGATGGAAGAAGCTACTCTGTGGTTGGCTGAATTACCATATGGATCTATTACTACATGGAACGAGTTGATAACACAGTTCTTGGACCAATTTTTACCACTCTTCAAAATTCTACAATTGAAAGATGAGATCTACAATTTCAGGCAGTGGCATTCAGAGGAACTATACAAGACGTGGTTGAGGTTCAAGAAAAAGTTGTAGAGTGTTCCGAACCACAGGATGACTGGTAGAAACTTGCTAAAGATCTTCTACAGAGCCTTGAATTCTAACACTAAGGCTGTAGTAGACACTATCACATGTGGGGCATCCATGAGTCTATGTTGGGAGCAGGCTTCTGAGATTTTAGATTAGATCCCTAAAACCAACTGAGGTTGGCATACTAGAGAGGTAGACAGGCCTACAAGAACTTATGCAATTGGAGCGTCAGCAGAATAGAGAGCACTAGATGAGACAGTGGCTCAAGAGGTAGCATAGCTGAGGACTAAGATTAGGTTGCTTGCTAAGCAATTTGCGATAGCTAGGGTAGAAAAGGTGAATACAGTAGGTGCCCAAGGTAAGGACCCTAAGTATGATGATTCAGATCCTGAGGAGGAGGCAAAATATCTTGATAGAGAAGTGATAGGTTTTTGAGCCAAGGGCTGAGAGTCTAACCAAGATAATTGGAACTCGAGGAACTATGGAGATAATTACTACAAGTCTAGGTATAGAGATAAGAGTAGAGATGGTGATGATGATTGGAAGTAAGAAAATGATTATAAAGACAAGAGTGGCCTTTACGTTCTACTGGGGAACCGTGATGCTGATTCTAGCAATTCGAGAATAGAAGCCTTTCTTGCAAAACTTGTTTAGGGGTCAGAGAGACAAGAAAATTGCCTTAAGGAGACTAGGGCAAAATTTTGGGGATGAGCCAAGAAGTTGAGTATCAGGCGATCGCTATTAAACAACTTGAGCAATAATTTAGGCAGATGTCCACCGCATTGAATCGTCATCAACTGGGCACACTTTTGAGCAACACTATCCAGAATCCTAAGAATGATTACCATTGCCTAGCCATCACGACTAGGAGTGAAAAGATTACTACTAATCTGCCTATGCCTATGGTTGATGACAAGAGATATGAACCAGCAATTATTGACGATATGAATGAGTATGAAGTAGATAATTTGGTGGCAGATGAGAATGCATCTTAACAGCCTCTAGTTCCTGAAAATGAGGTTAAGTTTGACAAAGGGAAGGAAAAGGAGGTCATACAACTATTGAAGCCCATTTTACGACCTTCTCCTCCTTTTTCATAAACATTGAAGAAGAAAGCTGGATCGGCAAAATATCAAAAATCTATCTCGATGTTGAAAGAGTTGTCTGTGAACATCCCTCTTGTGGAGAATTTTGAACAAATACTGGGCTATGTGAAATTTATGATGGACTTGGTGACGAAAAAGAGGGCTGTGAGTTTTGAGACCATAGAAAATGTGCATCATTATAGTGTAATAGCCTCTAGATTGTTGGTTGAGAAAAAGGAAGACCCAAGAGCATTCACGATTCCTTGCACTATAGGGTGTTTCAACTTCGTGAAGGCATTGTGTGATTTGGGGGCTAGCTTTTACTTGATGACACTACCAGTTTACAAACAGTTGGGGTTAGAATTGTCCAAACCCACTTTGATGATACTCTTCATGGTGGACTACACTGTGAAAAAGTCAGTGGGTATGTTATTTGATCTATTGGTGAGGGTTGCATCCTTCATCTTTCTAGCTGATTTTATCATCCTTACTTTGAGGTTACCATTATCTTGGGAGGGACCTTCCTTGCGACTGTACGTGCATTGGTTAATATAGAGACTGGACAGATGAAGTTAAGGTTGAATAATGAGCAAGTTACTTTTAATGTATACCAGTCTATGCACCGAAGAAGCTTGATCTGTGATAGATCTATGCACTCTTAGAATGAAGCAATCGAAGAATATGCGTATGATTTCTGTGATAGATACAATCGATGAGGATGATTTGTTAGCTCCTATTGAGGAACGGCTTGGAGTTGACGCCCTCACAGCAACAATCATGAATTTTGAGGGTGATGGTATTGATAGTTATAATGAAATAGTGAGCGCACTTAAGGGTAGGGGATCATATAGTTATGCACCAAAGAAGCTTGATCTTGATTTGAAAAATAAGGTGACCCCACCAGCTCGGTCATCTATAGAGGAGCCTCTAATATTAGAGCTCAATGCTCTTCCATCTCATCTTCGTAACATTTTTTTAGGAGCTAATAATATGTTGTCAGTTATTATTGTGGATGACTTGGTGAATAGCAAGTGGAGGATCTAGTTTCTATTTTGAAGAGGTTCAAGAGGGCCATTGGATGGTAAATTTCAAATATCATTGGGATTTCTGCCAGATTTTGTACAAATAAAATCCAACTTGAGCAGGATTATGTGCCTTGTATCGAGCATCAATGGAGGTTGAATCCACCTATACAAGAGGTGGTGAAGAAACAAATCATTAAGTTGTTGGACGCGTGTGTGGTTTATCCCATTTCTGATAGCAAATGGGTGAGCCCAATCCAATGTGTGCCAAAAAAAGCTGGAATCATTGTGGTTCCTAATGAGAAGAATGAGCTTATTCCGAAGAGGCTAGTCACAAGTTGGTATATATGTATGAACTATAGAAAGATGAACTGTTGGACCGAGAAGGATCACTTTCCTATGCCCTTCATGGATCAGATATTAGACCGACTTGCAGGTGGAGATTGGTATTATTTTCTTGATGGATTCTTGGGTTATAATCAGATTTTTATTGCTCCTGAGGAACAAAAGAATACCACTTTCACTTTTTCATATGGGATGTTTGCGTTCAAGATAATTCCATTTAGTTTGTGTAATGCACCCGTAACTTTTCAGTGTTGTATGATGGCTATATTTTTTGACATGGTTGAGGACACCATTGAGGTGTTCATGGACGACTTCTCAGTTGTGGGTGACTCATTCAAAGTTTGTTTGGCACATCTCACCAATGTTCTAAGGAGATTCGAGGAATGTAACTTGGTGCTAAATTGGAGAAATGCCACTTCATGTTTAAAGAAGGAATAGTGCTTGGTCACAAGATTTTGAAAAAAGTGATTGAAGTCGACAAGTTAAAGATTAAAGTGATTAAAAAGTTTCCTCCACCAATTTCTATGAAGGGTATTCATAGCTTTTTGGGGCATGCGGGTTTTTATAGAAGATTCATTAGTGATTTCTCCAAGATTGCTAATAGCTATTGGAAAAAGAGGTGAAATTTATGTTTGATGACGCATGTCTAAAAGAGTTTGAGTGCTTGAAAGAGAAGTTGATTTTATTACCTATTATCGTGTCTCTAGATTGGTCTATGCCATTTGAGGTTATCTGTGATGCTAGTAGTATGGTGCTAGGTACAATCCTAGGCCAAAGGTGAGAGAATCTTACATCTCATCTACTATGCTAGCAAAGCGCTTAACCCAGCTCAGAAAAATTATACTATAAATGAACGAAGAGTTACTTACGGTGGTGTTTGCTTTTGAGAAATTTTGGTCTTATTTGCTTGGCACAAAAGTCATTGTGCATACCAACCACACAACTCTTATGTATCTTATGGCAAATAAGGATGCAAAGCCAATGTTGATTCGTTGGGTACTTTTGTTGCAGGAATTCAACTTTGATGTTAAGGACCAAAAGGGGACGAAAAATCAAGTGGCCGACCACTTATCACGGCTGGAAGATCACGGCTGGAAGAAGAGGCTATGTTGAAACTAAAAGACAATATTGAGATCAATGATACTTTTTTGGATGAGTAGGTATTGTCCGCATCGCATGATTTGATTTTTTGGTTTGTAGATTTTTCAAACTACTTGGTTAGTGATGTAGTTCCTGAAGACCTGTCATTTCAGCAACATAAGAAGTTTATGCATGATGTAAGAATGTTCTTTTAGGATGAACCATATTTGTTCCAAATTTTTGTGGATGGAGTGATTCTAAAATTCGGAGATTTATTCCCAAAGTTGAGATGATGAGTATCTTAGAGGCATGTCATTCGTCCCCAATTGAAGGTCATCATAGTGGTGCACAAATGACCCCAAGATCCTTCAATGCGAAAAGCATTGGCCTAATATTTACAAGGATGCACATAATTATTCAAGGTCTTGTGACCAATACCAAAGATGAGGAAACGCCTCACGAAGGCTTGAACTTCCAATGACCACTATTCTTGAGCTTGAACTGTTTGACGTATAAGGTATTGACTTCATGGGCCCCTCCGTGAGTTTGCATGGTTTGAAGTACATCTTGGTGGCTGTTGATTATGTTTCAAAATGGGTGAAGGCAGTTTCACTTCCGAACAATGAAGGTAAGAGTTTCACAGCTTTTTTAAATAAGAATATCTTCTCTAGATTTGGCACACCACGAGCTATCATTAGTGATGAAGGCTCGCACTTTTGCAATTGTCTTTTCAAAACCTTGCTTGAGAAATATGGTGTGAAACACAAGGTAAAAACACCTTACCATCCTCAGACAAGAAGAAAAGTTGAGGTCTCAAACCATGAGATCAAGTCTATATTGGCAAAGACTGTGAATGACAATAGGACAGACTGGGCTCGAAAGCTTGATACATTGTGGGCCTATTGGACAACATTCAAAATCATTATAGGTGATTCCCCATATCAACTCATATATAGAAAAGCATGCCACCTCCTTGTCGAACTTGAATACAAGGCATTGTGTGCATTAAACAATTGAACGAAATAGATGAATTTCGTCTACGCGCTTATGAGAGCTCAACCTTATACAAAGCGAAGATGAAAATGTACCATGACCAAAAAATTGAAAAAAGAGTATTTCACCCATATGACTTGGTCTTGTTGTATAATTCGAGGTGGTCTGGACCATTCACTATGGTAAGGGTATGCCCACATAGGGTAATTGAGTTGAAAGGAGATGTGGATGTTCCATTCAAAGTAAATGATCAGCGTGTGAAGCACTATGTGGGAACTACTGCAGAGATTCAATCATGTGAAAAATTCACCCTTGGCGAAGTCTGTGTATTCAAGGGAGTTGTATCATGCTGCGATGTTAAATCAGGAGTTGTTTGGGAGGCAACCCAAAAGACTATAATTATAATAGATAGGATGTTTTTAATTTATAGAGTCATTGTTTGTTTAGTGTTGCAGGGAGACAGAAAAATGAAAAAAAAGGGAATAGGGACAAATTCCAGACTCACGAGTTGGGTGAAGGCTCGTATAGGCTTATCACAGCTCATAAGACCAGTCATTGGCATAAGAGAAAGATTAACCGTAGAAAGTTCCATGATCAACTTGAGGAAAGTGGGTCACCCTCACGGCCTGTATGGTGTATCATCGGAACCCAGGTAAGTCCCTATATCAACGAATCTTCTCATGGACCGTGAGCTAGTCTCATGGCCCTTTAACAAGGTCGTGACACCTAGGTCATGAACTTAAAAGGCCCGACCCGATTTGACCCATCTACCCATTTTCAAAAGTTTTAAAAAGGGTTTACACCTGACTTTAAAAGATTTGACTTTAAAAGATTTTACAACTCCCTCACCCACACAACTTCAAATTCTAAGGGCATCATATCAACCGACACCCATAATTTTTGGAGCCGCTTCTATAACTATTCCACTTCTTTCCTTATTCTTCATAATTTCCCCTTTCTGAACTCCATCTTGTGGTATTTGACGCATAGTAGGAGACTTTCGGACACTTTACACTCATTGTTTTCCCAACTCAGATCATCAGTGTGTTTGAAGTAACTAAAGCAATTTATTTTACTTTAATGATGCAAGCATGAACTCTTGGGTTAGGGTTAGCAATTTCTGTAAAAGAAAGATGAAAAACTACTGTGAAATCAAAGATGGTTACATTCTACGCTCTATTTTTGCCCGTGTATAACATTTTTTTATGGGATGCTGATTTATGATATTTGTGCTACATTTCATAATAATGGAGAGAAGTTTTTAATCTAATAAATAGAAACATAACCTATAAATTGATACCGAGTAAAGTCTGAGTAATTCGGCTGACGTGCTTGAATGTAAATTGGAGGACTTAGTATACCTTGCAAAGTCCAAGGACCATGTTTATGTGATTACGTACATAAGAGGCCAACCCTTAGTACTTTAGCATAAGGCATGGTGCACGAGCAGTTTGACGGACCGTGGTTCATCCTCACTGCCTGTAGAAGTGCTTATTGGCATAAAGATGTAGAGAAATACCTAAGTTTAGGTTAACGATAGGCCTCATGGACTGTGGGCTTGCCTTACGGATCATAGGTCTGGTCGTCAACTCAAACTTGGAAAATTTTCAAAAATGGACAATTTCTCAGGAACCCTTGATGGAGCGTGAACTAATACCACAATCCGTGGCCCCTTGTAGCATGACAAGCATTGAGATTTTTTATTATTTTGTTTTTCTTCTTTTTCTTTCATGCTTCTTTTGTTTTGTTTTAAGTCTAACCACCCCTCTATAGGTACCATGGCTCCAAAACTGAGGAGAAAGTCAACAACCACCAAACTTGAGGTCTCACCCAACAACTCCTCCGGAACTAAGCAAGATAAGAGAAATACCTCCAACTCTGAGAGTAACTTATCCAGTGTGTCGGAGGTATAGTACACAAACAATTGAGCCACATGAACCTTATAAGATGAGGTAAAAAGCTATAGAAGAAGATGAGAAATCCCCATCCTAGTCTAAGGAGGATGGGGATAGTTCAAGAGATAAGAAGGAATCCGAGGAGAAGGCTCAGACAAAGATTCAAAGGATAAGTCAAATGAGGGTGATAATGATGAGAAAGAAATAGGAGCTAATGATGAGGGCGAACATGAAAGCAGCCGAGAAAGGTTCATAAGACAAAGAGAGGACGAACCATCTTCATAAAAGGCACTACACACATTGATTAGAAGTAGATAGGAGGTACCCAGTGTACGTGATATCTTTATGAAAGGTATTGAAAAGAAAGCCAATGGTCAGTTCCGGAGAGCCATTATTGAGGAATCACGTATTTTCATAGACAACCTCACAGTAGTGCCCTAGATTCTATCATTGTTTGAGAGACATAACTTTGGGTGGATGTATAGGAAGTATGGGTATTATGGTGCCTACATTATTCAGGAATTCTATGTCGCCTATGCGGATACCTTGATAAGTTTCGTAGGCAACATGTCAATGAAAAAGAAACAGATTTAAGCTCTTTAGTTACTACCACTTCCTAGTGTTAGAGTTTGAGGATGGGAGGTAGATATTTTAGAGATAACCATATTGACACTTCTGCATATATCTCCTGCACAGATAGGGTTGTTTGATCATCGTATGTACTTGGTGACTGATGTGACTAGGATGGAGGATTGAGAGAGTCGTAAGGACATTATGCACTGGATTGCTAACACTATTGCTGCTCCTAGGCTTGAGGCACTATGGGTCAGAAATCAGTCATCTAAGATCACCAAGGTATCCTTGAGTTTTCCTATAAAATTTTGGTGGTCAGTTATGGGAGGCAGGTTCCAACCGATAGAGAATGATAACACACTAAGTCTGGATAAGACATCACTAGTGGTGTGCATTATGTTTGGATATGCACTGAATGTGGGGAGACTAATAGCCACAAAGATGCGAGATAGAGTTATAAATGAGGCCATTGGCCTTACATTCCAATGTTTGGTTCAGTGTTTATATGAAGAGGCAAAGGTACCTGTCAGCCACCATATAGTTAGACGAACTGAGTTGACAAAGGTGACCAATATTGCACTGCTTAAAGATATGGCAAACCCATTGTATCGGTCTAGGACCATTCCTACTGTGCTTAGAGCTGAGTTAGCTGTAAGGCCGAGTAGTTCAGCCGCACCAGTAGAGGGACTCACTATAGCTATACCTACTGGTATTCCCAGAGAAAATATGGATGTTCAACATGCTGAAGGTAAGAGAGCACTTTATATAGATTCATCTTCCATTCCTACCCCTATTGGTGTTATTGTTACCATCCTATACGAGCTTTTAGTAAAGCTCGTAGATCAGCAGCTGGAGATGACCGCAAAGTTAGAGTAGGTGATTGCACAGATGGGGCCGACATTGCAAAATAAGGTAGACACTACTGAGAATAGACTTTACATAGAGCAAAGGAGGTTAGTTGAGGAGCTATAAACACAAATTGATGGTTTGGAGGTGCACATTACTGACAGGCTAAATAATTTGAAACTCTCAGAGTTTGAGTTTACACTAGCACAATTGGATGCATTAAAAAAGTAGGTTGCTAAGTTGTACGTCGAGCCAACTCCTGTAATCCCTTCCCTGATTGATATAGATTCCTTGATGCAGTTATTTGAGAGGCCGACTACGATCGACAACCTTGTTGATCTTTGGTCCACCGCTGCCTCTCCTGACTCGCATAGAAAGGGAAAACGCCTGTCATGATAAGTCAAAGGACCCTAGTGAGCCTAGGGATGCTGAGGATAAGAGGTTGATATGGGCTACTAGGGATTCTAGAGCTGAAGGCCCAAAAAGGAAAGATAAAGAGCAAGAGAAGATAGAAGCAACAAAAGTGGGGTCCTCTTCTAGTGTTATGGCCCCACCTAAGACTCGACCGTGCCAAAATGCACCTTTCATGATGAGATATTGATTGTGGCACATGAGAGTGCAACCACTACTGTGGCGATGACCTTTGTAGGGAGAGCACAAACTATTGAGTGTACCGGCCATTGCTGGCGTTAACTTGGAGACTTTGGGAGTTCCACCAGGGGTGTTCCCTTCACAGACATTGGACACTGGAACCTAGAGCACCATAGGTATGTTCTAATCCCTAGTTCATTATATTTTTAAGCATTGGAGAGAACTCATGATTTTTTTATGGGGGGAGGGACTACCGACACTGGAGGGTTTTTCTTGCAGTGTTTCTTTTCCCTCAAAGTGATTTATCATAGCAGAACCGACATATTTAGGATTTGTGTTATGATTTTTTGGTATTTTTTTGTTAAGTAGAAGGCTTTAAGAGAATTACATGCAGTTAAGTTTGAAAATATAAGGCATACATGGTTTGAGAAGCATTTTGATCAAAATATTGACCCCTCCAAAAATTTTTGTTCTGCCATGTGGATTTTTGTGATGTGATAGAAAATGACCATTAGGGATCTTTTCATGACATCCTGTGTGTTGATCGGTTAATCATTGCTTAAGATAGGGCATAAATTTTCTTATTGGTGGTAGGTAGTGTGATTCTAAGCCAAGAGTGTGTGAGGATTCACCTAGTCGTTGTGTGTATGCAGTCTAGAACTTGTCCGATTAGTCCCAATAAAGTCGTAAGATAGAAGGTTGGGAAAAGAGCATTGACCATTTTTGAAATAGTCCAATAAAAGACTTATAAACCTACCAAATGAATAAAATATCCCTTGAATCCAATTTTGTGTGTAACTAGACCTTTTTTTAGAATTACCCTATTCACCTTTTCGATCTTTTTTTACAATGACCCTGCTTTGGCCCGGTCCCTCTTTGGACACTGTGTACCCTAACTCAGGCCAAATGCGTAAGTTAAGGGTGGCTAGCGTAGGGGTGCGTAAAGGATTGGGTATGACGAAAGTGTAGTAAAAAGAAAAAAGAGATTCGGGTGCGGTGTGCAAAAGAAAGAAAAAACAGCAAAAGAAAAAGAAATAGAAAAACAAGAAAATAAAATCGCACCCAAAGTCTGAAAAAGTGAAGCAGTTGAAAAAGGAAAATAAATAAAAGAAGGCAGATTAAGTGGAAGCGAAAACTAGTGTAGTGTCAAGGAGGGTTAGTCACTATATCCATACGTATCATACCTACCCTTGAGCCTACATTATAAGACAATACATCCGTATAGTGATCCTAATTCGATTGTCCAAAAGCTAAGGTGTAGAAAATATGGGTAAGCCTATGGTACCAAATGCACACGGCCAGACTTCCTTGGGAGAGTGAGAGATTTGATTACATCCCAAGTTTTGCTTTACATTGCATCTACTGTATGTTGCGACTTCTTTGTTGTGAGGTCTAGGATTGTATTATTTGACTACTAATTACCCAAAAGATTGTCATTTGTGTATGTATGATTAGTCATTGATAACATGATGTCATTCATAGATCCTCTTGAGTCAGCTTGAATAATTTAGAGAATAAAGAGTTGTTTTAAGCTAAAGCGGAGGGGTATCATGAGATATGTGTGTTGATTTATATGTGACTGCTATAGATATCTTTAAAGTTATTCTTACTTAAACGTTGTCATGCTTTTGTTTTGTTTCTATTTCTTGGGTACAAGCAAACATTCTAAGTTGAGGGTGTTGATGAGCCGTGAGTTTACGACACTATTGACTCTTAAAACAAGGGATTTTTGTGATTTCTTTAGCACGTTTATGTAGATATGATGTGTTTTTTAGGTTAGTTTTGTAGAAAAAACCAGGTGGAGGCACTTGAGAATTTAAAGTTGAAAACCTACAAAGAAATGCCCACAGAAACCCTGACGGGCCGCAGAAGAGACTCATGGAACATGGTCTTGGTCGTGGGAAGTGATCCTAACAAAGAAAATCCCAAGTCATAAGAAACAGGCATCCTTAATGGCCGTTGGAAAGGTCCACGGGCCGTGGCATAACTCATGGGAAGGAATATGTTGAAGATGGAATTTTCTAAGTTAAAACTGATCGGAGAGCGTATAGACCGTGAGGAAGACCCATGGGACATGGAGTAGCTCATGGGAGAAGAACTCTGAATAACCTAACAAGCATCCTGTCGGACTGTGAGAAAGTCTTATGGGACGTGACCTGGGACGTGGATCAGTGCTGACTCTGCTTTCCTATTTTAGTTAGGATAGAATTTCTTTGTCTATGAAAACATTATATAGGATTTTATTTAGAGACTAGCATTTTTTGTACTCACTTATGGGGCTTGTTTCTACATATTTTGAATGTGCTTACATACTTTTGCAATTTAATTCAATCCATTGTTTATCTACATTCTGCATTTAGTTGTTTAATTATTGTAAGTGCTTTTATCATGAATTCTACATAAATTTTTTTTATTGTCACTTTAATTATGAACAACTAAAACCCCCAACTAGAGTTGTGGGAAGCATGATGAATTAACGAAATAGATTAAGTGCAGAGTAATTCTAGAATGGTGTACTTACATGTATTGGTGTTTTGTTCATCATGATCACTTTCTAATGGTTTTAAACATTAAGAACTCGCTTGTATTCTGAACTTACTCGAGACAGAAGTAGAGATTATGAAAAGGAAATAACAACTGAGATTTGAAGCTATCAATCTTCATCTAATAACTCAAGCTGTAACAGGGAGAGTTAATCAGAGATCAAGAATAGGGGTTAAAAGTGCGACACTCGAAGACCGAGAGGAGAAGAGTGAAATTCATCTAACCAAGGTTGAGAGATGCTTAGGTGAACCTATCTTGTTAGATTTTGCAAGCAACCCATCAAAATAGCTTACTAGCATGAGTATTCTATATAGTTATGAAGTCATAGGGAATATAGTCCTAGTGCCTTACATCCATTGATTACAAAACAAATGAAATCAACAATTTTTATGATAGAAATCCTTAATTATAAATCCCCCTCTGTTACTGGGAATTATTATTGACTTCCTCAAATACATTCTGACTGAGATTCTAACCTATTCTCTGTGGGGTCGACCCCAACCTAGTTGGGTTCTACATTTGATAAATAACCGCTTTATGCTTTGTTTAGAGGTGTAATTTTGGTGAAACCAAAAATCTCACCTCTCGTTGCACTGTCAAGTCGACGGCCCATCTGCTAGGCTTTGGTCCATCTGTTCTTCTATTATGGCCATCCTATAAATATGTTAATATTATGCTTAAGATCCACGACATAGGAGACAGTCCATCGAGTCATCAATGGGTACCCTTTCACCCATTGAGTCCCAAATAACTCAGAACCTCTCAGTTTTCCTTATAGCCTAAAGTTAGGGTTTTTATTCAGCGTATGATATCCCTTTTATTTCGGTTCTCCCATAATTTCCATTGCATGATTATATATTTTCCCTATGATTTGATATCTTGTGGTACTTATTGCTTCATAATTCAATATTTAGTTTGGGATTTAAGTAGTCGACATGAAATAACTTTATTTTTAGAAGTTGGCATGTTATGACCACACGATACCCATAATTGTTGATTTTAGCATAAACAATATTTTTAGCTTCAACTTATGGTTTTAAAGTAGAGCATCAGAAACCAGGAGGTTACATGCAATGTATCAATCTTCCATTCTGTAAATGGGACATGATTAACATGGATTTCATCACAGGTATGCCTCGTACACTGTGAAAATTTGATTCCATATGGGTAATAGTTGTCAGGCATACCAAGTTAGCACATTTCCTATCAGTCAAGACCACCTACAACTGAGGAGTATGCAAGGTTGTATGTTAAAGAGATAGTGTGGTTACATGGGATTCCAATTTCCATTATATCAGACAGGGGAGCTCAATTTACTGCACATTTTTGGAGATCTTTTCAGAAGAGCTTGGGTACATAAGTGAATTTGAGTATGGATTTTCATCCTCAGACAGATGGACAAGAAAAATATACTATCCAAACACTTGAAGATATGCTACGAGCTTGCACATTGGACTTTAAAGGCAGTTGGGATGATTATTTACCTCTTATTGAATTTGCCTACAATAATAGCTATCATTCAAGCATCAAAATGGCACCTTATGTAGCTTTATACGGAAGGAAGTGTAGATCACCAATCGGATGGTTTGAAGTGGGTGAAAATGCTTTATTTGGGTCAGATATTGTTCATCAAGCTATGGAGAAAGTTAAAGTGATCCAACAGCGGCTGTAAACGGCCCAAAGTCGACATAAGTCATATGCTGATGTTAGAAGAAGAGGGCTCGAATTTGCCAAAGGTGATTGGGTGTTCTTAAAGGTGTCACCGATGAAAGAGTTGATAAGATTTGGAAAGAAAGGAAAGTTGAGTCCACGTTATATAGGTCCATAGGAAATTATTAGGAGATTCGGGTAAGTTGCGTATAAATTGGCACTACCGCAAGAACGCTCCACAGTTCATCTAGTGTTTCATGTTTCGATGCTTTGAAAGTGCATAGGAGTTCTATCTCGTATTTCTCCCATTGAAGATGTACAAGTTACGGAGGATCTCACCTATGAAGAGATACCGATTGCTATTCTAGATAGACAAGTGAAGAGGTTAAGGAATAAAGACGTAGCTTCCGTAAAGGTACTTTGGAGAAATCAACAAGTAGAAGAGATCACATGGGAAGCTGAAGAAATGATGAAATCCAAGTACCCGTATTTGTTTCACATGGAAGAAAAAGTTCAAAGTGCGTAAGGAGAGCAATAACAAGTAAGTATCTATAAGTATTATGTGTATTTGTATATATGCTAACATAAAGGTGCATTTATTATAAATGGAAAGATGTTATTAACATTCGAGGACGAATGTTTCTAAGGGGGGAAGGATGTAACACCCGTCCATTTACGACCCTACTTACTTGGGTGATCTAGGGCATATTTATATGCCTTATTTGAACCATGTTTACCTTAGTTTTGAGAGAAATAAGTGCGTATTTTGTATTGGTTTTGATGGACTATTGATATTGTGCTAATGTCCACAAAGAAAAGTCGAAGAAAGGAAAAAAAAATCAAAATCTTAGTGTCAGGCATGCCTAGGGGCGTGCCGGGACGCTTTTGACATAAATTGTTTTGGCACAGGCAGCATAGGGGCACGCCAGGCAGCGTGCCAGGCCACTTTTTGCCAAATTTCTTCTCCGACCACTAGTCTCTAAATAGGGCTCTTGGATTATTGTATCGTTATTCCATCTTAGTGGGACTACTCTTGAACTATTTTGGCATCCAAATGAGGGTTAATTCTTCATCCTTTTTTTTTTTTTTATAATTTTTATCAATTTATGATAAATTAAGCCATGCGTGGCTAAAAATCGCTTATTATTGGGGTTGAGACTACGAACATGAATCTCGTGAGTTGAATATTGTTTTCACAATTATGGAATTATTTAAGCATGAGATGGATGGTGTATATATATTAATTTTATTGGGATAAACTAATCTTGTGCTATTGGGATCAATTAAGGCCCAATAATTAGGAAAAAGACATGACCCAAAATGGAGAAATGATCCATTCTTGTGTTGACCAAGTAAACATGACATTTAATGACCAAGATGTAACACCCCGTACTTTTCTAACCTCACTTGATACCTTGGGGTCATATCTACCTAGGTTTTGAGATGCCATGAGTATGTTTTTTATGGTGTCATTGGTGAAACATTTGATATCGAAATTCGGACCTAATAGGTGCGATTAGACTTTCATAGGAAGTGTTTTGTGATTTCGTGGAGCAATTTTGGAATACCCCGTACACATTCCAACCTCATTTGGTGTCTTGGAGTCATGTTTACTTGATGATTAAGATCACTAAGTAAGTATTTTGTAGTGTTTTGATAAGGTATTGGATGATACGCAAGTATTGAAGAAGTGGCCGAAAAATTCAGCAAGGTGCTGAAACTTGTGCCACTCCCTGTTTCAGGGGGTGTGGCGCAAGCCACTGATTCATAGTGGGTGCATTTCTTGCGCCATTGCCTTGCTTTGCAGCAGTGGCCCAAGGCACAAAGATTGTGCCCTTCCGGAATCGTTTCGCAACGCAATTCTACGACGATTCTTAGATGGTTTCTTTTGGTTCTTTGGAGTTCTTTGAGCATTGTTAAAGCTTCAAATAATTCAATACATTCCTACATACTTCTACATGATCAAATCATAAAATATAAATAGTTATCCAAAATGTTCAACGAAGCCATGGACGACTAGAATTTTTATTTTTGCGATTGAGACGGCGAATGAGAATATCGTAAGAGAATATTGTTGTGACATTATGGAATTATTTAAACATGAGATATATGGTGAATTATACATGAAAGTTGATGGTATAATCTACATGTGCAATTGGGCCCAAAAATTAGGCCCAAAATGGGATAAAAATACATGGCCCAAAGGGTCAATTGACCCATTCTTCCACTTTGACCACATTTAATGCCAAGGAATGGCTAAGTATGACTTGGGGTTTATATAAAGGCCACAAAATCAGATTTTATTCATATAACACTCTCATCCCTTTTAAGATATTTCTCAAACATTTCTCTAGTTCGAAACCCTAAAGCAAATATTTCCTTTGGACTCTTTGGTAAAGATCATCACTTTGCAAGCCTTGGTAAGTGCCTACTCTCATGGATTAATATCTTATATTCTTAAGATGGTATGTGTAGCAGGATAGTTATGTTGGCAAGGTGGTGGATAGTGTATTTTTGCTTTTGGTGAAAGATGTGCCAACTTTGTGATTTGAACTTGAAAAAAGACTTGATGTCTTGATGGAAGAGCATGGTATGGATAAAATATGAACATGTATGGTGTGATTTTGTTATTAAACTTGTTATTTTTCTAAAAGTGTAAATTGTGGAATTTTGGCCGATATGTGCTATGAGGTGAATTAAGGTAATTTGATGGATTATTTGTGATGTGGTGTGGATAAGAAAGTGTAAAGGAGAAGTGTTGTGGTGAAATGTATTGATTATCATGTATTGGTAAATGTATGGAATATTGGGAGATTTTTGGAATAATAATTTCATCAATGGTTTTGTCAATGGGAAATGGCATGTTTAAAAGGCAAATATGTAACTCATTGATGTTATATCCATTTGTAAAGTAATTGATGGTTAATGTGAATCCCGTTATATATTTGTGTTGTAGAGTGACACATAAAGAAGGAGCGGGACTATTGTATGCACCTCTAGGATTGTATATTCATATTGAGAATATAAGGTATGTAAGGTTACTCTGTCCATATCTTTTTGCGGCAAATAGTATTCACATTGACATTACGCTTGTCCCATCCCTAAATGTCCTAAGGTATCCTATATCTGGTTATCAATGGTCATTATCATATGTTTCTTACTCATTGATCAATTGTGAATCTCATGTCTCATATTTATGAATAATGTTCCAAAAGCTCAACAATGTTATGTTCCAAAGTTCCAATAGTGGTTATACTCATGTATCTTGTTCATTAATTATTGTCTAATGGTTCCAATGGTTTTGTGGTACTACTAATGTTATGTTTCTCACAATGTTTATTCTCATGTCTCTCCCTCATTGGTTAATGATCCAAAGCTTCAAGTAAGTTATGACTATCATTGTATCAATCTCAAAGTAAGAATAAAGTAATGCATATTGGTTGTGTTCATGGGTGTTATCCATGGGGTGCAAGCACCTGCATGATGATGTTACTTTATCCATGGGGTGAAAAAACCTGCATGATGATGTTATTCTATCCATGGGGTGCAAGAACACCCGCATGATGATGTTATTCTATCCATGGGGTGCAAGAACACCCGCATGATGATGTTACTTTATCCATGGGGTGCAAAGGACACCCGCATGATGATATGATCTTATCCATGGGGTGAATAGAATACATGTATGACGATGATATGTTATCCATGGGGAGAAAAGAACACCTGCATGATGAGGGCCCAGACAACATGTGTAAAGTAAAGTAAAGGCAAGAGAAAGAATGAATGTAATATACATGGTTTCCAAAGTACAGAATAGTGACTCATCTACATTGTGACTTATCTATAATGGTTATGCATTTGAACTTGAGTTCTTGACATATTTTCATGTCTTACAAGTTTCATATGGCCTTACATACTCAGTACATTCTTCGTACTGACCCCTCTTGGGGAATTTACCTTACTTGCTGCAGGCGCAGGTACTAGTAGGCCTCCACAGTAGGTTACCAGTGTTGCAGATCTTTGGTGAGCTCCAGTTAGTTAGGGACTTCTCCGAGTCATAGTTGTACATATGTCTTGGTGTTGTACATGTTGTATAAAGCGGGGACTTGTCCCGACTTTTAGTTCATTTTGGTCAATGCATTTGTTAGAGGCTTTTGTAGACGGATGTGGGTGTATATATGTAAAAGGGATATGTCGTTCTTGACTTGGTGGCCTCAACGGCCAAGTTTCGCATATGTATATATATATATCATGTTCCATGAATTCCATTGTTGGTATCTATAGCTATTATGTGATTATGGGTTTTCTTATGGCATGCATATGATTGAATAGAGATAAAGCTTGGTTCTCTCGGGCCTTGTCGGCTACGAGTGCCAATCCGTCCCAATGGGAATTGGGTCGTGACACAAGAATTGGATAAGGATGACTTGAGGGCCTGTATAAAGTGGAAAAATCAGATTTTTATTCATTTAAACACACATGAAAATCTAGAAATTTCCACAAGATATTTCTCATCTTTCACAAACCCTAAACCATCTCTTTGAATAAGATCACTCATTTGCAAGATTGGGTAAGTGTTTATTCTTGTGATTTAATATATTATATGCATGAGAGATTGTGTATATCATGATGGTTGTGTCTAAAGGTGTTAAGTGGTGCACTTTTGCTTTTTGTTAAAATATGTGTCATCTATGTTACTTGAACTTGAAAGGAGACTTGAGGTTTTAATGGAAGTGAATGGTGTGGATGAAATATCAACATGTATGATGTGGTTATGTCCTTAACTTGTTTTTTTTTCTATGTGTATAACTTGTGGGATTGTTGTTATGAACTGTATTGAGGTGACTTGATGGAGTAATTGTGACGTAGTGTTAATAAGGAAGCGTGAAGGAGAAACTTGGCGTGAAATGCTATTGGTTTATGATGTCTTGGTCAATGTGTGGAATGTTGTGGTATTTTTGGTATGACAATGCCGTGAATGGTATTGTAAAGTTTGAAATGACGTTATAGGAAAATCATGTAACTCATTATCGTCCTATGCACTTGTAAGATAGTTAGTTGTTAAGGTGAGCTCCATTATGTATTTGTGTTGTAGAGTAAAACGTAAGGAAGGAGCAGGATTATTGTATTCACATATAGGACTGTGTATTCATATTGGGAAGATAAGGTATGTAAGGTTACTCTTTTCATATCCTCCTGCAGCACATATTGTTCACATTGACATTGTATTTGTTCCAAAGGTATTATCATGTAGTATTACTCACAGAACCAATTGTGATTCATATGTCTCATGTTCATTGACTAATGTTCCAAAGTTCCAATAATGTTATGACTACCAAAGTATCAACCTCACAGAAGTAAAGAAATGAAGTAATGTATAATTGTTTGAGAATTTTTGGGTGGCATCCCAGGGGTGGAAGAATCACCTAACATGGGTCAATCCCAATATAATGGGTGGTATCCCAGGGGTTAAAATACCTAGCATGGGTCGATCCCAATATCATGGGTGGTTGGTATCCCAGGGGAGACAGAAAAGCCTAGCATAGGTCGATACTAATATCACAGTAGCATCCCAGAGGCGATAGAAAAGCCTAGCATGGGTCAATATTAATTTGTATATGTATGAGGACCACATCCCAGGGGTTAAAATACCTAGCATGGGTCATCCTCTTTTACCACTGATCAGTTGGTCATAGAATGATGAATGAACATAAAAGCATAAAAAGTAACGAATGTAATGTACATGGTTCCACACATACAAAATGATGGTTTATCCATATTGACTATTCTCTTATATTTGATTCCATTAATGTTCTTATGTATGAGGCAGTTTCTTATAGCCTTACATACTCAGTACATTCTTCCTGCTGACGTCCCTTGGGGGACTTACCTTACTTGCTGCAGGCACAGGTACTAGTAGACCTCAACAGGAGGTTCCGAATCATTTGCCGATCATTGGTGGGCTTCAGTTGATTTGGGGCTTCCCGAGGTACATGTGTACATTTGTTTTGGTATGGTAAATATTCTATAAAGCGGGGACTTGTCCTGACTTTAGGTTGGTTATGTACATGTAGCTGTAGAGGCTTTGTAGATGTTGTGGGACAAACGAAGGGATGTAATGAATGTATGCTTTTGACATGATGGCCCTAACGGCCAAGTTTCATACTTATCATATATTTCCCATGACTTTCGCCATTAGCATCTTATATCTAATGTGATGGTGATGTTTATCGAGTGATATGTGTAGGAGTGTATATGAATGAAGATTGGTTCTCTCGGGCCTTAACGGCTTTGGGTACCAGTCCGCCCCGTTGGAATTCGAGGCATGACAAAAGTGGTATCAGAGCAGGTCGTCCTAAGGGTGTCTACAAAGTCGTGTCTGAGTAGAGTCTTGGTTATGGATGTTTTGTGCACCACTTTTATAAGTAGGAGGCTATGGGACATTTATGAGTTGTTTCTTTTCTTCATTTCTAGATCATGCAATAGAGCCAATGTTGCAAGTGGAATCGTATCTTACCATTGGAATTGGTTTTCTCTGTTATAGTACAGTATCGATGACAAGATGAGGTAGGGGCAAAGGTAAACAGGTAGATATGCTTGCCGATGAAGGAGCGAGTAAATCACCACCTGACCAAGCTAGTCAAGGTGGAGCTGACACTGAACTTGCATCGCGGGCTTCCTCTACTTATCCAGCTCCAGAAGAGCCGTGAGGTAGAGAAGTACCTGCAGAACGACCTATGAATGCCACTGACCAGGATTTAAGAAATGCAGTGCATATGTTGAATCAAATAGTTGCTGCATAAACTCAGGGCTGAGCTGGTCCAACAACAAGTGAGGATGACGCGGCTAGAGTAGCTAGTCGGCGGACACAGGATTTTTTGAAATTAGACCCTCCCATATTCACGGGGTCAGATCCGAAAGCAGACCCACAGGAATTCGTGGACCAAATTCAAAGGGATCTAGATGTTATGCACGTGATGGGTGTAGAGACAGTTGAACTTGCGGCCTATAGATTGAAAGGTGAAGCTATATTATGGTATGAAGACTGGAAAAGATCGAGGGGTATTGATGTACTTCCAGCTGGTTGGGAGAAATTTAAAACAGCCTTTCTTAATCATTACCTCCCATATGAGATCTGGGAGGCACGTACAAACCAATTTCTAAATATTTGTCAAGGGAATATGAGTGTTAGAGAATACAGTCTGCAGTTTAATTCTTTGGCTCGATACACTCTGAATGTAGTAGCCACAATGACAGACAGAGTCCATCGATATATGGATAGATTAGATCCATATTTGGTAAGGGACTGCACTATTGCTGCTTTGAACAGAGATATGGCTATAGCCAGAATACAGACTTTTGCACAAAAGATGGAGGACCAGATGCAAAGAAGAAGGGTACACGAATTTGAAAGAGGGTCGTCAAAAAGGGCTAGACCTATGGGCCAGTCTATGGTGTCCCAAGGAGAATCTAGGCCTCAGATTTTTCCTAGATCGCCTAGACCATCATTTTCTTCCTCTACAGCAGGTACTTCATCCCAATTTTGGGGATTTCGAGGCAGCCATTTTGGGTAGAGTAGTGGGATTCGAGGTTCAAAGACCGCAGGATTTTCTCATCCGCCGTGTCAACACTGCAGAAGGTTTCATTTAGGTGAATACTGGATTGGGGCAAATGTTTGTTTTTTGTGTGGTACGACGGGGTTTATGATAAGAGAATGCCCACAGAGGGGTGCAGGTGGTATAGCACAACCTACGGGATCAACCATTGCATCATCATCATTGGTTCCTTCCCTAGGCAGAGGTGTGCAGCCTACGGGTCGTGGTAGAGGTGCTAGAGGAGCAGCCAGTTCCAGTGGAGCCCAGAATAGCACCTATGCTCTAGTGGACCGGCAGAATTCGGAGGCTTCTCTTGATGTCATCACAGGTACATTATCCATATTTTTGTATAATGTATATGTATTGATTGACCTGGGTTCTACATTTTCATATGTTACCCCATTGATTGCTGTGAAATTTGAAAGAACACCAGAATTATTAACTAAGCCAATTGAAGTATCTACACCAGTTGATGAAACTCTTGTTGCAAAAAGAGTATATCGTAATTGTGTGGTAACTGTGTGTGGTCATGATACACTGGCTGATCTTATTGAATTAGACATGGTGGATTTTGATGTTATCATGGGTATGGATTGGTTGGCTTCTTATTATGCCATGACGGATTGTCGGGCTAAGAAAGTACATTTTTATTTTCCACAAATGAATGTTCTAGAATAGACGGGTAATGTAGGGGCACTGAGAGGAAAATTTATTTCCTATCTTAAAGCAAGGAAAATGATAGCCAAAGGGTACATATGACACTTAGTAAGCGTGAAAGATACTTATGTGGAACCCCTAACTCCTCAGTCGATTGCAGTGGTCAATGAATTCCTTGATGTATTTCTTGAGGATCTTCCAGGTTTGCCTCCGGAACGGGAAGTAGAGTTTGGTATTGAGGTGATTCCAGGCACTCAGCCGATCTCTATTCCTCCATATAGAATGGCTCCTATAGAATTGCATGAATTGAAGGAGCAATTAAAAGACTTGGTGGACAAAGGGTTCATAAGGCCTAGTATGTCCTCTTGGGGTGCACCAGTATTATTTGTACGAAAGAAAGATGGCACATTGAAAATGTGCATTGACTTTCGGCAATTGAATAAGGTAACGATCAAAAACAAATATACCCTTCCTAGAATTGATGATTTATTTGATCAGTTACAGGGTGCCAAATGTTTTTCAAAGACTGACTTGAGATCGGGTTACCATCAAGTCAGAGTTAGGGAAAGGGATATACCCAAGACAGCTTTTCGAACACGGTATGGCCACTATGAATTTTTAGTTATGTCATTTGGACTAACAAATGCACCAGTTGTTTTCATGGATTTGATGAATAGGGTGTTTAATCCATTTTTAGACTTGTTCGTGATGGTGTTTATAGATGACATCCTGGTTTATTCAAGATCACAAGAGGACTATACTAATCACTTACGACAGGTGTTACAGATTCTTCGTGAGCGTACGTTGTATGGAAAGTTCTCTAAATGTGAATTTTGGTTGAAATCCGTAGCATTCTTGGGTCACATTATGTCAGATGAATGAATTCAAGTGGATACACAAAAGATTGAAGCGGTGAAAAATTGGCCAAGGCCTACGACGCCCACGAAAATTCATAGTTTTCTTGGGTTGGCAGGTTATTATCGAAGGTTTGTTGAAGGTTTTTCTTCCATTGCTGCACCTTTAACAAAGCTTACACACAAGGCAATCAAGTTTCAGTGGAATGATGGATGTGGGAGGAGTTTCCAAGAGCTAAAGGACAAATTGACTTCTACACCAGTATTATTACTTCTGGAAGGCACAGAAGGGTATGAAGTATGCTGTGATACGTCCGGAGTTGGCCTAGGATGTGTATTGATGCAACACAGTAATGTTATAGCATATGCCTCATGACAGTTGTGGCCAATGAGAGAAACTATCCTACACATGATCTTGAGTTAGCAACCGTGGTATTTGCTTTAAAGATATGGCGTCATTATTTGTATAGAGTTCATGTTGACATCTACACTGATCACAAAAGTTTGCAATATATCTTTAAGCAGAAAGACTTAAATCTGAGGCAGCGGAGGTGGCTTGAACTATTGAAAGACTATGATATTGATATTCTATATCATCTAGGAAAAGCAAATGTTGTAGCCGATGCATTGAGACGTAAGGCAATAGGAGGCACTGGTGGCCAGTTGACTAAAAAGCAAGACCTAGTCAAGGATCTACACCAACTAGCCAACTTGGGAGTTCATTTTCTTGAATCTCCTGATGAAGGGGTTATTGTACAAAATACAGCAGAATCTTCATTAGTAGCTGAGGTGAAAGAGAAGCAGTATGTGGATCCTATGTTGTTGCAGCTAAAAAAAATGTACAATAGGGTTTGACAAAGGCATTTGATCTTATGCAAGAATGAGTACTTCAATGCCAAGGTGGATTATGTGTTCCGGATGTAGATGAGCTGAGGAGATGAATTATGACAGAGGCGCATCATTCACGATATTCTATTCATCCGGGAGCTACCAAAATGTACCATGATTTGAAAGAAATGTATTGGTGGGGAAACATGAAGAAGAACATTCCAGAATTTGTAGCTCAATGCCCAAATTATCAACAAGTAAAAGTAGAGAATCAAAAACCAGGAGGTTACATACAATGTATCAATCTTCTAGTCTGGAAATGGGACATGATTAACATTGATTTTATCACAGGTATGCCTCGTACACTGTGAAAATTTGATTCCATATGGGTAATAGTTGACAGGCTTACCAAGTTAGCACATTTCCTATTAGTCAAGACCACCTACAACTGAGGAGTATGCAAGGTTGTATGTTAAAGTGATAGGGTGGTTACATGGGATTACAATTTTCGTTATATAAGATAGGATAGCTCAATTTACTGCACATTTTTGGAGATCTTTTCAGAAGAGCTTGGGTACACAAGTGAATTTGAGTACGGATTTTCATCCTCAGACAGTGGACAAGCAGAACGTACTATCCAAACACTTGAAGATATGCTACGAACTTGCACATTGGACTTTAAAGGAAGTTGGGATGATCATTTACCTCTTATTCAATTTGCCTACAATAATAGCTATCATTCAAGCATCAAAATGGCACCTTATGAAGCTTTATACGGAAGGAAGTCTAGATCAACAATCGGATGGTTTGAAGTGGGTGAAACTGCTTTACTTGGGCCAGATATTGTTCATCAAGCTATGGATAAAGTTAAAGTGATCTAACAGCGGTTGCAAACGGCCCAAAGTCGACACAAGTCATATGCTGATGTTAGAAGAAGAGGGCTCGAATTTGCCATAGGTGATTGGGTATTCTTAAAAGTGTCACCGATGAAAGAGTTGATGAGATTTGGAAAGAAAGGAAAGTTGAGTCCACGTTATATAGGTCCATAGGAAATTATTAGGAGATTCGGGCAAGTTGCGTGTGAATTGGCACTACCGTAAGAACGCTCCACAGTTTATCTAGTGTTTCATGTTTCGATGCTTTGAAAGTGCATAGGAGTTCCATCTCGAATTGCTCCCATTGAAGATGTACAAGTCAAGTAGGATCTCACCTATGAAGAGATACCGATTGCTATTCTGGATAGACAAGTGAAGAGGTTAAGGAATAAAGACGTAGCTTCCGTAAAGGTACTTTGGAGAAATCAGCAAATAGAAGAGATCACATGGGAAGCTGAAGAAATGATGAAATCAAATTACCCGTATTTGTTTCACATGGAAGAAAAAGTTCAAAGTGCGTAAGGAGAGCAATAACAAGTAAGTATCTATAAGTATCATGTGTATTTGTATATATGCTAACATAAAGGTGCATTTATTATAAATGGAAAGATGTTATTAACATTCGAGGACGAATGTTTCTAAGGGGGGAAGGATGTAACACCCGTCCATTTCCGACCCTACTTACTTGGGTGATCTAGGGCGTATTTATATGCCTTATTTGAACCATGTTTACCTTAGTTTTAAGAGCAATAAGTGCTTATTTTGTATTGGTTTTGATGGACTATTGATATTGTGCTAATGTCCACAAAGAAAAGTCGAAGAAAGGAAAAAAATCAAAATCTTAGTGTCAGGCATGCCTAGGGGCGTGCCGGGACGCTTTTGACAGAAATTGTTTTGGCACAGGCAGCATAGGCCACTTTTTGCTAAATTTCTTCTCCGACCACTAGTCTCTAAATAGGACTCTTGGGTTATTGTATCATTATTCCATCTTAGTGGGACTACTCTTGGACTATTTTGGCATCCAAATGAGGGTTAATTCTTCTTCCTTTTTTTTTTTTTTTAAATTTTTATCAATTTATGATAAATTAAGCCATGAGTGGCTAAAATTTACTTATTATTGGGGTTGAGGCTACGAACATGAATTTCGTGAGTTGAATATTGTCTTCACAGTTATGGAATTCTTTAAACATGAGATGGATGGTGGAATATATTAATTTTGTTGGGATAAATTAATCTTGTGCTATTGGGCTCAATTAAGGCCCAATAATTAGGCAAAAGACATGGCCCAAAATGGAGAAATGATCCATTCTTGTGTTGACCAAGTAAACATGGCATTTAATGACCAAGAATTTGCTAAGGATGAATTTTGGGCCTATATAAAGTGGAAAAATTAGATTTTTATTCATTTAAACATACATGCAAATCTAGAAATTTCCACAAGAGATTTCTCATCTTTTACAAACCCTAAACCATATCTTTGGACAAGATCACTCATTTGCAATCTTGAGTAAGTGTTTATTCTTGTGATTTAATATATTATATGCATGAGAGATTGTGTATATCATGATGGTTATTTCTAAAGGTGTTGAGTGGTCCACTTTTGCTTTTTGCTAAAAGATGTGTCATCTATATGACTTGAACTTGAAAGGAGACTTGATGTTTTGATGGAAGTGAATGGTGTGGATGAAATATCAACATGTATAGTGTGTTTATGTCCTTAACTTGTTTTTTTTCTCTGTGTATAACTTGTGGGATTGTTGTTATTAACCGTATTGAGGTGACTTGATGGAGTAATTGTGACATAGTGTTAATAAGGAAGCGTAAAGGAGAAACTTGACGTGAAATGCTATTGGTTTATGATGTCTTGGTAAATGTGTGGAATGTTGTGGTATTGTTGGTATGACAATAACGTGAATGGTATTGTAAAGGGTGAAATGAATCTATAGGGCAATCATGTAACTCATTGTCGTCTTATGCACTTTTAAGGTAGTTAGTTATTAACGTGAGCTCCGTTATGTATTTGTGTTGTAGAGTAAAATTTAAGGAAGAAGCTGGATTATTGTATTCACATATAGGATTGTGTATTCATATTGGGAAGATAAGGTACGTAAGGTTACTCTTTTCGTATCCTTCTGCAACACATATTGTTCACATTGACATTTTATTTGTTCCAAAGGTATTGTCATGTAGTATTTGTCACAGAACCTATTGTGATTCATATGTCTCATGTTAATTGACTAATGCTCCAAAGTTCCAATAATGTTATGACTACTAATGTATCATTCTCAGAGAAGTAAAGAAATGAAGTAATGTATAATTGTTTGAGTATTTTTGGGTGGCATCCCAGGGGTGGAAAAAACACCTAGCATGGGTCAATCCATATCATGGGTGGTATTCCTGGGGTTAAAATAACTAGCATGGGTCGATCCCAATATCATGTGTGGTATCCCAGGGGTGACAGAAAAGCCTAGCATGGGTCGATCCCAATATCAAAGTAGAATCCCAGGGGCGATAGAAAAGCCTAGCATGGGTCAATCATGATTTGTATATGTATGAGGACTGCATCCCAGGGGTTAAAGTACCTAGCATGGGTCATCCTCTTTTACCACTGATCAGTTGGTCATAGAATGATGAATGAACATAAAAGCAAAGAAAGTAATGAATGTAATGTACATGGTTCCACACATACAGAACGATGGTTTATCCATATTGACTATTCTCTTATATTTGATTCCATTAATGTTCTTATGTATGATGCAGTTTCTCATAGCCTTGCATACTCAGTACATTCTTCGTACTGATGTTCTTTGGGGACTTCCCTTACTTACTGCAGGCACAGGTACTAGTAGACTTCCACAGTAGGTTGCGGATCATTTTCCAATCATTGGTGAGCTCCAGTTGGTTCGGGGCTTTCCGAGTTACATGTGTACATTTATTTTGGTATGGTAAATATTGTATAAAGCGGGAACTTTTCCCCACTTTAGGTTGGTTATGTACATGTATCTGTAGAGGCTTTGTAGATGTTATGGGACAAACGAAGGGATGTAAGGAATGTATTCTTTTGACATGATGGCCCTAACGGCCAAGTTTCATACTTATCATATATTTCCCATGACTTCCGCCATTGGCATCTTATATCTATATGTGATGGTGATGTTTATTGAGTGACCTGTGTAGGAGTGTATATGAATGAAGATTGGTTCTCTCGGGCCTTAACGGCTTTAGGTGTCAGTTCGCCCCATTGGAATTCGAGGCGTGACATAATTCATGCTCTATGTATTTATATAAAAATACCTCCAAGAAGAGCTAATGGACAAAGAAACAAAGATGGAAATTAGCAAGCCCCACCAGCTCTAGGAGATTCCTTAAATGAGCAAGTCTCTCATGATGTATTCAGGGCTGCTTTCCAGGTGCTACCAACTAGGTTAATCAACAAGCTATAATACTTGCTAATTCCACTGGCTATGCAGTTGCTATAAAAGTTTGGGACTTCACTCAGATGAATCCTCTAGATTTCCATGGTTCGTAGGTGGATGAAGATCCACAAGACTTATTGATGAGGTTCAAAAAATCACTCAGAATATGGGTATTACTCTAGGTTAAAGTGCAGATTTAGCCGCTTATTAATTAAAGAGAGTGGTTCAAACTTAGTTCAAGTAATGGAAAGAGAGTAAACGTGCAGATGCAGACCCAATTGATTGGGATGAATTTATTGCTATGTTTTTTAGACAGGTTCTTTCCCCATGAGTTAAGGGAAGCTAAGGTGGAAGAGTTCATAAACTTAAAGAAAGGTAACATACTATGAGTCAGTATTCTTTGAAGTTTACTCAGCTATCTAGGTATGCTCCAGGATAAGGAGGGTTCCCCGAATGTAGTCACTGCTACATTGTGAGTATTCCATATTGATATTTATGCATTGTTAGATCCTGTAGCCATACTATCCTTTGTGACTCCTTATATGCAGTAGATTTTGGTGTCAATCTTGAAACCCTTTTAGAACCCTTCTTAGACTCTACTCCTATTGGTGACTCAATTATAGCTAAATAGGTATACAAAAATTATGCAGTCATAGTTTCCTCTAAAATTACCATAGTTGATCCAGTAGAAATAGAGATGATTGATTTTGATGTCATTTTTTGCATGGATTAGTTACATTCCTCTTATGCATCAGTCGAATGTAGAAATAGAGTTGTTAAGTTTTAGTTTCTAAATGAACCAGTCTTAGAATGGAAGGGTAGTAATACTACAGCACCTATAGGTCGGTTTGGGTTAAGGATTCCAAGTCTAAAACCCTAACTCTCCAGTCAACTCTACTTGTGAATAAATTTCCAAAAGTGTTCCCTAAAGATATACTCGGAGTCCCTCCTAAGTGGAAGATAGACTTTGGAATAGACCTTCTTTCAGATAACAGCTATCTCAATTCCTTCTTAAGGAATTAAAAGAACAGTTAAAGGACCTCCTATACAAAGGGTTCATCATACCCAACATCTCTTTATGGGATGCTTTGGTTCTCTTCATGTGTAAGAAAAACATTACCCTCAGAGTGTGCACTATTAATATTAGTTGAAAAATGTCATAGTTAAGAATAAGTATCCCATTCCTAGGAATGATGACTTGATCGACTAGCTTTATGGTGCTAGTTGTTTTTCAAACATAGACATCATATCCTCCTATTATTAGCTTTGAGTCAGGGAATGTGACATTCCAAAGACAACCTTTATAACTCGGTATGGTCACAATGAATTTGTTCTTATGTCTTTTAAACTAATGAATGCTCCTACAACTTTCATGGACTTGATGAATAGAGTGTTACGTAGTACTAGGACATGTTCGTCATTAACTTCATTGATAACATCCTCATTTATTCTCGGAGTGAAGATGAACATGCAGACTATTTGAGGATAATCTTGTAAACTCTCAAAGATAGCTAGTTATTTGCTAAGTTCAACAAATGCAAATTTTGGTTGAACTCTCAAAGATAGCTAGACTCATCTCTCCACCAGATATTAGGAGTTTCTTGAAGGATTTTCATCTATTTATTCTCCTATGTCTAGATTGACTCAGAATAAAGTCAAATTTTAGTGGTCCGACACTTGCAAGAAGAGCTTTCAAGAGTTGACGACTCGACTCACTTTCGCTCCAATTTTGACTCTACCAGACCAGATGGGTTTGTTTACTATGATGCTTCCAGAGTTGGCCTTGGTTGCATGTTGATTAAGCATAGTAAGGTCATAGCTTATGCCTCTAGATAGCTCAAACCCTATGAAAAGAATTATCCAACGCATGATCTCGAGTTGGCGACAGTTATTTTTTCCTTAAAGATTTAGAGGCACTATCTTTATAGATTTCATGTAGATGACGTTCACCAATCACAAGAGCCTTCAATTTAGTTTTTGTCAGAATCCTAAATAATCATCAGAGAAGATAACAAGAGTTATTAAAAGATTATGATATGAGTATCTTGTACCATCCAGGTAAGGCCAATGTAGTGGCTGATGCTCTTATCAAAATTTCTATAGATAGTGTTGTTCATGTAGAGGATGAAAAGAAATAATTGGTTCATTTTGTTCACAAATTTGCTAGATTGAGAGCTTGATTGGTTGATTCAACTAAAGGTAGAGTCATGATTCAGAATCTTCTTTAGTGGCAGAGTTGAAGGCAAAATAGGATTGCGCACCCATTTTGCTTAATTTAAAGAAAGTAGTCCAAAGTTAGAAATTAGAGGTTTTCTCTTGAGAGAGATGGTGTTATTCATTTTCAGGGCCAATTATGTGTTCTAGATGTAGATGATTAGAGACTGCGAATGCTGATAGAAGCTCACAATTCTCATTATTCTATCCACCCAGGTGCCACTAAGATGTACCATGATCTATGAGAAGTCTATTGGTTGAATCACATGAAAAAATACCTCAAAATTTATGGTGAAGTGTCCAAACTTCAAACAGGTTAAGGTTGAGCACTAAAGACAAAGTGGTATGACTCAGAATATCAGTATTCCTACTTGGAAGTAGGAGGTGGTGAATATGGACTTTATTACAGGGTTACCTTATACTCGGCAACAACATTATTCAATTTGAGTTATTCTTGATCAGATGACTAAATCAACATATTTTTTGTCCGTTAACACTACAAATTTAGCCGAGGATTATGCAACTCTATCTTAGAGAGTTGGCCAAGTTGTGTGGATTTCCCTTGAATATCATTTCTGATATGTGTACTTTGTTTACTTTGTAGCTTTGGAAGTCCTCTTAGAAGGGTATTGGTACCTAGGTTCATCTTACCATGGCTTTTCACCATCAGACAAATGATCAGCCAGAGGGGACCATTTAGAATTTAGAGGTTTTCTTGAGAGCTTGCGTGATCAACTTTAAAGGTAGTTGGATGATCACTTTCCTCTTATTGAGTTTCCTTATAACAACAATTAACATTCCAATATTCAGATGGCTCCGTTTGAAGAGGTTTATGGTATGAGTTGTAGATCTCCTATTGGTTGGTTTGAAGTTGGTGAAGCTACTTTGATAGGGACTATTTCAGTTCATAAGGCTACGGAGAAAGTTTATCTAATTATGGAAAGGCTAAAACCAACTCAAAATAATCAGAAATCCTATGCAGATGTGAGGAGAAGGAAGCTTGAGTTGGCGGTTGATGATTGGTTGTACTTGAAATTTCACTTATGAAAGGGGTGATGAGGTTTGGCAAGAAGGGGAAACTTAGTCCCTAGTATGTTAGTCCTTATAGGATATTGAGGTGCATTGGCAATGTGGCCTATATGTTAGACTTTTCTATAGATTTATCATCGATGCATCTAGTTTTTCATGTATCTCTATTGAAAAAATGTATTGGCAATCCAGGTTTAGTCGTGCCATTAGAAAGTGTGGACATGAAAAATAGTATCTCTTATGAGGAGGTTGCAACTGATATTCTTGACCGTCAGGTTCTTGAGTTGAGGAATAATGAAGTTGCTTCCGTGAAAGTTCTTTGGAGGAATCAGTTACTTGAGGGAGCTACTTGGGTAACAGAAGCAGATATAATGACCAGGTACCCTCACCAATTCCCTTCATATTTAGTTCCAGCTTGAGTTAATAGTATCCTCTTTTGTATTCCATTCAACTTCATGTCCCTTAATTGCTCTCATATCTTAGTATGTATGCATGTTTCATGAATTCAATCAGCCCATGTTTTAGTTAGAAAACAGTTCTTACGTTAGTAATCGGTTTTAGAACTCAGTGTTGGGATTGTAGCTCTATCCCTATATTTTTAGCTTAGTTATTCTTCATTCGAGGATGAATGTTTCGGAGTTGGAGATATTGTACCACCCTAAAAGTCCCTAATATCATGTATTGGACTTTGTATAAAAAACCAGTCAGAAACTGCAAAATTTTCTAAAGAACAACTCAGGAAATGAGTCGTGCCAACAACTCATTGAGTGAGCCATCCCAAACGATTTGCCAAAAATCCTGAAGGATGAAAATCATCCCAGTGGCTACAATTCCATACGAAAGAGTCATTGTCAATAGTAATGAGTCGTCATGAGCTTTTGTCCTGAAAAATCTTGTTATAAGTTCTAAAATTTGAAAATTCAACTCAGGGGCCACGACTGTAGATGACAAGAAGTTGTCACCTAGGATGACTCATCCTGTTAACAGTCCTGAGGAAGACATGAGAGTTAACATTTAGGCCCAGAAGCAATGAGTCTACACAAAGAGTCATTGTCAGTGACAATGAGCCCTCGTGTCCCAGTCATGATCCATCATGTCCCAGTCATGTCCATGGCCAAGAAAACTTACCCAGTCACAATGAGTCCAATAATGACTCATTTTCAGACACGTCAAGTCGTTGTGTTGGCCATTACAACTGGGTATAATATATTAGTTATGATCTTTAAAGGGTTTTTTCATCCTTTCCTTATTTCCTACACCTAAACTACGTAGTTTTGGGACCTACATAGGGGAAACTAAACCACTCTTAAAGGATTGCTTCCTTTCACTTTTCCTAAACCATCTCGGACAAAAGAGAAAGGCGATTGAGTTCACTCAAAGGCAGAATACTAGGGTTCATCTTCAAGTTTAGAATCTCTCAAGTCCTTAGCAAGAATTCACTTCCAGGTATGTGGGATTTCATCAATGGGTACCCTTTTATCCATTGAGTCCCAAATAACTCAGAACCTTTTAGTTTTCCTTATAGCCAAAAGTTAGGGTTTTCATTTAGTGTATGATGTCCCTATTATTTTAGTTCTCCCATGATTTCCATAATATGATTATGTATTTTCCCCATGATTTGATACCTTGTAGTAATTATTACTTCATAATTCAATATTTAGTTTGAAATAGCGTTATTTTCAGAATAGCTTTATTTTTTAGAATTTGGCGTGTAATGGACGCACGATACCAATAATTGTTGATTTTAGCATAAACAATATATTTTGCTTCAATTTATTATTTTACAGCATAGCTTCAGTTATTCAAACTATCAATGTAGTTTTAGATAAAGTATTATTTTGAATAAGTTTCAGTGTATCAGTTTAAAGAGCTAATAGTAATAACCTGTATGGCAGTAGTACTTAGCACCGAGTTGGACTAGGGCTCATCATACCCAAGTCCCAGAACTCCATGCTACCATAGGTTTATTTTGCCTACTTAGATGTGCATCAGGTTAGTGATCATGCTAGCCACACCTTTATACCTTTGCAAGGTATATTGGTCCATTTCAACAGGGTGTACACATCAGACTCCACATTTAGCTCACGTGGTTTAAGTTGGTTAACAGAATCTCCCACAGTTTCAGACTTAGTATTGTACATGACCCTTAGTTCTGTTGTATCTGCTTAAAAAAATGATTTTTTTGATTATCATTTAATATCAGTGTTCATATGTATATTTATACATCTCAGATAGGGTCTGTACCAACCTTGATTGTAAATTTCCCCTTTTTACATGTTTTGAACTTTTTGCCCTTCTCTATAGTTGTTATATGCTATTTGTGAGTTGTAGGATTGGTTTACACAGTCCCCAATGCATTTGGGAGTGATTTGGGTGAGTTTGAGACTTATAGTCTTTTAAAAGTCATGAGTTGACTTCGGTCAACATTTTTTGTTTTAAGCATTGGATAGCAATTTGGACAATTTTGTTAGATCTAGAACATCAATTTCAGATTAGTAACATGGTTTGTTTGAGTTTGGATCCTTTATTTCTCATTTTGATTCTTTTGACGAAAACTAGTGAAATAAGCCTAAAAGGGGTCCCAGGGGATAAATTATTGTAAACAATCTCTTTTTGAAAATCTGATGGTTCCATTGAGTTTGAAACATCAAAAATAGCCAAGTTACATATATGGTTTACTTTTGTAGGGTCCCGAACGAATCCCAAGAATCCATTCGAACATTTTGAAGTTATGGAATTCAGCTGGTGCAATAATTGATATCTGGTCCAAAATCCTTCTTCCTGAATGCGGGCCATTGGCTGCAAACACAGAGAATAAAACTCTCCTTCATTGTGAACATGAGGTGGTGGCCACGATCGTGAAGGGTTATCGGTATTGGATTGTTTTTTTTGCTTCATCGCGAACACGACCAGATTGTCGCAAATGCGATGTGTCTGGGTCATCAACCCTCGTTAATGTGAGAGGATGACCACAAAAGTGAAGGCCCATTTAATTGTCCTGGCCGCTGATGACCCTCACGAATGCTACGGGTTGACCGCATTTGCGAGGTACTGTTCATAGAACAATATAAATACTCCATTTTTGTGGTTTTCACCATTTATGGTCTTGGGATCTTCGAAAAAGGGTGACTTTTAGGGTTTTCTTCATCATTCATTCTTGGGTAAGCTCTAAACTCTTATTTCAGTAATTCATATTGATTATTTCTTTAAAAACACCTTTTAATCTTGTTTTCAAACTAGAATTTAGGGATTTTCCGGTAAACTCTTAAATTGGTTTTTCATAGATTTGACCATCGATTTTATCTCCTTTTTATGTGGATTTTCATCTGTAGATTCCTATGTATATGGAGAACATTTTTCTAAAATAAAATTTTAGATTTGGCCCTTTTGATTTCGAACCTATTTTTCAAATTATTTTTGGACCCATTTTAAATATAGTCGATATGATTATCATAGCTTCCTTTAGATGCGTAGATTATGTTTTTGATAGATTTAGCTCATTGCAAGACTATGTGTATGGGAATGACTCCGCGTTGAAGGGTCTAGGTTGGAATTTTTGGCTCTTCGAGGTAGGTTATGTCTTAACTTTCTTCAAACTGTGCTGGGTACTTAATCATTCACATAAAGCATGCTATGGGATATGGAGTTAGTCATGAAAGTTCTATTCTCAAGAATATTATTATTATCATGTGCCCATTTTGGGGCTTATTTGTATATTATTATTGATTTGAGAGATATTGTTGTTGTGATGCCTGTGTGGGGTCTTATTTGATATTTATTGGTCTTATTTGTGTATTAAATACCATTATTAATATTGTGATATCCGTGCATTGACTTTATTTGAGATTCTAGAGTTCTTTGTGTGTTAATTGCCTCTATTCATTCTAGTGGTGCCAAGCGAGGGCTAATATAATGAATTGTTGACATGTTGAGTTGATTCTAAGCTCATTCATACCTGTATTGAATTTATCATTATCTTCATACTATTTGGTTGTGAGCATTACATCCTCATTTTATCTAAATATATTCATGAGATTGGTACTACTGAGAAATACTTATTTGGATAGAAAATGAGACACTTTATAAAATGCCTATATTAAGGAATGTGCCGATAAGTTTGATTGAGAAATACTAATTTTATAAGAAAATGAAACACTTTATAAAATTCCTATATCGAGGGATGTCTTGGTAAAGTTTATTGAGATATAAGATTATAAAAGTATATGGGTTACGAACCAACCATGGGTCCTATTTTAAAACGTTCTGGCTTGGAAGGTGTATACAAAAGTCTCACCATCATTGTATTATATTGCGTTTGCATCTTTTGTGTTTCTTCTGTATACATGTTAATATGTACTTAGTTTCCTTGTACATATATTTTATGTGTAGTTGTTCCTTTTTAACTATATATCATAGAATTATTAGGGGAAATGGTGTGAGCTACCATTTGGAACCTTTCTGTTTGCAGGTGGAATGTGCTTACTTTTACTTGTTTAATTTTCTACTTTACTCAATCGATCTATGATACCTACGGGGTACAATTTGTACCTTTTCGATACAGATCCCAACTCGAGTGTAACCCGCATTGGCTAATCTCATACCGTTGTAGTTAGATTTTTGAGGTACTAGTGCACTTAAGAGTTTGGGGCTGATTCCGATCCTCCTATTATTTTATCATGTCTTTACTTATGTTTAGATATAGACCCTTGTATTTTAGATTCCAGACTTTGTATTAGATGTTCTTTTCACTTATGACACCAATATTTTAGGATCTATGTATTTCATTCAAAGTTTATGTTATTTACATATTATGGCTTGACACCGATCTAAAAGTCTCACATTTATAGGTTTTCTTTTATATTTCAATTGTACTTTCTTGTGTGGGATTTGTCTTACCTACTAAGGCTAGTTCGAGGTAGGTGCCATCATGTCCTTGACTTTGCGTTATGAAATATTGTTATTAGAGCACTAGTTTCATCGGTCTTATAAGTGAAATAGTAGAAAGTCTAATAGAGTCTCGCAGAATGATACACTGATTTCTGTATCTACCTTCGAGAGTCTATAGGATATCTTTGGGAAATTAAGCTTCTCTAATTTGATTCCTTATCGTGCGAGTTGTTCACGCCTAATATTCTAACTTGTATTCCACTCTTTTTTTGCACAAATGGTGAGGACTAGATCTAGAGATATTGAGAACACTGAGCCCGTACTCGCTGTTAGGACCGCAATTAGGAAGCGAGGTAGGGATTGTGGCTGACCTAGACGTAGAGGACGTGTATGAGAAGTTGCCCCAGTTAAAAAACATGCTAGGGCAACCTCTTTCGAGCCTGACATTGACTATGCTAAGGATGATTATCAGATAAAAAATATGGGGCCAGCTCCAGTCCCATAGGGTTCAGTTGATACCTCGGTGTTATAGGATTTGTTAATTTATTTATTAAGTCATTTGGATAGTGTTCCCCAAATGGGTGTACCTTTGTGTGTTTCGAGTATTTCCTTGACTCCAGGGGGTATTCAACTGCCAGGACATGCTTCTACTTATGGTTTTCTGACTTCAGGGGTATAACCATCTTCTATGGTACCCCCACGTATTGATTCATTGCCTACTAGACTTAATGTTCCTCCTGTTACTTTGGGTCATATGATGTCTTTTGATGATCAGAAAAGGTTTGAGAGGTTCATTCACTAGGATCTTCCCAAGTTTAGTGGTGCCATGGGAGAAGAAGCCTATGAGTTCTTACTTGATTGTTAGGAGAGGTTGTATAACCTCGGATCCCTTGAGAACCATGGTGTTGCTTATATGACTTATCAATTGACATACATGGCTAGACAGTCAATTGACATACATGGCTAGACAGTGGTGGAGGTCTCTTACTAGTTGTAGACCATAGGGTTTTCCAACTATGACTTGGACCCAATTTTATAAGGCTTTTCTGGAGAGGTTTATGCCTTACAGTTTGAGGGATCAAATGAGAGATGAGTTTGATCACATGGAGGAGGGCTCTATGACTATTATAGAGTATGAGGCATGTTTTTGCTTACTATCTAGATATGCCTCTGCCAGTATCTCCACTAAGTCTGAGAGGATTGGGAAGTTTATTAAGGGTTTGACAAACTTTTACCAATTGGCTATAGCTTAAATGGTGGTGTCAAGGGCTTTTTTTCAAAGTATAGTTAAGTATATCAAGATGGTTGATTCGATTCGTTAGGGTACCCAAAATGGTTTAGGTGTTAAGAAGATTCATTAATAGGGTGAGTTTAGTGGACATGCATCCCAAGGTAGGGATTTCTCCAACAGAGGTGCTCATGGTTATCATGGTAGACCGGTTTAGGAAACTTTACCGAGGTCGGGTAATAAGTCTTCAGTTTCTATGGCTCTAGGTAGCAAGGGGTCAAGTTATACGGGCAGAGGCTCCAGTTTTGGTTCTTTAGGGTAGGGAGGTCATTTAGGCTCTTCTAGTCTTTCTCAGCATGAGGCGGGTAGCAGAGGATGTTATTTTTATGATAAGATTGGTCATATTGTGTGGGACGGTCCTCGGCATGCATTGGGTCGTTCCTTCCCTACCGGGTTCTTAGCTTTAACTTTGCCCTACTCCTACATCTGCAGTCAGAGATGGTTCATAGAGGTGCTTGAGGTAGAGGTCAGGGATCTTGTGGTAGTGGACTTGGGGTTGCTTAGTCTTGGAGCGTGCATGTGATACGCCATGGTTATATGACACTTTCGATACTTAAAACAAGGAAAATATGAAATAACTTGGGTGTATTTGGTTGGTATGATGTGGTTTCTGTTTTACATTGAAGGAAAATGGGTTTTGAAGGCAACAAATGATCAAAAGGAAGAATCAAGCCCGAAAACGGAGTGTAGAAAGATGAGAAATGAGATCTGCACAAGATAGGTGATTCACGAAAGCACTCACGTGACGTGAGTGGCTGCCATGAGTCGACTTCCAGAGGATCAAAAGCTGCCTGATTTCTATGCCAGGCAGTCACATGGCGTGACTACACTCACATGGCGTGACTAGGTGGCATGAGTTATGTTCTTAAGCTATCAATTTGAGCTTGATTTCCACAACACTCACCTACGTGGCGTGACTTGGTTCCACGACACCAAGTCACAATACCGTGGAAGTTGCCGACTCTGTTCTCCTATTCTGATTAGGATAGGATTAGCTTTATATCTATAAATACCCCTGTATAGTCCTATGTGCGAGAGTTAGTCAGTACATTGTTTTGAGAGATATTTTCTATTGTTTTTGAGTTCATAAACATATTATTGGTATTGTAATCAAAAACCCTAGATTCGAGTTTTATTCATAATTAAGATTTCAGTTCTTCTTCATTATTGTGAGTGTGCAATTATGTTTTCATCTTTGAATCCTTCTTGTATTCTTGCAATTTTGAGTAGCTAAACTCATCAACTAGGGTTGTGTGAACCATGAGGAATTAACGAAACAGCTTAAGTGCAAAGCAACTCTGAACCGCTGTGAATGCATGTATTGGTATTTCCTTCGTTGTGATTGATCTTCTAACGGTTGCAAACGTTAGAAACTCTCCTGTATTCTATACTTGCTCGAGAGAGAGGTAGAGATTGGGAAAAGAACATAACAATAGAGATTTGAAGCTATCAACCTTCATCTAATAACTTGAGCCCTAGAGGGAATAGTTATTTGAGATCCAGGACAAGGGTTAGTAGTGCGACACTCGGAGACCTAGAAGAGAAGAGTGAAATTCGTCTAACCAAGTGCGAGAGACGTTTAGATGAACATATCTTGTAAGATTTTGCATGCAACATAGCGGGACAGTTTTGCTAGCACAAGTTACTGGTGGAGTTAAGGAATCATTGGGATCACAATCCTAGTGTACTTCTCATATTGACTACAAACTCTATAATCAGGAATCATTACCTTTATTGCTTACTTACAACCCCCCCCCCCAGTTTTTACTTATTTGCCAGCTACTCGAACAAACACTTAACCTACGTCCGTCCTATTCCCTGTGGGATCGACCCCAACCTAGTTGGGTTCTATATTTGACAGCAACCGCTTTATACTTCTTAGGAGACATATTTTGGGTGACATCAAATTTTGGCGCCGTTGCCGAGGAATACGGTTACGGAGTTGATTGGTTTTGTTTTTACATAGTTTTAAGGGTACACGCCAGTGTATGCCCAATACTAGGAGTCAATACAATCCCCTGATTCCACTTGATCTTGAAATTAAAAGGACTCTGAGAGCTAATCATAGAATGGTGAATACTGACGGAGTTTAGGATGTCGCAGCTGCGGAAGACATTCATCACTAACCAATTTAGCCAGTTAGTCATGAAACAGTGGATCAAACTACCGCTCGATTGACATGGGAAGAGTAAGATAGGCAAGCTACTCTTAGACAAGCAAAAAGAGATAATCGAGCGATGCAAAAAGCAGCACAACGACTGGCTGAGGCTGAAGAGCGACAAAGGCGACTGAGAGCGCAATTGAGACCATATGTGCCTGTTTATTATGCTCCTGAGGAAGAAGACGTGGCCTACTTCGAGCCAATAGAGACCGGTGCCATTATTCCACCTGAGCTACCTCCGGGCACTAAGTTCGACATTACTAGTTCCATGATTCACCTACTAAACTTGAAGGGTATGTTCGTCGGTCTTCCTACTGATGATCCAAACATGCACGTGATGAATTTTGTGGGGGTCTGCACGTTGTATAATCTGCCTGGAGTTGACCAAGAAGCTATTTGATTGAGATTGTTTCCATTCTCTCTAACAGGAGAAACGACTTTGTGGTTGGCAGAATTACCACGAGGTTCGATCACTACTTGGCAAGAATTAAGAAATCAATTTCTAGAAAGATTCTTTCCACCTTCCAAGATGCTATAGTTGAAGGATGAAATTTATAATTTCAGACAACTACATTCTGAAGCACTGTACGAGACATGGCTAAGGTTCAAGAAGAAGCTACAGAATGTGCCAAATCATAGGATGAGTGGTAGGAACCTACTTGAAATCTTCTACAGAGCTTTAAATGCCAACAAAAAGGCGGTAGCAGATACTATCACTGGTGGAGCATTCATGAGTATGAGATAGGAATGAGCTTCGGAGATATTATATTGTATCACTAAGACCAACCAAGGCTGGCATACTCGGGAGGCAGAAATGCCTGCTGGCACATATGCTATTGGAGCTTCACCAGCACAACAGGCCCTAGACGAATCTGTAGCTCAAGAGGTCGCTCAGCTGAGGAAAAAATTGGTCTTATGGCCAAACAAATTATGGCTAAAGATGATGAAAAGGTGCATGCTGTAGGTACAAATGGTAAAATGCCTAGACATGATTATAGTAAATCTGATGAGGAGGTTAAATAATTGGATAGCGAAGTGGTGGGTTTTTGAGCCAAGGGACAAGGGTCTAATCAAGACTCTTGGAACTCGAGGCAAGGGAATCAAGTTCAGAACTATTATGGAGACAATTACAACAAGTCAAGAAACATAGATAGAGAACGAGATCGTAAGAGTGATTGGAGGAGGAAGGATGATTATAGAGAGAAGAATGGTCTTTACGTACCACCAGGTAGCCGCAATGATGAGTCTGGAAATTCAAGGGTTGAAGACCTTCTTAATAAACTGGTTACGAGGTTAGAGAGCCAAGAAAACTGTCTAAAAGAGATTAGGACAGATATTTCAGGAATAAGTCAGAAAGTTGAATGGCAGTTATCGGTAGCATTAAACTAGCGTCAACTAGGTACACTTCTGAGCAACACCATCCCAAACAAGAAGTGGAATGACTCTCATTAAAATGATGCTTATTGCATGACTATCAAAACAAGAAGTGGAATGACTCTCATTGAGGCACCCAAACAAGTTGAAGGTTTTCAGGCTACATTGGAAGAGAAAACAAACTCCACGAAAAAGGTAAAGGAAGCTCTAAAGAAGTATATTCCATTCCGAAAACTTCCTCCACTTTTCGCTCAACGTCTCAAGAAGAAGGTGGATGAAAATAAAATTGTTAGTGGGGAGATCATGAAAGAAGTTGATGAGCTAAAGACTAATGAAAATGAGGCGAATGCTGAAAATGAGAAAGCAAAGGAATCCCTACAAATGCTAAATCTCATTCCTAAGACGCCACCTCCATTCCCTTAGTGCTTGAAGAAGAGGAAGGAGGATGAAAAAATTCATAAGTTCATGTCTATATTGAAGCAACTTTCTATAAACATTCCATTGGTGGAGGCACTGGAACAAATGCTAGGATATGCAAAGTTCATGAAAGAGTTGGTCACAAAGAAGAGAACTGTTAGTTATGAGTCTGTTGGTGATTTGCACCATTATAGTGAAATTGCATCCCTCTATCTTGTGCAAAAGAAAGATGATCCTGGTGCCTTCACAATTCCATGCACAATTGGGTCAGTTAACTTCGCCAGAGCTTTGTGTGACCTAGGTTCAAGCATTAACTTGATGCCACTGGCAGTATTCAAAAAATTAGGCTTGGGAACCCGTGAGCCAACAAAGATGCAGTTGTTGATGGAGGATTGTACAATCAAGAAGCCTATAGGCATATTATTTGATGTTTTGGTGAAGGTTGAGAAATTCATCTTTCCCGCTGAGTTTGTTGTCTTGGTCTGTGAGGTCGATTTTGAGATGCCCATAATTTTGTGGAGATAATTTTTAGCCACCGGCAGATCATTAGTACATATGGAGTGGGGCGAGCTGAAATTCAGGCTGACTAATAAGAAAGTCACGTTCAATGTTTGTAGAACTATGAAGTAACCAATGGACATGAGGGTGGCTGCAAAAATAAATATTTTAGATGACCCTGGAGGCAAACCCAAGGGATATCTTGATGAAGTCTGAGTAATCAAGACACCTGCGTCGTGCTGTGATGTTAAATCAGGCGCTGCTTGGGAAGCAACCCAAGGTGTCTTTCTATTCCTACATGTGTTTTAATTTTTTTTTATTTTGATCGACATTAGAGCCACGCACCTAGGGTACCACAGGTATGTTCCTAACTCGCTTGTTTTATTTTAGTCTAATGTATTAGGGACAATACATGCTTATTTGGTGGGGGCGGAGGTACTTGGGGGTTTATATGTCCTCTTGGGGTTTTTTGTTGCCACGATTCTTTTCCCCCGAGTGTGCTATCATAGTAGAACCGGCATGTTTTGGGTGTTGTTTATAGTATTCATGTGTTTATGTGTTTAATTAGGAGAAATATAGGGGAACTTTAGTACAGTTTAGTTTTGAAAAAAAATAAATTATGCTTTTTGAATGTTAAGGATACCTTTCCTGAAAATTTTTATTTTTAAGTATGTGTGTGTAGCATGTTTATGTGTGACAGCTGTTGGATCTTGTTATGGAACTAGGATTATAGACAAAATAACTGTAGCTAGCATTGCCTGAATCAGATAGGTAGTAGTTGATAATGAAACTCTGTGCTATGTGTGTGAGGTCATTACTTAGTTAACTTTGTGTGTGCGATCCAGAACTTGCCCGGTTAGTCTTGCCTAGGTTAGAGGACAGTGGTTAGGAAAGGATCATAGGCCGTTTTTGATTAAGTCCACTTTTAGCCTAAACTCCCGACTAAATGAAGTAAAAATCCCTTGATCTCTATTTTGAGCCTAAATTGACCAATTTATTTCATTAGCCTATTCACCTTCCCATTTTAATTACAATGAACCTGTCTTGGCCCTGGTCCCTCATTGGACACTGTATACCTCAACTCAGGCAAATAGCCTAAGTTGCGAGTGGCTATTATAGAGGTGCGTAGATTGATTTGGGTATGAAGAAGGGGTTAATAAAAGAAAAGGAGAAAACAAATTTGGGTGTGAAGAAAAAAAAAGAGAAGTTGTGTTGTGATGTTTGAGAAAAATCACACCTAAAATCTGAAAATAAAAGAAAGGAGAATAGAAATGAGAATGGTTAGAAGTTGGAGTCAAAAATAGTGTAGTGTCAAGGAGGTTGAGTCACCATATCCATATGTACCATACCCGTCCCCAAGCGTACATTACAAGCCGAATAAAGTCCTATAGTGATCCTAGTACAACTGTCCAAAAACCTAAGGCGTAGAAAATACGGGCAAGCGTATGGTATTTCATGCACAGTGTTTGAACTTCTTTGTGAGAGAGAGTGTTTTGAACGAGTCCCTAATTTGATATTCATTAGCATACTGTGAGTGCATGGGATTTCTTTGATTGTGAGAGTACATGGGTTGCATTATTAGCTGCTATTTGTTCAAATAATGTCATTTGCATATATACTTAGTTGTTTGTGAATAATATGGTGCCATCATTTGATCCCTTCTGTGTCATGATAATATGCTACTTGTATACACACCGTGGTCTTGATTTGCAACTAGGAGGGGTCGAAAACAGTTTTGTGCCAAAGGCAATGAGTCGGCTGCCATAGGTCTCTTAGGTTTCTCTTAACTAAGCATTGTATATATCTATTTTTGTTTTGTTTGACTGAGGACATGCAAACATTCTAAGTTGAGGGTGTTGATGCGCCATGGTGAAATGGCACTTTCGATGCTTAAAACAAGGAAAATATGCAATAACTTGAGTGTATTTGGTTGGTATGATGTGGTTTCTGTCTTACATTGCAGGAAAACAGGGTTTGAAGGCAACAAATGATCAAAAGGAAGAATCAATCCCGAAAAGGAAGTGTAGAAAGATGAGAGATGATATCTTCACAAGATAGCTGATTCACGAAAGCACTCACGTGCCGTGAGGACCACTCACATGACATGAGTGGCTGTCGTGAGTAGACTTCCAGAGGGTCAAAAGTTGCCTGATTTCCACGCTAGGCAGTCACGTGGCGTGACTACACTCATGTGGCGTGACTAGGTGGGGTGAGTTATGTTCTGAAGCTGTCAATTTGAGCCTGATTTCCACGACACTCACCTACATGGTGTGACTTGGTTCCACGACACCAAGTCACGATACCGTGGAAGTTGTCGACTTTGTTCTCCTGTTCTGATTAGGATATGATTAGCTTTGTATCTATAAATACCCCTGTATAGTCCTATGTGCGAGAGTTAGTCAGTACATTGTTTTGAGAGATATTTTCTATTGTTTTTGAATTCATAAACATATGTAATCAAAAACCCTAGATTCGAGTTTTATTCATAATTAAGATTTCAGTTCTTCTTCATTATTGTGAGTGTGCAATTGTGTTTTCACCTTTGAATCCTTCTTGTGTTCTTGAAATTATGAGTAGCTAAACTCTTCAACTAGGGTTGTGTGAACCATGAGGAATTAACGAAACAGCTTAAGTGCAAAGCAACTCTGAACTGCTGTGAATGCATGTATTGGTATTTCCTTTGTTGTGATTGATCTTCTAACGGTTCCAAACGTTAGAAACTCTCCTGTATTCTAGAATTGCTCGAGAGAGAGGTAGAGATTGGGAAAAAGAGATAACAATAGAGATTTGAAGCTATCAAACTTCATCTAATAACTTGAGGCCTAGAGGGAATAGTTATCTGAGATCTAGGACAAAGGTTAGTAGTGCGACACTCGGAGACCGAGAGGAGAAGAGTGAAATTCATCTAACCAAGGTCGAGATACATTTATATGAACATATCTTGTCTGATTTTGCATGCAACATGGCGGGACGGTTTTTCTAGCACAAGTAACCGGTGGAGTTAAGGAATCATTGGGGATCAACAGATCCACTAATACTTGCCGACATTGGTACGACCAATGAGCCGATGATTATTGATGTAGAAGCTGAGTTAGAGACAGAAAATTCAAAGGGCGAAACAATTCCATATCACCTTGATACTAGTGAAAAGGAAAAGTCTAAAAAGAGGCTAGAAAAGGAGGTATCACAAGTGCTGAAAACTATCCCATGACCTCCTCCTCTCTTTCCTCAAAGGTTGAAAAAAAAAGCCGAGGAAGGCAAATATCAGAAGTTTATTACAATGATGAAGGAGCTATCGGTCAACATCCCTCTTGTTGAAGCATTGGAACAGATACCAGGGTATACTACGTTCATGAAAGACTTGGTGACAAAGAAGAAAACTGTCTGTTTTGAGCCAACAGATAACTTACATCATTGTAGTGCAGTTGTTTCGCGTTCCCTAGTTGAAATGAAGGAGGATACATGAGCTTTCACAATTCCTTGTACTATTGGGTCCTATAACTTTGCTAAAGCACTTTGTGATTAGGGTGCTAGCATTAACTTAATGTCGTTAACCGTTTTCAAGCAGTTGGGGTTGGGAGCACCAAAACCAACCTCTATGAGACTTCTCATGGCCGATAGAACTGTGAAAAAGCCGGTGGGCATTCTGTATGATGTTTTAGTAAAGGTTGCATTTTTCATATTTTTGGCTGACTTTGTAATCCTAAATTATGAAGTTGACTTCGAGGTTCCCATCATATTAGGAAGACCATTCCTTACCACTGGTCGTGCACTGGTCGACATGGAAATAGGGTAGATGAAATTCAGGTTAAATGATGAACAATTCACTTTCAATGTTTGTTGTTCCATGAAGCAACCGAGAGATAAGCGGGTGATTTCGATAATAGATGCAGTTGATGATAGTGATGTTGTTGTGTATCTTGAAGAAAGGTTGGGGGTAGAAGCTCTTATGGCCGTGATTATGAATTTTGATAGCAACGATATTGAGGAATATAATGAGATGGTTGGTGCACTCATTGGGAAGGGATCATACACTTATGCTCCAAAGAAACTTGATCTCGATTTAAAGAATAGGGTGACCCCACCAGCTCGTCCATCTATTGAGGAGCCTCCAGTTTTGGAGCTTAAGGCTCTTCCGGTTCACCTTCGCTATACATTTTTGGGAGCCAATAACACTTTGCCTGTGATTATTTCTGCTAAATTGGAGGAATGGCAAGTAGAGGCTCTGGTTTGGGTATTGAGAAGATTTAAAAGGGCCATTGGTTGGTCCATTACTGATATTATAGGAATTCCACCAGGTCTTTGCACTCACAAAATTCAACATACTCCTGAGTGCATACCGAGCATTGAGCACCAACGTTGTCTAAACCCACCTATGCAAGAGGTTGTAAAGAAAGAGATCATCAAGTGGTTAGATGCATATGTGGTTTACCCTATTATTGATAGCAAGTGGGTGAGTCCAATTCAGTGTGTGTTGAAGAAGGGAGGAATCACTGTGGTTCCAAACGATAAGAATGAGTTAATGCCAATGAGGCCGGTCACTGGATGGAGAGTTTGCATGGATTATCGAAAGATGAATTCTTGGACAAAAAAAATATCATTTTCCTATGCCCTTCATGGATCAGATGTTAGACCGTCTTGCTAGTAGAGGATGGTATTGTTTTCTTGATGGCTATTCGGGGTATAATCAGATCTTCATAGCCCCCAAAGACCAACAAAAGACCAGTTTCACTTGTCTATACGGGACATTCGCATTTAAAAGGATGCCTTTCAGTCTATGTAATGCACTGGCCACTTTCCAACGTTGCATGATGTTTATTTTTTTCGATATGGTGGAAGACACTATTGAGATTTTTATGGATGATTTTTCTGTTGTGGGAGACTCATTTGAGGAGTGCTTGGCACACCTTGTTAATGTGTTCCAAAGATGCGAGGAGTGCAACTTAGTGCTGAATTGGGAAAAATATCACTTTGTCAATGAGGGTATCGTATTGGGGCATCAGATTTCAAAGAATGACATTGAAGTGGATAAGGCGAAGATTGAGGTAATTGAGAAGCTACCTCCACCTATCTCCATGAAAGGTATTCGAAGCTTCTTAGGTCATGTTGGCTTTTATAGAATATTCATCAAGGATTTCTCTAAGATTGCACATCCGTTATGTAAATTTTTGGAGAAAGAGGTGAAGTCTGTGTTCGATGAAGCATGTCTAAAAGTATTTGAGTGTCTTAAAGAGAAGTTGGTTTCATCCCCTATTATTGTGTCACCAGATTGGAAGATTCCTTTTGAGGTCATGTGTGATGCTAGCGGAGTGGCTTTGGGTGCAGTCCTTGGCCAAAGACGTGAGAAGATTTTACATCCGATTTACCACGCTAGCAAAGTGCTTAATCCAGCTCAAAAGAATTATACTGTGACTGAGTAGGAATTGTTGGCAGTGGTATTTGCTTTTGAGAAATTCAGATCTTAATTGATAGGTACGAAGGTGATTGTACATACAGACCATGCAGCTCTTTGGTATCTTATGTCAAAAAACAAGGCTAAGCCAAGATTGATTCGGTGGGTACTTCTATTGCAAGAATTTGAATTTGAATTTGAAGTCAAGGATCGTAAGGGAACTGAGAATCAGGTCGCTGACCATCTATCACGCCTTGAGGAGGAGGCCATGCTTAAATTAAGGAATGATCTTGAGATTGATGACACTTTTCTAGATGAGCAGGTATTGGCAGCATCGCAAGACTTAATCCCTTGGTTTACTGATTTTGCCAACTTTTTGGCAAGTGATCTAGTTCCAAAAGATATGTCATATCAGCAGCAAAAGAGATTCATGCATGAGGTGAGAAAATTCTTCTGGGATGAGCCGTATTTATTTAGGGTATGTGCAGATGGCATGATTCGGAGATGCATTCCAGAGGTAGAGATGATGAGTATTTTGGAAGCATGTCATTCATCTCCAGTTCGGGGTCATCATAGAGGTGCGCGGACTGCCCATAAATCCTTACAATGTGGGTACTATTGGCCTAGTATTTACAAAGATGCCCATGATTATGCTCGTACTTGTGACCAATGTCAAAGGCAAGGGAATATCTCACGCAGACACGAACTTCCCATGACAACTATACTTGAGCTTGAATTGTTTGACGTGTGGGGAATCAACTTTATAGGCCTTTTTGTGAGCTCACATGGAATGAAATACATCTTAGTAGCCGTTGACTATGTGTCTAAGTTGGTGGAGGCAATTTCTCTTCCTAATAACGAAGGAAGAAGTGTAACAACATTCTTAAAAAAGAACATATTTTCACGATTCGGTACACCCCGAGTTATCATTAGTGATGGAGGATCCCACTTCTGCAATCGTCTGTTCAAGGCCCTGCTTGAAAAATATGGTGTTAAACATAAGGTGGCAACACCTTACCATCCTCAGACAAGCGGGCAAGTTGAGGTGTCAAATCGTGAGATCAAGTCTATTTTGGTAAAAACAGTGAATACCAATAGTACTGATTGGGATAGAAGATTGGATGATGCGTTATGGGCATATCGAACTGCTTTCAAAATGCCAATTGGTGCATCACCATATCAGTTGGTTTTTGGAAAATCTTGCCATTTGCTTGTCGAACTTGAACATAAGGCTTTATGGGCTTTGAAAAGCTTGAACTTAGACTGGATTGAAACAGCTAAATTGAGACTTTAGTAGATGACTGAGATGTAAGAATTTCGTCTCCCGACTTATGAAAGTTCAGCAATATATAAAAAGAAGATGAAATTATATCATGATCGTCGAATTGAGAACCAAGAGTTTCACCCGGGAGATTTGGTGCTACTTTATAACTCCAAGCTTTGCTTGTTTGCTGGAAAATTAAAGTCCAAATGGTTCGGACCATTCACAGTGGTTAGGGTATTCCCACATGGAGTAATTGAGCTAAAAGTAGTGGATAATGTTCTATTCAAGGTCAATGGGCAGCGTATTAAGCATTATGTGGGAATCACGGAAGAAATAAAGACATGTGAGGAACTTGAGCTTGATGAAGTCTAAGTAGTCAAGCTATCCATGTCGTGCCGCGGCGTTAAATCAGGCGTTTCATGGGAGGCAACCCATGGGATAGTTGGTGAAGTCTGAGTATCCAAGTTAGTCGTGTTGTGCCGCGACATTAAATCAGGCCCTACTTAGGAGGCAACCCACTATCTGATAATGTTGTGATCTGAGCATAGGAGGAACAGTTAGCTGAAATTTACAAGATTTACCTGACTAGGTCCAGTCCTATTCACGCCACAATTCACGTCACGTGAGAGTATACACGACACATGGGTGGTATTGTTAAAATCAGAAGTAAATTTCTAGTGTCTAAAACTCATCTACGGCAGAGGACCTATGTGACGTAGGTATACCCATGTCACATGTGTGATCTCTTGAAAATCAGAGACAACTTTCAGGGTTCAGAATCACGGATACGCCATGGACCCACGTGAAATTAGTATAACCCACATCACGTGGGTGGTTCCGTGGAAATTAGAACCTACAGAAAGCCCGAGACCCGACCCAACTCGACCCTTTTCTTTATATAACTTTCAGTACCCTTCTTCTTTACCCGATAAAAATCTGAACTCACCCTACTCTTTCTCTAATTTAAACTCATATACATAAACCCTAATTTCTCAACTGTCTCTACGTTATCAACCTTAACTCCAAATTCCCACTACACTCCCAAAGACCAAAGTCCTAAATAATCACCTTCTTTTCCCCAATATTCAAAATTCCCCAATCTTCATCAAGAATCCAAACCCAACCTGACCCAAATAACCACAAACCCAACCCCATATTCGAAAACCCGACCCAAATACACAAAAAACCGACCCCATATTTAAAAACCCGACCCTCACCCTAAATTCCGCCCAAATTTGACTCACATACCCCACAATCCAACCCAAACCCGCTACCATGCCGCCCAAATCAAACCCCAAAATTGACAACCTTGATTCCTCGTCCAGAATTCGCACTAAAAATCCAGAATTACCAACCCATTTGCGTGATGAATCGACTGGATCCAAAAAAAGGGGGTTCGTGGAAGAGTTTGAGATTGGACATGATGATACTGCATTAGTACCTCATACCACGAGGTTACATACTCGGGCCCAAGCTGCTGCACGTCAGCCCATTCCACCTCATGTAGCACCGGTTATTTCGGATCAGTATTTTAAATCTGTCCTCCAGTCTGAAGAGGGGGAGGATGATTCAATTTCGGGCTCTGCGGATAATGTGACAGAATAGGGTACTTTAGCGGTTGAGGCTACAACATCTGTTTCTGGCACTGGTGCATAGAGTGACCGACTTCCTCACAGAGATGGGATATCCAGTGCTGGTGTATTAAGGGCATGCGGGCTTTTTATGAACAGGATGCTGAGCTGACGGAGCGGGGTGTGTGTCGGAGGAGTATTATGGAGGAGCCCAGATATCGGTTGAAGGAGTTGAAGGCATTGCCTAATATTTGGGCTGTGTTTGAGTGGTATAGGTTTGGTTGGATAGCGGAGCCTCCTGGTCGCTATATCTCAGAATTGGTTTGAGAATTTTATGCCTTATATGCTGCGTCGGTTAACTTGAGTACACCTATCAGGCAGCAGTACAGGGATCAGCCTTTATTGACACATATTTTGGTTTGAGGTACCCGAGTTGATATATGGTGCAGACCATCCACCGTTTATTATATGGTGCAGACCATCCACTGCTAGCTACGACTACTGAGTTTGATCACTGTATGGACACTGTCAGAGATCGGATTAAGATGCGGGATGCGAATCAAAAGTTGGATCTTCTGAAGTGGATTGCGGGGTATATAGCGGAGGATGGTGTGGCTGTGAGTTAGGTGACTGGTAAGCTGGATATCAAGAGATCCACGCTACATTTTGCAGGCAGATTTTGATGGTCGGCATATGTTGGGTCCAACTAATGCTGACAATTCACTTACATTGGACCAGGCTGTGGTGGTAGCCAGCATCCTTACTAGTTATGATATTCATATTTCCAGATACATCATACGGGAGATTCATGAGTGGGCCTTTTGGGACCATGCCAGTATACCATTCCCCTACCTTATCTAGTGTCTATGTGATAGGAAGGGTGTGGCTAGGCTACCTACCCTCGATTATTATATAGAGGTGACTCGTATAGCGAATATTGGTTTAATGCAGCAACGGATCTCACCCTATTGTTCCACGAAGGTCTCAGCCTATCGGGTCATCAGGAGCAGCACTTTTTGAAGGGATTGGAGATAGAGATGAGCCGGGTAGTGTACCTATACCTATTCCAGTAGCGGTTAGGGTACCAGAGACTATTCATGTACCGGATGAGGGCACTGGCCCTATTGATGATGCGGTATCTAGTACTACAGCTCCACCGTCTCCCTCTGGTATGGTTTTAGTTTTGAGGGACTTTCTGCAGCAGTTTATTGATATACAGATGTAGATGTTCGAGCAGCAGATCCACACTGAGACCCAGATGGCTAAGTTGGTATCCCAGCTTAAGCCATGGGTTAGTACCATGGTAGAGGCTGCGGAGGCTAGGGTGGAGGCCCGAATGACTACGATGATGGATCAGTTTATGAGGGTTCTACATGGGAGGATTGATAGCTTTGAGGCACGGATGGCCTTTCAGATGAGTTTTGCACAGGTTCTTGATATGACCGGATTGACACAGGAGGTGGCGGAATTGAGAGAGAAGGTTAGGTCCTTGGCATCGAGTAGCACTCCTGTTATCCCACCTATGCCTGCTCCGACACCGATACGACCAGCCTTCGAGGTGGATCTGTTTGCCGATGAGGAGCCTCCGATTGATAGAGACAAGAGACCACACAGTCCGGAGGACCAAGTTGACAGTGGTGACGAGTACGAGGGTGATCTATGAAGAGTGGATAAGGCCTCTAGGATGGAGTACCATGCTATCTAGATAGCGGAGGAGCAGAGGGCACGTGGTGCATCCTTCAGTCAGGCACCTCCTCCACTGGATGCACCTAGCAGAGAGCCCAGAGGGCATACTGATGATTCAACTATGAGCGAGCCCACTTTCGGCTCCTATGGCACCACAGGTATGTCTTCACTCCCTTGTATTTTATTTATAGATGTGCATTGAGGGCAGTGCACCATTGTTAGTTGGGGGTGGGGGTGTACCACCACTTGGGGTTTTTTGTTGCCCTGTTTCTTTCCCCCGAGTGTGCTATCATAGTACAACCAGTATGTTTATGGTGTTATTTATAGTATTCATGTGTTTAATTAGGAGAAAAATAGGGGAACTTTAGTGCAGTCTAGTTTTGAAAAATAAATTATGCTTTTTGAATGTTAAGGATACCGCTCCTGAAAAATTTTATTTTGAAGTATGTGTGTGTAGCATGTTTATGTGTGACAGCTGTTGGATCTTTTTATGGCACTAGGATTATAGACAAAATAACTGTAGCTAGCATTACATGAATCGGATAGGTAGTAGTTGATAATGTAACTCTGTGCTATATGTGTGTGAGGTCATTACTTAGTTAACTTTGTGTGTATGATCCAGAACTTTCCCAGTTAGTCTTTCCAAGGTTAGAGGACAATGGTTAGAAAAGGATCATAGGCCATTTTTGATTAAGTCCACTTTTAGCCTAAACGCCCGACCAAATGAAGTAAAAATCCCTTGATCTCGATTTTGAGCCTAAGTTGACCAATTTCTTTCATTAGCCTATTCACCTTCCCATTTTAATTACAATGAACCTGTCTTGACCCTGGTCCCTCCTTGGATACTATGTACCTCAACTCAGGCAAATAACCTAAGTTGAGGGTGGCTATTATAGAGTTGCGTAGATTGATTTGGGTATGAAGAAGGGGGTAATAAAAGAAAAAGAGAAAACAAATTTGGGTGTGAATAAAAAAAAAGTTGTGTTGTGAAGTTTGAGAGAAGTCACGCACAAAATCTAAAAATAAAAGAAAGGAGTCTAAGGGAGAATAGAAATGAGAAAGGTTGGAAATTGGAGCCAAAAACAGTGTAGTGTCAAGGAGGGTTGAGTCACCATATCCATATGTACCATTCCCATCCCCAAGCCTACATTACAAGCCGAGTAAAGTCCTATAGTGATCCTAGTCCAACTATCCAAAAACCAAAGGCGTAGAAAATAAGGGCAAGCCTATGGTATTTCATGCACACTGTTTGAAATTCTTTGTGAGAGAGAGTGTTTTGACCGAGTCCCTAGTTTGAGATTCATTAACATACTATGAGTGCATGGGACTTCTTTGATTGTGAGAGTACATGGGTTGTATTATTAGCTGCTATTTGTTCAAATAATGTCATTTGCATATATGCTTAGTTATTTGTGCATAATCTGGTGCCATCACTTTATCCCTTCTGTGTCATGATAATATGCTACCTGTATACACACCGTGGTCTTGATTTTCAACTAGGAGGGGTCGAAAAAGTTTTATGCCAAAGGAAATGAGTCGACTGTCATAGGTCCCTTAGGTTTCTCTTAATTAAGCATCATATATATCTGTTTTGTTTTGTTCTCCTAAGGACATGCAAACATTCTAAGTTGAGGGTGTTGATGCGCCATGGTTACATGGCACTTTCGATGCTTAACACAAGGAAAATGTGCAATAACTTGGGTGTATTTTGTTGGTATGATGTGGTTTCTGTCTTACATTGCAGGAAAATAGGTTTTGAAGGCAACAAATGATAAAAAGGAAGAATCAAGTCCGAAAATAAAGTGTAGAAAGATGAGAGATGAGATCTGCACCAGATAGGTGATTCATGACAGCACTCACGTGCCATAAGGACCACTCACGTGATGTGAGTGTCTGCCGTGAGTCAACTTCTAGAGGATCAAAAGCTGCCTGATTTCCACACCAGGCAGTCACGTGGTATGACTAGCTGGCATATGTTATGTTCTGAAGCTATTAATTTTAGCCTGATTTCCATGACACTCGCCTACGTGGCATGACTTGGTTCCACGATACGAAGTCACGATACTGTGGAAGTTGTCGACTCTATTCTCCTATTTTGATTAGGATAGGATTAGCTTTATATCTATAAATACCCCTGTATAGTCCTATGTGCGAGAGTTAGTCAGTACATTGTTTTGAGAGATATTTTCTATTGTTTCTGAGTTCATAAACATATTATTGGTTTTGTAATAAAAAAACCTAGATTTGAGTTTTATTCATAATTGAGATTTCAGTTCTTCTTCATTATTGTATGTGTACAATTATATTTTCATCTTTGAATCCTTCTTATGTTCTTGCAATTATGAGCAGCTAAACTCATCAACTAGGGTTGTGTGAACCATGAGGAATTAACGAAACTGGTTAAGTGCAAAGCAACTCTGAACCGCTGTGGATGCATGTATTGGTATTTCCTTCATTGTGATTGATTTTCTAACGGTTGCAAACATTAGAAACTCGTTTGTATTCTAGACTTTCTCGAGAGAGAGGTAGAGATTGGGAAAAGGAGGTAACAACAGAGATTTGAAGCTATCTACCTTCATCTAATAACTTGAGCCCTAGCGGGAATGGTTATCTAAGATCCAGGACAAGGGTTAGTAGTGCGACACTCACAGACCGAGAGGAGAAGAGTGAAATTCATCTAACCAAGGTCGAGAGACGTTTAGATGAACATATCTTTTCAGATTTTGCATGCAACATAGCGGGACGATTTGCTAGCACAAGTAACTGGTGGAGTTAAGAAATCATTAGGGATCACAGTCCTAGTGTTCTTCTCGTATTGAATACAAAATCTATCATCAAGAATCTTTACCGTTATTGCTTACTTACAAACCCCTCCAGATTTTACTTATTTGCCAACTACTCGAACAAGAACTTAACCTACTTCCATCCTATTCCATGTAGGATCGACCCCAACCTAGTTGGGTTCTATATTTAACAACGACCGCTTTATACTTCTTAGGAGGCATATTTTGGGCGACATCAGCGTGGTTAATGCTATGCTATACCTTGGAGGCCTGAGACGGAGGCCTCTGATTTAGTTATCACAAGTATCATCCATGTTTGCAATCATTATGCCTTCGCGTTATTTGACCCTGGGTCTACATTCTCTTATATGTCTACATACTTTGCTATTGGTTTTGATACTGCATGTGAGTCTCTTGGTGTGCCTATTCGTGTTTCTACCCCCGTAGGAAATTCTTTAGTGGTGGATCGAGCATATTGATCTTGTGTAGTGACCTATGCAGGGTGTGATACCTAGATAGAGTTTATTATCCTATATATGGTCAACTTTGATGTTATCTTGAATATGTATTGGTTAGCTTCCTATCATACAATTTGGATTATTTCCCAAGACCATGACTTTAGCTACTTCGGGTAAACCAAGATTATCATGGAAAGGTACGCCTAATTTGGGTTTGAAAGGAGTTATATCTTTTCTACATGCTCATCGCATGGTAGAGAAAAAGGGTGTCTGTCTTATTTGGCTTATGCTCGTGATACTAGTGTTGTTTCATCACCTCCTTTGGATTATGTTTGGGTTGTTAGAAAGTTCAAGGATGTGCTTCCTATGGATTTTCTTGGTATGCCTCTATACCATGATATTTATCTTGCTATAGACGTTGAGCCAGGAACCAAGCCCATTTCCATTTCTTCTTATACGATGGCCCCAACTGAATTGAAGGAATTAAAGGAGCAATTTCAAGATATTTTGGGTAAGGGGTTCATTAGACCTAGTGTGTCCCCTTAAGGTGCTCCCGTCTTGTTTGTGAAGAAGAATGATGGATCTATGGATATGTGTATTGACTATCGATAATTGAACAAGGTGATGGTCATGAACATGTATCCTCTTCCTTACATCAATGATCTATTTGACCAGCTTCAGGGTGCATAAGTTTTTTGTAAGATTTAATTGAGATCCGGTTATCATCAGTTGAGGATTAGAGCTTTGGATGTTCCGAATACGGCTTTTCGGACTCAGTATGGTCATTATAAGTTATTGGTCATGTCATTTGGACTGACTAATGTCTAATCAACATTCATAGAGTTGATGAATCAAGTATTTTGACTGTATCTTAATTTCTTTGTGATTGTATTTATAGATGATATCTTGGTTTATTCAAAGAATGAGGCTGACCATGTGAGACAGTTGAGAGTTGTATTTTATAGATTGTAAGATAAGAAGTTATATGCCAAGTTCTCCAAGTGTGAGTTTTGGTTGGACTCTATTTCTTTTTTGGGTCATGTTGTGACCAAGGATGGCATTATGGTCGATCCAGCCAAGGTAGCAACAGTACGTGATTGGTCTAGGCCTACTTGTCCTATTAAGATCCAGAGTATTAAATGGCTACCAGTGTATTACCGATGTTTTGTGCATGGTTTCTCTTCTATTACCACTCCTTTGACCAATTTGACACAAAAAATGATTGTATTTCAGTGGTAGGATGCTTGTGAGGAAAGTTTTCAAAAGCTTAAGGAGTTATTGACTTCAGCTCCTATCTTGACCTTGCATAAGGAGCGCATAGGTTTTATCATGTTCTATGATATTTTTGGTGTTGGTTTGGACGGTGTATTGATGCAGGAGGGTAAGGTGATTGCTTATGCTTCTCTACAGTTGAAGTCTCATGAGAAGAATTATCCTACCCATGACTTGAAGTTGGTTGCAGTTGTCTTTGTATTGAAGTTGTGGTGGCATTACTTGTTTGGGGTTCATTGTGAGATTTTCTTCGATCATCGTTGTAACACCCCATACGTTCCCGAGTCTAGCTGACTTCTGTAACAATTATGGGAAAATGGAAACATGAGAGAATTAATGAATTATGTATTATTAATATGTGGGCATTAATAAGTCCTATACAATTGGGACCAAAATGAAGCCCAAAATCATAAGGGAAGACATGGCCCAACATGTGATTTTTGACCCATTCTTCCAATTTGCTCCATTTGATCAAATCAACTCTTGCATATAATGCCAAGGAAGAGATAAGAGAGACTTGAGGAATTATATAAAGAGAGAAAAAAATCAGATTTTTAATACCATTGAACTCTCATGCCTTTTCTAACTTTTCCATATTTTTCTCTCAAATAGACAAACCCTAAGCTCTCATCTCTTTGTGGCCAAGATCATCAACTTGTAAGACTTGGTAAGTGTTTCTCATGATGTTTTAATACATTTTATGCATAATAGATGGTTTATATTATGTTTTTTATGTTGGTGGAGTATTGAGAAGTTCACAAGGTGTGAAATGTTACATGTTTGCTAAATCGGAGGATGGTTTGTCTAGTAAACTTGAATATGCACTTGTGGTCTTGAAGGAAATGAACTTGGTGGAGTAAATATTGACATGTGAGATGTTATTATAGTCTTACTTTGTTTAATCCTTGTATATAATGTTTGGACTTGTTATTGTGAAATTGGTTATGGTTTTGGTGCCGTATTGGCCGTGAAATGTAGTTTTGGGTGTTGTTATGTGTGTTGTGAGACCATGGCTGAATGTTGGTGTTTAATATGATCAAACATATGTCAAAATAAGTTTGGCTATGATCATGGACCATTCATGACATGAAAAAACCCAAAAGAGGCCATTTCGGACCAAAACGGGCATCCACCCCCGCAGATGAGGCCATCTGCGGGCGCAGATGCCCCTGGAATTTTCCAGAGGCCATCTGTACGCACACCTCAGCCACCTGTGGGAGCAGGTGGCAGCTCAGGTCAGACCAGTTTTCCGTTTTGTATGTTTTCGCATCTAGTCGACCCCCGAAGGCCCCTATACCCTTTTTGGATGTAATTATCAACTTGTGATGTCGTTTTAATGACTTTAAAGTATCGTATGGAGGTGTTTTGGATTGTATTAAGTATTTATGGTTGTTCATATGATGTTATGAAGGAGTAATTGTGACGGAATGGTAAAGAGAAAAGCGTAAAGGGTAAGTGTGGTGTGTAATGCTATCGATGTATGACCTCTTGGTCAATGTGTGTAATGTTGTGGTGTTATTGATATGATAAGGCCTTGGATTGTATTGTAAGTGGTGACATGATGTTATAAAACAATCATATAGTTCATTATCGCCTTGTACTCCTGTATAGTGACTAGTTGCTAATGTAAGTTCCGGTATAAACTTGTATTGTAGAGTAAGATGTAAGGAAGAAGATGGACTATTGTGTTCATACATAGGCTTGTGTATTCATACTTGGAAATGAAGGTATGTAAGTTTACTTTGTCCGTATCTTTCTGCAGCTTATAGAATTCACATTGACGTCACATTTGTCCTATTCCGAAATGTGTTAAGGTATACTATTCCCGGTTACCAATAGTTATTATCACAAGTTTCCGAATCATTGATTAATTATAAATCACATGTCTCCTATACATTGATAAAGTTCCAAAAGCCCAATAAAGTTATGTTCCAAAGTTCCAATATTATTTATGCTCATGTATCTCGTTCATTGATCATTGTCCAATGGTTCCAATAGTGTTATGTTTCCCAAAAGGCTATATTTCCAAATAATGTTATTTTCACCTCTCTTACTCATTGGTTAATGATCCACTATCATTGTATCAATCTCAAAGTAATGAAAAAAGTAATGCATATGTGGTTAATGATCAAGTATGGGTGGCAGCTTTGGGGGCAAAATGCCTAGCTCAAGTCGATCCCAAGATTGTTGGATCAGGGGACAGTCCTAGAGGCTTAAGACTAGATCGGACCAAACCTGACAGGGGGCAGATCTAGAGGTATAATCCTAGCTCGAGTCGAACCTGATATGTTTGTTTATGGGTGGCAGCTCTAGAAGTAATAACCTAGCTCGAGTCGAACCCAATGCTTTGATTCTAGGGTGGCAGCTCTAGGGGCATAAGCCTAGCTCGAACCGATCCCAACATAACATTATGTTATGTTCAAAACCCACTGTTCAGTCGGGGCCCTGGTATCACAGTTCACAGGCAAAGATGAATAACCATAGAATCAAAGAAACAAAGAAAGTAAAGAAAGCAATATACATGGTTTCCAAAGTACAGTATTGTGACTTATCCATATTGATCATTTATTGTATTTGAGTTCATTGCCATGTCTACATATCATACAAGTTTCTTATGGCCTTACATACTCAGTACATTCTTCGTACTGACCCCTCTTGGGGGGATTTACCTTACTTTCTGCAGGCGCAGGTACTAGTAGGCCTCCACAGTAGGTTGCCAGTTTTTGCGGATCATTGGTGAGCTCCAGTTATTTCGGGGCTTCTCCAAGTCCCAGTTGCACATATGTTTTGGTGTTGTACATGTTGTATAGTTCGGGGACTTATCCCGACTTTTAGTTCAATTTGGTCAATACATTTGTTAGAGGCTTTTATAGATGGATGTAGGTGTGTAAATGTAAAGGGTACATGTTGTTTTTGACTTGATGGCCTCAATGGCCAAGTTTTATATATGTATATATGTCATGTTTTCCATGAATTTGGTTGTTAGCATTATAAGCCCTTACGTGATAAGAGTGTTGCTGATGGTATGCATATGAATAAACCTAAGTACAGTTGGTTCTCTCGGGCCTCATCGGCTATGGGTGCCAATCACGTCTGATTGGGATCCGGGGCATGACAATCGTAGCCTTCATTACTTCTTCACTCAGTGAGATATTAATATGAGACACCTACATTGGTTTAAATTGCTTATGGACTATGATCTCACTATTCTTTACCATCCGAGCAAGGCTAATGTGGTTGCATATGCCTTGAGCCAGAAGGCGATGGGTATGGGGAGATTAACTTATCTTTTGACTCAAAAGAGAATTTTGGCCTTAGAGGTTTAGTGTTTATCCAACCAGTTGGTTAGGCTTGATATTTTGACACCCGGGGGCATCTGTTAGCTATTATTGAGACTAGGTCTTTTTTGATGGAGCAAATTCTAGCTCATCAATTTGATGATGATAGATTGAAGGTGATTCATGATAGGGTGTTGAGTGGAAAGGAAAAGGTGGCATCTCTTGATTTCAATGGTGTTTTGAGGATTAATGGCTGAGTTTGTATGTCGGCAGTTGGTGGATGGGTTAGGCTTATTTTTCTAGATATTCCATTAACTCAGGAGCAGCTAAGATGTATCCTAACCTAAAGTAATACTATTAGTGGGGTAGTATGAAGAAGGATATTGCAGAGTTTGCGGCTAAGTATTTGAATTACTAGTAGGTGAAGTATGAGTATCAACGATCGGGTGGTATGATGTAGAGAATACCCATTCTCGAGTAGAAGTGGGAGATGATCAACATGGATTTCATAGCTGTCCTAACCTCGACCTTAGGGAAGTTTAACTATTTGGGTGGTTGTGGATCGATTGACCGAATCAACATATTTTATACCTGTGAAGGAAAATTTTAATGCAGAAAAGTTGGACAAGATCTATATTAGAGAGCTTGTTCAATTGTATGGTGTCCCTATATCTATTATTTCTGATAGAGGTACTCAGTTTACCTCAAGTTTTTAGAGTACTATACAAAGTGAGTTGGGTACTCAGCTTGATTTGAGCATAACTTTTCATCCTCAGACTGATAGTCATTCTGAGAGGACCATTTAGGTATTGGAGTACATACTTCGAGCTTGCGTTTTGGACTTCATTAGTACCAGTACTTACCCTTCGCAGAGTTTGCCTACAATAACAGTTACCATTCAAACATTCATATGACACCTTTTAAGGCTTTGTATGCACAGAGGTGTAGATCCCTTATGGGATGGTTTGACTCATTTGAGGTAGGGCCTTGGGGCCCAAATTTGTTGAGGGACTCGATGGATAGAGTGAGACTAATTAAGTAGAGACTGGTGGGTTCCCAGAATAGGCAAAAAGGTTGTATCGATCATCGAGCCTGTGATGTTATAATCATGATTGGAGATTGAGTTTTGTTGAAGGTTTCACGCATAAAGGATGTAATGAGGTTTATAAAGAAAGAGATGCTTAGTCTAAGGTTCATTGGCCTTTTTGAGAACCTTAAGAAATATGGTGATATGGCATATAAGCTAGCTTTGCCTCCATATCTGTCAGTTGTTCATCCTGTATTCCATATTTTCATGTTGAAGAGATACCATCCAGAATATCCATATGTGATTCGGTGGGATTCTATTGTATTAGACCATGATTTATCATTGGAGGAGGAGCCTATTGCTATCCTAGATAGGCAGACTAGGGACTTGAGGTCTAAGAATATTGATTCAGTGAAGATCCAGTGGAGAAGCCTTATTGAGGAGGCTACTTGGAAGGTCGAGTCCGAGATGCAGCATAGATACCCCCAACTTTTTACCCCTTTAGGTACTTTATTTACTTTTTAGTTCGAGCATGAACTAGTATTTTACTGGTGGATAATGTTACAACCTTGATTGTGAATTTCCCCTTTTTACGTGTTTTGACCATTTTTCCCTATCCTGTAGTTGTTACTATTTGTTAGTTGTGGGGTTGGTTTTCATGGTCCCCGATGCGTTCGAAAATGATTTGGGTGAGTTTGAGACTTTTAGAGGCTTTTAAAAGCCATGAATTGACTTTGGTAAATATTTTATGTTTTGAGTGTCAGATGGTGATTTGGACAGTTAGTTAGATCCAGAACATCGATTTTAGGTTAGTAACATGGTTAGCTTAGGTCTAGAGCCTTTATTTCTCATTCTGACCCTTTTGAAGAAAACTAGTGAAATAAGCCTACAAGGGGTCCCGTGGGCTAAAATTATTGTAAATGATCTCTTTTTGAAAATTTTCCAGTGCCATTGAGTCTGGAACATCAAAAATCGCCTAGTAGCATATTTTATTTACTTCAGTAGGGGTCCCGAACGAATCCCGAGGGTCCATTTATCACTTTGAAGTTGTGGAATTCAGCTAGTGTAATAGCTGATATCTGGTGCAAAATTCTTCTTTGAAAATGTAGAAAAGGAAAATCTTCTTCATCGCGATCGCAAGGTTGTGGCCACAATCGCGAAGGGTTATCAGGACCAGGTAGCTTTTTTACTTCATCGCAAATACGATTGGACCGTCGTGAATGCGATGGGTTTGGGTCATCAACATTTACGAAAGGTGATAGGATGACCGCGAATGCGAAGGCTAATTTAATTGGCCTGGCCACCATTGACCCTCATGAACGTAAAGGGTTGACCGCGTTCACGGGGTAATGTTCACAGAACAGTATAAATACTCCATTTTTGTGATTTTCACCATTTTTGGACTTGGGAGTTTCATAAAAGGGCAATTTCTAGGAATTTCTTCATCATTCATGCTTGGGTAAGCCCTAAACTCTTATTTCCAGTAATTCCTATTGATTATATATTCAAAAAGACCTTATAATCTTATTTTCAAACCATAATTTGGGGATTTTTCAGTAAACTCTTAAATTGGTTTTTCATTAATTCAAATTTCTATTTTATCTTGTTTTTGCGTGGCTTTTCAGTTGTAGACTCATATGTATATGGAGAACATGTTTGTAAAATTAAATTTCATATTTGCCTCTTTCAATTTCGAACCTATTTTTGAATTATTTTTGGAACCATTTTAAATATACTCGATATGGGTATCATTAGCTTCCTTTTGATGTGTAGAGTATGTTTTTGATAGATTTAGCTCATTCTGAGGTCATTCGTAAGGGAAATGCTCCATATTAAAAGTTCTAGGCTTGGATTTTGGTCTCTTCGAGGTAGGTTATGGCTTAACATTCTTCAAACAGGGCTGGATAGTTAACCATTCACATAAAGCATGCTATGGAATAGAGAATTAGTTATGGAAGTTCTATTTTCGAGAATATTTTTATTATCTTGTGCCCGTGTGGGGCTCTTATTTTTATATTTTTGTTGACTTGAGAGATATTGATGTTGTGATACTTGTGTGGGGGCTTATTTGATATTTATTGGCCTTATTTGTGCATTAAATGCCATTATTAATGTTGTGATGCTAGTGCAGGGACTTTATTTGTGATTATAGGCCTTATTTGTGCATTAATTACCTCTATTCATTCTAGTAGTGCTGAGCGAGGGCTAATATAATGAATTATTGACATATTGAGTTGATTCTGAGCTCATTCATGCCTGTATTGAAATTGATTATCATCTTCATACTATTTGGTGTTGAGAATTATATCCTTATTTCATCTATCTATCTATCTCTCTATATATACATGAGATTGGTACCACTGAGAAATACTTATTTTGATAGAAAATAAGACACTTTATAAAATGCCTATACCGAGGAATGTATCGATAAGGTTGATTGAAAAATACTGATTTTGTAAGAAAATGATACACTTGATAAAATGCCTATATCAAGGGATGTGCCAGTAAAGTTTATTAAGATATGAGATTGAGATTATTAAGGTATATAGGTTATGAACCCCCCATAGATCCTGTCCTAAAGCATTGAGACTTGGAAGGTGTATACAAAAGTCCCACCATTATTGCATTGCATTTGCATCTTCTGTGTTTCTTTTATGTACTCATTGATGTGTATAGTTTTTTTATACATTTATTTCTTATGTAGTCGTTCCTTTTTGGCTATATATTGAAAAATTATTAGTGGAGACAGTGTGATCTACCGTTTGGAAACTTTTCTGTTTGCAAGTGGAATGTGCTCATAATATCTTTTACTTGTTTAGTTTTCTTCTTTGCTCTAATGGCCAATGATACCTACAAAATACAAGTGGACCATACTCATTCCTACTTCTGTGTACTTTAGGTGCACATCCCAGTTCAAGTGTGACCTGCGGTGGCTGATCTCATATCGTGGCAGCTAGATTTTTGAGGTACTGGTGTGCTCCAAAGTTTGGGGATGATTCCAGAACTCCTCTAATTTTATCGTGTATTTACTTATGTTCAGAGATAGACTCTTGTATTTCAGATTAAAGACGTTGTATTAGATGCTCTTTCTACTTATGACACCAGTATTTTGGGATTTATATATTTTGTCCGAAATTTTATGTTATTTACATAATATGGCTTGGATCTGTTCTAGAAGTCTCACATTTATGGGGTTTCTTTCGTATTTTGATCATCCTTTCTTGTGTGGGATTTGTCTTACCTACTAAGATTAGTCCAAGGTAGGTGCCATTATGACCTCGACTTTTGGGTTGAGACAGGGTCATTGTACTTCAGTTCAGTTTTAGAACTCAGTATAGAATTTCCATATTTACCAACATATTTCATCATTTTTTACATTTACATGTCTCATATACTTAGTACATTCAAAGTACTGATCACATACTCTCTTTTTGCGCTGTATCACTTTGTGATATAGGTCCTGATGATCAACATTAGCCCTTTGAGTAGTCCAATCTGGTACCCTTTAAGCCGCAGATAGTGGTTAGTCCTTATCATTTAAGGATCAATTTTTAGTATTTCTACTTTTTAGCATTTTATTGTCAGATTCAGGCAATTTAGAGTTAGCTGGGAATTTGGGGACTTGTCTCAGTAACTCATCTTTTAGTAGAGGCTTTCAGACATATAACAGACATTATAGTTTGTTTTCAAACTTAGTTTTATTTTAGTATTATTTCAGCCATGTGTTATCAACTCAATTAGCTTACGCATTTAGTAGTTCATATATGTATTTAGTACTCTTAGTGTAATACTAGGCCATGGGTTAGCTTGGGGTCACTTGTGGATCTAAGCACCATATTGCGACTAGGGTGTAGACTCAGGTCATGACAGGAACTCTGGGGATTGATCCAACTGAAGTCCTAGACACTCATAATAGCTGGATTTCCTTTGAGAATAGTAGGTTCAACAACTTGTTGATTGACCTGGTTGGTTATGGCCTTAGGAATCATATGGAAAAGCAACCCTAATTTCAGCATGTGTGACTTGCATATTGATCTGCTAAAGCTGGCGAGGCTTGCTGATTTCCATTGTAGTTTTCTTTTCTCTGTTAGCTCTTATGGGAGGTATTTTTCTTTATATGCATACGAAAGTAAAGGATAAGGAGGTACCTAAAAGCTCAAACAGGTAGGGATACTGGTTCCGCATATCACGCTCGATCTCCTAGATAGCCTCCTCGACCAGACAGTGATGCCACAGAACCTTAACTACCCGGATATCTCTAGAGCGCAACCATCTCACATCTATTGCCAAAATGGATACAGACTCCTCCATAAATGCCAACCTCTCATCCAACTAAATCGAGTCCTACCAAAGCACGTGAGACTCATATGGGATATACTTCCATAGCATAAATACATGAAATACCGGGTGGATGGATTAAAAGGCAGAAGGCAATGCCAACTCATATGCTACCTCCCCAACTGTCTGTAGGATCTCAAATGGTCCAATATACCTGGAGATAAGCTTGCCCCTCCTCCCAAATTTCATCACGGCCAGAAATACCCAGTCACCAACTCTGAACCTCAATGCACGACGTCTGCGGTTAGCCTAACTCTTCTGCCTACTCTGAGTTGTTCGTAGCCTATCCTGAATCATCCAAAACCGATCAAATGATTAACGAAACAAATTTGTACCAGGAGGCCTAACCTCAGAAGTCTCATACCAACCGATCGGAGATCGACGTCGTCTACCATACTACGCCTCAAATGGGGTCATCTGAATACTCAAATTAAAGTTGTTATTATATACAAACTCTGCCAAAGGTATGAACTGGTCCCACTGACCCCCAAAATCCAACACAAAAGTACGAAGCATGTATTACAAAACCTGAATAGTTTGCTCCAACTGCCCGTCAGTCTGGGGATGAAGAGCGGTGCTAAGTTCAACTTGGGTACCCAACTCCTCATAAAATGTCCTCTAGAGGCTAAAAATAAACTGAAACCTCGGTCTGAGAAGATGGACAAAGGTACCCCATGAAGGCAAACCACCTCACAATTATACACACGGGCCAATCTCTCGGTGCTGTAGAAAGTCTGAATAGGGATGAACTAAGCAGATTTGGTCAATCGATCCATGATGACCCAAATGCTATCAAAACCACGAGATGTGCAAGGCAAACCACCTATAAAATCTATAGTAACTCGCTCCCATTTCCACTCGAGAATGGGTAGTCGCTGAAGCAATCTATCAGGTCTCTGATGATCGGCCTTTACCTAATAAAAACAAAGGCATCGAGCCATAAACTCTTCTATATCTATCTGCATACTACTTCACTAGTAATGATGCCTCAAATCCCTATACATCTTATCTTTCCCAGGGTGGATAGAATACCTAGATCTATGAGCCACACTACGAATCAACTTAATCAAATCTCCGACCCTAAGAACATAAATATGACCGTTGAACCTCAGAACACCCTCAGAATTTAAGGTAGCCCTCTTGGACTCACCTCTCAACAACTGCCCTCGAATGCTACAAAGCTTGCTATCCTCAAACTAATAACCATGAATCTACTCTAACAAGGTAGATTTGGCCTCAACACTAGCAATAATCCTCCTGGGTTAAGAAATATCAAGGCGAACCATCAAGTTAGCTAAGGACTAGGTATCAAAATCCAACGACCACTAAGAAATAGAAATGAAGACCAAGCTACCCATACTCACTACCTTTCAGCTCAAGGCATCTGCTACCACATTCGCCTTGCCCGGATGGTATAGATTAAAGATATCATAGTCTTTCTACAACTCAATCCATCTACGCTTCCTTGAATTAGAATCCCTCTGGGTCATAATATACAGAAGACTATTGTGGTCAGTGAAGATTTTGCAACAAACTTCGTACAGGTAATGCCTCTAAATCTTAAGTGTAAACACTACTATTGCCAATATCAAATCATGAGTATGGTAGTTGGGCTCATGCACCTTTAGATACCTCGATGCATATGCAATAACACAGCCTCGCTGCATCAGAACACACCCCAAACTAATACTAGAAGCATCACAATAGATAGTGAAGAGTCAGAATAGGAGCTGAAGTGAGCTAGTCCTTAAGCTTAAGGAAGCTAGCCTCACAACTCACGGACCACTGATACAGAACCTCTTTCCTAGTCAACCTGGTCATAGTGGCCGTAATAGTAGCAAATCTCTCAATAAACCATCTGCAGTAGCCTGCCAACCCAATGAAATGACAAACATCAGTAGGAGACGTAGGCCTAGACCAACCATGAATATCCTCAATCTTTTCTGGGTCCACCATAATACTATTCTTGGATACCACGTTCCCCAAGAAAGTTACAGACTCAAACAAGAACTCGAACTTTGAGAATTTGTCATAAAGCCTATGATCTCTCAAAGTGTGGAGCACATTCCTTAAATGCTACTCGTGGTCTTCCCTACTCCTTTAATATATCATAATGTCATCAATGCAAACTATCATGAAGGATTCCAAATAAGGCCTGAACACACGGTTCATTGAATCCATAAATGCTGCTAGGGCATTAGTCAACCCAAAAGATATCACCAGGAACTCATAATGGCCGTAAAGAGTCCTGATCTGATTTACTGAGCAGTCTAAACTAAAGACACAATCATCCCATGTTGGGGACAATCTCATGTGAAGTAACTGACAACCCCACAATCATAGCATGCCCCTAGCACTCTACTCTATCAAGAAGATCTAGCTGACCCGGAATGACCTCCTCAACCCGATAACCCTGACTGAGCACCCCTCTGCGGCTAGCCGCTTCTCTAACTAACAAAATTACTACAACTGGCCAGACCCCCATCTGATATCCAAAGCGCTGTCTGAACTGGCCTACTAGACTGACCCTGACACTTATAAGGCTTCTACTGGGGTATCTACCCTGAAATCCTCGACCTCTGAACTATGATCCGTTGTGGCTCCTACTGCAACTGCCCTAATAATGAGGTCTTTTATTACTGCCCCCTAAGGCCTCGTGATCTATCTCCTCTATAGAGTAAACATGCTTAGCAATATCAGAAAAGGACTTCCCCAAAGTCACCAAACTTTGTGTAGCCTTACAAAGCAGTAATCTGAAACCCCTAAAAAGCACCAAATTCGCTCATACTTTGTAGGCAGAATTATAGTGGCATATTTGTCTAGCTTGTGAAATCTCATCTCATACTTGGCCACAGACATAGAACCTTGTCTCAATGCAGAAATGTTATCTAAAAAACACTCACGCATACTGCGATGCATGTACTTCCTTGAGAAAGACTCAGAGAGTTAAGTCCATGTCACAAGTGGAGATCCAGTTGGCCTAGAATCAAGATAACCTCTCCACCACCTCATTGCTACAACATTTAGTTGTTATGCAATAAAATCCACTCTGAGTGACTCAACCAACCTTAATTTTTGTAACCGCTTCTCACAACTAGACAGGAACTCATAAGCATCCTCTCCTGGTGTCCCGACAAACCTAGATGGAGTTTATCTCAGAAATTAGCCCAACATCTTCTACTCCTCAACAGACATAACTGGCTGGGCTACTACCATTATTGCTGGAACCTCTGCTCTAGGGGCTGCAGCTGCAGGATGCACCTCTAAATCAATAACCCTTTAAGCTGCTGGTTTAGCTCGCTCGGTCGGCTAACACCCAGCTAAGCTTCATAACTATACCAATATATCCCAGAGAACTGAAAAAGATATAAACTCGGGTAGGGCCTAGGCTACCCCCTGGCCCAGTTGTTGTTGTGGCGGTGGAATGTCTAGAGCTATCCCAAGATCATGAGCAACCATAGGATCTGGCGATGGTTTCCTAGCCTGATCTCAAATAGGGGCTGCAACTCTAGCCTACCCTTGACCTCGAGGTCGACCTCTGCCCCTAACTGGAGCCCTAACAGAGGGTTCGAGGTCCTTATCGTCGTCTGTCGCACCTCGTATCCTAACCATCGGTGAAAGAGTGAAACAATTAGAGATTTAGAAACCAATACAGACACAACACATAGTAATGAACCAAAAATATGACATTTTTCCTAAAAATGTTCTGTCGCCTCCCAAAGATAGAATAGAGACATCTTCGTGCCAATCTGTGGGACTATAACCAATAATACCGCTGAACCTAGGCTCTGATACCATGCTTTCAAGACCCAATTTCTTAAGTCATGATGGCGCCTACTTTTTCCCACTAGTAGGCAAGCCAAGCCATATCCCGAAATGACAAGTAATGGGCTAACGAGCCAAAAGTAAGGGAAACCCAAAACAAAATAGTAACAATGATAGTATAGTGGAAGAAGGAAGATATAAATATAGTATAGTATAGTCCAAGGAGAGAAAGAGGAAAAATATATAAAATGAATCCCTCCTAAGACCTGGTGACATCAATAATACAACCACTACAACTAAGATAAGAGTTCTAAACGGTATCCAAAATATACATAATGTATGAAGTAGTCTCGAATGCAAAAGACTATAACTAGAACAGATAGAGGAGCATCAGCCTTAGACTCTAGAAGATCACCCCATCTCTGGATCAATCAGGAAGACCTAAGGATAACGTTAATGTCAGTGGCTCGTACTTAAATCTACATTAGGGAAAAGATGCAGAAGTGCAGTATAAGTACCTAAACAACTGGTACTCAGTAGACATCATCAGTCGACTGAGCTCAAATATAGTAAAAGTATAAAAATAATGCGAGAGTGTAAGCTAACTATAACCTAACTGGACCCCCATAATCCCAGAAGGCACACAAAAGAAGACAATTAACCCTACTGAGCCCCCATAAGCTGGCGGGTACATATAAGAAGTATCTAAAGTAGAAAGCATAAGCAACCGTAGCAAAATTGATCTTAGGTAACCATCCGATCCCAAATCCAAGATAAAACCACCTAGATGTGCATCGGGAATGAACCGACAGCAATAAGTAATAATAAGAGGACAGACATCAGGCTTGAAATAGAAATAGTGGATAATAACGAGAGGCCATGCGTCGGTTTTAAATTGGAAATAGTGGATAATAACGAGAGGCCACATAAATCATGTACAACAGAACTTTGTACCACTGTCAGTACTCCCAGAACAATCGTAATCAACACATGAACATCAATATTTTATCATGACCAGATGCCGTACTCGAACCAAAACTCATAGAACCATACCGTAACCAAAACCACTGATCCCATAAGTAACTAATCTTAAATGTAAAACTGATGCCAAATTCATGCTAGAACTGATAAATATAGTAGAAAAAATGTATATGCCACACTCGAATCGAAATTGAATTGCATTTATAAAAATATAAAATAACCAGCTAAAAGGAAGAAATCCAAGGTTTCTAAGTCAATTCCAAACCATAAGGTCATATAAACCTATCTCAGGTGGATAAGTCTACTAAAGCAAGGTAGGTCCCCAATTGCTATGTCACGGACTTACGGTTCAGGTCATATACTACTCTACCCAAGGAAAAAGGGATAAAATAGGTCAAAATCAATACTAAGTCAAACCTAACCCACAGTAATAGAATAAATGGTATTCAAGAGTCTAACTAAGCATAACCATTCCATATGCCAAGGACACTAGCTAAAAAGAGTAGTGGGGCCCACTGTCGGGTCCCGATAAATAATCTAGGCAGGAAACTAGGTGAGTCTAGTATAAGATTTCCAATTACCATCTCAAGGAATTAAAAGAACTAAACCTATCCCTAAGGGTTCCTACTATGCTATGCTAGGAGATAACGGGTACAAAAACTATCGAAATGAGGCCCTAACCGTCTAAAAAAGCAAAAAAATACTAAAATGATGCCTGAGCTACAACTACCTGTCAAAATTAGCATAATAATACACAATTACCATAAATAATCTCAATCTAAGAGTAGTTTAATCCTAGCCTACCTAGACGCCGCTGAACGCTCGTTGAATCCTCTAAATTAGAGTTTTCCCCTTCCGAGAGGCCTCCGATAACTGCCATGCTATTAAAATAATAGCTTATGTATTAAGATGAGATAAATGATACCCATATTACATATAAATGCTCTGGTTCAGAAATTCGATCAAAGATCCCACACAGGGCCCGCTAGTGGAATCATAAAATTAAAACTATCACAACTTCCTATACAGCTCAAGGATTAAAAGCCAAAAAAATGTAACTAAATCCAAGCTCAGAATAGTGCTAAAATCAGTCTAATCACCAATGGAAAAATCAAGAATCTAAATACCAAATTTAGCAAAGATTGGCCAAATTACTTACAAGATATAAGCACTATACGCTCCACCATGATTCCCGTTCTAAAACCAGCTTCCCAAACTAAAAAAATCACTAAAACCAAGATTGTAATGACTAAAAATGGGGGTTACACTAATATACCAATGTTGGGGAAGAAGGAGAAATGAAATATATAAAACCTCAATGATGACCGCTTAAGCGGCTAAATAAGCGACCCTACCCTAGCTGGCCAGGTCTGCTAAAGTAGTCAAGGGTCGCTTATTTTCATGCAAAAATAGTTAGTATTGACACGCAACAATCCTCAAATTTAAACTATTCAAACATTTTCCTAATCAAAATTTTCCCTATTTGTAGGAGCCAATTCTAGGCAAAGAAACATACAAAAAAACAAAGCCATTTGATCCCCATCTAAAAACCATATTTTTGCTCATATTCTTCATCTTAAGAAATATCTATAGTTATAGAGGAACAACTACAAAAGGAAAGAAAGGAAAACAAGATAAGGAAATCAAGAAGATGATGGATGATGTGTTGAAGGGAAAAGATATTCCTATTGGCATTCACCCTTATTATCTCAATGATCTATATTATGTGATGAATGAAAAACATAATAAGATACGCGATGTGATGGAAAAAAAAGGCCGACAAAGAGAGTTCGACATCAAATGACTTTCAACCCTTTATTGGTATGATAGAACCTAATGGGACCAACTTAGAGGGGTCAATTACTCTATTGGCCCCTTTTGGTGGTCCTATATAAATGGTTCCTCTGGTGGTTCCATCAATGATTTCTAATGGGACAAAATTTTATGTTAGTACTGTTGCATCAAGACCATTCACTAAGAGTCAAGATTCCAAAATCTATATGAACCATTCATGTAGATGAAATTATTAGTTAATGAAAATCAATTCTTTTTTCTTTTATTTGACTAGTTTTTAATGTGTTCACATATTTATGTAATGGTGGTGATTGTTTAGCTACTCAATTTTGTTTTTATAAATTTTTTTATTGGATTAACCAGATAAAAGAGATAGGAGAAGGGAATGAAATGGAGTCTGGAAAAGAAAGGATGACTACAAAGATAGAAGTGGCCTTTATGTTCCACCTGGGAACTGAGATGCTGGTTTAAGCAATTCTAGGATGGAAGAAATGCTTACGAATGTTGTGAAAGCGGTACAAAAAATAAAAGATTGCCTAAAGAAGATTAGAGCAAATATTTTAGGGCTGAGCTAAAAGGTTAAATCACATGCTACCGCCATTAAGCAGCTTGAGCAACAGTTTGGTCAGATGTTCACCATATTAGATCAGTGTCAATAAGACACACTTTCGAGCAACACCATCCAAAACCCAAAAAATAATGCTCATTGTATGGCTATCACAACTAGAAGTGGGAAGACTCTTACTGAGGCACCCAAACAAGTTGACGGTGTTCATGCTACACTGGTAGAATGAAAGAATGTCACAAAAAAGGTAAAGAAAGCTCTAATGAAGTCACAAAACTACCTCTATCATTTCTTTAATGTCTCAAGAAAAATGCGGTTGAAAATAAAACTATTAGTGGGAAGAATCTGAAGGATGTTGAAAAGCCTCCAACCAATGAAAAGTAGGTGAACGTTGAAACATGAAAGGAAGAAAAAGCACCAAAAATTCTAACTCCCATTCCTAAGCCTCCAACTCTATCCCCCTCGGTGATTGAAGAAGAAGGGCGAAGATGTAAAGTTTCATAAGCTTATGTCTATATTGAAGCAACTTTTGATAAATATCCCATTGGTGGAAGAACTTGAACAAGTCTCGAGATATGAAAAGTTCATGAAAGAGTTAGTCACAAAGAAGAGGATTGTCAGCTATGAATCTGTTGGTGATTTGTTTCCCTATAGAGCAATTGTATCCCATTCTCTTGTGCCAAAAAAAAAAAAAAAAAAGATAATCCCAGTCAATTCACAATTCTTTGCACAATTGGGTCGCATAACTTTGCCAAGGCCTTGTGTGACCTAGGCAAAAGTATTAACTTGATACCGCTAGTAGTGTTCAAACAATTAGGCTTGGGAACCCCCAAACCAACAAAAATTTAGTTATTGATGGTGGATCGTACGGTCAAGAAGCCTATGGCATTTTGTTTGATATTTTTGTCAAGGTAGAAAACTTCATCTTTCCTGTGTACTTTTTTGTCTTAGATTGCAAGGTCGATTTTGAGATGCCCATAATTTTGGGGAGACCATTTTAGCCAGCATTGGTGAATATGGAGAGGGGTGATCTGAAATTCAGGCTGAATAATGAGGAAGTCATATTCAATGTTTGTAAAACTATGAAGTAGCCAAAGGAGACATGAGGGTGGTTTTAGAAATAAATAGTTTAGATGATCTAGAAAGCTAACCCAAAGTATATGTTGATAAGGTTTGTGTAATCAAGACATCCGCATTGTGCTGCAATATTAAATCAGGCAATGCTTGGGAGGTATCCCAAGGTGTCTTGTTATTCCTACATTTGTTTTGATTTTTGTCATTTTGATCGACATCAAATCCATGCACCTAGAGAGCCACAGGTTTGTTCCAAACTCTCTTATTTTACTTTGGTCTAATTTGTTGGGGATAATACATGTTTTTTTGATGGGGTGGGGGTACTTGTGGTTTTATATGTCCTGTTGGGGTTTTTTGTTGTTGTATTTCTTTTCCCTCAAGTGAACTATCATAGTAGAACCGACATGTTTAGTATTTTATTTATATTTTTTTCCATGTTTTTGTGTTATTTGCGTAACCAAGCAATAAGATAACTTAGTGCAGTCAAAAAACAAAAATGAGCGAGCAATCGATTTTGAATGAGTTTTGTGGTTAAATGACACCCCACCATAAATTTTGGCATTTTTGTTGTGTTGTTTACTTACCTGAACTGTGACCAATGTTTGGATACCGTAAGGGCATTAGGATTATGAACATGATAACCATAGCCTGACTTGAATGAATCGGATAGGTAGTGACTGAATATGTAGCCCTGAGCCAAGTGTATGTAAGGTCTTACCTAGTAGGTGTACGTGTCCGATCTAGAACTTACCAGGTTAGTCTTACTAAATTTGTAGGATAGGAGGTTAGGAAAGTAGCATAGACCATTCTTGATTTAGTTCACTAAAAAGTCTAGCAGCCTACCAAATGAAAAAAAAATGGAATATCCCTTGATCCTAAATTTTTAGCCTCAGTAGATCATATTTTTGAACTGGCCTACTCACCTTTCTAAATTATTTGCAATGAACCTTTTTTGGCCCTGGTCCCTCCTTGGACAATGTGCAACTCAACTTAGGCAAATCACCTAAGCTGAGGGTGGCTATTGCAGGGGTGCATAAAAAGGACGGGTATGTAGAAAAAAAATTTGTACAATCAAAAAGAGACTCGGGTATGGTATTATTCCAAAAAAAATGAAAAGATAAAAGTTTGAAAAGAAAAAAAAAAAGAGAAAGAAGAAGTTGTGAAATGAAAATCGCACCCAGGATTCGAGAAGTTGGAAAAAGGGAGAAAAATGAAGAAAGTAGAAAATGGAGTCAAAAAGAGAGTAGTGCCAAGGAGGAATGAGTCACTTCATTCATATGTACCATACCCGTCCCCAAGCCTATATTACAAGCCAATACAAGTCGTATAGTGATCCTAATCTGACTGTCTGAAAATGAAGGCATAGAAAATAAGGGCAAACCTATGGTATCAAACGCACACTTTCTAACTTCTTTATGAGAGTGAATGATTCTTTTCGGTCCCTATTTTGATATTTGTTACATATTTTGAGTGTTAGGGACTTTTTTAATGTGAGAGCGTAGGGGCTAGATGGTAGTTGTTGCTTATTCGGATAGTGTCATTAGTTTGAGTGATAGGTTGTCTGTTTATAATATGATGCCATTTCTTGATCCCATTGCATTATGGTGAGTTGTTTGTGTACACACAATATTTGTTGAAGTTTTAATGGTATTGAAGGGTGTTCAACATGTGTTTTTTTTAATGCATGCTTAAATTGGGTTTGTGAAAAATCTGACTGTTGTAGTGCTCTTGATTTTTCTCTTGGTTAAGCGTCGTTGTAGTTTTAGTTGTGTTTTTGTTACTTGAGGACAAGAAAGCATTCTAAGTGGAATATAATGATGTGTTGTGGGTTTAAGATACTTTTGACACTTAAAATGAAAGATTTGTATGCATCCTTAAGTATGTTTATATAGGTATGATATGTTTTTGTTAGTTTTGTAGGAAACTAGGGTTCGGAAGCACACGTGATAGAAAAGATGAGAAATATACCAAGACTGGAACTCATATGACCCATGTACTAAGAGGCGGAAAAGGGAAGTGATAAGTAAATCCATACTAGGTGCCATACGAACTGTGTGAAAGGTACATAAGTTCTATGCCTAGTCGCATGAGGGGTTGCCTAAAGTTTGGAAGATATTTGAAGGACCAGCTATACAAGATCCCATATGAACCGTATGAAGAGCATACGAACAGTACAGAAAAGCATACAAATCGTATATGTGCTTATGGTAAAAACATCTAATCTTTGTGGAGATTTGCCCATACGATCTCCCATATGAGCCGTGTGGTATTGGTATGACCCATGTGGACATGTGCTGACCCAGTTCTCTTAGTAGTTTATGAAAGGATTATTTATGTCTATAAAAACATCTTTTAGGGTTTTATTTTGAGTACACATGTTTTGGGTATTATTCTAACATATTTTGAATGTACTTCATCGTACTTTTGCCATTAATTCCATACTTTGATGTGTACTTCATTCCATTGTTCGACTACAATCCTTCCAATTTTGATTTGTACTTCATTCCATTGTTCGTCAATAATCCTTCCAATTAGTTTCTTGATTATTGTAACTATTCTCATCATGCATTCTCTGCTCAATCTGGATATGATCACTGTAACTATGAGTAGCTAAACACCACGACAAAGATTGTGAGGACCATGATAAATTAATAAAGCAGGATTCGTGCTTGATAATTCTAGACTAGTGTGCATGCATGTATTGTTATTTTCTTTGTTATGATTGCTTTCTTATTGTTGCAAAAGTTGAAAACTTGCCTGAATTCTAAACTTGCTCGAGAGAGAAGTGGAGATTAGAAAAAGAAAATAACAACATAGATTTGAAGCTATCAACCTTCATCAAATAACTTGAGCCTTAGCAGGAAGAGTTAATCTGATATCAAAAACAAAGGTTAGAAGTAAAACACTCGGAGACCGAGAGAAGAAGTGTGATATTCATCTGATTAGGGTCGACACACATTTAGGTGAACCTATCTTGTTAGATTTTGCATGCAATGCATTTCAATAGATTGCTAGTACGAACAACCTACGTAGTAATGAAGTCATGGGGACACAGTCCTAGTGCCTCACATCTATTGATTACAAAATCCAAAAAATCAACAATTGTTACAATTGAAGTTTTGATTCACAAAACCCTCTTTCTCTTACTGGAAATTATTATTGATTTGAATCGAAACACGTATTGATTAATATTTGACTTATTCCATGTGGGATCAACCCCAATCTTGTTGGGTTCTATATTTGATCAACGGCCGCTTTATGCTTTGTTAAGAGGTGTTATTTGGGAGACATCACCCGTTACTCGTCGTTCTGGGCTATAGTTTTTCCTAACCTACTGTCGGGTTATAGTACGTACCATCATGACCTGAGTTTTTGGATTGTCACAATTTTGTACATTTATAAATTAAAATATACAAAAAATAACTTTTTGGATGACTTAAATGAGCTAGCAAACACATTTGTTATTACTCTATTACCATCTTCTATGCATAGTACATAATATGATTTGAACCACATTAAATTATTATCCTAATAAGAAAGTCTGACCCCATAAAATTAGTTAGCATAGGGTTGGAGTCTTAAACTACATATAATGTAAAATGATAACATCTAACTTGGTATATAATGAAGCTTCATTAAGTTTTATGCCAAAATTGTTAGTATTGACACGCAACAATCTTCAAATTTAAATTATTCAAAAATTTACCTAATCTAAATTTTCCCTATAAGTAGGAGCCAATTCTAGTCAAAGAAACACACAAAAATTACAAATCCATTTGATCACCATCTAAAACCCACATTTATGCTAATCTTCGTCATCTTAAGAAATGTCTAGAGTTATAGAGGAACAACTACACAAAGAAATAAAGAAAAGCAAGATAAGGAAAATCAAGAAGATGATGGATGACGTGTTGCAGGGAAAAGATATTCCCATTGACATCCACCCTTATGATCTCAATAATATATATTATGTGATGAATGAAAAACATAAGAAGATACGCGCAGTGATGGAAAAGGAGGCCGACAAAGAGGGTTCGGCATTAAATGCCTTTCAACCTTTTGTTGGTCTGATGGGACCAACTTAGAGCGTTCAATATCTCTATTGGCCCCCTTTTGGTGGCCCTATATAGATGGTTCTTTTGGTCGTTCCATCAATGATTTCTAATAGGTCAAACTTTGATGTTAGTAATGTGGCATCAAGACCATTCACTAAGAGTCAAGATTAAAATCTCCAAAATCTAAATCAACCATTTATGTAGATGGAAGTGCTTGAGCACAATTTGACGTTATAATAAAATTATTAGTTTATTAACATCGATTCTTATTTCTTTTATTTGATTGATTTTTTAATGTGTTTGCATATTTATTGAATGATGGTGATTGCTTAACTATTCAATACTTTTTTATAATTTTTTTATTGGATTAACTAGTTAAAAAAAGTATTTATTAGACAACTTGCCATATATATATATATATATATATATATATATATATATATATATATATATATATATATATGTGTGTGTGTGTGTGTGCGCGGGCACGCATGTGTGTGTGTGTCAGATTCATTGAAATTTATTAGTATTTTTTATTTTCCTAATTTTTGCAAAATTATATATGTATACTTTACTTTTTTATAAATTATTAAGAAAGACTATTTATCAAATAATACACAATTTTTCTTATAAATTTATTCCTTTATTATTCATGGAGGCTCGTAGTATATACTTTATTTCATCATTGTATAAGTATGTGTATCAAGATGTTTAAACTTAGATTAATCAATGATTATAGATCATGATAATAAATCAATAAAAGCTATTGGAGAAGCCCCCTAGAATTATTCTATAAAATGAATAGATTAAAAGACTCATGGACATATGTTTATACTTATTTTATCTTCGACTATCATTTAGCATAAAAAATTTTACAACATATGAATCTAAATATATACTAATAGTAAAAAAATCATTTCACGCAACATCTATTAATAAAAATTTATCGAGTGGATAGTTCGATGAAATATTAAAATACTTTAAGGTTGACAATCACAAATATACCTCGTTATATAACAATAGCGTAGAAAATATACGATAGGATGTTATCCAATATATTTCGTATATTGTGTATAGAAATAAAATGGTTGTTGTAATTTGCTGAAACAACTTAATTTTATGTGCTCTAATAGATTAAAAAATGATTTGCTACGATTTTAATTGTTTTAATATTGACTGAGCATCACATGAATTCAAATATTAGTAGTACGTTCTACTAAAAAAGATGAAAGATTAACAAGGTTTAAGTTGTGACCTGTTTTTAATAAAGCGGTTTAACTCACACAGAATGCAAATAGTGCAACATATTTTTTAAAAATATGCACCATAAATTTACTCATAGGATCAATAAAAGAAGACAAAATACCCAAATAGGTTTAAATTATGACCTTTTAATCGTTAAGCTTGATTCACAGGGCAATACTATGAAAAAGACTTCCTTATATTAATAGAGTGAACTAGATAAGATGAACTATTCACTGTTATTTTAATTTACGTTTGGTCACTAAATTTAACTCATAAAAATAACAATAAAATGAGTTAGTTAATTCTTTATATTACTTATTTCAATTTTACATCTATGGATTGACTTTCTTACTGAATTAATTGGTATGATTGACTCTGATAAATATTTGGTGATTTTGAGGTTGTATGGGAATTGTATCAGTTTCATTAGCTCTATAATATCATTTTTGGTTGGTAGGACCTTTGGTTTGGGTCTCGAAGCATTCAGATGGATTTCATGTAATTGGTTGGAAAGTTGGAAGTTTAAGGCATAGAGTGGTAATGAGGTCGAGAAAGCTTCTAATCTGAGGGTATGATCTTGGAACACAGGGACTGTGATGGGAAAGTCGATAGAGTTGGTGAAGATTCTAAAGAATAGGAATATTAGTATAGTGTGTGTCTAAGAGACCAAATAGGAAGGAACAAAGCTCACAATGTGGACAGATTCAAATTGTGGTATTAGGGGGCTTGAGGGATAGGTATGGAGTAGGAATTTTAGTAGATCCAGACCTTAGAGAGTAAGTGGTAGAGGTTAGGTGCATCAATGACAGTATGATGTCAATCTAGTTAGTTGTTTGATGGTTTAATTTGAATATTATTAGTGTATACACAACATATGTGGGCTCCGATGTGGAGGTCAAGAAGCGATTTTGGAAGGATTTGGATGAGGTGGTGAGGAGTATACTGCACTCCAAGAGGCTCTCAATTGGTGCAGATTTCAATGATTACGTAAGGGCGACTTCTAGTGGTTTTGGTGTTGTGTATGTAGGCTTTGGTTTTGGGGGATAGATACATAGGTGGTTCTTTGCTTATGGATTTTGCTAAAGCTTTTGAGTTGGTGATGGACAATTTCAAGCCTTTTAAAAAAGGAGGATCAGTTGGTTAACTTTTGTAATGTGGTGGCAAAGAGGAAAATAGATTACTTATCCTTAGGAAGGCACATAGAGTCCTTTGTAAAGACTACAAGGTTATTCTAAGTCACAACATAAGCTCTTAGCTATGGACTTGGAGATCATGGAAAAGTGGGAGAAGAGAATTTTGTATAACCTATAAAGAATCAAATTGGGTGGCTTGACCCTTGCCCAAGCATGAGAGATGGGAGAGAACTTGATGATAGTAAGGATGCGAATAACCTGTGAGATATGACTTCTATGTTATTATAGAAGTAGTTGATGAGGTGCTGGGGGTTTCAAGAGGTAATGGTGATGGACATCAAGGGGATTGGTGTTGGAATAGATAAGTCCAATAAAAATTAGAAGCTAAGTATGTAGTTTTCGCAAAGTGGATAGAGAGAAAGGACGGGGAGGAAATATGGACAAACAAGGAAAGTTTTAATGTGGCAAAAATAGAGGCAAAGTTATAGTCATCACAACACTTCTTTTTGTATTTTTTTTTTATTCTCTTTTCTTTATCTTTATGTCCTAAACTATTGCATTACATTCTGAGGTTGCCTCTCAAGCAACGCATGATTTAACATCACAACATGACATACCTCAATTAAATAATTAGACATGGTTAGTGAGGTGTTTTACTTATAAACATACTCGGATAAATTGTGCTTCACTCATTGCCCATTCACTAAAAACAACACACTTTTTTCTTCCCTCCATAGCATAATTGCTCCATGTAAAGTGATGTAAACAAATTCAAACGAACACTACTAAAAAAAGGTAAAAAGCCATCGGCCAAATACGATGGACTGTGTCATCTATTTGGTCAAAAAAGATTAAAAAGTGATGCAGTCTCTTGCATCATAAAATGGATCATTATTTCTTTACAAGCAATGGACAACGTCTGTTATTTACGACAAACAACGTAGCTTTTTGAAAAAAAATTATTTCTTTCCTAGAAAAGTGATGATGTTTATCGTAATGTTTTTCATATGAAGAAAAAAGTAGCATTATCAGTCACTTTTCCAGGAATTTTTTAGAAAACTAGAAATGCGAGAGACTTAAGCGATGGACAACATCGCTTTTCTGGGAAAAAAGCAAAAATAATCTAGAAAAATGTCGGACTAAAGCGACCCTGTCCCTCACTTTTCTACAATTTTTTAGAAGTAGAAATCAACATTTTCTACATCCCAGCTATCAAATAAAACTACAATTCAATATATACATCTCTTAGAAGCACGCATTACTACTAAAATAATCATATAATAATATTTATTGGGTCGCATAACTTTGCCAAGGCCTTGTGTGACCTAGGCATAAGTATTAACTTGATACCGCTGGCAGTGTTCAAACAATTGGGCTTGGAAACCCCCGAACCAACAAAAATGTAGTTATTGATGGTGGATCATATGGTCAAGAAACCTATGGGCATATTGTTTGATAATTTTAAAAAGGTAGAAAGTTTCATCTTTCCTACGGTCTTTGTTGCCTTGGATTGCGAGGTCGAATTTGAGATGCCCAAAATTTTAGGGAGACCATTTTTAGCTACCGTAGAGCATTGGTGGATATGGAGTGGGGTCAGCTGAAATTCAAGCTAAATAATGAGGAAGTCATGTTCAACGTTTGCAGACCTATGAAGCAGCCAAGGTACATGAGGGTAGTTTTGGTAATAAATAGTTTAGATAACCCTGGAAGCCAACCCAAAATATATTTTGATGAATTCTGAGTAATCAAAACACCCGCATCATGCCGTGATGTTAAATCATGCGCCTCTTGGGATCCAACCCAAGTTGTCTTGTTATTCCTATATTTGTGTTGATTCTTGTTATTTTGATCGACATTAGACCCATGCACCTAGGGAGCCACAGGTTTGTTCCTAACTCTCTTATTTTACTTTAGTCTTATTTGTTAGGGATAATAAATGTTTTTTGATGGGGGTGGAGGTACTTATGGGTTTATATGTCCTGTTGGGGTTCTTTGTTGCCGTGTTTCTTTTCCCTCAAATGAACTATCATAGTAGAGCCGGCATGTTTAGGAGTTTATTTGTGTTTTTTTTTTTTGTTTTTTGTGTTATTTGATTAACCAAGAGATAAGTAATAGAACTTAGTGAAGTCAAAGAAAAAAAATTGAGCATGCAATTGATTTTGAATGAATTTGTGGTTAAATGATACCCCTACAAAAAATTTGGTAATTGTGTTTTGTTGTTTACTTATCTGAACTATGACCAATTTTTGGACCTCGTAATGGCATTAGGATTATGAACTTGATAACCATAGCCTGACATTCATCAACCGGATAGGCAGTGACTTAATATGTAGCCGTGAGCCAAGTGTGTGTAAGGTCTTAGCTAGTCTGCTTGTGTGTGTGTGATCTAGAACTTGCCAGATTAGTCTTGCTAAAGTCATAGGATAGGAAGTTAGGAAAGGAGCATAGGCCATTCTTGATTTAGTCCACAAAAAAGTCTAAAAGCCTACCAAATGAAAAAAAAATAGAACATCCCTTGATCCCAAATTTTTAGCCTGAGTAGATCTTCTTTTTGAACTAGCCTATTCACCTTCCCAAATTATTTACAATGAACCTTTTTTGGCTTCGGTCCCTCCTTGGACACTGTGCAACTCAACTTAGAAAAATCGCCTAAGTTGAGGGTGGCTATTGTAGGGGTGCATAAAAAGGTTGGGTATGTAGAGAAAAATCTAGTACAATGAAAAAGGGACTCGGGTGTGGTATTTTGAAAAAAAATGAAAAGAAAAAAAAAAAGAAAGAAGAAGTTGTGAAATTAAAACTGTACCCAGGATCCGAAAAGTTAGAAAAAGAGAGAAAAATGAAGAAAGTATAAAATGGAGTCAAAAATAGTGTAGTGCTAAGGAGGAATGAGTCAGTTTATTCATATGTACCATACCCATCCCCAAGCCTACATTACAAGCCAATAAAAGTCGTATAGTGATATCCTAATCCAACTATCTAAAAACTAAGGCATTGAAAATAAGGGCAAGCCTATGGTTGTAATGATCCTCTAGGTCATTTTCTCAATTTTCATTCTTTCTAGCATTTTGAGCCTTCCCACGGCAGCTACTTGTCATTTATGACTTGCCGGAGCTGTCGGTTCGGTCATCGAATAGTTCATTTGGATTTGAGGCTCATTTTCTTGTTTTGGAGCTTTCTCTATTAAGAAATTGTCTCAAACCAAAACTCCTAATAGAGGATATCAAATTTAAATTCTAACTGTTCCCTTGGTTCAGGTCCTAATGCATCCGGGCTCATTTTTTGCTATTGGTTGAAAATTGGTTAAAATGGAACTATAGGTGTGGGACTCACTTTTTGTTGAAACTATCTCGGATGAAAGTTTTGGTGGTTTCACTGAGTTCGGAATGTCTATTTTTCTTTAGTAGCATAGTTAGTTTGGGTACCGAGCCTTTATATTTCGTTTTGAACGTTTAGGCAAAAATTAGTTAAAATAGCCTAGAAGGAGTCCTGGGGTTACTTTGTTGTAAACAACCTTTTTTCATAAATTTGATGATTCCATTGGATCGTGAACGTGTTTTATGATCAATTAGCACTGTTGGTTGATGTTAATAGGGTTCCAGATGAGTTTCGAGGGTCAAAAACAAGTTTTAGAAGTTGCTGGTGCTAGTGTGGCCGCTTTAGCAGCCGTTGACCATTTTAACAACCGCTAAAGCAACCATTTGACCATTTTAGTGGTACATTTACCCTATGATCAGGGCGCTTTAGCTGTCAAAGTGTTTCTTTAGCTGCCATCGCTGCGTATAAGAGCCAAACTGAACCCATTTCATATTTTTGACATTTCGGAAGAAAGCTCCATTTAAGGAAATTCTTGATGTGTTGATATCTTATGATCATTTTCTATGTGATTTTACCTTCACTTATCCTATTTTATAAGAATATACATTTAGTTTTTCTTGATTTTCGACTAAAATTGCGATTCGAAAACCCTTTTCTGCCATTGTTGGAACTTGGAGTGTGGGAAAGTGTGGAGAATCCTTCGTGAGGCTAAGGTAATTTTTTTTAACGTCCCTTGATCATTCCCATTATTTTTCCTCATAGAATTCCGCTCTTTTCCTTGTTAATTCTTAGAATTTAGGTCTTGGAAATCCATAACTTTGACTGCTGATTTAGGCCCCGATTTGTGTCCATTTATGCTCAACTTTTGAGCACACATTCCTTATCCTTTGAGGGACCTCATGACTGATTCAATTTTGGAATTCCATTAGTGGACCCCATGGGCCCATTATTAATCCTATTTTGGGCTCAGAGTATATATTGCAATATAGGTATCGTTGTACTCGTAATGACATGTAGATGATTATTTTGATAGTGTGACATTGATTGGGGATCATGGAGCAAGGACAGGCGGATTCTGGATGATTCAAGAATTGCGGTTCAACATCGAGGTAGACTTCTGTCTACTTTCCTCTATGAGATTATGTATAGTATAGATTACATGCTAGGTAGGGATTATAGGATATGATTATGATTAGTAAATCATGTCTTAACCTATTTAGGGAATTCGGGGTATAAGTATGACTTGAACCTTAGTATAGGTTGCTTGTTATGGCCATAGAATCCTATAACCCTTGATTATAAGCATGACAATCGTAGATGATGGTTAAGGATCTTTTAGTATAAGGTTTACCATTCAACTTAGTGAATTGGATAGTATTTTTCCCCGATTAGATCCTGTAGTAACTTTATGCCCTCATTTACCGTATTTTCCTAAGTTATGAGGTGCGAGGTCGTGGTTACGATACCAGTTGGACTCCAGGTGAGTATTTTATCCCTAAAGGGGCATGATTCTAGATTACAGATGCTTTGGTACTTATAGTGGTTTTGTTTGTATACTGGTGATGGCATGCATACTTTTAGGCGCATTCATGCTCAATTAGGGTTATGATTCCAACCAAAACCTTGATTTTACTATTATTTCAAAAAAAGGATTTATACCCACTTTTCACTTTAAATATGGATTGTTTTATAACGGGATCGCACCACCTTAGTTACTGGATTATGAGCTTTTAGAACTAAAGATAAGGTTTTAGAACTTCGACCGAGGCTGATTCTGGTCCATTATTTATCCACTCATTTTACCAATACTATTTACTTTGGTCGAGGGATATTCCGACCCTTTGTATATGATTATAATGATTTAGTCCCGAACATGATCTCAGGCAATAGATTTATGGATTCACATCCTTTTAGTCGCAGTTCGAGTCTGTGTACTGATTATATATATAAATCTCTCCGGTACTAGATGGACTAGATTGATTATGATGGTTATTAGAAGTCCTGGATTGGGATTAGGTAGTGTATATGGATTTTCTGAATCCCCTAAGGGGCTACTTAGTCTGAGACCCGTCGTGTCAAAAAACCTTGGTTGTCGTAGGTCCTACCTTTGCGAGCTAGGTGGGCTAGAGGAGGTGTATACACTTGGTACAGTATGGTTTGAGATTGCAAAATCGGTTCGAGTTTAGTGTCCCCGATATGGTTATGGAAGTTTAGTTTATATTGCATTCATCCATTCATATGCATTGCCTATCACTAGTATAGTTGTTTGGCGCCTGTATATATCGTTCTTATGGGGGGGTTTATAGGTATGGGTTATGGTTGCTGTTTGTTGAGTGTTTCTGTGAATCTTTTGGGCTTAGGGGGGTTCAGTTAGGTATTTGTTTTCCTAGACTAGTCGGTTACTTTATTATTGGTTATTTTGGTTAGTTTGTGGTAGGGTGGTTGTGGATTGGTACCCGAGTTGAAGGTACATTTTTGATTCCTTTACTCTTGTAGTGAGTTACATTATAGTTTGGTTATCTCATATTTAGTCGTGCCTGGTTAGGGATCTTGGTTATGCTAGAGTTAACTTCCCTACTTGATTATGGGCCTTGAGATGTTAGGGTGATTCCCTCAGGTTGTTACCACTGAGCTAGTCCTACATGTATATATGTATATATATATATATATAAATGGTGTTACCATATATCCCTCTTTTCTTTGCCTATTCATTTTGTATATGTATTCTTTGGCATTGTATACTACAATATATCTTTCTTCCACTCTTTATTTGTATATTGTCTAGTGATATACGTTATTCCACCTTAGGACTGGTTGTTGTTAGAACAGGATAGTTGATCCTTACTACTCCATTAGTATTATTATGCATAGTTCTTGGATAGTTGTCTGTTGTTTATATTCATGCCTTACGTGTTATTTATACTTGCATTATTTTTAGAGCTTAGTCGGCCGTTGCCTACTTAGTACCACGTGGTTGGTACTTATACTACACTTCTGCAGCTTGCAGGTTATAGTATGAGTTATTATCGTTGGTGTGTGTATCGTGCGAAGAAGCTATGGATCGAAGATTTGGGGTGATCTCCTGATGTTTTGAAGTATCCCTACCCTCCCTCTTGTTGTTAGACTATTCTCTATGTTGTGTCAGAGACGACTTGTATATATATATTTTTCCTATATTTCATTTGTACTTCTATTGTATTCGAAGCTCTTGTACTGGCTCTACCTGGTTTTGGGGTTATATTAGCCTTGCTATTGTATTTACTCTATTGTTTCCTTTATTTCTATCAGTATTTTATTACTAGTTGTTCCGTATGACGGATTGGCTTACCTACTGGTAGGTTATAGTAGGTGCCATCATGACTTGAGAAATTGATTCATGACAAATTGGTATCAGAACCTAGGCTTGTCGGTGATGCTGGTACAAGGGCTAAGTGTTTAGTAGAGTCCTGCGGATCGGTGCAGAGACGTTTGTATCCTCTCTTCGGGAGGCTACAGGGCATTCTTACAAAATTCTATTCTTGACTCCCTATCGTGTGTCCGTACTTCTATAAGCCTCTAAGTGCTTCTTTTGACTCCATTCTCTTCCAGATAGATTGTATGAGGTTATCGATAGATGCGAACGTGACTTATGCGCGTACTACCAGAGTTTTAGCTCAACGTCGAGCCAGAGAGCTAGAGATTGATATCAAGGATCTTTAGCATAAGCCAGGGGTCTGAGGTCAGCCCAAGTTTCGATAGAGTTTGTGACTACCTCAGCTATTCAGGGTTTGATGTTAGGGGTTCTGACTCTATTTCTGGATACCTCCCAGCTAGAGGTAATGTCGGGTCCATCGAGTAGATCTCAGACCAGAGTGAGATTTATTGGTATTCAGTAGGGTTCTTTGTCTATTTCAGAGTATGAGATTAGGTTTCTTGAGTGGTCTAGACATGCTCCTATGTTATTTCCTACTAAGCATGAGATGGTGCCGAGATTTATCAGAGGGTTGGCTTTACCACTCCATTTGGCACCGGAGCATTTGATAGTAGCTGGGTCTTCTTTCTTTGAGGTTATTAATCATGCGAGGGCTACAGAGAGGGCTTGCTTTGAGGCATATAGAGGTTGAAGTATGAGGCCATGTCAGTAGTTCAGTGTTAGGGATATTCCATTAGGAGGTCGAAATCTTTCCAGTAGAGGTCAACAACATCTGCAGCCTATTAGACCTGTATAGGTAGCATTTCAGCTTATGGATAATTCTCAGGTTAATCATTGTGGTATCAGTGGACAGAGTTCTAGTCAGACATCACAGAGTATTCGGTCTAGGTCTTCAGGCCATGGCGACCATTTTGGATCAGTAGGTTCAGTGCATCTAAGAGTTCCAGGAGCATGTTTTGACTATGGTGGGATTTGTCATTGGTATAGGGACAGTCCCAGGCTTAGTTCAATCAACCAGTTAGTGTTAGCTCGTATTTTCTACTAGGTTAAAGCTTCAGGGGTTTGTTATGATTACAAAAAGACAGGTCACTGGTCTAGAGAGTGTCCCCGGTGTGGGATCATTAGTCATTCAGATCATACAAATCAGTCTCACAGTGTGGTGGTACCTTCAGTTAGAGATAGTGCACCTAGTGCCTCAGTTGATCATTCAGATGCTTAGTTCGAGTTCGGACATACTCAGATTCGTACTCTTTCGAGCACACCAGAGTTATGATTTTGGATTTCCACCATGATAGGTGCTCCTTTGATTCTCTGCCTTTAGTTACTATTTGAGTTGTGTTGGGGTTTTCATACCCATCATTGGTTATATGTCTTGACACTTCTATATTGACTGTTGTATGCCTTAGTGTTTTCATAGTGATTGATGTATGCCTTTGTGTAGGTTTATGCATATATGACTACCTCCGTAAATAATTCTTTAGTAGTAGATCTAGTGGATCAGTGTGGTATTGTCCTCGGGGTATAGCAGACCAGTTAAAGTCCCATTGCCTTGGCATTTCGACCTTGTTATGGCCTTAGAGTGGTACTTGTTATTGTTTTTTGTTTTTGTACCACCTGCATCTTATGCTATTGTTATTATGGTCATTGGTTTGACCTTTACTAATTCTTAGTTTATAAATGGCTAGACTAGCATTATCTAGTTAGCATTTTTCTTTCTTTGTGATTCTTATTTTGTTGGATTTGATGGCTACCTCAGTTGGTTCACCTTCCCTTTCTATTAGCAAGGTTGGCTATTGATCAGATTGTGAGAATGAAGGTAAGCTTGACCTTTCAGGGCTTTGTTATGATTTTAGCATTGGTAGCTTTCTTCTATAGCCAGTTTCTTTTGGTGATGCACTTGGGATTTATCCTTTAGATTGGGATAATTCATCACTCGGTAGTGGTCTTGACCTTGATGTTGATTTTGAATTGGGGTTGGCGATTCAGTTTTATAACCTATTTCTGAGATTGAGAGGTCTGAGAATTACTTTCTGATTTGTTGGATTTGTCTCCCAGTGATCATATTTTTGTGTTTGGTGTGGTGTTGGATACTACATTCTTTCTATGGTATGGTTTATGGCTCAGCCAAGTTAAAGTTGATATAATTGGGAGAATTTAGAAAATTCTCATTTCGGCACTTGTTCGGCCTTATATGACTTCACGGAGTGCTTCTTCTTGATGATTTGCGCCTAAGGATATTCATTTCCATGGATTGAGTATTGGTTGACCAAATCCATACTGAAGTTGTATTTCACCGAGTTGGAGTAAATGGGTGACTTAGAAAATTCCCATTTAGACTTTTGTTCGACCTGATATTGTTTTTTGGATTGCTCTTACTTAGTGTTATGTTCTTGGTTACCAGTTGTTGGTTACCAAAGCAGGCATCTTTGGGAGTGAGAATTTATTGTCTTTGATTGGCTATTGGATTTGGCCAGATGTCGATTGGACTGTACAGTCTGAGTTGCTTGAGTTCTGGCTCTCATTAGTACTGTTTACAACCTTGGAGAGTTCTTACTTATGCCTTGTTGCACTATGCCCTCAAGCCTTTGTGGAGTAGATTACTTGCCTCTCTGTCATGTTGTCTTCCTTAGTTGGGATTATGTTCTTCAGCGATATTTCAGTTTTAGCCTTGCGGAGATTGTTGGGTATGTGTTTGATTTCTGGTAGTGAGGCCGGTTTGAGTATTTGGCCTTTGTAAAGGCTTGTTGGCTCTAGTTATGGTTCTTGACCTTATTGGTAGAGATGCTTGAAAGTTAAAATGGGTTTTGGAGTTTGGATGCTTACTCGTTAACAGAATCGATTTGGACAGGTGAGAGCGAGTAGTTCAGCTTCAGTGTTAGGGTTTTAGCTTGGGATTGCATGACTTGGTTGCATCCCCATTTTGAGGTTAAGCTCCAGTCGGGAATTCATTTAAAGGCTGGCTAAGCCTACTTTACCTACCGATTAAGTTCTCTTTAGTCTAGATAGTCCGTTGGCATGACATTGGTTGTTACTGCTTCTAACTTTGGTTCTTCAAATTTGTTCAGAATTTTGGACTGCCTGCTCAGCAAAGGTAGTATGCTTAAGTTGGATTTAGCATGGATCCACCCACGGTCTATGGGGCATTCTGGAGCAGATCGTTCAGTTTTGATGGTTTGTGCCTCAGACTCATGACTATCAGTTTTGAGGGTCATCCAGACCAGTTGCAGCTTTGGCTTAAGAGTGCAGACTTTGGTCACCTCTGTTGTGTGTCTTGGTAGCACCTTATGGGCTTATTTCTTGCCCTTACCATTATGGATTTTTGTAAGTCAGCTTCAGCCTTTCGAGGTTAGTGTGTTCTAAATGCTCGAACAGGACTCAGATGATATATTGTATGGTTCAGAGTAGGTAGCAGGTTTGGAAAGGCAAAGAAGGTTAGATTTGGAATTGGAGTTTATTGCATGATTCATGCCTTGGTTTGCCTTTGGATTGGTTGAGTTACTGCCTGGTTAGGCCTGTATTGGTGTGTTACCAATATGTTGTGGTCTGGATTTGCGTGCATCAGTCATTCTCGATTCAATTGGAGCCAGTTGATTGTTGAGGTTGAGTTTTGGTTATTTGAAAAGTGAAGTAAGGAAGTTGGTTGAAAAAGGTATACCTTTGGGAAAATCCATTGGAAGCGTTTTCTCTTCTTTAAGGTTGTCTAGGGAGTCATGTTTGGTGCATGTGGGCTCAGTACCTCATTCTTTCGAGCTTTCGGTCTAATTATATCCATTGACCTTTGTGGACAAAATTTCTTTTAGTAGTGGATATTGTAATGACCCTCCCGGTCATTTTCTCGATTTCCATGCATTTTGGCATTTTGAGCCTTCCCATAGCTGCTACATATCATTTATGACCTGCCGAAACTGATGGTTCGGTCATCTGACAGTTTGTTTGGATTTTAGGCTCATTTCCCTGTTTTGGAGCTTTCTCTATTAAGAAATTGGTCTTGGAACAAAACTCCGAATAGATGATCTCAGATGGAAATTCTGACAGTGCCATTAGCTCTAGAACGTTGATTTTAGGCTAGGGGGACCCTTAATCCAGGTCCCAATGCTTTCAGACTCATTTTGGGCTCTTGGTTGGAAATTGGTAAAAATGAAACTATAGGTGTGGGATCCACTTTTAGAAGAAATGATCTCGGATGAAAGTTTTGATGGTTCCGTTGAGTTCGAAATATTGATTTTGGGTAAGTAGCGTAGTTAGTTTGGATCACGAGCCTTTACATTTCATTTTGATCGTTTAGGCGAAAATTAGTTAAAATAGCCTAAAAGGTGTCCTGGGGTTAATTTATTGTAAACGACCTTTTTTCATAAATCTTATGATTCAATTGGATCCGGAACGTTTTTTATGATCAATTTGCACTATTGGTTCAAGTTCATAGGGTTCCGGATGTGTTTCGAGGGTAAAAAACAAGTTGTGGAAGTTGTTGGTGCTGGTGTGGCCGCTTTCGCTGCCGTTAACCATTTGACCGACCACTTAAACGACCATTTGACTTATTTAGCGGTATTTTTACCCTCTGATCAGGCCGCTTAGCGGTCAAAGTGTCGCTTTAGCGGCCATAGCTGAGTATAAGACCCAAACCAAACCCATTTTGTATTTTTGACATTTCGGGAGCTAGGAAGCTCCATTTTAGGCGATTCTTGATACGTTAGTCTCGTATGATCATTGTGTTTGTGAGTTTACCTTCACTTATCTCATTTTCCAAGAATATACATTTCGTTTTTCTTGATTTCCGACTAAAATTGCTATTCAAAACCCCTTTTTCCGCCATTATTGTGGGGAATCATTCTTGAGGCTAAGGTAAGTTGTTAACGTCCCTTGATCATTCCCATTATTTTTCCATGTAAAATTCCACTCTTTTCCTTGTTAATTCTTAGAATTTAGGTCTTGAAAATTCATAACTTTGGGGGTTGATTTGGGCCCCGATTTGTGTTCCATTTGTGCTCAACTTTTGAGCACACATTCCTTGTCCTTCGAGGGACCTCATGATAGATTCAATTTTGGAATTCCATTAGTGGGCCCTACAGACCCATTATTGACCTGATTTTAGGCTCGGAGTATTATATTTGAATATGGGTATCGTTGTACTCTTAATGATGTGTAGATGATTAGTTTGATAGTGTGACATCGATTCGAGATCGTAGAGCAAGACGGGCGAATTGTGGATGATTCAAGAATTACGGTTCAACATCGAGGTAGGCTTCGGTCTACTTTGCTATATGAGATTGTGTATAGTATAGATTTCATGCTAGGTAGGGATTATAGGATATGATTATGATTAGTAAATCATGTCTTAGCCTATGTAGTGAATTCGTACTATCAGTGTGACCCGAACCTTAGCATAGGTTGCTTGTTATGGCCATATAATCCTATTACCCTTGATTATAAGCATGATAACCATTATTGATGATTAAGGATCCTTTAGTATAAGGTCTACCATTCGACTTAGTGAATTGGGTAGTATTTTTCCCCGATTAGATCCTTTAGTGACTTTACGCCCTCATTTACCATAGTTTCCAAAGTTTTGAGGCGTTATTATGTCGATGATATATTATTGGGCCCGAGGCCATGGTTAAGATGCCATTTGGACTCCATGTGAGTATTTTATCCCTAAAGGGGCATTATTCTAGATTACAGATGCTTTGGCACTTATAGTGGTTTTGTTTGGATACTGGTGATGGCATGCATACTTTTAGGCGTATTCATGCTCACTTAGGGGTACGATTCCAACCAAAACCTATATTTTACTACTATTTCTAAAAAGGGATTTATTCCCACTTTTCACTTTAAATATGGATTGTTTTATAACGGGAATCGTACCACCCTATTTAATGGATTATGAGCTTTTAGAACTAAAGATGAGGTTTTAGAACTTCGACCTAGGTTGATTCCAGTTCATTATTTATCTGCTCATTTTACCACTACTATTTACTTCGATCGTGGGACATTTCGACCCTTTGTACATGATTATGATGATTTATTCCCGAGCATGATCTTGGGCAATAGATTTATTGATTTACATCCTTTTAGTCGCGTGTTCGAGTTCATTCACTAATTATATATATATATATATATATATATATCTGATACTGGATAGAGTAGTTGGATTATGATGGTTATTGGAAGTCTTGGATCGGGATCAGGCAGTGTATATGATTTTCTCGATTCCTCTGGGGGGCCCCTTCATCCGAGAGTCATCAGTCAGGAGAAGCTTGGTCGCCGTTGGTCCTATCTTTGTGAGCTAGGTGAGCTGGAGGAGGTGTATACACTTGGTACAGTATGGTTTGAGATTGCAAAACCGGTTGGAGTTTGGTGTCCCCGATATGGTTTTAGAATTTCTATTTATATTGCATTCATCCATTCATATGCATTGCCTATCACGAGTATAATTGTTTGGCGTTATATCTATTAGTCTTATGGGGGGCCTGTATAGGTAGGGCTTATGGTTGTTGTTTGCTGAGTGATTCTGTGAATCTTCCAGGCTTATGGGGGTCCGGTTAGGTAGTTGTTTTCCCAGACTAGCCGGTTACTTTATTATTGGTTATTATGGTTAGTTCATAGTAGGGTGGTTGTGGATTGATACCCGAGTTGAAGGTACGTTTCTAATTCCTTTACTCTTGTAGTGAGTTACATTATGGTTTGGTTTTCTCATATTTAGTCATTCCTGGTTAGGGATCATGGTTATGCTAGAGTTAACTTCCCTACTTGATTACAGGCCTTGAGATGTTAGGGTGATTCCCTCAGGTTGTTACCACTGAGCTAGTCATATATGTATATTTATATATATAAATGGTGTTACCGTATGTCCCTCTTTTCTTTGCCTATTCATATTGTATATGTATTCTTTGGCATTGTATACTACAATATATCTTTCTTCCACTCTTCATTTGTATATTGGCTAGTGATATACGTTATTCCACCTTAGGCCCTGGTTGTTGTCAAAATAGGATAGTTGATCCTTATTGCTCCATTAGCATTATTATGCTTAGTTCTTGGATAGTTGCCCATTGTTTATATTCATGTCTTACGTGTTATTTATGCTTGCATTATTCTAGAACTCATTATATTATGCTTACTCTTCATTATATTCGTGCTTCGTAATTCTAGACCGGTGTGCATGCATGTATTGTTATTTTCTTTGTTATGACCGCTTTCTAATTGTTGCAAATGTTAGAAGTGTAGATTAGGAAAAGAAAATAATAATATAGATTTGAAGCTATCAACCTTCATATGATAACTTGAGCCTCAGCATGAAGAGCTAATCTGAGATAAAAAATAAGGGTTAGAAGTAAAACAGTTGAAGACCAAGAGAAGAAGGGTGATATTCATCTGATTAGGGTTGAGAGACATTTAGGTGCACCTATCTTGTTAGATTTTGCATGCAATGCATTTCAATAGACTGCTAGGACGAACAACCTGCATAGTAATAAAGTTATGCGGAACACAGTCCTAGTGCCTCACATCCATTAATTACAAAATCTAAAAAATCAACAATTGTTACTATTGAAGTTTCAATTCACAAAACGTCCCCTTTTGTTACTGGAAATTATTATTGATTTGCATCGAAACATGTATTGATTAATATTCGACCTATTCCCTATGGGATAGACCCCAACCTTGTTGGGTTCTATATTTGATCAAGGACCACTTTATTCTTTGTTTAGAGGTGTAATTTGGGTGACATCACCTATTACTCATCGTTATGGGCTATAGTTTTGGTTACCTACTGCCGAATTATAGTAGGTGCCATCATGACCTGAGTTTTTAGGTTGTGACAATTTTGTACATCCATAAATTAATATATACAAAAAATAACTTTTTGAATGACTTAAATGAGCTAGCAAACACATTTGTTATTACTCTATTACCATTTTCTATGCCTAGTACTTACTATGATTTGAACCACATTAGATTATTATCCTAATAAGAAAGTTTGACCCCATAAAATTAGTTAACATAAGGTTGGAGTCATAAAGTACATATATTGTAAAATAATAACATCTAACTTGGTATTTAATGAATCTTCATTTAGTTTTATGCCAAAATAGTTAGTATTGACACGCAACAATCCTCAAATTTAAACTATTAAAAAATTTACCTAATCTAAATTTCCCCTATAAGTAGGAGCCAATTATAGGCAAAGAAACAAACAAAAACAAAAAAACCATTTGATCCCCATCTAAAACCCACATTTCTGCTCATCTTCGTCATCTTTAGACATGTCTAGAGTTATAGAGGAACAACTACACAAGGAAATAAAGGAAAACAAGATAAAGAAAATAAAAAAGATGATGGATGGTGTGTTGAAGGGAAAAAATATTCCCATTGACATCCACCCTTATGATCTCAATGATCTATATTATGTGATGAATTAAAAACTTAAGAAGATAGGCGAAGTGATGGAAAAAGTGGTCGACAAAGAGGGTTCAGCATCAAATGTCGTTCAACCCTTTGTTTGTCTGATGGAACCTGATGGGACAAACTCAAAGGGTTCAATTACTTTATTTGCCCTTTTGGTGGTCCTATATAGATGGTTCCTTTGGTGGTTCCATCCATGATTTCTAATAAGTCAAACTTTGATGTTAGTAATATTCCATCAAGACCATTCACTAAGAGTCAAGATTAAAATCTCCAAAATCTAAATCAACCATAAACAAGATTAATTTTGCTAAATGTTTGTAAAATTATATAAGTATACTTTACTTTTTTATAAATTATTAAGAAAGATTATTTATCAAATAATCCATAATTTTTCTTATAAATTTATTCCTTTATTATGCATGGAGGCTCGTAGTATATACTTTATTTCATCATTTTATAAGTATGTGTATCAAGATGTTTGAACTTAGATTAATCAATGATTATAGATCATGATAATAAATCAATAAAAGCTATTGGAGAAGCCCCCTAGAATTATTCTATAAAATGACTAGATTAAAAGACTCATAGACATAAGTTTAGAGTTATTTTATCTTCAGCTATCATTTAGCATAAAAATATTTACAACATAAAAATCTAAATATATACTAGTAGCAAAACAATCATTTCATGCAACATCTATTAATAAAAAATTATCAAGTAGACATATTGATGAAATATTAAAATACTTTAAGGTTGACCATCATAAATATGTCTAGTAATATAACAATAGCATAGAAAATGTATGATAGGATTTTATCCAATGTATTTCGTATATTGTGTGTAGAAATAAAATGGTTGTTGCAATTTGTTAAAGCAATTTAATTTGATGTGCTCTAATAGATAACAGAAAATGATTTGCTATGAGTAATTATTTTAATATTGACTGAGTATCACACGAATTCAAATATTAGTAGTGATACTAAAAACAAAAAAGAAAGATTAACAAGGTTTAAGTTGTGACCTTTTTATTATTAAGCGATTTAAGTTGTGACCTTTTTATTATTAAGCGATTTAACTCACAAGGAATGTAAATAGTGCGACATAAATTTTAGAATTTTTTTTAAAAATGTGCAACATAAATTTACTTATAGGATCAATAAAAGAAGACAAAATACCCAACTAGGTTTAAATTATGACCTTTTAATTGTTAAGCTTGATTCTCAGGGCTATAATATGACATAGACATCCTTATATTAATAGAGTGAACTAGATAAGATGGACTATTCACTATTATTTTAATTTACGTTTGTCCATTAAATTTAACTATCAAAAATAACAATAAAATGAGTTAGTTAATCTTTTATATTACTTATTTTAATTTTACTTCTATGGATTGAATTTCTTACTGAATTAATTGGTATGATTGACTATGATATATATTTGGTGATTTTGACGTTGTATGGGAATTGTGTCAGATTCATTAGCTCTATAATATCATTTTTGGTTGGTAGGACCTTTGGTTTGGATCCCGAAACGTTCAGATAGATTTCATGTAATTGATTGGAAAGTTGGAAGTTTAAGGCGTACTGGTAAGGAGGTCGAAGAAGCTTCTAATCTGAGGGTATGATCTTGGAACATAGGGATTGTGATGGAAAAGTCGATAAAGTTGGTGAAGATTTTGATGAATAGGAAGATTAGCATAGCGTGTGTCTAAGAGACCAAATAGGAAGGAACAAATCTCACAATGTGGACAGATTCAAATTGTGGTATTAGGGGGCTTGAGGGATAGGTATGGAGTAGGAATTTTAGTAGATACAGATCTTAGAGAGTAAGTTATAGAGGTTAGGTGTATCAATGACAGGATGATGTCAATCTAGCTAGTAGTCCGATGGTTTAATTTGACTATTATTAGTGTATACACAACATATATGGGCTCTGATATGGATGTCAAGAAGAGATATTGGAAGGATTTGGATGAGGTGTTAGCGAGTATATCACACTATATGGCACTCCTAGAGGCTCTCAATTGGTGGAGATTTCAATGATTACATAAGGGTGACTTCTAGTGGTTTTGGTGTTGTATATGTAGGCTTTAGTTTTGGGGGATAGATACATAGGTGGTGCTTTGCTTCTGGATTTTGTTAAAGCTTTTGGGTTGGTGATAGACAACTTCAATCTTTTTAAAGATGGAGGACCAGTTTGTTAACTTTTGTAATGTGTTAGCAGAGAGGAAAATAGATTACTTATCCTTAGGAAGGCACATAGAGGCCTATGTAAAGACTGCAAGGTTATTCTTAGTAAGAATCTTCCCATCCAACATAAGCTCTTAGTTGTGGACTTCGAGATCATGGAAAAGAAGGAGAAGACAATTTTGTATAACCTATCAAGATTCGAATTGGGTGGCTTGACCCTTGTCCAAGCACGAGAGATGGGGGAGAACTTGATGATACTATGGATTTGAACGACCTGTGGGATAGGACTTCTATGTCATTAAAGAAGTAGTTGATAAGGTGCTTGGTGTTTCAAGAGGTAATGATGATGGTCATCAAGGTGATTGGTGTTGGAATAGATAAGTCCAATACAAAGTGGAAGCTAAGTATGTAGTTTTAGCAAACTGGACAGAGAGAAAGGACGGAGAGGAAATATGGACAAACAAGGAATGTTTTAATGTGGTAAAACAGAGGTAAAGTTTAGTCATCACGAAACATCTTTTTGTACTTTTATTTTTTATTTCTTTTCTTTATCTTTATGTCCTAAACTATTGCATTACATTCACAGGTTGCCTCGTAAATAATGCATGATTTAACGTCACAACACAACATACCTCAATTAAATAATTAGACTAGGAAAGTGAGGTGTTTTGACTATAAACATACTCGGCTCACTCACCGCCCATTCAGTAAAGCCATCACAATATTTTCTTCCCTCTATAGCACAACCGCTCCACGTGAAGTGATGCAAACCAATTCAAACAGACACAAGTAAGAAGGGCATAAAACCATCGGCCAAATATGATGGAATGCGTCATCTATTTGGTCAAAAAATGGAAAAGTGATGCAGTCACTTGCATCATAAAATGGATCGTTATTTTTTCAAAAGCAATGGGCAGCATCGCTTATTTACAGCGGACAACGTCGTTTTTTGAAAAAAATTTATTTTTTTCCTATAAAAGTGATGATGTCCGTCGTAATTTTCTTCATATGAAGAAAAATGTGAAATCATCAGTCGCTTTTCTAGAAATATTTTAGAAAACTAGAAAAGCGACAGACAACATTGCTTTTCTAGGAAAAAAATGAAAAAAATCCATAAAAACGTCGGACTAAAGCGATCCTATCCCTCACTTTTATGTATTTTTTTAGAAGTAGAAAACTGCATTTTATACATAACAGCTATCAAATAAAACTACAATTCAATATATACATCCCCAAGCAGTACACATTATACGAAAACAATCATATAATAGCATTTATTGGGTCACATAACTTTGCCAAGGCCTTGTTTGACCTAGGCACAAGTATTAACCTTATACTGTTGGTAGTGTTCAAACAATTGGGCTTACGAATCCCCAAACCAATAAAGATGCAGTTATTAATGGTTGATCGTACGGTCAATAAGCCACTGAGCCTATTGTTTGATATTTTTGTCAAGGTAGAAAACTTAATTTATCCTGTGGACTTTGTTGTCTTAGATTGCAAGACCGATTTTGAGATGCCCATAATTTTGGGGAGACCATTTTTAGCCACCGATAGAGGATTAGTGGATATGGAGTGGGGTGAGCTGAAATTCAGGCCAAATAATAAAGAAGTCACATTCAATGTTTGTAGAACTATGAAGTAGCCAAAGGACATAAGGGTGGTTTTGGTAATAAATAGTTTAGATGACCCTAGAAGCCAACCTAAGGTATATCTTGATGAAGTCTAAGTAATCAAAACATTTGCATCATGCTTCGATGTTAAATCTGGTGCTGCTTGGGAGGTAACCTAAGGTGTCTTGTTATTCCTACATTTGTTTTGATTCTGGTTATTTGATCGACATCAGACCCTTACACCTAGGGAGCCACATGTTTGTTCCTAACTCTCTTATTTTACTTTGGTCTAATGTGTTGGGGATAATACATGTTTTTTTATGGGGGTGGGTGTACTTATGGGTTAATATGTCCTGTTAGGGTTTTTTATTGTCGTGTTTATTTTTCCTCAAGTGAACTATCTTAGTAGAACCGTCATATTTAGGAGTTTGTTTATGTGTTTTTTTCGATTTTTGTGTTATTTGTGTAACCAAGCAATAAGTAAAAGAACTTAGTGCAGTCAAAGACAAAATATTTGAGTACGCAATTGATTTTGAATGAGTTTTGTGGTTAAATGACACCCCTCCAAATTTTTTTGTGTTTTTGTTATGTTGTTTACTTACCCGAATTATGACTAACATTTGGATCTTGTAATGTCATTAGGATTATGAAATTGATAACCATAGCCTGACATTTATGAACCGAATAGGCAGTGACTAAATATGTATCCTTGAGCCAAGTATGAGTAATGTCTTTCCTAGTTGGTGTGTGTGTGTGTTATCTAGAACTTGCCATGTTAGTTTTGCTAAAGTTGTAGGATAGGAAGTTAGGAAAGAAGCATAGGCCATTCTTTATTTAGTACACTAAAAAGTCTAAAAGCCTAACAAATGAAAAAAAAAAAAATATCCCTTGATCCCAAATTTTTAGCTTGACTAGATCTTTTTTTTGAATTGTCCTATTCATCTTCCCAGATTATTTACAATGAACCTTCTTTGGCACTGGTCCCTTCTTGGACACTGTGCAACTCAACAAGAAAAAAAATGTAAAGAGAAAAGTTTGAAAAGAAAAAAAAAGAAGAGAAAGAAGAAGTTGTGAAATGAAAACCGCACCCAGGGTCGGAGAAGTTGGAAAAAGGGAGAAAAATAAAGAAAGTAGGAAAGTGGAGTCAAAAAAAGTGTAGTGCCAAGGAGGAATGAGTCACTTAATCCATATGTACCATACTCGTCCTCAAGCCTACATTACAAGCCAATAAAAGTCGGATAGTGATCCTAATCCAATTGTCTAAAAACTTAGGCGTAGAAAATAAGGGCAATCCTATGCTATCAAATGCATATTTTCTGACTTCTTTGTGAGAGTGAGTGATTCTTTTTGGTCTTTGTTTTGATATTTGTTTCATCTTCTGAGTGGTAGGGACTTTTTTAATGTGAGGCGTAGGGGCTGGATTGTAGTTGTTACTTAATCGGATAGTGTCATTGGTTTGAGTGTTGGGTTGTCTATGTTTGTGTACACACAACATTTGTTGAAGGTTTGATGGTATTGAAGGGTGTCGAACATGTGTTTTTTTTTCGTTAATGCATGCTTAAATTTGGTTTATGAAAATCTGACTATTGTAGTGCTCTTGAATTTTCGCTTGGTTAAGCGTCGTTGTAGTTTTAGTTGTGTTTTTGTTACTTGAGGACAAACAAACGTCCTAAGTTGAAGTTATTGATGTGTCGTGGGTTTATGATACTTTTGATGCTTAAAACAAAGGATTTTTGTGCTTCCGTAAGTATGTTTATATAGTTATGACATGTTTTTGTTAGTTTTGCAGGAAACTAGGGTCCGTAACTACACGTGACAGAAAAGCTGAGAAATACACCAAGACTGGAACTCTTATGACCCATGTGTTGAGAGGCGTCAAAGGAAAGTGATAAGTGAATCCATACGAGGTACCATACGAACTGTGTGAAGTGTACACAAGCCATATGGCTAGTCGTACAAGGGGTTGCCTAAAGTTTGGAAGATATTTGAAGGCCCAACTATACAAGATCCCATATGAACCATATTAACAACATACAAACTGTACGAAAAGCATACAAATCGTATGTGTGCTTGGTGTGCTTGTGGGAAAAGCATCTGATTTTTTTGGAGATTAACCCATACGATCTCCCATATGAGCCATGTGGTCTTGGTATGACTCGTGTGGACATGTGCCGACCGATTTCTCTTAGTTAGTTTAGGATAGGATTATCTATGTCTATAAATACATCTTTTAGGATTTTATTTTGAGTACACACATTTTGGGTATTATTCTAACATATTTTGAACATACTTCATCATACTTTTGCCGTTAATTCCATACTTCGATTTATACTTCATTCCATTGTTCATCTACAATCCTTTAAATTAGTTACTTGATTATTGTAATTGTTCTCATCATGCATTCTCTGTTGAATCTGGATATGATCACTGCAACTATGAGTAGCTAAACACCACAACTAGGGTTGTGGGAATCATGATAAATTAACAAAGTAGGATTCGTGCTTGGTAATTCTAGACCTGTGTGCATGCATGTATTGTTATTTTCTTTGTTGTGATTGCTTTGTAATTATTGCAAACGTTAAAAACTTGCCTGAATTCAAAAATTGCTTGAGAGAGAAGTGGAGATTAGGAAAAGAAAATAACAACAGAGATTTGAAGCTATCAACCTTCATCTAATAACTTGAGCCTTAGCAGGAAGAGTTAATCTGAGATCTAAAATAAGGGTTAGAAGTACAACAATTGGAGACCGAGAAAAGAAGGGTGATAAGACATTTAAATGAACCTGTATTTTTAGATTTTGCATGCAATGCATTTTAATATATTGCTAGTACGAACAACCTGTGTAGTAATGAAGCCATGGGGAACACAGTCCTAGTACCTCACATCCATTGATTTCAAAATCCAGCTAATCAACAATTGTTACTACTAAAGTTTTGATTCGCAAAACCCCCCTTTTCATACTGGAAATTATTATTAATTTGCATCTAAAGAGGTATTGATTAATATTTGACTATTCCCTGTGGGATAGTGTCACGCCCCAAATCCCATCGAGACGTGATTGGCACCCGTAGCCGATAAGGCCCGAGAGAACCAACCTGTACTTATGTTCATTCATATGCATGCCATCAGAAATACCCTTATCATGTAGGATCTTATAATGCTAACAACGAACTTCATGGAACATGTGACATATATAAATATATGAAACTTGGCCGTTTAGGCTATCAAGTCAAAAACAACATGTACCTTTTACATTTATACACCCACATCTGTCTACAAAAGCCTCTAACAAGTGCATTGACCAAAATGAACTAAAAGTCGGGACAAGTCCCCGTTTTATACAACATGTACAACACCAAAACATATGTACAACTGTGACTCGAATAAGCCCCTAACTAACTGGAGCTCACCAATGATCTGCAACAACTGGCAACCTACTGTGGAGGCCTACTAGTACCTGCGCCTGCAACAAGTAAGGTAAATCCCCCAAGAGGGGTCAGTACGAAGAATGTACTGAGTATGTAAGGCCATATGAAACCTGTATGCTATGTAAACATGTCAATGAACTCACATACAATAAATTTTCAATATGGATAAGTCACTATACTGTACTTTGGGAACCATGTATTTTGCTTTCATTACTTTCTTTGTATCTTTGCTTCTATGATTCTTCATCTTTGCCTGTGACCTGTGATACTCGGGCCCCGACTGAACAGTGGGTTTTAAACATAACATAACGTTATGTTGGGATCAGCTCGAGCTAGGCTTATGCCCCTAGAGCTGCCACCCTAGAATCAAAGCATTGGGTTCGGCTCGAGCTAGGATTATACCTCTAGAGCTGCCCCCTGTCATGTGCGGTCCGAGCTAGGCTTAGGCTTCTAGGACTGCCCCCTGATCCAACAATCTTGGGATCGGCTTGAGCTAGGCATTTCTCCCCCAAAGCTGCCACCCTTACTTGATCATTAACCACATATGCATTACTTTATTCATTACTTTGAGATTGTTACAATGATAGTCATACTTTACTTTAAAGCTTTGGATCATTAACCAATGAGTGAGAAACATGTGAATAACATTATTTGGAAATATAGCCTTATGGAAAACACTATTGGAACCATTGGACAACAATCAATGAACAAGATACATAAGCATAGCCAATATTGGAACTTTGGAACACAACTTTATTAAGCTTTTGGAACATTATCCATTAATATGAGACATGTGATTCATAATTGATCAATGAATAGGAAACTTGTGATAATAACTATTGGTAACCGGGAATAGGATACCTTAACACATTTTGGAATAGGACAAGTGTAACGTCAATGTGAATTCTATATACTGCAGAAAGATACGGACAAGGTAACCTTACATGCCAGCACTTCCAAGTATGAATACACAAGTCTATGTGTGAACATAATAGTCTAGCTCCTTCTTAACGTCTTACTCTAAACAAGTTTATACCGGAACTTACATTAGCAACTAGTCACTATACAGGCGTACAAGACGACAATGAACTATATGACTGTCGTATAACTTCATGTCACCCCTTACAATACAATCCAAGGCATTATTATATCAACAACACCACAACATTACGCACATTGACCAAGAGATCATACATCGATAGCATTTCACACCACATTTACCCTTTACGCTTTTCTCTTTATCATTCCATCACAATTACTCCTTCATAACAACATATGAACAACCATACATACTTAATACAGTCCAACATACCTCCATACGATACCTTAAAGTCATTAAAATGACATCACAAGTTGATAATTACATCCAAAAAGGGTATAGGGGCCTTCGGGGACCAGGACGACACATAAACATTCATAACAGAAAACTGGGCTGATCTGAACTGCCACCTGCACCCGTAGGTATATTACATGCGCACTCATATGGCCTCTGGAAAAATCCAGGGGCATCTGCATTGGCATCTGCGCCCGCAGGTACCCTCGTCTGCGGGGGCGGATGCCCGTTTTGGTCTGAAATGGCCTCTTTTGGGTCTTTTAATGCCATGAATGGTCCATGATAATAACCAAACTTATTTTGACATATTTTTGATCATCTTGAGTACCAACATTCATCCATGGTCTCACAACACACATAACAACACCCAAAACTACACTTTACGGTCAATACGTCACCAAATCCGTAACCAATATCACAACAACAATTCCAAACGTTATGCACAAGAATAAAACAAAGTAAGACTATAATCACATATCACATGTCAATATTTACTCCAACAAGTTCACTTCCTTCAAAACCACAAGTGTTACGGTAGTCTATAAATGTTACTCTATAAATGTTACGGTAGTCAGCTAGACTCCGAGATGTACGGGATGTTACATTCTTCCCCCCTTAGAAACATTCGTCCTCGAATGTTAGTGTTATCATTTCAAAGTAACCAATTACAAGTTTAGGAGCATTCTTCATGTCATCATATAGAGATATACTCAAATATTAGAAATACTTACTTGTCACTCTTCCTTTTGGGAACAAATGAGGGTATTTGGATTTCATCACTTCTTCAGCTTCCCATGTGACCTCTTCTATTTGCTGATTTCTCCAAAGTACCTTTACGGATGCTATATATTTATTTCTCAATCTCTTCACTTGTCTATCCAGGATAGCAATAGTTATCTCCTCATAGGTAAGATCCTCTGTAACCTCTACATCATCAATAGGAGTAAAACGAGATGGATCTCCTATGTATTTTCAAAGCATTGTAACATGAAATATTTGATGAACTGTGGAGAGTTCTTGGGGCAGTGACAACTCATACGCGACTTTCCCAAATCTCCTAATAATTTCAAATGGGCCTATATACCGTGGACTCAATTTCCCTTTCTTTTCGAATCGTATTACCCCTTTCATTAGTGACACCTTCAGAAATACCCAATCACCTATGGAAAACTCAAGTCCCCTTCTTCTAACATCGACATATGACTTGTGTCTACTCTGGGCCATTTGTAATAGTTGCTGAATCACTTTAACTTTCTCCATAGCATGATGAACAAGGTCTGGCCCAAGTAAAGCAGTTTCACCCGCTTCAAACCATCCAATTGGTAATCTACATTTCCTTCCATACAAAGCTTCATAAGGTGCCATTTTAATACTTGAGTGATAGCTATTGTTGTAAGAAAATTCAATAAGAGGAAGATGGTCATCCTAACTGCCCTGAAAATCTAACGTGTATGCTCGTAGCATATCTTCAAGTGTTTAGATGGTATGTTCTGCTTGTCCATCAGTCTGAGGATGGAAAGTCGTACTCAAATTGACCTGCATGCCCAAACTCTGCTGAAAAGATCTCCAAAAATGTGCAGTAAACTGTGCTCCTTGGTCTGATATAATGGAAAGTAGAATACCATGTAACCGCACTATCTCTTTAACATATAAGCTTGCATAATCTTCAGCTGTATAGGTGGTCTTGACTGGTAGAAAATGCACTGACTTGGTAAGCCTATCAACTATGACCCATATAGAATCAAATTTTCGCAGTGTACGAGGCAAACCTATGATGAAGTCCATATTAATCATATCCCATTTCCAGACTGGAAGATTGATACACTGCATGTAACCTCCTGGTTTCTGATGCTCTACCTTTACTTGTTGACAATTTGGGCATTGAGCGAGAAATTCTGCAATATTCTTCTTCATATTTCCCCACCAATATATTTCCTTTAAATCATGATATATTTTAGTAGCACCCGGATGAATAGAATAGCACGAATGATGCACCTCAGTCATAATTCATTTCCTCAACTCATCTACATCTGGTATGCATAATCTGCCTTGGCATTGTAGCACCCTTTCTTGTGTAAGATCAAATGCCTTTGTCAAATTTTGATGTACATTTTCCTTTAGCTACAATAGCATAGGATCTGCAAACTGCTTCTCTTTCACTTCAGCTGTCAACAAAGATTCAACTGCATTTTGTACAATAACTCCTTCATTGAGGATTCAAGAAGACGAACCCCCAAGCTTGCTAATTGATATAAATCTTTGATTATCTCTTTCTTTTCCGTCAAGTGGTCATCAATGACTCCGGTTGCCTTGCGACTCAATGCATCAGCTACTATATTTGTTTTTCCTGGATGGTATAGAATATCAATATCATAATCTTTTAATAACTCAAGCCACCTTCTTTGCCTTAGATTGAGTTCTTTCTGCTTAAAGATATACTGCAGACTTTTGTGATCAGTATAGATATCAACATGAACTCCATACAAATAATGATGCCATATCTTTAAAGCAAAAACCACCGCTGCTAATTCAAGATCATGTGTGGGATAGTTTCTTTCATGTGGCCACAACTGTCGTGAGGCATATGCTATAACATTACCGTGCTGCATCAATACACATCCGAGGCCAACCCCGGAAGCATCACAATACACTGCATAACCTTTAGTACCTTCAGGAAGTACTAAAACTGGTGTGGAGGTTAATTTATCTTTCAACTTGTGGAAGCTTTTCTCACACTCACCATTCCACTGAAATTTAACTGCCTTATGTGTAAGCTTTGTTAACGGTGCAGCAATAGAGGAAAAACCTTTCACAAATCTTCTGTAATAACCCGCCAGTCCAAGAAAACTACGAATCTCTGTGGGTGTCGTAGGTCTTGGCCAGTTTTTCACTGCTTCAATCTTCTGTTTATCAACCTGTATCCCTTCATCTGACACAATGTGACCCAAGAACGTGACTGATTTCAACCAAAACTCACATTTGGAGAACTTTGCATACAACTTTCGCTCACGGAGAATCTGTAACACCTGCCGTAAGTGATTAGCATAGTCCTCTGGTGATCTTGAATAAACCAGGATGTTATCTATAAACACCATGATGAACACGTCCAAATAAACACCCTATTCATCAAATCCATGAACACAGCTGGTGCATTTGTTAGTCCAAATGACATAACTAAAAATTCGTAATGGTCATACCGTGTTCGGAAAGCTGTCTTGGGTACATCTTCTTTTCTAACTCTGACTTGATGGTAACCCGACCTCAAGTCGATCTTTGAAAGACACTTGGCACCCTGTAACTAATCAAACAAATCATTAATTCAAGGGAGGGGATATTTGTTCTTGATCGTTACCTTATTCAATTGACGATAGTCGATGCACATTCTCAACGTGCCATATTTCTTTCATACGAATAATATCGGTGCGCCCCACGGGGATATACTAGGCCTGATGAATACTTTGTCCAGCAAATCTTTCAATTGCTCCTTCAATTCACTCAATTCTGCTGGAGCCATTCTATGTGGAGGAATAAAAATAGGCTGAGTGCTTGTAATCACATCAATGCCAAATTCTACTTCCCGTTCTGGGGGTAAGCCTGGAAGATCCTCTGGGAATACATCTAGAAATTCATTGACCACTGGAACCGACTGGAGTTAGTGGTTCCACATCATTATCTTTCACTCGTACTAAGTGACATATATATCCTTTGGCAATCATTTTCCTTGTCTTTAAATAGGAAATAAATCTTCCTCGTGGTGCCCCTACATTACCTTGCCATTCAAGAACATTTTCTTGCGGAAAACAAAATTGCACCTTCTTGGCCCGGCAATCTACCGTGGCATAACAAGAGGCCAACCAATCCATTCCCATGATCACATCAAAATCCACCATGTCTAGTTCAATAAGATCGGCAAGTGTATCATGACCACATACAGTTATGATATACTCTTTAGACACTTCAATTGATTTAATTAATAATTCTGGTGCCTTTCCAAACTTCGTAACAACCGATGGAGTAACATAGGAAAATGTAGGAACAGGGTCAATCAATGCATATACATTATACGATAATATGGATAATGTACCTGTGACAACATCAGGAGAAGATACAGAATTTTATCGATCCACCAAAGCATAAGTGCGATTCTGGACCCCACTAGTACTGGCTGCTCCTCTGGCACCTCTACCCCGGCCAACAGACTGCACACCTCGGACTAGTGAAGGAACCGATGCTTATGACGCAACGGCCGATCCTGCCGGTCATGCTATACCACCCATGCTCCTCTGGGGACACCCTTTCATCATGTGTCCTGTCATACCGCACCAGAAGCAAGCATTTGTCCCCACTCTACATGTACCTGAATGAATACGTCCGCAGTGCTGACACTGCTGACGGGGAAAACCTGCTGCCTGTGATCCGATAAACCCACTACTCTGTCCAAATAGACCACCTCTAGACCCTCGAAATTGAGAGTGAGCACCTACTGTAGAATATGAGAAAGATGGTCTAGGTGGTCTAGGAAATATACGAGGTCTAGATCCTCCTTGGGACATCATAGATGGTCCCATAGGTCTAGCCCTTTTTGATTGTCCCCTATCAAATTCATGTACTCTTCGTCTCTGCCTTTGATCTTTCATTTTCTGGGCGAAGGCCTGAATTCTCGCTATGTCCATGTCTTTGTTCAAGGCAGCAATAGTGCAATCCCGTACCAAATATGGCTCTAATCTGTCCACATATCTATGGACTCTGTCTGTCATCATAGCCACCACATTTGGCGCATATCTAGCCAAGGAATTAAATTGCAATTTGTATTCTCTGACACTCAAATTTCCTTGACGGAGATTTAGAAACTGATCTGCATGTGCCTCACGGATCTCATAGGGAAGGTAATGATCAAGAAAAGCCACTTTAAACTCTTCCCATGTAGGTGGATTTGCACCAATATCATGAGATTTCTTCCAATCCTCATACCACAATATCGCCTCTCCTTTCAATCTGTACGCAGCAAGTTCAACTGTTTCTACCCCCGTCACATACATGACTTCCAAAGCCCGCTGAATTTTATCCACAAAGTCCTGTAGATCTGCTTTCGGATCTGACCCAGTGAAAATAGGAGGGTCCAGTTTCAAGAAATCCTGTGTTCTGCGCCTCGCCACCCTAGCCGCATCATCATCATGTGTAATTGGACCAGCTCATCCTTGACTCTGGGCTGCCACTAACTGTGTCAACATATGAACTGCATTTCTAAGATCCTGATCTGTGGCATTCATTGGTGGTTCTGCGGGTACTTCTCTACCAATCGGCTCTTCTGGAGCTGGAAAAGTAGACGAAAACCGCAATGAAATTTCAGTATTTGCTCCCCCTTGACTAGCTTGGTCAGGTGGTAATCTACTCATTCCTTCTCCAGCAGGCATATTCACCTGCTTGCCATTACCTCTGCCTCTTCTCGTGATCGGCATCGTTACTATATCAAAGAGAAATATATACCATGGTCAGATTTCAATTCAACTTACAACACTAGCTCTATTGCACGATCTAGAATCAAACAAGAGAAACAACATCCTAAATGTCCTGTAGCCTCCTACTTATAAATGTGGTTCACAACACATTGATAAGTAAGACTCTACTCCGACACGGCTTTGTAGACACTCTTAGAATGACCTGCTCTGATACCACTTTTTTCACGCCCCGAATCCCATCGAGACGTGATTGGCACCCATAGCTAATAAGGCCCGAGAGAACCAACTGATGTGCCATGGTTATATGGCACTTTCGATTCTTAAAATAAGAAAAATATGCAATAACTTGGGTGTGTTTTGTTGGTATGATGTGGTTTCTGTCCTACTTTGCAGGAAAACAGGTTTTAAAGGCAAAATGATCACAAAGCGTCTAAAGAGGAAAGAATGGATCTGCACCTGAGTGTGACCCACGACATCACTGACGACCCGTGATTACCACTCACGAGTCGTGAGTTACTGTCGTGAATCGATTTCCAGAAGGTCTAACATGTTGCCTAAGTCTCACGACAGGACTCACGCTACGTGAGTCCACCTAAGTGGCGTGACTTGCTGGCGTGAATACACTTCAGAAATACAAGAAAAAGCCTGATTTCCACGATACATTTCACGTTTCGTGACTTGGTTCCATGACACTAAGTCACGACACCGTGAAAACTGCCGACTCTGTTCTCCTATTTTGTTTTGGATAGGACTAGTTTTGTAGCTATAAATACTCCTATGTAGTCCTAAGTGCGAGAGTTGGACAATTTACTACTTTGAGAGTTATTTCATACTGTTTCAGACATATATTTGGTTTTGTATTCACAAACCCTAATTTAGAGTTTTTATTGATAATTGAAATTTCGGTTTTCCTTAATTCTTGCGAGATCATAACTATGCTTTCATCTTTGGATTATTCTTGTGTTCTTACAATAATGAGTAGCTAAACCCATCAACTAGGGTTGTGTGAACCATGAGGAATTAACGAAACTGGTTAAGTGCAAAGCAACTTTATACTGCTGTGTATGCATGTATTGTTGTTTCCTTCGTTGTGATTGCTTTTCTAATGGTTACAAACGTTGGAAACTCGCCTGTATTCTAGACTTGCTTGAGAGAGAGGTAGAGATTGGGAAAAGGAGATAACAATGGAGATTTGAAGCTATCAACCTTCATCTAATAACTGGAGCCTTAACGGGAATGGTTATCTGAGATCCAGGACAAGGGTTAGTAGTGCGACACTCGGAGCCCGAGAGGAGAAGAGTGAAATTCATCTAATGAAGGTCGAGAGACAGTTAGATAAACCTAACTTGTTGGATTTTGCATGCAGCGCAGTGGGGCAATTTTTTTAAGCACAAGTAACCGGCGGAGTTAAGGAATCATTGGGGATCACTGTCCTAGTGAATAATTCTTATTGTTTACAAACTCAATACAACCAGCAATCGTCATTATTACTATTCATTAGCAAAACCCCCCAAATTTTCGTTACTTTCTAATTATTCCATCTGTTAGTCTACTCATACTTCGACCTATTCCCTATGGGATCGACCCCAACCTAGATTGGGTTCTATATTTGATTCAACGACCGCATTGTACTTTCTCGGAGGTATATTTTGGGCGACATCAAATTTTGGCGCCGTTACCGGGGAATACGGTTATGAAGTTGAACATTACTGGTTGGAGTTTACTGGGTGTGTTTTTACATACTGTTGAGGGCATACGCCGGTGTATGCCAAACACAAGGAGTCAAGGCAATCCCCTGATTCCACTTGATCTTGAAACCGAAAGGACTCTAAGAGCTAATCGGAGAATGGTGAATACTGAAGGAGTCCAGAATCCCGCAGCTGCGGGAGACATTCACAACCAGCCAATTCATCCGGCTGGGCAGGATACAGCGGAACAAACTACTGCTCGATTGACACGAGAAGAGCATGCTAGACAAGCTGCTCTTTGACAAGCAGAAAGAGATAGTCGAGCTATGTAGGATGCAGCACAGCGTCTGGCTGATATTGAAGAGCGACAAAGACGATTGAGAGAACAACCGAGACAACATGTGCCTGTTTCTGATGATCCTGAAGATGAATATGTGGCCTATTTTGAGCCAATCGAGAATGGTGCCATTGTTCCACCTGAGTTACCTCCGGGTACTAAGTTTGACATCACTAGTGCCATGATCCATCTGCTGAACTTGAAGGGCGTGTTTGCGGGTCTTCCTTCTGATGATCCAAACATGCATGTAATGAATTTTGTGGGGGTATGCACGTCATACAATCTGCCTGGGGTTGACCAAGAGGCGATACGGTTGAGGTTGTTCCCATTCTTTCTTACAGGAGAAGCCACACTGTGGTTGGCTGAGCTGCATCGAGGTTCTATCACTACTTGGTAAGAATTGAGAAATCAATTCTTGGAAAGATTTTTCCCACCATCCAAGATACTGCAGTTGAAAGACGAGACCTACAATTTTAGACAGCTTCACTCGGAAGCACTCTATGAGACTTGGATGAGATTTAAAAAGAAGCTGCAGATGGTGCCAAATCATAGGATGAGCGGCAGGAACTTACTTGAAATCTTCTACAGAGCTTTGAATGTCAACACAAAAGCAGTAGCAGATACTATCACTGGTGGAGAATTCATGATTTTGAGATGGGACCAAGCTTCTGAGATATTAGATCGTGTCACTAAGACCAACCAAGGATGGCATACTCGGGAGGCAGATACGTCAGCTGGAACATATGCTATTGGAGCATCAGCAGCTCAAAGGGCATTGGATGAATCATTGGATCAAGAGGTTGCTCAGTTGAGGACAGAGATGGGTCTTCTGGCCAAACAGATAGCGGCCAGAGATGCAAAAAAAGTGCATGCTGTTGGTGCACAAAGTAAATCGACTAGACATGATGATAGTGAGTCAGATGAAGAGGCAAAATATCTAGATCGTGAAGTGGTGGGTTTCCGAACCAAGGGCCAAGGGTCTAATCAAGACTCTTGGAACTCAAGGCAAGGGAATCAAGGTCGTAACTATTATGGAGACAGCTATAACAAATCGGGATACAGAGATCGAAAACGGGACTGAGATGGTGATAGGAGGTGGAAGGATGATAATTGAGAAAAGAATGACATATATGTACCATCTGGAAGGCGTGATGAGGAGTCTGGAAATTCAAGAATGGAGGCACTCCTAAATAAATTGGTAAAAGGAGCCGAAAGTCAGGCGAATTGCTTGAAAAAGATTAGGACTGACATTTTGGGCATAAGTCAAAAAATGGAGTCTCATTCGACTGCCATTAAACAGTTGGAGCAACAGTTTGAGCAAATTTCATTGGCACTGAATCAACGTCATCCAGGCACCCTTCCAAACAATACCGTCCAGAATTCAAAAAACAATAGTCATTGTCTCGCTATTACTACTAGAAGCGGGAAGAGCACGACAGATCCACCTATGCCTGCTGAAAGTAGTGTGCTTAATGATCCAGTGGTTATCAATGTTGAAGCTGAGTCGGATAGTGCAAAAGGTGACATGGTTCCTAATCAGTGTGATGATTGCGACAATGCAAAATCTGAGAAGAGAAAGGAGAATGAGGTACCAAAAGTGCTCAAAACTATCCCACTACCTCCTCTTCCCTATCGTCAAAGGTTAAAGAAGAAGGCAGAGGAAGGAAAGTATCAGAAGTTCATCACCATGTTGAAGGAGCTGTTAGTAAACATCCCTCTTGTAGAGGCATTGGAGCAAATGCCAGGTTATGCAAAGTTCATGAAAGACTTGGTGACAAAGAAGAGAAAGGTCAGTTTTGAGCCAGCAGATAACATTCACCATTGTAGTACAGTTGCTTCACGGTCCTTAGTTGAAAAGAAGGAAGATCCAGGAGCTTTCACAATCCCGTGTACTATTGGGTCCTACATTTCTCTAAAACACTGTGTGATTTGGGTGCTAGCATCAACCTAATGCCATTAGCCGTGTTCAAGAAATTGGGGTTAGGAGAACCAAAACCAACCTCCATGAGATTTCTCATGGCCGATAGAACTGTGAAAAAATCGGTTGGCATTCTGTACGATGTCTTGGTGAAGGTTGCTTCTTTCATATTTTTGGTTGATTTTGTGATTCTCGATTGTGAAGTTGACTTTGAGGTGCCCATCATACTGGGAAGACCATTCCTTGCCACGGGTCGTGCATTGGTTGATATGGAAACCGGGCAGCTGAAATTTAGATTGAATGATGAACAGGTTACTTTCAATGTCTGTCGGTCTATGAAGCAGCCAAGAGATAAGCGAGTGATTTCAGTGATAGATGCTGGTGATGATAGTGAGGTTGTTGTGTCCATCGAATAAAGGTTGGGAGTAGAGCCTCTGGCTGCCGTGATCATGAATTTTGAAGATGATAGTATAGAAGACTATGATGAGATGGTGGGTGCACTCGCAGGTAGAGGAGCATACATGTATGCTTCCAAGAAACTGGATCTTGATTTGAAGAATAGGGTGACGCCACCAGCTCGTCCATCTATTGAGGAGCCTCCAATTTTAGAGCTTAAGGCTCTTCCGGCCCACCTTTACTACACATTCTTAGGAGCCAACAATACCTTGCCAGTGATTATTTCTGCTAAATTGGTGAATTGGTAGGTAAAGGCTTTTGTTTCAGTTTTGAAAAGACTTAAGAGGTCCATTGGGTGGTCCATTGTAGATATCATAGGTATTCCACCCGGCATTTGCACTCATAAGATCCAGCTTGTTCCTGAGTGCATACCTAGCATTGAGCACCAGCATCGTCTGAACCCACCTATGCAAGAAGTTGTGAAGAAAGAAATTATCAAGTGGTTGGATGCAGGAGTGGTTTACCCCATTGCGGATAGCAAATGGGTGAGCCCAGTTCAGTGTGTGCCAAAAAAAGGGGGAATCACTGTGGTTCCGAATGATAAAAATGAGTTGATTCCAATGAGGCCGGTGACTGGATGAAGAGTTTGCATGGACTATTGGAAGCTGAATTCGTGGACTGAAAAGGATCATTTTTGTAACACCCCGTACCTTCCTAACCCAATGTGATGACGATGAACAATGTATACTTGAGTGTCGAGAGCCACACGAATGTATTTTTTAATGATATTTACAAAAAAATTGAAATTTGGCCTTGTACATATGCTTAACCTTGCGTAGAAGGTGTTTTACGATCTTCATGGAGCATTTGTCGGGTTCAAAATGAGGCTAAGAGGACCTCTAAACAACGTATGTTAAGGGTAAGAAGTAAGTGAAAGAATAGGATTTGAAGTATCTAACCAAACCCGCGAAGAAAAGTCGAAAAATGAAATTTTCAAAAAATTTAAGGGAAGGGCGCGTTGGGTAGCATGCCACGCCGCTATGGGCTGAAATTTTCAGTCCAGAGGCAGTAGAGGGGCGCGCCAGGCAGCGTGCCACGCCGCCCCTGCGCACCTTTCAAAAGTTGAAAATTTTGTTTAAGTCCCAAGGGTTCCCGGGGACGTATTGAGCCGATTTTCGCCATGATTCTTCTAAAACTATGAGAATATACATGAAATGAGTGAAATATTATATTGGTATGATAAAATTACTCGAGAATGAATTTGGCGTCAAAATGACGATTTTACCCTTTTGGTCAAAATGGGTCATACGTGGCTAGAATCACTTGGTTTTTGGATGGCGGATACGGATATGAATAGAATGAGTGGGAATATTATTGTAATACGTATGAGACGACTTAAACACGTGAAATTATTGATTTTATCGGGTTAAGTGAATTGGGCCCAAAAAGGACCCAAAATTGGAAAGAAGACATGGCCCATATGGGGAAATTTGACCCATTCTTGCAAAAAATTCTAGAACACCACATGGCATGCTATAGAGTGGCTAAGCATGGACTTGAGAGCCTATATAAAGGGCAAAAATGCTGATTTTATTCATTTGGAAAACACATGCCTTTGTAGATATTTTTTTCAACCCTTTCTTTTTCTCTCAAACCCTAAGAGGTCAAAGCTAACCTTTGGAGCAAGATCAACATCTTCCAAGCCTAGGTAAGTGATTATTGTCATGGATTAATATATTATATGCATGGTAGAGTATGTGAATCTTGTTGGTTATGCTTGAAAGAGTTGAACATAGTACTTTGGGTTTTTGTACAAGATGTGCCATCCATGAGATTTGAACTTGAATTAGAACTTGTGACTTTGATGAAAGATCATGGTATGGATAAAATATGAACGTCTATGGTGTTATTTTTGTTGTTAACCTTGTTCTTGTCTATAAGTGTAAATTGTGGGATTTTGGCCGATATGTGCTATGAAGTGTATTAAGGTGAATTGATGGATTATTTGTGATGTGGTATGGATAAGGAGGTGTAAAAGAGAATTGTTATAGTGAAATGCAATGATTATTATGTATTGGTCAATGTTGGGAATATTGGAGGATTTTTGGAATAATGATGCTATCAATGGTTTTGTCAAGGGGAAATGACATGTTTCAAAGCAAACATGTACCCCATTGATGTTATATGCATTTGTGAAGTAGTTGTGGTTAATGTGAATTACGTTATGTATTTGTGTTGTAGAGTGACACATAAAGAAGGAGCGGGACTATTGTACGCATATCTAGGACTGTATATCCGTATTGAGAGTACAAGGTATGTAAGGTTACTCTGTCCGTATCTTTTTGCGGTAAATAGTACCCACATTGCTAATTCATTAGTCCTATCCCGAATTGTGCCAAGGTATCCTATATCCGTTTATCAATAGTCATTGTCATATCTTTCCTACTCATGGATCATTTGTGAGTCTTATGTCTCATTATCATGGTGAATGTTCCAAAAGCTCAAACAAGGTTATTGTCCAATGGTTCCAATGGTGTCATGTTTCCAATAATGTTTATTCACATGTTTTCTATTGTGATTATGGTTCCAAGTTTCCAAACATGCTATGTCACATGAATATGTCAATCTCTCACAAGTGAATGTACCAATCTCATATGTCTCTCACTCATTGGCTAATGATCCAAAGTTTCAAGTGATGTTATGACTATCAAAATATCAATCTCAAAGTAAAGATCAAAGTAATGCAAATGTGGTCAATGATCAAGTATGGGTGGCAAGTCTAGGGGCGTAAGCCTAGCTCGACTCGATCCTGATGTATTGCTTTATGGGTGGCAAGTCTAGGGGCATAAGCCTAGCTCGACTCGATCCCGATGTGTTGATTTATGGGTGGCAAGTCTAGGGGCATAAGCCTAGCTCGACTCGATCCCGATGTATGATTTATGGGTGGCAGGTCTAGGGGCATAAGCCTAGCTCGACCCGATCCCTGGGTGGCAGGTCTAGGGGCATAAGCCTAGCTCGACCCGATCCCAACATGACGATAAGTCATGTAAAGACCCACTGATCAGTAGGGGCCCGGGTACATTGTGACATATATAATGACATTGAAGTAAAGAAGCATGAAAGCAATGAAATCAATGAAAGTAATACACATGGGTTCCAAAGTGCAAAATGGTTACTTATTCATCTGATTATGCATATGCATTTGAGTTTCATTGAGTTCATTGAACTATTCATGGGTTGTATAGTTTCATTTGAGCCTTACATACTCAGTACATTCTTCGTACTGACCCCTTTTGGGGAACTTACCTTACATGCTGCAGGCACAGGAGTTAGTAGATCTCCTCAGTAAGTGGCGAGATTTTCGCAGATTGTTGGTGAGCTCCAGTTGCTTCGGGGCTTCCCAAGTCATATGTGTATAGTAGATGTTGGCATTTGTAAACATTGTATAGACATGGTCATGTATCTATTAGAGGCTTTGTAGACATATGTGGGGTATCATGAGGTAAAAGATGTATGTGCATTCTGACGAAATGGCCCTAACGGCTAAATTGCATATATATTACATATGTTGTCATGCCTTCCGCTATTGATATTAATTACATGAAAGAAGATGATATTCATACGCGAACATACATATGAGAGTACATGATCAAGAGCAAAGATTGGTTCTCTCGGGCCTTATCAGCTTCGGGTGCCAATCACGTCCCGATGGGAATTCGGGTCGTGACAAAAGTGGTATCAGAGCAGTTCGTTCTAAGGGTGTCTACAAAGCTGTGTCTGAGTAGAGTCTTGCTTATGGATGTGTTGCGCGCCACATTTATAAGTAGGAGGCTACGGGACATTTAGGAGTTGTTTCTTTTCTTCACTTCTAGATCGTGCAATAGAGCCAAAGTTGTAGGTGGACACATATGTACGTATTGACATTGGTTTTCTTTTATATAGTCAAATGTTGAGTATCAGACAAGATAAGGGCAAAGGTGAGCAGGATGATATGCCTGCCGAAGTAGAAATGAGTAAATCACCATTTGACCAAGTTAGTCAAGGTGAAGCTGATATGGAAATCGTTATACGGGTCTCTCATAACCAAAAGATAGAGGAGTACCTGCAGAGCCATCTATAAATGTCACGGAACAGGATTTACGAAATGTAGTGCATATGTTGCCTCAGATAGTTGTTGTACAATGTCACGGTCAAGATGGCTGATGATGAGTAAATGATGGCGCGGCTAGGGTAGCTAGTCGTCAAACACAGTATTTTTAGAAATCATACCCTCCCACGTTCACCGGGTCGGATTTGAATGAAGACCCATAGGACATTATGAACTAAGTTAAAAAGGGTTCTAGATGTTATGCATATGACTGATCTACTGATGTATTTTCAGATAGTTGGGAGGAATGTAAAATGGCATTCTATGACTAGTACCTCCCATGTGAGGTCAGAAAAGCTTATGTGGACCAATTGTTAAAAAAAAAAAAAAAATTTGCCAAAGGGCTATAAGTGTCAGGAAGTACAGTTTTTAGTGTCATAATTTGACTAGATATGCTCCAAACGTGATAACTGTTATGACCGATAGAGTGCATCAGTATAGAGACAGATGGATTGTACAATGGATATAGGCATTTTGCACACAGTAATGAAAGACCAGAGGCAACAGAAAAGGACACAACTATTTGACAAAGGGTCGTTAAAGATAGCTAGATCTATGGGGACAGTTCATGGCGTCCCAAGGAGAATTGAGGTCTTGGATGATTAGCAGACCGCCTAAATCATTATTTCTTTAATCTATAGTAAATGTTCTACCTCGATCCCAAGGGTTGAGAGACAGTCGGTTTGGCAAAGGGATCAAGCATAAGAACAAAGAAGGTAGAGACCAAATGTCGGTTGGGGCCAAATATTGTTATTAGTGTGATATGTCGGGTCACAAAAGGAGGCTTCTCCTGGTGAAGCTACATGTACCGTACACGTAGTGATTGACCCATAGAGCATATGGTATTTTGTTAATTGCTGAAAAGTTAAAAGGACACCAAAATGACCAGTTATCTCATAGGAAGCCTACACATCTGAACCTATTGAAAGTAAAAGAGTATATCAGAAGTGCATAGTCATTAATTGTGGTCATGAGATACTGGTTGATCTTATTGAGTTATAAAGGGGTTATGGCATAGTAGATGGCCGAACTAAGAAGTTCTATTGTCATTATCCCCAAAGGAATATTTTGAATGGCCAGGAAAATGTATTCCTCATCTCACGGCAAAGAAAAGGATACTCTAAGGAATACATATGCCACTTAGTAAGAGTGAACGATATTAATGCGAAGCCCCCACCTCTTTAATCAGTCCGAGTGGTAAATGAATTCCCAGATGTATGAGTTGGTATGAATGTGACGTCAGGTACTCGAACTATTTTTATTTTCTTCATATAGCATGGCCTCTTCATATAGCATGGCCTGGTCGAGTTACGAGAATGACAAGAGAAAGTAAAAGACATGTTGAATAAAGGATTCATATGGCCTAGTCCTACCCCTTGGGGTGCATCAGTGTCACTAGTACACAAAAATAATATGGCCTATTGAGAATGTGTGTTTACTATTGGCAACTGGATAAGAATAGTTTCCCCCCAGAGTTTATGATTTGTTTGATCAGTTACGGGATAAATGAAATATATATGCACGATGATGATATACCCAAGGCAGCATTACAAACATGGTATGCTTATAAGTCTTAGTATGTCAATTGGGCTAGATTTTATAGATTAATGAACAGGGCATTCAGGACACTTGTAAATGTGTGTGTGACCATATTCGATGATGGTATTCAAAAAAAAAAAATCACAAGAGGACTATGCATTGTATAGGATGAAGAGATGAAAGTTTTCACACAAAAGATAGAAATGGTGAACAATTGGCTAAGGCCTATGATGCTTACAGAGATCCATCGATTTCTTGGGCTGATTGATCATTATAGGAGAATTGTGGAAGGATCTCCTTCTATCCCTACACCCTTAACAAAGCCTATACACAAGGCAATCAAGTTCCAGTAAAAATGATGCATGTGAGAAAAGCTTTCAAGAGTTGAAAGATAAAGTAACCTCCACATCCGTTATAAGTGCCTTCTGAAGGCATAAGAATGTTATGCAATGTATGGTAATGCTTCCAGGGTTGGCCTCGAATGTATATTGATGTAGCATGATAAGGTAATAGCATATGCGTCACGACAGTTGCGGCCACATGAGAATATAAATTATTACGAAACACATGACCCTGAAGTAGCAGCAGTGATATTTGCTTTAACGTTATGGTGTAACTATTTGTAAGGGATTCATGTTGATATATATATTCTGGATGTGAGACAATGTAATAGATTATTAAGCCAAAAGACTTACTCTGAGGTAGCGAAGGTGGCTTGAAATCTTACAAGGTAAGGACATTGGTATCCTATATCATTTGGGAAAAGCAAATGGGGTCGTTGATACATTAAGCTGCAAGGTAGTAGGAAGTATGAATGGACAGCTCACAAAAAAGAAAGATATAGTCAGGAAATCTATATGAATGAGGCAATATGGGGTTTGTGTCTTGAAACTCCAGAGGCAAGAATTATAGTGTCAAATGTGGTAGGATTTTCATTGATATTGGAGATAAAGGGAAAAGCAATATGTAAATGCCATTTTTAGTTCAAGTGAAAAAAAAAATAAAAAAAATATGTACAACAAAGTCGGCAAGAGTATTTGAGCAAACACAAGGGGGAGTACTTTAACGCCAACGTAGATTGTGTGTACTGGGTATAGATGAGTTAAGGAAATGAATTACGATAAAAGAACATCGTTCATGGTAGTTGTTTGTTCGAAAACAACCAAAATACACCATGGTGTAGCAGAGATGTGTTGGTAAGAATATATGAGAAGCACATTGTAGAACTTGTAGTTCAATGTCCAAGCGGTCACTGGCGAACAAGTATGGCATCAGAAGTCTGTATGTTTTATGCAATATATTACCCTCCCAGTTTGGAAGTGAAACATGAATAACATGGAATTAATTAAAGGGTTGTCTCGTACATTGCGAAGGTTGATTCCATATAAATAATCATGAACTGGCTTACCGAGTCAACATAGTTCCTACCAGTTAGGACCATCGATACAGATGAACAGTATGCAAAATTGTATGTTACAGAGATCGTATGATTACATGAGACTCCACTCACTATTATATCACACAGGGGGCTCACTTTATTGCACAGTGTGGGTAAGTCTTTCCAGTAAAGCATGAGTACACAGATAAATGTAAGTATGGCTGGTCATCCTTAAATGGATGGACGAACAGAATGTATTATACGAACATGTGAAGATATGTCACGAGTTTGTACGTTGGACTTTAAAGGTAGTGGGGATGAATATCGATCGTCTAATGAAATTGCTACAATAAAGATATCAAAAGGTACCTTACGAAGGTTTATATAAAAGGACATATAAGATCATCCATTGGATGGGTTATGGATGATGAAATTTTGCGTTGCCCAGGTCAAATTTTATTCATCAAGCTATAGAGAAAGTGAAGGTCATATAACAGTAGCTACAAATGGCCCAAAGTCGGTATAAATCATATGCCGATATTAGAAGTTGATAGTGTCACCAACGGAAAAAAATAATGAGATTCGGAAAGAAAGAGGAGTTGTGCAAAGATTTGGGCAACTTGCGTACCTATTAGCACTAGTCCAGGAATTCTTCACAGTCCATTTCGTATGCTCCGAAAGTGTATCAGAGAGTATATAGTATCGTTGTCAATGGAAAGGTACAAATTTCAGAGGATCTCACACGTACAAAGGTACATAGAGAAGTGAAAGAATCAAGAAAAGCAAACGTAGCTTCCGTAGGGGCACTATTGGAGAACTTAGTACATCGAAGAAATCACAAGGGAAATCGAAGCATTAATGACATCTAAGTACTTGTACTTATGATACATGGAAGGAAAAGTTCAAGATACAGATTTGGAGTTATAAGTCTTTACAAGTGTTAAGTGTGTATATTATGATATAGAGCATTCACTTTGACTTAAGTGTTGCAATGAGACAGTATTACTAACATTCGAGGATGAATGTTCCTAAGGGGGGAAGAATGTAACACCCCGTACCTTCCTAAACTAATGTGATGACGATGAACAATGTATACTTGAGTGTCGAGAGCCACACGAATGTATTTTGTAATGATATTGACAAAAAAATTAAAATTTGGCCTTGTACATATGCTTAACCTTGCGTAGAAGGTGTTTTACGATCTTCATGGAGCATTTGTCGGGTTCAAAACGAGGCTAAGAGGACCTCTAAACAACGTATGTTAAGGGTAAGAAGTAAGTGAAAGAATAGGATTTGAAGTATCTAACCAAACCCGCGAAGAAAAGTCGAAAAATGACATTTTCGAAAAATTTAAGGGAAGGGCGCGTTGGGTAGCGTGCCACGCCGCTATGGGCTGAAATTTTCAGTCCAGAGGCAGTAGAGGGGCGCGCCAGGCAGCGTGCCACGCCGCCCCTGCGCACCTTTCAAAAGTTGAAAATTTTGTTTAAGTCCCAAGGGTTCCCGGGGACGTATTGAGCCGATTTTCGCCATGATTCTTCTAAAACTATGAGAATATACATGAAATGAGTGAAATATTATATTGGTATGATAAAATTACTCGAGAATGAATTTGGCGTCAAAATGACGATTTTACCCTTTTGGTCAAAATGGGTCATACGTGGCTAGAATCACTTGGTTTTTGGATGGCGGATATGGATATGAATAGAATGAGTGGGAATATTATTGTAATATGTATGAGATGACTTAAACACGTGAAATTATTGATTTTATCGGGTTAAGTGAATTGGGCCCAAAAAGGACCCAAAATTGGAAAGAAGACATGGCCCATATGGGGAAATTTGACCCATTCTTGTAAAAAATTCTAGAACACCACATGGCATGCTATAGAGTGGCTAAGCATGGACTTGAGAGCCTATATAAAGGGCAAAAATGCTGATTTTATTCATTTGGAAAACACATGCCTTTGTAGATATTTTTTTCAACCCTTTCTTTTTCTCTCAAACCCTAAGAGGTCAAAGCTAACCTTTGGAGCAATATCAACATCTTCCAAGCCTAGGTAAGTGATTATTGTCATGGATTAATATATTATATGCATGGGAGAGTATGTGAATCTTGTTGGTTATGCTTGAAAGAGTTGAACATAGTACTTTGGGTTTTTGTACAAGATGTGCCATCCATGAGATTTGAACTTGAATTAGAACTTGTGACTTTGATGAAAGATCATGGTATGGATAAAATATGAACGTCTATGGTGTTATTTTTGTTGTTAACCTTGTTCTTGTCTATAAGTGTAAATTGTGGGATTTTGGCCGATATGTGCTATGAAGTGTATTAAGGTGAATTGATGGATTATTTGTGATGTGGTATGGATAAGGAGGTGTAAAAGAGAATTGTTATAGTGAAATGCAATGATTATTATGTATTGGTCAATGTTGGGAATATTGGAGGATTTTTGGAATAATGATGCTATCAATGGTTTTGTCAAGGGGAAATGACATGTTTCAAAGCAAACATGTACCCCATTGATGTTATATGCATTTGTGAAGTAGTTGTGGTTAATGTGAATTACGTTATGTATTTGTGTTGTAGAGTGACACATAAAGAAGGAACGGGACTATTGGACGCACATCTAGGACTGTATATCCGTATTGAGAGTACAAGGTATGTAAGGTTACTCTGTCCGTATCTTTTTGCGGTAAATAGTACCCACATTGCTAATTCATTAGTCCTATCCCGAATTGTGCCAAGGTATCCTATATCCGTTTATCAATAGTCATTGTCATATCTTTCCTACTCATGGATCATTTGTGAGTCTTATGTCTCATTATCATGGTGAATGTTCCAAAAGCTCAAACAAGGTTATTGTCCAATGGTTCCAATGGTGTCATGTTTCCAATAATGTTTATTCACATGTTTTCTATTGTGATTATGGTTCCAAGTTTCTAAACATGCTATGTCACATGAATATGTCAATCTCTCACAAGTGAATGTACCAATCTCATATGTCTCTCACTCATTGGCTAATGATCCAAAGTTTCAAGTGATGTTATGACTATCAAAATATCAATCTCAAAGTAAAGATCAAAGTAATGCAAATGTGGTCAATGATCAAGTATGGGTGGCAAGTCTAGGGGCGTAAGCCTAGCTCGACTCGATCCTGATGTATTGCTTTATGGGTGGCAAGTCTAGGGGCATAAGCCTAGCTCGACTCGATCCCAATGTGTTGATTTATGGGTGGCAAGTCTAGGGGCATAAGCCTAGATCGACTCGATCCCGATGTATGATTTATGGGTGGCAGGTCTAGGGGCATAAGCCTAGCTCGACCCGATCCCTGGGTGGCAGGTCTAGGGGCATAAGCCTAGCTCGACCCGATCCCAACATGACGATAAGTCATGTAAAGACCCACTGATCAGTAGGGGCCCGGGTACATTGTGACATATATAATGACATTGAAGTAAAGAAGCATGAAAGCAATGAAATCAATGAAAGTAATACATATGGGTTCCAAAGTGCAAAATGGTTACTTATTCATCTGATTATGCATATGCATTTGAGTTTCATTGAGTTCATTGAACTATTCATGGGTTGTATAGTTTCATTTGAGCCTTACATACTCAGTACATTCTTCGTACTGACCCCTTTTGGGGAACTTACCTTACATGCTGTAGGCACAGGAGTTAGTAGATCTCCTCAGTAAGTGGCGAGATTTTCGCAGATTGTTGGTGAGCTCCAGTTGCTTTGGGGCTTCCCAATTCATATGTGTATAGTAGATGTTGGCATTTGTAAACATTGTATAGACATGGTCATGTATCTATTAGAGGCTTTGTAGACATATGTGGGGTATCATGAGGTAAAAGATGTATGTGCATTCTGACGAAATGGCCCTAACGGCTAAATTGCATATATATTACATATGTTGTCATGCCTTCCGCTATTGATATTTATTTACATGAAAGAAGATGATATTCATATGCGAACATACATATGAGAGTACATGATCAAGAGCAAAGATTGGTTCTCTCGGGCCTTATCAGCTTCGGGTGCCAATCACGTCCCGATGGGAATTCGGGTCGTGACAATTTTCCTATGCCCTTCATGGACCAGATGTTAGACCGTTTTGCTGGTAGAGGATGGTATTGTTTTCTTGATGGCTATTCGGGGTATAATCATATTTTTATTTCCCCCGAAGACCGAGAGAATACCACTTTCACTTGTCCATATGGGACGTTCGCATTCAAACGGATGCCTTTCGGTTTGTGTAATGCACCGGCCACCTTCCAACGCTGTATGATTTCTATTCTCTCTGACATGGTGGAAGACACTATCGAGGTGTTTATGGATGATTTTTTTGTAGTGGGCGACTCGTTTGAGGGCTGTTTGGCACACCTTGCTAATGTGTTGCAAAGATGCGAGGAGTGCAACCTAGTGCTGAATTGGGAAAAATGTCACTTTATGGTCAATGAAGGTATTGTATTGGGGCATAAGATTTTGAAGAATGGCATTGAGGTAGATAAGGCAAAAATTGAAGTAATTGAGAAGCTACCCCCACCTATCTCTGTGAAAGGTATTCGAAGTTTCTTAGGTCATGCTGGTTTTTATAGAAGATTCATCAAGGATTTCTCCAAGATTGCTCATCCTTAGTGCAAACTTTTAGAGAAAGAGGTGAAGTTTGTGTTTGATGAAGCATGTCTTAAAGCATTTGAGTGTATTAAAGAGAAGTTGGTGTAATCCCCTATCATTGTGTCACCGGATTGGACTAAGCCTTTTGAGGTTATGTACGATGCTAGTGGAGAGGCTTTGGGTGCAGTCCTTGGCCAAAGATGTGAGAAGATATTACACCCGATCTACTACGCTAGCAAAGTGCTTAACCCAGCTCAAAAGAATTACACTGTGACTGAGCAGGAGTTGTTGGCCGTAGTATTCTCTTTTGAGAAATTCAGATCTTACTTGATTGGTACGAAGGTGATTGTGCATACAGATCATCCAGCCCTTCGATATCTTATGTTAAAAAAGAATGCTAAGCCAAGACTGATTCGATGGGTACTTCTGTTGCAAGAATTTGACTTTGAAGTCAAGGATCGGAAGGGGACCAAAAATCAAGTGGCTGACCATCTTTCACGCCTTGAGGAGGAGGCCATGCTGAAATTGAAAGATGATTGTGAGATTGATGACACTTTTCCAGATGAGCAAGTGCTGGCAGTATCCTAAGACTTAATCCCTTGGTTTGCTGATTTTGCCAACTTTTTGGCAAGTGATCTAGTCCCAGAAGATATGACATATCAGCAGAGATGAAAGTTCATGCATGAGGTAAGAAAATTCTTCTGGGATGAGCCATATTTGTTCATAGTGTGTGCTGATGGTGTAATTCAAAGATGTGTCCTAGAGGTCGAAATGATAAACATTTTGGAGGCATATCACTCATCTCCAGTTGGGGGTCATCATGGAGGTGCGAGGACTGCTCATAAAATCTTGCAGTGTGGGTACTATTGGCCCAGCATTTACAAAGATACTCATGGCTATGCCCGTGCTTGTGACCGATGTCAAAGGCGAGGTAATATTTCACGCAGACACGAACTTCCCATGACAACTATACTTGAGCTTGAATTGTTTGATGTGTGGGGAGTTTACTTTATGGGTCCTTTTGTGAGCTCGCATAGAATGAAATACATCTTGGTGGTTGTTGACTATGTTTCTAAGAGGGTGAAGGCAATTGCGCTTCCTAATAACGAAGGGAGAAGTGTCACAGCTTTCTTGAAAAGAACATTTTTTCACGATTTGGGACACCTCGAGTTATTATTAGTAATGGAGGATCCCACTTTTGCAACCGTCTGTTTAAGGCCCTTCTTGAAAAATACGGTGTTAAGCATAAGGTGGCCACACCTTTCCATCCGCAGACTAGTGGGCAGGTTGAGGTATAAAATAGTGAAATCAAGTCTATCTTGGCGAAAACAGTTAACGCTAATAGGACTGATTGGGCTCGTACATTGGATGATGCATTATGGGCATATCGGACGGCTTTTAAAACACCAATTGGTACATCACCATATCAGTTGGTTTTTGAAAAAGCTTGCCATTTGCCCGTCGAACTGGAACATAAAGCGTTGTGGGCGTTGAAGAGGCTGAATTTAGACTGGAATGATGCGGCTCAACTGAGACTTGAGCAGATGAATGAGATGGATGAATTTCGTCTCCGAGCTTATGAAAATTCAGCATTATATAAAGAAAAGATGAAATTGTATCATGATCATCGAATTGAGAACCGAGAGTTTCATTCGGGAGATTTGGTGTTACTGTATAATTCCAAGCTTTGCGTGTTTGCTGGAAAACTAAAGTCTAAATGGTCCGGGCCATTCACGGTAGTTAAGGTATTCTCACATGGTGCTATTGAGCTGAAAGGGGCAGATGATGTTATATTCAAAGTAAATGGCCAGCGGGTTAAGCATTATGTGGGCATTGCGGAAGATATACAGACAGTTGAAGATCTTGAGCTTGATGAATTCTAAGTAGTCAAGCTAGCCATGTCGTGCCGCGACGTTAAATCAGGCGCTTCATAGGAGGCAACCCATGGGCTAGTTGGGGAAGTCTGAGTATCCAGGTTAGCCATGTCATGCCGCAACATTAAATCAAGTGCTAATTGGGAGGCAACCCAAGATCTGTTATGCGGAGATAGGATTATTGAGGAATAGTTAGCTGAAAATCACAGAATTTACCTGAATGAGTGAAATACCACCCACGACGTGAACCACGTCACGTGAGGGTATTGTACATCACGAGGTTGGTATCATCAAAATCAGAGGAAAATTTCCATGTTCTGAATCTGTTCCACGGAAGGCATCCACGTGGCGTGGGTCGTGTCGTGAAAAGTAAAAATTTCAGCAACCCAAATTGGATCCAACCCGGTCTGAATTTTCTCAAAATAAATCTGAATCCTTTCTTCCTTACCCGATATATAATCCAATCCATGTTCCTCTTTCCCCACTTTCAAATCCTTAAACTAAAACCCTAAAATTCCAATTTTCTCTTCTTCTCCCTACTAAATCCGAATCCCCTCCTTCTCAAACTCACAAAATCCGAACCCTTCCCCAACAAACTCACAAAATCCGACCCCCATTACCAAACCTATTCGAAAATCCTAACCCTAAGTCTGAAAATTCGAATCAAACATACCAAACCCGACCCAAATACACAAAATTTGATCCAAATTCGTTACCATGCCTCCAAAATCCAATCCCAAAAGTGACCACATTGATGCATCATCCCAAATTTGGACCAAAAATCCATACTTACCGACCCGTCTGCGGGATGAACCAACTGAGTCTGAGCAAAGTGGTTCTGTAGAAGAATTTGATATTAGCCAAGATGATAATGCTTTGGTCCCTCGGGCTACGAGGATACAGACGCGAGCTCGAGCGGCTGCCCGGGCAGCACTTCAGCCGGCCCCACCATCTATTGAGCCTTGTGTTACGGCTGAGTCTTTTGAGTCCGCCCCCCAGTCTGAAGAGTGGGAGGATGCTTCTGATTCAAGGTTTTCGGATGAGGCTACGGGTCAGGGTACATCTGTGGCGAAGGCTACAGCCTCTCTTTTCGGTACTAGTACCGAGAGTGCCCCGACTACTGCATAGGATAGGGAGGTTCAGCGGTGGTTTGTACAGGGCATGCATGCTATTTATGATCGAGATACTGAGCTGACAGAGCGTGGTTTGTGTCGAAGGAGCATTATGGAGGAGCCCCGATTCGTGTGGAGCAGTTGAGGACATTGTTGGATATTTGGCCTATTTTTGAGCAATATGGCTTGGGTTGGATGGCGCAGCCTTCAGGTCGGTATAGCTCAGAGTTGGTCCGAGAGTTTTATGCTTCCTATGCTACATTGGTTGGTTTGAGGACCCCAGTTGGGCAGCGATATATTTCGCAGCCAGTGCTGAATCATGTCATAGTGCGCGATACTCGAGTAGACTTTTTGGAAGAGACCATTCATCACTTCCTGTTTGGGCCACACCGTCCACTTTCGGCTTCGACAGCTGAATTTGAGCACATGATGGACACGATTAGAGATAGAGTTCGAATGAGAGATGAAAAGCAGAAATTGGAGTTGATTAAATGGATTGCAGGTTACATAGCCGAGGAGGGTGTAGTGGCTAGTTGGGTGACTGGGAAGTTGGACATCAAAAAGTCCACGATTCATTTTGCTGGTCGATTATGGTGGTCAGTGGTTCATCATAGGTTGGGTCCAACTAACGTTGATAACTCACTCACATTGGACAGGGCTGTAGTAGTAGCCAGCATCTTGGCTGGTTATGAGATTCATTTCGCAAGGTACATCGTCCAAGAGATCCACGAGCGAGATTTCAGAGATCACACGAGTATACCCTTCCCATGCCTGATCCAGGGACTGTGTGATAGGGCAGGGGTGGACAGGATACCGTCCATCGATCATTCTATAGAAGTGACTTGTTTAGCAGATATTGCTATGATGCAGCAGAGGGGTTCGCACCCCATTCTTCCACGAGGGTCACAGCCCCCCGAGTCATCGAGTGCTGCCCTGGATGAGCCTAGTAGTGCACCTGTGCCTGTTCTTGCACCAGTTAGGGTACCTATGCATCCTGAGGGCGCTGGCCCTATTGATGATGGGGGACCCAGTACTAGTGCCCCACCAACTCCTGCTGGGATGGTTTCAGTATCATGAGACTTTCTGCAGCAGATGGAGATGTTTGAGCGTTAGGCTCACACTAAGACGCAGATGGCTAAGTTGGTATCTCAGCTTAAGCCTTGGGTTCGATCTACAGTAGAGGATGCGGAGACTAGGGTAGAGGCTCGAACGAATGCATCTATGGACCAGTTTATGTGGGGATTGCATGGGCGGATTGATAGTTTCGAGGCCCATATGGCCTCCCGATTGAGTGTTGCACCGAGCCCAGATATGGTCGGCTTGACCCAGGAGGTTACTGCGTTGAGAGAGGAGGTTCGGGCACTGGCATCGACTAGCACGCCTATTATACCACCTATGCCTATCCCGACCTCCATATGACAAGCATTTGAGGTTAATCTGTTTACTGATGAGGAGCCACAGATGGATAGAGGCAAGAGACCCCGCAGTCCGGCGGATGGGGGTGCTAGTGATGAGGAGTTCGATAGTGATATGAGGATGGATGTTAAAGCCTCCTGGGTAGAATACCACGCGAGCCAGATTGAGGCAGAGCAGAGGGTACGTGGTGCATCTGCCAGTCAGTCTATCCCCCCACCGGATGCGACTACTGCACAGTCTGATGATCCCACTGTTGGTGGGCCCACTTCCAACGCTTAGAGCGCCACAGGTATGTCTTCACTCCCTTGTTTTTGATTTGATATCGGTGCATTGAGGGCATTGCACCATGTTTAGTTGGGGGTGGGGGTGTACCACCACTTGGGGTTTTTTTTTTGTCGTGTTTCTTTTTCCCCGAGTGTGCTATCATATTAGAACCGACATGTTTAGGATGTTATTGTTGATGTTTTTATGTTTGTTGCTAAATTAGGAGAAAAATGAGGGAACTATAGTGCAGTCCAGTTTTGGATGATTTTTAAATATTTTGACTATACCCCTCCTGAAATTTTTGAATTGTGTGAATAGCATGCTTGTGTGTGACTGCTGTTGGATCTTGTTATGGCACTAGAATTATAGGCAAACAACCGTAGCTAGCATTGCATGAACGGATAGGTAGTAGTTGGTAATACAACCCTGTGCTATGTGCGTGTGAGGTCACTACTTAGTTTGTTGTGTGTGTGCGATCCAGAACTTGCCTGGTTAGTCTTGCCTAAGTTAAAGGATAGGGATTAGGAAAGGATCATAGGCCATTTTTGAATAAAGTCCACTTTTAACCTAAAGGCCAAACCAAAGGAAGAAGTATCCCTTGATCCCAACTTTGAGCCATAATTATCCTATTTCTTTCATTTAGCCTATTCTCCTTCCCATTTTAATCACAATGAACCTGTCTTGGCCTAGTCCCTCCTTGGACACTGTGTACCTCAACTCAGGAAAATCACCTAAGTTGAGGGTGGCTATTATAGGGGTGCGTAGATTGAGTTGGGTATGAAGAAGGGTTAATAAAAGAAAAAGAGAAAACAGATTTGGGTGTGAAAAAAGAAAAAAAAAGAGAGAAAATAAAAAGAAAAAAATATATATATGTGTTTAAAAGTTTGAGAAGAAAAATCACACCCAAAATCTGAAAAATAAAAAAAGGGAGAATAAAAAAAAATGGAAAAAGGTTGGAAGTTGGAGCCAAAAAGTGTGTAGTGTCAAGGAGGGTTGAGTCACTATACCCATATGCACCATGCCCATCCCTAAGCCTACATTACAAGCCGAGTAAAGTCCTATAGTGATCCTAGTCCGACTGTGTGAAAATGAAGGCGTAGAAAATAAGGGCAAGCGTATGGTATTTAATGCACACTGTCTTAACTTCTTTGTGAGCGTGAGTGTTTTGACCTCGTCCCTATGTTGATATCCATTAGTATACTGAGAGTGCATAGGACTTCTTTGATTGTGAGGGCACATGGGTTACATAATTAGCTGCTAGTTGTTCAGGAAATGTCAATTGTACGCTTAGTTGTTTGTGCGTAAATTAGTGCCATCACTTGATCCCTGCTGTGTCATGATCCTATGATGCTTACATGCACACTTTGGTTTTACTTTGAAAATAGGAGGGGTCGAGAAGATTTTGTGTCAAAAGCAACAAGTAGACTGCCATAAGTCCCTTAGGTTTCTCTTGGTTAAGCATTGTGTTTGTGTATTTTTATTTTGTTCGCCTTAGGACATGCAAACATTCTAAGTTGAGGGTGTTGATGTGCCATGGTTATATGGCACTTTCGATGCTTAAAACAAGGAAAATATGCAATAACTTGGGTGTGTTTTGTTGGTATGATGTGGTTTCTGTCCTACTTTGCAGGAAAATAGGTTTTAAAGGCAAAATGATCAAAAGAGGAAGAATCAAGCCCGAAGACGAAGCGTCTGAAGAGGAAAGAATGGATCTGCACCTGAGTGTGACCCACTACATCACTCATGAGCCGTGATTACCACTCACGAGTCGTGAGTTGCTGTCGTGAATTGATTTCTAGAAGGTCTAACATGTTGCCTGAGTCTCACGACAGGACTCATGCCACGTGAGTCCACCTACGTGGAATGACTTGTTGGCGTGAATCCACTTCAGAAATACAAGAAAAAGCCTGATTTCCACGATACATATCACGTGCCATGACTTGGTTCCACGACACCAAGTCACGACACCGTGAAAACTGCCGACTCTGTTCTCCTATTTTGTTTTGGATAGGACTAGTTTTGTATCTATAAATACTCCTATGTAGTCCTAAGTGCGAGAGTTGGACAATTTACTACTTTCAGAGTTATTTCATACTGTTTCAGACATATATTTGATTTTGTATTCACAAACCCTAATTTAGAGTTTTTATTGATAATTGAAATTTCGGTTTTCCTTAATTCTTGCGAGATCATAACTATGCTTTCATCTTTGGATTATTCTTGTGTTCTTACAATAATGAGCAGCTAAACCCATCAACTAGGGTTGTGTGAACCATGAGGAATTAACGAAATCGGTTAAGTGCAAAGCAACTTTGTACTGTTGTGTATGCATGTATTGTTGTTTCCTTTGTTGTGATTGCTTTTCTAACGATTGCAAACGTTGGAAACTCGCCTATATTCTAGACTTGCTCGAGAGAGAGGTAGATATTGGAAAAAGGAGATAACAACAGATATTTGAAGCTATCAACCTTCATCTAATAATCGGAGCCTTAGCGGGAATGGTTATCTGAGATCCAGAACAAGGGTTAGTAGTACGACACTCGGAGCCCAAGAGGAGAAGAGTGAAATTCGTCTAATGAAGGTCGAGAGACAGTTAGATGAACCTAACTTGTTGGATTTTGCATGCAGCGCAGTGGGGCAATTTTGTTAAGCACAAGTAACTGATGGAGTTAAGGAATCCTTGGGGATCACAGTCCTAGTGAATTTCTCTTATTGTTTGCAAACTAAATACAACCAGCAATCGTCATTATTACTATTCATTAGCAAAACCCCCTAATTTTAGTTACTTTCCAATTATTCCATCTGGTAGTCTACTCATACTTCGACCTATTCCCTGTGGGATCGACCCCAACCTAGATTGGGTTCTATATTTGATTCAACGACCGCAATGTACTTTCGCGGAGGTATATTTTGGGCGACATCACCAACCTGTACTTATGTTCATTCATATGCATGCCATCAAAAATACCCTTATCACGTAGGAGCTTATAATGCTAACAACGAACTTCATGGAACATGTGACATATATACATATATGAAACTTGGCCGTTGAGGCCATCAAGTCAAAAAACGACATGTACCTGTTATATTTGTACACCCACATATGTCTACAAAAGCCTCTAACAAGTGCATTGACCAAAATGAACTATACGTCGGGACAAGTCCCCGCTTTATACAACTTGTACAACACCAAAACATATGTACAACTGTGACTCGAAGAAGCCCCGAATTAACTGGATCTCACCAATGATCTGCAACAACTGGTAACCTACTGTGGAGGCCTACTAGTACCTGCGCCTACAACAAGTAAGGTAAATCCCCCAAGAGGGGTCAGTACGAAGAATGTACTGAGTATGTAAGGCTATATGAAACCTGTATGATATGTAAACATGTCAATGAACTCACATACAATAAATGTTCAATATGGATGTCACTATACTGTACTTTGGGAACCATGTATTTTGCTTTCATTACTTTCTTTGTATCTTTGCTTCTATGATTCTTCATCTTTGCCTGTGACCTGTGATACCCGGGCCCCGACTGAACAGTGGGTTTTAAACATAACATAATGTTATGTTGGCATCGGCTCGAGCTAGGCTTATGCCCCTAGAGATGCCACCCTAGAATCAAAGCATTGGGTTCGGCTCGAGCTAGGATTATACCTCTAGAGCTGCCCCCTGTCAGGTTCGGTACGAGCTAGGCTTAGGCTTTTAGGACTGCCCCCTGATCCAACAATCTTGGGATCGGCTTGAGCTAGGCATTTCGCCCCCAAAGCTGCCACCCATACTTGATCATTAACCACATATGCATTACTTTATTCATTACTTTGAGATTGTTACAATGATAGTCATACTTTACTTTAAAGCTTTAGATCATTAACCAATGAGTGAGAAACATGTGAATAACATTATTTGGAAATATAGCCTTATGGAAAACACTATTGGAACCATTGGACAACAATCAATGAACAAGATACATAAGCATAGCCAATATTGGAACTTTGGAACACAACTTTATTAAGCTTTTGGAACATTATCCAAGAATAGGAGACATGTGATTCATAATTGATCAATGAATAGGAAACTTGTGATAATAACTATTGGTAACCGGGAATAGGATACCTTAACACATTTTGGAATAGGACAAGTGTAACGTCAATGTGAATTCTATATACTGCAGAAAGATACGGACAAGGTAACCTTACATACCTGCACTTCCACGTGAATACACAAGTCTATGTATGAACATAATAGTCTAGCTCCTTCTTAACGTCTTACTCTAAACAAGTTTATACCGGAACTTACATTAGCAACTAGTCACTATACAGGCGTACAAGACGACAATGAACTATATGACTGTCGTATAACGTCATGTCACCCCTTACAATACAATCCAAGGCATTATTATATCAACAACACCACAACATTATGCACATTGACCAAGAGATCATACATCGATAGCATTTCACACCACATTTACCCTTTACGCTTTTCTCTTTATCATTCCATCACAATTACTCCTTCATAACAACATATGAACAACCATACATACTTAATACAGTCCAACATACCTCCATACAATACCTTAAAGTCATTAAAACGACATCACAAGTTGATAATTACATCCAAAAAGGGTATAGGGGCCTTCGGGGACCAAGACGACACGTAAACATTCATAACAGAAAACTGGGCTGATCTGCACTGCCACCTGCACCCGCAGGTAGATGAGATGCGCGCGCATATGGCCTCTGGAAAAATCCAGGGGCATCTGCATTGGCATCTGCGCCCGTAGGTGCCGTCGTCTGCGGGGGCGGATGCCCGTTTTGGTCTGAAATGGCCTCTTTTGGGTCTTTTAATGCCATGAATGGTCCATGATCATAACCAAACTTATTTTGACATATTTTTGATCATCTTGAGTACCAAAATTCAGCCATGGTCTCACAACACACATAACAACACCCAAAAATACACTTTACGGTCAATACGTCACCAAATCCGTAACCAATATCACAACAACAATTCCAAACGTTATGCACAAGAATAAAACAAAGTAAGACTATAATCACATATCACATGTCAATATTTACTCCAACAAGTTCACTTCCTTCAAAACCACAAGTGCATATGCAAGTTTACAAGACAAAACCATCCTCCGATTTAGCAAACATATAATATTTCACACATTGTGCACTTGTCAATACTCCACCAACATTACCAACATATTATACACAATCTCTCAAGCATAAAATATATTAAACCATCATAACAAACACTTACCAAGCCTTGTACAAAGATGATCTTGGCCCAAACAATGACTTAGGGTTCTTGAGAGACCAAAAAGAAATTTTGGTAAAGTCTAGAAAAGCATGAGAGTCCAAGTGTAATAAAAATCTGATTTTTCTCTCTTTATATAGTCCCTCAAGTAACTCTTATCTCTTCTTTAGCATTAAATGCAAGGGTTGATTGGTCAAATGGAGAAAATTGGAAGAATGGGTCAAAATCCCATGTTGGGCCATGTCTTCCCTTATGATTTTGGGCCCAATTAAGCCAGACTTTTAAATTCCCACAATTCAATACATAATTCATCAAATCTCTCATGTTTTCATATTTCTATAAATGTTACGGTAGTCAGCTAGACTTCGAGACGGACGGGGTGTTATAGATGGACCCCAACCTAATTGGGTTCTATATTTGATCAACGACCGCTTTATGCTTTGTTTAGAGGTGTAATTTGGGCGACATCACCCATTAATCATCATTGTGGGCTGTCGTTTTGGCTTACCTACTGCCGGGTTAAAGTAGGTGTCATAATGACCTGAATTTTTAGGTTGTGATAATTTTGTACATTCATAAATTAAAATATATAAAAAATAACTTTTTGGATGACTTAAATAAGCTAGAAACACATTTATTATTACTGTATAGCCATCTTCTATGTATAGTACTTACCATGATTTGAACCACATTAAATTGATATCCTAATAAGAAAGTTTGACCCCATAAAATTAGTTAACATAAGGTTGGAGTCATAAAGTACATATATTGTAAAAATAATAACATCTAACTTGGTATATAATGAATCTTCATTTAGTTTTATGCCAAAATAGTTAGTATTGACACGCAACAATCCTCAAATTTAAACTATTAAAAAATTTACCTAATCTAAATTTCCCCTATAAGTAGGAGCCAATTCTAGGCAAAGAAACAAACAAAAACAAAAAAAACATTTGATCCCCATCTAAACCCCACATTTTTGCTCATCTTCGTCATCTTTAGACATGTCTAGAGTTATAGAGGAACAACTACACAAGGAAAGAAAGGAAAACAAGATAAACAAAATCAAGAAGATGATGGATGATGTGTTGAAGGGAAAAAATATTCCCATTGACATCCACCCTTATGATCTCAATGATCTATATTATGTGATGAATGAAAAACTTAAGATGATACGCGATATGATGGAAAAAGAAGCCAATGAAAAGGGTTCGCCATCAAATAAATTCAACCCTTTGTTGGTTTGATAGAACCTGATGGGACCAACTCAGAGGGGTCAATTACTCTATTGGCCCTTTTTGGTGGTCCTGTATAGATGGTTCCTCTAGTGGTTCCATCAATGATTTTTAATGGGAGAAACTATGATTTTAGTAACGTTGCATCAGGAACATTCACTAAGAGTCAAGATTAAAATCTCCAAAATATATATCAACCATTCAAGTAGATGGAAGTGCTTGAGCACAATATGATTTTATAATAAAATTATTAGTTTATTAAAATAGATTTTTATTTCTTTTATTTGATTGGTTTTTTAATGTATTTACATATTTATTTAATATGGTGATTGTTTATCTACTCAATACATTTTTATAAAATATTTTATTGGATTAACCAGTTAAGAAAAGTATGTATCAGACTACTGGCAATATGTGTGTGTGTGTCCTGTGTATGTTTGTCAGATTTATTGAAACTTATTAGTAGTTTTTATTTTCCTACACTTTTGTAAAATTATATATGTATACTTTACTTTTTTATAAATTATTAAGCAAGATTATTTATCAAATAATCCACAATTTTTCTTCTAAATTTATTCCTTTATTATGCATGGAGGCTCGTAGTATATACTTTATTTCATAATTTTACAAATATGAGTATCAAGATGTTTGGACATAGATTAATCAATGATTATAGATCATGATAATAAATCAATAAAAGCTATTGGAGAAATCCCCTAGAATTATTCTATAAAATGACTAGATTAAAAGACACATAGACATAAGTTTATAGTTATTTTATCTTCGACTATCATTTAGCATAAAAAAATTTACAACATACAAATCTAAATATATACTAATAGCAAAAAAAAAAAATTCACGCAACATCTATTAATAAAAATTTATAGAGTAGATAGATCGATGAAATATTAAAATACTTTAAGGTTGACAATCATAAATATGTCTCGGAATATAACAATAGCATAGAAAATATATGATAGGATGTTATCCAATAAATTTTGTATATTGTGTGTAGAAATAAAATAGTTGTTGCAATTTGTTGAAACAATTTAATTTGATGTGCTCTAATAGATAAAAAAAAATTGCTACGATTAATGGTTTTAATATTAACTGAGCATCACACGAATTCAAATATTAGTAGTGATACCAAAAAAGATGAAAGATTAACAAGGTTTAAGTTGTGGCCTTTTGATTATTATGCGGTTTAACTCACAGAGAATGTAAATAGTGCAACATATTTTTTTTAAATGTGCAGTATAAATTTACTTATAGGATCAATAAAAAAAGACAAAATACCTAAATAGGTTTAAATTATAACCTTTTAATCGCTAAGCTTGATTCTCAGGGCTATAATATGACATAGACATCCTTATATTAATAGAGTGAACTAGATAAGATGGACTATTCACTATTATTTTAATTTACGTTTGGACACTAAATTTAACTCTCAAAAATAACAATAAAATGAGTTAGTTAATTCTTTATATTACTTATTTCGATTTTACTTCTATGGATTGACTTTCTTACTGAATTATTTGGAATGATTGACTCTGATAAATATTTGGTGATTTTGAGGTTGTATGGGAATTTTGTCAGTTTCATTATCTCTATACTATCATTTTTGGTGGGTAGGACCTTTGGTTTGGGTCCCGAAGAGTTCAGATGGATTTCATTTAATTGGTTCAAAAGTTGTAAGTTTAAGGCATAGAGTGGTAAGGAGGTCGAGGAAGCTTCTAATCTGAGGGTATGATCTTGGAACATAATAGGAAGATTAGTATAGCGTGTGTCTAAGAGACCAAACAGGAAGGAAAAAGCCTCACAATGTGGACAGATTCAAATTATGGTATTAGAGGACTCGAGGGATAGGTATGGAGTAGGAATTTTAGTAGATACAGACCTTAGAGAGTAAGTGGTAGAGGTTATGTGCATAAATGACATGTCACAACCCAATTTTTCAAGTCATGATGGCGCCTACCGTAACCCACCAATAGGCAAGCCAAACCCTAGCCCGGAGCGACAAGCGATAGGCTAACGGGCAGAATCTCAGAAAAAAGAGATGAAGTGGAAGTAACCATACTAATAAACATGCTAGAAATACAAAAACAAAATCAAAATATATATTCATACCCAGAATGAGAAGGAAGAGGACAATATATAAAGTCAAGAACCCCTCCCAAGACCTAGTGAGGTCGGTACAAGAGCCACTACTAGACATGTCCAAAATATATAGAACAAGTACTACAGTTTCGAAAGCAAAAGACTATACAGTAAAGATGGAGTAGGATCTGACTCGGACGTCAGTAAGCTCACCCTGCTCAGGAGTCAGTTCTGAGAAGAGCGTCACGTCAAAATCGTTGACTAGTGCCCGGATCTGCATCGGGGAAAAAGATGCAGAAGTGCAGTATGAGTATCGGGGCAACGGGTACTCAGTAGAAATCATCTGCCAACGGAGCTCAATATAATATAAGCAAGCTAAAATGCGAGGGTGCATGCTAGGTCTGGGGTATAAATAATAAGTATATAAGTAACTACCGAGGCGTATAGATATGCTTAGGAGAGAATAAGTGCGATACAGAGTAATGAGTAAATAAATTCTTAAGTAAACACACAAGTCAAACATAACCTATCTGGGCCCCCAAAAACCCGATAGGCACACGGAAGAAAACAATAACCCAGCCTGGCCCCCATAAACCGACGGGACACACAAGAATAGTAAATGCATAGTCACCAGTGTCTCGAAGCTGTCTCAGTATCCAGTAACCAAAATAACCAACAAGTGTGCACCGGGCTTGAAACGACACCAATGGGTAATAACAAAAGGCCAGACGCCGGAATTGAACCGGACATAGTGGATAATAACAATAGGCCACATATATATCATAACCGTCGGACTCGAATTGGAACTCAGAGAACAACAGTATTGTAACCACGGTACCCAGTACTAGAACTCTCCAATCACATCATAACCAGATGCCGAACTCAAACCAGAACTCATAACAATCAGTAACCATCATAGCTGAATCAGTGGCCGGACTCGAACTGAAACTCTTAATCAGTACCCATCATATCTGAATCAGGGGTTGGACTTGAATCGGAACTCATAATCAGTACCCATCATATCTGAATCAGTGGCCGGACTCAAATAGGAACTCATAATAATCAGTAACCAATTGACAAAGTAGTGCCAGAATCCATACAAACACAAGTAAACGGGGACATACTAGTCCTAGAACGAACCCAAAAAATAAATAAGGAGCTAACCCACCACGTACTACAAGTCAATCTCGGGATCCTTCCAGGTTAACTATCTACTATAAACAATATGTATATACAAGTCTGGGTATACATTATAAGTCATGGCAAGGCGGGTCCGAATTTTAAATCAAACTAGCCGACCCCGGTCAAATATAGTGTAATCAGGGACAAACAAGGCTAAACAGGTCAAAAGGGCATAACTGGTCTAATTCAACACAAATTTTATCCTAAAAGATCATCTTAGGGCTTAACTAAGCCTAACAATGTTTAAAGCTAACTATACGGACTGTGAAGAGTAGCGGGGCCCACTACGAGGTCCCAAAACAAGTCTGGTCTAAACCTAACCGAGTCTAGACTAAGGTTCCCCAAACCCCTACTAACAGTAGTACAACATTAACCAACCCTATACAGGTAATCTTTGGCACGCCACGAGGATAACGGGCCGGAACATATCCAAACAAGGCCCTAACCAGCCCAAAAGGCCTAATCATAGCAAGCCAATACCAATCTACAACTACCAGCCCAAATACTAGCATAATTGTATGCAAATACTATAAATAAACTCAGTCTAGGTATATGGTAAGCCTAGCTTACCTGGACGCCGCCAAACGCCTACCAAAGCTTGCTAAATAGGAGTCTTCCCCTTCCACGAGACCTCAGATTTCTGCCACACTAGCAAAATAATAAACTATATGTCAAAACATGAATATTGATGCCCATATTTCATTAGTTCGGAAAAAAATATCCGAACGGTCCATATGGGGCCCACTTACGGAATCGCAAAATCGCGCGAAACCGTCACAGCTTTCCAAATCACCCCGTGACCAATAGTCACAATTAACACCGCTCAATTTGAGCTCAATATATAGCTCAAACATCAACACCAATCCTAACAACCACCGTAACTAAAACTACCGTAAAAATAAGAAAACGCACCGTAGAAACGTCGAGAACGAGTCCACGAACTCAAATCTACCAACCTCTAATCTTGAATCTCACTAAAAATGCCTAAAGTTGAGCTTAAATTGATTAAAATGGTGGAATATATGTAGCCTTTAATAAAGAAAACAAAATGAGAAAAGAAAATAATATTATAGTATATATATATGTGTACTACACGTACAACATCCAAAAAAGAAAGTAATCTTATAGTCAAATACTAATTAATGTAACATGCACATGGCCTTATCCATTTTTACTCTCCGTATATATATATATATTCGGATATTGCATAGGCTCGTGGTAAAATAAATACAATATTTTAAATATACCATCATGAATAGGAAATTATTTTGAACAAAACCTCTATAAAATAAAAATATCATTTTAACAAAATTAGATTTACTATCTCCATTTAAAAATATATTAATAAATTATAGAACTTTTATAAAGTAGTATAGATATATCATTTTACCAAATTTTAATTTAATTTAAATATTTTGCAACACGCTCGATATAAATAATAGTCTCAAACGAACTGCTCGAAAATCGAACTGTCAGTTCTAGCAAGTCATAAATAACTTGGGCAGTTATAGAAAAGCTCTAAACGCTGAGAACATATGAAAACAAGGGAAATAACTGGGAGGGTCATTACAACATCCACTACTAAAAGGACTTTCGTCCGCGAAAGTCAACAATAAGTGCATACCTGAAGATGTGAACAAGTAGGGGTATTGGACTTGCATATCAAGCTCAAGTTCCCAAGTGGCCTCCTCAACCGGACGGTTATGCCACTGTACCTTAACTACTGGAATGTCTCGGGAACGCAATCGTCTGACATCTCTGGCTAAAATGGACACAGGCTCCTCAACAAATGCTAATTTCTCGTCTAACTGAACCGAGTCCCACTGAAGCATATGCGACTCATCTGGAATGTACCATCGCAACATAGAAACATTAAATACTGGATGAATAGATGAAAATATCGGAGGTAAAGCCAACGCATATGCTACCTCTATCCGTAGAATCTCAAAGGGCCCAATATATCTGGGACTAAGCTTGTCCCTCCTACCGAATCGCATCACGCGCTTCATTGGTGATAGTCGTAAGAAGACCCTATCACTAACTCTGAATCTCAACGAATGACGTCTACGGTCAGTATAACTCCTCTGTCTACTTTGAATTGTCCGTATCCTGTCCTGAATCACCCAAACTCGGTCCAAAGACTCTCGGAGCAAATCTGTGCCACGAGGATTGACCTCTGAAGTTTCGAACCAACCAACTGGAGATCAACACTGTCTACCATATAAAGCCTCAAACGAAGCCATCTGAATGCTGGAGTTGAAGCTATTATTATACGCGAACTCTGCTAAAGGAAAGAACTGATCCCATTGGCCCCTAAAGTCAAGTACACAAGCGCGGAGCATATCCTCCAATACCTGAATTGTCCGCTCTGACTTCCCGTCGGTCTGAGGATGAAATGCAGTACTGAGGTCCACCTGGGTACCCAACTCCTCCTGGAAAGTCTGCCAAAAACTGGAGGTAGACTGAGACCCTCAGTATGAGATAATAGACACTGGCACTCCGTGTAGGTGAACCACCTCCTGAATATATACACGAGCTAATCTCTTAGCATTGTAAGAAACTCGAATAGGGATAAAGTACGCGGACTTAGTCAACCGATCTACAACAACCCAAATACTATCAAAGCCACGAGAGGTGCTAGGTAACCCACCAACGAAATCCATTGTGACCAGCTCCCACTTCCACTCGGGAATGGGTAACTGCTAATGTAGACCACTGGGTCTCTGGTGCTCAGCCTTTACCTTCTAAAAACAGAAGCATCGAGATACAAACCCTGCTATGTCTCATCGCATACCACGCCACCAATAGTGTTGTCTCAGATCTCTATACATCTTAGTTGTCCCAGGGTGAATAAAATATCTAAAACTGTGCGCCTTGCACAGAATCAACTGAATCAAGTCCCCAACCCTCGAAACACAAATACGACCATCAAACCTCAGAACACCATTCGAATCCAAGGTAGCCCTCTTAGACTCACCCTTTACCACCTGATCCCGAAGGCTATGAAGACCACTATCCTCAAACGGACAACGCTGAATCGACTCCAGCAAAGTAGATCTGGCCTCAACATAAGCAACAATCCTCCTGGGGTCAGAAACATCCAATCGAACCTTCGAGTTAGCTAAAGAGTGAATGTCCAAAGCCAATGGCCACTGAGAGGTTGGAATAAAGGCTAAGCTACCCATACTCATTGCCTTCCGGCTCAAGGCGTCCGCTACTACATTCGCCTTGCCTGGATGATAGAGAATAGAGATATCATAGTCCTTCAACAACTCAATCCACCTATGCTACCTCGAATTAAGATCCCTCTGAGTCATAATATGCTGAAGACTGTAGTGGTCTGTAAAAATTTCACGATGAACATAGCATAGATAATGCCTCCAAATTCACAGTGCAAACACTACCACTGTTAACTCCAAGTCATGAGTGGGGTAATTACGTTCGTGCACCTTCAGTTGCATCAACTCATATGCAATAACAAGACCCTGCTGCATCAGAACATATCCCAAACTGATACCAGATGCATCACACTACACGGTGAAACCCTTGCCCTTAATTGGAAGAGTCAATACAGGGGCAGAAGTAAGTCAATCCTTAAGCTTTAGGAAGCTTGCCTCACAATCCTCAGACCACTGAAATGGAATCTTTTTCCTGGTCAGTCGGGTCATAGGAGATGTAATAGACTAGAATCCCTTACCAAACCATCTGTAATAACCTACCAACCCAACAAAACTGCGAACCTCGGTAGGCGACGTGAGCCTAGCCCAACCTCGAATAGCCTCAATATTTGCTGGGTCTACCATAATACCGTGTTTGGATACAACATGCCCCAAGAAAGCTACAGAATCAAGCCAGAACTCACACTTTGAGAACTTGGCATAAAGCTGATGATCTCTCAAAGTATGGAGCACAATCTTCAAATGCTGCTCATGTTCCTCGCTACTCCTCGAATAAACTAAGATGTCGGCAATAAACACAATCAAAAGGAGTCTAATTATGACCTAAATACATGATTCATTAAATCCATAAAGGTTACTGGGGCATTAGTCAACCCAAAAGACATCACCAGAAATTCATAGTGGCCGTACCGAGTCCTGAAGGCTGTTTTAGGGATGTCCTCAGCCCTAACTCTCAACTGATTATATCCAGATCTCAAGTCTATATTTGAGAATACCGCTTCACCCTGAAGCTGATCAAACAAATCATCAATACGAGGCATAGAACACTTATTCTTCACTGTTACCTTATTCAACTGCCTGTAATTGATACACATACGCATAGATCCATCCTTCTTCTTTACAAACAGAACTAGAGCACCCCACGGTGACACACTCATTCTGATAAAACCCTTTCCTAAAAAATCCTCAAGCTGACTACTCAACTCTCTCAACTCAGCAGGAGCCATACGATAAGGAGTCACAGAAATAGGTCGAGGGCCCGGCTCGAGGTCCATAATAAACTCTATATCACGCTCAGGAGGAAGGCCAGGTAGGTCAGTCGGGAATACATCAGAAAACTCACTAACAATCGGGATGGAGTTAAGTGACTGACTCTTAATGCTAGCATCCCGAACATAAGCAAGGAATGAATCACAACCCCTCAAAATCAATCTACGAGCCCGAACATATGAAATAATCCCCGTCGGTGTGTGGCTAACAGAACCCTGCCACACCACCTGGGGTACATCAGGTATGGCTAAGGTAACGGTCTTGGCAAAGCAATACAAGACTGCATGATAAAAAGACAACCAGTCCATGCCCAGAATCACATCAAATTCTACCATGGCCAATACAATAAAATCAACCTGACTACCAGTCCGACCTTCCTGCGCTCCACCTCGAGAACCCTGGGGACCACCCTGATGACCCTGTGTACCACCTCTACCTGCTGGCGGTACAGATATGATGGGCTGTGCTGTCTGAACTGAAGGCTCAATCGCCCTGTGCTGAGGACACTCACGCGCGAAATGACTGACAATCCCACAAGTATAACATGCTCCTGACTCCTTGCTCGGTCAAGAAGATCCGATATGACCACCTCTAGCCGATGAACTGGGCTGACTACGTCCCTAAGGCTGCCTAACAAAACCACTATAGATGGGCTGACCCCTATCAGATATCTACAAAGCTGACTGTACGAGCCTACTGGGCTGACCCTGTCGCTGAAAAGATTGCTGGTGCTGCTGAGGGTACCTACCTTAAAACTGGAAACCATGACCTCTTAACTGCGAACCACTATGGATCCCACTGAAACTACCTTGGACACGAGGTCTCTTATCACTGCCCCCTTGGGCCTCGCGATCCATCTCCTCAATAGAGTATATATCCTCAGTAATCTCTGTGAATGACTTCCCTGAAGTCACTAAACTCTGGGTAGCCCTACAGAGTGGCAATCTCAGTCCCATGACAAAACATTTAACTCTCTCATACTCATCAGGAAAAATAGAAGAAGTGTGCCTAGCAAGATCATGAAACCTTGCCTCATACTCGGCGACAGATAATAAACCCTGAGTCAATCTGGAGAACTCATCCCTGAGTCGCTCCCGCATAGTATGGGGCATATACTTTCCCAAGAAAATCTCAGAGAACTGGGTCCAGGTAACCGGCGGAGATCCCGCTGGCCTAGAATCAAGATATCCCCTCCACCATCTCCTCGCTGCAGTATCAAACTGATATGCCATAAAATCAACATCACGAGATTGTACCAATCCCAAATTCCTCGATCTATCCTCGCAGCTGGACAAGAACTCATATGCATCCTCACCCGGAGTACCAGCAAATCTCGGTGGAGTCAACCTCAAAAAATGCCCCAATATCTTCTGCTCATCGACATACATAACAGGCTGATCTGTATTCGGCTGTGGAGCTACCGGTACTAGCTGAACAGTAACTTGAGGTGCTACAGCTGCTGCCTGCACCCCCATATCAGCTACCTCTGCTGTAGGCTGACCTCCAACTCTCCCCAACAACTGAAGCAATGTACCTCAGAGCAAAGAAGCATCAATAAAACCTGGTGGAGCCTAGGCTGCTCCCTGGCCCACCGACTGCTGTAGAGGCGAAACATATGGAACTATAACAGGATCGGGTGACTGATCCCTAGCACGATCTGGGCCTAACTCTGCCTGTCTTCAACCTCTAGGTTGACCTCGGCCCCAACCAGGAGCCCTCACTACAGGCTCGGGAATTCGACCCCCGGCTCTCAAACTATGCGTCCTAACCTTCTGCGTAAAGAGTGAGCCAAATAGAGATTATAAACCAACATAGACACCAACGCACGAAGGTGAATCAAAGAAATAAGATTTACCCTAAACATGCTCTATAGACTCTTGAAGATAGGATAAAAATGTCTCCGTATCCATCCACAAGACTCTACTAAAGATCGACTCATGCACCAACAATACCAGTGAAACCTAGGCTCTGATACCAAGCTGTCGCGACCCAATTTTTCAAGTCATGATAGCGCCTATCATAACCCACCAATAGGAAAGACAAACCCTAGCCCGGAGCAACAAGCGACAGGCTAACGGGTGGAATCTAAGAAAACAAAGATGAAGTGGAAGTAACCATAGTAATAAACATGCTAGAAATATAAAAACAAAATCAAAATATATATTCATACCAAGACTGAGAAGGAAGAGGACAATATATTAAGTCAAGAACCCCTCCCAAGACCTGGTGAGGTTGGTACAAGAGTCACTACTAGACATGTCCAAAATATTTAGAACAAGTACAATAGTCTCCAGAGCAATAGACTATACAGTAAAGATGGAGTAGGATCTGCCTCGAACGTCAGTAAGCTCACCCTGTTCCATAGTCAATGCTGAGAAGAGTGTCACGTCAACATCGTCGACTAGTGCCCGGATCTGCATCGAGTAAAAAGATGCAGAAGTGCAGTATGAGTACCGGGGCAACGGGTACTCAGTAGGCATTATCGGCCGACTGAGCTCAATATAATATAAGCAAGCTAAAATGCGAGGGTGCATGCTAGGTATGGGGTATAAATAATAAGTATATAAGCAACTGCCGAGGTGTATAGATATGTTCAGGAGAGAATAAGTGTGATACAGAGTAACAAGTAAATAAATGCCTAAGTAAACACACAAGTCAAACATAACCTATCTGGGCCCCCATAAACCCGATAGGTACACGAAAGAAAATAATAACCCAGCCTAGCCCCCACAAATTAGCGGGACACACAAGAATAATAAATGCATAGTCACCAGTGTCTCGAAGCTGTATCAGTATCCAGTAACCAAAATAACCAACAAGGGTGCACTGGGTTTGAACCAGCACCACTAGGTAATAACAAGAGGCCAGACGCTGGAATCGAACCGGACATAGTGGATAATAACAATAGGCCACATATATATCATAACCACCAGACTCGAATCGAAACTCAGAGAACAACAGTATCGTAACCACGGTACCCAGTACTAGAACTCTCCAATCATATCATAACCAGATGCCAGACTCGAACCAGAACTCATAACAATCAGTAACTATCATATCTGAATCAGTGGACGGACTCAAACCGAAACTCATAATCAGTACCCATCATATCTAAATCAGTGGCCTATCAGGAGAAAATAAGTGTGATACAGAGTAATGAGTAAATAAATGCCTAAGTAAACACACAAGTCAAACATAACCTATCTGGGGCCCCATAAACCCGATAGGCACACGAAAGAAAACAATAACCCAGCCTGGCCCCCATAAACCGGTAGGACACACAAGAATAGTAAATACATAGTCACTAGTGTCTCAAGCTGTATCAGTATCCAGTAACTAAATAACCAACAAGGGTGCACCGGGCTTGAACCAGCACCAATAGGTAATAACACGAGGCCAGATGCCAGAATAGAACTGGACATAGTGTATAATAACAATAGGCCACATATATATCATAACCGCCGAATTCGAACCGAAACTCAGAGAACAACAGTATCGTAACCACGGTACCCAGTACCAGAAATCTCCAATTGTATCATAACCAGATGCCAGACTCGAATGGGAGCTCATAACAATCAGTAACTATCATATCTAAATTAGTGGCCGGACTCAAACCGAAATGCTTAATCAGTACCAATCATATCTAAATCAGTGGTCGAACTAGAATTGAAACTCATAATCAATACCCATCATATCTAAATCAGTGACCGGACTCGAACCGAAACCCATAATAATCCGTAACCAAGTGACAGAGTAGTTCCAGAATCCACACAAACATAAGTAAACGGGGACATACTGGCCCCAGAATGAACCCAAAACATAAATAAGGAGATAACCTACCACGTACTACAAGTCAATATTGGGATCCTTCCAGGTCAACTATCTACTATAAAAAATATGTATATACAAGTCTGGGTATTCATTATAAGTCATGGCAAGATGGGTCAGCATTTTAAATCAAACTAGCGGACCCCGGTCAAATACGGTGCTATCAAGGACTAACAAGGCTAAACAGGTCAAAAGGGCATAAATGGGGTAATTCAACAAAAATTTCATCCTGAAAGATCATATCAGGGCTTAACTAATCCTAACAATGTTTAAAGCTAACTATACCGACTGTGAAGAGTAGCGGGGCCCACTACGGGGTCTCGAAACAAGTCTGGACTAAACCTAACTAAGTCTAGACTAAGGTTCCCCAAACCCCTACTAACAGTATTACACCATTAACCAACCCTATAAAGGTAATCTCTGGCATGCCATGAGGATAACGGGTCCGAAATATATCCAAACAAGGCCCTAACCGGCCTAAAAGGCCTAATCATAGCAAGCCAATGCCAATCTACAACTACCAGCAAAAACACTAGCATAATAGTAAGAAAATACTATGAATAAACTCAGTCTAGGTATATGGTAAGCCTAGCCTACCTGGACGCCGCCAAACGCTTTCCAAAGCTTGCTAAATAGGAGTCTTCCCCTTCCGCGAGACATCAAATTTCTGCCACGATAGCAAAATAATAAACCACATGTAAAAATATGAATATTGATACCCATATTGCATTAGTTTGGAAAAAAATATCCGAACGGTCCATGCCCACTTGCGGAATTGCAAAATCAAAATCGTCACAGCATCCCAAATCACCCCGTGACCAATAGTCATAACTAACACCGCTCAATTTGAGCTCAATATATATCTCAAACATCAACAACAATCCCAACATCCACCGTAGCTAAAACTACCATAAAAATAAGAAAATGCACAGTAGAAACGTCGAGAACGAGTCCACAAACTCAAATCTACCAACCTCTAACCTTGAATCTCACTAAAAATGCCTAAAGTTGAGCTTAAATTGATTAAAATGGTGGAATATATGTAGCCTTTAATAAAGAAAACAAAATAAGAAAAGAAAATAATTGTCACGCCCCGTATCCCAACGGGGTGGATTGGCACCCGTAGCTGATAAGGATCGAGAGAACCAAGATTTGCTTCTATTCATTCATATGCATGCCATAGGAAACACCACTATCACGTAAGAACATAAAGGGCTAATAACGAAAAGCACAGAACATGTGATATATATACATATGTGAAACTTGGCCGTTGAGGCCATCAAGTCAAAAATGTCATGTATTATCTTAGATTCATACACCCACATACGTCTACAAAAGACTCTAACAGATGCATTTACAAGACCAACTGAAAGTCGAGACAAGTCCCCACTTTATACAACATGTACAATACCAAAACACATGTACAACTGTGACTCGGAGAAGCCCCGAACTAACTGGAACTCACCAATGATCCGCAAATAACTGGAAACCTAATGTGGAGGCCTACTAGCACCTGCGCCTGCAGCAAGTAAGGTAAGTCCCACAAGGGATGTCAGTACGAAGAATGTACTGAGTATGTAAGGCTCATAAGAAACTGTATGATATGTAAATACGTCAATGAACTCAAATACAAGTGAATACTTAATATGGATAAGTTGACATTCTGTATGTTGGAAACCATGTACATTGCCTTCATTACTTTCTTTTCTTCTTTACTTCTATGCTTATTCATCATCACTTATGTCACTATGTACTCGGGCCCCGACTGATCAGTAGGTCTTTACATAACATAACGTTATGTTGGGATCAACTTGAGCTAGGCTTATGCCTCTAGAGCTACCACCCATAAATCAATACATCAGGCTCGGCTCGAGCTAGGTTATTACCTCTTGAGCTTCCACCCATAAACCAACATATTAGGTTCTGCTCGATCTAGGTTATCACCTCTAGATCTACCCCTTGTCAGGTTTGGTCTGAGCTAGGCTTATGCCTCTAGGACTACCCCCTGAACCAATAATCTCGGGATCGGCTTGAGATAGGCTTTCACCCCCAAAGCTACCACCCATACTCAATCATTCACCATATATGCATTACTTTATTCTTTACTTTTGAGATTGGTATAATGATAGTCATACATTTTTTGAAGCTTTGGATCAATAATAAATGAGTGAGAGACATGTGAATAAACATTATTGAAAAACATAACATTATTGGGGACATGGGATCTTTAAAACATTAGTGGATGAATCCGAGACATGCGAATCACAATTGTTCAATGAATAGGAAACATGTGCTAACAACAATTGGTAACAAGGAATAGGATACCTTAGAACTTTTTGGATTGGAACAGTTAATATGTCCATGTATCTACTATGTGTTGCAGAAGGATACGGATAAAATAACCTTACATACCTTGTATTCTCAATTGAATATACAATCTTAAATGTGCATACAATAGTTCCGCTCCTTCCTTATGTTTCACTGTACATCACAAGTACACAACGGAGCTTACATTAACAATCAACTACCTTACAAGTATACAAGACGACAATGAGCTATATGACTGCCGTATAATGTCATTTCACCCTTTACAATACCATTTATGGTATTGTCATGTCAACAATACCACAACATGCCCAACATTGACCAAAATATCACAATTCAATAGCATTTCGTACCAAGTTTGTTCTTTACATTTCTTCATCAATACAATGTCACAAATACTCCGTCAAATCACCTCAATACGCCTCACAACAACATATCGGCCAAAATCCCATCATTTACACTTATAGGAAAATAACAAGTTTAGGATCATAATCACACCATACATGTTGATATCTCATCCATACCATTCACTTTTATTCAAACCTCCAGTTCTTTTTCAAGTTTAAATAACAAGAATGACACATCTTTAGTAAAAAGCAAAAGTTCACTATTCAACACTTGCCAACATAACCATCATGCTCTACACAATATATCATGCATATTATATACTAAAGTACAATAATAATCACTTACCCAAGCTTGAGAAATGATGATCTTGCCCAAGAGGTGACTTAGGGTTTGAAGAGCCAAAGGGGAATTGTCTTGAAAGTTCTAGAAATGTGATGTGTGTCTCTTGGAATAAAAATCTGATTTTGGGGCCTTTTTATAGTACTAAATTCATCCTTAGCAACACTTGGCATTTAATATAATGTTTACTTGGTCAAATATAGAAGAATGGGTCATTTGCCTTTGGGGCCTATGTATTTTAATCCATTTAGGGCCTTGAATTGAGCCCAATTGCACATAGTAGCTTTTCAATGTGAAATCTCCAATTCTCTCGTATTTAAATACTTCCATAAATGTTACAACAATGTTTGAATCACGTAATTCATGTTCGTAGCCTCATTCTCAAAAATAAGGAATTCTAGCCACTCATGGCTTATTTGAACATAATTTGTTAAAATACTTGTGACGAAGGATTAACCCCAACTCGGATGCTAAACGCGCTTAATAATAGTCCTACTATGATGGAGTAATGATAACATGACTCAAAGATCTTATATACATCATAATAGTCGAAGAAATATTTTGGTGAAAACCACCCCGGCACGCCGCTTAGCGCGCCCCTTTGCTGCCTATGGCATAAAAAAAACAGCCCAGAGTGGCCTGGCACTCTGCCTGGAGTGCCCCAGGGCTGCCTGTTCCAAACAAATTTTGGCCAGAAGCGGCCCGGCAAGCCCCTGGGCGCGCCCCACACCTAAAACGTGATTTTTTTTTTTCCGTTCTTCAACTTTTCTTTGCAGATTTGGTTAGATCCTTCAAGTTCAAGTCTTTTGCTTACCTCCTAACCTTAATATCCATTGCTTGGAAGTCCTCCAAGCCTTATTTTACACCCCACAATTGCTCCACGAAGTCACAAACACCTCCGACTAAGGTCTAATCACACATATTAGGCCCAATATCAAATGTTTCATCAATGACACCATAAAACACATACTTATGGCATCTCGACACCTAAGTAAACATTGTGCAAAGTCGTCAAGTAGGGTAGGGAAGGTATGGGGTGTTACAATAATATTATAGTATATATATATATATATATATATATATATGTACTACACGTACAACATCCAAAAAAAAAAAAGTAATCTTATAGTCAAATACAAATTAGTCAAATACTAATTAATCGACTCGATCCCAATGTATGATTTATGGGTGGCAGGTCTAGGGGCATAAGCCTAGCTCCACCCGATCCCTGGGTGGAAGGTCTAGGGGCACAAGCCTAGCTCGACCCGATCCCAACATGACGATAAGTCATATAAAGACCCACTGATCAGTAGGGGCCCGGGTACATTGTGACATATGTAATGACATTGAAGTAAAGAAGCATGAAAGCAATGAAAGTAATACACATGGTTTCCAAAGTGCAAAATGGTTACTTATTCATCTGATTATGCATATGCATTTGAGTTCCATTGAGTTCATTGAACTATTCCTGTGTTGTATAGTTTCATTTGAGCCTTACATACTCAGTACATTCTTCGTACTGACCCCTTTTGGGGAACTTACCTTACATGTTGCAGGTGCAGGCACTAGTAGACCTCCACCGTAGGATAACAGTAATTGCAGATCATTGGTGAGCTCCAGTTAGTTCGGGGCTTCTCCGAGTCACAGTTGTTCAAATGTTTTGATTACATAGTGTAGAAAGCGGGGACTTGTCATGACTTTTCAGTTAGTTTTGGTCAATGAATCTGTTAGAGGCTTTTGTAGACGTATGTGGGTATACAAATGTAAGATGGTATATGACATTTTGACTTGATGGCCTCAACGGTCGACTTTCTCATATGTATATACGTCACATGTTCTATGATTTCTGATTTTAGCATTTCCTATTCCTATGGGATAGTAGTGTTTCCTAAGACATGTACATGAAGGAATAAAATCAAAGCTTGGTTCTCTCGGGCCTTATCGGCTTCGGGTGCCAATCACGCTTCATTGGGATTCGGGGTGTGACAAAAATGGTATCAGAGCGGGTCATTCTAAGGGTGTCTACAAAGCCGTGTCTGAGTAGAGTCTTGCTTATGGATGTGTTGCGCACCACATTGATAAGCAGGAGGCTACGGGACATTTAGGAGTTGTTTCTTTTCTTCACTTCTAGATCGTGCAGTAGAGCCAAAGTTGTAGGTGGACACATACGTACGTATTGACATTGGTTTTCTTTTATATAGTCAAATGCTGAGTATCAGACAAGATAAGGGCAAAGGTGAGCAGGATGATATGCCTGCCGAAGTAGAAATGAGTAAATCACCACTTGACCAAGTTAGTCAAGGTGAAGCTGATATGGAAATTATTATACGGGTCTCTCGTAGCCGAAAGATAGAGGAGTACCTGTAGAACCATCTATAAATGTCATTGAACAGGATTTAAGAAATGTAGGGCATATGTTGACTCAGATAGTTGTTGTATAATGTCACGGGCGAGATGGCCTGATGACGAGTAATGATTGTGCGGCTAGGGTAGCTAGTTGTCAAACACAGGATTTTTAGAAATCATACCCTCCTACGTTCACCGGGTTGGATTTGAATGAAGACCCATAGGACTTTATGAACTAAGTTAAAAAGGGTTCTAGATGTTATGCATATGACTGATCTCCTGATGTATTTTCAGATAGTTGGGAGGAATGTAAAATGGCATTTTGTGACTGTACCTCCTAAATGAGGTCAGAAAAGCTTATGTTGACTAGATATGCTCCAAACGTGATAACTATTATGATCGATAGAGTGCATCAGTATAGAGACAGAGGGATTGTACAATGGATATAGGCATTTTGTACACAATAATGAAAGACCAGAGGCACCAAAAAAAAAAAGACACAACTATTTGACAAAGGGTCGTTAAAGATGGCTAGATCTATGGGGACAGTTCATGGCGTCCCAAAGAGAAATGAGGTCTTGGAGGATTAGCAGACCGCCTAAATCATTATTTCTTTAATCTATAGTAAATGTTCTACCTCGATCCCAAGGGTTGAGAGACAGTCGGTTTGGCAAAGGGATCAAGCATAAGAACGAAGAAGGTAGAGACCAAATGCCGGTTGGGGCCAAATGTTGTTATTGGTGTGATATGTCGGGTCACAAAAGGAGGCTTCTCCTGGTGAAGCTACATGTACTGTACACGTAGTGATTGACCCATAGAGCATATGGTATTTTGTTAATTGCTGAAAAGTTAAAAGGACACCAAAATGACTAGTTATGTCACAGGAAGCCTACACATCAGTTGGTGAACCTATTGTAAGTAAAAGAGTATATCATAAGTGCATGGTCATTAATTGTGGTCATGAGATACTGGTTGATCTTATTGAGTTATAAAGGGATTATGCCATAGTAGATGGCCGAACTAAGAAGTTATATTGTCATTATCCCCAAAGGAATATTTTGAATGGCCAGGGAAATGTATTCCCCATCTCACGGCAAAGAAAAGGATACTCTAAGGGGTACATTTGTCACTTAGTAAGAGTGAACGATATTAATGCGAAGCCCCCACCTCTTTAATTAGTCCGGGTGGTAAATGAATTTCCAGATGTATGAGTTGGTATGAATGTGACGTCAGGTACTCGGCCTATTTTTATTTTCATAATATAGCATGGCCTGGTCGAGTTACACGAATGATAGGAGAAAGTAAAATACGTGTTGAATAAGGGATTCATAAGATCTAGTACTACCCCTTGGGGTGCATCATTGTCACTAGTAGAAAAAATAAATAAAATAACATGGCCTATTGAGAATGTGTGTTTACTATTGGCAACTGGATAAGAATAGTTTCCCCCCAGAGTTGACGATTTGTTTGATCAGTTACGGGATAAACGATAATGAATATATATATGAACGATGATGATATACCCAAGGCAGCATTACAAACATGGTATGCTTATAAGTCTTAGTATGTCAATTGGGCTAGAGAATGCACCTGTAGATTTATAGATTAATGAACAGGGCGTTCAGGACACTTGTAAATGTGTGTGTGACCATATTCGGTGATGGTATTCAAAAAAAAAAATCACAAGAGGACTATGCATTGTATAGGATGAAGAGATGAAAGTTGTCACACAAAAGATAGAAATGGTGAACAATTGGCTAAGGCCTACGATGCTTACAGAGATCCATCAATTTCTTGGGTTGATTGATCATTATATGAGAATTGTGGAAGGATCTCCTTCTATACCTACACCCTTAACAAAGCCTATACACAAGGCAATCAAGTTCCAGTAAAATGATGATGTGAGAAAAGTTTTCAAGAGTTGAAAGATAAAGTAACTTCCACATCCGTTGTAAGTGCCTTCTGAAGGCATAAGAATGTTATGCAATGTATGGTAATGCTTTCGGGGTTGGCCTCGGATGTATATTGATGTAGCATGATAAGGTAATAGCATATGCGCCACGACAGTTGCGGCCACATGAGAATACAAATGATTACTAAACACATGACCCTGAAGTAGCAGCAGTGATCTTTGATTTAACGTCATGGTGTCACTATTTTTAAGGGATTCATGTTGATATATATATTCTGGATGTGAGACAATGTAATATATTGTTAAGCCGAAAGACTTAATCTGAGGTAGCGAAGGTGGCTTGAAATCTTAAAAGGTGAGGACATTGGTATCCTATATCATTTGGGAAAAGCAAATGAGGTAGTTGATACGTTAAACTGCAAGGCAGTAGGAAGTGTGAATGGACAGCTCACAGAAAAGAAAGCTATAGTCAGGCAATCTATATTAAGGAGGCAATATGGGGTTTTGTTTCTTGGAACTCCAGAGGAAAGAATTATAGTGTCAAATGTGGTGGGATTTTCATTGATATTGGAGGTAAAGGGAAAAGCAATATGTAAATTCCATTTTTAGTTCAATTGAAAACATATGTACAGCAAAGTCGACGAGAGTATTTGAGCAAACACAAGGGGGGAGTACTTTAACGCCAATGTAGATTGTGTGTACTGGGTGTAGATTAGTGAAGGAAATGAATTACGACAGAAGAACATCGTTCATGGTAGTTGTTTGTTCGAAAACAACCAAAATACACCATGGTGTAGCAGAGATGTATTGGTAAGAATATATGAGAAGCACATTGTAGAACTTGTAGTTCAATGTCCAAGCGGTCACTGATGAACAGTATGGCATCAGAAGTCTGTATGTTTTATGCAATATAGTACCCTCCCAGTTGGGAAGTGGAACATGAATAACATGGAATTAATTAAAGGGTTGTCTCGTACATTGCGAAGGTTGATTCCATATAAGTAATCATGAACTGGCTTACCGAGTCAACATATTTCCAACCAGTTAGGACCACCGATACAGATGAGCGGTATGCAAAATTGTATGTTACAGAGATCGTATGATTACATGAGACTCCACTCACTATTATATCACACAGGGGGGCTCACTTTATTGCACAGTGTGGGTAAGTCTTTCCAGTAAAGCATGAGTACACAGATACATGTAAGTATGGCTGGTCATCCTTAAATGGATGGACAAACAGAATGTATGATAAGAACATGTGAAGATATGTCACGAGTTTGTACATTGGACATTAAAGGTAGTGGGGATGAATATCGATCGTCTAATGAAATTGCTTGCAATAAAGATATCAAAAGGTACCTTACGAAGGTTTATATAAAATGACATATAGATCATCCATTGGATGGGTTACGGCTGATGAAATTTTGCGTTGCCCAGGTTAAATTTTGTTCATCAAGCTATAGAGAAAGTGAAGGTGATATGACAGTAGCTACAAATAGCCCAAAGTCGGTATAAATCATATGCCGATATTAGAAGTTGATAGTGTCACCAATGGAAAAAGATAATGAGATTCGGAAAGAAAGAGGAGTTGTCCAAAGATTTGGGCAACTTGCGTATCTATTAGCACTAGTCCAGGAATTCTTCACAGTCCATTTAGTATTCTATATTTGATGCTCCGAAAGTGTATTGGAGGGTATACAGTATTGTTGCCAGTGGAAATGTACATCGAGAAGTGAAAGAATCAAGAAATGCAAAAGTAGCTTCCGTAGGGGCACTATTGGAGAACTTAGTACATTGAAGAAATCACAAGGGAAATCGAAGCATTAATGAAATCTAAGTACTTGTACTTGTGATACATGGAAGTAAAAGTTCAAGATACAGATTTGGAGTTATAAGTCTTTACAAGTGTTAAGTGTGTATATTATGATATAGAGAATTCACTTTGACTTAAGTGTTGCAATGAAACAGTGTTACTAACATTCGAGGACGAATGTTCCTAAGGGGGGAAGAATGTAACACCCCGTACCTTCCTAACCCAATGTGATGACGATGAACAACGTTTACTTAGGTGTCGAGAGCTATAAGTATGTATTTGGTAATGTTAGTGATGGAAAAATTAAAATTTGGCCTTGTACATATGCTTAACCTTGCGTAGAAGGTGTTTTGCGATCTTCATGGCGCATTTTTTTGGTTCAAAAAGAGGCTAAGAGGACCTCTAAACAAAGTATGTTAAGGTTAAGAAGTGAGTTAAAGAATAGGACTTGAAGTATCTAACCAAACCCGCGAAGAAAAGTCGAAAAATGAAATTTTTGAAAAATTTAAGGGAAGGGCGCATTGGGTAGCATGCCACGCCGCTCTGGGCTGAAATTTTCAGTCCAGAGGCAGTAAAGGGGCGCGCCAGGCAGCGTGCCACGCCGCCCCTGCGCACCTTTCAAAAGTTGAAAATTTTGTTTAACTCCCAAGGGTTCCCGGGGACATAGTGAGCCGATTTTTTCCACGATTCTTCTACAACCATGAGAATATACATGAAATGAGTGAGATATTATATTGGTATGATAAATTTACTCGAGAACGAATTTGGGGTCAAAATGATGATTTTACCCTTTTGGGCAAAATAGGCCATACGTGGCTAGAATCACTTGGTTTTTGGATTTAGGCTACGGATATGAATGACATGAGTAGGAATATTGTTGTAACACGTATGAGATGATGAAACCATGAGAAATTATTGATTTTATTGGGTTAAGGAAATTCGGCCCAAAAAGGACCCAAAAATGAAAAGAAAACATGGCCCAATGGGTCACAAAACCCATTCTTCCATTTGACTAAGTCATACATATCAATAATTGAATCAAAGTGGCTAAGCATGGACTTGAGAGCCTATATAAAGGGCAAAAATGCTGATTTTATTCATTTGGAAAACACATGCCTTTGTAGATATTTTTCAACCCTTTTTTTTTTCTCTCAAACCCTAAGAGGTCAAAGCTAACCTTTGGAGCAAGATCAACATCTTCCACGCCTAGGTAAGTGATTATTGTCATGGCTTAATATATTATATGCATGGGAGAGTATGTGAATCTTGTTGGTTATGCTTGAAAGAGTTGAACATAGTACTTTGGGTTTTTGTACAAGATGTGTCATCCATGAGATTTGAACTTGAATTATGGCTCGTGCCTTTGATGAAAGATCATGGTATGGATAAAATATGAACATGTATGGTGTTATTTTTGGTATTAAACTTGTTATTGTCTATAAGTGGAAATTGTGGGATTTTGGCCGATATGTGCTATGAAGTGTATTAAGGTGAATTGATGGATTGTTTGTGATGTGGTATGGATAAGGAGGTGTAAAAGAGAATTGTTATAGTGAAATGCAATGATTATTATGTATTGGTCAATGTTGGGAATATTGGAGTATTTTTGGAATAATGATGATATCAATGGTTTTGTCAAGGGGAAATGACATGTTTCAAAGCAAACATGTACCCCATTGATGTTATATGCATTTGTGAAGTAGTTGTGGTTAATGTGAATTCCATTATGTATTTGTGTTGTAGATTGACACATAAAGAAGGAGCGGGACTATTGTATGCACATCTAGGACTGTATATCCGTATTTAGAGTACAAGGTATGTAAGGTTACTCTGTCCGTATCTTTTTGCGGCAAATAGTATCCACATTGCTATTTCACTAGTCCTATCCCAAAATGTGCTAAGGTATCCTATATCCGTTTATCAATAGTCATTGTCATATCTTTCCTACTCATGGATCATTTGTGAGTCTCATGTCTCATCTTCATGGTTAACGTTCCAAAAGCTCAAACAAGATTATGGTTCCAAGTTTCCAAACATGCTATGTCACATGCATATGTCAATCTCTCACAAGTGAATGTACCAATCTCATATATCTCTTACTCATTGGATAATGATCCAAAGTTTCAAGTGATGTTATGACAATCAAATATCAATCTCAAAGTAATGATCAAAGTAATGCAAATGTGGTCAATGATCAAGTATGGGTGGCAAGTCTAGGGGCGCAAGCCTAGCTCGACTCGATCCCGATGTGTCGATTTATGGGTGGCAAGTCTAGGGGCGCAAGCCTAGCTCGAATCGATCCCGATGTATTGATTTATGGGTGGTAAGTCTAGGGGCATAAACCTAGCTCGACTCGATCCCGATGTATGATTTATGGCTGGCAGGTCTAGGGGCATAAGCCTAGCTCGACCCGATCCTTGGGTGGCAGGTCTAGGGGCACAAGCCTAGCTCGACCCGATCCCAACATGACGATAAGTCATGTAAAGACCCACTGATCAGTAGGGGCCCGGGTACATTGTGACATATGTAATGACATTGAAGTAAAGAAGCATGAAAGCAATGAAAGTAATACACATGGTTTCCAAAGTGCAAAATGGTTACTTATTCATCTGATTATGCATATGCATTTGAGTTCCATTGAGTTCATTGAACTATTCCTGTGTTGTATAGTTTCATTTGAGCCTTACATACTCAGTACATTCTTCGTACTGACCCCTTTTGGGGAACTTACCTTACATGTTGCAGGTGCAGGAACTAGTAGACCTCTACCGTAGGATAACAGTAATTACAGATCATTGGTGAGCTTCAATTAGTTCGGGGCTTCTCCGAGTCACAGTTGTTCAAATGTTTTGATTTCATAGTGTAGAAAGCGGGGACTTGTCCCGACTTTCAGTTAGTTTTGGTCAATGAATCTGTTAGAGGCTTTTGTAGACGTATGTGGGTATACAAATGTAAGATGGTATATGACATTTTGACTTGATGGCCTCAACGGTCGAGTTTTTCATATGTATATACGTCACATGTTCTATGATTTCTGATTTTAGCATTTCCTATTCCTATGGGATAGTAGTGTTTCCTAAGATATATACATGAAGGAATAAAATCAAAGCTTGGTTCTCTCGGGCCTTATCGGCTTCGGGTGCCAATCACGCCTCGTTGGGATTCGGGGTGTGACACATATCTACCTACTTACCTTTACCTCTACCTCTTCTTGTGATCGGCATTGTTACTATATCAAATAAAATCAATTCCAATGGTCAGATATATTTCAACTTACAACACTGGCTCTATTGCAAGATCTAGAAATAAAGGAAAGAAATGACTCCTAAATGTCCCGTAGCCTCCTACTTATAAATATGGTGCACAACACATCGATAAGTAATACTCTACTCAGACACGGCTTTGTAAACACCCTTAGAACGACCTGCTCTAATACTACTTTTGTCACGCCCTGTATGCCAACGGGGCGGATTGGCACCCGTAGCTGATATGGCCCGAGAGAACCAAGCTTTGCTTCTATTCATTCATATGCATGACATAGGAAACACCACTATCACGTAAGAACATAAAAGGCTAATAATGGAAAGCACGGAACATGTGATATATATACATATGTGAAACTTGGCCGTTGAGGCCATCAAGTCAAAAACGTTATGTATCATCTTACATTAATACACCCACATACGGCTACAAAATCCTCTAACAGATGCATTTAAAAGACCAACTGAAAGTCAGGAAAACTCCCCGCTTTATACTACATGTACAATACCAAAACACATGTACAACTGTGACTCGGAGAAGCCCCGAACTAACTGGAGCTCACCAATGATCCGCAAACAACTGACAACCTTCTGTGGAGGCCTACTAGCACCTGCGCCTGCAGCAAGTAAGGTAAGTCCCACAAGGGATGTCAGTACGAAGAATGTACTAAGTATGTAAGGCTCATAAGAAAATGTATGATATGTAAATACGTCAATGAACTCAAATACAAGTGAATACTTAATATGGATAAGTTGACATTCTGTATGTTGGAAACCATGTACATTGCTTTCATTACTTTCTTTGCTTCTTTACTTCTATGCTTATTCATCATCACTTGTGTCAATATGTACCCGGGTCCCGACTGATCAGTGGGTCTTTACATAACATAACGTTATGTTGGGATCGGCTCGAGCTAGGCTTATTCCTCTAGAGCTACAACCCATAAATCAGTACATCGGGCTCGGCTCGAGCTAGGTTATTACCTCAAGAGCTGCAACCCATAAACCAACATATCAGGCTAGGCTCGAGCTAGGTTATCACCTCTAGAGCTAACCCCTGTCAGGTTTGGTCCAAGCTAGGCTTATGCCTCTAGGACTACCCCCTGAACCAATAACCTCGGGATCGGCTTGAGCTAGGATTTCGCCCCTAAAGCTACCACCCATACTCAATCATTAACCACATATTCATTACTTCATTCTTTATTTTGAGATTGGTACAATGATAGTCATACATTTTTTGAAGCTTTGGATCAATAATCAATGAGTGAAAAACATAACATTATTGGGGACATGGGATCTTTGGAACATTAGTTGATGAATACGAGACATGTGAATCACAATTGTTCAACAAATAGGAAACATGTGATAACAACAATTGGTAACCGGGAATAGGATACCTTAGAACATTTTGGATTGGAACAGTTAATATGTCCACGTAGCTACTTTGTGCTGCAAAAGGATACGGATAAAATAACCTTACATACCTTGTATTCTCAACTGACTGTACAATCTTAAATGTGCATACAATAGTTCCGCTCCTTCCTTATGTTTCACTTTACATCACAAGTACACAACGGAGCTTACATTAATAGTCAACTACCTTACAAGTGTACAAGACAACAATGAGCTATATAACTGCCGTATAATGTCATTTCACCCTTTACAATACCATTTACGGTATTGTCATGTCAACAATACCACAACATTCCTAACATTGACCAAAATATCACAATTCAGTAGCATTTCATACCAAGTTTGTTCTTTACATTTCTTCATCAACACAACGTCACAAATACTCCCTCAAATCACCTCAATACGCGTCACAACAACATATAGACCAATATCCCATCATTTACACTTATAGGAAAATAACAAGTTTAGGATCATAATCACACCATACATGTTGATATATCATCCATACCATTCACTTTTATTCAAACCTCAAGTTCTTTTTCAAGTTTAAATAACAAGAATGGCACATCTTTAGTAAAAAGCAAAAGTTCACTATTCAACACTTGCCAACATAACCATCATTCTCTACACCATATCTCATGCATATTATATACTAAAGTACAAGAATAATCACTTACCCAATCTTGAGAAATGATGATCTTTCCCATGAGGTGACTTAGGGTTTGAAGAGCCAAAAGGGAATTGTCTTGAAAATTCTAGAAATGTGATGTGTGTCTCTTGGAATAAAAATCTGATTTTGGGGCCTTTTTATAGTACTCAGTCATCCTTAGCTACACTTGGCATTTAATATAATGTTTACTTGGTCAAATATAGAAGAATGGGTCATTTGCCTTTTGGGCCCATGTATTTTAATCTATTTAGGGCCTTGAATTGAGCCCAATTGCACATAGTAGCTTTTCGATGTGAAATATCCAATTCTCTCATGTTTAAATACTTCCATAAATTTTACAACAATGTTCGACTCACGTAATTCATGTTCGTAGCCTCATTCTCAAAAATAAGGTATTCTAGCCACTCATGGCTTATTTGAACATAATTTGTTAAAATACTTGTGACGAAGGATTAACCCCAACTCGGATGCTAAACGCACTTAAGAATAATCCTACTATGATGGAGTAATGATACCTTGACTCAAAGATCTTATATACATCATAATAGTCTAAGAAATATTTTGGCAAAAACCACCCCGGCACGCCGCTTAGCGAGCCCCTTTGCTGCCTGTGGCATAAAAAAAACCGCCTAGAGCGGCCTGGCATGCTGCCTGGCGCACCCCAGGGCTGCTTGTACCAAAGTATTTTTGGCCATAAACGGCCCGGCACCCCCCTGGGCGCGCCCCACACCCAAAATGTGATTTTTTTCCGTTCTTCGACTTTTCTTTGCAGATTTGGTTAGATCCTTCAAGTTCAAGTCTTTTGCTTACCTCCTAACCTTAATATCCATTGCTTGGAAGTCCTCCAAGCCTTATTTTTCACCCCACAATTGCTCCACGAAGTTACAAACACCTCCGACTAAGGTCTAATCACACATATATATATATATATGTACTACACGTACAACATCCAAAAAAAAAAAAGTAATCTTATAGTCAAATACTAATTAATGTAACATGCACATGGAATTATCCATTTTTGCTCTCCGTATATATATATATATATATATTCGGATATTGCATAGGCTCGCGGTAAAATAAATACAATAGTTTAAATATACCATCATGAATAGAAAATTATTTTGAACAAAACCTCTATAAAATAAAAATATCATTTTAACAAAATTAGATTTACTATCTCCGTTTAAAAATATTAATAAATTATAGAACTTTTATAAAGTAGTATAGATATATCATTTTACCAAATTCTAATTTAATTTAAATATTTTGCAACACGCTCGATATAAATAATAGTCTCAAACGAACTGCCCGAAAACTGAACTGTCAGTTTTAGCAAGTCATAAATAACTTGGGGGAGTTATAGAAAAGCTCTAAAGGCTGAGAACATACGAAAACGAGGGAAATGACTGGGAGGGTCATTACATGACAGGATGATGTCAATCTAGCTAGTTGTTCGATGGTTTAATTTGAATGCTATTAGTGTATACACACCATATTTGGGCTCCGGTGAGGAGGTCAAGAAGCAATTTTGGAAGGATTTGGATGAGGTGGTCAGGAGTATACCGCACTCCAAAAAGCTCTTAATTGGTGGAGATTTCAATGGCTTCATAAGGGTGACTTCTAGTGGTTTTGGTATTGTATATGTAGGCTTTGGTTTTGGGGGATAGAAACATAGGTGGTGCTTTGCTTCTGGATTTTGCTAAAGCTTTTGAGTTGGTGATAGGCAATTTCAAGATTTTTAAAGAAAGAGTAACACTTGGTTAACTTTTGTAATGTGGTGGCAAAGAGGAAAATAGATTATTTATCCTTAGGGAGGCACATAGAGGTCTTTGTAAAATATGCAAGGTTATTCTTAGTAAGAATCTTACTATCCAACATAAGCTCTTAGCTGTGGTCTTTGAGATCAAGGGAGAAGAGAATTTTGTATAACCTATCAAGAATCGAATTAGGTGGCTTGATCTTTTCCTAATCACGAGAGTTGGGGGAGAACTTGATGATAGTAAGGATGCGAACGACCTGTGGGATATGACTTCTATGTCATTAAAGAAGTAGTTGATGAGGTGATAGGGCTTTCAAGAGGTAATGGTGATGGTCATCAAGGGGAATGGTGTTGGAATAAATAAGTTCAATACAAAGGGGAATCTCAGTATGTGGTTTTCGTAAAGTGGACAGAGAGAAAGGACAGGGAGGAAGTATGGAAAAATAAGGAAAATTTTAACGTGGAAAAAATGGAGACAAAGTTTAGTCATCACGACGCTTCTTTTTGTATTTTTGTTTTTTATTCTATTTTTTTTTTAATCATTATGTCCTAAACTATTGCATTACATTCACAGGTTGCCTCCCAAGCAACACATGATTTAACGTCACAACACGACATACCTCACTTAAATAATTAGACTAGGAAAGTGAGGTGTTTTGCCTATAAACATACTCGGCTGAATTGTGCTTCACTCACTGCCCATTCACTAAAAACATCACACTTTTTTCTTCCTTCCATAGCATAACTGCTCCATGTGAAGTGATGCAAACCAATTCAAATGGACACTACTAAAAAAAAGGCAAAATGCCATCGGCCAAATGTGATGGACTGTGTCATCTACTTGGACAAAAAAGATGGAAAAGTGACACAGACACTTGCATCATAAAATGGATCATTATTTTTTCAAAAGCATTGGACATCGTCGCTTATTTACGACGGACAACGTCGCTTTTTGAAAAAAATTATTTTTTTCCTAGAAAAGTGATAATGTCCATCGTAATGTTCTTCATATGAAGAAAAAAGCGACGTTTTCAGTCGCTTTTCTAGAAAATATTTAGAAAACTATAAAAGAGACAGACTTAAGTGACGGACAACATCACTTTTCTAGGAAAAAAGTAAAAAAATCCAGAAAAACGTCAGAGTAAAGAGACTTTGTCCCTCACTTTTCTACAATTTTTTAGATGTATAAATCTACATTTTCTACATCTCAGCTATCAAATAAAACTATAATTCAATATATACATCCCCAAGCAGCACACATTATTACTAAAACAATTATATAATAACAATTATTGGGTCGCATAACTTTGCCAAGGCCTTGTGTGACCTATGCACAAGTATTAACTTGATGCTGCTAGAAGTGTTCAAACTATTGGACTTGGGAACCCCCAAACCAACAAAAATGCAGTTATTGATGGTGGATCATACGGTCAAAAAGACTATGGACATATTGTTTGATATTTTTTTAATGGTATAAAATTTCATCTTTCCTATGATCTTTGTTGTATTGGATTGCGAGGTCGAATTTAAGATGCTCATAAATTTGGAAAGACTATTTTTAGCCACCGGTAGAGTATTGGAGGATATGGAGCGGGGTGACCTAAAATTTAGGATGAATAATGAGGAAGTCACGTTCAATATTTGTAGAAATATGAAGAAACCAAAGGACATGAGGGTGGTTTTGGTAATAAATAGTTTAGATGAACCCAGAAGCTAACCCAAGGTATATCTTGATGAAGTCTGAGTAATCAAGACACCCGCATCATGCCGTGATGTTAAATCAGGCGCTTCTAGGAGGAAACCCAAGGTGTCTTGTTATTCCTACATTTGTTTTAATTCTTGTTATTTTGATCGATATCAGACCCATGCACCTAGGGAGCCACATGCTTGTTCCTAACTCCCTTATTTTACTTCGGTCTAATATGGTGGGGACAACACATGCTTATTTGATGGAGGTGGGGGTACTTGTGGACCAATAAGTCCTGTAGTGGTTTTTTGTTGCCGTGTTTCTTTTTCCTCAAGTGAAATATCATAGTAGAACTGGCATGTTTAGGAGTTTATTTATGTATTTTTTTGTGTTTTTGTGTTATTTGCGTAACCAACTGATATGTAAGAGAACTTAGTGCAGTGGAAGAAAAAAAATTGAGCATGTAATTGATTTTGAATGAGTTTTGTGGTTAAATGACACCCCTCCAAAAAATTTGGTGTTATTGTTGTGTTTTTTACTTACCTGAACTGTGACCAATGTTTGGATCTCGTTATGGCATTAGGATTATGAACTTGATAACCATAGCCTGACTAGCATGAACCAAATAGGCAGTAACTGAATATGTAGACCTGATCCAAGTGTGTGTAAGGTCTTACCTAGTCGGCGTGTGCGTGTGTGATTTAGAACTTGCCAGATTAGTCTACGTAGGATAGGATATTGGGAAAGGAGCATAGGTCACTCTTGATTTAGTCCATTAAAAAGTCTAAAATCCAACCAAATGAAAAAAAAATAGAATATCCCTTGATCCCAAATTTTTAGCCTGAGTAAATCTTCTCTTTGAACTGGCCTATTCACCTTCCCAAATTATTTACAATGAACCTTATTTGGCCCTAGTTCCTCCTTGGACACTGTGCAACTCAACCTAGGCAAATCGCCTAAGTTGAGGGTGGCTATTGTAGGGGTGCATAAAAAGGTTGGGTATGTAGAAAAAAAGTTAGTATAATGAAAAAAGGACTCAGGTGTGGTATCGTTCAAAAAAATGAAAAGAGAAAAGTTTTAAAATAAAAAAAAAAAAGGAAGAGGAAGAAGAAGTTGTGAAATGAAAACCGTATCCAGGGTTCGAAAAGTTGGAAAAAGGGAGAAAAATGAAGAAAGTAGAAAAGTAGAGTCAAAAGGAGGGTAGTGCCAAGGAGGAATGAGTCACTTTATCAGTATGTACCATACCTGTCCCCAAGCCTACATTACAAGCAAATAAAAGTCGTATAGTGATCCTAATCCGACTGTCTAAAAACTAAGGCGTAGAAAATAAGGGCAAGCCTATGCTATCAAACACACATTGTTTGACATATTTGTGAGAGAGAGTGATTCTCTTCGGTCCCTATATTGATATTTGTTACATCTTCTGAGTGTTAGGGACTTCTTTAATGTGAGGGCGGAGGCGCTGGATTGTAGTTGCTGCTTATTCAGATAGTGTCATTGATTTGAGTGTTGGGTTGTCTGTTGATAAAGTGATGCCATTTCTTGATCCCATTGAATTATGGTGAATTGTTTGTGTACACACAACATTTGTTGAAGTTTTGATGGTATTGAAGGGTGTTGAACATGTGTTTTTTTGTTAATGCGTGCTTAAATTGGGTTTGTGAAAATCTGACAGTTGTAGTGCTCTTTAATTTTCTCTTGGTTAAGCGTCGTTGTAGTTTTAATTGTGTTTTTGTTACTTGAGTACAAGCAAATGTTCTAAGTTGAAGGTATTGATGTGTTGTGGGTTTACGATACTTTCGACACTTAAAAAGAAAGATTTTTGTGCATCCTTAAGTATGTTTATATAGGTATGATGTGTTTTATTCGTTTGGCAGGAAACTAGAGTCTGGAAGCACACGTGACAGAAAAGCTGAGAAATATACCAAGGCTGGAACTCTTATGACCCATGTGATAAGAGGCGACAAAGGGAATTGATAAGTGAAGCCATACGAGGTGCCATACGAACTGTGAGAAGGGTACACAAGCCATATGCCTAGTCGTACAAGAGGTTGCCTGATGTTTGGAAGATATTAAAGGCCCAGATATACAAGCTCCCATATGAACCGTATGAAGAGCATAAAAACCATACGAAAGCATACAAATTGTATGCGTACTCTTGGGAAAAGCTTCTAATTTTTGTGAAGATTAGCCTATACGAACCGTGTGGTCTTGGTATGACCCATGTGGACATGTACCGACCCAGTTCTCTTAGTTAGTTTAGGATAGGATTATTTATGTCTATAAATATATCTTTTAGGGTTTTATTATGAGTACACGCGTTGTTTTATTGTGAGTACACACGTTTTGGTTATTATTCTAACATATTTTGAATATACTTCATCATAGTTCTGCCATTAATTCCATACTTCGATTTGTTTTTCATTCCATTTTTCGTCTACAATCTTTTCAATTAGTTACTTGATTATTGTAAGTGTTCTCATCATACATTTTATGCTGAATCTGGATATGATCACTACAACTATGAGTAGCTAAATACCATGACTAGGGTTAAGGGAACCATGATAAATTAACAAAGCAGGATTCGTGCTTGGTAATTCTAGATCAGTGTGCATATGTATTGTTATTTTTTTCATTGTGATTGCTTTATAATTGTTGTAAACGTTAAAAACTTTCCTGAATTCTAAAATTACTTGAGAGAGAAGTGGAGATTAAGTAAAGAAAATAACAATAGAGATTTGAAGATATGAACCTTTATCTAATAACTTGAGCCTTATCAGGAAGAGTTAATCTGAGATCGAAAATAAGGGTTAGAAGTAAAACACTTAGAGATTGAGAGGAGAAGGGTGATATTCACTTGATTAGGGTTGAGAGACATTTAGATTAACCTATCTTGTTAGATTTTGCATTCAATACATTTTAATAGATTGCTAGTCTGAATAGCCTGCGTAGTAATGAAGTCATGGGAAACACAGTCCTAGTACCTCACATCCATTAATTACAAAATCCAAAAAATCAACAATTGTTACTATTGAAGTTTTGATTCATAAAGTCCATTATTGATTTGCATCAAAACACGTATTTATTAATATTCGACCTATTCTCTATGGAATTGACCCCAACCTAGTTGGTTCTATATTTGATCAACGACTGCTTTATGCTTTGTTTAGAGGTATAATTTGGGTGACATCACCCATTACTCATCATTCTGGGTTATAGTTTTTGCTTACCTACTGCCGGGTTATAGTAGGTGCCATCATGACCTGAGTTTTTGGGTTGTCAAAATTTTGTATATTCATAAATTAAAATATGCAAAAAATAATTTTTTGCATGACTTAAATGAGCTAGCAAACACATTTGTTATTACTCTATTACCATCTTCTATGCATAGTACTTACTATGATTTGAACCACATTAGATTACTATCCTAATAAGAAAGTTTGACCCCATAAATTAGTTAACATAAGGTTGGAGTCATAAAGTACATATATTGTAAAGTAATAACATCTAAATTTGTATATAATGAAGCTTCATTTAGTTTTATGCCAAAATAGTTAGTATTGACACGTAACAATCCTCAAATTTAAACTATTCAAAAATTTACCTAATCTAAATTTTCCCTATAAGTAGGAGCCAATTCTAGGCAAAGAAACACACAAAAACAACAAAGCCATTTTATACCCATCTAAAACCCACATTTCTTCTCATCTTCGTCATCTTTAGAAATGTCTAGAGTTATAGAGGAACAACTACACAAGGAAAGAAAGGAAAACAAGATAAACAAAATCAAGAAGATGATGGATGATGTGTTGAAGGGAAAAGATATTCCCATTGACATCGACCCTTATGATCTCAATGATCTGTATTATGTGATGAATGAAAAACTTAAGAAGATATGCGAAGTGATGGAAACAGAGGCCGACAAAGAGGGTTTGGCATCAAATACCATTCAACCCTTTGTTGGTCTGATGGAACCTGATGGGACCAACTCAGAGGGTTCAATTACTCTATTGGCCCCTTTTGGTGGTCCTATATAGATGGTTCCTCTAGTTCCATCAATGATTTCTAATAGGTCAAACTTTGATGTTAGTAATGTTGCATCAAGACCATTCACTAAGAGTCAAGATTAAAATCTCCAAAATCTAAATCAACCATTTATGTAGATGGAAGTGCTTGAGCACAATTTGATGTTATAATAAAATTATTATTTTATTAAAATCGATTCTTATTTCTTTTATTTGACTATTTTTTAATGTTTTTACATATTTATTTAATGATGGTAATTGTTTATCTACTCAATATTTTTTTATAAATTTTTTTATTGGATTAACCAATTAAAAAAAGTATGTATCCGACTACTTGTCATCTATATATATATATAAATGTGTGCGTGCGCGGGCACGCTTGGGTGTGTGTGTGTGTGTGTGTGTGTGTCAGATTCTTTGAAATTTATTTGTAGTTTTTATTTTACAAAATTTTTGCAAAATTATATATGTATACTTTACTCTTTTATAAATTATTAATCAAGATTATTTATCAAATAATCCACAATTTTTCTTATAAATTTATTCCTTTATTATGCATGGAGGCTCGTAGTATATACTTTATTTTATCATTTTATAAATATGTGTATCAAGATGTTTGAACTTAGATTAATCAATGATTATAGATCATGATAATAAATCAATAAAAGCTATTGGAGAAGCCCCCTAGATTTATTCTATAAAATGACTAGATTAAAAGACTCATAGACATAAGTTTAGAGTTATTTTATCTTCGACTATCATTTAACATAAGAAAATTTACAACATAAAAATATAAATATATACTAATAGCAAAACAATCATTTCACACAACATCTATTAATAAAAATTTATCGGTTAGACATCTTGATGAAATATTAAAATACTTTAAGGTTGAGAATCATAAATATGTCTAGTAATATAACAATAGCATTGAAAATATATGATAGGATGTTATCCAATATATTTCGTATATTGTGATACTAAAAAAAGAAAATATATGATATTTCTAGTAATATTGATTGAGCATCACACAAATTCAAATATTAATAGTGATACTAAAAAAAGACAAAAGATTAACAAGGTTTAAGTAGTGACCTTTTTATTATTAAGCGGTTTAACTCACAGAGAATGTAAATAGTGTAACATAAATTTTAGAATTTCTTTTAAAAAGGTGCAACATAAATTTACTTATAGGATCAATAAAAGAAGAAAAAAAATACCCAACTAGGTTTAAATTATGACCTTTTAATCATTAAGCTTGATTTGCAGGGCTATAATATGACATAGACTTCCTTATATTAATAGAGTGAACTAGATAATATGAAATATTCACTATTATTTTAATTTATTTTTAGCCACTAAATTTAACTCATAAAAATAACAATAAAATGAGTTAGTTAATTCTTTATATTACTTATTTCAATTTTACTTCTATGGATTGACTTTCTTACTGAATTAATTGGTATGATTGACTCTAATCAATATTGGTGATTTTGAGGTTGTATGGTAATTCTGTCAGTTTCATTAGCTCTATAATATCATTTTTTGTTGGTAGGACCTTTGGTTTAGGTCCCAAAGCGTTCAAATGGATTTCATATAATTTTTTGGAAAGTTGGAAGTTTAAGGCATTGAGTGGTAATGAGGTCGAGGAAGCTTCTTACCTGAGGGTATGATCTTGGAACATAGGGACTGTGATGGGAAAGTCGATAGAGTTGGTGAAGATTCTGAAGAATAGAAAGATTAGTATAGCATGTATCTAAGAGAAAAAATAAGAAGGAACAAAGCTCACAATGTGGACAGATTCAAATTGTGGTATTAGGGGGCTCGAGGGATAGGTATGGACTAGGAAATTTAGTAGATACAGAACTTATTGAGTAAATGGTAGAGGTTAGGTATATCAATGGTTGGATGATGTCAATCTAGCTAGTTGTTTCATGCTTTGATTTGAATGCTATTAGTGTATACACACCATATGTGGGATCTGATGAGGAGGTCAAGAAGCAATTTTGGAAGGATTTGGATGAGGTGGTGAGGAGTATACCGCACTCCAAGAAGCTCTCAATTGGTGGAAATTTCAATGGTTACATAAGGGCGAATTCTAGAGGTTTTGGGGTTGTGTATGTAGGCTTTGGTTTTGGGGGATAGATACATAGGTGGTGCTTTGCTTCTGGATTTCAAGATAGGAAATTTCAAGATTTTTAAAGAAGGAGGACCACTTGGTTAACTTTTGTAATACGGTGGCAAAGAGGAAAATATATTACTTATCCTTAGGAAGCCACATAGAGGCCATTGTAAAGACTGCACGGTTTTTCATACTAAGAATCTTACCATCCAACATAAGGTCTTGGATGTGAACTTGGATATCAAGGGAAAAAGGTAGAAGAAAATTTGTATAACTCGGCAAGAATCAAATTGGGTGTCTTGACCCTTGCCCTAGCACGAGAGATGGGGGAGAAATTGATGATAGTAAGGATGCAAACGACTTGTGGGATAGGACTTCTATAGCATTAATGAAGTGGTTGATGAGGTGGGGGGGGTTTCAAGAGGTAATGGTGATGGTCATCAAGGGGATTGGTGTTGGAATAGATAAGTCCAATACAAAGTGGAAGCTAAGTATGTGGTTTTTCCAAAGTGGGCAGAAAGAAAGGACGGGGAGGAAATACGGACAAACAAGGACAGTTTTAACATGGCAAAAACATAAGCAAAGTTTAGTCATCACACTTCTTTTTGTATTTTTGTTTTTTATTCTCTTTTCTTTATCTTTATGTCCTAAACTATTGCATTATATTCATAGGTTGCCTCCCAAGCAACACATGATTTAAATTCCCAACACGACATACCTCAATAAAATAATTAGACAAGGAAAGTGAGGTGTTTTTCCTATAAACATACTCGGCTCAATTGTGCTTCACTCACTGCCCGTTCACTAAAAACATCACACTCTTTTCTTCCCTCGAAAGCACAACTACTCAATGTGAAGTAATGCAAACCAATTCAAACGGACAATACTAAAAAAGACAAATAACCACCATCCAAATGCGATAGACTGCGTCATCTATTTGGTCAAAAAAGATGGAAAAGTGATACAGTCATTTGCATCATAAAATGGATCATTATTTTTCAAAAGCAATGGATAGTGTCACTTATTTACGATGGACAACGTCACTTTTTTTTAAAAAAAAAAATTCCTAGAAAAGTGATGATGTCCGTCGTAATGTTCATCATATGAGGAAAAAATGCAATGTTCTCACTCGCTTTTCTAGAATTATTTTAGAAAAATAGAAAAGTGACAGACTTAAGTGACAGACAACTTCTCTTTTTGGGGGAAAAACCAAACAAAATCTAGAAAATGCCAGACTAAAATGACCCAGTCCCTCGATTTTCTATAATTTTTTGGAAGTAGAAATCTGCATTTTCTACATCCCATTTATCAAATAAAACTACAATTTAATATATACATCCCCAAGCAGCACACATTACTACTAAAGCACTCATATAAAAACATTTAATACACTACATATCATTCAAATAAATCAAAAAACTTAAACAATCCATAAAAAGATCTAAAAGATTTTTCCAAAGTTAAATTAAAGTTCAAGAAATGTCTAAAAAGTATCTACAAAGAATCAAATCCAAAAACGCTAAGGAGTAGCCCCTACAAACTCCTTGACACTCTTTGCGTCTTCTTCACTACTTGAATCAACAGAAAGAGAAATATGATGACGACGAGGCCTGCTAACTATTTGTTCCTTAATCTCCTCAACGGTATTGCACATGCTATCATTTTGAGCAATTTATTGTGCCTCAGACTGTTCCAATGCCCGCGTAAGCTGTGTAATTCTCTACGACATACCAGCAAGCTAAATATCATCAATTACATCAGCCTGGCATGAGAATCCAATATCTTGCAGTCCTGACTGGATGCATTGACAATTCATTGCAAGAGCACATCTCATAGACTCTCCCCTTTTGTCTTCCCCCCGCCACTTTTTTAACCTAAATTAGAGTAGCTTTCTTTTGTATAGGCTGGATTAGGCTGAAATCAGATAAGTAGCATCCATAATCATTCTTCATATTAAAACTAAATGTTAGCATATATATTTATATATGTATGTATGTATATTTAATTGTAATAACCCTCCAGGTCATTTTCCTCTTCTCCATGCATTATATGTATTTAGAGCTTTACTATAATTATCTCGAGTCATTTATGACTTTCTAGGACTAATAGTTTGGTTCTCAGGCAGTTCATTTGATTTTTATAGTAATTTCCCTATTTTAGAGCTTTTGAAGTACAGAAAAATGGTCTCAAGCCAAAAAATTAGGTAAACGACCTCTGATCGACAATTCCAACACTTCTTTTAGATTTGAAATATGGATTTTAGGTTATGGGGGCCTTTGCTTTGGGTGCTGAGGCTTCCAGGCTCATTATGTGCTATTGGTTAGAATTTGGTGAAAATGAAAAATTGGATGTGGGATCTCCTTTTTGTCTAAATGATCTATGTTGGAAACTTTGATAGTTTCGTTGAGTCTGGAATGTCATTTTTGGTAGGGTAGCATATTTTTTTTGCATGCATGGGACTCTGAATGAATCCCAAACACCCAATTGGGATATTTAAATTAGCTAAAAGTTTTTGATGTAGTTGATCTGGTGTAGCCGCTTAAGCGACCCTTTTTCTACTTTAGCGGCTCAGGTGTCGCTTTAGCGATGCCTAATAGTGTCAGCACCAGTGTCTTAGGAGGCCCCTTGTCCACTTTAGTGGAGCTTCTTTAGTATCTAAGGGTATGCTTTAGCAGAGTCGACTGGCATCACTAGCGGTCGCTTAAGCGATCACCTTTCTGCTTTAGCAGTACTGCTTAAACGATAAAAGTCACTTTAGCAGTCAGAGGTGGTGTTATATATATGTATTTGCCCTTCATTTTTAATCCAAATTTTCTTATATATATGTATTTTCCCTTCATTTTTTAGCCAAATTTTCCCAAGTGTAACCTCCATTGTTGATAGTGGGAACTCGAAAATAATAGGGAAACCATAAATTGAAACTGGGGCTAGTTAGGAGTAATTAAAGGGATCATTTTTCGATCATTAACTCATAAGTTCCCGGTCTATTATCGATTAAATTCTCTATCTTTTTCTTAAATTTTTGACCTTTATTTTGGGGTTGTTTTGGGATGACCATGGAGCTGACGGTGCTCAAATTTTGAGCACAAGTTCATTTCCCTCTAAGGGATGTTACTGCAGTTGCAATTTTCAAATTCCGTAAGTAGGCCCCATAGATGGTTTTTAGCCTGATTCCTGACTCAGAGCATAATTTCATAATATGGGTATCATTATTCTCATCTTGATGCCTAAATTACTATTTTGATAGTGTGACAATTAGAGGTTTCTCAGAATGAAAAAGCTTTAATTTAGTAGTTTTTGAGTTCTTTCAGCAGCATCCAGGTAGGCTAGGCTTATGTTTCTTTATACTTTGCTCTTTTATTATATTGGTGTGGTAATTTTCTAATTACTGGTGAGTTATTACTGTTCAGATATTCCTTTAGGCAATTCCTGATTATTTTAGCCGATTAGAAAGCTTTAGGGTAGATTTCTGCCTTGATTTCTTTAGGTCAGTAGTTGCTTCTCCCTTAGGACTTGACCTTGCATACTTAGGGTTTTGGGTTTGGTTTTAGATGCCTTAGTCTAGGTTTGGGTAGTTACCTACCTTAGAATGGGTTTTCGAGTTTGTAGTTGGTTGGATCGCTCTTTTTAAAGATAAGGTACCATAGGCTAGTGTCCTTTCCTGTTGTAAATAGCTATAAAAACCTTAGGTGGTCTAGTTATTTGAATTATATTGGTTTGCTCGCTATATTATAGTTGTTGACTTGGTATCCTTAATATTTTAGCATTTTGGTCGTAAACCACAACTTTTAACTTAATAAAAGGAATTTTATCTTCAAAAATTGTAAGAAGGACTAGTTAGACTTGGTTTGAGTCAGAACTATAGATTACTACAACTTGTTGCAAATTTAGTTCTGATTCAATTTTGGCACATGGTTGTGCTGATTATTATTTATTAGTTCTGGTTCGTGTCCGACATTCTTTATTATTTATCTCTAGATGGAAATACAGTTCAAGACCGGTATGATTTATGGTTATGGATGGATGGAGGGTATACAGTATGCTTATCACACACTTTGGCTAGTTTTTACACTTATTATTGTGTACTTGATTTTATATTGTTATTACTCCTTGTTTGCACCCACCGTTCTTATGGGGGCTTGATTGGGTTTATTTTCATTATGTGTACCTTCTGGGCTTATGGGGGTCTAGTTAGGTTATAGCTAGGAATTTATATTTGTTGTTGAGTTATTCATATTTGACTCTCGCATTAGCTTAGCATAGCTTGTTATTTACATTCTGACTCCTCTTTTATTGCCTCTTAGTGTAGATTCACACTTTATTTTGATTTCACTTTAATTAAGCTCAGTCGGTCTATGATTTCTACTGAGTACCCCATGTTTTGGTAATTATACTACACTTCTGAATCTTTTTTCGTGATGCAGATCCTAGTACGAGTCATCGCCATTGACGATGCCTTCAAGTTGAGCTGTTGATTGGGGATTAGGGTGTGCTTTCAGTGTCTGGAGCTAATCCATCTCCTTCTGTTTTAGCACTAGTATTATTTTGTATCTTCGGAGACTGCTTTGTATATTTTTTCACCTATTTAGTACTCTTTATTTATAGCGGCTCTTGTACTGGCCTTACTGGGTCTTGGGGGATTCATTTTATGTTTTTTGTCCCTTCCCCTCTTTTTGTATGCCATTCTTGTGTATTTTTCCCTTGCAGTCACTTTAAATTATACTTTTACCTTGATTTATCTCTCTTCCGCTGGATAGCCTGTTACTCGCTATTTCAGGCTATGGTTTGGGCTTACCTACTGGTGGGTTAAAGTAAGTTCCATTATGACCTAAGTATTGGGTCGTGATAATATTAGAGATACATTACTACTTACTTTGTAAGTAAATCCTTTAAACTTACATAGGTATTTTGAGCCCTTGGCTTAACCCATACATCTGGTTCCAACTCTATCCTCTTCTTCCTTAAATGTATTTGTGGGAAGATCTCATCTTGAGCTGGTTTGCAACCCAATGATTTCTCCTACAAATAGAATGTAATTAAACATAATCAAGTAATATTTAATGATGTTTATATAAACATATAAATTAGAAGATAAGGTTATTACTTACTACTTCCCAAATTGTGGCCCCGACACTCTTTGCACCCTCGGTGTGCAACAAGCCACCTTTGGAACTGTTTTTGACTTCTTATATATTTTAAACAATGCCTTGAATTCAAGAGAATCCCAATAAATATAAAGTTGGTCATACACTTCTTTAAGAAGCCATTGTCCGACATTTCCTATACGTCCAACTTCTTCAAGCCAGTCGAATATCCTTGCACTGTCTTTTCTCTCAAAAGTAGTGGAAATGACAAGATTGTACTTTCTATTCCAATTAAACAATGTCTGAAAATCAATTATTAATTTGAATATACCTTAAACTCTTCAAACATAGCCTGTCGCTCAGTGTTTGGAATCTCATGCTAGGAGTGATAAAGAAGCATATAAAGACTGCTAACACTCTCATTTAGATCCCTAGCAGCATCTTTTGAGGGATATCAAAAAATGATCGGGAGGAAAATGCAGAGTCGAGTATAAGCCACCGGCGTTGACGTTATTCTCAAGCCCACCTATTAATCCAGAGATGGGGTGAGCTTTTTAGAGTCTGTGGTTGATACTCCTCCATTTGTTCCTGTGCTAGTCTTTTGCATTTTGAGACTGCTATATGTATTTTATTTTTTTTGAAACTTTCAAGTAGTCGTGTTGTGATTGTAGTGGTTATAGTACCAACCTTACCAGGTCTTGGGAGGGATTCTTTTGTTCATTTTGTCCTTATTTCCCCCATTCTGTGATGTATGTTATATGTATATATTTTCGTGCTTCTTCTTTATTTGTACTTTTTTATTGATTTCTTTTTGGTTTTCCTTATTTTCCACCCGTTTGCTGATTACTTGATGTTTCGAGATATGGCTTGGCTTACCTACTGGCGGAATAAATTAGGTACCATCATGACATTAGAAATCGTGTCGTAACATCTTGGTATCTTCTAAATTACCTCGGATGGATATTTGATGGTGTTGTTGAGTCCAAAATATTCAATTTGGTAGGGTAGAATAGTTCATTTGAGTTCACGGGTTTCCAAATGAATCTCGAGGTTTCGATTGGGATATTTACAACTTGCTAAAGTTGCTGGTGCATCTGCACCTGGTGCAGGCCAAAATTGGCCTTCGCGTTAGCGAGGCCTTGGCCGCGTTCTCAAGGGTCAAGATTTTGGACCTTTGCATTCGCGAAGAGAAGTCCGACCAGGCCCGTCCAGCCTTCTTCTTCACGATCGCTATAAATCGGCCACATTCACGAAGGCCTGTCTAGGTCGGCACCCACGTTAGAGACAGGGGTCCCGTATTCTCGAAGAAGGGACCCCTGGCAGTATATAAGCTTTCTTCTTCATGTTTCCTTTACAATTTTCATGTCCCAAACACCATTGAAGGCACCTTGAGCTCTAAAATAAGGGGAAAAAATCATATACTTGATATGGGATTAGCTTGAGATCGTGTGTGTGGATTCTATTTCTCGACAAATTCTCTATTTTGATTGTTTATTTTGGGATTGTTGTTGGACTGGTTTGGGACTATTATGAGTGCGGAATTGGTAGTATTTTTGTGGCCTTTTGATCCTTGAGTTGTATGGGATGATATTGCGGAGTTAATTTCTTAATTCCGTATGCGGGCCCCACATGAATTTTTTGATACAATTTCTGACCCAGAGTATTTATATGCAATATGAGTATCATTTTTGTCATCTTGATGCATAGATTGTTATTTTGATAGCATTGCATCTATCGGAGGCCTCTCGAAAGGGGAAAGCTCCGATTTAGAGGATTTGACGAGCATTCGGCGGCGTCCAGGTAGGCTAGGTTTACCCTCCTTTTAGATTGAGCTTACTTATGCTATTAGTGAACTATTGTTCTAGTTATGGGTAGGTAGTTTTAGCCTGATTATAGTTTTAGTATTTTACACCTTATTTAGCTGGCTAGGGCCTCATTTTGATAAATTTTGGGCCCGTTCTCCTCTAGTATAGTGTAGTATCATTCTTTAAGGCTAGGTTTAGTGTTATTAGTACCTTGATGTGGGAATGGGAAGCCTTATTCTAGACTCGGCTAGGTTCTGGACTAGGTTTGGTTATTGGAGACCCCGTATGGGCCCATTACCCTTTTAGCTAGTATACTTGGTATGAAAACTCTTTAGGCTTAGTTAGATTCTTGACTACCATATTAGGCTATTACCTTGGATTAGGTATAACTTATACTTGGATTCCAGCCTGTTTAGCCCCTTTTTCCCAAGTATAGAAATAGTTGTTCCTGTACCATACCTCTTGACCTAGTATTGGGACCCGCCTTACCTTAGCAGATGTACCCGTCAGCGGCTGGAATTTATGACCTTATGGCCTGGTACTAGGCTTGGATACCTTGAGTCCCTTCCTGTTGGCTATTTATCCTTAGTTCTACATAAATGTTTTTCAGTTCTAGTTCAACACCAGCATATGCTTTATGGCTACTATTATTATGAGTTCTAGCATGGTTCTGGCATTGGTTGTAGTTTCTACTCGAGAGATCCAGTATGGTTTTTGTATTGGTTTTACGGGTAAGATTGACTACTTTTAGGATAACTTGTTTCTAGTTACACTATGATTAATATGAGTTTCGGTTCGAGTATGACATTTTTCTATGATACGGTATGGATGTTCAGGTGTCGTTTATGGTTGTTCTGGGAGTATTAGCAGTGGTACTTTTTTTCGTTGTGCATGATTTATGTGGCCTTTTATTATTACTCACCATTTCTAATTCTAGTTTGGTGTTTGGCCTCTCGTTATTACTCATGGTACCGGTTCAATCCCGGCGCATATCTGGATAGTATTATCATGGATTTGGGATCAAATGGTTACCTGAGATCGGTTCAGGTATGGGTTACTCATGCTTTTACTTGAGTTACTTCGTGTATGCACCCGCCTGCTTATGGGGGCTTGGTAGGGTTAATTGTCTTCTTCTGTGTGACTTCTGGTCTTATGAGGTCCCAGTTAGGTTATAGTTAGCTTATCTTTCTTACTTTGGAGTAATTTCTTTTTTGTTACTATTATTATTGAGTACAGTAGATATTTACATTTCTACCCCAGATACTATTGACTTAGCTTACACTTTTGCATTATATTTATGTTTTTACTATATTTGAGCTTAGTCGGCCAATGATGTCTACTAAGTACCTGTTATTTGGTATTCATACTGCACTTTTACATATTTTCCCTGATAAATATCTGAGTATGAGTCACCGGCGTTGATGTTATTCTCGAGCCCAGCTGCTGATCTAGAGACGGGGTGAGCTTTCTAGAGTCCGATGTTGATCCTCCTTCATATCTCCCAGTGCCAGTCTTTTGAATTTTGAAACTACTGTATGTATATTTTAGATATTGTCTAGTACTCTTGTTGTGGTTGTAGTGGCTCAACTACAGACCTTACCAGGTCTTGGGAGGGATTCTTTTATTCATTTTATCCTTTCCCCTTATAATGTATGTTATATGTATATATTTCCCTGTTTTTGCTTTATTTTTACTGTTGTATTGATTTCTTTTTGGTTTTCCTTATTTTTTGCCTGTTATCCCATTACTTGACGTTTTGGGCTATGACTTGGCTTACCTACTGGGGGATAAAGTAGGTTCCATCATGACCTGAGAAATTGGGTTATTACATCTTGGTATTAGATCCTATGTTCAACGATATTGTTGGTACAAGAGCCAATGCTTAGTAGAGTTTCGCAGATTGGTATGAAGACCTTTGTATACTATTTTCAGGAGGCTACAGAACATCTTAGGAAAAATATCATCTTTTTGGTTTACTTTCGTGCGTTGTGTCTGTATTGCTTTCTAAATCTTTATTTGTTTCACTCTTTTGTAGATGGTTAGGACTCGGGGTATGAAAGATGGGGATCAAAACCCTGGGCCCACTACTAGTGCTCCAGTCAAAAATAGAGGTTGACCCTAAGTTTAAGGGCAGGCTAGGGCTGCAGCCACAGTTTGAGATCAGGCTAGGGAGTTATCGCCATATCCTATTATAGCTCCCGAGCTAGAGATAGCTCAAGATATTCTGCCACCATAATAGTAGGTGGTCCAGGGGGAATCCAAGGCCCCACTCGATTTTATGTCTTCTTTGATTCTTTGGGATGCTTTGGTTCAGTTATTGGGGTTAGTTGGCGGTCTGCCGATTGATGGAGCTTAGTCAGCAGTTGCAGCTCCTAGATCAAAGGTTTTGCCAGCATTGGTAGTTCTATAGTCGATAGTATCCCAACTAGTTATGTCTGCAGAGGAGCAGAAGATGTTGAGCCAATTCCTGAAATTGACTCCACTAAGGTTTGTCGAGACCGCAGAAGAGGATGCTTAGGAGTTCCTGACCAGTTGTGAGGAGAGGTTATGGAATTTGGTGTTGGTTGAGTCAGAAGGAGTGGATTTTATTACCTATCAACTATACACAATAGCGAGGAGGTGGTGGAGGGGTTATCTTGATTCCAGACCAGCTGGATCTCCACTTGTGACTTAGACTCAGTTCTCTAAATCTTTCTTGGGGAAGTATATAGATCGCAGCATGCGCAAGAACCTGAGAGATAAGTTTTGTTCCTTAAGACAGTGTTCTATGCCTGTGGCCAAGTATGAGGCAAGATTTCATGAGTTAGCCAGACACCCCACCATGATTTTGCCTACTGAGTATGAGCGGATTTGATGCTTTGTTAGGGGTTTGAGACTATCGCTTTGCAGGGCTACTCAGAGTTTGGTGACTTTGGGGAAGTTTTTTTATGATATTGTTGAGCATGTCTATTCTATGGACAAGATGGATCGTGAGGCCCTAGGGGGAAGAAATAAGAGACCTCATTATCAGAGCAGTTACAGTGGGAGCCACAGCATCTCACAGTTCAAAGGCTGAGAGTTTCATAAAAGGTACCCCCAGCATCAGCCTTATTAGTGTCAAGGTCAATCTAGTAGGCCTATTCAGGTAGTGCTTTAGAAATTAGATGGGGGTCAACTCGGTTATATTGGTTCTTGTGGTTAGAGAAGTAGTCAGCCATAAAGAGGTGTTTAGTTAGGGTCGTCGGGAAGACAGGATCATTCCTAATCAGCTGGACCTTTTAGACAGGGTAGAGTACCAGGGGCATATTATGATTATGGGGTTATTGGTCATTTTTCTCATGAGTGTCCCCATCATGGGATGATTGAGTCTTCAATTCAGACTTCAGCTAATCAGATCAGTGCCGCCTCCAGCTAAGCGTGGTACACAGGGTCGTAAGGGTGGTCTCCAGGGTTCTAGAGGTAGTCCTCAGAAAAGTAGGATAGGTGGTCGGGCAGGTACCCAGTCCAGTAGAGGACAGGGTTATTTGTATGCTTTATTGGGTAGACCAGATGCTGAAGCTTTAGATGTTGTTATTATAGGTATAATTTTAGTATGCCATCAGCCAACTTCTGCTTTGTTTAATCTCAGATCCATATTTTCCTATGTTTCTTATTATTATACACTGTGGTTGGGTTTGTTTTTTGAGTTTTTATCTGTTCCATTGAGTATGGCTACCCCTGTGGGTGATTCCTTAGTAGTTGATTGGGTATATAGATCATGTTTTATGACTATTCAAGAGTATGATACTCAGGTTGATCTCATTGTGTTAGATATGCTGGATTTTGATGTTATTCTGGGCATGGACTGGTTATCCCCCTACCATGTCATCTTGGATTACTTTACCAAGACCATTACCTTAGCCATGCCTGGCATACCCGCGATTATGTGGCAAGGTTCTTATAGCCATGCACCGATGGGGATTATTTCTTATATTCGAGTTAGAAGACTGATATCGAAGGGTTGTGAGACATTCCTTACTTATGTTCAGGATATTGGTGATACGAGTCCTTCGCTTGACTCTGTTCCTATAATCTATGATTTTGCTGATGTTTTTCCAATCTACCTACCTATCCTTCCTCCTGAGCACGATATAGAGTTTGCTATTGACCTCGAGCCGAGTGCCCGACCTATTTCTATAGCTTCTTATCAAATGGCTCCTGCCGAGATATAGAAGCTAACTATTTAGCTTCAGGATCTTCTTAGTAAGGGCTTTATCAGACTGAGTGTATCACCTTGGGGTCCTAAACTGTTCCTATAATCTATGATCCTTAACCGATCTATAGCTTTTAGGACTCGTTAATGCTATTATGAGTTCCTGGTAATGTCTTTTGGGTTGACCAATAAACCAACAACATTTATGGATTTAATAAACCATACCTTCAGGACTTATTTAGACTCCTTTGTGATAGTTTTCATTGATGACATTCTTGTATATTCGAGGAATAGGGAGGAACAGGAGCAACACTTGAGGACTGTGATCCACACTTTGAGATATCATAGGCTTTATGACAAATTCTCAAAGTGCGAGTTCTGGCTTGAGTCTATAGCTTTCTTGGGGCATGTGGTGTCCAAGGATGGCACTATGGTGGCCACAGTAAAGATTGAGGCTATTCGTGGTTTGGCTAAGCCTACGTCTCCTACCGAGGTTCACAGTTTCATTAGGTTAGCAGGCTACTATAGATGGTTTGTAGGGGGATTTGCTACTATTGCGTCCCCTATGAACAGGTTGACTAGTAAGGAGGTTCTGTGTCAGTGGTCTGTGAGTTGTGAGGCGAGCTTTCTTAAGTTCAAGGACTTACTCACTTCAGCTCCTATTCTGACTCTTTCGATTGAGGGTGAGGGGTTCACCATCTATTATGATACTTTTGGTATTAGTTTAGGGTGTGTTCTGAATCAACGGGGCTATGTTATTACATATGCATTGAGGAAGCTAAAGGTGCATGAGCGTAACTACCCCACTCATGATTTGGAGTTGGCAGCGGTACTGTGTACTCTTAAGATTTAGAGGCATTACTGGTATGGTGTTTATTGTGAGATCTTCACTGACCACCATAGTTTTTAGTATATTATGACCCAAAGGAGCTTAATTTGAGGCAACGTAGATGGATTGAGTTGTTGAAGGATGATGATATCTCGGTTCTATATAATTTGAGAAAGGCAAATATTGTAGTGGATGCCTTGAGCCGAAAGGTAGTGAGTATGGCTAACTTGGCCTTTATTTCAATTTTGCAACTGTTGTTGGCTTTGTATATCCAGTCCTTAGCTAACTTGATTGTTCTTCTTGATATTTCTGACACCAGGAGGATTATTGCTAATGTTGAGGCCAGTTATACCTTGTTGGAGCAGATTTTGGATAGTTAGGTTGAGGATGGCAGATTTTGTAGCATTCAAGGATAGGTGTTAAGATATGAGTCTAGGAGGGATACCATAGATTCTAAGTGTGTTCTAAGATTTAACGGTCTTATTTGTTTTCTGAGGGTCGAGAATTTGATTCAGTTGATTCTAAGTGAGGGTCATAGCTCTAGGTATTCTATTCACCACAAGAAAGCTAAGATGTATATGTATTTAAGGTAGCATTACTGGTAGAGTGGTATGCGGAGAGATATAGCAGAGTTGTTGCTCGATGCCTTTGTTGTTAGCAGGTAAAGGCTGAGCATCAGAGATCTAGTGGATTGCTTAGAGGCTACCCATTCCTGAATGAAAATAAGAGTAAGTTACTATGGATTTCGTAGGTGGTTTGCCTCGCACTTCTCAAGGTTTTGATAGCACTTGGGTCATCATGGATCAATTGACTAAATATGCTTATTTCTTCAATATTCATACTTCCTATAATGCCGAGAGGTTGACCTATGTATATATTTTAGAGGTAGTTTGCCTTTATGGGGTACCCATGTCCATTATTTTAGATTGACACTCTCAGTTTACTTCTAGCTTCTGGAGGACATTTTAAGAGGAGTTGGGTACCCAGGTTGACCTTAACACTATTTTTCATCCCCATACTGACAGGTAGTCAGAGCAGACCATTCAGGTTTTGGAGGCTATACTCTATACTTGTGTTTTAGATTTTGGAGGTCAGTGGGATCAATTTTTAGCTTTGGCAGAGTTTGCATATAATAACATCTTTCATTCTAGCATTCAGATGGCCTCATTCGAGGCATAGTATAGTAGACGATGTCGATCTCCAGTTGGTTGGTTTAATACTTCTGAGGTTAGGCCTTATGGTACAGATTTTCTATGTGGGTCATTGGACTGGGTGCGGGTGATTCAGTATAGGCTATAGGTAGCTCAGAGCAGGCAGAAGAGTTATGCTGACCATAGACTTCATACCTTGAAGTTTAGAGTTGGTGATCGGGTCTTTTGCTTGCATAGCCTATGAAGGGCGTGATGAGGTTCAGGAGGAGGGGAAAGCTCAACTACAGGTATATTGGACCATTTGAGATCCTACAGACAGTTGGGGAGGTAGCTGATGAGTTGGAATTTCCACCAGCCTTTTCAGGCATCCACCCTGTGTTTCATGTATCTATGCTATGGTATTATATCCTAGATGATTCTCACATTCTTCGGTGGTACTCGGTTCAGTTGGATGAGAGGTTGGCATTCATTGAGGAGCCTGTTTTTGTTGTTTTTTTTTGCCAGAGATGTTAGGCAATTGCGCACTAGAGACATCCCTATAGATAAGGTTAAGTGGTATGATCATCTAGTCAAGGAGGCTACCTGAAAGACTGAGTGTGATATGTGGACCCATTATCCCTACCTATTTGAGCCTTCAGGTACTTCCTTATCCTTTACTTTTGTGCACGAAAGTCCTTTTAATAGTGGATATTGTAATGACCCTCTAGGTCATTTTCCTTGTTTTCATGCTTTTTTGTATGTAGAACCTTCCCACAGCTACCCCATGTCATTTATGACTTATAGGGACTGACAGTTTGGTTATCGGGTAATTCATTTGGTTTTTAGAGTCATTTCCCTATTTTGGACCTTCTAAAGTTGAGAAATGGATCTTAAACCAAAACCTCAGGTAAATGGCCTCAAATACCAATTCTGACAAACTCAACACCTTTGGAATGTCAATTTTTGGCTAGGGAGACCCATAGTCCATATCTCGAGTCTTCCGAACTCATTTTGGGCAATTGGGTGGAATTTAGTTAAAACTGCTTGTAACACCCCGTATACTCCCAACCCTATTTGATGGCGTTGAACAATGTTTACTTAAGTTTCGAGATGCCATAAGTATGTGTTTTATAGTGTCATTGATGAAATAATTGATATTGGGCCTAATATGTGTGTTTAGACCTTAGTCAGCGGTGTCTTGTGACTTCAGGGAGCATTTATGGGGTTAAAAACGAGGCTTGGAGGACCTCCAAACAAAGAATATTAAAGGTAAGAAGTAAGTTAAAGAATAGAACTCGAAGTATCTAACCAAATCCACGAAGAAAAGTCGAAGAAACGAAAAATTAAAAAAAAAGGGGAGGGGCACACCCAGGGGCGTGCCAGGCCGCTCTCGGCTGAAATTTTCAGCCCAGAGGCAGCAAGGGGGCGCGCCAGGCAGCGTGCCAGGCCGCCCCTGCGCACCTTTCACAAGCTAAAATTTTTCTAAGTCTTTTAGGCGTCCGGGGTTGTGCCGGGGTGCTTTTTGCCCGATTTCTTTTGCGATTATTAGTCTATAAATATGACTTTTGAAGTATTATATAGGTATTCCATGTTGGTATGCCTACGCTTGGGCGTTGTTGACATCTAAATTACGTTTTTACCCTTTGAGGTCAAAGTGAGCCATGATTGGCTAGAATTGCCTATTTAGAGATTGAGGCTACGAAATGGGTCTCGTGAGGTGAATATTTACGTGTCACTTACGAAATTATTTAAACATGAGATACATGATGAATTACACCTTGAATTTGATGGGCTAAGTTAATATATGTTAATGGGCTCAAAGGAAGGCCCAAAATGAATTAAAAGGCATGGCCCAATGGGTCAAATGACCCATTCTTCCATTTGACCAAGTAATACACCTCAATTATTGAATCAATGTGGCTAAGGATGACCATGAGAACTATATAAAGCTACAAAGGGCTGATTTTATTCATTAAAACCCTCATGCCTTTAGAGATATTTCCAAACCCATTTCTCTCAACACAAACCCTAAAGCAACCTACTCTTGGAGACAAGATCACTCATTTGCAAGTTTGGGTAAGTGATTTTTCTTATGAATTAATATATTATGTGTATGGGAGAGTATGTAGATCATGATGGGTATGTCAAAAAGTGTACATAATGCATTCTTGCTTTTTGGCTAAAAGATGTGTTATCCATGGAACTTAAACTTGAATTATGACTTGTGGTTTTGATGAAAGAGCATGGTATGGATGAAATATGAACATGTATGGTGTGATTATGTTATTACACTTGTTATTTTTCTAAAAGTGTAAATTGTGGGATTTTGGCCGATATGTGCTATGAGGTGTATTAAGGTAATTTGATGGCTTATTTGTGATGTGGTATGGATAAGAAAGTGTAAAGGAGAAGTGTTGTGGTGAAATGTGTTGATTATCATGTATTGGTAAATGTTAGGAATATTGTGGGATTTTTGGAATAATAATTTCATCAATGGTTTTGTCAAGGGGAAATGGCACGTTTAAAGGCAAACATGTAGCTCATTGACGTCATATGCATTTGTAAGGTAGTTGGTGGTTAATGTAAACTCCATTGTGCATTTGTGTTGTAGAGTGAAACATAAGGAAGGAGCGGGACATTGTATGCACATTTACGAGTATATATTTGTATTGAGAATACAAGGTATGTAAGGTTACTCTGTCCGTATCTTTCTGCAGCACGTAGTATTCACATTGACATCGCACTTTTCCTATCCCTAAATGTGCTAAGGTATCATAGATACAGTTACCAATTATCAATATCACATGTTTCATACTCTTTGATCACTTGTGAATCACATGTCTCATATTCATTGATAATGTTCCAAAAGCCCCATAAGGTTGTGTTCCAAAGTGCCAATAATGGTGATACTCATGTACCTTGTTCATTGAATATTGTCTGATGGTTCCAATAGTGTTACGCTTCCAATAATGTTTATTCATATGTTTTTCACTCATTGGTTATTGTTATAAGCTTCCAACAATGTTCTGGCTACAAAAGTATCAATCTCTCATAAGCTTGAAATATTATAGTGTGCATGAAATATCATAGGCTTGCCCTTATTTTCTATGCCTTAGTTTTTCGAACAGTCAGACTAGGATCCCTATAGGACTTTCATCGGCTTGTAATGTAGGCTTGGGGATGGGTGTGCTACATATGGATATGGTGACTCAACCCTCCTTGACAGTACACTATTTTTGGCTCCACTTTCCAACCATTCTCATTTTATTCTCCCTTATACTTCTTCATTTGTTTTCAAATTTTGGGTGTAATTTTCTTCATACTTTCAAAACACATTTTTCTTCTTTTTTTTTTCTTTTTAAAATTTCTATTTATTTCACTCACTTTTTTTTCTTCTTCACACCAAAATATGTTCTCTTTTTTTTTTCTTTTACTAACCCCTTCTTCATACCCAAGTCAAACGATGCACCCCTATAATAGCCACCCTCAACTTAGGTGATTTGCCTGAGTTGAGGTACACAATGTCCACGGAGGGACCAGGGCCAAGACAGGTTCATTGTAAGTCAAAATGGAAAGGTGAATAGGCTAATGAAAGAAATAGGTCAATTAAGGCTCAAAAAAGGGATCAAGGGATATTTACTTTATTTGGTCAGGCATTTAGGCTAAAAGTGGACTTATTCAAGAATGGCCTATGATCCTTTCCTAACCGCTATCCTCTAACCTAAGCAAGACTAACCGGGTAAGTTCTGGATCATACACACAAAGTGAACTAGGTAATGACCTCACACACACATAGCACAGAGTTACACTATCAACTACTACCTATCAATTCACGCATTACTAAGCTACAACCATTTTGCCTATAATACTAATGCCATAACAAAATCCAATAGTTGTCACAAACTATCATAATTACACACACAGTCCAAAACAAAAATTTCAGGAGGGGTATCCTTTAAACACATAAAAAGCATTACCACACTTTCAAAACTTGCTCAAAACTAGACTGCACTAAGGTTCACCTATTTTCCTCCTCATTAAACATGCAAACACATAATAAAAACATAAATAACAACCTAAACATGTCGGTTCTACTATGATAGCACTTGAGGAAAAGAAATACGACAATAAAAACCCCCAAGAGGACATATAGACCCAGAAGTAACTCCACCCCCACCAAATAAACATGCATTATCCCCAATGCATTAGACCGAAGTAAAATAAAGGAGTTAGGAACATACCTATGGCACCCTAGGTGTGTGGGTCTAATGTCGATCAAAATAAAAAAAATCAAAGCAAATGTAGGAAAAGCAAGACACCTTGGGTTGCCTCCAAAGTAGTGCCTGATTTAATGTTGTGGCACGGTGTGGGTATCTTGATTACTCAGACTTCATCAAGATATCTCTTAGGTTGGCCTCTAGGGTCATCTAAACTATTTATTTCTAAAACCACCCTCATGTCCTTTGGCTGCTTCATAGTTGTGCAAATATTGAATGTGACTTACTTATTATTCAGCCTGAATTTCAGCTCACCCCACTCCATACCCACCAATGCTCTGCCAGTGGCTAAAATGCTCTCCCTAAATTTATGGGCATCTCAAAATCGACCTCACAATCCAAGACAAAAAAGTCAGCAGGAAAGATAAAGTTTTCTACCTTAACCAAAATATCAAATAATATTCCCACAGGCTTCTTGATAGTATGATCCGCCATCAATAACTGCATCTTTGTTGGCTCGGGGGCTTTCAAGCCTAATTTCTTGAATACTACCAGTGGCACCAAGTTAATAGTTGTACCTAGGTCACACAAAGCTCTGGCAAAGTTAACTGACCCAATTGTGCATGGGATTGTAAAGGCACCGAGATCATCTTTCTTTTGCCCAAAAGAATGGGATGTAATTGCACTACAATGGTGAAAATCACCAATAGACTCATAACTGACAATTCTCTTCTTCGTGACCAACTCTTTCATGAACTTTGCATATCCTGGCATTTGTTCCAAAGCTTCGACCAATGAAATATTTATAGAAAGTTACTTAAATATGGATATGAACTTATAAAATGTCCCATCCTCCTTCTTCTTCTTCTAGCGCTGAGGGAATGGAGGCGGTGGCTTAGGAATGGGGGTTAGTATTTGTGGGGCTTCTTTTTCATTCTCATTTTCAATATTCACCTTGTTTTCATCTGTCTGAGGCTCTTCAACTTCTTTTATGATCTCCTCACTAACAATTTTATTTTCATCCACATTTTTCTTTAGACGTTAAGAAAAAGGTGGAGGAAGTTTTGGGAATGGAACATACCTCTTTAGAGCTTCCTTTACCTTTTTTGTGGCATTCATTTTCTCTTCCAGTGTAGCATGAACACCTTCAACTTGTTTGGGTGCCTCAATAAGAGTTTTCCCACTTCTCATTGTGATAGCCATACAATGAGCATTATTTTTTGGGTTCATAATGGTGTTGCTCGAAAGTGTACCTTGTTGACATTGATTCAGTGCTGAAGATATCTGCCTAAATTATTGATTCAACTATTTAATGGTTGTCGAGTGAGACTCAACCTTTTGACTTATTCTCAAAATATCTGCCCTAATCTACTTTAGACAATTTTCTTAACTCTTTTCCCCCTAATCAAGTTCATTAAGAAGGGCTTCCATTATTAAATTTCCATAATCAGCATCATGGTTCCCCAGTGGAACATATGCACCACTCTTTTCTCTGTAATCATCCTTTTGCCTCCAATCACCGTCACGATCCTGGTCTCTGTCTCTATATCCTGACATGTTGTAATTGTCTCTATAGTAGTTTCGACCTTGATTCCCTTTCCTTGAGTTCCAAGAGTCTTGATTAAACCCTTGGCCCTTGACTCAAAAACCCACCACTTCTCTATCCAAATACTTAGCTTCTTTCTCAGAATCTGAATCCTCATACGTAGGTGTTTTGCCTTGTGCACCTATCACATTAATATTTTCCATTCCTCCTTCCATGATTTACTTATCAAGTAATCCAATCTCAATTCTCACTTGTGCTACTTCTTGAGCTACAATGTCATCTAACGCTCTTTGCTCTGTTAATGCTCCAATGGTATAAGTTCTTACTGGTCGGTCTACTTCTCGAGTGTGCCAACCTCAGTTGGTTTTAGTAATATGATTTAAAATCTCTGAAGCTTGTTCCCATTTCAGACTCATAAATTCTCCACCAGTGATATGTTGCGATGCAGCTATACACGCAAGTGTACGTGATCGTTCAGGTAATAAAGTGGCTCCTTTAAAAGAGCCGGATATCGAACCCAAAGGACTTTCGTCAACAGAAATCAATTTCAGGCGTCAACCTATAATTAAAAACTAGTGTTGCGAAAAAGGGAAAAGATTTGGTGCTAAAAATTAAATGATTGCAAACTATGAACTTCTATCTTCGCTACCGTAACTTTGGTTTTCGTAAATACGTTTGAAAAATCAATAAAAAGTGAATTCCCAGGGCTAAGGCACTCCAAACGTCATCTCTTGAGCATAATTGTTATTGGTTTAAGCACTTTGAGTTGTTTATCGTGGTTATTGATCCCGAGGTTAATTTTATAACTATATTCGTCTCCAAAATATAATCTTCTACTAGAACTTAAAAACCTACCTACATCCGTGAGTGGTGATAAGCTTAACCAATTCTAGAGCATTTAAGTTTTCTTCTCGTAATTGACCAAGTGTGGTGGATTAGGTACCTCTCGGTCCTAACCACATGTCAATCCCTTAGAACTCCTTCCCCGAGAAAGACCACACTTCATATATTCACGTTCTATCTCTTAGTTTCTCTCTCGAGCTCACTTCAAGACAAGGAATATATTCCAATGGTGATCAAGCATCAAAATAATGAAATTTAGAATATATGAATAACCAATTTATGATAAACTCCAGCAAAAACCAATAAAACTAACCCAAGAGATTCATGTTCTTGGCCTTAACCCCAAGAATGAGGGACTTTAGCCACTCATAATGTCAATCAACATCCAAAAGTCAATAAATACCATAAAAATACTTAAAAACTGAAAAGAAGAGGAATGGAACCTAATTGAGATGCCCAAAAACGCCCAAAATATTCTAAGGATGATGGAATCCCTATACAATAACCAAAAGGCCCTATTTATAGACCCAAAGTAGAAGCAAAATTGGCCAAAAAGCGGCCGGTACGCCCTTGGGCGCGCCTTGCCTCAGCAAAAGGGTGCTCCCAGGCAGCGTGGAACGCCCCTGGGCGCGCCCCAATTCTGCCTGAGCAAGTGAAAAATTAGCCAAAAGCGGCCTGGCACGCCCTGTGACGCACCAGGCCCTTAATTTGTGATTTTTTTGCTTTCGTCGACTTCTCTTTGCGGATTTGGTTGGATTCTTCAAGTTCAACTCTTTGGCTTTCCTCTTATCTTCAATATTCTTCACTTGTAGCTCCTCCAAGCCTCACTTTCCATGCCAAAAATGCTCCAAAAAGTCGCCAATTCCACCTACAAAGGTCTAATCATATTGGTTAGCACAATATCACATATTCCATCAAAAACTTATAGAATATACAAGTATTGTTCTCAAAACTAAGGTAATCATGGGTTAAAGTCACTACTAAGGCATATAAATAAGCCTTAGATCACCACCCCACACTTGAACCTCTATTTGTCCTCGAACAATAACCACACTCAAATCCGGGCGACTTTAGACAATTTACACAAAATAGGCATTCTTGCATAGCTTACACAACCACATTTATCAACTTATGCACCAACATACAAGGATATCAAACAAATAAATAACAAATTGAAACAACCTATCCTCATAAATCAACTTAACTAGTTGCAACTTCATGCGTGACACGTTATTAATAGATCACCACACTTCACTAAACATGCGCCCTCACCAGGAGAGAATCACCCCACACTCCTACAGAGTAATTACTAACTGGGTGCATGAATGAAAATTACTCACTCTCAAAAAGAATTCACATGCAACACAAAGATGAACATTAGGCTTGCCCTTAGTGTAATACTCCACTAATGTTAAAATGTTCAAGCTCAAATTCAAGTAGGACTTTTAGGGGTTGTAATGTAGGCACAGGGACGGGTAGGAACTATTTGGTCGAGAATAGTGACTATCTTTCCTGATCACTTTAATACATTACAAATTCCGTTCAGACCACCTTCAACCAACCACCTTTTTTTCCACTTTTATCTTCCCAACTTTCCTTTGTTTTGCCCCATAACTTTAAGCTAGCTTAAGCATATTGGGTAAGGAATAACTGCTCTCACCTACTGATTAAAAAAATTATATATTGTTTTTTTTTTCTTTATTTAACCATATTACCTACCAACACACACAAACTTTTTCACACCCATAGGAAATATGCTTTGGACTTTAACTTAACTCTTTCCTTTTTCCAACTCTTGCACTCCCTCACCTCTTGATTTCCTAATTAAAGCGCTTAGGAGTTTTGGATCAACTTCTGGTTCATTGAAAGAAAAGGATTAAGCTACATGTAAAGCTACCAAGGAAAAGGCTAAAGGCTCAACGGGGCTAACTAGGATCATGCCAAGAGGGTAGATAAAGTAGGTCTAAAACATGGCTATCAAAGAAATGCCTATATCATCTCCTAAACTTAACACCTCTTATTTTGCTTTGCAAACATACCAGGCAAGTTCTAGACATCATTATGCACATGGAATATCATAAAAAACCTTACTCACACATGGCACATGTTCAGCTCAGCAGGTTCACCATAAAACCTCCGAAATCATGCATAAATTCAACATTAAGCAACTTAACTAGGCAACTAAGTGAGAATTAGGCGTCTCAACACTTGCTATTGTATATCCTAGCCTGTTTCACACGTGTATGCACCATTGTATAGCAAGCAAGAACACCCGACATGACACTACACTACATGACTAATTTGCTCTTAAGACGGTCGTCATCCATCCATCATAGAGCAAATTCCTTATTCCTATGACTAAGGCGACTCAAAAGTAGTCCACACCAAAACAACATAAACCAAAAAACAAAATTTTTAACACAACATAAAAAATCCAAGATTTTTTTTTTTTTTTGTACGGTTCAAAAGGACTCTCCTTAGTAAAAGAACCTAAAACAAATGCTAAGGAACCCCAAAAAATAAAAACATACAGCAGCACACATATACATACATACAAGGGAATCCCATCACACCGCACCCCACACTTAAAAGATTAGCACTGTCCCCAATGCTATAAAAATAAACAAAGCAAGAGTAGGGTGTAAGGAGCTCCCTGGTCAATCGAGGTAGTCGTCGTCCTCCGGCCCACGGATCTCTAGCGGTGGATCATCCACCTCAGCCTCCTTATCCTCAGAATCGCTCTAGAGGTCATTTTCATCTGTGGGAATATCATCATCCACAGGCTCAACAAAATCAAGACCAATTCTCAATAAGGCCATGGCATGCTCGTTAAGAGGATAATCCCTCTCTACCTGGCTCAGCTCATCTGCTGTGGAAGGCCTACACCCAGTCCTGTGTCGCAGCATATCCAACCCATACATACGGGCTAAAATCCCATCATCTCGAGCATGACGCTCTGCTAATGTCAAAGTGGGGCCAAGTGAGTCTGGCGCCTTAGTTTGGTGACATCCACAGGAGTCGTCACCAAAGGAGGATGATAGTCAAAATTTTCTTTGGGCACTTCGAATGCTCTCATTAATTTAGTCAATAGTCCACCGAAAGCATATCGAAGACCTCCTTGGAGGCGAGCTCGGCGCATAGACGACAACAACACAGAACCTACATCAATCTCTGCATCAATCATGAGAGCATACACCAAACAGACACGATCCCTTGTAACCTCAGTCATGTGGCTCCCCAGAATTAAACAACAACACACAATTTTTAGCCAAATCCCTGCCTCCTTGTTTAAGTGGGCAAATGGTAGACTCTTGTGATACCCTCTTTTGTGATGGCGCAGCCACCTCACTGTTGAACGTGGGCCGCACAAAGTGTGTCGAATTTTAGCATATGGAGGCCTAGCATTTAGCCTGAGTAGGTCTTGGGGACTAGCCCGAGTGGAAACTCCCAATAATCCAGTCAAACTCAAGAAATCAAGTATCACATCCGAACCTCGTACCACTACCGAGCAGGTAGGTGCATCCGGGTTCCAATTTGCGTACAATTCCCTCACCAGATGGAGGTTGCAATCTGTAGGTCTATCGAAAACAAAGCCCATCCCGACTTGCTCAAGCCGAGCCAATATTCTTGGGTAAGCCCAAGCCAGGCTTGCCCTATCAATACACTCATTGGAAAAATATTTAGCTTCCGGGTGGCTTTTGTACCAACTTTTCCCTGCACTGGAGACCGCGTGTATCCCATACTTTCATTTTTGCCCTTTGGGGACTGGGGTAGCTGCGGGGACCTTATTACCAGACCGAAGTCTCTTGTGAGAGATGGAGGCAGCTATATTAGAATCCGACATTGTACCTATAGCAAAGTTCCACAAAGAAATCAATTACCCATGTAAAAAATAGCTAACCAACTTAATGCGCGGTGACGTTTAGGGTCACCCCACACTTAGTTGTTTAGCACCAAGTTGATATATATATGGGTGGAGGGTACTCAGACTCCCCCTCATCACTAAATGCCCAAATACCAAGTCCCAACTATAGATAAGTGCATATTCCCACACAAAGTCATCAATCTCATAAATAGCATTAGAATGACATGCTTGTTTTACTCAAGAATTCAAACAATAGTCATACATATTCAACACATATGAGTTGTATCAAGTGATTTCAACCACCAATTTGGTCAATTATCACCAATACAGATAAACCCACTTCTAATTTTTCAAACTAAAATAAGATTATTAAGCATAAGTGCACATGCCTTCCCAAGTTCATTGTAATGAAACCCCATAAACAACAAACCAAGAATATATTTGGGCATTACACCCGAAATCCAAGAATACCCCAAAATCGCATCATCCTCAAAGCAATCTAGAGAGAGAAAGCTAAGGAAACATACCTTGAGAACTTTAAATGGAGACTTGGACATAATCCCAAGATGAGAGGGAAAGAATTCGAGCTATATGTGTGCAAGAGTAGAGAAATAAAAGAGAAAATTATTGAAGTTTGTGGGAGTAAAATCGGGTTCTTGGTGTTTGAGTTTGGAAAACATGTGAAATTAGGGATTTAAAGGAGAAGGGGTGGGGTGGGTCGAATATGGAGCCCCTTGGCTTTTAAAAAAAAATTTTGTGTTGAACACTTAAGGGGGTAGCGGCGTGGCACGCTGCCTAGCGCGCTACCCCACTGTCCACATGAGTAAAAATTCGGGCACAGGCGGCGTGGCACGCTGGCCAGCGCGCCTACCCACTGCCTAAAAAAATTTTTTTTGTAGCAATTTCATCCTGGCACGCTAGGTAGCGCGCCCAACACTTAAACTCATACCTGAGTAATTTTTCACATAATCTTGGGGCTTTTACAAGTCCCAAGACTCAAAGCTTCGCTCCAAAACATGTCCTACCTTCCCGGCACCTTCAAATAATCATCCATCAATCAATTTTACCTTTTCCTTATGGATTCCCATATCAACATGATTCGTGCCTCTGCATAAACACAAGATCTTAGCACTCAGTTAGACAACAAAAATTTTAAAAGAGATGGGTTGCCTCCCATCAAGCGCCTTAGTTTTGGTCGGGGCACGACTCTTCTTTTTGTATTTTTTTTTACTTAATGAATCCTAACTATTACAACACATTCGTTGGTTGCCTCCCATGTAGCGCCTGGTTTAATGTCGCGGCTCGACCATATATAAGAGCTCAGTTATCATCAAGGTGAAGCACGTCCTCCTTCTGCTTCTCTTCTTCACCGAAATAATGCTTCAATCTCTGGCCATTTACCACAAATCTTGTACCATCCGCTTTGTTCAAAATTTCCACCGCACCATGAGGTGTCGTGCGACTTACCTCAAAAGGCCCACTCCACTTAGATCTTAGCATGCCCGAAAACAACCTAAGGCTTGAGTTAAACAAAAGTACTAGCTGGCCTGGCTCGAAAGTGCGGGGGAGAATATGCTTGTCATGCCATTGCTTCGTTTTCTCCTTGTAGATCCTAGCATTTTCATATGCATGGGCTCAAAATTCTTCCAACTCACGGAGTTGTAAAAACCTCCTGTTACCAGGCAACCCCGCATCTAGATTCAACTTCTTTACTGCCCAATATGCTCGGTGCTCAAGCTCAACTGGGAGGTGACAAGCTTTCCCAAAGACCAAATGATAGGGAGAAGTCCCTATAGGAGTCTTATACGCCATTGGATAAGCCCAAAGAGCATCATCCAGCTTGAGTGACCAATCTTTCCTCTGAGTATTCACTGTCTTTTGTAAGATTTGTTTTATCTCGCGATTAAACACTTCCACTTGGCCACTTGTTTAGGGGTGATATGCTGTTGAGACCTTGTGTTTCACTCCATACTTTGCCAATACACTCTTCACCCAATAATTAATGAAGTGTGACCCTCCATCACTAATAATAGCTCTTGAAGTTCCGAACCTAGTGAAGATGTGCTTTTGAAGAAACTTTACCACAACTTTGGAGTCATTCATAGGAAGAGATGCAGCCTCTACCCATTTAGATATATAATCCACTGCTACGAGTATGTATAAATTTCCATTCGACTTTGGGAAAGGGCCCATAAAATCAATCCCCCATACATCAAAAATTTTAACTTCTAGGATGTTGTTAAGAGGCATCTCATGTCGCTTGGCAATCGTCCCCATATGTTGACATTGATCACAATTCTTCACAAAGGCATGAGCATCTTTAAATATAGAAGGCCAGAAGAAACCTGATTGCAATATTTTTTGGGCTATACGTTCACCACCATGATATCTATCATAAGGTGATGCGTGGCATCTCTCTAACACTTGCTTCACTTCCGCATCCGGAATACATCTTCGTACTATTTTATCAGGCCCTTGCTTGAATAAATAAGGCTCATCCCATATATAAGAGCGTGCCTCATATGCCAGTTTCTTTTTCTGATGAGGACTCGAATCAGGAGGAAATAACCCACTTACCAATAGATTCACAATGTATGCATACCATGGCAACTCATCGACATCCAACACCAACAACTGCTCATCTGGAAATTCCTCACAAATACGCCCATCATCCACTACATGTGTCGAGATCTCAAGTCTTGAAAGATGGTTAGCAATTTGATTTTCTATCCCCTTTCTATCTTTAATCTCTAATTCAAACTCCTGTAGCAATAAGATCCATCTAATCAAATGCGGCTTATCATCCTTTTTATTGAACAAATACCATGTTGCCGCATTATTCATGTATACAATGATGCTCGTGCCCACCAAGTACGATCTGAATTTATCAAATGCATACACCAAAGCTAACATCTCTTTTTCAGTCACTGTGTTATTCACTTGGGCTGCATCAAGGGTCTTGCTTGCATAATAAATAGAGTGAAATACCTTATTCTTATGTTGACCGAGAACCGCACCCACTTCAACATCACTTGCGTCACACATGAGCTCAAATGGAAAAGCCCAATCAGGAGAAATAAGGATAGGTACCTCTACTAACTTCTTTTTCAAAACCTCGAATGCCTTCACACATGATTCACAAAATATCAATTTCACATCTTTTTCCAAGAGTGCACACATGGGGCGTGCAATTTTGGAAAAATCTTGAATAAACCTTCTGTACAATCCAGCATGACCCAAAAAACTTTGCACCCCTTTTACCGATACAGGTGGAGGGAGTTTTTAAATAACTTCAATCCTTGCCCTATCAACTTCCAGCCCCTGCTTTGACACTTTATGCCCAAGAACTATACCTTCCGTCACAAGGAAATGGCACTTCTCCCAATTGAGAACAAGATTAGTTTCTTCACACCGAGCAAGAACTTTATCAAGGTTTTGTAAACATACCTCGAAAGAGTTACCAAAGACTGAAAAATCATCCATAAAAATCTCTACGAACTCCTCCACCATGTCGTAGAAAATAGCCATCATGCAACGCTGAAAGGTAGCCGGTGCATTACATCCCATGATTGTCCTTTCTATTACGCTGAAAGGTAGCCGGTGCTTAAAGTTACAGGAGTTCATCAGATGAACACATCCCATGATTGTCCTTTCTATTATGATTATGGTATGTGCTCGTCTGATGTGACAACCCCCAGTACTTTTGGGGTAGAATTCCTATGATTGAAGGTATGATCATACCTTTATTGCACTATCATAGGTACAGTCATCTATTTAAATTGTTGCACTTGACTTTGATGTTTTTTGGAGACTAACTCTTGTCCAAACAGGTACTATGGCTCCAAAATCACTCAAGAAGATGCAAGATGAGGCTCTTTGCAAGAAAATTTCAATAGAATGGGAAACAAAAGAAGTACCTTCGTTCTTACAAAGTGAGTCTAAAAGTTGAAGTGGTACTGAGGTCGAATGTTCAGGAATTTCATATGACAACCAACAAACACCTCGAACCACTAGGGCCAAAGCCAAGGAGTTAGAAAATGAAAAGGCCAAGGCTTCTGCATCTAATACAATGGTGCCCACGGCCAACCTTAGTTTCCTGTCCCAGTCTAAAGAGGACGGTCAAGACTTCTAATCAAATAGGGGTGAGCAAACATCTACTAATGATAATGGGGATGAGATGGGTTCATCTATGAAGTATGCTTCGAAGGATGATTCCAAGAGTGCTAACCTGGGATCTTCTAAATGGTACTGCTATTGTTGCCCCTATTCAAAGAGGCCTTGATCCGAAGCGATGGAGTGTGCCAAACTTATAAGAGTATTATATAGATGGGGTTTCCTCAAAAAGACATCGGGAACCAAAAGAGGAGTATTTAGGAGGAGTCTTGGGTCTTGTCTGAATCATTGTAAAAAGTCCCTGAAGTGATCCAGGTTTTTAAGATGTTGGGGTGGATGACTAGGTTGCTCCGCAACTCTAGTCCAGAGCTAGTGAGGGAGTTATATGGAAATTATGCAGCAATACTCAACTTTGAAATAGATAAAAACTTGAAGAAGTACCCCCGATTGGATATATTAATAGTCTGGGCTAAGGAAGTCGATATTTCTATTAAGGTTATCTCTAAATCCTTGTTTGGAGATGTTTTTGAATTGGTATAAGAGACTCTAGAGTATGAATACCGGATGAATGATTTGAGAAGGGTCAAGAAATTATCTACTGATGATAAGCTCATGCATTATAAGTGGTTGGTGGACCACATTGATGAGGCTAGTGATAGAGTGAGTTGGATAAATGGTGCGGTCATATATAAGCAAACTTTAAAGTTCAATGTCAAGGCATGGTGGTCTATTGTGAGACACCATATTGCACCCACGGTGAATGATAATACATTAGGTGCAGCACATGTGAGCCTTATGGCAGCTTTCATGGCAGAGATAGAGCTAAACATTCTACAGATTATTGCGAAAGAGATTTGAGATAGGGTATTATAGTTCAGCACCACCTTGATATTTCTATGCCTGCTTACTCAGTTGATACAAGATTCATAGGTGCCCTCTATTCTGGTAGTTAACAGATTTACTCGGTTGATAAAGAGCACAAATATGGATTTAACTAAAGAATTGAGGAAATCGGTATCTCCAGCCTGGGGTCCTTTACCAGACCTACCACATGATACTAATGGGGGTGGCCCAACTAGTAAGATCCCAACGTTTGATGTCGGTGCAACTTTTTTTTCTTCACAATAGGCTACAACACCTCTGGGTGCCTTACAGTTGGTACCTACCATCTACACACTGATTCCCACCACTTAGTTAGAGCAGATTATGTGCAATCAAGTATTACTTAATTCTCAGATTTAAAATTTGGAGGTAGGGTTAAAGCCCTACATAGCGGATGAGATAAAAGTTGTAGTGCGGGTGGTTCAGACCTTTTTTGACAAATTTGAGAGCCATATGATGCTATCTTAGAGGAGGTCCAGCCTCCTAATATGAACACGATCACAATAGATTTGGTTGTATTGAAGAAAGTGGTCAAGGAGCTTATGGAGAAAACTGTTCTGATTGTACTACCTCCACCTCCTCATATGCCATCCCTAACTGATCTTATGATGGATATAGACTCTTTGGTCCTCAATTTTTACAATAAGTTCCATGTGCTTGGGGGTGATGACATAAATGTAGAGGAAATGGGGGATGATTTGCAACCCCATAAGAAGAAAAGGAGAGAAGAAGAGGTAGAGAAAAAAAAAAGAAGGTAAGAGTGAGAATAAAAAGAAAAAGAGAGTAAAAAAACACTCAGCAGACATCTGAGGTATATGTTCTGGAGGGTGTTAAGATCCCACCTGCTATTGAGGTGGTTGACCAGAGTGGAGGGGGGTGTAAAGACTGGCCCCATGACATCATTAAGTGCACCGGCCGCCACCGGTGCCCACTTATCTGAGTGTACCTCAGCCACCATAGAGGCCACAATAGTTGAGGATACTATAGGGGTCCCATATATGACCCCAGCTTATCAGAGTACTATAAGTTTCTAGTACACCACAGGTATGTCCTTTACCCTAGTTTTTATATTTTCTGTGTTTTCATGCAATGGGGACATTACATTATTTTTACGTTGGGGGTAGGGGTGTACCACAACCAAGGGGTTTTGTTGTTGTGTTTCTTTTTCGTAGGATGCACTATCTTAGTAAGAACTATCATGTTTAGGAGTTTACTTATATGTGTTGTTGTTATTTTTTGTTTTGCGTATAATCAAGAGAAGAATAAGAAAACTTGGTGCGGTAAAATAAAGATCATGCAAACTATTTTTTGATTTATTTAAATGATACCCCTCCTAATTTTTTTTGAATGTTGTGTTGTGTGTTGACCTGTACTGTGACTAAAAGTTGGATCTCGTAATGGAATTAGAAATATGGACTTGATAATTTTAGCCTAACTTTCATGAACTGAATAGGTCGTGACTGAATACATAGCCCTAAGCCAAGTGAGTGTGAGGTTTTACTTAGTCGACGTATGTGTGTGATCTTAAACTTGCCCATTTAATCTTGCTAAAGTTTTAGGATAGGAGGTTAGCAAAGGATCATAGGCCGTTCTTGAATTAGTCCACTAAAAGCCCAAAAAGCCTACCAAGAGAATGTGATATCCCTTGATCCCTAATTTGAGCCTAAGTAGACCTTTTCTTTGAACTAGTATTTAACCTTCCCAATTTTTTACAATGAACCTGCTTTGGAGTTGGTCCCTCCTTGGACAATGTGCACCTCAACTTAGGCAAATCACCTAAGCTTAGGGTGGCTATCGTAGGGGTGCATAAAAGACTGGGTATGAAGAAAATGCTAACAAAGGAAAATGGATTTGGGTGCAGTAAGGTGTGAAAAATATAAAGAAAAAAAAGTTTAAAAAGAAGAAGAAAAAAAATGATGAAAAATTAGAAATGAAGAAATAGAAAATAAAAAGAGAAAGTTGTGAAAATAAAAAAATCATACACGGGGTCCGAAAAGTTAAAAAAAAGGGAATAAAGATAGTAGGAAAAATGGAGACAAATATAGTGTATGTGTCAATGAGGGTTAGTCACTTTAACCATATGTGTCATACCCATCCCCGAGCCATCATTACAAGCCAATAATAGTCTTATAATAATCCTAATTTGACTGTCTGAAAGCTAAGTCGTAGAAAATAAGGTCAATCCTATATTATCAAATGCACACGGTCTAACTTCTTTGTGAGAGTGAGAGATTTGTTTATGCCCCTATGTTGAAAATTATTGCATCTTCTAAGTGATAGGGACTTCTTTGTCGAGAGAGAGTAGGGGTTGTATTGTGCTTGCTGCTTGTTTGGGTAGTGTCATTAGTGTAAGTGTTGGGTTGCCTATTGATAATGTGATGCCATTTATTGATCCCGTTGTGTTATGGTGAATGGTTTTTATACACGCTGCATTTGTCTAAATTTTGATGATGGGGGGGGTGGGGGTGTTGAACTGATTTTTGATTAAATGCGTGCTGAAAATAGTCTTTTGAAAACTGATTACCATAGTAATCTTGTTTATTCTCTTTATTAAGCGTCGTTGTAGTGTAGTTGTGTTTTGTTTGCTTGAACACATGTAAACGATCTAAGTTGAGGGTGTTGATGTGCCATGAACTTATAGCACTTTCGACACTTAAAACGATGAATATTTGCAAGTACAAATGTGTTTTTATGTGGATATGCTATGTTTTTTGGTATGTGCAGGTCAAATAAGTTCGGAAACGTGAAGTGCTAAAGTTTGGACTGAAAGTGCATCAAAAGTTCCAACTCCACGACCGTGGGATCATACCAAGGTCATACCAAGTGATAGTAGAATAAACTAGAGAATGAACTCTCGGGTGTCAATAATATGGGAGCACTCAAGATCATACATTGATCATACAATCGTACAATCTGATCATGGGAAGAGATCTGGAAATAGTGATATAGGTTCTAAGTAAAAGGGATCAGACTATGACTTCCCACGACCATATAATGAAGTCATGATCGTACCAAGCTGTTGTGGAAAGGAAGTCCAGATTTGTAGTTTGCAGAAGTTTAAAGTGTAGGAAGATCAAACGAGAGAAAAGCACGATCGTACCTAGAAGCTATGATCTCGAACTAAAGGTCATACAAGCCATGTACTACGAGATGAAAAATTCCATATCAAAACCACGAGCACCAAGGACGATCGTGGAATCAAACCACAATCGTACCTTCACTCGTCCGATCGACTCAGCAATCTTATTATGTTTAAGATAGGTTTTATTTTGTCTATAAATATTCTTATTCTTTCTTTTGTTTTAGTTTACATTCGATTACATTATTGTAAGGTTATGAAGCATATTCTTGGTCTTAGAAATACAAACATCGATTTTTAGTGTTTAAATTCAAAGTGAGATTTGGGAGTTTTTCACCTTATTATTGTAAGTTCCTAATAATATGTTCTTATAAGAATTCTTCTTTTGTTCTTGCAGTAATAAGTATCTAAAAACCACACCTAGGTTTGTAGCAAACATGACGGATTAATAAAGCAGTGTTCGTAGTACGAAGTGATTCCTATTTGGTCTTCATGCATGTATTGTTATTGCCTTGGGTTTGATTGCGCAGTGTACAATTTTAGCACTCACATCTTTACTTGAGGTAAAAGGAAGATACGGATGGGAAGAATGGATTAAACAATAGAGACTTGGAGCTACTAGCCTCTACTTAATAGCTTGAGTTGATAATCCGGAATAGCTATCTATGATGCAAGATAGGGGTTAGAAATATAGGCTCAGGAAAAGTGAAAACTTACTTGAGGATACTTCTTAGATAAGATCATAGAGTTGTTCTAAGTATACACAACCTATCGATTCTGAATATTGAACACCGGGAGAGATTACGAGGCACGAAGAACCTGCGGAGTTATGAAGTTATTGGGGAACACAGTCCTAGTAGTTCTCTCATACTTATTACAAAACCAACAAATCAACAATTGTTACTACTGAATTGTTTATTTACAAAACCCCCCTCTTTTATTGGAGATTGTTATTGATCAGCTTAACTACATATTGTTTGATATTTCAGCCTATTTCTTATGGGATCGGCCCCAACCTTTGTTGGATTCTATATTTGATCAACGACCGCATTATACTTTTCTTAGAGGTGTAATTTGGGCAACATCAAAGACCGCCCTGATAGAGAAGTGTTATTTTGTGATTGGGATGAAAGTTAACTTGGAATATCTTTAGGCTATATAGGCCTACTAGATTTTTTCTTTGCAGACAACTTGGAATTCTTACTAGTATGAGGTCGATCACTATCACCACTTGATGACATATGTATGCAAGTTTATATTAAAACATATAAAAATCATAAGTATTAACAAATAGTTAGTGGTAACAAAATAAACTAACATGCTAGTCTATATCCTCCCATTCTTCATCATTTCTTGTTTGATTTCCATCATTCTCTCATTCTTCTTCCGCAGTTGTTTCATTTTCATCCTCTAATTCGTCCTCCCAGAATGATTCATTTCACTCATCTATTTCTTCCTCACTATTTGCAACGGTAATTATCTCATTATCAAAAACTTCTTCTAGTATTCATTGATATCCGATGGATAAGATAAGACACCTGATGGCCTTCTATTTTCATGGTGCCATCTTATATTTGGGGCAGAACTCATTGGCCCATACAACCTCTTTAACCTAGGTATAAGAGGTAAATAGTGCATCACCTTAACTGGAACCATCTTTCCATCAGGAGTCTACCTATAATGAGCATGTCCACAAAACATAAAATTTTCTAATTCAGCATCATTCATATAGAACAACATGCAACCATTTACACAATAATAAATTCTATCATACAACAATCCCAACACGAAAACCAATTTCTTTGCTTTATAAAAATAATGAGGTATGGTTAACTCCAGGTTAACTCCGGGTTAACTAGTTCACCCAAAAGACAAACCATAGAGTCCATAACAGCTTGAGGAACATTCAAATAAGATTTGATACTCAGTAGTGTAAACACAACAGACAATGTAGAATGCAGACTCCCTTCATATAGTGGACGACTAGCCTCTTTTAAATGTTGATAGAAGCTATATTTGTATTACATTGTATCATTAACACTTCTATTTATGCATTGTTTTTGTGTATTTAGTTTTTTCTAATATATCTATGTTTGTAGTTATTCTTGTATCGATATTTTTCTTGTAGAATTGTTAGGAGATACTGTTTGGGCGACCATTAGGAACTTTTCTTTATGCAAGTGGAAGTGTGCTTATAGTATTCTTTACTTGTTTAGTTTTCTACTTTGCTAAGTCGGTTTATGATACCTACTGAGTACAAGTGGACCATACTCACTTTTACTTCTGTGTCCTTTTGGTGCAGTAAATCCCAGTACGAGTACGACCCACAGTAGCTGATTAGTGTTGTGAGAGTTGATCCATAATACTTGTGAGCTCCCCGTTCAGAGCCTTGATCCATCCTCCGTTTATCCTTTATTTCTTTACTTATATTTAGAGATGGTGATGTATTATCAAATTCAGTATTGAGATTCCCTTTATACTTATGATACCAGGTTTTGGGATTCGGTTGTCTTTTTATTCACATATTTTGGGTTTTATGATTATTATGGCCAGACTTTATACTAGATGTCTCATATTTCTTCATGTCTTCTCTTTTTCATATTTCATATTTGTTGAGGATTTTTAGCTTACCTACCAAGGTTGGGTCGGGGTAGGTGCGACCATGACATCGGTTTCTGGGTCGTGACAATGAGCAATGTACATAAGTTTTTAGTGATGTATGAGATACTTCCTAAAAAAACATAGCTCCTTTAATCTAGTTAATGTCCTATGAGGAGGCTTTATTCAATTGGTAACAAATTACTCTTTGACTTAAATTAGCTAATTGTTTTTAAAGTTTTTATATCTAATATAATCCTTCCTTACATAATAAAGGATGTAAATACCGGTATATGTCTCATTCTTTTATTTTGACACTTAATTAATTATTATGGTGTGACCAAATCTCTTGTTGATATTAATAAAAATTTCTAGGAAAAGATTTCATCTGTTCCGCTAAAGGCGATGATTCCTTCCATACATCACTGATCATTTTAAAAAGGCAACACCTAAACCAATTTTAAGATCTTGTTCTCCTTTCATGACAAACCCCAAAAGCTCTGTAATACTTTCATTAACATCATGCCAAGTGAGACATAAATCAAATAATTTTGATTTTCAAGAATCCCAAATTCATTTCTCTAGCAAAAGAGTATTGTTCTCTAGAATTTAAAAAATTTCTAAACCTAGAACACAACCAGTTGAAATTAATAATAAAAAAGAGGAAGAAGAAGGCATGTAGTCTCTGTTAATTATGATGTTGAGAATTGAGAGGTAAATACTGCTTCAATTTTAATCTTTAATAATTAAAATTTTAAGAGAGTATTTTATGCTCTGTAATACTTTCATTAACATCATGCCAAGTGAGACATAGATCAAATAATTTTGATTTTCAAGAATCCCAAATTCATTTCTCTAGCAAAAGAGTATTGTTCTCTAGAATTTAAAAAATTTCTAAACCTAGAACACAACCAGTTGAAATTAATAATAAAAAAGAGGAAGAAGAAGGCATGTAGTCTTTGTTAATTATGATGTTGAGAATTGAGAGGTAAATACTGCTTCAATTTTAATCTTTAATAATTAAAATTTTAAGAGAGTATTTTATGTAACCAATGATAGTGCTGATAGTGCTCTACTTTTTAGCAACTTCACAAAATATTTAAAATTGTTAATAATTATACCTATCATATAATATCCATCTATAGTCCATATTTTCTTCTCTGCAATAGCTATTAAAAGCTATCTTGCTCGGACTTTTTAAAAATGTCATCACTGTGTGTCGAATCCTTCAAAAGTAATGCATTTTTTAAGTATCCGACATGGGCGCGATCTTTTTTTTTTTTTTTGGGGGGGGGGGGGGGGGGGAGTCTGAGCAACTTATATCGAAAGAGTATCAAGAAAAACTTTTGTTTGGGTAAACTCAATTAAATTTTTTATCAATTTCTTCAAATTCTCTACAGCTTTATCCATCTTTCCTATCTTGTACACGTTATTCATTACACTAATTTTTAGTCATTCATTTGCTCCCCTTTCATAATCAATTACTTCCTATGCCAATGAGGGATTAGTATCTTCACATTGTGACTGCCTGTCAAAAGTTTTCTACAAGTAAATTCACCTGGTATAAATTCATAACCATTCATTATTTCCTTCACTATGTATTATCTACTTAGATCTTCATTAACCTTCAATGTACACTAAGCAATGTATTAAATATCACAATATTAAGATTAACAGTGCCATTCTTCATCTATTTTCTAAGTTTAAAGATATTTCTCTGTATTTTTCATTTTACAATGTCAATTAATGATAATATTATTGTAAGCAACCTTGGTTGACACTATTCTTCTTTCAAGATATCATCTAATTGTTTTGTGCTTCCACAACCTCTCTCTTTACACAACACTTCCATTGCAATTCAACAACTCTAAAGCTTTTCCCAAATTCCTCAACTATAGTATGGAATGTATATATTTTCATTAACTAAACCTATAAAATATTAAGTTCCAATATATCATATTATTAATAACTTCAAGGGTCTTTTATTTTATAAATTATGCAAAGATTCAAGAAATGCATTTGAAGCTAAGAAATCATAGGCTAGGTGTGATGACCCTCTAAGTCACTTCCTATGCTTCTATACCTTTTCTATGTTTAGAGCTTTTCCATTGCTATCCCAAGTCATTTATGACTTTATAGACTGAAAGTTAAGTTATTGGGCAGTTCATTTATTTTTAGAGCTAATTCCCTGTTTTGGAGCTTTTGTTGTTAAGAAAAAGGTATTGAGCCTAAGCTTTAGGTAAACGGTCTCGGATACCAATTCTGACAGTATCATCAGCTTTGGGATGTTGATTCTAGTCTAGGAGGATCCATGGTTTGGGTTTCGAGGCTTTCATATTCATTTTGGGCTATTAGGTGGATTGTAGTTAAAATGACCCTTTGGGTGTGGGGTACACTTTTAATATAAATGAACTGAGATAGAAATTTTGATGGCACTGTTGAGTCTGGAATGCCAAATTTGTTAGGATAGCATAATTCATTTGACTTCATGAGATTCCAAACGAATCTCAAGGTTCCGATCAGAGACTTGGAATATGGCCAATACTTCTATTGTTGGAGCATCTGGAGCAGGCCAAAAATGGCCTATGCATTTGTGAGGCCTTGGCCATGTTCTCGAAGGCCAAAGTTATTTGTCTACGTGCTCATAAGCCGGCCTTCGCATTCACAAAGAGTTAGATGTCGATCGGTCCTGGCCTTCTCCTTTAGGATCATGGGAGACCAAGCAGCATTCATGAAATCCAATCTGCATCAAGGTTTAAGTTCATGCAAGGGTCCCACATTTACGATGAAGGACCCCTGGTAGTATTAAATGCTGGTTCACCGATCTTTCCTCCATTTCTTTCACACGTCCTAATACCATAAAACCCTAGGGAGCTTAGAAATTTGTGGAGATTAATTATTGGTGTTAGGAGTGAGTTCGAGACTTCATTGCAATCTTTTCCATGTCATTTATTTCGTTAGTTTCTGCTAATTTTCTAGTTTAATTCTCTGATTAACTTTAAATGCCAAGATTATTATTGGGGCTGATTTAGGGCCTATTTGTTCTCGTATTCCACCTATTATTTAGGATAAATGACCTTTGAGCTTTGAGAGACTTGTTGACGATTTTAAATTTGTGATTCCGCAAGCGAGCCCCACGTAAAATTTTCAGTTCAAATTTTGAATCAAAATATTTATATGCAATATAGGTATCATTATTCTCGTCTTAATGTGTAGATCATTATTTTGATAGCATGGCAGAGTTCAGAGGCTTGTCAAAAGGGAAAAGCTTTAGAGTAGTGGACTGTATGAGCTTTCAGCGGCGTTCAGGTAGGCTAGGCTTACTTTCTTCATAGACTGAGCTTTATTATGTTATTAGTGTACTATTATGCTAGTTGTGGGTGGCTATTTACAATTTGGTTAATAGTTTAGTATTTTATTGGTTAAAGTTAGCTGGTTTGTGAACCTTTTTGGTAGAATTTGGCCCTGTCTTCCATTTTAATAGTTATAATGATAATTTAGGACTATTTTTAGTTTATTTAAGACCTTGGGATTGAATTGTCAAGCTTTACTCTAGGTTGGGGTATGTGCTTTCCTTAGTATGGATCTTCGGGACTAGTAGTGGGTCCTGCCGGTGCTCCTTTTAGGTCAAAAGCCTAAAGTATCTCCTTATAGACCTAAGAGGCCTTTATTCATCACATTAGACTAAACCTTGAACCTTAGGGTGATTTAGGTCTGTTAATGAATTTCGGTTAGCTTTGTTACTAAGGTTATAAGAACTTTTGGCCTTTAGAACCTTGTACATAGACTTGGTGACTAAAACCCGCTTCACTTATCGACTTGACTGCCTGTTTGGAGATTTTAAATTTTTTGGACTTAAAGGAAGCTATAACTTTGGGTTATGATTACTTTAACTTATTTTCTAGTTCCGGTTCAAGCCCAACATTCATGATCTATACGTGACACTTCACTATGATTGATACTATTCCCTAGTTTCAATCTGGAATTTATGGTTTGAAAGGAGTTCCAAGTATGTTATCATATGTAGGCACACTTTAAGTTTATTATTGTCGGTATTTACTTATTGTTTGTATCCACGGGGCTTTTTGGGGCTCGGTTGGGTTATTCCTATTTTGTTTGTGACTTCTAGGCTTTTGGGCCCCAATTAGGTTGAAGTTAGACTATATTTACGTTTGTGTTACTTACTCTTCATATTTGTCGTTTTAGCCTGGTTTGGAGTATCATTTTAGATTTATACCCTTTTATCCCGACTTTAGTGTACATTCTTCCATTTTATTATACTTTTATTATAATTTAGCTCAGTCAGCCTATGATGCCTACTGAGTACCAATTGTTTTTGGTACTCATATTGAACTGTTGCATCTTTTTCTGATATAGATCTAAGTACGAGCCACGTTGTTGATGTTACTTTTAGGCTTACTGCTGCTTCGAAGATAGGGTGAGCTTTCATAGCCAGAGCTAATCCTCTCTCCTTTTGCTACTTTTGGATAGTCTTTTGCATATTCTAAGACTACTTGTATATTTGCTACTATATAGTCCTCTTATTTTTTATTTAGTGGCTCTTTTACCGTCCTTACCATGTCATAGGATACTCTTTTGTACATTTTCTCCTTTTCCTTGATTGCTCAGTACTATCGTATTTATATATTCTGATTCTTAGTATCTCTATTGCATGTCTAAATTCTATATTCCTTTATCTTCTATCGTTTAGCCCATTACTTTTTGTTCTGGGCTATCAGAGTCAGGTTCACCGGTATTGTTGGTGTAAGAGAAAGAGTCTAGTAAAGCCCTACGGATCGGTATGATGACATATATATCCTATCTTTGGGAGGCTACATGATATTCTTAGGAAAATCTCACTTTCTTTGTTCATTTTCATGCTTTGAGTCTATATTGGTTTGTAATTTCACATTATTTCACACTTTCATTGATGGCTAGGATGCGGTCTACGATGGTCAGGGATGAGACCTAGAGCATGCAGCTTGGGCAACCGTTACAGGCCGTGGCCGACCTAGAGGTGGAGGCCAGGCTAGAGCTTCAGTACTAGCTAAGGGTCAGGATAGAGAGCCTTCACCAGATCCTATTGTTGCGCTCAAGACAGAGGTAGCTCCTGAGGTTGAACCGCCCCAACCGCTGATAGGCCAGGGGGCATCCAAACCCCTTCAAGGTTTATATTTTCCTCAATTCTCAGAGATTCTTTGCTTTAATTATTGGGGTTAGTAGGTGATGCACCGTCTAATGGTGCTCAATCAGCAAACCAGAGTGGTACTAATTTTGGAGCGTAGCCTACAGTTGCTGATCCCAGAGTAGAGGTTCCTCCAGCATTGGTAGTTCCATATCCAATAGTAGCTCAACCAGTTATGACTGCCGAGGAGCTAAAGATGTTGTGCCAATTTTTGAGATTTACTCTACCTAGGTTTGTAGAGGCCCCAGGCGAGGATGCATTTAAGTTTCTAACTAGTTGCAAGGAGAGGCTCCTTAATTTAGGCCTGGTTGAGTTGTATAGTGTGAACTTCACCACCTTCCAATTTGATTCATACAGTAGTGGAGAGTTTATATGGATTCCAGGCTAGCTAGATCCCCACATATGATATGGACTCAATTCTATTAGGCTTTCTTTGAAAAGTATATGCCTCACAACCTGTGCAAGAATTTGAGGGATTAGTTTACAGTCTTGGAGTAGGGTTTTATGATGGTCCTTGAGTATAAGACGAGGTTTCATGAGTTGTCCAGACATCCTACTATGATCTTACATATCGAGTATGAGAGGATTTGGTGTATTGTCAGGGGACTGAGACTTCCTCTTTGCATGGTTACTTCAAGTCTAGTTGTTGGTGGCAGGTCCTTCATGGACATTTTTAATTATGCCCAGACTATGGAGGGAATACATTGTGAGGCCTAAGGGGTAGCGATAAGAGGTTGCATCAGCAGGGTAGTTACAGTGGGAGCCACAACTCCTCATAATTTAGAGGTAGAGGGTTTAAGGAGAGGTACCCCTAGCATCAGTCTTATCACCACCAGGTTCAGTCTAGTAGGCCCGTTTCAGCATCACATCAGATTACTTATGGTGGTCAACCCATTTATAGTGACTACAGTGGCCAGAGTAATGGTCAGCCTTTGAGGGGTATACAGTCAGTACCTTAAGGACAAAGTGGACATTCTGGGTCTGCCAGACCTTCTAGACAAAGCAGAGTGCCCAGGGTATGTTATGATTATGGGGTCATCGATCATTTCTCCAGAGAGTGCCCCCAACATGAGATGATTCAACGTGTAGTGTAGAGTGTTCAGCTGATTAGATCAGTGTTGCCTCCATCAAAAAGTGGTGCATAGTGACCACCCAGGGTTCTAGAGGAGGTCCTTAGGCAGGTAGGATAGGTGGCCAGTCAGGTATCCAGTCCGGAGGCAGATGGGGTCATTTGTATACTATACTTAGTAGGCCGGAGGTGGAGTCTTCAGATATTGTTATTATACGTACAATTTTAATATGTCATCAGCCAGCTACTACTTTATTTTATTTGGGATCCACTTATTCATATGTTTCTACTTATTATGCACTATGGTTAGAGTTGTCTTAGGAGCCTTTATTTTTGCCATTATGTGTAACTACTCTCATGGGTGATTCTTTAGTAGTGGATCGGGTCTATAGATCATGTGTGGTGATCATTCATGAGTATAATACTCAGGCTGACCTTATTATGCTAGACATGGTAGATTTTGATGTGATTCTGGGCATGGACTGGTTATCCTCCTATCATGCGATCTTGGATTATTTTACTAAGATCGTTACCTTAGTTATGCCTAGTATACCCCTAGTTGTGTGGTAGGGTTTTTTTAGCTGCGCACTGATGGGGATTATTTCTTATATTCGGGGTAGGAGACTGGTATCGAGGGGTTGTGAGTCATATCTTACTTATGTTTGTGATGTTAGTGTGGAGAGTCATTCGCTTGATTCTGTTCCTATTATTCATGAGTTTCCTGATGTTTTCCCTACTGACCCACCTGGCCTTCCTTCTAAGCATGAAATTGAGTTTGTTATTGACCTTGAGTTGGGCACCCGATTTATTTCCATAGCACCTTATCGTATGGCTCCTGTCAAGTGTAAGGAGTGAAATTCTCAGCTTTAGGATATTCTGGGTAATGGTTTCATTAGGCTGAGTGTACATCTTAGGGTGCTCCTATTCTATTTGTAAAGAAAAAAGATGGCTCTATGCCTATGTATATTTACTACAGGAAGTTGAATAAGGTAAAAATGAAGAATACGTATCATATACCTCGTATCAATGATTTATTCGACCAGCTTCAGAGTGAGACAGTGTTATCTAAGATTGACTTGAGATTTGGTTACCATAAGTTGATGATTTGGGTAAAGGGCATCCCTAAGACAGCCTTCAAGACTCACTATAGCCATTATGAGTTCCTGGTGATGAATTTTGGGTTGACCAATGCCCATGCAGTGTTCATGGACTTAATGAACAACATTTTTAGATCCTATTTGTACTCTTTTGTGATTATTTTCATCAATGATATTCTTATCTATTCAAGGCGTAGGGAAGAGCACGACCAACATTTAGGGACTGTGCTCCACACTTTGAGAGATTATAGATTTCTTGCCAAATTCTCAAAGTATGAGTTTTGGATAGAGTCTATGGCATTCCTAGGACACAGTGTCTAAGAATGGGATTATAGGTGGCTCATCGAGAGATTTGCTTCTACTGCAGCACCTATGACTAGATTGATGAGGAAGGAGGTTCCATTTTAGTGGTCCGATGAGTTTGAGTCGAGCTTTTTAAAGCTCAAGGACTTGCTTACTTCAGCTTTAATTTTGATTTTTCTTGTTGAGCATGAGGGATTTACTATGTATTGTGATGCTTCTGCTAATGGTTTGGGGTGTGTTCTGATGCAGCGGGGCCGAGTTATTACTTATACATTAAGACAGCTAAAGGTGCACAAGCGCAACTTCCCCATTCATGATTTAGATTTGGCCACGGTAGTTTCATGCTTAAGATTTGGAGGTATTACTTGTATGGTGTTCTTTACAAGATATTTACTGACCATCATAGTCATCAGTACATTATGACTCAGGGGGGCTTAACTCAAGGAAGCGCAGGTGGATTGAGTTACTGAAGGACTATGATATCTCTATTCTATACCATCTGGGCAAGGGGAATGTGGTAGTAGACGCTTTGAGCTAGAAGGCGGTGAGAATGGATAGCTTGGCCTTTATCTCATTTTTGGAGTTGTTGTTGGCATTGGACATTCATTCCTTATCCAAATTAATGTTTCGGCTTGATATTTCAGACCCCAAGAGGATTCTTGCTAGTGTTAAGTCTAGATATACCTTGTTGGAGTAGAATCGGGATTGATAGTTTAAGGATAGTAAACTTTATGGCATTCATGATCGGGTGCTAAGAGGTAAGTCCAAGAGAGCTACCATAGATTTGGAGGGCATTTTGAGTTTTGATGGTTGCATTTGTGTTCCGAGGGTTGGAGACTTGATTCAGTTGATTCTACGGGAGGCTCACAGCTCTCGATACTCTATTCATTCAGGGACAGCTAAGATGTATAGAGATTTGAGATAACATTACTGGTTGAATGGTATGAAGAAAGATGTAGCAGACTTTATAGCTTGATGTTTGTGTTGTCAGCAGTAAAAGCTGAGCTTTTGAGACATGGTGGATTACTTTAGAGACTAACCATTCCTGAGTGCAAGTGGGAGTGGATTACTCTGGATTTTGTGAGTGGTTTACCTCACACTTCTCGTGGTTCTGATAGTATTTGGGTTATCATAGGCCGATTGACCAGATCGGCTTATTTCATCTCTATTCAGATTTCTTTCAGTGCTGAGAGATTAGCCCGTATCTATGTTCAAGAGATAGTTTTCCTTCATGGGGTACTAGTGTGTATTATTTCAGATAGAGGCTTAGTGTTCACTTCTAGCTTCTGGAGGACATTTCAGGAGGAGTTGGGTACTCAGGTTGATCTTAACACCACTTTCCATCCCAAGATCGATGGACAGTTGGAGTAGACTATTCAGGTTTTGGAGGCTATGATCTGAGCATGTGTTATGGACTTTAGAGGTCAGTGGGAGTAGCATTTAGCCTTAGAAGAGTTTTCTTATAATAATAGCTGCCATTCGAGTATTAAGATGCCACCATTTGAGGCATTGTATGGTAGGCATTGTCAATCTCCAATTGGATGGTTTGAGGCTTCTGAGGTTAGACCATGTGGTACCAACATGCTTCATGAGTCTTTGGATAGGGTTTAGGTAATTTGGAATAGGCTACAAGCAACTCAAAGTAGGCAGAAGAGTTATGCTAATCGAGGCTTCCAGACTCATTTTAGGCTATTGGGTGGATTTTAGTTAAAATAGACCTTTGTGTGTGAGGCTCACTTTTAATCGAAACGACCTCGGATAGAAATTTTGATAGCGCCATTGAATCTGAAATGCCAAATTTGGTAGGGTGGCATAGTTTGCTTGCATTCACGAGATTTTGAATGAATCCCGTGGCTCCTATCAGAGACTTGGCACTTGGCCAAAACTTTTGTTGTTGGTGCATCTGGTGCAGGACAAAAATGTTGTCGCTTTTGCGAAAGCCAAAATTATTGGTCTTCGCATTCGTGAGCCAGCCTTCGTGTTAGAAAAGAGTCAGCTGTCGACCAGTCCAGGCCATCTCCTTCACGATCGGGACGGATCGGACCGCATTTGCGAGGGCCTGTCTGAGTTAAAGGTCGCACTTGCTAAAGGGTCCGGCATTCGCAATGAAGGACCCCTGGCAGTATTAAATGTTGTTTCATCCATTTTTCCTCCATTTTTTTCACAAGTCCAAATACCATAAAACCCTAGGGAGCTTAGAAATTTGTGGAGATTAATTATTGGGTGTTAGGAGTGAGTTGGATACTTCGTTCCAATCTTTTCCCTATAATTTATTTTGTAAGTTTCCGCTAATTTTCTAATTTAATTCTCCGATAAGATTATTGTTGGGGCTAATTTAGGCTTATTTGTACTCGAATACCTCTCATTTTTTAGGATAAATAATCCTTGAGCTTAGAGGGACGCGTTGGCGGTTTCAAATTTGTGATTCCACGAATGGGGGCCCACGTGGGATTTTTAGCTCGATTTTAGACCAACAGCATTTATATGTAATATGGATATCTTTATTTTCATATTAATGCATAGATTATTATTTTGATAGCATGGTAGCATTCGGAGGCTTTTTCGGAAGGGAAAAGCTTCAAAGTAGTGGACTTTACAAGCTTTCAGCGGCGTTCAGGTAGGCTAAGCTTAATTTCTTCATAGAATGAGCTTAATTATGATATTAGTGTAGTATCATGCTAGTTATGGGTGGGTGTTTACAACTTGGTTAGTATTTTATGTCACGACCTAATTTCTAAGGTCATGATGGCACCTACTCTAACCCATAAGTAGGTAAACCAACCCATAGTCCGGAACAGCTAGTAACGGAGTACCAAGAAATAAAGGAATTGCAAAATGAATTTAATAAAGAGACTAATATATTCTCAAGCACTGGTGGAGCCAATACAAGAGCTTCTAATACAACAAGAGTACAAGTGAAATACGAAATAAGTATAAGTACAAGCCGTCTCTGAAATACAAAATAGAGATCAGTCTAATCAATAAGAGGAAGAGCAGGAACACTCTGAATGCCAGGAGCTCACTCCAAATCTCCAATCCATTGCTGCCCCACACGATGCACATGTCAAGGGCGAGAACTCGTACTATGATTTGCAGGCTACACAAGTGTAGTATGAGTAACAAACACGTGGTACTCAATAGGCATTGGCCGACTGAACTCCGAATATAATGTAAGCATAAATAACAGGTAAAGCAGGAATATAAACTACAGGCAACTATCCAAGAAAACTAAATGCAATAGTGCTAATAGAGCAATAAGGATAAACTATCCTATTCTAACAGTATACAGGAACTAAAGTGTTGTACTGTATATCACTAGACAATATGCAAATGAAGAGTGAAAGAAGGATATATAGTAGAAATACAAGGACAAAGGATACATATACAATATATATATATATTTATATACGCAAATAAGACTACACTCAAAGGTAATATCCTGAGGGAACCAACCTAACATCTCGAGGAACATAGGCAAGTAAGGGAGCTAATACTAGCATACTCAATCCTCTAACCAAAGTGTGACTAATCATAAGGTAACTTAGCAAGAATGTAACCTACCATAATAGAGCAAAAAGATAAGAAACGTACCGACAACTTCGGATACCAATCCATAACTATTCTACCCACAAACTAACCATAATAACCAATAATAAAGTAATCAGCTAGTCCAGATAAAAAATAGCCCAACCGGGCCCCCATAAGCCCGGAAGGTTCAAGAAAGCGCTCAACAAATAGCAACCATAGATTATACCTATACAACCCCCCATAAGGCCGATAAATATAATCACCGAACAATCATACTGGTGATAGGTGATTCATATAAATTAGTGAATGCAACATAAACTGATAATATCATATCCAATTCAAGTGCCATAACATACCAAGTGTATACATCTCCTCCAGCTTAGTATATCACAAAGGCAGGACCGATGGTGACCATCCTTCTCCGATACAGTGGCTAAAGGATAAAGGGGCCCATAAGGGACTCGGGATATAGTACACACTGCATGTTTTAGAGCCAGGACCTATAGTAACCATTATAACCAATCTACTCCATCCAGTATAAGAGATATATAAAAGGAACCGAGACTAAAAGAGTAGAAATCTGTAAATCCATTATCCGAGATCAACTTTGGGAATATATCGACATAATGGTGTAGAAAGGGTTGGAATCTCCCTCGACCGAAGTAAATAGTAGTGGTCAAAGAGTGGATTAATAATGGACTGAAATCAACCTCTCTCTAATTTTCAAAATATCATACTTAGTTTCAAAAGCTCCTAATTCATTAAATAAGGTGGTAAAATGCCCGTTATAAAAGAATCCATTTTAAAAGTAAAAACTGAAAATAAATCCCTTTTTAGAAAACAGTAGTAAAATTGAGGATTTGGTGGAATCATACCACAAAGTGAGCACAATGCACCTAAAAGTATGCATGCCATCACCAATATCCAAATAATACAACCACAAGTGCCTAAGTGTCTGTAAACTAGAATCACGCCCATTTAAGGATAGAATAATCACCTGGAGTCCAACTGGTATAGTAACCACGGCCTCGGGCCCAACAATATATAACTAGCATGATAATAACACCATAATTTAGGAAATATGGTCCAAGTCACTAATTCAAATGGTAAGTCTTATACTAAAGGATCATTAATATTAATCTATCGTTAACATGTTTATAATCAAGGATAATATGGTCCTAGGGCCATAACGGGTATCCTATGTAAAGAATCGGATCACATTTCTATCCTTACTTTCCTAAATAGCCCAAGTCATGATATACTAGTCATAATCCCATCCCATAATCCCTATCTAGTATGCAATCTATGCAATACACAATCTTGTAGAGAAAAGTAAACTGAAGCCTACCTCATTGTCGAACCATAAATCTTGAATCAATCACAAATTGTTCGCCTTTGCTCCATGATCCCAAAATATAGCCATGCTATCAAAATAATAATCTACATGCCAATAGGAGTAAAATGATACCTATATTACAATATAAAACTCTGGGCCTAAAATTGGGTTATAAATGGACCCGTAAGGCCCGCTAATGGAATCCCAAAATTGAATCCGTCATGAGGTCCCACGAAGGACAAGGAATGTGTGCTCAAAAGTTAAGCACAAATGGAGCACAAATCGGGGCTCAAATCAGCCCACAAAGATAGTGAAAACAAGAGGGAAAAATAAGAATTAAATGGAGGAATTAGGCCAAAAACTCATCAAGAAATTAATGGGAAATGGTCACTTCATCATCCTCTACACATCCCAATCTCCAATTTATGATTCCTCGAGTTCTTGATCTCCTAGGGCTAAAAATTGCAGAAAATGGCGAGAAAATCGTGAAGAATTTTGGAAGAAAAGGTATATATATTGCCACGGCAATGCCCTTTACGAACGCGGGGCATTAGTCGTGAATGCAATGCCAGCCCGTACAAGGCCTTCATGAATGTGGTCGGTCTACCACGAATGCAAAGAATAAAGCTGAGCCATCCAAGCTAACTTACCCTTTGCAAATGCCATGGATAGATAATGAATGGAAAGGTCAAGATCCTTGACCTTCTTAAACACGGCTAAGGCCTCAAGAACGCGAAGGATAAGATTGGCCTGTACCAGATGCTGAAAACCAGCAATTTCACCAAGTCCTCACGGACTTTGACCGGGGGTTTGAGATTCATTAGGAATCGTGTGCATGCAAACAAACCAGCTATCATACAAAATTTGACATTTCAAACTCAACAAAACCATCAAAATTTCCAATGGAGGTTGTTTAGATTAAATGTGGATCCCACACCTAGTTCTTTTTTTCATTAAATCTATGTAATATACCAAAACAAGTCTGGAAGCCTTGGGACCCAAACCAAGGATCCCCCTAGCCTAGAATCAATATTTCAAAGCTGAAGGGGCTGTCAAAATTCTCATCCGAGGTTGTTTACTAGGAGTTTTGGTCAGAGACAATTTCCTTAATAGAAAAAGCTTCAAAATAAGGAATTGAGCCTAAAATCCAAAAGAACTATCCGATAATCAAAGCGATAGTTTTGGTAAGTCATAAACAACCTTTAGCTACTATGGAAAGGTTTGAAATGCCAGAAATGCACAGAAATCAAGAAAATGACCTGGAGGGTCATTACATTTTAGTATTTTATTGGTTAAAGTTAGCTGATTTGTGAAACTTTTTGGTAGAATTTGGCCCCGTCATCCCTCATAATAGTTAAAACTATACTTTAGGACTTGTTTTATTTATTTAAGACCTTGGGATGGAATTTTAAAGCTTTAGTCTAAGTTGGGGTAGGTGCTTTCCTTAGTATGGATCTTCGAGACTAGTAGCTGGCCCTATCGACCCTCTTTTTAGGTTAAATGTGTAATGTATCTCCTTATTGACCTAAGAGGCCTTTATTTATCACTTTTGACTAAACCTTGAACCTTATGGTGAATTAGGTCTTTTAATGATTTTTGATTAGCTTTGTTACTCGGGTTAGAAGAACTTTTGGCCTTTAGAACCTTATACATAGACTTGGTGCCTAAAACCCACTTCACTTATAGACCTTACCATCTGTTTGGGGATTTAGAATTATCTAGACTTAAAGGAAGTTATAACTTTGGGTTATGATTACTTTATCTAATTTACTTGTTCTGGTTCAAGTTTGGCATTTATGATCTAAACATGACACTTTACTATGATGTTACTATTCCCCCATTCCGATTCAAGTCCGATATTTATGGTTCAAAAGGAGTTCCAAGTATGTTATCACATGTGCGCAAACTTTAAGTTTATTATTGTTGGTATTTCTTCCTTGTTTGTATCCACCGCGCTTATGGGGGATCGATTGGGTTATTCCTCTTTTGTTTGTTCCTTCTGGGCTTATCGGGGCCTAGGTAGTTAGACTGTATTTACTTTTGAGTTATTTATTCTACATATTTGTTGTTTTAGCCTAGTTTGGAGTATTATTTCATATTTATGCCCTTTTATCCCTACTTTAGTGTACATTCTCGCATTTTAATATGCTTTTATTATAATTTAGCTCAGTCAACCTATGATGCCTACTGAGTACCCATTGTTTTTGGTACTCATACTGTACTTCTGCATCTTTTTATAATGTAGATCTGAGTATGATCTATCACCACTGACGTTACTTTTAGGCTTACTGCTTCTTCGGATATAGGGTGAGCTTTCAGAGCTGGAGATGATCCTCTCTCCTTATGCTACTTTTGGATAGTCTATTGCATATTCTGATACTACTTATATATTTGCTACTATCTAGTACTCTTATTTTTTATTTACTGGATGTTGTACCGACCTTACCAGGTCATGGGATAATCTTTTGTACATTTTCTCCTTTTCCTCGTTTGTCCAGTACTGTTGTATTTATATATTCCGCTGCTTAGTATATCTATTGCATGTCTAAATTCTGTATTCTTTTACCTTCTGCCATTTAGCCTATTACTTGTCGTTTCGGGCTCTGGTTTGGCTTACCTACTGGTGGGTTAAAGTTGATGCCATCATGACTTGAGAAATCGAGTCATGACATTAGGTGTCTAGGATATGGGAATTGACTTCAACTTGTAGTTCGTTTTTCGCGGAGGTAGAAGTCGCTAGTAGTTTTGAAAGTAGAATAGATAGGAAAATCATTCAAAGTAGAAAAGATGAATGAGAATTTACTTCTACTTACAATTCCTTTTTTTCGAAGGCAGTTTTTGCTTGCATCTTTGAAAGTAGAATAGATGTACAAAATGCCATCGTGAAAGGTGTGGCTCCAAGAATCTATTTCAAAAATCTACTACTTCACAAGTGGTTGAAACTCTAAAATTTTAAAATGATAGTATTATGAAGGAGCCCTAAGAACTAAATCAAACCTTAAAGTCACGGAGAAGATGGATATTGTTGAGGAATTGACTCTGAATATTTGTTTTTTAGTAACCGCAACTACTTGGTGGTAAGATTATATAGGGGCGTTGGAAGTAGGAACGTGGAGGTCAAGATCCTTGACTTTCATGAACGCGGACAAGGCCTCGCGAATTCGAAGGCCAAGATTCGCCTGCACCAGATGTTGACAACCAAAAATTTCACCAAGTTCTCACAGACTTCGACCAGGGTTTCAAAATTCATTCAAAACCCTATGCGCACAAATAAACAATGCTTCATACAAAATTCGACATTCCAAACTCAACAGAACCATAAAAATTTCCAACGGAGGTTGTTTTGATTAAATTTGGGTCCCACACCTAGTTTTATTTTTTAATTATATCCATGTAATAGTCCAAAATGATTTTGGAAGCCCTGGGACCCAAACCAAGGGTCCCCCTAGCCTAAAATCAACGTTTTAGAGCTGATGGTTCTGTTGGAATTCTCATTCGAGGCTATTTACTAGTTGTTTTTGTCCGAGACCAATTCCATAATAGTGAAAGCTCCAAAATAGGGTATTGAGCCTAAAATCCAAATGAACCATCCGATAACCGAACCGACAGTTTTTGCAAGTCATGAATGACCTTTAGCTGCTATGGGAAGGCTTAAAATGTCGAAAATGCATGGAAATTGAGAAAACAACCTAGAGAGTCATTACATATCCACTACTAAAAGGACTTTCTTTTGCAAAAGTCAATGGATCGAAGGATCCCAAAAGCTCGAAAGGGTGAGGTACTGGGACCGCATGCTCCAAGAAAGACTCCCTAGATAACCTCTAACGTAAACCAATGCTTTCAAAGGATTTCACCAAAGGTATCCCTTTTTCACCAACTTTCTCACTTCACTTTCCAAATAGCCCAAAACTCATCATCAATAACTAACTGGCCTCTGACTGAATCGAGAATAACTGATCCATGCAAACCCAAACCACACCACATGACATCACATCGATACCAACACAGACAAGCAAAAATTCAACCAAGTTGAAAACCACCCAATGCATAAGCCATGCAACCAACTCCAAATTCCCAAATCCAACATTCTCTTGGATTTCCAAACCTGCTATCTACTCTGATTTGCACAGAATGTCATCTGAGTCCTGTCCACGCAATCACCTCCCTACTAGTTTCAAAGATTAAAGCTGATCTATCACAAATCAATATTGGCGAGCATAAGAGTAAGTCCATAAGTTACTAGCTAGATGCACAAATGGGAATGATTAAGCCTGCGATCTCTTACCAAAGTTACAACTGGTCTGGATGACCCTTAAAACCAACAATCATAAATCCCAAGCATAACCTATCCATACTAAAGAAAACTTAGCCGATAGGTTAAAGAGTAAGCTTAGTCAGCCTATAAATGAACACTCAACTCAAGTCATGCGATCCATAGCTGTAATCTCAATGCCAAAGTTGAACTACTCGATCTCAACTATCTAAATCGGTCTTGTTGACGAGTAAGCGTTCATATTCCAAAAGCTATCATAATTTTCAAGCCGCCGTTCAAAAGAGACAAATCCAAAACTGAAGCCCACAAGTCTTCACAAATATCAAGCACTCAAACCAATCTCACTTTCAGAATTCAAACATATATACCACAGTTCTCGCAAGAGTTAAAACTGAAATGTTGCCAAAAAACATACTCACGATGGAGTAAAACCACCGTCTGAAGACATAAGCAATCAACGTCACATCTACTGAAGGGCATAATGCATCAAGGCATAACCAAGAACTCGCCAAGGCTACAAACAGTACAAGTGATAGCCAAAACTCGAGCAACTCAGAAAAATATCATCTAGCTTAAATTGGTTCAATTCAATACTCAATCCAAGGCAATGAATACCCATAGGTGTATATTACCATGAAAAAGCTCTCCACGAAGTCATATTAGGCCAAATAACTGCCAAAATGAGAATTTTCTAAATTTACCCATTTTCACCAACCTTAACTCAACTGAATCATGGACCAGACCATACCAAGAATGGAGTACCCAACTTAACACCATTACCAATATCATGACTATCACCAGGAGACAAACCTAACAAACAAGAAAAGCAAGCCTTAGATTTTTCAACATCAAAAATGGGCAATAGAATTGAATTGCCATCTCTAGAAATACAACAAAGCCATGAAAGGCCAAACCCACCTTCACTGTCACAAACCACTCAACAACTGACCCAACCTTACTGATAGGAGAGGGGAAAAACCAACCAACCAAGTTGTCCATCTATGCCAATGAATAAGAATCGCTAGGAAGGGGGAAATTCTAACTAGATAATGCTAGTCTAGCCATCTATCTAGTAAGAATTGTTCAACATCAAAATAATGAGGCACTAAAAGAAAACATCAACCATTACCACTCTATGACCACAACAAGGCGAAACTGCCAAAGGAAATGGGACTTTTACCCAAGTACTACACCCCACAATAGTGATCCACTCAATCCACTACTAAAATGAATTCATCTACAGGGGTAGTCACCTAAGCATGAATCAACATAAGTCATACAACAACAAACATAGTAATATTAAGGCATATAGTCATCGATGGGTGTTAAAACCCCAACTCAATCAATAGATTGGAAAGGATAGAAAATCAAGAGTGCACCTATCTATTGGAATCCAAAGTCATAGTCCCTGACATACCCGAAGAAGTATGAATCTGAACGTGTCCAAACTCGGAATGAGTATCTAAAATATCAACTGAAATACTAAGGATATCGTATCTAGCAGAAAGTGCCATAACACTAAGAGAATGATCTGGTCACACAAACTGCTTAATAATCCCATACTAGGGACACTTTCTAGACCAATGTCCTATCTTTTTACAGTCGTAACAAACCCCTGAAGCTCTAGCCTGATGAGAAACACAAGCTGACCCTAACTGAATGACCTACTAATGCCTGGGGCTCTCCCTAGAACAATGGACAATCTTCTCACAATTAAACATGCCTCTGGAACTCTCTGATGTACCAAACCTATTGACCCAGAATAGCCACCACGGCCTAAAGATCTAGACCAAATTTCTCATGATGTCTGACTGGAAATCTATCCATTGTGACCACCACGACCTACCTGAGAATTATCCATAACCTGATGTGTTACTTGTATGGACCTGATAGGCTACAAGTGATGCAGAACTCTGTTGGGAGGATCCCCACTTCTAGGAGGAATACCACTAACACTAAACTACTGACATGGTCTTTTACCACCACCTCTATATTTATCTATATATGCCCTCTCTATAGTCCTCGCATGATTAACAACCTGATAGAAAATAGACCCAGATGCTAGCAAATGCTCTGATGCCAAGCGGAGTGGTAAAGTTAATCCTCTAATAAATTCACGCACCATCTCATGCTTTATAGGAAACAACATAAGAGTATGCCTGGCCGGCCTACTCAAGAAACCCAATATCATACTCTGAAACTGATAAAGAATATTGCTCAACACCAACAAACCAAACTTTGGATTGAGAACCACTCGATGTACTGAGCACCATCACTGATGGTGAAGTATCCACAAAAATACTCAAAATCCTTGCTATGACATCCTTAAAAGCTGAGGAGGTCACAAACTCTTCTGGAGCCTGGGCTTTCCCTAGACCCTCTGGCTGACGCTGAAGAGCCTCGATATACATCTCTAACTCCCTAGTCTAATGCTGAGCTAAAACTCTGGAAACACATGCAAAAGTCTCATTCAAATCTATTGATAACCGTGTGATATCCATCTAGGAAAGAGTGGGGTAAAAAGAAGTACTTAGAGGTTTATAGAGTACGAACACATGACAAGGAGTCAAGAATAGAATTTCCTAAGAATACCCTGTGGCCTCCAAAAGATAGGATACAGACATTTCCATTCCGATCAGCAGGACTCTACTAGACACTTTTGCTCTTATACCAACAACACCAGTAAACCTATGCTCTAATACCAATTTATCGCGATCTAATTTCTCAGGTCATGATGGCACCTACTCTAACCCAACAGTATGTAAGCCAACTCGTAGTCCAAAACAACTAGTAATGGACTACCAAGAGAAATAAAGGAAACTACAAAATGAATATAATAAAGAGACTAATATAATCCCAAGACCTGGTGGACCCAGTATAAGAGCTTCTAATACAACAACAGTACAAGTGAAATATGAAAAAATTATAAGTATAAATTGTCTCTGAAATACAAAATAGAGATCAGTCTAACCAATTAGAAGGAGAGTAGGAATACTCCAAACGTCAGAAGCTCACCCCAAATCTCCAATCCATAGCTACTCTGCATGATGCACACGTCAATGACGAGAACTAATACTATGATCTGCAGGTTGTAGAAGTGTAGTACAAGTACTAAACACATGGTACTCAATAGGCATCAACCGACTGAGCTCCAAAGATAATATAAGCATAAATAACAGGTAAAGCAGGGATATAAACTATAGGCAACTATCAAAGAAAACCAAACACAATAGTGCTAATGGAGCAATAAGGATAAACTATCTTATTCTAACAGTATACAGGAACTAAAGTGTCATACCGTATATCACTAGCTAATATACAAATGAAGAGTGAAAGAAGGATATATAGTAGAAATATATAGCCAAAGGATACATATACCATATGAATAGATAAGAAAAGAGAGGGATATACGACAATACCATATATATATATTTATACACGCATATAATACTAAACTCAAAGGTAACATCTTGAGGGAGACAAACTAACATCTCGAGGATCATAGCCAAGTAAAGGAGCTAATATTAACAAACTCAAGCCTCTAACCAAAGTGTGAATAATCATGAGGTAACTTAGCAAAGATTTAACTTACGAAAGTAGAGAAAAGTTACTGCCATGTGACTAGGAGGTCACAGGTTCAAGCCTTGGAAATAGCCCCTTGCAGAAATGTAAGGTGAGACTGCGTACAATAGATCCTTATCGTCGGGCCCTTCCCCGTACCTTGCACATAGCGGGAGCTTAGTGCACCGGGCTACCTTTTTTTTCATAAAAGAGATAAGAAATATACCGACAACCTCGAATACCAATCCATATCCATCCTTCCACGTACTAACATAATAATAAAGTAAATGGCTAGTACGAACAAACAACAACCTAATCGGGCCCCCAAAAGCCCAAAAGGTTCAAGAAAGCAGTCAACAAACAGCAACCATAGTTTATACCTATACAATCCCCCACAAGGCCGATAGATATAAGCACCAAACAATTATACTGGTGATAGGAAATGCATATGAATGAGTGAATACAACTTAAATTGATAATATCATATCCAATATGAGTGCCATAATATACCAAGTGTATACACTTGCTCTAGCTCAGTAGCTTGCAAAGACAGGACCTACCGCGACCATCCTTCTCTGGTACTATGGCTCACAAATGAAAAGGCCCATAAAGGAATCGAGATATCCATATACATTGTCTGTTCCCAAACTAGGACTTCCCGTAACCATCAAAACCAATCTACTCCCTCCAGTACCGGAGAGATATCTAAGGATAATAAGTGCTTGGACTAAAATTAAGACTAAAAAAGTATAAATCTGTAAATCTATTACCCGGGATCAAGTTCGGGACTAAATTGGTATAATGGTGTAGAAAAGGTCAGAATCTCCCTCGATCAAAGTAAATAGTAGTGGTAAAAGAGTGGATTAATAATGGACCATAATTAACCTTGGTCTTATTTCCAAAATATCATACTTAGTTTCAAAAGCTCCAAATTCATTAAATGAGGTGGTATGATTCCCGATGTAAAAGAATTCATTTTAAAACTGAAAAGTGGAAATAAATCCCTTAATAGAAAATAGTAGTAAAATCAAGGATTTGGTTGAATCGTACCACTAAGTGAGCATAAATGTGCCTAAAAGTATGTATGCCATAACCAATATCCAAATAATACAACCATAAGAGCCTAATTGTCTATAAACTAGAATCACACCCATTTAAGGATAGAATACTCACCTAGAATCCAACTGGTATCGTAACCAAGGCCTCGGGCCCAACAATATATAACTAGCATGATAATAGCACCATAATTTGGGGAACTATGGTCCAAGCCACTAAGTCAAATAGTAAGTCTTATACTAATGGATCATTAACATCAATCTATGGTTAACATGTCTATAATTAAGGATAATATTGTCCTAAGGCCATAACGGGTATCCTATGCTAAGAAATCGGATCACATTTCTATCCAAACTTTCCTGAATAGGCCAAGTCATGATATGCCAGATGTAATCCCACCCTATAATCCCTACCTAGCATGCAATTTATACAATACACAATCTTGTAGAGAAAAGTAAACTGAAGCCTACCTTGTTGCTGAATCACAAATCTTGAATCATCCATAAATTGTTCGCCTTCTCTCCATGATCCCAAAATGTTTCCATGTTATCAAAATAATAATCTACACATCAATAGGAATAAAACGATAACAATATTGTAATATAAAACTCCGGGCCCAAAATTGGGTTATAAATGGGCCTGTGAGACCCGCAAATAGAATCTAAAAATTAAATCCGACGTGAGGTTCCACAAAGGACAAAGAATGTATGCTTAAAAGTTGAGCACAAATCGGGGCTCAAATCAGCACACAAAGATAGTGGAAACATGAGGGGGAAATAAGAATTAAATAGAGGAATTAGGTCAAAAACTCACAAAAACATTAATGGGCAATGGTCACTTCATCATCCTTTACACATCCTAATCTCCAATTTATGATTGCCCACAAGTTCTTGAGCTCCTAAGGCTAAAAATGATGAAAAATAGTGAGAAAATGAGGAAGAAATCGGGAAGAAAAGGTATATATACTGCCACATCAATGCCCTTCACGAATGTGGGGCATGAGTCTCGAACTCGATGCCATCCCGTACGAAGACTTCACGAACGCGGCCAGTCTACTGCAAATGCAAAGCATAAAGCTGAGCAGACCAAGCCAGCTTACCCTTCGCGAACGTGACGGATAGCTCATGAACATGGAGGTTAAGATCCTTGATCTTCGTGAATGTGTCCAAGGCCTCGCTATCATGAAGGCCAAGATTGGCCTGCACCCGATGCTGAAAATCAATAATTTCACCAAGTCCTCACGTACTTCGACTGGGGGTTTGGGACTTATTCAGAACCCTGTGCACAAAAACAAACTATGATACCATTCCTAATTTGACATTTGGACTCAACGGGACCATCGTAATTTCAAACAGAGGTTGTTTGGATTGATTGTGGGTCCCACACCTAGTTCTATTATTTATTAAATCCACGCAATAGCCTAAAACAAATTTAAAAGAATTGGAACCCAAGACAAGGGTTATCCTAGCCTAAAATTAATGTTTCAGAGCTGATGGAACTGTCAAAATTCTCATCTGAGGTAGTTTATTAGGAGTTTTGGTCTAAGACCAACTCCTTAACAACAAAAGCTCCAAAATAGGGAATTGAGCCTAAAATCCAAATAAATTGTCCGATAACCAAAGAGACATTTCTAACAAGAAATAAATTACCTTTAGATACTATGGGATGGCTTGAATTTTCATAAATTCATGGAAATCAAGAAAATAACCTGGAGGGTCATTACATTTTAATATTCTATTGGTTAAATTTACCCGATTTATGAACCGTTTTGGTAGAATTTGGCCCTGTCTTCCTTTGTAATAGTAATAATGATACTTTAGGACTTTTTTTGTTTTATTTAATACCTTGGTATGGAATTATAAAAGCTTTAGTATAGGTTGGGGTAGGTGCTTACCTTAATATGGATCTTTGAGGCTAGTAGCGGGCCGCGTTGACCTTTCTTTTAGGCCAAATGCCTAAAGTAGCTCCCTATAGACCTAAGAGGCCTTTATTTTTCACTTTAGACAAAACCTTGAACCTTATGGTGATTTAGGTCTTTTAATGAATTTTGATTAGCTTTGTTACTCGAGTTAGAAGAACTTTTGGCCTTTAGAACCTTGTACATAGACATGGTGACTAAAACTCACTTCATTTATATATCTGACCATCTGTTTAGAGATTTAGAATTATTTGTACTTAAAGTAAGCTATAACTTTGGGTTGTGATTACTTTATATCATTTACTAGTTCTGGTTCAAGTCTAGCATTCATGATCTATAAGCGACACTTTACAATGATGATACTATTCCCCCATTTAGGTTCAAGTCCGGTATTTATGGTTCAAAAGGAGTTCCAATTATGTTATCATCTGGGAAAACTTTAAGTTTATTATTATTGGTATTTATTCCTTATTTGTATCCACCAGGCTTATGGGGGATTGATTGGGTTATTCCTCTCGTGTTTGAGCCTTCTAAGCTTATCGGGGCTCAATTAGGTTGTACTTAGACTGTATTTACTTTTGAGTTATTTATTCTTCATATTTGGTGCTTTAGCCCAGTTTGGAGTATTATTTCATATTTATGCCCCTTTATACCGACTTTAGTTTACATTTTCACTTTTTATTATTCTTTTATTATAATTTAGCTCAAGCGGCCTTTGATGCCTACTAAGTACCCATTGTTTTTGGTACCCATACTGCAATTTTGCATCTTTTTCTATTGCATATCAAAGAACAAGCTATCGCCACTGATGTTACTTTCAGTCTTACTGCTTCTTTGGATATAGGGTAAGCTTTCAGAGCTGGAGTTGATCCTCTCTCCTTCTGCTACTTTTGGATAGTCTTTTGAATATTCTGAGACTACTTATATATTTGCAACTATCTAATACTCTTATTTTTTATTTAGTGGCTGTTGTACCAACCTTATCAAGTCATGGGATACTCTTTTGTAAATTTTCTCCTTTTTGTCATTTGTCCAGTACTATCGTATTTATATATTCCACTGCTTAGTATATCTACTGCACGTCTAAATTTTTTATTATTTTACCTTCTATTGTTTAGCCCATTACTTGTAATTTTAATCTATTGTTTGGCTTACCTACTAGTGGGTTAAAGTAGGTGCCATCATAACTTGAGAAATTGGGTCGTGACATTAGGTGTCCAGGATATGGGAATTGACTTTAACTTGCAGTTCGCTTTTGGCAGAGGTAGAAGTCGTTGGCAGTTTTAAAAGTAGAACAAATGGGAAAATCATTTAAAGTAGAAATGATGAATAAGATTTGACTTTTGCTTACAATTCCTTTTTTTCAAAGGTAGTTTTTGCTTGCAACTTTGAAAGTAGAACAAATGGACAAAACACCATCGTGAAAGGTGTGGCTCCAACAATCTGTTACAAAAATCTGCAACTTCACAAGTGGGTAAAACTCTAAAATTATAAAATTATAGTAGTATGAAGGAGACCTAAGAAATAAATCAAACCTTAATTCACATAGAAGATGGAGATTTTTGAGGAATTGACTTTGAAGATTTGATTTTTAGATGTCGCAACTACTTTGTGGTAAGATTATATAAGGGCGTTGGGAGTAGGAACGTGGAAGAGGTATCGTTAGGGCCACCCTTTTGTATAGGTTCAAATTGACCAGGGAAGTAGCAAAGAGTAATGTCTCCTAAGATTACTGTGATACATTATTAATAGTGGGTTCTAGTAATGACATGTGAATGGAAAATGGAGGGAACAAATGGAGGAAAAAAGTAATTGTTTTTTCTCTTTATAAAAGAAGTGTTCTCCCACATTGGTGGGAGAGAGAGAGTTTCTTATGTTTAAATAAAAAGGCACTCCTTCTTGTTGTTAGTGAGGCAAGAAGAAGACAAGTCTCATGCCTTTGTCGTCATTGCTCTCTCGGCTCTGGTTCTGCTTTGGCTTTGGGTTCGACTTCAGATTGGGATTGGGATTTGTCAAATGATCGAGAGACTATCTTTTTAGACAAAACTCTTTTGAAAGTTGAGAGTTAATGATTTTTCATTCCAAAAATTTTCTCCATTTGTGGATGCACACAAGCATGTGCAAATGCATGTCACAACACATATCCAAAGGTCGCGATCCTTTATTTCACTATTTGAAAACAAAAAGGGAAATGATGGCATATCTGTCCATGAGTGGATGCACATAGGTCTGCATGTGCCAATGCATGTCAGCCAAAACATTCTGTTTTATGCAATGGCTGATATGCAACCGCATGTCGCCATATGCGGAAGCACATGGGTCCGTACGTGGTCCCCTTATTTAAGAAAGGTGCAACTTTTTAGAACTATTGCTTTATTTACAAAGCACCACCTGTTGGCTTTAAATGTATGATTTCTTCCTCAGATATGAGATCGAATTTGGAAGTAAAATACTGCTCTTTCTTGAAAAACTCATGTGTGATTTGCTACCATTGAGTGAGTTCGTTGTTCGACAGAATTTGAGGTACCGTCATTCTGCTAAAGTGATTCATTTTATCATGGGAACATATATTCCATAACCAATGGTACTTGAGGGGAATAATTTCCTTAAGGACACACCATGAATTTGGTGGACTTAAATCTTTTAATCTTCATCTCTTTTTAATTGTTTGGTTTATCATTTTCCAGAAATAGTTTGAACTTCTTTTGTTGTTCGTAGTTGGGTTGAACTTCTTTTTTGTTGCTCATAAGTTGATTTGAACTTATTACTGAAGTTCATATTTGTGAATAAAGAGTTAGAACTTCATTTTCTTGTTCATACTTCATTTTGAACATATTGTTGAAGTTCATTGGATCTAGATTTTATCTAAACCCGAAAATAACAATCTTAAGGAAATCATAAGTACTTGTTTAATCTGTATTTTTTTTTGGAGACTAAAATATTTTGATTTTCTACTTCCTTGGCTGGAAGAATATAAAAACTTCATCGAGAAATCATATTGGGAATTCTGTTCGAAGAATATAAAAGCTTCACTGATTTATTAACTCTCTGTATTGGTTTCTAAAGATTAAAACCTTTTGATTTTCTACTCTATTTGAATTTGATTCTGATTTGATGAACATAAAAACTTTGTCATTTTTCAAAGTTCATTCGGTTGACAATTTGAAGAACATATAAACTTCATCGTTGACTAGAAACAAATTGTTTAAAGATTAAGTCTTTATTGCTAATATCTTGAAATACTAAATTGTTTGTCAAAGATCGACAGAAAAATGATGAATGAAATTGAATGGTGTTGTTCCAATGGCAACCAATATTATGTCATCAAGCCATTCAGATGTTGCTCTATGAATGGCATCTGTAGAGAAACCAGGAAAATTTTCTGGTGTGAACTTCAAAGAATGGCAACAAATGATGTTCTTTTGGCTAACCAAACTTGAAATGCAAATGTTCACAAGTAGAGATCCTTATGTTCCTGAAGAAAGAATGTTTGAAAACTAGTTCTCTGGTTTGGGAGATCTTGTGATTCGTCTCAAAATAGAAGAGGACGATAAGTTGCACGAAAAATCAATAATGATGAGTGCAAATCTTATCAAAAATGATGCTACACATAATAAGAATGGGAAGAAATCTTTTGGACAAGAGAAAGAGCAGAACACGAAAAGATTCAAAGGCAAGTGCTATAATTGTAGTGAAGTTGACCACAAAGCTCTAAATTGTCAAGTTCTGAAGAAGACAAGAATAGAAATCAGATGAACATAGTGGAAGAAACTGAAGAGATTAAAAATTTGTGTGCTATGATCACTTAATGCAATCTAGTTGGAAATCCAAATAAATGGTGGTTTGATTCAGGAGCCACTCGACATGTTTGTGCGGACAAAGAAGTTTTCGCTACTAATGATACCACTGATCCAAAAGAAGTGATCCTCATGGGAAATACTGAAACAGCCAAGGTTGAAGGAAGTGGGAAGATATTCCTAAAAATGACTTTCGACAAGGTGTTGACTCTCAACAATGTTCTCCATGTTCCTACTATTAGGAAGAACTTAGTGTTTACAACACTTCTTGTTAAAACGGGTTTAAGTGTGTTTTTGTTTCGAAGAAAGTTTTAATAAGCAAGAATAAGATGAATGTAGGAAAAGGCTACCTCAATGAGGTAGTGGTATGGACTGCATATACTTTACCCTTCCTAGACCCCACTTTGTGGGAATACACTAGGTATGTTGTTGTTGTTGTATGCCACAAATAGTAAAGCATGTCGATTTTTGGTTCACAAATCTAACCATTCGGATATTCATGACAACACAGTAATTGAATCAGATAATGCTGAGTCCTTTGAATACATTTATTCATATAAAACTAGATATGAATAGTCTAGTAAAGGGTTTAATCGACCTTATGAAGAACCAAAGAAGAATGTACTTAATAAGGAGAATCCAAGGTGTAGTAAACGTCAAAGGACATCTACTTCCTTTGAATCAGATTTGTAGCATTTCTTATTAAAAATAAGCCTCAAACTATCACGACCCAATTTCCCAGGTCATGATGGCACCTACTATAACCCACCAGTAGGTAAGCCGATCCATAGTCCAGAACGATGAGTAACGGACTATCAAGAGAAAGTAAGGAAGCAGCGGAAAGTGAATCCAATAAAGAGTCTAATGCAGAAAATAACCACAAAACCTAGTGAAGTCAGTACAAGAGTTTCTGAAACAATAGGAGTGCAAAAAAAAATACAGAATAAAAACCTATACAAGCCTTCTCTAAAATACAAAATAGAGATTAGTCTAAGATTAAGCGGGAGAGACGAAATACTCCGAATGTCAGGAGCTCACCCCAAGTCTCTGATCCATGGCTAATCCTCACGATGCATACATCAATGGCAAGAACTAGTACTATGATCTACAGGTTGCAAAAATGTCATATGAGTACCAAACACGTGGTACTCAGTAGGCATCGGCCGACTGAGTTCCAAAGATAATGCAAGTATAAATAACATGTAAAACAGGAATATAAACTATAGGCAACTATCCATGAAATGAAACATAATAACGCAAATGCAGCAACAAGGACAAACTACCCTTTTCTACTAGTAATCGAGGGGTAAAGTGCAATACCGTATATCACTAGTTAATACATAAATAAAGAGTGGAAGAAGGATATATAGTAGTAGTACAATCCCAAAAGGATATATATATATACACACACAATAATAATAGATAAGGAAGGTGAGGGATATATGGTAATTCCATAGATACATATATATATATACATACATATACATATATATACATACATATATATATATATATATACACACACATATACATATAACTGAACTCAAGTTGCTATCCAAGGGAAACCAACCTAATATCTCGAGGATCATAACCAAATAAGGGAGCTAATACTAGTATAGTCAAAGCCTCTAACCTAAATGTAACTAATCATGAGATAACTTGACAATAATGTAACTTACTGTATTAGAGAAAAGAGATCAGAAACATATTGATGATCTCGGGTACCAATCTATAACTATCCTACCGCGAACTAACCATAATGACCAATAATAAAGTAACCGACTAGTTCAGATAAACAATAACCTAATCGGGGCCCCATAAGCCCAGAAGGTTCAAGAAAGCACTCAGCAAACAGCAACCATAGCTTATACCTATACAACTCCCCATAAGGCCGATAGATATAAGCACCAAACAATTATACTGGTGATAGGCATATAAATGAATGAATGCAACATAAACCAGAAATACCATGTGCAAGCCAAATGCCATAATATAACTAGTGTATACACCTCCTCCAGCTCAGTAGCTCGTATAGGAAGGACCTACGGCGACCATACTTCTTTTGGAACTGTGGCTCACGGACGAAGTGGCTCATAGGGGACTTAGGATATCCATATACACTGCCTGGTCCCGAACCAGGACTTCCAGTAACCATCATAACAAATGTACTCCATCCAGTACTGGAGATATATATAAGTATAATAAGTGCTAGAAATTAAACCTAGACTAAAAGAGTATAAATATATAAATTCATTGCACGAGATCAGAGTCGAAACTAATATAGTATAATAATGTGGAAAGGGTCGAAATCTCCCTCGACTGAAGTAAATAGTAGTGGTAAAAGAGTGGATTACTAATGGACCGAAATCAACCTCGGTCTAATTTCCAAAATAGCACATTTAGTTTCAAAATCTCATAATCCATTAAATAAGGTGGTACGATTCCTGCGGTAAAAGATTCCATTTTAAAAGTGAAAAGTGGGAATAAATCCCTTTTTTGAAAATAGTAGTAAAATCAAGGTTTTGATTGGAATCACACCATTGAATGAGTATAAATACATCTAAAAGTATGCATGCCATCATCAGTATCCAAAGATTACAACCATAAGCGTCTATAAACTAGAATCAGGCCCCCGTCAATGTATAGAATACTAACCTGGTGTCCAACTAGTATCGTAACGATGACCTCGAGCCCAACTATATATAATTAACATGATAAAGAATCATAACTTGGGAAACTATGGAAAACAAGGGATAAGGTCGCTGAAAGGATTCTTAGCATCTATCGATGGTTAACATGACTATAATCAAGGATAATCGGATTCTATAACCATAACAGGTGTTCTAGGCTAAGGTTTGGGTCACTTTTTTATTCGAAATCCCCTAAATAGGTCAAGTCATGAAATTACTAGGTATAAACCTATTCTCTAATCCCTAACTAGAACGCAATACATACAATACACAATCTCATAGAGAAAAGTAGATTGAAGCATACCTCATAGCTGAACTGCAATATCGAACCATCCGCGAATTGCTTCTCTTTACCCCATGATCCCAAAACAATATTGCACTAAGTAAATCATAATCTATATGCTAATAAGGGTAAAACGATACCCATATTGCTATATTATACGCTTGGTCAGAATTTGAGTCAAGAACAGGCCCGTGGAGTATGCAAATCTGATTCCAAAACTGAATATGTCACGAGATCCCTCGAAGTACAAGGAATGCATGCTCAAAATTGTAGCACAAATGAAGCTCGATCAAGGCCTCAATCAACCCACAAAGTTAAGGAATTAAACACCCAATTTCTATGAATTTACAATAAAAAGGGATGGACTTTGAGGGGGGAAATAATGGAAAATGACCAAGGAGTGTTGAACTATCTTACCTTAGATTCAATGGATGATTTCCCACACTTTCCCACATCCCAAGCTCCAATAATGGAGGAAAATCCTTAGAAAAATAGAGGAAAATTGGGGGAGAAGGGAGATTTAAGCACCAGCAGTGACCGCTTAAGCGGCAACTGGGCCTCTAAAGTGACTACCACTTAAGCGGTAATTGACCACTAAAGCGATGGGTTAGAAGAGGTGAGGACTACTTAAGCAAAACCTTGGTCGCTAAAGCGATGTTCGCTTAAGTGAATAGGGATCGCTAAAGCGGCCCTCAGCTAAACAGCCAAGGCTGCTAAAGCGTCACAAGGTCGCTAAAGCGGTAAGATGGTCTCTAAAGAGACCATGGCTCGGCTTGTCAGTATTGCTAAAAAATTGGCCTTGCCACTAAAGTGGATACTTCTTAAGCGTTCTTTTTGTCGCTTAAGCGGTTGCACCAGCAACTTGAGGCATCAAATTTTGCTAATTCCAAATGGACTCCAACTGGGTTCTCGAGATTCATTTGGAACCCCATGAGCCCAAACGAACTATGCTACTATACCAAATTTGACTTTCCAAATTCAATAGAACCATCAAAACTTTTATTCGAGATCGTTTTGATTAAATGTGGGTCCCACGCCTAGTTTTATTTTTTTTAAATCGACCAAGTACCCAAAAATAAGTCTGAAAGACTTGTGACATGAACCAAGGGTCCCCCTAGCCTAAAACCAACGTTTTGGAGCTGAAGGCGTTGTCGTAATTATCATCCAATGTCGTTTATAAGAGTTTCGATCTGCGACCAATTCCTTAACAACAAAAGTTCCAAAATAGGGAATTGAGCCTAAAATCCAAATGACCTGTCTGATAATCGAACCGACAGTTCTAGCAAGTTATAAATAACCTATAGCCGCACAGGAAGGTTCAAAATGCCAAAAATGCACGAAAATCAAGAAAATGACCTAGAGTGTCATTACAATATCCACTACTAAAAGGACTTTCATCCGCTAAAGTCAATGGATATAAAGAGCCCAAAAGCTCGAAGAGACGAGGTACTGGGTCTGTATGCTATGTGCAAGACTCCAGATGACCTCTAAGGCAAGCCAACGCTTTCAAGGGATTTCACCAAAGTATCCCTTTTTTACCAACTTCCTTACTTCACTTTCCAAATAGCCCAAAACTCATCCTTAACAACCAACTGGCCTCCAACTGAATCGAGAACGACTGAAGCATGCAAACCCAAACCACACCATACTGACATCACACCGATACCAGCATGACCAAGCCAAAAACTCAACCAAGCTGAAAATCAACCAAGGCATGAACTATGCAACCAACTCTAAATTCCCAAATCTAATATCCTTTTGCCATTCCAATCCTGCTATCAACTCTAATCTACACAGAATATCCTCCGACCACTTTCCATGCAATTGCCTCACACTAACCTCAAAGGACTAAAGCTGATCTACAGAGAATCCATACTAGCGAGCATAAGAATAAGCCTATAAGGTGCTACCTGGACAAATAAATGGAGATGATCAAACTTTGCAATCTCTAGCCAAAGCTACAAATGGTCCGGATGACCCTCAAAATCAAAAGTCATGAGTCTAAAGCAAACTATCAAAACTGAATGATCCGCCTTAGAGTGCCCCACCAACTGTGGGTGTAACCATGCTAAGCCCAACTCGAGTAAACTTCTTTTGCTGATTAGGCATTCAAAATTTCTAATGACAACTGACAAACCAAGGTCAAAAGCAGTAGAAACCAATACCATGAACCGACAGACCAACTTTTGAGCATCTGTCAAGTACGAGACATTCAAACTAAGGGAAAATGAACCAATAGGCAATGAGTAGGACTAGTCAACTTGTCGATGAAGTCTCAACAGAGTTAAATTTCAAAATGGAGGCAGCAACCAAGTTACACAATCCATAACTGTAATCTCAACACCAAAGTTGAACTACTCGATCTCAACTATCTAAACTGATCCAGTTGATGATTAATCATTCATACTCCACAATCTATCACAATTTCAAGACGTCATTCAAAGGAGTCAAAAATCACAACTGGAGCCAACAAGTCTTCACTGATGTTAAATACCCAAATTAAACTTACTATCAAAAATCAAGCATATACCTCAAAACCAATCTCACCTTCAATGACTAAACATATATCCAATGGTTCCTGCAAGGGCTGAAACTAAAATATTGCCAAAGAACATAGCCACAGCTGAGGCAACCACATGCTAAAATTACAAGCAATAAAATTTGCATCTGTTAAGAGCAAAATACATCAAGGCATAAATAAGAACTCACTAAGGTTGCAAAAGCACTAATGATGGCCAACTCTAAAGCAACTCAAAAAACACAAACTTAGACTGATTCGAGTCAATCCAATACTTAATCTACAGCAATGAATACCCATAGGCACATATCACCAAGAAGAAGCACTTTATAAAGTCACACTAGGCCGAACAAATAACGAACTGGGAAGTTTCTGAATTCACCTATTTAAAGCAACCTTAACTCAATTGAACCATAAACCATATTTCAGAAAGAATGAAGCACTGAACTCAACATCAATAACAAGATCAAAATTGCTACCAGGAGACAAACTAGACAGTTTGAAATGACAAAACCTCAGAATTTTCAACAATAGATGCGAGCTACAGAAATACCACCCAAGATAGAATCTCCATAAAACCATGGAAGGCCAAACTTTCCTTTACTTTAACAACCAACTCAACAACCGACCCAACCTCTCTGACAGGAGGGGAGAACTGACCAATCAAGTTGGCCGTCAAAGCCAACGAATAAGAATTGTGAGGAAGTTGGAAATTCTAACTAGATGATGATAGTCTAGTCGTCTATCCAGTAAGAATCATTAGAAACCACAATAATATCAATGACAATAGTAACACCAGTATAAAGTGTTGATGGCACCAAATGAAAATAACAACCATTACCACTCTACGACCACAACAAGGCCAAACTGCCAAAGGAAATGTGACTTCATCCCAAGTACTACACCCCTAGGAAATTACAATACTGATCCACACAATCCACTACAAAATGAATTCATCTATGGGGAGTAGTCACCTATACATGAATCTACACAAGTCATACAACAACTAACATAGTAATACCAAGGCATATAGTCATCAATGAGTGTGAAAAGCCCCAACTCATTCAAGTAGAACTGGAAGGATAGAAAAAAAAAAGTGCACCTATCCGATGAAATTCCAAAGTCATAGTCCCTAACATGCCTGGAGAAGTACAAATCTGAACGCGTCTAAACTCGGACTGGGTATCTGAATGATCAACTGAAATACTAAGCACATCATCTCTAGCTAAAGGTGCCCTAACACTAAGAGACTGATCTGGCTACATTTACTGCTCACTAATCCCACTCTTAGGACACTTTCTGGACTAATGTTCAATCTCTCTATAGTCGTAACAAACCCTTTAAACTCTAACCTAATGAAAAACACAAGCTAACCCGAAATGGCTAACCCACTAACGTCTAGGGCACTCTCTAGACAAATGGCCAATCTCCCTACAATCAAAACATGCCCATGGAACTCTTTGATGTACCAAACCTGCTAACCTATAATAGCCACCACGGCCTGAAGACCTAGACCAAATACCATGTGATGTTTGCATAGAACTCTGTCCACTGTAACCACCATGACCTACTTGAGAATCATTCATAACCTGAGGTGCTACCTATATTGGCCTAATAGGTCGCAAGTGATGTTGACCTATATTGGGAGGATTCTTACCTCCAGATAGAATACCACAACCACTGAACTGCTAACATGGCCTCTTACTGCTACCTCCATAAGTCCCAACAATCCCCCTCTGTAGCCCACTCTGTAGTCCTTGCATGATCAACGACCTAAGCGAAACAAAATCCAGCTTCTATCAAATGCTCTGCTGCCAAACATAGTGGTAAAGCCAATCCTCTGATAAATCTATGCACCATCTCATGCTCTATTGCATATAACATAGATTTCTGAATGGACTACTCGAGAAACCTAATCTCATACTCTGAAACTAATAAAAAACCCTATTGAACACCAACAAACCCAAATCTAGCTTGAGGACTACTCAATGTACTGGGTAACATCACTGGCTGACGCTAGCGGTCCTCAATTTTAATCTCTAACTCTCTAGTCTAATGCTGAGGTGAAACTTTAGAAACACATGCAAAAGTCTCATCCACATCTACTGATAATCTCGTGCTATCCATCTGGGAAAGGGTGAAGTCAAAAGAAGTACTTAGAGGTTTATAGAAGTACGGACACCCAACAAGGAGTCAAGAATAGGATTTCCTAAGAATGCCCTCTACTCTCCTAAAGATAGGATACAAACATCTCTGCACCAATCCGCAGGACTCTACTAGGAACTTAGCTCTTGTATCAATAATACTAATAAACCTAGGATCAGATACCAATTTGTCATAACCTAATTTCTTAGGTCATAATGGCACCTACTATAATCCACTAGTAGGTAAGTTGACCCATAGTCCAGAACTGCTAGTAATGAAATATCAAGAGAAAGGAGGAAGCAATGAAAAATGAATCCAATAAAGAGTCTAACATAGAAAATAACCCCAAAACCTGGTGAAGACAGTACAAGAGTTTCTAATACAATAGTAGGGCAAAGTGAAAAATAGAATAAAAACCTATACGAGCCGGCTTTATAATACAAAATAGAAATCAGCCTAACATTAAGAGGGAGAGCCAAAATACTCTGAATGTCAGAAGCTCACCCTAAATCTTCAATCCATGGTTACTTCTCATGATGCACACATCAACGTCGAGAACTCGTACTATGATCTGTAGGTTGTAGAAGTGTTGTATAAGTACCAAACACGTGGTACTCAGTAGGCATTGGCCAACTGAGATCTAAAGATAATGCAAGTATAAATAATATATAAAGAAGGAATATAAACTACATGCAACTATCTAAGAAATTAAACATAATAACGCAAACGCAGCAACAAGGATAAACTACCATTTTCTACTAGTAATCGGGGAGTAAAGTGCAATACCGTATATCACTAGTCAATACATAAATGAAGAGTGGAAGAAGGATATATAGTAGTAGTATGGGGCCAAAAGGATATATATATACAATAAGAATAGATAAGAAAGGAGAGGGATATACGATAATGCCATATATACATATATATATATATACATATATATATATAACCGAACTCAAGTTGCTAGCCAAGGGGAACCAACCTAATGTCTCATTGCTTATAACCAAATAAGGTAGCTAATAATAACATAATCAAAGCCTCTAATTGAAGTGTGACTAATCATGAGATAACTTGATAATACTGTAACTTATCATAATAGAGAAAAGACATCAGAAACGTACCAATGATCTTGGGTACCAATACATAACCTTCATACCGAGAACTAACCATAATGACCAATAATAAAGTAACTGTCTACTCCAGACAAACAATAACCTAACCGGGCCCTCATAAGCCTAGAAGGTTCAAGAAACCACTCAGCAAAAAACATCCATAGCTTATACCTATACAACTCCCCATAAGGCAGATAGATATAAGCACTAAATAATTATACTAGTGATAAGCAATGCATATAAATGAATGAATGCAACATAAACCAGAAATATCATGTATAATCCAAATGCCATAATGTAACTAGTGTATACACCCCCTCCAGCTCAGTAGCTCGCAAGGCAGGTCCTACGACAACCATCCTTCTCCAGCACTGTGGCTCATGAACGAAGGGGCTCATAAGGGACTCGGGATATCTGTATACACTGTCTGGTCTCAAATTAGGACTTCCAATAACCATCATAACCAATCTACTCCATCCAGTAGTAGAGAGAGATATAAGTGTAATAAGTTCTTGGAATATAACCGAGACTAAAAGAGTATAAATCTGTAAATCCATTGCCCGAGATCGGAGTTGGGACTAAAAAGTGTAATACTATGGAAAAGGTTGAAATCTCCATAGACCAAAGTAAATAGTAGTGGTAAAAGAGTGAATTAATAATGAGCCAGAATCAACCTTAGTCTAATTTCCAAAATAGCTCAATTAGTTTCAAAATATCATAATCTATTAAATAAGGTGGTACGATTCCTGCAGTAAAAGAATCTATTTTAAAAGTGAAAAGTGGGAATAAATCCCTTTTAAGAAAATAGTAGTAAAATCAAAGTTTTGATTGGAATCGCACCACTAAATGCGCATAAATACATCTAAAAGTATGCATGCCATCACCAGTATCCAAAAAACATAACCATAAGCGTCTATAAACTCGAATCACACCCTTTTTAAAGTATAGTTTATTAACCTGGTGTCCAACTGGTATCATAACTATGGCCTCGGGCCCAACAATATATAATTAACATGTTAAAGCATCATAACTCAGGAAACTACGGCAAATAAGGGCATAAGGTTTCTAAAAGGATCTAATCAGGGAAATACGACCCAAATCACTAAGTACTATGATAAGTCTTATACTAAGGGATCCTTAATGTCAATCTATGGTTACCATGACTATAATCAAGGATAATAGGATTCTATAACCATGACGGGTGTTCTTGGCTAAGGTTCGGGTAACTTTTCTAATGTAAATCCTCTAAATAGGTCAATTCATGAAATTACTAGGTATAAACCTATCCTATAATCCCTACCTCACATGAAATACATACAATACACAATATTATAGAGAAAAGTAGATTGAAGCCTACCTCATAGCAAAATTACAATCTCAAACCATCCATAAATTACTCATCTTCACCCTACGATCCTAAAATCAAGTCGTACTATTAAAATCATAATATACACATTAATAGGAGTAAAATGATACCCATATTGATATATAATACTCTTGGCTAAAATTTGAGTCTAGAACGGGCCTGTGGGGCCTACAAATGTGATTTTAAAATTTAATACATCACGAGGTCCCTCGAAGTACAAGGAATGCATGCTCAAAATTTAAGCACAAACAGAGCTGAAATAGAGGCCCAAATCATCCCACAAAGTTAAGGAATTAAAGACCTAATTTCTAAGAATTTACAATAAAAAGGGATGTAATTTTACGGGAAAAATAAAGAAAAATGACCAAGGAGGAGTGTTGCACTATCTTACCTTAGCTTCAATGGATGATGTCCCACACTTTCCCATATCCCAATCTCCAACAATAGAGGAAAATCCCTCAAAAAATAAAGAAAAATTGGGGAAGAAGGGAGATTTAATCACCAGCAGTGACCGCTTAAGCGGCCACTGGGTCGCATAAACGACTACCTCTTAAGCGATAATTAACTGCTAAAGTGATAGGTTAGAAGAGGCGGGGATAGATTAAGTGAAACCATGGTTTCTAAAGCGATGTGTGCTTAAGCAGACAAGGATCGCTGAAGCGTCCCTCAGCTAAACAGACAAGGCCGCTAAAGCGTCACAAGGTCACTAAAGCGACTATCAATTAAGTGGTAAGATGGTCGCTAAAGCGACCAAGCGACCATGGCTCAACTGTTCAGCTTCGCTAAAGAAATGGACTTACCACTAAAGTGGCTACTGCTTAAGCAGTCCTTTGGCTGCTTAAACGGCTTTACCAGCAACTTGAGGCATCAGATTTTGCTAAGTCCAAATGGACTCCGATCGGGTGCTTGGGATTCGCTTGGAACCCAGTGCACACTAATGAACCATGGTACTAGTCCAAATTTGACATTTTGTACTTAACAAAACCATCAAAACTTTCATCCGATATCATTTCAATAAAATGTAGGTCCCACACCTAGTTCCATTTTTCGTTAAATTCACCCAATAGTCCAAAATGAGTCCAGAAGCCTTGGGACCTGAACCAAGGGTCCCCCTAACCTAAAATCAATATTTTAGATCTTATGGTGCTATCAGAATTCTCATCCAAGGTAATTTACTAAGAATTTTGGCCCAAGACCAATTCCTTAATAACGGAAGCTCCAAATAGGAAATTGGGCCTAAAATCCAAACGGATTGTTCGATAATGAAACCGATAGTTTTGGTAAGTCATAAATGACCTTAAGTTGCTATGAGATTTCTTAAAATGCTGTAAATGCATGGAAATTGAGAAAATAACCTGGAGGGTCATTACACAAATATGCAAAGAAGTCATGTCTTCTTCGGTCTCATCTTTTTGGAAAGAGGTTGACAATAGTGAGATTGAATCAATCTTGAACAACCATACTTATGAGTAGGTTGATATTCCTCTAGAAAATAAGCCTTTATATTCTAAATGGATCATAAAAAGGAAAATAAAAACTGATGCAACTATTGACAAATACAAAGCAAGACTTGTCGTTAAAGGCTTTGGACAAAAAAAATCTTGATTTTTTTGACACATATTCATCTGTAACAAGGGTAACATCCATTTTGATGTTGGTTATATTAGCTGCGGTATATGATCTTGAAATCCATCAAATGGTTGTGAAAACAACTTTCTTAAATGGAGAATTGGAGGAAGAAATTTACATGGAACAACCCGAGAGTTTTATAGTTCCATGTAAAGAAAGGAAAGTGTGCAAACTTTTTAATCCACAAACTCTCTCCTTACACAACACTCCACCTGACACCTCTCATGCAATTTAAAAACTTTAAAGATTTTCCCAAATTCCTCTACTATAATATTGAATGTATATATTTGCATTAACTAAACCTATAAACTCTTATATCCCAATATATCATATTATGAATAAATTCACGGGTCTTTTATTCCCTAAATTATACAAAGATTTAAGAAACACATTTGAAGCTAAGAAATCAAAGCCTAGGTGTCCAGGATATGGGAATTGACTTCAACTTGCAATTCGATTTTGGAAGAGGCAGAAGTTGCTGGCAGTTTTGAAACTAGAACAAATGGGAAATCATTCAAAGTAGAAATGATGAATGTGAGTTGACTTCTACTTACAGTTCCCTTTTTCAAAGCTAGTTTTTACTTGCAACATTGAAAGTAGAACAGATGGACAAAACGCCATCGTGAAAAGTGTGGATCTAAGAATCTTTTACAAAAATATGCTACTTCACAAGTGGGTAAAACTCTAAAATTTGAAGATGATAGTATTATGAAGGAGCCCTAAGAACTAAATCAAACCATAAAGTCATGGAGAAGATAGAGATTGTTGAGGAATTGACTTTGGAGATTTGTTTTTTAGAGGTCGCAATAACTTGGTGGTAAGATTGTATAGGGGCATTGGAAGTAATAATGTGGAGGAGGTATCGTTAGGGACACCCTTTTAATAAGGTTAAAATTGACCAGGGGAGTTGCAAAAAGTATTGTCTCTTAAGATGCTGTGAAACGTTAGAAATGTTGGGTTCTAGTAATGAAATGTGAATAAAAAATAGAGAGAAAAAAGAGAGGAAAGAAGTGAATTGTGTTTTCACTTTATAAAAGAAGTGTTATCCCACATTGGTGGGACAAGAGAGTTTCTTATGTTTAAATAAAGAAGTACTCATCCTTGTTGTTAGTTAGGCAAGAAGAATACAAGCCTCGCACTTTCATCGTCGTTGCTTGCTCGACTCGAGTTCGAATTTCACTTTGGCTTCAAATTTATATTTGAATTTGTAAAATAATTGAGAGAATATCTCTTAGGATAAAATTCATTTAAAACTTGAGAGTTAATGATTTTTTTATTCAAAAATCTTATACTAAAATTTTCTCCATTTGTAGACGCATATGAGCATTTATGGACGCATAAATGAATAAACTATTAACTGGACTACTAATAGGTTCTCTAGAACATTGAGAACTCACACACAACTAATAGATGGGGCTTACTATATAGTCTGATTATGTACTTGCATATCTGTAAGCTACAACAATGAAAGGATATAGCACAAGAAAAGTATGTGTCAGTACAGGGAAGATATCGAGTATGTAAAACAAAGGGATAAGCAATTTAAGAAAACTGACATATCTAACAACACAAATTGTTGTTATGCTAAAATAAGAGGTAAAACTTTCACCAAGTCTTTCCTTAGATAATTTTTAAGAAATTCAGGGCTAGCCTAGTGTTGAACGATTTTTGAGGGTGTGCTAGTCTAAGAAAATCTAGTTTTAATGTGGGAATTAGTGGGGATGTTTGACTTTATTTTTAGATAGATGACAAGTTCAGGAAGTCATAGCAACTTTCAACACATAAAACAGAGTTATAGAACTCTGGTTAAAGAGTTTACTATGAAAGAATTGGTTTGCAATTTCATATTTTGAGGTGTGTGTTATAAAATGGACACAATTGAAGAGTGGCCTCGAGATTCTACCACGAAACTACTACAGCAAAAAAAGAAATTACTACAACAGTAGCCTGTAGTCTGTTGCAAATCACTACAGCAGTAAAGTTACTGCTACAACCGTAACCTAACCGCTACAGCGGTAACATGCAGTATTTTTACAGTTTTTAAACCAAAAATACATTTTCATTCCCCACTTTCTAAAAAATAAACCAAGGCTCTAGAGAAGGTGATTTTCTACAAAGTTTTCATCTTTGGAGGTAAGTTTCTTACATTTTAAACTTGAATTACTTCTTAGAATTGCTTAAAATCATTAGAAATGTCACGCCTCGAATTCCAACTAGGCGGAATGGCACCCAAAGCCGATAAGTCCTGAGAGAACCAATCTTTGCTCATGTCCATTCATATACACCCATAAGCATGTTACTCAATATCACCACCACAAATGGGTATAAGAGGCCAATAGCGAAAGTCATGGAAAATACATGATAACTATGGACTTGGCCGTTAGGGCCATCAAAACTAAACATACGTTATTTACATTTCCTTCATTTGTCCCACAACATCTACAAAGCCTCTTCAGATGCATAACCATAACCAACCTAGAATCGGGACAAAACCCTACTCTATACACATATACAATATCAAAACAAATGTACATAGCAAGTCGGAAAGCCCCGAACCAACTGGAGCTCACCAAAGACCTGTAAATGATCTGCAACCTACTAAGGAGGTCTACTAGTACCTGTGCCTGCAACAAGTAAGGTAAGTCTCCCAAAGGACGTCAGTACGAAGAATGTACTGAGTATGTAAGGCTATAAGAAATTGCATCAATACATAAGAACTTCAATGGAATCAAATATAGGAAAATAGCCAATATGGATAAGCCACCACTCTGTATGTGTGGAACCATATACATTACATTGATTACTTTCTTTGCTTTTATGCTCATTCATTCGTCCATCACTCCTTCCTTCATTCATATAATGCCCGGGCCCCAAGCTGATCAGTGGGTAATAATCAACAATTATTCGGGATCGACCCATGCTAGGCTTTTCTTTTTCCCTTGGGATACCACCCGTAATGGCGGGATCGACCTATTCTAGGTGTTGTTTTCACCCCTGGGATACCACCCGAGATATTGGGATCGACCCATGCTAGGTATTTTAACCCCTGGGATACCACCCAAGAATAGAGACTTTATTACCTCACTTCTTTAATCTTTGAAATAGTTTATTCGATGGTCATGTTATTGTTGGAACTTTAGAACGTAACATTATTAGAAATTTGGAGCCATGTCCACAGTTATGTGACATATGGGTAACAATAGATTGATGAATAAGGTATATGTGAATAAAAATAGATGACAACCTGCAATGAAATACCTTAGAACATTTCGGCATGGAACAAGTATAATGACAATGTGAACACTATGTACTGCAAAAGGATACGAAAAGGGTAACCTTACATACCTTATCTTCCCAATATGAATATACAATCCTATACATGAATACAATAGTCCAGCTCCTTCCTTACATTTCACTCTACAACACAAGTACATAACGGAGCTTACGTTAACAACCAACTATCTTACAAGTGCATACAACGACAATGAGTTACATGATTGCCTTAAAATGTCATTTCCCCCTTTACAATACCATTCATGGAATTGTCATGCCAAAAATACCACAACATGCCGTACATTGACCAAAACATCACAAACCAATAGCATTTCGCACCAAGTTCATCCTTTACGCTTCCTGATTAACATTATGTCACAATTACTCCATCAAGTCACCTCAATACACTTCATAACAACATATAGACAACAATACCACAATTTACACTTATAGAAAAATAACAAGTCAAGGAACATAACCACACCATACATGTTGCTATTTCATGCACACCATTCACTTTCATCAAAACCTCAAGTCTCCTTTCAAGTTTAAATCATATAGATGACACATCTTTTAACAAAAAGAAAAAGTGCATTACTTACACTTTTATACATAACCATCATGACCTACATACTCTCCCATGCATATAATATATTAATCCATATGAATAATCACTTACCCAAACTTGTAATTGAGTTATCTTGTCCAAAGAGATGGCTTAGGGTTTGAGAGCTTGAAGAAATATCTTGTGAAAATGTCTAGAATGGCATGTGTGATTTGTGGAAATAAAAATCTGATTTTTGCCACCTTATATTTCCCCTCAAGTCATACTTAGCAACTTCTTGGAATTGAATGCCATATTTACTTGGTCAAAGTGGAAGAATGGGTCATTTGCCCTTTTGGGCCATGTCTTTTAATCCATTTTAGGCCTTAAATTGAGCCCATTCACACATGTTAGCTTAGCCCACCAAATTAAATGTATGATCCACCATATATCTCATTTTTAGATAATTTCATAAATGTTACAACAATATTCAACTCGCGAGATTCATGTTTGTAGCCTCAATCTCAAAAATAAGAAATTCTAGCCACTCATGGCTTAATTGAACATAATTTGATAAAATACTTGTGATGAAGAATAAACCCCCAACTCGGATGCCAAACTCGCTCAAGAGTCTACCTACTACGATGGAATAATGATACCATAACCCAAGAGTCCTATTTATAGACTAATAATTGTAGAAGAAATCGGGCAAAAAGCACCCCGGCACGCTCCCAGGCGCCCTAGAGACTTAGAAAAATTTTAGCTCTGGAAAAGGTGTGCATGGGAGGCCTGGCACGCCTGGGGACGCCCACTTTCTGCCCGTACCAAAAACAATTTAGGCTAAAGTGGCCTGGCATGCCACCTGGAGCGCCCCACACTTAATTTTTGATTTCGACTTTTCTTTGCGGATTTGGTTGGATCTTTCAAGTTCCACCTTTTGCTTGCTTCTTATCTTTAATATCCTTTGCTTGGATGTCCTTTAAATCTCAATTTTCACCCTACAAATGCTCCACAAAGTCACAAACACCTCCTACAAAGGTCTAATCACTTTTACTAGCACAATATCAAGTGGTCCATCAATAACAATACAAATTACGTACTTATTGCTCTCGAACCTAGGGTAAACATGTTTCAAGGTTGTCAAATAGGGTTAGAAATGTACGGGGTGTTACATTCTTCCCCCGTTAGAAACATTCGTCCTCGAATGTTAACACGTCTTTTCAATTACAACAAATACATCTCTATATTAGCAATATATACATATACACATAATACTCATAGATACTTACTTGTTATTGCTTCCATCCCGCATCTTGAACTTTCTCTTCTATTTGAAACAGATGAGGGTACTTGGACTTCATCATTTCCTCAGCTTCCCATGCGATGTCCTCTACTTGTTGATTTTTCCAAAGTACCTTTACGGAAGCTATGTCTTTATTCCTCAACCTCTTTACTTGTCGATCTAGAATAGCAATAGGTATCTCCTCATACGTGAGATTTTCCGTAACTTGTACATCTTCAACGGGAGCAATATGAGATGGATCTCCTATGCACTTTTGAAGCATCAAAACATGAAACACCGGATGCACTGTGGAGAGTTCTTGGGGTAATGCTAATTCATATGCAACTTGCCCAAATCTTCAGACAATTTCATATGGCCCTATATACCGGGGACTCAACTTCCCTTTCTTTCCAAATCTCATTACCCCTTTCATCGGCAACACCTTCAAGAATACCCCATCACCTATGGCAAATTCAAGCCTTCTTCTTCTAACATCAGTATATGACTTGTGTTGACTTTGGGCCGTTTGTAGCCACTGTTGGATCACTTTAACTTTCTCCATAGCTTGATGAACAAGATCTTGTCACGCCCCAAATTCCAACGGGACGGAATGGCACCCGAAGCCGTTGAGGCCCGAGAGAACCAATCTTTACTCATGTACACTCATACGCATGTCTCTGTGTGAACATCATTATATCTCATGCAACTATGCAGAAGTCATGGAAACATATGATATATATATATATATATATATATATATGAAACTTGGCCATTAGGGGCATCAAGTCAAAATGGACATACATCTCTTACAATCATTCTCCCACATAAGTCTACAAAGCCTCTAACAGATACATGTACATAACCAACCTACAGACGGGACAAGTCCCCGCTTTATACAACATTTATCATTCCAAAACCAAAAACAATATACACATGAGACACAGGAATCCCCGAACCAACTGGAGCTCACCAATGACTGGCAAATTATCTGCAACCTACTGTGGAGGTCTACTAGCACTTGTGCCTGCGGCAAGTAAGGTAAGTCCCCCAAAGGGGGTCAGTACGAAGAATATACCGAGTATGTAAGGCTCATATGAAACTGCATTATACATAACAACATAACAACAACAATGGAGTCAATATAAGAGAAATAGTCAATGCGGATAATCCTCATTTTATATGTGGAACCATGTACATTTCTTCTGTTATTGCCATTTTTGATCATTCATTCATATCCTTATCATTCATATACTATCTTTCATATACACCTTCATTCAAGAGAATTACCTTCACTCAAGAGACTTGCCTCCAAGAGATTTGTCTCTATTTAAGAGATTCTTCCATTCAAGAGATTTCTTTCTTTTCTTTTACGCTCATCATCATTATTATTAGTCATCCACTCTATCGGGGGTCATAATATAACATTCATCCACCTTATAGGTGGTTTATAATATAATACTGCTCATCCACCTTATCAGTGGGTCATAACATAATACCGCTCATCCACCTTATCAGTGGGGCATAATATATATATATATATATATATATACACATATTTATTCATTCCTTACTTGTGAGATATTGATACTTTTACTTGTGTGAGATTGTTGCATTGGGGATCATGACATTATTGGAAATACACATATATGCATTACTTCATTTCTTTACGTTCATGAGATTGATACGTTGATAGTAATAACATTATTGGAACTTTGGAACATTAGTCCATGATTAAGATACATATGAGTACAACATAGTATAATCTGACATAAGATACTTTGAGACATTTCGGAATGGAATAAGTACGATGACAATGTGAACATACATGCTGCAGAAGGATACGGAAAGAGTAACCTTACATACCTTATCTTCCCAATATGAATACACAAGCCAATATGTGAATACAATAATTCAACTCCTTCCTTACATTTCACTCTACAACACAAGTGCATAACGAAACTCACGTCAACAACCAACTACATGGCAAGTGCATAAGACGTCAATGAGTTACATACTCGCCCCATAACGTCATTCCACCCCTTTACAATACAATTCACGGCATTGACATACCACCAATACTATAACATTCTACACATTGACCACAACATGATGAACCAATAGCATTTCACATCAAGTTCACCCTTTACGCTTCTTCATTAACACCACATCACCATTAATTCACCAAATCACTTCAAGACATTTCATGACCAAAATTCCACAATTTACACATATAGAAAAATAACAAGTTAAGGACATAACCACACCACACATGTTGAGATCTCATCCCCACCATTCACTTTCACCAAAACATCAAGTCCTCTTTCAAGTTTAAATCACATGGATGATACATCTTTTATCAAAAAGCAAAAGTGCACTACTCAACACTTGCAAGCATAACCAACATGATTGTCACGCCCCGAATCTCATCAAGACGGATTGGCACTCGTAGCCGACAAGGCCCGAGAGAACCAAGCTTTGCCTCTATTCAATCATATGCATGCCATAAGAAACCCATGATCACGTAAGAGATTTAAATACCAACAACAAAATTCATGGAACATGTGATATATATATATATATATACATATACGAAACTTGGCCGTTGAGTCCACCAAGTCGAAAACGACATATACCTTTTACATTTATACACCCACATCCGTCTATAAAAGCCTATAACAAATGCATTAACCAAAATGAACTAAAAGTCGGGACAAGTCCCCGCTTTATATAACATGTACAACACCAAATCATATGTACAACTGTGACTCGGAGAAGCCCAGAACTAACTGGAGCTCACCCAAAGATCTGCAACACTGGCAACCTACTGTGGAGGCCTACTAGTACCTGCGCCTGCAGCAAGTAAGGTAAATTCCCCAAGAGGGGTCAGTACGAAGAATGTACTGAGTATGTAAGGCCATATGAAACTTGTAAGATATGAAAATATGTCAAGAACTCAAGTTCAAATGCATAACCAATATAGATAAGTCACAATGTAGATGAGTTACTATTCTGTACTTTGGAAACCATGTATGTTGCTTTCATTACATTCTTTGTATCTTTGCTTACATGATTTTTCATCTTTGCCTTTGACCTGTGATACCCGGGCCCCGACTGAACAGTGGGTTTTAAACATAACATAGCGTTATGTTGGGATCAGCTCGAGCTAGGCTTATTTCCCTAGAGCTGTCACCCTATGAATCAATGTATATATCGGGATCGGCTCGATCTAGGTTAGTACCTCTAGAGATGCCACCCATACAATATTTCAGGTTCGGCTCGAGCTAGGTTATTACCTCTAGAGCTGCCCCCTGTCAGGATCGGTCCGAGCTAAGCTTATGCCCCTAGGACTGCCCCCTGATCCAACAATCTTGGGATCGTCTTGAGCTAGGCATTTTTCCCCCAAAGCTGCCACCCATACTTGATCATTGACCACATATGCATTACTTTGTTTATTACTTTGAGATTGATACCATGATAGTCACAACTTTACTTGAACCTTTGGATTGTTAACCAACTAGTGAGAGACATGCGAATAACTTGGAAACATAACATTATTAGAACCATAACACCATGGGAACCATTGGACAATAATCCATGAATAAGAGACAGAAGTATAATCACTATTGGAACATTGGAACATAACCTTATTTGAGCTTTTGGAACATTAACCATGAATATGAGACATGAGATTCACCAATGATCAATGAGTAGGAAATATATGAAAATTACCATGGATAACCGGGTATGGGATACCTTAGCAAGTTTCGGGATGGAACAAGCGTAATGTCAATGTGAATACTATTTGCCGCAGAAAGATACGGACAGAGTAACCTTACATACCTTGTATTCTCAATACGAATATACAATCCTAGAGGTGAATACAATAGTCCCGCTCCTTCTTTATGTGTCACTCTATATCACAAATAGATAACGGGATTCACATTAACCATCAACTACTTTACAAATGCATATAATATCAATGAGTTACATGTTTGTCTTTAAACATGCCATTTCCCCTTGACAAAACCATTGATGAAATTATTATTCCAAAAATCCCATAATATTCCCAACATTGATCAATACATGATAATCAATACATTTCACCACAACACTTCTCCTTTACACTTTCATAGCCACACCACATCACAAATAATCCATCAACTTACCTTAATACACCTCATAGCACATATCGACCAAAATCCCACAATTTACACTTATAGAAAAATAACAATTTTAATACTAAAATCACACCATACATGTTCATATTTTATCCATACCATGCTCTTTCATCAAAGTCACAAGTCATAACTCAAGCTTGAATCTCATGGATCACAAATCTTATATAAAAACACAAAGTACCATGTCCATCATTTCCAAGCATAACCAACATGATATACATAATATCCCATGCATATAATATGTTAAACCATAATAATAAACACTTATCCAAGCTTGAAAAGTGATGATCTTGTTCCAAAAGTTGGCTTTGAACTCTTAGGGTTTGAAGAAAATATCTTGTATATTTGTCTAAAAGGAATGAGACTTTGAAAGCAATAAAAATCAGATTTATTGCCCTTTATATAGGCCCTCAAGTCCATCCTTATCCACTCTTTAACATTTAATGTGGTGTTCTAGAAGTTCAAGGCAAGAATGGGTCTTTTGACCCATTTTTGGGCCATGTTTTCTTTTCATTTTTGGGTTCTTTTTGGGCCCAATTCACTTAACCCAGTAAAATCAATAATTTCTCATGTTTAAATCATCTCATACGTGTTTCAACAATATTCCCACTCATTCTATTCATATCCGTAGCCTCAATCCCAAAAATAAGTGATTCTAGCACGTGTGGCCTATTTTGACCAAAAAGGTAAAACCGTCATTTTGACGCCAAATTCATTCTCGAGTAATTTTATCATACCAATATAATATTTCATTCATTTCATGTATATACTCGTGGTTGTAGAAGAAATGTGACAAAAATCGGCCCGGTACGACCCCGGGTACCCTTGGGACTGAGAAAATTTCCAAATTTCGAAAAATTGAAAAATCCATCCTGGCGCGCCAGCTTGCTGCCTATGGGCACAAAAATTTGGCCCAGAGCGGCCTGGAACGCCCTCTGGTAAGCCTGGGCCTTAGTTTTTCCAAAAATTTTATTTTTCGACTCTTCTTCGCGGGTTTGGTTAGATACTTCAAGTCCTATTCTTTAACTTACTTCTTAGCCTTAATATACTTTGTTTAGAGTTCCTATTAGAATCATTTTGAACCCCACAAGTGCTCCATGAAAATCACAAAACACCTCCTATGAAAGGCTAATCACATGTACGAGGCCAAATTTAAATTTTCTCATCATTAATATTACAAAATACATGCGCATAGCTCTCGACACCTAAGTAAACATTATTGAATGTCGTCAAGTAGGGTTAGTAAGGTACGGGGTGTTACAATGATCTACATAATCTCTCATGCATATAATATATTAAATCTCAAGAATAAACACTTACCCAAACTTGCAAAGTGATGATCTTGTCCAAGAAGATGACTTAGGGTCTGAGAGTTTGAGAGAAAATATCTCTTTTTGTTCCCTTGGAGAAGTTTAGAATGGCATGTGCATTTTTATGAATAAAATCTGATTTTTGGTGCCTTTTATAGGCCCTTGAATTCATCCTTAGCCACTTTGATCAATAATTGATTAGTCAAAGGAAGAATGGGTCATTTGACCCATTGGGCTATGTCTTTTATTTCAATTTGGGCTTTAAATAAAGCCCAATAACACATGTCAACTTAGAACTCCAAATTCAAGGTGTAATCCATCATATATCTCATTTTTAAATAATTCCATAAGTGTCACGATAATATTCAACTCACGAGACTCATATTCGTAGCCTCAATCTCCAAATAAGAAATTCTAGCCACTTATGGATTAATTGAACATAAAAGGGTAAAAACATAATTTGGATGCCAACATCGTCCAAGCGTAGTCCTACCAAGATGAAATAATTATATAATAACCCAATAATCACATTTATAGTCTCGTGGTTGGAGAAAAAATTCGGCAAAAAGCAGCCCGGCATGGCCCCGGGCGCCGAACTTAGAAAAGATTTCAGCATTTGAAAGGTGTGCAGGGGTGGCCTGGCATGCTGCCTGGAGTACCCACCCACCCCCTGCTGCCTATGGCCTGAAAATTTTAGGCCAGAGAGGCCAGGCGCGCCTGGCCCAAAAATTTTTAAAAAGTTCCTTTCTTCGACTTTTCGTTGCGGATTTGGTTAGATACTTCAAGTTCTAATCTTTAGATTGCCTCTTGTATGTAAGAACCTTTATTTAGGAGTCATTCAAGCTTCATTTATCACTCTTAAAATGTTACAAAAAGTTTCCAACTCCTCATATAAGAGTCTAAACACATTGACTAGTACGCTATCAAATGTTCCATCCAAAACCACTACAACATACGTACTTAGTGCTCTCAAAGCTAAGGTTTATAACTATACCCTAGGTCATCAATCAATCAAATTAGGGTCGGGAATGTCTGGGGTGTTACAGATCTGGCCCAAGTAAAGCAGTTTCACCTGCTTCAAACCATCCAATCGGTGATCTACACTTCCTTCCGTATAAAGCTTCATAAGGTGCCATTTTGATACTTGAATGATAGCTATTGTTGTAAGCAAATTCAATAAGAGGCAAATGGTCATCCCAACTGCCTTGAAAATCTAACGTGCAAGATCGTAGCATATCTTCAAGTGTTTGGATAGTATGTTCTGCTTGTCCATCAGTCTGAGGATGAAAAGTCGTACTCAGACTCACTTGTGTACCCAAGCTCTTCTGAAATGATCTCCAAAAATGCACAGTAAATTGAGCTCCCCTGTCTGATATAATGGAGACCGGAATTCCATATAATCGCACTATCTCTTTAACATACAACCTTGCATAATCCTCAGTTGTATAAGTGGTCTTGACTGGTAGGAAATGCGCTGATTTGGTAAGCCTGTCAACTATGACCCATATAGAATCAAATTTCCACAGTGTACGAGGTAAACTTGTGATGAAATACATATTAATAATATCCCATTTCCATACTGGAAGATTTATACCTTGCATATAACCTCCAGGTTTCTGATGCTCTACTTTTACTTGTTGGCAATTCGGACAATGAGTTACAAATTCTGCCATGTTCTTCTTCTTTATATTGCCTCACCAATACATATCTCCCAAACCATAGTACATTTTGGTTGCTCCCGAATGAATAGAATACTGTGAAGGATGTGTTTCTATCATAATTCATTTCCCTAGCTCATCTATATCCGGTACACAAAATCTACCTTGACATTGAAGTACTCCCCCTTGCGTAAGCTCAAATACCTTTGTCGAACTTTGTTGTATATTCTTTTTCAACTGAAATAAAATAGGATTTACCTATTGCTTTTCCTTCACCCACCTCAGCTACAAATGAAGACTCTGTAGCATTTTACACTATAATTCTTTCATCTGGAGGTTCAAGAAGACGACCCCCCCCGCTATTTAATTGGTGTAGATCCTTGACTATATGTTTCTTTTTCGTCAACTGGCCACTAGTTCTTCCTATTACTTTGCGACTTAGTGCATCAGCTACCACATTCGCTTTCCCGGGATGGTATAAGATATCGATATCATGGTCTTTTAAGAGTTCCATTCACCTCCGCTGCCTCAGATTTAAGTCTTTCTGCTTAAAGATATATTGCAAACTTTTATGATCAGTATATCTATGTCAATCGTGACCCCATACAAGTAGTTGCGCCATGTGTTTAAAGCAACTATCACGGCTTCTAACTCAAGTTCATGGGTTGGATAATTTCTGTCATGTGGAAACAATTGTCTTGTAGCATAAGCTATCAAATTGCCGTGCTATATCAATACACATCCTAGTCCCACTCCTGACGTGTCACAATATACTTCATACCCTTCCGTACCTTCATGAAATACTAATACGGGTGTGGTAGTCAATTTATCTTCCAACTCCTGGAAACTTTTCTTACATGCATCATTCCACTGAAACTTGATTGTCTTGTGTGTTAGCTACGTTAAAGGTGCAGTGATAAAGAAAATCATTCAAATAATCTCCTATAATAACCAACCAATCCAAGAAAACTATGAATCTCTGTAAGCATCATAGGCCTTAACCAAAAATTATTATTTTTTTCACCGTTTCTATCTTTTGTGTATCTTACCTTATTCCTTCATCCGACACAATGTGACCCAAGAATACTATGGATTTTAACCAAAACTCGCATTTGGAGAACTTTGCATACAACTTACGATCCCAAAGAATCTGTAACACCTACCATAAGTGATTAGCATGGTCCTCTTGTGATCTCGAATAAACCAGAATATCATCTATGAACACGGTCACACATACATCCAAGAATGGTTTGAACACCGTATTCATCAAATCCATAAAAACAGCTGGTGCATTTGTTAGTCCAAATGACATAACTAAGAATTCATAGTGACCATACCGTGTTCGAAAAGCTGTCTTGGGTATGTCTTTTTCTCTAACCCTTGCTCGTTAACAATCTGATCTTAAGTTAATCCTCGAGAAGCATTTGGCACCTAATAACTGATCCAATAGATCATCAATTCTAGGGAGGGAATATTTATTCTTAATTTTTACCTTATTCAGTTGCCGAAAGTCAATACACATTCTCAATGTGCCATGTGCACCCCAAGGGGGCATACTAGAGCTTATGAATCCCTTGTACAGCAAGTCTGTTAATTGCTCTTTTTAATTCCCATAACTCTGTTGGAGCCATTCTATACGAAGAAATAGAATGCCTGGAATCAATCAATACCAAACTCTACTTTCCGTTTCAAGAAACACATCCAGGAATTCATTTACTACTGGAACCGATTGAAGTGTTGGTGACTTCACATCGGTATCCTGTACTTTTACTGGGTGTCATATATACCCCTTGGATATCATTTTCTTTACCTTAATATAGGAAATGAATTTTCCTCTCGGTGCTCCCACATTACCTTTCCATGTGGAAAATGAAAATGTAACTTCTTAGCTCGGCAATCTACTGTGGACAAACAAGAAGCCAACTAATCCATGCCTATTATGACATCAAAATCCACCATGTACAGTTCAATAACATCATCCAGTGTATCATGACCACACGCAGTCACCACACAATTACGATATACTCTTTTTGCAATAATATATTCACCAACGGGTGTAGACACTTCAATTGACTTAGTTAATAGTTTCGGTGTTCTTTCAAATTTAGCAGCAATCAATGGAGTAACATATGACAATGTAGAACCCGAATCAACCAATGCATATACATTATACAAAAATATGGATAATGTACCTGTGATGACATCAGGGGAAGCCTCCGAATTCTGCCGGTCCACTAGAGTATAGGTACGATTCTGGGTTCCATTGGAACTGGCCACTCCTCTGGAACCTCTACCATGACCCACAGGTTGTACAACTCTGCCTAGGGAAGGAATCGATGATGATGATGCAACGGTTGATCCCGCAGGTCGCGCCACACTACCCAAGCCTCTTTGTGGGCAGTTTCTCATCATATGCCCCGTCATACCACACCAAAAGAAAACATTTGTCCCAAGTCGGAATTCACCTAAATGAAACCGTCCATATTGCTGACACGGCTGATGAGAAAATCCATCGGTCTGTGAACCTCAAATCCCACTACTCTGCCCAACATGGCTGCCCCTAAACCTTCGGACTTGAGATTGAGTGCCTGCTGTGGAATAAGAGAATGATGGTCTAGGTGGTCTAGGAAACATCCGAGGTCTAGATTCTCCTTGGGACTCCATAGACTGTCCCGTAGGTCTAGCTCTTTTGGACTATCCTCTTTCAAATTCATGTAGCCTTTTTCTCTGTCTCTGATACTCCATTTTCTGTGCGAAGGCCTATGTCCATATCTTTGTTCAAGGTAGCAATGGGTCAGTCCCTTACCAAATATGGATATAATCTGTCCACATATTGATGGACTCTGTCTGTCATTGTGGCCACTACATTCGGAGCATATCGAGCCAAGGAATTAAACTGAAGACTATATTCTCTAACACTCATATTCCCTTGTCGTAGATTTAGAAACTGGCTTGCACGTGCCTCCCGAATCTCATATGGGAGGTAATGATCAAGGAATGCCATTTTGAATTCTTCCCAACCAGCTGGAAGTGCATCAATACCCCTCGATCTTTTCCAGTCTTCATACCACAATATAGCTTCACCCTTTCACTCTATAGGCCACAAGTTCAACTATTTCTACATCAGTCACGTGCATAACATCTAGAGCACTTTGAATTTGATCTATAAAGTCTTGCAGATATTCATTCAGATCTGACCCAATAAATGTGGGAGGGTCCAATTTCAGAAAGTCCTGTGTCCGTCGACTAGCTGCCCTAGCCGCACCATCATCACTTGTTGTTGGACCAGCTCGTCCTTGACTTTGTGCAGCAACTATCTGAGTCAATATTTGCACCGAATTTCTGAGATCTTTCTCAGTAGCATTAACAGGTGGTTTTCCAGGTTCTTCTCTCCTTCTCGGCTCTTCTGGAGCTGCAAAAGTAAAAGAAGTTTGTGATGCAAACTCGGCGTCAGCCCCACCTTGACTAGCTTGGTCAGGTGGTGATCTACTCATTCCTTCTATGGTAAGTATATCTACTTGCTTACCTTTACCTCTACCTTGTCTTGTAATCCGCATTTTACTATTCAAAAGAAAACCAAGTCCAATGGTTAGATATGATTCCACTACAATATTGGCTCTAATGCACGATCTAAGAATTGAAGAACAAAAACAACTCCTAAATGTCTCGTAGCCTCCTACTTGTAAATGTGGTGCATAACACATCTATAAGCAAGACTTTACATCGTACATGGCATTGTAGACACCCTTAGGACAACCTGCTCTTATACCACTTTTGTCACGCTTCGAATTCCAACGGGGCGGACTGGAACCCGAAGTTGATAAGGCCCGAGAGAACCAATCTTTGCTCATGTCCATTCATATACACCCATAAGCATGCTACTCAATATCACCACCACAAATGGGTATAAGAGGTCAATAGCAGAAGTCATGGAAAATACATGAAAACTATGGAACTTGGTCGTTAGGGACATCAAGAAAAAACATACGTTATTTACATTTCCTTCATTTGTCCCACAACATCTACAAAGCCTCTACAGATGCATAACCATCACCAAAGACCTATAAATGATCTGCAACCTACTAAGGAGGTCTACTAGTACCTGTACCTGCAGCAAGTAAGGTAAGTCCCCCAAGGAACATCAGTACGAAGAATGTACTGAGTATGTAAGGCTATAAGAAATTGCATCAATACATAAGAACTTCAATGGAATCAAATATAGGAGAATAGCCAATATGGATAAGTCACCATTCTGTATGTGTGGAACCATGTACATTACATTGATTACTTTCTTTGCTTTTATGCTCATTCATTCATCCATCACTCCTTCCTTCATTCATATAATGCCCGGGCCCCAAGCTGATCAAGGGGTAATAATCAACAATTATTCGGGATTGACCCATGCTAGGCTTTTCTTTTGCCCCTGGGATACCACCCATAGTGGCGGGATCGACCCATGTTAGGTGTTTTTTTCACCCCTGGGATACCACCCGAGATATTGGGATCGACCCATGCTAGGTATTTTAACCCCTGGGATACCACCCAAGAATAGAGACTTTATTACCTCACTTCTTTAATCTTTGAAATAGTTTATTCGATGCATGTCATTGTTGGAACTTTAGAACGTAACATTATTAGAACTTTGGATCCATGTCCACAGTTATGTGACACATGGGTAACAATATATTAATGAATAAGGTATATGTGAATAACAATAGACGACAACCTGAAATGAAATACCTTAGAACATTTCGGCATGGAACAAGTATAATGACAATGTGCAGGATACGAAAAGGGTAACCTTAAATACCTTATATTCCCAATATGAATACACAATCCTCTACGTGAATACAATATTCCATCTCCTTCCTTACGTTTCACTGTACAACATAAGTACATAACGAAGCTTACGTTAACAACCAACTATCTTACAAGTGCATACGACGACAATGAGTTACATGATTGCCTTAAAATGTAATTTCCCCCTTACAATACCATTCATGGCATTGTCATGCCAACACTACCACAACATGCCGTACATTGACCAAAACATCACAAACAAATAGCATTTCGCACCAAGTTCATCCTTTACTCTTCCTCATTAACATTACGTCACAATTACTCCATCAAGTCACCTCAATATACTTCATAACAATATATCGACAACAATCCCATAATTTACACTTATAGAAAAATAACAAGTCAAGGAACATAACCACACCATATATGTTGATATTTCATGCACACCATTCACTTTCATCAAAACCTCAAGTCTCCTTTCAAGTTTAAATCATATAGATGACACATCTTTTAACAAAAAGCAAAAGTGCATTACTTACACTTTTAGACATAACCATCATGATCTACATACTCTCCCATGCATATAATATATTAATCCATATGAATAATCACTTACCCAAACTTGCAATTGAGTTATCTTGTCCAAAGAGATGGCTTAGGGTTTGAGAGCTTGAAGAAATATCTTGTGGAAATGTCTAGAATGGCATGTGTTCTTTGTGGAAATAAAAATCTAATTTTTGCCACCTTATATTTCCCCTAAAGTCATACTTAGCCACTTCTTGGCATTAAATTCCATATTTACGTGGTCAAAGTGGAAGAATGGGTCATTTGCCCTTTTGGGCCATGTCTTTTAATCCATTTTAAGCCTTAAATTGAGCCCATTTACACATGTTAGCTTAGCCCACCAAATTCAATGTATGATCCACCATATTTCTCATGTTTATATAATTTCATAAATGTTACAGCTATATTCAACTCACGAGATTCATGTTCGTAGCCTCAATCTCAAAAATAAGAAATTCTAGCTACTCATGGCTTAATTGAACATAATTTGATAAAATACTTGTGACAAAGAATTAACCCCCAACTCGGATACCAAACTCTCTCAATATTATCCCTACTACGATGGAATAATGATACCATACCCCAAGCTTCCTCTTTATAGACTAATACGTAGAAGAAATCGGGCAAAAAGCACCCCGACAAGCTCCTGGACTCCCTTGAGACTTGGAAAAATTTTAGCTCTGGAAAAGGTGTGAAGGGGCGTCCTGGCACGCCCCTGGGCATGCCCCCTTTCTACCTGTGCCAAAAAAAATTCTTGCCAAAGCGGCCTGCCACGCCACCTGGAGCGCCCCACACTTAATTTTTGATTTCAACTTTTCTTTGCGGATTTGGTTGGATCTTTCAAGTTCCAACCTTTTGATTTCCTCTTATCTTTAATATTCTTTTCTTGGATGTCCTTTAAACCTCACTTTTCACCCCACAAATGCTCCACAAAGTCACAAACACCTCCTACCTTATTGCACAAATATCAAATGTTCCATCAATAACAATACAAATTATATTCTTATTGCTCTCGAACCTAGGGTAAACATGTTTCAAGGTTGTCAAATAGGTTCAAAAATTTATGGGGTGTTACAAGAAACTTGTTAATGATGGGAATTGAAGTTTAGCCGTAATTCATAAACTTGATGCAATTTGGTAGGAATGAGTGTAAAATCAGTAGATAATAATTATAGGGTGTTAGAAAATACTAATGGGAGTATAATCATAGTTTTTCATGCTAAATAAAGTAGGGTTCATGAGGTTTAAGAAATTGAAAACCCTAAAATGATGAATTAGTTATTAATCTGTAGTGGTTAAAAAGGGATGCAATGATTGAAATAGATATGTAATCTTGTTGTTATAGATCAAGAACAAGGTGAAAAAGAAAGTAAAGGCAAGTTTGTGGCCTAGAAGTGATTTTGAGCAAAGAATTAAGGTAGGTTACAATTTATTGTAGCAATTAGACTTGCTTGACTCTGTGCTCATATGTGAATTAAGTATTTAAGATTGCTTTCAAGCTCTATTTTTAATTATTGACTGCATTTGTATATTCATACATATTGATGTTGATGAGATGATGATGATGATGATATACAAATCATAATGTTCATGATGTTGTGATGATATTGATATTGATGAATAGATGATGATGATGATGATGTTATTGAAATCATGATGTTCATGATGTTGTTAATGATGTAAATGAGATTGATAAGGGAAAGAGATGATGTGCACATCGTGCATTCATACATGCATTCATGTGTATTGAATATTCTATTATAATCATATGTTGGGATGCAACTTGTTGTTGAATTTGGCTAATTGTAAACATACATAAATATGATCTTGCATTCCTTCTTAATGAAGTGTCCTAAGTGTTTTGATGTCTTTGATTATGAGTTTGGTTATGATCAATGTTGCATTTATTTGGTTTACTTATTTGTATGGTATTGAGTTGAGTAGGCCTATGATGCCTACCAGTACTTGTTGATGTATTGATGATACCTATGCTCTTCTTTTTATTGAGTGTAGAACTTGTTCCAGCATTTAAGATGAGACCTTAACTCTAGCCAGTAGTTTTAGATTTCAATTTAAAAGTGACCACCATGACCGAGCAGACTTTGGATCTTCAGTTTATTGTTCATGAACCTTATTTTGGGAATAAAACACTCTGTTATTTATTTTTGTATTTTTGGAAAATCATTTAGTTATAGACTTGATTATCCATAGATGTTCTTGTACGATGACTTCAGGTCCCGAGGATGTAATAAATAGAGGTTTCCGCACTCTATTAGTGATTTGATAATTTTTTTGGTTTGACATTATTTCTTATTATTCAATAGAGATATTTTGGAACATGTTAATAATTAGGTTAGTATAAGTTGAATGTGAATGTAATACTTGGATAGCGAGGATTGGGTTAGATATGGTTCTCCCGCCATTGTTTAGGGTGGGTGTCAATCATGACCGTTTGGGTCGTGAAAAATATGCTATCATAGAACTGGGTTCGTAGACCTTGTCATACAATAATAGGTCTAGTAGAGTCTCCCTAAACAGTACAGAGACATATGTCCTTTCTTTCATCATTTCATGCTATTACTTGATTCCAATTGTTATCTAGTGATCCATATTGGTATCTAAATCCTTTATTCTTATTTTAAAGATGGTGAATACTCGCTCCTCTAGAGAAGTAACAGTCGCCCCAGCACCAGCAACCAGCTATTGAGGTTACGGTTTGGGGAAAACCATTCGTGAGAGACAGGGCTAGGAGAAGGAGAAGAGGGGCCACGCCTATCAGGGGTAGAGCTCGGGCAGACGGAGGACCAGCTAGGCAAAAGGACTCCCTCCCCTCCCCCACCATAGGGTGCTCTAGAGCTAGCTTAGGAGGAGGACGTGATGATTGAGGAAGAAGAAATAATTGTCCTTGAAAATGGAGTGCTTGTACAAAATGGTGCAGCCCAAGTACCTATAACTACAGGAATGATTTAGCAAGTGGTAGGGTACTAAGGTAGTTTGGAAGGCACCGAAGCTATTTCTGTTATTCCTGCATTCCCATCCCTAGCCTTATAGCATACAGCTATTGTGGCACCCAGGATAGATGAGGGCTCAGAGACAGGGGTGTATCCCTAACTGGTACTTGGACCAGTAATAATAGATGATGGGTATGGACTTTTTTGTAAGTTATAAAGATGAAACCCCTATTATTTCAAGGTACAGAGTCTGATATGCTTTTGAGTTTTTGTTGGATTGTCATGAACGCCTGCATAAGATGGGTATTATTGAAAGATATGGTGTGGAGTTTGGGTTTTTTCATATGCAGGCTGAAGCCAAGCAATGGTGGTGGTAATTTATTCAGTTCAGGGCTACCTTACCTCCACTTACTTAGTCATAATTTTAGAATGTCTTTCTGGAGAAGTATGTTCCACATGTTTATCATGATCAGAAGAGGATAATTTCTTGAGGTTATAGAAGGGTAACATGTCTGTGGTGGCCTATGAGGCCGAATTTTATGCCTTGTCTCACTATGCACTACAATTGATCACTTCAAAGGAGGAGCGAATTAGGTACATTGTGAAATGGCTGAATTTTGGGTGTCAGATGGTTCCTTTATATGTGTCTACATCTGGTGAGTCCTTTCAGGATGTAGTAGAGCTTGCTAAGAAGGCTGAGGAACTTGAGAAATAGGGATAAGTGAAAGCAGAAGATAAGCAGGCCAGGACCTCAGGCCAATTCAGTGGCACCTTCTCGAAAGGTCGTGGTTATTCTCGGCCTTACAATTCAGCCATGCCTGTGTCTTTAGGAAGCCCATCTGGGGTCAATAATCAACCTTTATAGGTTGGAAGTTATACACCTTTATCCTCTTCAGTTCAGAGGCCTGCTTTGGGCATTAGGTGCCATGAGTATAGGGGTTTGGGCCACATCAAAAGGTATTGTCCTAATTTTTTGTCTGCGGGTCAGTTAAATAACCAATCGACTTCTGCTACCCTAGTTCCAGTAGGTTATGGTGGTGGAAAAAATGGTAGGGGTCATCCCCAAGGTAGGCACAGTGGCCAGGCTACAGGAAGAGGTGGTACCAAGCCAACTGAGGTGGAGGATAGGTCGGTAGAAATGGTGCTCAGGCTAGTAGAGGTGGCAGTCAGGGTGGTGATAGAGCCCAACTTTATGTTATTCTAGCTTATCCTGAAGCGTAAGCTTCTGATTCTGTGATCACAGGTACTATTTTTGTCAATGAATGTATGGCTTCTGTATTGTTTGATCCTGAATCTACGATCTCCTATGTGTCTGTAAATCTTGCTTTGGGTTAGAATTTGGATTGTGAATTGCTTGATACTCCTATGTATGTGTCTACACCAGTTGGGGTGTCTAAGTGTGTTGATCAAGTCTATAAGTCTTGTCCTCTAATGGTTATGAGGTACAAACCTTAGCAGACTTAGTAATTTTACATATGGAGGAGTTTGATATTATACTAGGGATGAGTTAGTTGCCACCTTATCATGTTATTCTTGGTTGTTATGCTAAAACTGTCACTGTAATGATGTCCGAGATGAAAGGTTAGAGTAGGAGGGTACTTTTAAGCCTTCTCCTATGAGAATTGTGTTAGCTATTCGTGCCCAGAAACTATTGAAGAATGGGGTAGGGAATTTTTAGCCCATCTTCAGGAAGATAAATTTGTAGTCCCTCCTATAGCTTCAGTTCTAGTTGTGTGTAAATTCGTAGAAGTTTTTTCTGCAACCTTATGGGTATGCCTCCGGATCTTGAGGTTGATTTCTACATAGATTTAGAGCCTAAAACTCGACCCATCTCTATCCCTCCTTATTGTATGGCACCAGCAGAGTAGAGGGAGTTGAAATCTCAATTATAGGAATTATTAGAAAAGGGTTTTATTTGTCCAAGTATTTCTCCTAGGGGTACACCTATTTTGTTTGTGAAAAACAATGATGGTATCGTGAGGATGTGCATAGACTACCACCAATTGAATAAGGTAACCATTCCCAATAAATATCCCTTACCTAGGATAAATGACCTATTTGACTAGTTGTAGAGAGCTGCAGTATCATCAGCTCAAGATTAGGGCAGAGGACATCCCAAAGACAACTTTCCAAACTCGTTATTGGCAGTACGAGTTTCTAGTCATGTGTTTTGGCTTGACCAATACCCCAGCTGCTTTTATGAGTCTTATGAATGGGGTCTTTAAGTCATTCTTGGATTCATTCATTATCATTTTTATTAATTACATATTAGTTTACTCTAACGGTGAAGAAGAACATGAAGCTCATTTATGTACAGTATTGGGGTTGCTTAAGGAGAAGCAACTATATACTAAATACTCCAAGTGTGAGTTCTTGATATCTTCAGTGCCTTTCTTGGGGCACATGGTTTCAAAGGAAGCAGACTCGTAGAAGGTTGAAGTTGTTAAGCATTGGGCTAGGCCGACGAATGTGACAAAAATTCATTGTTTTATGGGATTGGCTTGTTACTATCGCCGGTTTGAAAAAAATTCATAGTTGTATAGGATTGGCTAGTTAAGGGGTTTGTTTCCATTGCTTCATATATGACCTACCCTACTCAGAAGGAAGTTCCATTTGTATGGGATGACAAGTGTGAGGAGAGCTTCCAAAAGCTAAAAACTTTGCTAACTTTGGCCCCAATCCTCACCTTGTATGTTGGAGGTAAAGATTTCATTGTGTTCTGTGATGCCTCACGGTTGGATTTAGGTGCGGTTTTGATGCATGATTAGAACGTTATTTCTTATGCTTTAAGGAAACTAAAGCATTATGAGAAAAACTACCCCATCCACGACTTGGAGTTGACAGATGTGGTCTTTGCTTTGAATAGTTGGAGACATTATCACTATGGGGTGAAGTGTGAAATGTTCACTGACCACCACAGCTTACAACATGTGTACACCCAGAGAGACCTAAATGCAAGACAGAGAAAGTGGTAGATTTGATCAAAGACTATGATATCTCAATTCTATATCACCCGGGTAAGGCCAATGTGGTGGCAGACATGTTGACCCAGAAACCAGTGAGCATAGAAAGCTTAGCATGGCTCGAGGTGTCAAGGAGCCCATTAGCAAGCGATGTATAATCTTTGGCTAATGATTTTCTGAGATTACAGGAAACTAGCGAGGGGGGGGAGGGGTATTAGCACATGTTGAAGTTAGGTCCACATTCTTTGACCAAATTAAAAGCAGGCAGTTTGAAGACAGGAAGCTAAGCAACCTTCAGGAAAAGGTGTGAGGCTAGATATTCCATCCTTGATAATGAGGGAATGTTGAGGATTCGGGGGCACTTGTGTGTACCACAAGTGGGCAACTTGATTTTGACAATTCCTGCAGAGGCCCATAACTCTAAGTACTCTAAACATCTTGGGGCCACAAATATGTAAAAGGGCTTGAGGAAACATTATTAGTGGCAAAGAATGAAGCATGATATTGTAGATTTTGTTACCAAGTGTAAAAATTACCAGCAGGTCAAGTATGAACATCAGAAACTTGGTGGTACATTTCAAGGGATGCCCATTCCAGAATGGAGATGGGAATGGATAACCATGGACTTTGTGGTTGGTTTTTCTAAGACCTTGAGGAAGTGCAAATCTATATGGGTTATTGTTGATTGGTTGACTAAGTTGGTACACTTTATCTCGATAAGGGTAGATTATAATGCAACTAAGTTGGACAAAATTATGTGATGGAGATTGTAAGGCTGCATAGGGTACCTATTTCGATTGTATCAGATAGAGGTACTCAATTTACCTCCAATTGTTAGGAGAAATTCCAGTCAGAGTTAGATTCTAGATTGGACCTAAGTACAGCTTTCCATCCACATATTGATGGACAGTCAGAGTGAACTATTCAAGTGCTTGAGGACACGCTTCGGGCTTATGTTATGGACTTTCGGGGTTAGTAGGACTAGTATATACCTTTGTGTGAATTTTCCTACAACAATAGCTACCACTCTAATATTGACATGGCTCCTTTTAAAGTCTTATATGGTAGAAGATATAGGTCTCCAATTGGATGGTTTGATACATTTGAAGTGAGGCCTCGGGACAATAACATGCTTAAGGATTTGATGGAGAAGGTAAAGTTTATACAAGAAAAGATCAAAGCCAACAAAAAGAGTATGCGGACAATAAGGTGAGAGATTTAAGGTTTGGAAAGAGGGCGAAGGTTCTCTTGAAAGTGTCACCCATGAAGGGTGTAATGCATTTCTGCAAGAAGGGGAAGTTGAGTCTGGGATACATTGGACCCTTTGACGTTTTGAAGGGAGTAGGTTCAATAGCATACAAGGTGGCCTTGCCTCCTAGCATGTTTGGGGTTCACCTGGTATTTCACGTATCTATGTTAAAAAAGTATCACGGGGATGGTGATTACATCATTTGTTGGGACCCCGAGTTATTTGATAAAGAGTTATATTATGAAGAAGAACCAATTGCTATATTAAATAGAGATGTATGGAAGTTGAGGACTAGATTCATTTCGTGTGTAAAGGTACAATGAAGGAATCATACTACTGAAGAAGCAACTTGGGAAACATAGGCAGACATGTACAAGCGATATCCGCACTTGTTCATTGACTCAGGTATTCTTTTTACTTGCTTACCTATGTTATTTTCGGCTAGTTGTCATTTGGGGACGAGCGAGTGGTAAATTGGTATCTAATGTAACGATCTAAATTGTTGTGAAGCTGAAATAAGAGGTAAAACTTTATACTTTCATTAATGACCTATACTTTTCTAACACAATGACACGACATCATAAACTCCTTTTCTAGTTCAAGCATACTCTAAGTTATCTTAACTAATAACTCTTTCTCGACATTCTACCATGAAATCTACACCACACTTCTAAGTTATCTTAACCAATAACTCTTTCTCTACTTTCTGTCGTGAAATCTATACTACACTTACTACACCTTAGTTAACACCTAAGGACATATCACATCAATTCTAACTTAATGGATACATACTCTATCTATATACTATACTTTAATAAATCATTATCCCCACCTTTCGGGCTACTACTCTTCAACATTCACACTTCTAATTCTGGGTCATTCTACTACTTATAAATCATAACATCCCAAATCACACTATCTCTTTGGTGACAATACTACCCAAGAATCCTGACACATACTTTCTCCTTTCATGAGTGTTATCTATAACAAAGTTCTAAAATGGGTCTAAGAGCACGTCCTACTAAGGCTCAATACATGATTAATACAAACAAGGATGCATTATTTTGAACCAATGGACTAAAACACACTAGTGGGCTCCTCTCAAGCCCTTTGTATAGTTTCTAAAATGTCTGATAGTTCTATCTGAGAGCATCATATTTTTTGAAAATGAGCATTACTACTTTTGTTATCTCTCAGATGAGGCATAGTCAAAGAAATTCAAAGCAACGCACTAATCTGCATAAGTTTCTTAAGGGACTATTCTACTACACAACCTAGAGTATTAAAGAATAGGAAACTTTTCTTAAATGTTCCTAGTCCCTTATTTATAAAAGTGAGGCCCTCATAACTATGAATAAGTTCCTATTGACATGGATTCATAGACTCCCTAGGACATTTGAACTTTATGCTCTGATACCAAGTTTATCACACCCCAAGTCTACACCCTAGAACTACAATCAGGTATGGCATAACTATAGAATGACATGCATAATACTAATATAGAAGCTAAAATCATGGGCTAGCTTTTGAAATAAAGATAAATCAAAATGATATAAACTTTTATTGACTAAAATAATGAATCTTTTAAAAATTGGTTACATATGACTCAACTTGACTCTTTGTCTATGAAGCCTCTACTATAACTGAATATGACTAACTTTATATAAATGAACAAACTAATAACTCAACTACTGATGGGCCCTCTAGAACTTTTATTGACTAAAATAATGAATCTTTTAAAAATTGGTTACATATGACTCAACTTGACTCTTTGTCTATGAAGCCTCTACTATAACTGACTATGACTAACTTTATATAAATGAACAAACTAATAACTCAACTACTGATGGGCCCTCTAGAACATTAAGGACTCACCCACAACTGATAGATGGGGCTTACTGGATAGTCTGATTAAGCACATGCATATCTGTAAGCTACATCAATGAAAGGACGTAGCACAAGAAAGTATGTGTCAGTAAAGAAAAGGTACTGAGTATGTAAGATAAGGGCTAAGCAATTTAAGAAAACTGACATAATACTGAAATTGAATCTAAAAAACTGAGGAACTCAATGACTAGATCATACTATCTGAGATGATAAGTTGAATTAAATGTTAAACCTCAAGATAATCTGAAAATGAAGTATTGTGAATAAACTTGTCTTAAAAATGAGAGGCTCTATGCCAAAATAGTCTTTCTGGAAAAATAGAAGAAAAAAAAGAAGTTAAGTCATAAAGCATAAATATTCCTCAAAAAGTAGTCTTGTAAATCTAAAGTGATATCTTGAAAAATAAATTGAATCATATCTGAAACTGCATATCTGAAACCATACTATCTGAAATTATATAGTGATCATATCAAGTAGACTATCAAAATAGATTAAAGGCTTTAGGTAAGAGTTTCTTATAATCGACAAACACCATGTGAGCTCATGATGCCCAATGTTATACACCCACACTAGAAAAGGTTGTTCCAACCGGCCAAGGTATAGAACCATAACATAAGGATCCTAAATTATGCCTCAAATGGTACAAAACCTACGGTGCCAACGTAGTTATGGAACTTGGGTTATCTAAACCCTTGTTCTCTCACTATTAAATAATCCTCCCAAAACATACTAGTGCTCTATTTCATAACTGGATCATAGGTTTGAGATTGTACTCAACATATCTATAAGATTGTACTACTATGAGCCTAAGCCCCATATCATATCATAAATCATATGCTGAAAATCGGGTATTTGAACATGTATTGTAAATCATACTTATAGCATAAATCTTGGAATTTTTTCTTAAAACATGCATAGATTTATGGATTCTAAAAGTAGAGTTTGTAATTCATAATATCATAAAGACTCTAAAATCATGCTCTGAAATATAAGCTTCAAGAAATAATTCATAAGATCATCGAAAAATAAATAGGGAAACGAGGAAACCTTGTTAGGCTTAAAATGAACTCAACATATACAAAATCCAAAATAATAAGTAAAGACCTTAACAAAATCATGAAATATACTAAATAAAAAGGGAAGTTTAGAAATAGGTTCATAAACCCTAACTATGAATGTAAATTCAATAAAATCATAGAAATTTTGACATGAGGATGAAAGGAAGTCCTTATTGAAATCCTACATACCTTAACTAGAAGAATTTTTGGAGAGAATATTGAACTAGGAACCTTTGAGCTTTAAATAGGGAAAACCCTTTGATGGTGTTCTTGAACTTTAGGGAGAGGGGAATGAGAGGAATAATGAGATTTTGCCCAAGTGTTGGACGAATTTGGGGTTAAAATTGGCTCTAGTGGTTATTTGGGGGGTAAAAGTACCAAAACTCCCTTAATAAAATAGAAGAAAATTGAAATATTTTGCATCTAGGAAGGATCAGGAGTGTCACCCTACCAACGCACCAAATCTGTGTTATGGCATGCTGCCAATGCGCTTTTTGGATAGTGCCTCACTAAAATACCCATAACTTTTTGCTTCAGACTCGAATTGACGAACGGTCAGTGGAGTTGGAAAGAAGAATCGAAATTTTTAATTTGGTGGGTAATAGTCCATGTAACTCTTCAGATTCTAGTAAAAGTGATCATTTGAATTAGACCCTAGTAAGAACTTATACTAGAACTTAATCGATAGAAAGGCTCTCAACTTAACTTAGTGCTAGATGTTTCTTATGATCATAATTCATATCCAAATCACTTACCACACCAGAGAACTGGTATTAACACTTATATTCAATGAGAAATCATCGGGTTCAAGCCTATACACATACGAAGAATGGTTCAAATCATTGCTAAAAGTTTGTAGGGTGTTATAGTGAAGAAGGAGAGTGGAAGTGGGTTTTAAATAGGACTCAAATAGGTTAAGCCATTTCAAAAAATTAAGTAGTTCATTTAAGTTGAAGAGTTTAACTTTGGAAAGAGGTGTGATGGTATAGGACTATCAATTTTATCAAAAAGAAGTCATCATTACCTTGAGCTTCTCCCTTTTAGAAAAAGTGACGATTATAGAGTCCTTTTAGGAGTCAATTTCTTTTTGGGAATTTTGGAAAGAATTGGTACAAATGATTTATAATCATTTTTAATAATTGAAAAAAACTTTGGTGCACATACCTCGATCAACAATTCGGTGCTCGATCCTATTTCCATTTTCAAGTCATTTTCCTGTGACATAGGCAAATATAATGTTATATTGCATGAGTTACTTGAACTTGAAAATAGTATAAGGACATACAACTGAATGTACAAGACTTAGCATAAAATTAAAACTTAATGTGCATTTTGTATAGTGTTCTATAGCCAATCATTAGGGTATACTCATATAATCTTAATCATCCCCAATTCCAATTTGTTCTTTTCACTGTGTTCTTTCCCAAGTGACTTTGTGAATATTTTGGCAATCTATTTTCAGTGGCACATGAGACCAAGCATGTCACGACCCAACTAGCCGGATCGTGGCACTTACCTAACACCCATCCCAGATAGGAGAACCCTTACGAATCTACCATTCGTTTGATGCGGAAGTTTAAACCATTTATCTTCAACAGGAAAATTATTTAACTAATTTTAAATATTCCTTCACTCAATCTATTAACCCAGTATACATAAAAATATGAAACTAGTTTAATACATTAGATACGTAAAAAAAAACGTAGAAAATAATCAAAAATGAATCCCCAGAAGCTAGCCTAAACCAGTACAAGAGCACTAGATAAGGGATAAGAGAGTCCATGAAATAGCATCCATGTAGAATAGAGAGGGCAGGAACTGCTGCATCACCATCGCTGCTATAGAAACCCCAACTAACCTGCACCATGGCTATATCCCCAATTGGAGATATAGTAAGTGTAGAATAAGTACAACCACACGTACTGGTAGGCATCATCGATCGACAAAGGTTAGAAACAAATAACATTAATAACAAAAAGGGAGAAATCATAACATCAAGTAAGGTTTCGATTTTCTAAATCCCAGATTAATAATTCATTAACACCAAACTTACAACATCTTTGTGACTTCCCTGTCATTTAACATTTTTGTATATCTTTGTCCTTTAACCACCCATTCTAACTCATGCCTTCTTGGCACATAACTAATCTATTAACCTGATTTCCACTACTCCTAACTCACTCTAGGTCAGATCTAAAAACCTCATAAAATTACAAATTAAGGCAACCACGAATGGATTGAACCCCCTTGATACTCCATTAATGCAATGCACTACAGGGTTTACAACTACTAAGGAACTTAGGACTTGACAATCCCTACAGGGAGGGACAATATCTTATAATAAACTCCTATAATTATATATTCAAATAGTTAACATTGACTTGAATTAGGACATAACTTGGATTCACAAGGTGCTACTATATTCCATCTGTTTCGCCAACAGACCGATCCACACAAGAATTCAATGACAATACATAAAGCATAATAAAATGTCAAAGCATATGAATGAATGCATGCATGCAAGATGTGCGCATCATCTCTTCCTTTTCACAACATCATAAACATTACCAACCTCATAAACATTATGGTTACATATCAACATCATCACCATCACCATTATATCAATATCAACAACATCATGAACATCATGATTTCAATAATAGCATCAACATCCCCATCATCTCACCTCCACAACACCAAAATGTATGAATATGCAATGCAGTCAATCATCACAAGCATTACTCAAAAATAATCATAGTTATCATTCCACATATAATCATAAGATATAACTTTTAGTTCCATACCTATTCTTAGGTCCATACGTCATTATATCTTTCACTCTACACCTCCTACCCAACTGAGGGTTTACACTTAGACACAGTTATTTTTCTTTTTTATTTATTCACGACTTTTATGTGCCCGACCTAATACTCAACTCATTTCTAATACTTCTTTTGGAACTCTCACTCTTGGACTTACATCCCTACCCTGATTATTCGATGACTCTTACCTACTTAAGTCTGCTCATAGGTCGCCTAAAATTCTCTCTTAGGTTACTTTCAACCCCTATACATTAATTATGTTTGGTTAACCTTCTTCAATGCAATACGTAACTATCAAGCTTACCAATAGCACCCTCTATCACACCCTAGCTTAATCCTACTCTCCCTTTTTACCATACTTAACTTATGTCCTTCTTATGAGTTGTAGTATTTGATCAACTAGTCACGATTTTCACAAGGTTCAACCCATTTAATACCATGAATATCACATAAATAGGGTGTAACAGTGATTAATCACAATATTAAAGCCTAATCGGATTTTTATCATTTTTATCTTTCCAATCACTATGCCCGAAAGCCTAATGCATGATAACTTCTGACATTACTATTAATAATTAAATGAATCTAACCCAAGTTTATTTGCTACAATGAATAAACCATAACCTACCTAGTAGTCGAATCATGATGCTATTGACGGGAGAGATTTGTCCCGCTAGTGCTAAGTATCATCCCATGTTGGGTTTCCACCATATGTGCCTCAAAATTGCTCTCATAAACCCTGGTCTTTGAAATATCAAGGTTAGGGAAGCGGAGTTTTTCAGAGTGTTTTTTGTGAAGGGGGCAGCTTGGGAAAATAATAAAGGAGAGGGTTTTTAAAATTCCCTAGGATGGCTACTGTCGGGTACCGCTTGATGCGCCATGGTTACATGGCACTTTCGATGCTTAAAACAAGGAAAATGTGCAATAACTTGGGTGTATTTGGTTGGTATGATGTGGTTTCTATCCTACATTGTAGGAAAACAGGTTTTTAAGGCAACAAATGATCAAAAGGAAGAATCAAGCCTGAGAACGAAGAGTCTAAAGATGAAAGAACAAGAATCTGCACCAGAGAAGGAGTCACAACACCACTCACGTTCTGTGAAGTCCACTCATATGACGTGAGTGGCTGTCGTGAGTCATCTTCAGAGATGATCGAATGTGGTCTGATTTCCACGACAGCACTCACGTGGCGTGAGTCCACCTACGTGGCGTGAAAGGGTAGCGTGAGTCAACTTTTGAATATGTTTAATTGAGCCTGATTTCCACGACACTTACCCACGTAATGTGGCTTGGTCCCACGACACCAAGTCATGACACCGTGGAAGTTTGCCGACTCTATTCTCCTGTTTTGATTAGGATAGGATTAGCCTTGTATCTGTAAATACCCCTGTATTGTCCTATGTTCAGGAGTTAGTCAGTACAATGTTTTGAGAGATATTTTCTATTATTTCTGAGTTCATAAATATACTATTGGTTTTGTAATCAAAAACCCTAGATTTGAGTTTTATTCATAATTGAGATTTCAGTTCTTCTTCATTATTGTGAGTGTACAATTATATTTTCATCTTTGAATCCTTCTTGTGTTCTTACAATTATGAGTAGCTAAACTCATCAACTAGGGTTGTGTGAACCATGAGGAATTAACGAAATAGGTTAAGTGCAAAACAATTTTGAACAGCTGTGAATGCATGTATTGGTATTTCCTTCATTGTGATTGATCTTATAACGGTTGCAAGCATTAGAAACTTGTCTGTATTTTAGACTTGCTAGAGAGAGAGGTAGAGATTGGGAAAAGGAGATAACAATAGAGAATTGAAGCTATCAACCTTTATCTAATAACTTGAGCCTTAGCGGGAATAGTTATCTGAGATCCAGGACAAGGGTTAGTAGTGCGACACACGAAGACTGAGATGAGAAGAGTGAAATTCGTCTAACCAAGGTCGAGAGACATTTAGATGAACATAACTTGTCAGATTTTGCATGCAACACAGCAGGACAGTTTTGCCAGCACCAATAACCAATGGAGTTAAGGAATCATTGGGGATCACAGTCCTAGTGTATTTACCATATTGTCTACAAACTCGATACAGTCAACAATCATTATTGTTACTATTTATTCATAAAAAAAACCCAGTTCTACTTATTTGCCAATTACTCAAACCAGAACTCAACCTACTTCTGTCCTATTCCCTGTGGGATCGACCCCAACCTAGTTGGGTTATATATTTTATACAGCGACCGCTTCATACTTTTTAGGAGGCATATTTTGGGCGACATCAAATTTTGGCATCGTTGTCGAGGAGTATGGTTATGGAGTTGATTGGTTTATTTGTTGGAGTTGATTGGTGTTGTTTTTCGATACTTTTAAGGGCACAACCCGGTGTATGCCCAATACTAGGAGTCAAGGCAATCCCCTGATTCCACTGGATCTTGAAATAGAAAGGACTCTGAGAGCTAATCGAAGAATGGTAAATACTGAAGAAGTTCAGGATCCTGCCGCCATAAGAGACATTCATAATCAACCAATTCAGCCGGTTGGTCATGAAACAGCGGATCAAACTACTGCTCGATTTACATGAGAAGAGCATGCTAGACAAGCTGCTCTTAGGCAAGCAGAGAGGGATAATTGGGCTTGCAAGAGGCAGCTCAGCGACTGGCTGAGGCTGAAGAGAGACAAAGAAGATTAAGAGCTCAACGACCACATGTGCCACTTTATTATGATTCTGAGGAAGAAGACGTGGCCTACTTCGAGCCAGTAGACATTGGTGCCATTATTCCACCTGAGTTACCTCCGGGCACTAAGTTTGACATTACTAGTGCCATGATTCACCTACTAAACTTGAAGGGTGTGTTTGCCGGTCTTCCTACTGATAATCTAAACATACACGTGATGAATTATGTAGGGTCTACACTTCGTATAATCTGCCTGGAGTTGACCAAGAGGCTATTTGCTTGTGATTGTTTTCATTCTCTTTAACAGGAGAAGCTACTTTGTGGTTGGCCGAGTTTCCACGAGGTTCCATCACTACTTGGTAAGAGTTAAGAAATCAATTTCTGGAAAGATTGTTTCCACCTTCTAAGATGCTACAGTTGAAGGATGAAATTTATAATTTTAGACAACTACATTCTGAAGCACTGTACGAGACATGGCTAAGGTTCAAGAAGAAGCTACAGAATGTGCCAAATTATAGGATGAGTGGTAGGAACTTACTTGAAATCTTCTATAGGGCTTTGAATGCCAACACAAAGGCGGTTGCAGATACTATCACTGGTGGAGCATTCATGAGTCTGAGATGGGAATAAGCTACAGAGATATTAGATCGTATCACTAAGACCAACTGAGGCTGGCACACTCGAGAGGCAAAAATACCTGCTGGCACATATGCTATTGGAGCTTCACCAGCACAATGGGCTTTGGACGAATCTGTAGCTCAAGAGGTCGCTCAGTTGGTGAAAGAAATTGGTCTTCTGGCTAAACAGATAGCGGCCAGAGATGCTGAAAAGGTGCATGCTGTAGGAGCATAAGGTAAAATATCTAGACATAATGATAGTATATCTGATGAGGACGCTAAATACCTGGATCGCGAAGTGGTGGGTTTTCGAGCCAAGGGCCAAGGGTCTAATCAAGACTCTTAGAACTCGAGGCAAGGGAATCAAGGTTGGAACTACTATGGAGAAATTATAACAAATCAGGATATAGAGATAGAGAACGAGATCGTGACGGTGATTGGAGGCAAAAGGATGATTATAGAGAGAAAAATGGTCTTTACGTACCACCAGGTAGCCGTGATGCTGAGTCTGGAAATTCAAGGATTGAAGACCTTCTTAATAAACTAGTTATGAGGTCAGAAAGCCAAGAAAACTGTCTAAAGGAGATCAAGATAGATATTTTAGGAATAATTCAGAAAGTAGATTCCCATTCGACTGCCATTAAACAGTTGGAGCAATAGTTTGGGGAGATATCATTGGCACTGAACCAGCGTCAGCCAGGCACCCTTCCAAGCAACACCATCCAAAATCCAAAGAATGATAGCCATTGTTTAGCCATTACTACTAGAAGCAGAAAATGTATGACAGATCCACCTATACCTGTCGACAGTGGTAAGACCAATGAGCCAATGGTTATTGATGTAGAAGCTGAGTTAGAGCCGAAAAATTCAAAGGGAAAAATAATTCTAGATCGTCATAATACTAAAGAAAAGGCAAAATCTGAAAAGAGGCAGGAAAAGGAGGTACCACAAGTGTTGAAAACTATCCCACGACCTCCTCCTCCATTTCCTCAAAGGTTGAAAAAGAAGGCTGAGGAAGGCAAATATCAGAAGTTTATTACAATATTGAAGGAGCTGTCAGTAAACATCCCTCTTATTGAGGCATTGGAGCAGATGCCAGGTTATGCGAAGTTCATGAAAGACTTGGTGACAAAGAAGAGAACTGTCAGTTTTGAGCCAGCAGATAACTTACATCATTGTAGTGCAGTTGCTTCACGTTCTCTAGTTGAAAAGAAGAAGGATCCTGGAACTTTCACAATTCCTTGTACTATCGGGTCCTACAACTTTGCTTAAGCACTTTGTGATTTGGGTGCTAGCATTAACTTAATGTTGTTAGCCGTTTTCAAGTAGTTGGAGTTGGTATCACCAAAACCAACCTCTATAAGACTTATCATGGCCAATAGGACTGTGAAAAAGTCGGTGGGCATTCTATATGATGTTTTGGTAAAGGTTGCATCTTTAATATTTCTGGCTGACTTTGTAATCCTAGATTGTGAAGTTGAATTCGAGGTTCCCATCATATTGGAAATACCATTCCTTGCCACTGGTCGTGCACTAGTCGACATAGAAATAGGGTAGATGAAATTCAGGTTAAATGATAAACAGGTCACTTTCAATTTTTTAAATGATGTTGTTGTGTCTCTTGAAGAAAGGTTAGGGGTAGAAGCTCTTGCGGCCGTGATTATGAATTTTGATAGCAACGGTATTGAGGAATATGATGAGATGGTTGGTGCACTCACTGTGAAGGGAGCATACACTTATGCTCCAAAGAAAATTAATCTCAATTTGAAGAATAGGGTGACCCCACCAACTCGTCCGTTTATTGAGGAGCCTCAAGTTTTAGTGCTTAAGGCTCTTTCGGCTCACCTTCGCTACACATTTTTGGGAGCCAACAATACCTTGCCAGTGATTATTTATGCTAGATTGGTGGAGTGGCAAGTAGAGGCGCTGGTTTCGGTATTGAGAAGATTTAAGAGGGTCATTGGTTGGTCCATTGTTGATATTATAGGAATTCCACCCGGCATTTGCACTCACAAAATTCAACTTACTCCTGAGTGCATACCGAACATTAAGCATCAACGTCGTCTAAACCCACCTATGCAAGAGGTTGTGAAGAAACAGATTATCAAGTGGTTAGATGCAGGAGTGGTTTACCCCATTGCTGATAGCAAGTGGGTGAGCCCAGTTCAGTGTGTGCCAAAGAAGGGAGGAATCACTGTGGTTCCAAACGGCAAAAATGAGTTGATTTCAATGAGGTCGGTTACTGGATGGAGAGTTTGCATGGATTATCGAAAGCTAAATTCTTGGATAGAAAAAGATCATTTTCCTATGCCCTTCATGGATCAGATGTTAGACCGTCTTGATGGTAGAGGATGGTATTGTTTTCTTGATGGATATTCGGGGTATAATCAGATTTTCATAGCCCCCGAAGACCAAGAGAAGACCACTTTCACTTGTCCATATGGGACATTCACATTTAAAAGGATGCCCTGTAACACTCCGTATGCTTTCGAACCTAGTTAATTCCCGTAACATTCATGGAAATATTGAAACATGAGAGATTTGATGAATTATACATTAAAATTTGTGGGCTTAAGCTATTGGGCCAAATGAGGCCCAAAAATCATCAAAAGACTTGGCCCAATGGGGCAAAAATGATCCAATCTTCCATTTGACTAATCAACCATGCATTTAATGCCAAGAGTTGGATAAGAGGACTTGAGGGACCTATATATATGAGGAAAAATCAGATTTTATTTGATTGTGACACACATGCCTTTTTCTACAATTTTCTCAAGCATTTTTCTCTCACACAAACCCTAGGCCTTCACCCCTTTGACAAAGATCATCATCTTGAAAGACTTGGTAAGTGTTTATGCTTATGTTTTAATATATTATGTGCATTATAGGGTGCCTATATGATGTTGGTTGTGTTGGCAAAGTCTTGGACAGTGTGCCATGTGTAAAACTGTCTATTTTTGCAATCGGAGAATGGTTTTGTGTTGTAAACTTAAACATGGACTTGTGGTCTTGAAGGAAATGAACTTGATGGATTGAATATTGACATGTGATATGTGATTATAGTTTTACCTTGCTTTATCCTTGTGAATAATGTGTGGAATTGTTATTGTGAAATTGGTTATGGATTTGGTGACGTATTGAACGAGAAGTGTAGTTTTTGGTGTTGTTTATGTGTGTTGTAAGACCATAGCTGATGGTTGGCATTTAATATGATCAAAAATATTTTAAAGGAAGTTTATTTATGATCATGGACCATTCATGGCATAAAAAGACCCAAAAGAGACCAATTTGGACCAAAACGGGCATCCGCCCCCGCAGACGAGGGCACCTGCGGGCGCAGATGCCAATGCAGGTGCATATAGGATATGTCAAAGGCCACCTGAGGTCACACCTCATCCACCTACAGGTGTAGGTGGCAACGCAGGTGAGCCCCAGGTCCGGTTTTGTATGTTTTCGCATCTAGTTCACCCCCGTAGGCCCCTATACCCTTTTTGGATGTAATTATCAACTTCTGATGCCGTTTTAATGACTTTAAAGGGGTGTATGGAGTTATGTTGGACCATATTAATTATGTATTTTTGTTCATATATTTTTATGAGGCAAGTTGATAGGAGTAAGTGTGACGGAATGATAACGAGAAAGCATAAAGGGTAAGTGTGGTGTGAAATGTTATCGATGTATGATATCTTGGTCAATGTGTGGAATGTTATGGTGTTGTTGGTATGATAATGCAGTGGGTCGTATTTTAAAGAGTGAAATGATGTTATATGGCAGTCATATAGCTCATTGTCATTTTGTACACTTGTACGGTCAATAGTTGTTAACGAGAGTTCCATTATGGACTTGTATTGTAGAGTGAAACATAAGGAAGGAGCTGGACTGTTGTGTTCATATATTGACTTGTGTGCTCATACTTGGAAGTGAAGGTATGTAAGGTTACTTTTCCCGTATTCTTCTACAGCAGATATTATTCACATTGACATTATACTAATTCCATTCCAAAGGGTTCTATAGTATCTCAAGTCAGGTTGACATATGTTGTTATTCACATGTGTCTTACTCTTAGACGAAAGATGATTCACTTATCTCTTATTCATTGACTGAAGTTCCAAAGCTGTCATAACGCTGTAATTTCTAAAAGGACTATCTCAAAGAGAGTAAGGTGTAAAGAGAATCTATTTATTCTTGAATAGCATTTCCAATCATGTCATGTTCCAAAGTCTAATAATATTATGATTATATTTGTACCAATCTCTCACAAGTAAAAGTACCAATCTCATAAAATTAATAAAGGAAGTAATGTGTAAGCTAATGTATCTATCTATCACAAGTAAAGGTATCAATCTTACAAGAGTAAATACGTGAAGTAATGTATGTATGTGTTCCAAGTTTCAAGAATGTTTCAGTCACAAGGTATCGCTAAGTAATGAAAGAAAGAGTAATAACAGAAAGAAGTAATGTATAACCGAAGAGTAATCTTGGGTGGTATCCCAGGGATTAAAATACCTAGAATGGGTTAATAGCATCCCAGGGGTGACACGAAAGCCTAGCATGGGTTATCACAGTACATCCCAGGGGTCAAAGTACCTAGCATGGGTTAATAACATCCCAGGGGAGACACGAAAGCCTAGCATGGGTTAGTATAACATCCCAGGGGTCAAAGTACCTAGCATGGGTTAATCTCATCCCTGGGGCGTCTGAACAGCCTAGCATGGGTAGAACAATAAAGATGAACATATGTGAAGACAAGAGAAGTAAAGAACGTAATATACATGGTTCCTCACATACAGAAAGAGAGTTTATTCACATTGACTATTTCTCTTATATTGACTCCATTGTTGTTATTCTGTATGATACAGTTCTTATGAGCCTTACAAACTCAGTACATTATTTGTACTGACCCCTCTTGGGGGATTTACTTTACTTGCTGTAGGCGCAGGTGCTAGTAGACCTCCGCAATATATTATCGGGTATTTACAGATCTTTGGTGAGCTCCAGTTGGTTCGAGGCTTTCCAAGTCACAGTTGTACATTTGTTTTGATGTTGTAAATGTTGTATAAAATGGGGACTTGTCCCGACTTTAAGTTGGTCTTGTAGATGCATCTGTTAGAGGCTTTTGTAGACCTATGTGGGTATATAAATGTAAGAGATGAATGTCCGTTTTGACTTGATGGCCACAACGGCCAAGTTTTATAAATACATATATAGCATATGTTACCATGTCCATGACTTTCGTATAGTTGCATGAGGTATAATCAAATTCATATGAGGTGATTCGTACGAATGTTCAAGAGCAAAGATTGGTTCTCTCGAGCCATATCGGCTTCGGGTGCCAGTCCGCCTCAATGGGATTTGGGGCGTGACATGCCCTTCGTTTAGTGTAATGCACCGGCCACTTTCCAACGCTGCATGATGTCTATTTTCTCCGACATGGTGGAAGACACTATTGAGGTTTTTATGGATGATTTTTCTATTGTGGGAAACTCATTTGAGGGTTTTTTGGCACACCTTACTAATGTGCTACAAAGATGCGAGGAGTGCAACTTAGTGCTAAATTGGAAAAAAATGTCACTTTATGGTCAAAGAGGGTATCGTATTAGGGCATCAGATTTCAAAGAAAGGAATTGAAGTGGATAAGGCAAAGATTGAGGTAATTGAGAAGCTACCTCCACCTATCTCCGTGAAAGGTATTCGAAGTTTTTTAGGTCATGCTGGCTTTTATAGAAGATTCATCAAGGATTTCTCTAAGATTGTACATCCTTTATGCAAACTTTTGGAGAAAGAGGTGAAGTTCGTGTTCGATGAGGCATACCTAAAAGCATTTGAGTGTCTTAAAGAGAAGTTTGTTTCAGCCCCTATTATTGTATCACCAGATTGGATGATGTGTGATACTATCGGAGTGGATTTGGGTGCTGTCCTTGGCCAAAGATGCGAGAAGATGTTACATCTAATTTACTATGCTAGTAAAGTGCTTAATCCAGCTCAAAATAATTATACGATGACTGAGCTGGAATTGTTGGTAGTGGTATTTTCTTTTGAGAAATTCAGATTTTACTTGATAGGTACGAAGGTGATTGTGCATATAGACCATGAAACTCTTCGGTATCTTATGTCAAAAAGGATGCTAAGACAAGATTGATTCGGTGGGTACTTCTATTACAAGAATTTGACTTTGAAGTCAAGGATCGTAAGGGAACCAAAAATCAAGTTGCTGACCATCTATCACGTCTTGAGGAGGAAGCCATGGTTAAATTAATGGATGATCTTGAGATTGATGATACTTTTCCAGATGAGCAAGTACTGGTAGCATCTCAAGACTTAATCCCTTGGTTTGCTGATTTTACAAACTTTTTGGCAAGTGATCTAGTTTTGAAAGATATGTCGTATCAGCAGAGAAAGAAATTCATGCATGAGGTAAGAAAATTCTTTTGGGATGAGCCGTATTTATTTAGGGTGTGTGTAGATGGAATAATTTGAAGATGTGTTCCAGAGGTCGAGATGATGAGTATTTTGGAAGCATGCCATTCATCTCCAGTTGGGGGTCATCATGGAGGTGCGCAAACTGCCCATCAAATCTTGCAATATGGGTACTACTAGCCCAGTATTTACAAATATGCTCATGATTATGCTCGCGCTTGTGACCAATGTCAAAGGCAAGGAAATATCCCATGTAGACACGAACTTCCCATGACAACTATACTTGAGCTTGAATTGTTCGACGTGTTGGTAATTGACTTTATGGACCTTTTTGTGAGCTCACATGGGATGAAATACATCTTGGTAGCTGTCGAATATGTGTCTAAGTGGGTGGAGGCAATTGCGCTTCCTAATAACGAAGGAAGAAGTGTAACAGCATTCTTAAAAAAGAACATATTTTCATGATTCGGTACACATTGAGTTATCATTAGTGATGGAGGATCCCACTTATACAATCGTCTGTTCAAGGCCCTGCTTGAAAAATATGGTGTTAAACATAAGGTGGCAACACCTTACCATCCTCATACAAGCGGGCAAGTTGAGGTGTCAAATTGTGAGATCAAGTCTGTTTTGGAAAAAATGGTGAATGTCAATAGGACTGATTGGGCTCGAAGATTGGATGATGCATTATGGACATATCGCACTGCTTTCAAGACGCTAATTGGTGCATCACCATATCATTTAGTTTTTGGAAAGTCTTGCCATTTGCCTGTCGAACTTGAACATAAGGCTTTATGGGCTCTGAAAGGGTTGAATTGGACTGGAGTGAAGCGGCTAAATTGAGACTTGAGCAGATGAATGAGATGGATGAATTTCATCTCCGATCTTATAAAAGTTCAGTAATATATAAAGAGAAGATGAAATCATATCATGATCGACGCATTGAGAAACGAGAGTTTCATCCGGGAGATTTGGTGCTACTTTATAACTCCAAGCTTCACTTGTTCGCTGGAAAGTTAAAATACAAATGGTCCGAACCATTCACGGTAGTCAGGATATTCCCACATGGAGAAATTGAGATAAAAGGAGCAGTTAATGTACTCTTCAAGGTCAATGGGCAGTGTGTCAAGCATTATGTGGGAATCACGAAAGAGATAAGGGTAAGTGAGGAGCTTGAGCTTGATGAAGTCTAAGTATCCAAGATAGTTATGTCGTGCCGCGACGTTAAATCAGGCACTTCATGGGAGGCAACCCATGGGCTAGTTGGTGAAGTCTGAGTATCCAAGTTAGTCGTGTCGTGCCGCGACATTAAATCAGGCACTACTTGGGAGGCAACCCCAGATCTGATTATGTTGTAATTTGAGCATTAGAAGACACGTTTGCAGGTCAATATTGTTAGTACTAACTACGATAGGTCACCCACATGACGTAGTTTGACCCACGTCACGTGGGAGGTTTCGTGAAAATCCGAGAAATATTTTGGCTTTCTGAACCTGACCTACGAAAGGGTACCCACATGACGTAGGTTGATCCACGTCACGTGGGTTGTATCGTGAAAATCAGAGAACATTTCCACCTGCATAAGTGAGCTACGACAGTGACCCATGTGATGTGGGTCAACCCACGTCACGTGGGTGGTCCCGTGAAAATCAGAAATTCAAATAATCCACCGACCCTTTTCTTTATATAAATTTTAATCTCCTCCTTCAAAACCCGACCAAAATCCACATCCCCACTCCACTCTTTCTCTACTTTAAACTCATAAGCATAAACCCTCATTTCCAAAATTTTCCAAATTCCCAACTACCAATTCCTAAATCATCCAATCCCCCCTTACCAATTTTTGAATTTCTCAAAAACTTCATCACTTAAAACCCCAAAAACTGAACCCTACCCGCGAATTCAACCAAACCTAACCTAAATACCCAAAATACAAACCCAACCGGACCCAAATAACCAAAATTTGACCCAAACCCACTACCATGCCTCCAAAATCAAACCCTAAAAGTGACCACCTTGATTCTTCGTCAGAAATTCGCACCAAAAATCCAGAAAAACCAACCCATTTGCGTGATGAACCGACTAAATCTAAAAAAAGTAAGTCCGTGGAGGAGTTTGAGATTGAACATAATGATACTGCATTAGTACCTCGTACCATGAGGTTACAGACTCGGGCCCAAGCCACTGCCCAGGCTGCACTTCAGCCCATTCCACCGCCTGTACCGGTTGTTTTGGATCAATCTTTCGAATTCGCTCCCCAGTCTGAAGAGGGGAAGGATGATTCAGTTTTAGGCACTATGGATAATACAATAGGACAGGGTATTTCAGCGGCTGAGCTACAGCATCTGTTTCAGGCACTGGTGAACAGAGTGCCCTGACTCCCTCACAGAGATGGGATATCCAGCACTGGTGTGTTGAGGGCATGCTGGATTTTTATGACAGGGATGTTGAGCGAACGGAGTGGGGTGTATGTCGGAGGAGTATTATGGAGGAGCCCATATATCGGCTAGAGAAGTTGAAGGCATAGCCTGATATTTGGCCTGTGTTTGAGCAGTATGGGTTTGGTTGGATGGCGGAGCCTCCTGGTCGTTATAGCTCAGAATTGGTCCAAGAATGTTTTGCCTCATATGCTGCGTCAGTTGATTTGAGTACACCTATTGGGCAGTAGTACAGGGATCAGCCATTATTGACACACATTTTGGTTTGAGGTACCCGAGTTGATATATCGGAGCAGACCATCCACCACTTCTTGTTTGGTGCAGACCGTCCACTGTCAGCTACGACTGCTGAGTTTGATCACCGTATGGACACTGTCAGAAATCAAATTAACATGTAGAATATGGATCAAAAGTTGGAGCTGCTGAAATAAATTGCGTTGTATATAACGGAGGACGGTGTTGCTGTGAGTTGAGTGACTGGGAAGCTGGATATCAAAAAGTCCACACTCTATTTTGCCGGCAGATTTTAGAGGTTAGTTGTTTGGAATCGGTTGGGTCCTACTAATACTAACAATTCACTTACATTGGACCAGGATGTGGTGGTAGCCAGCATCTTTGTGAGTTGTGATATTCATAGTGCCAGATACATCATACGGGAGATTCATGAGCGGGCCTTTCGAGACCATACCAGTATATCGTTCCCTTGCTTGATCTAGAGTCTATGTGATAGGGAGGGTGTGGCTAAGCTACCTACCCTCGATCATTATATAGAGGTGACCCGTATAGCGGACATTGGTTTGATGCAGTAGCGGCGATCTCACCCCATTATTCCACGAGGGTGTTAGCCTTTCGATTCCTCAGGAGCAGCCCTTTTTGAAGGGCTTGCAGATAGAGATAAGCCGGTTAGTACACCTATGCCTATTCCAATACCAGTTAGGGTACCAGAGACTATTCATATTCCGACTGAGGGCACTGGCCCTATTGATGATGCGGTACCTGGTACTACAGCTCCACCGCCTCCCTCTGGTATGGTTTCAATTTTGAGGGACTTTCTGCAGCAGTTGATTGATAGACAAACGTAGATGTTCGATCGGCATACCCACACTGAGACCTAGCTGGCTAAGTTGGTATCCCAGCTTAACCCATGGGTTAGGACCACGGTAGAGGCTGCAGAGGCTAGGGTGGAGTGGAGGCCCGAATGACTGCGATGATGGATCAGTTTATGGCTGCATGGGAGGATTGATAGCTTTGAGGCACGGATGGCCTCCCGGATGAGTTTCCCACAGGGTCCTGATATGACCAGATTGACACAGGAGGTAGCAGCATTGAGATAGGAGGTTAGAGCTTTGGTATCGAGCAGCACTCCTGTTATCCCACCTATGCCTGTTCAGGCACCGATGCGACCAGCCTTTGAGGTGGATCTGTTTGCCGATGAGGAGCCTCCGATTGATAGAGGTAAGAGACCACACAGTTCGGAGGACCAGGTTGACAGTGGTGATGAGTATAAGGGTGATCTCTGGAGAGCGGTTAAGGCCTCTAGGATTGAGTACCATGCTAGCCAGATAGCGAAGGAGCAGAGGGTATGCGGTGTATCCTCTATTCAGGCACCCCTTCTATCGGATGCACCTAGCAGAGAGCCCAGAGGTCAGACTGATGATCCCGCTATGGGTGGGCCCACTTTCGGCGCCTAGGGCGCCACAGGTATGTCTTCACTCCCTTGTATTTTATTGATAGTTGTGCAATGAGGGCAGTGCACCATTGTTAGTTGGGGGTGGGGGTACACCACCACTTGGGGGGTTTTGTTGCCGTGCTTCTTTTCCTCTGAGTGTGCTATCATAGTAGAACCGACATGTTTAGGGTTTTATTATAGTATTTATGTGTTTCTTGTTGAATTAGGAGAAAAATAACGGAACCATAGTGCAGTCTAGTTTTGAAAAAAAAATTATGCCTTTTGAATTTTAAGGATACCCCTCCTGAAAATTTTATTTTGAAGTATGTGTGTGTAGCATGTTTATGTGTGACAGCTGTTGGATCTTGGTATGGCACTAGGATTATAGACAAAATAATTGTAGCTAGCATTACATGAATCGGATAGGTGGTAGTTGATAATGTAACTCTGTGCTATGTGTGTGTGAGGTCATTACTCAGTTAACTTTGTGTGTGCAATCCAGAACGTGACCGATTAGTCCTTCCTAGGTTAGAGGATAGTGGTTAGGAAAGGATCATAGGCCATTTTTGAATAATTCCACTTTTAGCTTTAACGCCCGACCAAATGAATTAAATATCCCTTGATCCCGATTTTGAGCCTAAATTGACCAATTTTTTTCATTAGCCTATTCACCTTCCCATTTTAATTACAATGAACTTGTCTTAGCCCTGGTCCCTCCTTGGAAACTATGTACCTCAAGTCAGGCAAATAGCCTAAGTTGAGGGTGGCTATTATAGGGGTGTGTAGATTGATTTGGGTATGAAGAAGGGGTTAGTAAGAGAAAAAGAAAACAGATTTGGGTGTGAAGAAAAAGAAAAAATATATAAAGTGAAAGAAAGAAAAAAAATTGTGTTGTGAAGTTTGAGAAAATCACACCCGAAATCTGAAAATAAAAGAAAGGAGAATAAGGGAGAGTAAAAATGAGAATGGTCAGAAGTTGGAGCCAAAAATAGTGTAGTGTCAAGGAGGGTTGAGTCACCATATTCATATGTACCATACCTGTCCCCAAGCTTACATTACAAGCCGGGTAAAGTCCTATAGCGGTCCTAGTCCAACTATCTGAAATAAAACTAAGGCATAGAAAATAAGGGCAAGCCTATGGTATTTCATGCACACTGTTTAAACTTCTTTGTGAGAGAGAGTGTTTTGACCGAGTCCCTAATTTGAGATTCATTAGCATACTGTGAGTGCATGGGACTTCTTTGATTGAGAGCACATGGGTTGCATTATTAGCTGTTATTTGTTTGAATAATTTCATTTGCATATATGTTAAGTCGGTTGTTTATAATTTGGTGCCATCACTTGATCCCTTCTGTGTCATAATAATATGCTGCCTATAAGCACACTATGGCCTTGATTTGAAAATAGGAGGGGTCGGAAAAGTTTTATTCCAAAGGAAATAAGTCGATTGCCATAAGTCCCTTAGGTATCTCTTAATTAAGCATCGTACGTGTCTATTTTTGTTTTGTTCGCCTGAGGACATGCAAATGTTCTAAGTTGAGGGTGTTGATGTGCCATGGTTACATGGCACTTTAGATGCTTAAAACAAGGAAAATATGCAATAACTTGGTGTATTTTGTTGGTATGATGTGGTTTCTGTCCTACATTGCAGGAAAACAGGTTTTGAAGGCAACAAATGATCGGAAAAAAAAATCAAACCCGAGAACAAAGCGTCTGAAGATGAAAAAACAAAAATATGCACAAGAGAAGGAGTCACGACACCACTCACATGCCGTGAAGTCCACTCACGTCGTGAGTCATCTTCAGAGATGATCGAATGTGGTCTTATTTCCAAGGCAACACTCACGTGGTGTGAGTCCACCTACGTGGCGTGAAAGGGTGGCATGAGTCAACTTCTGAAGATGTCTAATTGAGCCTGATTTCTTTGACACTCACCCACATGACGTGGCTTGATCCCACTCATGACACGTGAGTGGACTTCACGGTACGTGAGTGGTGTCATGACTCCCTCTCTGGTGCAAATTCTTGTTCTTTCATCTTCAGATGCTTCGTTCTCGGGCTTGATTCTTCCTTTTGATCATTTGTTGCCTTCAAAACCTGTTTTCCTGCAATGTAGGACAGAAACCACATCATACCAACCAAATGCACCCAATGTATTGCATATTTTCCTTGTTTTAAGCATCGAAAGTGCCATGTAACCATGGCACATCAAAACCCTCAACTTAGAATATTTGTATGTCCTCAGGCGAACAAAACAAAAACAGACATGTACGATGCTTAATTAAGAGAAACCTAAGGGACTTATGACAGTCCACTCATTTCCTTTGGCACAAAACTTTTTCGACCCCTCCTATTTGCAAATCAAGACCACAGTGTGCTTATAGGCAACATATTATTATGACACAGAAGGGATCAAGTGATGGCACCAGATTATGAACAACCAACTAAGCATATATGCAAAGGACATTATTCGAACAAATAGAAGCTAATAATACAACCCATGTACTCTCACAATCAAAGAAGTCCCATGAACTCACAGTATGCTGATGAATCTCAAATTAGGAAATTGGTCAAAACACTCTCTCATACAAAGAAGTTCAAACAGTGTGCATGAAATACCATAGGCTTGCCCTTATTTTCTATGCCTTAGTTTTATTTCAGATAGTTGGACTAGGATCACTATAGGACTTTCATCGGCTTGTAATGTAGGCTTAGGGACGGGTATGGTACATATGGATATGGTGACTTAACCTCCTTGACACTACACTATTTTTGACTCTAACTTCCAACCTTTCTCATTTCTATTCTCCTTTCTTTTATTTTCAGATTTTGGGTGTGATTTTTCTCAAACATCACAACACAACTTCTTCTTTTTTTCTTCACACCTAAATTTGTTTTCTCTTTTTCTTTTATTAACCCCTTCTTCATACCCAAATCAATCTACGCACCTCTATAATAGCCACCCTCAACTTAGGCTATTTGCCTGAGTTGAGGTACACGGTGTCCAATGATGGACCAGGGCCAAGACAGGTTCATTGTAATTAAAATGGAAAGGTGAATAGGCTAATGAAATAAATTGGTCAATTTAGGCTCAAAATCGAGATCAAGGGATTTTTACTTCATTTGGTCGGGAGTTTAGGCTAAAAGTGGACTTAATCAAAAATGGCCTATGATCCTTTCCTAACCACTGTCCTCTAACCTAGGCAAGACTAACCGGGCAAGTTCTGGATCGCACACACAAAGTTAACTAAGTAATGACCTCACACACATAGCACAGAGTTACATTATCAACTACCACCTATCCGATTCATGCAATGCTAGCTACAGTTATTTTATCTATAATCCTTGTGCCATAACAAGCTCCAACAGCTGTCACACATAAACTTGCTACACACACATACTTCAAAATCAAAAATTTCAGGAGGGGTATCCTTAACATTCAAAAAGCATAATTTTTAAAAATAAAAATTCAAAACTAGACTGCACTATGGTTCCTTTATTTTTCTCCTAATTCAACAAGAAACACATAAATACTATAAATAAAACCCTAAACATGTCGGTTCTACTATGATAGCACACTCGGGGGAAAAGAAACACGACAACAAAAAACCCCAAGTGGTGGTACACCCCCACCCCCAACTAACAATTGTGCACTGCCCTCAATGCCAGCAATCAATAAAATACAAGGGAGTGAAAACATACCTGTGACGCCCTAGGCATCGTAAGTGGGCCCGCCCATAGCAGGATCATCAGTCTGCCCTATGGGCTCTCTACTAGGTGCATCCGGTGGAAGGGGTGCCTGACTGGAGGATGCACCGCATGCCCTCTGCTCCTCCGCTATCTGGCTAGCATGGTACTCCATCTTAGATGCCTTAACCTCGCTCCGGAGATCACCCTCACACTCGTCACCACTGTCAACCTGGTCCTCCGGACTGCGTGGTCTCTTACCTCTATCAATCGGAGGCTCCTCATCGACAAACAAATCCACCTAAAAGGCTGGTCGCATCGGTGCCTGAATAAGCATAGATGGGATAACAGGAGTGCTGCTCGATGCCAAAGCTCTAACCTCCTCTATCAATGCTTCCACCTCCTATGTCAATTCGATCATATCAGGACCCTGTGCAGAACTCATCCGAGAGGCCATCCGTGCCTCAAAGCTATCAATCCTCCCATGCAGCCCTCTCATAAAATGATCCATCGTCACAGTCATTCGGGCCTCCACCCTAGCCTCTGCATCCTCTACCGTGGTCCTAACCCATAGCTTAAGCTGGGATACCAACTTAGCTATCTGGGTCTCAGTGTGGGTCTGCCGTTCGAACATCTGCGTCTGTCTATCAATCAACTGTTGCAGAAAGTCCCTCAAAACTGAAACCATACCAGAGGGAGGCGGTTTAGCTGTAGTACCGGGTACCGCATCATCAATAAGTCCAGTGCCCTCAGCCGGTACATAAATAGTCTCTGGTACCCTAACCCATACTGGAATAGGCATAGGTGTACTAACGGGCTTATCTTTATCTACAAGCCCTTCAAAAAGGGCTGCTCCTGAGGACTCGAAGGCTGAGACCCTCGTGGAACAATGGGGTGATATCCCCGTTGCTGCATCAAACCAATATCTGTTATATGAGTCACCTCTATATAATGATCGAGGGTAGGTAGCCTAGCCACACCCGCCCTATCACATAGACTCTGGATCAAGCAAGGGAACGGTATACTGGTATGGTCTAAAAAGGCCCGCTCATGAATCTCTCGTATGATGAATCTGTAATATGAATATAAAAACCCGCAAGGATGCTGGATACCATCACAGCCCGGCCCAATGTAAGTGAATTGTCAGCATTAGTGGAACCTAACCGATACTAAACAACTGACCACCAAAATCTGCCGGCAAAATAGAGTGTGGACTTCTTGATATCCAGCTTCCCAGTCACCCAAGTCACAGCAACACCGTCCTCCGTTATATACACCGCAATCTATTTCAGCAACTCCAACTTCTGATCCATATTTTGCATTTTAATTTTATTTCTGACAGTGTCCATACGGTGATCAAACTCAGCAGTCGTAGCTGACAGTGGACGGTCTGCACCAAATAATAAGTGGTGGATGGTATGCTCTGATATATCAACTCGGGTACCTCGAACCAAAATGTATTTCAATAATGGTAGATCCCTGTACCGCTTGCCAATAGGTGTACTCAAATCAACTGACGCAGCATATGAGGCAAAAAATTCTCGGACCAATTCTGAGCTATAGCGACTAGGAGGCTCCATCATCCAACCAAACCCATACCGCTCAAACACAGGCCAAATATCAGGCAATGCCTTCAACTCCTCTAGCAGATATCTGGGCTCCTTCATAATACTCCTCCGACACACACCCCACTCCGTCAGCTCAGCATCCCTGTATAAAAATCCCGCATGCCCTCAACACACCAGTGCTGGATATCCCGTCTCTATGAGGGAGTCGGGGCACTCTGTTCACCAGTGCCTGAAACAGATATTGTAGCTCAGCCGCTGAAATACCCTGTCCTGTCGCATTATCCACAGAGTCTAAAACTGAATCATCCTCCCCCTCTTCAGACTGGGGAGCAAACTCGAAAGACAGATCCAAAATAACCGATGCTACAGGTGGTGGAATGGGCTGAAGTGCATCCCGGGCAGTGGCTTGGGCCCGAGTCTGTAACCTCGTGGTACGAGGTACTAATGTGTCACGCCCCAAATCCCATCGGGATGAATTGGCACTCGTAGCTGACAAGGCCCGAGAAAACCAAGCTTTGTCTCTGTTCAATCATATGCATGCCATAAGAAACCCATAATCACATAATAGCTTTAGATACCAACAATGGAATTCATGGAACATGATATATATATATACATATTCGAAACTTGGCCGTTGAGGCCACCAAGTCAAGAACGACATATTCCTTTTTCATTTATACACCCACATCCGTCTACAAAAGCCTCTAACAAATGCATTGACCAAAATCAACTAAAAGTCGGGACAAGTCCCCGCTTTATACATTATGTACAACACCAAGACATATGTACAACTATGACTCGGAGAAACCCCAAACTAACTGGAGCTCACCCAAAGATCTGCAACACTAGTAACCTACTGTGGAGGCCTACTAGTACCTGCGCCTGCAGCAAGTAATGTAAATTCCCCAAGAGGAGTCAGTACGAAGAATGTACTGAGTATGTAAGGCCATATGAAACTTGTAAGATATGAAAATATGTCAAGAACTCAAGTTCAAATGCATAACCATTATAGATAAGTCACAATGTAGATGAGTCACTATTCTGTACTGTGCAAATCATGTATTTTGCTTTCATTACTTTCTTTGTATCTTTGCTTCCATGATTATTCATCTTTGCCTTTGACCTGTGATACCCGGGCCCCGACTGAACAGTGGGTTTTAATCATAACATAGTGTTATGTTGGGATCAGCTCGAGCTAGGCTTATGCCCCTAGAGCTGCCACCCTATGAATCAATGTATATATCGGGATTAGCTCGAGCTAGGTTAGTATCTCTAGAGCTGCCACCCATACAACATTTCAGGTTCGGCTCGATCTAGGTTATTACCCCTAGAGTTGCCCCCTGTCCGGATCGGTCCGAGATAGGCTTATGCCCCAAGGACTGCCCCCTGATCCAACAACCTTGGGATCGGCTTGAGCTAGGAATTTTACCCCCAAAGCTGCCACCCATACGTGATCATTGACCACATATGCATTACTTTGTTTATTACTTTGAGATTGATACCACGATAGTCATAACTTGACTTGAAGCTTTGGATCATTAACCAATGAGTGAGAGACATGTGAATAAACATTGTTGGAGACATAGCCTTATTGGAAACATAACACCATTGGAACCATTAGACAATAATCAATGAACAAGATACATGAGTATAACCACTATTGGAACTTTGGAACATAACATTGTTGAGCTTTAGGAACATTATTCATGAATATGAGACATTCACAATTGATCAATGAGTAGGAAACATATGATAATTACCATTGATAACCGGATATAGAATCCCTTAGCACATTTCGGGATGGGACAAGCGTAATGTCAATGTGAATACTATTTGCCGTAGAAAGATACGGACAGAGTAACCTTACATACCTTGTATTCTCAATACGAATATACAATCCTAGAGGTGCATACAATAGTCCCGCTCCTTCTTTATGTGTCACTCTACAACACAAATATATAACGGGATTCACATTAACCATCAACTACTTTACAAATGCATATAACATCAATGAGTTACATGTTTGTTTTAAACATGCCATTTCCCCTTGACAAAACCATTGATGAAATTATTATTCCGAAAATCCCCCAATATTCCATACATTGACCAATACATGAGAATCAATACATTTCACCACAACACTTCTCCTTTACACTTTCTTATCCACACCACATCACAAATAATCCATCAAATTACCTTAATACACCTCATAGCACATATCGGCCAAAATCCCACAATTTACACTTATAGAAAAATAACAAGTTTAATAACAAAATCACACCATACATGTTCATATTTTATCCATACCATGCTCTTCCATCAAAGTCACAAGTCATAATTCAAGCTTGAATCTCATGGATCACAAATCTTATATAAAAACACAAAGTACCATGTCCACCATTTCCAAGCATAACCAACATGATATACATAATCTCCCATGCATATAATATGTTAAACCATAATAATAAACACTTACCCAAGCTTGAAAAATGATAATCTTCTCCAAAAGTTGACTTAGGGTTTTAAGAGGAAAATGTTTAAGAAATATCAAAAAGGCATGAGATTTCCAAATGACCAAAAATCAGATTTTTGGCCCTTAATATAGGCCCTCTAATCCATCCTTAGCCACTCTATGGCATTAAATGTTATATCTAGAAGGTCAAATGGAAGAATGGGTCATTTGACCCATTTGGGCCATGTATTTCTTCCACTTTTGGGCCTTAAATTGGGTCCAATAATACCTTTCAACTTAGCCCACAAATCTTCATGCATAATCCATCATGTATCTCATGTTTAATTTATTCCATAATGTCACGACAATATTCTCTTACGAGATTCTCATTCGTAGTCTCAATCGCTAAAATAGGAATTCTAGTCGCCCATGGCTTCATTGAACATTTTTGATAACTATTTATGTTTCATGATTTGATCATGTAGGAGTATGTGGAAGTGTATTAAGGTATTTGAAGCTTTAACAATGCTCAAAGAACTCCAAATAACCAAAAGAAACCATATAAGAATCGACGTAGAATTGCGTTGCGAGAAAGCCCGGAAGGGCACATTTTTTGTGCCTTGCGCCACTGCTGCAAAGCAAGGCAGTGGCGCAAGAAATGAACCCCCTCTGAATCAGGTGGCTTGCGCCATACCCCCTGAAACAGGGAGTGGCGCAAGTTTCAACACCTTGCTGAATTTTTCGGCCACTTCTTCAATACTTGCATATCATCCAATACCTTATCAAAACACTACAAAATACTTACTTAGTGATCTTAATCATCAAGTAAACATTACTCCAAGTCACCAAATGAGGTTGGAATGTGTATGGGGTATTACACAAATGCTCCATAAAATCACAAAACACCTCCTACGAAGGTCTAATCGCACATATTAGGTCCGATATCAAATGTTTCACCAATGACACTATAAAACACATACCTGTGGAATCTCAACACCTAGGTAGATATGACCCCAAGGTATAAAATGAGGTTAGAAAAAGTACGGGGTGTTACATAATGCAGTATCATCATGTCCAATCTCAAACTCCTCCACGGACTCACTTTTTCCAGATTCAGTCGGTTCATCACGCAAATAACCTATTACCCTGCAAAATAGGACAGAACGCACATCATACCCATAAAACATACCCAAGTTATTTCATATTATCCCTGTTTTAAGCATCAAAAGTTCCATAAAACCATGGTACATCAACACCCTCAACTTAAACCATTTGTATATCCTCAGGCGAACAAAACTAAATAAACACCTACGAAGCTTAAATAAGAGAAACCTAAGGGACCTACGGCAATCAACTCATTGCTTTTGGCAAAAATTTTCTACCCCCACCTTCTTGCAAATCAAAAACCACAGTGTGTATACTTGCAACATATTATCATGACATAGAAGGGATCAAGTGATGGCATAAGATTATGAACAAACAACTAAGCTTACATGCAAATGACATTATCCGAATAGATAGCAGCTAACAATACAACCTATGTACTCTCATAGCAAAGAAGTCCCATACATTAACAGTATACTAATGAATCTCAAACTAGGGACTAGGTAAAAACACTCTCTCTTACAAAGAAGTTCAAACAGTGTGCATGAAATACCATAGGCTTGCCCTTATTTTCTATGCCTTAGCTTTACGGACAGTTGGACTAGGATCACTATAGGACTTTCATCGGCTTATAATGTAGGCTTGGGGACGGGTATGGTACATACGGGTATGGTGACTCAACCCTCCTTGGCACTACACTATTTTTGACTCTAATTTCCAATCATTCTTATTTTTACCCTCCCTTATTCTCCTTCATTTATTTTCAGATTTTGGGTGTAATTTTCTTCATATTTTCAAACCACAATTTTTTCTTATTTTTGTTTTTCTTTTTTTTCCTATTCATTTTACTTTCTTTTTTTTTCTTTTGCTTTACACCCCAAATCTGTTTTCTCTCTTTTTCTCTTACTAACCCCTTCTTCATACCCAAATCAATCTACGCACCCCTATAATAGCCACCCTCAACTCAGGCGATTTGCCTGAGTTGAGGTACACAATGTCCAAGAAGGGACCAGGGCCAAGACAGGTTCATTATAAGTCAAAATGGGAAGGTGAATAATCTAATGAAAGAAACAAGTCAATTAAGGCTCGAAATTGGGATCAAGGGATACTGAATTCATTTGGTCAGGTATTTAGGCTAAATGTGGACTTAATCAAAGAACAGCTTATGATCCTTTCCTACCCACTATCCTCTAACCTAGGCAAGACAAACCGGGCAAGTTTTGGATCGCACACACAAAGTGAACTAAGTAATGACCTCACACACAAAGTACAGGGTTACATTATCAACTACTACCTATCCAGTTCATGCAATTCTAGCTACAGTTATTTTGCTTATAATACTAGTTCCATAACATGATCCAACAGCTACCACAAACTAACATGCTATACACACAATTTAAATCAAATTTTCATGAGGTCCTTTAAACAATCAAAAAGCATTATTACTTGTTCAAAACTGGACTGCACTAAGGCTCCCCTTTTTTTCTCCTAATTAATCATGCAAAACACAGAAATACTATAAATAACAACTTAAACATGCCGGTTCTACTATGATAGCAGACTTGGGGAAAAAGAAAACACGACAACAAAAACCCCCTAAGTAGTGTTATACTCTCACCCCCAACTAAATAATGGTGCATTGCCCTCAGTGTACAGCTATCAACAGAATAAATGTAATGGAGTGAAGACATACATGTGGCGCCCTAAGAGCCAGAAGTGGGCCTGCCCATAGCGGGATCATCAATATGCTCTCTGGGCTCGGTGCATCCGGTGAAGGGGGTGCCTGACTAGAAGATGCACCGCGTGCCCTCTGTTCCTGAGCGATTAGACTCGTATGGTACTCCAACCTGGAGGCCTTAACTGCTCTCCGGAGATCACCCTCAGACACGTTACCACTATCCACCTGCTCCTCCATACTGCGTGGTCTTTTGCCTCTATCAATGGGAGGCTCCTCATCCGCAAACAAATCCACCTCAAAGGCCGACCTCATCGGGGTCGAAATAGGCATAGGTGGAATAACAGGGGCACACGCCCCGCTCCGTCAGCTCAGTATCCTTGTCATAAAATACCCGCATGCCCTAAACACACCAACATTACATATCCCTTCTCTGTGAGAGAGTCGAGGCACTCTGTGCACCAGGGCCCGAAATAGAGGTTGTAGCCTCTGCTGCAGAGGTACCCTGTCTTGTAGCATCATCGGCAGAGCCTGATACCAACTTATCCTCCCTCTCTTCAGACTGGGGTGCAAACTCAGAAGACTGATTAGGAACAACCAGCTCGACAGGCTGTGGAATGGGCTGAAGTACAGATTGGGCCCGAGTCAGTAATCTCGTGGTACAAGGCACAAGTGCAGTATCATCAGTGCCAATATCAAAAACCTCCTCAAACCCACTTTTTTTTTTATTCAGTCGGTTCATCACGCAAATGGGTCAAAAATTCCAGATTTTTTGTTCGAATTCTTGACGAAGAATCAAGGTGGTCGCATTTGGGGTTTGATTTAGGAGGCATTGAGTCAGGTTTAGGTCGGGTTAGATATTTGGGTGTGGGTCGGGTTGGGTCAGATTTGTAGGTCTTGGGGTCGGGTCGGTCGAATTTTGGGTGTGGGTGGGTCAAATTTTGTAGGGAAGATTTAGTTGGGTTTTAAATTTTATGTGTGGGAATTGAGAGAAGGGTGGATTTAAGGTATGAGAATTTGGTGTTTTGAGGAAATTAGGGTTTATGTTTAGGATTTAAAGTGTAGAAGGATGAATTAGAAGTGAAGTGGGATCGGGTTTTTGTTTGGGGTGTGTCGATATATATTTCAATTTGGATCGGGTCAGGTCGGGTCTCTAGTTACCTGGGATTTCTGCATTCACAGTACAACCCACGTGACATGGGTTGACCTACGTCACGTGGATCCTCTATCATAGGTGAGATTCTGATACCTAATTTTGCTTCTGATTTTCACGATACCACCCACGTGACGTGGGTTGACCTACGTCACATGGGTCACCTGTCGTGGGTGTGAATCTGCAACATAAAATTTTTGCTCTGATTTTCACGGCACCATTTCACGTGATGTGGGTGTGCCTACGTCACGTTGGTATCTAGCGTGGTTAGTACGGAACTTGTTCAGGTAAATCTTGTGAATTTCAGCTAACTGTTCCTCCATTGCTCAGAGCACACTATCTTCAGATAGTGGGTTACCTCCCAAGTAGCGCCTGATTTAATATCGCAGCACGACACGGCTAACTTGGATACTCAGACTTCACCAACCAGCCCATGGGTTGCCTCCCATGAAGCGCCTAATTAACATCGCGGCACGACATGGCTAGCTTTACTACTTAGATATCATCAAGCTCAAGCTCCTCACATGTCCTTATTTCTATCGTGGTTCCCACATAATGCTTAACACGCTTCCCATTGACCTTGAATAGAACATTATCTGCTCCTTTTAGCTCAATTACTCCATGTGGGAATACCCTGACCACCGTGAATGGTTCGGACCATTTGGACTTTAACTTTCCAGCCAACAAATGGAGCTTGGAGTTATAAAGTAGCACCAAATCTCCTGGGTCAAACTCTCGTTTCTCAATGCATCGATCATGATATAATTTCATCTTCTCTTTATATATTGCTTAACTTTCATAATCCCAGAGACAAAATTCATCCATCTCATTCATCTGCTCAAGTCTCAATTTAGCCGTTTCACTCCAGTCCAACTTCAACCGTTTCAAAGCCCATAAAGCCTTATGTTCAAGTTCGACAGGCAAATGGCAAGATTTTCCAAAAACTAACTGATATGGTGATGCACCAATTGACGTCTTGAACAAAGTTTGATATGCCCATAATGCATCATCCAATTTTCGAGCCCAATCAGTCCTATTGGCATTCACCATTTTTGCCAAAATAAACTTGATCTCACGATTTGACACCTCAACTTGCTCGCTTGTTTGAGGATGATAAGGTAATGCCACCTTATGTTTAACAACATATTTTTCCAGCAGGGCCTTGAATAGCCGATTACAGAAGTGGGAACCTCCATCGCTAATGATTACTCGGGGTGTACCGAATCGTGAAAATATGTTCTTTTTCAAGAATGCCATGATACTTCTTCCTTCGTTATTAGGAAGCGCAATTGCCTCCACCCACTTAGAAACATAGTCTACAGCTACCAAAATGTATTTCATCCCATGTGAGCTCACAAATGGGCCCATAAAGTCAATTCTCCATACGTCAAACAATTCAAGCTCAAGTATAGTTGTCATAGGAAGTTCATGTATGCGTGAGATATTGCCTTGCCTTTGACATTGGTCACAAGATCGAGCGTAACCATGAGCATCTTTGTAAATACTGGGCCAATAGTACCCACATTGTAAGATTTTATGGGCAATCCGTGCACCTCCATGATGACCCCCAACTGGAGATGAATGACATGCTTCCAAAATACTCATCATCTTGACCTCTGGAATACATCTTCGAATCATGTCATCTGCACATACCCTAAATAAATATGGCTCAACCCAGAAGAATTTTAGCACCTCATGCATGAATTTCTTTCGTTGCTGATACAACATATCCTCTGGAACTAAACCACTTGCCAAAAAGTTGGCAAAATCAGCAAACCAAGGTATTAAGTCTTGTGATGCTGCCAGTACTTGCTCATCCGAAAACGTGTCATCAATCTCAAGATCATCCCTTAATTTAGGCATGGCCTCCTCCTCAAGGTGTGATAAATGGTCGGCAACTTGATTCTCAGTTCCCTTACAATCCTTGACTTCAAAGTCAAATTCTTGCAGTAGGAGTACCCACCGAATCAATCTTGGCTTAGCATTTTTTTTTGACATAAGATACCGAAGAGTTGCATGGTCTGTATACACAATCAACTTTGTACCAATCAAGTAAGATCTGAATTTCTCAAAGGCGAAGACCACTGCCAACAATTCCTGCTCAGTCACAGTATAATTCTTTTAAGCTGGATTAAGCACTTTGCTAGCATAGTAAATCGGATGTAAGATCTTCTCACGTCATTGGCCAAGGACTGCACCCAAAGCCACCCCGCAAGCATCACACATAACCTCAAAAGTCATTGTCCAATCTAGTGAAACAATGATAGGGACTGAAATCAACTTCTCTTTTAGACACTCAAATGCTTTTAGACAAGCCTCGTCGAACACGAACTTCACCTCTTTCTCCAAAAGTTTGCATAAAAGATGTACAATATTAGAGAAATCCTTGATGAATCTTCTATAAAAGCCAGCATGACCTTAGAAACTTTGAATTCCTTTTACGAAAATGGGTGGAGGTAACTTTTCAATTACCTCAATCTTTGCCTCATCCACTTCAATCTGATGCCCCAATACGATACCCTCGTTGACCATAAAGTGACATTTTTCCCAGTTTAGCACTAAGTTGTACTCCTCGCATCTTTGTAGCACATAGCAAGGTGTTCCAAGCAATCATCAAATGAGTCTCCCACAACAGAAAAATCATCCATAAAAACCTCAATAGTGTCTTTCACCATGTCGGAGAAAATAGACATCATACAACGTTGGAAAGTGGTCGGCACATTACATAGACCGAAGGGCATCCTTTTAAATGTGAATGTCCCGTATGGACAAGTGAAAGTAGTCTTCTCTTGGTCTTCAGGGGCAATGAAAATCTGATTATACCCCGAATAGCCATCGAGAAAACAATACCATCCTTTACCAGAAGGGAATAGGAAAATGATCTTTTTCTATCCAAGAATTTAGCTTTCGATAATCCACGTAAACTCTCCATCCAGTAACCGGACTCATTAGGATTAACTCATTCTTGTCATTTGGAATCACAGTGATTCCGCCCTTCTTTGGGACACACTGAACTGGGCTCACCCACTTACTATCAGCAATGGAGTAAACCACTCCTGCAGCTAACCACTTGATGATCTCTTTCTTCACAACATCCTGCATGATGCTTAATGTTCGGTATGCACTCAGGAGTAAGTTGAATTTTGTGAGAGCAAATACCGAGTGGAATTCCTATAATATCAGTAATGGACCAACCAATGGCCCTCTTAAATCTTCTCAATACTAAAACCAGAGCCTCTACTTGCCACTCCACCAATTTAGCAGAAATAATCACAGGCAAGGTGTTGTTGGCTCCCAAAAATGTGTAGCGAAGGTGAGCTGAAAGAGCCTTAAGCTCTAAAACTGGAGGCTCCTTAATAGAAGGACGTGCTGGTGGAGTCACCCTATTCTTCAAATCGAGATCAAGTTTCTTTGGAGAATAAGTGTATGCTCCCTTCCCAGTAAGTGCACCAACCATCTCATTGTATTCCTCAATATTGTTGCTATCAAAATTCATAATCACGGTCGCAAGAGCTTCTACCCCCAACCTTTCTTCAAGAGGCACGACAACATCATTATCTTCAACCGCATTTATTACCGAAATCACCCAGATATCTCTTGGTTGCTTCATGGAATGACAAACATTGAAAGTGACTTGTTCATCATTTAACCTGAATTTTATCTGTCCTATTTCCATATCTACCAATACACGACCAGTGGCAAAGAATGGCATTCCCAATATGATAGAAACCTTAAAATCAACTTCACAATTGAGGATCACAAAGTCAGCCGAAAATATGAAAGAAGCAACTTTTACCAGAACATCATACAAAATACCCACTGGCTTTTTCACAGTCCTATCTGCCATGAGAAGTATCATAGAGGTTGGTTTTGGTGCTCCCAACCCTAACTGCTTGAAAACAGCTAACGGCATTAAGTTAATGCTAGCACCTAAATCACAAAGTGCTTTAGCAAAGTTGTAGGACCCGATAGTACAAGGAATTGTGAAAGCTCCTGGATCCTCCTTATTTTCAACCAGGGAACACGAAGCAACTGCACTACAATGATGTAAGTTATCTGCCTGCTCAAAACTGACAGTTCTCTTCTTTGTCGCCTAGTCTTTCATGAACTTTGCATAACCTGGCATCTGCTCTAATGCATCAACAAGAGGGATGTTTATTGACAGCTCTTTCAATATTGTAATAAACTTTTGATATTTGCCTTCCTCAGTCTTCTTTTTAAATCATTGAGGAAAGGGGGGAGGAGGTCGTGGTATAGTCTTCAACTTTTGTGGGACCTCTTTTTCTTACCTCTTCTCAAAATTTGCCTTTTTGCTAGTATCCTGAGGATTTGGAACTATTTTGACCTTCGAATTATCCGGCTAGATCTCAGTTTCTACATCAACAACCATCAGCTTATTGGTCTTACCACTATCCATAGGTATAGATGGATCTGTGGTGCATTTCCCGCTTCTAGTAGTAATGGCCAGACAATGGCTATCATTCTACGGATTCTGGACGGTGTTGCTTAGAAGGGTACCTGGCTGACGTTGGTTTAATGCCACTGATATTTGCCTGAACTGTTACTCCAACTGTTTGATAGCAGTCGAATGGGATTCTACTTTCTAATTTATTCCTGAGATGTCTGACCTAATCTCCTTCAGGCATTGTTCTTGACTCTCTGACCCTTTCACCAGTTTATTTAGAAGGGATTCCATTCTTGATTTCTAGAGTTAGTATTGCGATTCCCAGGTGGAACATATACGCCACTCTTCTCTCTATAATCATTCTTCCTCCTCTAATCACCGTCACAATCTCGTTTTCTATCTCTATATCTCGACTTGTTGTAACTGTCCCCATAGCAGTTCTGACCTTGATTCCCTTGCCTCGAGTTCCAGGAGTCCTGGTTATACTTTTGGCCCTTGGCTCAAACACCCGCCACTTCTCGATCCATATACTTAGCCCCTTCATCAGATTCATAATCTTCATGTCTAGACATTTTACCTTGTGCACCTATAGCATGCACCTTTTCAGTATCTCTAGTCGCAATCTGTTTAGCCAAAAGACCAATTTCTGTCCTCAACTAAGCGACCTCTTGAGCTACAGATTCGTCCAAAGCCTGTTGTGCTGCTGAGTCTCCAATAGCGTATGTGCCAGCCAGCATATCTGCTTCTCGAGTATGCCATCCTCGATTGGTCTTAGTGATACGATCTAATATTTCTTAAGCTTGTTCCCACCTTAGACTCATAAATGCTCCACCAGTGATAGTATCTGCTACAGCCTTAGTATTGACGTTTAAAGCCCTATAGAAGATTTCAAGTAAGTTTATACCACTCATCCTATGATTTGGCACATTCTGCAGCTTCTTCTTGAACCTTATCCATGTCTCATAAAGTGCTTCAAAATGTAGTTGTCTAAAGTTGTAGATCTCATCCTTCAACTGTAGCATCTTGGAAGGTGGGAAAAACCTCTCCAGAAATTAATTTCTCAACTCTTTCCAAGTATTGATAGATCCTCATGGTAATTTTGCCAACTACAAAGTCGCCTCTCCTGTTAGAGAGAATGGAAACAATCTCAATCGAATAGCCTCTTGGTCAAATCCAGGCAAATTATATGAGGTGCAGACCCCCACAAAATTCATCACGTGCATGTTTGGATCATCAGTAGGAAGACCGGCAAACATACCCTTTAGGTTTAGCAGGTGAATCATAGCACTGGTAATGTCAAACTTAGTGCCCGGATGTAACTCTGGTGGAATAATGGCACCAGCCTCTATTGGCTCAAAGTAGGCCACATCTTCTTCCTCAGGATCATCATAAACTGGCACATGTGGTCTTTGAAGTGGTTGTTGAGCTCTCAATCTTCTTTGTCTCTCTTCAGCCTCAGCCAGTCACTGAGTTTCCTCTTGCATAGCTCGATTATCTCTCTCTGCTTGTCTAAGAGTAGCTTGTCTAACATGCTCTTCTCATGTCAATCGAGTAGTAGTTTGATCCGCTGTTTCATGACCAACCAACTGAATTGGTTGATTATGAATGTCGTCGATATTCACCATTCTTTGATTAGCCCTTAGAGTCCATTCTATTTCAAGATCAAGTGGAATCAGGGGATTTCCTTGACTCCTAGTATTGGGCATACACCGGCATATGCCCTTAAAAGTATAGAAAAACAAGACCAATCAACTCTGTAATCGTATTCCCCGTCAACGATGCCAAAATTAGATGTCGCCCAAAATATGCCTCCTAAGAAGTATAAAGCAGTCGATGTATCAAATATAAAACCCAACTAGGTTGGGGTCGATCCCACAGGGAATAGGACGAAAGTAGGTTGAGTTCTTGTTTGAGTAGTTGGTAAATAAGTAAAAAGGGGGATTGTTTGTAGAAAGTAGTGATAGTAAAAATTGTTGATTCTTTGAAGTTATTATTAATATGAGAAATACACTAGGACTGTGATCCCCAATGATTCCTTAACTCTTTCAGTTATTGGTGCTGGCAAAACTGTCTCGCTGTGTTGCATGCAAAATATGACAAGTTATGTTCATATAAACGTCTCTCGGCCTTGGTTAGATGAATTTCACTCTTCTCTTCTCGGTTTTCGAGCATCGCACTACTAACCCTTGTCCTGGATCTCAGATAACTATTCTCGCTAAGGCTCAAGTTAGTAGATGAAGGTTGATAGCTTCAAATCTCTGTTGGTATTTCCTTTTCCCAATCTCTACCTCTCTCTCGAGCAAGTCTAGAATACAGGCGAGATTCTAACGTTTGCAACCATTAGAAGATCAATCACAATAAAGAAAATAACAACACATGCATTCACACTGGTTCAGAATTGCTTTGCACTTAACCCATTTCGTTAATTTCTCATGGTTCACACAACCCTAGTTAGTGAGTTTAGCTACTCATGTTCGCAAGAGCACAATAAGAATTCGAAGATGAAGACATAGTTGTAAACTCACAATAATGAAGAAACTCTGAAATCTCAATTATGAATAAAACCCTAGAATCGGTGTTCCAAGATTACAATATAATAATGTGTTTCTAAGCTCAAAATAATGAAAAACTATCTCAGAATAATGTAATGACTAACTCTTGAACATAGGACAATACAGGGGTATTTATAGATACAAGGCTAATCCTATCCTAGTCAAAACAGGAGACTCAAGTCGGCAAACTTCCACGGTACCGTGACTTGGTGTCGTGGAATCAAGTCACGCCACATAGGTGAGTGTCATGGAAATCAGGCACAAATATACATCTTCAGAAGTTGACTCACGCCACCCAGTCATGCCATGTAAGTGGACTCATGTGGCGTGAATCCTATCGTGGAACTCAGACATCATTGCATCATCTCTGAAGTTGACTCACGACAGCCACTAACATCACGTGAGTGCTGTTGTGAGTCACCTATCTGGTGCAGATCTCATCTCTCATCTTCTGACACTCCGTTTTCAAGCGTTATTCTTCACTTTATCTCCATTTTGCCTCCATAACCTATTACCCTGCAAAATAGGACAGAACGCACATCATACCCACAAAACATACCCAAGTTATTGCATATTATCCTTGTTTTAAGCATTGAAAGTACCAAAAAACCATGGCACATCAACCATGGGAGGGGTAGGAGGTGAAGGGTCACCTTCCCCAATGAACTTGAGTGATTTGAGGGTGAATTCGAGTGTTGTACACTCTTATTTAAGTGTAAAAAAGTTCATGACAACTTCACTAAGCCTAATTTGCCCTTAATTTTCAAAAATACAAAGAAAAGTTGAATATCGTCCATGGGAGGGGAGGTTGGCGGGTTGATGATGATGAACCACTACAACAGTAACTATTTTTGCTACAACGATATCGTTGTAATGGTAAGTTCCGCTGTAGCAATACCACTGCAGTAGTTGATTAACCGTTGTTGCGGTATTGGGCAATAGCTTTCTAGTTTTATATTTTTCTATAATTTTGAATTTTCCTTCCCTCCATTAGTACCTCGTCTTAGTTTCTCACTCCATTTTATGGTGTTTTTTAGGTTTATCAAAGACTAAATCCAACCACACTACCGAAGCTTTCCTGATAATGCTATCCACAACTGGTATGAAGAGGGATGGCATAATAGGGGTTTCCTTCATGAGAGAGGTTTTGTGATGGACTACATGGAAGATGAGTTGCCTGAGTTCAGTGAACAGCTGAAAGTGTTTAGCTGGGAGATGTTGACCGAGCTGGTTTCGTAGTACGACTTGGCCTTGGTCTAAGAATTTTATGTTATACTCCCTACAATAGAGTGGTATGTACCTCTCCCTACTTTTGAATTTAGGGAAAGAATGTGCATGTGGATGCTGCCACCATCAATGAGGTCTTGGGGGTTCCCAACCCCTCTAATGCAGCCTTCAAGGTAAAGATCAAAAAGACAGATTTGAAGTGGGTGGCCTAATACTTGGCACCAGAGGGTAAAGCTAACAAAGTGAAGTGGTCCAATCAGAGGGGGACCAAGAGTGCATACTTCTCAGTCGAGGCCAAGATTTGGTTATAGCTGGTGTCCCAGAGGATTCATCCTGTAGGAAATGTTACGAATGTGGTTTTTCATCGAGCGATGGTGGTGGCGTGTGTTATAGAGGGGATCGAGGTAAATGTGGGGACACAGATCATGTACGAGTGACAGTACTTCTATGCTAGGGAGAGGTCGGCAAGGGATATGTTCTTTTCTTTCTTGATTACAGAGTTGTGCAAGCGAGTAGATATTCCCCAGGAGGACCATGATACTTTAGAGAAGTGCAACATGCCGTATAACCCTCTAAGAGATAGAAGTACATGGGGCAGAGGAAAAAAAAAGGAAGGCAGGGGAGGAATGTGAGAACAGCAGGGCTGGAGGGAGTGGGAATACTCTTCTTACTCAGGCAACTACTCCCCTAGCAATTGGGCAGCTGACCTTGATTCTATGTATGGTTACATAGAGAGGACTCAGATGCCCCAGTCGGGGTTTGGCTCATTTAAGCTCGACTACCCCAGTAGACCTAGCCCGTGCTTACACTAAGCTCCGGATGGAGCTAGATGAGGAAAAAAAAAAAGAAACTCCACTCCTGGGACTGCATGCTCGTGAGGATGTGGAAGGTTGTGCAAGTCATGTTTGCATGCACCTCCTCTACCAAGAAGAACCTAAAGCTGACCTAGAGAGATATCGAGAAGTTCTCATTCCTCAATAGCATGGAGGAGGAGGAGGAGGATGCCTCGATCCTCGGATATGAAACCACCAGTTAGAGGTCTTCTTCCCCCCCCCCTCCGTTTTATGTTTTTAAGTATTTGGATTTGGGCTACCCCCTTTTGGGGCATGTAACAGATAATTTCTTTTCTTTGCTTTTCTTGCATTTTTAAGACTTTTATCATTCCCGCACCCTTAATAATAATTGTCTTAGCTTAAAATGTGTGTCGGGTTGATTTTTGTTATTTAAATATTTCAAAAAATAGGGTTTCTTTGCAATGATTGCAAAATCACAAAAAGAGGGGGAACCACTGGAAGCTTACTATCTGGAGCCACTGCAGCAGTAACCTCAGTGGTTCTGCTTTTCACTTTTTGCTAACTGTTTCCAGGTCTTTTCCCATACTACGACATCCCCTGAACACTATTACAGTTTCTAACTCTTACGTACCATAGTTTTAACGTCTAAAGTGATTATATTGCAACTCAAGCCACTGTAAACGCAACTAATTCCTCAAATTAATCAGTTTTTTATTCACTTTTTTCCTTCTTTTCCTCTCAAGTACCATACCCCACATGATATTTTTTCATAAAAAGGAAAGGCACCTGGGTAGTTCGTCAGGAGTCAGATAGACACAAAGAATACTCCAAATCACAAAAAGATGAGGCGTGCCTCAAGTAATAGAAATAAAGATACACCTTGAGATCGCACCGATCCCTATGATCCCCGGGTCCCTTGGCCACACAACATACAAATTAACATACACAATACTTTTCATATTTAAGGAGTTTGATAGTCCGACCACCAAGTAACAGCTAGATCAAGCAATAAGCATACATATAATTAATACATGGTGTATTATATCATACCACAACAACACATATTAAGGCACCAACATTTTAACATACTATCAAGCGAGCTTCGTAATATAACAACTCAACACCTACACTTCTTATTGACCTCTACTAGTTGGAATACCTTGTTCCAACCTCTCAATGTTAGTGATATACCAATTGGCATCAACCAGTCCTAATTGTGATGGTTGAGATACTAATTGTAATCTTCCAGATACCAACTGGACTCAACTCAAGGAGACAACACTGAGATGGCACGATAGGAGAGAAAAAATTGAGATAGTTTCCTAGATGCCTTGTAGATTCCTACAGATTTGATATGGATGTCAACACAACAATCTATAGAACTCTACTCAATATTTGCTCTTGTATAAGAAGACCGGCAACCTAGGCTCAGATACCATCTTGCCATGACCCAACTAGTCGGATCATGCAGGTACCTACCTAAAACTCACCCCAGAAAAGAGAACCCTTACAAATCTACCATTCGTTTAATGTGGAAGTTTAAACCATTCATCTTCAATAGGAAAATCAGTTTACTAATTTTAAGTAGTCCTTTATTCAATCTATTAACCCAGTTAACATCGAAATATGAAACTAGTTTAATACATTAGATACGTAAAAGTGATGTAAAAAATAATCAATAATAAATTCCCAAACACTAGCCTAAACCGGTACAAGAGCACTAGACAAAGGATAAAAAGTCCATGAAACAGCATCCATGTAGAATAAAGAGGGCAGGAGCCACTGCTAAATGATCACCATCACTGCTATAGAAACCCCAACTGACCTGTACCATGGCTATATCCCCGATTGGAGATATAATAAGTGTAGAATCAGTAGAACTACATTTACTGGTAGGCATCATCAGCCGACCAGGGTTAGAAACAAAAAACATTAATAACAAATAGGGAGAAATCATAACATCAAGTAAGGTTCCAATTTTCTAAATCCCAAATTATGAATTCATTAACACCAAACTTACAACAACTCTGTGACGTACCTTTCATTTAACATTTTTGTATATCTTTGTCCTTTAACCACCCACTCTAGCTCACTCCTTCTTGGCACTTAACTAATCTATTAACCTAATTTTCACTATTCCTAACTCACTCTATGTCAGATCTACAGACCTCACAAAGTTACGACTTAAGGCAACCACGAATGGACTAAACCCTTTCGGTATTCCTGCAATGCACTACATGGTTTACAACCACTAAGGCACTTAGAACTTGAAAATCCCTATGGGGAGGGAAAATACCGTATAATATGCTCTCATAAGTATATAGTCAGACAGTTAACATTAACTTAAATTAGGATGTACCTTGCATTCACAGGGTGCTACTATATTCCATTAGTTTCACCAACGGACCGATCCACTCAAGAATTCAACGACAATACATAAAAAATAATAGAATGTCAAAGCATATGAATGAATGTATGAATACAAGATGTGTGCATTATCTTTTCCTCTTCTCAACCTCATCAATATCATAAACATTACCAACCTCATGAACATTATGGGTTACATATCAACATCATCACCATCACCATCACATTAACATCAATAACATCATGAAAATCATGATTTCAATAATAACATCAATATCCCCATCATCTCACCTCCACAACACCAAAATGTACGAATATGCAATGCAGTCAATTGCCATAAGCATTACTCAAAAGTAATCGCAGTTACCATTCCATATATAATCATAAGATATCACTCTTAGTTCTATACGTATACTTAGGTACATACTTCATCAAATCTTTCACTCTACACCTCCTACCCAACTAAGGGTTTACACTTAAATGCATTTACTTATCTTGTTTATTCACGACTCTTGTTCATGTCCCCGACCTAATACTCAACTATCCTAATACTTCTTTTGGAACTCTCACACTTGGCCTTATATCTGTGCCCCAATTATTCGATGGTTCGTACACACTTAAGTCCACTCATAGGTCACCTAAAATTCTCTCTTAGGTTACTTTCAACCCCTACTCCTTAATTACGTTTGGTTAACCTTCTTCACTATAAGACGTAACTATCAAGTTTACCAAAAGCACCTTTTATCACACCTTAGCTTAATACTACTCTCTGTTTTTACCATATTTAACTTACGTCCTGCTTATAAGTTATAGTATTTCATCAACTAGTCATGATTCTCACAAGGTTCAACCCATTTCATACCACGAATATTACATAAATAGGGTGTAACAGTGATTAATCACAATATTAAAGCCTAACTGGGTTTTTATCATTTTGTTCCTTCCAATCACCGTGCCCAAAGGCCTAATGCATGATAAATCCCAATATTACTATCAATACTAAATAAATCTAGCCTTAGCCTATTTGCTACAATGAATAAACCATAACCTACCTCGTAGTTGAATCATGATGTTATTGAGGGAAGAGAGTTGTCCCGCTAGTGTTAAGTGTCTTCCTATGTCGAGTTCTCGTTGGGTGTGCCTCAAAATAGCCCTTATGAACCCCTGTCTCTGAAATCTCATGGTTGGAGAAGTGGGGGGTTTCAGAGTGTTTGGGGGAAGGGGGCGGCTTGGGAAAATAATAAAGAAGAGGGTTTTTTAAATTTCCTTGGGCTAGCTACTGTCGGGTACCGCTACAGTGGAACTTTTACTGCTATAGCGGGTAGGTCACCGACTAGCCCAACTTCTTTTGGGCCACATTTTACCTCCTGATTTAATTTTTCTCAGGCCTAATTTGAGCGTATTATTTATCTTATATTATTTTTGGTATGTTTTCATACATAACGACTGTTTGGGTCGTTACAAAGCATGATCAAATAAAGTGTTCCACACATGTAGTATTTTTCTATCCACTAAGTATCCAGCATAGTCAGTATCAGCATAGTCAGTAAGATCAAAGTTGTTGATTGGATACCATAGCCCCAATCACTTGTCCCTTTCAAATACCTCAAGATTCTCTTGATTACCTTCAAGTGAAATTCCTTAATATTACCTTGAAAGTTGTCACATAATCATACACTAAATACTATATCAGGCCTGTTGGCAGTGAGATACAAGAGAGAGTCAATCATGTACAATTTTTGCTCCATTGATGAACCTTTTCATCAAGGTCCAACTTTCTTATTGTAGAAATGGGAGTGTCTATCATCATTGGATCCTTCATTTTGAACCTCATGAGTAACTCCTCCGTGTACTTCTTCTAATGAATCATTGTCCCACATATGTGACCATGTGCCATCAGAAACTTGGATAGTCTCTCAAACCGTGCTCGTCAATTATGTTCCTGAACACCCATTTGGTACCAATGATTATTCTCCCCTTTGGTTTTGGTACCAGATGCCACACTTTGTTGATTATAGACTAATCAAGCTCCTCCTGCAAAGCAATGATCCAAATTTGTATCCTGCAAAGCTTCATTAATTTTCTTAGGTTCAATAATAAACATGAATGCATTAAAAGCATAGAGATTCTTTATCCTAGATCTGGTACTTATCCCAAACTTTAGATCAGTGAGAATATTATCAATTGGATGAGATCCTTGATATTTGTATCATCTTAGAATTAAGCCTTGGGTATCCTCAAATACTTCACATTCTATTTCATTAGGTGAATCATTCTTCCAGGGAGTAGTATCAGTTGTTTCCCCAATCAAAATTTTGGGTTCCTCACATTCTGTTTTTGCACCAGTGCTGCTTGAAGGACCTATTTCTTTTACCTTTCCTCTTTGATGGATTTAGAGACTCTTTGTGATTCATCTTTATTTGATAATTCTCCTCCAAAGGCTACCTTTCCGCTCTTTCCTCCAGTAAGTGAGAGAAATTTCTATTTATCTCCAGTCATATGACTTGAGCAAGCACTATCCATTTACCAGTTCTACTTGCTTCCTCTCACTTTTACCTGCAACATAATCAAGGGTTAGTTTTAGGCACCTAACTAATCTTGAGCTTTTTTCTTTGGAAAAAGGGATGAATAAGATCTCTTTCGTCCAGTTTGGCAAAACATAAATGAGTTTTTCCATTTTTACATACATGTTCCTTGGGAGTGTTTCATCACCTTTAACGAGATTTTTCCTTCCATTTATGACAACTCTTAGGTTCTTGTTATTCCAACTTATAGCTACTAGACACATTGACCTTGTCTGACCAGTATTACCATAGTGTATGTAAAGATCATCTTTATTCAAAGGTGTTTCCTTAAACAAATATATCCTAGCCTTAGCACTTTCATTTTGTAGAGTTTCTTTTACAAATAATAACCCATTCTTTGCACTGTGTGTTCTATTACTAAGTTGACTTACAATCATTGAGGACTGAGTCCACCTGTTTACTCTCTCAAGCTCATACTTAGTTCTAGATTAGTTCTCCTAGATTTCTCCTTTTTCTAGGTATAGTCATCCCTTAGTTTCCTTAGTTCTTGTTCACACCTGATTCGTCCATCACCAATTTTTGTTTTCCCTTTATCAGTGACAGTTAATTTCAAAATTTCATACTTGAGAGACAAATTAGATGCATCAAGTTGCTGGACCTGTTCCTTTAAGGATTATTTTTCCTTTTCCAGTATGATTTTGATATTTTTCAAGATCAATAAACTCATACTTCAGACTGGGGGGGGGGAGGCAGTAATTGTTCTCTCTTCTCATTTAAATCATGAAACTTTTCGTTGAGAGTCATCATTAAAGAGGTCAATTTTTTCTTGGAGAATAGTTCTAGCTTATCTTTCAATTCAAGAAAGTTTATCTTTTTCTCATCAATGTATGAATCTCTATGGCCATTAAAGAAATGCATTTGTGAATTCATCATCTGAGTCATCAGAACCTATTTCTTCATGTGCATTCAAAAGAGTGCTCCAAATTTATTTTGTGATGGTGCAGCCTAAGATCCTATTGTGCTCATCTGGTCCAAGTCCGCAAGAAAATACACTTGGCATTTGAATTCTTTCCAAGCATCTCGAAGTCATCCTCATCATACTCATTCTTGTCTTTTAGTAAGTACTTGTTGTTATCATCCTTCTTCATAAGGTATAGAGGTCCATCGATTACCTTATTCTAGAGTTCGTAGTCCACAACTGGCAGAAAATCTTTTATCCTTTTTTTCCAGCAAGTGTAATATTATCCATTGAATAATGGAGGTCTGCTGATGTATTATCCCTCACTCTGTCCGAGTGGATATGCAGAATTCATCATGATCCTTTCTTAAGTTGTTAGACGTGTAACAAGATAATTCGCTTTAATACCAATTATTTTTAATCTGGCCTCCTAACTTTCCAGTGGAATAGGTTAATTTATCTTTGTTAATTTATCTTTTTCTTAGCGATAACTTAACCAGTATGAAATAATGCAAGTAAAGTAGTGACAGAGTATTTATCGTGGAAAACCCCAGCTCATAAAAGGGTTTAAAAAATTACGACATGCACCTCTGCAGGATTTAACGTAAACTTCACTAAATCAATGAGCCTCAATCAACAATTCAAATTACAACTCTTGCAATCCTAGGAACTAACTATCATTCCTATAATATTCAATAATCTCCCTAGACTGTTGAACCCACTTCAAGTTCCCCAACATGAAATTCAGATTACAAAATAATTGCAACCTAGGAACTAACCTTTAATTCCTATAACTTCAACAATCACCCCTGACTGTTGAACCCCACTTTGAGTTGCCCTAAACTTGAAGTATACAATAATCAAGAAAGATATAAATTACAACTCAGCTAAATAACAATCAAAACTAGACTCAAGAACTGTAAAGCATATTCCTATGGAACAGATTCTTCAATCGATTCTTCGTACTGGATTCACTTTGATCTTTAGTCAGAACTCTCTAAATATAAACTTGCTCAATTTGATTGTTTATGCCTTTTTTCTCTCAGTGTGAGTGCATGAGTGTCTTCGTGGAAGACCTTATGTATTTATAGCTTTGATTGTTTTCCTTCTCCAAGCAAACTTATTGCTCCACAAGGAATCCCCTTCCTTTTTGGACTTCTATCACCGGTATACTTTTTGCCGACTTCAAGATCTTTTCCATCTAGGATTCCTTTATTTTAGGGAATCCTATTGCAAGTTGGACTGTTCCCTTGGACATGCTTCGTACACACTTCGTGACCTTATCTATTTGAGACTTCTTTTATTTATCTAAATTCCTAAAATAGAGGACTCAGCTTGATGGAACAAGTAAAAACAATCTGTTTCTTGCATATGTTTCATAATTTTGTAAATCATCAAAATTCATCTGATGTCATCAAGAACTCTTGCTTGACAAGGACTTCCATCTTTCTTGGATGCTTGAGCCTGCATGTTTGTGGATTCCTTATCTAGATATAATTTGTCCCAATCTGTAAGAACTCTTGCTTGACAAGTACTCGCATCTGGCTTGGATGCTTGAGTCTGTACGTTTGTGGACTCATGTCCTGGATATGCTTTTTACAGACTTCGTGGTCTTTTCTACTTGAGACTTCCTTTATTTCAAAAAGTCTTTACATGGGTTGGACTCTGGATGCAGGAACGTGTTGCACGGACCTATTTTATGTACGTGCTCCTGTTTTATCAATCATCAAAATATACCTGAACCCAACAGTTACCTTCTTTAACTACCCTTTCTCGACCATAAAACCATTGTGTTGGAAAGCGATAAAAAGGGTTCTTCCATATCTCAAGCTTTCAGAACATCGTGCTTGCAATTTTTTAGCCAATTAGATAGAAACTTGTATATGTGTGTTGATGTTGACTGGGCAAGTGATCCGGGTGATAGAATCTCTACAAAAGGTTATATACTTTTCTAGGGGGAAATCCCATTTATTGGTACCTCTATGAAGCAACAGTTAGTTCTTAGTCTTTCACTTGCGCAGAATACGAATTAGTGGCTAATGCATTTTTTAAGATCGCATGGGTCCAAAATTATTCATATGAATTGCAATATTAAATTCACAAACAACAAGTATAACATTGCGTTTCATATCTTAGAAAAATTCCAGTTCACCACAATATGAATCATTGAAGTAGACTTTCAATATCTTTGCATTAGTGTGGAACAAAGCAGAATGGTTGTAAAATATCTACCTTTCGCGGATCAAGTTGCAGGCACTCTCACCAAGTTGCTGTCCGCACCTGCTATCCTACGATGTTTATCCAAAGTTCCATGAATTTTGTTGTTAGCATTATAAGCTCCTACGTGATAAAGGTGTTTCTGATGGCATGCATATGAATGAACATAAGTACTGGGTACTCAAGTGAATTTAAGTACGGCTTTTCACCCACAAATAGATGGACAGGCAGAACGCACCATACAGACACTTGAAGATATGCTGCGAGGTATTATTGCACCACATCTAATTTAATTTGAAGGGGTGTGTATTGAGATGAACTCATGATTATCAATTTGTTTAGTTTATTTAATTATCAATTGTTATCAATCTATTTGAAGTAGATTTGGTTTAATTATTGAATTAGTTTGAATAATTTATCTTATCTATAAAATTAGATTAAGCTGTTACATTAGTTCATTGAGTTAAGCAAAGTTAGTTACATCTACTTGCATTTAAGTAATAATCATCATTGAATAAAATCATTCAAGTTTGCTCTCATCTCAATCTCATTAAAGCAGAGGAGGTGGAAGAGGAGTCAGAGAGGGAGATGGTGCACTACTAAAAATATGAATTTAGTCACAGATAAGCTCAGTAGCTAAACAAAAAAATTTGTCGCTAATTCTACTTAGCAACAAATTATCATAAAATGTTGTTAACTATGAGCAATTTAACGATGAAGTTTGTAGCTAATTTTATATTTTTTTTTTGTAATGGTGTAAGAGGTAGAGGAGGAGCTAGTGGTAGGCGGAGGTGTTGGTGGGAGAGGAGGTGGTGATAGAGGTGGATGAGAGGGAAGGAGAGAGTAGGGGATAGAGGCTTTTTATACTAAGCAAATTTGGAGTCTTTTATAATTATGGTTACGAATAATACTCTCAAAAGAATCACTCCTACCTAATAAAAAAAAATTGAGTCACCTTTCCTCAAATAAAAGATTCAAAGATCACCGTTAACTAAAGGATCCGAATATTTTACTACTACTTCAACTCAAATGGTCCCAATAACAGACAATTATCTCAATAATAGTTTAACTTTTGTACTCTCTCCGTTCCATAATAACCTTAAAGAAAAAACTATCCACTCCTAAAAAAAAAAGATATTTTTACTAATTTATTCTTAATTAAATACCTTGAAAAAATAGTTCTTTAATGATTTTTTGGTTTATGTAAAATTTAAAAAAAAAAATCAATGTCTTCTTAATTTTAAAAACACCACTAAATAATTTCCCGTCTATTGTATCAACAACACAAGGTGTTCGCCTCTGTACCATGACTAGTTTAGCAATGATTGAACTAATCAGCGACCACTCTAATTTCTTTTTCAGTAGAAAGGTAAATATACATTTTATGAACTTCAATAAAATATTATAGTTTGCTTATGTGTTAAAAATTTGAAAGGAAATAAGGTCTCTTGCCTTTTTACAATTTGAATGGAAGAAAATGATCTTTTGAGATTTCTTATGTGTAAAAATAAAGATCTCTTAGATGTAAAAATAAAAAACTCTTGTAAAAAAAATTATAAAACTTAAAAAAAAAAAAAACATAAAGGACTAAAAAACCATTTCTCCCTGAAATTTCTTTTCTGTTAACAAGTTTTTAGATTTTCGGTGTTACGCATTGCTTGTTGGTCAAGCTTCTAAAAATCAACTAATTTGAATACTTATTCCAAAAGTACACTTTAAAAAAGCACTTCTGATGAAAAGTAATTTGTGTTTAACAATAAATTTTTCACTTTTGTGCAACAATTAGTGTTTGACCAAACTTTTTAAAAGTATATTTTTTTCAAAAATGATTTTCAAATAAATATTTTTAGGGAGAAGCTACTTTGAAAAACAGCATTTGTTACACCCTAAAAGCACTTATTCTCTCAAAAGCTTAGTCAAACACTTCACTTTTTAAAAATAAGCACTTTTTATAAAAAAAATAAGTATTTTTTGTAAAAGAAAAAAAGTTCGGCCAAACAGAGCATAAATCCTATTGGCTCTGTTGTTTGTACATTTTTGCCCGAGGTCCCAACACCAGTGCCACCCACATCCAAATAAGAAGAAGACATGCAAACTGAAAAATGGAGAAAAAAAGGAAGAGAAAGGAAAATTTGACAGCGAGGGGCAAGTTGAAAAGATCAATATTGTAAAACGGGGCAAGGCATCAGCCAAGCCACCCCGCCCCTTTTCCCCCGATTGCCATCCTTACATAGTGCCTTCAGTTACATTCAAAACATACAAGACGAGCCCCAAAAAACTGTTGGGGGTGGGGGTGGGGGTGGGGGGTTAATAACAAAGAAAATGTAAAAGCTTCTCTTCCATTATATGGCAGCGTTTAATTAATAATGTCGATCTATCATGTACAACTGCAACAGATTAGACTTTTGACAATCTAAGTAGGAGCAACTACCAAATAAATGACCATGTCAAACCATGCTTTTGGTATATCAGGTAGCTTTCACAGGACATTAGGTTCTTCAACTGGGCAAACTCCCCAACAAGATGGCTCTAAAAAGAAAGCTGCTTCATCCTAATCACCAGATTCTCATCCCTCCACTGGATATGCATTAACAACCAGTTACAGAGCACACTAGATCACAGAAGTGAGGGGAACACATCAAAACAACAAGTAGCGACGGTTCAAGAAGCACCAGACCCAAGGCTTGCACTGTTGCTCAAAGGTTAAAGTACTCTATGTCCCTTATGTTTTGCCATTCGCGACATCTCCGCTCAATTCATTCCCAGGAGTTGCACAAGTCGTAGGTTTGCTCCTCCCATTTGGCGTCATAGTATTCCCACTGGAATCCCGCTTTGCTTTGAAAACACCCCAGAGATAGTACTTACCCTGAAATCCTGCCAATTGATTTTCTCAAGCTGATTAACAATGAACCTCAGATAAGCAAGCCAAGAAGACATCGCTATATTTAATCTGATACACCATTAATTCAAGTTTATATTGTCTCATTCGAGTTGGCAGGCTTATGACGGTAAGAGTTGAAATTTTATTTATTATATATTATACTACAAGTGGGTCCAAACTTCCTGGTAAATATTTTTTAGGAGAAACAACTTCTGTCATATTTAAGAGTTTTCAAAAAGCATTAACCCATTGGCAAAATGGCAAGGTATAAACCTTCATCTTTTATAAACATGAAAGACACTGGTTTAATTTGTCGCTTTGCTGAAAGGATAATAATAAGAAGCAACTTCCTAAAGAAACTGACTTGATCCAATATGAGCATAGCTCATTCTTCCCTGTGCTTTGGCTCGAAAAATGAACCATTTGAAGTCCCCATTTCAAAGCCACAGGAAGGCACTGTCCCTCTGCCTAAACATTTTTTGGTAATCATACCTTCTGGAACTCCAATATATCCACTGACCACCAATCCTCGACTTTTTACTACCAAATCTCCTATCAATCAACGACAAAAATTCTCCATTTTCTTCCAGTTTTTCCCCTTGAAGTTAACTACGTCATCAGTTTGAACTCTTACTAGCACAGAAGTGAACCTGAAGCGCTTTTTTAGCAAATACAATAGAGATAAAATATTAAGAAGCACAAAAACATGGTCCCACGTTTAGAAAACATATCATCTTTGGGGAAAGCCAAAATAGAAAGGATATGTAGACAGTGAAACAAGGATCAAATAGAAACTCACTCCAGTATAGCAGGGGCAGTTCTGTGGAAGTGAAAACCAAAAGCTCAGCATTTGTTACGGTTGCTCGTAGAGCAAGTTCTCCACCGATCATCTGCTCCACCAACTGATCGAACTCCTTTTCACATCTAAAGCAAGAAAAACAGGAGGATAATAAACCAAATGTTGACAAAAGAATAAGGTCCATGGTGAAAAAATAAAAGTAATTACCTTGCGTCTGATGGAAAAAAATACAATGCGATGTTATCATCAGTGGGCTCTGATATGGTGAAACTCTTAGGCCATACCTCAGATTTTGGAAGCATTTCTAGTTGAAGCAAAGTTGGAAACGAGCTTGCTTCTTCATAAACCTTTTGACATGCTTTAACTGACAGGTGAGCAAAAAGTCCATCAAACGTCTCATACTCTTTGTTCGATATGTTAAAACTACCCCTGTCAGATCACCAAAGGATAAATTTGCATTAGCACCACAATAAATCCATCATTAGATTATCTCCTGAGCTAAAATTCATGAGATATCTCCTGACCTCCAAATGGAATCGACAAGAGGCATTGCTTGCTCCTGGACAGCATGTTTGGGTTCATTTGGCGGTTCACCTTTCGAAAATTGAGAAGGATCTTCATTGAAAACAGTTCTAGTTTGAGGTGTTAACCTTGTATCTTTTCCAAGCACCGATTCCTTTTCATGATGATTGCCGGACGACGATATACTCTTTGTCTTTTCAACCATGCCAGCAGAATTACCCTGTGTGCCAGGCTGAATATCCCCCTCACAAGGTTTCTTCAAATGGCAAGCTTGAAAATTTTCTGTCACTAGCTTGGCCAGTGGATCAGTAACTTCTTTCTTTGATCGCTTAGCTGGCAATGGAGAAACATTAGCTGATTGAGTTCGTTCATTGCACTCAATGCTTGCTTGTGACAAATGGGATTGCTCAGAAGAGCTATGTACTAGTCTTGGTTCATATTTCTCAGATCTCAATGAGATAGGACTAGATCTCTTCTTGCTCATCTTCACGCCTGAAGTATCACCCGCTCTCTGGCAATGCTCTACCAAATCAATCCCAGCAGGTGGCTGATGAAGTTGCTGAGGCCTAACTTCACACCTCTTTAATATTGTCTCAGGAACATCAATCTTTACTTCAGAACTCGCTTTACAATGTCTTGAACTAGAGCAATCCCTATTTTCTAATAAGATGGCATCAGATTTCTTGATGTTTAGTTCGTCTGGTTCCTTTACTTCACAGTCATCACAGACCCAATATACAAATTCATCAAATGTCACTTTTTCAAGGCAGTAGCTGAAAAATAAGCAAAGATCAACAAACCATATAAAGAAACACAAAAGGATAACCTGTAATCGACCTTGGTTTTCAATTGCTCTTAACTGTTTATCTAGTTATAGTTGACTAAATTTCTTAAGTGGTCGACTAGAATTTTTAAAGGGCTTACAATCCACCTCCCCTCTTGTGGTTTCAAAAGATAATTTAAACAACCATCCATAAAGTTAAGCAACAAAAACTTGAGAGAAACCGGGTCAGGTTTTTCAAACCAACATATTGAAGAATGTCCGATGCAAGGAGAAAAAGTAAATTAGTATCAACTATCAACTTTTAAGTTATATCCGAGTAGATAAAATATAAAAAGTTATTACTTTGCTCAAATTCAAAGCTAGCCACCCACCCACCCAAAAAAAAACAAGTACAAGTAATGGTCTGTCCACCACAAGTACATGTGTAAGTTATTCCATTACATAACTACAGTTCACATGGAAAAAGGTTTCCAATAATTTTACAGCACAATTCCGTCATAGGTTCATGTAAGCATTCCAACTAGTTATAAAGACCATTGACACTCCATTCTGAAGACCAAATAGAAACACATACATACACACAAAAAAGGTAATGACGCAAACCGAAAGGGCAACTGGTCCATTGACTATTCCAAACAAAAAAGGGTTTTTGGCCTGTTTGTTGCTATAAGGGAAACTTATAAGAAAACGAAAACAGCAAAAGCTATGCTAATGGAATTCAAACAACACTGAAACAGAAGCCGCTACATACCAACTTTGAGCTTTCTGTAATAACTTTTTGCAAGGTGAGTTGGATAAACCCTTCATTAATTACTTAACCTCTCTTTAAAAGAAAATAGTATTTACTTCCTCTGTTTTATTTTATATAGGGGGCATTAAATAGACACAGAGTGCAATAAAGAAAGAAAGACTGACCCACAAGTAGGAGTGCGTATCGGTCTGTTTGGTCCGATTTGGCTTATCGATTTTCCTTTGTAAACACACTAAACCGATAATCACACCAATAAGATATTCCTTATCAGTTTTCGGTCCTTAACGGTTCGGTTTTCATTTTAACTGATAAGAAAATGTACCTCTAGTTTTTATTGCTTTCTCTTATTCATTTGTTCACACACACGTTGCCTTCATGCATATAAGTCTACACGAATCCCAAGTGTTATAAGCAAATTCAAATAAGTTATTAACAACAACATACCCAGTGTATTCCCACCAGGTGGGGTCTGGGGAGGGTAAAGTGTACGCAGTCCATACCACTACCTCAGGTGAAGTACAGAGGCTGTTTCCGATAGACCCCCGGCTCAGAACCGATAACAATAGACGACAAAACAAAAACAATCAAAAAACAAACAACAAAATAGATAACACAGCGCTAAGAAGCAAGAATCTACTAAAAAAAAACACAATCATCACCAAAGCCATGCAAACCAGAATCTGCTAAAAACAGCAGGCACAGATACCTTCAAACACTCCTTCCTACTAAAACGTACGTCTTCCTACTCCCTAACCCTCTACCCTAATCCGCGCCCTCCACACCTTCCTATCGAGGGTCATGTCCTCTGTAAGCTCTAACTGCTCCATGTCATGCCTAATCACCTCCCTCCAATATTTCTTCGGCCTACCTCTACCCCGCCTAAAACCATCCACAGCCAGCCTCTCACACCTCCGTACTGGAGCATCCGTGCACCTCCTCAATACATGCCCGAACCATCGTAGCCTCACTTCCCGCATCTTGTCGTCCACCGAAGCCACTCCCAACTTCTCTCGAATACTCTCGTTTCTCACCTTATCCCTCCTGGTCAGTCCACACATCCATCGCAACATCCTCATCTCCGCTACCTTCAACTTTTGGATGTGGGAGTTTTTAACTGGCCAACACTCCGCGCCATACAGCATAGCCGGACGGACGGCCACTCTGTAGAATTTACCCTTAAGCTTCAGAGGCACCTTTTATCACACAAAACTCCCGAAGCTAGCCTCCACTTCAACCATCCTGCACCAATACGGTGCGTGACATCCTCGTCAATCTCTCCATCCCCCTGAATCATAGATCCCAGATACTTGAAACTACTCCTCTTCTGAATGGCTTGAGACTCCAGCTTCACTACCACGTCCTCCTCCTGCGTCACCGCACTGAACTTACACTCCAAGTACTCTGTCTTGGTCCTACTCAGCCTAAACCCTTTCTCCTCTAAGGTCTGTCTCCAAACCTCCAACTTATCATTGACTCCTCCCCGAGACTCGTCAATAAGCACTACATCGTCCGCGAATAACATACACCAAGGTACCTCTCCTTGAATCCGCCGTGTCAAAACATCCATGACCAAGGCGAATAAAAAAGGACTAAGAGTCGACCCCTGGTGCAGCCCATTCAGCACAGGGAAGTGCTCCGAATCTCCTCCTGCCATCCTCACACGTGTCTTCGCTCCGTCATACATGTCCTGAATCGACCTAAGGTACGCCACAGGCACCCCTCTAACCTCCAAGCACCTCCACAGAACCTCTCTGGGGACTCTGTCGTACGCCTTCTCCAGATCAATGAACACCATATGCAAGTCCTTCTTCCTCTCCCTATATTGCTCCACTAATCTCCTCACAAGGTGTATGGCTTCGGTAGTCGAGCGACCTGGCATGAAACCGAACTGGTTCTCCGAAATAGTCACGATCCTCCTCAGCCTCAACTCTACCACCCTTTCCCACACCTTCATAGTATGGCTCAACAACTTGATTCCCCTATAGTTGTTGCAACTCTGAATGTCCCCCTTGTTCTTGTATAGAGGAATCATCGTACTCCATCTCCAAGCTTCCGGCATTTTCGTCTTCCTAAAAATGTCGTTAAATAACTTTGTCAGCCACTCCAAACCTACCCTGCCAGAGCTCTTCCAAAAATCCACCGGAATCTCGTCTGGCCCAGTCGCCCTACCCCTATGCATCCTACTAATAGCCCTCTTGACCTCCTCCACCTTAATACGCCTACAATAACCATAATCACGACGCCTCTCCGAGTGCTCCAAGTCCCCCAGCACCAAACTTCCGCCTCCTTTGTCATTCAAAAGTCTGTGAAAATACGACTGCCACCTTCTTCTAATGCTGGTGTCATCCATCAACACTCTGTCATCTTCGCCCTTGATGCACTTCACTTGATCAAGGTCACGTGCCCTTCGCTCCCTAGCCTTGGCCAACCTATACAACTTCTTATCCCCACCTTTCTCCTCTAAAGCCGCATACAGGCGCTCGAAAGCAGCCGTCTTCGCTGTTGTAATTGCTAGCTTCGCCTCTTTCCTAGCTAACTTATACTCCTCCCTTTTCATCCGCTTCTCTTCGTCATCCTTGCTTTCCACCAACTTCGCATAAGCCGCCTTCTTAGTCTCCACCTTCCTCTTGACTTCCTCGTTCCACCACCATTCCCCCCGGTACTTGCCAGCTCGGCCTTTCGAGACACCCAACACCTCTCTGGCTGACTCCCTGATGCAACTAGCAGTCTTCTCCCACATACTGTCCACATCCCCTGTACTCTCCCTAGCCCCCAAATTCGACAACTTCTCCCCTATCTCCAAAGCACTAGCCAAATTCAAACTCCCCCACTTAATCCTGGGTCGATCCCCCACAGTCCTACTCCTTCAGCCCTTCTTGACTTCCACGTCCATCACCAATAGCTTATGTTGGGTCGCAAGATTATCACTAGGTATGACCTTACAATCTTTACATAGCACTCTATCACCCTTCCTAAGGAGCAAAAAGTCTATCTGCGTCTTGGCTACCGAACTACGAAAGGTAATAAGGTGGTCCATCTTCTTGGGGAAGCACGAATTCTCCACCACCAAACCAAAAGCTCTAGCGAAATCCAAAAGTGAGGCGCCTCCCTCATTCCTCTCCCCAAAACCGAAACCTCCATGCACATCGTCATAACCTCTCGATAAAGACCCGATATGCCCATTGAAATCACCTCCTATGAAAAGCTTCTCGGTGTCCGGAACGCCTCTTACCACCTCCTCCAGAATTTCCCAAAAGTTCTTCTTCTCTTCCACATCCAAACCCACTTGCGGCGCATAAGCACTAATAACGTTCCATGTAGACTCACCAATGATCAACTTAATCAACATCAACCTATCATTAACCCGCTTGACCTCCACCACCTGCCCCCTCAGCTCTTCGTTTACTAAGATACCTACCCCATTCCTATGCGTTACGCTACCCGAGTACCACAACTTATACCCGTCCACATCCCTCGCCTTGGTCCCTACCCACTTGGTCTCCTGGACACAGGCTATACTAATCCTCCTCTTCCTAAGAATCTTCACAAGCTCTATGGACTTACCTTGAAGAGTTCCTATGTTCCAAGACCCAACTCTCAACCTATATGCTCCCCTGTCCCGCTTAACCCTACTACCCTTCGCCCCCAACCCCGAGCTCCTCCCAAAACCAGACCCTAACCCAACCCCATCCCGCCCCCCGGGCCCCAACCCTAACCTATGACATGACCCTCGTCTCCCATCGCCTACCAAAGCCACTACGCAAAAAGAGAGGAAACTACAAAGGCGCGCAAAAGATAAGGCAAAACAAATAGGTAACGCGTAAATCAGCAGTGAAAAGTGAAGTAGGGTCAGCTATCCACTAGGTAAGACAACCGGAGAAGTACAAGATAGCAAATCAGGGGTCACTACCAACTAGTAAGACAACAGTAATGGCACTTGAAACAGGCAATACCCCAAACAAATATATGCACGTCTCTACTAACTACTACAATATCACAGAGAAGCAGGGGCAAACGATCCGGATACAATCCGTAAAGTCACCAACGAGAATTCAAAAGAGCTAAATGAGTGGAACGAGGGAACCTGATACGCTGTGTCTGCCGCGTTCACCTGGATCGTGGCTGAGCTGTTGAGTTTCGGCAATTTGTTGAGGAAATTGGCCGCCGGAATTTGATCCCGGTTCTGCTGCCCGTCAGGTCAGTTGCTGTCCGGCTAGTCTTGAATAACCTAAGGCAGAAAAACAGCACACAAAAGGCCGGAAAATGGTGTTTCCGGCGAGAATTTCGGCAGACTTCGCCGGAAACAGCACAAACTGCAAGTGGGGATCAAGACGCCGAACGCACCAAGATCGAAAAGGAACTTGGTCGCCTGACTAAGCGTGATCTGGCTCGCCGGAGAAGAGATCGACTGCGGAGAAGGTCACCGGAGTTCTCCGGACCAGTCAGATCTGGTCCCGTTCGGGCCGATCTATTTCTGTCCCGTCGTCGCCGGACACCAACGGAGCGGCGTAACTCCGATGCCGAAAAGGACAGGGGGTAGGGTGGGGTGGGAGGGAGGGGGGTTGGGAGGGCCGACTTACCTGTCGCCGGAGATTACGCCGCCGTCGTCAGATAGGGGTTCAGTCGCCGGCTGTTAGCCGTTGGAGAAAATGAGAGAGAGAAGAGATTACGCTGTTAGCTGTTTTTTTCTCGTCAAAGAATTCCCACAAGAAAATAGAAGCTGAGGGTGGCACGAAAATAGACCTAGCACATGCTTTTTTGCTTTAATAAAGAGAAACCACAAGGTTTTCTCTCTCAGACACTAATCCCAATGTGATTTTAAATCACTAAAACCCAAAACCCCGCCGGTGGTCCTTCTGATCACCGGAATCCTTCTTTTCTTTTCTTCCTCCTCCAATATTATTCCACCATAGCCACCAACAACCACCTGTGACCCAACCCCAGAAAACCCACCACCGGGAAATACCACGTGCTTGCACGCATCACCAGAACCTCCCAGACACCAACTCCATGCACCTCACTCGTCGGCGAGTGATACCTCCCTAGGCAGAATCTAAAACTTTTTCTTTGCACGAGCCCTGACGCTAGTCAGGCTACAGTCAATTTTTAGTCTCTTTCCTTTCTTGGGAGGGTTTTCCCGGCAGAAATGGCTGGATATGGATCTTTCGTGGATAACACAATATTCTATAATGCTGGTTTTAAGTCGTATGATATCACTAAATGCCAAGCTGGTGTTGGAACGCAGCAGAAATTAATGAGAGTAAAGGTTAGCCTTAAAGTCTTAAAGTGGAGAGTAGCAGTATTTATTGAAGCTTCTAAAGTACAGGGAATGTGGTCAGTATGTGGAGTATGAAGCATCTTTTCTCAGAATTTTTCTCCACTCTTAAGTACGACGAAAATGGTAGATACATCAGTTCTATTGCGGTGCCAAGACAAAACAAGTCTATCATCATTATTCCGGAGTTTGCAAACAGAGGAATATGGGGGAACATTGCACACAAAATTGCAAAATTCATTTAGGAACTCAAGATAGCCCACATGAAGCAGTTGAGTCCATCCTTCAAAGAGGAGTGCACTAGAAACAGATGGATGACTGAGGCTTCGAAGAAGGCGCAAATACAGATTCAGGATGACAGCATTAGAATCGTAAGTGAAACTTCAGCTTCCGAGAAGGATTTGTTGAGTAGATGCATTGTTGGCAAATTTTGAAACTCATCACAGGATCCTCCTACACTGAATGATGTTAGAAGATGATCAAGTAACACATGGAAGACAACATTTGGCATCAGTGTCTATGCAATGAATGATCGCCATTCTCTTTGAACTGCCTTCAAAAAAAAGCGGCAGAAAATGTGCTGTCAGGAGATTGGGTCTGGAAGAAGATGAAATTGATGCTAGAATGGTGGAAACCAACTATGTGATGCTGGCCGGCTGAAATACAACGTGACTGGGTGGATCAGGATACTAGGGCTTCCACTAAGCATGAGGAATTTTTCAAGCAAATCGGAGATCATTGTGGAGGGTTTATCGAGACGGAAGAAGAGACCACTCTCAAGAATCATCTTCATTGGGCTCGTATTAAGGTTCTGGGTGATGGGAAGAAGGTTCCGAGGGAGATCGAGGTGACCACCAATGGATATACCTACACTATTCTGATTTGGTGTGAGGTGCCGAAAGCAGAGGAAGAGAAGAGAGAAGGGAAAAGCTTTGGTACAGTGGTTCAGAAAGGACCAGTGTGTATCTTTGGGAGAACCACGTGAAAACATCAAAGGAAGGGAAACATTTAAAACTGGGGACACGCGGGCAGCAGATAAAAAGAAAAAACTCATTGTAGGTTGTTGCGGGTGCCGGGTAACATTAATAGAGGAGGGCAAGTGGGCATAGGGCTTTTAATCCCAATAGTGAGGACCAGCGTGGAATACTAACTAAAGAGGCCCAAGTGGAAGCTATAATAAATATTGAGATACACGCAAATATGGCAAGAATCAACACAAGCAACAGAATAGACGAGCCGGAGATTCTTCAAGGGGAAAAGAAGAATTCAGCAACTCTGATCGAACAATCAAAGGAAGTCTCATCACTAGAAGATGCTTGGCAAGTTGACAAAGAGGAATCCATGGCCATGCAACTGAAGGATCAGGACGAAGCAACAAATTGCATAAATGAAGATGTAAGTCCTCTGAAAATCCAACTACCATCTGAGGAGGGTGGTCATGTCACAAACTCTTAAGAATGGGTTCAACACCACATTATTAAATTAAGCATAGAATTTGGTGTATACTCCAAAGGGTGAGATGAAAAAGCCAAGGGATTATTCATGAAGATTGACACTAACAAACAGATGAACAAGGGGAGCAAGCCATTGTAAAGAAGAAGGGGGTAAATGATTTGAAAGGGCTAGAGCCTGATGCCAAATTCTGGAGTTGTGGATCAAGAAGTAAGGGGGATACCTGGCAATACAAGATCAATGAAATTGAAAATAGTGTCTTGGAATGTTAGGGGACTGAATTGTAACAAAAAGAAGTGGCTAATTAGAAATAAGTTACATGCATGGAAACCAGATGTAGCGTGTTTCCAAGAAACAAAGCTTATGGGGGATATTACAGAGATAGTGAAGGATGTATGGGGGAACAATTGGGTCAACTATGTCCAATTGGAAGCCAGTGGGACTAGGGGGGCATTGTTATAATGTCTGTTAAGGATAAATAAATAGTGTAGGCATTTATTCTGTTTCATGTAGTTTCACGAGAAAGAATCAAGATTTCAGTTGGCAAATAACTGGGGTTTATGCCCCAAATGACAGACAGGAGAGGCAAGAGACTTAGGGGAGGTTGGTGCTGCTAGGGGGTTGTGCCAGGACCTTGGGTACTTTGTGGGGATTTTAACACAATCAGACATCCTTCTGAGAGGAAGAATTGTAACAAAATAAACAAAGCAATGACTGACTTCTCTGATTTTATTGAAGATATGGAATTGGTGGATATGGAGTTGATAGGGGGAAGTTTACTTGGAAAAAGGAGATAGACAGAATATTGCTGCTAGGTTGGACAGGTTTCGCATCTCAGAAGAATGGGATGCCAGCTTCAGGTACATTAGACAATCCACTCTACAAAGGGTGACATCTGATAACTCTCCACTAATGCTCCAATGTGGGGAAAAGGAGACAACCAAATTCTACATATTAAGGCAGGGTGATCCCCTCTCTCCATTTCTATTTATATTAGCAATTGAAGAAATGAGCAACATGATAAACATAGCCAATTTGAAGGGATGGATAAGAAGGTTCCAAGTAGGAGAGGAATGCACTATAGAGATTACTCACCTACAGTATGTGGATGACATTCTGGCTTTTTGTGAAGCAGTGGAAGAACAAATTCTGATGCTGAGAGTTATCTTCATTATTTTTGAAGCAGTCTTGGGACTACATATTAATTGGGAGAAGAACTTTATATACCCCCAATAATGAAGTAGCAGAGTTGGAAAACCTGCCAGAGAAATTAGGTAACAGAATAGGAGAACTTCCAACCATATGCCTCTGGGTGCAAAAAGTAAGTCCAAAGGGATATGGAATGGAGTTGTGGAGAAATATGAAAAGAAGCTAACAAACTCAAAAATTCAGTACTTATCTAGGAGAGGCAGGTTGACCCTAGTAAACAGTGTTCTTGATGCACTACCTTCCTATATGATGTCCATTTTTCCAGCTCCAGCAAGTGTTATCAAGAGGTTTGATGCTGTGAGAACAAACTTTCTATGGAAAGGCCGTGAAGACAAAAAGAAGTTTCACCTTGTCAAATGGGAGGAGTTGACAGTATGCAAGGAAGTAGGAGGCAGGGGTATCAGAAACTTGAAGAAACAAATCAAAGCTTGATGGTGAAGTGGTTTTGGAAATTTGCAACTGGTGATGCCATGCTATGGAAGGATGTCATTATAGCTAAATATGGAATGGAAGATAAATGGATGACAAACATGGTAACAACCCCATATGGATGCACTGTTTGGGGAGCAATGAGAAACCTGTGGCTCTTAATGTAAATTAGAATCAACTTCAAGGTTGGCAGTGGGCAGAAGGTATCATTCTGGAATGACAAATGGATTGGTAATGCCCCTCTGAAACAGTTATACCCTGACCTTTACATCTTATGTCAACAACAAGAAGCTATAGCTGTTGAGATGTGCTCTGAGCAAGCATGAAATCTACGTCTCAAAAGACATCTGAATGATTGGAAAATGGAGAGCATAGTTGCTTCAGACAGTACAGTGGCAGTTTTTAACAACCTAATAGGGGAAAGGGACAGCTTGGTGGGGCAGAAGGACAGCATAGGTATATTCTCAGTCAGGTCAGCGTAAGGAACTAAACTCATCAGAGGCACAGGAGGAGGATTGGCCATAAAAGATGATTTGGAAAACAAAGATTCCTTATATAGAGAACTATTTGACTTAGACTTCGGGCTAAAGAAGCGGTATTGACACATGAGAATTTGAATAAGAGAGGCTTTCACCTATGCCTAGGTGTTTTTTATGTGCGGAACAGGCTGAGACAATTGACCATCTTTTTCTACATTGCATGTGGACCGACCAGTTGTGTAAAATGTTCATCTGTGGGTAAAATGGATGAGCCATGGAATACAAAAGGATTGCTTAACTGCTGGAACAAGGTTGGCAATGCAACCAAAAAGATAGAGAGATGGAAGATTGTACCTGCTTGCATTTAGTGGATTGTGTGGAAAGAAATGAATAGCAGATGTTTTGAAGACAAGCAGAGCAGCCTATAGGAGTTTAAGATGAATTGCTTAGCTCTGTTTTATTTTTGGTGTAATCAGAAACCAATAGCTCAAACAGAAGATATTTTTGATGTTTTAGACTGTTTATAGGAGCAACAGATAGATGATCAAGTTGTAAGTTGTAATACTTTTGAAGGGGGACTGCATACTTTGATGTAGTATACATGTGGATATATAGATTAAAGTTACCATTCTCAAAAGAAAAGGCCAGTTAACACTGATGGGTAAAGCGTTACCAAGACAACGACTTTAGAAAGAACATGCAAAAGAAAATAGGGTCTGGGGAGGCAGTTACAGCTTACAGAGGACATGACCCTTGATAGATAGAAAGATGTGGAGGACGCGGATTAGGGTAGAAGGTTAGTGGGTAGGAAGGCGTCCATATTAGTAGGAAGGAGTGTTTGTTTGTATCTGTGCCTGTCGTTTTTTGTGCAGATTCGTGTTCGTGGTCTATAGTGTTATTCTGTGGGTGTCTTGTTTCTTTTATTATCTAGCGATGTGTTATCTCTTTTTGTTGTTTGATTTTATGATTTTTGTTTGTTATTGTTATTTGTTCTGAGTCGGGGGTCTATTGGAAACAGTCTCTCTACTTAATCTGAGGTAGTGGTATGGACTGCGTACACCTTACCCTCCCCAGACCCCACCTGGTGGGAATACACTGGGTATGTTGTTGTTGTTAAAATTATTATAAAATTAGGGATAAAAAGGTAATTGTAGTATAACCTTACTCTGTCCGAGTTATGGGTTCAGCCAGTTGGAAATCTGGTCTTCCAAACACAATGAAAGAGGACCACCAATTCACCACCTTGTTTTTAAAACCCTCTTATATATATATATATATATATATATATATGAGTAGTTTCATTGACTATCGGAAACAGCCTCTCTACTTTATTTGAGGTAGTGGTATGGACTGCGTACACTTTACCCTCCCCAGACCCCACTTTGTGGGAATACACTGGGTATGTATATATATATATATATATATATATATGAGTAGTTTCATTGACTATCGGAAACAGCCTCTCTACTTTATTTGAGGTAGTGGTATGGACTGCGTACACTTTACCCTCCCCAGACCCCACTTTGTGGGAATACACTGGGTATGTTGTTGTTGTTGTTGTAGTTTCGTTGACAACGAAAACAGTAAGAAAGGTTCTTGGACAATTCATATAATTCTCTGTTCAGTGTGAAAAATAAGTAGGAAAAGAAGACCAAAAAGAAGTTGGCATTGTGGAAGTCTCGGTATCTCTCTATAGGAGGCAGATTAACTTTAATCAACTTTGTTTTGGACTCTTTACCAACATGCCAAGTAAGATATCAATGGTCTAGACAGATTGAGAAGAAACTTTCTATGACATGGCAACAAAGAGGCCAAAGGGTTTAATCTGGTAAAATGGAAGATAGTACAACAGAACAGGAACAAGGAGGTATGGGGGTCAAAAACTTGAAGCTGCACAACAATAGTTTACTCATGAAATGACTTTGGAGATATAATGAGGAAGGGGCCAAGCCTTTTGGAAGGAGGTCATTCAACAAAAGTATTGGCAGAATAAGCAATGGTGCAGTGATGAAGTCACAGACACTTTGGGAGTTCGAGTTTGGAGAACTATTAGGTCTTATGGGCACCTCTAAGTAGGAATATAAGCTACCATGCGGGTAATGGAAGAAAGATATTCTTCTGGAAAGACAACTAGACTGGGCCAAGGCTCATTGCAGGAAACTTTCCCTGATCTAATTTTAATCTGCACAAATCCGGACATCACAATTGAAGAGATGTGGACAGCACGAGGCTGGAATCTAATCTTCAGAGACTATTGAATGATTGGGAAGTGGAAAGGGTACTGAATTGTTAGGAAGAGTGGAAAATTTCACTAGGACAACCACTGGACCACACACAATTAGATGAAGACACAATGAAGATGGGCAGTTCTCAGTGAATAAAGTTTAAAAGAGGTCCCAAGGGTCCATGGAAAGCTACTTGGAAAAGCATGGCACCAACAAAGGTGGAATGATTTACTTGGCTAGTGGTGAAGAAAGCATGTCTCACCCCATGAGGCACTCCAGAAGAGGAAATTCATGTAGCCTCTAGATGCTCCTTATGTATAGAGACAGCAGAAACTAATAGTCACTTGTTCCTTCATTGTAAGGTAATTGTAAGAGTTTGAGCACTCTTATCTGTTTGATTAGGAAGGAATGGACAATGCCAGAGCACACTGCTGATTTACTAAGCTGCTGGAAAAAAGAGCTGGGAGTAACAGTCAACAAAATTGGTGGAGAACAGTACCAGCCTGTATTTGGTGGAATATATGGAAGGAGAGAAATGGAAGAATTTTTGTAAGGAAGATCTAATGCAATAAAAGATCAAATGGAATTGTATTACAACTTTATGTTTTTAGTGTAAAGAGCAATGTATAGAAAATGAAGTACAGATAGTGGACTTCTTAGGAGTTTCGTAATCAATATTCTCCTAGTAAGCGCATTTTTGGAGGTGGCCAGCACACCCCAGTTTTCAAAAAAAAAAAAATATTGAATACTCACATGAGATATTTTTATTTTTATTTTGATAACCGTGGTGTTCGGGCCAGCTTGCGCGCACCTCGACTAATTCCACGGGATACTTGCCATCTCCCACCAGCAACAGGTACCAGGTAACTCTATCCACCAAGACTAGGACAGATGGGAAGAAATCACCTAGTGTTTGTCTCTATTGGGAATTGAACCTGAGACCTCATGGTGCTCGACCCAACTTCATTGAACCACTAAGCCACACCCTTGGGTGCACTCACATGAAGAGTACATGTAAGTAATTGATATGCATATATATATATATGATCTATGTATATTGAGATACTTGTAATGGGTAGCAACATTACATTCTGTTATCTAACGGCAGAAAACGTTAGCCCTGATGCACCTTGTACAAGAGACAACAAGCAATAACTGTATTTCACACTAAGACTTGACTAGATAGACATGGCGATGATCATAGACAGTCCGACATTGATTCTAAGTTTGGAAACTCCCTCACTACTTAAGTAAAACTTGGTTGGATAAAATTGCAACATATGTGTAATGATGTTGATGCCCCCGTATTACTTTGATTTGAAATGAGTATTGTTTTTATATTGTATATGTATGTGCATATATACTTCTCTCCGAACAAAACGGCAATGGTTGATTGTCCACTCACCCCCTCTTCTCATCCTTTACAAATTTGTTAGTTGTCCTGGACTGCACCAGACATGTGACCCGCTAATAGAGAAAGATACTATCATTACCACCTGGACAATTAGACATTCAACCCCTAATTACAACGACCCAATTGCAATAGCGGGGAGAGCATTATCATTTATTATTTTGTTCGACTTTTCTGTCATGATATTTTGACATGTTTCTAAAGTTATAATCCACAAGTCAGTCATGGGAATTGTAGAACTGCTTTTGTGAGTTTTTTGTCGACTGAATATTGAATATTTGATCGTTAGTGTCTTTGATTTGTAGTTGTTGATGTTGGAAGATCTTATATGTGTTGTGGTAATTGGTTAAAAGAAGGATTATTGGAATGCTCTTGGTACAGAGGAAACTCTACCAATTTTCACCATGAAAATGAGTAGGATTGCTAGGTGAGTCAAGCCTCACTTAGTGGTGGTCACGACCCAAACCATGACTGAAAAGATCAATCAAGAGATTAAAATTGAAATAAAAAGATAGTACAATGTCTAACCTATAACAATGACATTCAGTTGTTGATCTAACTTACCGGTGCACAGCAACTTCTAGGCATTTCACACAAAAAACATATGCATTAGTGAAACCTTTGTCACCACAATTCAAACATATTGTGCCCTGCAGTGAATTACAATAAAACCAATTAAAGATACATAATATCATTACTTAAGAAATATACAACTATACAGAGAAGCCAAGTCTTCTTGTTAGAGGGGAAAGAAACCATAGTATGCAAAGATGAAGACTTGATGTATGGAGCACTGAGTAGCCAGTAGCCTAGGTCATCTTATTTTTTGCGGAGTTCAAGTTGAGTAAAATGGTTTTCCCAGTTGAAGTCTATAACACAAGCTCACCAAGATCTTGAGCCCAACCAAGAAAAGGTAAGATCACGCTGCTAACAGTTTAATATGTAGAATTCTCTCTTTACGATGTTCCAAAAAGAATGAAATCTTTCTATTTTTTTATAACGTAATTAATTTTACTGAAGTGTTTGGGCAAAAAAAGGATACAAGTACAACAACAACATACCCAGGAAAATCTTTTTAAAAAAAAAAAAAAATTGATACCCAATCTTCTATACAAACAGGAACCTCTTGCGTGCACCAAAAAGAAACAAGGGATAAAAGGTTATTCCTCAACTGTGCAAAATCAATCTCTACCCCTTCAAAAGCTCTCATCTTTCTCTCTCTCTCCAAACAAATCACATAACTGTTAATGAAGCGGGGGCGGCTCAACCATATCGGGGGCCTAAAGCCAAACTCTAATGGTGGGCTTTAACATTTAAAAAAAAAAAAATATATATATATATATATATATATGTATGTATGTATGTATAGTCTAGCCTCTATATATATATATATATATATATCTATGTATAGTCTAGCCTTTTGAGTTGCAAACATAAGTGTTAATGGAGCGGGGGCGGCTCAATCATATCAGGGACCTAAAGCCAAACTCTAATGAGGGACTTTAACTTATATATTTTGAGACATATATATATATATATTCTAGCCTTTTAAGATGCAAAATTACAAATAAGGTTTTTATAATCAATATTTTCTAATAATTTTGTTGATCTTAGGTAAGACTATCAATTTCAATTTTGAAAAACTTCTTCCCGTTGAAGCAACCATTACAGAACTGCCAACATTGTTATATAATCAATATAAGCATTTGGAAAAGAATTGGGCCGATCACAGTATTATCTTCTATTTTTACTATCTCCCTTAACACTTTCAACTCAGAAAATAAGGGGTTGTCTCCCCTTTTTATGCAAACAGAAGATTTCAGTAAAAAATATACTACATATGTACCTATTTATATATAAAAATATGGGGAGCCCATAATAGTGGGCCCTAGGCGATTGCCTAACTAGACCTAGAGGTTGAGACGCCCCTGTAGTGGAGCAATGAAACCTTTCTATATTTGAAAACTCTAGCTTTAAACTTCTAAGTTTACCTTAATGACATGCTCTTGCAGCTAGAGAAATGTCATGCCAAGTTTAAGAATGAAAGCCCCAAAGATGATTTTGGTATATTACAAAAGTCTTTCATTTTTTCTTAGACCTTTGTCCACAGTCAAACATTGCGATATAAAATAAAAGGGAAGGAATATGTCACATGGATGGCTATCGATGTGCGCTCATGTTACATGGATCTTTTTTACAGATACATGCCGTGAATGGATATGTGCATGTATCCTGTATGATTACATCAAGTGTTTTGCTCCTTTTTAGTGTACTTTGAAAGATCAACACAAAGTACCCACACCTTTATCATCCCCGTTCACGAGCACGTCAAAGGCAAATGAAAGACCTACTTAATATAGGTAATTACAATACTTACTAAATTTAAGTGTAATTTCAAAAGTTCACATGAAATATCCATACGCACGCCTAGGCATGGGCGTCGAGCCCGAGCCGAGCCCAACCAAGAGAGCTCAATCGAGCTTCTTACAACACGAGTTGAGTTGAGACCGAGCTTAAGTCGAGCGAGCGCTAGTTGGTTCTTTAATGTTCAGTTCCGCGTAGTGTTGTGCCACTAGAAAGGACAGCCCGGTGCACTAAAGCTCCCGCTACGCGCAGGGTCCGGGGAAGGGCCCCACCACAAGGGTGTATTGTACGCAGTCTTATCTTGCATTTCTGCCAAAGGCTGTTTCCAAGGCTTAAACCCGTGACCTCCTGTTTCCAAAGGTGCATTATTTCAAGTGTTGTGCCACTAGAAATAATCAAATTCACAACTAATTAGTTGATTAGAAAAAGTACAAATAGTACTAGTTTATATTGGTAATTGACACTTGAATTATATGCATTATTACTTTAAATTAGAACTCAAATTCAAGTGAGCATAACTTAATATGAACATAGAATAGAACTTTTAAGCAAAAAATAAAACAATAAATTCAAAGAATTTGTCTAATATTAGATCTCATTAGTTTTTTATTCCAAAATTTTAAATTTTAATTACATATCGTATCGACTATGAAGTAGTCTTAAATAATGATGCTATATAGAAAATTATTTACATTGAATTAACTAAAGAAATAAAAAATTATAAATTTACTATAATAATTAATTATTATTTAATTGATATATTGCTAACTTAATTAAGATTAATGAATGAACTTTAATTTTAAAGTAATCATTACATGACTAACAGTGCAAATTCAACCAAGCTCGAACTTGCCCGAGCCAAGCTATGACTGAGCTTTAACCGAGCCGAGCTAGATTTTGCCAGAAACCAAGCTGAGTCTAGCCGAGCTAAATACATGTCAGTTGAATCGGCTCAACCCGCTGCCCAGGCACACCAGATCATTCAACATGGGTACATCAAGACATATGGAGGGTTTCCCCACCCCCAAACATATAATTTATAGCACTTTCTTTTATTTTGAGAAAGATAATTTATAGCACTTTCTTGTTGTTGAAAACCAATAAGATTTCCTTAACGATAAAAAAAACTAAAAGACATGAAGGATCCATGTAATATAATTTACGTCAAAGTGAATTAAACTCCCACTCATCTATAAGATCTTTAAAAGGAAAAGGATCAAAATACAAGGATAAAACACCAAAAAGTAACAGAAAATGTTTTGACTTCTCTTTAGACTTCCAGTAGCCAGTATTTCCGTTTGTCAACCACAGCATTATATGTTTTTCCTCAATCATTTCTTTAAGGTGCTTGATTGAATACCTAGTTACATTTATGGATTGAAAAATTTTACTTTGCAGCTAGGAACAAATCTTATAATATCACAAAAAAACTTCCTGATACAGATGTATGATAGGACTGAGTGGAAGAAGGATGACTGTGAAAAGTGTTTCTATGACTTGTATAGAAGGTGCAGTGAACCTGTATAGAAGATGGAACCTCGCAGAACATTCCTACATGAGCATTCTCGAAATACAGGGGGGAAACTAGTTTTTTATACACACGGTGGAATGACCTCTCAAAATTAAGATTGAGAGATTTGAAAATAAAGGCATGACTAACATAGTGGAAGCTTAACCGAACGAGATAAGAAACACCTTCGCCGAGGTGATAGAGCACAGCAGATTATCACAGAAGGAGCACAACATGTTAAGATCAGAAGTAGAGGAGGAGAAGAGTCAGAATCCAAGGAGCACCATCACCAACTATGTAACGGCCCAACCGGTAAATTTTGAGTTCTAGGACCCCATTCCCCTATTTGAGACTTCTCATAGGTTCATTTGGTGATTTGTTACTTGCAGGTATTGATGGAACGAGTCCCGAGAGGTTAGGGGGTGTTTTGGAATTATTGAAGTTGAAGTTGAAGCCTAAAGTTAAGAGAGTTGACCAAAGTCAATATTTTGAATAAACGAGCTTAGATTCATCATTTGAAGGTTACAATAGGTTTGTATAAAATTTAGACTTGCGTGCATGTTCAGATTGGGGCCAGAGAGGGCAGAATGCTTTTTTACACTATTGCTTGAAAAATTAGAGTTTAAGGTTCATAAATTTGACTTGAGGGTTGACTTTAGAGTATCCCTTTGTGTTTTGAGCCTTTGGACCAGTCCATATATGGTATTTGTAGCCTGTTTGGCCAAGCTTTTTTTTTTTTTCCAAAAGTGCTTAAATTCTTCTGAAAAGTGCATTGAGGTGTTTGGCAAGCTTTTGGGAGAAAATAAGTGCTTCTAGGGAGTAGCAGAAGCAGTTTTTCATAAGCTAAAAAAAGTAACTTGTCCCCAAAAGCATTTTTAAAAAAAGCACTTTTGAGATAAATACACTTAAAAGCACTTTTAAAGTCTAGGCCAAACACTAATTGCTGCTCAAAAGTGCTTTTTTAAATTTATTGGCCAAACACAAATTGTTTCTCCCAAAAGTACTTTTTTTGAAAAGCACTTTTGAAAAAAGCACTTCTAAAAATAAGCTGATTTTAGAAGTTTGGCCAAACAGGCTATTGGACTTGTCGGGATGGTTTGGAGGGGACCGGAGGGGCTTGGTTGAGTTTCAGCGTGTCTGGAGCAAGTTTTGAAAGATTTTAAGTGTTGAAACGTGATTTTCTGCACTTGACCTGACTTCAAAAGAGATCTGCTCTTAATCTATAAAGAATTTGGTGAAGATGTACGGATAAGAGTTGTAGCCCTTTGAATCTAGTTTCCAGATATTAAAGAATTGTACTTTATGTTTCAGTTTTTGTACTTTAACATGATAAAACCAATACTAGTTTTTCCTTAATTTTAAGGAAAGAAGGTGGTAGAGTTTTTGAAATTGATTCTGCTGTAAACAAGCAAACATTGATTGTATCATTAATCTAAATAGAAAATCTGGCAAATATAGTACTTCACGAGTCATTATTAGCCAGAGAAATGTAGTAGTAATGTTTGCATATAGGGCCACCTGAACCAGATTAACATTCACAGAAACCTACCTATAGAAACAAACACAAAACTGCAACCGGCTTTGTGTTGCTACTCCAAGTTAAATCAGTCAAAAAAGGAGCTTTTAAACAGATAAATAACAAACAAAAGTATATACAATTTTGGAAAAAAAAAATAGAAAAGAAAGGAACCTAAGAACATACCGAGGAAGCCATGAATGGAGAGTGGAGAGACGATAGAGTAGACAACGGTCGAGTGTCGACAATCAGCACTGCAACAGTAGCAAGCCAGCAACCAGCAAATCAGCAACAATCGAAAGTGAAAGAGAAGAGAGAACAAAAGCAGGAAAGAGTGTAAGAGAGGGCAAGACGGCGTGATAGGGTTTTATTATCTTTTGACTTTGTAATTAAGGAGTTAATTCAAATCCCAATCGTCTCTTCTTACAAACAACATCATCTTATAATTTTTTTTAAAAAAACCGCCTAAAGCTAAAAGATTGAAAAAAATGTTTTTACCCGGACTCGAACCCACGCGCCTTAAGAAATTCTGAACCCCTTTACCGCTAAACTAAGTCTTTGGCTTTTGTCAAGGGGTTCAACATTTAATATATACACATAAAACAAAAGTTTGATCCTATATACAGAATAATTTTCTAACGAAGGAGGTTCGGATGAAACCCCTGGACTCCATGTTGATCCGCACCTGGTTAGACGGCCTACAATCCACGGATAACGTCAGAAAGAAAGTTACCCGGTTGAAAAAAAAAATGGCTTTTTAAATAAAGCTATGTATCACATTTTCAATTAATCAAACCAACATGGATCTAAAGATATATACTATTTACGAACTATTAATCTGCATGCTATAGACCAATGCTATATTATTGCTCTACCAACAGCAGGTAAACAAAGAAGTGTTTTTTTTTTCTAATAAGTAGCAGGTAAATAAAGAAGTTGTTTCCAATAGATGCAAAAGTCCAGACAACAATAAATCTTTGTTCCTTTTCAATGACATGCAACACAGGTCAAGAAACACAAGAACATAATTCTCTCTATGTGATGGTATACAAAACTAAAACATTCAAGAAAACCCAAATCTGGTGGGTGATCAGTGGATAAACACACAACATATTTCCAACTCATTCTACTGCTTTAACTTTTTTTACTTAAGAGTTACTAATATAAGAAGCTCATTGTGGGGATTACTTCCTTTTCCAAGAAGCGCTATAAAAGTAGTAATAAGCAAAATCGGAACACGCCCAATTATTCAGAACAGGCAAGAAATTTGTGAAGGAATAAGCATTACTTTGAAATTGAAGCAAAAAAGAAAACAGTAGAAGGACCAAGAAACTTACCATAATTTCGATAGGCAGCAGCAGCACTTTTCTTAGGAAAAGCTAATAGCAGATTGCAAAAAAATTTTAAACCCAGTAACAACTGTGTCGAATTTCAGAAGTCCGAAAGCACCAACAACGGTTACGGTGTGAGTAACGAAGCATGTTTTTATATGGAGAAAAAAGTATGTTCACCGCAAGTAAGTAATGTATGTTTGAATAGGAAAGAATCTTTTCAAAGGATTGCTTTTCTTCTTTTTTTTTCCAAAAAATACCTTTTGGGAGGATGATCAAAAATTAGTGTTTTTCCCTCCACCTCTACCTTTCGACTAGTACACTCCAAATCCCTAAAAGCGCCAGGCCTAAACCACAGTGGCAAAACGAAAATACCTTTTGATGGCTCGCTATTATTTTATTTAAATTTCTTATATACTGCTGCATTTTGGGGGAAAACGGGGCATTTAGGGTGTGTTTGGTGCGCTAGAAACATTTTCTAATTTTTTCTTGTTTAGGTAGTCAAAAGTTTTAAAAAATATTTTGGAAAAACCGCACAAATGTCCATTGAAACTAGAGGTTTTCATAGTTTGGTTAAAAATCAAATGGAAACGTGAACAAAATCAAACCGATTAAAAATATCGACGTTTGGTTTGATTTGATTTTAAATTTTAAAAATCAACAACATTTGGTTTGATTTTGGTTTTACAAAAAAATAATTGAATAAATAATCAAATTGAATCGATAAGTTATATACATAAATTTTATAATTATTTGAGTATATGATATTAGTTTTTGATAAATAATTATAAACATTTTATATCTTTTAATCATTAATTTGATTTTAGTCTACTTCTTTCACATGCACTACAATACTTTTAAGTGTCATTTCTTAAAAAATGTGTTCAAACCCAACACTCTAAATCTAATTATCTACTATATGTTGTGTGGTATATTATTGAGTTTTAATTTTCTTTCTTAAGGCATCCATCTACTCTTCAATGCCTTGCCCATTTGATTTTTGTAGGGTTAACTATTCTATTTAAAGTTGTATCTTAGTTTTGTGGATATTATACATGTGATGTAGAGTAACTTCTATTGTTATGCAATTTAAATATGCTAGAACATTGGAATAGTATTGAAAAATACTAGAAGATTCATATACATTCATATTGTGATAATAAATAGAAATTCTGATTATATTCCTAGTGTTCAATTGAAATAGTTATCTCATGTTTCCGTTATTTTACCATTATCAATTTATCATTAGCTAGTTAAAAATCAAAAAATCGAATCAAACTGAACCGAAACCGATAATAACCAAACCGATGGTTTTTATTTTATGTGGTTTGGTTTGGTTTGGTTTTAGAAATTTAAAAATCGATTAAATTGGTTTGATTTTGGTTTTAATCAAAAACCGATCCAAACCAAAACATGAACACCCCTAATTGAAACCAACTAGGGAAATCCCTTAATAATGTCTTTTAAAGGCATTATAATTCTAAATAATACTATTTTTATTGTATTATGAATTGTAGCCTACTTTTACCCTTAATAGTTGATTAGTCTTCTACACTCACACTTTCCTCCATCTCCTCTTTCTCCTCACTGTTGGTCGGCAAAGCTTCGAGCTCCAGCGATCTAGTAGCAGCAGTGTTGTTTGAAAATGTTGTTGTTGGATGTCACGACCCAAACCTATCGCGAGTGGCACCCACACTAACCCTTCGGTAGGAGAACCATCCAACCCGAACTACTCAATACAAACACTTAGTCAAATTTAACAGTACCTAATCATTCCAATAAAGAACTAATATTTTGAATAGTCTAACAACAAAACCAATACGGAAAAACAGAAAAGTCTAAAGTACCCCAAGAACTGAAAGTCATTGTACCAAACACTAATAATTGTCAACAACGGGTTCAACCCAAAAATAAAATGAAAGTATTCATGTCTGAAACAAATGGACAAGAACTAGAATAAAGGACTCATGGCTGCCCGAAAGATGTAGCTCACCCTTGAGTCGAAATATGTTCCAGTCTAAAGCTAAGTTCTCGATGTAGTTGCTGGAAACTTCTCTGCACTCAACAAAAAGAAGAGCACAGGTAGTTTCAGTACGCAAAAATGATAATGTACTGGTAGGATCATCGGCCAACCCAAGATAATAAATGTGAACAAATAACCATAATTTAGTAAATAGGTATGACCGTGAACACCTACCAAATAACTTTACCTAAAATATGTACCACTTAGCCTTTTTCAAACAACACCAAAAAATTCAATCAAGTTTAAGTCAATACAGATAATATAGTAAGTCAAGACCATGACTACCAATACAAGACCAAGTCAACAAATCCAAGACCTACAATAATAAGTTTGTAATGACCCTCCTGGTCATTTTCTACTTCTCCACATTATTTTGGTGTTTAGAGCTTTCCCATAGCTGCCCCAAGTCATTTATGACTTACTGGAGTTGACAGTCGGTTACCGGACAGTTTGTTTGATTTTTAGAGCCATTTTCCTATTTTGAAATCGTCGTTTTTCAAATTTGGCTACTAGGCCTAAATCAAGTAGGCGGCCTCGTATGCTAATCTTGACAGTTACCATTAGCTTCGAAACATTGATTTTAGGCTAGGGGACCTTTGGTTCGGGTCTCAAGGCTTCCGGATTCATTTTGGGCTATTGGGTGGAATTTGGTTAAAATGGTCATTTGGGTATGGGACTCACATTTTATCGAAACGACCCCAAATGGAAATTTTGATTAAGTTGTTGAATTTGATAGGGTAGCATAGTAAATTTGCATTCACGGGGTTTCGAACGAATCCCGAGGGCCCGTTGGAAACTTGGCAAAATATTGCCAAGTGTTGATGCTGCTTCAGCTGGTACAACCGCTTAAGCGGGCCTTGGGTTGCTTCAGTGGAAGCCGCTTTAGCAGCTTGTGCACTGTTTTAGAGGCAGTAGCCTTGGACCGTCTGCCCGCTTAAGCAGAGGCTTGTCCGCTTTAGCGGAAGTCCACCCCGGGTCATGGAGTGCTTAAGCGCTGGTGGGGGCGCTTTAGCGGTGACCGCTTAAGCGGTCAAGTGGTTGCTTAAACGGCACCTGCAGAGCATTTAATCCCCTTTCACATGTTTTTTCTCATATTTTTCTAAGTGTTAGAGCATAAAAGCTCTAGAGGATAGTGGGAGAGAGGAGACGATTCTTGGGTGTTCAAGGGAGCTTGGAGAGTTCATTAACATCATTTTCCTCTTCTAAATCCTTGTAAGTTTCGTCTAATTTCTAGTGTCTGTCAAAATTATATCAGCATATCTTGTGACTGTCACGCCTCGAATTCCAACGGGGCGAACTGGTACCCGAAGCCGTTAAGTCCCGAGAGAACCAACCTTCATTCATGTACATTTATATGCATGTCTCTGAGTTAACAACATTCTACCTCATGTAAATACAAGATACCAATGGCGGAAGTCAGGGAGAGCATATGATATATATGAAACTTGGTTGTTAGGGCCATCAAGTCAAAATGGACACACATGCCTTCATTTGTCTTACAACGTCTACAAAGCCTCTACAGATACATAGACATAACCAACCTAAAGTCGGGACAAGTCCCCGCTTTATACAACATTTACATAATACCAAAAAAATTATACACATGTGACTCGGAAAGTCCCGAACCAACTGGAGCTCACCAATGATCTGCAAATGACCCGCTTCCTACTGTGGAGGTCTACTAGCACTTGTGCCTGCAGCAAGTAATGTAAGTCCACTAAGGGATGTTAGTACGAAAGAATGTACTGAGTATGTAAGGCCATAAGTAACTGCATAAGATATAAGAACTTCAATGAGATCAAGTACAAGTGGGTGGACAATATAAATTAACCACCATAATATACATGTGTGGAGTCGTGTACATTGCATTCGTTTCTTTCATTTTTCGTTCATATCGTTATTATAATCATTCATATAACATCATTCATATAATATCATTTATATAATCATTCGGGATCACCTTTAGCTAGGCTTCCACCCCTTTGAGTTGCCACCCGTTCGGGATCGCCTCTTGCTAGACTTACGTCCCTTTGAGTTGCCACCCGTTCCCAATAATCCTTCGAGATTGCCTCTAGCTAGGCTTACGCCCCTTCGAGTTGCCACCCGTACTCAATATTCATTCGAGATCGCCTCTAGCTAGGCTTACGCCCCTTCGAGTTGCCAACCATACTCAACAAGTATGCATTACTTCAATTCTTTTTTTATAAGAGTGATACGTTGGTGGTTGTAACATTGTTGAAACTTTGGAATAGTAGTCCACAATTATGAGACACATGAATAACAATTGGTAACAAACCTGAAATGAGATACTTTAAGACATTTCGGAATAGAAACAAGTGCAATGACAATGTGAACAATAGGGGCTGCAGAAGGATACGGAAAGAGTAACCTTACATATCTTATCTTCCAAATATGAATACACAACCCTACATGTGAATACAATAATCCAGCTCCTTCCTTACGTGTTACTCTACAACACAAGTACATAACGGAGCTCATGTTAACAACTAACTACATTACAAGTGCATAAAACGATAATGAGCTACGTGACTGCTATATAGCGTCATTTAATCCTTCTACAATACAACTCACTGCATCACCATACCAACAACACCACAACATTCCACACATTGACCAAGACATCATAAACCAATAGCATTTCACACCAAGTTTATCCTTTACACTTCTTCATTAACACTACGTCACAATTAATCCATCAAGTCATCTCAATACCTTTCACAATAACACATTAACAACAATCCATAATTGATATAATACAACATGACTCCAAACGACCCCTTAAAGCCATTCAAAAGATACCATAAGTTGATAATTGCATCCAAGAAGGGTATAGGGGCCTTGGGGGGTCAAAGAGAAGCAAAAACAAACAAAACAAATTTCTGGACTGGGCTATGGAGCCACCTGCGCCCACAGGTGGATGAAATGCGGCTGCAGGTGCCCCTCTGGCCTTGTCCAGATCCACCTGCGTTGGCATCTGCACCCACAGGTGCTCCAGACGCTAGGGCGGGTGCCCGTTTCAGCCTCCAGGGGTCATTTTAGGGTCCTTTTTTGTAATAAATGGTACATGGCCATAATTAACCTTATCCTTTCATATTTTAGGTCACTTGGATGCCAACGAACAATCATGATTTCACAACACACATGAACATCACCAAAACTACATTTTCCTTTTAATACGTCACCAATTCCATGCCCAATTTCGCAACAACAATTCCAAATATTATACACAAAGAAAAAGAAAGTTAAGGACATAAACACATCATACATATTGATATTTAATTCACCAAATTCACTTCCTTCAAGACCACAAGTCCAATTTCAAGTTTAGAAGGCAAAACCCTTCACCGATTAAGCAAAAGTAGATTGTTTTACACATAGTGAACTGTCCAACACTTTGCCAACATAACCAACATGATTTATACACCATCTTAAGCATATAATATACTAAATGATGAGATTAAACACTTATAAGCGGATCATTCGGTTTCATGAGATTGGTGCTTCAGACTCTTGACTTTTAGTTTTGAGGGTCATCCGGACCAGTTGTAGCTTTGGCTTAAGAGTGTATACTTGTTCACCTCTATTTCATATCCTGGTAGCACCTTATGGGCTTATTTCTTGCGCTTGCCATTATGGATTTTTGATAAGTCAGCTTCAGCCTTTCGAGGTCAGTGTGTTGTGAATGCGCGGATAAGACTCAGATGATATTTAGTATGGTTCGGAGTATGTAGCAGGTTTAAAAAGTCAAAAGAAGGTTAGATTTGGAATTGGAGTTGGTTGCATGATTCATGCCTTGGTTTGCCTTTGTATTGGTTGAGTTACTACCTGGTTAGGCTTGTATTGGTGTTTTGTTAGCATGTTGTGGTCTGGATTTGCATGCATCAGTCGTTCTCAATTTAGTGGGAGGCCAGTTGATTGTTGAAGTTGAGTTTTGGTTATTTGAAAAGTGAAGTAAGGAAGTTGGTTGAAAAAGGGATACCTTTGGCAAAATCCCTTGGAAGCATTGTCTCTTTTTTGAGGTCGTCTGGGGAGTCATGTTTGAAGCTTGTGGGCCCATTACCTCATCCTTTAGAGCTTTCAGGCTCTTTCTATCCATTGACTTTTGCAGATAAAAGTCCTTTTCGTAGTGGATATTGTAATAACCCTTCGGGTCAATTTTTCGATTTCCATGCATTTCAGCATTTTGAGCCTTCCTACAGTGGCTACATATCATTTATGAATTTCCAGAACTTTCAATTCTGTCATCGGACAGTTCGTTTTGATTTAAGGCTCATTTCCCTATTTTGGAGCTTTTGATGTTAAGGAATTAGTTTTGAACCAAAACTCTTAGTAGACGATTTTAGATGGAAATTCTGACAGTGCCATCAGCTCTGGAATGTTGATTTTACGCTAGGGGGACCCTTGGTACGGGTCCCGAGGCTTCTGGATTTGTTTTGGGCTATTGGGTAGATTTGGTGAAAAATAAAACTATAGGTGTAGGCCCCACATTTTATAGAAATGACCTCGAATGGAAATTTTGATGGTTCCGTTGAGTTTGGAATGTCGAATGTGGTATGGTAACATAGTTTATTTGCGTGCTCAGGGTTCCAAATGAATCTCGAGCCCCCGATCGTTTGGACTTAGCTAAATTGTTGATTTGCAGCAGCTGGTGCAGGGTGATTTACCCTTCGCGTTCGCGAGGGGTAGGCTACGTTTGCGAAGGGTCAGGATATTAACCAACTCATTCATGGTATCTTGCCTACGTTCACGAAGGGCAATTCCCATGGCCTTCGCGTTCTCGGCCCTCGAGCTCCATGTTCGCGAAGGGCATTGCCCTGGCAGTATATTTCTCTCTTCCGCAATTTTCCTTCATTTTCCAACATTTTTTCACCATTAGAGCCCTTGGAGCTTAGAAATTATTGGGATTTCATCCCATTGAGCTTAGGTATGTTAACCCATCGTTCCTTTATCATTTTCTATTACTTTTCCCGTTAAATTTCGTCCCATTTCATGGTAAATTCTTAGAATTAGGTCTTTGAATTCCTTAACTTTCGGGGCTGATTTGAGCCCCGATTTGTGCCTCATTTGTGCTCAACTTTTGAGCACACATTCCTTATCATTCGAGGGACCTCATGATGGATTCAATTTTGGAATTTTGTTAACGGGCCCCACAGGCCCATTATTGACCTGATTTTGGGCCCAGAGTATTATATTGCAATATAGGTATCATTTTACTCGTAATGACGTATATGTTACTATTTTGATAGTGTGACGTCGATTCGAAATCGTGGAGCAAGGACGAATGAATTGTGGATGATTCAAGTGTTGTGGTTCGGCATCGAGGTAGGCTTCGGTCTACTTTACTCTATGAGACTGTGTATTGTATAGATTGCATGCTAGGTGGGGAATATAGGATGGGATTATGGCTAGTGTAGCATAACTTAGCCTATTTAGGGAATCCGGGGTATAAGTGTGACCCGAACCTTATCATAGGTTGCTTGCTATGGCCATAGAATCCTATTAGCCTGGATTATAAGCATGATGACTATAGTTGATGATTAAAGATCCTTTAGTATAAGGTTTACCATTCGACTTAGTGAATTGGGTAGTATTTTCCTGATTAAATCCTTTAGTGACTCTACGCCCTCAGTTATCATAGTTTCTCGAGTTATGATGCGTTATTATGTCGATTACTTATTATTGGGCCCAAGGCCATGGTTACGATGTCAGTTGAACTCCAGGTGAGTATTTTATCCCTAAAGTGGACATGATTCTAGATTACAGATGCTTAGGTGCTTATGGTTACGTTGTTTGGATATTGGTGATCGCATGCATTCTATCTGGTGCATTCATGTTCATTTAGTGGTACGATTCCGATCAAAACCTCAATTTTACTACTATTTCCAAAAAGGGGGATTTATTTTCGCTTTTCACTTTAAAAAATGGATTATTTTATAACGGGAATAGTACCACCTTATTTACTGGATTATGAGCTTTTGGAACTAAAGAAGAGGTTTTAGAACTTCGACCGAGGCTAATTTTGTTCCATTACCATTTTATCACTACTATTTACTTCGATCGAGAGATATTCCGACCCTTTGTACATGATTATGATGATTTACTCCCGAGCATGATCTCGGGAAATTGATTGACTGATTTACATCTTTTTAGTCGCGGTTCGAGTCCGTGCACTGATTATATATATATCTCCGGTACTGGACGGAGTAGATGGATTATGATGATTATTGAAAGTCCTGGTTCTAGACCAGGCAGTGTATATGGATTTTTCGAATCCCCTTGGGGGCTCCTTCGTCCAAGAGTCATTGTACCGGAGAAGGATAGTCGCCATAGGTCCTGCCTTTGTGAGCTAGGTGAGCTGAAGGAGGTGTATATACTTTGTATGGTATCGTACTTGGTATATTATGGCACTCAGATCGGATATGGTTTACTTTGGGTTTTCGATCATTCATGTGCATTGCCATCACCAGTATAGTTGTTTGGCGCCAGTAGCTATCGTTTTTTTGGGAGACTGTACAGGTACAGGTTATGGTTGCTGTTTGCTGAGTGTTTTCGTGAAAATTCCGGGCTTGTGGGGGTCCTATTAGGTACTTGTTTGTTCCGACTAGCCGGTTACTTTATTATTGATTATTATGGTTAGTTCATGGCAGGTTGGTTGTGGACTGGTACCTGAGATTGGAGGTACGTTTCTGATTCTATTATCTTTTTGGTGAGTTATATTATGGTCGGTTTACCCTAGGATTTGTCACCCCTTGGGTATAGGTTTGATGAGGCTAGTGTTAGCTCCTTTACTTGGCTATGGACCTTGAGATGTTAGGTTGACTCCTTCAGGCAGTTACCTTTGAGTTAGCCCTATATGTATACTTATATGTATGGTATTACTGTATATCCCTCTCTTTCCTTATCTATTTACATTGTATATGTATCCTTTGGCCTTGTACTACTATTATATATCCTTTTTTCACTCTTCATTTGTATATTGACCAGTGATATACGGTATTGCACTTTAGTCCCGGATTACTGCTAGAATAGGATAGTGTATTTTTACTGCCCTGTTAGCCCCTTAATTCTTGGTTTTCCTGGATCGTTGCCTGTAGTGCATTCATGCCTTACATGTCATTTTATACTTATATTATTTCTAGAGCTCAGTTAGCCGATTTCTACTGAGTACCACGTGTTTGGTACTTATACTACACTTCTGCAGCCTGCAGGTTATAGTACAAGTTATCGCTATTGATGTGTGTATCATGCAGGGCAGCTATGGATCAAAGATTTAGGGTGACCTCCTAAAATTTTGGAGTATCCCTTCTCTCCCTCTTATTGTTAGACTGTTCTCTATGTTGTGTCAGAGATGGCTTATATATATACACTTTTCCTGTATTTCACTGGTACTCCTGTTCCTGTATTTCACTGGTACTCCTGTTGTATTAGAAGCTCTTGTATTGGCTTCACTAGGTTTTGGGATTATTATTAGCCTTGCTATTATATTTATTTTGTTGTTTTATTTATTTCTATTGGTATTCTGTTACTAGCTGTTTTGGACTCCGGGTTGGCTTACCTACTGGTGGGTTATAGTAGGTATCATCACGACCTGATAAATTGGGTCATGACACTTCCCCAAGTCATTTATGACTTGCTGGAACTAACAGTTTGGTTACCGGGCAGTTCGTTTGGTTTTTAGAGCTATTTTCCTGTTTTGAAATCGTCGCTTTTCAAATTTGGCTACTGGGCCTAAACATCAAGTAGAAAGCCTTGTATGCCAATTCTGACAGTTCCATAGGCTCTGAAACTTCAATTTTATGCTAGGGGGACCTTTGGTTCGGGTCCCGAGGCTTCCTGACTCATTTTGGGATATTCGTTGGAAATTGGTTAAAACTGTCATTTGGGTGTGGGACCCACATTTCATCGAAACAACCCCGAATGGAAATTTCAATTGCGTCGTTGAGTTCAAAATGTCAAATTTAATAGGGTAGCATAGTTCATTTGCATTCACAGGGTTTCGAACGAATCTCGAGGGCCCGTTAGAAACTTGGCAAAATATTGCCAAGTGTTAATGCTGCTTTAGCTGATGTAACCGCTTAAGCGTAAGCCCCTTTAGTGGGTGGAGCCTTGGACTAGCCGGTCCACTTAAGCAGAGGCTTATCTGCTTTAGCGAGGAGTGCTTAAGCGGCACCCGTTCGCTTTAGTGAAAGTACGCCCCGGGTCATGGAGCGCTTAAGCGCTGGTGGGGGTGCTTTAGCGGTGACGGCTTAAGAGCTCTAGAGAGATAGTGGGAGAGAAGAAGCGATTCTCGGGTGTTCAAGGGAGCTTGGAGAGTTCTTTAACATCATTTTCCTCGTCTAAATCCTTGTAAGTTCCGTCTAATTTCTTGGTAAATTCTCTGTTTAAGCCCAAAACCCTAGCTAGCTTTATGGGTTGATTTTGGGTATTGTGATGCTCAAAATTCGCCCATTATTAAGGGTAAATGATCCTAGAGCCTTGAGGGACGTTTTGACTATTTTAAATTTGTGATTTCATAAGCGGGCCCCACATGGGATTTTTGGCTTGATTTTGGACCCGATGCATTTATATGTAATATGGGTATTGTTGTTCTCGTACTAAGGAGTTGAGTGTTATTTTGATAGCGTGCCATCATGTTGAAGCTTCTCGGAAGAAACAGGCCCCACTTTAGCAGATTCTATCGAGATTTGTCCGACGTCCAGGTAGGCTAGGCTTACCCTACTTATAAATTGAGCTTGATTATAGTATTAGTATGACATTATGCTAGTTATGGGTCAAAATTTACGGCTGGTTGCTTAGTTATTAAAAGTTGGTATTAATTGGCCGATTTGTGGGTCGTTTCAGAGGTAGAATCGACCCAATTACCTATCCCTTAAGTAAATTGATGCTTTGGGGTTATAATATTGCACTTAACTCCTTGTAGACTTAGGAGGCCTTCTTTCGCAACTTTATCCTAAATCTTGAGCCTTAAACTACATAGCATATACCTAGTTTGGGGCTAGGTTAATGATCTTGAGCTTATTTAAAGACCGGTTTGAGTCCGACACATTTTATTGATTTATGGCATTTATAGACCGGTTCGAATCTAGTACATTCTATTGATTTAGGGCATTTAAAGACCGGTTCGCGTCTGGCACATTCTATTGAATTATGGCATTTAAAGATCGGTTTGAGTCCGGCACATTCTATTGATTTATGGCCTTTAAAGAAAGGTTCAAGTCCAACATATTCTATCTAATTATGACACTGATGGTGAGTTATGAGGAGATAAATCTGGTTTAAGTCTGGTGTTTATGGGTTATTTCATAGTGTTATGATACCGGTTCGAGTCTAGTGAGTATGGTACGAAAGGGTTCATCAGCATGGTAGTAGTATATTTCCTTAATTGCATCCATCGAGCTTATGGGGGTTCGTTTGGGTTAGTCCTCTCTTGTTTGCACCTCTGGGCTTATGGGGGCCCAGTTAGGTTATAAATAGTTTACCTAAATTCCAGTATCGTGTATTTCGTTATTTATTTCTATATGTCGGAGCACGATCTCAGTGTTGCCCCTTTTCCCTTGACTTTAGCTTATTTCTCGCATCTTATTATGCTTTTATTATGATTTAGCTCAGTAGGCCGATGATGTTTACTGAGTACCCATTGTTTTGGTACTCATACTACACTTCTGCATCTTTTCTGGTGCAGATCCGAGTACTAGCCACTACCGTTGATATTCTAGCCAGCTATCTACAGGTCTCGGAGATACGGTGAGCTTTCAGAACCAGAGTTGATCCCCTCTCCTTTCCCTATTGTTGGATGGTCTTTTATTTCTAGACAACATGTGTATTGATATTATTAGTACTCTTATTCTTTTGCTAGTGGCTCTTGTATCGGCCTTACCAGGTCACGGGATTTATTTTGTTCTTCTCCCTCTTTTATTTAGCCTTATATTTTCGTACTTATATTTATGGGCTTGATTTGTATTATTTTTGTATTCTTCCGCCATTGTGCCCATTACTTGTTGTGTAGGCTAAGGATTGGCTTACCTGCTGGTGGGACATAGTAGGTGCCATCATGACTCAGAAATTGGGTCGTTGCACAATCCTTCTTCGCGTTTACAGATAAGGGCATTAGAAGGTCATCGCAATTAGAAAAGTGATCTCACGATCATGAAGGGGAAAGATGTTGGGCTGGATTGAGGGTCCTTCACCGTATTTGCAATGGATCACATGATAGGGAAGGTTGGTTCCATGTTGCAATCATGATTGACCTCTGCGTTCATGAAGATGGAGTCACCTGCATTGTTTAAAAATTTCAATTTTGATCCAATACTCCAAAACTCAGTTTTTGAAGCTTTGAACTCATTTTGGGAAGAATCAAAAGGGGAATTTCTAGATTTCTTCATTGGTAAGTTTCTTATACTACTTTTACACATTCCCAATGTTTATTTCATAATTTCATCTTCAACTATTTATTTTTCAACTTGAATATTTGGGGTTTTCCTGGTAAAGTTAAGAAATTGTATTCTAATGATTTCAAGGTCAATTTTAAATCTATTTTTGATGAAATTTCATATTTGAATTCCCTAAGTTATGGATAAATTAATTTTCTAATAAAATTCTAGTTTTGTCCTTGGGAGTTTGGAGTTGACTTTTAGAACCAAAATAGAAGTATAGCAATATGAGTATCGTTGAACTCGTATTTATATGTAGATTCATTCTTGATAGATTGCAAGCATTCTGAGGCCATTTAGAAGGGTAAGGCCACTTTGTATAAAGACTTACGGTTTGACATCAAGGTTGGTTATGACTTAACTTCTTTCAAATGTTGCTTGGGTGGGGACTTATCATGTAAAGCATGCTATGGATTGAGTGAATTTATGGATTGAGTATTAAATGAGATGGATTATCATTGTGTTGCTCGAATTGTTCTGGAAGACATAGAACTTGGATTTCTGGCTTGATATTAAGACTTGTAGTCTGTGTTCATGGATTGATTATGATTCTAAATTTTTTGGATATATCTATTGTATCTGGATTCATTTTAGTTTTAAATGTATGCATATTCACTCATCTCATAGTTCATGGAAACAATGAAGTTAACAAAATGATTGGAATGAAATAGATTGAAAGACTAAATGATTTTTTTCTCAATTTGAGTCAGGGTCATTGATACTAATTTTAGTCCCAGTTCAAGTCCAAGTTATTGATAAATTTATGAAAGTTGATTTGATATATGGATATCATGAATCTCCCATGGGTCCCATCTTATAGCACACGACTGGAGAGGGTATATATGGTAGGCATTGGCATGACATAACATCTCATATCATTGCATTACATTATTATTTGGAATGTTGTTGTATTTAAGATAAACTATGCTATTTATTGTTTATGAACTGCTGGGACTTTTTTGTGTCTTAAGCTCAGTCGGCCTATAATGCCTACTGGGTATAAGTGTACCATACTCACTCATACTTTTTCTATATTCTTCTGATGCAGATCCTAGTACAAGCAAACCCAATGGCTAGAGATTGTGCTTTTCAGTACCATTCAAACGGTGGTGAGTTTCTACCTTCAGAGATTGATCCGACTCCCTCTATTCTTTACTTTATGTCTATTTTACTTTCTCAGACAATGTTGTATTTTTTTTTTTGATAGTCTGTACAAGTGTTACTCTTATATTCCTGACAACTAGGTCTTGAGATGTGTTCAGAGTATACTATTTGATTTCCTTTTATTTATGATTGATTTGAGTTGTTATGGTACATTAGATGTATTATTTCATCATTTACCATTATTTTAACAAATAGTATTTTCATGAGTTGGGCTTACCTACTGTTAGACCCTCAACTTGATGGTTTGGGCTGCTCGGGCATAGATAGGAACTTATATGATGAACCTAGCCATGACCCAATGACTTCGGTTAAGATTAAGTTCACTTGAGGACAGTTTGTCGGCATACGCATGTCAGTAGGGCATGACATATGTCGGTAATATATGACAAGACCTTGGAAGTGATATGTCTAAGGCATGCAAGTCATGACTAAGGCGTAATAAGAGCTGGGCAAGCTAAGGCAAATCAAAGCTAAGGCAGATCAAGGCTAAGGCAAGCCATGTTATGATAACCTGGCTAAGGCAAAACAAGCAGAGTTGATATGACAAGACAAGGCGGTTGAAAATTAACAAGGCAGTGGCATGGGTGCATGCAAGGATGCCAGGGCTCTGTTGTAAAATTGGCATGATTGCTGCCAAGAGTGTGCTGGCACTGGGCGTGTGCCTTGCATTTATCGGTAGTTGGGCAGTTATAACTGACTTTGCCATATATGGCAGACTTTGTTGTAGTTGTAATTTAAATTTCATAGTTGAATTTGAATTTGCTTATTAGTTGGGGATGTCAACTGATTTAGGATGGGGGCAAGTTCTTGGCATGTGCCTGGAACATGACTGGAATGTGGCCTATATTTAAGCATAGGTAGGTAGTCACAAGCCAGATTATCTGTGTTGACTAGTTTATGTAAGGTGCATTTTGTGTGCTTCTTTATGGCTAGAGTGAAAATACAAATTTGGGAAGTAATTTCTTGTCACGACCCAAAATCCCATTCGGGCCGGACTGGCACTCGAAGCCGATAAGGCCCGAGAGAACCAATCTTTACTCATGCCCAATCATATGCATACCGTAAGAATCATCACCACCTCGTAAAGACATAAGATGCTAAGTGCGAAAATCATGGAGCATTATATATATATATATAAGAGACTTGGCCGTTAGGGCCATCAAGTCAAAATGAACATACATATCTTACATTCTGTTCCCACATAAGTCTACAAAGCCTCTATAGATACATGACTATGACAATCCTATAGTCGGGACAACACCCCGCTCTATACTCATATACAATACCAAAATAAATGTACATAGCAACTCAGGAAGCCCCGAACCAACTGGAGCTCACCAAAAGTCCGCAAAAGATCCGCAACCTACTATGGAGGTTTACAAGTACCTGTGCCTGCAGCAAGTAAGGTAAATCCCCCAAGAGGGGTCAGTACGGAGAATGTACTGAGTATGTAAGGCCATATGAAACTGTCATAAATACATCAATAGAATCAAAATGTAATAGGATAGTCAATATGAATAACCCATCGATCTGCATATGTGGAACCATGTACCTTACATAAGTTAAGTTCTTCTCGTTATTGTTTATTCCTCATCGCTCATATCATATCATACCCGGGCCCCAACTGATCAGTGGGTCTTAACATAACATAATGTTATGTTGGGATCGGCTCGAGCTAGGACTTTGCCTCTAGAGATACCACCCATAATCAAAGCATCGGGTTCGGCTCGAGCCAGGTTATTACCTCTAGAGATGCCAGCCATAAATCAACTCATCAGGTTTGGCTTGAGCTAGGTTTTTACCTCTAGAGCTGCCCCCTGTCAGGATCGGTCCGAGCTATGCTTATACCTCTAGGACTGCCCCCTGATCCAATAATCTCGGGATCGACTTGAGCTAGGCATTTTGCCCCCAAAGCTACCACCCATACTCAATCATTTACCACCAACAATTATGAATTACTTTATTTCTTACTTTTGAGAGATGTACTTGCAAGAGATTGATTCATCCTCTTATGAGAGATTGATACAATCAGTTATGAGAGATTAACGTATATATACATAGCCACAACATTATTGGAAGCTTAAGAACACAACATTATTGAGACTTTTGGAACATGTCCATAATTATGTAACTCATGAACAACAATAACTAATGAATGAGAAATATGCGACTTAAGAATGAATAGATTCTCCTTACGTCGTCACTTCCCTTGAAACAGTTTCTTTTAGTAGTTACAACATTATTGGAACTTGGACCCATGTTCATAATTATGTGATCCATGAATGACAATAGAGCAAGAGTAACGTATATATGATTAACAATAGATGATAACCTGAAACAAGATGCCTTAGGACATTTTGAAAATGAGTAAGTACCATAACGAAGTGAATACTATATGCCGCAGAAGGATACGGAAAGAGTGACCTTACATACCTTGTATTCTCAATACGATTCTACAATCTTAAGTGTGCATACAATAGTCCCGCTCCATCCTTATGTTTCACTCTACAACACAAGTATATAACGGAATTTACATTAACCACTAACTACCTTACAATAACATATAACGACAATGAGTTACATGTTTGGCTAATACATGTCCTTTCCCCTTGACAATACTATGTATGAAACTATCACACCAACAATACCACAACATTCCCAACATTGACCACAATATCATAAACCACTAGCATTTCATACCAAATTCATACTTTACACTTCTCCATCACCACAACATCACAATGATTCCACCAATTCACTTCAACACACCTCACAACAACAAATCGGCCAAAATTCCATAATTTACACTTATGACAAAATAACAATTTTAATAACATAATCACACCATACATGTTGATATTTCATCCATACCATGCTCTTTCATCAAAATCACAAGTCATATTTCAAGTTTAAATCCCATGGATAACACATCTTTTACAAAAACACAAAGTACCATGTTCAACACTTCCAAGCATAACCAACATGATATTCATACTCTCCTATGCATATAATATATTAATCCCTAAGAACGATCACTTATCCAAGCTTGATAAATAATGATCTTGCTCCAAAAGTTGGCTTAGGGTTCTTAGGGTTTGAGAGCAAAATGATTGAAAAATATCTAAAAGGCATGAGATTTCCAAATGACTAAAAAATCAGATATTTGGCCCTTTATATAGGCCCTCAATTCCATCCTTATCCACTCTTACAACATTTAATGCTTGGTCTAGAAGGTCAAGGCAAGAATGGGTCATTTGACCCATGTCTTCTTCTCATTTTGGGACTTTTATTGAGCCCAATTCACTTAACCCAATAAAATCAATAATTTCTCATGTTTAAATCATTTCATACGCGTTACGATGATATTCCTACTCACGGGATTTATATTTGTAGCCTCAATCCCAAAAACAAGCGATTCTAGCCACGTATGACCTATTTTGACCAAAAGGGTAAAATCGTCATTTTGACGCCACCGTTCATGAGTGATTTTACCATACCAATATAATAATTCGGTCATTCCATGTATATGCTCGTGGTTGTAGAAGAAACGTGGCAAAAATCGGCCCGGTACGTCCCCGGGCATACTTGGGACTTAAGAAAAATTTCCAACATTGAAAGGTGGACAAAACCAGCCTGGCACGCCCTTGGGTGCGCCAGCTTGCTGCCTGTGGGCTAAAAATTTTAGCCCAGAGTGGCCTGGCACGCCCTCTGGCGCGCTCCACCCTTAGTTTTTCAAAAAATTTCATTTTTCAACTTTTCATTGCGGATTTGGTTAGATACTTCAAGTTCTATTCTTTAACTTTCTTACCTTTAATATCCTTTGTTAGGAGGTCCTCCAAGCCTCGTTTTTAACCCCACAAATGTTCCACGAAGTCACAAAACACCTCCTACGATGCCCAATTTCAATTTTCTCATCATTAACATTATCAAATACATACTTATGGCTCTCGACACCTAAGTAAAAATTATTCACGTCGTCAAGTAGGGTTGGGAAAGTATGGGGTGTTACATTTCTTGTATGCTTATGTTTTCTTTTGCGCGTCAAGGCAAATTAAGTGTTGAGCAAAAAGAAAAGAGAGCTAAAGTCATAGGTCATGGCTGCCAAGTGGTGTCTAACTAGAAAAAGTTGACCCCATTACAATTAAGATAAGAGTTTTGTGTTTCCATGGCTGGAAAAAGTAATTACAATAAGTTACGCAAGAAAGTTGAAAGGTTGGAGGCCATGGTTGGTCTAATAGATGATGCAAATGAATTGATTGATGTCTTGACTCAAATTCATGGCATTAACACAAAACTGGCAATTTATCGTACTATTGTAGAGAGACAGTTGGTTGGTCTTGTTACTTTTTGAGAGACTATGGGTACACGAATTGAGGGACAATTGAAGAAAAATGAAGATCTTAAGGCAGAGGTACCGGTGCTTTACTGGGATGTTGTAAGTTCATCTCATGGTGGCAAAGAACATGCCAAAATTAAGATTCCAGAACTGAAGTAGTTGACGGTATTCATGGTGCAAAGGAATTGGAAAACTTTTTTGGGGATTTGGAGCACTATTTTTCTATTGCTCATGTGCCTGGAACTGATAAGTTGACCATGACAGTTCATTATTTCAGGAATGATGCAATGATGTGGTGGCGTACAAAGAATGTTGATGACAAAAGTGCTGGTAGACCCAAGTGTGATACGTGGGAAAAATTAAGGGATGTACTTTGTGAAAAGTTTTTGCTTAGTAATTCATCTTGGGTTGCTAGGGATAAAGTGAAGTGGTTGAAACAAGTTGGTTTCATTCAGGACTATGTTAAGGAATTTTCATCCTTGATGCTTAATATTAAGAACATGTTTTATGAAGATAAGTTTCACAACTTCATTTCTAGAATGCAAGACTGGGTGTAGAATGGATTGCGTCAGCAGAAGATTTAAGATCTGCCTAGTTCTATTGTGGTGTAGATCCATATTTCTATGGATTTCATTAGCGGGTTTCCAAAAATTGATGGCCAAATATCGATCATGGTTGTGGTTGACAGGTTCTCAACTATGCTGTTTTCATTGTTGCTCCTACTATTTGTTCTTCAGAGATAGCTGCTAAATTATTCTACAAGTTTATTGTGAAGAGCTTTGGAATTCCACTTAATATTGTGAATGATCGAGAAACTCAGTTCACAGGCCATTTATGGACTGCCTTTTTCAACATAATAGGAACTAAGCTAAAGTTCTCAACTGTGAATCATCCACAAGCAGATGGATAGACTGAATGACTCAATCATCTGCTTGAAGAGTATTTGAGGCACTATGTGATTCCAAGTCAGAGGAACTGGGTGGAATTATTAGACAGTGCATTATTTTTCTATAATCTGAACAGGTCATGGGCAACTAAAAAGAGTCCCTATGAACTAGTGTTGGGTATGCAGTCTAACACGCTGCTGGAAGTCGCTAAGTCAAGAACATAGTGAAAGTGTCTTGCTACCTATAAGTATGCACGATACAAGTAAGAGTTGCTATATGAAGCGCAAGACAACTTAAGGAAGGGAACAAAATGAATGAAGAAGTATGCTGACAGAAATCGACCGACCTGCTTTAGAATTTCAGATTGGTGACAAGGTGTTGCTAAAGCTTACTCCCCAACTTTGGAAGAAAATTAGTAGCAAGACAATTTATCATGGGCTAATTTTGAAAAATGATGGGCCTTTTGAAGTGATAGAATGAGTGGGTGAAGTAGCATACTAGTTAAATCCATTGAAAAGGCTAAAAATCTATCTTATTTTCCATGTGAACTTTCTAAAGCTATTTTATGAAGATGCTAAAGATCCAACAAGTTCGACAACCAAACATGCTCCTCTTGTTGTGTATTAGAAGTATTAAAAGGATATTAAAAAGATTTTAGATCACTGGACTTTGGGACAAGGCAAGAAGAATACTAAACAGAATATTTGGTTCATGTAAGGGCAAGCAAGTGCGTGATGTATTTGGGAGAAAGGACCATCACTGTGGCAGTTTGAAGAAGAAGTTAAGGCCTACTTAGATTCTATCTCATCGATGATGATGAGCTCATCTAGTGGGGGAAAGTTTGTTAGACCCTCAGTTTGATGGTTTGGGTGGCTCGAGCATGGCTAGGAATTTACTTGATGAACCTATCTATGACCCAATAACTTCGGTTTAGGTTAAGTTCACTTGAGGCCAGTCTGTCAGCATGGGGCATATCGATAGGGCATGGCAAGACCTTGGTAGTGACATGGCTACATGTAAGGCGTGACTAAGGCATGACAAGGGCTGGGCAAGCAAAGTCTAAGGCAAGTCATGTTGTGATAAGGCTAAGGCAAAGGAAACAAAGTTGATGTGAAAAGACAAGGTCGGCTAGAAGCTGACAAGGCAGTGGCATCGAGGCGTGCAAGGGACGCCCATGGCCGCCCTAATGTGAAATTGGCATAATTACTGCCAAGAGTGTGATGGCACTAGGCGTGTGCCTTGCATATGCTGGAAGTTGAGCAGTTACAACCGACTTGGCCATATGGCGTACTTTGTTATTGTTGTAATTTAAATTTCATAGTTGAATTTCAATTTGCCTATCAGTTGGGGATGTCAACAGATTTAGGATAGGGGCATGTGGTTGGCAAGTGTCTGGTATGTAACTAGGATACAACCTATATTTAGGCACAGGCAGACAGTCACAAGCTAAATTGGTTGTGTTGGCTAATTTTTGTAAGGTAAATTTTGTATGTTTTTTTGTGGCAAGGGTGAAATACAAAATGAGAAAGTGATTTGCTGTATATGCTTGTGTCGATTCTTTTGTGAGTCTAGACAAACTAAGTCTTGAGCGAAAAAAAAAAAGGGTTGAAGCCATATGTGCGTGGATGTCAAGTGGTCTTGATCCCATTACACTTACCATGGTGGGTTGGGATAGGTGCCATCACAACCCATGAAATTTTAGGCTGTGATATTACAACCACTTTTGGACTGCTGACTAGATGTACTAACCATAAATATACACTACAAAAGGAATAAATAAGACAAATATTCTGTAATTATGAATTTTTAAAAATTGATTAAAAAAACTAGTCAAAAGGAATTACAGAAAATATGATGGAAGTATGGACTTTATGAATTAAACAAGAGAGCAATATAAGAATGAAGAATTACTATAGTGCATCGCAACACAGGGGACCTGATGGAATACCAGGTTCTAGCAATCCCAAGAGCAGATAACTTTTGAACAGAAAGTAGAATGCAGTAAGGAAAAAGACATAGGGATTTTACGTGGAAACCTCATTGCCCAAGGGAGTAAAACCACGACCTACCCTAATAGGATTTCACCAACACTTCACTAAACTCTGAGGAACCTTCAATTACAACCTAGGAATTAACCTCTTAATTCCTACAATTTTGCAATAACTCTATTACAACACACTCTCACAATAACTCTACTGTGAACTCTCCATTAACTACCTCTAGCTACAAAACAACTCACTTTGAACAAACATTGAATGTAAACTACTCACTGAAATCTTTTAAAGAGATGTGCGTTTACAATTGTAAGACCAAACAAGAACCTCAATCAACCTAGAAACAAAAACATATATCACTATGAGTAAGAAATCTCTAAGTTGTTGAGTCTTGCAATATCAGCTGGGGTGAGGCTTTTGCTTGAGAAAATTTCTTTTGATTTTGTACAAAAGCTTGAACTTCTCTCTTGGTGAATGATGTATATATATAATGAGCATTGGGAGAGAAGCTTCCTCATTGGTGGATGCTGGAAAGGACCACTGAAAATTGTCCTACTAACGTGCTGACATTATTCAGAAAAGTACTAGACAACTGGCATATAAGATAAATGTGTGCAACCGCAAGACTGAACACTTGGACACCAGTTCATGTAACTGGTCCTTTGACTATGTTAGGCAGACAACTGAACATAAGTAATAATCAGACATGCATGGACTAGGTTCCAGTGATAGAGATTGTCAATCATCAAAACATAAAATAGTAGACATAATAATAACAGGGCTTGAACCAAACATTTCCCCCTTTTTTGATGATGACAAACCCAAATTTCTCAGAACAGCAATCCACCATTTGATTTATCAGCACATCAATTCCCCTTGTCACCAGCACTCAATCAGTTCCTTCTTGTCCTCAGCATCACTTGATCATGCCAACACATCAGTTCCTCCTGTCACTTAGTTCCCCCTGTCACTAGTACTCAATCAAATCCATATCACTCTACTACATACTTCTATCACTTATCCCTTACTATTTTCCCTTCTTTGGCATCATAAAAAAAGGGTAAGTAGTAATCTAAGCATAAACATAGTTGAATAGAGAAATAACAATATATGATCAAGAAGTAGGAAAGCATGAAGACAAAAACATCATTCAAATATAGGATAATCCAACAACCATTACAAAAGGAACTTAAAAAGTAAAAAAAAACAAAAACACATGCCTCAGCCAACAACAAAAAAAAGAAATCACCACAACAGGACTTAGGAGGACGATTTGGGAAGAGATTTAAGAAGAAGAGTAAGACGTTCATCTGAATTAGCATGAGCTTTAAGGAGCTTATCAGTCACCTCTGTCACCTTTCCATTGAGTCTATCATTTTCAGCTTTTAGAGCATCCACCACACTAGGTCCCTCGATATGTTCCATGGAGGCTTGCTACAGAGCAGACTTTAGTTGTGCTATTTTTGCATCTCTTTGAGCAACCAATGCAGTGATATGATACACTTCTTCATTTGCTTTTTCCTGAGCAATAATAAGATCAGACACGCCTGAGGGAGAGCTCACACCTCCCTTTTTCTTAATAATTTTGCATTCTCCCAGCATAAAAATGGTGAACATGTGATTCTTAGAAGCGAAAGTTCCTTTACCAAGTCCTACTTTGAAAAATTCAAACACTTTGCAGGAACCTATAGGGCAGACCATGTCTTCCTTTCTTCTCATTTACAACCTTTTTCATATGCTTCAGCATTAGCATAAGAAGATTAATACACTAAAAAGATGACATTATCTCCATAACAAACAGGTCCACTTTAGATGTACCATTTCTTTTTTCAGATCTTGGGAGTAAGATTTTGTTTGGCAAATTCAAACACAAATCGATAGTCACACTTCATCTGTTTCTTGAGAAGATGCTCAAACTTGTTTTCTTCTAGCTTGCTAGTTATCTCAAGAAATTTCTTTGACGCAATCCTTTTCTCAAGAGACTAATCCCATTAGTAGGTACCTCTAGTATTTCCCTAAGCACTTTCTCATCCAGGTAAATTTGTACTCTTAAAACATGAGTAATCACATTGTTGTTCCCAGCACAATATTCCATATCAACATAAAACTCCACAACTTCTTTAGTATGAAGGTTAGGAAGAAGTTGATCCAATAAGTGAAGCCATTTCTGGAATTTTACCATTGACACCAGGTCCCTCATTCTAGGCATTTCAACAATATCTGGATCAAACATCCATCTACAAAGTATGATTTATTGCGTTATAATTCCTTGGATATCTTCGCATGTCAGTTCTTTGACCTTCTCTCTATACTCACTACCAGGTCCCTCACTATTTGAGTCATCATTGTTCTTTCTTCTTTTTGACTAACGAACTACTTTTGATAGACCAAGTACATCAATACCCCTCCTTCGCTTAGTACATACTGTCAGTTTCTTTTCACTAGGTTTGGCTACTATTTCACCACGTCTCTTGGCTATACTGAGAGCTACATCAGTGTCTACTTTTTCAATTTCTTCTTTCTCATCAACGTTTACTACATTCAATGGTGGAGCATCATCAACCACACTAGTTTTCCTTTTCAGTTTCTTCTTTAGGATTGTGTGTTGTTTGTTTATCTTCGAGTCATATTTAACGAATTTCCTTTGGCTACCCCTATTGGTGTGAATTCCACTAGGAACTGGTGCCGTGAATGCCTGCAACTTTTTTCATCTGACACTTAGAGGTCTCCATCTCAAAATCATCTCTGAGGACCTGAGCAATATGGGATACAGGAGTCCTATCATATTTAGGTGAACCATCAAGGTTTCAAGCATTTGAGAAACATTGTAAGATTCACCCACAAACTTAGACCCATCACCTGCATTTTCATTTCCTTCCATCATAGCAACAAGTTGAGCACTTACATCCAGTATGTTTGAGGAAGTTCCCTTTTCAGTAGGTAGTTATTCTGCACATAGGGTTTCCATTATTTTCTCAAACATCAAGGCATCTTCCACACTAATAGTTACTTCAGAACTCTGACCACGAATTGTTACAACACCAGGTTCCTAGTTTTGTCCTCCAACATGCGAGAAGTTTCTTTCTTAGCATATGTATTCAAGCACTCTTGCTTATTTTCAAGGGTTTTATTAGATGAGGCCTTACTATTTGTCTCGTCTGTAATCTCCAAATCTGCAGCCTCAACAATCTTGCTGAAGACATTTTGAGAGTTATGTTGATTGGAATAATTAGGGGAACCAAAAAAGAGAACTGGAGCCGGAGTAACCATAAGAGGGTTTCTCAGCTCTTCAGTTAATGGGGTTGTTTTAATTTGAATAGTGGTTAAGGAGTCTGAAGGTCTAAGGAGGACTTTGGTGGACTTGCAGGAGAACTAGAGTTCGACATTTTAATAGAGGTTAGAAATTTAGAAAGACAAGAGTCGTTTAGGAGGAGAGTTAAAAGTTTGAAAAATAAGAAGAAGTAATTTGAAATATGTAAAAGCAATTTATAGAAAAAGAAATAAAATGAATGGTTGTGATTTAATAAAAAGGGGAGAGGGAAGAGACGTGTCAAATAGAGAGAGGAAATGACGATTGATATTTTTTCTAACATGTCAACTTTACTAATAGGAGGGAATATATATGGCTGACATGGCAATTCTATTTTTTTAAATTCAAAAATTCCTAAGGTAAAGAAAGTTGAACTAACCATAAGGAAACCAGGTCCCTCCATGAATTCTCAGTTTATGTCCTGTATTTCTCTTATCCTTCCATCATTTAGGTGCCGATTCTTCTCTACCATTAGTGTATACCTACAGGTGCATAAGACTGATACCTACAGGTGTATAAGACTGAGTCATACTTGATCAAGTATACTCCTACCTGGATATCTGAACCCACTTTTCTAGCCGAAATAAGAGACATTTAAGTAATAGAGATAATAACTTGAATATCATCTGGGTTAGGACACTTCTATTAGATCCCTGCTTAGTTTCTCAATGAGACTGCTGGCACCTTGATCTTTTGTGCTACACATCTTCATGTAACTAATCCCTTTCTTATTTTTTCTCCCCATCCTTTTGAAGGTGACACTTGGTTCTATTATGCTAACTGTTGATTTTACTTCAGCACTAGATTTCATTGTCACATATCTTAGATGCATTTACCAACCAGATTCCATCCATTAGCAAAGACACATTTTGTTAATTCCATGAGCCAATATTTTTCCAATCTTTCCACTTCTAAGAGAGGCACTTCTCCCTTGAAATGCCATAAGTGAGTGAGGAAAAAAATTTCATTCATATGCCCTAAGCAGCTACTATTTAAGAACATGTTTTGGCTGCCTTCTCACCCTCCTCTCTCCTTGGTATTTCAAGTATTAAGTTTGAGAACACATTTCAACTTGGGTTCCTAAAGAGGGGACAGAGAAAGAGTCAAATTTTTCTTTGTCCATGCTGGTAACCTGACCCTTTTTGAGGCGAGACCATGTCCCTTAATTTTTGCTTCTAAATCCTTGCACTCCTGATATTTTCTCTTTCCATGATTTTTTGTTGCACCTGCACCCTTCCAGTGGTCATACTTGCCATGACACTCATAGAGCCGATTTGTTAAATTAGATGCCTCCTTTTTATTGAAGTCATAAGGAACTTTCTTCTTATTCTCTTTCTTTTTCAGACAACTATGACTTCTATCATCAGTGAGTCTCTCATTAGTTGAATCATTTAGATCTTGTGAGGGCCCTATCCATTTAAGATATTTCTCAAGATCTGCCTTCATCTGGACCAGGTCCCTTTCCAACTCACTGCTCTTCTCAAGAGAAACTAAGAGATTCGTTTGGGCTCTTTTTAATTCCTCATTAACTTCATACTGAAGATAGATTCTTTCATCATTTCCTTTGACATTAAGCTCAGCTTTATCTTTCTGATTCTTAAGTAGAGAATCACTTTCAAGTAACACAGTCTCACATTTATCTTCTGTAAGATCACTAAGGACATTTATCAGCACGTCAGCTAGGCATCTCAGTTTCTTTAGTGAGTAATTTTAAGATCTCTTTTGACATCCTCAAGAGTTATCTCTTCATCATTGTCATTATCTGATTCAACAACAAGTCCTCGCTCTTCTTCACTGTTTGCTTTGATGGAGATAGTTATTGTACCTTGTTTTTTATTTTAAGTCACTTGAGGAGTCCCCCCATGTTGCTAATTCCAACTTCATCACTTCACTAGTTATTTTCGACTGGCACTTGTAGGGAACCTGGTCATCATCATCAGGTCCCTGAATTGAGTACTCTTGATTATAGTTTCTAGCTTTAATTTTACCATGATCTGCATAATCACTCCTGATACGCTTGCTTGAATTTTCATATGTGGAAAGTCTAAAATCCTTTTTTATCAATCTTTTGATTACGCAGGTCATCTCTACATCCACTTCACTTGAGTCGCTATCCATCATCTTTTGAACTAAATCTTTCTTCTCAACTAGACTCTTTAATTCATGAATAGACTTCAATGTTTCCAAGATTTTGTTAGCAGTTTCGCATGATGAGACCTTACTATATTCCTTGGAACAGATGCCATCCACAAGAATTCTTTTGGCTTTGAGATTTTTCTCAACTATCTCCCTATTGATATCATTATATTCCTCCATAATTTTTGGAATAGTTATAGTAATGCCTCCTGCTCTTGCTTTCTTCATTGGAACAGTGGGACCATCATGGATAATGTTCCACAACTCACAATCCATCGATGTCACAAACTCTTGCATTCTTATCTTCCATGATAGATAATGTTGACCTTTGAACAATGGTGTTGACCTTTGAACAATGGTGGCTTTGTGATAGATTGTCCTTCCACAAGTTATGATGGAGTAGTCATTAAGACAGGATCCATCCTGTGTGTTAACCTTTTAGGAGGAACGCTCTGATTCCAATTGAAGAATTACTACAGTCCATCACAATGCAGGGGACCTGATAGTGTACCAGGTTCTAGCAATCCCAAGAGCAGATAACTTTTGAATAGAAAGTAGAATGCAATAAGGTAAAAGACATAGGGATTTTACGTGGAAACCTCCTTATTCAAGGGAGTAATATCATGACCTACCCCATTAGGATTTCATCAACACTTCACTAAACTTCGAGCAACCTTCAATTACAACTTAGGAATTAACCTTCTAATTCCTACAATCTTGCAATAAATCTATTGCAACACACCCTCGCAATACCTCTATTGTGAACTCTCCATTAGCTACCTCTAGCTACAAAACAACTCACTTTAAACAAATACTGAATGAAAACTACTCACTGAAATCTCTAAGAGAGATGTAAGTTTACAATTGTAAGACCAAACAAGAACCTCAATCAACCTAGAAACGAAAACATATATCACTATGAGTAAGGAATCTCTAAGTTCTTGGGTCTTGCAATATCAGCTGAGGTGAGGCTTTTGCTTGAGAAAATTTCTTTTGATTTTGCGCAAAAACTTGAACTTCTCTCTTGGTGAATGATGTATATATATAATGAGCATTAGGAGAGAAGCTTCCTTATTGGTGGATGCTGGAAAGGACCACTAAAAATCATCCCACTAACATGCTGACATTGTCCAGAAAAGTACTAGACAACTGGTAAATAATACAAATGCGTGCAACCGCAAGACTGCACACTTGGACACCAGTTCATGTAACTGGTTCTTCGACTAGGTTAGGCAGACAACTGAACATGAGTAATAATCAGACATGCATGGACCTAGTTTCACTGATGAAGTTTGTCAATCATCAAAACATAAATATAATAGACATAATAAGAACAAGGCTTGAACCCAACAGAGAATAAGTCTTTTTTATTGGAAGTAATAATGATTACCATAATTTGTGTGGAGACTGGCATTTGCATATTAAAACATAAATATTAATGCTTTCTAAATTGATATAATCTAAATCCTTAAAGTTTATATTTGACAAGTATCATTTATCTAAGTGTATACTTGAGTAAATGAAGAGAAAGCGTAATTGAGAGGAGCCAAATATAATCTTTAGGTGTAGAAAGAGGGCGAAAAAGAAGGAAAAGATGTGGAGGCACTTATTTTTTACTTTTGTGATACTCTCTTCGTCCAATATAAGTTATCGTATTTTCATGTCACATTAGTTATCATATATTTTTTTATGATTTTTAATAAATAATAAATAATAATTTTTTTTTTTACCAATTTTTCTTATTTCTTTTCAATGTAATCAATATTGTTTACTTTAAAAAATAATTAATTTTAATGCAAAATGGAAAATCATTAGTAATTTATTCTATATTAATTTGTAGATTGACAAATATTTTGGAACGAATACTTTTAATAATGTTGATAATTAATATGAGACAGAGGGGGTAATTTTTTTCCCTATGTATGTACAAATGGGGTTAAAACCAGGTAAGAAAATGAAATGTGGGATTAAGTCTTATAACTAACTATAAATAATTACTAGTCCATCCGTCCATCGTTACTTGTCTATGTTTTACTTGACACACCCCTTGAAAAACAATAAATACAGAGGTAATTTTTGTGTATCACCCTTATCAATTATAAGTCCTCTAGATATTGGGAAACAAACAATATTCAATAACAAGGGTAAAATGTAAATTATCTCTTGATTCCAACCTAGGTAAGTAAAGTTGGACAACTATATTTATTACTCTCTCCGTTCATCTTTATTTGTCTATGTTACTAAAAATAGATGTCCAACAATACTTTTCCCGTCCATTTTTACTTGTCCATATTACTAAAAATAAATGTCTAATAATACTTAGCTTGTCCAATTTAGAAAATCAAGGGATAACTTATCCATTTCTACCTATTTTACCCCTGTTATTAAATATTATTTATTACTCAATGCATTTTTCAAAGCATTAAATTTATTACATTCAAAGTGTAATATAGTAAAATTATCCTATTATTTATTGTTTCTTAAGATGTGTGTCAAGTCAATAGTGGACATGTATTATTGGACGAAGGGAGTACTTGTCTACTTTGAAAAACAATGGATAATTTACCTATTTGTGCTCATTTTATCTTTGATATTAAATACTATTTATCACCCAATACATTTTCTAAAGCATTAGATTTATTATATTCAAAGAGTGATATAGTAAAATTACCCTTTTATATATGGTTTCTTAAGATATGTGTCAAATTAATAGTAAATAAGTATTGTTGGACAAGCGAGCATAAGGACAAGTAAAAAATGGACGGAAGTAAAATGTGATGGAAATGTTATTTTGGCAATTAATACAATGCATAAAAGTTTAAACCAATGATTTTATACGCTCAAACCTCTCTATAGTGGCACGTTTGTCCGAAAATTTCATAGCTGCTATAAAGAGGTGTTGTTATATATGTATACTGACATTTGACGTTCGGATTTCATTTAGTTGTTTTAATCAAAAGTATGCAAAATTAGAAAGAACATAAATATAAAAAAGACAAATATTAGTAGCATTTTCCTCGTGAAGTTATAAAATAACTAATGTGTACCATTTAAATATATATTTTTCCTTTAAATTAGCTATTTGTACTTAAAATTTACTGTATATATAACATTAATGATGATTACCATAAATATTTTGATATTTTATTTTGTACATAATATATTTCTTATAAAATATTTAAGTATATTGTTATATAGCGATAATTTTATAAAGAATTAACTGCTATAATAAACTCTTTGCTGTTGAAGTAGAGTGACGCACCAATTTTGTCTTGAATTAAGCTTGTATATTCTCATCTGCTGGCCATCCTCGTAAGAGTACTTCCATGAATAACTGACAAGCGCGAAAGTATGGATCATATTCCAATTTAGGACGCCTCACTCATACAGATCAGTTACACTTCAACATCACGCCATTACTCTCACTTCCTCAAATGCACTCTCTCGTCGGCACATTGATCTCTTTCTCCGCTTAATCTATAAGCTTCCGTTTTCCTCTCAATTTTAGTGAATTTTCGTGTTTGATTCGGTTCAATTCATTTTTTTTAATGGCAGAGTAAATTTGTTAGAAAAATGTGGAAGTTGAAAGTTGCTGAAGGTGTAGTCCATGGCTCCGGACGTTGAACAGTCACAAAGGACGGCAGGTCTGGGAGTTTGAACCCAACCTCGGGTCTCCGGAAGACCTGGCAGAGATCGACAAGTTCCGTGCAGAGTTTCACAACAATCGTTTTCAGACTAAACACAGTTCTGATCTTCTTATGCGTTATCAGGTGGAGTGATCACTCAAGTTTTTACCCCAATGCAAATTCCTACAACATGCTCGTCATCGATGTTCTTGTTGTTATTAATCCATCCGTTCAATTTGTTTGTCTTTTAATCTTCTTTTTAGTCCATTTAAGAAAGAACACCTGTTTTTTTTTTTTTTGGGCATCTCTTGAATTTCAACTTTCCACGTGACATGTTTAAGATCACAATATTAAAAGACATTTTGGTACATTTTGTATATCTTTAATTTAAGATCACAGGATTCAAAATTCTTCTTTACTTTCTTAAATTCCGCCTGACAAACAAATTGAAACTGAAGAAGCATTATTATCCTTGTTCTTGTTACTGCTACTGTTGTTATTATTGTTGTTGTTTGTGTCTGCGGAAATACTGGGAAAGGATGCTGGTGATTTGTAAGTATATACTTGTGTTAGCTCCAAAGCTTAATTATTCGTATATAGATTTGTACTTTGTGCTCTATAGATCAGCCTTCCTCTGCAATTTTATGAGTATATTTATGTTTTTTATTGAAGATTCTGAGATTATTTTGTGTTGAATACCATATAGGATGTGAAATTCTTTGTTGTTGTACATTGTGATAAATTTGACAGACGTTCATGATATCGAACTCTATGCTTTTTCCGGCCACATCGCGAAAATAATTCTATAGGTATATGCGCTGGCGGTATTATTTTACTTGCAAGAATTACTTAGACCAAGAAGTACTGATTGTAGTCTCTTAACAGCTCTTGATTATCTTGTTTAGTGTGTGTAATTTCCACATGGATAAGAAGGAAATATGTGTTGGCCTGAGTTCTAGAACCTAGTACATAATTTGCTTGGTGACTTGGCAACACGACACTCATAGATTCTTTTAGTAGCTGTTCTAGGAGAAACATAGCAGTTTGATCATAGTGAATATCTCCATTCCGAATAATTGTTGTCACATTCTTCGTTGTTTTCTCTTCTGAATTTCAGTTTTCAAAGGAGAACCCCCTGAGTACAATTCTGCCCCAAGTTCAAATTAAAGACATTGAAGATATAACAGAAGATAATGTAACCACCACCTTGAGAAGAGCCATCAGTTTTTATTCTACTCTACAAGCTCATGATGGCCATGGGGCAGGAGATTATGGAGGCCCAATGTTTCTAATACCTGGTTTGGTAATTGCTTTTCTTGCGTTGGTTGGTTCATCTTAAGAGCGCATTCCTCTTTATTTCATGGCTTGCAATTAGGCTGTAAACTTCAGCTAGTTTTCATGTACATTTTCTTTATTAGATATATGTGGTAATCGATGATGGTCAATCACATTATACAGACCAGATATAAGCACTTCACTTTCTTATTCTTTAATTTGTTGATCTAATGGTATAGGTTACTGCTTTATCTGTTCTGGGGCACTTAATGCAGTGTTATCTGAAGAGCATAAGCAAGAGATATGCTGTTATCTTTACAATCATCAGGCATGTACAAGCATTTCTGATACATTTCATCTTATTCTTTTATTAATTGAATAGTTCTGTAGTCAATTCTCTGAAGCTTTCCTGAAGTACGTTCTTTACTGTATATTCTAAATGTTTATCTTAATGTCATTAAATGGCAGAACTGTGATGGTGGGTGGGGGTTGCATATTGAAAGCCACAGTACCATGTTTGGTTCTGTTCTGAGCTATGTTACTCTGAGGTTGCTCGGTGAAGGAGCTAATGGTGGAGAAGGGGCAATGTACAAGGGTCGCGAATGGATTTTGGACCATGGTAGTGCCACTGCGATAACCTCGTGGGGGAAAATGTGGTTCTCAGTTCAGTAACTTTAACTTTTGCTTACTTATTTACTTCGTCCATGCTTTCTTACATCTGTGGTCACATGCATTTGCAGTCTTGATAATTTTTAATTTTCTTTCTCTAATGATTCATTAGGTGCTTGGAGTATTTGATTGGTCTGGGAGCAATCCACTTCCTCCAGAGACATGGCTTCTTCCTTATATCCTTCCATTTCATCCAGGTTAGTCTGCAGTTTTATTTGTTCATTACTTGTCAATTTATAAATCTCGAATCCAGTGTACTTAAAAAGAGGACCTAAAGTCCAGCCATCATATCTTTTGTGTCTGGCTGCTGGCAACAGATGAAATAGAAGGACTGATTTTCTTCACACATTCTTGATGAAGATAAAGTAACAAATCTATATCGACTGATTAGGTTGGCAAGCCACGCTGTCAAGAAAATAACCTTTCTGTTACCAAATGTAATTATTCTGGGTTTTAAAGTTTCAGTAAGCAGCTTATTTTCCGATAGGCTATTTGTTGGCAGTCTGTTCTCTTTTTTCACGGAAATGCTAAGCTGTAAGACCATGTTTCTGGTCGTAAAATAGGTATTGAAATTTAGTGATTCATTTTCAGAAACATCTGCATCTTGTCTTCTGTAAGAAAAGAGAACACTTATTTTGTTCACTCTTCTAGGAAGGATGTGGTGCCATTGTCGGATGGTTTATCTGCCAATGTCCTACTTATATGGTAAAAGGTTTGTTGGACCGATTACACCAACAGTTTCATCTTTGAGAAAGGAGCTCTTCACAGTCCCTTATCATGAAATAAACTGGAATAAAGCACGCAATGACTGTGTAAAGGTTAGTATGAACAATAAGTACTGCAATTCATAGGCACATATTTTGTGTTTCTAGTTTTAGGACAATCATGAGAAGATCTAGAAGTATCCTGCTATATCAGAATTATTATCTCAGTTATCTATGTAGCTCCGCTAACAATATTCCTATTCCCCCCACTATAATCATATGGCATTATTTTGTCCAATTCCATTCGTGTGGACCGATATCACGAAATCCTAAGATTGTTACTGGCCAAACTTGTATTATAAATTTCCTTTTGGAAGTGATCTGACTTTGATTAGAATAAGGTTTAAGCTTTATGGCAAAATGTCAATACACATGATGTCACACCATCATTTAATTTATGCATTCATCTGTTACTGCACTATCTTCTAGAAGAGGAAAAAGATGTATTTATCCTATCACAGCTTAAATAACTTACAAGTGATCTGAGCATATTTATCTTCACTCCACTTTAGGATAACGACAAATGTTTAAGTAAATTTGGCTCATGCTGTTGAAAGTTTTTCATTTCTTTTACCTTTTTTTTATCCATAAACTGTTCTGCATCTAATATTGAAACACTTAATCAAGTTACCTCTTAGTGTTAAATCCTTGTTTCACTCAATATTGCCTTAGGACCTTTATGGTGGTTGATTGGCTTCATCCCTGGTCCAATTAGCTAATTTTGTTTTGTTCCTTTTCTGTTTTCTTTCTAGTAGACTACTTTTTCAGCATGGAACCTTAAAATGTATGATCAGGTTACTCCTTTAGCTGTTTCAACATTGGCTCACGGAATATATGCATGGGACATATATTTTGAGTGGATACATACCTCTTCCAATTGGTCCAATTTCATCATATCGCAGGGAAGCTAGCTACTATTAACCAAAGTTCATGATGTTAATTTGGTCCGCATCAAAAGCAATCCTGTATAATAAGCAGCAGATGTGAACCCATGGGGATTTCGACTTTTTTACTGTTCTTTCCTTATATTTTTAATCTTATTTTAATCATGTAACGTAATGTTTCCACAGGAAGACCTCTACTACCCTCACCCTCAGTACAGGATATCCTTTGGGCATCTCTTGACAAGCTCATCGAACCTATGTTTAAGCATTGGCCTGGGAAAAAGTTGAGGGAAAAAGCTCTCAGCACTGTAATGGACCACATACATTATGAAGATGAAAATACTCGCTATATATGCATAGGGCCTGTGAACAAGGTACTAATTTTGTTAATTAAGTAGAGTAGTCCCAATTAAATTCCCTGTCTTTATCACGACCTGTTGATGATTATGGGCTCTTGTGGATGTTTCTTAATTGACAACATGTTGTCAAATCGATAATGGTTCTGAAGCAAGTCTAGCAAAATACTTCCTTTTTAAGGATTGGAACACTAATTCTACTAACGCTTCAGTTGTTGGTACAACAGGTGACAGAGAAAAGCTGACACATTCAAAAAAAAATGTAGAAATAATTTTGGGTTCAAAAATTGTTTCCATAAAAAATGTTTATGCTTATGATAAACTTGAAACAGATTTACTTATTGGAAATGATTTTATCCAACAATTTCAAGATTATCATCAAACAATATACATGATAAGTTTTAAAGCCCCATGTAATCATTTTATCAAAATCCCAAGGAAACATAACCCTTATGTTTTGATAAAAGAAAATGGAATCTTTAAACAAAAGTTTTTGAGAATTCCAAAGAATTATTCTTGTAAATGTCTCAACCTTGAATGGATCAAAGACAATTTGCAAAAATCATATGGAGAAAATCCCTTAGAAAAATGGGAAAAGAATCATGAAGAGGCTGCTCTCATCCTCAAGGACCCAAGCATTGTCATTAGAGTTAGAACAATGCTTTACAATGAAGAAGACAAGGCCAAATTCAGAATTCAGATTCGAGAACTAATCAATCTAGGACTAATTCGACCAAGCAAGAGTCCTCACAGCAGTCCAACCTTTATGGTAAGAAATCATGCTGAGGAAAAAAGAGGTAAAGCTGGCATGGTGATCAATTATAAAGAGCTTAACAAAAACTGTGTTTTTGATGGATACTTTATCCCTAACAAAAACAATCTAATAAACCTTGCTAAAGGAAAAACATAGTTTTCAAAATTTGATTGTAAAAGTGATTTTTGACAGGTAAAATTAGCAAAGGATTCAATTCCTTTAACAACATTTAGTACTCCCAATGGACATTACGAATGGATAGTGATGCCGTTTGGATTGAAAAACTCTCCGCAAATCTTTCAGAGAAAAATGGACCAAATTTTTCTGATAAAGAATTTTTAATCGTCTATATAAATGATATTTTAGTTTGCTCAAAAACATATCAAGAACTTTTAACACATTTAAAAGAGTTTTTTGAGATATGTGTTAAAAAATGGTATCATCTTAAGCCAAAAGAAAGCTGAAATAAATAAAAATGAAATAGAATTCTTAGGAATGATTATTTCAAAAAATGGAATTGAGCTACAAGTCCATATCTCCAAAAATATTATTGAATTTTCGGACAAATTAACAACTAAACAAGAGCTACAAAAATTTCTTAGTTGTTTAAACTATGCAGGAGCATTAATTTTGGATCTTGCAAAAAAGAGAAATCTTTTTCAAAAAACTCATTCGAAAATCGAATAGACTTGGATGGACTGAAGAACATACACAGTGTGTTAAAAGTTTCAAAGAAGAATGCTCTAAGTTACCAAAACTTAGATTGCCAGAAATGATAATCTGGTTCTGCAAACAAACGCGTCAGATTATCATTGAGGAGCGTTATTACAAACAGATTTAAATGAAATCTGTAGATATATTAGTGGTACATGCAATGAAGCAGAAGTGAATTACTCCACTAATGAAAAGGAACTGTTGGCCATTGTCAAAGGAATTAGAAAGTTCTCAGCTTTCTTATTACCTAAGCATTTACTATCAGAACTGATAATACACAAGTGTCAGGTTTGATATCCAATAAACTCCCTTCCGAACCACAATATAGAAGGTTACATAGATGGCAGGTATTATTGTCATTTTATCATTTTAAAATTGAAAATATTAAAGGAACTGATAATTCTTTTGCAGATTTCCTTTCTAGGAACGTCGAATATGGACAATAAAACACAGTTTATTGTCAACAAAATCTATCAAAAAATGTCCAAAATTGAAGAAGCCATCAACGATAAAAGTCAGCAGCTATTCAATATCCGAGATACCATGCATGAATTGTCAGAAAAGACAAAAAAACTATAGTATGAGTTAAACCAACTCAATACTGATCAAGCTGAAAACATGGAGGAATTCCAACTCCTATGTGAACATTTGGATACTCGTCCAAAAGGGAATATCAATCCCAACAAAATGGCAGGAGATGTCCCACTTGTCAAGCTGAAAACATGGAGGAATTCCAACTCCTATGTGAACATTTGGATACTCGTCCAAAAGGGAATATCAATCCCAACAAAATGGCAGGAGATGTCCCACTAGCACCTAGTGCCAAAAACATCTCAGGGGTAAGCTTGGATATGCCGAAACCTGAATATTCAGACAAAGGTAAGAGCCAAGCAGAAGGAAAGCACCCTATTGATACTAAGTCGGCCAAGGCTGAAAAAATTATCTCTGGGCAACCAGAAAAAAGGACTAACGAAACTCCACTAGGAGGAAAAAAGTTTGCTTCTTTTTAGGTTGGAGCATGCCACCCAAAAGAAAAAGAGTATCTTTCCTTCACCAAGAAGATTTATAGTCTCCCAGCAGAAAGCGGAGAAACATTTAGGAGCTTGGGAAATAGTTTATACCCAAGAGTTTGAATATTTCCCGGAGGATCAACAAATTTCACCTCCAAGTTATACGAATTTGGCTATCTGGATAGAGTCTACAGCAGTCCAGATTTGTCAGAACTAATAGAATTACCCGCACAACTGGTATCATCCATAAAAACCTGTACTGAAGGAGAAGGAGTCTACTGCAGATTCTTCAGTATTTCCCCTGAATTTCAGGATGAACAATTATATTTCTCTACTATCAATTATATTTCAGTAGAAAAATTAAAAAAGTTTAACATCAATGTTACAGGCATTGATTAAAAAACTTCCATATCTAAATCAGAAATGGATCAAAACCAGAAGAGCTTTAGGGATGAAAGCCTTATATCATATTATTAAGAAATTTGTCAAAGAAAATTACAAGGTTCTTAATAATGATTCAGACTGGATCCTCATTACTAAAGGAAGGACCAAATCAAGACTCCTCATGGAGAAAGTTCTGGTAGAAACATGGAAAATGGCTTGTAAATTTCTAGGTCATAAACACCACACTCCAGATGGAGAAACAAGCAATGACGAAGGATCTGACAAAATGTCAGAATGTAGCTGAAGACAGCTGTAAAGAATAGCAACAACAACCACCTACAAAATGTAAACAAAAGAACGTAAGCACTTACGTCACAAGATCCAAAAGGAATCTTATCTCCTCACAGGGACCCTTGATAAAGACAACCCTTGATGAAGACAAAGGCAAACAACGACAGAAAGCGACAGAAAGAGAATCTTATCTCTTCACGCGTTGTCGGTCTTTATTGAAGGACCAAAAGGAAAAATACATAATTTCATAGGGATGACCCCTAGAAAAAAGCTTATTTGTACAATTAATCTTCCTTACATCTATAAAAGGAGGTAATTTCTTAAGAAAAGATAGACTACATCTTACATCTGAAAGACACTTCTGTAAGAATGATAGGTATCTTTAGAGAATAGAAGACTTCTCCCGCCAGGGAAAAGTATCAATGTATAATTAAGCTACTACGTATATTATAATATTAAGAAATAAAAGAGTTTGCTTCATATCCGTCTTTTGTATTTCATCGAACATGTCCAAGTGAAGGTTGCGATCTTCAGCCTAAAAGGAGGAACAATACAAAGTAGCCGTTAGAAAGAAGGTCGTGAAGGCGAAAATTGTTCATAACCTTAAGAAGAGCTGCTGCGGTGGTGATAAGTCTAGTTCGGCGAAATAAAAAGGATAGGTACTAACAAAAATCTCTATTTCTTAATGTTATTAGTATAAAGAAAGAAACTATATTAAGATTACTAGTCTACATATAAGCATAGTTATTCTAGATACTTAGTACCTATAGGGAATAAAAATCATATGTTTAGGTTCATCGTATGGATATATATATTTGAAAAACACTGTTCATATAAACATGTAATCAGAAAAGTGATGGAATTCCAATATCACTTAAAGATAATTAGAAGAAGGTTATGGAGACACAAAATAGCCTTATATAATCTTGATTGTTCTATCAATGAATTAGTAGAAACTTACAAAACAGTAAGTCAACAACAAATCCACATAGGAAGGATTATACATGAGGTATAGATGGTTAGAGCACAAGAGTATTTCTTGTATTTACGAGTTAAAGAGATTATTGATAAAAATATTCTCTATACAGCTTAAAATGTTTTCCACATATAAAATGCTTTCCGCATATGTACCCTATAGTTGAGGGGATTCTTGGGATTAGCTTGTTACTACAGAAGGTTCATACAAGGTTTTGGTGTCATTTCCAAGCCCCTTACTGATCTTACTAAGAAGGATAAGTTTAAATGGAATGCCACAGCTCATGAATCCTTTATGCAGTTGAAGGAAGCATTAACTCAGCCTCCAGTTTTAGCTTTGCCTGATGCAAGTAAAACCTTTGTTGTAGAGACTGATGCTAGTGGCTATGGTATTAGTGTTGTACTTATGCAGGAGGGACATCCTATAGCCATTATTAGCAAGAAATTATCACCAAAACATGTTGCATTATCAGTGTATGACAGAGAATTGTTAGCTATTGTTCAAGCAGTTACCAAATGGTCTCAGTACTTGTTGGGCCAAAAGTTTGTTATCAAGACTGACCAAAAAGCTTTACAGTGTCTCATGGAACAAAAGTTAGATACAAACTCACAGTTGTTATGACTGACTAAGTTGATGCCTTTTGACTACTCTATTGAGTATAAAAAGGGGGTAGAGAACAAAGTGGCTGATGCACTCTCTAGAGTGACTGGTGCTGAATTGATTGCCTTGGTTATCTCTCCAATAAACACTGATCTTTTTAATGATATTGTGGCTAGTTGGCATGCAGATCTAGAGCTCACTCAATTAATTACAGACTTGGAAGCAAATCCTGCATCTCACAGACAATTCACTCAGGAACAAGGTCAGTTGAGAAGGAAGGGAAAGTTGGTGATTGGTAAAGTGCAGAACTTGAGAAATGATATTGTAGCCCTCTGGCATGCTGGACCTTTCGGGGGTCATTCAGGTGTAGATGCTACCCTCAAAAGACTGTTAACACTGTTCTATTAGAAAAACTTGAGATTTGATGTGAAGAATTTCATTCAGAAATGTTATGTTTGTCAGAAAAATAAGTCTGATTTGGCTGCTTACCCTAGTCTGTTACAACCCTTATCAATCCCTGAGGTGTCGTGGTCTCAAATTAGTGTGGATTTCATTGATGGCCTTCCAAAATCACAAGGTTTTAAAGTAATTCTGGTGGTGGTAGATAAATTAAGTAAATATGGCCATTTCATGCCACTCAAGCATCCACATACTGCTCAGTCAGTTGCTCAGGTGTTTTTTGATACTATTGTGAGACTACATCGTCTACCTGATGCCATAACTAGTGATAGAAATGCATTTTTTCTCAGATCTTTCTGGCATGAACTTTTCAATCTCCAAGGTGTGATGCTGCATACTTCTACTGCCTATCATCCAGTCTGATGGTCAGACTAAAGTCTTAAACAGATGTCTTGAGACTTATTTGAGATGTTACTGCAGTGATGATCCTTCTACTTGGGTTGTTTGTTTCCCTATGGCTGAATATTGGTATAACACCTGCTTTTACTCAGCCATCCAAAACTACACCTTATGAGGTGCTTTATGGCAGACCTCCTCCTCTACATCTACCTTATTTGCTAGGTGAATCAGCTTCTGCTGAAGTTGATACTACCTTGATTAATAGAGAGCTTAAGTTACAGCTCCTCAAGCATCATTTGATCAGGGCATAACATAGAATGAAACAGCAGGCTGATAATCAAAGAAGTGATAGAAGTTTTGATGTTGGAGACTGGGTCTATTTTAAATTGCAACCTTTAAGCAGGCTACTATATCTCACCACTCTTCTCATAAGTTGGCTGCCAAATATTATGGGCCATTTCAGATCATTAGGAAGGTTGGTCCTGTTTCCTACACACTGCTGCTGCCTATTTCTGTCAAGATCCATCCAACTGTACATGTCTCCTTACTCAAAAAGTGTTATGCAGTGCCCTCTACTATCTCTTGTCCTCCTACTGTGGACTTAGCCAACCCCAATTGCCCTACTCCTGAGTCTGTTTTACAAAGAAGAATTGTTACGAAGGGCAACAAAGCTATGACACAAGTGTTAGTGAAATGGTCTGATCTACCTGCTGATGTTGCTACTTGGGAATTTGTTAATGTGCTGAAGACCAGATTTCCATCCTTTGATCCTTGTGGACAAGGATCTTTCTATAGGGGGAGTACCGTTATCACAAATTAGAGTTCAAGTTAGTTGGAGTTAGTGGGAATCCAAGTTAGTTTTTAAAAGTAAGGTAAGTACAGTACAGCTACAGTAAATAGTGTCCGAAAATTAGTTGGTATTGTTAGTTGAGTCTGTTATCAATAATTGTTTCCTTTAGATAGCTTTGATCATTCAAGTTACATACATTGTCTATAAATAGTCATTGTAATCGTCATTTACATTCATCATATGAAATATACTTTCTTCTTCTCTTAAAATTCAATCTTCTCTGTTCTTCTTCTGTTTTACCTGGATTGTATCCTTAAATTCATTCTTGGACAATCTTTCGATCCTCGAATCCCTTGTGATTCCTGAAATTGAGTAACAACAACATACCCATTGTAGTCCCATAAAGTGGACTCCGAGAAGGGTAGAGTGTACGTATAACTTACCCCTATCTCGGAGGTAGATAGATGTTTCCGGTAGACACTCGGCTTAAGGAAAAACAATCCAAATCAGTCACGAACGAGAAGTAATGAAAGTACAAGAAACAATGGATAATAATAATAACAGTATCAAAAACAACAGATAGTGACAGAAACTACAAAAAAAACACACGATAATCGAGGTACAAGGAACAACAAATAGCAACAGAAATTGAAGGACAAGAAACTATAGGGGCAATACTACAACTACTAATATGAGCGGACAGAATTGATTTATCTCTCATTATTATTTTTCTTTCTCATTTCCTATTTCTCTCTCTATTCTCCCTTCTCCATTCTGGTGCTACATCATGTATTCTTCCCTCCCCTTCTTTTGTAAACTGACCCCTCATGTGCAGGTCTTAAATATGCTTTGTTGCTGGGCTGAAGATCCTACTTCGGAAGCTTTTAAGTTGCATCTTCCATGACTATATGATTATCTATGGGTTGCTGAAGATGGCATGAAAATGCAGGTGTAGAAACATCACTTCATAATATTCATGTCGCGAACTTCTAATTTATTGTTCTCCAAAAGTAGGACTGTCTAACTTTATAGAAATCAGCATTGGTAGAATTTCTTCAATTCCCACCATCATTGCTCTGATATTAATTGTTTTAACATTTTTTTGCCTTAATTCTAGTAGTCTAAAGCTACTTCATCTGAGGTAGTGGTATGGACTGCGTACACTTTATCCTCCTCAGACCCCACTTTGTGGGAATACACTGGGTATGTTGTTGTTGTTATTGTCTAGTAGTCTAAAGATGATGTGAATGCCAAATTTTTAGGGATATAATGGAAGTCAATCATGGGATACTTCTTTTGCTATTCAAGAAATTATTTCAACAAACTTTGTTGAAGACTATGGTCCAACTTTGAGAAAAGCACATACGTTCATGAAAGACGCGCAGGTAATGCCTTTGTTCTTTAGCAAATATGTGGCACTTTTTCCTTATTTATCTTCATTTTGATCTCCGATTTTGGTTGTAATTGCTAGATTCTTTCTTTTGCATAAGGTGTTAGATGATTGCCCAGGCAATCTTATTTCTGGTATCGTCATCTTTCAAAAGGGGCTTGGCCTTTCTCTACTGCAGATCATGGTTGGCCTATTTCAGATTGTACTGTAGAGGGACTTAAAGTAGGCACTTTTGTTAATAAACGTTAATGACTCATTGAGACATTTTCGTTTGTATTAATCTCTCTGTGCCTTGTCTATCAGGCATGTCTTCTACTCTCTAAACTACCTGTGGAAGTCGTTGGTGAACCATTGAAGGCAAAGTGTTTGTATGATGCTGTAAATGTTATGCTGTCATTACAGGTACTTTTTCTTGTAATCGGAAAATATGGTTTTTTTTCTCATTAGATCAACATTTTGATTAGGGGTTGGCGTCAGTTGCCTTGGTTTGGTTTTGCAAATGTCCCATTCAGTTTCTTAGTTTTCTATTTGTTGATTTTGGTAACTGAAACCAAACCATAGTAATTTCATTTTGAAACAGTTTTTTCATGTTCAATTAGGACTTTCAGTTCTTAGCTTGCCAAATTCGGATTTTTCCAGACCAAAATATGGGTCTCAGAAATAATTTTTGATACTACATTAAGCCAAAGTTCATGATGAGATCACAAAGTTTCTCTTGTCTGACAACTTAACAAAGCAGAGCGGCCAGTAAAGCTCCACTGTCACATTGGCCACTTTCATGATTGTAGTGATTATTTTCCTATTACAATAAAATGTAAGCAGAACAAAATAGTAGAACGTAAACAATGCATCAATAGAAAATCAGAGGAACAACAATATAGCATGAAAGCTTACAGTGATAGGGATGTCTTCGTCGTTGAGAACTAAAAAGTATTCATGTAAGCAACTTTTCCTAGCGTCATCTTCTACACAATACCAAGTGTATCAATTAGGGGTTTACAGTGAAAACAAAATTAAATTTCTGACAATATGAGATGAAAATGAAACATTAGAATCTATTCCTAAAAATAAGGTTTTAGAAGAAACCTTTTGTTGCTTCTGGTAGAGCTAGGGTTTTGAGATTTGTCACGTGTTTAGGGAAAATAGGGTTACAAGGGGAGAACCATCAATCTGTATCAGCTGGACCGACGTTAGTAGAAGCGCAAAGAAGATGAGCGGCAACAACAATGATCTTGAAATTGGAATTATGGATTGAACCGTAGTGTAAAACATAGTAAGGGAAGTTGGGAACAAAGGATTATTGGGTTTGGTGCTTTGGGCTTCTTCAGATTGATAATTTGTTTAGGCTAAGTGTCACATCCTTAGTCTTCAACTTAGCGCACGTGCGGCACTTGACAATTTACTCACGTTCTAACGCAACTTGCTTATGATCTTGCTATGTCAAGTCAACCTAGATTACTACACTCAAGATCATTGTGGGAATACATATGAAAGACAAGGGAAACTTGCTAAAGGAAGATTTTGTATCATTTTACAAATGAATGCCCTTATGTTACCTTCCTAAATAAACAAATAAACACCTATCTATTTATGCTACTCATCTAGGTTCTTATGGGCAAATAATAATTGTTACACAAGTTCTTCCATATTTACAAGTAGGTCCTTTCTCTAAAACTCTCTGCCTAGAATATTTTAAGGCCTTTCAAGAAAGTCTTCCTAGATATTTCATAAGAATCTAGAGTCTTTACGAAAAAACTCTCTGTGGCTCAAGAATCTTCCCACAAATGGTAGCATCTTTCTTATGTAGCTTTCACATGGCAAAAGGGTTCGCCAGAATTGGCGCGTATATGGCATGATGACATGGAAGTTTTATCACCCTCGTCCCCACCTGATGTTGTGACGATCGCGGCGTATTGCTGTTGCATTAACTCTCGAATGTTGCCTTTGAATTGCCATAAGTCTCCGTATCTCTCCCATGCGGTTTCCTCAGGCAATTGCCCATTCCAGTGGACGAGAAACATGGCAATTGCTTTTTGTCTTTTTTTTTGCCTAGCCTGGTAGTCAATTATAGCCTCAATTTCCCGATCATGTGAGGCGATGATGGTAATCGATGCCCGACTTAACTGACCTCAACTGGGATCTTTCTTGTCGTCATGATATGGCTTGAGCACGCTGGCATGAAAGACGCGCTGAACCTTAAGATGAGGTGGTAACTTTAACTTATATGAGATCTTTCTATCTCTCCTCATACTTCTGTACTAATTTTGGTGCACGCCTCGAAGTGCCTTAAACTACCTTAGGTTAAACTTCACCAAAACCTTGTTTCCAACCTTATAATCCGTGGGACAATGCTTGCAGTCAGCAAACTTCTTCATCTTCTTTGCTACCTTGTCCAAGTAGGACTTAGTGATGCCAAGCTGCTCCTCTAAACCCTTGGCCTATGGTAAGCCCCCAAACTTTTTTCCCCAAATGCGACCGGTAGTGAATGTGGAGTTTATGGTTGCTGTCCTGTGGCTGACTTGAACGGTGTTCGCCCAGTAGACTCTTCCGTTGCAAATTATATGAGAATTGGTTTATGTCCAAGAGTCCCGCCCAATCTTTTTGATGTGAACTTACAAAGTACCTCAAGTAGCATTCCAACAAGGCATTGACCTGTTTCATATGTCCATTAGTCTGTTGAGTGAAAACTAGTGGAGAAATGCAACTCTGTGCCAAGCATATCGAACTACTCTCTGCAAAAAATTTCCTATGAAATGCAGATCTCGATCACTAATGATGTGCCTCGACAAGCCCCAATACTTTTACCACATTCTTGAAGAATAGTTTACCATCCTCTTTAGCAGTGCAACTTGCTGTGAATGGCATGAAGCTAGCATACTTCAGAAACCTATCCACCATGACCATGATTGTCCCATATCCTTTAAACTTTTGCAAGCAAGTGGTAATATACATAGTCACGCTATGCCATATACGCTCCACAACAGGTAATGGCTCCAAAAGTCCTTCGGGTTGTCACTGCTCCACCTTATCTTATTGGCATACAAGATAAGTCTACACATAACGTTCAATATTATCTCGTATGCACAACTAATAATAGACTGATTCAATCAAGGCCCTAATGCAATATTTTCTCGGGTGCCCGACCCATAATGTGTCATGGCATTCCATCATGATCTACTGCCTAATGTTTCCGAACTTGGTCTTGTAGACCCTCCGACTTGTGGTGAGCAATAGTCCATCTTCCATCGAGAAGCGTCTCATCTTGCCTTGGGCGACTAATTCCATAAGTTGCTTTGCTATCAGATCATGTTGTATGCCATACTTAATAGTATCTCAAACTTCACAACTAGCTGTGGTGATAACAAAACGCACGGATTTCCTACTCAAAACGTCAGTCATTGTCCTTGCCCTACTTGTACTCTAATGCATGATCAAACTCAACCAAGAAATATTGCCACCTAGCTTGCTTCAGTGTGAGATTCTTCTCTGGCTGTAAATAGTAGCCACATTATCAGTCGTGACCATAAACTTTAACCTAAGAAAGTAATGTCCCCACGTGTATAGGACTATAGATGTCATCTCCTTCTCTTGTACAGTTTATCATTGTTCTATCTCATTCAACTTGCGGCTCTGAAAGGTAGTAGAGGGTCTATCCTATATCAAGACACCTCTAATGGAAAAGTCAGATGCATCAGAGTGTACCTCAAATGTCTTGGTAAAATCATGCAGCACCAGGATTGGGTCCTTCATCATGCCAACATTAAGATCATTAAAAGTCGTTTGACAATGCTTGCTCCGAACCCACGACTTACTCTTCTTCAATAACTCAGTCATCGGGGCAGCCTTAGCAGAATAGCCACTAATAAACCTGCGAAAATAGTTATCTAGTCTAAGAAAAAATCTAAGCTCGGTCACCTTCATGGGCAGCTACCACTATTGGATATCCCATACTTTGGTCTCGTCCATGCGCAATCAACCCTAGCTAATGACATGACCCAAGAAATGTACCTCATGCTAGGAGACCTCACACTACTCCTGTTTGTTGTAAAGCTCGTTTCAAGATCTAGAAAACTTTTTTCAGATGTTGCACATGCTCCTCCAAGGTGTTGCTCTAGATGAATATGTTGTCTAGGTACACTACTACGAAGTGCTCCAACTAGGGATGGAAAATCTTGTCCATGAGCTTGCAAAAGGTAGGGGTGCATTGGTTAGCTGAAGGGCATCACCAACCACACATAGGCTCCATATCTTGTCATGCATGCCGCCTTTGGCTTATCCCTTCTGCTATGCACACTTGGTAATAACCTTTTCGAAGTTCCACCTTTGAAAGTAATTGGTCTATCCAAATCTATCAAACAAGTTAGCAACAAGCAGAATACTGTATTTTTTCTTTATTGTCACTTTGTTGAGCTCCAGTGGTTTATGCATAAGCACAACGATGCTTCCTTCTTATATTGAAACATGACCGGTGCTCCATAGGGTGCTTTAGACAGGCGAATATGATCAACTTCAAGCAATTCCTTCAATTGCTTTCTTAGCTCCTTTAACTCGAGTGAAGCCATGCGGTATGAGGCATATGCGGGTGGCTTGGCTCCAGTATCCAACTCGATCTTATGATCTACTTCACTCCTAGGAGGTAAGTTCCTTGGCATCTCCTCAGGCATCACGTCCTTGTTGTCTTCAAGCACCTTCTTTATGTATGGTGCCAATGCCCCTTGGGCACCATTGTCTCCACCTAAGCTGGAAAAGGTGGCCATGAACATTGGCTCCCCCGTCTTAAGGCCCCTCACAAGTTGCATGGCTGGCAATTGTGTTTGTCCTTCCATTTTTGGCACCTTAAACATGGGTACCATACAACATCCTTCTTACTCTATAACCAAGAGTCATTGGAGGTAGGCGTCGACCATAGTATGACACTTTAGGAAGAACTCTTGCCTAAGAACAATGTCAAAGATATCTAGTTGAGCGACAGTGAAGTTGGTTTTACCTTGCCACTTGCCCAATGTGAAGCTTACTCTATTAGTGACTCCACACATGGGAGCCAGTGGCGCATTAACTATCTTGAGGTGATTATTGCTTGGATAGAACCATATTCCCAGCTTTGTTGGCCTTTGCACCTGAGTCGACCATAACACAAGTGAGTAGGCCATTGATGATGATGTGTATGCTCTGTGTGTTGTATTCTTCAGCCTTCTCCAATTACTCTGCGTAGTCCAATCATACCCAACTGCATCATTCCCAAACCTTGCCTTTGTTCTTGTGTCTCTTTCTTCTTTTGTTCTTGTAATACGACACTAAGGGTCTTCATTTCAGGGCACCTTGCATAGCCATACAACCCACTACATATGTAACAATCGTCTCCATTTGTAACTTACACTTTCCTCTCGACATAACTTTTTCATCCAAACTTCTTGCCATCAGAATTGTTGGTGTCATGATTCTTGGGGTGCGGCTGTTGCTCCTTGCTTTTGCCACGATCTCCCCCACCTTTGGCATGACTACTCCTCGTTTCCTTGCCTTTACCTTTGTCATACCTAAAGTTCATCAAAGCTTCGGCGTGAATGATGGCTTCATCAATAATACTAACTTATCAGTTTTCCAACTCTGTCTTGGCCCAATTTTGCAACCCCTCCATGAAGTGGAATAACATATCTTCATCTGTAAGGTTAGGAATTTGAAGTGTGAGGGTAGTGAACTCCTTCACATATACGACCCCTCTACTTCAACTCCTGGAACTTGCATTTCGCCTCATAGATGACGTTGTTGAGAAAAAAAGCCCTCTTGATCTCAGCTTAAAATTGCTCCCATGTGTTGATGGTGCAAATCCCCTTCTCCATCTCAGAGTTCTTCCATTTCCACCATAGCATGGCATCTCCATGAGGTACAAAATGGTGGTGTTGATCTTGTTCTCATCACTTTTCACCTTGTTGCACTTGAAATAATTCTCCAAATGCCAAAGAAAGTTCTCTACCTCTTGTGTATCACAAGCGCCTTTGAACATTGGTGGCTTTGGGAGCCTCAACCTTGGCCTCCATATATTTGTCGGATGTCGCAGATTCTCCATCTTCAATCTCCCTTTCGAGTGCCTCTATATTGATCTTCATGGTCTCAATCGTGTTTAATGCTTCCATGAGCCTGCACTCTAAGGAAGTTATGGTTTCCCTAATCTCCAATTCCACATATTTACGACCCTCCAACTCTTTTCGAGTGTTTTCATTCTCCTCAATGGTGAAGTCTTCAAGAGTCATGAATTTGTCGTAGATCTCGTTCAAACGTTTGCGGAAAATCTCCACGGCCTACCTTGTCGTGTAAACTCTAGCTATCCACTCTGTTCCCGGCATGACATCTGTGGGCAACCCCTCCAGTTCATCATCACTCGCCTCAGTGGCTAAAGCTGAATGGGATGTCAACGCTTCACTTGGTGTAGGATTGGACAACAGTTCTTTATTCTTCTTATGATTTTTTTCTCCCCTTTAGGTGCTTCCCCTAACATCCTGTCTGATGTTGGTGATGCTAGTATTGTTAATGTCTCCCTCATTTGCCATTCTCGTAGTATTAACCTTTGCTTTGATACTATGTTGTGACGTCCTTAGTCTTTAACTAAGCACACGTGCGGTACTTGACAATTCCCTCACATTCTTGCACAACTTGCTCACGATCTTGCTATGCCAAGTCAGCCTAGATTACTACACACAAAATCGCTAAGGGAATGATCAATATGAAAGACGATAAACTTGCTAAATGAAGCTTTTGTATTGCTCTCCATGGCTCTAGAATCTTCCTACAAATGCTAGCTTCTTTCTTACATAGCTTCCACATGGAAAAAGGTGTGCCAAAAGCGGCGCTTATGTGGCATGATGACATGGCAAGTCATCACATAAAGCTAAGTTATGGGTAGCTGGGTATGGGAATGAGGGGCCCAAAATCTTTTTTAAAACTTTGGCTTTTTGGTTAATCGAGAAACCACACCCTTGAAACTGACCACCAAACCGAAGAACCAAAGTTATAAAAATATTAACTGTGAACCGAGTGAATAAACTGAAAAATAAAAAATTTTGGTTGTCATTTTTTTTCCAGTTTTTCCCGTTGTATGCCCACCCCTACTTTTGATGATTCTTGCAATTGGATTCTTGATAGTTACATCAATTGCATTTGGTTTTTCTAATTCTCTTGAAACTGCACATTCCTTTGAATTATTGATGAAGTCTTTTCTATTATGTGATCTGCAGAATATTGGCTGTGGCTTTGGGACATATGAACTGTCAAGGTCATATCCATGGTTAGTGGTATTCAGTTTTGCAAATAACATTAGTCCATGTCAACGATTTTTTGTTTTTACATCAAGGAGCTGATATATATAATTTACTTAGTTTGTTTTAGTTGTTCATTCATGTAATCCATTTGCACCAACCCAACTTTTTGGTTTTCTGTGCACTAATTTTCCTTTTTATAGCATTTGAAGTTTCAAATAATATTCCTGTTTCAGCAAATTTAATATTTTCTATTTTTGCCATCCACTAGTTCTATGGCCTAAAGCAAGATTTTGACAGAGAATTTCATCAGAAGAGTGTGTGTGTGTGTGGAAGGGGGGGGGGGGGGGGAGAGATGGGTGAAGCATGATTAAATTTCTCCTTGGGGAAGTGCAGGTGGAACAAGGGGGAGTTCATCTTAGGGGCAAGGTTTAGAAACATTGGCGGCGGAATGGAGTGGGGTTTTGGGGGCGTTTATGACCCGGCGGGGGAGGGGTCAAAGGAGAGTTTTTGGGAGGAATTAAGAGATGGTTTGGGGTGGTGGTATATTCCTTGGTTGCTAGGTGGGGATTTTAATACCATTAGATTCCCAGAGGAGAGAATGGGGGTAGGGTGGTCTCTAGGGCAATTGAGGAGTTCTCGGAGTTTATTGATAACTATTTTCTTATTGATTTTCCTTTGACAGGTGCCTCCTTTACTTGGTCCAGGTCAGAGGACTCTTCTTCTAGATCGAGACTAGATAGATAGTTGCTTGTGATCTCCTCCTTTTTTCAGCTGTCACAATTCTCAAGGACAACATGATGGTTACCTTCAAAGTTTGATGTCAATGTCCAACAATTTCAGACTATTTGGTTTTATAAGTGCTGGGAACTTGAACGTTTCATGCAGATATCCAGGGATGTGGGCAACTACATTGTCATGTCTCAACATAATGACAGACTGTTAGCATAGGAATCTAGGAGTCTGAAATTCAATCAGGCTACAAGAAAAAATGGGTTTGCAAAAATTTCTTTGATGTCACTTAGATCCCCAGATTCATTTAGATATATTAGTTGTTTTGTTAGTTAATCAAGTATCGGATGTTTAATAGGAGGCAAATTGTGATACTTTAACTTTTTGAAGGGTTCAATAGTCATCGTAGAAGCTAGTACATTGTTCTCCTTTTTGAAGTGATTTCCTGCTTTTGGCGAAATGGAAACTGGGGGATTCTCCTCTAGGGTATGTCTCCAAACCTCTAACCCAACATTAAACTCCATCACGTGTCTCGTCAACCAATACTATGTCATCTGTAAATAACATACACCCTGGTACCTCCTCTTGAATATGCTGTGTCAATTCATCAATCACCAAGGTGAATAAAACGGGCTAAGAGTTGATCCCTAATGCAACCCCATCTCTACTTGGAAGTATTCCGAGTCTCCTCCTACAGTTCTTACTCGGGTCTTGGCTCCATCCTACATGGCCTTAATTGCTCTAAGGTAAGTCACAGGTACACCTTTAGACTCCAAGCATCTCCATAGAACCTCCCTTGGGACTTTGTCGTATGCCTTTTCCAGATAAATGAACACCGTATGTAAGTTAATTAAATGTAAGTTCTCGGCACCAAAGCTGCTCTCGTTCTCATTATTGATAATGTAGGTAATATACTACCTTTTCTGATGACGAATATAAATAAGACATGACTTGCATATTTTTCTCATTCTTCTGCTTAGATTCCTGTTATGCAAGTCCTTTGTAAATGTTGCATTGTGTTTTCCTCCTTCAGATAATCAACCCTGCTGAGACCTTTGGTGATATTGTTATTGATTAGCCGTAAGGCATCTATACCTATATCTTACATTAACCCCAAAAATATTTGCAGTTACGTAGAGTATACCTCAGCTATAATTCAAGCTTTGGCATTATTTAAGAAATTACATCCTGGGTATCGGAAAGAAGACGTGGAGCGTTGTATTGAAAAAGGTGCCGCCTTCATTGAAAAGATACAAGCAGAAGATGGCTCCTGGTTAGTTCTTATTTAAGCCTGTTTCTTGTTTACTTTCTCTTTTTCCCTTATTGGCTACTAAGACCTTTATAATTCACTTAATCTTGAGGTTTATGATTAGGTATGGATCTTGGGGAGTTTGCTTTACGTATGGAACATGGTTCGGGTGAAGGGCCTGCTGGCTGCTGGGAGGAGCTTCAGCAATTCTTGTAGCATCCCTAAGGCCTGTGATTTTTTATTGTCAAAACAAGTAGTGTCTGGTGGCTGGGGAGAGAGTTATCTGTCTTGTCAAAACAAGGTAAAAGTCATTCATACCTTGTAATTTCATGTAATAGCTATCATGGCTATTTCCATACCTTGTACTCTTTCTATTGACGGTGAAAAATGCTAATTTCATGTAATTTTTTAACATCAAAACATGTATACAACTGTTTTCTACAAATAAACCTGTGAGTCTTAAGTAAACATACTTGAAAGATAGCATTCTTCAAACTTGCTTCTTGTTTTGTAATACCTCATATTTCACTTTCCTCGGCCGGATAAAATGAGAGATGAATAGAAAAATGTTACAATCAAATTGAGAACTATGTCAGGGCTATCAACTGCTTAATTTCAGCTCAACTGCTGGACATAACTCTAAATTATTGCAATTACTGGAGTTATTTTTGCCTCTCAGTTCTGCATTGTAATTTTCAATTTTTTTTACTTTTATAGGTGTATACAAATCTTGAGGTCAACAAATCTCACATTGCTTGTACTGCATGGGCTATGCTGGCTCTTATTGAAGCTGGACAGGTACAAATAATTTTCTACCAGAAACATAGCTCATTTCGAGGAGCTGTTGGTTAAACCAGCTTGTCTTGTCAGAGCTTTGAGGATCAATAAGCCATTAAATAAATTATGATCTGGTTTTTTCTAAACCAAAAAGTGTCTTCCAAAGCTAATTAATTGATGGTCTTCCATTAGTTTTAAAGATTAGTTTATTACTGCTAAGAATATTGTACTAAAGAAATTTCCTTGAGTCAGACATAGACTTCATGATAATTGAACCATTGAAGGAATTCAATCACTAATTGGTGTATTTATTTATGCATCACTGATGATAGATGCATGCCCTGGATTCTCATTGATGAAAATTTCAAAGTATTACTGGTAACATTGAGGGAATGGTTAATTATACTATTGGAGGAGTTCTATAATTTCAAGTGATCTGGGTAATTATGTGGTCTAACCTCGTCTATAATATGATTATTACATCTCTCTCCCTTTCTTTTTTCCATGGAGGAGTTCAATGCTGGAAGTTTTCTTTTCTATCCATACATGTTTATGTGTCTGTATGTCAACTGCTTGCATATTTCAGTTTTCTTGCTTTCTTAATGGTTTTCCACTCCTATAATGTGCTTGCTATAAGATTGGATGGAAACTAGTTGGGCCTAAAGTGACTTAATGCCCCGTAGTATTTTGATTGATTTGGGTAATAATGACATTGCACATAAACATTTTGGTGAAGTTACATTGGTACTAATGCTATAGCTTGTAATTTTTATCTTTCTTTTATGTGGGTGGGGGAGAAATGGAAGGGTGGATAAAGGGAAGGAGTTTATATGATGGACTGATGGTGACCTCGGCAAGAGTTGTTTCATGATAATTAGGTTAACCTTCAAATTGATGACATCTTATGTATTACCTTTTTGTTTTTATTGGTTTAACTGTTATGTTTTGCTTGTTAACAAGAACAGGACTAAAAGGAACACTTCCGGCATTATGTGATCAGTGGTTGCAGTAGCACACTAACACTGTCATTTCTAATCTGATGCAGGTTTTGAGATAGCATGTTCATCTGAATCTAGTACTTTTCATGCGGAGTTCAAATTTATGTATAAAAATTTAGTAAAACTGTAATAAGTAGTAGATATGAAAACGTAACTTTAAAAATATAATAGATTCAATCTTCAATGTAAGAAGGACTTACCAAAAAAGAAAATGATATTAACTTTAAAGGTTTAAATCATACAGCTAAAACCTTGGATCCGCCTCGGGGTGTTAATTGCAAGAAATAATCTCTTCAACTTGTCCCAAATTGTCTAATTATGAAATTTCAAAAATTATAAAGTCGACTACAGCCAAGTTATGGGTCTTCAGGGCCTAAAAGTGATGCATTTCTCCACTACTTTTTCGTAATCAACTTCTTGATGTGTGTACACCTTTTGCTGCATTACTTTGTGCTTTATATAAAATCCATGAAGTCTTTTGTTTTGTGATAACCACTAAAGTGTTATATGTTGATCTGCAGGGAGAGAGGAATCCAACTCCATTACACCGTGCAGCAAAGGTATTGATAAATTCTCAGCTTGAAAATGGAGATTTTCCTCAGCAGGTAATTTTGCAGCCACTATGATTTGTAGCTTGAATCATACATGTTTCTAAAATGAAAAACCAATATATGAACTTCCCAGGTTATTAGATTCTAACTGTAATGGTCATCCAAGATCTTCTGATACACCTTTGATTTGGTCCAAAATATCGAGTGACATATTAAAATATGTCAGGCTAAACTTGAATGAAGACATCCATTCTAATTTGTTTAAAGGGATTCAAAATGGTAGTTACGAAGCAGTAGCAGCTAACTAGTAGGCAACTTATTTATGACTTCAAAAGGGTTGAGGTACTGGAGAGGTTGGTTCTTTTTGTATTCCATTGTAGCCTTTGAATTGTGATAGAAGTGTTCATCCTCGAATAAACAATGGGAGATGGAGATATCTCACAAGTATATCAGAAAGTTACAATGTACTTTTTTCATTATTTTTGTGTTGGATGAAGAAAAGGAGCCCTCAAATCCGGGTTACGGGTTAGACCGAACCTAGAAGCTTTGGTCTAAACCATGTATTTGTCTAAAGAAATTCATTCAATATGTACAAATTATTAATTTAGAAATCGGTAAATTAAAAAAAATAAATTAAAATCCCGAATTCATAACTTAATAAATAACTCTGCTTCTGCTCAAATCAATCTTTTCTCTCAAAGACAAGTGGATGAAATGGTTCTTCACTTCACTCAGTTTGCTTACATAGAATAACTATAAAACTAGGGTATTTATAAATATTATTCTTAGGTGTACCTAGTCTAGTACATCATCTTAATTTAATTCTACTCTTCTTTTTCCTATACATGAACTAAGTAAATAATATGCATGCCTCACACAACTGCTAAAAGTCTTTTCTTCCTTCAAACACAAGGTTCAATTTTCAACAATCCTCAATGAACCTTGTGGTTGGAGTTCCAAACATTCAAAGTGTTAAAAATATCGACACTTTTCATCTATGTTGCTTGGACTATTCAAAAATATCGACAGGTGCATATTGGAGGATCCGACACGGGCACGACAATATTTTTAAAGAGTCTGAACAACACAGGTTTTCATAATCTTCTTCAGAAGACTCCATCTTATCTTCTGAGAAGGTATTTCCTCGTATTTAATCTTACTGGGATTGAGGTTGCCACATTTACTGATGTGTTTTTGAAAGCATGTCATCAGTGTCATCAGAACTTTCCCATTCACTGCTAGTCTCCTCTTTTGGAGCTGCCATTGTGGTTCTTCTTCATTACTATTTCTTTGAAATATCATCTCCACTTGTTAAATGTAATAACATTTTCTGGTTCTACAGCCACGATCCTTTTTGGTTCTACAACAGCATTTGGCTTTTTAAATGAATCTAGTTTACTGGGCCTCGTCCTCATATTCTTCATCGAAGCTCTCATTGTTAGACTCATCTTTATCCTCTGCAATCAGAATCAGAAACATATTCTACATCATACGAATCACTTTCTTCAAAGTTACCAAACATCTTCTTCCGAACTGCACTAGTCAACTGTATCTTTTTCTTGGCAGCCGGTAAATCTTCATTGGAACTGGTGGAGAATGTTCAATTTTCTCAAGACTCCAAGAATTTCAAATTCATGTATCTTTCAATAAAATTTGTCTCTAATACCAAGATATTGGACAATACAGGGAAGAGAAACAACATTCTCAAATCAATCTCTCTTGATGACAAGTGGAGGAACTGATTCTTGTCCATTTCGTCAATGTACTTGCATAAAATAACTATAACACATTGGTATTAATAATAGATATTATTCTAACATGTACCTAGTATAGTATATGGATCTTAATTTAATTCTATTCTTCTCCTCTTTTATGCACATGAAAGTAAATGATATTCATGCATCACACAAATGTAAAAAGTCTTTTCTTCTTTCAACACATGTTTCAATTTTCAGCGGCTGCTAGTGAATTTCAAAGTATGTCTTCAGCCAATAGGGCTAATTGTTGAATCTTCAAATGTAATGCCTGAATTGATCTCGTCTACTTTAATTTAAGTTTAGTGGAGCGCCAGAAACTGATTGGATAAAACTTTTACTTGCATGTATGAACTAACAACTTTCTCTAGAAGGATACAGTAGTTGCTTTCCACGAATCGTTAATGTAGTAAAAATCCTCTTGTTCATTGTTCACCCTACCGTAATCGTAAGATTTTCCTCCTTGCATGTGGCTTTGGTACTTGAGGTAATGCATATGATGTATCAAAGAAAAATATCACAACCATTTTTAGTTGTAATGGCATCTTATTTACTATCTTCCCTTCAAGAATCATAACAAATATTCAAATCATGTGCCTTAATTTATACTTATGTTTGTAAGTTCTCAGGAAAAAAACTTACTTTATGTTTGCCATAATCTTGAATTTCCCAGGAGATAACCGGAGTCTTCAACAAGAATTGCATGATATCTTATTCTGCATATAGGAACATCTTTCCAATTTGGGCTCTCTAGGAGAATATCAATCTCAGTGTACTTAAAGCTCAATGAGTGGCAATTCTAGATGAATTACAGTCCCAATTTAAGTCTGGTTATCTATATTCATTCTCATCCTACTAACGGTACATGCCCTGAAGCTGTCAGTGAGCTATTTCACAGTTTTTGCATTTCTTTCGAAAGACGAATGAGTTTCTGGTTGAGCATTGCTTTCACTATGTAACAATCTGTGAAATTGAACAAGCAATGACCACTGCTTATTTATCAAAAACAGGCCTTGTGGAGTTGAATCCAAACACTGTACATCTTATGTTCATTTCTCTATTTTAGTTTTAAATATTTATCTCTATAACAATAGTTGCATTTATTTAATTTATCAGTTATATATTGTTGGGATCAAAACAACAAAGCGTCATTGTGTATAATAATGTTCCCTAAATAAAATTCCTTTAACGACTACATTGTGTATGTTATTATGTTTCTATGAGAGAATAGGTGATATTTTATTTATAGGTTCAAAACTTCTCCCAGAAGAGAGGGATAAATATGGAAGAGTCCTTTTCTCACAAAAATTCTTTTCGAAGTAAAATACAAATATGATAAAATTCAAACAAAATAGAAAATTTAGGATAGACGATAATGAATCTCTCATTGGCTTGATTTTTCTAGCAATTATTTTCAACTTTCTTGTCAACATAATCTTCATCACTGCTACTTTTTATAGTTAAAAATATTATAGATGAGTATGATTTAATTATTTTTTTTAACATGCATCAGTAGAAATATTAAAAATACGATTGAAAAGACATCTCTACATGTAGTGCTCAGGACAAAATCTTCATTATCGTGAAATTAGTAGTTACTTGATTTGAACTCATCATGAATTATCTTCAACTTTGTTAAATCATTTGCTCTGATACCACTTGGGATTGAAATACGACGACGTCATGCGAAAGTTAACAATTGCAAATTTAAGCGATGATAAATCAAACAACAAAGAGAAGTATAATATTTTGATGTGGTTTGGTCAATTGAATAACTTATTATAATAATATTATAACTATATATAAGGGAGAAAACTTAACTTTTGTAGTCCTCACTGGGTTATTATGGTAATTTCAATTTTTAATCCTCTAAAATTGTGACACGTGGCTAATAAAATTACTTTATTTCCTTTCCTGTCACATGAGCCTTTGCACTTGGTCTATCATAATATGAGAAACTACTTTATTCATTAGTTTTTCCTTATGTTTTGAGTTATTTAACTAATCACTAAATCCTTTAAAAAACAAATTCATTATAATGTTCTGTTTCTCTTACATTACATATTGTAAATCAAGTGACATATGACTAAATAAAATTAAAATATTCAATAATTAATTTTATCTGTAAAATTACTTGTGTTTTATGACTTTATGAATGGATTATAAGATGTTATTTGTACAAAATTTTGGCAATAATTATTCGATGATAAGACCAAAAAAAAATTTAATTTTGACCATTTTTAACATTTTCCCATCAAAATTATTTATTTATTTCATCTTTAAATAATTAAAATAGTCTTGATAAAATAAATATTATATACGAGTTTTTATGTTACGTGTTTTATAAAATTTATCTCATTTATTACTATTTCTCGATGCACCTTACTTTATGTTCTTTTTATATAATATCAAAACCTACTCTTTAACGTGTTTAATAAAAAAATTATTGATAAAATATATTTAAAATTAGTTAAAATCTTCCATATAATAAAAGTTCTTTACAAAAAAATATATTATGATTGGGGAGAACTTTCTTCTATTACATGAACATTTCATAACTCTTTTTCTTCTTCTTAGTATATGTATTAAATAATTTTATTTTTTCAATAAAAGAGGTTTCTATAGATACCTTGGAAAGAAAAAAGAGAAGGGTAAGATTGTTCTAAACTTTAGTGATTGTATGAGATTATATTTTATTTCTATTTAACCAAGTTTGGTTATCATGTAATTATTTTTTTCCTAATAATTTTTTTATGAAATGAATAAAAAGAATTTGTGGACATTTTTATCCACCGCTTTTGATACATCAATGACTTATTTCAAATACTGAAAGTTGAGTTATTGATAAAGTTAAAAATAAGAATTAATATTCTTAAGCATATACTATATATGAAGAACTAATTGATTTTCAAGGTTCGTTTTGATGAATTTAATTTATTTTTATAATTTTTATAAAACTAAGATTAAATCACCACATTTAATTAGCATAAATTCTTGCCACATGAAATTATAAATGAAACTAAGACTTAATAAAAATCAAGAGAAATATATTTCTATCTATAGCTAAGAAAATTATATACCCATACAAACTCATAAAAATGCTAATGTTTTTCAATTTATGAGGAGTGGTAAGTATTTTATATATATTTTATATAAAATAACAAATCACTTCAGTTTCGTCCAAGGCTTAGCACGAGCCTTATGAAATTAGTAAAACTAATTTAAGAGAGTATAAAAACTACTGAGAGAATAATCTCTTCCTAAACAAGACTCTTTAACGACCATATTGTAAATTCTATAGTGTTACTGTATGAGAATAAAGATATTCTATTTATAGAACTCCAGGACTTTTCCTCCAAGCTAATGATAAACATGGAAGAGTTTTTTTCAATAAGAAAACTATTTCGAAATAAAACACAATTATGATAAAATCCAAATAAGGTAGAAAATGAAGTGCTTACCCTAACATAAATATCAAAAGAAATTGTGTAAGAAGTTGATTCTAGCATTTTTATTTCTATTCTATACTCCACTGAACATTAAACTTCACATTGTGCTTCTACTTGTTGGCCCTCTTCCATTTCTGTTTCATGTGATTTGAAAGGAAAGTATCTCTTGCTTGATGAAGTATGAAGTGATGGTGCAATTTGTAGAAATGTTTATGATAACTCACACTTTATATAAAAAAACTCAGTTTATGTATATATACAGATCAAAACATGTTTAGAAATCTGAGTATACTAACTTAATGTAAAAATTCTCGTAGTGATTTTCGACTTCATAGTTGTATTATGATATTTGTGGTCTACGGGTGTGGGTTGCATGATTTCCAATGTGGTTGGTTGAGTATCATGTGAGTTTTTTATTTTAAAGGGTTTTGAAGTTGGCATAGTTGCCTTCAGTTAACATTTGGTGATAACAAAGTCGTATGAGAATTTCGTCAGTTTCGTTAGCTTCAAAATGTCATTTTTAGGTCAGTAGCACCTTTGGTTCAGGTTCCGAAATGTTCAGATGGATTTTAAATAATTGTTGGAAAGTTAAAAATTTATGGCCTAGAGTTGACTTTGGTCAAAATCCGTTGATGACAACTTCCATTCAAAAATTGAATGATTCCATTAAATTCGAAATGTCGATTTTAGTCTAGTAGCATAATTGATTTATGTTCATGGGGTTCCGAATGAATCCCGAAGGTCCATTCGGGAAATTTCTTGTTTCCCTTATTGCTAGTGCAACTGGTTGCTGATGCAGGGCCCATTTGACCTTTGAGTTCTTGACCCTTCCATCGTGATTGCGAAGGGCAATGAAATCATTCATCGTGATCGTAGGGAATTATTCGCGACCCCGTAGAGTCAGAGGGAGTGGATGGGCTAGGTCTTGGTTGTTTTCACGAATGTGATCAAGCTATCGCTATCGTGATGGACTGGGGTCGGTAAGTGTCGCGATCTTGATGAATAAAATCTTTGGGATAGTTTTAAAATTTCATTTTTGACTCGAAACCCCATAACTCAATTTTTGAAGTTTGGAACTCATTTTTGGGAAATTCAAAAGGTGATTTTTGATCTTTCTTCCCTTTTCAAAAACCACTTTGTAGAGGGCGGGTGTCAAGCTCAATAGAACCAGACTTTGTAGAGGGTGGGTGTCACGCTCAATAGAGGGGTATGATTCTCACACAACTTTTACACATTTTTCAATGATTATTTCATGATTTTATCTTCAAATCTTGATTTTTCAACTTGTAAATTTGGGGGATTTTAGGTAAAGTTAAGAAACGATATTTTAATGATTTAAAGGTTGATTTTAACTCCTTTTTTTTAAAATCAAATTTTAGATTTGAACTCCTTAAGTTATGGGTAACTTGATTTTCAAATAAATTCTACTTTTTCTCTTGGAGGATCGAGGTTGACTTTTGGATTGACTTTTTGGACCTAAAATAAAAAATAGCAATATGAGTATTGATGGACTCATATTCATGTGTAGAACTTGTTTTCAATAGATTAGGAGTATTCTGAAGCTATTCAGAAGGGGAAGGATAATGTGTGACAATTGGTGGCTTGATGTTCGACTTTGAGGTAGGTTATGACTTAGCTTTCTTCAGACCTTACTTGAGTGGTACTTATCATGTAAAGCATGCTACATGATGGTCAAATTGGTGAACTATAGTAGTAAATGAGATGGATTGTTATTGTGATGCCCGAATTGGGGCTTATGCTATTAAAGTCAAGTTTAGATTCTGACTTGATATTGAGACTTGTAACTTGTGCTTATGAGTTGAGTATTTTCTTAGGATTTTGTACATATACATACCTATTGTATCTAGCTTCATTTTATTATCCTGACTATGCATATACATTCATATCAAGTTTTATAGAAATAGTTGAAAGAAATGACTGGTTTTGGTCTTGGTTCGAGTTTGGGGAAGACTGGTTGAAATCTCAATTCTAGTCAGGTAATTGATACTGATTTTAGTCCTAGATTGAGTCTGGTCAGGATATATGGAAGTCCCAATTTGAGTTTAGACATGATATATGGATCTCACAAATCTTCCATGGGTTCGTAGACATGATGGGTTCAATGGTTCATCATCTCGGGGTAGAGATTTCTCAAGTAGGGGCTAGCATTATCAACCTAATAGACCATTTCATCCAACAATAAATTTTTCTGAGGGAAATTATTTTTGGTACAATATTTTGAGCTGCCAAAGTTTGGGTCAGATGCCTAAAGGTTGTTATTTTAGGTTTTTAGGTCACGCCCGAAATTCTAGTTCATTTGGATCATCCCATCAGCCTATTTTAGGTGGTGGATGCTTTGATTGTGGAGCATTTGGTCATTTTTCTAGAGAATGTCTCGATCATAGGTAGGGCCGCTCATATCAGGGTTCTCAGATGCAAACTTATCTGGCACTAGCACCATCAGCTAGAAGAGGTTCATAGAGTAGTAGAGATAGTTCTCAAGTTTCTAGGTGTGTAGCTCAAAAAGTTCGTGGGGGTGGTGTTGGAGGTACTATGTTCCGAGGCAAGTATGGACAACGTTATGCCTTTTCGAGTAGACCTGAGGAAGAGGCTTCTGATGCAGTTATCACAGGTATCGCCCCGAATTACCATCAACGTGCTTCAGTGTTATTTGATCCTATTTCTACATTCTCCAATGTGTCTGTATAGTTCACATCGGGTCTTGACAAGATGTGTGAGTTTCTTATTGTGCCAATTTGTGTTGCTACCTTAGTAGGTGATTCCTTAGTGATGGATCAGGTGTACCGATCCTGTATTATAACTCTTTTGGGGGTATGATACTTGGATGGACTTGATAATTTTAACTATGGTAGACTTCAATGTGATTTTGGGCATAGATTGGCTCTCTCCATATCATATTATCTTGGATTGTCATGCCAAAATAGTTACCTTAGTTATGTCGAGATTAGAGTGGAAGAGTATCCAAGGTTCCTATCCTAAGAAAGTGATTTCATTTCTTCAGGCTCAGCGGATGGTTAATAAAGGGTGCCTTTATTACTTGGCATATGTGTGGGATACTAGTGTTGACATGCCTCTCTTGGAGTCAGCAAGGGTGGTGATAGAGTTTCTAGATATTTTTCCTATGGATCTTACAGACGTTCCACCAAATAGAGACATCGATTTTGGCTTTGATTTGGAGCCAAACACCAAGACCATATCCATTCCTCCTTAAAGAATGGCTCCGACGGAGTTGAAGGACCAGTTGTGGAATTTGTTGAGTAAGGAATTCATTAGACCTAGTTTTTCACCTTGGGATGCTCCGATGTTGTTTGTGAAGGAGAATGATGGGTCTATATATATATGTATCAACTATCGACAATTGAATAAGCTAACCATCAAGAATAAGTATCCTTTTCCATGCATCGATGATTTATTTGATCAGCTTTAGGGTGTTTTAGTATTTTTGAAATTGACTTAAGGTCGGGGTACCATTAGTTGAGGATTACAGCTTCGAATATCCCTAAGATGGTTGTCACGACCCATGCCTACACCCTGGACATAACAGGCACCCTGAACCATAAATGGCCCGATAGAACCACTTGTCCTGACATGCAACTAATAAAGCTGAACTTTTAATAAAATACAAAAGCTGAAAATATGGGCTAACTTTTGTAAAGCTGGAAATATGGGCTAACTTTTGTAAACAAAATGAAATAAAAATAATATGAACTCTTATCAATTGAAACATTACAAATGTTTAAAACTGGTTACAACCAACTTGACTTGACTATGTCTCTATGACGTTTCTACTATATTTTAAGTACAACTACCTTTATGTAACTAAACAAAATTATGTATGGAATACTGCTAAGTCCTCGGGAATAATGAGAACTCACTCAAGCTGATAGCATAGCCTACTGAAGAGTTTGTTCACAACCTGCATATATGAAAGATAGGGTCTACATAATCTAATGATGTAGAGCCAATAAAAAAGGTGTCAGTACTTTGAATGTACTGGTATGTAAAGTAGAAAAGTGAAACAGTACTGATATCTAAAACTGATAAAGCGAGAAAACTGAGACATGAATAATATAATCATGAATAGAGCTGAATAAATGAAAAGGAGAATGACTAACCTGAACGCTGAAACTTAAAGTAATATAAGTAAAACTTTCTAAAAACATGTTCATAAAACTAAAATTGAAACTGGAAACTGAATGATTGAAGTCTAAAAAAAACTTGAAAATAATTCTTCATTAAAATTCTCTTTAAACTGGTGGCCTCAACCAATCATAAATTATCTCAAAATAAATAAGTTTTCTTTTTGAGATTTTTTTTAACAGACATAAACCATGTGAGCATCATGGAGTACAACGTCTTATCCACGTTGCCAGAACCCAACATCTTACCCACGTTGGCAAGATCCATCCTATACATTTTCAGGGTATAAGACAAAACATAATATGGGGATCCCAAAGCTGAGCCCGAAGGCTATAAACAATAGAGGAGTCGCCCTATCTGCGGCCGATCCTATCCTACGATGGCAACGTGGTTTTGGGGAAACTGTTTTCTTAAAACATACCCATCTCAGTGCTAAATAGTCCTCCCAAAACATACTAGTTTCTCATAATATAAGTCTTAAAACGCTTTCTAAAAATCATTCTTGATTCAGAATATCGTATCATGAACATATCTATTCTCTGTGAGCCTCAACTCTAAATCTCTTTAACTTTTCTTAACTATAGCTTTTCAAGATATGATAAGCTTTTATCTTTTCAAGAAATGATAATAGCATAAAGATTCTTTGTAAGCTTTTCATAAACATAAACTTGAAGCTCTTAAACAAATCAATCTGGAAAAATATAAATCAATTCTCATAGCCATGAAAATAATCTTTTAAAATACAAATAGGCTTTCAAATTCATAAGGGAAATTCATAGAGTTTCTTGAAAGAATCAATAAACATAGATTAGGAATAAAATCAAGGAAAAGAATCCAAACTCATAGAATTCTTACTAAAAATCATAGAAAGTTCAAGGAATTTCTTCAAGAGATCAAGAACTAGAATTAGGATTTCAACTCTTAAAAAACCCTAACATAATTCACGGGTTAAACTAAAACAATAGCTTGGTTGTAGGGAGAACAGAGTTCCCACACGGAAATATTAACTTCACATACCTTGGGGATGAAGATGCTTGAGAAAAATTTGAAGGAACCTTGCTTGTAAGTCTTACGCTTTGATTTTTCTTGAGAGTTTTTCCTTGGTGTTTGAGAGAGGATGAGGGGGAATTAAGCGATGGAAATCTGATTAATTAGGGCCTCTTAGAAGTTAAATAATCAGGTTCGGTTTTTTTTAAGGGTATAAGGACAAAAATGACCTTTTTAATAACTTTCCATCGGCAAAAACGAGGCCCAGTTCACTGCACTGCATCATGTTAGTAAAATGATAATAACTTCTTACTTGGGGCTCGGATGGATGAATGGTTGGTGGCATTGGAAAAAAAACTCAAAGAAATTTAATTTAGTGGGCAATGGGACACGTAACTCTTCATATTCTAGGAGGAATAATTATTTGAAGTTGACCCTGGTAAAAACTTATACGAAAACTTATCCGGTTAGAAAGGTTCTCAACTTAACTTTGTGCTAGAGGTTTCTTATGTAATCCTCATCTAAAGCACTACTATATTAGAGAATTGGTATTAACACTTAGGTACAATTAGAAATCACCGGGTTCGGACCTATACACATATAGAGAATGATTTGGATCTTAGATTAGAATTTTTTGGGATGTTACAACTGCTTTTAAGACCCGGTACTGTCATTATGAGTTTGTTGTGATATCATTTAGGTTGACCAATGCCCTAAAAACATCTATGGAGTTCATAAATAAAGTATTTCAGCCCTATCGACTCCTTCGTGATTGTGTTCATTGATGATATCTTGGTGTATTCTAAGAGTGAGGCAGAGCATGTGCAATATTTGAGTTTTATGCTTCAAAGATTGAGAGATGAGAAGTTGTATTCAAAGTTCTTTAAGTGTGAGTTTTGACTTAGTTTTGTGACATTCCTGGGGAATGTTGTGTCCAAGGAGGGTATTATGATCGATCCGGCCAAGGTTGAAAAAGTTTGAGATTAGTTAGGCCTACTTCACCTGTAGAGATTCAGAATTTTATTGGGTTATATGGCTACTACAGATAGTTCATGCAAGGCTTCTCTGCTATTACAACTCTTTTTACTAAATTGACTCAGAAGAATGTTCCCTTTTAGTAGTCCAATGAGTGTGAAGAGAACTTTCAAAAGCTCAAGGCTTTGTTGACTTCAACATCTATTTTGACCTTACATATGAAAGGTAAAGACTTTACCTTATATTATAATGCTTCAGGAGTTGGCCTTTGTGGTATTTTGATGCAGCAGAGAAAGGTAGTAGCCTTTGCTTCGAGGAAGTTGAAGACCCATAAGAAAAAAATACCCCACTCATGATTTAAAGTTAGCAGCAGTAGTGTTAGTTTTGAAGTTGTGGTGGCATTACTTGTATGGAGTTTATTGTGAGGTGTTCACTAATCATCACAATCTTCAGTATATATTCAACCACAAAAACTTGAATTTGAGATATCACAGGTGGTTGAAGTTGTTGAAGGACTATGACATGACTATTCTCTATTATCTAGTCAAGGTCAATATAGTGACTGATGCTTTGAGTAGAAAGGCGGTAAATATAGGTAGTCTTGCTTTGTTGGTAGTGGAGAAGGGACCTTTGGCTATGGATGTTAAGAGTATAGCCAATAGCTTTGTGAGACTTGACATGTCTAAGCATGGTATAATTCTTGCTTGTGTTGAGGCATGGTCCTTGTTGATGGAGAAAATTAAGGTTAGACAGTTTGAGGATGGAAAATTATGCATCATTCGGGATAAAGTGTTGAGAGGTGAAGTTAAGGAAGCGGTTCTTGACCAAGAGAGTATTTTGAGAATCAAGGGTCAGATTTATGTCCTTAGAGTTGGTGACTTGAATAGATTGATCATGGAAAAGGTTCATAGTTTGAGGTATTTTATTATGGGTGCAACCAAGATATATCATTACCTGAAGAAACATTATTGATGGTGTAAGATGAAGAGGGACATCGTGGAGTTTGTAACTCAGTGTTTGAATTATCAGCAAGTGAAATATAAGAAATAAAAACCGAGTGGTATGACTTGGAGGATGCCTATATATGAGTGAAAGTGGGAGCGTATCATTTTGAACTTAGTGGTTGTTTTGCCACAGAATTTGGGAAAGTTTGACTCTATTTGGGTGATTGTGGATAGATTGACCAAATCAACTCATTTGATACTGGTGAAAGTTAACTAATGTGGAGAAGTTGTCCAAGGTCTACATTTGAGAGATAGTTCAGTTGCTCGACGTGCCCATTTTTATCATTTTAGATAGAGGTAATTAGTTCACCTCACACTTTTGGAGTTCTATGCAGCAAGAGTTGGGCACTCAGTTGGAGATGAGTACATCTTTTCACCTACAAACAGACAGTCAGTCAAAGTGAACCATTTAGGTTTTGAAGGATATGCTTCAAGCTTGCGTGATTGATTTTGGTGGACAGTGGGACCAGTTCTTGCCTTTGGTGGAAGTTACGTACAACACTAGTAACTACTCCAACATTCAGATAACACCATTTGAGGCTTTATATGGAAGAAAATGTAGATATTTGGTTGGATAGTTTGATTCCTTTGAAGTTATCTCATGGGGCACGAACTTGTTGAGAGATTTGATGGATGGAGTGAAGTTGGTACATGACCGATTTTTGACCACACAGAGTTGACAGAAATGTTGTGCAGATAGAAGAGTTTGTGACTTAGAGTTCGTAGTTGATGAGCAGATTTTCTTAAAGGTATTATCCATGAAGGGTGTAATGAAGTTCAGGAAGAAGGGAAACCTTAACCTGAGATTATTGGCCCATTTGAGATTTTTTGGCGTGTTGGGGAGGTGGCCTATGAGTTGGATTTACCTCTGAGTCTTTCAGTTGTACATCTAGTTTTATATGTCTCGATGTTGAATAAGTATCATTCCAATAGTTCTCATATAATTCAATGGGATTCGAAGGATTTGGATCAGAATCTAATATTTGAGGAGAAGCCCATAATAATTTTGGATAGATAGACGAGGAAGTTGAGATATAAGGATATAACTTTAGTGAAGGTTCAGTAGACGTAACGACTAGTTAAATAGGCCACTTAGGAGACAAATTCGTACATGTGGAGTAGATATCCCCACCTTTTTGACACTTCAAGTACTTTTTTTGTCCCTATATTTGTAGATGAATGTGTATTTTAGTGGTGGATGATATAACAATCCTCATAGTGATTTTCAACTTTTGATGTATTTTGACCATTTTACCCCTCCCTATGGTTGCATTATAGTATTTATGGTCTACGTGTGTGGGCGACATGATTCATGAGGTGGTTGGTTAAGTATTAAATGAGATTTTTATTTTGGAAAATTTTGAAGTTAGCATGATTGACTTCGGCCAACATTTGGTGATGATGAAGTCGTATGAGAAAACCATCATTCTCTTAGCTCTAAAATATCATTTTTAGGATAGTAGCACCTTTGGTTTGAGTCTCGAGATGTTCAAATGGATTTTAAGTAGTTGGTTGAAAAATTGGAAGTTTATGGCCTAGAGTTGACTTTGGTCAACATTCGTTGATAATGATCTTCTATGTTTGGAGATTGTCCCAGTTTCTTCTATCATTTATTTCTATCTTATTTACTTTTTGTACAACTTTGTATTTCAATTTTTTGACAATCAATTTTAGATGTCTCTCTTGTACTTGTGACAGCTGAGTCTTGGGATTCTAAATGTATTGTTTAACTTTCATTTGAGGATGTTTGGAGTTATCATCAACTAATCGTATCGATGTTTAACTATTTGTCTTTATTTTGAGAGGATGGTATCAGTTGAGTTTGGCTTACCTACCATGGCTAGGTTGGGGTAGGTGATCACTACCCTTGTTATTTTAGGCCGTGACACTTAGCAAAGTAGTTGTAGAAATAGGTTACATTTTATAGATGATAGGCAATCTAAATTGATGATTTAATTTTGTTATACTTTAAGTTGTATGATCGCTTACAAGCCTAAGGAAACTACTGCAAGACTTTACATAAGTTTTTTACATAAGATACTTGCAAGTTACTTATTTGTTTGTAAGCTTCTTTCGGAAGCCGTAAGAGTAATTTTAAAGAAGTGTTTTATTATACCTCTTTTTATGAAGCCTCTATTTAATCGGTACATGCATAATATTGTGTTCACACACTTGAGACCACATCTTTATTGAATAAAATTAATCACTGGTTTCAATCATAAACATTCCCTGGGTACTTCTTGAATAGCTCTCAACATAATTTTCAGAAGTAGCAATATTGGATTGTTTAATAGCGTGCCACGATATGATAGAAATTCTCCCTGTAAATAGGTATCCGATTTAAAATTAAACTTTAAATAACATTGCACGCCAAAAAGTTTGAGTAGTTCAAACAAAACAATAACAACAATTAATGTCATCGATAATTATAGAATATGTAATGTAATGAAATACAATGGCCAATGATCCAACCAGTATACACCCAACGTTCCTCAATGGGGACTCGCAAGGTCCATGTACACACCTAGAATCAAACTCATCGAGTATCCAAACTGATATTTATCTTTGATATCATCTGTCACGACCTTGAATCTGAGGTCATGATGGCACCGACCCTATCCCAACATTGGTAGGTAAGCCATAAGCCCAACATCTAAAAGAGATATATTTGCAGAAAAAAGATAAATAACACTAAAAAATGAGACTTTAAAATAAAGTCAGGCCAAATATATATATATATATATATATATATATATATATATATATATATATATTTATAACAACTCCGAAGCTGAAATAAATACAACTCAAATCGCAAAATCTAGTGTCATGAGTAAAGAGCGTTGTTAACTGACATAAAATACGGAAGTACACAACTATGTCTCTGAAATGTAAAATAAAGACAAGATAAAGATATGATGAAGTCTGGAATCATGCCATGAACGAGGAGCTTACCAGTACTCCGAAACAACCTCAACTCAACAAGAACTCAAGCTCTGAGGGTCGCACTTGAACTGTGATCTGCATCGAAAAGGTACAGAAAGTAGGAGAGATTACGGTCCACTTGTAATCAGTAGGCATCATAGACCAACCGAGCAAAGTAGAAAACAAAGCATATATAGGATACTATGAGCACGCTTCCACCTGCATATAGAAAAGTTCCTAACGGTGGCTCAAACCATACAACTCCTAACAGTTTATATAATACAACTACAGTAAAAGTAACTGTACACAAATATATATAAAAGAACGACTAAATTACATGATAACAAACACATAAGAGAAATGCAAATGATGCAATACAATGGATGATAAGGATGGAATGTCTCAATATCACCTCGTATACACCTTCCAAGCATAATCTTCCAGGAGAGGACCCATGGGGGTTTTTCAATCCATATACTATCACAAATCTCATCAATCAACCTTGTCGTCACATCCCTCGGTAAACACATTTTATAAAAGTGTCTTATTTTCTTTCAAAATCAATGTTTCTCGGTGGTACCAGTTCCATGAATATGGATGAATAAAATATGGATGCATTCTCATTATAAAATCAATATCATGTAATAAATCAACTTAATAATGGTATAAATAAGCTCAAATCTCCTCAAATCTGTAACACCCCGTATGTTTCCGAATCTATACGACTACGTGTACATTTATGAAATTATTTATACATGAGAGGTTTGATGAATTATACATTAAAATTTGTGGGCTTAATCCATTGGGCCAAATGAGGCCAAAAACAAGAGCAAAAGACTTGGCCCAATGGGACAAAACCTGATCCAATCTTCCATTTGACTAATCAACCATGCATTTAATGCCAAGATATGGATAAGATTGACTTGAGGGATCCATATATATATAAGGAATTATACACAAAATTTGGTGGGCTAAAGAAGTCTTGAGCCATTGGGCTCACTAGAGGCCCAAAATTACATGGAAGACATGGCCCAAATGATGGAAAAAGATCCATTCTTGTGTTGACCAAGCCAACATGTATCTAATTGGATAAGTATGACTTTTGAGACTATAAATAATGTTAGAAATCAGATTTTATTCATGGAAAACCACATGTTCCATTTCTAGAATTTTCCACAACTTTCTCTCTTCAACCAAACCCTAAGCCTTCATTCCTTTGGTCAAGATCACCTTTGTACAAGACTTGGTAAGTGTTTATTATTATGATTTAATATATTTTATGCATGGAATATGGTTTATATCATTTTGGTTATGTTGGTGAAGGGTGAGAAGTTCACTATGTGTAAAACAACTTGTGTGTGCTTAATCGGTGAAGGATTTTGTCTTGTAAACTTGAACATGGACTTGTGATCTTGAAGGAAATGAACTTTATGGATTCAATATTGACATGTGAGATGTGATTATAGTCTTGCCTTATTTTATCTTTGTGTATCATGTTTGGAATTGTTGTCGTAAATTTGGTTATGGATTTGGTGACGGATTAAAAAGGAAGTGAGGTTTTGGTGATGGTTATGTGTGTTGTGAGACCATGGCTTATTTTTGGCATGTAATATGATCAAAAATATTTTAAAAGAAGTTTAGTTATGATCATGGACCATTCATTGCATAAAAAGACCCAAAAGAGACCAATTTGGCCGAAAAAGGGCACCCGCCTTCGCAGGTGAGGCACCTGCGTCAACGCAGATGCCCTTGGATACTGACAAAGGGCACCTGCGGATGTATTTCATCCACCTGTGGGCATAGGTGGCTTCGCAGTCCACTTCCAGAGCCCCATTTTACATGTTTTTGTCCCCCTTTGACCCCCGAAGGCCCCTATACCCTTTATGGATATAATTAGAAACTTGTGATACCGTTTTAATGACTTTAAAGTATTGTATGGAGGCATGTTGGACTCTATTAAGTATGTATTGTTGTTTCTATGTTGTTATGAGGCAATTTGATAAGAGGAATTGTTACGGAATTCTAATGAGAAAGCATAAGGGTAAGTGTGATGTGAAATGCTATTGATGTGTGATATTTTGGTCAATGTGTGGAATGTTATGGTGTTGTTGGTATGAGAATGCAATGGATTGTACTATCAAGGACAAAATGATGCTATGTAGCAGTCACGTAACTCATTGTGACACTTATACATTTGTAAGGGAGTTGGTTGTTAACATGAGTTTTGTTATGTACTTGTGTTGTAGAGTAACACATAAGGAAGGAGCTGGATTATTGTATCCCCATATAGGCTTGTGTATTCGTAGTGAGATGACAAGGTATGTAAAGTTACTCTTTCTGTATCTTTCTGCAGCATTGAGTATTCATCTTGTTATGAAACTTACTCATTCCAGAAGTGTTCCAAAGTATCCCAGTTCAGGTTGAGATATATTGTTGTTCATATGTATCCTGTTGTTAGACGAATTATGATTCACTTATCTCTTATTCTTTGACTGAAGTTCTCAAGTTGTCATGACGTTGTAATTCTAAAAGAACTGTCAAAGAGAGAGTAAGGTTTAAAGAGAATCTATGTATGCTTGAATAGTATTTCCCATCATGTCATGTTACCAAATCTATTATTATTATGATTATGTTTGTACCAATCTCTCACAAGTAGAAGTACCAATCTCATAAGATCTCATAAGAGTAGTGAAGAGGTAATGTGTAAGCTAATATATTTATCCCTCAAGTTAAGGTGTTAATCTCATGAAGTCAAGGAGTGAAGTAATATTTGTGTGGTTCGAATAGTGTCATGATGCTCAATGTATCACTCTCTCATAAGTGAATAAATCAACCTCTTCCAAGAAGAATAAGAATAAGAAAAGATTTAATTGATAAGAATTCTCGGGTGGTATCTCAGGGGTGAAAAGAACACCTAGCATGGGTCGATGCCGTGTCTCCCTACCCATGGAGAGGATGTATGATAACCCACCCATGGAGTAGATGTATGTTCCCCCACCATAGAGTGGATGTATGTTCTCCCACCAATAGAGTGGATGTACGTTATATTATTAATCCAAACCTCGTGAATAGAAGAATCTCGTGAATAGAGGAATCTGTTGAATAGAAGAAGTTCTTGAATGGAAGAATCTCATGAATAGAAGAGAAGAATCTCTTGAGTGAAGGAAGAGTCTCTTGAGTGAAGATGCCTATGAAAGATATTCTGTGAATAGTAAGAATATAAAGTGAGTGATCTAAAATAACAATAACAAAAGCAATATACAAGTTTCCACAACTAGAATGATGGTTTATCCACATTGAATATTCTCTCATATTCTAATCCATTGACATTCTCATGTATGATGTAATTTCTATAGCCTTACATACTCAGTACATTTCTCGTACTGACCCCCTCGGGGGACTTACCTTACATGTTGCAGGTGCAGGCACTAGTAGATTTGTAAAAAGATAGTAGATTGGCAGTTAGTTGCGGATCTTTGGTGAGCCCCAGTTGCTTCGGGACTTATCACATTTGTACATTTGTTTTGATGTTGTAAAGATAAAGCTGGGACTTGTTCCGACTTTTAGATGGTCTTGTAAATGCATCAGTTAGAGGCTTTTGTAGACGTATATGGGTATATGAAAGTAAGAGATGTATGATCATTTTGACTTGATGGCCCTAACGGCCAAGTTTCGTATATATAGATATGATATATGTTTCCATGTTCATGACTTCTGCTTAGTTGTATGAGGAATAATAAGATTTAATAAGATTCATACGATGATATGCATATGAATAGACATGAGCAAAGATTGGTTCTCTCGGGCCATGTCGGCTTCGGGTGCCAATCATGCCTCGTTGTAATTCGGGGCGTGACAAAAATGGTATCAGAGCAGTTCGTTTTAAGGGTGTCTACAAAGCCGTGTCTGAGTAGAGTCTTACTTATCAATGTGTTGTGCACCAAATTTATAAGTAGGAGGCTACGGAATATTTAGGAGTTGTTTCTTTTCTTCATTCTAGATTGTGCAATAGAGCCAGTGTTGTAAGTTGAAGTGTATTTGACCATGGTAATTGTTTTTCTTTGGTATACAAAAATACCAATAACAAGAAGAGGTACAAGTAAAGATAAGCAGGTAGATATGCCTGTCGGTGAGTTTAGTATAGTGGAAAGAACATATCGTGATGGTATAATAAATGTTGTGATCATAGATGAGAAAATACTCTTGACAGTGTCACCAATGAAAAGGGTAAGTGGATTTGGAAAGAAAGGGTGTGAAACGTGCCGGACGTGCATGAGAGTTTCATTTCATATTGCTCCCCTTGAAAATATACAAGTTACGGAGGATCCCACTAGGAAGAGATACCTATTGCTATGCTAGACTGATAAGTGCAAAGGTTAGTAAATACAACTGTAACTTTAGTAAAAGTTCTCTGGAGGAATCAACGAGTCGAGTAGATAATATGAGAAGCTGAAAAACAAATGATGAGACCAAGGTACCCATCATTCTTCCAAACAGAAGCAAAAAGTTTAAAAGTGTTGAAATGGAGAAAGAATAAGTAAGTTTATATATGAGTATATGTATAGAGATGCTCATATAGAGATGCATTTGTTGCACATGAGACGATGTTGTCAACATTCGAGGACGAATGTTCCTAAGGGGGGGGGGAATGTAACACCCCGTATGTTTCCGAATCTATACGACTACGTGTACATTTATGGAATTAGTTAGACATGAGAGGTTTGATGAATTATACATTAAAATTTGTGGCCTTAAGCCATTGGGCCAAATGAGGCCAAAAACAAGAGCAAGACTTGGCCCAATGGGAAAAAACCTAATCCAATCTTCCATTTGACTAATCAACCATGTATTTAATGCCAAGAGATGGATAAGAGTGAATTGAGGGATCCATATATATATAAGTAATTATACACAAAATTTGGTGGTCTAAAGAAGTCTTGATCCATTGGTCTCACTAGAGGCCCAAAATTACATGGAAGATATGGCCCAAATGATGGAAAAAGATCCATTCTTGTGTTGACCAAGCCAACATGTATCTAATTGGATAAGTATGACTTTTTAGACTATAAATAATGTGAGAATCAGATTTTATTCATGGAAAACCACATGTTCCATTTCTAGAATTTTCCACAACTTCTCTCTTCAACCAAACCCTAAGCCTTCATTCCTTTGGTCAAGATCACCTTTGTACAAGACTTGGTAAGTGTTTATTATTATGGTTTAATATAGTGTTTATTATTATGTTTTAATATATTTTATGCATGGAATATGGTTTATATCATTTTGGTTATGTTGGTGAAGGGTGAGAAGTTCACTATGTGTAAAACAACTTGTGTGTGCTTAATCGGTGAAGGATTTTGTCTTGTAAACTTGAACATGTACTTGTGATCTTGAAGGAAATGAACTTTATGGATTCACTATTGACATGTGAGATGTGATTATAGTCTTTCCTTGTTTTATCATTGTGTATCATGTTTGGAATTGTTGTCATAAATTTGGTTATGGATTTGGTGACGGATTGAAAAGGAAGTGAGGTTTTGGTGATGGTTATGTGTGTTGTGAGACCATGGCTGCTTTTTGAAATGTAATATGATCAAAAATATGTTAAAATAAGTTTATTTATGATCATGGACCATTCATTGCATAAAAGGACCCAAAAGAGACCAATTTGGCCGAAAAAGGGCACCCGCCTTCGCAGGTGAGGCACCTGCGGACGCAGGTGCCAACGCAGATGCCCCTGGCTACTGACAAAGGGCACCTGTGGACGCATTTCATCCACCTGCGGGCGCAGGTGGCTTCGCAGGCCACTTCCAGAACCCCATTTTACATGTTTTTGTCCCCCTTTGACCCCCTAAGGCCCCTATACCCTTTATGGATATAATTAGAAACTTGTGATACCGTTTTAATGACTTTAAAGTATCGTATGGAGGCATGTTGGACTGTATTAAGTATGGATTGTTGTTTCTATGTTTTTATGAGGCAAGTTGATAGGAGGAATTGTGACGGAATGCTAATGAGAAAGCATAAGGGTAAGTGTGATGTGAAATGCTATTGATGTGTGATATTTTGGTCAATGTGTGGAATGTTATGGTGTTATTGGTATGGGAATGCAATGGATTGTACTGTGAAGGACAAAATGATGCTATGTAGCAGTCACGTAACTCATTGTGACACTTATACATTTGTAAGGGAGTTGGTTTTTAACATGAGCTTTGTTATGTACTTGTGTTGTAGAGTAACACATAAGGAAGGAGCTGGATTATTGTATCCCCATATAGGCTTGTGTATTCGTAGTGAGACGACAAGGTATGTAAGTTTACTCTTTCCGTATCTTTCTGCAGCATTGAGTATTCATCTTGTTATGAAACTTACTCATTCCAGAAGTGTTCCAAAGTATCCCAGTTCAGGTTGAGATATATTGTTGTTCATATGTATCCTATTCTTAGACGAATTACGATTCACTTATCTCTTATTCTTTGACTGAAGTTCTCAAGTTGTCATGACGTTGTAATTCTAAAAGAACTGTCAAAGAGAGAGTAAGGTTTAAAGAGAATCTATGTATGCTTGAATAGTATTTCCCATCATGTCATGTTACCAAATCTATTATTATTATGATTATGTTTGTACCAATCTCTCACAAGTAGAAGTACCAATCTCATAAGATCTCATAAGAGTAGTGAAGAGGTAATGTGTAAGCTAATATATTTATCCCTCAAGTTAAGGTGTTAATCTCATGAAGTCAAGGAGTGAAGTAATATTTGTGTGGTTCGAATAGTGTCATGATGCTCAATGTATCACTCTCTCATAAGTGAATAAATCAACCTCTTCCAAGAAGAATAAGAATAAGAAAAGATTTAATTGATAAGAATTCTCGGGTGGTATCTCAGGGGTGAAAAGAACACCTAGCATGGGTCGATGCCGTGTCTCCCTACCCATGGAGAGGATGTATGATAACCCACCCATGGAGTAGATGTATGTTCCCCCACCATAGAGTGGATGTATGTTCTCCCACCAATAGAGTGGATGTACGTTATATTATTAATCCAAACCTCGTGAATAGAAGAATCTCGTGAATAGAGGAATCTGTTGAATAGAAGAAGTTCTTGAATGGAAGAATCTCATGAATAGAAGAGAAGAATCTCTTGAGTGAAGGAAGAGTCTCTTGAGTGAAGATGCCTATGAAAGATATTCTGTGAATAGTAAGAATATAAAGTGAGTGATCTAAAATAACAATAACAAAAGCAATATACAAGTTTCCACAACTAGAATGATGGTTTATCCACATTGAATATTCTCTCATATTCTAATCCATTGACATTCTCATGTATGATGTAATTTCTATAGCCTTACATACTCAGTACATTTCTCGTACTGACCCCCTCGGGGGACTTACCGTACATGTTGCAGGTGCAGGCACTAGTAGATTTGTAAAAAGACAGTAGATTGGCAGTTAGTTGCGGATCTTTGGTGAGCCCCAGTTGCTTCGGGACTTATCACAGTTGTACATTTGTTTTGATGTTGTAAAGATAAAGCTGGGACTTGTTCCGACTTTTAGATGGTCTTGTAAATGCATCAGTTAGAGGCTTTTGTAGACGTATGTGGGTATATGAAAGTAAGAGATGTATGATCATTTTGACTTGATGGCCCTAACGGCCAAGTTTCGTATATATAGATATGATATATGTTTCCATGTTCATGACTTCCGCTTAGTTGCATGAGGAATAATAAGATTTAATAAGATTCATACGATGATATGCATATGAATAGACATGAGCAAAGATTGGTTCTCTCGGGCCATGTCAGTTTTGGGTGCCAATCACGCCTCGTTGGAATTCGGGGCGTGACAAAATCTCAATAGATCATGATATATATAGGCCATCACATGGAAACACAATAATAAAGAGTCATGTAAGACGTCAATAATATCAATCCAAGCCCCCACTCGGGTATCACAGTAAGCATAAAGAACAAATAATGCTCAAATAAGACCAATACCAGCCCCCACACGAGAATCTCAATGATAAAAATCTCTCAAGTCAATAATAATATTCACATAATCCCCAACACAGGCAACACAATAAAAATATGATCTCAAAAGATGAATCTCATGATAAAATCTCCAACCCATAACATATTTTACATGAATGGTTAACTACCCAACCCGATCTGAAGAAAGTTAAGCCATAACCTACCTCAAAAGCCAAATATGAGCCTGGACCCTTCAGCAAGGCGCTTTTCCTTTTCGTGTGGTCTCAAAATGAACCCAATCTATCAAATATACAATCTACACGTCAAAAAGAGTCTAATGATACCCCTATTACCTACTTTCGTTCTAGATTCAAAAATACTTCAAAAATCGACCCCGAAGAAAAAAGGGTAAAACCAAAATTTTATTAAAGAATCAATTTTCTCACACTCTAACGATTCTAAATATGAAAACCAATGAAAAACAAGTCAAAATCGAGCTTGGAATCATTGAAAACCCATTTTCTCATGCCACGAAGTGAAACCCCAAAAATTCAAGTTTGAAATCCAAGTGTAGAAGTAGTTTTTTGAAATAAAATCAATGGGTAATGATAGATATAAGGTTTAGGAGCTTACCCAAGTCCAATTTAATGAAAATCCCTTTTGAAATTGCCAAAATCAAGAACCCAAAGCTTAAAGATGGAAGAATGAAATAAAAGAGAATAAATAGGGAATTTATACTGGTGACATCACCTAGGCGGTCAAAATTATTGCCTAAGCGGCTAGACTACCGCCTTAGCGGTAGTCACTTGCCACACAGGCTCATCGCTTAGGCACCCCTTTAGATAATAAGACGGCTAAACCCATCGCTTAGGCGATGGTTGAAATTGATTAGCTTCCACTAAGGCAGTCATTGGTTTGCCTAAGGGACACCGCTAAGGTGACTAAAGATTCGCTAGAGCGGTTGCACCAGAAACCTGAACTCAGCTAAAACCAGGAACTAAAAATAACTCCAAATGGACTCTTGGGATTCGAACGAGAGCCTGTAAGCATAATACAACAATACTACTAGGCTAATTTCGATGTTTTAGACTCAATGAAGCCATCAGAATTATCAAGAGAGGTCCTTATCAACAAGTTAACCCCCGTGAACCCTTTAAGGTTTATTTAACTAGTTTCTCGTCTAAGTACTCAAAACTCAAAATAAAGATTTGAAACCCAAACCAACGATGTTAGTAACCAAAAAACAATATTTTGGATGTAATTAAACTAACAGAATCACTATCCGATGGTCGGATCACAAAATATTGACCAAAGTCAAATATCACTCTTTAAAGCTACTTAAAAACCTCAAACTCATGAAATCACTCCCGAATGCTTCTGGGACTGTGCCAACCATTCTTACAACTCATAATGATAGATAGCCCTTATTATAGGAAAGGTCTAAACATAGAAAAAGCTAAAAAAAATCACAATTAGGGTTGTTACATTATCCACCACTAAAACACTTGTTCGTCCTTAAATGAAAAAGCAAAGAAAGTACCTGAATTAGTAAAATGATGGGGGTATCTACTCTGCATATAGGACTCATCCTCCCAAGTAGCCTCCTCAATTGGGCGATGTCTCCACTGAACTTTCTCAGATCAATACAATTGGACCTCAACTTCCTTGTCTGTTTATTTAGGATAGCAATAGGCTCCTCCTCAAAGGACAAATCATGATCTAATGCAACTGAATCCCACTGGATCACATGAGTATCATCTGGATGGTATAGCTTCAACATCAAAACATGTAATACCGAATGAACGACTGACAAATGTGGAGGAAAAGCTAGCATATAGGCCATGTCTCAAAACTTCTCAAGAATCTCAAAAGGTCCAATAAATCTCGAACTAAGCTTCTGTTTCTTCCCAAATCTCATCAAACCTTTCATAGGTGATACTTTCAACCAAACCCGCTCTCCAAGCATGAATGCCACATCATGAACTCGTTAATCAACGTAACTCTTATGCCTACCTTGAAAAGACACAAGCCTCTACTAAATCAACCTCACTCAATCCATCGAGTCTCTCAACAAATCAGTGCCCCAGGGCCTAGCCTTAAATGAATAAAGCCATCCCATGGGGGATCTATACCTCCGCCAAAACAAAGCCTTAAGAGGCGCAATCTGAATGTTGAAATGAAAACTGTTGTTGTAGGCAAACTCTGCTAAGGGCAAGAACTAGCCCCAATGACCACCAAAGTTTATAACACACGCTCGAAGCATATCCTCTAACACCTGAATGGTCCGCTCTGATTGGCCATTCATCTGAGGATGAAAAGTTATGCTTTCTCAAGCTAAGTACCCAACTCACTTTGCATAGAACTCTAAAATTTCAAGGTAAACTGTGTACCTCTATCAAAAATAATGGAGATAGGTAAACCATGCCACCGAACAATCTCTGAAATGTAGATCTTGTCCAACTTCTCTGCATTATAATTTACCTTCACAGGTATAAAATATGCTAATTTAGTCAACCTATCCACAATCACCCAAATGGAATCAAACTTCCCCAAAGTCGGGGGTAGACTAACCATTAAGTCCATAGTGATCCACTCCTACTTCCACTCGAGAATAGGCAGCCTCGACATTGTACCACCCGATTGCTAATGTTCATATTTCACTTGTTGAAAATTCAAAAACTTGGCCACAAACTCCACAATGTCTTTCTTCGTTCCACCCCACCAATAGTGTTGCTTTAAGTCATGGTACATCTTAGTCGCTCCTGGATGAATAGAATACCTCAAACAATGAGCTTTCTCCAAGATCAGTCTAACCCAATCACTAACTCTCGGCACGTAAACTTGACCACCAATTCTTAAAACACCCTCGGGATCAAGAGATGTCATCTTCGCCTCGCCACTTAACACTTTATTGCGAATCACCCTCAACTTCCCATCATCAAACTGTTCTGCTCCATCAATGAAGATCTAACCTTAACGTAAGCCAAAACACATCCAGGTATCGAAATATCAAGCCGAACCAACTGATTAACCAAAGACTGAACGTCTAAGGCTAAAGGCCGCTCCCTCGCCAAAAGATAAGTCAAACTTCTCATACTCCCTGAGATTTTGAAAGCTCCCCTCACAGTCATCCGACCACTGGAAAATAATCTTCTTTTGAGTCAGTTTGGTCAAAGGAGCCACATCATAAGAGAAACCTTGACAAACCATTGATAATAATTATGGGAGTAGTAGGTCTACCCTAATCACGAACCGCTGCTACTTTGGCCAGATCGACCATGATACTATCCTTGGTCACCACATGACCTAAGAAAGAAATAAAATCCAACAAAAACTCGCACTTGGACAACTTGGCATACAACTTTTTATCTCTTAATCTCTGAAGTACAACTCTCAAATACCTCATATGCCCAACCTCATTCTTGGAATAAAACAAGAAATAATCGATGAACATAATCACAAACAAATTGAGATAAGGCTGAAACACCCTATTTATCAACTCCATAAATGTTGTCGGGGCATTAGTCAGCCCAAAAGATATAACCAAGAACTCATTGTGGCCATAACGCATCCTGAAAGCTATCTTCAGAATATTCAAAGCTCTAATGCTCAACTGATGGTAACCATATCCTAAGTTGATCTTAGAAAACACTAAGGCTCCCTGAAGCTGATTAAACAAATCATCGATGCGAGAAAAAAGATACTTGTTCTTGATAGTCACTTTGTTCAATTATCGATAGTCAATACACATGTGCATGGATCCATCTTTCTTCTTCACAAACAAGACAAGAGCACCCCAAAGAGACACACTCGATTTAACAAAACCCTTACTCAACAAATCCTATAATTGCTCTTTCAATTTCTTTAACTCAGTCCGGGCCATCCTATAAAGAGGAATGGAAATGAGTTTGGTGCCCGACTTTACAACAATAGAAAAATCAATATCCCTATCCAGAGGAACGCCGGCCATGTCTGTAGGAAACACATCCATGAACTCTCTAAAAACTCACATTGAATCCAAGGGAGGTGGTGAATCAACACTAGAATCACCCGCATAGGCCAAATAAGAAAGACACATATTTCCTACCATGCGTCAAAGACATAGACAAGATATAACCCCCTTTGGACATAAACTAGAAGTACCCTTCCACTCTAATCTCGATACACTCGGAGTAGCTAAGGTCGCAATCTTGGAAAAATAATCCAAAACCGCATGATAAGAATCCAACCAAACCATATCCAATATGACATCAAAATCACCATATCGAGGATAATCAAATCTACCCAAGTCTCACACCCAAAAAGTCACCATATATGATCGGTACACCCAATCCACTACTAAAGAATCACCTACAGGGGTAGAAATATGAATGGGCATAGCAAGGGACTCATATATAGCATTAATACTAATAGAAAAATATATAGAAATATAAGAGAATATAGACCCAGGGTCAAACAGTATTGAAGCGGGATGATGAAAATCTGGGATGATACTTGTAATCACTGTAACAGAGGCCTATACCTCAGGTTTCCCCGGAAAAGTATAGCAGCAACCACGTCCACTACCAGACTGAGCAACTCCTCGTCAACTACCACGAGCTCTCTGAGTCCCGCCTTTACTACACTTTGGACAACTTCTAACTGCTGAAACTAGAGTCGGACAAAGCTAAAGCTGAGAACCCTGCTAGGGAGGACCCAATGCATACTGGGGACAATCCTTCGCTAAGTGACCATGCTCATCACACATAAAACATCCCTTACTATCTGAATCACACTGAGAGGGCCTAGAAGACTTAGAATTCCCTTCATAACTTGATGAACTAGAATGAGATCCTCAGCTTGCATGACCTAATCTCTGACCACTCAAAGTCTTAAAACCCCAAAACCTACTATCTGAACTTTGTAAGTTGCCTAAACCGGTCATTCATGGCAACAATGAGAACCTTTGCCTAATAAATCCCTACTTTTGGATGAATAACCATTAAAATTGCCCTATCAGTGCATCCTCTTGGCACCACCAGTCTGAATATCTTGGCGATAGTCTCAATTATCTTTTCATGATCCACTATACTCTGGAAGGAACCACTAAAAATCACTAACTTAGTCGTCGCCAACTGGTAATAACTAGTCAAACCTTTAATAAACTTCCTAATCCTTTCATACTCTGTGAAAATATTAACTGTGTCATATCTGGACAAGGCATAAAAACAAGCCTCATACTCAGCAATAGTCATGAAGCCCTGCTCCAAATGATCACACTCATCTCTTCGCTGGTCCCTCAAGCTAAAGGGCACAAACCTCTCTAAAAAAGTCTCAGAAAATTGGGTCCATATCAAAGGAGTGGAACCCACTAGTCTACAACTGACCAAAAATATACACCACTGCCTAACTACATCAGTCAACTGGTAGGTAGTGTAGGAAACACTATGGGACTCGAGTGAATTAAGGTTATGAAACCTCTCTTAACAATTAACCAGAAACTCATAAGCATTCTTTCCCATAGCACCACTAAAACTTAGAGGGGCTAATCTAATAAATATGTCAAATCTCTTCTACTCATCAGTAGACATCACTGAATAAGTAGTTATAGGTAAAACAATAAGTTTGGAAGGCAATGTCTCAATGGGTTGGGCACAATAGCAGTTAATTGTGCCTCAGGAGTTTGAAAACCATAAGTAGGATCCTGCCCTAGTGTTTGAACACCTCCTATAATTTGAGAACTATCCAGCGTACTCGATAGAATACCTGCTGAGGGATTCCATCTAAATATCCCCAAAGACAAATCAACAGATCTTGCAACACCAGAGTAATATTAAAACCCAGAGGGGCTTGGGTTGATCCCATATTATTTAGCTGATAAGTGACCTCATCAAGATCAATCTCAGGCTTAGGAAAGGTCATTTTAGATCATTCTCTACCTAAATTTGCTCCTCGTTCTTGGTCTATACCTCTGTCTAAGGTGTGACCCCTACCTCATTTCTTGATTGGGGATCCAACAGTGGGTGCTAGCTTAGCATCCTCAACAACTCCTGATCTAGTTCTCACCATCTGCACAAAAAAGAGTGGAATACATGTTTATAATACTGGGTATGAATAACCCGTACGACAAGGAATCAAGTTAGAGAAGTTTTCCTAAAACCATCCCATAACCTCCCGAAGATAGATACAGACGTCAATATATCGATTCGCTGACTCTATTAGACATCTTGGTCTTTTACTCATGAGAGTGATGAACCTAACGCTCTAAGAACAATTTATCATGACCCAAAATCTGAGGTCATGGTAGCACCTACCCTATCCCAACCTTGGTAGGTAAGCCCAATATCCAAAAGAGATAGATTTACAGAAAGAAGATAAATAATACCCAAAAATGAGACTTTAAGATAAATTCATGTCACATTTATAAGTAGGAGGTTATGGGAAATTTAGGAGTTTTTTCTTTTCTTCATTTCTAGATCGTGCAATAGAGCCAATATTATAGGTGAAATCATATCTGACCATTGTAATTGGTTTTCTTTGTTATAGTAAAATGCCAATTATAAGATGAGGTAGGGGCAAAGGTAAGGAGGTAGACAAGATTGCTGGAGAAGGAACCAGTAGGGCACCGCCTGAACAAGCTAATCAAGGTGGTGTTGAACAAGAGTTTGTATCGCAGGCTTCTTTTACTCCCCCATTTTTGGAAGAGCCAATAGGGAAAGAAGTACCTGCAGAACCGCCTATTAATGCCACTGAACAGGATTTAAGAAATGCAGTGCACATGTTGACTTGTATAGTTGCTACACAGAATCAAGGCCAAGCTGGTCCAACGACAAATAATGACAGTGAGGCTGAAGGACACAGGATTTTCTAAAATTAGATCCTCCCACGTTCACTGGGTCAGATCTGAATGCAGATCCACAGGACTTTGTGGACCAAATCCATAGGGCTTTAGATGTTATGCACGTATCTGGCATAGAAACAGTTGAACTTGCGGGATATAGATTGAAAGGAAAAGCTATATTATGGTACGAAGATTGGAAATGATCGAGGGGTATTGGTGTACTTCCAGCTGGTTGGGAGGAATTCAAAATGGCATTCCTCGATCATTTTATTCCATATGAGATTTGAGAGGCTTATGCGAATTAGTTTTTAAATCTTCGTCAAGGAAATATGAGTGTCAGAGAGTACAGTCTTCAGTTTAACTCTTTGGCTCTATATGCTCCTAGTGTAGTAGCCATGATGTATGATAGAGTCCATCGATATATAGACAGATTGGAGACATATTTGGTGAGGGACTGTACCATTGCTGCTTTGAATAGAGACATGGATATAGCTAGAATACAGGATTTTGCGCAGAAGATGGAGGATCAGAGGCAACGGAGAAGGACACAAGGGTTTGAAGGCGGGCCGTAGAAGAGGGATAGATCTATCGGACAGGTCATGGCATCCCAAGGAGAGTTTAGGCCTCAGAGTTTTAATAGACCGCCTAGACCATTATTTTCTTATTCCACAGCAGGCACTCAATCTCAATTTTGAGGTTCTAGAGGCAGCCATTTTGGGTAGAGCAGTGTGGGTCAAGGTTCACAGACATCAGGATTTTCTCGCCAGCCATGTCAGCACTGTGGGAAGTCTCATTTAGGTGAATGTTGGGTTGGAATGAATGTTTGCTATTTTTGTGGTATGCCAGGGCACATGGTGAGAGAGTGCCCACAAAGGGGCATGGGAGGTATAGCACGACCTACGGGATCAACCGTTGAATCATCATCATCGGTTCCTTTCCTAGGTAGAGGAGTGCAGCCTACTGGGCGTGGTAGAGGTGCTAGAGGAGCAGCTAGTTCCAGTGGAGCCCAGAATTGTACCTATGCTCTAGTGGACCAGCAGAACTCGAAGGCTTCTCTTGATGAAGTTACAGGTACATTATCTATATTTTCACATAATGTATATGCATTGATTGATCTGGGCTCTACCCTATCATATGTTACTCCATTGATTGCTGCAAAATTTGAAAGAACACTAGAATTATTAGTTAAGTTAATTGAAGTCTATACACCAGTTGGTGAATCCATTGTTGCAAAACGAGTATATCGTAATTGTGTAGTAATTGTGTGTGATCATGATACGTTGGTTGATCTTATTGAGTTAGAAATGGTGGATTTTGATGTTATAATGGGTATGGATTGGTTGGCTTCTTGTTATGCCACGGTAGATTGCCGAGCTAAGATGGTACATTTTTATTTTCCACAAAAGAATGTTCTTGAATGGAAGGGTAATGTGGGAGCACCGAGAGGTGAATTTATTTCCTACCTTAAGGCAAGGAAAATGATATCCATGGGATACATATGTCACTTAGTAAGAGTGAAAGATACTGATGTGGAACCACCAACTCCTCAATCGATTTCGGTGGTCAATGAATTTCTTGATGTATTTCCTGAAGATCTTTCAGGTTTGCCTCCAGAATGGGAAGTAGAGTTTGGAATTGATGTGATGCCAGGAACTCAGCCTATCTCTATTCCTTCGTATAGAATGGCTCCAGCAGAATTGCGAGAATTGAAGGAGCAACTAAAAGACTTGCTGGACAAGGGATTCATAAGGCCTAGTATGTCCCCGTAGGGTGCACCAGTATTATTTGTACTGAAGAAAGATGGCACATTGAGAATGTGTATTGACTATCGTCAATTGAATAAGGTAACGATCAAGAACAAATATCCCCTCCCCAGAATTGACGATTTGTTTGATCAGTTATAGGGTGCCACATGTTTTTCAAAGATTGACTTGAGATCGGGTTACCATCAAGTCAGGGTTAGAGAAAAAGATATATACCAAGACAGCTTTTCGAACACGGTATGGCCATTATGAATTTTTAGTTATGTCATTTGGACTAACAAATGCACCAGTTGTTTTCATGGATTTGATGAATAGGGTGTTCAAGCCATATGTATTCGTGATCGTGTTTATTGATGATATTCTGGTTTATTCAAGATCACAAGAGGACCATGCTAATCATTTACGACAGGTGTTACAGATTCTTCGTGATCGTAAGTTGTACGCAAAGTTCTCTAAATGTGAATTCTGGTTAAGATCAGTAGCATTCTTGGGTTATATTGTATCAGATGAAGGAATAAAGGTAGATACACAAAAGATAGAAGCGGTGAAGAATTGGCCAAGGCCTACGACGTCTATCGAAATTCGTAACTTCCTTGGGTAGGCAGGTTATTATCGAAGGTGTTTTGAAGGGTTTTCTTCCATTGTTGTACATTTAATGAAGCTAACACACAAGGCAATCAAGTTTCAGTGGAATGATGCATATGAGAAAAGTTTTCAAGAGTTGAAAGATAAATTAACTTTCACACCCATGTTAGTACTTCCCGAAGGCATAGAAGGGTATGCAGTATATTGTGATGCTTCTGGAGTTGGCCTAGCATGTGTATTGATGTAACATAGTAATGTGATAGCTTATGCCTCACGACAATTGCGACCACATGAGAGGAATTATCTAACACATGACCTTGAGCTAGCAGTTGTGATATTTGCCTTAAAGATATGGCGCCATTATTTGTATGGGGTTCATGTTGACATATATACTGATCACAAAAGTTTGCACTATATCTTTAAGTAGAAAGACTTAAATCTGAGGCAACGGAGGTGTCTGGAACTCTTAAAAGACTATGATATTGATATTTTATATCATCCAGGGAAAGCAAATATGGTAGCCGATGCATTGAGTCGCAAAGTAATAGGAAGCACTAATGGTCAGTTAATGAAAAAGCAAGATATAGTCAAGGATCTACACTAACTAGCCAGATTGGGAGTTTGTCTTCTTGAATCTCCAGACGAAGGGGTTATTGTGCAAAATGTGTCCGAGTCTTTATTACTAGCTGAAGTGAAAGAGAAGCAGTATGTGGATCCTATGTTACTGCAGTTGAAAGAAAATGTTCAACAAGGTTTGACAAAGGCATTTGATCTTACGCAAGAAGGAGTGCTTCAGTGCCAAGTTAGATTGTGTGTACCGGATGTTGATGAGCTAAGGAAACGAATTATGTCAGAGGCATATCATTCACGGTATTCTATTCATCCGGGATCAACCAAAATGCATCATGATTTGAAAGAAATTTATTGGTGGGGTAACATGAAGAAGAACATTGCAGAATTTGTAGCTCAATGTCCAAATTGTCAATAAGTAAAAGTAGAGCATCAAAAGCTTGGAGGCTATATGCAATGTATCAATCTTCCAATCTGGAAGTGGGACATGATTAACATGGATTTTATCATAGGTTTGCCTCGTACACTGCAGAAATTTGATTCCATCTGGGTAATAGTTGACAGGCATACTAAGTCAGCACACTTCCTGCTAGTCAAGACCACTTATACAACTGAAGATTATGCAAGGTTGTATGTTAAAGAGATAGTGTGATTTCATGGGATTCCACTCGCTATTATATCAGATAGGGGAGCTCAATTTACTGCACATTTTTGGAAGTCTTTTCAGAAAAGCTTGGGTACACAAGTGAATTTGAGTACGGCTTTTCATCCTCAGACAGATGGACAAGCAGAACGTACTATCCAAAAACTTAAACATATGCTACGATCTTGCACATTGGACTTTAAAGGTAGCTAGGATGATCATCTACCTCTTATTGAATTTGCTTACAATAACAGCTATCATTCAAGTATGAAAATGGCACCTTATGAAGGTTTATGAGGAAGGAAGTGTAGATCACTGATTGGATGGTTTGAAGCTGGTGAAACTGCTTTACTTGGACCAAATCTTGATCATCAAGCTATGGAGAAAGTTAAGGTGATACAACAGTGGCTACAAATGGCCCAAAGTCGACACAAGTCATATGCTGATGTTAGAAGAAGAGGGCTCAAATTAGCCATAGGTGATTGGGTATTCTTGAAGGTGTCACCGATGAAAGGGGTAATGAGATTTGGAAAGAAAGGAAAGTTGAGCCCACGTTATATATGACCATATGAAATTGTCAGAAGATTTGGGCAAGTTGCGTATGAATTGAAACTACCCCAAGAACTCTCCATTTCGATGCTTCAAAAGTGATCTAAGACGTATTTATATGCCTTAGTAGCGACTTAAACCCATGTTTACCTTAGTTGAGAACAATACGTATATGTTTTGTATGGTTTTGTATGGTTTTGATGGATTATGTGATATTGTGCCAACCAATGTGATTAGACCTTTATAGGTGGAATTTGTGACTATTTGGAGCATTTTTGGCATGGAAAGCAAGGCTTAGAGAAGCGACGAGCAAAGGATATTGATGATAAGAGGCAAGCCGAAGAGTTGAACTTGAAGAATCATGTCAAATCCGCAAAGAAAAGTCGACGAAGGAAAAAAAATCAAAAAATTCAGGGCCTGGCGCGCCAAGGGGCGTGCCAGGCCGCTTTTGGGTAAAATTTTGCTATGCCAGGCAGCACTGGGGAGCGATTCAGGGTGTGCCAGGCCGCCTGGGTCATACCTTCACAGAGGCAAAATTTTCCTAAGTGCCAAGCGCGCCCAAGGGCGTGCTGGGCTGCTTTTTGGCTAATTTTTACCTCGAAATTCACTCTATAAATAGGGCCTTTGAGTTATTGTATCATATTCCATCTTGACTAGGCTACTTTGGGTGTTTTGGGGCATTGAAATTAGGTTTCATTCCTCATCTTTTCAGTTTTTATTTATTTTTAAGGTATTTTATTACTTTTGGATGTTAATTGACATTATGAGTGGCTAAAATCCCTCATTCTTGGGGTTAAGGCCAAGAACATGAATCTCTTGGGTTATTGCTGAATTTTATCATAAATTGGTTATTCATATATTCTAAATTTCACTATTTTGATGCTTGATCACCATTAAAATACATTTCTTGTCTTGAAGTGAGCTCGAGAGAGAAACTAAGAGAAAGAACGTGGAATATAACAGGTGTGGTCTTTCTTGGGGAAGGAATTCTAAGGGATTGACATGTGGTTAGGATCGAGAGGTACCTAATCCATCACACTTGGTCAATTACGAGAACAAAAATTAAATGCACTAGAATTGGTTAAGCTTATCACCGCTCACGGATGTAGTTAGGTTTCCAATTTCTAGTAGAAGATAATATTTTGGAGACAAATATAATTGTAAAATTAACCTCAGGATCAATAACCAAGAAAAACAACTCAAATTTCTTAAACGAATAACAATTATGCTCGAGAGACGACGTTCGGAGTGCCTTAGCCCTGGGAATTTACTTTTTATTGATTTTTCAAGCACATTTACGAAAACCAAAGTTACGGTAGCGAAGATAGGAGTTCATAGTTTGCAAACAATCAATTTTTAGTGACAAATCCTATTTCCTTTTAGCAACACTAGTTTTTAATTATTGTTGGACGTCTAAAATTGATTTCTGTTGACGAAAGTCCCTTGGGTTCGATATCCGGCTCTTTCAAAGGAGCCACTTTATTACTTGCACGATCACATACACTTGCGTGTATATCTGGGTATTAACAAGTTTTTGGCATCGTTGTCGGGGACTTTCAAATAGATAGATTTCAATTATTGGCGTTCTTACCTTAATTTTTAGATAAGTGTTGACAACTTGATCTTAGCTGTTCTATTTTGCAGGCTTACTTCATCTGAACGCTGGCAAGGAACAAAGATTTGGTAACTCCGCAGTCTGAACCTGAAAGATACTTTCGTAGATTGAGGAGACAGGCTACAGATTACCCAACCTCGCAAGTCGAACTGGCTAACGAAGGCATACAGGGTAATCCCGTAAGAATTGAAGAGCCAGTTGCGGAGAGACGTGAGCCAGTTGTAATGGCAGCTAGGACAGTGTACGACGTGGCAATCCCACTCTCTACTAATGTGACCTCCAGTATTCTCAAACCGGCGGCTGGAGGTAGATTTGAGCTTAAGCAGAATATGGTGCAACTCTTGCACTCAAGTGGAAAGTTTACAGGTCTTGCTTATGAGGACCCGCAGAGGCATATCCATAATTTTCTGGAGATCAGTGACATATATATTCCTGCGGGTGTGTCTTCGAATTATGTGAGACTTACTTTGTTTCCCTTTTCTCTGTTGGGGGAAGCAAGGAGGTGGTTAGATGCAGAGCCGGCTAATTCTATCACTACTTGGGATGATCTTGCTCAAAAATTCTTGATAAGGTTCTTTTCGTCTGGAAAGACAGCAAAGCTGAGGAGTGAGATACTGAGCTTCATACAGAGAGATGATGAGAATTTATGCCAAGCTTGGAACAGATTCAAATCCATGTTGAGGGATTGTCCTCACCACCACCAAGCTAATGAAGTGTTGGTGCATATTTTTATTGAGGCTCTCGACCCGAACACTAAAATTCTACTTGATTCAGCTGTAGGTGGACAAGCTTTAGAGAATACTTATGATGAATTATATGCCTTGTTGAATCCTATTTCACAGGGAAATCCAGATTGGCATAGTGATAATTTGAGGAATTCTACAAAGAAGGTTGCTGGGAAACTAGATGTGGACGCAGTCACGGTATTATCTGCCCAAATTTCAGCTATGCAAAACATGATGAACAATCACTTCAGTAGTTTGAATTTGGGGCAGCAACCAGCTCCAGTAAATGCAGTACAGCAACAGGTTTCTGTGATGTTTAGTGTATGTGGAAACGGGGACCATACCAGCGAGTTGTGTAGTGCAAATCTGGATTCTGTGAATTTTGTTGGTAATGCCCAAAGAGGAGTTGGAGGCTAGAATTGCGGAAATACTTATAATGCTGGGTGGAAAAACCACCCAAACTTATCTTGGGGAGGAAATCAAAATTAATATAGGCCTCAGGGATATGCACCACAGTACAACCAACAGCAAGGTCAAGGAAATCAAGTGGGTGCTAAGCCTGGAGATATGAGCGTGGAGGATATGCTAAAATAGATTATGGCAGAGCAAGCTAAGCTGGCAGCAGATGTGAGGAACAATCAGTTGGCTACTCAGAATTTGGAGAAGCAAATTGGTCAGTTAGCTAACGCACAGAATACAAGGCCCCAAGAAGGTCTTCCAGGTGATACTGAGCCTAATCCAAAGCAGGTGAATGCCATTGTTACCCGTAGTGGTAAGCAGTTAGAGGATACGGTGGCACCAGCGAAAGAATTGGAGCCGAAAGTAGTGGTGATTGAAGACGAACAAGTGGAGTCTACCAAAAGCTCCAAAGATGATAAAGTGATACATAGTGTGAAGTTGCCTCCTCTTTTCCCTCAGAAGTTTAAGAAGAAGAAGGAAGATGAATGCATTGGTAAGTTCATTGAACTACTTAAACAAGTGCACATTAATTTTCCTCTTTTGGATATCTTGCAGGGTATTCCAAAGTATGCCAAGTTTGTGATAGATATTATGGCAAACAAGAGTAGATTGACAGAGTATGCCACAGTTGCATTGACTAACGAGTGTAGTTCTCGCATTCAAAACCGGTTACCTACCAAGCTGAAGTATCCTGGAAGCTTCACTGTGAAAATTACTCTGGGAGATCGTGTCTGCGCTCATGGATTGTGTGATTTGGGGGCTAGTATAAATATGATACCCACTTTGGTTTTCAAGGAGTTGGGTTTGGGTCATCCTAAGCCTACTACTATTATTTTGCAGCTTGCAGACCTATTCGTGACTAGACCTGATGGTATTGTTGAGGATGTTCTGGTTCAAGTAGGGTCGTTGATCTTTCCCATTGATTTTGTGGTGCTGAATTTTAAGTCTGACCCGGAAGTCCCATTTATTTTGGGGCGTCCGTTTCTGGCCACAGGAGGTGCGATCATTGATGTAGCAGCCGGGAAGCTAACTATGCGAGCTCATGATAAAGTTGAGGTCTTTGATGTTTATAGGGCTTTGAAGCTACTAGAGATTTATGAGAACATGTCAGCTATTACAACTATAGATTTGGTGGTTGAAGACATCCAAACTTTGTCTACAGATCCTTTGGAAAAAGTGTTGATGGGGCAAGATATTTGTGGTGATGCGGAGGCTAGTGAAATGGTGCAGGTTCTTGATCTTATGGGTATCTATGCTAAAGAGGGTAGATGGGAACCTTTAAATCGTCCACTTGGTCCTCCAACCAAGCCCTCAATTGAGGAAGCACCGAATCTTGAATTGAAGGAACTTCCATCTCACCTTCAATATGCTTTCTTAGGTGACAATGAGACCCTTCCTATTATTCTTGCAGCAAATTTGTCAAAGGAACAAGTTGATGCGGCATTGTTGATACTCAAATGAAGAAAGAAGGCTATTGGTTGGCAGATGTCTGACATCCATGGTATTAATCCGGGTTTATGCATGCATAAAATTTACATGGAGGAAGGGCATAAGCCGAGTGTGCAACATCAACGACGCTTGAATCCGGTGATGAAAGAAGTAGTAAGGAAAGAGGTAATTAAGTGGTTAGATTCGGGCATTGTTTACCCTATCTCTGATAGTACGTGGGTGAGCCCAGTACAATGTGTTCCAAAAAAAAAAAGGGTATGACGGTGATCACGAATGATAATAATGAATTGATTCCTACAAGAACTGTGACTGAGTGGCGTATTTGCATGGATTACCGAAAACTCAATGATGCTACGAGGAAAGACCATTATCCAATCCTTTTTATTGATCAGATGTTGGATCGTTTAGCCGGGCAGGAGTATTATTTCTTTCTTGATGGGTATTCTGGATACAATCAAATTTCTATAGATCCACAAGATCAGGAGAAGACTACATTCACATGTCCTTATGGCACATACGCTTTCAAGTATGCCATTTGGATTGTGTAATGCACCGTCTACCTTTCAGCGGTGCATGATGGCTATTTTCTATGACATGGTGGAGGAGTTCGTAGAGATTTTTATGGATGATTTTTCAGTTTTTGGTAACTCTTCCGAGGTATGCTTGCAAAACCTTGATAGAGTCCTTGCTCGGTGTGAAGAAATGAATCTTTTTCTCAATTGGGAGAAGTTCCATTTCCTTGTGACGGAAGGTATAATTCTTGGGCATAAAGTTTCAAAATAGGGGCACGAAGTTGATAGGGCAAAGATTGAAGTTATTGAAAAATTACCTCCACCTGTATCGGTGAAAGGGGTGCGTAGTTTCTTGGGACATGCTGGGTTTTACAGAAGGTTTATTCAAGATTTTTCAAAAATTGCACGCCCCATGTGCACGTTCTTGGAAAAAGATGTGAAGTTTGTATTTTGTGAATCATGTGTAAAGGCATTTGAAGTTTTGAAGAAGAAGTTGGTGGAGGCCCCTATACTTATTGCTCCTGACTGGGCTTTACCATTTGAGCTCATGTGTGACGCAAGTGATATTGCAGTGGGTGCAGTGCTTGGTCAGCGGAAGAATAAGGTATTTCATTCTATTTATTATACGAGCAAGACCCTCGATGCAGCCCAAGTAAATTACACGGTGACTGAAAAAGAGATGTTAGCGTTGGTGTATGCATTTGATAAATTTAGATCGTATTTGGTGGGAACAAGCGTCATTGTATACATGGATCATGCTGCGATACGGTATTTGTTCAATAAAAAGGATGCTAAGTCGCGGTTGATTAGATGGATCTTATTGTTACAAGAGTTTGACTTATAGATTAAAGATAGAAAGGGGACAGAAAATCAAATTGCTGACCATATTTCTAGACTTGAAAGCTCGACACATGTAGTGGATGATAGGCGTATTTGTGAGGAATTTCCATACGAGCAATTGTTAGTTTTGGATGTCGATGAGTTTCCATGGTATGCAGACATTGTGAATCTATTAGTAAGTGGGCTATTTCCTCCTGATTCGAGTCCTCAACAAAAGAAGAAGCTGTCATATGAGGCACGTTCCTATATTTGGGATGAGCCTTGTTTATTCAAGCAAGGGACTGATCAAGTAGTACGAAGATGTATTTCGGATGCAGAGGTGAAGCAAGTGTTATAGAGATGCCACGCATCACCTTATGGTGGCCATCATGGTGGTGAACGCACAGCCCGGAAAATTCTGCAATCAGGTTTCTTCTGGCCTTCTATTTTTAAAGATGCTCATGCTTTTGTGAAGAGTTGTGATCAATGTCAACGTATGGGGATGATTGCAAAGCAACATGAGATGCCCCTAAACAATATCTTAGAAGTTAAAGTCTTTGATGTATGGGGGATAGATTTTATGGGCCCTTTCCCAAAGTCGAATGGAAATCTATACATACTTGTAGCAGTGGATTATGTGTCTAAATGGGTAGAGGCTACAGCTCTCCCTACGAATGACTCCAAGGTCGTGGTAAAGTTCCTTCAAAAGCACATCTTCACAAGATTTGGAACTCCAAGAGCTATTATTAGCGATGGAGGTTCACACTTTATTAATTATTGGGTGAAGAGTGTACTGGCAAAGTATGCTGTGAGACATAAGGTCTCAACAACGTATCATCCTCAAACAAGTGGCCAAGTGGAGGTGTCTAATCGCGAGATAAAACAAATCTTGCAAAAGACGGTGAACACTCAGAGGAAAGATTGGTCACTCAAGCTAGATGATGCTCTTTGGGCCTATCGAACTGCGTACAAGACTCCTATAGGGACTTCTCCCTACCATCTTGTCTTTGGGAAAGCATGTCACCTCCCCGTTGAGCTTGAGCACCGAGCCTATTGGGCAGTAAAAAAGTTGAATCTAGATCCGGGGTTGGCTAGTAACAAGAGGCTGTTGCAACTCCATGAGTTGGAAGAATTTCATTTCCATGCATATGAAAATACAAAGATCTACAAAGAGAAAACGAAGCGATGGCATGACAAGCAAATCCTCCCCCGCACTTTTGAGCCAGGCCAATTGGTACTTTTGTTTAACTCAAGACTTAGGTTATTTTCGGGCAAGCTAAGATCTAAGTGGAGTGGGGCTTTTGAGGTAAGTAGCACGACATCTCATGGTGCAGTGGAAATTTTGAACAAGGCTGATGGTACGAGATTTATGGTAAATGGCCAGAGATTGAAGCATTATTTTTGTGAAGAAGAGAAGCAGAAGGAGGACGTGCTTCACCTTGATGATAACTGAGCTCAGTATGGTCGAGCCGCAACATTAAACCAGGGTCTACATGGGAGGCAACCCATGAATTTGTTGTAATAGTTAGGATTTATAAAGCAAAACTACAAAAAGAAGAGTCGTGCCCCGACCAAAACTAAGGCGCTTGATGGGAGGCAACCCATCTCTTTTAAAAATTTTCTTCTCTAACTTAGTTCTAGGATCTTTTGTTTTAGCAGAGCCACGGAGCATTTTGACATGGGAATCCACAAGAAAAAGGTAAAATTGGCGGATAGATGATTATTTGAAGGTGCCGGGCAAGGCAGGACATGTTTTGGAGCAAAGTTTTGAGTCTTGGGACTTGTAAAAGCCCCAAGATTATGTGAAAAAGGTGAAAAATTGCTCAGGTATAATGCTAAGTGTTGGGCGCGCTACAGGGCGTGCCAGGGCGTACTTGGAAGGTTTTTTTTATCGTGTGGCAGTGCCCTGGCGCGACACAAGGCGTGCCAGGCCGCCTGTGTCAAAATTTTTTTATCGCCTAGCAGTGCCCAGGCACGACACAAGGCGTGCCAGGCCAGCTGTGTCCATTTTTTTTAAGCAATGGGCAGTGGGTTAGCGCGCTAGGCAGCGTGCCAGGCCGCTACCCCCTTATATTTTTGGGACAAATTTTTTTTAAGTGTTTTTGCTCCATAAAACCCGACCCACCCCCACCCTTTCTCTTTTTAATCCCTAATCTTCCTTATTCTTCACCAATATTCCCAACTCTATAACCAAATACATGATTCTACTCCCAAATCACAAATTCTCTCTTCCTTTTCTCTCCTCTTGCCCTCTCGTTGCTCGAATTCTTGCCTTCTCCTCTTGGAATTGTGTTTACAGGACTCCATTCAAGCTATCAAGGTATGTTTCCTTAGCTTTCTCTCTCTAGATTGCTATGAGGATTATGCGAATTTGGGGTATTCTTGGATTTCATTTGTGATGCCCAATATGTTCTTGGTATGTTGACTTGCTTTTATAATATGGTTGGAGTTTATGGGGTGTCATTACCATGAACTTGAAAGGAATGTGAAATTGTGTTTAATAATCTTGTTTTAGTTGAAATTCTTGGAAGTGGGTTTATCTTTATTGGTGATAATTGAGCAAGTTAGTAGTTGATATCACTTGATACAACTTACATGTTGTTGAATATGTATGAGTCTTGTTTGAATTATTGAGTATAACAAGTACGTCATTCTAATATGTATGGGCTTATTGAACTGGTGTTGGGTATGTGATATTTGTATATGGTTTGGACTTGGTAATTGGGATTTAAGTGATAAGGGGAAGTCTGAGTACCCTAGACCCATATATTTTGAATGGTGCTAAGCAACTAGGTGTGGGGTGGACCTTAAAGCCAACACCCATTGAGTTGTTTAGCTCTTTTTACGTGGGAAATTGAATTGCTTGTGGATCTTTGCTACAGGTACAATGTCGAATGCTAAGGTGGCTGCCTCTAGCTCTCACAAGCGACATCGGTCAGGAAGTAAGGTCCCCGCGGCTCCTCCAGTCCCGAAGGGCCAGAAATGCAAGTATGGGATTTAGGCTGTATCCAGTGCTGGAAAGAGTTGGTTCAAAAGCCACACTGAAGCTAAATACTTTGCAGATGAATGTATTGATAGGGCGAGTCTAGCTCAGACTTACCCTAAAATTTTGGCTCAGATTGTGCAATTGGGAATGGAATTCATCTTCGACAAACCTAGGATTGTAACCTCCACATGGTGAGGGAATTATATGCAAACTGGAACCCGGATGCTCCAACCAGCTCGGTGGTTGTACATGGGACGGATGTGATACTTGATTCCTTGGGCATTACAGGATTATCAGTAGTCCACACTCGGGCTAGTCCCCACGACCTCCTCAGGCTAAATGCGAGGCCCCCTTATGCTGAGATTAGACACACTCTTTGCAGCCAACGTTCAACAGTAAGATGGGTGCGCCATCACAAAAAGGGTACCACTTGAGTCTACCCTATGCGAATTTAAATAAAGAGGCGTGAATCTGGTTGAATATTGTGTGTTGTTTCCTGATTCCAGGTAGCCACATGACTGAGGTCACGCGGGATCTCGTCTGTCTAGTGTATGCTCTTATGATAGATGTGGAGATTGTTATAGGGTCTGTAGTGTTGTCGGCTATACACCGAGCTCATTTGCAAGGAGGTCTTTGTTATGCTTTTGGTGGGTTATTGACTAAATTGATGCGAGCATTCGAAGTGCCCGAGGAGGCATTTGATTATCATCCTCCTCTGGTGCAGACCCCTGTAGATATTACCCAAACCAGGACTCCGGATGCACTCGGCCCCACTCTCACTTTAGAAGAGCATCACGCTCGAGATGACGGGATTTTAGCCCGTATGTATGGTTTGTAGATGCTGCGACACAGGACTCGGGGTAGGCCGTCTACGGCTGAAGAGCTGAACCAGGTTGAGAGGGATTATCCTCTTAACAAGTATGCCATGGCCTTATTGAGAATTGGTCCTGATTTTGTTGAACCTGTGGATGATGATGTCCCCACAGATGAAAATGACCACCAGTCCGATTTTGATGATGATGAGGCAGAGGCGGATGATCCACCGCTAGAGGTCCGTGGATCGGAGGACGACGACTTCCTTGACTGACCAGGGAGCTCCTTACACCCTACTCTTGCATTGTTTATTTTATTAGCATTGGGGACAATACTAATCTTTTAAGTGTGGGGTGGGGTGTGATGGGATTCCTTTGTATGTATGTATATGTGTACTGCTGTATGATTTTATTTTGGGTTCCTTAGCCTTTGTTTTCGGTTCTTTTACTAAGGAGAGTTCCTTTGAACCGTAGAAAACCACAAAAAGATTTTAATTTTTTATGTTGTTTTTGGTGTTTATTACTTTTGAGTCGCCCTTAGTCATAGGACTAAGGGATTTGCTCTATGATGGATGGATGACGACCGTCTTAAGAGCGAATTAGTCATGTAGTGTCGGGTGTTCTTTCTTGCTATACAATTGTGCATACACGTGTGAAACATGCTAGGATATACAATAGCAAGTGTTGAGACGCCTAATTCTCACTTAGTTGACTGACTATGTTGCTTAATGTTGAACTTATTAGTAGGAAGGAGTGTTTGTTTGTATCTGTGCATGTTATTTTTTAGCAGATTCTGGTTCGCGTGGCTTTGGTGATGATTGTGATGTCCGAATGAATAGTTTGTAGTATTACCTTGTGAGTGTCTTGCTGCTTGTATCACTTAGCGATGTGTTATCTATTTTGTTGTTTGTTTTTTGTTTTTGTTTTTGTTGGCTATTGTTATCTGTTCTGAGCCGGGGGTCTATCGAAAACAACCTCTCTACTTCATCTGAGGTAGTGGTATGGACTGCGTACACTTTACCCTCCCCAGACCCCACCTGGTGGGATTACACTGGTTATGTTATTGTTGTTGTTGTTGTATGGTGAGCCTACTAAGCTGAACATGTGTCATGTGTGAGTGAGGTTTTTGGTGATATTCCATGTGCATAATGATGTCTAGAACTTGCCCGGTGTGTTTGCAAAGCAAAATAAAAGGTGTTAAGTTTAGGAGATGATATAGGCATTTCTTTGATAGTCATGTTTTAGACCTGCTTTATCTACCCTTTTTGCATGATCTTAGTTAGCCCCGTTGAGCCTATAGCCTATTCATTGGTAGCTTTACATGCAACTTGATCCTTTTCTTTCAATGAACCATAATTTGATCCAAAACTCCTAAGCGCTTTAATTGAAAGATTAAGATGAGAGGGAGTGAAGAAAAAAAAATAATAAATTGAAGAAGGAAAGAGTTAAGTTAAAGCCCCAAGTATATATCCTTTGGGTGTGTGAAAAAGTTTGTGTGTGTTGGTAGGGAGTATGGAAGAAAAAAAGAGAGAAAAAGAAAAAAAAATATTTGAATCAATGGTTGATAGCAGTTACTCCCTACCTAATATGCTTAAGCTAGCTCAAAAATATGGGGGGCAAAACAAAAGAGAGTTGGGAAGATAAAAGTGGTAGAAAATAGGTTGGTTGAAGGTGGTCTTAATGTAATTTGTAGTGTATTAAAGCGCTTAGGGAAGATAGTCACTATTCTTGACCAAATAGTTCCTACCCGTCCCTTAGCCTACACTACAACCCCTAAAGTCCTACTTGATCTTTATCTTTAACATTTTGACATTAGTGGAGTACTACACTAAGGGCAAGCTTGTGGTTCATCTTGTGTTGTATGTGAATTCTTTCCGAGAGCGAGTGAACTTTTACTCATGCACCCATTTAATAATTACTTTTGTGTGAAATATTGGGTGATTCTCTTGTGATGAGGGCGCATGTTTAGCGAAGTGTGGTGATCTATGGGTAACATGTCATGTAAGAATTTGCTTCTGGCAAAGTTGTTCTGTGAGGATAGGTTGTTTCAATTTGCTATTCACTCTTTGGTGATACTAGTATGTTGGTGCATACTTTGATAAGTGTGGTTGTGCAGCTATGCAAGAATGCCTATTGTGTGTCAATTGTCTAAAGTCGCCCGGATTTGAGTGTGCTTATTTTTCGAGGACAAACAAAGGTTCAAGTGTGGGGTGGTGATCTAAGGAGTATTTATATGCCTTAGTAGCGACTTTAACCCATGTTTACCTTAGTTTTGAGAACAATACGTATATGTTTTGTATGGTTTTGATGGATTATGGGATATTGTGCTAACCAATGTGATTAGACCTTTGTAGGTGGAATTTGCGACTATTTGGAGCATTTTTGGCGTGGAAAGCAAGGCTTGGAGAAGCGACGAGCAAAGGATATTGATGATAAGAGGCAAGCCGAAGAGTTGAACTTGAAGAATCATGCCAAATCCGCAAAGAAAAGTCGACGAAGGAAAAAAAATCAAAAATTCAGGGCATGGCGCGCCAAGGGGCATGCCAGGCCACTTTTGGGTAAAATTTTGCTATGCCAGGCAGCACTGGGGCGCCATTCAAGGCTTGCCAGGCCGCCTGGGTCTCACCTTCACAGAGGCAAAATTTTCCTAAGTGCCAAGCGCGCCCAAGGGCGTGCCGGACCGCTTTTTGGCTAATTTTTGCCTCGAAATTCACTCTATAAATAGGGCGGCTTTTGAGTTATTGTATCATATTCCATCTTGACTAGGCTACTTTGGGCGTTTTTGGGCATTGAAATTAGGTTTCATTCCTCATCTTTTCAGTTTTTATTTATTTTTAAGGTATTTTATTACTTTTGGATGTTAATTGACATTATGAGTGGCTTAAATCCCTCATTCTTGGGGTTAAGGCCAAGAACATGAATCTCCTGGATTATTGTTAGTGGTTTTTGCTGAAGTTTATCATAAATTGGTTATTCATATATTCTAAATTTCACTATTTTGATGCTTGATCACCATTGAAATACATTCCTTGTCTTGAAGTGAGCTCGAGAGAGAAACTAAGAGATAGAACGTGGAATATAAGAGGTGTGGTCTTTCTTGGGGAAGGAATTCTAAGGGATTGACATGTGGTTAGGACCGAGAGGTACCTAATCCACCACACTTGGTCAATTACGAGAAGAAAACTTAAATGCACTAGAATTGGTTAAGCTTATCACCGCTCACGGATGTAGTTAGGTTTCCAATTTCTAGTAGAAGATTATATTTTGGAGACAAATATAATTGTTAAATTAACCTCGGGATCAATAACCAAGATAAACAACTCAAATTGCTTAAACCAATAACAATTATGCTCAAGAGACGACGTTCGGAGTGCCTTAGCCCTGGGAATTTACTTTTTATTGATTTTTCAAGCACATTTGCGAAAACCAAAGTTACGGTAGCGAAGATAGGAGTTCATAGTTCGCAAACAATTAATTTTTAGGGACAAATCCTGTTTCCTTTTTGCAACACTAGTTTTTAATTATTGTTGGACGTCTAAAATTAATTTCTGTTGACGAAAGTCCCTTGGGTTCGATATTCGTCTCTTTCAAAGGAGCCACTTTATTACTTGCACGATCACGTACACTTGCGTGTATAGCTGGGTCACAACAGAAAGTGCATAGGAGATCCATATCATATTGCTCCCATTGAAGATGTACAAGTTACGGAGGATCTCACTTATGAAGAAATACCTATTGCTATTCTGGATCGACAAGTGAAGAGGTTAATGAATAAAGAAGTAGCTTCCGTAAAAGTGCTTTGGAGAAATCAACAAGTAGAAGAGATCACATGGGAAGCCGAAGACATGATGAAGTTTAAATACCCTCATTTGTTTCAAATGGAAGAGAAAGTTCAAGATGCGGGATCGGAGCAATAACAAGTAAGTATCTATAAGCGTTATGTATATGTATGATAACATGAATAATGATCCTAGACTTGAATTTGTTTAAATTGGATAATGTCACTAACATTCGAGGACGAATGTTTCGAAGGGGGGAAGGATGTAACACCCCGTAGATTTCCGACCCTACTTGATTGTCTTAACATTTATGGAATTATTTAAACATGAGAAAGTTGGTGTATCATGCATTAATTTTGTTGGGCTAAATGAATCTTGTGCCATTGGGCTCAATTGAGGCCCAAAAATGGAGCCAAAAACATGGCCCAAATTGGAAATGACCCATTCTTCCATTTTAATGTTGACCAAGTAAACATAGACTTTAATGACCAAGAATTGGCTAAGGATGACTTCAAGGGCCTATATAAAGGCACAAAAATCAGATTTTTAATCCACAAAACGCACATGCCATTTCTAGACATTTTTAAAGATATTTCTCATCTCACAAACCCTAAGGCAACCATCTCTTTGTACAAGATCATTCTCTTGCAAGATTTGGCAAGTGTTTAATCTCATGGTTTAATATATTATATGCTTAATATGGTGTATACATCATGTTGGTTATGTTGGCAAAGTGTTGGACAGTTTACTATGCGTAAAACAGTCTACTTTTGCTTAAGCAGTAAAGGGTTTTGCCTTCTAAACTTGAAAGTGGACTTGTGGTCTTGAAGGAAGTGAACTTGATGGATTTAATATCAACATTTATGATGTGCTTATGTCCTTAACTTGTTTTCTTTTAGTATATAACATTTGGAATTGTTGTTGTGAAATTATGCATGGAATTGGTGACGTATTGAAAGGAAAATGCAGTTTTGGTGATGTTCATGTGTGTTGTGAAACCATGATTATTAATTGGCATCCAAGTGACCTAAAATATGAAAAGAGAAGCTTACTTATGGCCTTGGACCATTTATTACAAAAAAGGACCCAAAAGAGACCCTTTTTGGCCGAACTGGGCATTCGCCCTAGCATCTGGAGCACCTGCGGGCGCAGGTGCCAACACAGGTGGCTCTAGACAAGGCCAGAGGGGCACCTACGGCCGCACCTCATCCACCTGTGGGCGTGGGTGACCCCACAGCCCAGTCCAGAATTTCATTTTGTATGTTTTTGTCTCTCTTTGATCCCCGAAGGCCCCTATACCCTTCTTGGATGCAATTATCAAATTGTGGTACCTTTTGAATGGCTTTAAGGAGTCGTTCGGAGGCATGTTGGGTTATATCAATTATGGATTGTTGTTAATATGTTATGGTAAAGGTATTGAGATGACTTGATGGAGCAATTGTGACGTAGTGTTAATGAGGAAGTGTAAAAGATAAACTTGGTGTGAAATGCTATTGGTGTATGATGTCTTGGTCAATGTGTGGAATGTTGTGGTATTGTTGGTATGGTGATTCAGTGAGTTGTATTTTAGAAGATTGAAATGACGCTATATAGCAGTCACGTAGCTCACTATCATTTTATGCACTTGTAATGTGGTTAGTTGTTAACGTGAGCTCCGTTATGTACTTGTGTTGTACAGTAAAATGTAAGGAATGAGCTGGATTGTTGTATTCACATATAGGACTGTGTATTCATATTGTTAAGATAAGGTATGTAAGGTTACTCTTTCTGTATCCTTCTGCAGCACATATTGTTCACATTGTCACTGTACTGGTTCCATTCCGAAATGTTCAAAGGTATCTCATTTCGGGTTGTCATATATTGTTATTCACATGTTTCTTATTTAAAGACCAATTGTTATTCCTGTGTCACATAATTGTGGACATTGTTCCAAAGTTCCAATAATGTTACATTCCAAAGCTCCAAAAATGTTACAACCACCAACGTATCACTCTTATAACAAAAGAATTGAAGTAATGCATACTTGTTGAGTATGGGTGGCAACCCAAAGGGGTGAAATCCTAGCTAAGAGAAATATAGAATGAATAATGAGTATGGGTGTAAACTCGAAGGGGCGTAAGCCTAGCTAGAGGCGATCCCAAAGGATTATTGGGAACGGGTGGAAACTCAAAGGGGCGTAAGCCTAGCTAGAGGCGATCCCGAACGGGTGGCAACTCAAAGGGGTGGAAGCCTAGGTAGAGGCGATCCTGAATGATTACATGAATGATATTACATGACCTAGATTTTTTGAATGATTGTGATAATGATATGAATGAAAAATGAAAGAAACGAATGCAATGTACATTACCTCCACACATGTATATTACGATGGTTAATCTATATTGTCCACCCACTTGTACTTGCTCTCATTGAAGTTCTTATATTTTATGAAGTTACTTATGGCCTTACATACTCAGTACATTCTTCGGACTAACGTCCCTTGGGGGACTTACCTTACTTGCTACAGGCACAGGTGCTAGTAGACCTCCACAGTAGGCTGCGGGTCATCTACGAAATATTGGTGAGCTCCAGTTGGTTCGGGGCTTTCCGAGTCACATGTGTACACTTGTTTTGATATTATGTACATGTTGTATAAAATGGGGACTTTTTCCGACTTTAAGTTGGTTATGTAAATGTATCTGTTAGAGGCTTTGTAGACGTTGTCAGACAATGAAAGCATGTATGTACATTTTGACTTGATGGCCCTAACGGCCAAGTTTCATATATATCATATGTTCTCCATGACTTCCGCCATTGGTATCTTGTAATTACATGAGATAGTATGTTGTTCACTCAGAGCCATGCATACGAATGTACATGAATGAAGATTGGTTCTCTCGGGCCTTAACGGCTTCGGGTGCCAGTCCGCCTCAATGGGATTTGGGGCGTGACAAAAGTGGTATCAGAGTCAGGTTGTCCTAAGGGTGTCTACAAAGCTGTGTCTGAGTAGATTCTTGCTTATGGATATGTTGTGCACCACATTTATAAGAAGGAGGCTACGGAACATTTAGGAGTTATTTCTTTTCTTTATTTCTAGATCGTGCAATAGAGCCAATATTGTAGGTGAAATCATATCTGACCATTGTAATTGGTTTTCTTTGTTATAGTAAAATGCCAATTACAATATGAGGTAGGGGCAAAGGTAAGGAAGTAGACAAGATTGCTGGAGAAGGAACCAGTAGGGCACCGCCTGAACAAGCTAATCAAGGTGGTGCTGAACAAGAGTTTGTATCGCGGGCTTCTTTTACTCCCCCATTTTCGGAAAAGCCAATAGGGAAAGAAGTACCTGCAGAACCACCTATTAATGCCACTGAACAGGATTTAAGAAATGCAGTGCACATGTTGACTTGTATAGTTGCTACACAGAATCAAGGACAAGCTGGTCCAATGACAAATAATGACAGTGAGGCTGAAGGACACAACTGCTATTATTTTTCATCAACAATCGATCTTTTCATACCTCACTTCACTTTTCATATAACTCCGCAGTAGCCACCCTTAACTTAGGCGATTTGCTTGAGTTGAGTTGCACGATGTCCAAAGAGGAATCAGGACCAAAATAGAGGTTCCAAGATAAAATAGAGAAGGTGAACGACTATGAATAAAGAGGGTCTAATCAGCACAAAATAGGTATCAAGGGAATTATTCACATTATTTAGATGGTCTTTTTAGGCTAAGTGGACTAAACTTAAGCAAGACCTATGATACTTTCCTAATCAACCAACTTACAACTTAATAGAATAAATCGGGTAAGTTCTAGATGTACGCATAAAGTAAGAAAGATGCAAAATAAACTCACACGCACTTGGCATAAAAAAAATTATCATTACCAACTATTAAAATAATAATTTAGCTCAAGCAAAGTTATTTCATCCATATGCACCTAATTCCATTCAAAGATCCAAGACAATCAATAATACCAAACCAAAATACATGTGCTAAACAAGTTTCGGAGGGGTCTCTATTTATCACACAATACAAAATTTGGCCATTGATTGCTGACAGTTTATCCTACTTTCCTTTTACAAACACACTTAAAAACTAAGAAATAACCTAATTATGCCAGTTCTACTAAGATAGCACACTCTAGGGAAAAAAAACACGACAACAAAAACCCTCGAGTGGTGACAGATTCAGAGGTACCCCCACCCTCCATCAAAGAATCATGCATTGTCCATAATGCATAAAAACAATAACCAACTTTTTAAGAGTAAGGAATACTTGTTAAGCCCTTAGGCCTCGAAGTCTGGCATAATGTTGGAGGCTGCTTTGGACTCAGGATTAGGGACAGTGATGCCAGTGTTGACTAGCGTGCTCAAATCATCAACAATAACCTTCTCAATCGCTGGAGTTGGCGTACCCAAAGTCTGTAACTTGGAATCCACCCCATGCACTGAGTTAGAAGAATCCCTAACAAGTTGGGCTCTTACCCACTCTTCTCTTAAATCTTCATCTAATTTAGAGAGTTTCTTCGCCTTTCTCATACTTTCTTCTTTTTCATTCCTCTTATGATGTTTTCTCTTCTTTGACTTCTTCTTTTCCTTAATAGTCTCCTCATAATCTTCAATGTCTTGACCATCAAAATTCATGATCATAACAATTAAGGTTTCAAAAACAAACCTTTCCTCAATGGGTACCTCAACTCTAGCTTCATCAATAATATCAATAATCGAGATAACACTCATGTCTCTCGATTGCTTTATCAATTGAAAAACATTGAACTTTACCTCTTTATTATTCAATATAAATTTCAGCTCTCCACTCTCCATGTCAACAAGTGCTCTGTTGGTAGCTCAGAACTGTCTACCCAAGATTATGGGTACTTTAAAGTCCACTATGCAATCAAAGATCACAAGGTCAACCATAAATATAAAGTCCTCGACCATTACTAGCACATCATACAATATCCTTACTTGCCTCTTGACCTAACGGTCAACCATTAATAGTCGCATAGTCGTCGGTTTGGGGTCTCCTAAGCCCAACTGTCGATAAATATCTAGCGGCATCAAATTGATGCTAACACCAAGGTCGTTCAATGCCTTTCCAAAGTTAAATGCATCAATTGTACAAAAATAGTAAAAGCACCTAGATCTGCCTTCTTTTAAACCATTGATAGTAAAGCAATCGCACTACAACGATGAAGATTATCCACCGGCTCAAAACTTACTGTCCTTTTTTTGGTGACTAAGTCCTTCATAAACTAAGCATAACCCGGTATTTGCTCAAGAGTTCCACTAATGGGATATTCACTGATAACTGCTTCAACATGGAGATAAACTTATGAAATTTCCCATCTTACACTTTCTTCTTTACTCAGTGTGGAAATGGAGGGGAAGGCACAGAAATTTAAGTTAGACGCTTGGAAACCTCTTTGCCATTCCTCTTACATGAGAATGTCATCTTTCACACTGGTATACTTTTTCAGTATCTACTTTTTGATCATCAATATTTTTTGGTTTTTCAGACTCTGTCGAATTCTCATTATCAAATATATCTTCATATACCATTTTGGATTTGGAGGCAACATCCTCCACATGTGTATGAATAATAATAAGTGGTTCAGGTAAAATCTCACAACTTTTCATAGTAATGGCCATGCAATTCCCATCCTTCCTAGGATTCTAAATAGTATCACTATGGAGAGTACCATAGTTTCGCTGATTAAATGTCGCAGACATCTGACCCATTTGGAACTCTAACTGTTTGATAGATGTGGAATAAGAATCCACCAGTTGTCTAATATGAGAGATTTCTCCCTTCGTTTCTTTAACACTAGAGTCAGTAGATTCGACCTTTTACTGGACTTTAGCCAACATATCTTCCATCCTTGAGTTTCCTGAATCATTGTTGGTTCTTTCACGATTTCCCGGTGGTACATAAATACCAATTCTATCATTCTTTCTTTTTCCATTTGCCCTGATACTTATCCTTGTAATTAGCCTTGTCATAATAATTATCTTTTTGATTGTTTTGACCTTGGTTTCCTTAAGTGTTAGCCCAAAACCCCCCATCTAGTTATTCATGTAGTTTGCCTCCTCTTCGGAGTCAAAATTAGGTGCCTTGCCCTGAGAACTAACAACATTTACCTTTTTAGTGCCACTAAGCAACAAGTGTTTTGAAAGCAAGTCCATCTGTGCTTTTATGTGAGCTATGTCCTGATCATGCTCTTCCTCCCTTCTGTATTGTTTAGCAGACATGCCCACAGTATAAGTACCACCTGCAACCTCAAAGTCCCTGTTATGCCAAGCTCTATTGGTTTTTGTGAGCCTATCCAGGATTACAGTCGCATCTGCATAAGTAAAAGACATAAAAGCTCCTCCTACAGCATTATCAGCAATTGATTTAGTTACTAAATTCAGAAACCTATAGAAATTCTCTATTAAGTGCTCGTCCGTCACTTTGTGATTGGGGAATTGGGTCAACTTTTTCTTAAACCACAACCACATTTCATGTAGTACTTTATAGGGATGCTGTCTAAAATTACTGATCTCATCCCTTAATAGCAGTATCCTGGAGGGCGAAAAGAACTTTTCTAGGAAAGCTCCTTTTAACTAACTCTAGTTGGTAATAAAATTTGGTTGCAGCTCAGTCAACCATAAGGTTGCATCACCAAACAAAGAAAGTGGGAACAACCTCAATCGGATGGCATTCTGACTAACTCCTGGCAATTTAAAAGACTTGCAAATACCCACGAAGTTCATCAAATGCAAATTTGGGTCATCACCATCCATACCTCCGAACAAACCCTTGAGGTTCAGTAATTGAATCATAGTGCTGGTAATATTGAACTTCGCTTCAAGAGTTACTGCTGGAAGGACAATGGCTCCAACAGCACCAACCTCATCTAAGTGAGCATCATCTTCATCATCGACCTCAAAAGGCATAACCTGTTGTTATCATCCTCTCTTCCTTTATTGTCATTGTTGGTTGGATGGGGTAACATTATCAGCATGTTGCGCACCAATATCATCACCTAAAGCTTTGTTTCCCTTACTGCTAGGTGTATTTAGATTTTGTTGATGAACTTAATCTGCAGCAAGTTGTTGTAGCCTTTTTGCTTCATGTTTTTGTGCATTTATCACTCTTTAAAGAGTGTTCTCAAGTTCGGGGTTGTATGGTAATAACGGTTCACCCAACTTTGGGTATTTGGCATGTGCTGACCTGTACCTTGTAGTAAAACGAAACTGACTAAGAGTCAAATAAACACAATAGACTTAGTAGACAACCTATTCCCCAACAACGGCACCAAAATTTGATATGCCCAAATTACACCTCCCTAAAGAAGCATAAGCGGTCGATGCCAAATACAGAACCCAATAAAGGTTGGGGTTGAATTCTACAGGGAATACAGTGAACACTAAGTCATTTGTGAATAAGATGATTTTTAGTCTATGATTTCCATAAAAATGGGTATTTGTAGAAAATGTTTTAGAGTCGATTTCCAACTTGTTTCAAGTAACAATAGTCAAATTTTGTAGAATGTGAATTAGTAGATAAAGAGAACTAGGTTTGTGTTCACCATGGCTTTATAACACTTTCTGGTCACTAAAGATAATGGATTCTTTGAGTACAAAATGCAAAACTATTGATTTCTAGCATGCATCTAAACGTTTTTCAACCTAATTAGATGACTATCACTTTAATTCTTTCAAACTTAAAGAGATGATAATATGAAACTTGATTTTAGCCTCAAGTTGGTAATCTTGTTACAGCATTATCCTATTAGATGGAGGTTAGAAATTTTGAATCCTCGTTGTTAATCCTTTTTCCCAATTGTAACCCCTTATTTCAAGCAAGTTAAACCTAAGGCTTGTCCTAATGTTTCCAACCATTAGAAATCTATTAAGATGAAAATATTAACAATACATGTATAAATATTATTCAAATCCATGAAATCAACCCTAGAATTGTTATTTTGCCATGGATCCCACAATTCTAGTTGTGGGTTTTTTAGCTACACATAGTTTTTGAGATGAAAGAAGAAATATATTTCATAATTAAAAGAGAAATTTTTGCAATGATGAAATCCAAGACTTTAATCCTTGACAAAAACCAATATGAAAGCTTTAAAATCCAAACTTTCAAAATTCAGAAGAAAAGTAATATAAGTTCCAACACAATATGCGAGATGACCTATTCTAAACCTGTAACGAGCCGAGACTACCCCCTAATCATAATACGGTGCTTAGAGCCACAAGTGATCGCAAGATAACCTATAGCCTAGCATGACACTAAGAATGCTGAAATAAATTGAAAATCACTTAAACAAAGCTGACAAATCTGAATAATATAGAAATAATATCTGGAACAACTCAATACTGATGCCAAACCATAAAATGAAAACATAATCTATCTGTCTGTCTATCTGAATGCCTCTACTAAGATGAGTTGCGGGGACAGGCCCCCAGCTAACTCTAACTATCTGGAACTAAACAATACTAGAAGAGAAAATACTGAAATCTAGTCCTCGGATGATAAGGACTCACCCAAACTAAGTTGCTGAAGTGGTAGGAGATCGTACAAACTACGAGCTGGCTACTGAGAGTCTGAACCTATATTATAAAATAATATAGCACAAAAAAAATATGTGATCAGTACTTTGAATGTACTGAGTATGTGGATGAGCACTACACTATATATACTGAACATGACATGCTGAACTAAACATGGATATGAAAGATGTATACTGATGCAATGACCAAGTAATAAGCATGTAACTGAATAATAACATAATGGATAACAGAATACAAGTTCATGCAATTTCTGAGTCTGAACTGTGGGAGATACTGTTAATCGACATACCCTAATCCAAAGTAATCGGGGTCCAACCTGTAACCCCAGTTGGAAGGGTATTATGTACCTTTCCAAGGGTACGAACATTGACTGACGTAGATCCACTAAACTGATGTCCAAAAAGGACTAAGCTATCAAGTCTGGTCTGACGGGTGACCCTTTTGAGACTACGGTAGCACCGTAGTTCTGGGACTTAGGGAATTCTACTAAAGGTTTCAGCCTAACTAATGGGTGAGCCTTTATCCCTGCGTCTACTCGGTGCTAAGTACTACCCCCAACTGAATATAAATTGATATAGTGAAATGCTCAATAAAACTAATGTTTTGAAATAAAAAATAAGTGATTTATCTGAAAGCATTCTAAATCATGAAATTTGAAGGGCTGAGAATTCAATTAATAATGTATAAAGGACGAAGTCATCGGGTGTTCATAACCCGCCATCTCTGAAAAATTCAACTATTCATGACAATTCTATAATATAAACAAGATAGGGAATTTTATAACTTAAGTCCATATTCATGAATCTTATCGATTTACTGAGAGTTCATAGTCATGAGTATGTGAAGATACTAGAATTCATGGGATAATATGTATTCATGGCTTAATTCAAGGAAGAAACTGAAACATAAGAGAATTCATACTTTTCATGGAAACCCTAAACTTGGAGAATGAATTAAACTGAGAAATTGAATTAACCTTGGGACTCAATGGGTGAAAAGAAAGCCAATGATGAAGTCCCACATATCTGAGAGTGAGAACCTTGGTGAAATCTTTGGATTTGGAGCTTTAAGTTGTGGAACCATAATTCTTGCCTTTGGAGAAGAAAAATTACTTCTCTTACTGTATTTGGCTAAGTGTCGACTAAATTTATAAGTAATGAGGGACTTGGGGAATTTTAGTCTTATTATTCTACCTTCGGATAGCTTAAACAATGTAGTTTGAAAAGACCAAACAACCCTTTTGAAAATATTTTAATATTGCAGAACAGTCCCGTCTGATAACTTGGGTGATGTCTCATCACCACCATGACCTCTCATCACATCATCTCGTCACTTTGGATCCATTTTTTGAGCTTATTGCTTAACCTTGATGACCAATCATGACGGGTCGCCACTCACTCGCAGACGGACACCCTCTGGTAAAATGAGCATAACTTCTTACTCAGTTATTGGATTAATGATCAATCAGATATGTTGGAAATAAGATCCAAATACCTTCAGTTTGGTGGGAATTGAGCTGTAAAACGCTTCCTATTTAAGGAGTTATGATTGTTTAAAGTTGACTATAGGAAAATTCTACACAAGAATTCAATTGATAAGGAAGCTTTCAACTTGGCCATGAGCTAGGAGTTACTTATGGCCTTAATCCATGTCTAAATCACTTCTCATACTAACAAATCACTATGTTTGGTTCTAAATATACTTGAAGTATGGTTCTGATCTTAGCTTGAATTTTTGGGGTGTTACAATATCTCTCCCTTGGGATCATTCGTCCCCAAATGAAAACGAAGTAAGTTGGGAGGGTAGGGAAAAAGCTGCAATCCCAACACTAGGTTCTAAGATCTGAATACTAACATGATAACTGATTCTATAATGGAAACATGGACTAAACTGAACTCATAAATGCATGCTAAGACATGAGAACAACTGAGTGAAATGAAACTGAGAAGAGTAATAAGGAGAAAACCATTACCTCGAGCTGAAATTGGATTTGAAGAGAAAAAATAGGGGTACTTGATCATCATGTCTGCTTCTACTTCCCAAGTAGCTCACTCAACTAGATGATTCCTCCAAAGAACCTTCACTGAAGCAACTTCCTTATTTCTCAACTTACGAACCTGATGGTCAAGAATCTCAACTGGGACCTCTTCGTAAGAGAGACTATCCTTCACACCAACACTCTCTAAGGATACAACTAAAGCTGGATCACCAATGTATTTCTTCAATAAGGACACATGAAAAAAATGGATGCACTAAAGCTAAGTCTGCGAGTAGATCTAACTCTTAGGCCATATTGCCAATGCACCTCAAAATCTTATAAGGACCAACATAGTGAGGAATGAGTTTCCCTTTCTTACCAAAATATCTTCACCCCTTTCATGGGTGAAACTTTCAAGTAAACCATATTACTAATTGCGAACTCAAGCTCCCTCCTCCTTACAACTTTATAGGATTTCTAACTACTCTGAGCGGTCTTCAACCTCTCTCTAATCAACTAAACTTTCTCCATAGCTTCATGGGCTGAATCAGGCCCTATCAAAGTAGATTCACCAACCTCAAACCAACCAGTAGGAGATCTACACCTTCTATCATAAAGTGCTTCAAATAGAGCTATCTGAATACTGGACTGGTAGCTGTTGTTATAGGTAAAATCAATCAAAGGCAAGTGATCATCCCAAATACCCTTGAAATCAATCACACAAGCTCTCAAAATATCTTCTAAGGTCTGAATGGTCCGCTTGGCCGGACCATCTATCTGTGGATGAAAAGATATGCTGAGATGAATTTAGGTGCCAAGACCCTTCTAAAATGTTTTCTTGAACTGAGAAGTAAATTGAGTACCCCTATAGGAGCAACCCTATAATGAATTCCATGTTCACCACTTTCACTTTTATGTAGAGATATTGATAGCCTAAATCATACCACCAGGTTTGTGGTGCTCAACCTTAACCTGCCGATAATTTGGACACTTAGCCACAAATTCCACGATATCCTTCTTCATGCCATTCTACCGATAGACTTCTCATAGGTCACGGTACATCTTAGTGGCTCCTGGGTGAATAGAATATCAAGAACTTTGAGATTCTCTCAATATCTATTGTCTTAAGTCATCCACATCTGGAACATACAATCTGACCTAATAACATAGAACACAATCTCCCCCTTAGGAGAAAACCTCAACTTTCTGACTTTGGACGGCTTTCTTCAATTTAAGTAAAATAGGATCACTATCTTGCTTTTCTTTCACCTGAGCCATTAAAGAAGATTCTGAACTATTCTAAACCAAGATACTACCTTTGGCTGAATTAACCAACCGAACTCCTAATCTAGAAAGCCTGTGAACCTCGCGAACCAACTCTTTCTTCTCATCCTCTACATGAGCCATGCTTCCTATAGATAGCCTGCTGAGAGTGTCAGCCACAACATTAGCCGTACCCGGATGGTACAAGACACTAATATGGTGGTCCTTTAACAACTCTAGCCATCTCCTCTAACAAAGATTTAGGTCTTTCTGACTGAACACATACTGAAGGTTCTTGTGATCAGTGAACACGTCTACATGAAACCCATAAAGAGAGTGCCTCCAAATTTTTAAAGTAAAAAAGACAGCTTTCAACTCAAGATCATGAGTCTGGTAATTATTCTCAAGAGGTTTGAGTCGTCTAGAGACATATGCTATAACTTTACCATGCTGCATCAACACACAACTGAGGCCAACTCCTAAAGCATCACAATAAGCTACAAACCCATTTGAACCCTTTGGCAGAGTCAAAATTAGATCAGAGCCTAGTCGAGTCTTCAACTCCTAAAAACTCTTCTTGAAACCATTGGACCAATGGAATTTGACTTTTTCCTGAGTCAATCTAGGCATGGGAAAGGCAATAGATGAAAATCCTTCAACAAACCATCTGTAGTAATCAGCTAAACCTAAGAAACTCCTGATGTCTGATAGAGAGATAGGTCTAGGCCAGTTTCTGACTGCTTTGGTCTTTTGAAGATCAACCTGGATGCCCTCACTCAAAATGATATGACCAAGGAATGCTACTGATTCCAACCAGAATTCACGCTTACTGAACTTAGCGAACAACTAGCCATCTTTGAGAGTCTGCAAGACAATCCTCAAATGGTCTACATGTTTATCCTCACTCTGAGAATAAATAAGGATGCCATCTATGAAGACAATGATGAACATGTCTAAATACTGTTTGAACACCCTATTCATCAAGTTCATAAAAGCTGCAGGAGCATTCGTTAGTTCAAAAGACATAACAACAAATTCAAAGTGACCATACCAAGTTCTGAAGGTTGACTGTGGAATGTCACATTCTCTAACTCTGAGCTAATGATAGCCAGATCTGAGGTCTATCTTAGAAAAACAATTGGCACCCTAAAGTTGGTCGAACAAGTCATCAATTTTAGGAATGGGATACTTACACTTGATTGTGACATTGTTCAACTAACAGTAGTCAATGCATATTCTAAGAAAACTATCTTTCTTTCACACGAAAAGAACTGGAGCACCCTATGAAGAGATGCTCGGCATGATAAAATCTCTATCCAAGAGATTTTTCAACTGTTCCTTTAATTCCTTAAGCTCATATGGATCCATTTTATAAGATGGAATTGAAATAAGCTAGGTATCTGGAAGGAGATCTATTTCGAAGTCAATTTCCTGCTCGGGAGGAACTCCAGGAAGATCTTCGAGAAACACTTCTTGGAATATATTAACCACCGGAACTGACTAAAGAGTTAGGGTTTCAGACTTTGAATCCTTAACCCGAACAAGATGATACACAAACCCTTTGGAAATTATTTTTCTGGCCTTAAGGCAAGAGACAAACCGACTTATAGGCACTGAGGTACTACTCTTCTACTCTATGATTGGCTCATTTGGAAACTGAAGCCGAACTACTCTGTTTCTACAATCGACTGATGTATAACAAGAATGTAGCTAATCCATGCCAAGAATGACATCAAAATTTGACCTATCTAACTCTACAAGATCAACTAACGTGACTTTCTGAGAAACTATGATAGGGCAATTTCTGTAAACCCATCTGGCTATGACTGAATCACCAATAGGAGTAGAGACTAAGAAGGGTTCTAATATGATTTTTGGGTTGTAGTCTACTACTACATAAGGAGTTACAAAAGAAAGTGTGTCTCTGGGATCTAACAATGTATAGACATTAATATAAAAGACCTGTAATGTACCAGTGACTACATCAGGAGAACCCTCCTGATCCTATCGAGTTTGAAGGGCATAAAACCTATTTTGGTGTTGACCACCACCTTTACTAGATGAGGCACCTTACTGAGTCGGGCGACCTGCTGGAACTGCTGAAGAGTTAGTCTGATTCTGCTGAGAGCATCCCTGCCTTTCTGTAAAGTCACTGGACACCCATAAACCTATGACCTGGCTTTCCACACCCAAAACAATTACCATTGTCGGTCATACACTTACCTTGGTGGTTCTTACCACACTTCTTGCAAACCGGATGAGTACGTCCACTAGTGACACTGCCCTGGGACTTAGAGCCTGGTGCCTTATTCCGATGATCCTGTCTGGACTTGGGCACTGGAGAACTAGTAGAAGATGGGGCTGGATCTGAAGAATTTTGATGGAATTGAGAATGATTACCACTGTCTGACCTCTGCTGAGAAAATTTAAAGCTATATGTTCTAGCCCTCTTACTCGCTCTTTCCTTCTCATTAATCTTTTCCTCCTTAATCTGTTGGGCATGACTCATCAATTTAGAGATGTCCATCTCTTTAACTAGTATAATAATTCTACATTCTTTAACCATATCTTTGGAAACACCCAATACAAACTTACTAATGCGGACCCTGGAATCATCCACCATTACCGGAGCATACTTTAAAAGCTGAGTAAACTTAAGAAAATACTTCTTCATACTCATGTTACCTTGCTTCAGGTTAATAAACTACTGAAACTTATGAGAACACTCCAAATTCATGAATCTTATAAATATACTAAGAGTTCATAATCATGAGTATGTAAAGATACTAGAATTCATAGGATAACATGTATTCATGGCTTAATTCAAGCAAGAAACTGAAACATAAGAGAATTCATACTTTTCATGAAAACTCTAAACTTGGAGAATGAATTAAACTGAGATATTGAATTAACCTTGAGACTCAATAGGTGAAAGAAAACCCAATGATTAAATCCCATATACCTGAGAGTGAAAACCTTTGTGAAATCTTTGGATTTGGAGCTTGAAGCTGAGGAACACTAATTCTTGCCTTTTGTCACGACCCAATTTCTAAGTTATGATGGTACCTACTATGTCCCACCAGTAGGTAAGCCAAGCCTTAGCATGGAATGACAAGTAATGGGTGCAATAGCGGAAGAATACAAAAATAATACAAATCATGCCCATAAATATATGTATGAAAATAAATGTCACGCCCTGAATCCCATCGAGACATGATTGGCACCCGTAGCCGATAAGGACCGAGAGAACCAACCTTTGCCTATGTTCAATCATATGCATATCATAATCATAACCACCATTGCATAAGAACATGAAAGACGAATAAAGGAAAACATGGGACATATTTATACATACATATGAAACTTGGCCGTTGAGGCCATCTAGTCAAAACAACATATGTCTTTTACACTGATACACCCACATCCGTCTACAAAAGCCTCTAACAAGAGCATTGACCAAACTGAACCATAAGTCGGGACAAGTCCCCGCTTTACACAATATGTACATCACCAAAACATATATACACTCTGACTCGGAGAAGCCCCAAATTAGCTGGAGCTCACCAAAGAACCGCTAACACTGGCAATCTACTGGGGAGGCCTACTGGTACCTGCGCCTGCAGCAAGTAAGGTAAATTCCCCGAGAGGGGTCAGTACGAAATAAGTACTGAGTATGCAAGGCTCAGATGAAATTGTACAAGACATGAATATTTCAATGAACTCAAATACAAATGACTAATCAATGTGAGTAAGTCACCATGTTGCATTTTGGACACCATGTGGATTGCTTTCATTACTTTCTTTACATTCAATGCTCACTTGTCAATACATATGTCACAATGTACCCGGGCCCCGACTGATCATTGGGTCTTTCCATGACTTATCGTCATGTTGGGATCGAGTCGAGCTAGGCTTATGCCCCTAAGACCTGCCACCTATAAGTCAATACATCGGGATCGAGTCGAGCTAGGCTTATGCCCCTAGACTTGCCACCCATACTTGATCATTGACCACATTTGCATTACTTTATTCATTACTTTGAGATTGATACTTTGATAGTCATAACATCACTTTGAACTTTGGAACATAACATTGTTGGAAACTTTGAATCATTAACCAATGAGTGAGAGACATGTGAATAACTTGGCAACATAACATTATTAGAATCATAACACCATGGGAACTATTGGACAATAATCCATGAACAAGAGACATACGTATAGTCACTATCGGAACATTGGAACATAACCTTATTTGAGCTTTTGGAACATTAACCATGAAGATGAGACATGAGATTCACAAATGATCAATGAGTAGGAAATATATGACAATTGATAATCGGATAGGGAATACCTTAGCACATTTCGGGATAGGACTAGTGACATGTCAATATGGATACTATTTGCCGCAGAAAGATACGGACAAAGTAACCTTACATACCTTGGATTCGCAATACGAATATATAGGTGCATAAAATAGTCCCGCTCCTTCTTTATGTGTCACTCTACAACACAAATACAATACGGAATTCACATTAACCACCAACTACTCTTCAAATGCATGTAACATCAATGAGTCATATATTTGTCCTTAAACATGCCATTTCCCCTTGACAAAACCATTGATAAAATTATTATTCCAAAAATCCCCCAATATTCCATACATTGACCAATACATGAAAATTGATACATTTCACCACAACACTTCTCCTTTACACTTTCTTATCCATAACACATCACAAATAACCCATCAAATGACCTTAATACAACTCATAACACATATCGGCCAAAATCCCACAATTGCCACTTACATACAAGAACAAGTTTAATACCAAAAATAACACCATACATGTTCATATTTTGTCCATACCATGCTTTTTCATCAAAGGCACAAGTCCTAATTCAAGTTCAAATTACCAAGATGGCACATCTTTCACCAAAAGCAAAATACAAAATTCACCACCTTGCCAACACAACTAGCATAATATACATAATCTTCCATGCATATAATATGTTAATCCATGAGAATAAATACTTATCCAAGCTTGAAAATGATGATCTTGCTTCAAAAGTGCCTTAGGGTTTTGAGAGAGCAAAAGAGACTTTCTTGAGAATTCTCTAGAAAAGATAGAAAAAGCATGTGTATGTCTCTTAAATAAAAAAACAGATTTTTGTGATCCTTTATATAAGCCTTTAATTCTATCCTTAGCCATTCCATGGCATTTAATGAGGTCAAAGTGGAAGAATGGGTCTTTTTGCCCTTTGGGCCAAGTCTTTTAATTCCAATTTGGGCCTAACTTTGGGCCCAATAACACATATCCATGTAACCCATCACATTTCATGTATTATTCACCATATATCTCATGTTTCCATAATTCCATAATGTCACGACAATATTCTCTTAAAAGAATCTCATTCGTCCTTTCAATCGCAAAAATAGGAATTCTAGGCGCCCTTGGCTTCATTGGACATTTTGGATCACTATTCACATTTCATGATTTGATCATGTAGAAGTATGTAGGAGTATATTGAAGTGTTTGAAGCTTTAACAATGCTCAAAGAACCAAAAGAAACCATCCAAGAAGCGTCGTAGAATTGCGTTACAAAACGGGTCCGGAAAGGCACCATATTTGTGCCTTGCGCCACTAGCTGCAAAGCAAGCTGTGGCGCAAGAAATGAGGCCCCTATGAATCAGTGGCTTGCGCTACACCCCCTGAAACAGGGTAGTGGTGCAAGTTTTGATGCTTTGCAGAATTTTTTGTCCATTTTCCCAACGTTGCGTATCGTCCAATCCCTTATCCAAACACTACAAAATACTTACTTAGTGATCTTAATCATCAAGTAAACATGACTCCAAGTCACCAAAGGAGGTTAGAATGTGTACGGGGTATCACCCAAATGCTCCACGAAATCACAAAACACCTCCTTATGAAAGTCTAATTGCATGTACGTGGCCAAATTTCAATTTTTCTCATCTTTAACATTTCCAAATACCTACTTATAACTCTCGACACTTAAGTAAACATTATTCAATGTCATCAAGTAGGGTTGGGAAGGTACGGGGTGTTACAATAAAGGGCTAAATAAAATAGGGAGAAGAACAAAATGAATCCCACGGCCTGGTAAGGCCAGTACAAAAGCCACTAGCAAAAGAATAAGAGTACTAATAATATCAATACACATGTGGTCTCGAAATGAAAGACCATCCAAAAATAAGGGAAGGAGAAGGGATCAGATCTGGCTCTGAAAGCTCACCCTACCTCCGAGACCTATAGATAGCTGGATGGAATATCAACGGCGACGGCTAGTACTCGGATATGCACTAGAAAAGATGAAAAAGTGCAGTATGAGTACCAAAGTAATAGGTACTCAGTAGACATCATCGTATGACTGAGCTAAATCATAATAAAAGCATAGTAAAATGCGAGAAAGCAAGCTAAAGTCAAGGGAAAAGGGGCAACCCAGAGATCATACTCCGACATATAGATATAAATAATGAAATACATGATGTCGGACTTTAGGCAAACTATTTATAACCTAACTAGGCCCCAGTAAGCCCAGAAGGTGTAAACAAAAGAGGACTAATCCAAATGAAACCCCATAAGCCCAGAAGGTGCAAACAAGAAACGACTAATCCAAACGAACCCCCATAAGCCTGATGGATGTAATCAAGGAAATATACTACTACCATGCTTATGAATCCTTTCGTACCAAAACCCACCGGACTTGAACCGGTACCATAATGCCATGAAATAACCCATAAACATCGGACTTGAACTGGATTTCACTCCTCACAACTCACCATCAGTGCCATAATTAGATAGAACATGTCGGACTCGAACCGATCTTTAAAGGTCATAATTCAATAGAATGTGCCAGACTCAAACTAGTCTTTAAATGCCATAAATCAATTGAATGTGTCGGACTCGAACCAGTCTTTAAAGGCCATAAATCAATAGAATGTGCCAAATCGAACCGGTCTTTAAATAAGCTCGAGATCATTAACATAGCCCCAAACTAGGTATATGCTATGTAGTTTAAGGCTTAAGATTTGGGAATAAGTTTTGAAAGAAGGCCTCCTAAGTCTACAAGGAGCTAAGTGTGATATTGTAACCCCAAAGCATAAATTTACTTAAGGGATGGATAATTGGGTCGATTCTACCTCCGAAACGGCCTACAAATTGACCAAATAATCCAACTTTTAATAATTAAGCAACTAATCGTAAATTCTAACTCAAAACTAGCATAATATCATACTAATACCATGATTAAGCTCAATCTATAAGTAGGGTAAGCCTAGCCTACCTGGACGCCGAAGAAAGCTCGAAAGAATCTACTAAAGTGGGGCCTTTCCCTTTTGAGAAGCCTCTGCACTATGCACGCTAATAAAATAACACTCTACGTATCAGTACGATAACAACAATACCCATATTATATATAAATGCATCGGGTCAAAAATTGAGCCAAAAATCCTATGAGGGGCCCACTTACGAAATTATAAATTTGAAATCGTCAAAACATCCCTCAAGGTTCGAGGATCATTTGCCCCCAATAATGGGTTAATTCCAAGAATTGCAACACCCATACTCAACTCACAAAGCTAGCTAGGGTTTTGGGCTTAAACGGAGAATTTACCAAGAAATTAGACGGAACTTACAAGGATTTAGACGAGGAAAATGATGTAAACGAACTATCCAAACTCCCTTGAACACCCAAGAATCACCTCTTCTCTCCCACTATCTCTCTAAAGATTTTAATGCTCCAAGGCCTAGCCACTAAAGCGGCTTCCGCTTAAGAGGCCAAAGGCCCGCTTAAGCAGTTGCACCAGCCGAAGCAGCATTAACACTTGGCTATATTTTGCCAAGTTTCCAACGGGCCCTCGGGATTTGTTCGGAACCCATGAATGTAAACGAACTATGCTACCCTATCAAATTCGACATTCTAGACTCAACAGCGCAATCAAAATTTCCATCCGGGGTTGTTTCAATGAAATAGGTCCCACACCCAAATGGTCATTTTAACCAAGTTCCACCCAATAGCCCAAAATGAGTTTGGAAGCCTCGAGACCCAAACCAAAGGTCCCCCTAGCCTAAAATCGACATTTTAGAGATGATGGAACTGTCATAACTGGTATACAAGGCCGTCTACCTGATGTTTAGGCCCGATATCCAAATTTTAAAAACGACGATTTCAAAACAGGAAATGGCTCTAAAACCCAAAAAAACTGCCCGATAATCGAACTGACAGTTCTAGCAAGTCATAAATAACTTGAGGCAGCTATGAGAAAGCTCTAAACCCCAAAATAATGTAGAGAAGTAGAAAATAACTAGGAAGGTCATTACAACATCCACTACTAAAAATACTTTCGTCCACGAAAGTAAAAGATTAAGAAGTACCTGAAGGCTCGAACAGGTGGGGATACTTGGTCCGCATCTCACTCTCGATCTCCCAAGTAGCCTCCTCAACTGGATGGTGTTGCCACTGGATCTTAACCACTGAAATCTCTCTGGAGCACAACCGCCTAACATTCTTGGCTAAAATAAGGACTGGCTCCTCTATGAATATCAACCTTTTGTCCAACTGAATCGAGTCCCACCGAAGCATGTAAGACTAATTCGGGATATAACGCCATAGCATAGAGACATGGAAAACTGGATGAACAGTTGAGAAGTCTAGGGGCAAAGCCAACTCATAAGCTACCTTTCCAACTGTTCAAAGTATCTCGAATGGACCAATATACCTGGGGCTGAGCTTACCCTTTCTTCCAAACCTCATCACGCCCTTCATGGGCGATACATAGAGGAAAATCCGGTCACTAATTCCAAACTTCAAGGTACGAAATCTATGATTAGTGTAACTCTTCTGCCTACTCTGAGCTATTCTAAACCTATCCTGAATCACCCGCACCCTATCCAAGGACTCACAAAGCAAGTCAGTGCCACGGGGGCTAATCTTTGAAGTTTCAAACCATCCAATCGGATACTGAAAACACCTACCATATAATGCCCCAATTGGTGTCATCTCAATGCTCGAATGGTAGCTATTATTATAAGAAAACTCTGCCAAAGCTAGGTGTTGCTCCCACTGGCCTCCAAAGTCTATCACGCATGCGGGAGCATATCCTCAAGAACCTGAATGGTCCACTCCAACTGACCGTCGATCTGAGGATGGAATGTGGTGCTAAGATCAACCTGAGTACCCAACTCCTCCTGACAAGTCCTCCAAAAGCTAGAAGTAAAAATTGAGCCTCTATAAAAAATAATGAATACTGATACTCCATGAAGGAAAACTATCTCTCAAAGGTAGTTACGGGCTAACCTCTCAATACTGAAGGAGATCTGAATCGGGATAAAATAAGCCGACTTGGTCAACCGATCCATGATGACCCAAATACTATAAGAACCACACAAATAAAGAGGTAAACCAGTCATGAAGTCTATAGTAATCTACTCCCACTTCCACTCAGGAATGAGTAGCCTCTGAAGCAATCCACCTGGTCGCTGATGCTCGGCCTTTTCCTGCTAACAAAGAAGGCAACGAGCTATAAAGTCTACAATATCTCTCTTCATGCCACTCCACTAGTAATGCTTCCTGAAATCTCTATACATTTTTGCTGTCCCAGGGTGAATATAATATCTGGAGCTATGAGCCTCTCGTAGTATCAACTGAATTAAGTTTCCAACCTTCAAAACACAGATGCAACCATCAAACCTCAAAATAACCTCTGAATCTAGGGTATCCCAACTGCACTCACCCCTCGTCACCTGATCATGGATGTCACAAAGTCGATAATTCTCAAACTGGCGATAATAAATTTGCTCAAATAAGGTAGACCTAGCCTCAAAACTTGCAAGTATCCTCCTGGAGTCTTAAATATCGAGTCGAACCAAAAAGTTGGCTAAGAACTGAACGTCCAAAGCCAACAGCTGCTCTGAAGCTGAAATGGAAGCTAAACTACCCATGCTCACCGCCTTTCGACTCAAGACATCCGCTACAACGTTTGCTTTGCCCGGATGGTATAGGATAGAGATATCATAGTCCTTCATAAGGTGCTGAAGACTACGATGGTTGGTGTAAATCTCACAATGAACACCATACAAGTAGTGCCTCCAAATCTTAAGTGAAAAAACCACCGCCGCCAACTCCAGATCATGAGTGGGGTAGTTGCGCTCGAGAATCTTAAGATGCCTTAACACATAAGCAATAACTCGACCCTTCTGTATCAGAACATAACCAAACCAACACCAAAAGCATCACAATAAACTGTAAACCCCTCGCCCTCAACAGAATGGGTCAATATCGAAGCTGAAGTGAGTAAGCTCTTGAGCTTTAGAAAGCTCAACTCACAATCCTCAAACCACTAAAATGGAACTTTTTTCCAAGTCAGTCTGGTCATAGGTGATGCAATAGAAGCAAAACCCTCAACCAATCGTCTGTAGTAACCTACCAAACCAATAAAACTACGAACCTCAGTCAGAGATGTAGGTCTAGCCCAATCATGAATAGCCTCAATATTTGTTGGGTCCACCATAATCCTATCCTTAGACACCAAGTGCCCTAGGAATGTAACAGAATCGAGCTAGAACTCACACTTTGAGAATTTGGCATAAAGCCTATGGTTTCTCAAAGTCAGGAGCACAATCCTCAAATGCTCCTTGAATATACAAGAATGTCATCAATGAATACAATCACAAAGGAGTCCAAATAGGGCTTGAAAACTCAATTTATCAAATCCATAAACGTTGCTGGGGCATTAGTCAACCCAAAAGACATCATCAGGAACACATGATGGCCATATCGAGTCCTAAAGGTTGTCTTAGGGATGTCAGCCCGAATCCTCAACTGATGGAAGCCCAATCTCAATACAATCTTAGAGAACACTGCCGCACCCTGAAGCTGGTCAAATAAATCATCAATACAAGGCATAGGATACTTATTATTCACTGTAACCTTATTCATCTGCCTATAGTCAATACACATACGCATAGAGAAATCCTTCTTCTTCACGAACAAGGCAGAAGAAACCCAAGGTGATACACTAGGCCGAATGAAACCTTTACCCAAAGTGTAACACCCCGTACATTATCAAACCTATTTAATTACAGTAACATTTATAGAATTATTTAAACATGAGATGGTTGGTTTATTACACATTAATTTAGTGGGCTGAATTGGCCTTGTGCTAATGGGCTCAAATAAGGCCCAAATATTAAGCAAAAGGCATGGCCCGCCCAAGTGGAGAAATGACTCATTCCACCTTTGACCAACTAAACATAACATTTATGAATAAGTGTTTGGATAAGGATGACCTTGAGGAATTATAAAAGGACACAAAATATCAGATTTTATTCAACAAAACACACATGCCAAATTCTAGACTTTTCCAAAGATATTTCCTTTCTCTTTTAAACCCTAAGTTATCATTCCCTTGGACAAGATCATCCTCTTGCAAGCTTTGGTAAGTGTTTAATATTATGGTTTAATATATTATATGCATGAGAGGGTGTATAAATCATGTTGGTTATATTGACAAAGTGTTGAGCAGTCCACTATGTGTAAAACAGTCTACTTTTGTTTAATCGGTAAAGGGTTTTGCTTTTTAAACTTGAAAGTGAACTTGAGGTCTTGAAGGAAGTGAATTTTATGGATTAAATGTCAACATGTATGATGTGGTTATGTCCTTAACTTGATCTCTCTTTGTGTATGACTTTTGGAATTGTTGCTAAGGAATTGTGCATGGAATTGAGGGTATATTGAAAGGAAAACGTAGTTTGGTGATGTTCATGTACGTTGTGAAACTATGACTATTTGTTGGCATCCAAGATAACTTAAAATATGAAAATAGAAGCTTAATTATGTCCATGGACCATTTATTACAAAAAAGGACCCAAAAGAGACCCATTTTGGCCGAACTGGGCATCCGCCTTTGTGGATGGGGCACCTGCGGGCGTAGATGCCAATGCAGGTGGCCCTGGAAAATGCCAGATGGGCACCTTCGGTCATATCTCACCCACCTATGGGTGCATGTGTCTCTACAAGCCATTCCAAAATTTTGTTTTATTTGTTTTTACTTCTCTTTGACCCCCCCAAGGCCCCTATACCCTTTTTGAATGCAATCATCAACTTATGGTACCATTTGAATGGCCCTAAGGGGTAGTCCAAAGGCATTTTAAATCGTATCAATTATGAATTGTTGTTTTATGTGTTATGGTGAAAGGTATTGAGATGACTTGATGGAGTAATTGTGACGTGGTGTTAATGAGGAAGTGTAAAGTATAAACTTGGTGTGAAATGCTATTGGTTTATGATTTATTGGTCAATGTGTGGAATTTTATGGTGTTGTTGGTATGGTAATGCAGTGAGTTGTATTGTAGAAGGATGAAATGACGCTATATAGCAGTCACGTAGCTCATTATCGTTTTATGCACTTGTAATGTGGTTAGTTGTTATCGTGAGCTCATTTATGTACTTGTGTTGTAAAGTAAAACGTAAGGAAGGAGATGGATTATTGTATTCACATATAGGGTTATGTATTCATATTTGGAAGATAAGGTATGTAAGGTTACTCTTTCCATATCCTTTGGCAGCATCTCTTGTTCTCATTGTTACCGACTTGTTCTCATTTCAAAATATCTCAAAGTATCTGATTTCAGGTTATCATATGTTGTTATTCACATGTCTCTTATTCATTGACTAAAGTTCCAAAGCTTCTATAATGTTATGACTACCAAAAGAACTATCTCAAATAAAGAAATGATGTAAAGAGAATCTGTGTACTCTTGGGTGGCATCCCAGGGGTGAAAGGAACACCTAGCATGGGTCGATCCCAATATCACGGGTGGTATCCCAAGGGGTGAAAGGAAGACCTAGCATGGGTCGATCCCAAATCACGGGTGGCATTCCAGGGGTGAAAGTAAAGCCTAGCATGGGTCGATCTAGATTTGTGTATGTATGAGGACCGCATCCCAGGGGTTAAAATACCATCCTCTTTTACCACTGATCAACTGGTCATTTGTTTATCATATGCCTTAAAATTTCCTAATGTAAAGAAGGATGAAGTAAAGTAATGAATGATAGTGATGATGAACGTAAAAGAAAAGAAAGTAATGAGTGTAACGTACATGGTTCCACACATACAGAACGGTGGTTTAAATATATTGTCTATTCACTTGTATTTGATTCCATTGAAGTTCCTATGTTTCATGCAGTTTCTTATAGCCTTACATACTCAGTACATTCTTCATACTGATGTCCCTTGGGGGACTTACCTTACTTGCTGCAGGCACAGGTGCTAGTAGACCTCCACAGTAGGCTACGAGTCATCTGTAGACTATTGGTGAGCTCCAAATTGATTCGAGGCTTTTCGAGTCCCATGTTTAGATATTGGTTTTAGTACTGTAAAAATGTTGCATAAAGCGGGGAATTGTCCCGACTTTAGGATGACTATGTAAATGTATCTGTTAGAGGCTTTGTAGACGCTGTAAGATAATAAAGGAATGTATGTCCATTTTGACGTGGTGGCCCTAATGGCCAAGTTTCATATCTACTGAATGTTTTTCCATGGCTTCTGTCATTGGTATATTGTATCTATATGTGATAAAGTGTTGCTCATTTAGTGATATGCATATGAGTATACATGAATGAAGGTTGGTTCTCTCGGGCCTCAACGGCTTCGGGTGCCAGTCCGCCTCAATGGGATTTGGGATGTGACAAAAGTGGTATCAGAGCAGGTCGTCCTAGGGTGTCTACAAAGTCGTGTCTGAGTAGAGTCTTGCTTATGGATGTGTTGTGCACCACATTTATAAGTAGGAGGCTACGATACATTTAGGAGTTGTTTCTTTTCTTCATTTCTTAGATCGTGCATTAGAGCCAAATTTGTAGGTGGAATCATATCTGACCATTGTAATTGATTTTCTTTGTTATAGTAAAATGTCGATTACAAGACGAGGTAGGGGCAAAGTTAAGGAGGTAGACATGCTTGCCAAAGAAGGAACTAGTAAATCACCACCTGACCAAGCTAGTCCAGGTGGGGTTGAGACTGAATTTGCATCGCGGGCTTCTTCTACTTTTTCGGCTCCAGAAGAGCCGAGAAGGAGAGAAGAACCTGTCGAACCACCTATTAATGCTACTGAGTAAGATCTAAGAAATGCGGTGCAAATGTTAACTCGTATAGTTACCTCATAGAATTAAGGACAAGTTGGTCCAACGACAAGTAATGATGGTGTGGATAGGGCAGCTAATCGGCGGACACAGGATTTTCTGAAATTAGACCCTCCCACGTTCACCGGGTCAGATCTGAATGCAGACCCACAGAACTTCGTGGATCAAATTCAAAGAGGTTTAGATGTTATTCATGTGACTGGTATAGAAACAGTTGAGCTTGTAGCATATAGATTGAAAGGAGAGGCTATATTATGGTACGAATATTGGAAGCGATCTCGTGGTATAGGTGCAAATCCAGATAATTGGGAAGAATTTAAAGTGGCATTCCTTGATCACTATCTTCCATATGAGATTCAAAAGGCTCGTGCGGACCAGTTCTTAAATCTATGTCAAGAGAATATGAGCGTCAGAGAGTACAGTCTTCAGTTTAACTCTTTGGCTCGATATGCTCCTAGTGTAGTAGCCACGATAGATGACAGAGTCCATCGATATGTGGAAAGATTGGAGCCATATTTGGTGAGGGACTGTACCATTGCTGCATTTAATAGAGATATGGATATAGCCAAAATACAGGCTTTTGCACAGAAAATGGAGGATCAGAGGCAAAGAAGAAGGGCACATGAATTTGAAAGAGGGCCGTCAAAGAGGGCTAGACCTATGGGACAGTCCATGGCATCCCAAGGAGAATTTAGGCCTTGAGTTTTTACTAGACCGCCTAGAGCATGATTTTCTTCCCCTACAACAGGTACTTCATCCCAATTTTGAGGGTTTAGAGGCAGTCATTTTGGGCAGAGTAGTGGGATTCGAGGTTCATAAATAGTAGGATTTTCTCATCAGCCGAGTCAGCACCGCGGAAGGTTTTATTTAGGTACATGCCGATTGGGTACGACTGGTTGCTTTTGGTGTGGTATGTTGGGGCACATGATGAGAGAGTGTCCACAGAGGGGCACGGGTAGTATGGCGCGACCTACAGGGTCAACCATTGCATCATCATCATCGGTTCCTTCCCTGGGCAGAGGTGTACAGCCTTTTGGTCGTGGTGGAGGTGCTATAGGAGCAGCCAATTCTAGTGGAGTACAGAACCGTACTTATGCTCTAGCGGATCGGCAGAATTTGGAGGTTTCTCCTGATGTGGTTACAGGTACATTATCTGTCTTTTCACATAATGTATATACACTGATTGATCTGAGCTCTACCCTATCATATGTTACTCCATTGATTGCTGTGAAATTTTAAAGAACACCAGAATTATTAGTTAAGCCAATTGAAGTATCTACACTAGTTGGTGAATATATTATTGCAAAAAGAGTATATCGTAATTGTGTAGTAACTGTGTGTGATCATGATATGTTGGTTGATCTTATTGAACTGGAAATGGTGGATTTTGATGTTATAATGGGTATGGATTGGTTGGCTTCTTGTTATGCCACGATATTGCCGGGCTAAGAAGGTATATTTCCATTTTCCATAAAAGACCGTCCTTGAATGGAGGGGTAATGTTGGAGCACCGAGAGGTAAATTTATTTCCTATCTTAAGGAAAAGAAAATGATATCCAAGGGGTACATATGTCACTTAGTAAGAGTGAAAGATACTGATGTGGAACCACCAACTCTTCAATCGGTTCCAGTAGCAAACGAATTCCTTGATGTATTTCCTGAACATCTTCCAGTTTTGCCTCCAGAACAGGAAGTAGAGTTTGACATTGATGTGATGTCAGGAACTCAGCCTATCACTATTCCTCCATATAGAATGGCCCTAGCGGAGTTACGGGAATTAAAGGAGCAATTAAAGGATTTACTGGAAAAGGGATTCATAAGGCCTAGTATGTCCCCTTGGGGTGCACCAGTGTTATTTGTACGAAAAAAAGATGGCACATTGAGAATGTGTATTGATTATCGGCAACTGAATAAGGTGAAAATTAAGAATAAATATTCCCTCCCCAGAATTGATGATTTGTTTGACCAATTACAGGGTGCCAAATGTTTCTCAAAGATTGACCTGAGATCGGGATATCATCAGGTAAGGGTTAGAGACAAAGATATACCCAAGACAACTTTCCGAACACGGTATGGTCATTATGAACTTTTAGTTATGTCATTTGGACTAACAAATGCACCAGCAGTTTTTACGGATTTGATGAATAGGGTGTTCAAGCCATTCTTGGATGTGTTCGTGATAGTGTTTATAGATGATATTCTAGTTTATTCAAGATCACAAGAGGACCATGCTAATCACTTACGGCAAGTGTTGCAGATTCTTCGTGACCGTAAGTTATATGCAAATTTCTCTAAATGTGAATTTTGGTTAAAATCTGTGGCATTTTTAGGTCATATTGTGTCAGATGAAGGAATAAGGGTTGATATGCAAAAGATAAAAACGGTGAAGAATTGGCCAAGACCTACGACGCCTACAGAGATTCGTAGTTTTCTTGGATTGGAAGGTTATTATAAAAGATTTATTGAAGGGTTTTCTTCTATTGCGGCACCTTTAACAAAGCTAACACACAAGGCAACCAAGTTTCAGTGGAATGAAGCATGTGAGAAGAGTTTCCAAGAGTTGAAGAATAAATTAACATCTACACCTGTATTGGTACTTTCGAAAGGCACAGAAGGGTATGCGATATATTGTGATGCTTCAGGAGTTGGCTTAGGATGTGTATTGATGCAGTACAGCAATGTAATAGCTTATGCCTTACGACAGTTGTGACCAGATGAGAGGAATTATCCCACACATGACCTTGAGCTAGCAGCTGTGATATTTGCCTTAAAGATATGGCGTCGTTATTTGTATGGGGTTCATGTTGACATCTACACCGATCATAAGAGTTTGCAATATATCTTTAAGCAGAAGGACTTAAATCTGAGGCAGTGGAGGTGGCTTGAACTATTGAAAAATTATGATATTGATGTCTTATATCATCCGGGGAAAGCGAATGGGGTAGCCGATGCATTAAGCCGTAAAGCAACAGGAGGTACTAGTGGCCAGTTGACGGAAAAGCAAGGTATAGTCAAAGATTTACATCAACTAACCAGCTTGGGAGTTCGTCTTCTTGAATCTCCAGATGAAGGGCTTATTGTGCAAAATGCGGCAGAATCTTTATTAGTAGCTGAAGTGAAAGAGAAGCAGTATGCGGATCCTATGTTATTACAGCTGAAAGAGAATGTACAACAGGGTCTGACAAAGGCATTTGATCTTACACAGGAGCGAGTACTTCAGTGCCAAGGTAGATTGTGTGTACCGGATGTAGATGAGCTAAGGAAACGGATTATGACAGAGGCACATCATTTATGATATTCTATTCATCCGGGAGCCACCAAAATGTACCATGATTTGAAAGAAATGTATTGGTGGGGTAACATGAAGAAGAACTTTGCAGAATTTGTAGCCCAATGTCCAAATTATCAACAAGTAAAAGTAGAGCATCAGAAACCTGGAGGTTATATACAACATACAAATCTTCCAGTTTGGAAGTGGGACATGATTAACATGGATTCTATCATAGGTTTGCCTCGTACACTGCAGAAATTTGATTCCATATGGGCAATAGTTGATAGGCTTACCAAGTCAGCACACTTTCTACCGGTCAAGACCACCTATACAGCTGAAGATTATGCGAGATTGTATGTTAAAGAGATAGTGCAACTACACAGAATCCCAATCTCTATTATATCAGACAGGGGAGCTCAATTTACTGCACATTTTTGGAAATCTTTTCAGAAGAGTTTGGGAACCTAAGTGAACTTGAGTACGGCTTTCCATCCTCAGACAGATGGACAAGCAGAACGTACTATCCAAACACTTGAAGATATGCTACGAGCTTGCACATTGGATTTTAAAGGTAGTTGGGATGATAAACTATCGCTTATTGAATTTGCCTACAATAATAGCTATCATTAAAGTATCAAAATGGCACCTTATAAAGCTTTATACGGAAGAAAGTGTAGATCACCAATCGGATGGTTTGAAGCTGGTGAAATTGCTTTAATTGGGCCAGATCTTGTTCATCAAGCTATGGAGAAAGTTAAGGTGATACAACAGTGGCTACAAACGGCCCAAAGTCAACACAAGTCATATACAGATGTTAGAAGAAGGGGGCTAGAATTTTCCATAGGTGATTGGGCATTCTTGAAAGTGTCACCAATGAAAGGGGTAATGAGAATTGGAAAGAAAGGAAAGTTGAGTCCATGTTATGTAGGTCCATATGAGATTGTCCGAAGATTTGGTCAAGTTGCGTATGTATTAGCACTACCCCAAGAACTCTCCACAGTTCATCCAGTATTTCATGCTTCAATGCTTCGAAAGTGCATAGGAGATCCATATCACATCGCTCCCATTGAAGATGTACAAGTTACGGAGGATATCACTTATGAAGAGATACCTATTGCTATTTTGGATCGACAAGTGAAGAGGTTAAGGAATAAAGAAGTAGCTTCCGTAAAAGTGCTTTGGAGAAATCAGCAGGTAGAAGAGATCACATGGGAAACTGAATAAATGATGAAATCCAAGTACCCGCATTTGTTTCAAACGGAAGAGAAAGTTCAAGATGTGGGATCGGAGCAATAACGAGTAAGTATCTATCAGCATTATGTATATATATGATAACATGAAGAATGATCCTAGACTTGAATTTGTTTAAATTGGATAATGTCACTAACATTCGAGAACGAATGTTTCTAAGGGGGGAAGGATGTAACACCCAGTACATTTCCGAACCTATTTAATTATCGTAATATTTATGGAATTATTTAAACATGAGATGGTTGGTTTATTACACATTAAGTTAGTGGGTTGAATTGTTCTTGTGCTAATGGGCTCAAATGAGGCCCAAATATTAACCAAAAGACATGGCCCAAGTGGAGAAACGACTCATTCCACCTTTGACCAAGTAAACATAACATTTATGACTAAGTGTTTGGCTAAGGATGAACTTGAGGAATTATAAAAGGGCACAAAAAAATCAGTACATTCTTCGTACTGACGTCCCTTAGGGGACTTACCTTACTTGTTGTAGGCACAGGTGCTAGCAGACCTCCACAGTAGGCTACGAGTCATCCGCAGACTATTGGTGAGCTCCAGATTGATTCGGGTCTTTCCGAGTCACTTGTATAGATATTGGTTTTGGTATTGTAAAAATGTTCTATAAAGTGGAGACTTGTCCCGACTTTAGGATGGCTATGTAAATGTATCTGTTAGAGGCTTTGTAGACGTTGTAAGACAATAAAGGCATGTATGCCCATTTTGATGTGGTGGCCCTAATGGCCAAGCTTCACATCTACTGAATGTTTTTCCATGGCTTCTGTCATCGGTATCTTGTATCTATATATGATAGAGTGTTGCTCATTTAGTGACATGCATATGAGTATACTGAATGAAGGTTTGTTCTCTCGGGCCTCAACGGCTTCGGGTGCCAGTCCGCCTCAATGGGATTTGGGATGTGACACAAAGATCCTAAAGTTGAGAATTCAGCTCTTTAAGCTTTGCAGGAGCTATGCAATAAGGTGCCATAGAAATAGGTCGGGTGCCCAGCTCGAGATCAATAGCAAACTCAATATCACACTCAGGAGGAAGGCAAGGCAGGTCGGTAGGTAAAACATCAGCAAACTTACGGATAATAGGAACATAATTAAATGAGAGACTCTCCGTACTAACATCACAAACATAAGCAAGATAAGACTCGCAACCCCTCAACACCAATCTCCTAGCCTAAACATAAGAAATAATCCCCATCAGTGTATGGCTAAAAGAACCCTGCCACACAATCGGGGGTATGCCAGGCATGGCTAAGGTAACGGTCTTAGCGAAGCAATCCAAGATCGCATGATAAGGGGATAACCAGTCCATGCCCAGAATCACATCAAAGTCCACCATATCTAATACAATAAGACCAGCTCGAGTATCAAACTCTCAAACGGTCACCATACATGATCGATAAATCTAATCCACTACTAAAGAATGATCCACGAGAGTAGATACACATAATGGCACAGATAAAGACTCCCAAGACAACTCTAATTTTGGTGCATAATAAGCAGAAGTATAAGAATAAGTAGATCTCGGATCAAACAAGGAAATAGCTGGCCGACAGCATACTAAAATCGTACCTATAATAACAACATCCGAAGACTCTATTTTCGGTCTACCAGTTACAGCATATAAATGACCTCACCCACCACCTGGCTGGGCGTCTGACCTACCACCCACCCTACCTACCTGAGAACCTCCTTGAGAACCATGGGGGCCACCCTACGACCCTGAACACCACCTCTAGCTGGAGGCCGCACTGATCTGATCTGCTGAACACTCTGCGCTATAGGCTGAATTGTCCCACATTGGGGACACTCTCTGGAGAAATGGACAAAACCCCCACAAGTATAACAAGGCCCCAAAATACCACTCGGTCTAGAAGATCCAGCTGACCCAAAATAGCCACAGCAGTTAGAAGACCCAGAATGTGCACCACTCGGAGACTGGCCACTACTCTGGCCGTAAAAATTACTAAAGCTAGACTGATCTCCATCAGAAATATGAAGTGATGCCTGAAGAGGCCAACTAGACTGACCCTGGTGCCGATATAACTGACATGGAGGGTACCTACCCTGAGAACCTCTGCCTCTGAACTGGTGGCCTCTAGGGCTCCCACTGAAACTACCCTGATGACGTGGTCTCTTATCACTGCCCCCTTGGGACTCGTAATGCATATCTTCCATAGTCTGGGCATAACTAGAAATCTCAACGAAAGAACTACCATCAGTAACCAAAATCTGAGTAGCCACATTAAGAGAAAGTCTCAGTCCCTAATATAACATCGAATCCTCTCATACTCGGTACGTAAAATCACAGTAGCATGTCTGGCCAACTCGTGAAATCATGCCTTATACTCGAGAACTATCATAAAACCCTGATGTAACCTTGTGAATTGATCTTTCAAGAACTCATGAAAACTGCAGGGCATATACTTCTCTAAGAAGACCTCGAAGATTGAGTCCATGTCAAAGAGGGAGATCCAGCTGGTCTAGAATCAAGAAAATCTCTCCACCAATGTCTAGCAGCCAAGTCCAACTGAAAAGTAGTGTAATCAACCCCGTGAGCCTCAACTAGGCCAAAATTATGGAGTCTAACCTCGCTAGCAGCTAGGAACTCAAATGCATCCTTGCCTGGAGCCCCTGTAAACCTCTGAGGAGTCAATCTCAGAAATCTACCCAACATCTTCTGCTCTTCAACAGACATAGCAGGTTGGCCGACCACTGGCTGAGCAACTACCGCTGCTGGAGGAACCTGAACTCTGGGTGCCTCAGCTACAGGTTGTGCCCCTACATCTGTACCACTGTGATCCACATATTATGCACCATCAGATGGTGCACTACCAATTAATCCCAACAACTGGACCAAGGCATATCTGAGCAACGACGAAGAAATGAACCTCGGTAGAGCCTGGGTTGCCCCCTGGCTAACCAATGGTTGGGGTGGCTGAACTTGTGGAGCAACCTCTAACTCTAGAGCAATAACTGGATCTAGAGAAGGCTCTTTATCTGGCCTCCTAGATGGAACTACAGTTTTACCCTGGCCACGACCTCTAGGTTGGCCACGGCCTCTAGCAGGTTCCCTAGCAGTGGGCTTGGGGTCACTGTCACCGGTCACCGTAGGTCGAGTCCTAGCCATCTACGAAAGAGAGAAATAATGAGAACCTTAGAAACCAACATAGCCTCAATACGCAAAATAAAGGAAGGAAGTGAAGTCATCCTAAGAATGTCCTGTAGCCTCCCGAAGATAAGATACAGATGTCATCATTCCAATTTGCGAGACTCTACTAGACACTTGCTCTTGTACTAACAATACCAGTGAACCTAGGCTCTGATATCGATTTTTCACGACCCAATTTTTGAGTCATGATGGCACCTACTATGTCCCACCAGTAGGTAAGCCAAGCCTTAGCCAAGAATGACAAGTAATGGGCACAATGGAGGAAGACTACAAAATTAATACAAATCATGTCCATAAATATAAGTACAAAAATAGAGGGCTAAATAAAAGAAGGAAAAGAACAAAATGAATCCCATGACCTGGTAAGGCCGGTACAAGAGCCACTAGCAAAAGAATAAGAGTGCTAATAATATAAACACATATGTGGTCTCAAAATGAAAGACCATCCAAAAATAGGGGAAGGAGAGGGGATCAGCTCCAACTCTAAAAGCTCACCCTATCTCCTAGACCTGTAGATAGATGGTTGGAATATCAACGGCGGCGGGTAGTACTCAAATATGCACTAGAAAAGATGCAGAAGTGTAGTATGTGTACCAAAGCAATGGGTACTCAGTATACATCATCAGCCGACTGAACTAAATCATAATAAAAGCATAATAAAATGCAAGAAAGTGCGCTAAAGTCAAGGGAAAACGAGAAACCCAAAGATCATACTCTGACATATAGAAAGAAATAATGAAATACAAGATACCGGACTTTAGGCAAACTATTTATAACCTAACGAGGCCCCCATAAGTCCAAAAGGTGCAAATAAGAGAGAACTAATCAAAACGAACCCTCATAAGCCCGATGGATATAATCAAGAAAATATACTACTACCATGCTTATGAACACTTTCATACCACAACCCACAGGACTCAAACAGGTACTATAATGCCATGAAATAACCCATAAACACCGAACTTGAATCGAATTTCCCTTTTCACAACTCACCATCAGTGCCATAATTTGATAGAATATGCCGGACTCAAACCAGTATTTAAAGGCCATAATTTAATAGAATATGTCGTACTCGAACCAATCTTTAAATGCCATAAATCAATAGAATGTGCTAGACTCAAACCGGTCTTTAAATAAGCTCGAGATCATTGACCTAGCCCCAAACTAGGTATATGCTATGTAGTTTAAGGCTCAAGATTTAGGAATAAGTTGCGAAAGAAGGCCTCCTAAGTCTACAAGGAGCTAAGTGAGCTATTGCAACCCTAAAGCATCAATTTACCTAATGGATGGGTAATTAGGTCGATTCTACCTCTAAATTGGCCCACAAATTGACCAAACAATCCAACTTTTAATAACTAAGCAACCAACCATAAATTCCAACCCAAAACTAGCATAATATCATACTAATACCATGATTAAGCTCAATCTATAAGTAGAGTAAGCCTAGCCTACCTGGACACTGAAGAAAGCTCAAAAAAATCTGCTAAAGTGGGGCCTTTCCCTTCTGAGAAGCCTCTACACGATGTCACGCTAACAAAATAATACTCTACTCATCAGTATGAGAACAATAATACCCATATTGCATATAAATACATCGGCTCCAAAATCGAACCGAAAATCCCATGAATGGCCCGCTTATGAAATTATAAAATTGAAATTGTCAAAACGTCCCTCAATGCTCGAGGATTATTTACCCCCAATAATGGGTTAATTCCGAGCATTACAACACACATACTCAACCCACAAAGCTAGCTAGGGTTTTAGGCTTAAATGGAGAATTTACCAAGAAATTAGACAGAACTTACAAGGATTTAGAAGAGGAAAATAATGTTAGCGAACTCTCCAAGCTCCTTTGAACACCCAAGAATTAGCTCTTCTCTCCCACTATCTCTCTAGAGCTTTTAATGCTCTAACACTTAGAGAAAATAAGAGAAAAATGGGTGAGAAGGGGATTAAATATCCTACAGGTGTCGCTTAAGAGACCACTTGACATATTGAGCGGTCACTGCTTAAGTGTCCCCACCAGTGCTTAAGTGTCCCCACCAGCGCTTAAGTGCTCCATGACCCGGGGTGAACTTTCGCTAAAGCGGACGGGTGCCGCTTAAGCACACCCTACTAAAGCGAACAACCCTCCACTTAAGATGACAGGTAGGTCCAAGGCCCAGCCGCTAAAGCGGTGCCCGAGCCGCTTAAGTTGTTGCACCAGCTGAAGCAGTATCAGCACTTGGCAATAATTTACCAAGTTTCCAACGAGCCCTCGAGATTTGTTTGGAAACCCGTGAACGCATATGTACTATTCTACCCTATCAAATTTGACATTCTGGACTCAACTGCATAATAAAAATTTCCATCCGGGGTTGTTTCGATGAAATATGGGTCCCACACCCAAATGGTCATTTTAACCAAGTTCCACCCAATAGCCCAAAATGAGTCTGGAAGTCTCGAGACCCGAACCAAAGGTCCCCCTAGCCAAAAGTTGATGTTCCGGAGATGATGGAACTGTCAGAACTGGAATACAAGGCTATCTACCTGATGTTTAGGCCAGGTAGCCAAATTAGAAAAGCGACGATTTCAAAATAGAAAAATGGCTCTGAAACCCAAACGAACTGCATGATAATAAAACTGTCAGTTCCAGCAAATCATAAATGAATTGGGGCAGTTATGAGAAATCTCTAAGAGTCTAAATAATGTGGAGAAGTATAAAATGATCAGGAGGATAATTACACCTTTGGAGAAGAAAAAATGCCTTTTTTTTTTTGTATTTGGGTAAGTGTCGACTAAATTTCTATGTAGGGAGGGACTTGGGGTATTTTAGTCTTATTATTCAGCCTTAGGATAGCTTAAAAGACGTAGTTTTGGTGATAAAAGAGTGTGAATAGACCAAACAGTCCCTTTGAAAATGTTTTAATACTGCAGAACAGTCCTGTCTGACGACTTGGGTGACGTCTCGTCACCCCCATGACATCTCTCCACTTTGGAGACATTTTTTGTGCTTACTACTTAAGTTTGACGACCAAGCATGATGGGTCATCACTTGGTTGCCACTCTTTGGCAGACGGACACCCTCTAGTAAAATGAGCATAACTTTTTACTCAAGTATTGGATTAATGAGAAATCAGATAGTTGGAAAGAAGACTAAAAGACCTTTAATTTGGTGTGTATTGAGATGCAAAACTCTTCATAGTCAAGGAGTTATTATCTTTTAAAGTTGACTATAAGAAAATTTTACGCAAGAATTCAATCGGTAAGGAAGCTTTCAACTTGGCCATGAGCTAGGAGTTACTTATAGCCTTAATCCATATCTAAATAAATTCTCATACTACCAAATCACTATGTTTGATTCTAAATATACTTGAAGTACGGTTCTAATCTTAGCTTGAATTTTTGGAGTGTTAAACACTAGGTATTTAAATGCATTAGGGAAATTTGATTCCAAATTTGAATTGGATCTGATTACCTTGCGTCTGGCGTCTAGCCTGATGATTTGCTAACCTTTTGGCAAGTCGTAACTTGGAATATTCACATAACATAGCCTGGGCTTATATTATGTTTAGCCTTGATGGCTTGGTGTGAAGATTAGTCATAGGTCTGATGATTCATCAGCCAAGCATTCACACTGCTTTCTTCAGATTTTTTTCATGTTTTATTGTGATGATTCATCAAGTGACCGTCAAGTTGACCTCTTTAGTAGTGTTTCCTCAGTTTCTAGCCTTGGCTCAATTTCCTACATTTCAATATAAAAAAACCATCAAATCTAACAACGGTTGCTTAATAACTTGCATTTATTCTTGGTTAAAAGTGTCAAATGTCGGCACATCAAGTTCCCAACAGTGGCTCAAACCATGCAACTCCTAAAAGTTTAAATAACACAAGTATAGTAAAAGTAACTATACACAAATATATTTAAAAAGAAGACTAAATTACACGATAACAAACACATAAGAGAAATGCAAATGATGCAATGCAATAGTATAATAAGGATGGAATGTCTCAATATCACCTTGTATACACCTTCCGAGCATAAGCGTCTAGGAGATGACCCATGGGGGGTTCGCAACCCATATACTATCACAAATCTCATCAATAAACCTTGCTAGAACATCCCTCGGTCAGGGTGTTTTATAAAGTGTCTCATTTTATTTTAAAATTAGTGTTTGTCAGGGGTACCAATTCCATGAATATGGATGAATGAAATGAGAATGCATACTCATAACCAAATCAATATCATGTAATAAATCAATTCAATATATCAACTCAATAATGGTATAAATAAGCTCAAATCTCAATAGATCATGATAAATATAGGTCATCGCATGGAAACACATTAGTAAAGAATCATGTAAGACATCAATAATATCAATCCAAGCCCCTACGCAGACATCACAGTAAGGATAAAGAACAAATAATGCTCAAACAAGAACAAGACCAGCCCCCACACAGGCATCTCAATGATAATAATCTCTCAAGTCAATAATAATATTTACATAAGCCCCCCACACGGGCAACACAATAAAACTATGATCTCAAAAGATGAATCTCACGATAAAATCTCCAACCCATAGCATACTTTACATGAATGGTTAACTACCCAGTCTGATTTGAACAAAGTTAAGTCATAGCCTACCTCGAAAGCTGAAACATGAGCCTGGACCTTTCAGCAAGGACCTTTTCCTTTTTGTTCAGTCTCAAAATGAACCTAATCTATTTAAAGCGTAATCTACACTTCAAGAAGCGTCTAATGATACCTATATTATCTACTTTTATTCTGGGTTCAAAAATACTTCAAAAATTGACCCCAAAGGAAAAAAGGTAAAAATGGAATTTTATTTAAGAATAAAGTTTCTCATACTATAAGGATTCTAAATATGAAAACCCAACCAAAAACAAGTTTAAATTAAGCTTGAAATCATTGAAAACCCATTTTTTCACTTTATCGACTGAAATCCCAAAAATCCAAGTTTGAAATACAAGTTTAGAAGTTATTTTTGAGATAAAGTCCATGGGTAATGAAAGAAATAAGGTTTAAGAGATTACCCAAGTCCAATTTGATGAAAATCCTTTTTGAAATCGCCAAAATCGAGGCCCCAAAGCTTGAAGAGGGAAGAATGAAATTAAAAAAAAAAAAAGAAAGAGGGAATATATACCAGTGACATCGCCTAGCGGCCAAAATGATCGCCTAAGTGGCCAAAATACCATTAAGGTAGTAGTCACTTGCCAGGTAGGTTCATCGCTTAGGCGACCCTTTAGCTGCTAAGATGGTTAAACCCATCACTTAGGTGATGGTTGCCAAATGGATTAGCTTTCGATAAGGCGGTCCTTGGTATGCCTAGGCAACACCTCTAAGGTGAACAAAGATCCACTAGAGTGGTTGCACATGAAACTAGAACTCAGCTAAAACCAACAACTAAAAATGACTCCGAATGGACCCTCGTAATTCAATCGAGAGCTCGTAAAAATAATTCAACAATGCTACTAGGCTAATTTCAACGCTCCAAACTCAATGGAACCATCACATTTATCAAAAGAGATCATTCTTAACAAGTTAACCTCGGGAATCCTATAAGACTTATTTAACCAGTTTCTCATCTACGTACTCAAAATAGACTCTCATAACCTAAACCAACCATGCTACTAACTCAAAAATGACATTTTGGATCTAATGAGACTGACAGAATCACCATCCGATGCTCAGATCACAAAATATTGATGAAAGTCAAATATCACTCTTTAAAAATACTCAAAAACTCAAACTCATGAAAATCACTCTTGAATGCTTATAGAAAAAGCTAAAATTCACAATGAGGGTTGTTACATCATCAAGAGTAAAATAATCACTCGAAACTCTTTCCACCAGGCATATCATTTTGATTTCAGAAACATTATTTTCACAATATCAAATCAATGATCTATGAGAATAAATGAGTATGCATTATCAAAGTAATAAAGTATCAAAAGCAACAAGTATATAAAAATATTTGTCTCAAAACAAAAACATAGGTTAAAAGTCTTATCACCCAATAACTATATCCTCAAGCTCATGCCCATGGATGGTACATTCTCATACAACTCAATAATAATATGATTTACAAATCTCAAGCCGTTTATTGACAAAACTCCTATTTTGGGTATAATCTCATATAGTACTTCAAGCTAATATCTTGTGCAACCCATAAAATGTGTTATATTAAATAAATCACCACTCAAGATAAGTTTGAGAAAAAGTATCATCACCTAGCTAGAAGGCTGTCCCACGATCGGAGTCTACACTCTAGACGTGAACAGCACCCGAAACTACTATTGGTCGAGTGGGTCCTTGGTCTAGCATGCTAATAAGGTTAAACACTGAATTATGTGAAAGCTGAGAAAAAGCAAACTTGGGCTAAATTTTTGAAAATAAAATAGTCTTTATAAGTAAATACCTAAGACAACTGAAATAATGTCAATTTTGAACCATTGGTATTTAATAAAGCCTCAATTGTTTGAACTGGATAAGTCTACCAGGACAAGGCCTCGGGCTACCATTAAACAAAATAACTAAGAACAACACTGTAAACTGATCAACCATAACTAAGTCCTTGGGATGCAAAGAGGACTAGCCACAAGCTGAGTGTGAAGAATAGTGGGACGTCTGACTGTGGACCTGAGTTTGAGCGCCAGAATCTACATCATAAAAATGATGTAGCACAAAAGTAGCATTGATACAATGGAATGTATTGGTACATAAGGTAAGGACTGAATATAACAGATACATAACAACTGAAAGGCTGTGAATTTGAACATGAACAATATACATACAGTAATTCAATGAAGAGAATCAAAGTCGGGGGCATGTGACATAATCTTTAAAATTCTCCAATGAGTGGATAGCATAAAATAAGATCTTAACTGACAAGCTGAGACATGAACTAAAACTGAATATCTGAAATAACATCATAATCAATACTTAAGTAAAGAAAATACAAAATTCTCTATTTGGAGAGTTTCTTACAATGGAAATACACCATGTGAGCTCATGATGTCCAACCTCTGAGCCAATTGGGGGAGATGTTCTATACCTTTCCGGGGTATAAATATTGTCTAAACTATTGATCCATACTGAGCCTATTAGGCTAAAAAGAATTCAACCGAACTTATCTAAACTCATACCTTCTTGGTGATAAATAGTCCTCCCAAAATTATAAATACTCATAATATACCATGCCTAATAACTTGAAATCATACTATGAGTTATTGCTCAAAATCTATTTTTGTAAAACTTAATCAATGTGAGCCTATATGAAGAACATGATACTACTTCAAAATCACAGAGTACGATTTTCAAAGTTCTTAAAATAGTTCCAAAACTCAATTTAGAAAACATGGTTAAGGAATAACTGAGACTTCAAGAAATATTCATAGTTTCTCATAACTACATTGTAAAAACTCAAACTATGAAATAAAGGGAATTGATTTGAAAACTTGGGTTAGAAAACCCTAACTTGATTTCAACTATAATAGAATTATAAATCACGGGGCATGGGGATGAACAAGATTCCTGCACTAAATAAAACCTTACATACCTTAGTGGATTCCAAAGTAATCAAGGAAGAACCCTAACTTGAGAAAGAATTCCAAGAATTCAGTTCTTGAAGTCCTGATTGAACTTTTCTTGAAAACCCTAAGATTATGGAGTGGAATTCCATTAATGATCCATATTTGGATGTTAGAAGCAACTAGAATTATGGAGAAATTCAAGAGAAAAACTTACCTTAGTGTGGGAGGATGAAAAGTGGAGAGAAAATTTGTACAATGCTTGAAAGAATAGGACAAGAATGAAAGATTTCAAAAAACCAACTTAAATTAATTTCTCGATGGCTAATGTGCGAATAATCCACCTTGATGTGTGGCCGCACAAAGGTCCACATCTGGTCTTAAATATTGGCTAAATTTTGCCTTCTCGTCTTGGATTATGTGTACAATATACGGTTTGCACACCATGGTTTGCGGTCGCACACCCACTGCACATCCAAAGTAGTAGGCTCAAAATTTAAGGCTCGATTGTTCCTTCCTCATATGGTTAGTACAAGTGATGTGTGGCCACACAACCTGATGTCAAAAATGCCTTATCTCCTTAATATATCCTTTGATCTACAAATGGTTTAGTGCGTTAGAAATTAGATTCATGGACATTCCACTTGGTCATAGGTTTAGGGTCTAATTATGCACATAAAATAGTTTAAATTCTACTTTTAAAGTTTGGGGTTGTACAATTTCAAGATGACTGGAATGCTCTTCATTACTACGAGAGTAAATTAGAATATCGTCGTTGAAGACAATTACGAACATATCAAGGTATTGCTTGAATACTCTATTCATGATATCCATAACAATTGTAAGAGTATTAGTTAGACAAGAGTTAGACCAAGAGACATGATAAGAAATTTAAAGTGACCATACCAAGTACAGAAAGCTATCTCCGGAATGTCACTTTCTCTGACCTTCAACTGATGATAACCAGATCTAAGATCAATCTTATAAAAGAATATAGCCTCGTGAAGTTTGTTGAATATGTCCTTAATTCTTTGGAGGGGGTACTTATTCTTAATGGTGACCTTATTTAACTGATGGTAGTCAATGCACATCCTAAGGGAACCATCTTTCTTATGTTCAAAGATGAGTGGTGAACCCTATGGAGAGATACTTGGTCTAATAAATTCCTTATCAAGGAGGTATTCAACTATTATTTTAGCTCTTTCAACTTAGCTGGAGCGATTCTGTATGGTGGAATAGAGATAGGCTAAGTATAGGGAAGAATGTTTATCCCAAAGTATATATCCCTGTCAGGAGAGACTCCAGGAAGATCATTAAGAAAGACTTCTGGGAGTTCATTAACAACTGGAACTGACTGAAGAGATGGGGCTTCGACACTAGAATCCCTGACTTGGACAAGATAATAGATACATCCTTTGGAAACCATCTTCCTGGCCTTAGGAAACGAGATAAATCAACCATTAGGTACAATAGGGTTACTTTCCCACTTTAGGACAGGTTTATTAGGAAATTAAAATCTCATCACTTAGGTCCTACAGTTGATTTAGGCATAACAAGAATACAACCAGTCCATGCTTAGAATAATATCAAAATAAACCATGTATAACTCAAGCAGATCATATGTGGTATCTCTATGGTGGACTATTACAGTGCAGTTTCTATAAAGTCACCTAGCTATGATAGACTCAATGACAGGATAAGAACTAGAAAAGGGATCTACAAGCTATTCGGGACTAATTTCAAACTTCAAAGCAACATAAGGGGTTATAATGACAAAGTGTCTTTAGGGGCTAGCAAAGCAAAAAATCAAAGGAGAAAACTTTCAATCTACCATTAACAAATATCTGGAAAAGTCTCTTGAGCTTGACGACTGGATAAGGCATACAAGTGGTTTTGACCCTCGTCTATACCTAAAGTAGTACCTTTCTTGCGTTCGCTAAGAAGGACCCCCTGGGCAGTATATATATTACTCCTCTCCGATTTCGTCATCATTTTTAGGCCTCATTTCACCATTGTTGGATCTTGGAGCGTGGGAAATAGTGGGAGATCATCCATTGAAGCTAATGGAAGCTAGCCCAACATTCTTTAGTCCCTGTTCACCACATTACCCATTAAATTCTATCCTATTTCATTGTAAATTCTTAGAATTAGGTCTTTCAATTCCAAAACTTTAGGGGCTGATTTGGGCCCCGAATTGTGCTCCATTTATTATCAACTTTTGAGCACACATTCTTTGTACTTTGAGGAACCTCATGATGGATTCAATGTTTGGATTTCATTAGCGGTGCCACGGGCCCATTTTTTACCTGATTTTGGGCCCGGAGTATTATATTGCAATATGGGTATCGTTTTACTCATAATGACATATAGGTTATTATTTTGATAGTGTGATGTTGATTTGGGATTGTGGAGCAAGGACGGATGAATTGTGGATGATTCAAGTGTTGCGGTTCAGTATAGAGGTATTCAGTCTACTTTTCAAAATGAGATTGTGTATTGTATAGATTGCATTCTAGGTAGAGATTATAGGATGGGACTATGGCTAGTGTAGCATAACTTAGCCTTTTTATGGAATCTGGGGTAGAAATGTGACCTGAACCCTGGTATAAAATACGTATATAGCCATAGAGTCCTATTTCCCTTGAATATAAGCATGTAAACCACAGTTGATAATTAAGGATCCTTTGGTATGAGATTTACCATTGGACTTAGTGATTCGGGAGGTTTTTCCCGGTTAGATCCTTATGGTGGTTTTATGCCCTTGATTATTGTGGTGGCCCGAGTTATGAGGCCTTGTTATATTGGGTATATGTTATTGGCCCCGAGGCCGCAGTTGTGATACTAGTTGGACTCTAGGTGAGTTTTTACCTTTAGAAAGGTCATGCTTATCATTTATGGACGGGTTAGGTTTTTATGGTTGCGTGGTTTAGATACTGGTGATGGCATGCATACTGTTTGACGCATTCATGTTCACTTAGTGGTACGATTCCAAGCAGATTCTTGATTTTACTATTGTTTTCCTAAAAGGGGATTTATTCCCACCTTCCACTTTTAAAATGATTTCTTTTATAAAGAGGAATTGTACTACCTTAATTGATGACTCGTGAGCTTTTGGAACTAAAATGATGTTTTAGAACTTTGACCGAGGCTGATTCCGGTCCTTTAATTATCCACTCATTTTACCACTACTATTTACTTCGATCGAGGGAAATTTTGACCTTTTGTACATGATTATAATGATTTAGTCCCTAGCATGATCTCGGGCAACGGATTTATAGATTTACATCCTTTTAATCGCGGTTCGAGTTCGTGCACTGATTTTATATATATTTATATATATATATATGGTATTAGATGGAGTAGATGGATTATGATGATTATTGGAAGTCCTGGATCAGGACCAGGCAGTGTATATGGATTTTCTCGAATCCCCTAGGGGGTCCCTTTGTTCTAGAGCCATCGTACTGGAGAAAGATGGTCACCATAGGTACTGCCTTTGCGAGCTAGATGAGCTGGAGGAGGTGTATATACTTGGTATGGTATGGTACTTGTTACATTATGGCACTCAGTTCAGATATGGTTTACTATTGGTTTTGTGCATGTATTCATATGCATTACCTATCACCAATATAGTTGTTTGGCACCGATATCTATCGATCTTATAGGGGGCTGTACAGGTACAGGTTATGGTTGTTGTTTGCTGAGTGTTTCCGTGAACCTTCTGGGCTTATGGGGGTCCGATTAGGTATTAGTTTGTCTGAACTAGCTGGTTACTTTATTATTGATTATTATGGTTAGTTTGTGGCAAGTTGGTTATGGACTAGTACCTGAGATTGGAGGAATGTTTCTAATTCCTTTATTTTTTTAGTGAGTTATATTATGGTTGGCTTACCCCAAGATTTTTCACCCCTTGGGTATAGTCTTGATAAGGCTAGTGTTAGCTCCTTTACTTGGCTATGGACTTTGAGATGTTAGGTTGACTTCCTCAGGTAGTTACCTTTGATTTAGCCCTATATGTATACATATATGTATGGTATTACCGTATATCCCTTCCTCTTTGGTCTATCCATGTTGTATATGTAACCTTGTATACTACTATATATACTTCCTTCCTCTTCAGTTGTATATTGGCTAAATATATACAGTATTGCACTTTAGTTACTGAGTACTGTCAGGATAGGATAGTTATCCCTATTGCTCCATTATCATTGTTATGCCTAGTTCCTTGGATAGTTGCCTATAGTCACTTTCATGCCTTACATGTTATTTATTCTTGCATTATTTCTAGAGCTCAGTTGGTCGATGCCTACTGAGTACCACGTGTTTGGTACTCATACTACATTTTTGCAGCCTGTAGGTTATAGTACGAGTTATCGCTGTTGACGTGTGTATCATACGGAGCAGCTATGGATTAGAGATTTGGGGTGAGCTCCTGGCATTTTGGAATATCCATACTCTCTCTCATATTATTAGACTATTCTTTATGTTGTATCAGAGACGGCTTGTATGTATAATATTTTCCTGTATTTCACTTGAACTCATGTTGTATTAGTAGCTCTTGTACTGGCTCCACTAGGTTTTGGGATTATATTAGTCTTTTTATCTTATTTATTCCGTTGTTTTCCTTATTTCTCTTAGTAGCCCGCTACTAGCTGTTCCGGACTACGGGTTGGCTTACCTACTAGTGGATTATAGTAGGTGTCATCATGACCTAAGGAATTGGGTCTTGACACTATTCTCTTTGGAGGCAAGATCTGAAATATGCGTAACACATAAGTTAGTATAAATCCATAGGGTTAAACTTTATCGTACAAACTAGAGCATGAAAGAAAAGCCCTGTAGCTTCCCTATTATAAGTGTCGAGAGCTTCACATTTATAAAAAGGAATCTACTAGACGCGGCTTTGTATACATCCTAGGACTCTTGAACCTAATTCTCCAATACCAAGTTTGTCATGATCCAAGACTACACACTGGACATGACCTGCACCTGGAACCACTACTGGCCTGAATGGGACCCTTGGCTTGGCATTCTAATAAGGTTAAACACTGAATTATACAGAAGATGAGAAATAACCAACATAGGCTAAAATTCTAAAAATAAAATTATCTTTATAAGAAAATACTAAAAGACAACTAAAACAATGTCAATGTTGAACAACTAGCGTCTAATGAAGCTTCTAGTTTGAGCTGAATAAGTCTACCGGTACAAGAATCTGGGCTACCTTTAAGAAAAATAACTAAGAACTGAACTGTAAGCCAATCAACCATAACTAAGTAATCGGGATATGAGGAGGACTCAGAACAAGCTGAGTGCAAAGTACTAGTGGAACGTCTGATTGGGGGCTTGAGATTAAGCGCCAGAATCTACATCATAAAAATGGTGTAGCACAAAAGTAGCGTCAGTACAATGGAACATATTGACATGTAAGGCATTGACTGAATATGATAGATAGATAATAGCTGAAAGGCTATAAATTTGAACATGAACAATACATATATAGTAACTCACGGAAGAGAATCAAAGTTGGGGCATATGAGATAATCATTTAAAATTCTCCAATGAGCTGATAACATAAAATAAGATCTTAATTAAAAATCTAAGGCATGAACTAAAATAGAAGATCTGAAATAACATCATAACTACTTAAGTAAAGAAAATACAAAGTTATCTACTTGGCAAGTTTCTTATAACCGACATACACCATGTGAGCTTATGATGTCCAACCTTTGACCCGGTTGGGGGAGCTGTTCTATATCTTACTGGAGAATAAAACCTGTCTAAACTATGGATCCATACTGAACCTCTTGGACTATAGAGGAGTTGCCCAAACTAGCAGTACGATCCTCACCTACAGTGGCAACGTAGTTCTAGGCCATGTATTATCTAAATCCATACCCTCTAGGTGATAAATAGTCCTCCAAAAATTATAAATGTCCATAATATATCAAGAATAGTAACTTGAAATAATAATGTGAGTCTTTGCTCAAAATCTATTTTTGTAAAACTGTATCTATGCGAGCCTATGCTCAATTTTTGAATAGAAACCAAGTTCTGAACTTTCAAGTAAACAAGCTTTCTGTCAAATATACTTTTCAAAATATATATGAGGAGTTTAAGTGAAAACCATGATACCACTTCAAAATCACAAAACTCAATTTGCAAATCAAGGTTAAGAAATAACTAAGGTTTCATGAAATATTCATAGTTTATCATAACTACATTTCCAAAACTCCAATCAAGAAATAAAGGAAATTGATTTGAAGACTTGGGTTATTAAACCTTAACTTGATTTCAACTATAATAGACTTATAAATCATGGGGTGTGGGAATTAATAAGATTTCTGCACTAAATAAAACCTTAAATACCTTAATCGCTCCAAAAGTAATTAAGGAAGAACCCTAATTTGAGAAAGAATTTCAAGAATTCAGTTCTTGAAGTCTTGGTTGAAATTTTCTTTAAACCCTAAGGTTATGAGGTGGAATTCCATTAATGATTTGTATTCGAATGTTAGAAGCAACTAAAATTATGGGAAAATTTGAGAGAAACTTATCTTAGTATAGAAGAATGAGAAGAGGAGAGAAAATTAGTTCACAGCTTAAAAGAATAGAAAAATAATTAGGGAGTATGGAAAAACTGACTTAAACAAATTTCCCAACGGCCCGATGCACAGACTGCACACCTGATGTGGAACTACACAGTGGTTCAAAATGTCGGCCACATTGGCCTTCCCATCTTGGATTCTGTGTGTGATATGCGGTTCGCACACTGTAGTGTGCTGTAAATCCAAAGTAGTAGGCTTAAAATTTAAGGCACGATTGTAATTTCCTCCCATGGCCTGCACATGTGATATGAGACTGCATAACCTGACGTGCGGCCCTCACATTACGAACATCAAGACAAAGTTAATTATTTCAAAATATTATAACTCTTACTCTAACATCAGATCTACAAATGATTTAATGCGTTGGAAACTAGATTCATGGACCTTACACTTGGTCGTAGGGTTAGGGTCAAATTATGCACATAAAAATGTTTAAATTCTAGTTCCAAAGGATTGGGGTTGTTACAGGCAGAGCAAATATATTACAAGCCTCATAACACCACTTTTCCTTTCCGTCAAGCCTTAAAATGCTCTTAATCTATAAAAAGCATGATATAGAGGTGAAAACAAGTCCATTGATACCAATACCACAAATAAAGATCCAGATCAAATTGGGTTAAAATGTTGACCCCAAGACCCATTATTAAAATTGGAATTTTCCTTCAAAATTTTATTTTACCATAAGATAAGAAACTCAAATCTGAAATTTCATAAAAAATGAAACTCAAATCTATACACTCTCTTAAAGTAGGAAAAAAAACCTCCAAATTGGAATCATCCAAACTCAGATTTAACATCGTCAACCCTAAATATTGATTTTGGTCAAACCTTCTACACTTCCAAAACTATAAAAACTTCTTCAAAACGCATTCAGTTATTTTAAAAATCATTTCATCCATCCTTGCAATTCATAAATAGCTAACCACAACTATAAGGATGGTCAAATGGGGGAAAAGGAATGAAAATTACAAAACTACCTTGAGGGTCATTATAGTTTACCAATTTCCTAGAGCAACATAATTGGGGGGGGGGGGGGGGGGAGTAGACACTAGGCAATATGTCAATCCACTATTTCCTTCTCTTTTATACTTGGAATTACTACACTTGAGCTGAGGGCCTTTCAAAAATAATCTCCCTACCTCCCCCGAGGTAGTGGTATGGTCTGTGTATACTCTACCCTTCCTAGACCTTACTTGTGAGATTTCACTAGATACGTTATTGTTGTTCGTCAGTATGATCATTTCTTTGTATGCCAACAAGGGAATGGGATTTTGAAATTCAAATCCTTTCATGATGCATCTATGCATTTGTATTATAAATTATGGTGGAATTTTAGGATTAAGCCAATACTATGGAGTGTGCATAGTTGAGAATAAGTATTGCAAGAAAGTGAATACTGTGATAATACAATAGAAATATGGATCTCAAATTTAGAAGAAATTGCTACAAGCTAGTTAATTGACTGAGAATCAAATATGGTGGCAAACAAGAATGGAGGATTCCCAATTTTGGTATGATAACTAGACTGAATTAGGAGCCTTATACTTTACCGCATCAAAAAACATTATAGATGACACTATACAAAATATTCAAAAAGCAATGAAAGATAGGGTATGAGACACTGACAAACTGAATGTATTACTTCCAGGAGATATTATATAACACATTGTAGAGATAATTCAACCACCACATACTGAGAAAGACTTGGATAAACCTTTTCGGTCACTAGATACAAGAGGGGAATTTTTAGTCAAATCAACATAGGAGTACATTAGAATAAGAGGTCAAGAGCAAGAATTCTATAAATACATATGGATAAAAGGACTTCCAATTAAAAAATATTTATTCAAGTGGAGAACCTAGAAATCAAAACTACCACTAGATGATGTACTGAAGAAAATGAAATTCAATATAGCACCTAGATGATGGTGTTGCATAAACCATCAGGAGGAGACAATCTGTAATAGCCCTCCCAGTTGTTCTAGAGTGGGTTAGGTCCTAAGTACCCTATTAGAATTCTCCTAGTGAGTTGAGTTATTAAAATCTCAAAAAAATGAGAAAAAAATAAATATGAATGGAGGCCATAGAGAGGTGTCACATCACCTTATCTTGCTTCTTATTTATTATTATATATAGATTACCACTGGTTTCCAAACACAGTATTTAATAGTCACACTTAGAAAAATTCCTATACATACGCTATCAATCTGTTCTTGACACAACCGTTCCACCACCAGAGAAAACAACAATGGTCATGGATTGGAGCAGTCTTAATGGTGGTTTAATGGTGGATGACGACGGAGAAATCAGAGAAGAAATATTTTTCGATCGAGAGCTCTACTCTCGATTTTATCCGCTCTGATGCTCTCTTTGTTTTTTATTTTTCTCTCTCTCAAGTGCAGCTCTTTCTTTTATATTGTACTCCCTTTAAGCTTATCCCCCTCTATCCCTTTGTCGTCGGAGCAATAAAGAAGATGCCGGAGAAGTCTCCTTTCAAGCCAGATCTGGTTGTTGGGGACGATATTCTTGTCTTTTTTCTTGTTGTAATTGAGGACCAATAGCCTAACCGAGTTTATATTTGATCACAAGGATTAAGGATTAGATTGTACTGAAAGCTGCAAAGGTGAAGCTGTTTCCAACGACGTGTTTAAATCTGTATTTGTATACCCAAAAAAAATCTTTATTGGTCCCAAATTTTTGTTTGAACTTCACTATCAATGGCGTAAAGCATAAACAAGAAAAAACCCTTGCGTGTCTGAAACCTTTGCACAATTTGGGGTCGTACCCACAACAACAACAAAAACATAAAATAAAAACTCATTTATAGTTGATCAATTGGAGAAATTTGTGTGTTTGTTTATTTGGGTGTGTGTATGAGGAAGACAAAGAAAAGCAAATTTGTATTTGTATTTTAAATCTGATTCATGATATATTTGTATTTGTATTTTGTTCTATAAAATATAAATTGTATTCGTTGATATAAATTGAACCATCTAAATACAAATGATACATTTGTAACAAACGATACATTTGTATTTGTATATGATAGCCTCAAGCAAATACAAATGATACATATTCATGTTAATATACAAATACAACTAATAAGTTTGATACATTTAAGAAAGAGATAGAGAGAGAGGTTAAAAATACAAAATAAAAAGGGGAAATACATTTGTATTTGTTGATACATCTGTATTTGTTGATACAAATACAGTGATATAATGGCTGCCCAGCTAACGATACAAAGGATATGTTTTTGGTGCATGCCATTCGCCAATTTATATATATTTTATATACAAATACAGTTGCATACATTGATACATCAATTGAATTTTACAATCATTTAATCAAATACAGCCAATTGAATTTTATTGTATTTATATAAAATATAAATACAGTTGGTTGAATACAATTGATACAGCGGCTATGGATTATAATTTTGTAAAATGTGGCTAGGACTGCTGATTTTATGCTAAAATATAGCTATTTCTGAAAGTCTCCCCAATTTTAAATATGTACAATAAAGTAATTAGTTTACAACACATATAGTCAAGTTTTCTTTACCCAAAAAAAACCTAAAAATAAACTAGCCACAAAAAAAATTATAAAAAAAATAGCAACATGTATATGTAATGTATTGATATTGCATAAAAATTATGTAAAGTATCAATATTGTATAAATAATGTATAAACATGTATCAATATTGTATAAATTATGTATAAACTTGTATCGATATTGTATAAACGATGTATAACATGTATCAATATTATATAAATAATTATTTAATGTATCGATATCCATTTTTAAAAAAAAAAAATAATTAGCCAAATTTGATTAATTTACTAAAATTCTTCTGAACAAAAAACCCATGAATAAAGAACCTGAAGCAAATTTGATCCGTCTTCCTCTGTTTCATCCATTTTGTCCGAGCAAAGATTTACCGGCGCCGAAAAATTTCAGTGATGGAGGGACATTTTGTTCTTAACTGTTAAACAATAAGCGTGTATAAAAAATAGAAATTTCTCTCTATCTCGACAGGCCATGCACTACCCTTGCCGGAATCCATGAGAACCCACCACCACTGTCAGCCTGAGTTTCCCCAATTTTTTTCAGCCAAGCTCCAGAAAAACAAATAACAAACGTTCTCCCCTTTTCTCAATCCATCCACCTCCCTTTTCTGGCGAAAGAAATGCCAAAGCTCCACCATGGCGGAGCTACAGCTTGTAAAGTGTGGTCAGATGAACACCCTTCGCCGGAAAATTATACGGTATATATAGGTAAAATTCTAGTATATAGGTTATATATTACATTTTGAACAACCTTAATAGGACTAGATAACGTAGCACAGTGGTAAAGTGAGATCAGAAGGCTGCATGGTGCAGCTCTGCGCGTGGGTTCGAGTCTCTGTAGCTGCGCATATTTTTCCTGATTTTTTGTTTAAAAAAGCACACTCAATCAACCACTCAACCTCACTCACACGGAATTTGTCCTCTTTTATGCCTTCTTACAACTATATTTTCCCCAAATAGATGGAATTTGTTGATTAAAAAAATAATTCTGTGTTATAATAGTTAATTATTGTTACTTTTTAATTGTTATTTATTAAAATAATTCTTAATTACTGATCTACAAAGTAAAAACTTTCTACAATAATAAGAATACCAGTTTTCAATTGGATTCTCAATCGATGTGTCCTTGAATTATTTTACTTTATTAAATTTATTAAATAGAACTTAAATGTAATTCTACAACTCTGTCAAAATTGAAAGAGTTCAAGGAAACAGTCTTGGAAAAGTTGATGCTATGTGACCAGGAGGTCACGGGTTCAAGCCTTGGAAACAGCCTCTGGCAGAAATACAAGGTAAGGCTGCGTACAATACACCCTTGTGGTAGGGCCCTTCCCTGGACCCCGCGCATAGCGGGAGCTTTAGTGCATCAGGTTGCCCTTTTATTGTCAATATTGAAAGAGAAAATGTTTCACAAAGAAATTAAGTAAACAAAATCTCGTCCAATTCTACTCTATGTTCTTTGTGTATCATTGATATCATCGTTGTAGCCAGATGCCTGTAAAATCTTAAAGCCTAAAAATGATTTCTTTTTAGACTGAACTCTCTTCTCTTTTATTGTTTTTCTTCGTCCATTAACTTCATATTAAATTAATATGTTCTCATTAGAGTAGATCTTATTAGAGTAAATCCATTCATTCGACACTTTGTCCATAGGGTGGCAAGTGTAATTGTAACACCCCGTACATTTTCGAACCTATGTTATTACCGTAACATTTATGGAATTATTTAAACATGAGATTTGTTGGGGTTTTATACATTAATTTGGTTGGGTTGAATTCACATGTGTTCATGGGCTCAATTTGAGGCCCAAAATTTACAAGAAAGACATGGCCCAAAATGAAAAAAAGATCCATTCTTTCTTTGACTAAGTAAACCTATAAATTATTGATAAAGTGTGGATAAGGATGATATTTAAAAGGACTATATAAGGTGGAAAAATCAGTTTTTTATTCATTTAGACACACATGCAAATCTAGAAATTTCCACAAGATATTTCTCTTCTCTTCCAAACCCTAAGGCAACTATCTCCTTGGACAAGATCACTCCTTTGCAAGTTTGGGTAAGATTTTACTCTTACGGCTCAATATATTATATGCTTAATATGGTGTATAAATCATGTTGACTATGTTGGCAAAGTGTTGTACAGTTCACTATATGTAAAACAGTGTACTTTTGCTTAATCGGTAAAGGGTTTTGCCTTGTTAACTTGGAAGTGGACTTGTGGTCTTGAAGGAAGTGACTTTGATGGATTAAATATCAACATGTAAGATGTTTTTATTTCCTTAAATTGCTTTCTCTTTGTGTGTAACATTTGGAATTGTTGTTGTGAAATTGTACATGAAACCGGTGGCGTATTGAAAGGAAAATGTAGTTTTGGTGATGTTTATGTGCGTTGTGAAACCATGTATGTTCTTTGGCATCTAATATGATCTAAAATATGTTAATATAAGCTTAGTTATGATCATGGACCATTCATTGCGAAAAAGGACCCTAAAATGACCCCCGGAGGCTGAAACGGGTATCCGTCCTCGTGGGTGGGGCACCTGTGGGCGCAGATGCCAATGCAAGTGACCCTGGACCAGGAAACTGGTCACCTAAAGACGTACCTCAACCACCAGAGGGCGCAGGTGGCTTCGCAGGTCAGCCCAGAACTTCGTTTTGTATGTTTTTGTCTCTCTTTGACCCCCCGAAACCCCTATACCCTTCTTGGATGCAATCATCAACTTATGGTACCATTTGAATGACTTTAAAGGAGTATCCCGGAGATATTTTGAATGGTAAAAATTATGGATTGTCTTTAATATGTTGTTGTGAAAGGTGTTTACGTGACATAGTGAGGTAAATGTGACACAGTGTTGAAGGGGAAGTGTAAAGCATAAACTTGGTGTGAAATGTTATTGGTTTATGATGCCTTGGTTCATGTGTGGCATGTTGTGGTGTTGTTGATATAGTAATGCAGTGAGTGGTATTGTGAAGGGCGAAATGACGTTATATGGCAGTCATGTAGTTCATTGTCGTTTTATGCACTTGTAAGGTAGTTGGTTGTTAACGTGAGTTCTGTTATGTACTTGTGTTGTAGAGTAACACGTAAGGAAGGAGATGGATTATTGTATTCACATATAGGATTGTGTATTCATATTGGGAAGATAAGGTATGTAAGGTTACTCTTTCTGTATCCTTCTGCAGCACATATTGTTCACATCGTCATTGTACTTGTTCCATTCCGAAATGTTCAAAGGTACCTTATTTCAGGTTGTCATATATTGTTATTCACATGTTTCTTATTCATTGACCAATTGTTATTCATGTGTCGCATAATTTTGGACATCATTCCAAAGTTCCAATAATGATGTTATAACCCCTAATGTATCAGTCTCATAAAAGTAAAGGAGAGAAGTAATGCATCTATGATTGCTTTATGGTTATATTATAGCCCACCAATAAGGTGGATAAATGTTATATTATGGCCCACCGATAAAGTGGATGAATGTTATACTATAGCCCACCGATAAGGTGGATTGTTGTTGATAAAATACGTTATATTATATTATGGCCCGTCGATAAGGTGGATGATTGTACTATAACCACTGATCAGTTGGATGAATGATAATGAGGATCATCGTAAAAGCAAAGAAAGTATATCTCTTGAATAAAAGTATATATGAACGTTATTATATGAATGATAATGATAAGAACGAATGATCGAATAATGAAATAACGGAAGTAATGTACATGGTTCCACACATATACAGAATGGAGGTTTATCCATATTGATTACGCACTTGTTGGATTCCATTAAAGTACTTATGTATCATACAGTTTCTTATGGCCTTACATACTCAGTACATTCTTCGTACTGAAGTCCCTTGGGGGACTTACCTTATTTGCTGCAGGCACAGGTGCTAATAAACCTCCACAGTAGACTGCGGGTTATCTACGGATTATTGGTGAGCTCCATCTTGGTTCCGGGCTTTCCATGTCATGTGTACATTTGTTTTGATATTGTATAAAGCGGGGACTTGTCCCGACTTTAGGTTGGTTATGCATATGTATCTATCAGAGTCTTTGTAGACGTTGTGGGACAAATGAAGGGATGTAAGGAATGTATGTTTTGACTTGAAGGCCCTAACGGCCAAGTTTTATATATAACATATGTTTTCCATGACTTCCGTCATTGGTATCATATAGTTACATGAGATAGAATGATATTCTTACAGAGACATGCATATGAATGTGCATGAGTAAAGATTGGTTCTCTCGAGCCTCAATGGCTTTGGGTGCCAGTCCGCCCCGTTGGAATTTGAGGTGTGACAAAAGTGGTATCAGAGCGGGTCGTCCTCAGGGTGTCTATAAAGCTGTCTCTGAGAAGAGTCTTGATTATGGGTGTGTTGCGAGCCACATTTATAAGTAGGAGGCTACTGGACATTTAGGAGTTGTTTCTTTTCTTCATTTCTAGATCGTGCAATAGAGCCAATGTTGTAGGTGGAATTATATTTGATCGTTGAAATTGATTTTCTTTGTTATAGTAAAATGTCGATGACAAGATAAGGTAGGGGCAAAGGTAAGGAGGTAGACATACTTGCCGGAGAAGGAACTAGTAAATCACCACCTGACCAAGCTAGTCAAGGTGGGGCTGAAACTGAGTTTGCAACGCAGGCTTCCTCTACTTTTCCAGCTCTAGAAGAGCGGAGAGGGAGGGAAGAACCTGCCGAAACACCTGCTAATGATACTGAGCAGAATCTAAGAAATGCGATGCAAATATTGACTCGTATAGTTGGTTGTATAGTTACTGCACTGAATCAAGGACAAGTAGGTCCAATGACAAGTAGTGATGGTGTGGATAGGGCAGCTAGTCGGCGGACATAAGATTTTCTGAAATTAGACCCTCCCACGTTCACCGGGTCAGATATAAATGAAGACTCACAGTACTTCGTGGACCATCAAAAGGGCTCTAGATGTTATGCATGTGACTGGTATAGAAACAGTGGAGCTTGCAGCATATAGACTAAAAGGCGAGGCTATATTATGGTACGAAGATTGGAAACGATCTAGGGGTATAGGTGCACTTCTAGCTAGTTGGGAGGAATTCACAATGGCACTTCTTGATCACTATCTTCCCTATGAGATCTGAGAGGCTCGTGTGGATCAATTTTTAAATCTTTGTCAAGAAAATATGAGCGTTAGGGAGTATAGTCTACGGTTTAACTCTTTGGCTCGATATGCTCCTAATGAAGTAGCCACGATGGAGGATAGAGTCCATCGGTATGTGGACAGATTGGAGCCATATTTGGTTAGGGACTGTACTATTGTTGCTTTGAATAGAGACATGGATATAGCCAGAATAAAGGCTTTTGCGCAGAAAATGGAGGATCAGAGGCAACGGAGAAGGACACAAGAATTCGAAGAAGGGTCGTCAAAGAGGGCTAGACCTATGAGACAGTTTATGGCGTCCCAAGGAGGATTTAGGCCTTGGGTTTTTCCTAGACCGCCTAGATCATCCCTTTCTTATTCTACAGCAGGCACTAAATCCCAATTCCAAGGGTTTAGAAGCAGTCACGTTTGGCAGAGTAGTGGAATACGGGGTTCGACGACAGCGGGGGTTTTTCGTCGGCTGTGCCAGCACTGCCGGAAGTTTCATTCAGGTGAATACTGGTTTGGAATGAATGTTTGATTTTGGTGTGGTAGGTCAGGGCACATGATAAGAGAGTGCCTACAGAGGGGCACGGGTAGTATGACACGACCTACGGGATCAGCCGTTGCGTTATCATTGTTAGGTGTACAACCTGTTGGTCATGGTGGTAATGCTAGAGGAACATCTAGTTCTAGCGGAGCCCAGAATCGTACCTATGCCTTAGCGGATCAACAGAATTCGGAGGCTTCTCCTGATGTAGATACAGGTACATTATTCATATTTTTACATAAGGTATATGCGTTGATTGACCTGGGTTCTACATTATCATATGTTACTCTATTGATTGCGGGAAAAAAATATGAAAGAACACCAGAATTACTAGATAAGCCATTTTGACGCATTTACACTAGTTGGTGGATCTATTATAGATAAAAGAGTATATCATAATTGTGTAGTAATTGTTTGTGGTTATGACACACTGGTTGATCTTATTGAACTGAAAATGATAGATTTTTATAATGGGTATGGATTGGTTGGCTTCTTGTTATGCCACAATAGATTGCCAAGCTAGGAAGTTACATTTTCATTTTCCACAAAAGAATGTTCTTGAATGGAAGGGTAATGTGGGAGCACCGAGAGGAAAATTTATTTCCTATCTTAGTGCAAAGAAAATGATACTCTAAGATGTACATATGACACCTAGTAATGGTGCAGAATACTGATGTGAAGCCACCAACTCTTCAATCGGTTCTGATGGTAAATGCAATTCTTGAGGTATTTCCTGAAGAGCTTCCAGGTTTACCTCTAGGACAGAAAGTAACGGAGCAACTAAAAGACTTGTAGGACAAGGGATACATAAGACCTAGTACATCCCCTTGGGGTGCACCAGTGTTAATTGTACGATAGAGAGATGGTACACTGAGAATGTGTATGAATTATTGGCAATTAAATAAGGTGACAGTCCAAAATAAATACTCCCTTCCCAGAATTGGTGCTTAATTTGAACAGGTACAAGGTGCTAAAGGTTTCTCAAAGATTAACTTAAGATCGGACTATCATCAAGTAAGGGTTAGAGAAAAAGATATACCCAAGACAGCCTTTCGAACATGGTACAGTCATTATGAGTTTTTAGTTATGTCATTTGGGCTACCAAATACACTTGCAGTTTTTATGGATTTGATGAATAGGGTGTTCAAGCCATTTCTAGACGTGTTCATGACAGTGTTTATAGATTATATTTTAGTTTACTCAAGATCACAAGAGGACCATGCTAATCACTTGCAACAAGTGTTACGGATTCTTCGTGATCGTAAGCTATATGCAAAGCTCTCTAAACGTGAGCTTGGTTAAAATCTATATCGTTCTTGGGTCACATTGTATAGGATGAAGGAATACGGGTTGATACCCGGAAGGTAGAAGCGGTGAAGAATTGGCCAAAACCTACGACGTCTACAGAGATTGGTAGTTTTCCCAAGTTGGTGGGCTATTACAGAAGGTTTGTTGCAGAGTTTTTCTTCCATTTTAGTACCCTTAACAAGCTAACACACAAAGCGATCAAGTTTCAGTAGAATGATGTATGTGAGAAGAGTGTCCAAGAGCTTAAAGATAACTCGACTTCTACACCTATTTTGGTACTTCCAGCAGGCACAGAAGGGTATGCAGTATATTGTGATGCTTCAGGAGTCGGCCTAGGATGTGTATTGATGCAGCACGGCAATGTGATAGCTTATGCTTTAAGACAATTGTGTCAACATGAAAGAAATTATCCAACACATGATCTTGAGTTAGTAGTTGTGATATTTGCTTTAAAAACATGGCGCCATTATTTATATGGGGTTCATGTTGATATCTACACTGATCACAAAAGTTTGCAGTATATCTTTAAGCAGAAGGACCTAATTTGAGGCAACGAAGGTGGCTAGAGTTCTTAAAAGACTATGATATCGATATCTTATACCATCCAGGGAAAGCAAATGTGGTAGCTGATGCACTAAGTCGCAAAGCAATGGGAAGGACTAATGATCAGTTGACGGAAAAACAATATATAGTCAAGGATCTACATCAACTAGCCAACTTGAGAATTCATCTTCTTGAATCTCCAGATGAAGGGGTTATTGTGTAAAATGCAACAGAATCCTCCGTAATAGCTGAAGTAAAGGAGAAACAATATGCGGATCCTATTTTAGTACAGCTGAGAGAGAATGTACAACAAGAGTTGACAAAGGCATTTGATCTTACACAAGAGGGAGTACTTCAATGCCAAGGTAGATTTTGTGTGTCGGATATAGAAGAGCTAGGAAAACGAATTATGACAGAAGCACATCATTCACTGTATTCTATTCATTCGGAAGCAACCAAAATGTACCATGGTTTGGAAAAAATGTATTGGTGAGGCAACATAAAGAAGAAGAACATTACAGAATTTGTAGCTCAATGTCCAAAAATTGTCAACAAGTAAAAGAAGAGTTTGGGTAGACAAGTGAATTTAAGTACGACTTTTCATGTCCTCAAACAGATAGACAAACAGAATGTACCATTCAAACACTTGAAGATATGTTACGAGCTTGCACATTGAACTTTAAAAGTAGTTGGGATGGTCATTTACCTCTTATGGAATTTGCCTACAATAATAGCTATCATTCAAGTATCAAAAAGACACCTTATGAAGCTTATATGAGAGGAAGTGTAGATTACCAAGTGGATGGTTTGAAGCAGGTGAGACTGCTTTACTCGGGCCAAATCTTGTTCATCAAGATATAGAGAAAGTCAAGGTGATACAACAGCGGCTACAAATAGCCCAAAGTCGACACAAGTCATATGCCGATATTAGAAGAAGGGAATTAGAATTGGCCATAGGTGATTGGGTAGTTTTGACAGTGTCACCAATGAAAGGGGTAATGAGATTTGGAAAGAAATGAAAGTTGGCCCTATATAACAAGCCATATGAGATTACCCAAAGATTTGGGTAAGTTGCATATAAATTAGCACTACCCCAAGAACTCCCCACAGTTCATTCAGTATTCCATGTTTCAATGCTTCGAAAATGCATGGGAGAGATGTACAAGTTACGGAGGATCTCACATATGAAGAGGTACCTACTACTATTCTTGATCGATAAGTGAACGGATTAAGAAATAAAGAAGTAGTTTTTGTAAAGGTACTATTAGAGAAATCAGCAAGTAGACGGAATCACATGGGAAACCGAAGGAATGATAAAATCTAAAGTACTCGTATTTGTTGTAAACAGAAGAAAAAGTTCAAGGTGTAGAATTGAAGCAATAAAAAGTAAGTCTCTACAAGTATCATATGTATATGAGAACATGAAGGATACACTTAGATTTAAATTTGTTTCAATGAGATAATGTTACTAACATTCGAGGACGAATGTTCCTAAGGAGGGAAGGATGTAACACCCCGTACATTTTCGAACCTATGTTATTACCGTAACATTTATGGAATTATTTAAACATGAGATTTGTTGGGGTTTTACACATTAATTTGGTTGGGTTGAATTCACATGTGTTCATGGGCTCAATTTGAGGCCCAAAATTTACAAGAAAGACATGGCCCAAAATGGAAAAAAGATCCATTCTTTCTTTGACTAAGTAAACCTATAAATTATTGATAAAGTGTGGCTAAGTATTAGATTTAAAAGTAATATATAATTTGGAAAAATTAGATTTTTATTCATTTAGACACACATGCAAATCTAGAAATTTCCACAAGATATTTCTCTTCTCTTCCAAATCTCTTCCATGTACTATCTCCTTGGACAAGATCACTCCTTTGCAAGTTTGGGTAAGTGTTTACTCTTATGGTTCAATATATTATATACTTAATATTGTGTATAAATCATGTTGATTATGTTGGCAAAGTGTTGTACAGTTCACTATGTGTAAAACAATGTACTTTTGCTTAATCGGTAAAGGGTTTTGCCTTGTAAACTTGAAAGTGGACTTGTGGTCTTGAAGGAAGTGACTTTGATGGATTAAATATCAACATGTAAGATGTGTTTATTTCCTTAAATTGCTTTCTCTTTGTGTGTAACATTTGGAATTGTTGTTGTGAAATTGTACATGGAACCGGTGGCGTATTGAAATGTACATGGAACCGGTGGCGTATTGAAAGAAAAATATAGTTTTGGTGATGTTTATGTGCGTTGTGAAACCATGGATGTTCGTTGGCATCTAATATGATCTAAAATATGTTAAGATAAGCTTAGTTAGGATCATGGACCATTCCTTGCAAAAAAAGACCCTAAAATGACCCCCGGAGGCTAAAACGGGCATCCATCCTTGCGGGTGGGGCACCTGCAGGCACAGATGCCAACGCATGTGACCCTGTACCAGGCCAATGGTCACCTGCGGACGTACCTCAACCACCAGAGGGCGCAGGTGGCTTCGCAGGTCAGCCCAGAACTTCGTTTTGTATGTTTTTGTCTCTCTTTGACCCCCCGAAACCCCTATACCCTTCTTGGATGCAATTATCAACTTATGGTACCATTTGAATGACTTTAAAGAAGTATCTCAGAGGTATTTTGAATGGTAACAATTATGGATTGTCTTTAATATGTTGTTGTGAAAGGTGTTTACGTGACGTAGTGAGGTAAATGTGACACAGTGTTGAAAGGGAAGTGTAAAGCATAAACTTGGTGTGAAATGTTATTGGTTTATGATGCCTTGGTTCATGTGTGGCATGTTGTGGTGTTGTTGATATAGTAATGCAGTGAATGGTATTGTGAAGGGCGAAATGACTTTATATGGCAGTCATGTAGTTCATTGTCGTTTTATGCACTTGTAAGGTAGTTGGTTATTAACGTGAGTTCTTTTATGTACTTGTGTTGTAGAGTAACACGTAAGGAAGGAGCTGTATTATTGTATTCACATATAGGACTGTGTATTTATATTGGTAAGATAAGGTATGTAAGGTTACTCTTTTCGTATCCTTCTGCAGCACATATTGTTCACATCGTCATTGTACTTGTTCCATTCCGAAATGTTCAAAGGTATCTCATTTCAGGTTGTCATATATTGTTATTCACATGTTTCTTATTCATTGACCAAATGTTATTCACGTGTCGCATAATTTTGGACATCATTCCAAAGTTCCAATAATGATGTTATAACCCCTAATGTATCAGTCTCATAAAAGTAAAGGAGAGAAGTAATGCATCTATGATTGCTTTATGGTTATACTATGGCCCACCGATAAGGTGGATGAATGTTATATTATGGCCCACCGATAAGGTGGATGAATGTTATATTATGGCCCACCGATAAGGTGGATGATTGTTGAAATAATACGTTATCTTATATTATGGCCCGCCGATAAGGTGGATGATTGTACTATAACCACTGATCAGCTGGATGAATGATAATGAGGATGATCGTAAAAGCAAAGAAAGTATATCTCTTGAATAAAAGTATATATGAACGTTATTATATGAATGATAATGATAAGAACGAATGATCGAATAATGAAATAACGGAAGTAATATACATGGTTCCACACATATACAGAATGGAGGTTTATCCATATTGATTACGCACTTGTTGGATTCCATTAAAGTACTTATGTATCATACAGTTTCTTATGGCCTTACATACTCAGTACATTCTTCGTACTGAAGTCCCTTGGGGGACTTACCTTACTTGCTGCAGGCACAGGTGCTAATAGACCTCCACAGTAGACTGCGGGTTATCTATGGATTATTGGTGAGCTCCAGCTCAGTTTGGGGCTTTCTATGTCATGTGTACATTTGTTTTGATATTGTATAAAGAATTGTATAAAGCGGGGACTTGTCCCGACTTTAGGTTGGTTATGCATATGTATCTGTTAGAGGCTTTGTAGACGTTGTAGGACAAATGAAGGGATGTAAGGAATGTATGTTTTGACTTGAAGGCCCTAACGGCCAAGTTTCATATATAGCATATGTTTTCCATGACTTCCGCCATTGGTATCATATAGTTACATGAGATAGAATGATATTCATACAGAGACATGCATATGAATGTACATGAGTAAAGATTGGTTCTCTCGGGCCTCAACGGCTTCGGGTGCTAGTCCGCCCCGTTGAAATTCGAGGCGTGACAGTAATATATATTTAATTGTTAATGCATATACATGTATATAGAGAGAGTTTCAGTCAAGGTGTGTGGGTGTCGTGGCACCCCACCCATAGACATAGATCCGCCCCTGTATACATGACCGAAAGGCCAATTTGAATAAAAAAAGATAGGTTGGACATTTTTTTTGGTAAAGAATATGGCCCAAAGGCCACTAGCCGTAATTATCCCTTATATATATTATTAACAAGGAGAGTACACAATAAGTATATTAAGCCAACTATAAGCTATTAAAAACTTATAATTTATTAAATAATTATATGCGTTGTTTTTATTTTCATTTAGATTGGCTATTGGGTGGGGAGTATTCATTGAGAAACAATACCGAAGTTAAACTTTTCTAAGCCAACAAGATTTAATATGTTAAACTAAGACATTGCAATTTAAAATGATTAAAAATAATATTATTTAATGTTATTTGTGCATCACATGATTACTGTTTTCACGGGTCAATTGAATCGGCTATTGGTCAAAACCAAAACTAAATCAATATAATTGATTTTTAAATTATTGAAGCCAAACCAAATATAATATATATTTATCGATTTGGGTTTGGTTATTCGGTTATCAATCATAGACGAAAATAAAAGAAATGATTCATTCAAAAGAAGAAGAAAAAAACTCCTACAAGTAAACGGAGTTCGAAAAGAGATTGTTTGTGCCCGAGCCAAGAATATCAAGAAAAATAAAAAAGACCTCTTTCCTTTGTCTTGATTTTGTTCAAAAGGACAATTCACTATCCTGAGATTACCACTTAAAACAGTAAGAGAGCGTACATCTAATGCAAGATATTTAAATTATAAAAAAAAATCGATGAAAACATATATAAGATATTTAAATTTATCCATAAAAAATAATTTATTATGTATATATAATTATAAAAAATATATATTTAATGTGTCGGTTCGGTACGGTTATTTCTTGATATTTTTTAACAAAATCAAAATCAAATTAAATATTATCAATTTTTAAAAATTTAAAACTAAACCAAATAAAAATTGGTTTATTTAATCGGTTTGATTCAATTTTTTGGTTTGAATCAATTTTTACCCAAATTGTGAACACCCCTAAATCTACTAGATATAAAGGCTAAAGCAGTTGTGTGGTCAGTACCCTAAAATGGCATTAAGGTGTTGGTTTAGCGGCCAATGGTATTCATAAACAGAGGTCCACTCCCAGGTTCTGCCTAAGAGTTGAAACTTCTTCCAAATTTTAAGCACCTTGTAATAGGCTGGAAATTTTGGTCTAACAAATTCAACAACACAATAGTACGTTAATCGTGCACAAGCACTTTAGACAGAGAAATGAAGACCAATATGTGAACCTAATTTTTTCAGCTTGTACAGTAAAATGAAATTACTCCTTCAATCAAGAATTCAAAATCTTCTACATCTAGTCTTCTAGTGACTACGAGAACTATAAGAGAAAATTAAAGAGGCGTTGAAAGGTGATATACCATGTGGGTTCATTCATCGAATTAATCAATTTTACCAATAATAACAATAATATATTCAGTGTAAATTCACAAGTGGAGTTTTAGGAGGATAAGATGTACGCACACAGATTTTGGTTGTCAATGGTAATTAATTGCATAGTAATGCAGTTACTCTCTCCATTTCAAAATAAGTGGTGTTCTTGCCTTTTCATTTTATTTTAAAATGAGTGATGTTTTACATAATCAAGAAGACACTAATGTTGTTCTTCTAATTTTACCATTGTTTAAATAAAGGAAACTTTATATAACCAAAAACTACTAAAAAGTTATATCTTTTTTGAAATATTTATTAAGAATAAGTTAGTAAAAGCATATCTTACATTTTAGAAATAGATAGTTTATTTTAAGAAGTATGTCCAAACAAGAACATCATTTTTTTTAAAATGGAAAAAATGGAGGGTGTGTAAGGTTGATCAGCCATTAGTTACACTCACATGGCGGCTATTCACCTAATACGATCTGTTGCCTAGTTGGGTATATAGTCAAAGAATTCAACACTAACTAGATTAGTTCGTCTGCCATATTGACCCTCTTGGCAAAAGGCAATATTAATTTTGCATAAAATTATTTTTCGAACACTATATTCATTTAGTCATAGTTTTTTAGCCATAGTTAAATTCTTGTCAGTTAGACATTAAGATTTATTACTTGAAGGGACGTAGTCGAAATAGGATGCAGTATTTTGACTTAATTTTGAGTAGTAAATAGATAATTAAACATATTATTTTATGTCGGCGGAAAAAAGTTGTGATCACTCATAGAACCCCATAAATGCAGAGCATTTTACATAACTATACAATTTTAAAAAGCATATTGAAGAATTTTAGCATTATTCTCAAAATTACAGTAATAACCAGACAATAATTATAGATTTAACCAAATCTAATCCTAAATAAATTCTCATTTATTCTAAATCAATTCATTAAAAAAAGAAAAAACTATTTTCATTAATGAGGAAAATTAATGCAGCTTGGCAATTGTTTCTTAGTTCATTTCCTTTCTTGTTACCTTTTTTTTTTATAATTTTCGTTTCTATTGACAAAATAATTACGTTATTTTTTTTACAATTCAAGTTTGAATATTTATTTCATTTTTAAATATATGTGATAATTGTATATTACTAGTATATCCTTAATATTGTATGAATGTAAATTTTATGTTATATAATTAATAAAATTATAATATACAAAATTAATATATATTATATATAATTAATAGTATATATATATATATATATAATATATATATATATATATAATATTAATTACATATAATAGTTCATTTATTAATTTATATTATATAATTTATGTATGATATATTTTATTTATTTATTTGTATATTATATTTATACAGTTTATTTTTGATAAAGTGTATATTTACCGTGTATGATAACTGAGAAAAAAATGATTGAATAAGATGAAAAAAATTATATAAATATCGTATTAAAAATTAAATTTGAGATACTAAAAGTATATTTTTATATTATATCAAATGTATTGTATTAAAAATTATATCTTGCATGCTTATATAAGATATTTATACTATATAAAATATTTAATATTAAAAATATATATTTGACATATTATAAAAAATATTTTTATTATGTCAAATATATAGAATAAAAAACAAAAATAATAAGAGTGGACAAAAAAATAAAAAATAAATATGTGAGAATAAGGAAATTGATACCAATTATAGGAGAGAGAAATTAGAATAGAAAGAAAGACATAAATATTGATTCTTAATTTGTGGGACATCATTTAATATATTATTTGAATAAATAAATGTGCAGCTTTTTGTAAATATTCTAAAAATGATATAAATTATGCTACTTATGAAAAGATGCAAAAGTTATGTCACTTATGCAATTAACTATAGTAAGTATGTAGTATAACGTAAAAATCTCTTATTTAAATTTCAAATGGGTGAAAATCATTTACACCCACCAACTTTGCTTTAAAAATCAAACACCCCCTTCAATATTGAATAATAATCATTCTCCCCCCTTTTTCCTATATAATATTTATTTTACCCTTAAAATTTTCAATCTTCTATTAATATAATATTTTTTAATATTATATATATTTATTTTTCATAACCGACGTATTTATCATTTTTATTTAAATTCATTAACATTATTAGTAAACTAATTCTTTTATAAATTAATCTCAAAATCTAATGTTATTTTTTATGATACAAAATTTTTATATTCTATATATTAAGTATGTATGTATGTATGCAATTATTTATATAGATGCATCTTTTAATTCTTTCTTATTCCCTAATGTCTATATAGATAAACGAGTTTTGGTTGTCAATAATGATTTATTTTTTAAATTATAATTTAAAATTCATTAATAAAAATCATTTGATTTGTTATAAATGTAGATCTACAACAACACCATACCCAATGAAATTCCATAAGTGAGGTCAGGGGAGGGTAAAGTTAAGCAAATCTTACCACTACCTCGGGGAGATAGAGATGTTGTTTTCGAAAGACCTCGGCTATTAATTATATTTGTATTACCTGCATTAAAATATATTTATAAAATATAATTATCTATTATTTTCACGTATAAATAGATATTAGAGTTTTGATTTTTAATAAAATTATTTTTTTATTATTTTGCTCATTTATTTCTTTATAGAACGTCATTTATTTCTCACTTTTCTTTTTCCATCTAAAAAATAACTTTTAGCTTTTAATAGAAAATATGTTATATAGATTAAAAAATAAAAATTGTGTTTATAAAGAATTTTTTTAAAAAAAAAAAAAGAAAAAAGATACAAATGTTGATATAAATACAAGGGTAAAGTTGGCATTTTGAAAAATCAAATAGGAAAAAGGGGGGAGAGTGATTATTGTTTAAAGTTGAGGGGGGATTTAATTTTTAAAGTAATGTTGGGAGTATAAACGATTTTTACCCAATTTTAAATTACCGGTCAAAATATATCCCTGACCAACTAGAAAATATCTAAACATACATCACAGGCAACCACCGTATTAGCGAAATCAGACGTATCTTTTCACGGTTGAAAATCATTAGTGAGAGATATTTTAAGACCAAAGATAATATTTGAGGCTTTTTTATTTTATAAGGAGTTAACAGATGAAAAATGTAAAATAAACAGTGAATATTGTGAGTGTATATGAACCTTTTGCCTTTGTATTTATGAATTTAAACATTAATCAAGATCAAGTACCATTCCTAGTTCCCTTCATTCAGTTCAATTTTCGAAACAGTTTCAGAAACTAGCTAGAAGCTAATTTCTTACCCTTTATCATTAGCTCGTTTGGCTAATTGGGTATTACTATATAGATAGAAGCAATAGCTGTTAAATTAGAACTAGCCTAATCTTTCTTTCTTCATAATAGGAACAAAGGAAAAGCAACATTTATTATACTTCTTAGCTTTTTCCCCTTTTGGATCCAGAAAGTGTCCCTAAAATAGATCATTATAGCTGACATTGGGTTAATAATCCTGGCTCCTTCATTTGCTATATTAAAGTTAAAAGCTGGATTTAGTTAACTCAATAACTACTTGAAAAGGATGGCTATTTTTCTTTTTGCTATAATAGTGTGTGTGTAAGTGTATATATATGTACTGAAAGCTGTTAATAAAAAGGGAGAAGAAGTGCACAAATAGCTACGTCTAGGGTTCCATTTAAAAAATAAGCAACGTCAGTAATATTTTTAAAATTTAGCCATTGTATCAGATGGAAATTCAAACTTCGGCTAATTAGAATAAAAGGATAACTTTTGGATATCGGTTGTTTGTTTAGAACACAAATGAAATGAAACAAATTTTGTTGGGTTCAAGTGATGAAATGTGAATGAAAAATGGAGGGAAGAAAAATGGAGGAAAAGTGAAAATGTGTATTCACTTTATGGAAGAAGTGTTCTCCCACATTGGTGGGAGAAAGGAACTTTTTCATGCTTAAATATAGAAGCATTACTCCATGTGGATAGTGAGGCAAGAAGAAGACAAGTTTCGCGCCATCATCGTCGCTCACTCGGGTCAGCTTTGGATTCTCTTTTAGGACAAAATACTTGAGTGTTAATGATTTTTTAATCCAAAAAAATCTGAGACGAAAATTTTTTCCATTTGCAGAAGCACACGAGCATGTGCAGAAGCATGTCACAACGCACATCGAAGGGACGCGATCCTTTAGTTCACTGTTTGAAAATGAAAATGGAAAATACGGGCGCATGTGGCCATGTGCAGACGTACATGCCAACGCATGTCAGCCAAACCTTTCTGTTCTGTGCAATGGCTGACATGCAGCCGCATCTCGCTATGCGCGGACACAGATGGGTCTGCATGTGGGTCCGTTGTTCCAAAAAAGTGCAACTCTTCACGAACCAACGCTTCTTTCCTGAAGCAACACCTTTTGGCTATAACTATCTGATTTTTCCTCAGATATTGAAACAAAATTTTGAAGTTAAAATACTACTCTTTCTTGAAAAACTCTAGTGTGATTTGCTGCCGTTGAGTCCATTCAAAATTCAGCGAATTTGAGGTACCGTTATTCGTCTGAAGTGATTCATTTTATCCTGGGAGAATATATTCCATAACTTCGGGTACTTGAGGGGAATAATTTCCTTAAGGACACATCGTGAATTGTGGACTTGAATCTTCTAATCTTCATCTCTTTCTAAATGTTTGACTTACTATTTTTCATAAATAGTTTAAACTTCATTTGTTGTTCATAGTTGGTTTGAAATTCATCTTTGTTGTTCATAAGTTGATTTGAACTTATTATTGAAGTTCATATTTGAAAATACAAAGTTAGAACTTCATTTGGTTGTTCATACTTTAGTTTGAACATATTGTTGAAGTTCATTGAATAGAGAGTTTACAAACTCGAAAATAACAATCTTAAGGAAATTATTAGTACTTGATTAATTTGTATTGTGTCTGATTTTGTGGAGACTAAAATCTTGTGATTATCTACTCATTCGGTTGGAAGAATATAAGAACCTCATCGAGAAATCAGTGTGAAAATTCGGTTCGAAAAATATAAAAACTTCATCAATTCATTGAATTCTCTGTATTGGTTTCTGGAGATTAAAACCTTTTAGTTTTCTAATCTGTTTGAATTTGATTCTAATTTAAAGTACATAAAAACTTCGTCAGGTTTCAAAGTTCATTAGGTTGGCGACTTGAAGAATATAAAAACTTCGTTGTTGACTAGAAACAAGTTTGTATATAGATTAAGTCTTTAGTGTTAGTATTCTGAAATATTAAATTGTTTATCAAAGATTGACAGAAAAATGACGAATGAAACTGAATAATACATTGGTTCGGTTGCGAATGGTGTTGTCCCAACGACAACCAATATTATGCTATCAAGTCATTCAAATGTTGCTCTAACAATGGAATCGACAGAGAACCCAGAAAATTTTTTTTAGTGTGAACTTCAAAACAACAAATGATGTTCTTTTGACTGACCACATTTGAAATGCAAAGGTTCACAAGTAGAGATCCTCATGTTCCCTAAGATGGAATGCTTGAAAACTATTTTTTTGTTTTGGAAGATCTTGTGATTCGTCTCAAGATAGAAGAGGACAATAGTTATAATGAGAAATCATCAATAATGGGTGCAAATCTTGTTAAGGATGATGCTCCAAATAATAAGAAGAGGAAGAAGTATTCTAGACAAGTGAAAGAGCAAAACAAGAAAAGGTTCAAAGGCAAGTACTACAATTCTAGTAAAGTTGGCCACAAAGCTCCAAATTGTCAAGTTCTGAAGAAGAATAAGAAAAGAAATCAGATAAACATGGTGGAAGCAACTAAAAAGATTGAAAATTTATGTGCTATGATTACTGAATACAATCTAGTTGGAAATCCAAATGAATTATGGTTTGATTCAGGAGCCACACGACATATTTGTGTGGACAAAGCAGTTTTTGCTACTTATGATACCGTTGGTCCCGAAGAAGTGATCTTCATGAAAATTACTGCAATAGCCAAGCCTGGAGGAAGTGGGAAGATATTTCTAAAGATGACTTCTGCAAGGTGTTGACTCTCAACAATGTTCTCCATATTCCTACTATTAGGAAGAACTTAGTGTCTACAACACTTCTCGTTAAAAATAGATTCAAGTGTGTATTTTTTTAGGAGAAATTTGTAATAAGTAAGAATGAAATGCATGTAGGAAAGGGCTACCTCAATTAGGGTCTTTTTAAACTTGATATAATTGTTGTTGAAATGAATAAAGCTGAAACTTCTTCTTACTTGCTTGAGTCAAATGAATTATGGCATGAACATTTAGGACATGTCCATTACAAGACTTTGCAAAAAACTGATTAGTTTGGAAGTTTTGAAATCACAATGTCAAACATATGTTGAGTCTAAGTATGCTAAACATCCTTATAAATCTTTTGAAAGGAATTCTAATCCTTTAAAATTGATTCACACTGATATTTGTGATATGAAGTCAACACCATCTCGTGGCGGTAAAAAGTATTTCATAACTTTTATTAAAGATTGCACTAGATATTGTTATGTTTATTTGTTGAATAGTAAGGATGAAGCAATAGGAGCATTTAGGCAATATAAAACTGAAGTTGAAAATCAGTTAGATAAAAAGATTAAAATAATAAGAAGTAATAGGGATGGAGAGTATGAATCTCCTCTTGCAGAGATATGTTTGGAAAATAGAATTGTCCATCAAACTACTGTCCCATACTCACCTCAATCGAATGGAATTGTGAAAAGTAAAAACCGAACATTGAAGAAAATGATGAATGCCTTACTTATAAGTTCAAGTTTACCGCAAAATTTATGGGAAGAAGTTATCCTTACAACAAACCGAATACTCAATAGAGTGCCTCCTAGCAAGACACAATCAATTCCATATGAGAAATAGAACGGAAGGAAACTCAACTTGAAATATTTCAAAGCATAGGGGTGTCTATACAAATTCCAAGTTTCTATACCCAAAAGAGTCAAAATAGAATCAAAGACTGTGGACTGTATTTTTATTGGATATGCTACAAATAGTAAAACATGTTGATTTCTGGTTCACAAATTCAAACATCTGGATATTTGTAATGACCCTCCAAGTTATTTTCTCGATCGTTATGCGTTCCAGTATTTTGAGCCTTCCCATAGTGGCTACAGGTCATTTATGAATTGTCGGAACTGTCGGTTTGGTTATCGGACAGTCCATTTGGGGACTCATTTTCCTATTTTGGAGCTTTCGTTGTTAAGGATTTGGTCTTGGACCAAAACTCCTAGTAGACAATCTCAGATGGAAATTTTGATAGTGTCATCAACTCCGGAACGTTAATTTTAGGCTAGAGAGACCCTTGGTAGGGGTCCCGAGGTTTCAGGACTCATTTTAGGCTATTGGGTAAATTTGGTAATAAATGCAACTATAGGTGTGGGATCCACATTTAATCGAAACGACCTCGGATGGAAATTTTGATGGTTCGGTTGAGTTCAAAATGCTGAATTTGATATGGTGGTATAGTTTGTTTCCACGCACGAGATTTCGAATGAATCCCGAGCACCCGATCGGAGTCCATTTTGGACTTAGCTAAAATCTGGTAGCTGATATCTGGTTTGACTACTAAAGTGGTCAAAGAGCCACTTTAGCGACCTAAGTCGCTTTAGCAACCTTGGATATTTGGATGAGGTTCGCTTTAGCGGTCAAGGTCCGCTTAAGCGGACGTCGCTTTAGCGGCCAAGACCCGCTTTAGCGGCCTCCGTCTTTCCTTGCCCGACCGCTTTCTCATTTTCTCAATCGTTTTCCCCCATTGTTGAGAGCATGAGGAGTTATAAAGAGTGGGTATTCACTCATTGAAGCTACGGTAAGTTAGCTCATCACTCCTAGGTCATTATTTAGGATTTTACCCATTGAATTCCATCCCATTTCATTATAAATTCTTAGAAATTAGGTCACTGAAATTCTAATCTTTGGGACTGATTTGAGCCCCGATTTATGCTCCATTTGTGCTCAACTTATGAGCACTCATTCCTTATCATTTGAGGGACCTCATGACGGATTTAATTTTGGAATTCCATTAGCGGGCCCCATGGGCCCATTATTGACCCAATTTTGGGTCCGGAGTTTTATATTATAATATGGGTATCATTTTACTCATAATGACGTATATGTTATTATTTTTATAGTGTGACGTCGATTCGGAATTGTGGAGCAAGGTTAAATGATTGGTGGTCACTTCAAGAATTGCAGTTTGACATCGAGGTAGGCCTCGGTCTACTTTCCTTTATGAGATTGTGTATAGTATAGATTGCATGCTAGGAAGGGATTATAGGGTGTGAGTATGGCTAGTATAGCATGACTTAGCCTATTTTATGGAATTTGGAGTAGAAATATGACTCGAACCCTAGTATAAATACTTGTTATGTCCATAGGGTCCTATTACCTTGAATATAAGCATGTTAACCACAGTTGATAATTAAGGATCCTTTGGTACAACACTTACTATTTGACTTAGCGATTCGGGAGGTTTTTCCCCGATTAGATCCTTGTGGTGGCTTTATGCCCTTGATTATTGTGGTTGCCCAAGTTATGAGACCTTGCTATATTGGGTATATGTTATTGGACCCGAGATCGTGATTATGAGACTAGTTGGACTCTAGGTGAGTATTCTACCCTTGGCAAGGGTATGATTATCATTTATAGATGCTTAGGCGCTTATGGATATGTTGTTTGGATACTGGTAATGGCATACTATCTAGCGTATTCATGCTCATTTAGTGGTACAATTCTGACCAAAACCTTGATTTTACTACTATTTCCAAAAAATGATTTATTCTCACTTTTCACTTTAAATATGGATTATTTTATAATGAAAATCGTTCCACCTTATTTACTGGATTATGAGCTTTTGGAACTAAAAATGATGTTTTAGAACTTCGATCGAAGATGATTTCGGTCTATTATTTATCCACTCATTTTTCCAATACTATTTACTTCGGTCGAGGGATTCCGACCCTTTGTACATGATTATGATGATTTAGTCTCGAGCATGATCTCGGGCAATGAATTTACGAATTTATATCCTTTTAGTCGCGGTTCGAGTCCGTGCACTGATTATATATATATATATATATATGATTATGATGGTTATTAAAAGTCCTGAATCGGGACCAGGCAGTGCATATGGATTTTTCGAATCCCCTAGGGGGGCCCTTCGTCCGAGAGCCGTCGAGCCGGAGAAGCTTGGTCGCCGTAGGTCCTACCTTTGTGAGTTAGATGAGCTGGATGAGGTGTATACACTTGGTATGGTATGGTTTGAGATTGCGGAACAGGTTTGAGTTCGGTGTCCCTGATATGGTTATGGCTTTTCGGTTTATGTTGCATCCATCCATTCACATGCATTGCCTATTACCAGTATAGTTGTTTGGCGTCTATATCTATCGGTATTACGGGGGAATGTATAGGTACAGATTACGGTTGTTGTTTGCTGAGTATTTCAGTGAACCTTCCCTGGCTTATAGGGGTGGTCCGGTAAGGTACTTGTTTGCCCGGACTAGCCGGTTACTTTATTTTTGGTTATTATGGTTAGTTCGTGGTAGGTTGGTTGTGGACTGGTACCTGAGATTGGAGGTATGTTTCTGATCCCTTTATCCTCTCGGTAAGTTATATTATTTATCCCAGGATTTGTCACCCCGTTGGGGTGGAGACTTGATGATTCTAGTATAGCTCCTTTACTTGGCTAGAGACCATGAGATGTTAGGTTGACGCCTTCAAGTAGTTACCTTTGAGTTAGTCCTTTATGTATACATATAAGTATGTTATTACCGTATATCCCTCTCTTCCATGATCTATTCACATTGTATATGTACCCTTTGGCCTAGTATATTACTATATATATTTCTTTCTCTATTTATTTATGTATTGGTCAGGGATATACGGTATTGCACATTAGTTCCTGAATATTGTCAGGATAGGATAGTTATCCCTATTGCTCCATTAGCATTGTTATGCCTAGTTTCTTGGATAGTTGACTGTAGTCACTTTCATGCCTTTATGTTATTTATGCTTACATTATTTTTGGAGCTCAGTCGGTCGTTGCCTACTGGGTACCATGTGTTTAGTACTCATACTACACTTCTGCAGCCTACAGGTTATAGTACGAGTTATCGTCGTTGATGTGTGTATCGTGCAGAGCAGCTATGGATCGGAGATGTGGGGTGAGCTACCGATATTTTGGAGTATTCCTACTCTCCCTCATATTGTTAGACTGTTCTCTATGTTGTGTCAGAGACGGCTTGTATACATACATTTTTCTTGTATTTCACTTGCACTCCTGTTGTATTAGAAGCTCTTATACTGGCTCCACCAGGTTTTGGGTTTATATTAGCCTTGTCATTATATTTATTTCGTTGTTTCCTTTATTTTATTGGTAATACTTTACTAGCTGTTTCGGATTATGGGTTGGCTTACCTACTGGTGGGTTATAGTAGGCGCCATCATGACCTGAGATTTTGGGTCGTGACAATATGCATAATAATACGGTAATTGAATCAGATAATATTGAGTTCTTTGAACACATATATCCGTATAAACTAGCTATGAATTGTCTAGTGAAGGGTCTAAACGACTTCGAGAAGAACCAAAGGCAAATATATTTAATGAAGAGAATCCAAGGTGTAGTAAACGTAAAAGGACATCTACTTCCTTCGAATATGATTTTGTAACATTTGTTCTTGAAAATGAACCTCACACATTCAAAGAAGCCATGTCTTCTTTGGACTCATCCTTTTGAAAAGAGGTTGTCAATGGTGAGATTGATTCAATCTTGAACAACCATACTTGGGAGTTGGTTAATCTTCCTCCATGAAATAAATCTTTAGGTTCAAAATGGATCTTCAAAAGGAAAATGAAAGCTGATGGAACTATTGACAAATACAAGGAAAGACTTATCCTAAAAGGCTTTAGACAAAAAGGTCTTGATTATTTTGACACATACTTTCCAGTAACAAGTATTATATCCATTCGGATATTGGTTGTATTAGCTGCGGTATATGATCTTGAAATTCATCAAATGGATGTGAAAACAGCTTTAATTTCTTAAAAGGAGAATTGGAGGAAAAAAATTACATTGAACAATCCGAGGTATTTTGTGGTTCCTGGTAAAGAAAGGAAAGTGTACAAACTTGTTAAGTCACTTTATGGACTGAAACAAGCATCCAAACAGTGGCATGCAAGGTTTGACCAAACTATGTTGTCAAATGGATTTAAAATTAATGAGTGTGGCAAATGTACTTACATTAAAGACACTCTAAATCACAAAGTCATTATTTGTTTGTATGTTGATGACATGTTGATCATCAGTAGAGACATTTCTGATATAAATGCAACTAAGCGAATGCTAGAAAACAAATTTGATATGAAATACCTTGGAGTTGCTGATATGATCTTAGGGATAAGAATTCATAAAACTCCACAAGGTTTAGCATTTTCACAGTCTCATTATATTGAAAAGGTACTTGATAAGCTCAAGTATTTGGATGTCAATATTGTCAAGACACAATTCGATGTGATCTTTGCACTTCAAAAGAATGAAGGTGAAAATGACTCACAATTGGACTATGTAAGAGTGGTGGAAAGTTTGATATATATCATGAATTGTACGCAATCAGTTATAGCATGTGTTATTAGTAAATTAAGTCGGTTCACAAGTAATCCTAATCAAACTCATTGGATGGTAATGAAATAAGTTTTGGGGTATCTAAAACATACTTAAAACTATGCTTTGCATTATAACAAATATCCAGCTGTAATTGAAGGATATAGTGATGCAAATTGGATCATTGGGTCAAATGAAGTAAAATCCACAAGTGGGTATATATTTACTCTTGGTGGAGGAGCAGTCTCTTAGAAATCATCCTTGGAAATCATCCAAACAGACATGTATTGTTCGCTCTACAATGGAATCTGAATTTATCACTTTAGATAAGGTCGGTGAAAAAGTTGAATGGCTTCGAAATTTCTTGGAAGATATTCCTTTCTGGCCCAAATCTTTGGCACCAGTATGTATACACTGTGATAGTTAAGTTATAGTAGGTAGGGCAGGGAGCATTATGTATAATAGTAAATGTCATCATATAAAACAGAGATATAATACCGTTAGAGAACTACTCTCTAGTAGAATTATCATGATTTACTATGTAAATTCAAGGATAATGTGTCGGATCCACTTACAAAAGGCCTAACTAGAGAGGCAGTTCAGAGATCATCAAAGAAAATGGGTTTATTGTCTATGATAAGTCATCACGGTGGTAACTCTACCTAGCAGACTAGAGATCCCAAGAGTTAGGTTCAAGGAGAACAAACAAAGTTGTGATTGATGGTTCAACATTGTCAAATAACTCAACCTATTCTCATGATGAAGACAATGTTCAGTAAACAAGAATAAGGCTTAAGGTTGAAGCTTTTTAATGGTTTCTAAATTTGGCATGTATGACCAAATAGTTTATCTATAGGATTAAACGTTTAGGAATCACCTATGTGAGTGTGAAATGAAAACCGCTTCAAGGAGAATGATAGTAAAGGCCTATTCTCTAAGCTCTCATGAAACCAGGTAGTGTTCATGGCTGAAACAAATAAAATCGTGAGAACCATAAATGGAAAAGGCTAGTTGTATGACTTGTATTATCTAGGTGTACAACAAAGTTTGATGGTTCAAAGATATAGTATCTATCGATTGATCGAGTGCATCCACTATAAGTTTAGTTTGAAAAGTTTAAAGGAAAACTACTTATTCAGATGCAATTAGTTTTTTCTTGTAAATCACACACTTGTCCATATATATTTTTGATCATATAGTCATTCCCTATTCATGTGAGGGATTGTTGAGTTCAAATGATGAAATGTGAATAGAAAATGGAGGGGGGAAAATGGAAGAAAAGTGAAAATGTATATTCACTTTAAGGAAGAAGTTTTCTCCCACATTGGTGGGATAAAGAAACTTTTTCATACTTAAATATAGAAGTCTTACTCTATGTGGATAGTGAGGCAAGAAGAAGACAAGCCTTGCACTGTCATCGTCGTCGCTCGCTCGGGTAGGCTTCGACTTCGATTTTGGATTTGAATTTGAATTATCTTTTTGGATAAAAAACGTGAGTGCTAATGATTTTTTAATCCAAAAAAATCCGATAGAAAAAAAAATTTCATTTGCGGACGCACACGAGCATGTGCATATGCATATGCATGTCATAACGCACATCGAAGGAACGCAATCCTTCATTTCACTGTTTGAAAATGAAAAATGGGAAATACGGGAGCATATGACCATGTGCGGACGCACATGCCAATGCATGTCAGCCAAAACTTTCTGTTTTGTTCAATGGCTGACATGCGGTCGCATCTCGCCATGTGTGAATATACATGGGTCCGCATATGGGCCCGCCATTCTGAAAAAGTGCAATTCTTCACGAACCAACACTTTTTTTCAGAAGCAATATCTTTTGGCTATAAATATCTGATTTTTTCTCAAATATTGAAATGAATTTTTGAAGTTAAAATACTCCTCTTTCTTGAAAAACGACTGGGAGGATATATTCCATAACCTTGGGTACTTGGGGAAAATAATTTCCTTAAGAACACATCGTGAATTCGGAGGACTTGAATCTTCTAATCCTTATTTTTTCTAAACGTTTGATTTACTATTTTTCAGAAATAGTTTGAACTTCATTTGTTGTTCATAGTTGGTTCGAATTTCATCTTTGTTGTTCATAAGTTGATTTGAACTTATTGTTGAAGTTCATAGTTGAAAATACAGAGTTAGAACTTTATTTGGTTATTCATGCTTTAGTCTGAACATATTGTTTAAGTTCATTGAATACAGATTTTACAAATCTAAAAATAACAAATTTAACTATCAAAACGATTGAAATTTGATATCAAAGAAAGTATCATCAATTAAGTTACATCATTAACTAAGAATTATTTTTCAACTAAATGCTTTGGATTATTAATTAAACTTCTGAATTACTTCCTCCGTCCAACAATACTTGTCCACTATTGACTTGACATACATATTAAGAAATAATAAATAATAGAGGTAATTTTACCATATCACCCTTTGAATATAATTAATCTATTGCTTTGAAAAATGTATTAGATAATGAATAGTATTTAATAGAAAGGTAAAATATTATCCATTGATTTTTCAAACTGAACAAGTATCGAACTGAACAAGTATCGTTGGACATCTATTTTTAGTATAGTGAACAAGTATTATTGGATGGACCTTGGGCCTAACTCCTCCCTATGAACAATATCTATGATAAAGAAATGGACATTGGACCTAACTCAACCCCAAAAGCTAGCTCATGAGGGGATAATTACCCAAGAACATATAAGGAGACCAAGGACTCTTTAACCCACCGATGTGGGACTCCAACACCCCTCGCACGCCCAGGACTCAATATCTGGAGTGAGGACAATATAAACTTGGGCGGCCAACATCAAAAACAATGAATTGAGTGGGTCTGGCTTTGATACCATGATAAAGAAATGTGCATTGGGCCTAACTCAATCCCAAAAGCTAATTCATGAGGGGGGAATTACCCAAGACCATATAAAGAGACCAAAGACCATTTAACCCACCAATGTGGGGCTTCGATATTATTGGAATAATGCTATATTTTTTCATTGGGCCAGATTGGTTCACCTGTTTCATCTCATTGGTATATTCTGCTGCAGTACATAGCTTGGAGCAGCCATAACATAGTGGTTTCGGCCCAAATTCAGAAAACTCTTATACATATTATTTTATTCCTTTTGTACACCCTAGGTAAATCTTTAGTATATATTCCTAATATCTTGTACCTTATTTAGGTGTGAATCCTACCTTATTTAGAATTGTATTACCTTTTGTATTTTGTACCTTATTTAGACTCCTTAAGTCGGTTTAGTGTTAGTTTTGATTTAGATTTATTTCGATCCATTACTTGTATAAATAGGCCATTGTACATCAGTATTATTTACTCAATCGATTCAGGATATTGAATTCAATTTAATTATTCAACTTATTCAATCATTCATTCAACTTTTTCAAGTTCATTCAGGTTATTCAATTATTTGTTCAAGTCATTCAATTATTCACCCAAGTCATTCAATTATTCAATTCAATCAATTCAATTGATTCAAGTCAATTCAAATAATTCTTTGTGTTTCTCTTCTGCAATTTCTCTTTCAATTTTTTATATGGTATCACAGTAAGGTTGATTTCGATCATCTTGTGTCAATTTTTGTATTTTCTTCAATATGAAAAACACTTCTCAACTTTTCGATTCGCAATGTTTGAAACAAGTCTACTGATATGGTCCTTTCATGGCGACTACTCTCGTCACCCTCTCTCGCTTTCATCACAATCATCACCATCTTGGTAGTCGTTTTTACCATTCAAAAGGATCAAAATCATCAATCATCAACCATCATCAATTCTTCTCTCCCTATAATTTTTTTTAATCTCAGGCTTCTTTTTGTGGCTGTATTTTCTCCTTTTATAATCATATTTTTTAAATATTTTCGGGTCTTCCTTTGTCAGATTGTGTTTTGAATCATCATGTTTTTGGATTCTCTTTATCGGTTTCAATGCTATTCTCATTTTTTAAGAGTCCTTCTTTTGGTTTCACTCTCAAAATCAACCTTCATTGGACCTCTCATTCAAATAATACTTTTCTCCTTTATTTGATTATGTAAACAGAGCAATCCTTCAATTTTATATACCTATTGTGGTATTTAATTTCAAGATATTTAGTCTCATATCATCCTCCCTCAAAGGCTTCTTCAGTTCTTGATGGATTTTTCAAGTGCCTCATCATCATGGGATTGCCTCTAAACATGATTTTTCTTATGGTTTTCCCACCTGCTAGCGCACTTTGCATGCTCTTTGGGTCTTTCACATCAACTTGTTCCATCGTAATGTTGTAAATCTCTTCGTGAATTTTCATGTTCACGTCTTCATTTGAATTGGAGAAATCATCTTGAGATTTTCTTGGCATTGATATCATTAGACCCACTGCTTCACTCATACCATATGCATGGTTCATATTAAATCCTAATTTTTTAATTTTTTTTTCAGTTTGGTCATAAGCTCTAGTGCAGGCAGTATCCGTGCTACTATTACATTCACTTGTTCGATCTTCCTCAATTTCTTCTACACACCGGTTCTTTTCATTACAATGTTTTGGGCAAGTTGGTTGTCCGTTCGTACCCTCCAACTTGAGGGGAGTATTGGAGTAATATTGTATTTGTTCATTGGACCGTGTTTGTTCACTTATTTCGTCTCACCGTATATTTGTTTGTTGCAATACATGGCTTGGACCAGTCTTAACATATTGGTTTCGGCTTCCTCAACATATAAGTTTCGGTCCAAATTTAGAAAACCCTTATACATATTATTTTATTCCTTTTGTACACCCTAGGTAAATCTTTTGTATATATCTCTAATATCTTGTACCTTATTTAGGAGTGTCTCCTACCTTATTTACAATTGTATTACCTTACATTATTTGTAACTTATTTAGACTCCTTAAGTCGGTTTAGTGTTAGTTTTGGTTTAGGTTTATTTAGTTCCATTACTTGTATAAATAGGGCATTGTATATCAGTTTTATTCACTCAAATTATTGAATACAATTCGGAATATTCAAGTTATATTGTATTCAATTCATTCAAGTTTTCATTCAATCAATTCAAATAAATTCAATTCATTCAAATTAATTCAAGTTATTCAATTCATTCAGTCTCATTCAATTATTCTAATCATTTAAAATCATTCAAGTCATTCAAATGATTCAAGTCATTCAATTATTCATTCAAGAAAAAGAATAAGAAAATTTTCCGTAATTCTTTTGTATTTCTTTTCCGAAAATCCTTCAATTTCTAGAGATAACGTGGTCATGCAATATTATCAAGTCCAAATCTTGATGACGCCATTTGTAAAGAAATTCTTGCTTTCAATTTGATCTAAACATCTACTATTGACGGAAATAAAATTCAAACTCCAAAACTCATCAGTTAGATTTTTAATTTCCAAGAGAAGTTCAATATATAGTATTAGCTGATAAGTTTTAAGTGTTGAAAAATACATCAGTTCGTAAATGGTATTTCCTTAGCAATTCTTCTTTCAAAATGATTCCAAAAATAATACTCATCCATTTTATGTCAAAAGAATTTAGGTTGTAGATTTGTTTAGTGGACTTTATCCTAGAATTTATGGTCCCTCCCTTAATTTATGTCCTAATTAAGTTCCAAACTCAATGGAAGAATATAACTCTTTCACCATTTGGAAGAAGTAGATCATAATGTGGACCAAAAAGATGAGTCCAATATTGGATGTGTCAACTACAGTACGTCCTTTTTTATTGAAGAGATATTATTTTTCAAAGAAAATTTGAAGAGAGAAAAAGAAATGGAATTCTTGATCTAATGAAGCCGTAGTGTTTAAGCTAGAGGAAAAGCACATGGGAATTAAAAGAAAGCGGTGTTCGGTGAACAAAAAATAAAATTATTAGCTGTGTTTGAAGCTCTCTTCCAAATCAACCCATTAATTGCCTTTGAAAATAGTTACTAACTTCCAATTACTCACACATTATACTTATCAACAATTTAATACACTCTTAACTGTCTTCTTACATCATCTTCGTCTTTTACTTCCAATAAATTTACTTTCCAAAAAACCTTTCACATGCAATATATTGCTAGTAAAATCACAATTGGTTTCTTCATACATTTTTGTTTTTAAGGTGGTTCCAAATTTATTAGTTAGATTAATTCGAATTTGTGTTAAACAAGTCATCTAAATAGCTTCTTGCCAAAAAGTTCTCAATTTACAGGGCTCAATTTCAAAATCTATGATGAAAAGTAGATATATTCCAACTCCATCATATCCTTTAATATTTTCTCCGTATAATTTCCAAGTATAAACAGTATTTATTTAGCAGAAGTGGAGATTGGGTAAGGCGGTTTAATTGAATCCCTTGACCGACTAGAAAAAGGTTACGCTATATAACTAAGGAAAAATAAATTCTTTTTATTATATATAAACTGTTAAATATGTAAATAAATTAATGAGAAACTCATTGCACATGCATGTGACAAAGTACCTATCCTCAAATTTATAGTTATGTGGTTCTAGGATTTTCTATGTTAACTATGTGGTTACTGGTCAATATAATCAATGGAGTATTATTGTTGTTGAGGTGGCCGTTTTAACTGATTTGTACTTTGAACCATTGTTAGCAACAACAATAAGGCAAACGGCACAATTAGTCAATTTTATGGAACAAAGTAATGGATTCACATAGTTTTATACCCCCTTCCTACATTTGACTAACTAATTATGGAGTAAATTTCATGGGTGGTCATTCAATTTTGTGTTCATTATCTAAAAATCATTTTTTTTTATTTTGTTACACAAAAGTTATTTAATTTTGTCCCTTCTTTCACAAAAGTAACTTTGATAAAATTTGGATAAAATTCTACCTTAAATGTTAGAAAAAATAACAAAAATATCCTTAATGTTTGAGGATAAGTTCAAAATAATCACTTAAATATATTTTTGAGCAGTTTGGATCTACTATTTTGCTAAAAATGAGCCTTTTTATTTTTATATATTTGACAGATTCTACCTACTTAATTTAACGAAATTGGAACAAAGTAAAACCAGAAAAAAAATCTTAAATCTATTTATCATAAATGTAAAATAATTACATTTCATTTACTTACCATTTACTAATATACTGTTTTTTTTAATAAATTTGTAGACATCTTTTCTTTACTTTTGTTAGATATTATTTTGTTCATACTATTAGTACATTATTAAGTAAATAATATGATTTTTAAATTATTTTGTAATAGTTTCTATGAATATTATTATCAATACATTGAATATATATGACATAAACTGTAATATTTTTAGTAAATAGAGTTATTAAAAGAAAAAAAAAATAATGTTACTTATTATGAAATTAAAAAAAAAAACTTAAAAGGTTTTGGATGGAAGATTTTTTGGAGAGGCCGGGGACAAAGCTGAAAGATTTGTTGAAAGTTGTAAATGGTGGTATGATGAAAATTTTAAAAATTTATACAAGTATTTCACTTCTTGATATTTCAATTATTTCATAAAAGAATTGATTCCAAGTAATCTTAATATTCGTTTCTAACGACAACAAAGAGAGCAAATTAAACACTTACTCTTTATTTATTTTATTTTATTTTTATTTAACAATAATAATGGATGAAATAACTAAAAGGGCAAAAATTATAAAACATGTTTATAAAATTAATCAAGTAAAATAGTATTAATAGGGGAAAACTAAGTTTTAAGTATATATTTTTGCATTAGTGATAAATAGGTTAAAGGAACTGTTACAGAGAAATTAAAATAATCAAAGTAAGTGTGGAATCATATGTAACATGAGATATCAACGTTATGAACTATGAAGTGAAACTTGTGAAGGGGTCGATAAAATTATTCTAAAAATAGATAAATTGCGTCTAGCAATCTACACCAAATCCTACAATAAATCCAAAAAAAAATGAAAATTGCAAAGGATACACCTTTAAATGTGAGTTAATATTAAAATTCTTTTTTTTCACAGTTCTATAAAATTTAACATTCAGAGTTTGTTAAGTATTTCATGAAGGTCAAATGTACTCCACATTTAGCAAGCTTAAGGTACCAAAACTGCTCAAAAGTATGTTTGAGGGGTCATTTTGAAGCCATCAAACATAAGGGGTCTTTTTTTAATTTCATCTCACATTTTGGGTAGGATTTTAATCAATTTTTGTCAAAGTTATTTTTATGAAAAATATAGTAAAGTTAAATAACTTTTGTGTAATAAAACAAAGAATAATGATTTTTGGATAACAAACACAAAGCTAGATGACCACCATGCAATTTACTCCCAATTATGGGAACAGCAACAATACAATTTTTCTTTAACAATACGTGTTACTAGGAGCTACCTTCTGCGGGTAATTTGAATTTGCGTCACATTAAGGAAGAAGCATTTCCCACGAGAATTTCTCCAATAAACAGGTTTAACGCAAAATAAACCGATTGTACGTGTATATAATTTTACACTATCAAAATATCTTAAAGGTGTTATAGCAGATTTGTTTTACTTTCAGCAGGTTATATGTCACTTTTTTATGAATGATTACGTGTACTTTTTTACTTGATTGTGTAAAATTATTGTATACCGCGTAAGTGTAAAAAGTTGAATGATTGAAAAAGCATTTAATCACCCCTGCTAAACCTGTCTACATTAACTATCCAATTGAAAGTTGTTACTCCCTCCGTTTGCTTTTATTTATTTTTTATTTTTAAAATAAATTTTTATTTTTATTTTTTTTTTTCACTTTTGACATATCAAGAGAAATAAAATTTATTTTTCTATTTTACCCTTAGCATTAATTGTTTATTCTTCAAATTATTTTCAAAACGTAATACTAAATAATAATTAATAGGGATAGTATGATAAAATATTCATGTCAATAATTATTTTTCTTAATGGGTGTGTAGGTCAAAATGTGACAAGTAAAAGTGAACAACGAGAGTATGATCCTTTTTCTTTACTAGTTAATTTTTGTATTAGATATAACACCTAACATCCAAAGCCATTTATTAGTTTAATTTACCCACTCAATGCATATATAAAGGCAACTCTTCGTTCCCAATATCACACCAAAACCACTTCATTTAGTTTCTTACTAAAAGGAAATTAAACACCACGTAGCTCTTGCTTTCTCTCTCTCTCTATCTATATATAATTACTACCTTTCATCTCTTTCTTTTATTTTGTTATAGCTAGGAGGCACTTAGAAATTTTCAATGGCTTCCATTGTTGGGATTATTTGGATGATGACTGTGTCATTGGCATTAACAAACAGGCCAGGGATGATAGAAGGAAGAGCATTTTTTGTGTTTGGAGATTCATTGGTTGATAATGGAAACAACAACTACTTGGCTACAAGTGCGCGTGCAGATTCCCCTCCTTATGGAATTGATTATCCAACTCACCGTCCCACTGGCCGATTCTCTAATGGCCTTAACATTCCTGACATTATCAGTTAATTAAATTCCTCTCTTCTTAATTATTTTCTTCACCATAAGTTATATTAGTACACATTTCATTCATAAGCTTGATGAATGGCCAGAAAAGACTTCTCTGGCCCTCTCTCTACTTGATTTGCATTCCATTCCAAAATACACATGGATCATTAACTCCAAATTGTTTTAGCTCTGTCTACTGTAGATTTTTGAAGCAGAAACTGGAAAACTTGAGCTTTTGAAATTGTGATTTTTGGAACTTGAAGTTGTGTTTAGACATGTATTTTATTTGGAAAAAACTTGAAGTTTCATGAGTCCAGGACCAGTTTTTAAAACTTGAAAAAAAAAATTATCCAAAATTATTTATGGCTAAACAGATACTTAATAGTAATAAATTTTCAAAATCTGCGCCAGTTTCTTTATTTTCTTTATAGGACTTGAAGCTTTACAACCTTCAAAATATTTTCTTCTTTCCCCTTTTACTTGTACTGCCGAATCCTTTTCATTTGGTGCTGCTGTGTGCATGCATGCAGCATTATTCTGGATCAGCCACACGAGTCTCAAAGTCACAATTGTTTTTTTAAAAAAAATATATTCTTCCCCTATAAATTTCAAAAAAAAAAAAAAAAAAAAACGAGAGAGACTATATATCACTAAGATAAATAGCAGAGGAAAAAAATAGTATGTACACACAATTAAGGCAATCTTTAAGAAAGTCCTAACAAATTAGATTTCCTCTATTTTCTTGGGTAAATTTTTAGTCTCGGTGCATTGCTATTATTATATATCCATTTTGTCTTCTTTTTTTTTTTCCTTCTTATATATGATTATTTATTAAAATTTGTTTTGTCCTTATTAACGTAATTATTAGGTGAAAAACTTGGGATAGAGCCTACATTACCATACTTGAGTCCGGAGCTTCAAGGAGAAAAGCTTCTTGTTGGTGCCAACTTTGCTTCTGCTGGGGTTGGCGTCCTTAATGACACTGGAATTCAATTTGTAAGCTTTATTTCTATTTTCTAATTATCTAAACCATTATTTGCAGTAGTAATTGATTTTGTAGTTTTTACCTCCAGATGATTTATTTTTTAAATTTATTGCTGTAGATCTAGGTTTATTAATTGACTAATTTCCTCTTTGATATTAGAAATAAAATATAAGACATCTGTCTCAATTAATGTGGCTCTATTTGTATTTCGAGAGTCACACTAGTTTCTTTTTAGCAAGATTTTTCATTTGTCTTTTAAATATTTTAAATTGTTAATTATCGTAATTTATAGTACTTTTTAGGAGTATATAGTTTCCAAATATATAAATTTTATCCGAGGAAAACCCTAAAAAATTCCATGTTCAAATTCATGGTAAAAGTTGTTATCATATGATCAGGAGGTCACAGGTTAAAGCCGCGGAAACAATCTCTGGCAGAAATTACAAGGTAAGGCTGCTTATAATAGAGCCTCTGTGGTCCGATCTTCCTGGACCCCGCACATAGTATGAGTTTAAGTACACCGAGCTGGCCATATTTTGTTCAAATTCATGGTCAAAATGAAAAATATCACACAAATTGAAACAAAGTAGTAACATTATTAGCCTATTTTTATCTTCATTTTCTTGTGCACTACATACATATCTGATATGTAGGGGGGCTTTTTCAGGTAAACATTATAAGGATTGGGCAACAGCTGGAGTACTTTGCAGAATACCAAAAAAGAGTGGCTGCTTTGATAGGGAGTGAAAAGGCAAAGCAACTGGTGAAGGAGGCTCTAGTTCTAATTACAATTGGTGGCAACGATTTTGTCAACAACTATTATTTGGTCCCTTTTTCTATGAGAGCTCGTCAATATATCCTTCCTGATTATGTCTCCTATGTCATCTCTGAGTACAAAAATGTTCTTAAGGTAACTGTTAATACTTTTTCCTCTGCATATATACGCGCATGTTGCAAGTTGAAAAATTATGTCATCTTTTTTTATTGTTTTTCGCTATTGGGACAGTAAAATAAAATTATTCAAGTTACTTTTGACACGCATAATGAGCATACTCCTATCCATAGGGGGAAAAAAGTATTTTAATGACATATTCTGCTAGTTTACCGATACAAAAATTTAGAGGAATTAAACTAATTTTGAAGTTAATGGAAAATAGGGAGTCAAGGATTGGAATATAGAGTCATAATCTATAGTAGCATTTGAGTATATGGGCAATACAAAGAAGGATAGAGGATTCAATAGACGTTGAACCAGTGCAGACCTACTTTAGGGGGGAAAATTAATCCTGCATGTGATTATTTGTACAATTCTAAGCTAGCTGTGCGATTATATTTCAAGTCATTTTATGTAGCACATTGTAATTAAAGACAATGTCATTTCATTCCATTATTGGCACCACCATCTTAATTGAGTTAATTCCCCTTCTTTTATTGAATTTGAAGATCTGTCTGTCTTAAAGTAACATGAATATATATCAAATTCAATTCATCAATAATGAGTCTGTTAAGTAATTATATATGCTGACAGTTTAATTTTATGCCGCAGAAACTCCATAGCTTAGGAGCTCGTAGAGTTATTGTGACCGGGACAGGGCCATTAGGTTGTGTGCCAGCGGAATTAGCCCAAAGAAGCCTGGATGGCAACTGCGCTGATGAACTGCAGCAAGCATCAGTATTGTTCAATCCACAGCTAGTTGAGATGCTTAATGGCCTCAACAGTGAAATAGGCAGCCATGTTTTCGTTGCAGCAAACACAAACCAAATGCACTTGGACTTCATTACTAATCCTCAAGCTTTTGGTACATAATTTTACCCTTCATGATTATTATTACCTACTTGCTTTGTCATTGTTAGCATAAAAAGAAGAAAGTTAAGATGAGACTAATAATAGGTTGTAGCAAAATAAGTTGGCTTTAAATGATGTCTCACTTTAGTCCTCTCAAACATCTAATGTAATAATGGGAGCATGTGGTAAAGGTAATACTAGTTCTTATAGGGTCCGGAAGAATTTCTTACTATTATATATGAAAAATTATAGGGTGTAATTTTGATACACTGGTAGTGTATAAAAAGTTTACACTATTAAGACTTCACATAACAGATAAATACAAGTAATTGTCCATAATAAAGTGGGATAGTAACCTAGAAAATAGGACAAGTATCTCCTACAACTGGTTAATATACATGTGTAGTGCAAATATTTTTTGAAATGTTCGTGTATATAAGTAAAATCCAATATTATTTATTAAACAAGAGGTAGCTGTTTTTGTATGGAGATGGACCAGGAGCACTTGTGATGGATCTAGTTGAGGCCTCGTTTACTCAGGCCATTCACTACTAACTAGAAAACCAAGTCATGAAAAGTCTATTAAGTGATTCTTTTTGTAAAATAAAAGAACTGCTAATATTAGTTGCATACATATAGCTATATATACATGGTTTACTAACATTGAAAGTAAATGGATGGGGCAGGATTTGTGACATCAAAGGTGGCATGCTGTGGACAAGGACCATACAATGGGATAGGGCTGTGCACACCCTTATCCAACTTGTGCCCAAACAGAGATGAATATGCATTTTGGGATCCATTTCACCCCACAGAGAGGGCTAACAGAATCATTGTTGAACAGATCTTGACTGGAACAACTGACTACATGCACCCTATGAACCTTACCACCATCTTGGTCATGGATTCCAAGGCTTAATAAACTCTACTCTCATTTTATTTAGATTTTATTTCACTCGAAATGTTATTGTTTGATGTAGCAGTCAGTGCATGTGTCTACCAATCCTTTTAGTTGAGTTCCTTCTTTGAAAATAAGATGGACATTGTGTCAAATGTAAGTGCTATTGAGTTTATCATTCTCACAGCTTGTATTCCTGCATCTTTTCTTCTAATAGTATGTCATCCTTTTCGTTTTCTTGAATTTGTGATGGACGAGTCTGCATTATTAAAAAATTTACAGAAGTTTAGAAATACGCCAGTAGTACAAGATTCTAAATTAGGGCAAGCCCGGTGCATTAAAGCGCCCGCTATGCGAGGGGTCCAGGGAAGGGCCGGACCACAAGGGTCTATTGTGTACACAGCCTCACCTTACATTTCTGCAAGGGGTTATTTCCACGGCTTGAATCCCTGACCTTCTGGTCACATGGCAGCAACTCTACCAGTTACTCCAAGGCCCCTTCTCAAGATCCTAAATAAGATGCAAGCCTTCTCAAGATTCTAAATAAGATGAAAGAGAAAAAACGTTGCAAATATTTTGATAATAGAGATTAATATGTAAACAAGGATAGCAAACACTTAAAACGGTAGAATTAAGCATCCAATCCAGAATCTGTTGATAAGAGTCTTTAAGTTGCATTTCACACCACCTGAAACTGATCAACGACATCTTTAACCACTCAAAAACATCACTAATAACTAAATACCAACACTCTTGATACTAACAACATATTCTTCTTTTTTCTTTCTATGTTCCATTCCAACACATTCTACTTCATTGCTGATCATTCTTTCTTCTTCTTACCAGTATCTTCAGGTTCAGCCCCATCAGTTGATACACCAATTGTCCTCTGTTCCAGGGACGTTTTTTTCGTACCTTTGTTCCAGCAGAGTTTTTCTTCTCGTTTTTCTTCATTCCTTCACTATCAGGAACTTATTCACCTGCTTCCTCAGTTTGAGGTGGTTAAGTCAAACCCTCTTATGATCTCTGGTCTCCCTTCACTTGAAAAGGACATATAGGGATTGGCAACATGTTAAACAGCTAACCAAATTGAAAAATGCATAAGATTGCCTCACCTCTAGAAAATAGATTTTTCTTTAGATAAAAACAGTGAAGGGAAAAAGGACAGCTGCATTAGCAGTCGACCTTCTAATGAAATGCCTGGAGCCAGCATACAACATTGGCAATTCCCAATAGGATAACAGAAGGTGCTCATAGCATGAGCTAAGCTCTGTTATCATCACTTTGACACATTAAACAGACCAGAGCGAACCCTGCAACAAAGAATGTATATTCGCATATTGAGCCTTAAAAGGTAGTGACATGGATTCTTGTGGTTGCAGACATAGCAACAGTTCTTAAGGCATTTGAAACACAGTAAGTTAGGCAAGAGTGGGGCAATTCTTCCATAAACATGAAGATGACAGAAAGAACGCAACCTAATTTGGCACTTTACCAGCAGTACAATTGTGGCGCACTATTAACTTGAAATCATCCGTGGCTTAAAACATGTAAAATAGCATAACAAATATTCCAGAGTAGGATAAAGCATCCACAGTAGGAATAAAAGCATAATCCAAGCATCTGCTGTTAACTAACAGAATCCTAGGTTGCATTACAAAGCAATAATAACTGAATAATGACATCATTGTACAACTTAAAACACGCCACCCACAGCCCAATACCAAAATTGTCGATACTAAAAATGTCTCCTGTGGGATACTTACTCTTCAGTTTTCTTCTTCTTCTTCTTTTTCTCTTTCTTTTTATCCGTGCTTGCTGTTTCATCCTCGTCAGCATCAACATGTTTCCTCTTCTTTTTCTTACTTTGTTCCATTTCTACATTTTCTACTTCAATATCTGCATGTTTCTTCTTTTTCTTCTTCTCCTTCTTCCCAGTGTCTTCAGGTTCTGCGCCATCAGCTGCTACAGCAGTATCCTCTGTTTCAGCAGATTTCTTCTTCTTTTTCTTTTTCTTCTCTCCTTCCGTAACAGGGGCTTCCTCACCTGCTTCTTCCTCAGTTTGAGATGGGTGTTCATCTATTCTCATTTTTTTCTCATCATTCTCAGTGTGTCCCATAACAGAATCAGCAGAAGGATTGTAAGCCTACAGAAGGAGAAGTCAATACTGAAGCAAACCAAGAAAGAATTAACTTAAGATAGAAGAGAGTCCCAAACCTTAGCTGGTGTTATCAGCCCACCCTTTTTACGGTCCTTGTCGTAAAATTCGATCTTAGGTTTGCCCTTAGCAGACCCAGCTGATTTGCTCAACTCTTTGCCTTCTAAGGCTCTTAAGCGTGCTTCTAGCTAAAAAAGTTGCATATCATAATAATCAGACTCTATACAGAGAAGAAATAAAAAATATCATCCAAAGATAACAATTACCAACATTACCTTGGCCCGATTCTCCAAACCCATGGTATTATCTTGACTATCTGCAAGAGCATCATATCGAATCGCCAAAGCAGTTTTTGCAGCAAGAGATCTTGAAATTTTACCCTTGTGTTTTGGTGCTGCCTGTCCAATCAAAGATGCATGATATATAAGCCCATATTTTGGAGTTGCATGTTTTGTCTTCAAAGCTCTGAAAAGAGCCTTTTCAGCACCAAGTATCTGAACTGTACTTCCAGGTTGCTTCGCAAGATTCAACAAGCTACCACCATGAGCAATAAGTCGAGCACCAACAAGTTCTCCAACAAGAGCTGTAAGATTTGGGGCAATGGTGTTCATCCTGCTCTTCAAATAATCATATAACTGAGCTCTGTACTCGGAGAATGACAGAACTTGGCTGCATAAATCTTTAATATTCTCCAGATCAAGATCACTAACTTCAGTGCCCATGGAGATCATGGCTGCCTCTTTCAATTCTGTCTCAACCTCTTCTGGCAGTATCTGTGAGCATAGTAAACAAAAAGTGTGAATTTTGTCTTGTGTATTCAGAATAAAGTGTGTGTCTTGTCAAAAGCAACATTGGACTACGATACATCACAAGCTTCACTCCAACAGGCAAGCTAGGCAACATACTGATGAATATTACCGAGGATAAACAGTAATCTACTTTTTAAGTTCAAATTATTTGAAGCATTTAAAAAGAAGCCAATCCTTACCTCAGAAAAATCTAGCTTTGCAGCATTTGTACGGTCACCCATCAACTTAACAGCCTTGGCATAAAGAATGTTATCTTGAACAATCTTTGCAAGCTCAGGAAAATGCCAACCATACCACTCTCGGACTCTCATGGCATATGTATTTAGCTCTTTATCAAGATCATCCAATAAGCTAATGGCTTGTACAATCATTGTATCCACCTGGCAAAGCAATAAACAGTCAATTGTACTGGTATCTGTTTAATTAAAAACAAATCTGACAAGAATATAAAATTGGACAAATAACTGCTGCCAGATACACATCTATGAAGCTATACAGAGAACTTCAAGAGACAGAAACAGGCAGAAAATGGTACTAAGACTGTAAAACATTCTTTTTAATGTTAGCTATAATAGATATACATTGTACAATAACAGTCTTATACACTACAAGCTAAACAGACCTTGCAAGGGTTCAGTGAATTACAGGAAACTACGTAACCTCAACTGGCAAGAACTGTCAGATTTCAGGAAACCACATAACCACAGAGCTGTGACTACTCAAAGGACATGTGAAGCAGCATATAGGATACATAGGGAATGAGCATAAAATTGGCCGTGTAAAACAATGAGATGCCAGCCTACATGTTCACCATCAGCATGCTTTATAGAGAACATTATTCCATATTTTTGTTTACACTCTTTAGATCTTTTGTTACAGTTACACAACACGATTCAACTTAAAGAATCAGAAATTGACAATTTCCAGGGTGAAAATCAAATAATTGGCACCATCTAAAATTTTCATAATGACCATCTAGCATCAGAAATTGAATAGAATAATGTTATCCAACAACAGATTACAATCTAAATTTATTTAAGATCTAATAAAATTACACAAGCTTTAGCAGAAATGATACAACCTAGAGCATACAAAACCAAGTGTTCTGTAGCAATTGATTTTTTATAAGGTCACCCGCCCCAATCTCTTACCCAGCGGTTAAGGTTGGTCCTTTTCCACTTTGTTGCCTTAGTGGATTGAACCCCTAACCTCATTGTTAAGGTGGAGGGTCCTTTTATATGCTGTCTTTCCCTTGTATCCACTAGGCTAACCTACCCTTTTCTCCGTGACAATTGATTATCCCAATATTTGTCACGAAAGAATATCCCTAATGAAACCATGTAGAACGTGAAATAAATCAGTCAATTTACAGCAAATTACCTTGTCAGGGCTAAACTTTAGCTTGTATCTTGAAAGACTGTGAGATAAACCCAAGCTCATTGGAGCCAAGTCTTGAGATGCAAGACCAGAAATGAGCTCAGTCAGCTGACTTCTAACCCCTCTCATCAATTCCATGACGGCATTATTATGAACACAATCAATTTGCTGCAAACACATCATACACCAGCTTCAGCCAAAAAAAAGACGAGAAACAGAACAACAATAAGAAATAATGAGCTGACATAAAAAGGGAGCCGACCAGTTTCTCTTTAATTGCATTTCCAAGCTTTGAATCAGCAACCCCCAAAGTTTCACCATCACAATGCACTTTCAAGAACTTACGCAGTCCTTTGCTGGGCTTGCTATCTATCAACAGTGTAGCTGCTGACAGAGCTTCTGAGGTGTTCTCAAACTTAGAGAAAGCTTTTAGTTTCACAACCTGTTTCAATACCAACCAAACACATAAATGTAGAATTTACGAAACATAAAAGTTGAAATTTGAGGCAGTTCATATCCTCAGCATCAACCAAGCACAATTTTTTATTTTAAAAAAAAAAAAAGATTAAGAGAAAAAGACCATAGTTTGAGTGTCTAATAAAGTAGCTTTTGATTACAAAACCAACAGAGAGAACAACAAATCCATGCTTAGCTTTGTCCAATTTTTAACATGCTATACCAAGATTTCTCCTTGACATGTTTTAGAGGCTGTTCGGATTGCCAAAGCCATAAGTTAAGATTTCTAACTTTTGGCTTTTGGCTTATTTTTATCATTTTGGCTTAAAATCAAGAGCTTATAAGCACTTTTTTATTTTATCGAAACACTACAAAAAGTGCTTAGAAATTATTTTGGCTTAAAAGCGCTTAAAATAAGACAATCCAAACAGACTCTCACTTTCAAAATTTTAACCACAATATCTCATAACGAGCTAACTGCTCCCAATGTCTACACAAACCAATAAATACAAAAGAAATTTCTTTTATCAAAAGACTCAGATTTTAGAGCTAAAGCTTCATGAGTACAAAAATGGGGTCAAAGTAGAACGATTTACTCATCAAATGGTTTATCAAAAAAATTTACCTTTCTGGCAGAATCAGTTGAGGAGAACTCCTTCCACAAATCCTGCAAAACAACCCAAAAAAAAAAAAAAGAGATTGTATAACACAAGAAATACTAAATAAATAAATGAGTAAGAGATGAATGGGTATGATACCTCAACTTTGGAGAGTTTTCCCTCATCCAAAACTTTGAAAAGGGCAAAGCCTGCAGGTGTTTCAAACAATACCAACATCTTCTTCCTCGCTTTGTTTGGGAGAGAAAACGGAAGAAGCTGTAAAGAGAGGTTTAGCTTATCACTTTCTTTCTATATGTTCTGCTGCTCAAGGTACTAGGGTTTTAGAGAGAGTGGCAATGGGTTTTGAGGGTAAAAGAGTAACTTGCCGTAATGGTCCCTATATTATGCCGTATTTACACTTCTATCCTGGTATGTTTTAGTAGGCGTTTGGCCGTGAAAATAAAATATTTTAGAGTTGGAGTTGGAGTTGGAGTTGGAGTTGGAGTTGGAGTTGGAGTTGGAGTTGAAATTGGAGTTGGAGTTGGAGTTGGAGTTGGAGTTGTGTGAGAGAAGTAAAAGTAAAAAAAGTGAAAACAAGAAAAAGTTGTTTTTACTTTTCCGAAAATTTATTTCACTTTAATGAAATATATTTCATGGTCAAACTCCACTACATTTCACTTTTTTCACTAAAGTGAAATTTATTTCTGAAAAAAAGTAAAAAAAAATTCATGATCAAATGGGCCCTTAGTCTAATCTTTGAGGTAAATAGCAAACTCTATCAAATTAGGGTGTCAATATCATATCCAACTCGCTCAATCCGTCCAATCCGCTTAAGTTTGAATTGGTTATTGACTCACCTATTTTAACCTTTTTCTCTTATTTTCATCGTAATTGATTAGAATTAAATAAATGTCATATGTTAATTTCTTTCCTTATATTTTTTATTATTAGTAGAATTAGCAGCTATGTATGTACATTATAGCACAACAAAGAGGCAAAAGTTTGACCCATATGTGGTTGCATATATCACCTTCTTTCATTAATTATTATTAGATTAAATACATATGTGGCTTTTTTAAATTTATTCATTTTTTTCATTTAAGCACTTGAACTATAAGATTTACTTATTGAACACAATTTTTGCAGCAAGTCCAAATATTTTATGTGTGAGGTTCAAATGTTGCTAATGTGGCAATATCACAAATAAGAAAGTAACATATTAATAGAAGAAAATAAAAAAGAATATCCTTTTCTTCCACCTCTCTTGGAACTCCTTCACAAATACCCCACCTCCGCCGCCATTGTAATACCACCAACAACAAACCACCCCATCTCTTACTGAACAACTACCCCATTGCAACCCAACTTCATTATTTTAGTGTATTATATTTTAAATTCTTTTATATACATATTTTTTCAATATTATTTTAGCTTAATTTCTAGCAGAATTTTGTTGATCAAATCTCGATAAAATGAGATATGTGAATTTTGTTGATTTATAGGATCAAAACTTTTTCAAGTTTCAATAATTCATACCTAATAAAATCTTGAAACATTTATGAATAGGTGTGTCGATGAATGTGGAAGTGGGTTATGTGAAAGAAATAAATTTTTCATGAGGAAGAAAAAAATGATAGAGAGAAGAAGATAATTGTTTGTAACACCCCGTATGTTTCTGAGTTTAGCTGACAATCGTAACATTTAGGGAAAAATGAAAACATGAGAGAATTGATGAATTTTGTATTGAATTGTGAGCATTTAATAAGTCTTGTATAATTGGGCCCAAAAATGAAGCCCAAAATAACAAGAAGACATGGCCCAACATGGGGTTTTTGACCCATTCTTCCAAATTTGATCCATTTGACCAATCAACATTGCATTAAATGCTAAGGAAAAGATAAGGGAGACATGAGGGACTATATAAAGAGAAAAATCAGATTTTTATTTCATTTAAGCTCTCATGTTTTCTAGACTTTACCAAAAATTGTCTTTTGTCTCTCAAGAACCCTAAGTTATCCTTTGGGCCAAGATCATCAATTGGTAAGACTTGGTAAGTGTTTATTATGATGGATTAATATATTTTATACATAATATATGGTGTATATTATGTTGGTTATGTTAGTGGAATATTGAGAAGTTCACAATAAGTGAAATGTCACATGTTGCTAAATCGGAGGGTGGTTTGTCTTGTAAACTTGACTATGGACTTGTTGTTTTGAAGAAAGTGAACATGCTGGAGTTAATATTGACATGTGAGATGTGATTATAGCATTTCCTTGTTTTGTCATGGTGTATAATGTTTGGAATTTCTATTGTGAAATTGGTTATGATTTTGGTGACGTATTGACCGTAAAGTGTCGTTTTGGTGATGTTTATGTGTGTTGTGAGACCATGGCTGATTATTGGCATATAAGATGATCAAAAATATGTTAAAATAAGTTTAGTTATGATCATGGACCATTCATTGCATAAAAAGACCCAAAAGAGACCCTTTTTGGCCGAAACGGGCACCCGCCCTCACAGACGAAGCACCTGCGGGCGCAGGTGCCAACGCAGGTGCGTCTGGATACTGCCAAAGGTCACCTGCGGATACAGGTCATCCACCTGCGGGCACAGGTGGCTTAGAGGATCGGCCCAGAACTCCGAATTGCTTGTTTTTGCATCCCTTTGGCCCCCCGAAACCCCTATACCCTTCATGGATATAATTATCACCTTGTGATGTCGTTTTAATGACTTTAAAGTGTCATGTGGAGGTGTGTTGGACTATGTTAAGTATGGATGATTGTTCATATGTTGTTATAAAGGAATAATTACGACGGGATGATAAAGGGAAAAGCGTAAAGGGTAAGTGTGGTGTGAAATGCTATCGATGTATGATATTTGGTCAATGTGTGTAATGTTATGGTGTTGTTGATATGGAAATGCAGCGGATAGTATTGTAAGGGGGTGACATAACGTTATATGGTGGTCACATAGTTCATTGTCGTCTTGTACGCCTGTATAGTGACTAGTTGCTAATGTAAGTTTCGGTATGAACTTGTATTGTAGAGTAAGACGTAAGGAAGAAGCTGGACTATTGTGTTCATAGGCTTGTGTATTCATACTTGGAAGTGAAGGTATGTAAGGTTCCTCTTTCCGTATCCTTCTGCAGCATATAGTGTACACTTTGTTATGGTACCTACTCATTCCCGAAATGTACTAAGGTATCCTATATCCGGTTATCAATTGTCTCTACTACATGCTTCCTACTTATTGATCAATTGTGAATCTCATGTCTCATGTCTCATGTCCATGAATAGTATTCCAAAAGCCCAATAAGGTTGTGTTCCAATGTTCCAATAGTGATTATACTCATGTATCTTATCCATTGATTATTGTCCAATAGTTCCAATAATGTTATGTTTCCAATAATGCTATTCACATGTCTCTCACTCATTGGTTAATGATCCAAAGATTCAAGTAAAGTTATGACCATCATTGTATCAATCTCAAAGTAATGGACAAAGTAATGCAAATGTGGTTAATGTTTGAGTACGGGTGGCAACTTTGGGGGCGAAATGCCTAGCTCAAGCCGATCCTGAGATTATTGGATCAGGGGGCAGTTTTGGGGGCGAAAGCCTAGCTCAAGCCGAACCTGACAGGGGGCAGCTCTAGGGGTAAAAACCTAGCTCGAGCCGAACCTGATATGTTGATTTATGGGTGGCAGCTCTAGGGGCATAAGCCTAGCTCGAGCCGATCCCAACATAACGATATGTTATGTAAAGACCCACTGATCAGTCGGGGCCCGGGTACATTATGACACATGTATTGACAAGCAAGCATTGAAGTAAAGAAAGTAATGAAGGCAATACACATGGTTTCCAAAATGCAAAATGGTGACTTACTCACATTGATTAGTCATTTGTATTGAGTTCATTGATATGTTCATGTGTTATATAGTTTCGTTTGAGCCTTACATACTCAGTACTTATTCTGTACTGACCCCTCTTGGGGAATTTACCTTACTTGCTGCAGGCGCAGGTACCAGTAGGCCTCCTCAGTAGATTGCCAGTTGTTAGCGGTTCATTGGTGAGCTCCAGCTAATTCGGGGCTTCTCCGAGTCAGAGTGTATATATGTTTTGGTGATGTACATGTTGTTTAAAGCGGGGACTTGTCCCGACTTTTAGTTTGTTTTGCTCAATGCATCTGTTAGAGGCTTTCGTAGACGAATGTGGGTGTATGTATATAAGGTGACACATGGAGTCTTGACTTGACGGCCTTGACGGCCAAGTTTCTCATATGTGTGTATATATATGTCACATGTTCCATGATTTTCGATATTAGTCGTTCATGTTCTTTGTGATAGTGGTGTTTCCTATGGCATGCACATGATTGTATAGAAGCATAGCTTGGTTCTCTCGGGCCTTATCGGCTACGGGTGCCAATCACACCTCGTTGGGATTCGGGGTGTGACATTGTTGCTGACCGATTTAAATTTCGTCAACTATGATGGTAGTGGTGGTATTAGGGAGAATTGTGACTAATATTGACGGTAATGGATGTCGGTAATAGCGGTAGGTGTAACGACAACGGGTCCGGGCCATGAAATTATCCTCCTTCCATTAATTTGATACTCTATTTATGGGACTAAAATTTAATTAAGCTAATTAGTTTCATTCTTTCTTGGACTGGCTATTTCTTATATTTAAATTATTAAGAAATAAATTTGATATTACAACTTCTTAACTATTCAGTGTAATTTTGATAAAGGAGAGTGAGACAAATTTATATGATGACAAGGAGAATAACTTTGAAAATGAAAATAAGAGGAGAAAAAGCAAACACACTTTAGAGGGGGAATATTTTCTTTTTAAAGATGGTGGAGATGGTAGTGAAAGGGGTGGAGATAGTCATTGCAAATCGAGGTTAAAGGAAACAGAAGTAAAAATATTATAAATAAAAAAGATTAGGACCTTCCACTCTCTCAAAGGACAATGTACCACACTTGATGTGTCATCTCAGCACAGTGTCCTCAGTAGACACATTATAGTGTGAATTTAGATGCTCAATAGGTAAACTTTATAGTTTAAGTGTCTAAATGGAAAAGATAAACAAGTTTAAGGAGCCACATATGTATATAGCCTTATTATTATTACACTTTATTTATATGAATGTTAGACTATATTTATAGGTTATAGCATAACCCAAGAGGCGAAATCTTGAAGAATCTTGTACTTATTTATGAGGATTGTTTATCTTCATATTCGGTAAACTGCTATTTTTTATTATCTTATGTCTACTCTAATGCATTTGTCTTCTCACAAATTTACTTACACCTATGCAAATTGTGCATCTTAGAGGGTATATTGCAGGAGTTTTTAGGATTCAACACTATCTATGTGAATATTGAATAAGAAAATTAAATCTCATCCCAAAAGTTGTTAGAATTATGATATGAATTTTGTAAGAAATCTTTTTATGTCAATTTTTTGTTGTTGTAATATGTCTTTTTGAAGTCACATTTTGATGGATCATCACCATAAAAGTGTTTTGAGTGGAATACTTGCTGATACATTAGTCATCAATAAATTTTTTATTCTAAGACATTATAAGGCATAGCACAACAATAATATTGATATACCTCCAACAATTATTATAAAATTGAGGCCAGTGTCGCGACATCACTTTCTCCAACAAGTCTTCTAAGCACTCAAACCTCACTCAAGATGGTGTAGGATTTAGAAGGAGAATTTGTACTAATGAACCTTAAACTAGATACATACATATATTTAAACCTTCTCCCATCAAAAAAGATTTGTAGTAGTTAGAAAAAAACATTAATTTTCACAAGTTATGGACATACAATTAAGAAAATGGAGAGAAATGAATCCAGTATATGCGAACCACTTTTTAACATTCAAAATGAATGTTACCTCGCATGCTCCCGCTTGATTCGTATACATAATTCTCAAAGACTATATTTATTTTTTAAAGAGAGCCATAATACACGAATCACAATGATAGCTTCTTTAGGAACGAATAGTACCTTCCATGTATCATAATGCACTATGTCTCTAAGCTTTAGCCATTATTACTTATGAATAAAATCAATGTTTATTCTAGGTCCATACTTTAGCGATATTTCTCAAATAAAATTGAATGTACACACAGTATCAATAGAAGAAATATCATATAAAATAGAGTTTCATAAACATTCGTTGTTACAATGAAATTTTACAGCGGAACTAAGTCCCGTTGTGACAATATGATCCTTAAATTTTTGCGATGACATGTCTTTAGTTAAAAGATTAGCTAAGATTAGCTAACATTAGTTCAGTACTAATGACCACTTTCTTATGTTTAACACGTTCTCTTATGGTTAGATACTTGATGTTGATATGCTTCCTTCGACTACCGCTTTTTTTATTCTTATCCATAAAGACAACAAATGAATTGTCACAATATAATTTTAATAGCTTAGAAATAGAGTCGACAATTCTTAGCGCATATATGAAACTCTTCAACCATACACCATGTGAGTAAGCCTCAAACGAGAAACGAACTCAGCCTCCATAGTGGAAGTACTGACCAAAGTGTGCTTGGCACTTCGCCAAGATACAACTTCACCGGCTAACATAAAAATATATTGTAAAGTTGATTTTTGTGAATCAACACAGTTAGCAAAGTGTGAATTGAACTAGTCGGTGACTTTCAAATCATCTCATCATGTGTACATAAGTATGTAGTCTTTTGTTCCTTGAAGATATTTTAAGACTTTCTTTTCAGGTCTCCAGTGGTCAAGACCTATATTACTCGAATATATTCCTAATATTCCAACAACAAATGTTACGTCAAGTTTTGTACAAACCTGAACATACATCAAGCTTCCAATAGGAGAAGCGTATGGAATGTTCTTCATTTGTTCCCTCTCAAAATCATTCTTTAGCCACTGATTCAAATTGAACTTGTCACCCTTCACAATAGAAGATACACTTAGTGAAAAATCTTTCAGTCAAAATCTCTCTAAAATTTTATTAATTAAGTCTTCTTGCAAGGGAGGCTCAACATAATTGGAGGCCTAAAGCGAAATTTTAATTAGAGGCCTAAAATCTACATAAAGTTCATATGTGTTTATTTAAATTTATTTTTCTGATTTTTTTAGATTCACAATTATTACTTAATAATTTTTTTTATAGTTGATTTCTTCAAAGAATATTTTCTTTCAATTATTAGTTTTAGGCAAGATTTTATCAATTGCAACGTTGCAAAAATATTCTTTCTTTCAATGAAGCAATCATTAGAAGCATTGTTAATATAATTCAATAAATAATAAGTTAAATTTTAGATAAATATAAGAGTTAGAACCATATATTCTGATTCAAGAAGTTAATAACATGATATACCCTATGTTTGGTGCAATATTTGAAAACCTAAAAAGAAATAAAAAGTAGAATTTAGAATTCACCATGTTCAACACTTTTCAACTATTGATTATTATTTTTGATAGATTATTACTCTAACTTACAAAAATTTAAAGAAAAAAAATACAAAAGAGTTAAAAAGAATAAAATAATGTGTGTTAGTGGACATAATGTAAGAAACAAAATAACGCTTTCTAAATTTCTCCTATTTGAAAATGATTAAAGAGAATATAATTTAAAAATATACTTTTATCATAAATAATTAATTTTTCTATAAAAATATTACATAATTTAATTTGGGTAAAAGTTTGTGGCCCCCAATTGCTTTATTTGGTTAGGCGTAGAGCCGACCTTGGCTTCTTGAGTTAGACCTAAGGTACTCTGATGTATATCTCAATGAATCTTCATGCCAATGACATAAGACGCATCACCCATGTCTTTCATATCAAAAATTTTAGAGAAAAATTATTTCACTTCATGTATCACTCCTTTATCATTTGATGCAAGTAATATATTATTCATATATAGAACTAAAATATATATACATATTTTACTCCTACTGACCTTCTAGTATATAAATTGATCCATAATGTTCTCAACAAAGTCAAATAAAGAGATAATATTATAAAATTTTAAATATCATTGGCGAGAAGCATCGTTTAGTCCATATATAAAAAAATTTAACTTCCATACCAAGTTCTTACTATTATTAAAGGAGAATCTTTCAGGTTGTTTCATATGAACCTCTTCCTCTAGTTCATCATTGAGAATTGGATTTCACATCTATCATTTGTTGTAGTTCTAAGTCAAAATGGCTACAAATGTCAATATAATATGCAAGAAATCCTTTTTAGACATAGGAGAAAAGATCTTTTTATAGTCAATTTCTTCATTTTGAGTGAATCATTTAGCAACGAGTCTTACCTTATAGTTCTCCATGTTGCCCAATGAGTCTCTTTTGATTTTAAAGATCCATTTACATCTAATAGTTTTTACACCATTAGTCAACTCAATAACATTGTAAACTTTAATACTTTTTATGGATTTCATCTATTCTTTTATGGCATTGTACCATAATTCTGACTCTTTGTAACTCTGGGTCAACCCTCGAGGTTTCGTCAACTGAGAAATCCTCTTCAGAAGTAGAGGTGTAGTCTTCGATCCTCAGCTCTGGTAGGAAAATCTAATTGATCAGAGAGTGAGCATCTGAAATTTTGATGTTCACATCCAAGGATTTATCCTTCATTGCCTCTAAAGTCTAAAGCCATCTTAGCTGAGTATCTTGGGTACCCTCGACATTAGAATGACTTGACTAAAATTTGGCTTTTCTTATTTCTCTATTTATCTTTTTCTTGAGACAAAGGATCTCATCCTAATTGATTGATCGACTCCTTAAAGATGTAGGGACTTTGCGATTCGTGGAATTCTCTTTCTCAAAAACCTGAATCCTCTCTTCGAGAACAAATTTCTATTTAAAGAGGTCCTCAATAATGTTGGCTTGTTTAACATTCTCTTTTTTAAGATGAGACACTTCGATGGATAGGTTATTTGCCTCTCTGTTGAAGACATCCTTCTCAGTCATAACAATTGCAAGCTTGGATCTTAGAGTTTCGACAATGAAATTTTGAAGAGTGATATTCTCGACACTCGATGTTTGGTAATGCGTAGAAATTAAAGCTTTTTGGAGCTTCTCACACTTGTCTTTCCAAACCCTCTCCTCTTGCAGCATCCTCTACATCCCTTCTGCAGTGACTATACTAATATGAAAAAGAAGTAGAGAAGGAAATTATTGATGAGTCAAGACATACTCAAGATATGAAAAACGGGGGGAGGGAAGTTACGTACTGTAACACCTTAGACTTTTAAACTTATGCTTAAGTCATCCTTCGTTTAACTCAAACCCAAACCTAGGTGTGCACGGTCACTTCTACAGACCATACATCTAGTACACGGTTCGTGTAGTAGATAGTATTCCTGAACTAGTAAGCATCAGTGTATCCTAGGTCACTATGGTCCATTTCACTCCCCATACTTGCTGATTCACGATCCATGCAACGAGTTGTGTTTCCTATCCATTACAGTACTTTTAGCCTTAGTGGTCACAGACCCGTACATATTCCCTAATGTAACACCTCACAGTTCATACCTTTGTTTTTATTGTCCTATATATCTTATAAATCTTAGAAACCAAGTTTTATGACACTTATATCAGTCAAAACATTTGAAATAAGTTTCGGCCTTATATGGAAGTTTTAGGTGAGTAAAACGACAAGGGCGACGCGCCAAAAGGACCTTCACTTGGGGGTTCGTGCAACATCTATCATAAATCTTCACAATGATTAAAATCAACCCTCCGATGCATTAAGAGGCATGAAAGAAAGTTCAAAGGGTACTAGGAGCCCTGCAACGCACAACCTTACGAGTGTTATGGGCTGTGCGGCTAACTTTAGCTTCCTCAGCCGGGAATTTTTCCCTAACTTCATCTAATTAAGGGTGTTTTGGTTGTAATACATTTGTGAAACCACTTGGCATGAACTATAAGCTTCCCAAAGGGATCAAACACTCAGAATATATCAGTTTATTTCCCTCATTCTTTCTCCAAACTCAAAGGCACTAAAGTCTTTCAAGCATCAAGTTAAGGTTCCGAGCAAGGTTCTTTCAAACTCTTCTCTAAGTTTCGTTCTCTTTCTGAGGTATGTAAGGAAATATTTAGTAAGGGAACCCTATTCATTCATATAATTCATGATACAACAGATTATTCTAGTTAGAAATCAAGTTAAAGTTTTGAATCCAAATCTTTTAAATCTATTCCTTTACTTCTTGGATTGAATCTATTGAAATTTAGTTGTGAGGAACTACAGAACTCCATGAAATTTAAGGTCATTTCTTAACTTTGATTTTTATTTCATTTTTTAGATTTTACTATGAATCTTGTGAACTTTCTTCTTGAATTTGATAGTCTATTCTATGTCTTTACTGAGTTGACTCATATTTCCCATAAAAATTGGTTTAAAAGTTGAAAGTTCATCATGAAATTGACAATCTTTCCTAAGTATGAAAAGTATGTTTAAAGAAAGTATTTTTATTTGAAACTTCAGAATTTGTATATCATTCAGTAATTTGAGCATAGACTCACCAACAATATAGTTTAAAGATACGAAGTGAAAAGGGCTCACTTGTATGATTATCAGTGTGCCTTAAAAGTTCTACAATATGAACATATATAAGTTTTGAGAGGATTATTTAACATAGAGTGGGGTATGGGTTCAGATAACACTTTCTCCAAAATTACATATTCCAGATTAGAATAGTATCATTCTGCAAGTTCAGACGAACCTCTTTTAGCCTATAGAGCCATTTTATAGATTCATAGTTTTGTTTTGTACTATGTCCCAACAAGGTATAGGACCTCTCTCCCAACTGGGTCAGAGGTTGGACATCATGAGCTCACGTGGTGTATATTGGTTATACAAAACTACTCCATCAGAAAATTAAGTATTTTTCTTTACATATGAATTGGCTGTAAATTTCGCATGCAAATTACTTATAATAGAATCTTAGTTGCTCAATTTTAGTGCATGATTCAGTTACACATACACTCAGTGTTCTTTTCATGTTTCTTAACAGTTCAAATTTCTAGTTTAATATCTTGTTTAAGCTTTCAGTTTATTGATGATTTAAATAACCCATGTGTTATATCTCAGTTCTCAGTTACTATTACCAATTATTATAGATCATACTTATGCTCAGTTTCTTAGTCTATCAGATACTAGTATTGTTTACATTCATCTTATTTACATACCATACATTTTATGTGCTAACTTCATATAGCACTACATCATTTTATGATATAGATTCAGGTACTCAAGCCAGCAGTCAGATGTTCTATTAGGTCTCTCACTCTCTCAACTTATGGCGAGTCCTCCTTGCATTTAGAGGACTTAGTTATGTCTTGTTTAGCTCGTTAGTTCATATTAGAAAATAAAGGTAGGACATGCCTTTGTCCCGGTAGACTTATTCAGTTCAGATGTTTTAGAGGCTTCATTAGACATTTAGTTGGGTTATCAGTGGATCATACTATTTTTAATTAATTTAAAATTTAAAAGATATTAAAAGTTTATTTTAATTTATTTTAAAAGTTTAGCTCTAACTTTGTATTTCATAACTTCTGCATATTTCAGTATTTTGTTTTAGTCGTGCACCAGGCCAAGGGTCAGCTCAAGCCAGTAGGGGTTTTAGGTGCCGGCCACGCTCACGGTTAAGACTCGGAGCGTGAAAAACTTGGTATCAAAGCACTAGGTTCAAGAGTTCTAGGAAATATATGAAGCCACATCTAGTAGAGTCCTTCTTATGTGTGTAAAGTGTGCCATACTTATAATGGGGAAGCTACATAATTTTAGGAAGTACCACCCTTCTTTCATATTCTAGTTTGTGCGACATAGTTAAACTCTATGAAATTGTTCTAATTTGTATGTTACACGTATTTCAGATCATGCCTCCAAAAAGGATCTCCAGGTAGAGAGCTACTACCAGTGCTGGGATTCCTACTGGTGCCAATGCCATAATAATGCCTCCACCCCACATAATTCAGACTAGGAATAGAGGTCAGTTTTCTGGAAAACATGCTAGTACTTAGGTTCCACATGTGCCATCAAATTTAGTGAGGGGTCCCAGCACATCTACTATTTAGCGTCCCTGTATTGCTACTACTGATTCTAAATTTAGAGGAGCCATTCAGATGCTTATGCAGCTGGTAGTAGCTCAATCTAGCTACCTGGCATAATCCCTACTAGCTTTAGTTCTCATGAGTCTTGCCGCACTTCAAGGACTTTTGGGTTTCTCAAAATGAATCCACCGGTCTTCACAGGGTCGAATCCTGAAGAGGACCATCAAAACATCATTGATAAAATCTAAAAAATCCTTAGGGTGATGCATATTACTGGGATAAAGGGTGATCTTGCTCCTATTAGTTAAAAGAAGTCTCTAGCCTTTGGTATGAGTAATTGAAGTTGACTCATAGTGAAATGCAGCTTCTGTATGGTGGGAAGATTTCATGGATGCTTTTATTGATTACTTTTTTCCCCTAGAGTTGTGAGAGGCCAAAGTTGATGAATTTATGAACCTCAAGTAGGGTTTTATGAGTGTGGAAGTACAGCCTCAAGTTCACTTAGTTGTCCCACTATGATTCAGAAATGGTGTCTTTTATGAGGGTAAGGATAAGTAAATTTATATCTAGGGTTGCAAAGAATGCTAAAAAGAAGTGAAAAGGGACATTATTGATCAATGATATGGACATATCTAGATTGATGATTTATTCCCAACATGTTGAGGAGGAAAAGTAGAAGGATAAAAAAGAACACCACAGTAAGAGGGCCAAGTTAGCCGGCGATGAGACTAGTCACCAGAGGACTAGTAATGGGAATAAGTCATTCTTTCATAAAAGGTCTTTTGGACATGCTCCATCTTCAGCTAGTTCATCTGCACCAAAGCCCACGAATGATCAGAATTTCAAAGCACCATGTTCTCAATCTCATGACAGTATTGCACAAGGGACCACCTTGAGGTACCCTACTTGTAATAAGTGTGGTAAGAACCATCCCACAGAGTGTCGTTATGGTAAGGATGGATGCTTTGGGTGCAGATAGCGGATCCATTTCCTAAAAGATTATCCCTCCATGAGGCAGAACTATGAGGGCAACAGAGCCTAATCTACGACATTATCTGCATCAGCAAGCCGAGTTGCTCAAAAAGGTACTACTTCAAGGACATACAAGAGTCAGAACCGCTTGTATGCCTTGTCCAGTAGTCGTGAACAAAAGAACTCTATAGACGTTATTACGGGTATGTTAAAAATTCTCTATTGATGATTATGTTTTGCTTTACCCTGGTGCCACATTATTTTTTATAACCCTTTTATATTATTGTACAACTCAAAATTAGTCCCAAACAACTCCTAGAGCCTTTTGCTATTTCTAGTGATATTAGTGAGTCTATTATAGCTAGGAAAATTTATAGAAACTACACAACTTTAGTCCATCACAGAGACACCACAGTCGATCTAGTTGAGTTAGACAAAGTTGATTTGACGTTACTCTTGGCATGGATTTGTTGTATTCCTATTTTACCTCAGTTTACTGTAGGACTAAAGTTGTGAGATTTTAGTTTCCAAATTAACTAGTCTTAGTATAGGAAGGTAGTCTAGTTGTGCCAAAGGGCCAATTCATTTTATACCTTAAGGCCAGAGAGATAGTTTCTAAGGGGTGTATCTACCACTTAGTCCAGACTAAGGTTTCTAGTGTTGAAGTCCCATCCCTTCAGTCAGTTACGGTTGTCAATGAATTCACATAAGTCTTCCTTGATGATCTTTTTAGAGTCCCTCCTGACGGGGAGATAGACTTTTAAATAGATGTCCTTCTCGATACTCAGCATATCTCTATTCTACCATATAGAATGACTCCAACAGATTTGAAGATCTAAAAGAACAATTGATGGATCTCCTTGATAAGGGATTCATTAGGCCAAGTGGCTTTCCATGGGGCGCTCCAATTCTATTCGTGCGTAAGAAGGATAGTTCTCTTAGAATATGTATTGACTATCGTTTATTGAACTAGGTCACTATTAAGAACAAGTATCCCCTTCCCAAAATTGATGACCTATGACCAACTTCACGGTGCTAAGAAGATAGATCTCGGATCTAGATATCATCAGTTGAAATTTAGGAGAGTGACATTCCAAAGTCAACCTTCAGAACTCGATATGGTCACCTTGAATTCCTTGTCATATCCTTTGGTTTGACTCCCCTGCAACTTTTATGGATCTCATGAACAAAGCGTTTAAGTAGTATCATGTTCATGATTGTCTTTATTAATGAGATTTTGATTTACTCTGATAGTGAAGAAGAGCATGCTAATCATCTCAAAATTGTGCTACAGCTACTTAAGAACCAAGATTTGTATGCCAAATTTTCTAAATGTCAATTCTGGTTGGAATTTGTGGCATTCCTTGGTCATATTATTTCTATTAAGGGTATTCAGGTTGATTCCAGAAGATTGAGGCAGTAAAGAATTGGCCTAGACCCATGAACTCAACTAATATTAGGAATTTATTAGGCTTGACTTGTTATTACAGGAGGTTTGTAGAAGGTTTTTCATCTATTATTGGACCATTAGCAAAGCTAACCCAGAAGAAGGCTAAATTTTAGTGTTTCGAAGCCTGTGAGAAGACCTTTTAAGAATTGAAAACTCAGTTGACTTTTGCTTCGGTGTTGACCCTACCAAAGGGAAATGATGGTTTTGTTGTTTATTGTAATACCTCAAAAGTTGGTATTGGTTATATTTTGATGTAGAATGGTAAAGTCATAGTTTACGCTTCCAAACAACTGAAGAACCATGAGAAGAACTACCCGACTTAAATTCTTGAGTTGGCAGCGATGGTGTTTGCTTTGAAGATATGGTGCCACTACCTCTATGGCATTCATGTTGATGTATTCATATACTACAAGAGTCTTCAATATGTTTCAGTCAGAAAGAATTGAACCTCAGGTAGAAGAGGTAGCTTGAATTACTCAAAGACTATGATATGAGTATTCTCTATCACCTAATTAAGGCAAATGTCATTGTCGATAGGGAGTCTTGCTCATTTTGAAAAAGGAAATAAAGATCTTGCAAAGGATATTCATCGACTCGTACACTTAGGGGTTAATCTCTTAAACGCCAAGGATGGTGGTGTAGTTGTTCATAATGGGGCTGAATTGGCCTTAGTGGTTGAAGTTAAGGAGAAGCGGGATAGTAACCCCATTTTGCTCCACTTAAAAGAAGACGTTCATAAATAAAAGGTTCTGGCTTTTTCTCAATAGGGAGATGGTGTCTTGAGGTACCAAGGTAGATTGTGTATTTCGAATTTTAACAATCTAAGAGAAAGGATTAAGGCAGAAGTGCATAACTCTAGACATTCCATTCACCCAGGCTCCACAAAGATGTACCATGACTTGAGAGTAGTTTATTGGTAGAACAACATAAAAAGGAACATCATAAACTTTGTAACTATCCCAATTATTAGCAGGTTAAGGTTGAGTATCAAAGGGTTGGAGGTATGAATCAAAATATAAATATTCTTAAGTGGAAAGAGGAGATGATAAACATGGACTTTATAATAAGGTTGCTGCGATCGCGCTATCAGCATGTCTCAATTTGGGTGACTGTAGATCATATGACAAAGTCAGCTCACTTTTTGCCCGTTAAGACAACAGATTTAGCAGATGATTATGCTTAAGTTGTACATTAGTGAGATATTCAAGCTTCATGGGATTCCTTTGTCCATTATTTCAGATAGGGGTGCTCAGTTCACCACTCATTTTTGGAAGTCTTTTCATAAGGGGTTTGGTACGAAGTTGAATCTTAGTACCGTATTCCATGCGTAAATCGATGGTTAAGCAGAGCGCACCATTCAACAATTTAGGACATGTGAAGGCCTATGTTATAGAATTCAAAGGTAATTGGGATCATGACCTATTTCTTATTGAGTTTACATACAATAATAGCTATCACTTACATATTTAAATAACTCCATTTAAGGCTCCTTATGGGTGAAGGTATAGATCTCCTATTGGATGGGAACATATTTGATAATTACTGATAACTATCGGATAGAGTATTAGAATGGAAAGATCCATTAGATAATAAACTATTAGTTCTAAGCCATCTCTGATAATTAATCAACAATAGTTTTTATATATCTTGATGAGAATCTTTGAATCCTCCATGAAAATCGTTGAAATTTTAGAAATTAAATTCATTTCTTGATTTTCATCCTATTTCATGTCCATGGATCCTATTTTAAACCTATGAATAAGTCTCAATATTTTGAAGCCTATTTAATGTTTCACAGAAGTTATCTCATGTTTTCTATGAATATTAGTTGTGATTTTGAAAGAAAAGAATATTTTATCTTGGAACCTCAGACTAATATGTTGCATAGTATTTTGAGCAAAAGCTCTCCAACTGTATATTTCATGATATGATTTGAGCAAAGACTTACCAGTATGATTACCAGTTTACCTTATCTATGTTTTAAGAAGATTATTTAACACCGAGAAGGGTATGTGTTTAGATGACACATGCCCCAAACTACATATTCCAGCATAGGATAGGATTGCATTGTTTATTTGAGTGACTCTTCTTTATGCCCCTGGTACGGGCTCGGTATGAATTCACAGTTCGGTTACACTCTATACTCCGGCAAGGTATAGGACAACTTTCCCAACAGTGTAAGAGATTGGACATCATGAGCTCACATGATGTATGTCGGTTATAAGAAACTCCTCAAATCAAAAAAAAAAACAAAAACAAATAATTTTACTTCAGTGTGACTTATGGCACCAAGGCACCAATTTCTAACACGATTTATGATAATATGCATACAGTGTACTTACTATAGATTTTCAGTTGCCAGTTACTCAGTTTGAGATATCTAATTTAGCACATTGTTTTAACTTTTCAAATGTATTCATGATTTAGATAAGAATGATAATTTATTAGTTTAACTTTCAGTTATTTCATGATTTTGATTTATGTCATACTCATGTCCAGTTAATCAGTTGCAACAGATATTATATTATTTCACTTCAGCTGTATTGCATATCATATATTCCATGTACTTATGTCACATGGTGTTGCATCATTTCATAATGCAGACTCAGGTACTTAGGCACGTAGCCAGACGTTCCACTAGATTTTAACCTCCTCAATTTCTGGTGAGTCCTAACAATCAGAGGACTCTAATTATGTCTAATTAGTAGTTCAATCATTAAGTATTGCAATCTTTAATTAATAAAGGCAGACAAGGCCTTGTTCCGACAAACGGTACTCAGTTTTATCAATAGAAGCTTAAATAGACAGCTAGTGATGTGTTAGTTTAGTTGTGTTTAAATTTTCAATTGACTTTATGCCATAGTTATAAAAGTATGTTTTACTTTGTTTTAGAACTTTGAATGATCCATATTTTTTATTCAGAGCTTCCACTTACTTTCAGTATTCAGTTAGTAGTATGATAGGCTAAGGGTTCGTTTGGGCTAGCAGTAACCTTAGGTTCCGGCCACGCCTAAGGTGTAGGCTTGCGACTTGAAATGTACCCTAGCTCCGACATGGGCACAACCATTCAAAAGTTAGGTAGTAGAAGTTGTTTCCATCCTTCATTGGTCCTTGGCAGATACCAACGGTTTGAGGAATTTGGCCAGGGCCACGGACCAAGAAAGGAAGTTGACCTCTTTGGGGATCATTATCATGGATAAGAGAAGGAAAATTCCCAGACAGGGCATAACGATTGGAGGAGCTAGGGACTTGAGATGGCTTGACCCTAGAAATAGTAGTCAGAATCTCAAAAATAGACTTTATTTACCTTGGAACCAGGGCCTCTTTCGGGTAGAAAGGGAGCATTTTCTATCCGTCGGGTTTTGTTGAGGCTAGGAAACTACCAGTTGAACCTGTGGAGTAGGTACCTTGTGCCCTTCCCTCATCCAGTGCAACAGTGTTAGGGTAGGACCTTACTTTGAATGGCATAAAGTGCATTCGGGTGTGAAACCTCGTCTACATGGCATTCTCTAACTCACCAAACAGGTGCTTGTTCGCTCCTTGAAATGTGACCGGTCCTACAGTCTCTCGTACTAAGGGAGATCTGTATTTAGAAGAGCCTTCTATTCTTAAAAAATCACAACTATCTCAGGTCGAGAAGCTATATGATCACACGTAGGTAGGGACGATGATCTAGGACCTCCGTCTACTCCCATCAAAGGTTGGGATTCACCTCGGGGAACCTACCTAGATCCAATATTCATAACAATGAGAGGGAGATCATTAGGTTTGCGATCAATCCACTAATGCAGGGTGGACAAGTTAAAGGTAATAGAGATAACGTGGAGAAACATTAGACTCACAGTAAGGATTGTTCAAAGGAAAAGGTCAGGACAAGTGATTAATAAAAACCAATGAAAGGATGGGATAGCTCACTATGGTCTTTATCAATCCACCCTAACTTTTTGGTGATTTTGGTCCATGTTCGATCTTTGACAGTAGTACAACCTAGGATTTTTTTGGACCCACTCTCTAATCATGAAGATCCATCCATGAGATGACAAACCTAAACTAAGATGCCAAGGGGGATGAACTGAATAATACACTTAAGAACGAGACTGGGAAGAAAATAGGGAAAAAGTGGAAAACGAATAAGAGAGATATCTGTAGAAGAAACTTACGAGATATATTCCACAACTTTGGGAGTTGTTGGGGTGAGTGATCCTTGGTGGAAATGTGTGTGACGATCCAAAAACTCAGATCATGATGACACCTACAATAACCCATCAGTAAGTAAGTCAAATCCATAGCTCGAAATGTCAAGTAACCGGCTAATAAGCGGAAGTGAGTACACGAGGTAAAACAACTAACTAAAATGACTAACGCAAGAAATAATACATGAACATGCATATAAAAGTAGGGAGAGAAGGATAAAATATACAAAATGATCCCCCAAGACCTGGTATCAGTCAGTGCAAGAGCTACTACAAATACAAGGAGTACAAGATAAATACAATATATATACATATCTATCTCTGAATATACAAAATAAGATTCGTTCAAGAAGTAGAAGGAGATGGGTCAACTCAGGTCACCAAAAACTCACCCTAAATCTCAGATTCCAAAATCTTTTCACGAGGAAAGACGTCAGCAGCGATGACGCGTACTAAGATCTGCATCAGGGAAAATGATGCAGAAGTGTAGTATGAGTACCAAAACACATATTACTCAGTAGGAATCATAGACCGACTGAGCTCAAATAAGATATAATTACAATATGCAAATATGACTAAAAGAAAATAAGGAGGGACTATAAGGAGAATAACAGGTGAAAACTAAACAATTAAGGGAAATATAAGTAAGTACTTACGAACCATGACTATAATAAACTAACTACAGTTTAATCGGACCCCCATAAGCCCGGAAGGTACAAACAACAATCAATGAAACTTGATCGGCCCCCTATAAACACGATGGATACAAACAATAGATGATACTAAATTATAGGCAATGCATAAGAGTAGATAAATGTGAATCAAATTCCAAGTCCAATAATATTGTACACTCCTCCTCCAGCATCTATAGCTCACAAAGGTAGGACCCAGGGGGAATCGCGATATCCGTATTACCTTGCCGGACTTCTGAATAGGAATCAATAGTTTCATGTGCCCAGAATCAAATCGAGAAATATAATCCATGTTCCCTTTTTAAAACTTAAAATCCAGTAGGTTATTCCTCAAGTCCCATTTCTAAACCAAAAATAGTATTTTAAACTAGGTTGTTAATGTACCAAGAATATGCAATCAATAATAAGTACAATAAGTGAGCAAATCAATCCATTGACTAAAATTAGTCTACAAATACAGAACCCAAGTAGTCCACGGTCATCTAGTTGTAGAAAGGGTGTTATCCTATAGTGAACCATCTTAATGAAGTGATACACTAGCTACAAAGCCCTCAGGAACCCGACCTAAGGCAAACAACTACCCAAACCTAAACTAAGTCATACGACGATAGGCCCAAGGCTACCAAGCATACTAGACAAGACCAAGTAGAGAAACAACTACCTAAACTAAGGATTTAGGGCATAAGTCCCCTCTAAAGCCCCTAAGTAAGTGAATAAAATCATAAATATCTGGTAAAGTCTATCCAAGCAACAATTTCCACCCAAAAAATTAGTAAATCATCATAAAAATACATTAAACAAGCCAAGTCTAAGAGTAGGTAAGTCGTAACCTACCTGGAGGTCGAATAACGAGCTCACGAACACCTAAATCGAAGCTTTTCCCTTTCTAGAAGCCTCCGACTACTGACACACTACCAAAAATAATGATCAATATGTTATTAGTTTACTATGATAAGAATGATACCCATATAGCGAATTCACTCTCTGAATAGAAAATTGGGTTAAAAATTACCCATGGGGCCCGCTTATGGAATCTAGAAGTCAAACCTTCAACTGTATCCCTTGTGGGACAAGGATCACGTGCTCAAAGTTTGAGCATGACCAGCTCACAAAATCAAGCCCAAATAAGTCCCCAAAGTCCAACGAAAATTAGAATTAAACGGAATTAAAGCGGGAAACGTATGAATTAATGAAGGGATTATAATCAAGGAATAAGATACTAATGCCCCTAAGCTTCATTGATTGGTTCCCCACAGTTTTCCTAGCTCTAAGGTCACAACACTTGTGTAAAATGATATAGAAATCAGTTTAAAATCGTGAAGGAGAAATATATACACTATCGTGGAGTTTACCCATCTTAATCGTGATAACTGGACGAGCGATCACAATGCCAAAAATCCTTGACCCTCACAATCACCAAGGTCCTTATCGTGTAGCAATGAAGGATTTTGGTTGCACCAGGTGCTATGCACTAACAAACTTTTAGTTAAGCCTAAAAAATCCAACCGGGTGCTCGAGATTTGTATGGAACCCTGTACATGCAAACAAAATATGCTACCCTACTGGAAACGACATTCTGGACTCAATAGCATAGATGAAATTCCTAACAAACATTGTTTAAATGAAAAATGAATCCCGCACCCAATCTTCTATTTAAACTAAAAGCCAACCAATAACCTAAACTGAGTCCAAAACTAAACTACAAGTCCTCCAAGCCTAAAATCTATATTTTGGAGCTAATGGAACTATCAGAATTCTTATCCGAGGCTATTTACTAAAGTTTTGATCGAACTCAAATTTTTCAACCTAAAAAGCTCCAAAATAGGGAAATTGACATAAAAACAAAATGAACAGCCCAGGAACAAACTACCAATCCAAGAAAGTCATAAACGACTTGGGGATGCTATAGAAAAGCTCTAAACATAGCAAATGTACGAAAAAGAGGAAAATAACCTGGCAGGTCATTATAGCACCCACTATTAAAAGACTCTCACCCTCAAAAGTCAAGGGATATGTAACAAACCTTTCCATCATTACGTATAAGTCTCTTATTTGAAATTCCAAGCTAAAATTCTTCCCAAATTTGAACTTATAAATTTCAGGCTAGGCTAGTTTCGAATGAAATCTGAGCGAGGTGTGGTCTAGAGAAATACGGGAATGAATTAGGCAAGTTTGGTGGTGTTTTACTTGATTTCTAGTTAGCTAATGTGATAAGAAATCCTTAAGTATTTACGAAATTGAATTTAGGTAAGTAGAACTCCCAAAATTGATCTTAGCGTGAAAGATATTGTTTGGGATGTCCCGGAGTTAAGGTGTGATGTAAAAAATGGGAGAAAATTCTGCTATAGCACCCACTCAATGTGGTTAATGACCACTATAGCGACCAAAATTGTAGTTTTATTTTAAAAATCCCCCCAAATGGTTTATTTTTCTAAAACACGTTTTGGGGCAAAAGAGAGCTGATTTTGGGAGAAAATCTCCAGCTAATCATTTTTTTGCTTTTATAAGATAAGGATTTCATCCCCGTTAACTAGAATATTAATTTACTAGTTAACGGGGATGAAATCCTTACTTTAACCAAGAAAAATGATGATTAGCAGGTGATTTTTGCCAAAAATCACCTCTCCTTTTCCCCAAAATGTGTTTTAGAAAAATAAATCATTTTGGGGACGTTGCTATAGTGACACATGCCACTATACGGTCATTGACCGCGTTGACTAGGCGCTATAGCTGGATTTTTCCGCTTTTGGACATGTCGCTATAGCCACATACACGTCACTATAGTGACATGAGCGTGGTAGAATGCCTTGTTTCAGCCAAAAATCCTATTTTTTACTACACACCTTAACTCCGGGATATTCCAAACAATACCCTTTATACTAAGATCAATTCTGAAAGTTCTACTTACCTAAATTCATTTTCGTTAATTCCTAGGGGGTTCCTTATCGTCTTAACTAATTATAAATAAAGTCAAACACCACCACAATTGCCAAATTCAATCCTAAATTTCCCTAGACCACACCTCACTCAAATTTCATCCTAAACTAGCCTAGCCTAAAATTTTTAACTTCAAATTCAAAAATAATTTTAGCGTGGAATTTCAAATAAGTAACTTAAACATAATGAAAAAAAGGGTCGTTATAATAGATATCAATTTACCCATCGCTTGTCCCCTTCCTCTCACCCGTTCTCTTTCTCTTATTGCCGGCTCTACAACCGGAGCGGCCGATGCAGGGGCTACTGATCGAGTTTTGTTTGACCTAGAAGTCACCATCTTCGGACAAAAAGTAAAGAAATTAGATACTAATTTGGATCACCATATACCAATTGGAATCAAGTTATAGTACTAAAGAAGCAAAAATGACAGTTTTCCTAAAGTCCTATAGCCTCCCAAAAAAAAATAAAGACGTCTCTGTACCATTCTGCGAGACTCTACTAGACCCATTTTGGTATAACGAGATCAGCAAACCTAGGCTCTAATACCAACTTTTGATATTCTAGCCTTAGAATTGCTAATTTACGTAGTTAGGGGATGGTTTAGTTGTTTTTATGGTGCAAGGGAGTAATGTTAGTATGAAATCAATGAGTTTTGGTTAATGATGGTTAATTCACCCCTGCATGCTGTTAATTCACTAATTAATCCATGGAATTGGTAGTTTTAGGTGAATTACGATAGAAAAACCCGATAACGGGGAGGGAATGATCATGAACTTGGACTTAGGGGTTGGGTATGAGTTATAATCCCAATGTGGTAGGTTATTTCATTAATTATGCATTTGTATGTATTTTCTAGACTGAGATCAAGCAAAAATTGCGCGAAAAGGCAAGGCTCAGATTTAGTTGAGTTGTGCAAGCTTGGATTGAGGTAGGTGATGGTATTGTAGTTTAATCCAACTTGTACTATATGTGCATGTTAACTACTTCTTAGTATAGCTTGTTAGTGCATGTTGTTTTGTGTGGTCAATTCAAATGATTCTACCTTGTTGTATTATTTTTGACCTACCTTATAATTAAATGTGGAATGTTCGGTATTTGGGACATTCTCACGGCTTATTGGTGTAATAAGGTTAGCAGACACTCGTGTATGGGATTTAGGTATATGGATGGAATTTATTCCCTTTGGGTCATGGCTAAAGGGTGGTTATGATACCTATAACATGCATGTACGAGGTTCAGGTGAGTTTGACGGTTTCATGAGTGAACTGGGAAATATATTCATATGTTTGATAATTTTTTAGCTTGTCTTGGCTTGTATTGACTTGGCTTGACTGAACTTGATTTTTTTGTAAGTGTAATGACTTGTTGATTGTAATCCTAAGATGCTTATTTGATACTTGTTGTGCTAGGTGTAGGTTAGATTGAGCATGGATTAACTAGTTGTACTATGTTTTGGTTATATGTTCATATTCTCATCTTGGGTTGGCCAAATGACCCTACCAGTACACTGTTGTTTTCTTGTATGCTGATACAACATCTGCTCTTACTTTTTTGAGTGCAATGCATATTCTAGCAGCTCCTATAAGACCTCACTTGTGATTCAAGCGGGTGATTCAGATTTCAAGGTGAGCAGCATATTCGGGCTATCATGGAATCTTTCTTTTATGACTTTGTCCTTTATTTTGGACTTATGCATTCTTCCTAGTTTTTGGGGTTGCATCCCCTTCTTGACATTCTTAGTATATTTTGGTGCACCGACTTTCGAATTCTAGGGAGGTTTCTGTTTTAGTATTTATTTTCACATTTCTTAAGTTGTTAGATTGGATGATCATTTACTATTAATGGGATAGTTTTCTCCTTTTTCTTTACGTATTGGTTAATGCTTTCGGGGTTATTTGTTCACCCATAGGACAATGGGGAGGGTGTCACTCACGTCCATTTGGGTCGTGACAGGATAGAAAATACCCGAAGGCCAGAACAACTGAGAGTAATGGGTTCGCATGTCGTGCTCGGTCTCCAAGGTAGCCTCGTTGACAGGATGGTGTCTCCACTGAACCTTAACCACCAGAATCTCTCTAGACCACAACCGTCTAACATCCCTAGCTAAGATAGCTTCCGACTCCTTGTCAAAAGTTAAGTAATTATCTAACTGAACTGAATCTGACTGAATCATGTGAGACTCATCTGGAATGTAATGCCAAAGCATCAATACATGGAATATAAGGTGAATGTCAAAAAATGTCGGAGGCATGGCTAACTCATATGCTACATCCCTAAGTTACAATAGAATCTCAAATGGACCAATGTACCTAGGGTTGTGATTTCCACTCATTCTGAACCTTATCATACGCTTTATGGGTAACACTCAAAGGAACAAACAGTTACCAACTCCAAACTGTAATACTCTAAGCCTGATATCAACGTAATATTTCTGCCGACTCTAAGTTGCCTGTAGCTTATCCTGAATCACCCGAACCCTATCTAAAGAATCATGTAACAAATCAGTGCCCTGTGGCCTAGCCTTAAAGGCATCCAACCACTCGACTGGAGATCTAAAATGCCTACCATACAACCTTTCAAATGGATCCATCTTGATACTCGAATAACAGCTTTTATTATAAGCAAACTCTGCCAAGGCTAGAAACTGGTCCCACTGACCTTCGAAGTCCATAACACATGCCCAAAGCATATCCTCTAGAACATGAATAGTCCGCTCAAACTAACCATCAGTCTGGGGATGAAAAGTTATGCTAAGATAGACTTGGGTACCTAATTCCTCCTGAAAAGTTCTCCAAAAGTTAGAGGTAAATTGGGAATCTCTTTTAGAAATGATGGATATTGGCCCCTGAATCTGCTCCAACAAAGTAGATTGAGCCTCAACAGGGGAAAAAAATCCTCCTAGGGTCAAAAATATAAAGTTGAACCAACCTATTGGATAAGGACTGGATGTCCAAGGCCAACAGCCGCTCCAAAGCCGTTAGAAATGCCAAACTTCCCAAACTCACTGCCTTCCAGCTCAAGGCATCCGCTACTATGTTTTCCTTGCCTGGATGGTATATAATAGCAATATCATAATCCTTCAGTTACTCTATCCATCTGCGTTGTCTCAAATCAAGATCCTTCTGACTCAGAATGTACTGCAGGCTATAATGACCGATGAATATTTTACAATGAACATCATAGCGGTAATGCCTCTAAATCTTAAGCATAAAAACTACCACCGCCAACTCCAAGTCATAGGTGAGGTGGACTAAAAACCCTGGCCTTCAAATGGAAGTGTCAGAATCAGAGCTGAAGTGAGAAAGGACTTGAGCTTCAGAAAGCTCACATCACACTCGACGGACCACTGGAACTAGACATCCTTCTTAGTCAATCTAGTCAATGGTACTTCAATAGAAGAAAATGCGTCGATGAACTATCTGTAGTAACCTGCCAACCCAACAAAACTATGAACCTCGATAGGAGAAGTGGGCCTAGCCTAATCACAAACTACCTCAAGTAAATAAGGATGTTGTCAATAAATACAATCGCAAAGGATTCCAAATAAGGCTTGAACACATGGTTTATCAAGTCCACGAATGTTGTTGGGGCATTGGTCAACCCAAAAGACATGACTAAGAACTCAGAGTGGCCGTAACGAGTCTTGAAGGCTGTCTTAGGGATGCCCGCCACCCTTATCCTCAACTGATGGTAGCCAGATCTCAAGTTAATCTTAGAAAATATGGTTGCACCCTGAAGCTGGTCAAATAGATCATCAATACGCAGCATCGGATACTTATTCTTTATAGTCACTTTGTTCTGCTACCGATAATAGACGCACATACGTATAGTGCCATTCTTATTCTTCACAAAAAAAAAAATAGAAGCACCTAAGGAAAAATACTCAGTCTGATGAAACCCATACCCAGAAGATCCTAAGCTGAATATTAAGCTCTCTCAACTCAATTAGAGCCATACGGTAAGGTGAAATGGAAATGGTCCTGGTGCCCAGCTCAATATCACTAGCAAAGTCATTCTCAAGCTTAGGCGGGAGGCCTGGAAAGTCGATAGGAAATACATCAGCAAACTCATGGACTACCGAAATAAAATCAATGGAAGGAGTGTTTGCATTAGTATCACGAACATAAGTAAGATAATCTAAACACCCCTTCAATACCATCCTTCTAGCCCGAATATAAGAAATAATCCCTATTGGTACGTGACTATCAAAACCACGCCACACGATAGGGGGAATGCCAGGTATGTCTAAGGTAATAGTCTTGCCAAAGCAATCTAATACCACATAATAAGGGGATAACCAGTACATGCCAGAATAATATCAAAATCAACCATATCAAGTATAATAAGATCAGCCCAACAGTCATACTCCATGATAGTAACCACACATGATCTCAAAACACGATCCACTACTAAAAATTTACCTATGGGAATAGCTACACACATGGGCACAAGTAGAAGCTCACTAACTAACCCCAATCGGGAGGCAAAATATACCGATACATAAGAATAGACGGAACCAAGAACAAATTATACAGAAGTTAGTTGTCGACATACTGAAATCAAACTTGTGATCACTGAGTCTGATGCCTCCACCCCTGACCTACCAGAAAAGGCACACAACTATCTGCGCCTACTGTCAGACAGAGAACCTGACCAACCACATGTTCTGCCCGACTGACCACTCCCACGAGGATCCTAAGAACTACCTCTACTGCTCTGGGAACCATTTTTGGCTGGTGGGGCCACTGATCTCAGAGGCTGAGTTGTCTATGCTGAAGGCTCGATTATCCCACATAGGGGATACTCTTTAATAATGTGACCAACCACCCCACAATGCAAGCCCTCGATGCCCTACCCTGATGAGATGATCCTGCTGACCTAGAATGGACACCACAGACTGAAGACACAGAAGGAGAACCCCATAATGGCTGGTCGGAGCTTTGACCACTATAACCGCAATAACCCATCTGACCCTCATCTGAAATCTGAAGCGATGCCTGAATGGACCGACTAAACTGAACATGTTGCTGATACTATTGACCCCTACCAGGGAAACACCTACCTCGAACCTATGAACAATTATGACTACTAATATAACTACCCTGATGGCGTGGCTTCTTATCGCCACCCCAGTAGGCCTTGCGATGAATACCCTTTATAGTACGAGCATGATCAACTACATCTAAAAATGATTGACCCCAAGATACCATACTCTCAGTAGCTAGATAAAGATGAAGTCTCAAACCCTTGACGAAGCAACACACATTCTCTCATGCTCGATAGGCGTGATTATAGTGAAATGTCTAGATCGCTTATAAAACCTAGCCTCATACTCAGAAATTGTCATGGAACCCAACTCCAACCTCAAAAACTCATCAGCGTGAGGTATATAATTCTCTAAAAAACCCTGGGAGAACTATGCCTAAGTCATAAGAGGGGACCCAACTGGTTTGTACTCAATATATGCCCTCCACTAATGCCTCACCGAACCATTAAGCTGAAATATGGTGTAATCCACACCATGAGAATCCACTAGGCCAAGATTATGTAACCTCTCCTGGCAACTGGTAAGGAACTTATGCGCATCCTCTCCTGGAGCACCTGAAAACTTCAGAGGAGCCAATCGAAAGAACCAACCCAGCATCTTCTGATCCTCAGATGTCATGGTTTGTCGGGCTTCTAGCGACTAGGCAACCATTGGCACTGGCAAAACCTCTACTCAAGGAGCCACATCTATAGGTTGCGCTCCTATACCTGATCCACCCTATACTTCCCCTTAGCAAATGTATAGGCCCAACCCTTTGACTTCCCTGTAATAATACCCAATAAGTGGACTAGAGCATCCGGTAGAACTGACGTGGCTATAAATCCAGGATGAGCCTGGCCTGGTCCCTGGTACACTTGTTACTACGGTGACAGATCAGTTGGTGCTGGTTGACAATCAAAAGCTAGCTCTAGCGCAATAGCTGGCTTTAGTGTTGTCGCTCTGTCCTGGCCCCATCCTCCGATTAGCTCAGACCTCGACCCCATCTAAGGAGCCTAGATGCATATACAGGGGCCTTGTCCTCGCTGGTCATAGCCTTTCTCCTAACTTTTTGCGAATGGGTGAAACAAGTGAGAATCTAGAAACCAATATGAACATAACGTACAATAAGTAATCAAAAGGTGAGATTTTCCTAAGAATGTCATGTAGCCTCATGGAGATAGGATACAAACGTCATCGTACTGATCTGCGGGACTCTACTAGATAATTGCTCTTGTACCAATAATACCGATGAACCTAGGTTCTGATACCAAACTATCACAATCCAAAGACTCAGGTCATGATGGCACCTACTATAACCTACCAGTAGGTAAGCCAAATCCATATCCTAGAACGTCAAGTAACTAGCTAATAAGCAAAAGAGAGTATGCGAGGCAAAACAACTAACTAAAACTACAAATGCAAGAAATAATACGTGAGCATGCATATAAAGTAGGGAGAGTAGGACAAAATATACAAAATGATCCCTCAAGACCTGGTATCAGTAGGTGCAAGAGCTACTACAAATACAGAGAGTATAAGATAGATACAGTATATATACAGAACTATCTCTGAATATAAAAAATAAGACTATTCCAAGAGGTAGAAGGAGATGGGTCAACTCAGGTCACCAAATGCTCACCTTAAATCTCTGAGTCTAAAATCTTCGCATGAGGAAAGGCTTCAACGATGATGACTCATACTAGGATCTACATTAGAGAAAAAGATGTAGAAGTGTAGTATGAGTACCCAAACACGTAGTACTCAGTAGGCATCAAAGGCCAACTGAGCTCAAATAAGGTATAAGTATAATAAAATGCAAATATAACTAAAGAAAAGTAAAAAAGGACTAGAAGGATAATAACAGGTCAAAACTAGACAATTAAGGGAAATATAAGTAAGTACTTATGAAGCATGATGATAATAAACTAACTACAACCTAACCGGACTCCCATAACTTTGAAAGGTATAAAGAACATTCAATGAACCCCGACCAACACCCATAAGCACTATAGATACAAACAACAAATGATACTAAATTATAAGCAATGCATAAAAGTAGATAAATGTGAATGGATGTCAAGAGATACAGTATAAAATGAATTCCATGTCCAACAATACCGTATAATCCTCCTCCAACAACTATAGCTTGCAAAGGCAAGACCTATGAGGGACTCGCGATATCTGTATACCTTGCTCAAAATTGAACCGGGACTTTTGAATAGGAATCAATGATGTTATGTGCCCGGACTTAAACCAAGACTAAAGTGATCCATTTTCGCTTTTTAAAACTCAGAATCCACTAAGATATTCCTCAAGTCCCATTTCTAAATCGAAAATAGTAGTTTAAGCTAGGTTACGATGTACCAAGGATATGCGAATCAATAATAAGTAAAATAAATGAGAGAATCAATCAATAAACCAATATTTAACCTACCAATACAGAACACAAGTAGTCCACAGTCATCTAGCTATAGGAAGGGCATTATCCTAGGACGAACCACCTTAAAGAAGCAATACACTAGCTATAAAGCCCCGAGGAACCCGACCTAAGGCAAGCAACTATCCAAACCTAAACTAAGGCATCCGACGATAGGCGCTATGGCTACCAATTATGCTAGACTAGCCCAAGTAGAGAAGCAAATATCTAAACAAAGGGTCTACGACATAATTCCCCTCTAAAGCCCCTAAGAAAGTGAAAAAAGTCATAAGTACCTAAGTAAAGTGCATCAGAGCCATAATATCCCCCCTATAATTAGCAAATCATCATATAAATACCTTAAATGAGCCAAGTCTAAGAGTAGGTAATTCGTAACCTACCTAGAGGACGAATAACGCGCTCATGAACACCTAAACCAAAGCTTTTCCCTTTCGAGAAACCTCCAACTGCAGCCACGCTACCAAAAATAATGTTCTACATGTCAATACAAGAAGAATGATACCTATATTGTAAATTTATGCTATGGATCAAAAATCGGGTTAAAAATCACTCGTGGACCTGCTTATGGAATCCAAAAATTGAACCCACAATTGTGTCCCATGTGGGAAAAGGACAACGTGCTCAAAATTTGAGCATGGCCATCCCACAAAATCAATCTCAAATCAGTCCCCAAAGTCCCAACAAAACAAGAATTAAACTAGAGAATTAAAGAAAATTGAAGCCAAAAACTTACGAATTTACGAAGGGATAATGATCAAGGAATAAGCTACTAACACCCCTAAGCTTTAATTGATTGATTACACATAGTTTTCCTAGCCCAAGGTCTCAATAATGGTGTAAAATGACGTAGAAATGGTTTAAAATAGTGAAGAAGAAGTATATATACTACTAGGGGGTTACTCATCGCGATTATGGGACCCCACCAGGTTGCCCATCGCGATCACGACAACTAGCCTAGCAATCGTGATGCCTAAATACTTGACCCTAGCGATCGCGAAGGTCCTCATTGCCATAGCGATGAAGGATTTTGGCTGCACCAAGTGTTGTGCACCAGCAAATTTTGCTAAGTCTAAAAACTCTGATTGGTTGCTTAGGATTTGCTCGGAACCTCATAAACACAAATGAAATATGCTACACTACTGAAAATGACATTCCAGATACAACGAAGTTGATAAAATTCCCAATAGAGGTTGTTTTAACAAAAAATAGGCCCCAGACCCAATCTTCTATTTTAATTAAAAACCAACCAATAGCCTAAAACGAGTTTGAAAGCCTCAAAACCTGAACAAAAGGTCTACCTAGCCTAAAGTCCACATTTTAAAGCTAACAAAACTGTCGGAATTCTCATCCGAGGTTATTTACTAGAAGTTCTGACCGAAGTTAAATTTCTGAACTTCAAAATCTCCAAAAATAGGGAAATTAACATAAAAACCAAATAAACTGCTCGGGAACTGAACTACCGGAGGGTCACTACAATATCCACTACTAAACAAACTTTAGTCCTCAAAAGTCAAGCAATAGAAGATACCTGAAGGCTCAAACAAATGAGGGTATTGGGTTCACATGTCTTGATCGATATCCTAGGTAGCCTCTTCGATGGGACAATATCTCTACTAGATCCTCCTCGAAAGTCAAGTGATCATCTAACTGAACTGAATCCCACTGAAGTACATGAGACTCATCTCAAATATAACGTTGAAGCATCGATACATGGAAAATAAGGTGAATGCAATAAAATGCTGGAGGCAAGGCTAACTCATACGCTACATCCCCAAGTCATTGTAGAATCTCAAATAGACTAATGTACCTGGGGCCAAGCTTGCCCCAACTCGCTATAGAAAATCTCTAAACGCAGAAAACGTACAAAAAAGAGAGAATGACCTGGAGGGATGAGGGTCATTACAACATGTAGGTTGTCCTTTGTCCCATGCGGAAGTCTTACGAGGCTAAATTTCAGTGTATTATTGTAACACCGCGTGTGATTTAGGAACAACTGGTTTAAATTGGAATTTGATAAAAAAAAATATGTTTTTACCTTCAAAAAAATATCCTAAATATTTATGAAAAAAAATTTAGTTACTATATATTTGTTTATGTATTTGTTTTACAAAAGTTTTATAATTTATTAATATTTTAACAAAGATAGTAAGTCTACTTATGTCAAAAAAAATATTATTATATAAGGTAGACTTTATTTTAATATTTTTCTTTTAATTATGATATATTCAAAAAGTTATATTTAATTTATCACGAACCTATGCAATACCTGAATATATGCTTAACGGGATAGAAATATTGGTGTTGGCATCAAGACTCCACGTGTAGTTAAGGGAAGCGCACATCAAACATGTATATAATGAATGACTACCACTTAAATTTTATTAACAACAATATGCTTTGTTTTGCCAAATGGTTCACTACCTCTCACTTGATATATTTATATCTTTACATACACTTACCTGAACACTTTACATTCCACTTTGATAAATCAAATTTACAACAACTTATTTTCTTTTACTCTTTATATATTCATATATATTATTGGCTTAGTTGCTACGAGCTATCACAACGGGTATGGGAGCGGGGTCGTGGTGGTTTCGTTATGGTATGTAAACGCTATTTTTTCTTTTTTCAACGTGATTCCTTAAGGCTTGTAATTTTCAGATCTAGCATTCTATAGATGAGTCAGTTGTTGTATGTCTCTAAATTGTTATTAGTATTATTCATATTCAAAACTCATTTCCAGAATTATTGTTATTATTCTTGCTAAAAAACTTGTATTCAATGATGTCGGTTCGGTGTCAAGTTAGAAAGTAGGAGGTAACATATCTATTATTGTGATACTGGGTTGTGTTGAGGATTATTATTATTTATATAGTTCGTAGTCAGGTATGGGTATGCGTAGTTGGTTAGTATTATGTCATAGGTCGTGTAGCTCGGGTGATGGTCTTGTTGTGATTATTGTGGACTGTTTTGTTATGCTTGTAAATAGTCATATGTTTTGCTGTATACAATTGTGTCTACTATTTTTGGGGCTTTGCGAGAAACTGTAAGGCCATAGTAGAAACCTATAAGGCCGTGACAGTTTTCGACATGGTTAAGCCCATTGCTTTGGAAGCACCTATAAGGCTATAACTATTTCGGGTAGGATTGTACTTGTGTTTTGCTAGCATGTAAGGCCTTGATTGTTTATATTAGGTTGATCTTATGTCTTTCGGTAGCCTGTAAGGCCGTGACTATTTTCGACAGAGTGAAACTTGTGTATTGGTTTGCATTGTATTTTATTCTTGTCATGCATATTTTTTGGTTAGTAGTATTTTAAGCTTATGAGGAGATGTGTGGTTGAGGTTATGGTTGTTTTGTAGCTTAGAGTAGGGTAGGGTAAGGTAGTGTTGTGCTGACATTGTTTCTGGGCAAGTTATTCATATTGAAGTTTCCATAGTTGGGGGGTCTACGGTAGAGACAAGTATAAGCATCTCAGGTAGTGGTTTATTCTGTTCTAATTGCATTGCATTCATTATCATGTAATTGTGGTTGGCACCTACCGAGCTTATGGGGTCCTGAGTACATTGTTGTTTGATGCTTGAATTGCTTGTTATTTGTGCAGTTTAAGTTAGGAATAGGGGAAGAGGATACGAACTATGCAGATAGTTTAGTTCTGATCATACTAAGTCTGTGTTTGTGGTTTCAGTTTCGGGTGGTGTTGTTTCTGTTATTTTGTTGCCTTACATAATCAGTATATTATTTCATACTGATGTCCCTATTTCTTTGTGGCGCTGCATTCATGACTGCAAGTTATTCGCTAAACAATGATACTTATTGCGTGTGGTCATGTTTCTGAAGTTTGGTATGCTCCATTTGTTCTGGAGTTATTGAGTTTAGAGTTCTCTTTTGCTTTGTGTAGTAATGGGTATGTCTAGGCCCTGTCCTGACTAGTTTTTAACAGTTCTTCATCTTAGAGGCTTGTAGACGCCTATTGTGGATTTGTGAGTCAGTTGTGGCCTTGATGGTCTTGTTGTCAGTTGTATTCTCAGTTTTTTCCTTGTCGGCCTTGTGTATATATTTGTGTGATGGGATAGCTTCCATGCAGTTTATGGTTTAAAGTGACCTTGTTAGTATGCTATGCTATTCTCTTGCTTTTATGATATGAAATATTGGTATCACTCAAGCCTCGTTGGCCTTGACTTGTCACAGGTTGTGTTATTTGGTTGGGTGTTTGTCAGTAACTCAGTCAAGTGAGGCACCGGATGCCAATAGCACCTCTCTGAGTTTGGGGCATGACACAATGCCTATGAACCTATTGACCCAGCCTCTGTCATGAGCGTCATCCAGGCTTTTCAAAATGGAGTTGTTGCCACGGCCCACAAGAGATTTTCCTTTTTTAACGTGTCCTACTGCACTTAGCGATAGAAATCCTATAAGGTGTAAAAGCCCAATTAGAAATATTTCTTTATATATGACTTTTGCCTAAAATTTTAATGGAAAGAACGTGGGTAACCTTTTTTCACAACTTCCATAATGCCATTGAGACTTCTCTTCAAACAAAAAAGGTGACATTCAACCACACAACTTACGCTACATTGGCTTTAGACTATAGTATTGTGATATATTTTACTTTTGGTTCTTCATGTATGCATTTTGAATAAAATTTTGTACTTTAATTGTATTGTAGGATTTATCTATGTAAATTTGTAGACCACAAAGTGGTATTTTCTTTCAATCATCTATTGCAGAAACTAATTGGATAAATGCGATCAGAGTTTCAATTCGAGAATCATAAGATGTCAAAGGATGAAACCTTCGATCTGCAATCCCGGTACATATATACTTCAAGAATGTTAGAAACATGAGATCAAAGACTTTTGCGATACTTTTCTCTTCGTTTAATTGTGTATTTCAGATGTTCATGTTGATAAATCCCGAAGTTAGTCAAGTTGTTGAGAATACTTGAAGATAGCACTATGGTAAATTTTCTCTTCTTGATTGTTAATTGTTTTATTTTAATATACTTACTTTTTGTTTTTGATGTATGTATTTTGGATAAAATTTTGTACTTAGATTGTGTTATCAGATTTATATATGTTAATTTTCTTTCAGTCACCTATTGCAAAGACTAATTAGATAAATACAATTAGAGTCTCAATTTGAAAATCAGAAAGGACCCTACCACAACGGTCTATTGTACACAACCTTAATATTTGAAATTATCCTATGAAATTATCGGCATATAAAATATGGCTTAAGATTTTATTCTTAATAGCATAAATTTTTTGTTTTATGCTTTAACTTAATATTTTGTAGCTTGATATTGTATATTTTATGATTTAGAAATTTGATAGATTATGAGTTTTCAATTAATTTGTAAAATAAGTATGTACTCTAGGTTTTCATTTTAAATTGGGATAATTTGATGTTCTATAAATTAAGTATAAACAACATAAATCCCGACAGTTTGGAGCTTAATAACAGAAAATCCCAACATTTTGTATAATTATTGAAAATCTCAATTTTGGGTCTGTCGAGATACATAATTAGCTCCCGATACTTCCAATGAAGATACATAATTAGCTTCCGATATTTTTTTTTGATTTTGGAGCTGTCGAGATACATAATACATCCAACGAAGATACTTTTTTTCTTTGTAAAGATACATAATTAGCTTCCGATACATTTTTTTTGATTTTAGATCTGTCGAGATACATAATTAGCTCCCGATACATCGAACGAAGATACATAATTATTTGAAATTTTTGTAATTACTTTATAAGGGTGGAGATTTGTGTAAATATGGTAAGTTAAGGTGTATGTTTATGTTATTTTTCCATAAATTAATACTAATGTGATGTTGGGTTTTGCTTTGGGTACAGTTTGCTTCCCTCTTAGTAATAGAATGTGACTTGCTTACTAATACCAATCTATTAAATATATTGCTCGACATTTACTCTAAGTTCTTAACCTTATGGAGTTGCTAATGCTACTAAAACTTAGTAATATAAATTAGTAATAAGTTAATCGTACTTTTAAGTTCTTAACCTTATCGTATTATTTTGTTGTAGTTTACATATGGTAGATGGATGTTCGGTCGGGCTTTGAGGAATTTTTGTATAAAGGTTAGGTTCAATCGTATTGTTTTGTCGTATTTTCTAATCTATTACTAGCTGTTGTTTTTATTATTATCCATTATGTGATAGATTACGTCGTAGGAGATGGTATATATATAATATCATATTGATGGATTTTTGCACTGGTAAACTTACGTTGAAGCTGAATTTGGGTTGATGGTATGGACTTTTATTCATGTGTTGTGTTTATTGTTTTTGGTTTCTTTTGAACTTTTCAGAGGATATTTAGCCTGATAAATCAATTATTACAACTCCTTTTAAGATGATGTATCACACTAGAACTTGTTCCAATTATATGTTTTACCATGTGAATTTCTCAAAGGTGGAAGAGATTTAGCTAGCTCCTTTATCAACATGTATTGAAGTCACATGATTCTAATTTTGTCTTACCATTGCATGTGAAATTGCCCATCTTAGCACATCTAATTCCCATATCGGTGGATTGTTAACATTTGCAATATTGTAGGCTTATGTTTTCCTCTAACTTTCATTCTTGCTCTTCAAGGTCATCTAGCATTTGTCGGACTGAAGGCTGGTAGTTACATATATATTTACAGTCAATTTATGTTTCCAGGGGAGACGTTGGAGTGATGGACTTCACCAAGAAATTGAAGCAAAGGAAGACCTACCCATTCAAAATGAAATGGTGACCTTAGCATCAATTAGCTACCAACACTTCTTTCTCCAGGTTGGGTTCCCTTGGAAGAAATAGTACATTTCCATTTCTCTTAAGTTTGTCTAGTGTTTTAATGATAACTATCATTTCGGAACTAAAACTTGTGATAGTTGATTTGATGAGCTTATAGTTCCCAAAGCATTGTGGCATGAAGAATTGGTTTAGATGAGCAAAAAAAAAAAAAAAAAAAAGAAAGAGAGAATTTTATTTCCTCTCCAATTTTGCCCACTTTTAAATTTCCTTTGTGAAGGTCATCAAGTGCAAGCTCCAACAAACAATATCTGAGGATGGTAGAGTGTACACACCTTATCTTTATGTTAGAAGTAGAGACTCTGTGTTCGATAAATCACTGTTAAAGTCTGTTTACTTAAACATATTCTTATGTTGTAAATGATATTGAATTATTTCTAATGCAATCAAACTATAGGTCTTGATCTTTAAGCTAACCAAATAATGATCTGATATTGATTGACAAACTTAAGAAATTTGAAGGGTATGTCAACTACCTCACAATCTTACATTAAATGAATTTTATTTTACATAAAAAGTACTTGAATTTTTCATTATATAGTTAAAATCCCTAATAGAATTATTGATTGGGTTTTTATTAAAAAATTATTTACTCTAACATAGATACACGCGTAAAGAGCGTACATTATACTAGTTATATTAAAAGTTTGAAGACCCTTAGAAAAGTGATTCGAACTTTTTGCCCTTCATTAAAAGTCTCTTCTTTAGACAAAATCGTTTTTTCACCTTTGTATTATTTAATTAAAAAATTCTAATTTTATATAAACCCTAAGAATATGTATTATATATAAGGTAAAAAATAAAGAGTCCTAAAATATACAATGCAATCCTACTTAGTTTAAAAATCAACGTCCATATAAAACCCTAACAATTGGTCCAAAACTACAATCAATAAAGCCTCCATCGTTCAGTACTCTTCACTTGAAGAGAAGACACCAAATCAAAAGACAAACTCACTTTAGAATTATTTTACATTTGAATTAATCCTCATGTATTCAACATGACCGTATTTTTGTTTATGAGAAGAATACAAGTTTGATTTTGCACTCGACACCAAGTCAGATTATATTATTTATCTATCTCTTTTTTTTATTGTGTTTCTTGTGATCTTTTAGGAATATCTATTGACATGCCTTGTATATATAATTTTGACGAATTTATCATTCTTAATTTTGTTTATGTAAGCAGGTGTATTTATAACTGTGTTTTACTTCAGTGCTCATGAAGTAAAATTCGATCATGGTTATACTTTCGTCTTTACACTGATATTATGTTTTTATGGTTTCAAAAATCTTTGTAGGTTTAGGTATCTATTTCTTTTTTTGATTTAATTCTTCTTTTTTCGGCAAACATGGACTAATAGTTTTGTTTTTTCTTTTGCCCCAATATCGAATAGTGAGATGTTGGAAGGGGGGGGGGAGGATTGATTATTGATTGTGATGACCGAACTCTGCATAGAGTTTCCTACATATCTTGCGTGTCACGAGAATTAGGTCATATAGTTCGAAAGGAGAATTGTGGTAAATTTTGAGGCGGTTCTCAAAATTTTGTTGCAGTGTATGATTTATGGCTAACACTGATCTCTTTGGAAGGAACTTCAAAAATGTCTTGTTGTTGTAGTTTGTATTTCATTAAAAAGATGCATGACTCTCTGATTGTATCAAATTTAAATAAAAGAATGCGACGTAACAAATTAAAATTGAATTACTTTCTAGTAGAGACGTGAAGCAGGGACTGATAATGCTCCTAGATAGCAGCTTCCCCCATACATCCCTGCTTCCTTTTTCACAAGAGTAGGAGTACTATTTTTGTTCGTCTATGGAATTATTAGCACATATAGCACGACCCAGTTCTAAATGAAACACGTCTTTATTTGCTTTTCACTTTACTTGTTCCTACCTTATTCATAAAATATTTAAGTAAAAATAATTTACCATCAATCAGTAACTTTTAACATGCAATACCAAATTATTAAGATAATATTGGTATATGGGAGAAGAATAATGATTTTGAAATAAAATTTAATTCAACTTTATCTTCAAAAGAGTACTAATATGAATTATAAATTTTATTTACATATGAAATAAATGGTTGGTGTCATGCCCTATTTTTCACCAAGGTTAAAACAAGCACGACTTATGGATTCTAAGTGAATTAAATTTTGTACAGAGTCGCCACCTAATTTTTAAGGAAAATAAGGAAACCTATTTTTATTATTGACATGTATGACTTGTGTTTTAATCTGCGAAAATCAGTTTAGATTCTAGGTAAGGGTTCAAATTATTCCAAAGGGAAGGGGTTAGGCATCCTTCAGAATCCACAAATGTGGTACCCGACTAGACTAAATTTATTAAAGAGGGAGGAGGTAAAAATCATTTTTTCTTAAAAAAGTATGAATATGTTAAGTATGTACTAAAATAATGTAAAAATATATGTATAAAAAGGATGCATTAAATGTATAAATAAAATCTAATGTTGTAAAATGTATGTATAAAATATATGAAGATATATAGGCAATATAAAAATGTATAAAATGAAAAGTTATAGAAAGCACTTTATGTAACAAAAGAAAATTATTTTTTGTATTATATAGAAAGAAAAAATATTTCAAATAATACTTTTTATTTGACAAAAATCATGAGAAGAAAATATTAAATAAAGATTTATTTTAAGAGAAAAGACTACACAATATTTTTAATGCCAAAGATGTGAATTAACTAATTAAATACTTGAATCAATTTAATCGTTTATGTTAGTATTTACGGCCTAAGTTTTGCCTAAACGCTTACGTAAGTAAAGAATATCCCCCGCTAAACACCCCAAAAAATAAAGTTTCACTATAATTAACATTTGTACAATTGTAAGACTAAAAGTAAATACAAATAGTGAGTTTGAGGGAATCTTCAAATTCCTTTTTAGCATCGTCGTCTTTTGAAAGTGTCTCCGGAAACCTGCATACACACTTGATATAAATATTAGTAAAGAATAAATTTTTATCAAAATAAAATATGTGTATATGTAAAAATAGATTTTTTGTTATAACGTGGGCTCGGATTAAGTTTTAGATACGCCATGGCTACGAAGTGGTTGCTCGAATTTATCGGCCGTCCTAAATCGCCTTGTCAAGATACGAATCATAAAACTTTTGTGTTGTCGTGATAATATAAAGATTTCGTCATCGCCCAATATTTATTTATTTTTGTCACGTATTTGTATACGTAATGTCCGTCTTTTTATTTGTGGAGGCCTCAAAAATCGACGGGTATTTTTTCATTGGCCATTTTTGTGTAGTAACATCTTATTTGTCACCAATTAAATAAAATGTAAAGGACAAAATCATCCAAAATTGATTCCAAGGGCACAAAACAGTAGCAAACCAACCAGTGGTGGAGATGGCCACATTAGAGCAAAAAATCATAGCAGTAGTGACCATACATAATAAGGAACAGAGCAGCAGTAGTAACATAAGGAACGGAGCAGCAGTAGTAACATGGGTCAATGATCAAAACAATGAACATCATAACATGGAAAATCAATAAAATAAAATAAAATTCAGCCACGCAAATCAATGGTCAGTCAACACAATTCAATAGAATTTGGTCCACCGGAATCCATGGAGTTCACCGGAAAATTTACAACTCCGGGCATATTCATACAAATAATATCAAAAATCATATTTAACGTATACATCAAGACGAAGGAGTGATGGGTAGTGGCGTTACTTCAATGGTTTACACCGGAGCAACGCCGGAAAAGCATGCATGGCCAGATCTGGCCATTTTTGGGCGAAACAGTAGCAAAACGAGAAGGAAAAATAGGAAAAAGGGAGATTGAAGGGGCATTCACGGTGGTAGTGTCGGGGCTGTTCGCCGGTCATCACCTCCGGCGAAGCAGCTGTGGGAAAGAGGAGAAAAGAAGCAGCGGCGGTGGTTGTTTGAGCCTGCCGGTCATCACTTCCGGCGAGGCCGCACGGAGAAGAGGAGGGAGAGGTATATTGGTGGTGGTCGGAGCTAACCCGCCGGTGATTAACTCCAACGTGGTCGGCTGTTGGGAGAGAGAGGGGGGGGGGGGGCGAGAGAGATGGTGAGAAAGAGAGAGGAGAAGAGAGAGGCGTGGGAGAGGAGAGCAAATCTGTGTGTGTGTGTGTTTGTATGTGTGGTGTGTGTATATGTATGAATGTGTGTGTATATATGTAGTGTCTAGAAGTGTATTGTGTGTGTGTGTGTATTTATAATGGAAAAAAAAAGCCATTCTTTAACCAAAAAATAATAGGTTATCCCCCTTTGTCCATTAAATATTATTTTAATTTATCGGTTATTATTCAAAGGATTTTTTATCCTTTTAACCAACATATAAAGGCTAATATCCAAAAAATAAAATTATGTGTAGTCATGTCACCTTTATTAAAGGTGACTTGTCATGTCATTTTCAATAAAGGTGAGAAGACCTCGACTTAACTAGATTATTGCTCCATGTATCAAAATAATTGATCCGACTTATCGTTTGCGGATTGTAACTAAATAATATACAAAATGTGTAAATATCGATATGTAATTACAGAAAATATAAACAACAATAAAAAATATAATTATCCTGAAAAATGTATTATGATGTAAATAATTAAAAATGTAGTGTACTGCAAAGAATTGTAGTGTTATGTTGGGTACGTGTGCAGATGACTGTGAAAAATTTAAAATGACAATAAATTGATAAAAATTCTAGTATTTACGAAATTAAGGATAATTATCAATGAATTGTAAAAGTGTGTAAAAATGTATTTTATGCTCTTTAACGATCAGGAAGCCTGAAGACGTTAATTTTAAGCACGGAGAGCCAAAATTGGGTGTCAACAACTGGGAGATATAAATGGTAGGGGTGCTTTTTACAAAATATAAACTTGTGGGTTAACTTTTGTATTTGAAAAAATTCATATCGTGATATGAAATTCCAAAATCAAGCTTTTTGGAGAATTTGGGATTTCATCTCATGATATGGAATCATGAGATGAATCAGCGTTAAATCGCATGTCCAAACGCTGATTTCATCTCATGATTTCATGAGAATCACGAGATAAAAAATCTATGGCTTATTTTAGACTACAAAACTATTTACTTTTTATCAGAAATACTTTATAACTTTGAATTAAACAACTCAAATATTCATATTAATAAATAAAGTTTTTACAACAACAACAACAACATATTCAGTATTTTCCAACAAAGTGGAGTCTGGGGAGGGTAAAATGTACGCAGTCTATACCACTACCTCAGATGAAGTAAAGAGGTTGTTTTCGATAGACCCCCGACTCATGACAAATAACAGTATAACAAGCAGAAAGCATAAAAACAAACAACAAGATGGGGTAACACACCACTAGATAAAAGAAACAAAACACCCACAGAGTAATGCTATGAACTATCTATCCGAAATCACAAACATCACCAAAACACCATGAACAAGAAACTATAAGACACCGGTATAACACTATGACTAAAGGTACACCGACAAACAAAGCACTCTTCCCTATTAGTAAAGACGCACTTCTACCCACTAACCCTCTACCCTAATCCGCGTCCTCCACACCTTCCTATCAAGGGTCATGTCCTCTGTAAGTTGTAACTGCTCCATGTCATGCCTAATAACTTCCCTCAAATATTTCTTCGGCCTACCTCTACCCCATCTAAAACCATCCATAGTGAGCCTGTCATACCTCCGTACAGAGGCATCCGAGCACTGCCTCATCACATGCCCAAACCATCTCAACCTCACATCCCGCATCTTATCTTCTACCGAAGATACTCCCACCTTCTCTTGAATAATCTCATTTCTAATCTTATCCATCCTAGTAAGTCCGAACATCCATCTCAACATTCTCATCTCCACCACCTTCAACTTTTGAATGTGAGAGTTTTTAACTGTCCAAAATTCCGCTCTATACAACATAGTCGGCCGGACTGCCACTCTGTAGAACTTACCTTTAAGCTTAAGATGCACCTTCTTATCACACAAGACTCCCGAAGTATGCTTCCATTTCAACCACCCTACACCAATACAGTGCATGACATCCTCGTCAATCTCTCAATTCCCCTGAATCATGGACCCAAGATACTTGAAACTATCCCTCTTCCAAATGGCTTGAGAATCCAACTCCACTACCACGTCAGTCTCATGCATCAAATCACTGAAGTTACACTCCAAGTACTCCGTCTTGGCCTTGCTGAACCTAAACCCTTTAGACTCTAGGGTCTGTCTCCAAACCTCCAACTTATCATTAACTCCTCCCCAGGACTTGTCAATAAGCACTACATCATCAACAAATAACATACACCAAGGTACCTCTCCTTGAATATTTTGTGTCAATACATCCATCACCAAGGAGAATAAGAACGGACTAAGAGTCGATCCCTGTTGCAACCCAGTCAAAACAGGAAAGTGCTCTGACTCTCCTCCTACTGTCCTCACACGAGTATTCACTCCGTCATACATGTCATGAATCGACCTAGTGTACGCCACGGGCACACCTCTAACCTCCAAGCACCTCCACATAATCTCCCTGGGGACTTTGTCGTACACCTTCTCAAGATCGATGAACACCATGTGCAAGTCCTTTTTTCTCTCCCTATACTGCTCCACTAATCTCCTCACAGGATGAATGGCTTCGATAGTCGAGCGACCTAGGATGAAATCAAACTGGTTCTCAGAAATAGTCACGATCCTCCTCAGTCTCAACTCTACCACTCTTTTCCACACTTTCATAGTATGACTCAACAACTTGATACCCTTATAGTTGTTGTAACTCTGAATGTCCCCCTTATTCTTATATGAAGGATCATCGTATTCCATCTCCAAGCTTCTGGCATCTTCGTCGTCCTAAAAATGATGTTAAACAACTTTGTCAGCCACTCCATACCTACCCCGCCAGTGCTCTTCCAAAAATCCACAGGAATCTCGTCTGGCCCAGTTGCCCTACCCTTACGCATACTACGAATATCACCCTTGACCTCATCAACCTTAATACGCTTACAATAACTGTAATCGCGACACCTCTCTGAGTGCTCCAAGTCCCCCAGCACTAAACCTTCAACCCCCTCGCCGTTCAAAAGTTTCGTTTAGAACTACTATATTAAAACTAGCAAGTATGTAAAAGTAAAAAAGTAACTTTAAATAATTATTTTCTTGTATGCATTTTATATATTTAAAGCCTCTCATTAAAATTTTGCTTTGGGTCACTAATTTTATTGAGACGCCCTTGCCAGTTTTCATTCAATAAATTATGAAGATAGCCTCTTGAAAAATACATTGAGCCGACAAACTCAGAAAAATACTTCGATTCGATAACTCAGGCTCAATATCATACAAATGCCTCTTAAAGTTGTCCCACACACCCTTTGGAGCCACATCAATGTTTTCATAATTGAAAAAATGTGGGCCTATAAGTTGCTTGGGAAGAATTTTTTGGACCATCATTGGAACTAATAGGATAGGAACTTCAAATTCAATCATAGGTTTAGGTAACAAATTGTCTCTTCATAAAAAATCTCCCTTTGCTTTTTTCATTTGCACAATTCATTGTACACCTTTCTCTTCTTGTATCCACCATAATCATTCAATAAATTCTTCAGTTTTGGCTATCACATTGGAAATGAAGAATCAGTTCTATGAAAAATAATATTTACTAATTTGCAATTATAAATGCAAACAAAGAAAATTTTTAGTTAGCATATGAGTCCATTTCAAAATACAGAGAGCGAAAAGTTTACCCTCACGCCCTCTGACAGATAAGGATCTTCTGCACTTTCCATTTGAGCAACATAAATGAAATCTACCTATACAGGAATTGATGCTTTTGGACCTAGAAAGTTGCGAAGAGGATATTAATTACATGAAAATGAAATTAGAAAAATATAGAAATTGCAATTCTAAAAAGATATTCAGGTATGTTGCAACATCAATAAGCAACTTTTGTTCGAGATACAACATTGGGACAAAGTTAATTAGGAATTCACTTGGTAGCATCTAGCCAGAAATTACATGAATAAGATTTCTTGAGTCAGTAATAGAACCTTGGTATAGTTAATACGTATCAAAAACCAAACTAAATGTCTATTCAGATCAAGGATTAAGATAACGTTAGTAATGTAAAGAAAAAATAATATACTTACCACATCTCTCCATTGTTATGGAAGCCTCTTCCTCGGGATATCCCATATTTGCCAGGAATAATAACACCTTCTCTTTTTCAGACAAAGAACTGCCTTCGTCATTCAAGTAGCACTGTTTAACAGAGTTATGTCACACGTTTTAAAAGGAAAATATTAGAAAAGCCTTACATAATTTCGAATGGACGTAGAGAGTGTCCTGATAATTTTGAATGAAAACAACTATATTTTAAGCTAGGTTGTATAGGGATAAGATTGTGGGATTGGATACCGGTCACATGTAGCTTTTCTATTTTGATTTGAATTTGTTACTTTTGACTTTTTCAGATGTTGATCGATTATAAAGTGATAAATATACAAAGAAAAAAATTTACGTCATCCTAAAACATATGGAGAATTAATGTTGGTTGATTTTTTTCCTGGTGTAAGTTAAAAAAAATAAAGGAAAAAGATACTCCTAAAATATATAGAAAGAACAATTAATGCAGACTTCTAAAATATATGAGAAAGAGAATTAGTAAAAGACTCCTAAAATATATGGGAAAAAAAGTTAATGTTGGTAGATTTTATTTTTATACGTAAAAAAACTCTTCAACAATATGGGGACTTAAAATAAATGGAAAGGAGAATCTATACTATATTAAAAGTGTAAAGGACCTTAGAAAAGTGATTCGAACTTTTTGCCCTTCGCTAAAACACTCCATAATAGACAAGACTGTCATTTACTACTTTTTCCAAATTATTATTTAATTTAAAATTTAGTTTTATACTAATAAAAATTTAATTTTATATCCTAAAATTTAGATTTTTTTCCTATGTTAGGCTTTTTTGGTGTGTGTTTACCAACTACATTTAGGATTTAGTCTTATTAATGGAAGAAGAATTAGGTTAGAGTATACAAATTTGATGGCAACAAAAAGAGTTCCAACTCTCCAGGTCATAAGTTCCTTAAATTTTGGTTTCATATCGACTTCAAAGAAGGAAATATTTTTCTTATCAACGAGAACCAGTTAATACAAGGTTTGGTATTTTCCTCTTTCTTTTAATATAGAATTGTAACACTTCGAAAATTCAAGTTAGATTTGAATTTCTCTAGTTATATATATTCCACATTCTATGTAAAGGCAAAGAAGAAGTCTTGCAAGTTTTTGGGAATCGAAAACTGGATTTTGATGGATTAAATCGTCTAAAAGTTGTAAGTATTAGTAAAGTTCTTTGAGCTTTTTTTTTTTTTTTTTTTGTCGTTCTATAGCTTTGATAGTTTTTCTTAATTTAGTTTTGTTTGATTATTGTGGAACTATAATGTTGTTGATTAAAATTGCTATTTATTTTTATTAGCTTTAGATTTGTAAGTTTTATATTGAAATTAAAAAAAAATTAATTTGTCGTAGCATAGAAAATAAAAAGAAGAAGATTATAAATAGGAAAATCCCTTTTTTAATCCATTATAAATAAAGATAGTTAATAATCATGGTCACTTCTTAAAATTTTCTGGTTGGTTAATGCTTTCAATCAACTTATTAAAATGTTTGTCGGTAGAATTCCTACTCATGTTAGCATTTTAATAGCCTGTTTGGCCAAGCTTATAAAATCAGCTTATTTTCAGAAGTGTTTTTTTCAAAAGTGCTTTTTAAAAAAGTACTTTTGGTGAGAAGCAGTTTGTGTTTGGTCAATACAATTAAAAAAACACTTTTGAGCAACAATTAGTGTTTGACCAAGCTTTTAAAAGTACTTTTAAGTATATTTTTCTCATAAGTGCTTTTTTCAAAAGTGCTTTTGGAGAGAAGCTACTTTTTTTAGCTTATGAAAAACTGCTTTTTTTACTCCCCAGAAGCACTTATTTTCTTCCATAAGCTTGGCCAAACACCTCAATTTTTTAAAATAAGCACTTTTGAGAAAAAATAAGCACTTTTAAAGAAAAATAATCTTGGCCAAACAGGCTATAAAACTAAAATCAATTAGCCCGAGGATAAATAAATACTTCCATAAATTGAAGCTAATGTATAGAGATTTGCAATTTTTTAAATTATTTTTTTTTGTATCAATTTACGTGGCATTATGAAATTTTGAAATTCAAATTAAATTTATTGATTTCGTTTGTGAAAAAGATGAGACACAACAGACAATAACATATTTGAAATAATTTTATATGATAATATTTTTTCAAAAATAAATGCCATGTACGTGTTTCTGATATCTCAAAACAAGCAACCAAAGACACAAAAGCCAAATATGGTTCTCAGTTTGAGAATTGAGGTCCACCATAAGTTTTTTCTGCTGCAAACCTTGAAGCTATCATTAATGGCCTTACAATAAATGGCATAACTCACTTCTTTATTGATGACAACAACTATTTTTTCCATACTAAAATTAACTTTGATTTCGTCTTTTTATTTTTAGTCACTTTAAAAATATCAGTGAAACTTTCTCTTTTACATTCCTCCTATATATTTCATCTTTAATAATGCAATAAATTAAATGTTCATAAACAAATCATCAGTGATTATTATGGGTTCCTATAGAAAAAAAGAAAAAAAAAAGAAAAAGAAAAGATGTAACATATGACCCCAATTGTCGGGCTGTAACGTCATTTCCCTCCATCTTAAACCCCCTTTTTATCTTTTGCTCTTAGTATAAAACTGCTGAAAACCATCCAAAAGCCTTATCCCCTCCTCTCTCTCTTTTCCCCAATGCACTTTCACTTCTTCTTTCAAATTTCTCAAATTTCACCTCCAAATGGCTGGGCTTCCCATACACCTACCTTTCAATTCCAAATTCAACCTCCCAATTCCCTACACACCAATTATTTCTCGGTCATTAACCGGCTGTGTTAATGCGTCCGTTTCATCGCAGCCACGGAAAACCAGAAGAAAAAAACAGCAACAACATCAGCTGAAGACGGTTGACGATGACGGTTCTATGGCTTCTGGAACGGAAAAAGTGTTAAGGCTTGTTTTTATGGAGGAATTGATGGAGCGTGCTCGAAATGCTGATTCTATAGGTGTATCTCAAGTTATTTATGATATGATTGCTGCTGGTCTTTCCCCTGGACCTCGTTCTTTTCATGGATTGGTTGTTTCTCATGTACTTCACCGTGACAATGATGGCGCTGTAACTCTCTATCCTTCTCCTTTAAATGCTTAATGTCAACATCTGCTTACTTCCTATGACATATTAGGATATGTTATTTAGCTCTCTCTCATTTAATGGCAGATGCACGCTCTTAGAAGGGAGTTGAGTGAAGGTCTTCGGCCTCTACACGAAACATTTTTGGCATTGGTTCGTTTGTTTGGTGCCAATGGTCTTGCTACGAGAGGCTTAGAAATTCTTGCAGCAATGGAGAAATTGAAATACGACATTCGGCAAGCTTGGCTAGTTCTTGTTGGTATAGTGAAAGCAAGCACCTAGCTTGATTTGTTGTTTTAACTCGATTTACATTCTCCATAAACTATTCTTTCGTTGATTTTTAAGTTTGTTTTATCCTTGGACCAGAGGAGCTTGTGCGGAGTAATCATCTAGAAGATGCAAACAAAGTGTTTCTCAAGGGTGCTGAGGGTGGACTCAGAGCAACTGATGAGATCTATGATCTCCTAATAGAAGAAGATTGTAAAGTAGGAGATCACTCAAATGCCTTAACTATTGCCTATGAAATGGAGGCTGCTGGAAGAATGGCCACTACCTTCCATTTCAATTGTCTTTTGAGTGTGCAGGTACTTGTAATACCATTGTATCTTAACTCAATGTATCTATCTCTTTTGCCGGATAAGAAGCTTAAACTTCAGTATATTGAAAAAGGAAAATCCTACTAGAAGTACTATTGAGGAGAATATTCATTAATTGCAGAAAAGGCTGAAGCATCTCTAAGATTTAACATTTTAGTTTCTTTTTTATGATGATAAAATCCTATTGCAGCACATTCCATACAGTTGGGATCTTCTATGAAAAACTCAAGTTGCACAACATATTGAGCGAGTACGAATTCTGGGGTTTGATAAATTGGAATTCGGTCTTTTGTAATTGCTTTTGGATTCTTTCATTACTAGAATAATTATAGTGCATATTTTCATGTCATATCAGCCATATGAAAATGTATTTTTCGCAGGCATTCTCACGGTTGGTGAAACTTCTATTGAATGAGCGCTTCAAAAGTTGCAAATTGTGTAGGTTTATGTGGAAATCTCTAGGTTTATATACTTGAGTTAAGCAAGTTAATCGAGGGTGATTTGCATAAGTTAGCAGACAATTTTTTATGACCTTTTTGCTCCTTTCAAGATCAGTGTAGCTTCTTCTATTGTGGCATTCCTGTTTAAATGATCTTCAATTTTTTCATGTTTTTTATTAGCTATTGAAAGAATGTTAAAACCTAAAGACGTAAACCGGCTGAATATATGAAATCTTTGATTAATTTTAGTTACAGTAAGACTTGTTAAATTATTAGGTTTCTCTAATTCCTTTTCTTCTCTTCCAGGCTACCTGTGGGATACCTGAAATTGCTTTTGCGACATTTGAGAACATGGAATATGGTGAAGGTCTGTAACTAGTTTCCCTTGTCAAGCTTGTAGTTGACCCAATTTGATTCCTCATTTGTGCTTGAGCTAAATTCTCTCAATATTTGCCTGGGTTGTGATACTGGGCATAAACTATTGCTTATTTGTTATATTTAGGATCAAGAAGTGCGTAAATGTTCTTAGGATGTTTTTTTTTTTTTTTTTGATAACTGTGGTGTCCGGGCTGCTTGGGCGCACCTCGACTAATTCCACGGGATACCTGCCACCTCCCACCAGCAATCGGTACCGGGTAACTCTGTCCACCAAGGCTAGAACATATGAGAAGAAATCACCTAGTGTTTGTCTTTGTTGGGAATTGAACCTGAGACCTCATGGTGCTCAACCGAACTTCATTGAACCACTAGGCCACACCCTTGTGTGCGTTCTTAGGATGGTTTGCAACCTTAACTCACGTGAAGATTTTCATTCTAGGTGACTAAAATGAGGTTGCTCTGAATTGGATCAAGTAGGATTGAGTAATAGTACTTCTGTTATTTCTGAACTATATAACAATGGGTTTGCTTATACATTGGCTAGGAAGAATCTTCAAGTTGTTAAAAATGGATTTTTTGACAACAGAACTCCTTGACTTCTCCCGTGTTGGCTTTACTAAGGTCTCGTTTGGTAGTGCAGTATATGGAAAAGTATTTCTTTGAATAGTGCTTCCAGAGAAGTACTTTTTGAAGTTTTAAATTAAGCACTTCATTAAATATTTGGTATGGAGGGAAAATGGTTCAAAACATAACCCAAACTTTGGCGAAATTTGCTGTAACACCCCCAAACTTTGCGGGGGTCCTATGACCCCCCTGTACTATTTAATAGTGTATTTTTGTGACCTTTATTTGCTTTGCTGGATCACTAAGTGAGTACACGTTCACTGAGCGCGTAGGGGTCAAAATAAAACTATATAAACCTATCTCTATTTGCCACGTAGCAGTACATGTGTTCTACCTTCATCATCTTCATACAGTTGCTGCTGTAAAACGATGAAAAACCACCCAAAAACTTGCCCAAATCATCTCAAATTTTAGACATGATCTCTTCTCGACGTTTTGGTTCATTTGATATATCACCCACTTAAAACGGAGCTTGTTTGCGGCAATCCGAAATCTAAACTTGAACTTTGAAGAAGATTCAATGGAGTTTCTAGTTTCCTTTCGGGTTTATCTATCAAAATCAGCTTTCAAGCACACTGTCTAGGAATAAGAAAAGATAGAAATAAGTGGTGATAAATGCAGTTGCTACTGCAGATCAGTCAGACAGCTCACACCGGTATCTCCGAGATCAACAACTGAAACAAGCGGGTCCGCTTGCTCCACTGGTGCACAGATCTAAATCTGCACAAAAAGAGTGCAACAAGTGTAGCAGGAGTATGGGAATCAACATATACTCGGTAAGTATCATTGACCGACCCCAACGAAGTAGTGGTGAGGGTTGGTCTTTGAAACACTTGCGTCTTCACTTTAACAAATATAAGTCTCCACAAATAAATAATCAATGTATAAGAGAGAATCAATTCACAAAAATCAAGTAAGATTCCAGAATCAACAAATAATGGGTAATAAGCATGATTCACCTCAACTTCTTAGTATAAAGGTGAATCAGATTCAACTAAGTCAGATAAAGATGAATTGCAACCCTGTCTACTCTTACTTTACTTTCATTCTTTCTATGGGGTTGAACTTACATTGCCTTTATTTGGTCTCACTTTTTATTTTTTTGAGAAGGTAACATTTATTTGGTCTTACTTTTGCTTATCCTAAAACCCTTATTCTTTAGAATACTTCTCCATAGTTTCACTTTTTGGTCGACTTCGTCAGTGATTTATCAATCAACATAGTATCATTTGTAAGTAGCATGGACCATGAAAGCTGTTTATATTTATTTATTGGTTAGCTCATTTTTAAATAGGGTTGACAAGTATGGACCCACTGCAGATACCTAGTGTTAAAAAACTCCATCCTATATCTACTCCAACTTTTGTCACACTTGTGACCTCTACTCAGAGGTGAACCCATGATTTGTAGATGATGGGTGCACCACTAAGGTATAATGCACCTTAATTAAATCATGTCTTCAAGACCGATTCATGCGATAATTTTATTAAACATGGAACTATAAAACTAATGTAATAACATATAAATATGAATTTAATGACTCTTATAGGAAAAGTTTGCTATGTGGAGTGATGGTTGTGAGCTCCATTTTGCACCATAAGGCCACTAGTTCGAAACTAGCCAGGCCCGTGTTTTACTTTTATCCAATTTTTTAAGCTTCTTGCTAAAAACGAAACAACAACAACAACAACAACATACCCAGTATATTCCCACCACGTGGGGTCTGGGGGGGTAAGTGACGCAGTCCATACCACTACTTCAGAAGTGAGAGAGAGAGACTGTTTCCAAAAGACCCCCGGCTCAAGGAACAACAGTGTAGGCAAGAAATAGTAAGGGACAAGATACGAAATGTAAAACTACACCCAATAATAATATAAACAGGACCCACCAAGTAATCCAACAAATAATAACACACTATGAAGTAATACAACTACTCTAACTACAAGCACTACTAATGCAACAAAATTCTCCTATCTACTAACACTGACGCCCCTTTCCTACTAGTCTTCTACCCTAATCCGCTTCCTCCACACCTTCCTATCTAGGGTCATGTCTTCGGTAAGCTGCAGCTGTTCCATATCATGTCTGATCACCTTCCTTCAATACTTCTTCGGTCTACCCCTTCCTCGCCTGAATCCATCCCTAGCCAACATCTCTCACCTCCGCACTGGGGCATCCGTGCCCCTCCTCAACACATGCCCAAACCATCTCAACCTCATTTCCCGCATCTTGTCTTCCACTGACGCTACTCCTACTTTATCTCGTATAACCTCATTCCTAATCCTATCCTTCCTAGTACACCCACACATCCACCGTAACATCCTCATCTCCGCCACCTTCATCTTTTGGATGTGAGCTTTCTTAACTGGCCAACACTCCGCTCCATATAACATAGCCGGTCTAACCACTACTCTGTAGAACTTGCCTTTGAGTTTAGGCGGCACCTTCTTCTCACACAAGATTCCAGACGCGAGCCTCCATTTCATCCATCCTACCCCAATCCGGTGAGTGACATCCTCTTCAATCTCTCCACTCCCCTGAATCATAGACCCAAGATACTTGAAACTCTCTCTCTTCCGGATGGCCTGAGTATCAAGCTTTATAACCACCTCAGCCTCATGCGATGCCTCGCTGAGCTTACACTCCAAGTATTCCGTCTTGGACCTACTCAACTTAAATCCCTTAGACTCAAGGGTCTTCCTCCAAACCTCCAACTTATCATTAACTCCACTATGGGTCTCATCAATCAAAACTACATCATTCGCAAAAAGCATACACCAAGGCACCTCACCTTGAATTTGCAAAGTCAAAACATCCATCACCAAAGCAAATAAAAACGGGCTAAGAGTCGATCCTTGATGCAACCCCATCAAGACAGGAAAGTGCTCAGAGTCCCCTCCCACCGTCTTAACCCGAGTCTTAGCTCCGTCATACATATCCTTAATACCCCTAGCATACACCATAGGAACACCTCTAGCCTCCAAGCACCTCCATAAAACCTCCCTGGGGACTCTATCATAAGCCTTCTCCAAGTCGATGAACACCATGTGCAAGTCTTTCTTCCTCTCCCTATATTGCTCCATTAGTCCCCTTATGAGGTGGATGGCCTCAGTAGTCGAGCGTCCCGGTATAAATCCGAACTGATTTTCAGAGATAGGCACAATCTTACGTAACCTCAACTCTACCACCCTCTCCCAAACCTCATAGTGCCTCATAGTGTGGCTCAACAACTTGATACCCCTATAATTGTTGCAATCTTGAATGTCACCCTTATTCTTGTACAAAGGGATCATCGTACTCCATCTCCAAGCTTCCGGCATCCTTGTCGTTCTAAAAATGGTATTAAACAACCTAGTCAACCACTCCAACCCTGCCCCTCCCATGCACTTCCAAAAATCCACCGGGATCTCGTCTGGCCCCGTCGCTCTACCTCTATGCATCCTACGAATAGCACCCTTAACCTCCTCTACCTTAATCCGCCTACAATAGCCGTAGTCGCGAAGCCTCTCAGTAAATGAGATTCAAACCCAATTCTTTCACTTCAAGAAGAGGAGCAACATGGAAATTTCAACCATTGCACCTAACTTGCTTTAGTGTCTTAGGGTTCCTAATAAAATATATGTTCATAGCTCAAGGTATATATACATATATATATACATAATTTTTTCCAAAGTTAACGGGTGCACGTGGACACATGGGTCTGCCTCTGCCTTTACTCTGTATAGATATGGAAATGAAATGATTATTTTGGGTGTAATTCATATCTTTTCAGCAGACTGCCCTATTTGCAATCACGTGAAATATATCTCTTCACTCCAGTTAAAACATGTGAAACCCACCCAAACCTTTAATTTCCTCGTCAGACTTCAATCAAAGTGGACAGAGGGAGCAAAACAACATGTGATATAGTTCTGACGATGACCCTACTTGTGGAGGCGACAGATATATGTCGCGGACTCTAATTCGTATCCTGTGGTTGATTGATTCATGTTACAAAATTACTTCTTTTCTTTTTAAGCTCCTTGTGATCTGTCTTCTTTTGGAGCCACATTATCAAAGTTCTCACATGATGTATACTATGATCCATTTATCTATCATGCATCTTCTTTTGAAGCACTTATATCCAGATGCTGTTTTGAAATTTTAAGTACCTTTCTTGTTCATTAAAAATAGAATCCAAAGTTGCTTTAGCATCTTTAATATTTGTTATGCTGGAAGAATTGTTTGTTAGTTTTGTTGTTTTTCCTGGTAGTATTAGTTACTCACCAAGTGATAACTGATAACAGCCAATATTTCTATCAAATGAATAAGCTGATCATTATCTTTGTTTGACAGATCATATGAAACCTGATACGGAGACATATAATTGGGTTATCCAAGCATATACAAGGGCTGAGTCCTATGATAGGTAAGTTCTGAGTCATACCATGTTTTTTCGTAATTTATCTTCTAATCATGCTATCAAACTTAGCTGAAACCTGCAGTGATTCAAGCTGTCAAATTAAGTATATTCAGACCTCCAGGTGATCCGGGTTTATGTTTCTACAGTTAAAGAGCTAAAATGATTTTTTAACTTCTGCCCACACGAGCTCATACCATGTCTTTATCAGACATATATCAGTTAGCATTTTTTTGAGTCCCTTAGAATACAACAACAACAACAACATACCCAGTGTAATCCCACAAAGTGAGGTCTGGGAAGGGTAAAGTGTATGCAGTCCATACCACTACCTCAGAAGAAGTAGTGAGGCTGCTTCCGATAGACCCTCGGCTCAAAACAATAAACAATATAAAAAGTCGTATAAAAAACGAAAAACAAGATGGAATAACAAAACCAAATAAAGAATAACAAAATAAAGATACCCACAGAGTAGCACTATAAACTAATCACAAACACCACCGTGATACCACAAACAAGAAACTACAAGACACCCGCAAAATACTACGACTACTATCACGACCACAAACAAAGCAACCGTTCCCACAAACCGAGCACACTCTCACCTTCTAACCCTCTACCCTAATTTGTGTCCTCCACACCTTCCTATCTAGGGTCATGTCCTCAGTAAGCTGTAGCTGCTCTATGTCATGTCTAATCACCTCCCTCCAATACTTCTTCGGCCTATCTCTACCCCTTCTGAAACCATTTACAGCCAGCCTCTCACATCTCCGCACTTGGGCGTCCGTGTCCTTCCTCATCACATGCCCGAACTATCTTAACCCTACTTCTCGCATCTTGTTTTCCACTGAAGCCACTCCCACCTTCTCTCGAGTAATCTCATTTCTAACCATATCTCTCCTAGTAAGACCACACATCCAACACAACATCCTCATCTCCGCCACCCTCAACTTTTGGATGTGGGAGTTCTTGACTGGCCAACACTCTGCTCTATACAACATCGCCGGCCGAACTGCCACTTTGTAGAACTTGCCTTTAAGTTTCGGAGGCACCTTCTTATCACACAAAACTCCAGAGGCAAGCCTCCATTTCATCCACCCTGGACCGATACGGTGTGACATCCTCATCAATCTCCCCATTCCCCTGTATCATAGACCCAAGATACTTGAAACTATCTCTCTTCTGAATGGCCTGGGAGTCCAGCTTCACCACCACGTCAACCTCATGCGTCATCTCACTAAACTTACACTCCAAGTACTCCATCTTGGTCCTGCTCAACCTAAACCCTTTAGACTCCAGGGTTTGTCTCCAAACCTTTAATTTATCATTAACACCTTGGAGTTATAATTAGTCCCTTAGAATCTACTAATAATTTCCAGCTAAATTAAGTCTAATCTTGGAGTTTTAATTAGTGGTGTTAAATGAGCAGGTAGGATCAAGATTGGACAGGTCAAAGTCAAAACAAGTTAAACAGAAGTTAAGATCTTAGTCTAACCTATTCAAAGTTTGTTCATATCTGTATAAGTTGGGTCAGATCAATGTTGTGTCGGGTCATACCCAACTTGCCAACTCAAGGCCACTTCTCAAACAATTTCTTGTTGCAGATGAAATAAATTTTCTCTCTATCTACTTATTTCATTTGTTTATTTTAATTTGTAGTTAGAGAGTTAAGTGACTTATTAAGTCCTATTAGCTAAGCCTTCAAATAGTGGCTTGAGAATCAACCTTCTGGTTATATTTTTTCTTTTTCCAATTTTAGCCCAAAACTTTAATGGGTCAATTCGTGCTCAACCCATTATGATCTGTCCTTGGTTTATCAAGCACCAACCTGTCAAACTGGGGGTTGGTTACATAAAATTGGGCTAGTGACACTCCTAGTCATACTTTGGAACGTGGGGTATGTTTTTAAATTTGTGACTTTACCTATGCATTGGTTCTGTCCACTGTTGATTAAAGTGTTGTACATCTTTCTGATATGTTGTTTGTGTGAACTGTGGTGGACAAATGTAAAAATGTTATCATCTTTTTGTACCTACAGCCGTGGAAGTAGCCTCTTACAGAAATGCAGGGTAAGACTGTGTATAATAGACCCTTGTGGTCCGGCCATTTCTCGGATCCCACGTATAGCGGGAGCTTTAGTGCACCGTACTACCCTTTTTATCTTGTTGTACTTATAACATGTTTAATCATAATCTTTACTGAAGCTTTTTGTCTGACTGTTAGAGTGCAGGATGTTGCTGAGCTACTAGGGATGATGGTTGAGGATCACAAACGTTTGCAACCTAACGTGAGAACCTATGCGTAAGAAACTTTCTTTTATACTATCTTCAATAAGTTTTCTGTAGCATGAACATTTCCTTGGTTTTAGAAAGTAATAGTTTGATTATTCATCTTGAAATGTCTCAATTTCCTGGTGGTGCAACAAGACTGTGGTATGAGCCAATATGACCCAATCACATTTCTTGAATCCTTTTCCCCCCAGTTTGTACCTCTTTCATAAAGAGCTCAAAGTTCTTTTTTTTTTTTGTACAATTGAGTGGCTTTGGTAGACGATGGTAGACTAGGGTTTTGTTCTCGGTTGGGGACAGGGACTAGGGCCAAGGGTGATAAATGGGTTAAGGGAGCTTCTAGGCTGAGAGTAGAGTCTGGGAACATAGGGACTTTAACGGGGAAGTCCATAGAGCTAGTGAAGATTCTCAAGAAGAGGAGGATTAATATAGCTTGTGTTCAGGAAACCAAATGGTAGGTACTAATGCGCAGGATGTGGACAGGTATAAGTTGTGGTACTAAGGATGTTTGAGGAATAGAAATGGAGTAGAAATATTAGTAGATGGAGAGCTAAGGGAACAAATTGAAGAGGTTAGGAGGGTTAACGATAGGATGATGACAATTAAGTTAGTCGCTGGAGGGTCTACTTTGAATGTTATTAGTGCTTGCACCGAAAATGGGCTTGTATAAGGAGGACTGAAGAGCTTTTGGGAGGTTTTGGACGAGGTAGTGAGAGGTATGCCGCACACTGAGAAGCTTTTCAAAGGAGGAGATATCAATGGGCAATTTGTGCAGGGTTATGACAATGTGCATGGAGGCTTTGGTTTCGGTGATCGGAACAAAAGAGGAATCTCACTTTTGAATTTTGCAAGAGCCTTTCAATTGGTGGTAGCCAATTTGAATTTCCTAAAGGAGGAGCATTTGGTTACCTACCGTAGTACGATAACCAAGACTCAAATAGACTATTTACTTCTAAGGAAGGGTGATAAGGTCTTTGTAAAGACTGTAAGGTTATCTCGAGTAAGAATCTTAAGATCTAACATAAACACTTAGTGATGAAATTAGAGATCAAAAAGGAGAGGAAGAAGAATGTTGTGGATGACCGGCCAAGAATCAGATGGGGTAGCCTGACCATGGCCACTGCTCTGGAGATTGGGGAGAAGTTGATGGCTATGGGGGCTTGGGGGAGCAGCGGGGATGCATAAAGTCTGTGGGTTTAGACTGCTAGTTGCATTAGGGAAGCGACTAGAGGGATGTTGGAGGGCTTCATGGAAACTAGTGGTGGAATGGAGAAGTCCAAGAGAAGGTGAAGGCAAAGAAGGTGGCATACCCGAAATTGGTGAAAAGTAAAGACAAGGAGGAAACATAAACGTATAGGGAAATGCATAAGATAGCAAGGAAGGAGGCTAACTTAGTTGTTATAGCGGCAAAAACGCCAACTTTTGAATGCTTATATGTGGATTTAGAGGACAAGGATGGAGATAAGTAGTTGTATAGGTCAGCCAAGGCGAGAGAGAGGAGGGCTCGTGACCTTAACCAAATGAAGTGCATCAAGGATGAGGACGACAAAGTACTGGTGAAGGAGGCACTCATTAGGCGGAGGTGGCAATCATACTTCTATAAATTATTGAACGAAGATAGGGACAACAACATTGTGCTGGGGGATTTAGAGAACCCAGAGAGGCCTCACGATTATGGGTATTGTAGGCATATAAAGATTGAAGAAGTTAAGGGTGCTATTCGTAGGATGCGTAGGAATAGAGTGACCGGGTCAGACGAGATCCCAGTGGAATTTTGGAAGAGCGCATGTCGGGTAGGTGGGAGTTGCTGACTAAGTTGTTCAACGTGATTTTCAAGATGGCAAAGATGCCCAGAGCATGGAGATAGAGTTCGATGATTCCGTTATACAAGAACAAAGGTGATATTTAGAATTATTGCAACTATAGGGGTATCAAGCTGCTAAGCCACACTATGAAGGCGTGGAGAGAGGGTTGTGGAGATGAGGGTGAGGAGGGCATGGCTATTTTCGAGAACTAGTTTGGATTCATGCCAGAGCTCAACTACATAAGTCATTCATCTCATAAGGAGACTGGTGGAGCAGTATAGGGAGACTTAGGACTTACACATAGTGTTCATCGATCTATCAAAAGCTTAAGACAAAGTCCCCGGGGAAGTTCTATGGAGGTGCTTGGAGGCTAGAGGTTTACCTGTGGTGTACACTAGGGCGATTAAGGACATGTACGATGGAGCCAAGACCCGGGTAAGGACAATGGGAGGAGACTCGGAGCACTTCCCAGTTTTGATGGTGTTACACCAAGGATCAATCCTTTCCCATTTCTATTTGCCTTGTTGATGGATGTATTGACGCGACAAATTCAAGGTGAGGTGCCGTGGTGTATGTTATTTGCGGATGACATAGTTTTGATTGACGAAACAATGGCGGTTTGGAGAAAGACCCTGTAGTATAAAGGGTTCAGATTGAGCAGGACTAAGATAGAATACTTGAATTCAGTGACGTAAAGCATGAGGCTGACGTGGAAGTGAGGCTTGATACACAGGTCATCCAAAAAAAGAGTAAGTTTTAAGTATCTTAGGTCTATTATTCAGGGAAATGGAGAGATTGACGAGGATGTCACTCACCGTATTGGTGCACCGTGAATGAAATAGAGGCTCGCTTCCAGAGTCTTGTGTGATAAGAAGGTGCCACCTAAACTTAAAGGCATGTTTTACAGAGTGGTGGTTAGACCAACTATGTTGTATGGGGCGGAGTGTTGGCCAGTCAAGAACTATCACGTACAAAAGATGAAAATGGCGGATATGAGGATGTTGTAATAGATGTATGTGCATATTAGGAGAGATAGGATTAGAAATGAGGATATCTGGGACAATGTGGAGGTGGCTTTGGTGGAGGACATGATGTGAGAAGCGAGGTTGAGATGGTTCGGGTGTATGATGAGGAGATGCATGGATGCCCCAGTGCGGAGGTGTGAGAGGTTGACTATGAATGGTTTCGGGAGAGGTAGAGTAGACCGAAGAAGTACTGGGGAGAGGTGATTAGATATGACATGACGCAGTTTCAACTTACTCAGGACATGAACTTAGATAGGGGGTTGTGGAGGACACAAATTAGGGTAGAAGGTTAGTAGGTGGGAGTGCATTGTCTTGTTGTTCGTCCATACTAGTAGTCGTAGTATTACTCTTGTAGGTCTTGTAGTTGTCCTTACATTTCTGTTAGTATCTGTTGTTTCTTGTACTTCAACTATCATATTGTTTTGTTTTAGTGTTGTTCTGTTTCTATCTGTTGTTTTTGTTACTATCTGGTGTTTCTTGTAATTCCATTATTTCATTTTCTGGACTGCTTTGAACTTTTTTTCTTAAGCCGAGGATCTATCAGAAATCTGTCGGAAATAGCCTCTCTGTCTCTGAGGTAGGGGTAAGGTATGCATACACTCTACCCTCCCCAAGCCCCACTTTATGGGACTACACTAGGTATGTTGTTGTTATTGTTGCAGTTGGAGAACTTTTATTAACTTTGTGTCGATTTGAGAACTGCCCAACTTAAGACACTGTAGGTTTACTAATAGCTTTGGGCAGCTAATCTAATTAAGAAAAGATACTTTCTTCTTGGAAACTCTCTTAATTGGGTTGAAATTTATGTTTGGCCTTCTTGTCAGCAAAGTTTTATTCCTAAAATTGATTCTGGAGAAATTTGAAATAAATAGCATGAGCTAGTTAAGCAAGGGGCCGAGGGTCTATTGGAAACAACCTTCCACCCCACAAAGGTAGGGGTAAGGTTTTCGTACAAACCCACTTGTGGAATTACACTGGGTATGTTATTGTTGTTGAGCTAGTTAGGCAAGGTGTATTACTTTGTTCTTTTTGTGCACTCTGTTTGGTTGTTTATAAAGTTCTGTTGCTAACCTTTTGGTTAGCCAGCTGCAGAAGTGGAAGCAAGGACGAAGCCATAGTATTAATAGTAGTACATGCTATGCATCCACACGGAGTCTCGTGTAGAAGTTGTTAACCCCCCCCCCCCCCCCCCGCACACACACACACACAAAAAAAAAAAAAAAAAAAAAAAAATTCATGTGACAACTTTCCGTGTACCTTTTTCAGTTTGTTGGTTGAATGCTTTACCAAGTATTGTGTGGTACGTGAAGCTATCAGACATTTCCGTGGTCTAAAGAACTTTAAAGGTGGAACACAAGTGCTTTATAATGATGGAAAGTACGGGGACCCACTTTCATTGTATCTTCGTGCTCTATGTAGAGAAGGTAATAAATACTATGGACATTTCAAAATTTCTATTTTTAGGATAAAGTGGCTCTTGCCTGCCCCCCTAAAGGAACAATTCTCTCTGGTACTACTTTGTCTGTTATGCGCTCGTGTTCACCTATCACATGAATTTGTTAGGTTATAACTTATAATGCCACTAAAATATGCTGATCCTTTTATATTGGAAATTGAAATGTGTACTAGCTAATGTATAATAGATGTGGAATAACACCATCAACATCAAAAGAACAATGATAGAGATACAAGGAAAAGACCTCTGTTTGCTCATTAGACAGTAAAGAATAATGAAGAATTATTCAGCTTCTGTTAAGTTGCCCTAAAATAAATATCAATGAGCAATTCAAAATGGGCAAAAAAAAACATGTTACAACTATGCATTTCTGATTTTCTTTTGGTTTGGTGGGGAGGGGGCGGGAGGAGGGAGCACTGAATGTTGAAAAACCTTCCAAATTGCTCGGAGAACATATTCTCTATCATAAGAAATTTCACTCTTATGTACATTTAAAAATGGAAACTCACACCGTGGAGGGGGAGAGCCACGAGCCCTTCCCATTTCACCTTTCTTCTAGCCCCATCTATATGAAAAGCTAGCACTTCTTTCTTTTCCTCTACTATATTCACCAATTTCAGGTGTTTACTTAAAATCAATATGCTTCTAGTGTAAATACCTAATTGCTGAGATTATTCAATTTCCTCCTTTGTACTTGAAGCATTTTATTATGTTCTCTTCAGTTTTTGGCATTAATTGTCCCTGAGTATCCTTAACCTCATTTAAGGCGAAACTCATAGATAACCCTTAAATTTGACACCAATTATGAAGTAGACACCTAAACTATGCCACTGACCATGTTGTAGGTTCTCTCCTTTTGGTATATGACTTGTATACTAGGTTTCCCTAAGTTGTTAATAAAATTATTTACCTTATCCCCATAAAATTGTTGTTTGTTATACTGTTATTTGTCCTGAGCCGGGGTCTATCGGAAACAACCTCTCTACTTCATCTGAGGTAGTGGTATGGACTGCGTACACTTTACCCTCCCCAGACTCCACTTTATGGTGGGTATGTTGTTGTTGTTGTTGTTACTGACCATACAGATACCTCATCTTGGCAAATGTGTCTCTTGGACACCCAGGAAAATATCAAATGAAGCAATCAAATGATGACACCCATAATAAATGTAACTACAAAAAAATATAATTAGTAAAAGATCCAAGAAACTAATTTTTCCATCCCCCAGTTGTTCTTCATCCTAACCCCCACCCCCCACATAGACAATAGGGCCTCTGGGCCAGTGGTAAGAACGTAGGGTGGGTTCGGTATGGAACATTTTCCCATGTTCGGTTGATCAAAATTCTTGGAAAATATGTTCTCTAGGAAAACTAGTTCCTCAAAAATGAGGAAAATGACTTCCCAAGTGGAAGTAGGAAACAAGTTTCACAAGTAGCGTTCCACAGTGGTTGTGTCCTCCCCACCATCAGCACACCTCATCTTCGCCCCACCCTCGTAGTCCCCATCCCCACACCCCTACTCCCACCCTCACCTCCCGTAGATTTGTCTAGATTATGTATATACAAATGCTTTTAGAATAATATTTGTTGCTTACATACCGAACACAAGAAAAGAAGTAAGAAACCCACTTATTTTCCTAGAATACATTTTCCTTCATACCAAACACACCCATAGTGTATGATGTGTGGACTGATCACACGTCACTAATTCGAACGCTGTCGTAGACAAGAGCCTTGACTTTAAGTGGAGTAGGCAAAACAACTTTCCTACCTCCCCTCCCTTCCACCTCTCCTCCCTATCCCTTTCTTCTTCTCCCTGCTTTTCTACCACAGATCCACCGGCAGAGAAGATCATCAAGAGACTACCATTGGAAAAAGCAAGGAGTCACTAGACCAGAAGTCCGACCGGGAAATTCCCAGACTATCACTGCCATTTTTTCTCATCTTCTATTTCTTTAACCCATAGCAAACCCTTCTTTCCCCAGAAAAAACTCTCTGAGAATAAAACACAAAACCAATGACCATCACCAAAATCGAAGACCACATCCGAATCATGGGAATCTTCCACCAGCAAAGGCGTTTCTACTCTCCGGTGTACCAATTTTTTGCCACTGTGGTTCCTCCCATAGAACTCGTTTCATTCAAAAGAACCAATTATCGCTACTATTGTTATTTTACTATCAAAGCAAAACTGGAAAATTGGTACAAAATAGAGAAAACAAGAAAGAAAGGAAGAAAGAAAGAAAAAAATATGCTTACTGATAATAAATTTGTTTTGTATATTGGTTTCATATCTGTAAATTTAGTCTTTTGATATGATGATTTGAGTTTATGTGAATTCTGAAAGTCAAGTTAATATCCCTCCATCCCAATTTATGTGATACTTTTTCTTTTTCAATCAGTTCCAAAAAAGAATGATAATTTTTCTTCATTTAGTAACAAATTAACTTTAATCTTCTCATTTTGCCCTTAATTACATGATTTATAGACACAATTTTCTATGGCTTGTTTAAGACCATGAGTTTCAAAAGTCCTTTTCTCCTCTTAAACTCCGTGCCCAATCAAACACCTTCACATAAATTGGGATGAAGAAAGTATTTTATATTAAGGAATTGTGAGGCGTTATGTATATTGTTCTAAAGTGGTGCTGGCTTTAATGGTGGTTGGCTAACAAAAAAGATGAAGAATAGAAGGGGGAACATTTGGGGCGAAATAGAGGTAGATAAGGTTTAAAAAGACTTTCACTATGCTTTTTGAGTTGGAAATGCATTGGAATAACCTCTAAAACACTCAAATATAAAGATAACAAACGTGTGGTGCAAGGTCAGACCTAGCCGTCCAAATGACAAACCTTTACCAAGTAGAGTTGTCTAAATGGCAACTGGGGAAGTTAAGGTGTCTACTTGGGAGTTGATGCCAATTTTTAGGAGCTATTTATGAACTTCACCCTCATTTAATTGTTGAAATAAGATACTGTGGTTGTAATTTCTTTGAGGAGTCTTAAGCAAGACTATCAACAAAGTGATCTTTTACTCCAGGTAGGATCGTTGAGTTGTTAGAAGCACTTGAAGCTATGGCTAAAGATAACCAGCCAATCCCACCAAGAGCAATGATCTTGAGCAGAAAATATCGTACATTAGTTAGCTCATGGATTGAACCTTTGCAGGAAGAAGCTGAACTTGGATATGAGATTGATTACATAGCCAGGTAAGCATTTTTATTCATGTTAGTAATTCATATCTTGTTGCTTAGTTATTGATTCTGACAATATTTGTTCGTTTTCCTAATTGGTATTTGGGTAAAAGTGTTATGATGGAAGCATAAAGTATCAACTAATTATATGCCTAATTTCTATCTTTGCTTGCGCAACTGTGCAGTGATTAACTCGACAATCAGGAAAAAAAGCTGTTATTGTAGCACCCTGGTTTCTGTGTTGTGCTCCATTGATACCCAACACTTTAAATTCATGGCATTTTCCACTGTTATGACTCGTAGCCAGATTTCAGCTCACTCTAATTGCTTAGTAAATTTATCTACTGATTGAGGTAAGATTGATGATGTAATATCAAAGTGCGATGCTGGGATAATTAGGCCATTTAGTTGTATGATGATTTATGTTGAGACCTGAGAGTAATAGAGTATATCATTTTGGAATTCGCTGATACGAAAGATGCACATCATGCTGAGAGTACATCATTTTGGAATTCGCTGATACTAAAGATGCACATGATGTCAACATTATCAAGCTGATAATTCCTTATTTTTCATAATTGAGGGAACTATCCTCTTTTGGCCATTATTATGCAAACTAAACTTGCATAATATCCGGGTTGGTGGAATAGTCAAGGGAAGATTATATAGCCTCTAATTCATGATCCTTTTTTCCTCCAGGTGCTCATAATCACATCTATTCTTGTCTTTTTTTAGCTGATAATCTTCTTGTATTCTTTTTCAGTTTTGAGCTTTTCTGATAGATAGTTGTCATGGTAATTGTACTGGTAATAGACTGCCTTGCCCTAATTTCATGTTTAATGATGGGCTGTTTTTCTAATTGTTTTTTTGTTTGTATATTCATTAGTTCTTTTCCGAGGTTTGTTATGGTGGTGTTGTGCTTCAGTCTCTAGCTTTTGATTTCCACTATAAGTTGTGATTTAGTTGGCCATAACATTCAGGTATGTTGCGGAAGGTGGACTCACAGGTGACCGCAAACGATGGGTCCCAAGAAGGGGGAAAACTCCATTAGACCCTGATGCCCAAGGATTTATATATTCCAATCCTAGGGAAACCTCTTTTAAACAAAGATGTCTCGAAGAGTGGAGGTTGCACCACCGGAAACTTTTGAAAACCTTACTCAATGAAGGTCCTTCAATTCTGGGAAACATTTCTGAGTCTGATTACATACGTATTGAGGAGAAACTGAGGAAAGTCATCAAAGGACCTGAACAGAACGCCTTGAAACCAAAAGCTGCTAGTAAAATGATTGTATCAGAATTAAAGGAAGAACTAGAAGCACAAGGTCTACCAATAGATGGAACCAGAAATGTACTCTACCAACGAGTGCAAAAAGCAAGGAGAATAAATCGTTCTAGAGGCAGGCCACTTTGGGTTCCTCCAGTTGAGGAGGAAGAAGAAGAGGTAAATGTTATTCTTAGTGTGTTAACTGTAACTAATTGTCTTGAGATATCATGGAAATTTATGTCATTCCTCACTAGCTATATTATATTGTTTTAATTTTCCAGGTCGATGAAGAGCTGGATGAGTTGATCTCACGTATAAAGTTGCATGAAGGAAATACAGAATTCTGGAAACGCCGCTTTCTTGGGGATGGCTTAAATGAAAATTATGGCCAGCAGTCGGAAATAATAGACTTAGAACCTACTGATGTGGTCGATGATACTGATGCTGTCGATGATATCGCAAAAGAGGCTGAAGATGATGAGGCTGAAGATGACGAGGCACAAGATGAGGAGGAAGAAGTGGAGCAAACCGAAAGCCAACCGGAAGTAGGTGACAGAAAGGATAAGGAAGTTGAAGCTGCAAAACCTCTTCAAATGATTGGAGTGCAATTGTTAAAAGATTCTGATCCAACATCTAGCTCTTCAAGAAAATCCAGGAGAAGGATTTCTAGAGTAGCTGCAGTGGTATGACATTTTATGGTGCTCATCTACTTAATTTTTATAGCGTCACCATAGAAAGAAAAGTCATAAGATACAAGCAAACCATTTGGTTGATATCTGCTCTATCTCATATGGATTCAAACTGAATATCCACCATCATTCCTGTTTCTTCCCGTAATATCTTCCATAGCTACTGAGGGATTGACAAATATATCCTGTTTTCCACTTCCCTCTTCAAGTTTTGACTTTACCTTTACTTTATCTACTTTTGCATGTTTTAGCTTCATAGTTCCTACTTAAATCACATCTCCGATTCACCATTTTACGAAACTTATACATTCTATTTTATCTAGAACATACAGATGGCGTGCTTTAGGTGACTAAAACTTGTGTCTTTGAGTCTGTCAACAGGAATAAGTATTTGCATGAGAGGTATTACGAAGCTTGATTACAACAACAAATTTCATGTGTGTACTACAGCATTAGGTTTATTAACTGTTTCTCAATAGTTGTGAACTTAAGCATTTGCAACTGAATCGTAGTAAATGACCAATCAGATCAGTAGGAACTGGAACACTTAAACCTGTTGACGATTTGGTCCACTTACTTATCTTCTACCCTTTCTGTTGCCTTAGTACATCTATATTTGTTTCTTGGACAAATGTTTAGCATACAAGCATAAGTGAAAATAGTCATCCAGGTAACAATAAGTTCTTCCCACAAATTACCCTTAAATTTACAAATTTTCGCAAAATGACTTGTTTACTTCTGAAACTGCTTAGGATGTATAAAATCGCAGCCTAAGAGCACGGGTATTTGATTGATATGTCTTTTCATATTTGCACAGGATGATGACGATGATGACTGGTTTCCGCTGGACATTCATGAAGCATTTGTGGAGCTGAGGAAACGGAAAGTATTTGATGTATCAGATATGTATACAATCACTGATGCTTGGGGTTGGACATGGGAAAAAGAAATCAAGAACAAAGCTCCTCGAAGATGGTCACAGGAGTGGGAAGTTGATTTGGGGATCAAAGTGATGACAAAAGTATGTTATAACATCCTTTTAATCTCCTCACTATTTTCTAAATGTTACTTGCAGTCTTTCCTCAATCTACAAGTAATCTCTTGCTAAATAGTATGCTTGTAGGCTGAATTTCTATGTAAGTTTATGCCGTGACAGAGTTGGAGGGTCCATGAAACTATGTATATTGTTAGGCAAGTATAGCTAAATTTTCCCTGGTCTTACAGACTCGATAATTAATAGCTCTTTGCTCGGTGATTCTTCATAGCTCTATGCTAATTGGTGATATTGCATTTTATGTTTAGAAAAAATAAATAAATTGGTGACATTGCATTATTTGCTTTTACCGTCCACCTGAATCTTCTTATTTGAATAGACAAAAAGATAATAATCTAGAACACCCAACATATTCACATGAATAATGCCTACATCTAACACTTGCTTTTCCATATTTTTCATTTTACCAAGTCCTGCTTCTTCCTAGAAACTTTCATGGTGGTATTTATGGATTTAAATCTGGTATGATTGGTGACCAACTTCTTGATGACTGGCTCTCATCCTTGGTTTAAGAAGCAGACGAAATGAATCGAACATTGAAGACTTGGTTAAATAAGGTTTCATTTTTGCCATGATTTTCCTGCATAATCCAACATTAGGCTATTATAGTCTTATATGGAGGAATCGCTAGCTGCTAAGGATGCTCAACACTCACCTTCATGTTCTTTGTTTCCTGTATCATTTTTACCAGCCGTTTCTGCATGTAATGAAGTCACTAGTGACTCCAAGCAATGGTAAAATCATGACTGGATCTTAATGTTCTTACAACTTTCTTCGTTCTTCCTTCAGGAGTTCTTGGTTCTTCTTTCTAGCATTCTTCTGTAACACCTTAGGCGTTACAGTTATGCTTTTCTAGATTTCTTGAAATATTAAGTCTATAAGGATTCTGGAATGAAGATTCTCAATATATACATAAAATTTTAGTGGAATGAAGCTTAGGGTTTTGACAACCTTGTTTTCTAATATTGTTGTTCTATTCTGATAGGGTGCTATGCTGTTTCCTGTCCTTGTAGCTAGTGAACTTGGTTTCATGTATCGATGCTTCTGTTTTCCAGTTGTGAACCAAAAATATTTCTATCTCAGGTAATAGAATTGGGTGGGACACCAACAATTGGGGATTGCGCTATGATACTGCGGGCTGCAGTACGAGCTCCTATGCCTTCTGCTTTCCTGAAAATTTTGCAGACAACACATAGTCTTGGTTATGCATTTGGAAGGTAAGTTTGGTTTTACCCGAAATACTTCCTTCTTTATGAATAATCTTTTCCGTGCTACTTGAATCAGACTTTCAACAAACAAATAAATAATATAACATCACAAAAAGGTTTACACAAAGATTGGCTAAACAAGTAGAGTTGCCTTTAGATATTCAACCTGAGATTGCGTCTACTCTATATTGGTTCACTTCCAGCAACTATTTCTGCTTTGCTGTGTTTTCCATAATTTATCTTGTATATCGTTATCATTGTCTTATCTAAAAGCTATGTGGCTTGTACTCGTCAAAAATGTCTACGGGTGCGTGTCAGATTCGCCAAAAGTAGTGTATTTTTGAAGAATTCGACACGGGTGCGGCATCGAAAGTGAAGAGTCCTTGCAGCTTGGTCTAAAAGTTTAACAAATTGATTAAATTGATTGTTGATCTCAACCCATTCATTGCAGCCCTTTGTATGACGAAATCATCATATTATGCCTTGATCTTGGGGAGCTTGATGCTGCAATTGCCATAGTAGCAGATTTAGAGACCAGCGGAATCAAGGTCCCGGATGAAACCCTTGATAGAGTAATTTCTGCCAGGCAGAGTAGTGATGCTGCTGTTAACGGTTCGCAATAGAATCTGTATTTTGTAATTTTACTTGTAGGTTTGGAGGAATTTAGAATAGCATACCGTAAATGTTGTAGCATATAGAGTCTAAAGCAAACAAGCGCAGAATGGAGAATTAGTTGTAAGCAGAAAATGATCTGTTTTATACTTGGGTGTTGCTTCCAACCCCTTGTCATTGGTGTCTTAAAGAGCTGCAGGTCTTCCTGGAGGTGTAAAAAGTTGGAATTCAGTACCACGGTAAACAAATTTTTGAATTGTTATGATCTGGCTAATTGCTAAATGAAATTAAACTGAAATTAATCGACTCAGTTTTTGGGACATTTTCTCCGTTTGTATTAAGCAATCCACAACTCTATTACAAGGAATCTAAAACAGAAATGGAAATTGATAAAAACTAATGAGCCTCCATTGATGACTGAGACCTGTAGTACAGAAGAAGAAGAAGATAGATTCAGAATAGGAGGAAGAGAAGAAGAGGGAGCTGAGAGAAGATGAGAGGTGGGAAAAATTACCAATTCAATTCGTTAATTCCCTCCACAATAGTTCACTGTGTTTATATTGAAGTGGACTGTCTGTGCCTCTCACGTGACCACTAATACGGATCATGACATGAACCTTTTCAGCATAGACTCTGGTTTATTCCTTACCCCCATGAGATGGCATGATTTAGAAATTTGAGGTTATACAACTTGTTTCAAAAGATGGACAAACATTTTTTTTTTTTTTTTGGTTTCCACCCGGTGTCCGGTCCCGTATTGGAGCCCCGACTAATTCAGATCGCGCACTGCAGGGCCCATTCTGGGGTTGGCACTCCAACATGATTTTCTCCGTACTCAGGGCTCGAACCCGAGACCTCTGGTTAAGGGTGGAGTAGTCCCACCACTACACCACAACCCATGTTGGTTAAGATGGACAAACTTGATACTAGTTCTTAATGAAGTCTTGGTTCAAAAAAATGCAGAAGGCAAAGTAAAGCGTCATGCATGAGGTTGAAAGATCGATCTGTTTAAGAAATGGGGCACGAATGTTAAACTTTTTATAAGTTGGAGACTTTTTTCTATTTGTAAAACCTCTTAGCAGAAAGGAATTTCTATATCTTACTGTGAACAAGTCGTTGGTGTCTTTTTATACTCTTCATCCTAGTGTACTTCAATGATCAATCTCCAAAAGGGTGCTTTTCTAGAGAACTATTGCTTTAGCTTGTACTCTGTTCAAGTGTCCGTAAACACATGAGCTCTGGTTTTGAAAGGAGACCCAGTAAAAACAATCGTAAAATTTATCATTATTCGTCACACTCATGCTCGTTGATTTATCTTGTGGAAATGTCACTAGACTTTTTAGAATGCTATTTTTGATATAGCACTTGCAAATTATTTAATATTTAGCTATAGTATATAATTTAAAAGTGGGTAGATATTGCTTCTTTTCTTCCTTTTCTCCAACTTCAAGACATGTGTCCTTAAATTCAAATTTTCAGAACACTATCTCTTGAAGTTCAGTTTGTTAATCCCAAATTTCATTATGTTATATACTGAAGTTCAATTTTTCAGTGTTCTTAATTTTTTTTTTTTTTCAACTCAAGAATTTAGGAAAATATTTAAATTCACTTTTTTGTTCAAAACTTCAGATCAATGTGCCTTTTGAGTTAAGTTTTTAATCCAATCAGTTCTATTTTTCAGTGTAAATTTCAGGGAACACTGTATCCAAAAGTTCGCACTGTGTAATTCAAACTTGAGGCTTGTATTCTAAAGTTCAATTATGATAGTTCCAACTTTAGTCCATTGGAGAAGAAAAAGATTAAGGAGAATACGAAAAAAGTTGCACTAGTAGTGACCAACTTGATGTAGTTTTCTTATGATTTAGTGATTAAGATACTACATATGTTCATGATATTGTATCCTTAAATTTGAATTCTTTAGTCCAAACTTCAGGACTCTATATCTGTATGTTTGAACTGTATAGTTCAAACTTCAATTGGTACTCTTATATAGATAAATTGACAAACCTATACAATAGAAGAGCCATATTTGATTGTGAGATGAAAATCTTTGTTAACTAATGTGTATTGGTGAAAATATGCCAAGAGAAAAAATTGTGCATGTGGCGAAGAAATGGCGCACACTTTGATATTCGTAACACATGTGGATCGTGTTGGTATTTGTCCTGATTTTCTTATCATAATTGGGTTTTCCTTTTAGGAAAGGGAAAACATGAATTCTCCATATTTGGCTAATCTTTGTTCTTGTAGGAAAAGGTTATAGACTCTATAAATAGAGGTTCCTTTCTTCTAGTTTGGTAGCATCCACAATGTAGTCCTAGGGGTTTGAGAGTATTGTTTGAGGGGAGACTTTGTGAGACACAAGTGTTGCGTATCACTTGTGTGAACCTCTTTGTATTCTGAGTGAATTGTGTGAGGTTGTCTCTCTTGATATTTTGTACTCTCGTTTATATAGTGGATTGCTCATCTCCTTTTGTGGACGTAGGTCAATTGACCGAACCACGTTAAATTATTATGTCTCTTTTGGTATATTTCTCGCATGTCTTCTTATGTGGCGTCTTTCGAGGTTTGTTTTTGCTAGCTTCCGCATGACACCTGATTATTTCGATCCTAACAGATCGTGGTTCCGAAAATGATATGGGACTTGCCACTGGATACGTCCTTTTTCTTTCGTGGTTATGTATATCAAGGCGCCTTGTTGGGGAACATATGGAGAAAAAGAGGGCGACACTTTTAAATTCAAGGGATCACATTCCACCCTATTAGGAGCAGTGTTTATAAAGACGGGGACGTAAGGTGAGACATTTTATCTGATACGGAGCGAGGCGTAAGCCCTGAGGCAATGGAGCGTAAGCCCCATGGATCCTTTAATTTTTAATATTTTATAAATTAATATAATTAGAAATAAACATTTTTAAAAGGATAAATCACAAAAAAATAAAAAGTAAAACTACAACAAAATTATTAAAAATAAGTGGAAGATAATTTAAAACTGCTTCAGCAAAAAAAAAAATAAAAAATAACCAAAGCCACACAATACAACCAATATATAAAGTCAACTTTTCATATAATAAACTATAAAATCTCCTCAAAAACACAAGTTTGTCTAAAAAATAGTACATAATTAATCAACCCCATTGTCCCGTTACTCGATCAGTATATTTACGGCCCATTATTGTATTGTAAAAGAGATTAAAAAAAAGAAGTAAATAACTTGAAAATTAATCGTCAGTATGTGACTTGAAAAGAACTTTAAAAAAAAGAAAGGAACTAGGAAGAAGAAAGTGTGTACCCAGTACCTTCTTGAGTAACGGCGACGTCGACACTGTGTGGATTAATTATTTAGGTCCAATAAATATGAATTTAATTAAAGTCTAAATTTTATTGGGCTAATCCATTAATTTGGGCAACAAATGATGAGCTCACTTTGTCAAGCCCAACATGTCATCTTATTCTAGAGGCCCAATTTGGTGCCACGTGTCAAATGACGTGTCATGTGAAGGAGCCAATAAGATCATGCCATGTATCAAAATGATGCAGCATGCCCAACCAAATTCAAGGCATATAAAAATTCGCCATGTGTACAAATGACAGGTTCCGACCAATCAAACGTCGTCATGTTACTTAAATCTGATTGGCCGAAAGAAGTTTTTCCTCATCACAACTCCTCCATCCTACAACTTTAAATAGGGGTCTCATAATTCAGAAAAAGGACCAGAATTCTAACGAGAAGTCAGAGAGAGATCGTGGATCAAACACTGCATATTTCTGTACAAGCTACAAGTTCAAGAATTCAAGCACTCGACTTCAAATACAAGTCAAGATCAAGCTCAAAAGCCCTTGAACTCAAATACAAGACAAGATCAAGACCACCAAATCCAAGATCAAGCTCAAAGGCCCTTGAATTCAAGTACAAGTCAAGATCAAGACCACCAAATTCAAGATCAAACTCAAAAGCCCTTGAATTCAAGTACTAAGTCAAGATCAAGTCCATCAAGATTCAAGATCAAGCTCTAAGGCCCTTGAATTTATATTCGAAAAGAAGAATCAGAGGATTCATAGAGATTTTAATACTCACTATTTGTAATCAAATAAAACGATTCGATATTTTTCTGTCTCGATTATTATTTTCTTAACGTAAATTTTATTGTCTATAGACACCCACCGACAAATATATTTGAAAGAGTGATTTTTAAGTTTTCTTCTACTTTTGATTTGAGTATTTAGGTATTTAACAATCAATTTTTTTTAGTAAGTTTAAATTCGGAATTTAATTGAAAAAAATCACTTTACTTTGTAACGTTTTCAGGGTTTACGCCCTAATGCTTAGGCGAACACCCCAACGCCTTAGCGAATGCCCCAAATAGTTGCGTTTACGCCTTTCGATACTTTCGCCTCCCCACTATACCTTGGTGTGTTTTTCTTCTCCTCGACCCCTGAATGCCTTTTAAAAAACTGATCAGGAGTTCACGATCTCCACGCGAGTAATGACTAATCATGTGGTTGGTTAGGAAATTAGTTTGTAGGATCAATTCTATATTTCTTCCATTACCCCCTAGTTGTACCTCATCTAATATTTTACTTGAATACAACATTACTCTCTAGTGTTCTTTGCAAGCACATGATTGTCCAATCATTTATTCATCAATCAAGATTGTTCTAGAAAAACGAACAAGGATTTTCTACTCTTTTATTATTTAGTTTTTAATATTTGTTAATTCCTTCACATTATATTTCCATTATTGTTCACTGCTTCAATCACTTAATCAAGGGTTTATTAATATTTGAATTTATTGTATTGATAAAGACCTTTTCAAACAAATTCAATTAATTTAATTTCCTAAAAACGAATGTAGGCTAAACAGTTTGGAGTTCATCGTGGGGCCTTAGCAATATTAAATATCCTAAATTATTTTAATCCTTCATTATTTTTGTGTTAGCAAGCAAAAGTATGGTTGACGAATGATGTTCGGCTGTTTTTCAAGCCGTTGTTAGGGCGCACAACACTGTTTTCATGACCGATTTCTCAGGTCATGAGGGCACCTACCATAACCCACCAGTAGGTAAGCCGACCCACAGTCCGGAACAACTAGCAATAGACTAATAAGAAAAGCGAAAACAATACTAAATGGAAATAGAAAAGAAGTCAAGAAGGAAGTAAACATATCCCCAAAACTTGGCGAAGTCAGTACAAGTATATATATATATATATATATATATATATATATATACAGAACTTTCTCCTAAATACAAAATAAAGATCAGTCCAGCAACTGAGGGAGAGCAGGAACAACTTCGGACGTCAGGAGCTCATCCCAAATCTCAGATCCATGGCAGCTCCGTACGATGCACATGTCAGCGACGAGAACTCGTACTAGGATCTGCAGGTGCAGAAGTGTTGTATGAGTACCAAACACGAGGTATTCAGGAGGCATCATCCAACTAAGTTCCAGAAATAATGCAAGTATAAATGACATGTAAAGCAAGAATATGCATTATAGACAACTATTTTGGAAACGAGACATAATAATAATGAAAAAGTAAAGATAAACTGCCATACCCTATAAGTAATCTAGAACGAAGGTGCCATACCGTTAGTAGCTAGTCAATATACGATAGTAGGGTGAAGAAAAAGATATATACAATAGTAGTAGGAAAGAAGGAAATGAAATACAAATAATAGTTAGAGAAGAATGGATATACAACCGCGCTATAGAGATAACCAAACGCTAAGGTACTACCCTGAGGGAGCTAGTCTACCATCACAATGATCATAAATAATAAGGGAGCGAACTCTAACATAATCAGGATCTCTAACCAAAATGTGAATAATTATAAGATAGTCTAACATTAATGAATCTTACCATAATAAGAAAGAAAGGAAACTCGAAAGCATACCTACAACCTCGGATACCAATTCATAACCGGCCTGCCATGATCTATACAATAATAACCAAACCATAATGTAACTAGCTAGCCCAAAAACCAATAACCTAACTGGACCCCTCATAAGCTCGGGAGGCACAAACAAACACTCAGGAAAAAGCAACCATAACCTGCACCTATATAGTCCCCATAAGACCGATAGATACAAGTGCCAAATAATTATACTGGTGATAGGCAATGCATATGAACTAATGAATGCTACGTAAACCAATACTACCATATCGCTTAACTGCCAAACCATACCAAGTATATACACCTCCTTCGGCTTGCCGACTCGCAAGGTAGGACCTATGAATATCACCTCTTTTGGTATGTGGTTCCCAGATAGGGGAATCCATAGAGGACTCGGGATATCCGTATATACTGCCTCATCCCGAACCAGGATTTCCAATAACCATTATAACAAATCTACTTCATCCAATTTCGGAGAAAAATAAGAGTACAGAAAGGGTGCTCGGACTCGAATTGATGCTAAATGAGTAGATATCCATAAATCTAGTGACCAAGATTGAGTCGGGGACTAAAATGGTATAGTAATGTAGAAAGGGTCAGAATTTCCCTCGATCGAAGTGAATAAGTAGTGGTAAAAGAGTGGATTAATAGTGGATCGCAATCAGCCTAGGTCTAATTTTCAAAGTATTATGTTTGGTTTAAAATATCATAATCCAATAATAAGGGTGGTACGACTTCCATTTTAAAAGAATTAATTTTAATAGTGAAAACGTGAGAATAAATTCCTTTTTAGCAAATAGTAGTAAAACCAAGGTTCTAACCGGAATCGTATCACTAAATAAGCGTAAACAAGTCTAAAAGTATGCATGCCATCACTAGTATCCAAACAACACAATGTAAGCGTTCAAGCGTCTAAGAACTAAGCCAAGTCCTTTCAAAGAATATAATACTAACCTGGTGTCCAACTGATATCTTCACCACAGACTCGAGCCCAATAATAAATAAATTAACAGGATATCAGTACCATGATCTAAGAAACTACCGTAAATAAGGGCATAAAACTACTAGAAGGATCCAATCAGGGGATATTATCCAATTCACCAAGTAATATGATAAGTCTTAAACTAAAGGATCCTTCATATCAATCTTTGGTTAAACAAGTCTATAATCAGGTGTAATAGAATCTTACAACCATAACGGGTATTCTAGGCTAAGGCTCGAATTACATTTTTATTCTAAATCTCCTAAATAGGTCAAATCATGGTACAAATAGGTATAAACCTATCCTATAATCCCTACCTAGCATGCGATCTATACAATACACAATCTCATAGAGAAGAGTAGACCGTAACCTATCTCGTAGCCAAATCGTAGTCTCGAATCATCCATAAACTGCTCGCCTCTACTCCACGATCTTTAAATGTTATTGCGCTATCAAAATCATAATCTATACATCAATATGAGTGAAACAATACCCATATTGCAATATAAAACTTTGGGACAAAAATTGGGTCAAAAATAGGCTCGTTGGGGGCCGCTAATAAAATTTCCAAATCGAATCCATCATGAGGTCCCTCAAAGGACAAGGAATGCATGCTCAAAAGTTGAGCACCAATGTAACTCGAATCGGGGCCTAAAACAACCCACAAAGTTAAGGAAATCAAAAACTAATTTCTAGGAATTTCCAAGGAAAAGAGCGAAATTTGACGGGGAAAAACAATGGGAAATGATCAAGAGGTGTTGAATTAGCTTACCTTAGCCTCAATGGACAATTTCCCATAATTTCCCACGCCCCAAGCTCCAACAATGGTTGAAAAGGGTTAATAAAATAATGGATTTTGGGGAAGATAACAATATATTGAGCCAGAAGTTACTCATCGCGATCGCGCTGAACCCTGGCCGTGATTGTGAAGCAAAGGAAAATCTTTCATCAAAAATGCAGGGAACAAGCCGAGAATACGATGAACAACTGGAGAAGGCCATTACGAACGCGATGAATCCTTTGTGAATGTGAAAAAGAGACTGAACTAGGTTAGGCCGACCCTTCATCGCGAAAGCGATAGGATGCTCGCAATCGCCAAGGTTAAAGACTTGACCCTTCGCGAATGCGGTCAACTCCTCATGAATGCGAAGCGGAAGGGTGGCCTACACCAGGTGCTCCTACACCAACAAAAACCCAAGTTCTAACGGACTCCGACCTGGTGCTCGAAATTCGTTCGGAACCTCATGCGTGCAAAAGAACTATGCTACCATACCAAAATTGATAGTCCAGACTCAATAGAATCATCAAAATATCCATCCGAGGTTGTTTCGATAAAATGTGGTCCCCATACCCACTATTTTATTTTTACCAATTTCCAACCAATAGTCCAAAATGAGTCCGGAAGCCTTGGGACCCAGACCAAGGATCCCCATAGCCTAAAATCCATGTTTCTGAGCTAACGACACTGTTGGAATTCTTATCCGAGGTCATCTACTAGGAGTTTTGGTCCAAGACCAATTTCTCAACTTCAAAAGCTCCAAAACAGGAAAATGAGCTTAAAACCCAAACGAACTATCCAAAAACCAAACCGACGATCCTGATTAGTCATAAATGACCTGTAGACTCTATGGGAAGGCACGAAATGCTGAAAATGTGCAGAAATCAAGAAAATGACCTGGAGGGTCATTACAATATCCACTACTAAAAAGACTTTCGTCCTCAAAAGTCAACGGATAGAAAAAGCCCAAAAGTTCAAATGGATGAGGTGCTGGGCCCACATCCCCCCTGCAAGACTCCCCAGATAACCTCTAAGGTTAACCAAAACTTATAAAGGATTTCACTAAAGGTATCTCTTTTTCATTCACTTCTTTACTTCACTTTCCAAATAACCAAAACTCATCCTCAACAACCAACTGGCCTCCAACTGAACCAAGCATGAATGAGGCATGCAAACCCAAACCACACCATACTGACACTACACCAATACAAGCACAACTAAGTGAAAACTCAACCAGGCTAAAGACAATCCAAAGTATGAACCATACAGCCAACTCCAAATTCCACATCTAATATTGCCTTGTCTTTTCCAAACCTACTGCCTACTCTGAGTTACACAAAACCTCTCCTATATCATCTGAGCCCTGTCCTTATAATCACATCACATTAACCTCGAAAGAATGAAGTTGACCCATTAAAAATCCACACGAACTAGTATATGAACAATGCCCAATAAGGTTCTACCTGAACACTCAAATGGTGGTGATCAAGGTCTGTGATCTTTGACAAGCTATTAACTGGTCTCAATAACCATCAAAGCCAATAATCTAACCACCGGAGTTGAACCTCTCGACCTCAACTATCTAAAACTTATCCTGTTGACGAGTAAGCATCCACACCAAAATCTATCACAACTCTCAAGTTGTTATTCACAAGAGTCAAAATTCACAACTGGAGCTAACAAGTATTCACTAATGTCGAATACCCGAACCAATCTCACCTTCAGAAACTAAGCATATACCCAACGACACCACAATGGCTGAAACTAAAACATCGCCAAAGAACATTATCACAATGGGGAAAAACCATAGGCTAAAGACACAAGGGATCAAATCCACATCTGTTGAGGGGCATAACCAAAAACTCACCAGGGCTCCAAAGAGTACCTAACGCTTGGCAAGTCTTGAGCAAATTAGAAAATTATAATCTCTGGTACTCAGTCTCCAGAATCACTCTATTTGGTTGCCGACAGTTGATACATACAAACACACCACTAAGCAAAAGCATCCCACGAAGTTACACTAGGCCGAACAAATATCGAAAGGAGAAATTTCTTAATTCACCCCTTTACACCAACCTTAATTCAACTGAACCATGAACAACATCACAGAAAGAAAGGATTACCAAACTCAACACCAACACCAAGGTTAAGACTCCTACTGGGAAACGAACCAGACAAATCAAAAAAATAAACCTCCGACTTACCAATCTTAGGAACGGGCTACAGAAAAAAATTACCAATGCTAGAATCACAACAAACCATGGAAGGTCGAACCTTTATTTCCATAACCCTCTTGAAAACCGATCTAACCTTACTAATAGAAAGGAAAACCAAACAACCAAGGTAGCTATCTAAGCCAAACGGACAAGAATCGTAAGAAAGGGATACTAACTAGATAACACTAGTCTAGCCGTCTATCAAGTAAGAATCAATAGCAACCAAAATAATAACAGTAACAATAGTAAACCCAATATAAAGTGCAGGTGGCATAAAAATGAAAAAAACCCAGCACCACTCCTAGATCACATCAAGGCTAATATGCCAAAGGAAAGAGAATTTACCCAAGTGCTTGACCCAAGGAAATCACAATACCGATCCACTCAATCTACTACTAAAAGAAAATATCTAAGGGGGTAGTCATACATGCATATATCTACACAAATGCCTACAACAATCAACATGGTAACATTAAGGCATATAAACACCGATGGGTATGAAAACCCCAACTCAATTCAAATAGAAACCAAAAGATAGTAAACCAAGAACGCACCTATAATGATGGAATCCAAGGTCATAGTCCCTGACCTACCCAAATAAGTATGAATCTGGATGCGTATGACCCCGAACTGAGCATTTGAATGACCAACTAAAGTTCCACAAGCACCGCCTTTGACTGATGGTGCCACAAACCTATGAAACTTATCTGGATACACTGATTGCTTAATAATCTCATGCTAGGGACACTTTTTGGACCAATGACCGGTCTCTCTGCAGTCGTAACAAACCCCTGAAGCTCTAACCTGGTGAGAAACACGAGCTGGGCCTAGCTGGCTGACTAACTCACGCCTGGTGACCAACCACTTCACAATCAAAAAATGCCCTTGGAACTCTCTGATGCACTATACATGCTGACCCAAAAATGGCCGTCACGGCCTGAAAACCTAGATTGAATACCCCGTAATGCCTGGTCAGAACTCTGTCCACTGTGATCATCACAACCTATCTTAGAGCCACGTATACTCTGAGGTGCTACCTATACGAACCTGATAGGCTGCAAGTGCTACTGACCTCTGCTGGGAGGATCCCTACCTCCAGATGGAATACCAGTAAAACTATACTGCTGACATGGCCTTTTGCTGCCACCTCTATATGTCTCAAGACATGTCGTCTTTGTCGTCCTCGCATGGTCAACAACCTGAATAAAAGAAGACCCAGTTGCTATCAAATGCTTCTTCGCCAAGCGATGTGGTAAAGCTATTTCTCTGATTAATCCCCATACCATCTCATACTTTGTAGGATATAATATAGAAGTATGTTTTACCCACTCGAGAAGTCCAATCTCATACTCTGAAACTAATAAGGAGCCCTGCTGAACACCAACAAAACCAACTCTAGTCTGAGAACCACTCGATGTACAGGGCACCACCACTAACTGTGAAGTATCCACAAAAAGACTCGGAACCCCTAATACAGTATCCTAAAAAGCTGAGGTGGTCACAAACTTTGTTGGAGCCTGGGCTGTCCCCAACCATCTGGCTGACACTGGAGATCGTCGATATTAATCTCTAATTCCTTAGCCCGATGCTGAGCTGAAACTCTGGTAACATGCACAGAAGTCCCGTTCGCATCTATCGACAACCTCGTGCCATCCATCTAGGAAGGAGTGGAGTCAAAATAAGTACTTTGAGGTTCATAGAAGTATGAACACACGACAATGAATCAAGAATTGGAATTTCCTAAGAACGCCCTATAGCCTCCTGAAGATAGGATACATATGTCTCTGTACCGATTCACAGGACTCTACTAGGCATTTTGTTCTTGTACCAACAACACCGATGAACCTATGCTCTGATACCAATTTTTCATGACCCAATTTTTGAGGTCACAATGGCACCTACCATAACCCACCAGTAGATAATCCAACCCACAGTCCAAAACACCAGTAGATAAGACAACCCACAGTCCAAAACACCAGTAGATAAGCCAACCCACAGTCTAAAACAACTAGTAATAGACTAATAAGAAAAGCGAAAATAATACTAAATGGAAATGAGAAAGATGTCAAGAAGGAAGTAAACATATCCCCTACACCTGGTGAAGTCAGTACAAGAGCTTCTAACAAAACAGGAATACAAGATAAGCATAATATATATATATATATATATATATATATATATATTCTAACAAAACAGGAATACAAGATAAGCATAATATATATATATATATATACATACATACATACAGAGTTGTTTTCAAAATTCAAAATAAAGATCAGTCTAGTAACTGAGGGAGAGCAGGAATAACTTTGGACGCCAAGAGCTCACCCCAAATCTTCGATCCATGGCAGCTTTGTACGATGCCCACGTCAGCAACGAGAACTCGTACTATGATTTACAGGTGCAGAAGTGTATTATGAGTACTAAACACAAGGTACTTAGTAGGCATCGACCGACTGAGCTCCAGAGATAATGCAAGTATAAATAACAAGTAATACAGGAATATACATTACAAACAACTATCTTGGAAATGAGATATAATTATAATAATGGAAAAGTAAAGAAAAAATACCATACCCTACAAGTAATCTAGAACGAAGGTGTCACACCGTAAGTAGCTAGTCAATATATGATAGTAGGGTGAAGAAAAAGATATACACTATACAATAGTAGTAGGAAAGAAGGAAATGATATACAAATAATAGCTAGAGAAGAATGGATATACAACCGCGCTATAGAGATAACCAAACGCAAAGGTACTACTCTGAGGGAACTAGTCTAACATCACAAGGATCATAAACAATAATGGAGCTAACTCTAACATAATCAGGGTCTCTAACTGAAATGTTAATAATCATAAAATAGTCTAACATTAATGAATCTTACCATAATAAGGAAGAAAGGAAACTTAGAAGCATACCTATAACCTCGGGTACCAATTCATAACCGGTCTGCCATGATCTATACAATAATAACCAAACCATAATGTAACCAGCTAGCCCAAAAAACCGATAACCTAATTGGACCCCTCATAAGCTCGGAAGGCACAAACAAACACTCAGCAAACAACAACCATAACCTGTACCTATATAGCCCCTATAAGACCGATAGATACAAACGCCAAATAATTATACTGGTGATAGGCAATGCATATGAACGAATGAATGCTACGTAAACCAATACTACCATATCGATTAACTGCCAAACCATACCAAGTATATACACCTCATTCGACTCGCTGACTCGCAAGGTAGGACCTATGAATATCACTTCTTTTGGTATGTGGTTCCCAGACAGAGGAATCCATAGGGGACTCAGAATATTCGTATATACTTCCTCGTCCCGAACTAGGATTTCCAATAACCATTATAACAAATCTACTTCATCTAGTACCGGAGAAAAATAACAGTATAAAAAGGGTGCCCGGACTCGAATTGATGCTAAATGAGTAGATATCCATAAATCTAGTGACCAAGATTGAGTCGGGGACTAAAATGGTATAGTAATGTAGAAAGGGTCAGAATTTCCCTCGATCGAAGTGAGTAAGTAGTGGTAAAAAGAGTGAATTAATAGTGGACCGAAATCAGCCTCGTTCTAATTTCCAAAGTAGTATGTTTAGTTTAAAATATCATAATCCAATAATAAGGGTGTTACGACTTCCATTTTAAAAGAATTAATTTTAATAGTGAAAACATGAGAATAAATTCCTTTTTAGCAAATAGTCGTAAAACCAAGATTCTAACCGAAATTGTACCTCTAAATAAGCCTAAATACGGCTAACAGTATGTATGCCATCACCAACATCCATACAACATAATGTAACCAGTATCCAAAATACTAACCTGATATAACTGGTATCGTAACCACGAACTTGTGCCCACCAATAAATAAATTAATAAGATATCAGCACCATGATTCAGGAAACTACGGTAAACAAGGGCGTAAAACTATTAAAAAGATCTAATAGGGGGATATCATCCAGTTTCACTGAGAAATATGATAAGTCTTATACTAAAGGATCCTTCATATCAATCTATGGTTAAACAAGTCTATAATCAGGTGTAATAGAATCTTACAACCATAACGGGTATTCTAGGCTAAAGCTCGAATTACATTTCTATTAGAAATCCCCTTAATAGGTGAAAGCATGGTACAACTAGGTATAAACCTATTCTATAATCCCAACCTAGCATGCAATCTATACAATACACAATCTCATAGAGAAAAGTAGACCATAGCCTACCTCGTAGCCAAACTACAGTCTCAAATAGTCCACAAACTGCTCGTCTCCCCTCCATGATCTCTGAATGTTATTGTGCTATTAAAATCATAATCTACACATTAATACGAGTAAAACAAAACCCATATTGCAAAATAAAAATTGGGTAAAAAATAGGCCAATGGGGCCTGCTAACAAAATTCCAAAATCAAAGAACAAGGAATGCATGATCAAAAGTTGAGCACCAATGGAGCTCGAATCGAGCCCTAAAATAGCCCACAAAGTTAAGGAAATCAAAAACTAATTTCTAGGAATTTACAAGGAAAAGAGTGGAATTTGATGGGGAAAACTAATGGGAAATGATCAAGAGGTGTTGAATTAGCTTACCTTAGCCTCAATGGATGATTTACCACAATTTACCATGCCCCAAGCTCTATTAATGATGGAAAAGGGTTAAGAAAATAATGGATTTTTGGGGAAGACAACAATATATAGGATCAGAGGTTACTCATCGTGATCACGAGGACCCCTGGACGCGATCGCGAAGCACAGGAAAATAGCTCATCATGAACGCAAGGAAAAAGCTGCGAATGTGATGAGAAACTGGAGAAGGCCATCGCAATTGTGATGAAGCCTTCGCAAACTCGAAGAAGAGACTGGACTAGGTCCGACCGACCCTTCATCGCGAACGCGATAGGAGGGTCGCGATCGCCATGGTTAATGTAACACCCCGTATCTACTAAACCCTACATGACGACGTTGAACAATGGTTACACAAGTGTCGAGAGTCAAAAGTATGTATTTTGTAATATATTGATGAGATAATTGATATTGGGCCTAGTACATGGGATTAGACCTTTGTAGGAGGTGTAACACCCTGTATGTTGTCGAACCTATACGACTACGTATACAGTTATGGAATTAGTGAAACATGAGAAATTTGATGAATTATACATTAATTTGTTGGGCATTAATGAGTCATGAGCCACTGGGCTTAAATGAGGCCCAAAATCACATGGAAAACTTGGCCCAATGGGGCAAAATGATCCAATCTTCCATTTGACCAATTCAACAATGAATGGTAAGAATTGGATAAGAGAGACTCCAAGGGACTATAAAAGGGGCACCAAATCAGATTTTAATTCATTTTTACACCCATGCCTTTTCTAGAATTCTCTACAACATTTCCATTATCACACAAACCCTAGACCTTCATCCTTTGGACCAAGATCATTATCTTGCAAGACTTGGTAAGTGTATATTATTATGTTTTAATATATTTTATGCATGAAATATGGTTTATATCATGTTGGTTATGTTGGTGAAGTGTGAGAAGTTCACTATGTGTAAAACAATTTGTGTTTGCTAAATCGGAGGATGGTTTTGTCTTGCAAACTTGAACATGGACTTGTGATCTTGAAGGAAATGAACTTGATGAATTCAATATTGACATGTGAGATGTGATTATAGTCTTTCCTTGTTTTATCCTTGTGTATAATGTTTGGAATTGTTGTCATAAATTTGGTTATGGATTTGGTGACGGATTGAAAAGAAAGTGAGGTTTTGGTGATGTTTATGTGTGTTGTGAGACCATGGCTACTTTTTGGCATGTAATATGATCAAAAATTTGTTAAAAGAAGTTTAGTTATGATCATGGACCATTTATTGCATTAAAAGACCCAAAAGAGACTATTTCGGACCAAAATGGGCATCCGCCCTCGCAGGTGAGGCACCTGCGGACGCAGGTGCCAATGCAGAGGCCCCTGGAAACTGCCAAGGGCCATATACGGCCGCAGGTGGCTTTGCAGGTCCCTTCCAGAACCCCGTTTTGCATGTTTTTGTCCCCCTTTGACCTCCGAAGGCCCCTATACCCTTTATGGATATAATTAGCAACTTGTGATACCGTTTTAATGAATTTAAAGTGTCGTATGGGGGCATGTTGGACTGTATTAAGTATGAATTGTTGTTCATATGTTTTTATGAGGCAAGTTGATAGGATAAATTGTGACGGAATGCTAATGAGAAAGCATAAAGGGTAAGTGTGATGTGATATGCTATTGATGTGTGATATTTTGGTCAATGTGTGGAATGTTATGGTGTTGTTGGTATGAAAATGCGATGGATTGTACTGTAAAGGATGAAATGATGCTATATAGCAGTCACATAAATCATTGTTACACTTATACATTTGTAAGGGAGTTGGTTGTTAACATGAGCTTTGTTATGTACTTGTGTTGTAGAGTAACACATAAGGAAGGAGCTGGATTATTGTATCCCCATATAGGCTTGTGTATTCGTAGTGAGACGACAAGGTATGTAAGGTTACTCTTTCCATATCTTTCTGTAGCATAGAGTATTCACCTTGTTATGGTACTTACTCATGTCCGAAGTGTTCTAACGTATTCCAGTTCAGGTTGAGTTATATTGTTATTCATAAGTATCCTATTCTTCGACGAATTGTGATTCACGTATCTCTTATTCATTGACTGAAGTTCCAAAGCTATCTTAACGTTGTAATTCCTAGAAGAACTACCTCCAAGAGAGTAAGTTAAAGAGAATCTAATTATTCTTGAAAAGCATTTTCCAATCATGTCATGTTCCAAAGTTTAAGTAATATTTTGATTATGTTTGTACCAATCTCTCACAACTAAGGGTATTAATCTCATGAGGTAAAGGAGTGAAGTAATATATATATAAGGGTGTGCTTCAATTAACGTCATGATCTTTAATGTGTCACTCTCATAACTATGTGAAGGGTATAAAATTGTAAAGAAGTAATGCACGCATGATTACTATAGGTTTCATTGACCATGGATCACATTCTAAAGGGTATAAGTTCAAGATGGAATAATCCCAAGATTATGCTATGTTATTCATTATAGCCCACCAAAGGTGGAGGCCTGGTATCATATACTTACTTATATAAGATCTCATAAGAATAATGAAGGGGTAATGTGCGAGTTAACATATCGATCCCTCACTTAGAGGTGTCAATCTCTTGAAAGTAAAGAAATGACGTAAAGTATATATGTGTGTTTCCAATAGTATCACGATCCTCAATGTATTATAAAAGTATCAATCTCTTCCAAGTAAGAAATGAGAAAATGTGTAGGTAATATATGTTAACCCACCACGAGAGTGGATGTATGTTATCCCACCACGAGAGTGGATGTATGTTAACCCACCATAAGAGTGGATGTATACTAACCCACCATGAGAGTGGATGTATACTAACCCACCATGAGAGTGGATGTATACTAACCCACCATGAGAGTGGATGTATGTTATCCCACCACGAGAGTGGATGTATGTTAACCCACCATGAGAGTGGATGTATGCTAACCCACCATGAGAGTGGATATATGCTAACCCACCATGAGAGTGGATGTATGTTATCCCACCACGAGAGTGGATGTATGTTAACCCACCATGAGAGTGGATGTATGCTAACCCACCATGAGAGTGGATGTATGTTATCCCACCACGAGAGTGGATGTATGTTATCCCACCACGAGAGTGGATGTATGTTAACTCACCATGAGAATGGATGTATTTTAACCCACCAATAGAGTGGATGTATGTTAACCCACCAATAAAGTAGATGTATGTGATATTGTTACCCCACCACTAGAGTGGACGTATGTGGATGAGTGTTATTCTTTTACAACCTACTAACTAAGTAGATGAATAATAATGGTAATGAAGAATCTCTTACATATAGAAGAACCTATTGGAGGCAAGTCTCTTGAATGAAGGTAATTACCCTTAAAGGAAAGTACTTATATAAATGATGGTTTATCCACATTGACTATTCTCTTATATTTTATTCTATTGCCATTCTTATGTATGATGCCATTTCTTATGAGCCTTACATACTCAGTACATTCTTCGTACTGACCCCCTCGGGGGACTTACCTTACATGTTGCAGGTGCAAGCACTAGTAGACCTCCACAATAGGTTGACAGTTAATTATGGATCTTTGGTGAGCCCCAGTTGCTTCGGGAATTTTCGAGTCACGGTTGTACAGTTGTTTTGATGTTGTATAAAGTGGGGACTTTTCCCGACTTTAGTTGGTCTTGTAAATGCATCCGTTAGAGGCTTTTATAGACATATGTGGGTATATGAATGAAAGAGATGCATGTTCACTTCGACTTGATGGCCCTAACGGCCAAGTTTCATAGATTGTACATGTTTTCCATGATTTCTGCTATTGATATTTTATATGTTATCAGTTACATGAGATAATATGCTATTCGTAAAGAGGCATGCATATGAACAGACGTGAGCAAAGATTGGTTCTCTCGGGCCTTATCGGCTTTGGGTGCCAATCACGCCTCATTGGAACTCGGGGCGTGACAGTTAAAGACTTGACCCTTTGCAAATATGGTCAACTCCTCGAGAACGCAAAGAGGAAGCGTGGCCTGCACCAGGTGCTGCTGCACTAGCAAAAACCTAAGTCCTAACAGACTCCAATAGGGTGCTCAAGATTTGTTCGGAACCTCGTGCGCACAAACAAACTATGCTACTATACCAAAACTGACATTCCAGACTCAACAGAATCATCAAAATTTTCATCCGAGGTCTTTTTATAAGATATGGATCCCACACCCACTATTCCATTTTTAGCAATTTCCAACCAATAGCCCAAAATGAGTCCAAAAGCCTCGGGACCCAGACCAAGGGTCACTCTAGCCTAAAATCCACTTTCAGAGCTAATGGCGCTGTCAGAATTCTCATCTAAGGTCGTTTACTAAGAGTTTTGGTCTAAGACTAATTTCTCAACTTTAAAAGCTCCAAAATAGGGAAATGGGCTTAAAAGCCAAACAAACTATCCGAAAACTGAATCGATGGTCTCGACCAGTTATGAATGACCTATAACCATTAAGGAAAGGCACAAAATGCCAAAAATTATACGAAAATCAAGAAAATGACCTGGAGAGTCATTACAACTGTTGAACTCCTAAACCCTAATGAACCTCAAAAAAAGACGTAGAGGAATACTCTAAGAATGATGGTTAACATGAATGGGGATAACACCAGAGTTAATTTGAGCCTTATGGTAGTCGCACTACCCTTATAGAGAAACACATTGGGACACTTTACAACCAAGTTACGTTGATAAGGGTATAGGTTTAACTCAATCCATAATAGAGGAACTTATGGCATGAAAGCACGCCATGAACACAAAAAATGGCTTTCATATTGGCCTTTTTAGACACCAATACAAGCGTGGGGTCGTTCTTTTCCAAAGTTTATATCTACATTGAAAAATTATGGTTAAGCTGTACTTATGGTGAGAGATTTGATGTTGGATCGACCTACTTCTGCTAGTTTAAAACTAATTTGAACTGCTAGAAAATACTACAGGTACACCACACCCCTATTAGTGAGTGCATAACGCACTCCTACAAGGAATTGCATGACGCACCAAGTTATATATCCAGAGAGTGAAAATCCGGTAGGTTATTGAAGATCCGGCACACTCCCTTCTAGGATGGATGATACCAAGCCAAATTTTGTGAGACATTATTTTTTCAACTCATGTTCATGTGTATATGACCTACGGGTCCTTAGCTTGATCCAAATACTTGTGCATACTAATCAGGTTTCAAGTCATATTTACACACATTTTTGCATCAAATCATTGCCTTTCCATCACATCATATCCTACACACACAAAATATAACTATTAAGTGTAAATTCATCAAAATGGACTTAATCACAAGAAAAGAGCACCAAATATGAGGCAAAATGTATATTTGTACTTCTCGATATCGATCACAACCTCTGTCACGACCCAATTTACCGGATCGTAAGGGCACCTACTCTAATCTACCTAGATAGGAGAACCCCTTACCACCCAGACAACATACATGCTGAAGTCTTTAATATTTTGAAATAACCAACCTCTATTACAACTGTTTAAAGAAAAGGAAATGCGAAAAATAGGAGCTACCCTAGGGCCTAGTCTAAATAGGCATAAGAGCTGCTAAGGAGTGAAAAGTAGACAAGACACAACTTCCACCATGAGTAAGAGGGGTGGGAGCTGCTGAAGTGTCACTACGGCAACAGTCAAGAAACCGCACTGATTCCTGCAAAAGACTACAATTACAACGAGGGAAGACCCTAGACTGGAGTCTAGAATTTATAAGTCAGATGGCATACCTGGAGAAGAGTCACCCAGACATGTAACCTGTACAATTGGCCCCTGAACATTAGATTGGGTTTAACCCATAACTCACACCCGGTCTTCTCCCTATTCCCCTAATCATAAGACTCTTTACCCAACCCCTACTTCCTTGGCCATTCCACTACTCGAAGCAATATAATGAGCCAAGATAAAATAACAAGTAAGAATTACGCTATAAACAGACCACCCTTAACTAGAGTATAGTTCAAAAAGTTAATATATACTCAAACCGCTTAAACTTAGCACACAAGCAAGCAAATAAGCAGTTCAGGAAATAACCAACAAGCCAACATAGTATCACTAAGTCAAATTCAGGCAGGCTACGACAGGAAATTCAAAAGACAACCAGTTATGTCAAACCACGATATCCCGAGTGCTCCAATACAACATAGAAATCCATTCCATAAATACCGGTTGAAGGATAATATTTAATTCGATGATCAATGTCAACATACCATGACTCTATTAACAAGAACGTCCCAAAATACATGACAAGTAACCAGATCACCCAAAGATCCCAAACGTATAACAACATATAAATGTATTCCCCAGTCCACTCATGGAACTGTCAAACTCACCTGACCCTCGTACATACACGCTATGGGTGATGCATCTATCCTCTAGACATGAACTGCAGGGGACAATATCTGTCCAGGTACTAAATTCCAGACACAAGTGTCTGCCAACCTTATTTCACCAAAATCCGTGTGAACGTTCTAAATACCAAACATCCCACAATAAAAAATGAGGTAAGTCAAATTATATAATTACTGCAAAATCATTTGCATTGACCAGACCAAACAACATGCACCGACAATCCATACTATCAAGTAGGAAACATGCACACATAATACGAATTGGATTAAACTATGATACCATCACCTGCATTGCCCGTTAGGGCCTTAGCCATGACACACCACCAATGCTGTGCTCCTAAGACCACCATGAGGATTACCACCTTAGATTCTTTGGAGGTTTACTAACACCTTACTTGGTATAATTATTTCCCTTAAGGTTCAACTAATAATCGGTAAATTGCCATTTTCACTACCCCAATTACAAGTCTACAACAGTGAACCATCCAATTTATAGCACAATATAGCATAAACATGATGACGTATATAGACAACCCCTAATTGTACTTTACCCAAACTTTAAATAATTTTAGTCATCCTAACTCCATTCCCGAAGGCCTAGACATGAAATCTCTCGTCCATCTACGTTACATTCATATTCTCTAACCAGGGTCTATGCTACTCAATTAACCTTAGCTTACTTGGATGTCAACCAGTTGTAGGAAGAATGAACGAGTGCTAATTCTACCTTTGCCAAGATCACGAACACGTAAATCCTTGAAAATCCATGGGTTTGCACCCATCCGCACCTCTTTCTCCTCTTCTTCATGGTTCCTAGGCATGAGAGGCAGCCTTTAGGATTTTTTGGAACCTCCCACATTATTTGTTTCAACTAAGGCTGGCAGACGGACCAGGCTGGCCCCTTCCGGTACCGATTTCGACATCGGTAGCCCGTGTCCGGTCTGCCCGATATAGGCCCGTTCCCTTTGTTACTGGAATACGGACACGATATATTTTATCGGTTGTTCAGCCCGATTCTGACTGGTCAATGGTTAATTTTAAAAATAAAATAAAAAAAATTTAACGTTAAAATTTGAAAAAGTTGGGCAGGAAATGGAACCCGGCACGGTCAGCGAACGAACCGGTTACTAACGGGCCGGTTCGGACATATGCCATTTTTTCGGGCAGCCCGGTCTGGTATGCCCAGTTCCGGACCAACTCCAGTCACCGGTACTGGTTCGAAACTGCCGAATGTCCGTTTCGATTGGCCTGGACCGGTCCATTGCCGGCCTTAGTTTCAACCAAGGTGGAGAAAGGAAATAAAACCCACCTAAGTGACATTCTGATCTGCGTCATACCGCTATAGCAGCACTGCTATAGCAGCATAAATTCCTCTATAGCAGGCTGACGTCAGCCCGACTCAGCTATATTTAATTCTCAAAAATTTAATACCCATGGCCCCGCATAATTTTTCTAATAAATTCCCGTCTAGGCCCGTACTCCGCACTAATATTGAGGCATTTTCTAGTAATGATGGATTTGGTCGTTACAACCTCACACTTGAACCTTTGCTTGTCATCAAGTAAACTCCTACACTCTAAAGTTATAATCATTCGGTCTAGCACTCTAAATCATCCTAGAGCCCATGACACAGGTTGCAACCAAATATCAGATTGTTGACTGTTCAACAAATTAAATCATCACATAAACATTTCATGATCATCATGCAAGACATACAAGTGAACTCAAGTGAATTACAAGCTCTTAACCACAGTGACATACTCTAACGTATCAAATTTAAACCTGCTTACCTTCTCTGTCAAAGAAACTAGTCATATCAACATCTATCATGAAACAATTTCTTTCAGAAAAAGAAATAGCCCACACTCCCACCTAAGAATTATTTGGACTAAATTTCAATAGTCAATCATATATAGTCTCTATCTTTCATCTGATACATAGATTTCGAGGATTCATTCTCACTAAATTTTTTAATAAATTTTTTGCAATTAGAAAGGTAAATACATATAAACGATTGTGGCTTCAGCAAACAGTAGGATGAATATTAACTTCATCAATTTATGCATGCTCTTTGTGTTTTAAGTGCCTATGCTACTAGACTTTATATTTTTTGAATAAGAAAACAGATTAAAATTTTAAACAAGATTTAACAGTTCATCAGAGATTTGTATTTTGCACCATCCAATTGAAAATTTTAAATTGTTTGATCTGATTACTACAAGACCAACTTATATATACTAAACGTACTCCTAATTTCATTTGTTTCTTATCCGTAAGTTTTCTTTTTATTAATTTATTGGGCAAAAGAACAATAGGAGTAATACATTAAGCAAATAGTTTACCCAAAGATGCAAATTTAATATGCGTATCACATAAACAACCTCTCTTGTCGGAGGGTCCACTGTCCCCTTCAAATATAAATATTTCTTTCACGTCTAGCAGTTACAAATAATAATATTGCACAAAGATATCATTTTCTGGAGGCTGCTAGATGGGGGTTGTTCCTTTTTTATACTCCATCCGTTTTAAAAAAAATAACCTACTTTTCTTTTTAATCTATTTCAAAAAGAATGATCCTTTCCTTTTTTGGCAACACTTTAATTACAACTTTTCACATGACATATTTAAGACCACAAGATTCAAGGACATTTTGATACATTTGCCATAACTTTAATTTAGGACCACAAGATTCAAAAGTATTCTTTATTTTCTTAAACTTCGTGTCCAGTCAAATTAGGTCATTCTTTTTGAAATAGAGGGAGTATTTTTTTTTGGGTGTCTATATCAATATATCTCCAGATCTTACTTATGAGATTTCACTTGATATGTTGTTGTATATCAATATATCATACTGTTTCATTAAAATAATATATCCTTAAGTTGGTGTCTATATCAATATATATTTTTTTGGTGTCTATATCTATGTTCAATTATACAAATTTTAAATTGAGAACAAAATGAGATAAACTTCATATTGCATTTTTCTTTTCTCAAAAAGAGGATAAAATATAGTATTAGAAGTTTCAGCCAAGAACCAAACAACTTTTTGATTTTCAAAACCCAAAATAGAACGACAAGTCAACAACGCACCCCCAAAAAAAAAGAAAAAAGAAATACTCTCTCCGTTTCATATTGATTGTCCACTTTTCTCTTTGCACGCTCCTTAAGAAATCATAAATAAGATACTACTCCCTCCGTCTATTTTTACTTGTCTAGTTTTCTATTTTGGGGTATCCAACAATACTTGTCCAGTTTATAAAACCAACGGATAATTTACCTATTTCTATCCATTTTAAACCTTAGCATTAAATATGATGCATTATCTAATGTATTTCTCAAAGCATTAAATTTATTTCCTATTATTTACTGTTTCTTAATCCCTGTAACAATAGAAAAGTGAACAAGTAAAGATGAACGGAGGGAGTACTAGTGTACGATCTATCTACTTTTTTGAAAAAAAAAAACCTTTTTGAAACTTATAAACTTGTTTAGATTTTCAAAAAATATTAATTATAGGGTTAAAGTGAGAAAATTTTAATTAGTTTTGTCTTGATTTGATAATTGAATAAGTAACTTGGACAATTATTTATAATAATGTGGATAACTAATATGATAGAGCAAAGTAAATTACTTTACTCTTATTAATAAGAGTGAATAGAGGAGCTTCCCCTTAATGTGAATTGACGGGAAAGCCCTCAAATTTTCATGTAAATTAAAACATATCTATTGATTGCTCTGCATGGGACCCACTGTTTCAATTGCAGCTTTTAAGTTTATGCCTTCTTTACTTCTTTATCAATAGGATTAATATCGAGTACGAGTATCTTATTTTACCTGCTTTCTTCACTTTATTTTAAATTTTAAAAATAATTAATCATTTCAAATTTAAAATTTTCTTTTAATAACATATTAATTAACAAATATTTAAAATACTTAAAAAATTTGGTCGATTCTCAAAATTCTATGAATGTCATATAAATTGGGACAGAAGAAGTAACATGTATAATTTAAAATGACACAAAAAATATTATAAATCACAATAATTATCAACTTCAAAAATATAAAAATAATTAATCACTTTAAATTTAAAACTTCTTTTAATAACATATCAATTAAGTAATATATAAAATACATAAAAAAAAATTGATTGATTCTCGAAATTCTATCAATGCCACATAAATTGGGACAAAAGAAGTAACATAAAAACTCCATAAATCACAATAATTAACAACTTAAAATATTTAAAAGATATATAGAAAATTTAGTTGACTCACGAAATTTTATCAACGCCACATAAATACATAAATTGGAACAGAGGGGGTGACATATATAATTTAAAATTTACGTGAACAATACTATAAATCACAAATGTTAACAACTTCAAATATCCAAAAATCATATAAAATTTTATGAATTCTCCAAATTATTTATGTGTCACATAAATTGAGACAAAGAAAGTAATATATATTGGGCCCGTGCTAGCACGGGCTCCTCTAAATCTAGTAAATAAATAAAGAATCATAGCTTCAATTCATCCCCTAAGTTCTAGGTGTTGTTTCTTGTTTCTTCCTTCACCCGAAAATACCAGAAAATTAATTAAAATGAAAGTTCTAAGCCCACAGTTAGACCGTGTTTCCTTAAAGAATATAATCCCCTCACAATTGCCCAAGGTTTGGATTAATTCCTCCCAGGATAGAACAGAATACTATTCAAAAAACCGACAATGGAATTTGCTGAACTTCGTCGAACTCAACTAATGGAGTAAATCACACTTACTTTGATTCTTTTGTAAAGAAAAAAGCTTTTAACTTGTGAAAAATAATAATTTCGTATATCCTTCATTTGAGGAAAACATACATATTTATAGCCTAAGAGGCGGTGCTTCAGAAGAGAAGCAATGGTTGAAGAAAAGAGGCATTTGTTTGGAACGTCACGACCACCTGCGCCCGCAGGTGGTCGACCTGCATCCGTAGGTTACGATACTGCATAAAGTAGAAGCTTCTGCGTTGGCCTGCGCTCGCAGGTCACCAGGTGCGCGCGCAGGTCGCTGCGTCGCCTCCAACCAGTGCGTCTCTTGCCTCGAAAAATCGCATCCCTTCGAGGTGCATTGTGACAAGCGTCCGCATATGGAGAAATGATTTCCCATAGGATTTTTGGATTAAACTATCAATAATTCTCAAGTTTCAAATAAACTTTGTCCAAAAAGATAGTCTCTCGATCTATCATTTGCTAAATTTGAATCCGAATTTGAATCTGAAGCTGAAGCCGAAGCCAAAGCCGAGCCGAGACGAGCGAGCGACGACGACGACGACGGCTCGAGGCTTGTCTTGTTCTTGCCTCACTATCCACATGAAGGTGTGTATTTCAATATATACACAAGAAAGTCTCTTTGTCCCACCAATGTGGGAGAACTTCACTTTCTTAAAGTGAAGACTTACTCTTCATATTTTCCTCCATGTTTTTACCTCCATTTTCCATTCACTTCTTATCAACCAAACCCAACAATCCCACACATGAATGAGGAATGACTATTTTATATAAAAACTTGTGTAATCTACAAATAAGGATTAATTGCATCTCTGTAAGTAGGTTTCCCTTTGAACTTTCCATAGTGAACATACGTCGGGTATCCTTGGTCAATCGGTAGATTTGATATCCTTGAACCGTCGAGCTTTTACGTATACCTAGACAACATATGTCACACAATCAACCCTTAAGCATTCTTGGTTCTCATTGTTTTGTTCGTTTCATCCATGAACATGTCCTGGTTTCATGAGTACGTAGAGAACTGACCTTGCTCTTATTCTCCTTGAAGTGAATTTCACTTCACACTCACATAGGTGATTCCTAACCATTTTATCCTATAGACAAACTATTTGGTCATTCCTACCAAACTTAGAAACCATTAAAAAGCTTCAAACCTTAAGCTTTATCCTTGTTTCTTGAACATTGTCACATCATGGAAATGGATATACTTTTAGTGACAATGTTGAACTGTCATTCGTAACTTTGTTTGATCTCCTTTTTTTCCATTGTTCATATGGAATGGACTTTGTTTTGCTATGGGGTATACGATTGAGTATCCGACTAGCTGTTAGAACAGTTTCCCCCACAAGTTCTGTGGAAAAGCAGAACTTATCAACAAAGCATTCATCATCTCCTTTAATGTTCTATTCTTTCTTTCCGCAACCCCATTGGATTGTGGAGTGTATGGGGTATTTGTTTTATGAATAATTCCATCTTCCAAACATATTTCTTCAAAAGGAGATTCATATTCACCACCCCTATCACTTCTAATCATTTTGATTTTCTTGTTAAGTTGTGTTTCAACTTCGTTCTTGTATTGCTTGAAAGCATCAATTGCCGCATCTTTTCTATTAAGCAGATAAACATAGCAATATCGAGTGCTATCATCAATGAAAGTTATGAAGTATCTTTTCCCACCACGAGATGGTATAGACTTCATATCACAAATGTCTGTATGGATTATGGATTAAGTCTAAGGGATTTGAATTCCTTTCAATAGACTTATAAGGATGCTTTACATGCTTTGATTCCACACATACTTGACATTTTACATTGTTACTGTCAAACTTAGGTAATAATTCTAAGTTAATCATTTTCCGCATGGTTTTATAATTTACATGTCATAAACATGCATGCCATAAATGATTTGACTCAAGCAAGTAAGAAGAAGCAGAAATCTTATGCATATAAATAGAGATTACATTTAATTTGAAGAGGCCCTCGGTGAGGTAACCTTTTCCTACATACATGTCATTCTTACTGATTACAACCTTATCGGATACAAACACACACTTAAAACCATTTTTGACTAGAAGTGATGTTGAGACCAAATTCTTCTGCATTTCTGGAACATGAAGGACATTATTGAGGGTCACTATCTTGCCCGAAGTCATCTTCAAGTCAACCTTTCCCATTCCTTCTATCTTTGCGGTTGCTGAATTCGCCATACAAATGGTCTCGCCTTTTTCAGAAGAAGTATAAGATGAAAACAATTCCTTGTTGGAACATACATGACGGGTTTCACCTGAGTCAAACCTCCATTCATTTGGAATTCCCACCAAGTTGCATTCAGAGAGCATTGCACAAAGGTTGTCTACTTCTTCATTCAAGTTTGCTTGCTCTTTCTTTTTATCTTTCTTTGGAGCTTGACAAACAAAAGCCATATGACCAACTTTGCTATAGTTGTAGCAATTTCCTTTGAACTTTTTCTTCTTGGGTGCTTCCTTCTCATCTTCCGACTTCTTCCTCTTTTTCTTCTTTTGAGGAGTTTCAACATTGTTTGCTCCTACGATTGAAGACTTTGCATTTGCTCTCTTTTCTGTATATTTGTTGTCTTCTTCAATTCACAAACGAGCAATCAAATCCTCTAAAGTCATTTCCTTTCACTTATGTTTCAAATAGTTCTTGAAGTCCCTCCACAAAGGAGGTAACTTTTCAATGAAAGCTGCTACTTGAAAAGCTTCGTTAATGACCATTCATTCCGCAAGTAAATCATGTATGATCACTTACAATTCTTGAACTTGATTCATGATGGATTTGTTGTCAACCATCTTGAACTCAAGAAACTTGGCTGCTACAAACTTCTTCAGTCCGGCATCTTCTGTCTTATACTTTTTGTATAAAGCATCCCAAAGTTCCTTTGAAGTTTTGCAAACACAATAAACACTGTCTAGATTGTCTTCCAATCCATTTAGGATATAGTTTTTGCACAAAAAATCAGAGTGATTCCATGCCTCGGTCACCATAGACCTTTCTTTCTCTGGAGTCTCATCCGGTAGAGTTGGAATGTTCTCCGCAATAAACTTCTGCAAGCTTAAGGTGGTTAGATAGAACATCATCTTCTGTTTCCACCTTTTGAAATCACTTTCGGAAAACTTTTCGGGCTTTTTCGCTGCAGACATAGCGGGAGTAACATGGCTTGATGAAATAGTATTCATTGCCACTGATGCAGAAGCCATCATACCATTAGTTCATTCTTCCATTTCTGTTTGATCACACACAAACAAAATTCAATAACTGGTTAACAATCAATGTGGTTTTATTCAGTCTATGAAGTTTTTATGCTTTTCGAAACGATAGAAATAACTTTATTAACTCGATGAAGTTTTTATGTTCTTCGAACCGAGTTAAAAAATGGAGTAGAAAGTCTTTAACTTTAATCTCCAACCACACACATAAATAGAGATGAAGCAGAAAAAATGTAAACAAAAATACAAATTATATTCTTAAGCTTGTTGTTTCTTGTTTCTTCCTTCACCCGAAAATACCAGAAAATTGATTAAAATAAAAGTTCTAATCCCACAGTTAGGCTGTGTTTCCTTAAAGAATATAGTATGTCACGTCGTCTCTTCCCCGCTGCTCAATCGAGACCCCATTAGTAGCGGCGAGTGAGAGGTCGGAATGCCTATCAGTCTTGGTGGTCTCGTAGTACACATCTCTTTTTATCAGCCTTCGAATACTTTCGGGCTTCCCTTAGCTTTTAGGTGGATTCAGTCTCTCCCTCCTAAAAATAATCCCCTCACAATTGCCCAAGGTTTGGATTAATTACTCCCAGGATAGAATAGAACACTATTCAGCAAAACTGACAATGGAATTTGCTGAACTTTGTCGAACTCAACTAATGGAGTAAATCACACTTACTTTTATTCTTTCATAAAGAAGAAAGCTTTTAACTTGTGAAAAATAATAATTTCGTATATCCTTCATCTGAGGAAAACATACATATTTATAGCCTGAGAGGTGGTGCTTCAGAAGAGAAGCAATGGTTGAAGAAAAGAGGCATATGTTTGGAACGTCACGACCACCTGTGCCCGCAGGTGATCGACCTGCGTACGCAGGTTATGATACTGCATGAAGCAGAAGCTTCTGCGTTGGCACCAGCGCGCAGGTCACTGCGTCGCCTCCAACCAGTGCGTCTCTTGCCTCGAAGGATCGCGTCCCTTTGAGGTGCGTTGTGACATGCGTCCGCTATGGAGAAATGATTTCCTATCGAGTTTTTGGATTAAACTATCAATAATTCTCAAGTTTCAAATAAACTTTGTCCAAAAAGATAGTCTCTCGATCGATCATTTGCCAAATCCAAATCCAAATCCGAAGTCGAGCCGAGCGAGCGACGACGACGACGGCGCGAGGCTTGTCTTGTTCTTGCCTCACTATCCACATGAAGGTGTGTATTCCAATATATACACAAGAAAGTCTCTTTCTCCCACTAATGTGGGAGAACTTCACTTTCTTAAAGTGAAGACTTAATCTTCATATTTTCCTCCATGTTTTTACCTCCATTTTCCATTCACCTCTTATCAACCAAACCCAACACTAGGTTCATTTGGGGCAAGTCTACATCATAATAAATCATCTTCTAGAAAAGTTCTAGTTTAGGGTACTTTCTTATTTTCATATTAATTTTTATTTTGGCAAGGAAATTAATTTACATACATGAACAATCCCGGGCGGGAAAGTCTTTATAAGGAATGAAATGATTCAACTGAACGAAGAAACAATCATTGTTGTACAATGCGTAGTTTATTGACTAATGACTATTAGTCCTCTGTTTATTTTAGTTGGCCCTTGTTGACTTGACACTCTCATTGAGAAAATATTTTTTACTCTCTCTGTTCAATAATACTTACCTCTATTATTTATTATTTACCAATGGATAATTTACCCATTTCTATCCATTTTACTCTTAGCTATTAAGTATAGTCATTATCTGTCACGACCCAACTAACCGGATCGTGCAGACACCTGCCCTAATTCACATAGAAAGGATAACCCATACCACCCAATTGTAAAACATGCGGAAGTCATAAAAGAAATCAATAAATCTTTCCTTGTATTACAAAACTGGTTACAATTTCTAGAATACAAAAAGTTTATACTTTACCTTGAAGATCTAGTCTAAACAGGTGCAAGAGCTACTACAAGGGAATTTAAAAGATACATATAAGCCAACTTCCACCATAGAAGACAATGATGGAAGCAACTGGAGATCTCTACGCATCAAGTATGAAACATATACCGATCCTGAAACCAGACTATACCCCAGAAAATAGTATATCAAGAGTAGTATGAGTACAAACAAAACGTATTGAAAAGCATCATCGGTCGATCCAAATTAAATCATACAAACACCACATAAATATTCAAAAAAAACATTCATCTTAAGAGTTTATTAGTCAAATAACCTTATTTTCCTTAATTCTTTACCTCCCTTATCATTTTCCACTCTCACTAGTCCATAAGTTAACTGCCACACCATATTTAACTCTAATGCACTACCTTCCAACAGTTTATCCCCCCTAGTTATGCATTTAACACTCTCTCACTTACTGACTCAACTATACATAACTGCTATGAATTCCAACCCTTAGTAACCAATCCGTTCAGACTTTCAAATAATCATGTTTTTAGGACTATTTACCATTTAGGAGCAACACCCACAGAATATAACTACATAGTCAAACTAATGGTAAACAAGTAAAAGTCATGAACACCGAACAATTACCTTTACCTCGAGCATAAATCATTTAGCCTCTTTCAACCAACACCAAATAATTCGATCAAGTGTAATCCATATAGAGACAATTAACCAAGTCAAGATCATAACTACCAATTATTAACTAAGTCAACAACCATGACACAAAATCAATAACTTACCCCTTGTATAAAATACATAAATAAGTAAACAATAACAGAGTATATGTCGGTCTTTTATATCCTTATCCCAGACCACTCAAGGATCCAATTCAACAATAAAAATAACAATGATCATAACCCCAGTTTACTCAGGAAACCAAATATAAACAAGTTAACCGATAAACACGGTCCACTTAAAGAATAAAATATACACAAGCAAATAGTTAACCCAGTCCACTCAAGGAACAAAATATACATAAGTAAACAGATAAACATGGTTCACTATGAGTGAACCAAATATACACAAGTAAACAGATAAACTCGGTTCACTAAAGGAACCGTCACACTCACCAATACCTTGTATACACATGCTAAGGGTCTTATGGTCATCCACTAGCCATGACCTGCAGGGAATGAGCTCTTGTCCATGTACCAAAAATTTCAGACATCTAGTGCCTGCCAACCTTATATCAATCAATCACGTGAAGATGTCCAAATACCAGTACATCCCACAATAATAAATATAAATCTTGTGAAGATATCCAAATTTTAGTACATCCAACAACAATAGGAAGCTATCACAACAATCAAAACTACATTAAGAAAAAACAACCAAACTCGTACAATCAACAATCTTTTAATATAACCTCATTATATGTGATTAACACTAAGGATATCATTCAACAAATTACTTTCTTTGAACATGAATTGTAACAAGTATATGAAGAAACAATTAACATGCACACATAAATCATGTTGGGTTTTGACTACGTTAACCATCACCTACAATCCGTATATCAATTGAGGGTTTAGCTAGGACATGCAATGTCTAAGGTACACATCCACACATATGGTTTATGCTCTAGTACATCCAATCTTCCATCTTAAGAATAATACCTTGTAAAAACTACCATTCCTCAGGTTACCACCATACATTCTTCGGAATCCACCAACACTAACCACCTCTAGTTTTAGTTTTTATTATATTCTGACACAATTTTTGGATATAGTACCATTACCATCGTTCATAATTGGTTAACATCAATAAACAATACACATTATTTCATATCACAAACTCAATATCACATATTACATCAATGTGCATTCAAACAATTGGGAGTTACTATTTTTATCCATCCCAACACCGTGCCCGTAGGCCTTAGCATGGAATCTCCCGTCAATCTGCGTCATGCCGATGTTTTCTAACCCAGGTCTATACTACTCAATTAATCCTAGCATACCTGGACACCAAACAACTGCTACAGAGGCATGAACGCGAACTTCTAATTCTGTACTAGTGATTTTCGACGTGAAGTTCGTGAGAAAATCATGAGTTTTACCCCGTTAAAGTGTATTTATCCCTCTCCATTGCTATAAGGCCATGAGGAAATCCTAGGAGGGGGTTTAGAAGCAAACCTCATCCTATTTGCAACTGAAGAGGAGAAGGAAAATTAATAAAAAAAGGGACTAGTTTCTGTCCTCGGTGTCCCATTACCACGCTGCTGCTATAGTGGGATGACGTCAGTCCAACCCAAAATTTCAAATTCCATAATTATTCAACTAAGTCAATCCGTACTAATTAGAGACCATAATTTTCAAGAATCCCTGTACTTCCTTAGATGAGGCGCCTTTAGTAACGATGGAATAGGTCATTACAATAAATACCAATTTACCCATCGTCGTCCCCGAACGATCACGATAGGAAAAGGATGGAACGGAACTCATTTGAACCTTAATACCTCCCTCAAAGAGTATGTAAATACAACACTTACCTGGATCACTGATATTCTTACCACGAACGTACCAAGCCGCACTTTATTACTACTCCACTTCTTTTCTCAAGAAATTTTCACACGTAAGAGTCGCGCAAGTCTACTTGAAGCAAAAAGTTTTTTGAGTACCCAAGGTAACCTGAGACTCGCCAATATACCAGAAAGAAAAAAAATGCAAAACACAATGGACAAAAAATTTTCCATCTCCGGGAGACTGGATCCCGCAATAGCGAGATTATTTTCACTATAGCGGGATAAGGGTTGCTATAGCAAGAAGGAGAAGTTCAAAAGGATGAGAAATGGTTTTCATGCCCATTTCTCATTCTTTTCACTCCAAAACTCCCCTCTCATCTCTGATCACTTTGCTTCTGTCATCAAAAATAAGGTAATTATTATTAAACTTTGACTCTTTAATTCATTACCCGTATTTTTGCATGAATTACGTTTGAATTCATAGAAATAGAGTAGGCTTGGAGTTGGTTCATGAATTCAAATATTATTGTTTTATTCAAGCCAATTATCGAAGCATGGTTGCTTCTTTTTCATTTACAATGTTTCTATAGCATTCTAGGCGTAAAAATTAAGAGATTTATGGTCTAATGGGGCTTGGAATTGTAAAAAATATGAAGGGTTATTCATGATTTTATTTTGATGATTTGGGCATGTTTTCAGAGTTAAAATGCCCAAATTTTTGCCTATACCAGTCCTAGGACACTTTCCTCATACTGATTTGTGGTTAGAATGCCAAAAATGGAACTTTTCTTCAGGGGGCATCATTGATGCAACCCTAGAAGCTTGGGGAGGATGAAGTCCACTATAGCGATCCTATGGTAGCAGGATGCAACTCACTATAGCGGGATGCTACAGGCAGTAGCCTCCCAGCCACTTTCTAGGCTTGGCCTTTTTCTAAAATTCGATTCCTTTGATACTTCTATGAGCTCTAACTTGCTTTCTTATGATTTTTTACAGTTTTACGACTTCAATGGTCATAAACCAATAAAATACTCCCCCCGCCTTTATGAGATTTCCAACTAGAACTTTTGGGAAAGATTTTTGGACTACCGGAGGATGGGGTTGTATTACGATAAGGGGTTCTTGATGAAGGTTGTGGCAACTAAGGCACCGGACTTCTACAATCGGCTGTAAAGTTTGGTTGGATGCCACTTGTGAAGGCTCCTCTGACTGGGGTAACAAGCTGGGTCAGGGAGTTTTATGTCATACTCCCGACGTGTTTTGGGACAACCCCAACCCCACTATTTGCATTCGGGGAGTGGATGTCCCTGTGGATGCTGCTACTATAAATGATGTTCTCGAGGTGCCGAATATATCCAATGTCGGGTATATGGATAAGGCTTGGGAGATGGATATGAAATAGTTAAGGGACACGCTGATAGCCAAGGAGGATAGGGACTAGGTCTATTAGCCTACTACTGAGGGGTTAGGAGCACCTACTTCACCGCCGATGCTCGGAGTGTCTGAACCTGGTGACCTGGAGGATTTATTCATTGGAAAACACTTCCAACGTGACTTACCCTCTGGCCCTAGTGGTGTCCTGTGCCATGCGGGGGATACAACTAAATATGAGGGCCCAGATTGTGATAGAGTGGAAGGACTTTTATCGGGGCAACAAAAAGTCCCTTACCTTCCCAAACTGGTTTTAGAGCTTTACAGATGGTTAGAGGTACCCAAGAAGGATGCTGACGAGGATATGGAGATGGACATATCCTTTCATCCTATTAAGATAAATGTTGTCTTGTCCAAGAGAAAGAAGAAGAGGAAGGTGGGCGTGGCTGAGAGCAACCGAGCTGCAGAGGACGATGATGATGATGATGATGCCCCTACTTTCCAGCCCCTGATTTCCAGCAGTCGCCTGGAGGTAGACCCTACTGCCGTGAGGAGGTTCATAGAGCATGTCCACTTACCTACCTAGGGTATAGCCCCTTTCAGCTCCACAACCCCACCTCCTACTACCTAGAACAATGCAACGCTCCGTAGATAGCTCAAAGAAGAGAAGAGAAAGAGGTGCTCCTGGGATCACATGCTCACATGGATATGAAAGACCATCAAGGTATTGTTCAAGTGCGGTATCCCTGACAAGGATCTTCCCCATCTGGAGCCAGAGGACGTGTAGGAGTTCTTCTTTCTGAGTAACTTGGAAGGAGAAGGCCCCAACCTCATAGCCCATGATGATGATGAGGCATCCGGCTAGGTCCCTAGGACATGTCAGCTTAGTTCCCTCCCTTTATTTATTAGACTACTACTGGATTTGGGTTGCCTCCATTTGGGGCATGTAACAAATAATCTTTCTTTTTCCTTTTTCTTTTATTTCATTTGCACATGGATGTTATTTTTAATAACTAGTAATGAATGCATGCTCCTTACTTTTTATATACGATTTATATTGATCACGTGGTAACTTATAGCTTAAAATGATGAATTATACAGGTTGGGAATGAAATACAAAATAGGGGGAAAAAATAGGCAGGGAATCTATCCCAGCCCATCCCGCTATAGCGACCTATACGTTGCTAACATGGCGCTGCTATAACGGGAATTTTTCTGTTATAGCGGGCTCGCTATAGCTGAACTGTGCCTACTATGGCTGCCCTACAGTTGTAGCCCAGAAATTTTCAATTTTTCTGCAATTCCCTACACTCTCATTCCCCTTCATAACATTAAAATTTGAAACCACACCACGGTTTAAATTAAAATCCCAAGATCGAACTAAGCAATTCAAGAAAGCAATCGATTTAACATAACACAACTTTAAGTAACATTTATGAACCACAACAAGGATTTCTCCTACAACAATTCCCACTATCATGCAACAATTGCCCTTTTTATAGTCTTACTCATATACAAACCGCTTGAAGCAAAAATTTTACAATCATATAATACTTCCTTTACCATTTTATCAATGATAGTACCATGCTTAGCATTTAGCATCCAGGTTCCCCACTTAAACCACGTAGTAAATAATTTCTAAACCAACAACATATAAACCAAGTACGATCACTTTACAAATCACGAAACTTACAATTATTCCAGCAATCACAATTCACATAAGTATCAACTCAAGGATTTCATTTACCAAATAACCCATTTCATTATTCCTTTACTCGCTTCATGGACAACCACTAACTTGCTATTCATAGATTATATACAACCCTTATAGACAGATACCAATTAGAACCTTACCAATTCCAATTCTATTGCATGTGTCATTCCAGACAGAGTCAAGTGATATGCCTTTGTCTCGTTGAGATACCAATTGGGATCAAGAGATACCAATTGGACTCAACCCATACAAACAATCATACCAACCGCACGAGAAGAAAGAAAGAAGTGAAATAATTTTCTAAAATGCTTCATAGTTTTCCGTAGATTAGATGTAGATGTCAACACACCAATCTGCAGGACTCTATTCGACATCTGCTCTTGTACTAGGAGACTAGTAACCTAGGCTCTGATACCAATTATCATGAACCAACTAACCGGATCATGCATATACCTACTCTAATCCACCTAGATAGGAGAACCCTTACCACCCAATTGTAAAACATGCAGAAGTCATAAAAAAACTAATAAATCTTTTTTATTATTATAGACCTGGTTACAATTTCTTGAATACAAAAAAGGAAATACTTTACCCCGAAGATCTAGCAATACTTACTGGTAAACATCATCGGTCGACCCAAATTAAATCACATACACACCACATAAATATTCAAAAGGAAACATGCACCTTAAGAGTTCATTAGTCAAATAATCTTCTTTTCCTTAATTCTTTACCTCCCTTTTTCTTTTGCCACTCTCACTAGTCCGCAAGTCAACTTCCACACCATATTTAACTCTAATGCCCTACCTTCCAATAGTTTATCACCCTAGTTATGCATTTAACACTCTCTTAATTACTGACTCAACCATACATAATTGCAATGAATTCCAACCCTTAGTAACCAATCGTTCAAACATTCAAACAATCATGTTTTAGGACTATTCATCATTTAGGAGCAATACCCACAGAACATAACTACATAGTTAATCTAGTGGTAAACAAGTACAAGTCATGAACACCGAATAATTACCTTTTCCTCAAACATAAATCATTTAGCCTATTTCAACCAACACCAAATAATTCGATCAAGTGTAATCTATATAGAGACAATTAACCAAGTCAAGATCATGACTACCAATTATTAACCAAGTCAACAACCATGACTCAAAATCAATAACTTACACCATGTATGAAATACATAAATAAGTTAACAATAACTTACACCTTGTACACACATGCTAAGGGTCTTATGTTTGCCCACTTGCCATGACCTGCAGGGGGACAAGATCTTGCCTATGTACCAAAAATTTCAGACATCTAGTGCCTGCCAACTTTATACCAATCAATGTCGTAAAGATGTCCAAATACTAGTACATCCCACAATAATAAATATAAATCTCATGAATATGTCCAAATACTGGTACATCCCTCAATAATAGGCAGATATCACAACAATCACAACCACATTGAGAAGAAAAAACCTTACTCGTACAATTTATAAACTTTTAATATAACCTCATTATATGTGATTAACACTTAGGATATCATTCAATGAATTACTTTCTTTAAACATGCATTGTAACAAGTATACGAAGAAATAATTAACATACACACATACATCAAGCTGGATTTCAACTACATTAACCATCACCTATAATCCGTTATCAATTGAGGGTTTAGCTAGGACATGCAATGTATAAGGTACACATCCACACATATGGTTCATGTCCTAGTACATCCAACCTTCCATCGTAACACTAATACCTTGTCAAGACTGCCATTCATCTGGTTACCACTATAGATTCTTCAGAATCCTCCAACACTAACCTCCTTTAGTTTTAGCTTTCATTAGATTCTAACGTAATTTCTGGGTATAGTACCATTAACCATCATTCATAATTGGTTAACATAAACAAATAATACACACTAGTTCATATCACAAACTCAATAGCACATGCTATATCAATGTGCATTCTAACAACCATTTTTATCCATTCTAACACCGTGCATATAAACCTAAGTATGGAATCTCTCGTCAATCTATGTCATGACTATGCTTTCTAACTCAGGTCTATATTATTCAATTAAACCTAGCCTACCTAGACTCTAAGCAGCCGCTATGGAGGCATAAGCGCGAACTTCTGATTCTGTCCTAGTGATTTCCAGAGTGAAATCCCTGAGGAAACCACGAGCTTTATCCTATTCAAGCATATTTCTCCTTTTCCATTGCTCCAAGGCCATGAGGCAACCCTGGGGGGAGGGGGGGTTTAGAATCAAACCTTATCCTATTTGCAACTGAAGAGGAGGAGAAAAATTAATAAAATGAGGGACTGGTTTCTGTTCTCGACGTCCCCCACTATCGTACCATTGTTCTTCTGATCATGTACAGAGAAGCCTCATATCCATTGCCCAACCATGAACATAACCCACAATCGTAGGTGGGACCCACAATCATGGGAAGGTCCCATATGTCCCTTCCAGCAGCTTTTCAGTTACGATTTTAACAGGGTTATTTGGTCTTTTTCCACTATTTTAACACCAAAACTATGTCGTTTAAGCTACTTAGTCCTAAAACACCTACAAGTCCCCCATTCCTTATAATTTATTCGACACTTAGAAAATTTAGAGAGAAAGGGGCGATTTTTCTCCTTCAAGCAAGGGTTGGGGTTCTCAAACTTCAGGCTCCAAATTCAAAGGTGTCATCAAGGTTTTCAACCTCAGGTATGTGGGATTTCATCTTTGGGTTTCCTTTCACCCATTGAGTCCTAAAGTTAACCTAATTTCTCAAATTTAATTCCTTCTTCAGAGCTTAGGGTTTCTGAAGGTTGTAAAACCCTTGATATCTTATTCCCTTAGTATTAATGAGTTGTAATCCATGTTTTACCATGAATTTCAGTACTAGTACATGTCCCAAATTATGAACCCTAATTATATTGTTAAATCCACGAATTTTGAACTTGAGCATGAAATCCCTTACTTTATTCAGTTTATAGAAATCGTCATGATAGTTGCATTATTCAGAGATGGCGGTTTATGAACACCCGATGACCTAGAATTTCATGCATAAATTTATGAGTATTATATTCTCCATATTACTTGATTGAATTCTCTCAGCTAATGCATTTATTTTCAGTCTTCAAAATATTACTATTATTGAGCATCTCAGTTATCTGTGTCATTCAGTTGGGAGTAGTACTTAGCACCGAGTGGACGCAGGGATGAAGGCTCACCCGTCAGTTAGGCTGAGACGTTTAGTAGAAGTCCCTAAGTCCCAAAACTATGATGCCACCGTAGGTTCTAAAGGGTCACACGTCAGACCGAGCTTGACACCTTAGTCATTTTAGACATCAGTTTAGTGGATCCATGTCAGTCAGTGTTTGTACCCTTGGCAAGGTACTGAACACCCTTCCTGCTGAGGTTATAGGTTGGACCCCGGTTAGCTCATATTGGGGTATGTCGGTTATTAGTAGCTCCCACATTCCATAGTTCATAGTACAGATTCAGATACTTGCATGACCATGTATTCAGTATTTTAGCTTTTCTATCATTAAATGTTTATTACTAGGTCTTGCATCAGTTTATCATGTTACATGCATCATGTTCAACCTATATCAGTACTTTCCCATCTCATATACTCAGTACATTCAAAGTTCTGATCGCATACTTTCTTTCACGCTATATTATTTTATAATATAGGTTCAGACGTTTAGCATCTGAATCGCGCTTAGGATGATCTCCTACCTCATCAGCAGTAGTACTTTGGTGAGTCCTCCTCATTCGAGGACTAGTTATCAGTATTTCACTTTATGTTCTTTCAATTTCAGACAGGCAGAGTTAGTTGGAGGCTTGTCCCAACAAATTATCTTATTTAAAGGCTTTCAGACAGTCAGATAAGTTATGTTTTCAATTTCATGGTTTCAAACTCAGATATTGCTATTGGATTTGATCACTATTATATCATTTAGTATTGCTTCCCTACAGTATTATATCAGTTATTTCAGTTTTCTTAGTGTCATGCCAGGCCATGGGTTAGCTTGGGTGCACTCGTTACTCTAAGCGGCGTGTTACGACTAGGGGGTAGTCTCGGGTCGTGATAGCTAGATAGCTGAAGTGGGTTCCATGAGTCGTGGAATCACTTAACAGATCGTGAACCAGTCCGTGGGGACTTGGGACTTAGATTCATATATGGTTTTCTATGCTAAGTGTTGATATTTGTACGCTTGAAATAGTGTTACAATATCTACCCCTTAGGATCATCATCCTCGAATGAAGGCTAAAGCTAGACTGAAAAAAGAATGGAACTACTCTTACTATTTATCTGATTTCTAAAACTTGCCTACTAACATAAATAGGACTGGCTCATACTAAGAGTTTGGAACTCAACTAGAGCATAGATGGCTCAAACCTTCACACAAGACTACAAAGTGACAGATCATGACATAAAATTTTGAAGAGTCACTATAGAAGACTATTACTTCAAGCGTTCTCATTTGTAAGAGTGAATAGGTGTGGTTACTTGACCTTCATGTCTTCTTCGGCTTCCCATGTAGCTTCCTTAACTAACTGATTTCTCTATAAAACCTTGACTGATTCTATCTCTTTGGTTCTCAATTTACGGATCTGCCGATTTAATATCTCAACTGGTACCTCTTTATATGTTAGGTTGTCCTTCACCCTAATTTTTTATAAAGGACTTACAAGTAACATATCACCAATACATTTCTTTAGAACAAAGACGTGAAACACAAGATGCACAACTGCCAACTCTATGGGAATCTCTAATTCATAAGCTACCTTCCCAATCCTAATCAAAGTCCGATAGGGGCCAATGTATCGAGGACTAAGTTTCCCTTTCTTACCAAGTTGTATCACCCCTTCATAGGTGAGACTTTCAAGAAAACCCAATCATCAATCTCAAACTCTAAGTCTCTTTGCCTCACATTTGAATAAAAATTTTATCGGCTCTGTGTAGTCTGTAACCGCTCTCTAATTAGCATAACTTCTTCCATGGATTAATGGACTAAGTCTGGCCCTATAAATGTAGCATCACCCACCTCAAACCAAACCAAAATGAGACCTAAATCTTCACCTATAAAGCACATTAAACAGGGCCATCTGGATACTGGAATGATAACTATTATTGTAAGCAAATTCAATGACAGGTAAGTGGTTATCCCACTTACCTTTGAATTTGATCGTGCATGCCCTCAATATATCCTCAAGAGTTTGAATGGTATTATTTTTGTTCCCATCAATTTATGAATGAAAATCTATAGTGAGGTCTACACGGGTGCCTAAATCCTTCTAAAATGACATCCAAAATGAGAAACAAACTGAGCACCCCTATAAAAAATGATAGACAAGGGAACTATATGAAGTCTAACTAACTCTCGAATTTACAATCTGGTGTAATCCTCTGTTGAACCTATAGTCTTGATAGGAAATAAGTCAGCTAACTTAGTCATTCTATCTACAATCACCCAAATCAAATCATGCTGACGACCCGTACGAGGTAGGCTTTTTATGAAATCCATGTTTATCATCTCCCATTTCCATTTAGGAATGCTTATATCTTGATCCTTATCACCAGGACTTTGATGTTCAACCTTTACTTGCTGACAGTTTGGACATTTAGCTGCAAAATATGTAATGTCCTTTTTCATACCACTTTACCAAAAGACATTTTTCAAATCATAGTACATCTTGGTATAACATGGATGAATAGAGTATCTAGAACTATGAACCTCTGTCAAAATCTGCTCTCTCAACCCATATACATCTGGAACATACCATCTACCTTGATACCAAAGAATACCTTCTTCCTCTTAAGAGAAAACCTTAACTTTTTGCTTGCAGACTGCATCCTTCAACTGGAGCAATATGGGATCACTATCTTGCTTCTTCTTTACTTCAACCACTAATGAGGACTCAGAACCATTTTGCACTATCACAACCATCATTGGAATCTGTGAGACATACTCTTAAATATGCAAGCCTATTAACATCCTTTCTCGAATCTTTCTTACCTTCTTTTACTTGAGCAACACTTACCATAGATAACCTATTAGGAGCATCAACAACAATATTTGCCTTACTCAGATGGTATAACACACTCAAATCATAATCCTTGAGAAGCTCAAACTATCTTATCTACCGAAGATTTAACTTTTTCTGACTAAAGACATACTGCATGCTCTTATGATCTGTGAAAATATCAATATGCACACCATAGAGATAATGGCACTAATTTTCAAAGCAAACACTGCCACTGCTAACTCAAGATCATGAGTAGGGTAGTTTTTCTCATGAGTCTTAAGCTGTCTAAAAGCATAAGCAATGAACTTACCATTCTACATCAAAACACAACTAAGACCAACTCTAGAGGCATCACAATAAACCACAAAACTCTCTGTACCCTCTGGCAAAATCAATACTGGAGCAGAAGTAAATTGAGCTTTAAACTCTTGGAAATTCTTTTCACAAGCCTCGGACCACTAAAATCCCTCAATAAATCTCCTGTAATAATTAGCTAATCCCAAGACACTCCTGATATCTAATGGGATGGTCGATTTAATCCATCTTTTAACCACCTCAATCTTTTGGGAATCAACCTGAATCCTCTTACTAGATACAATATGCCCCAAAAAAGCAACTGACCTCAACCAGAATTCATATTTTAAGAACTTCGCAAACAACTATCTACCCTTGAGGATCTGAAGAACAATTCTAAGGTGATCAGCATGCTCCTCCTTGCTATGGGAATAAACCAGGATATCATCTATGAACACAATCATAAATACATCGAGGTACTACTTGTACACGCTGTTCATGAGGTCCATTTGTTAGCCCAAACGACATGGATAAAAATTCAAAGTGACCATACCGAGTTTGAAAAGCTGTCTTTAAAATATCACACTCTTTAACCTTCAATGATGGTACCCAGATCTAATATCAATCTTAGAGAAATAAGTGGCACCCTGAAGTTGGTCTAATAGGTTATCAATTCTGGGAATGGGGTACTTGTTCTTAATTGTGATCTTGTTTAATTGGCGGTAATCAATACATATCTTAAGGGAATAATATCTCTTATGCATGAAGAGAACTGAAGCACCCCACGGAGAAACACTAGCTCTGATAAATCCCTTATCTAGAAGGTCTTTTAACTATTTTAACTCAACTATAGTCATTCTGTATGGCAAAATAGAGATGGTTTGAGTATCGAGTATTCCAAAGTCTATCTCCCTGTTAGAAGGGACTGCGGGAAAATATTCAGGGAAGACTTTTGGAAACTCATTCACTACAAAAACTGACTAAAGAGATAGGTTCTTGGAGTTAGAATCCTTAACCCACACTAGATAGTAAATACACCCCTTTGAGATCATTTTTCTAGACTTAACATACGAGATGAATCTAACCTTAGGCACAACAAGACTACCCTTCCACTCTAAGGCATGCTTATTTGGAAATTGAAACTTTACGATTCTAGTTCTATAATTAATTGAGGCATAACATGAATATAACCAATCCATGCCCAGAATAACATCAAGTCTACCATATCTAATGTACTCAACTAAATCAACTATGGTATCTTTGTGATGGACTGAAATAATACAATTTCTATAAATTCTTCTAGCTATAACTGACTCCCCAACTGATGTGGAAATAGAGAAGGGTTTTAAGAGTTGTTTGGGACTGATTTTGAACTTCACAGCAATATGCGGGGTTATGAAAGACAAAGTAGCCTCAAGGTCTAACAGAGCATAAACATCAAGAGAGAAAACTTTAAACATATCACTAACAATATCTAGGGAACTCTCGTGATCCTGACAAGAAGACAAGGCATATAAGCAATTCTGACTAAGACTGACCGCCGAACCGGTATGTGTCGGTACCGTTTAGATCCATTCCGGTACCGGTATCTATTCGTACCGATCTGGTAGGAACCAGTATGGAACGGTATGGCATCTACTGGTATTCGGGTCTGACCAAAATCTTGGTTTCATATTGGGAATCTGGTACCAGTTCATACCGATTTCTTTCGATTCTGACTTGATACGATTCGGTCAGTGTTAGGGACCGTTGGCAACGGCTAGTGGGCCTCCCAATAGCTAGTTTGAACCTCCATCCCCCCAGTAGCCCCATCCCCCAACACCCCCAGCCTCCCCAACACCCCCTTCCTTTCCAAAATCTTATAAATACCCCTTCCCCATTCAAATTTTTATTCATAATTTCAAGTTTTCAACTCTCATCCTCTCTCATTTTTATACTCTCAAGTCTCAATATCTATAAATTCTATAATTATTATTATTATTTTAAAATTGAAGTATAATTTGGTGACTTTTGGAGGAGCAATCTTTTTCAAGTTTCAAATTTCGGTTATAATCGTCTGCTTTTACGGTAGGCGTTTGGTACATTCGTTCCACTCTTTAGTATTTTAATTTATTTTTCGTATTTATTAGTTGTGTTTTTTTTGTTTTAATTTTCTACTTTCATATTTTATTTCATTATATTATGGATTCCTCTCAAAAAAATTCTGGTAAAAAAAGTATTGCACAAAAAGCAAAAGGTTTTATGAAATTTGGTAAAAAAAAAAATCAAGATTCTTCTAGTTCTTCTCACTTGCCTCAAATTAGATTTAATACGGATGACTTTACACATGTTAATGGAACTGATTTTGCCCATCCCTCTATCATAGAAATTAATACCAATACTCCTATTCCCCATAAAGCTTTCGAAAGATTGTATAATGATTTTGAAGATGAATTAGATGAAGAAGTAGAATTACATGTGGATGATGGTTTAGATGATACACCGACTAGTCCCACTCCCGCCCCCGCTAGTGTCGAATCTCCAACTCAGGATAATCCTCAGGTTGGAGCTAGTCGTCCCCCTATTTGTCTGGTTAGGGGTAAGACCACGACACAACATCTTTTAAAGCAGATGTGTAGAAATTTTGTTATTTGGATGATGAAAAAACTGTTACTACGTGTGATATTTATAAACAACAGTGAAAATATGTATCTGGCGGGTCTGGAGGTTCAATTGGGGGGTTAAAAACCCATTTGATTAAGAAACATCCGAGAGAATGGAATACATATATGGCTTCCCGTCAAACTGCCGGTTCTGGCACTGGACCCTCTGTTGCCAGGTTAAACATGGTTCAAACTGAACTAAACCCTTCAAACCTGACTGACCCTATTACACAACGACCCTATAATAGGGACCGTGATCGTGAAAATTTTGCAAAAATGATTGCTATTTGTGGTTTGCCTTTTAATTTTGGAGAAAATGAAGGTTTTGTAACATATATTCGGGATACATATAGTCCCAGTTTTGAAGGTTTTTCAATAAGTATGGTAAAAAGAGAAATTTTTGAATTTCAAGAAAAACATATGCAATTTCTTCGTAGCTATTTTTACATGATGGATTGTAGGGCTGCTATTACCACTGATATGAGTTGAGTCCTAACGGTAACGATTATTTAACTGTTACTGCACATTGGGTTGATTATAATTGGAATTTGTAAAAAAGAATTATTGCTTATAAAATTTGTGAACATAAAAAGACCGGTGTTTATATTGCTTCTACTATAGGTCAAATTTTAGAATTTTATTGTCTTTCTGATAAAGTGATTAGCATTACTTTAGATAATGCTTCTTCTAATTTAAATACTATTTCTCATCTAAAAACTAAAATTTATCCAATTAGTAAATATGCTTTTCATGTTAAATGTTCTGCACATATATTAAATTTAGTTGTGAAGGATGGTATTCAATTATTTGATAATACTTGTGATAAAGTTGAAAATGCTGTGTTTTGAATTTTTCATATGCATAATAGTAGTAGAATTAAACATTATAAAGAATTTTGTCATGGGTGTCAACTTCCGTATAAAAATATTCTAAAACAAGTTAAAACCAGATGGAATTCTTTTTATGAAATGATTGAAGATGCTTATACATATAGACAGCCTATTACTATGATGTTTAATTCTCATAATGCTTATCCTAGTCATCAGCTCAATGAAAATGATTGGGATCAAATAGAAGCACTTAAAGGTTTTTTGAAATCATTTTATGATGCTACAAAAGTTTTTTCTGGATCATATTATCCCACTATTTCTGAAAGTTTAATACATATATGGTCTATTTCATCCCTTTTTACAGAGTATAAAGATTATAAATTTTTTAAGAATGCTATTGTAGCTATGGTTAAAAAATTTTAAAAATATTTTTTTTCCTATCCCCCAAATTTATTTAATTGTAATTCTTTTTAACCCAAAATATAAAGAACATGGTGCAAAAGCTTTGGTTAAAGAAATTTATCAAAATTTAAATATTCAACCGCATGAAAGTTCCAATTTGATAACTTGTCAAAACAATATTCAAACTTGTGCCAAGGAATTGTATGACAAATATTGCACATTCGATAATGTCGAAGTTCCTCAAACTTCTATGCCTCGACTAGATGCCCATGGTAGAGCACAATCATCACTTGGTCTTCATTTTTCTCATAAATGTGAATTTGTTAAATATCTTGGCCATGGTTCTAATACTATTACAAATCAAGAAGGCGTACCACAGCTATTGAATTGGTGGAGGGCTCTGTCACGCCTCGAATTCCCACGGGGCGGACTGGCACCCGAAGCCGTTAAGGCCTGAGAGAACCAATCTTTACTCATGTACACTCATATGCATATCTCTATATGAATAGCATTCTATCTCATGTAACGAATAAATACCAATGGCGAAAGTCATGACAAACATATGCTTTATATGAAACTTGGCCGTTAGGGCCATCAAGTCACTATGAACATACAGTCTTTCATCTCTTCATCTATCCCACAATATCTACAAAGGCTCAACAGATACATAGACACGAACATCCTAAAGTCGGGATAAGTCCCCGCTTTATACAACATTTACAATACCCAAAATCAATGTACACATGTTACACGGAAAGCCCCGAACCAACTGGAGCTCACCAATGATCTGCAAATGACCCCCAACCTACTGTAGAGGTCTACTAACACCTGTGCCTGCAGCAAGTAAGGTAAGTTCCCCAAGGGACGTCAGTACGAAGAATGTACTGAGTATGTAAGGCTATAAGAAACTACATCAATACCTAAGAACTTCAATGGAATCAAATATAAGAGAATAACCAATATGGATAAACCATCGCTCTGTGTATTTGGAATCATGTATGTTGATTTCATTACTTTCTTTTCTTCTTTGCTTCATCATTATCTGTTCCATATGATACCCAGGCCCCAACTGATCAGTGGGTTTTAACATAACATAACGTTATGTTGGGACCGGCCCGAGCTAGGCTTATTCCTCTAGAGCTGCCACCCATAAATTAATATATCGGGTTCGGCTCGAGCTAGGTTCCTACCTCTAGAGCTGCCACCCATAAACCAATATATCAGGTTTGGCTCGAGCTAGGTTCTTACCTCTAGAGCTGCCACCTGTCAGGTTCGGATCGAGCTAGGCTTATGCCTCTAGGACTGCCCCCTGATCTAATAATCTCGGGATCGGCTCGATCTAGGCTTATGCCTCTAAATCTACCACCCATACTCTTGCAACCAACAACTATGCATTACTTTATTCCTTACTTTTGAGAGATTGATATGTTGATAGTCATAACATTATTGGAACTTTGGAACATCAGTCCATGATTAAGAGACTTATGAATAACAACTGATCCATGAATAATGAACATGTGAATAACAATACATGATAGCCTGAAATAAAATGCCTTAGAACATTTCGGAATGGAACAAGTACGATGACAATGTGAACAATATACTGCAGAAGGATATGGAAAGATTAACCTTACATACCTTATCTTCCCAATATGAATACATAATCTTATATGCGAATACACTAATCCATCTCCTTCCTTACGTGTTACTCTACAACACAAGTTCATAACGGAGCTCACGTTAACAACTAACTACATTTCAAGTGCACCAAATGATAAGGAGCTACGTGACTGCTATATAGCGTCATTTCGTCCTTTACAATACAACTCACTGCATTACCATACCAACAATACCATAACATTCCACACATTGACCAAGACATCATACACCAATAGCATTTCACACCAAATTTATCCTTTACGCTTCCTTATTAACATTATGTCACAATTACTCCATCTATTCACCTCAATACCTTTCATAACAACATATTAACAACCATCCATAATCGATATAATCCATCATGCCTCCAAACGAGATTGGATCAACGCCGAACGAAGAAATAAAGGAGTTCCAAAGTTAACTAAATTACAAGAAGATTACTTAGATGCAGTCATTGGATGTAATAGTGATGATGACATTGAAATTGAAGATCGTCAACAAGTTTTACCAAGATCGGAGGTTATTGGTCAAAATTTACAAGAGCTAGAACAAAATTTTATAGTATTATACAACTATTAGTTTACATTCGAGGCTTAGTTGAAACAGAACTCTTCCCAGAAGGTGGCTGCGTAAATTAGGCGCTCTACTAATAGTTGTAAATTGTAATAAAAATTTGAAATTTTGAATAAAGTGGATTGATTTTTAATTTTATCATACTTTTACTTAATGCATTTCTTTTTTGTTTAGTTTGAGTGTTTAAATTAGCAACTTATAAACTTAAAAAAAATAATTTAAACTTACAAACTTATAAAATATCAATTGAAAAACTTAGAAAAATAAAAAAAGTTTGACAAACTAATAAACTTCGACTATATAAACTTCAAAAAATATTAACTTAAAAACTTATATAACTCATAAATTGAAATATATAGAAAAAAAAAACTTTAACAAAGTTATATACTTTTATATATACTTCAAAATTCAAATATATAAACTTTAAAAAATATAAACTTAAAAACTTATATAACTCATAAATTGAAAAACTTAGAAAAAAAAAACTTTAACAAAGTTATATACTTTTATATATACTTCAAAATTCAAATATATAAACTTCAAAATTCAAATATATAAAATTTATGCTTTAACTAAAATGTAAAAATTAATTTATTTATTCAAAATATAAAAAATTATTTTTTTAAAAAATTAAAATTAAAATTGCCCATATCGGTTATCCCATTTCTATCCGTTTCGGTCCGATCCGGTCCATACCGGTAGTATACCGGCTACTAATGGAACGGAATGGAACCACATTTTCATACCAGTTATTCCGAATTGGTATAACTCAGTACCGGTTCCGTCTCGATCCAGTTCATATCGGTTTGGTCCGGTACCAATACATTTCGATTTGGCCATTCCATTCCGGCAGAATGCCCAGTCTTAGTTCTAACTACTGCCGCATTTGAAAAGGTGCCTTTCTGAGTATTTCAGCATGCTAGAGCTGATGAGTAGTAGACTGAGTTCTGTTATCCCCATTGCCATATCTAGTAGAGGGATAATCCTTAAGCATATGACCTATTTGACCATATCAGTAGCAACCTTCTCTACTATAAAGTCATTCACCAGGATGATTTTTTCCACACTTATTGGAAGTAGGGTAAGTTGTGAACCGTCTTACAACGTTGCCTTAAGACCGAGATATTGACACTCTTCCCTTTTGATTATTTCTATTTTTGGGTGTTGGTATGCTGACTAATAATGGAGCTGGTTTGAATAACCTCCTTTGGAAGGACGTTTGGTTCCCATTTTAGGTCCTCTACTGACTAGACTCATAAATTGCTATCTTGGCCTTCTTACTCTCTCTTTATTTTAACTTCTCCTCCTCAATCTGTTATACATAAGTCACGAGCCTAGCTGTGTCCATGTCCCAACCAACATGGCTCTCTTGCGCTCTTTCTTTACTATATCGAAAGTTCTAGACACAAACTTACTCAATTTTGCCCTTGGTTCTGCTACCATCTCTGGGGCATAGTGGGAAAGCTGGGTGAATTACAAATTATATTCCTTCACGCTCATAGAACCCTATATCACATTCATGAAATCCTCTGCCTTAGTCTCACTCAACTCCCTCGGGAAAAAATGATCAAGGAAAGCCTAAAAATACTTATCCCACTTAGCAGGAGACCATCCTTTCCATAGGCCTCTCCCCATTAAGCAAACCATAAATGAGAGACATCCTTAAGTTGGTAGGAAGAAAACTCAACACTCTTTGTATCAGTAACATGCATAGCTCAGAGAATCTTTTGAATTTTATCAATAAAATTTTGAGGGTCTTTATCTAACTTTGTCCAGGTGAACTCTAGAGGGTTCATTCGGACAAATCTCTAATTTTAGAAGAGTCTGAACTACTATTAATATTGGTAGAGGTTGATCCAAAATGGTTGACCTGAGTGGTCATAATCTATGAAAACATCTAGATGGCATTTCTAAATTCAGCGTTGGTGACATCACCATAAGGTGGATGATCAACAGGTGTATTGGAACCCCTTAGTAAACTGACTGACATAAGTGGTGCCTGAGGATTAGCAGTTTTACTAGTAGAACGTGCTTCGTTCCTAGTATGCATCGTACAAGAAAAAGTTACTGATGCAGTATTATCTCCAGCACCTGAAGTATCTCTTTGACTGGTAGTTCTCTTCAGAGTCTTGATCTAAGACACGTGAAACATGAACTAGAAGAGATACATAGAGTTAAACTCTATCACATGAACTAGAGAATGAAAGATGGGAAATATTTCCTAAATGTCCTATAGCCTCCCCATTATAAGTGTGGCACACTTCACATCTATAAGGAGGACTCTACTTAACGTGGCTCTTCAGACATCCTAGGACTCTTGAACCTAATGCTCTGATACTAAGTTTATCATAACCCGAGTCTACACCCTAGGTGTGACTGGCACTCAGGATCACAAGTGATCCCAAACGGACTCTTGGAAATTGCATGCTACTAATAGAACCATTTATAAACATAAACAGAAACTGAGAGATATAAGAAATGAGTATTTATCTTCATAAGTAAAAAGAGTGAAACAACTATAAATACATGTGACTCTGAATAACTAATGTTTGAATATAACCTCTAAACTGAAAGGAATAAATTCCCTGGGACAAGGGCTCCAGCTAGTCTTAAAATAAAATAAATGTATGAAATAAAGTTTAAGCAACCAAACTAACTCCAAGTCCCTAAATACAAGGAGGATTACCACAGTTGAATGTAGAAGATGCAACTGCCTAACTATGAGCTAGGTAACAGGTGCCGAAATCTACATCAATAAAAAGATGTAGCATAAGAAAAAGTATGCGGTCAGTACATGGGAATGTATTGGTATGTAAGATTAAAGCTATGTAGTTTAAAACATTTCATATCTAACAAGATTGAAACTGAATATGACCATTAAGCATAAGTCAAGTTATATAAGACAAAGATATTATTAAAACATGGATGAGAATCTTTGAGAACAACTTTTAAAATCTGATAACACAAACTTATATCTTTGGCTGTGAGCTACAAACATATTTAAAACTGCATATCTGGAAATCATCATAAACTCTAATTATATAAATGATCATATCAATTCAAATTGAAAAGATTAAAGTAAAGTCTTTAAGTGGAGAGTTTCTTACAACCGATATACATCATGTGAGCTCATGATGTCCAATGTATAATCCAGTTGGGAGGGTTGGCCTATACCTTGCTAGGATATAAAACCTATCTATCTATATGTGGATCCACTACTGAGGGCTAAGGGGAGTCGACTGACTTGTGGTGTGCTCAAAATCCTATGGTGGCACGTAGTTATGTTACTTGGGTTAGCTGAACTCGCATCCTCTTGGTGCTAAGTAATCCTTCCAAAAATATATGTATAATCATATGCTCATAAATAGTTCAATTTCTATCTAAATGAGAGTAAGTTATGAGACTTGGCTAAAAAATCATTCATCTAGAAATATGTGCTCAAGCTTGAATTTATAATACTAAATTCTACAAAAACCATGCTACAAATCATCAAGATTAATAAAATACTGTAAAAATCATACTTGCTATTGTTATAGAACCATTGAAAACATTTGAAACTGAATTTGAGGAAAATCTGTAAACTTGGGTAAAACCCCTAACTTTAACATCATAGTACTCTAATACTTTCTCAAAACCTTGGCATGAGGATTAAATGATACCCTCATTGAATTCTTACATACCTGATGGAGACAAAGATTCTAGACTGGAGCTTGAACTGGTTGAATTGAGACAAGCACCTTAGGTATGCTTTCTTGAGAACTTGTTCTTCCTTTTGGGAGTTTGAGAGTATAATGAGGGATAGATCGACTGATCTTAGTGTTATAACCCCTTCTAGAATGTCAAAGCATCGTCGTATAGGCTTCTAAAATAAAAAATGGATGAAATTGCCCTTTTCAAAACATGCTGAAATTTCTGAGTTGTGGTTTCTTGATGAGATTTGTCAATCCTCTGGATCACTTTCACGGATCAACTTCACGGGTCGTAGGCTGCTTTCCATGATTCATTCTGTCATTCTTGGTTTTTAAGGCAAATTGTTAACTCTCAGACAATGTACCAAGACTTGATTCACAGTTCGTGGTCCCATTCTATGGATTGTACTGTCAATCATGGAAACCTAGGAAATTGAAACAATACAAGGCTAGCTATATGGCTGGGTTCATGGTTTGTAGTTTACTTTCACGGATAGTGAACCACATTCATGATTTTTTGGACAGCTAAAGTGGGTTCCACGAGTCATGGAATTGTTTCACAGTTTGCGATCCAATCTGTGGGGACCTGGGATTTAGATTTATCTCTGGTTTTTTATGCTAAGTGATGCATATTCATAGGCACGAAATCCGAAGTGTTACAAAATGACTCCTTAAGTGGTTACAAAAAAGAAAAGAAATGAATAAAGGGAGTAGTAATTGATAGATTTATTTTTCCACAACAATAATAAGTAAATTTTTTTAGGAAAATTGTCAAAAAAAATTGAGAAAGAAAAAATAGAAATTGGAGTGCCACATCAATTTTATATTGACTAAGTTTATATTATAAATAAATTGCATATTATAATTCATATATTATTTATTTCTTAACCAAACCACCCATTATTTTTTTACTTGTTCGACTTAAACTTAAATTGATAAACTCAATCCAAAAAATGTCGTATAATAAAGGGTCCTTTGGTTAATGATTAGGAAATAAATTATTTATACATTAGAAATAGCAAAATTAGTATCATAGTTGATAGTATTTTAGTTACTCTATATAAAATTCAGCATACCAAATATCGTACTTGGTTATTAGCTTACAATCCTACATAACAAAATAAGAGTGAGTTATGCGTCAATTTATGTAGTTTTTTTAACTAGCAACTTTAATTGTATAAAAGTTGAGGAGGTCAAGGGTGCTATTCGTAGGATGTGTAGGGGTAGGGTGACTAGAACAGACGAGATTCCAGTGAATTTTTGAAAGAGCACTGGAGGGGCAGGTGTGGAGTGACTGACCGAGTTGTTTAACCTCATTTTCAGGATGGCGAAGATGGCCGAATCTTGGAGATGGAGCACGATGATTCCATTTTACAAGAACAAGGGTGACATTCAGAGTTGCAACAACTATAGGGGTATCAAGTTGTTGAACCACAATATGAAGGTTTGGGAAAGAGTGGTAGAGTTGAGGTTGAGGAGGATCGTAACTATTTCTGAGAATCATTTCGGATTCATGCCAGATTGCTCGACTACCGAGGCCATTCATCTCATGAGGAGATTAGTGGAGAAGTATAGGGAGAGGAATAAGGACCTTCACATGGTGTTATCAATCTAGAGAAGACGTACGACAAAGTTTCCAGGGAGGTTCTTTAGAGGTGCTTGGATGATAGAGGTGTTCCGGTGGCATACACAAGGTCGATTAAAGACATGTATGAAGAAGCGAAGACTTGGTTGATAAGGGTCGGGGGAGATTCAGAGCACTTTCCTGTTTTGATAGGGTTACATCAGGGAGCGACTCTTTAGGGTTACACCAGGGAGCGACTCTTACTCCATTTTTATTCGCCTTGGTGATGGATGTATTGACGCAAAATATTCAAGGGGAGGTGCCTTAGTGTATGATATTTGTAGATGATGTAGTTCTAATTGAAAAGACTCGGGGAAGTGTTAACGATAAGTTGGAGGTTTGGGATAAGCCCTAGAGTCTAATGGGTTTAGGTTGAGCAGGACCAAGATGAAATACTTGGAGTGCAAGTTCAGTGAGTTGACGCATGAGGTGGACGTGATAGTGAAGCTGGATTCCTAAGCCATTCAGAATGGAGATAGTTTCAAGTATCTTGGATCTGTAATCGAAGGGAATGGAGAGATTGATGAGGATGTCACGCACCATATTGACATAGGGTGGATGAAACGGAGGCTCGCCTCTGGAGTCTTGTATGATAAGAAGGTGCCTCCTAAACTAAAAGGCAAGTTCTACAGAGTGGCAGTCTGACCGGCTATGTTGTATAGAGCGGAGTATTGGGTGGTTAAGAATTCTCATATCTAAAAGTTGAAGGTGGAGAAAAATGAGGATGTTGCGATGGATATCTGGACTTACTAGAAGAGATAGAGTTAGAAATAAGATTATTAGAGAGAAGGTGAGAGTGACTTCGGTGGAAGATAAGATGCGGGAAGTGAGGTTGAGATGGTTTGATCAAGTGATGAGGAGGTGCATGGATACCCCAGTTTGAAGGTGTAATAGATTGGCTATGGATTGTTTCAGGTAGGGTAGAGGTAAGATGAAGAAATATTGGAGGGAGGTGATTAAACGTGACATGGAGTAGTTATAGCTTACGGGGGACATGACCCTAGATAAGAAGGTGTGGAGGACGCATATTAGGGTAGAGGGTTACTAGGTGGGAGTTCGTCCTTGCTAGTAGGTAGGAGTGCTTTATTTATAGCCAGGCCAGTGGTCGTAAGTGTTATGCTTGTGCCTGGTAGTTTCCTGTTTGTAATGTCTTGTAACTACTTTGTGGGTGTCTTGTTTCTGTTATTATCTATTGCTGTGTTATTCCATTTTTATTTTTGTTTTTGTTTTTGTTTTTACTATGTCTTTTTACTGTTTGGTGTCCTGAGCCGGGGTCTATCAAAACCAGACTCTCTACCTCATCCGAGGTAGTGGTATGGACTGCGTACACTTACCCTCCCCAGACCCCACTTTGTAGGAATACACTGGGTATGTTGTTGTTATTGTTGTTGTAGGGAAGGTAAAGAAAAAATGGGGTAAGGGATTACAATGTGCATAATCAAATCCTTACCAAGAAGGTGAATATTAGGGTAGCCCACTCACTGTACTATTAATATTTTCGATTCAGTTTATGTATAATTTTATGCAGGGTAAAAGATGAAATAACTAATAAATGAATAATTAAACCCTACCTAACTAATTCTTGCATAGCTAACTCATACATTACTAATACTTATATAACTCTAATCAACAATTGAACGACCCCTAAGAGGTTGTTTGGTTTAGATACGTTCTCGATTTGGTTTGGATCGATTTTTGATTAAAATCAAAACCAAACCAATTTAGTCAGTTTTTAAATTTCTAAAACCAAACCAAATAAAATAAAATAAAAACCATCAATTTGATTTTTGACGGTTTGGTTCGATTTGATTTAATTTTTTGATTTATAACTAGCTAATGATATATTGATAATGTAAAATAACGGAGAAATGATACAACTATTTCAAATAAATATTAGGAATCAACAAATTTTCTCTCTGCTATCACAAGATGAATGTATCTGAATCTTCTATTATTTTTCAATACTATTCCACAGGTGTAACATGTTTAAACTGCATAACCGTAGAGGTTGGTCCACTTCATATTTCTAAAATCCACAGAAACAATAGACAACATTAAATAGAATGGTCAACCCTTCAAAAATGAAAAGGCAAGTCATTGAAAAGTAGATTAATGTTTTAACAAAGAAAGTTAAAAATCGGCAGTACGCCATACCACATATAGATACTTTTTAGAATTAAGAGTGTTGGGTTTGAGCATATTTTTTAAGAAATGAATTTAAAAGTGTTGTAGTACATGTGAAAGAAGTAGAATAAAATCAAATTGATGATTAGAAGATATAAAATATTTATAATTATTTATGAAAAAACTAATATCATATATTCAAATAATTATTAAATTTATGTATATAATTTATCAGTTCAGTTGGTTATTTTTTGATTTTCTTAGTAAAATCAAAGCCAAACCAAACCAAACCAACTATTGTCGGTTTTTAAATTTAAAATAAACCAAACAAAAGCAAACCAAATATTGATTTTTTAATTAGTTTGATATGATTTGTCGTTTGGTTTGTTTTTTCACCAAACATTGAACACCCCAGTTTGATTGCTGGTTAGTATTCATGTATTAAATCTCGCATAACTTGTATTATATTTGATTACATTTTTTTTACGACATACTTTTTACGATATAAAATTCAACACATCAAATACGATGTTTGATTAGCTATTTTAATTTCGTAACTAATACATATATAAGTTCTAATGAAATTTATAAATTATTTTATGTAGTATAAAAAATGAAATAATTAATACAAAAAATAATTTATATGTGCATTTGCTAGTTTAATACAAGGAATAAGTGATAACTAATCACGAGATTAATTTTAGGATAAGCTTATCCATGTTTGGTTGGAATAAAATGCATGGAATAACTGATTTATTTTAATCCAACTTGAGTTTATCACCAAATGACCCCTAAATGGTAGGAACAATTAGAAAAACGTGTCAAAGTATCATTGGTATAGTTTCGTGTCAATCCCGGATTCCGTGATTTGTTCTAGCATTGTAAACCATGGTTCAGTGGCCACTGATATATTTGTTTAAATCAACTACGAGGTAGCAGTGTAATAAATGACTTTATGTGCACCATTATTGCCACTAGTAGAAGAAGGTGAAGACTGTTTTAGGTTTCGTTACATGTCTGACTTTGCTGCTTACTCTTAGATTACTCATACATGATCATAATCACTTCTTTGTTTTGGCTGAGGTTGTTCATTTCATTGGACTCTTATGTTTGATTTACAAGTTGTCTACCCTCAAAACTTGCTCAGGTACTTTAATTGCTTTATTTCTCATTTTCTTTTGAATGTCTTTATTCTTTCGTCTGTCCTCTTTCAGTCAATTTCTTCGTTGAGCAAGAAAATTTGGACTTTAGAGAACTTTTTCTTTTATGGATGATTATTTGATCCATTAGACAAGAAAGACTTCCTCAAATCTTTAAGTTTGCTCATCATCCTTATAACTTCTTCTATTTTCTTTCCCCTCTTCTCCTTCTACCCATTCCACACGGAATATAATCCTAAAGTACTCCAAAGAGTCAAATATAGTCCATCCAGAAGGTGATAAGACCTTCACAGATTTCCCCAACAACACAAAGCTTGGGAAGCTCTTTCTATTTTTAGTTTGCTCCATCATCAAAGTTTCATTTTAGGGAAGGACGGCGTACTATGATACTTGTTCTAGAGTAGATAAAGAGTAGAAACTAAGGGTGTGTTCGTTATGGAAAATCAAGTTATTTTTTATTTATTTTCTTGTGCTCGCAAGTAAAGAATATTATACTAAAAACATTTTTATATATCTAATACAAAATAATGAGAATGAGCAGGGGTAGAGTGATTGATATTGTGGTGGGTGGGCGGGGTAGAAAAATATTAAAAAACTAAAAAAATTAGGGGAGGGTGGGGGTGGGGTAGGATTTTTTTTTTTTTTTTAAAGAATTCAAAAAATTTGGGGGTGGGAAAGGGTGGGGTGGGTGATTTTGAAAGTGGAGGAGACATTGCCACTTGTTTTTCCTACTTTCATTGAGAAAATCATTTTCTTTATTTTCAAGGAGCTTTTTTTTTCTAAAGAAAATATTTTCCAAAATTTAAACCAAATGAATATGAGAAAATAGGAAAAGAGAACGCAAGTTCTACAATTGGGTTGTAATTATTGGACCACTCCATATTTTAGATCAATCAATTTGCTGCATAGTTTATATAGCGACGAAAATTTAGGAGTTTGCTTGACTTGTGTGGTGCTGGCTTCCTGTGGTAACTGAGTATGCAGTTGGTTGTACAGGTACAAGTCTGCATTGACTTTTAAACTTAGAAATTTTTTAGAGTGGAGTGATAGATATTATTACTATTGGTAAGTGTATCAAACTTGTTTTGGACATCTATATTGTAAACATTAGTCAGGATGTCCAATAAATTGTAGAAGTACCAAATAATATGAGCATTAAGTTATTAAAAGGTTTTGTCTTGCCGATGTCATAGTGATCAGCGTTATGTTTTTCAAAGAAAGAACCATGTCTCTGCAAGTAGAGCTTAGTTTCTGAAGTGCAAACTCTACTCTTTCTTTGGACTTTTCCGAGCTCATACTCTCTCACTTGTTTCAATCAAAACACAGGCATTGTTGGCAACCTTTAATGTAGAAAATATCACCAAAACTAGATCCTCATTCCTTATTATACACCTTGAGTGATTATAATATGCTACCCTATCCAACCAAATGCTGAAAATGATCTACAAAATGATTTTCTAGGAAAAAAAATATCCTGTAGAAAATTCTCTTTTCATGGATCGAAAAACATTTTGGGTGTGTTTGGTATCCTGATTCCTTATTATAAACCTTGTATGATTTCCATCTTTGGTTGGTCAAAATAATTTGAAAAGCATTTTTCCTGGGAAAATAAGTTCCTTAAAAATGAAGAAAATGACTTCTTTAATGGAAGTGGGGAAAACAAGTTCCATAAGTGATATTTCACGTTCATTGTCTCCTCCCCACCCACCCAACGCCCCCAACCTCCACCCTTGACCATACCACCTCCAACCCCACCCTCGAACCCTCATTCCCCCCATAATGTTTTGTTAGACTACATATAAATGATTTTGGTATTTCTTTTCATTTGCTTACTTACTAAGCACTAGAAAATAAGTAAGAAACCCACCTATTCTCCAAAAATACATTGTCCTTCATACCAAACACACCTTTTCTTTTATGCCAAATGTACCTCTTTTTTGATAAAGATATTCCAACTGTACCCCTTATTGAAGATCTAATGGTGCTAGTAGGCATATTAACAGAATATCCATATTATGATAAGATTAGGGAAGGTTCTACATATTTGGATGTTGAATTATATGTGTATATGAGATATATGATTGATGTTCATCTGTATTGAGTTGGATCTTGTTAACATACAAGAATCGACCCTATTAGCCCCCTAAAAATGAACTCGCTAATTTATTTTGATTGACGAGACACACGACGAAGTTAAAATGATAGGTTAGAGGTTTAAAGACAGACCTTGAATTCTAAAGGGTTCAGGTTAACTAAGAGAAAATACTTGGGGTGCAAGTTCAATAACGTTGCTCTCCTGGCAGATGTGGAAGTGATGATTGATGTACAAGTCATCTCTAAGAGAGAAAGTTTCATGTATTTGGGGTCAATAAGGCAAAGAATGGGGAGATTGACGAAGATGTTACACATTGTATTGGAGCGGGGTGGATAAAGTATAGGCTCGCATCCGGTGTCTTATGTGATAAGAATGTGCCACCAGCATTAAGGGTAAGTTTTATAAAGTGATTGTTAGACCAACTATGTTGGAAGGGGTGGAGTGAACTCACACTTTCAAAAAATGAAATTATCAGAAATGAGAATATTGAGATGGATGTGTGGGTATACTAAGAGAGCTATGATTAGGGACGAAGATATCTGGGACAAGGTGGGAGTGGCCTCCGTGGTAGACAAGATGAGGGAGGCCAGACTAAGATGGTTCAAACATGTTAAAAGGAGATGCACAAAAGCCTTAGTAAGGAGGTGTGAGAGGTTTGCTATATTTGGTATTAAAAGAGGTAGGTAGGGTATAGTGGGTGTGAGGCAAGATAGAGGTAGGCCAAAGAAGTATTGGGGAGAGATGATTAGATAGGACATGCCATACATGCAACTTATCGAGGATATGACCCTAGAAAGGAAGATTAGAAGGTCAAAGATTAAGATAGAGGTTTAGTAGATAGTCGAGCATTGTCTAGTTTCCTTATCAGTATTGTTTTTATTAAGCTCCTACTGTTTTTCGATTTTATTGGTTCCTTGGCTTCGGTTATCATATCATTTGTTATTGCTACTGTTCTCTTCTCATTGTTTTCAGTATGGATTCTTCATTACTGTATTTGCTTTACATATTTGATTTTTGATATTGAGCCGGGGGTCTTTTGGAAACAGCCTCCCTATCTTACCTCTGAGGTAGTGGTATGGACTGCGTACACTTTACCCTCCCCAGACCCACTTTGTAGGAATATACTAGGTATGTTGTTGTTGTATTGGATTTTTGATATGCATTACTTGAGCCGAGGGTCTATTGCAAATAGCCTCTCTACCTTCTCAAGGTAGGGGTAAGGCTGCATACACACCACCATCCCTAGACCCCATTTGTGGGATTACACCAGATATGTTGTAATTTGTTTTGTTCTTAGCTGTCAATATATTTGATTAGTGACATTATATTAACGGAAAAGAGATAAATATACCCCCGAACTATGATAAATGGTACGTATATACCTTTCATCATACTTTGGGTATACATATGCCCTTACCGTTAATGAAATGGTACATATATGCCCCTTACACTAACGGTAGGGGCATATGTGTACCCAAAGTATGACAGAGGGTATATACGTACCATTTATCATAGTTTAGGGGTATATTTGTCTTTTTTCAATTTTAATTTTTTTATCCCAAGTAATTAACCCAAACCCACTACACGACCTAATAAATCCATCGAATCCGACTTCAAACCAACTCGACCCGGCCTCTATTTTTTGTTCCAAACTCGATACTTTCTCTGTTTTTCTCTTAAACGTGAACCCCAATCAAATTGCAGTGATTGGTCGCTGCTGCTAGTTGGTGTTTACTGATTGGAGGGAGTGGGGACTAGGCCGGAGCTAGGGGTGCAATAATGGTTCGCCGGTGGGGTATTTTCGGTTAGATGGAGACTATGGCTATGTGGTGTCGACCAGTGGTGGGTAGTGTTTTTCTGACGTAATTTCGCTGGAAATTGAAATGTGAGGGGTTCAATTTATTTGGTGTTGTTTTTGGGTGTTATGGATTAATGTTTTTTTTTTTTTTGAAATTGGTGGCAGTGGGTTTTACTGTATTGTGCGTGTATATATTTATAAAGGTGGGAAAAACGCGGCTGTTAGATAGGCATCTCTTGGGTTTAAATTGGGACCAAATCGGGTAGTGGGTTTATTGGGTCGGGTAGTGGGTTTGGGTTAATTATTTGGGATAAAAAAATTAAAATGGAAAAAAAGCCAAATATACTCCCAAACTATGATAAATGATACGTATATAGCCTTCGTCATACTTTGGGTACACATATGCCCCTACCGTTAGTGTGAGGGGCATATACGTACCATTTCATTAACGGTAGGGGCATATGTGTACCCAAAGTATGACGGAGGGTATATACGTACCATTTATCATAGTTTGGGGGTATATTTGTCCCCTTTTTGTTATCTTAATAATGGATTCATCATTGGCCGAAGTAGTAAAAAGCACTTAGGCCATGTAATTTAACTTTTTCAAATAAGTTGGAAAATTTTGTATGACCCAACACCTTTAGACAAGGTAATTGTTCAGTACTTGGTATGGCTCTGTACTCCTTTAAATTGATAGGTTAAAACAGTTGTGCTTATCTATATAATCTCTGTCATGTGGAATGTTTATATATGTGAAATGTGCAACTCCCAAACCCATGTTATTACAGCCAGGACTGCAATAGTTCAAAAGTTGTATAGTCCATTGTAATTCGTAATTATATTTTCAAGTATTATCAGCTTTTTCTTTTCACCTTTCATCTGATGATCTTTCTTCACCTGCTATGATAAGGACTGTTACTGAAGACTCAAGTGCTTACTGTGATATTTCTGGCTGTAAGAGTATTTTGTAGTTTCATCATGGAAGGAGATATACACACCATTCTTGATTTGTTTACACTTGTGGCAACATTGTGGGTAATATATATGATGAAGTTCAAGTTGAAGTCGTCCTACATGGCTGATCTGGATAATATGCACTATTGGTATTTGGTAAATACATTTTCTACAGATCTGTCGTCCTGATTGTTACTGCAATCAAACTCTAGTTTTATACTGTTCCCTTTTTGCGATTCGTATAGCACATATGTTTCTTGCTGAGTTGGTGTCAGAGGTCATGTCCAACACTTCACACGTCAAACACAGTAGGAGAACATGTTCGTTTACCTTGTTTGTAATCCTTTATTGTTTTCTTCCAAACATGTGACTTTGTCATTTCTCCTTTTGCCGGTGAATCACTTCAGAATTTTGTGATATTTTAAATGAATATAGATTGTTTACCAAGAGAGCAAGAAAAATCTGGGGAAGAAGATCAATAATTTTTCTATTAAAGTACTGAAGGATGTTTTTGGTGCATCTGTTATTGACAACACTATATGATTTTTTCATGCCAATGCATGTGTGTGCTTATGGTTCTCTCAGTCAAATGGTTGTAAGCAAGTAATAGAGAAAATAGGCAATGTATATTGTTGTTTCCTGCATTTCTTTTGGGTAAATCTGAGCCGTTTAATGTGACAATCTCCTTCCATTTTGTTAAGAAAAAATTATTCCAATGCTTCCACTTTTAAGAAAATGTGCAAACTGAACCTTGTAAATTCACTTAATCTTTTTCATGATTAGATGTTTAACTGTCATCTGTTGCTTCGTGGAAACATCTGTAGTGGTTGACTTCAATGTTTTATGGTCTGCAAATTATGCTAATTAACTCTCTGAATTTAAATGCTGTAATGTGGCTTTTAGGAAATAAATATGTTGAAGTTGTTTTAGCTTCTGGAAGTAGTATCATTCCTTTCCTTCTCAGTCATCATTCCTCTCCTATAGCTGCTTAATATTGTGCATGATAGTTGTAAAATAGTAGGAAGTCCTTTATGTTCCCAGTAAACAGATTCGATGACATTCTTTTCCCATTGCACCCTTTGCACAGATTGTGCCTTGTGCCATTGTAGCCTTTTTTAATCCATCCTGCTACAACTCATTTTTTCTTCTTTCGGATTCTTTGGGCTTTTTGTGTATATCTAGAGTCTATCTCGGTGCTGCCTCAGCTTCGCTTGATGCAGAATGTCCAGGTCTGTATCGGTTATTTACTCGGAGAAAAGAAAGATGCTGGAGAAAAACATATGTTCTTTTGCAGACCTTATAGCTTTCTAGTGTGAATAGTTTATGTAGTTTATGTTGTTGCCTTACAGATAATTGAGCCATTTACAGCTCATTATGTGTTTGCATTGGGTGTTGCAAGATTCTTGTTCTGTGCTCACTGGATTAATCAGGTTTGTTTTTAAGTGTTATTTTTTTATTTTTATTTTTTATAACCGTGGTGTCCGGGCCAGCTTGCGCGCACCTCGACTAATTCCACAGGATACCTGCCACCTCCCACCAGGGTGCTCAACCCAACTTCATTGAACCACTAGGCCACACCCTTGGGTGCTGTTTTTAAGTGTTATTTTGTAGCTTATTACTTTCGAATTAAGTGTTGAGATTTACCTTCCTTCTATTTTATGATCTTCATTAATGATAGAATAATTTTATTTTCTTCTTTTTTAATCTAAGAATATTTTATATTATTTACTTCCTTTCAAGTTTAGGGTTTATTAATTACAGAATATTTAGTCTAGTAACTATAAGGAAAATATCATATTCTCCTTATTTATTCTATTTAGTTGCTTATAAATAAAGATATACTCTTCTATTTGAATCAATGAAAGAATCAATACCAAGAGTTATCATTCAGTCTCTCTTTAATTTTCCTTCTTGTCTCTTCCATTCCATAACAGTGGTATCAAAGCCTTCATCGATCCTCATGGATCTGTGAATTTATTGAAGAAAAACTTTCAATCACCTTTTTAATCAATACCTATTTTGAACCTACTTTTAATCCTTACTTTTATTTTTAACGTAGGACTATTTTTAACCCTTACTTTTATTATTAACGTAGGGCTATTTTTAACTAATTTTTAACCCATACTATTTTAAATCTTGTTTTTTCAAACCATGACAAGCAATACTCTCTCTTTCAATGCCCCACAAACCTTCACTGGTGAAAACTATCAAATTTGGGCAGTTAAGATGAAATCTTATCTTGAAGCCTATGATTTGTGGGAAGTTGTACAGGAAGATAAACTTACACAACCACTCCCTACAAATCCTTCTGCTGCTGAAATCAAACTTCACTCAGAAGAAAAATCCAAAAAATATAAAGTAAAAATTGTAATTCAAAATTCAGTTGCTGATTCAATCTTCTCTAAAATCATTGCATGTGAAACAACAAAAGAAGCTTAGGAAAAGCTTGAAAAGGAGTACCAAGGAAGTGAATGAGGTAGACAAAATCAAATTTTGAATTTGAAAAGAGATTTTGAATCTCTTAGGATGCAAGAAGGTGAGACCATCACTAAATATTCTGACAGAATTTCTTTGATTGTCAATAGAATCAGGTTGCTTGGCGAAGATTTTAAAGACAATAGAATAGTTAAAAAAATTCTGGTGACTATTCCTGAGAGATTTGAGTCCAAAATCTCCGCTTTGGAAGAGTCTAAAGATCTCTCTGCCATCTCTCTTGCATAATTGATAAGTGCTCTTCAAGCACAAGAACAAAGAAGAGCTTACAGGAAAGAAAAAGTTATCGAAGACATTTTTTATGTTAACCACCAAAAAGGAAAAATTGATTGTCCTCCTTGCAAATATTGCAAAAAGAAAACACATTTAGAAAAATTTTGTTGGTGGAGATCTGATGCAATATGTGGAAGTTGCAAACAAAAGTGTCATGTTACAAAAGTATGCAAGTTCAAAGACACTCAAGATAATTCAAAAGCACTACTTGTGGAGGAGGATTATGAGGAAGACCAACTTTTTTAGATTTCTGCAACAAAATCAAGGAAAAGTGTTTTTTTCAAGAATAATTAAGTGTTCAAACTCAATTTGGATACACCAACTTGAGTTTGAGGGGGAATGTTGAGATTTACCTTCTTTCTATTTTATGATCTTCATTTATGGTGGAATAATTTTATTTTCTTCTTTTTTAGTCTAAGAATATTTTATATTATTTACTTCCTTTCAAGTTTAGGGTTTATTAATTGCAGAATATTTAGTCTAGTAACTATAAGAAAAATATCATATTCTCCTTATTTATTCTATTTAGTTGCTTATAAATAAAGATGTACTCTTCTATTTGAATCAATGAAAGAATCAATACCAAGAGTTATCATTTAGTCTCTCTTTAATTTTCCTTCTTGTCTCTTCCATTCCATAACATTAAGTAGAACTGTATAAACCCCCACCTGCTTTTCTTTTCTTCCCAATAATTCCAGACGTATTCTTAAACAGGTCTATGACACTAGCGGAGCATACCTTCTTTTGGCTGAACGGGGTTACTTTTGGATACCAATGGTCTTTTTGGCAGAAATTGTACAAACATTTATCTTGGCCGATTTCTGTTACTATTACGTAAAGAGGTGAGAGCCATGGTAGTTCAACGATTCAATTGCTTCCGTGATGATATCTTCATTTGTGTGTGACATCCTTTTTTACAGCATCATCAGCGGTCAACTTTTGGTTCGCCTGCTTCAGCCGGTGTAGAAGTTCAAATTATTATATCCTCCAAAGTGTAACATTTGTTGTATTTCTTGTATTATGTGTGTGGATATGGAGCTTCTTCTACCTCCTATTTACTGTTTTTCATCCTCCTTCTCTTTTTTGTAGTTCCACTCTTGCCAATGCAACTGGATAAATAAATAAATCTGCTAGATGCATTGCCATGGCTGATTTAGCTTCTTGATGTCTGGGGCACCTAGTTTTCTTTATTATTATTTTTTTGGTACTATGCTGAACTTCGGATTAATCATTCACTTGGCATCCTGGCATCCAAGCTAATAAAGTGCTACTTCTTCTACAATCATTGAGGTGATTCACTTTGTATCAAGTGACGGTGTTTTTTTTTTGCTTCTGGGTGTTACAAAAATACAGCAGTCTTATATTGGGAAAGAAATAACTACAAGTCAGGCGTTGTTGAAATTGGAGAATCAGTTTTGTTTTATTTTTTTTAAACAGCTCCCACTTTTTTTCTCCCTTGATGACTTGAACTCACAATCTTTTGGTTGAAAGTAAGGAGTGCTTACCATCCAAGCAACTTTCTCTTGTCAAAATGGAAGGAGGATCACTTGTAGAACTCTAAGAATTTTAGAGGGTCATTTCCACTTTCCCCACTATTTTGGACTGATCTTTAATTTCTGTTCTTCAGAACAGATAAGAAGTAATTTTTTTTTGGGCATAAATTTATATTTTCATATCATAATATCTTATATGTAATGTTCGGGCATGACTTCAATTTCTAAATAACTTATGTTTTACTAGGCATAAGTTTGATTGCTAAAAGACAAAAATTAAAGACAAGTCTTTTTGAAGGGTAAAAATTAAAGAAAATGGGTAAAACATGTAGATATTACTATTACTATTATTATTAGTACTATTATTGTTATTATTATTAACTCGTGCGTACATCCAACTAAAGTAACTTTTATTTTTTTTATGAAAATATGGTCATTGAACTATGCATATCTTTTCAAAATAAGGTGAAACTAAGAAAAGGTTAAGGGCTTGTTTGGAAAGCCACAAACGAATTGGAATTGGATGTAATTATACAGTTTGACATTAGTTGGTCAAATAAGTCATCAATGCATGATATCGAATACTTTTTCTCATTAGTCACCTTATTTAACTACTGATAGGCAACACGTATCCACATAGTTCTATCCTTATTCTTCACAAATAGAATAGGAGCACCCCAAGGAGAAGCACTAGGTCTTATGAATTCCTTACTCAACATATCCTACAACTGCTACTTCAAATCTTTCAATTCTGTCGATGCCGCCATGTACAGAGAAATAGAAAAAGGCTGAGTGCCCAACTTTAGATCATGCTGAAGTCAATATCATGATTTGGTGGAACAACTGATAGTTCTATTAGAAAAACCTCTACAAACTCATCCACTACCAATATTGACTCAAGTAAAGAAGTATAAATGCTAGTATCCCAAATGTGCACCAAATAAGCTAAACATCATTTCTCCACTATCCTTTTTGCCATGAGAAATGATATTACCTTCTTTGGTGCATGTCATATAGTGCCTTTACATACAATATATGTATACCAAGCATGACCAAAGTAACAGTTTTGGCATGACAATCCAAGATCACTTGATAAGGAGACAACCTATCCATGCCCAAAATAACAATAAAATCCACTATATATCCTAAATAATCAAATTTACCCATGTCTCATATCCCATTAAAGTAACGACACAAGATTGATACACTCAATCCACCATTAAGGAATCACCCACAATGGTAGAAATATGAATAGAAAGAACAAGGAAATCATATATCATATCTAAATGCGAAATAAAGTATGCATATACATAAGCATATGTAGAGCCTAGATCAAATAAGGATAAGTCAACTGACAATAAATCAAAATAATACTTATAAGGACTTTATCAGAAGCCTCAGCCTCTAGCCTACCCAAAATAGCATATTAATTAGCACGTTTACCCTCGGACTGTGTGCCTCAATGATCACCTTTTCATTTTATTTGGGCTCAACTCCTAGAAACCTAAGAACCACCTATTCCACTGTATGCACCCAATGCCGATGCTCTATGTGCCTACAACATAAAACCCTGCCGAGTCCCATTATGTCTATGCCTAAGTCATTCTCGTGTAAAATGGACCAATTTCACCATAATCATAGTATCCTCTACCAGTCATAGATTGTTGAGATGGTTCAACTAAGCTAGATTATCCTCCGCAAACTGAGAACCTGGAAGATGAACCCCAAAAGACCTATCATATACCATGATTGTTGTGCCTAGAATGACTAGTATGTGATGTCTACAAAGTTGTATGAATAGGTCTGTTGGACTGAAGAGGATGACATCTCCTTGAATAATCTCGACCCCTGGATGAAGTACCACTAAATTTGTTATATCCGAACCCTCTTATCGTTGCCTCCAAAGGCTTGATAACATATCATCTCAATATCCTTTGCATGATCTATAACCTGTTAAATGGAAGCCTAGATATATACCAACTGAGTAGTATCCAAATCGATTAGAGTGATCAACCCCTTGACAAACCTTATGATCTGCTTTGTCTCGATGGGTAGAATCATCAATGCATGACGGGCTAAGGCTTGAAATCTCACCTCATAATTAGTAACTATCAAGCCATCCTACTGAAATCCCTCAAATTGACCCCTCTTGACATCACTCAAGCCATGAGGAACATACTTCCCTAACAAGACTTGAAAATTGAGTCCATGATAAAGGAGGTAAACTAACTGATCTTGGGCATATTTATGCGCCCAATTGTTGCATTATACCTATATTTATGCCTTATTTCGAGAACAAATTCATGTAGATTCTTACATATCATGCAAAATTATGTTGGTGAGATAATATATGTGATTAGATGTGTTTCAGGGTATAATGAGCAAGGGATTGACCCAGAAGTGCAAAATATTTAGGATCAGAGCTTTGTACTAGACTTAAAAGAATTACGGGATGAAATCAGGGCAAAGGCTATGACAAAGGTGTAGCCTTGGATCCCAAACTTATGAGTCCAAGAATTTGCAGAGTCTAGGAGACACCTTTCCTAAAGCCTTTCCACTTGAGCCTATGGCCAGGACACAGTCTTAGACCCCGAACTCCATAGAATGAGACTCAAGGTGCAACCTTGCCCATAGCCTTGCAAGGTGATGGGTGAAGCGACACCTTGGCTGCCAAACTTCAGAGAATTAATTTTAGTAAGATCAAGGCACAAACTTTCCCATAGCCTAGCTACTTGAGGCTATGGGTGAGGTGACATCTTGAAAGGAATTCGGCACAAAAGTTTCACTAAGTCCAAACTTGAGTTGGGAAAGGATTAAGGGTTATTTCTTACTAGTATAAATAGATCCCTTGGACGTGTTTTGAGGGGTTGATCACTATTTGGTGATCCATGCTTGGAAAAATGGAAAACACCATTAGGTTTCTTTTCTTTTCACTTTTCTTAATCATTATTTTACATGAACAACATTAAATATTATAATTTTGACTCAAGGATGAGTGGCTAAGTACCTTGTTCTGGGGTAGCTTCCGTAGCATATTTGTTGGAGTAAACTTTTCACTCAATTTGTAAAGTTTATCATATTAGTTGTTCTTCTATTCTTGATTTTAATATTTTATTACTTCACGACCAGTAGAATACATCTATATTCTCATTGTGAACTCAAAAGAGGAATCTTGATTTAAAATAAATAATAAAAGGAGTAAGATCTTAACTTTGGGCAGCAAAGAGTGGATTTGTGGCTAGGATAGACATATACCTAAATCACCTTACTTGTTTAATAAACGGAAAGTGCGATTACATTACATGTTTTTATCATACATAAAAATATAGACATAGATAAACATATGAATATGCGAATAGAGGGTCAAAAGACCATAGTAATAGTATAAACCCCGTAAATCAACAATTAGATAAACTTAGCAAGCCGATGAAATTAAATACACAACATGATAGCGAATTAGAGTCATAAATCTAGAATTTATATATCATTATAATCAACAAATTCACTTACTTTCTAGTTTTAATTAATTAGTAGAAATATAATGATTAAAAAAATCATTCTTTGGTACTACCCACTTGTTCTAATTTGCGTTTTTAGATTAACTAAATATTTGCTATTCGTAAGTCCTTGTGGATGAGATATCTGACTTAACCAGTCTATATTACGTGAATGACCATATATACTTACGTGTGTGTTTTGGTAACATCTCTAACTGATATATAATCTACATAGTCCCTCCACCACTGCTTGGTGGGTTCAACCATATAGAACGTAGTGTAATCACCCTCGTGTGACTCTATGATCTAAGGCGTATTTATATTCCTTATTGCCAACTTTAACCCATGGTTACCTTAGTTTTGAGAGAAATAAGTATGTATTTTGTATGGTTTTGATGGAATATGTGATATTGTGATAACAAATGTGATTAGACCCTTGTAGGTGGAATTTACGACTATTTGGAGCATTTTTGGTGTGCAAAGCGAGGCTTGGAGGAGCTACGAGCGAAGGATATTGAAGATAAGAGGCAAGCCAAGGAGTTGAACTTGAAGAATCCAACCAAATTCGCAAAGAAAAGTCGAAAAAAGGAACAAAATCAAAAATTAAGGGCCTGGCGCGCCAAGGGGCGTGCCGGGCCGCTTTTGACAAAATTTCTACTCAAGTAGGCAGCACAGGGGCGCGCCCAAGGGCATGCCAGTCCGCTTGGGCCCACCTGATCAGAGGCAAAAATTTGCCTAAGTTGGGCACGCCGGGCCGCTTTTTGGCAAATATTTGCCCCGAGTTCTTATCTATAAATAGGGCGTTTGGGTTATTGTATCATAATTCCATCTTCACTAGACTACTTTGGACGTTTTTGGCATTGAAATTAGGTTTAATTCCTCTTCTTTTCAGTTTTTATTTCTTTTTATGGTATTTTATCACTTTATGATGTTAATTGAAGTTATGAGTGGCTAAAATCCCTCATTCTTGGGGTTGAGGCTATGAACATGAATCTCTTGAGTTGAATTTTATTGGTTTTTTCTGAAGTTTATCATGAATTGGTTATTCTTATATTATTAATTTTACTATTTTAATGTTTGATCACCATTGAAATAAATCCCTTGTCTTGAGGTGAGCTGGAGAGAGAAACTAAGAGATAGAACGTGAAATATAAGAAGCATGGTCTTTACTCGCGGAAGGGATTCCAAGAGATTGATATGCGGTTAGGATCGAGAGGTACCTAATCCGCCGCGCTTGTTCAAATTACGAGAAGATAGCTTAAAGACATTAGAATTGGTTAAACTTATCACTGCTCAATGATGTAGTTAGGTTTTCAATTTCTAGTAAAAGGTTATAGTTTGGAGACGAATATAATTGTAACATTAACCCCGTGATCTGTAACACCCCATACTTTCCCAACCCTAATTGATGATGTTGAATAATGTTGGCTTAGGTGTCGAGAGATATAAGTATGTATTTGTTAATGCTAATGACGAGAAAATTGAAATTTGGCCACGTACATGCGAATAGACCTTCGTAGCAGGTGTTTTGTGATTTCGTGGAGCATTTGGGTAATACCCTGTACACATTCTAACCTCATTTGGTGACTTGAAGTCATGTTTACTTGATGATAAAGCTCACTAAGTAAGTATTTTGTAGTATTTTGATAAGGTATTGGACGATGTGCAAGTATTGAAGAAATGGCTGAAAAATTCAGCAAGGTGCTGAAACTTGCGCCACTACCCTATTTTAGGGGGTGTGGCACAAGCCACTGATTCAAAGGGGGTGCAATTCTTGCGCCACTGCCTTGCTTTGCAGCAGTGGCGCAAGGCACAACAAATTGTGCCCTTCCGGGCTCGTTTTGTAACGCAATTCTACGGCGATTCATGGATGGTTTCTTTTGGTTCTTTGGAGTTCTTTGAGCATTGTTAAGGCTTCAAATACTTCAATACACTTCTACATACTCCTACATGATCAAATCATGAAACACAAGTAAGTATCAAAAATGTTCAACGGAGCCATGGACGACTAGAATTCCTATTTTTGCGATTGAGACTACGAAAGAGAATCTCGTAAGAGAATATTGTCGTGACATTATGGAATTAATTAAACATGAGATATATGATGGATTGTGCATGAATATTGGTGGTCTAAGTTTAAATGTGTTATTGGGCCCAAAGTGAGGCCCAAAAATGGACTAAATACATGGCCCAAATGGGTCAAATGACCCATTCTTCCATTTGACCTTCTAGATACACATTAAATGCCATAGAGTGGCTAAGTATGAGTTCAAGGGTCTATAAAAGGAGGCAAAAATCAGATTTTTAATACACAACAACACACATGCTTTTCTATCTTTTTTCTAGAATTTTCAAGAAAGCTCCCTTTAGCTCTCAAAACCCTAAGTCAAGTTTTGAAGAAGATCATCACTTTTAAAGCTTGGGTAAGTGTTTATTATTATGGTTTAACATATTATATGCATGGGATATTATGTATATCATGTTGGTTATGCTTGGAAAGGGTGGACATGGTACTTTGTGTTTTTATATAAGATTTGTGATCCATGAGATTCAAGCTTGAATTATGACTTGTGACTTAGATAGAAGAGCATGGTATGAATAAAATATGAACATGTATGGTGTGATTTTGTTATTAAACTTGTTATTTTTCTAAAAGTGTAAATTGTGGGATTTTGGCCGAATTGTGCTATGAGGTGTATTAAGGTAATTTGATGGATTATTTGTGACGTGATATGGATAAGAAAGTGTAAAGGAGAAGTGTTGTGGTGAAATGTATTGATTATCATATATTGGTCAATGTATGGAATATTGGGGGATTTTTGGAATAATAATTTCATCAATGGTTTTGTCAAGGGGAAATGGCATGTTTAAAGGCAAACATGTAACTCATTGATGTTATATGCATTTGTAAAGTAGTTGATGGTTAATGTGAATCCCGTTATATATTTGTGTTGTAGAGTGACACATAAAGAAGGAGCGGGACTATTGTATGCACCTCTAGGATTGTATATTCGTATTGAGAATACAAGGTATGTACGGTTACTTTGTCCGTATCTTTTTGCGGCAAATAGTATTCACATTGACATTTCACTAGTCCTATCCCGAAATGTGCTAAGGTATCCCATATCCGGTTATCAATGGTCATTGTCATATATTTCCTACTCATTGGTCATTTGTGAATCTCATGTCTCATATTCATGAATAATGTTCCAAAAGCTCAACAAGGTTGTGTTCCAATGTTCCAATAGTAGTTATACTCATGTCTCTTGTTCATTGATTATTGTTCCAATGGCTTCAATGGTGTTATGTTCTTGATGATATTGTGTTTCCAACAATGTTACTCATATGTCTCTCACTCATTGGTTAATGATCTAAAGCTTCAAATAAAGTTATGGCTATCATTGTATCAATCTCTCACAAGTAAAGATATCAATCTCAAAAGTAAAGAAATGAAGTAAGAATGAAGTAATGCATAATGATGATGTTAGTTTATCTATGGGGTACAAGTACCTGCATGATGATGTTAAATTATCCATGGGGTGCAAACACCTGCATGATGATGTTCATTTATCCATGGGGTGCAAGAACACCTGCATGATGTATCCATGGGGTAAAAAGAATACCTGCATGACGATGATATTTTATCCATGGGGTGAAAGAACACACTTGCATGATATATCCATGGGGTGAAATGAACACCTGCATGATGAGGGACTTAACAATATATGAGCAATGTAAAAGTAAAGTAAAGTAAAGGCAAGAGAAAGAAAGAACGTAATGTAAATGGATCCCCACATACAGAAAGAGAGTTTATTCACATTTGCTATTTCTCTTAAATTGATTCCATGGTTGTTGTTATTATCTATGAATCATTGGAGATGATAATAATGAAACAAAGGTACATGGTTCCACATATAGAGTTTCTCTTATAATTATTTCCATTGAAGTTCTTATGTTCTAACGCAGTTTTCTTATGGCCTTAAATACTCAGTACATTCTTCGTACTGACCCCTCTTGGGGACTTACCTTACATATTGCAGGTGCAGACATTAGTAGACCTCCATAGTAGGTTGACAGTCTTTGAAGACTTTTGGTGAGCCCCAGTTGCTTCGGGACTTTTCGAGTCAAATTTGTACATTGGTTTTGATGTTGTAGACGTTATGAAATTGCCGTGTATGAATTTAGAGGCTTTTGTAGACTTATATGGGTATATGGATGTAAGATATGTACGCTCAGTGCGACATGATGGCCCCAACGGCCAAGTTTTACATATGTATATGTATGTCATTTTACATTTCATCAATTACATGAGACCGTATATTATTCATTCGAGGTTATGCATACGAATGTTCATGAGCAAAGATTGGTTCTCTCGGGCCAAATCGGCTTTGGGTGCCAATCTCGCCTCATTGGGATTCGGGGTGTGACATGATCAATAACCAAGATAAACGACTCAAATTGCTTAAACCAGTAACAATTACGCTCAAGAGATGACGTTCGGAGTGCCTTGAACCTAGGAATTTACTTTTTATTGACTTTTTAAGCATATTTGCGAAAACTAAAGTTATGGTAGCGAAGATAGTAGTTTATAGTCCGCAATCATTTAATTTTTATTAACAAATCACTTTTTTTTTTGCAATACTAGTTTTTAATTACCGTTTGACGTCTAGAATTGATTTCTGTTGACGAAAGTCCCCTGGGTTCGATATTCGACTCTTTTAAAGGAGACACTTTATTACTTGAACGATCACGTACACTTGCGTGTATAGCTAGTTCGCAACAAGTTTTTGACGCCGCTGCCGGGGACTTTCAAATAGATAGATTTCAATTATTGACGTTTTTACTTTAATTTTCAGCTAAGTGTTGACAACTTGATCTTAGCTGTTCCATTTTGCAGGCTTACTTCATCTGAACGCTGGCAAAAAACAAAGATTTGGTAACCCCACAATCTGAACCTGAAAGATACTTCCATAGATTGAGGAGACAGGCTGCAAATTACCCAATCCCACAATTTGAACTAGCTGACGAAGGCATACGGGGTGATCCCATAAGAATTGAAGACCCAGTTGTGGATAGACGTTAGCCGGTAGTGATGGAAGCTAGGACAGTTCGCGACATGGAAATCCCACCCGCTACTAATGTGACCTCCAATATTCTAAAACCGACAGCTTGAGGTAGATTTGAGCTTAAACAGAACATGGTGCAACTCTTAAACTCAAGTGGACAGTTTACAGGTCTTGCTCATGAGGACCCACAGAGGCACATCCAAAATTTTTTGGAGATCAGTGACACATATATTCCTACAGGTGTGTCTTCAGATTATGTGAGACTTACTTTGTTCCCCTTTTCTCTATTGGGGGAACCAAGGAGGTGGTTAGATGCAGAGCCGGCTAATTCTATCACTACTTGGGTTGATCTTGCTCGAAAATTCTTGATAAGGTTCTTTTCGTCTGGAAAGACAGTAAAGCTGAGGAGTGAGATATTGAGTTTCAAACAGAAAGATGATGAAAATCTGTACCAAGCCTGGAACCGATTCAAGTCTATGTTGAGAGATTGTCCCCATCACCACCAAGCTAATGAAGTGTTGGTGCATACTTTTATTGAGGCTCTCAACCACAACACTAAAATTCTACTTGATTCAGCTGCTGGTGGACAAGATTTAGAGAAGACCTACGATGAATTATATGCTTTGTTGAATCATATTTCACAGGGAAATCTAGATTGGCATGGTGATAACTCTAGGAATTCTACAAAGAAGGTGGCTGGGAAATTAGATGTGGATGCAGTCACTACATTATCTGCCCAAATTTCAACTATGCAAAACATGATGAACAATCACTTTAGCAGTTTGAATTTGGGGCAGCAACAAACTCCTGTAAATGCAGTACAACAACAGGCTTCTATGTGGTGTGAAGTATGCAGAAATGGGGACCATACCAGCGAGTTGTGCACTGTAAATTTGGATTTCATGAATTTTGTGGGTAATGCCCAGAGAGGAGTTGGAGCACAGAATTATGGAAATACTTACAATGCTGGGTGGAAAAATCACCCAAACTTGTCTTGGGGAGGTAATCAGAATCAATATAGGCCTTAAGGATATGCACCACAATACAACCAACAATAGGGTCAAGGTAATCAATTGGGGGCTAAGCCTGGAAATATGAGCGTGGAAGATATGTTGAAGCAGATTTTGACAGAGCAAGCTAAGCTGGCAGCAGATGTGATAAACAATCATTTGGCTACTCAAAATTTTGAGAAGCAAATTGTTCAATTAGCAAATGCCCAGAATACAAGGCCTCAAGGAGGTCTTCCAAGTGATACCAACCCTAACCCAAAGCAGGTGAATGCTATTGTTACTCGTACTGGTAAGCAATTAGAGTAGATAGCTCCACCAGCAAAAGAATTGGGGCCGAAAGAAGTTGTGGTTGAAGATGAACAAGTTGAGTCTGCCAAAAGTTCCAAAGATGATAAAGTGATCCATAGTGTAAAGTTGTCTCCTCCTTTTCCTCAGAATTTCAAGAAGAAGAAGGAAGGCGAATGCTTTGGTAAGTTCATTGAACTATTTAAACAAGTGCACATTAATTTGCCTCTTATGGATATCTTATAGGGTATTCCAAAGTATGCTAAGTTTGTGAAAGATATTGTTGCAAACAAGAGTAGAAGTTCCTACTCATTTGAGGTATTGAAAAAGACGTTGGTGGAGGCACCTATCCTTATTGCTCCTGATTGGGCTTTACCATTTGAGCTCATGTGTGACGCAAGTGATGTTGCAGTTGGTGCAGTTCTTGGGCAGCGGAAGAACAAGATATTTCACTCTATTTATTATGCAAGCAAGACCCTTGATGCAGCCCAAGTGAAATATACGGTGACTGAAAAGGAGATGTTATCTTTAGTCTACACATTTGATAAATTTAGATCATATTTGGTGGGAACTCGTGCCATTGTATACACAGATCATGCTACAATATCTTATTGTTAGAAGAGTTTGATTTGGACATTAAAGATAGGAAGGGGTCAGAAAATCAGATTGCCGACTATCTTTCTAGACTTGAAAGCTCAACACATGTAGCTGATGATGGGCATATTTGTGAGGAATTTCCATATGAGCAATTGTTAGTTTTGGGGGTTGATGAGTTGCCATGGTATGCAGACATTGTGAATCTATTGGTAAGTGGGCTATTTCCTCCCGATTCGAGTCCTCAACAAAAGAAGAAGCTGTCATATGAGGCACGTTCTTATATTTGGGACGAGCCTTATTTATTCAAGCAAGGGCCTGATCAAGTAGTAAGAAAATGTATTCTGGATGTGGAGGTGAAGCAGGTGTTGGAGAGATGCCACGCATCACCTTATGGTGGTCATCATGGTGGTGAACGCACAACCCAAAAAAGTTTGCAATCAGGTTTCTTCTGGCCTTCTATATTTAAAGATGCTCATGCGTTTGTGAAGAGTTGTGACCAATGCCAACGTATGGGGACGATTGCAAAGTGACATGAGATGCCTTTAACTAATATCGTAGAAGTTGAAATCTTTGATGTATGGGGGATAGATTTTATGGGCCCTTTCCCGAAGTCGAATGGGAATCAATACATACTTATAGCAGTGGATTATGTGTCTAAGTGGGTAGAGGCTGCTGCTCTTCCTATGAATGATTTCAAGGTTGTGGTAAAGTTCCTTCAAAAACATATCTTCACAAGATTTGGAACTCCAAGAGCTATTATTAGCGATGGAGGTTCACACTTTATAAACTATTGGGTGAAGAGTGTGTTGGCTAAATATGGTGTTAGACACAAGGTGTCCACAGCGTATCATCCCCAAACAAGTGGCCAGGTAGAAGTGTCTAATCGCGAGATAAAACAAATCTTGCAAAAGAAGGTGAATACTCAGAGAAAAGATTGGTCGCTCAAGCTAGATGATGCTTTTTGGCCTTATTGAACTGCATATAAAACACCTATAGGGACTTCTCCATATCATCTTGTCTTTGGGAAAGCATGTCACCTCCCGATTGAGCTTGAGCACCGAGAATATTGGGCGATGAAGAAGTTGAATCTAGATTCGAAGTTGGCTGGTAATAGGAGGTTGTTGCAACTCCATGAGTTGGAAGAGTTTCGTTTCCATGCATATGAAAATACGAAGATCTACAAGGAGAAAACAAAGCGATAGCACGACAAACACATTCTCCATCGCACTTTTGAGCCAGGCCAGTTGGTACTACTGTTTAGCTCGAGACTTAGGTTGTTTCCGAGCAAACTAAGATCTAAGTGGAGTGGTACTTTTGAGGTAAGTCACATAACTCCTCATGGTGCAGTGGAAATCTTGAATAAAGAGGATGGTACGAGATTTATGGTAAATGGCCAAAGATTGAAGCACTATTTTGGTGAAGAAGAGAAGAAGAAGGAGGACGTGCTTCACCTTGATAATAAGTGAGCTGAGTATGGTCGAGCCGTGACATTAAACCAGGCGCTACATGGGAGGCAGCCCATGAATGTATTGTAATAGTTAGGAATTATAAAGTAAAAATACAAAAAGAAGAGTCGTTCCACGACCAAAACTAAGGCGCTTGATGGGAGGAAACCCATCGCTTTTAAAATTTTGTCTTTTCTAACTTAGTTCTAGGATTTATTTTTTATGCAGAAACACACGAAGTATTTTTCATGGAAATCCAAGAGAAAAAGGTAAATTGGAGATAGATGATCTTTTGAAGGAGCCGAGAAGGTAGGACATGATTTGGAGAGAAGTTTTGCATCATGGGACTTGTAAAAGCCCCAAAATTATGTGAAAAATATGGAAAAATGCCCAGGTATGTTTTTAAGTGAGGAGCGCGCCAGGACGCTCCTGGCAAAAATTTTGGTGGCCTTGGCAGTGAGCAGGCACGGGACCTAGCGTGCTAGGCCGCTCCTGCCAAATTTTTGTGTGGCTTTGGCAGTGTACGAGCGCGGCACCTAGCGAGCCAGGCCGTCTTTACCCTAAGTCTTTGAGCTTAAATTTTTTTAAAAGGGGTCACTCATTGGCCGTATATTGACAAAATTAATGAGAGCATTCGAAGTGCCCGAAGAGGCATTTGATTATCATCCTCCTTTGGTGACGACACTTGTGGATGTCACCCAAATCAAGGCACCTGATACACTCGGCCCTACTCTTACTTTAGCAGAGCGTCACACTCGTGATGATGGGATTTTAGCCCGTATGTATGGGTTGGAGATGCTATGGTACAGGACTGGGGGTATGCCCTCTACGGCGGAAGAGCTGAGCCAGGTTGAGAGGGATTATCCTCTTAATGAGCATGCCATGGCATTGTTGCGAATTGGTCCTGATTTTGTTGAGCCTGTGGATGATGATGTCCCCACAGATGAGAATGACCACCAGACCAATTTCGATGATGACGAGGTGGAGGATGATGATACACCGCTAGTAGTCCGGAGGCCAGAGGATGATGATTTCCTTGACTGATCAGGGAGCTCCTTATACCCTACTCTTGCCTTGTTTAATTTTTGTAGCATTGGGGAAAGTGCTAACCTTTTAAGTGTGGGGTGGGGTGTTATGGGACTCCTTTTTATATGTGTATATGTGTGTTTCTGTATGTTTCGAGTTGTTTTATTTTGGGTTCCTTAGCCTTTGTTTTCGGTTCTTTTACTAAGGATAGTCCCTTTGAACGGTAGAAAAACACAAAAAGATTTTTTTTATTACTTTGAGTCTCTTTTAGTCATAGTATTAGGAGCTTTTCTCTATGATGGATGAATGACGACCGTCTTAAGAGCAAATTAGTCATGTATTGTTGGGTGTTCTTGCTTGATATACAATTGTGCATACATGTCCAGTATGATGGTGGAACATGCTAAGATATACAATAGCAAGTGTTGAAACATCTATTGCTCACTTAGTCGACTTGATAAGTTTCTTAATATTGAATTTGTGTATGACTTCGTATAAATTGTATGGTGATCCTGCTTGAGTTAAACATGTGCCATGTGTGAGTGAGGTTTTTGTGTTATTCCATGTGCATAATGATGTCTAGAACTTGCTCGGTGTGTTTGCAAAGCGAAATAAAAGGTGTTAAGTTTAGGAGATGATATAGGCATTTTTTTGATAGCCGTTTTATACCTACTTTATCTACCCTTTTTGCATGATCTTAGTTTGCCCCGTTGAGCCTTTAACCTATTCTTTGATAGCCTTATATGTAGCTTAATCCATTTTTTTCAATTAACCGTAATTTGATCCAAAACTCCTGAGCATTTTAGTTGAGAAATTAAGATGTTAAGGAGTGAAAAAAAAAAATTGAAGAAGGAAAAAGTGAAGTTGAAGCCCCGAGTAAATAGCTCTTGGGTATGTGAAAAAGTTTATGTGTTGTTGTTGGTAGGGAGTAATGTAATGAACAAAAAAAAAAAAAGAGAAGTGAATCATTGGTTGATAGCAGTTACTCTTTTCCTAATATGCGTAAGCTAGCTTAAAAAGATGGGACAAAACAAAAGAGAATGGGGAAGACAAAAGTGGTGGAAAATAGGTTGGTTGAAGGTGGTCTTAATGCAATTTGTAGTGTATTAAAGCGCTTAGGGAAGATAGTCACTATTCTTGACCAAATAGTTCCTACTCGTCCCTTAGCCTACATTACAACCCTTAAAGTCCTACTTGATCTTGAGCTTTAACATTTTCACATTAGTGGAGTACTACACTAAGGGCAAGCTTATGGTTCATCTTGTGTTGTATGTGTATTCTTTTTGAGAGTGAGTGAACTTTTATTCATGCACCCATTTAAGAATTACTTTGTGTGTGGGGGGTGATTCTCTTGTGGCGAGGGTGCATGTTTAGCGAAGTGTGGTGATCTTTTGGGTAACGTGTCATGCATGAATTCGCAACTAGTAAAGTTGTTTTGTGAGGATAGGTTGTTTCAATTTGCTATGCACTTTTTGGTGATACTAGCATGTTAGTGCATAATTTGATGAATGTGGTTGTGTAGCTATGCAAGAATACCTATTGTGTGTCGGTTGTCTTAAGACACCCGGGTTTGAGTGTGGTTATTGTTCGAGGACAAACAAAGGTTCAAGTGTGGGGTGGTGATCTAAGACATATTTATATGCCTTATTGCCAACTTTAACCCATGGTTACCTTAGTTTTGAGAGCAATAAGTATGTATTTTGTATGGTTTTGATGGAATATGTGATATTGTGCTAACAAATGTGATTAGACCCTTGTAGGTGGAATTTACGACTATTTGGAGCGTTTTTGGCATGGAAAGCAAGGCTTGGAGGAGGCACGAGCGAAGGATATTGAAGATAAGAGGCAAGCCAAGGAGTTGAACTTGAAGAATCCAACCAAATCCGCAAAGAAAAGTTGAAAAAAGGAAGACAATCAGAAATTAAGGGCCTGGCGCGCCAAGGGACGTGCCGGGCCACTTTTGACAAAATTTCTACTCAAGTAGGCAGCACAGGGGCGCGCCCAAGGGCATGCTAGACCGCACCTGATCAGAGGTAAAAATTTGCCTAAGTCCCAGGCGCGCCCAAGGGCGTGCTAGGCCGCTTTTTGGAAAATTTTTGCCCCAAGTTCTTGTCTATAAATAGGGCTTTTGGGTTATTGTATCATAATTCCATCTTCACTAGACTACTTTGGGCTTTTTTGGCATTGAAATTAGGTTTCATTCCTCTTCTTTTCAGTTTTTATTTCTTTTTATGGTATTTTATCACTTTGTGATGTTAATTGAAGTTATGAGTGGCTAAAATCCCTCATTCTTGGGGTTGAGGCTATGAACATGAATCTCTTGATTTGAATTTTATTGGTTTTTTCTGAAGTTTATCATGAATTGGTTATTCTTATATTCTTAATTTTACTATTTTAATACTTGATCACCATTGAAATAAATCCCTTGTCTTGAGGTGAGCTGGAGAGAGAAACTAAGAGATAGAACGTGGAATATAAGAAGCGTGATCTTTACTCACGGAAGGGATTCCAAGAGATTGATATGCGGTTACGACCGAGAGATATCTAATCCGCCGCGCTTGTTCAAATTACGAGAAGATAGCTTAAAGGCATTAGAATTGGTTAAACTTATCACCGCTCAATGATGTAGTTAGGTTTCCAATTTCTAGTAGAAAGGTATAGTTTGGAGACGAATATAATTGTAACATTAACCTTGTGATCAATAACCAAGATAAACGACTCAAATTGCTTAAACCAGTAACAATTACGCTCAAGAGATGACGTTCGGAGTGCCTTAACCCTGGAAATATACTTTTTATTGACTTTTTAAGCATATTTGCGAAAAGTGAAGTTACGGTAGCGAAGATAGTAGTTTATAGTCCGCAATCATTTAATTTTTAGTATCAAATCCCTTTTCCTTTTTGCAACACTAGTTTTTAATTACCATTTGACGTCTAGAATTGATTTCTGTTGACGAAAGTCCCTTGGGTTCGATATCTGGCTCTTTTAAAGGAGCCACTTTATTACTTGAACGATCACGTACACTTGCGTGTATAGCTAGGTTGCAACACTCTACTAGCCCGAAGTTATGCAACCTCTCATGACAGTTTATCAAGAACTCATAAGCATCTTCCTTAGGATCTACAATGAAACAAGGAGGTAACATTCGGATAAAGAGATTGAGTATCTTATGCTCATACAAAAATATCACTAGCCAAGCCACATGATGGGGTCCAAGAACGGATAATGGTGCAACATGTGTACATGAGCCGGAACAGTAGCTGTCTATGCCCATGGTGTCTAAAAACCTTGTAACTATATATAATTTGGAGTCTAAGCCCCGAATCTGCCATGAGAACCATCTTTGGTAATAGGTAGAACCCCCAATCTGAGACATATCCTCAAGAAAATTCAGAATACGATCATGGCATACTGGGACATCAGTATAGCTACAAAATCATGTGGTGCTTGAGCTGGCCTAATCTCATCTACCTAATTCCCAAATCAATCTCTGGATTGGGAATGTTAATCTAGCAAGACCCCGAGTAGGTGCAATAGCTCATGTTCTACCTTTAGTTCTGCCTTAGCCTCAACCCTATGTGGGGGCCCTAGCAGTAAGTGTTGATTTATCATCTCCGACCGCATATGATCTCATCCTAACCTTCTGTGAGAGAATAAGACATGAAGTTTATAAACTCAAGAGATAACCAATGAGACGTGATAAGAAAATAAAGAATAGAATTTTCCTAAAATGTCCTATTGATGTGGGGCATATTTACACTCTTTTTAGCCATGCTTTGCCCATGTTTACACTTGGTTTTGAGGATAATCTAGCTTAATATTTTTGTTTTATACCTATTTCCATAATTTAGAGCTTATGTAGTGTGTTTTGTGAATTGTAGGTGAAGTACCCAAGAATTTGACTAAGTATGGGCCAAAAAGTGAGAAAACATTCCAAGAAAAACTCAAAGCTAAGTCAAGAAATGCGTCAGGTGAAGTCCAAGCAAAGGGGGTCTTCTTTCACACCCCCACTAAAGTTTTATACCCTACAAGAAGAAGGGAGACACAAACAAATGAATTTTGCGGAATGAAGGCCAAGGGCGAGAAAACTCATCAAGAAAAACTTAAAGCAAAGTCCAAAGCGAAGGGGAGGGGTATGATTTCACCCCCCTCTAAAGTTTTATACCCTACACGAAGTAGGGAAATGCATGCATATGGAGCTTACAGTTTAAGAGCTAAGTCAAGGTGGCCTTCCTTCTGCCTCGAAGGGTCATAGACGAGGGAAAATTCTACTCATGTCAAAATCTGACTTGGAGAGTCTTCTTTGGTGTATTTAAAATCTAAAAATACCTAATCTTAGTGGGTTTTAGGGGAGGAAAAACATCGTAAAAGCACATATCAATACAAAAGTCTCAACTATTTTTGTGTTACATATTAACTCTTTAGGTAGCATTATTTCTTGTTTTTTACTTGAATTCTTGCTTTTTAATTTGATTATTAGTGGATAAAAGACCTTTATCTAGGGTTGGGGCCATAGTATGAACATCATATTATTATATAGATTGTTATTTGAGGATCACTACCATCCAAGTTTTGTTCTCTTAATTTTATGCTTATTATTTTATTGCTTTGTGATCAATATGATAAATGGATGATTGCTAGTGGAACTCGAGGAACTAAAACTAGGAATAACACATGGATTAAGGAAAGAAGGGTGCATCTGCGGATGGATTAGCTGCTACGATGGAAATATATCTAGATGACCCTTCTTGGATCTAATAAATAAGATATATAAATACATTCAAATTAGTTCAACTATTCTCGCTCGACGATGTAGTTAAAAGATAATTAGTTAGAGGATTTAGAGACTATGACCATAATATCAGCCCCATGAATTAGCAAAATAGTACATTTTCTAATAATTCTTATCAACTATATATAGATAGATGGAATTACGTAGGCATCATAACCCTAGGTCTTAATAACTCTGTAAACAACTTTTACAATTTAATCACTTCACTTTTCTTGTTTAAGTAGAATTAATAATCAACCAAACAAACTCTCTTGAAATTGGACTACACTTATTTTACTAATTGGAAGTATAATAGATTAAGAGCTTGGCAGCAACAAGTCCTAGTGGGATAGTCAAACTTGATTGCTTACAATCACTTATTACTTTAGCGACTGTGTACACTTGCATGCATATGCGAAAGTGGAAAAACTTTTGGCACCGATGTCAGGGACTTGAAAGTATTGACAAGATTAAGATTATTTCTATTATTTTTGTTTTTATAGGTGTTAACGACTTGATCTTAGCTGTGTTATTATAGGTTAGAGGTCTATACACAGTTGTGACAATGAAACAGACCCTTCCAAAAACAAAGAGATCCTAACTCTATTCCATCTGAAACACAAAAGGTTCTTCCATAAAGGTTGAGGGACCATGATTTGTTGCAAGCAAAGAGCAACTAGTCATCGAAAATAATGGTAGAAGACGATGTACATGCAGTGGTGGAAATTCCACCATTAGCTCCAATGGAAATTCATGAAGTGACAGTCCCACTCACATGTAATGTAACATCCAGAATTTTGAAACCAAAAATCACTAGAAGGTAAGAGCTAAAGTAGAATATGGTGCATCTTTTGCACTCAGACGGGGATTTTATAGGTTTACCACCTGAAGACCCGCATGTGCATCTCCAAATTTTTTTGGGGATTCCAGATACATATATTACACATGGTGTCTCATCGGACTATGTGAGACTTACTTTGTTTGCAGTCTCACTATTAGGGAAATCAGTGAGGTGGCTAAAATATAAATCACCAAATTCTATCAATTTGTGGGCTAATTTAGCTCAAAAATTCATTGCAAGGTTCTGTCCGTATTAATATGTGAGATTTTAGATTTTAAACAAAATGAAGGAGAAGGATTACTTCAAGCATGGAGCATTTTAGGATGTTGTTACTAAGTTGTCCTCATCATTGACAGACTCAGGAAGTGCTAGCATATACTTTTATTAAAAGTTTTGATATTCATTCTAAAATGTTTTTTAATTCAGTTGTAGGAGGACAATCACTAAAGAAAACTTATGATGAATTAGCAGTTTTTAAATAGGTTAGTAGCTAGCAATCTAGAGTAGATCGGTGAGTCCAATAGAGGTGCTATAAAGAAAGCAATGGGAATGTTTGAGATTGATGGAATGACCAGTGTTCAAATGTAGATTGTCACTATAATCAACAACTTTAATTAGCTGAACAAATTGCTTATGGAGAAAATATAACCGCAAGCTTAAGTTCAGCAAGTTTAACAATCATCGTTGTTCTGTGAGGTCTATGTAGGTGATTATATAGCTGATATGTGAGCAGCTAATTCAGAGTCCATATGTTTTGTGGGTAATACAAGTTGAGGCACAAAAAATTAGGAATTTCAAAAAATACTTATTACCCAAATTGGAGGAACCACCTAAATTTTTCTTGGGTGGTAATTGAAATCGAAGCCAATATAGACAAGAAGTCAACAAAAAGGCTATTAGAATCATAATAATTTGGTGCAAAGCCAGCTTAATAATATAAATGAAGTTTAAAAAAATTAGCATATGGACAACAAAGGCAGAAGCAATTTCTAAGAATTATGAACTAATAATCTGAAGCTTAGAAAGACAAGTGGGTCAGATTGCTGGAGCATAAAATATGAGGCTTTCTAGAGGTCTTGTCAAGACCCAAGACTATACCCTAGATGTAACACGGTGCTTAGTGCCACAAGTAATCCCAAACTAACCCATGGCCTAAAATGACACTAAGAATACTGAATATAACTAATATATACTGAGCGAAAGAAAAAAGTAAATCTGAATGATAATAGTCAAAACCAATATCAATACTGAAATAAAAGATAAAATGTCTATCACAACCCATAAAGCTAAAAATATACTATTTGTCTGAAAGCCTCTACTATTGATGAGTTTCTAGGACAAGTCCCCAACTAACTCTAAACTGTGTGAAAACTAGAACGAGATACTGAAATAAAACATAGACTCTCGTCCTTGAATAAGGAGGACTCACTACTGTCAGTTACAGGAAAGGCACTGGAAAGTATCTACTGCAGGACTAATGCAGAGCGTACGAACCTATATCATGATACGATACATCTCAAGAAAAGGTATGTGGTCAGTACTTTGAATGTACGGAGCATGTGAGCTACGTAACTATAAAACATGCCGATAAGTACTGAAATGCTATGATGAGATATAAAAATGAACCAAAGTACAAAGATCCTGTCTGATATGCATAAGTATACATATAAACACTGATATGAAATAATAATCTGAAAATTCATGAGCTTAAGAAAATACAAATTGAACTAAGGGTCATGTACTATAGTGAATCTGAAATTGTAGGAGGTTCTCATAACTGGCATAGACCATATGAGCAACATGGAATATAACTTACAACCCAAGTTGGGAGGGTGTTCTATACCTTGCCAAGGGTAAGAACCATGACTGACGTGAACTCACTATGAGCCCATTCGGAATAAGGGAGAAACTCTTAACTTGAAAAGACCCCTTTAACCTACGGTGGCATGTAGTTTGGAACTTGGGTTGTCTGAACTCATGTCCTCTCAGTGCTAAGTACTACTGCCATAATCATATACATACGCTCATAATTATACTGAAAGCTGAGTAAAATAAATAAACTAGTTCAATTTACTGTAACTGAAGATGACTGAAATCATGGAACTAGTTATATGCAATTCACTATCTCTAAAAATTATGACAAGCATGGTATGGTGAAATTATGCTTCAATTAGATGTTTCATGATAATTATTCAAGAATATGGGATCGTATGTTCAAAGCACACCAACATATACAAAAGCCTTACTTAAAATCATGCATAAACTGATATTACTGATTATAAGATACTTAGAAAAATAATTACTAAAAGAAATCATAAAATTGGGATAATTGGGATCTTGCCCTAATTCATGGATTTTATAAAAAACTGAATTTGAAAACATTTTTTATGCATGAGCGAAAGGATGACCTCATTGAATACCCATATACCTGGAATTTGAAGAATTAACGCTAATAAATTGGACTTGGAGATTTTGGGGAAGAACCCTAGCTTCTTGGGACTTAAGAGAAAAAAATCATTCTTCTATTAAGTTTTTTTTGAGTTTTGGTGAGAATGAGAGTAAAGGGTCAACTAATCCCTTTTAATCCCTCTCAAAATACCCTTAAAAAAATGTAGTATAGATCTAGGAAATAGGAAAAGTATAAAAATACCCCAATTAAAACATAACTATTTCTGCTGTACCCAGTCGTCATGAGTCACAGGACAAGTCATCGTGTCTAACAATGACTTGTAATTGGACTCATTATGACTAAGTAAGATTTTCTAGGTCTGAGGATGAGTGGGACACAGTAACTCATCGGGTCATTGTGTTGACTCGTTCCCTAGGAACCCAAACTGTCAACCCTCAGGTCCTCATCAGGATAAGTGACCCGACGAGACGTCTGAGGTAACGATGACTTATCATCTAGAGTCATCACCACTGGGCCAAATTTTCAACTTTCAAGACTTGGGTCAGGGGCTGCTCAGGATGAGCCCACGACGGCTCGTCATGATTGACAATGACTCGTCCCTTAGAGTCATTGTCACTGGAATGAAATTCAATCTTCAGGAATTTTTGGCTAATACTCAAGATGGCTCACCTAATGAGTCATTATCATTGACGATGACTCATTACCTGAGTTGTTCTGTGAAGAACATTTCTGGTTTTCTATCTGGTACTTTGGAATTTTTGAGGTGTTGCAGATCTACCTGATGCTGTGGATCCCAAACCAAAGAAAATGAATGCAATTGTGACTTAAAACAGAAAGGAGTTAGGTGAAACTAGGCTAGAGATAATGGTTGAAACAATAGTTGAGAGTTAGAGATTACCTATGCTATTCCTAAAAAATCATATTAGAGAAAGAGAGGAAGTGGCTTGCGTAAAGTCGTTAATCTACTAAAACAGGCAAACATTAACATTCCTCTTATTGACATGTTGTAGGGTACTCTCCAATACGTACAGTACATAAGGGATTCAGTAACCAACAAGAAGAAACTAACAGAATATGCTATAGTAGCACTCACTGAATAAAGCTCATCTCGAATCCAAAATCATCTACCAATGAAGCTGAAAGACCCAAGAAATTTCAATCTTGAGATTTTCATTGGGCAATAAGTAAAGGCTAAGGCGCTATGCGACTTGAGATTTAACATCAATCTAATGCCCTTGTCATTATTCAAAAAGATGGATTTGGGCATTCCCTAACCCACTATAATTTTTCTGCAACTAGTTGAGAAATCTGTGGCTAAGCCTGAGGGCATTATCAAAGATGTATTGGTGAAAATTGGTTCATTTATCTTCCTAGTGGGTTTTGTAATCCTCAATTTTAAGCCTAAATTAGAAGTTACATTTATTTTGAGGCGTCCATTTTTGGCTACAAGAAAAACTACATTGAGGTAGAATCTAACCAGCTTACTATGCGAGCATATGATAAAGTAGAAGTGATTGATTCTTATAATCCATCAAAGAAGCCAGTAATATATGAAGAGGTCTTAGTCGTACAAGTTGAAGAAGATGACCATGAATCAACACTTCTATCAGCAAAATCTTCAATAGAGAAAGCCCTTGAGGGAAAAGGATTATTTTATAATTCAAAAGAGATGGATCTAATCCAATATTTGAGGAATTTAATGGGAGTATGTGCAAAACTTTGGAGTGTACATATTTTTGATGAAATATTGAAATTGTGAATGTTTTGTAACAACCTAAATAGTGAATTTTAGATTTTTATATATTTTGACCATTTTACCCCTCATTGTAGTTGTATTTTGATATTTGTAGTCTATGGAAGTGGGTGGCAGGTTCCTAAGGCCTTTGGTTGTGTTTTGTGTGATATTTTTTATTTTGAAAGGCTTTGAAGTTTGTAGGGTTGACTTTGGCTAATATTTGAAGATTTAGATGTTTTATGAGAATTTCATCACTTCCATTAGCTATAGAACATCATTCCTAGGTTAGTAGTGATGTCGGTTCAGGTGCTGAGGATTTAAGATGTTTGAGTAGTTGGTTCAAAAGTGTGAGTTTTTGGCCTAAAGTTGACTTTGGTCAGTATTCGTTGATAACGACTTCCTTTGATGAATCCGACGCTTCCATTGAGTCCGTAATGTCTATTTTGGTCTTGTAGCATAGTTGGATTGTGTTCCTGAGATTCCAAATACATTCTGAGGGTCTGTTTGAAGATTTAAGTTAGACATGATTTTGGTTGCTATTGCTGTCAGCTGGTGCAACCCCTTCCTCTTTGCATTCACGATCCCTTTATCGCATTTGTGAAGGGTAAATGGTTGCCTCATCATAATCACATGGGGGCAGTTACAATCATGAAGAGTTACGTGGAAACCGGGTTCGAGTTGGGGGATTTTTCATTGCATTCGTGACGTTCATCAGGTCGGGACAGTCGCGATCACAATGGACCTTTGCGATCGCAAAGAAGAGATCATACCTGGACAGTTTTAACATTCTACTTTCAGTCCAAAATCCTATAACTCTATTTTTTAAGCTTTCAAACATGATTCTGAGAGATTCTAAAAAGGGGTTTTGAGATTTCAATATTAGGTAAGTTTCTAAACTTTTATTTTATCGTTTCCCAATGATTATTTCATGATTTTATCTTCAATTCTTTTTTTTACTAAATAGACCTAACCCAAGGATCTCACCCCTCCTGGTGGTTAGGGGTTAAGGCACGCACCCCCAAGCTTTATGATAAATAAAAACATTATCTTGATTTTTTCATCTTGAAAATTTGGAGTTTTTCCTATAAAATTAAAGATTGATAAATTGATAATTTCAAGATCAATTTCTACTCCATTTTTGATGAAATTTCATATTTAAACTCCTTAAGTTTTGGATAAATTGATTTTTTAATAAAATTTGAGTTTTGTCCTTGTGGGCTTAAGGTTAACTTTTGGATTGACTTTTTAGATCCGGAGAAGTATAGCAGTATGTGTGCCTTTAATTTTATATTCTATGTAGAACCCATGTTTAAATAGATTGGAATCGTTTGGAAAGGCAAGGCTTTGGTTTGACTTCCAGGTCTTCTCTTAAGGAAAGTTAAGACGTTTTTGCCTTTTTTTTGAAGTGTTTATATGTTAGTACTTGCATTAGGAGTAATGGGCACAGGGGTCAGGTATAGATGAGATGACAAGCATTAATGTCGGTACCAGTGTATTGAAAGGGCTAAAAATAGATCCAATGATTTATTTTGGAAATTTCTCTATACTTGATTATGAGATTGAGGTGTGAATAGTGGACTAGTAATTCTGTCAAACTGATAGGTGTTGATATGGATGGTATATTCCTTTTATGAATGATATTTGAATTATTTAAGCTAGATTGATGAATTTTAGGCTTGTAACATGTGTCGTTTGGTTGAGTATGACCTTGTGAACCTAGATTTGAGATGTTTTACTGCTTCTTATTATTGTGTTCATGCAAACTCACTCATACCATATCATAGCACTGTGAAAGATGATATTTTTAGAAAGATTGATTTAAAATGACTTGCATACCCGATGGGAAAGTGTTCCTAGTCGATTTTTTCTAGTTCATGACTTACATGACCAATGGGAAAGTGTTTCTAGTGGATTTTACTGATTTTGACTTGCATGCCTGATGGGAAAGTGTTCTAGATAGTCCGATGGGCAATTGTTTTGGGTAGATTCATTGATTGATATGCCTGATGGAAATTATTTTAGTTGGGTATATGGACCTCGCGAGTCTTTCATGGGTCCCAGCTATCCACACAGGGTAGCAGGTGTATTGGTACCCTTCATTGTAGCATATTGCATTTATCTCATCATTTCTATATGATTAATTTTGTTGTGTTTGTTTGTTGTGTTTGATATGTTATTGATAATGTGATGGATTGAGAAACCACGGAATGGAACTATGTTATCATTCTACTATTCTTTTTATCTGTTAGACTTGGTTTGGCTTTCTTGAGTGCAGTTTTATATGGTTGTCTTGGATTGTTAGTTTTTGGGTGGTTCTAACCATCGCTTTGAATTAGGGTCAGTCGAAGAAGTTATTGAGTACATGTGGTTAGTACTCACGGTTGTTTATTTTCTGCACCTTACATACAGGTACTTAGCTGATAGTCCTTGAATGTTGATTTGTGATTACCTAGTGATTGTTTTCTGGAGATTCCTGAGGTAGAGACTACTGATCCCAGAGACTACTGGATCTCTTCTATCCTAGTCTTTATGCCTTCTTTCACATTTTTAGATATTCTTGGACTATGTACCATAATTTTTATTCCCTAAAGGCTTGGACTTGTGACTACCAAACATTGGGTTGTTATTGATGTTAGTACTCTTTTGTATTCATCGGTTTTGAGACTATTTGAGTTTTAGTGTTATTTCTTTTCTTCCACTTATTATCTTGTCAATTTGAATCATGTATGGAAATTGGTTTACCTATCACGGTGTGTGTGATAAGTGTAATCATGATTCTAGTTTTTGGTAATAACAAGTTGGTATTAGAGCCCCAAGTTCAATGGTCTCACAAGTACAGGGAGATTCTTGTAAAGTCTCACATAATGATACAAAGATGTTCGTTATCTATCTTCGAGAGGCTACGAGACTTTAGAAAAAATTCCTTTCTTCTTTCTTATTATGTGATATTTATTTTGTTATTTACTGAGATTCTGTGTCTTATTCTCTCTCAGAGAGTGATGACTCATGCTTCTTTGAATGGAGGTCGAGAGTTCATTCCAGCACCTATGCTCACTGCCGGTGCTGAAACACACAGACGTGACATGGTATGTAGTAGGGGCCAAGATAGAGGTAGAGGTAGGTCTCAAGAAACTGTGAAGGTCTTGGATTGGACAGAGTCCCTTCAAATTGAGTATGAGAGTAAGAATGATCATTCCAGGTAGAGGGGTGGGCTCAGTTCAGGCTCCATCAGGTTTATTGCTATTCTGATGCTCCAGGTCACTTTGGTTTGGGTATTGGGTGTTTTTGAGAGTTTGTCTCAGGGTAGAGGTTTGATGAGTACTCTATATAGTTTATAGACTAGAGTAGGGGCTCAGACCCCAGACCAGCAACCCACTATAGTCTTTCAGGGCCTAGTAGGCCAACCAGTGGTCCCAACACCTAGATATGATGGCATGCCCTTTCCAGTAATAGGAGCCATATGTGGGGTTAGGGAAGCCATGCCACATGAGGAGTTGAGGAGGCTTGAGATATTCAGAAAGATGGATCCACCACAATGTCAGGGTCAATAGAGCTAGGATACATATAAGTTTCTGGTTAGTGTCCATAATAGACTTCAAGGTATGGGGTTAGTGGAGTCCCACAGGATTGTTTACATAACTTTACAGATACGTGGCCCTACTAAGTAGTGGTGGCACTCCTATATTGACTGTAGACCTATAGGATCTCCTCCGATGACTAGGGTATTATTTGTAGACTTTTTTTAATAGATTCTTTCCTCATAGCTTGAGGGAGACTGGTAGGCATTAGTTTAAGCATTTGACCCAAGATGGTTTTTTAGTGATAGAGTATGTGATTCAGTTTTATACATTGTCCTATCAAACTATGGTGATATTATTATATGGGACTAAGAGGATTCAGAGGTTTCAGCCTAGTCTGGTCTACTTTCTATAGGGAAATTAAAGTGGCTAAGGAGATTAAGATTATGTGCCGTGAGGAGTTTTGGGATTTGAAGGACAAGAGGTCCAACACTTCTGGTCAATTCAGTGGTACCTTATCTGGAGGTAGGGTTTCCTTTAAGCGAGGCTTCTAACCTCAGCTTGGTAGGCCAGTTCATGCGTCTATTCAGGCATTCGAGAATGGGCATTCCAGACGAGACTCCTCTAATTTAGGGTAGGCTTATCATGATTCTTCCTTGAGGTTCTCAAGTCATGATAGCCAGTATGGTTATTAGGGGTCTTCTTAGCATATGATAATTTCCAGGTCTTGTTATAAGTGTGGTAGTCTAAATAATCTTAAGAGGGATTATCCTAGACTTAGAGGTAAGGGTCGATAATAGGGTTATTTGGCTCCAGTTAGGGAACCATCATCCCTAGCTGTGGGTTAGGGCAGATCACAGGTAGGTAGAGGTACACTACCAGCCGAGTGAGTGGGTGATAGAGGTATTGTTCAAATAGAAGGTGATAAGGCTAAGTGTTATGCTTTTTGGGGTAGGCCAGAGGAGGAGTGTTCAAATGCAGTTGTCACATCTATTATCTTAGTATGCCATCGACCTGCTTTTGTGTTATTTGATATTGGTTCTTCCTTCTTATATTAGTCTACTTATTTTGCATCGATTCTTGATATGATGTGTGAGTCTCTTGCTGTACCTATTCATGCTTCTACCACCATAGGTGATTCTTTAGTGGTGGATTGGGTGTATCAATTCTGTGTTATGGCCTTTTGGGGGTATGATACTTTTGGTTGGCTTGATTATTGTAGATATAGTAGATTTTAATGTTATTTTGCGTATGGATTGTCTTTCTCCATATTATGTTGTCTTGGATTATAATTCCGAGATACTTACTTTGATCATGTTGGATATACTGAGGTTGAAGTGGAAGGATACTCTGGGTTTCGATCCTAATGGGGGTTATCATTTTTTAGGCTCAACGGTTAGTTTAGAAGGGGTGTTTGTCCTACTTGGCTTATGTGCGTGATACTAGTGCTGACATGGTCCCTTGGACTTAGTGAGGGTGGTTAGGGAGTTTATGGGGGTGTTTCCTACAGACCTTTCGGGTGTTCTTCCTGACCAAGACATTAATTTTCGCATTGACTTAGAGCTGGGCAACAAGCCCATCTTTATTCCTTCTAATAGTATGGATCCGACAGAGTTGAAGGAATTAAAGGACCAGCTATAAGATTTGTTGAATAAGATATTTATTAGTCCTAATGTTTCACCTTAGGGTGCTTGGTGTTGTTCATAAATAAAAAGAATGGGTCCATGAATATGTATCGACTATCGATAGTTAAATAAAATGGCTATCAAGAATAAGTATCCTCTTCCACACATTGATGAATTATGTGATTAGCTTTAGGGTGCTTTAGTGTTTTTCAAAGATAGGCTTGAGATTGGGGTACCATCATTAGAAAATTAAGGCATTAATTATCCTTAATATGGGTTTGAAGACTCAATATGATCATTATGAGTTCTTTGTTATATCATTTAGGTTGACTAATGCCGTAACACCGTTTATGGATTTTATAAATGGAGTGTTTTGGCCTTACCTTGATTCCTTCATAATTATGTTCATTGATGACATCTTGGTGTATTCCAAGAGTGAGGTGGATCATGTTAAGCATTTAAGGATTGTGCTCTAGAGATTGAAGGATGAGAAGTTGTATGCTAAGTTCTCAAAGTGTGAGTTTCTACTTAGTTTCGTTGCATTCTTGAGGCATGTGGTGACCAAGGATGGTATTTTGGTCAATGCGGCCAAGGTTGAAGCGGTTCAAGATTGGGACAAACCTACTTCACCTATTGAGATTTAGCGCTTTATTGGTTTGGCTGGATACTACGGATAATTCGTGTAAGGTTTATCTACTATTGCATCTTTTTTGACTAGATTGACTCAAATGAATGTTACTTTTCAGTGGTCTGATAAGTGTGAGGTGAGCTTTCAAAAGCTTGAGGCTCTATTGACTTTTGCACCTATTCTAATCTTACCCATGGAAGTTGAAGGTTTTACCATGTATTGTGATGCTTTAGGAGTTAGCTGTTGTGGTGTTTTAATGAAAAAAAGGAAGGTTGTACCCTATGCCTTGATGCAATTGAAGACTCATGAAAAGAACTACCCCTTTCATGACTTGGAGTTGGCAGCAATAGTGTTTATTTTGAAGTTGTGGCGACATTACTTGTACGGAGTTCATTGTGAGGTGTTCATTGACCATCACAACCTTCAGTATATTTTTAGCCAGAAGGATTTGAATTTGAGATAACACAGATGGTTAGAGTTTGTTGAATGACTATGATTTGACTGTAATCTATCATCTAAGCAAGGCCAATATAGTGGCAGATTCCTTGAATAGGAAAGCAGTGAGTATGAGTAGTCTTGATTTGTTGATATATGATGAGAGACCTTTAGCCATGAATGTGTCACGCCTCAAATCCCATTGAGACGGACAGGCACCCGATGCCTGAAAGGATCGAGAGAACCAACTTATACCTTGTGATTACCATGCATGTAACTATGACAACTATAAGGCTTTGACAAGTATAGGTGAGACTCTCTGGTAAAAGACCAACATAGATAGGCCCATAATGGATATACATGAGTTGGTCGTTGGGGCCTTAATTACTAGAGAATAATACACAACTGCATTTTACTTTAACAATAGTCTACAAAGCCTCTAAAAGATAGACAACTTTAGCTTAGGTCGGGACAAGATCCGCCATACCCTTAACTATAATACAATATCAAATACATGCTAAAGACTCAGCAAAGCCCCGAATCAACCTGGAGCTCACCAAAAGCCGCTGAGTATTCTGTGCTTGTATTAGGGAGATCTACTAGCTGGAATACCTGTACCTGCATTATGAAACATAGTGTCCCCCATGAGGGACGTCAGTACGAAAGAATGTACTGAATATGTAAGGCATAAAGTAACTATATGTGAAACAAGAGCTCAAATGAAATGAGGTACAACTGTATAGATAATGATAGTAGATCACCTTTGCTTATACTTGTAGAATCATGTACATTGCATTCTTTTCTTTGCTTTACTCTTCTTTGCATTATTAACTTTATAAGGCATGTGATACAAATGACCAGCTGATCAATGGTAAAAGAGGATGACCCATGCTAGGCATTTTAATCCCTGGGATACAGTCCTCATAAATACACAAATCGAGATCGACCCATGCTAGGCTTTCCTTTCACCCCTGGGATACCACCCGTAATATTGGGATCGACCCATGCTAGGTGTTCCTTCCACCCCTGGGATACCACCCATCAATACATAGATTGGGATCGGCCCATGGTAGGTATTATAACCCCTGAGCTGCCACCCATAAATACACAAGTTCACTTTACCTTGTTTCTTTAATCTTTCAGATTGTTCTTTTGGTGGTCATGACTCTTTTGAGCTTTTGGAACTATAGACATGTGAACAATATGCTTGGGGAAGTATTACATAGGAAGAAAAATGTCACTTCAATGTGATACTTAGAAACTTATATGACTCCATGAACCTCATTGGGTATAAAGTACATACACGAATGAGCCATGAAGGCACGTGACAAGTAAGGACATTAGGGCATGTAGTAAATGAGCCACTAAGGTGTATAACAAGTGAGCAAGTGATTCTATTTAGCACGAGTTTTGTTTAAAACATATTTAGACATTTCAAATAGGGGCGTACATGCATTTCTTGTGGAGATGTGTAATTCCCCATATAGAGATGTTTGGACTGTATAATAAATACTAACTAGGTGATAACGAATAAAAGGGTAAACAAACATGGAAACTAATGACGCACGTGGGCAGATTCCAATTAGAACAAATACACATTTCAGGAAAGGACATATAAATTGTATAACTGGACATTTAGGGACTCTATAAGGCCAAATTATATCCTAACACGATGGGAGTGATATCCCCAAAAAGGAATGCATGAACATGTGGGAAAAAAGAAGTATATAATCAATTAGACAATTGAAACAATTTTGGATAGATTGTATATCCAACATATGACACTCTTAACATGTGTAATCTAGGATCTTATTGACTCATATAAGAGAAATATGTGACACATTGACACATTTTTAGCCCACGGGCAGTAAAGGAAAGGTCCATCAAGTACAGTGGGGATAGTACAACATAACAATATATCTTTTACCATGAAAGATCATCTAAGAAGCTCACTTTGTTGGTACACAAGAATAAGACTTCATGCCAAAAAATATGAACTAGTATAGCCTTACATACCTCAATTCCCAATTCATATAGTTTATGAAGTGCCAACCTATCCTTTAATGTAATAATATTTATCTACAACAAGTGTCAAGTAATAAGGCTAATATTAGTCGCTAACCAACCAACTCTCGGTATTTTAAATCATCAAAATAATAGCAGGGCGGTAAGCCCCGTGACAACTTTAAATTAATGGTGTATCACTACACCCTACAAATCTGCCCTGTGGCAACTTTACAAAAAAAATTTCTAAGGCCATCCACAACCTTCCATACTTCACAACAAAATAATACAGCCCCCAAACATATCAATATAGCCAGAAAACTTGAACTCATGGCTTCCGATCACCATCCCATGAGTTCTAATTAACAAGTATGCCTAGAATGTTCAAATAATCTTTTAATTAGAGGTGGGGACAACACCTTACCTTAGCTGCAGATTCCAATTAGAACAAATACACATTTCAGGAAAGGACATATAAATTGTATAACTGGACATTTAGGGACTCTATAAGGCCAAATTATATCCTAACACGATGGGAGTGATATCCCCAAAAAGGAATGCATGAACATGTGGGAAAAAAGAAGTATATAATCAATTAGACAATTGAAACAATTTTGGATAGATTGTATATCCAACATATGACACTCTTAACATGTGTAATCTAGGATCTTATTGACTCATATAAGAGAAATATGTGACACATTGACACATTTTTAGCCCACGGGCAGTAAAGGAAAGGTCCATCAAGTACAGTGGGGATAGTACAACATAACAATATATCTTTTACCATGAAAGATCATCTAAGAAGCTCACTTTGTTGGTACACAAGAATAAGACTTCATGCCAAAAAATATGAACTAGTATAACCTTACATACCTCAATTCCCAATTCATATAGTTTATGAAGTGCCAACCTATCCTTTAATGTAATAATATTTATCTACAACAAGTGTCAAGTAATAAGGCTAATATTAGTCGCTAACCAACCAACTCTCGGTATTTTAAATCATCAAAATAATAGCAGGGCGGTAAGCCCCGTGACAACTTTAAATTAATGGTGTATCACTACACCCTACAAATCTGCCCTGTGGCAACTTTACAAAAAAAATTTCTAAGGCCATCCACAACCTTCCATACTTCACAACAAAATAATACAACCCCCAAACATATCAATATAGCCAGAAAACTTGAACTCATGGCTTCCGATCACCATCCCATGAGTTCTAATTAACAAGTATGCCTAGAATGTTCAAATAATCTTTTAATTAGAGGTGGGGACAACACCTTACCTTAGCTGTCTTAATATGCTATTTTCCTTCAATTACTACCCTTGTAACCTTTTTCGATCCACTAAAATAGGAGAGGAAAATTAGCATAAGCATCACATGAAAATAGGGAAAAGAACCAAGCTTATAACATAAAATTTTTACCTTAATCCTAGGAAGAGAGTGAGTACCCCTTTGCTGTCAACACCTATAACTCTATACACTTCACTCTCCTTGAGAAACTCTTCAATATATATAAATCCAAGGAGGGGAGAAGGTGATCTAGTAGCCTGCTTTGCAAGAAACAAGTTGAAGGACACTTAGTACCTTAAAAGGGAAATTAGGGCTGCTATTGGGAAGAGAGAGGAGAGAGTTTGAGAGACTTGAGAGAACCTGAATTTCAGCAAGTAGATAATGAGAAAAAAATGAACCCAATCTTGAGTTTAAATGGTCCCATTTTGGCTGTATTTCCTCTTTAATTTCCAACCACAATTTGGCATTAACAATGGCCACAAGTTGCCTAGTAGGTGATGCACCTACTTGCATCTTTTAAGATGGTAAATAAGTCCAAGTAGGTGATGCACCTACTTGGTTTATTTTACTCCTCCTTTATGTAGATTTAACCACATTGGGCCTCGGCCAGATTGGGCCTTGGGCTGCCCATTCTTCTCACTTTCATTTTACTAAATATAGGCCACAAATTAGTCACTTAATATGGGCCTCAATCTGGTCCATTAGTCAAAGTACCTACTTGGCCCTTTTAAATTGGTCAAAAAGTCTTAGTAGGTGATGCACCTACTTGTCACCTACTAGCTTAATTAATTCAACCAAGCACCTCACTTATTTTATCCCATTTTCCAAATCTTAACACCTTTACTTAAACTTAATACTCACCTCTTAACTTTAAGATAAAAAATAAACCACCTTACTGCTCGAGTTTAAATACTTTAATCGATGTTTTCTTAATCTTATACATGCTAAAATGTACGGGGTGTTACAGAATGTTCAGCGGTTGGCCAATAACTTCATGCGGCTTGATGTTTCCTAGTTGAGTAGAGTTATTACTTGTGTTGAGGTGCGGTTTTTACTATTGGAGCATATTAAGGGTAGGCATCTTGAGAATGGGAAGTTATGAATCATTCAGGATTAAGTGTTGAGTGGTGAAGCGAAGGAAGCAATTCTCAATTTGGAGGGTGTCTTGAGGATCAAGGGTCAAATTTGTGTTCCTAGAGTAGGTGATTTGACTAGATCGATCATGGAGAAGGCTCACTATTCGAGGTATTAGATTCATCTAGGTACGACAAAGATTTATCATGACTTGAAGCTATATTATTAGTGGTGTAGGATGAAGATAGATATCATGGCTAAGTGTTTGAATTGTCAGCAAGTGAAGTATGAGCACTGCAGATTGAGTGGCCTGATTGAGAGGATGCCTATACTTGAGTGGAAGTGGAAGCGTATCACTATGGACTTTGTGGTTGGTTTGCCTTAGACTTTGGGAAAGTTTGACTCTATTTGGGTGATTGTGAACAAATTGAATAAATAAGATCATTTTGTTTCAGTGAAAGTGAATTACAACACAAATAAGTTGGCTTAAATCTACATTCGAGATATAGTTAGGTTACATGGTGTGCCCATTTCCATCATTTTAGACAGAGGTACTCAATTCACTTCGTACTTTTGGAGTTCTATGCAGGGAGACTTGGGTTGACTTTGGTGGTCATTTGGACCAGTTTTTTTCTTTGGTGGAGTTTGCCTATAGCTAGTTGGAATAGACTATTCAGGTTCTAGAGGATATGCTTCAAGATTGTATGATGCACTTTGTGGTCATTGGGACCAGTTTTTGCCGAGTTTGACTACAGCAACAGTTACTATTTCACCATTTAGATGGCACCGTTCGAGGCTTTGTATATGAGGAGATGTAGATCTCTGATTTGGTAGTTTGACTCTTTTGAGGTTAGACTGTGGGGCACAAATTTTGGTGAGGGATTCTATGGATAGAGTGAGATTGATCTAGGACCAACTTTCGGTAGCCCAAAGCAAATAGAAGAGTTATGCGGATAAGAGAGTTTGTGATTTGGGGTTCATGGGGTGAGCGGGTCTTGCTGAAGGTGTCACCCATGAAGGGCATGATGAGATTTGAGAAGAAGGGCAAACTTAGGCTGAGGTTTATTAGGCCTTTTGAGATTCACTGGAGAGTTGGAGTAGTGGAATATGAGTTGGTCTTACCCCTAAGTTTTTCCACTGTGCATCCCATTTTTTAATTTTCTATGTTCAAGAAGTACTAGTCTGATGGTTCTCATGTGATTCGTGGGACTCAATGGATTTGGATTAGAATCTAACTTTTGCGGAGGAACCCATCACCATTTTAGATAGGCAGACTAGGAAGTTAAGGTCAAAGAGTATTAATTCAGTGAAGGTCCAGTGGAAGAATCTGTCACATCCCGAATCCCAACAAGGCGTGATTGGCACCCGTAGCTGATAAGGCCCGAGAGAACCAAGCTTTGCTTCTATTCATTCATATGCATGTCGTAAGAAACACCACTATCACATACGAACATGAAAGGCTAATATCGGAAATCATGGAACATGTGACATATATATATATATATATGCATATGAGAAACTTGGCCATTGAGGCCATCAAGTCAAGACTTCATGTGTCATCTTATATACATACACCCACATACGTCTACAAAAGCCTCTCACATATGCATTGACCAAAACCAACTGAAAGTCGGGACAAGTCCTCGCTTTATACAATATGTACAATACCAAAACATATGAACAACTGTGACTCGGAGAAGCCCCGAACTAACTGGAGCTCACCAAAGGATCCGCACACAACTGACAACCTACAGGGGAGGCCTGCTAGTACCTACGCCTGCAACAAGTAAGGTAAATCCCCCAAGAGGGGTCAGTACCAAAAAAGTACTGAGTATGTAAGGCTCAAATGAAACTGTATAATACATGACTATTTCATTGAACTCAAATACAAATGAATAATCAATATGAATAAGTCACCATTCTGCACTTTGGGAAACATGTGTATTGCTTTCATTACTTTCTTTGCTTCTCTACTTCAATGCTTATTCATCATTACATGTGTCACAATGTACCCGGGCCCCGACTGATCAGTGGGTCTTTACATAACATAAAGTTATGTTGGGATCGGCTTGAGCTAGGCATATGCCCTTAGAGCTGCCACCCATAAATCAATACATCGGGATCAGCTCGAGCTAGGCTAATGCCCCTAGAGATGCCACCCATAAATCTGCGTATCAGGTTTGGCTCAAGCTAGGTTTTCACCCCTAGAGATGCCCCCTGTCAGGTTAGGCTTGAGCTAGGCTTTCGCCCCTAAAGCTACCCCCTGATCCAATAATCTCGGGATCGGCTTGAGCTAGGCATTCCGCCCCCAAAGCTGCCACCCGTACTCAATCATTAGCCACATATATTCATTACTTTTTTCTTTACTTTTTAGATTGATACAATGATAGTCACAACTTTGCTTGAAGCTTTGAATCAATAATCAATGAGTGAGAGACAGGTGAATAAACATTAGTGGAAACATAGCCTTCGTGGAAACATAACACTGTTGGAACCATTGAACAATAATCAATGAACAAGATACATGAGTATAACCACTATTGGAATGTTGGAACACAACCACATTGGACTTTTGGAACATTATCAATGAATATGAGACATGTGATTCACAACTGATCAATGAGTAGGAAACATGTGATAATAACCATTGGCAACTGGAAATAGGATACCTTAGCACATTTCGGAATAGGACAAGTGTAACGTCAATGTGAATACTATGTACTGCAGAAAGATACGAACAAGTAACCTTACATACCTTCACTTCCAAGTATGAGTATACTCAATCCTACACGTGAATACGATAGCCCAGCTTCTTCTTTATGTCTTACTCTACAATACAAGTACATATCGGATATTACATTAGCAACTAGTCACTATATAGGCGTACAAGGCGACAATGATCTATATAACTACCGTATAATGTCATGTCACCCTCTTACAACACAATCCACTGCATCCTCATACCAACAACACCATAACATTCCGCACATTGACCAAGATACCATACATCAATAGCATTTCACACCACACTTACCCTTTACGCTTCCACATTATCATTCCTTCACAATTACTCCTTTATAACCATATATAAACAATAATACATACTTAATATAGTCTAACATGCCTCCATACAACACTTTAAAGTCATTAAAACGACATCCCAAGTTGCTAATTATATCCATAGAGGGTATAGGGGCCTTCAGGGATCAACTAGATGCGAAAACATACAAAACCGGACCTGGGGCTGACCTGCGTTGCCACCTGCGCCCGCAAGTGGCTGAGGTGCACAAGCAGGTGCCTCCGTCTGAGGGGGCATATGCCTGTTTTGGTCCGAAATGACCTATTTTGGGTCTTTTCATGCAATGAATGGTCCATGATCATAACCAAAATTATTTTGAAATATTTTTGATCATATTGAACACCAACAATCATCCATGGTCTCACAACACACAATAACATCACCAAAACAACACTTTCCTTACATTACGTCATCAAATCCATAACCTGTTTCACAATAAAATTCCAAACACTATACACAAGGATAAAACAAGGCAAGAATATAGTCACATCTCACATGTAAATATTAACTCCATCAAGTTCACTTTCTTCAAGACCACAAGTCTATGTTCAAGTTTACAAGACAAAACCATTCTCCGATTTAGCAAACATGTTACTTTACACACATAGTGAACTTCTTAATACTCCACCAACATAATCAACATCATATACACCATCTCTTATGCATAAAATATATTAAACCATAAGCATAATCACTTACCAAGTCTTGCAAGATGATGATCTTGATCAAAGGGATGAAGGTCTAGGGTTTGTATGAAATAAGGGAATGTTAGAGATAATTCTAGAAATGGCATGGGTGTCACAATGATATAAAATCTGATTTTTCCTTATATATAGGCCCTTTAAGTCTCTCTTATCCAATTCTTGGCATTAATTGCATGGTTGATTGGTCAAATGGACCAATATTGGAAGAATGGGTCAAATTGTCATATTGGGCCATGTCTCCTTATTAATTTTGGGCTTCATTTTGGGCCCAATGACACAAGACTTATTAATGACCACAAATTAATGTATAATTCATCAAATCTCTCATGTTTCATTATTTCCATCAATATTACGGTAGTCAGCTAGACTCAGAAATGTACGGGGTGTTACAACATCATCCGATTGAGAAGGTTACATGGGAGGTAGAGTTAGACACACAGGGTAAATATCCCCAACTTTTTGACATTTTAGGTACCTTAGGTACCTTCCTTACTCTTATGCTTGAGGACGAATGTGTGTTTTAGAGGTGGATAATTTAACAGTCAAAATAGTGAATTTTAAATTTTATGAGTTTTGATCATTTTACCCCTCTCCATAGTTATATTTTGATATTTGTGATCTACGGGAGTGGGTGACATGATTTCTAAGGCTTTTGGTTGTGTTTTGTGTGTGTTTTTATTTTGGAAGACTTTGAAGTTGGTAGGATTGAATTCAGTCAATATTTAGATGTCGTATGAGAATTTCGTCAGTTCCATTAGATCGAAACATCATTTTTGTGTTAGTAGCACTATTGGTTTGGGTCTTGAGAATTTCAGATAGATTTTAGGTAGTTAGCTGGAAAGTTAGAGTTTTTGGCCTAGAGTTGACTTCAGTTGATATTCCTTGTTAGCGACCTTTGTTGGTGAATATGATAATTCCTTTGAGTCTGGAATGTCTATTATAGTCTAGTAGCATAGTTGGATTATGTTCACAGGGTTTAGAATGATGTCACAACCCAACTAATCGAATCGTGAGGGCACTTACTTTAATCCACCTAGATAGGAGAACCCATACCACCCAATGAGAAATATGCGGTAAGTTATAAAAGAAAATCATTAAACTTTTCAATTATTAAAAAACTTGTTACAATTCTTCAAATACATAAGAAATACCCTAAATCTAAGATCAAGTCTAGACAGGTACAAGAGCTACTACAAGACAAGGAACTTTAAACAAGACTCAGCTTCCACCGTAGGATGAGAAGACGGAAGCTGCTGATGATCTCTATCCGCGTCAAGTAATGAAACCTGAACTGATCTTGCAACAGACTATACCCCAAAAAAGGTATAGCAAAAGTAGGATCAGTACAACCACACATACTGGTAAGCAACATTGGCCAACCCAAGTTAAATCACGTAAACACAACATAAATATCTGAAATTAGACATGCACTTAATTAATAAGTAAGTCAAACTGAACTCTCATGCTTTTGTTCACTACCCTCCTGATTTTATACTCTCTTCATTGGAGCCTCGCTTACCTCGTATCAGTTTACACTAATCCACAAGTCAACCACCAAAAAAATTCAACTCTAATGCATTACCCCTCAACATTTTCTGTAACTTCTAGCAATGCATTTACAATTTACTCAATTCAAGACTCCAATAACACATAGTCACTACAAATTCCCAAGCCACTAGTAACTAGTCAACTCCAACTCATTCATAAACATACATGTGGTGATACCCACTAATTAAGGACAACACACGTATTCACCTTCACATGCATATTAATACTTAATTAGGAATAAAACAACATCTCAAGCTTATAGCACCAAACCACAACTACCTTCACACAATCAAGTCAAGTAAAATAGGAAAGCATAAAATAAGTACAATTATTCAACCAAGTCAACACCATGACTAATAACAGTTAACTCACCCTTTCCATAATTACCTTTCCACTTGGACTTTCAACAAATAATTACATAATTCAAGTATATCAATAGACCATACCACTCATGGATCCAATTATTATAGTATTATCAACCAGTTCACTCAAGGAACCTAAAATAACAACAACAATATAACCCGATCTACTCATAGAGCCGTCAAATTCACTGATACAATGTACACACATACTATGGGTATTATAAATGCCCACTGGCCATAACCTAAAGGAGAAGAGCACAGTCCATGGACCAAATAACCTAGACATCTAGTAACTGGTACCTTTATGCCAAACAAAGTGTTAAACCATCCTTATTCCAATGTCCCCACCCTTATACTCCCTGAATTCCACCAATTCCGTGACAATGACCTTTACCAGTTCATCTCATAATATAAATCCATCTCACAACACATACAATCATAATATGAGATAACATAACCATACTTTCACTACAAATAAGTCTTTTTACACAATCTCATTTTAGGTTATTAAACCACTTGCAATATTATTCAACAATTACACCTTCACATCATGAATTGCAACAAGTAAACAAAGAGGCATTTAATATGCACACCTAAATGAAATTGAGTCTCAACTACAATTCAACCCTCCTAATCTAAACTTCGTTACTCCATTCCTTCCATATTAACTTTAATTCCTCTCCCAATCACACAATCAATCCATTTAAACTAGGATCAAGGCATTCATACCCTACATACTGATACCTATCAACTTAACTATACCACACTTCTATAACCAAACGTTGACACCTATCAACTTAACTATACCACGCTTCTATAACCAAACATTTTCACTCACTAACCAATTAATTATGCACAAGGAATGACAAGGAAACAACAATAACATCACAAAACTCATTCAATAATATCCATCTTATTCACCTAACAATAATCTACCAGTTTTATCCATCCAAAACACCTTTCCCATAGGCCTATACATGAAATCTCCCATCATTCTAAGGTATGCATCCATTTTCTAACACAAGTCTTTACTACTCAATTAAACCTATCCTACCTTGGCACCAAGCAGCTGATGTGGAGAAATGGACTTGAACTTTTGGCTTCATTCTAGTAATTTCCGTCATTAAATCTATAAAGAAACATCGGGTTTAACCCCCATTCTACCGTGCCCCTCCTTCTCTATTGATCCGAGTTTTGAGGCAATCTTAGGGGTTTTTAGAATAAAGCCTCATTTTAGTTTACAACTGAAAGGAGAAGGGTAATTAAAAACTTGGGGGACCATTTCTTCTCGGTGTCCCACTATAGAAACCTACCTTCTGCTGTCGCGGTGCCGCTATGTGAGAAAATTCCAGCTATTGTGGTCCTGTGGTAGCGGGATGCCTTCCGCTTTAGCAGGAGGTAGGTAGTAGCCTCCCTAAAATTTTGAGACTTAGCTTTTTCTGAAACTTGCAATTATTTAAATACCTCTCTATATTATAACTTCCTTTTTGCATTATTTTTGCAAGATTTCTAACTTCATGGCTAGCAATCAAGATAACACTCCCCTTTTTTTCTAGAGATTCTCTGACTAGAACTGTTAGGATAGATTCTGGGACTATTGGAGGATGGGATTCTGCTACAAGTAGGGGTTCCTCATGAGAGCAGTAGTGGAGGTGGAGCCAGAGTTCTACAACTAGCTCCAGGAGTTTGGTTGGATGCCATTGGAGGAGGCTCCTCGGGATGGGATCTGGGGCTGGGTCAGGGAGTTCTATGCTATCTCCCGACCATGCTTTGGGACTACCCACACCCTACTATTTGCATTCAAGAAGTATATGTCCCCATGGACGCGACCACAATTATAAAGGTTCTGGGGATGCCTGATGTCCCCATTATTGAGTACCTAGACAAAGCTTAGGAGATGTACAGATGGTGGCTACGGGACACACGGGTTGCTGAGGCTGATTGGGACAAAGTCTATTGGACTAGTCCTAAGGGGATTAGGAGCATGCACTTCACTATAGATGCTCAGAAATGGCTGAATCTGGTGACTTAGAGGATTCTTCCTTTGGCCAACACTTCTGGCATAACTCACCCTCGTGCTCTAGTGATGGCTTATGCAATAAGGGGGATTCAGCTGAATGTGGGGCCACAGATCATGTCAAAGTGGAAGGACTTCTACCGAGGCAACAAAAAGGCTCCCTAGGTTCTAAGTCTGATTTTTGAGTTGTGCAAGCATATAGGGGTGCCTAAGGAGAATGCTGGCAAGGATTTGGTGAGTGACATACCCATCTATCCCTTCAAGGTAAAGGGTGCCACATACCAAAATAAGAAGAAGACAAAGATGGGCACCAAAGGGGAGAGAAGTGGATGAGGACGATGATTATGTTGCCCTTCCTACCCAGCACCCAATTTCCTATGGGAGCCTGGAGCAGGACCAGGCTTCCGTGAGGAGCTTCCTAGAGCAGGCTCACTTGGTTTCCTAGGGTTTAACCCCGAGTGGTTTCATAGCCCCACCCGCCACTGAGTAGGACTATATGGAGCTCCCGAGGGAGCTGGATGAGGAGAAGAAGAAGAGGCGTTCTTGGGGTCGCATGCTGGCTTATATGTAGAAGACCGTTAAGCTCATATTTAAGTGCACCATCCCTGATAAGCCTTTCTCTGAATTAGAGAGAGAGAGAGAGAGGATATGCAGGAGTTCTTGATAAGCCAAAATTATACCTCCCTAAAGAAGTATAAGCGGTCTTTGTCAAATATATAATCCAAAAAAGGTTAGGGTCAAATCCCCTAGGGAATATGGTGAACACTAAGTTGTTTGTGAGTAAGATGACTTTTAGTCAATGATTTTCGTAAAAATGTGGGTTTGTAGAGAGTGATTTGGGATCAACATCTAAATTGTTTTAACTAACAATCGTCAAATTAAGGAAATATAAATCTGTGGAGAAAGCTAACTAGGCTTGTGTTCACCATGTCTCTATAACACTTTAGGGTTAATAACATCAATAAATTCTTTTAATATAAGTAATGAAAGGCAATTAATTTCTAATATACGTATAAACGTTTCTCAACCTTATTAGATGTCTATCCCCGTAATTCCTTCAAACTTAAAGACATGGAAATAGGAAACTCAATCTTAGCTTCAAGTTGGTCAATCTTGTTAAAACATTACTCATTAGACGGAGGTTAGAAACTCCGAAATCTTGTTTTTATCCCTTTTCCTGATTTTTAACCTTTTATCTCAAGCAAGTTAAACCTAGGGCATGTTATGCTGTTTGAAACCACTAGAAAGTTGTTAAGAAAAAGAGATTAACAATACATTAATAAATACTAATTGAATCTAACACGAAACCAACCTTAGAGTTGTTATTTTTCCATGGATCCCACAACCCTAGTTGTGGGGTTTTTAGCCACACATAATTCTTGAGATGAAGAAAGCAATATATTTCATAATCAAAAGAAGAATTCTTATAAATAGAAAATTCAACACTTTAATCCTTGACAAAAACCCAAGTGAAAACTTCAAAACTCCAAACTTTCGACACTTCGAGAAAAATAACATAATGTTTTTACAAAATAATGAAAGATTCCTATCCTAAACCCTAAACGAGGTATTTATAGGCTTTAGGAAAATTTGAATCCAAAATTAAATTGGATCCTGAAGCCCTATCTGTGGCACTTTGCCTGACGGTTCGCCAGGCTTGTGACAGATCATCACATCGAATCGTCAGCTTGGATTGTCCGAGCATCCATTTTGCCTAGGCCTGACGTCTTGGTGTGATGGATCATCATAGGTGTGATGGATCATCACAGGCATGATGGTTTGTCAGCCGAGCTGTCACACTGAGGTCTTCAGATGTTGATTTTGTCTTAGAGTGACGTTTGGTGTAACGGTTCATCAGATGCTTGATGAATCATCACACTCCATTTTAATCCCAGTTTCCTTTCTTTTTTTCCTTGAATCAATTTCCTGCATTTAGACCATCAAATCTAACAACGGTTACTTAAAAACTTACGATAGTGTTGGTTAAAAGGGTAAAATGTGCAGTCAAATGCCAGTACATTAGTTCTCCTTAATGCATGGCTGGAAGGAGAGGGCTTCTTCTCCTCGAGCCACAAAGATCATGGGGCCTCTATCTAGATCTGGGTGCATGTCCTCCTACCTCCCCCCTATTTTATTACTGAATTATGGATTTGGGTTGCCCCTATTTGGGGCATGTAACAAACACTTTCTTTTTATTTCACACATTGGATGATTTTTTAATTAAAATAGTACTGAATGCAGTAGTATTATCTTATACCAAACATTTTACACTAATCATGTGATACTAGTAGATTATAATAGTGTTAAAATAGGTTAAGAATGAAATGCAAGAATATGGGAAAGCAGGGCAGGGATTTTGCCCAGCCCCATCCTGCTATAACGGCCTACATGTCGCTACCACAACACTATTATAATGGGAATATTCCCACTATAGCGGGGTTGCAGTAGTGGGGCAGTGCCTGCTATAGCGGCCCTTTGGCAGTGGCCTGGAAAAGTTTTCCAGTTCTTGCAGTTCCCTTACCCCCATTACCTTCCGCAATACGTTAATTCTAATCCGTACAACAGGTAACCCACAAATCCAAGATCAAAACACAACAATTTAAAAAGGTTAACAATTAATCAAAACACAATCCTTACACCTAGGTTATAGATTACAAATTCAACATCAATGACAATACTAGGATCTTCCCAAACATTTTAAAACTCATCATGCTCCTGTGAAAAACAACACTTAAGTAAGAAAAAGTTGTAACAATTTAGCAATTCATTTACCACCTTTACATGCACCATCCATAATGATCAACATTCAAGCATCAAGTTTCATTTAATCCCATCTCATGCAAATTCACAATCAACAACACATAGTCAACTTACAAACTCTTTCTTTATCACAGATTCTCAACATCAAACTAGTTGCATTTCATCTAAATATCAATTCAGACAATTTCATTAATTAATCAAATTTTAGCCACCGCTTTTATTTCTCAAAACAAGTTACTCAACTCATGTTCTTGACTACCACTAATTGATCATCTAATAATTTAATCATAGCCCTTACAACCAGATACCAATTGGAACCTTCTAGGTTCTAATTTTGTTGCTTGCGTTATCCCAAATGGATTCAAGGGGACCTCTATTTGTTTTAATTGAGATACCAATTAGACTTAACCTATACAAACAATCATCTAGGATAGCACGAGAGGAAAGAAAAAAGGGAGCAATTCCTAGGATGCTTCATAGCTTCTTGAAGATTGGATGTGGATGTCAACACACCAATCCGCATGACTTTACTCAATATTTGCTCTTGTACTGGGAGACTAGTAACCTACGCTGTAATACCAACTATTACAACCCACCTAACTAGATCATGAGGGCACCTACTTTCCACCTAGATAGGAGAACCCTTACCACCCAATGAAAAATATACAAAAGTTATAAGAGAAAATTATTAAACCTTTTAATTATTACAAAACTTGTTACAATTCGTCAAATACAAAAAGAAATACCCTACCCTAAAGATCTAGTATAGAAAGGTACAAGAGCTACATAAAGAAATATCCTACCCTGAAGATCTAGTCTAGAAAAGTAAAAGAGCTACTACAAGATAAGGAACTTTAAACAAGACTCAGCTTCCACCATAGGATGAGAAGACGGAAGTTGCTGAAGATCTCTATCTGCATCAAACAATGAAACCTAAACTAATCCTACAATAAGCTACACCCCAAAAAGGGTATAGCAAAAGTAGCATAAGTACAACCATACGGACCGGTAAGCATCGTCGGTCAACCCAAGTTAAATCAAACACAACATAAATATCTGAAATTAGACATGCACTTAATTAATAAGTAAGTTAAACTGAACTCTCATACTTTCGTTCACCACCCTCTTGATTTTATACTCTCTTCATTAGACTCTCATTTACCTTATATCAGTTTACACTAATCCATAAGTCATCCCTAAACAACATTCAACTCTAATGCATTACCCCTCAACACTTCCTGTCACTTCTAGCTATGTATTTACCACTTACTCAATTCAAGACTCCAATAGCACATAGTCATTATGAATTCCTAAGCCACTAGTAACTAGTCAAGTCTAACTCATTCATAAACATACCTGTGGGGATACCCTACCAATTAGGAACAACACACGTTTCACCTTCACACACATATTAATACTCAATTTGGAATAAAACATCTCAAGCTTATAGCACCAACCAGAACTACCTTCACACAATCAAGTCAAGTAAAATAGGGAAGCATAAAATAAATACAATTATTCATCTAAGTCAACACCATGACTAATAACAGTTAACTCAACCTTGCCACAATTACCTTTCCATTCGGACTTTTAACAAATAATTACACAATTCAAGTATATCGATAGCCCGAACCACTCATGGATCCAATTACAACAGTATTATAAACCTGTTTACTTAAGGAACCTAAAGTAACAACAACAATATAATTCAGTCCACTTATGGAACCTTCAAACTCACCAATACCATGTACACACCTATTATGGGTCTTATAAATGTCCACTAGCCATGACCTGCGGGGGACAAGCTCAGTCCATGTACCAAATAACCTAGACATCTAGTTTATGCCACCCTTATGCCAAACCAAGTGTTATACCACCCTTATTCTAACGTCCCCATGCTTATACTCCCTGAATTTCACTAATTTTGTGACAATGAACTTTACCGGTTTATCTCACGATATAAATCCATGTTACAATATATACAATCACAATATGAGATAACACAACCACACTTGCACGTCAAATAAGTTTTTTTACACAATCTCATTTTAGGTGATTAAACCACTTGTAATATTATTCAACAAGTACACATTCACATCATGCATTACAATAAGTAAACAAAAGGGCAGTTAATATGCACACCTAAACTAAATTGAGTCTCAACTATAATTTTGACACTCATACTCTAAACTTTATTACTCTCATCCTTTGATCTTAAGTCCAATTCCTCTCCTAATCACACAATCAATCATTTTAAACTAGGATCAAGACATACCCAACATATTGACACCTATCAACTTAACCATATCATACTTCCATAACCAAATATTTTCACTAATCAATTAATTGTGCACAAGGAATGATATGACAATATTAATAACATCACAAAACTCATTCAAGAATATTCACCTAACCCTAATCTACCACTTTTATCCACCAAAAACACCTTGCCCACAAGCCTACACATGGAATATTCCATCAATCTATATATGCATCCATTTTCTAGCTCGGGTTTTTGCTATTCAATTATACCTAGCCTACTTTGGCATCAAGCAGCTGAGTGGAGACATGAACTTGAACTTTTGGTTCTTTTCTAGTGATTGCTGTCGTGAAATCTGCAAGGAAATATCTTGTTTTACCCATTTGAGTGTGCCTCGACTTCTCTATTACTCCAGAGCTTTAAGGCAACCCTAAGTGGTTTTTAGAATGAAGCCTCATTCTGGTTTATAACTGAAAGGAGAAGGGTAATTAAAAACTCGGGAGACTATTTTTGTTTCTCGACATCCCACTATAGTAGCCTACATGTCGCTGCCACGACGCCTCTATAGTATAAAAATTCCCTCTATAGCGGGATGACGTCAGTGCATCCCAAATTTTATACTCCAAAATTATTTAACAAAGTCTTTTACGAATTTACTTTGAGCATATTAATGAAATTCCCATACACCATACCCGTAGTATGCAATGATTTTAGTAATGACGAAATGAGTTGTCACACATGTATTTTGAGGGTTCATTTAGAGATTTATGTTGGGCATTATTTTGGTTGTTGTTTCTGTCAGTTGGTACAACCCCTTTCCTCTTTGCATTTGTGATCCATTTATACTATTCACAAAGGGAAAATGGTTGCCTCATTGTTATCATGTAGGGGGTAGCCACGATCATAAAAAATTACATAGCAGTCGGGTTTGGGTTAGGGGATTTTTCATCACATTTGTGATGATCTTCTCGCATTCACAATGGTCATCGAATCGATGCAGTCGTGATCGTGATGGACCTTCATGATTGTGAAGAAGAGATCATAATGGACAGTTTTAATATTCTAAATTTGGTCCAAAATCCCATAACTCCTTTTTTGAAGTTTCAAAACACGATTTTGAGAGATTTTAAAAGGTTTTTTTTTTTTTGAGATTTCAACATTAGGTTTGTTTTTAAACCTATATTTTATCATTTCCCAATGATTATTTCATGATTTTATCCTCAAATCTTGTTTTTTTAACTTAAAAATTTGGGATTTTTTGGGTAAAGTTAATGATTGATAAATTGATGTTTTTAAGGTCAATTTCAACTTTGATTTTGAAGAAATTTCAAATTTGAACTCCTCAAGTTATGGATAAATTGATTTTTTTAATAAAATTTCAGTTTTCCCTTGTAGGCTCAGGTTGACTTTTGGACTCAAAATAGAAGTATAATAATATGGGTTTTTTACGTTTTGTATTCTTATCTGTAACCTGTTTGAATAGATTAGGCTTTTTAGAAAGGGAAAACTTTGGTTTGACTTGTGGGTCTTCTAGTATGGCAAGTTGAGATTTTTTTTTACTCTTTTTCAAAGTGTTTATATGTTGGTTGCTTGCATTGGGAGTAATGACAAATGGCGATCCCATATAGATGAGATGACGAGTATCTATGCGGGTACCAGTGTATTGAAAAAGGCTAAAAATGGAATTAATGACTTATTTTGGATATTCCTCTATTCTTGATTGTTGGATTGAGGGGTGAAAAATGGATAAATAATTCTATCAAACTTGATAGGTGTTGATTTGATGGTAAATTCCTTTTATGAATGATATTTGAATTATCTGAACCAGATTGATGAATTTTGGCCTTGTAGCCGGTGTTGTTGAGTTGATTATAGCCTTGTGAGACTAGATTTGAGATATTATGTTGTTTCATATTATTGTATTCATGCATACTCACCATACCATATCATAGAACTGTGAATGATATACTTAAGAAAGATTGATTTGAAAAGACTAGCATACCCGATGGGAAAGTGTTGCGAGTGGATTTTTCTACTATATGACTTGGATGCCTGATGGAAAAGTACTCTAGGTAGATTTAACTGATTTTGACTTGCATATTCGATAGGAAAGTATTCTGGGTGGCCCGATGAGAAATGGTTTTCAAGTGGATTTATTTATTTGCATGCCCGATGAAAAATTATTCCAGGTGAGTATATGTGTGACGACCCAAAAATGGGACCGTGATGGAACCTATCCAACATTCCTGATAGGTAAGCCAAAAACCCAATCCCAAACATAACATCCCAAATGGATAGAAGCAGAAGGAGATAAGACCATAATAAAACCTGAATAATCCCCAAAGCATATTAATAGAGTAGTGTAGTCAAAACATAGATAATCCAAGATTTGGTAGTCACTAATACAAGCCTCTAATATGGAAATTAAAGAAAAGTCTGAGTATCTCAAAATACGGAAAATGCATAAAGACAAGAGTGGAGGAGATTTCAGTAGTCTCTGAAATCAATAGAAGCTACCACAAATCTCCAAAAATGCTAACACAGAAGAAACCACAGGAATCAATGCCCAGAGGTCGACAGATCGATACCTGCACGTAAGGTGCAGAAAAGCAAGGGTGAGTACGGAACCATGTGTACTCAGCGAGCATCGTTGACGGACCCTAATTCAAAGTGGTAAAGAGTAACACCATGTGAACCCTCTAAAATAACTATACAACCTGCACTCAAGAAAGGCACCCTAATCCAATAGAATAATCAAAGTCTAACAGTTATAAGGATATCATAACACAGTCCAAGAAATCCTCAATATAGTGAAATCAAGTGACATATATTCAAGCACTCAATAAATAGTACAAAACCAACAAATATAACTTACTCAATCTGAACAAGAAAAGAATGAATGCAATGCAATGCATATGCTATGTACACACCTACCGAGCAATGGCTTCAAGGTCAGGACCCATGGGGGACTCACAAGGTCTATATACTATGCAGGCGTGCACTCCAATCAGAAAAAACATATTGTGCAGGCATTCACTCCGATCCCAATAAACATATTATGCAGGCGTGCACTCCGATCCCAATAAACATAATGTGCAGGTGTGCACTTCGATCCCAATAAAAATATTGTGCAGGCGTACACTCCGACCCCAATAATAGATAATAATGTGCAAGTGTGCACTCCGACCCCAATAATACATAATAATGTACAGGAGTGCACTCCGACCCTAATAATACTAATAGATAATAATGTGCAGGAGTGCACTCTGACCCCAATAATAGATAATAATGTCTAGGCATGCACTCCGACCCCATGTGAAATGCAATGCATGATGTGCAGGTAAGCAACTCCGATACCAAATCAACAATAAAATTAAGCAAAGCATTTCATGTCTCATGCTAGATAGATATCAATTTCAAAATCAACTCAACTTATCAAGCGGGAGTATTCTCATTATCTAGAATTTTCAACAATATATTTACAATAGCAAATCTGCCCAATCATGCTATCAAATAGGGAAAAACAATTCAAGACAGGTAATTAACTGATTTTAACCCCTCAAATAACACTGTTACCTGCATAGATGCTCGTCACTTCATCTATACGGGACCCCCATTCCCTATTACTCCCATTACACATAACTAACACATAAGCACTTTAAAAAAGAGTCTAAGAAAGTCTCAACTTGCCTCAAATGGAAGCCCAAGCATCAATTTACAAACTTTCCCTTTCGTAAAGCTTCCGAATGATTAAAATGTATTCAAACATAAAATCTCAAAAATCTGAGGCTAATGACACAAACGGTCAAACCTAATACTAACCATGAAAACAGTACTCTGAATATGACTATATAGGCATCATTAGCTTCGCTCCAATATCATTATTACCTAATGATTTCCAACTTTTACAAGAATCATTATATATAACCCCATATAAAATCCCCAGAAGTGATATAAGTAATAATTGCTACCAAGGGAGAAACTTTCTACCATAAATAACTCCTACCTTAATTCTAATTTCACAAAATCAACTTATTCTCATGTCACTATCCACGAATTGCTATCATTAATAGCACTTTGTCATCATTAGGTAATAGTTAACAGATTATTTAATTCTACCTAATATATAATAATGCACCAACACTAAGTAACACAATTGCAAAGTCAAATTATGAGGGAGGACAATATATAAGCCTATAATTCTTATTCATTCTCCAGAAACCACTACTACCATTTTTCCACAATTCCTTTCTTTTTCTTTCCAACACAACATATACTAGTAAGAGTACATGTAGTCCATAAAAGTAGAGAAAAATTCAATACGCAAGGGGTGAAAACATTGTTAAACTTTAGATAATTAACTACACGATAAATCTGCACAAAAAACACCATGCCTCCCATTCAATTATAATTAATGCCTAATGATTGGTAATCATTAAACTATCATTATCTAAGACAAGATTAAGCTAACCAATTCACCATTATTCCATCAATTCACCCTCATATACTGTTATAGATATATCAGTAAGCAGATGTAGTATTAGAAATTAATTCACGCTAATAGCCTACCTTTAACAGTCGAGATTTTTGCTTCAAGCTACGATGAGATTTGAGAAACAGAAACTGCAACTTCGTGCCCCCTCTTCCTACTGACTTTCTGATGATATTATTATTATTATTATTATTATTATTATTATTATTATTATTATCTAACCCTCCCACTTAAGTTTATTCTAGTTCATGGGTCACATGAAATAAAAATGTGAATTTGGCCCATTAACCACCAACAGAAATAATACCTAAAATAACCAAAACTTCGAATAGATCCTCAAAATTTATTCAGAACCTCAAGAAAATAAATCAACTATGTAAATTGACTAAAAATCACATTCCAAACCTATTGAAAACATTAAAACACTTATTTGAGGTCGTCTTGACCAAAGGTTAACCACAATCAATCTTAACTTTATTAAAATTCAAGAACCTAATTAATGACTTAAATCACTTTCAAACACCTCGAGAATCGGCACTACCTATCCCCGTAAGTCATAAATCACATATAAACACTAACAGGAGGGTTAAAATAAGAAAAATTCATAAAACAACTTGAAGGGTCGTTACATCATCCACCACTAAAACAAACGTTGGTTCTCGAACATGAAGAAAAAGAAGGACTATCAAAGAGATGAGTATATCTACTCCGCATATTGAACTCAACCGCTCAAGTGGCTTCCTCTATGGGAAGATGCCTCCACTGTACCTTCACCGATGCTTTCTCCTTTGACCTCAACTTTCTAACCTGCCTATCCAGAATAACTATAGGCTCTTCCTCAAATGCCAGATTCTGAACCAAGCTCACCGAGTCCCACTGAATCACATGTGAATCATCTGGATAGTACCTATTTTACATAAAGACATAGAAAACTAGATGTACGGCTGAAGACCCTGTGGTAAAGCCAATTCATAAGCCACTGGCCTAACACACTAAAGAATCTCAAAAGGGACAATAAACCTTGGACTGAGCTTTCCTTTCTTTCCAAACCTCATCACACCCTTCATGGGTGATACCTTCAACAAGACCTGCTCACCCTGCATGAACTCTAAGCCATGAACCCTCCTATTAGCATAACTCTTTTGTGTACTCTGAGCCGCCAAGAGCCGGTCCTGGATCAATCTCTCTCGGTCCATTGAATTCTTTAATAAATTGGTACCCCAAGGCCTAACCTCAAAAGAATCAAACCATCCAACTGGGGACATACACCTTCTACTATGCAACGCCTTGAATAGAGCCATCTAAATACTCGAATGGTAGCTGTTATTATAGGAGAACTCTACCGAGGGTAAAAACTGATCCCAATGCCCCTGAAATACATCACACAAGCCCGCAATATGTCCTCCAACACCTAAATTGTAACACCCCATACATTTTCGACCCTACTTGATTGTCTTAACATTCATGGAATTATTTAAACATGAGATTGTTGGTGTATTACATATTAAATTGGTTGGTTTGATTTATTATGTGCTCATGGGATCAATTTGAGGCCCAAAATTTACAAGGAAGACATGGCCCAAATGGAATTTGACCCATTCTTCAAGTTGACCAAGTAAGCCCCTCATTTAATGTGGTGTATTGGCTAAGGATGACCATTAAAAGAGGCTATTTAAAGGGACTATATAAGGTGGAAAATCAGATTTTTATTCATTTATACACACATGCATATCTAGAAATTTCCACAAGATATTTCTTATCTCACACAAACCCTAAGTCATCACTCCTTTGGACAAAATCACTCTCTTGTAAGCTTTGGTAAGTGTTTATTCTTATGGTTTAGTATATTATATGATTAATATGGTGTATAAATCATGTTGGTTATATTGGCAAAGTGTTTGACAGCTTACCATGTGTAAAACAGTGTACTTTTGCTTAATCGGTGAAGGGTTTTGCCTTCTAAACTTTACAGTGGGCTTGTGATCTTGAAGGAAGTGGGTTTGATAGATTAAATTTCAACATGTATGATGGGTTTATGTTCTTAACTTTCTTTGTTTATGTGTATAACTTGTGGGATTGTTGTTATGAAATTGGTCATGAAATTAATGGCGTATTGAAAGGAAAATGTGGTTTTGGTGGTGTTCACGTGTGTTGTGAAAACATGACTATTTATGGGAATACAAGTGACTAAAAATATGTAAATAAAAGCTTAATTATGGATTTGGACCATTTATTACACAAAAGGACCCAAAAGAGACCCTTTTTGGCCAATTTGGGCATCCGCCCTCGCAAACGAAGGCACCTGCGGGCGCAGGTGACTTTGCAGGTGACTCTGGACACTGCCAAGGCTCACCTGTGGACGTACCTCAACCACCTGCGGGTGCATGTGGCTTCGCAGGTCAGCCCAGAATCTCATTTTGTATGTTTTTGTCTCTCTTTTTTTCCCCGAAGACCCCTATACCCTTTTTGGATGAAATTATCAACTTATGATACCTATTGAATGAATTAAAGGGGTCGTTTGGAGGCATGTTGGATTATATCAATTATGGATTATTGTTAATATGTTGTTATGAAAGGTATTGAAGTGACTTGATGGAATAACTGCGATGTAGTGTGAATGAGGAAGCGTAAAGGGTAAACTTGGTGTAAAATGCTATGGGTTTATGATTGTTTGGGTCAATGTGTGGAATGTTATGGTTTTGTGGGTATGGTAATGTAGTGGATTGTATTGTGAAGGGTGAAATGACGTTATATGGCAGTCGTGTAGCTCATTGTCATTTTGTGCACTTGTACGGTAGTTAGTTGTTAACATGAGTTCTGTTATGTACTTGTGTTCTAGAGTAAAACAAAAGGAAGGAGCCGGATTATTGTATTCACATATAGAACTGTGTGTTCATATTGGAACGATAAGGTATGTAAGGTTACTCTTACCGTATCCTTCTGCAGCACATATTGTTCACACTGTCATTATATTTGTTCCATTCTGAAATGTTCTAAGGCATTTCATCTCAGGCTGTCATGTATTGTTATTCACATGTTCTTTATTCGTGGATTAGTTGTAATACATAAGTATCTTAATCATGGACTGATGTTCCAAAGCTCTAATAATGTTGCGACTATCAACATCAATCTCTTAAAAGTAAGAAACAAAGTAATGCATATTTATTGGTTATGAGAGTACGGGTGGTAGCTCTAGAGGCATAATCCTAGCTCGAGCTGATCCCGAATTTGTTGGATCAGGGGGCCAGTCCTAGAAGCATAAGCCTAGCTTGGGCCAATCCTGATAGGTGGTAGCTCTAGAGGTAAGAACCTAGTTCGAGCCAAACCTGATATATTGGTTTATGGGTGGCAGCTCTAGAGGTAATAACCTAGCTCGAGCCAAGCCCGATATCTTGATTTCTGGGTAGTAGATCTAGAGGCATAAGCCTAGCTTGATCCGATCCTAAAATAACGTTATGTTATGTTAAGACCCACTGATCAGTTGGGGCCCGGGTACGATATGATATAAGTGATAATGAATAAACAATAGAAGTAAAAGAAAATAATAAATGTAAGATACATGGTTCCACATATGCAGAACAATGGTTTAATGATATTGACTATTCTCTTATATTTTGATTCCATTGAGGCATTTATGTATCATACAGTTTCATATTGCCTTACATATTCAGTACATTCTTCGTACTGACCTCCCTTGGGGGGGCTTACCTTACTTGCTGCAAGCATAGGTGCTAGTAGACCTCCTAAGTAGGCTACGGGATATCCCCAGATTATTGGTGAGCTCCAGTTGGTTCGGGGCTTTTCGAGATGCATATGTACATTTGTTTTGATATTGTAAATGTTGTATAAAGCGGGGACTTGTCCCAACTTTAGGTTGGTTTTGTCCATGTATCAGTAGAGGCTTTGTAGATGGATGTGGGAAGACGAATGTAAGAGATGTATGTTCATGTTGACTTGATGGCCCTAACGGCCAAGTTTCATATATATAGCATATGTTTCCATGACTTCCGCATAGTTGCATGATACATAATGATGTTCATACAGATTGGCATGCATATGAATGTACATGAGCAAAGATTGGTTCTCTCGGGCCTCAACGGCTTCCGGTGCCAGTCCGTCTCATTGGAATTCGGGGCATGACATAAATAGTCTGCTCCGACTGGCCATATGTCTATGGATGAAATGATGTACTCATATCCAAATGAGTAGTACCCAACCTCAGCTGTAAAGTACTCCAAAATTTTGAAGTGAATTGAGTACCTTTATCTGAAATGATGGAAATAGGCACGCCATGTAATCGAACTATCTCACGAATGTAGATTTTGGATAATTTTTCTGCATTGTAGTTCATCTTCACAGGTACAAAATGGGCTGATTTGGTCAATCTATTTACAATCACCCAAACAGAATCAAATTTCCCCAAGGTCTGAGGTAACCCAATTACAAACTCCATAGTGATACGCTCCTATTTTCACTAGAGAATGGGTATCCTCTGAAGCAAACCACCTAGTTTTTGGTGCTCATATTTCATGTGCTGGAAATTCAGACACTTAGACACAAACTCTGTAATATCCCTCTTTATCCCATACCACCAATAATTCTCTTTTAGGTTATGATACATCTTCGTTGCCCCTGGATGAACGGAATATAGCAAAAAAATGGGCCTCCTCTATAATAGATCTAGTCAAATCAATACTCTATGAACACAAATCCACCCCTTAATCCTCAAAACACCCTCTTGGTCCAAAATCGCCTCCTTAGCCTCACCTTGCATCACCTTATCCCTGATAATACACAACTTTCCATCCTCAAACTGATGATCTCAAATATTCTTCATCAACAAGAACCTGGCCTCTACACTTGTAAGAACTCTACCCGACTCAGAGATATCAAGACGCATAAAGCTGTTAGCCAACCACAGAACCTCCCTGGATAATGGTCGCTTCTCCACACTCAATAATGCAAGACTACCCATACTAACTGCCTTCCTACTCAAGGCATCTGCCGCTGCTAATTATCTACGCTGTCTCAAATTTAAATCCTTTTGCTTGAAGATATACTAGAGATTGCGATGGTCAGTGTACACCTCACAATGAACTCCATACAAATAGTGCCGCCATAACTTCAATATGAAAACTACCATTGCTAACTCTAAATTATGGGTAGGGTAATTCCTCTCATGTGGCTTCCACTGCCTCGAAGCATACTCTATCACCTTATTTTTTTGCATCAACACACCACCCAAGCCAATATCGAAAGCATCACAAAACACGATAAAGCCCTCACCTTCCACAGGTAGGGTCAAGATAAGGGCTAAAGTCAACAAAGTCTTGAGCTTTTGAAAGCTCTCTTCACACTTATCCGACCACTAAAAAGCCACATTTTTCTGAGTAAACCAAGTCAAAGAATCTGCAATGACATAGAAACCCTGCACGAACCTCCTGTAATAGCCTGCCAACCCAATAAAACTCTGAATACCTGAGGGTGAAGTAGGTCGTGACTAATTTTGGATCGCCTCAGCCTTGGCTAGATCAATCACGATGTCATCCTTGGACACCACGTGTCCCAAGAATGCCGCAGAACTGATCCAACATTCACATTTTAAAAAATTGGCATATAACTTCTCGTCTCTCAACCTCTGGAGTACGATCCTCAATTGTTTCGCATGATACACCTCGCTCTTAGAATACACCAAAATATCATCAATGATCATAATCACAAATGAATCCAGATAAGGCCGAAAAACCTTGTTCATCTACTCCATGAACGCTGCTTGGGCATTAGTCAACCCAAAGGACATAACCAAGAACTCATAGTGGCCATATCTAGTCCGAAAAGTTGTCTTAGGAATGTCTGAAGCTCGAATCTTCAATTGATGATACCCCAACCTCAAATCAATCTTCAAGAACACTAAAACAACCTGAAGCTAATCAAACAAGTCCTCAATATGTGGTAAAGGATACTTATTCTTAATTGTCACCTTGTTAAACTACCTATAATTAGTGCACATCCTCATAGACCCATTTTTTTTATTTATAAATAACACCATAGCACCCTAAGGTGATATATTTGGTTAAGTAAATCCCTTACTTAACAAATCCTGAAGCTGGTCTTTCAATTCTTTTAACTCCACCGGTGTCATTCTATAAGGAGGAATTGAAATATGTCCCAAGGACAAATCAACAACTAATTTATTCAAGCATTATCAAACAGTAACTCATTAACCATAAGTATGTCTGAAGACCAATCTACAGATAATCAGTTAAGAGCACACGCATAATTAAATTGAGTCTAAACTTCAATTTTATAAATATGTACATATATACGTACTTCCACACATCTACAATTCATCCCTAGCTATAACACCATTAAGTCCTCAACTTTACTCTTAATGCTATACCATGATTAAACCGCCATCAATATTCCACATACAATAGTAATCTTAGTTTATTCATCTTACAACAGGTTATGCTATAGTGTCTAGCTAAGTATTTTTAAAACTTTATGATAGAATATTGTTTCTATTTTCCCCCTTTATAATCAACATTCTAGGTCAATTTATAGAAAGGGGAACACGTAATTCAGAACACAACACACACATATGGATTACCATTATATTATTAACTCTAGATTATAATTTACAGCATATCATGAAAATCAAATAGTGTAATATCATGTTTTATCCACCCAAACACCATATCTAAAGGCCTAATCATGCATTCTCTTATCAATTCTACATAGTGTATACATTTATAATTCGAGTCTACTACCCAGAAACTATAGCCTACCTCGATGCCAAGTTGATGCAACAAGCAAGCTATACCATAAATATTCTTTCTTTTCGTTCACATTTTTGAATTTTCATTCATCTAAACAAGTAATTATAAGAGTAATTAATCACCTGCTATTCAAATAAACATTTTGGGGATTCAAACCCTAAGCTACTATCTCTTTGGACAAGATCATCACTTTGCAAGCTTGGGTAAGTGGTTACTCTTGTGATTTAATATATTATATACATGAGAGATTGTGTATATCATGTTGGTTATGTTGACAAAGTGTTGAGAAGTTCACTATGTGTGAAACAGTCTATGTTTGCTTAATCGGTAAAGGATTTTGCCTTGTGAACTTGGAAGTGGACTTGTGGTATTGAAGGAAGTGAATTTGACGGAGTAAATATCAACATGTAAGACTTGGTTATGTCCTTCACTTGCTTTCTCTTGGTGTTTGACATTTGGAATTGTTGTTGCACAATTGTGTATGGAACCGGTGGCATATTGAAGGGAAAAATGTAGTTTTGTGATGTTTATGTGCGTTGTGAGACCATGGTTATTTGTTGGCATCCAAGTTAATATAAAATATGAAAATATAATATTACTTATGGCAATGTACCATTTATTACAAAAAAAGGACCTAAAAGATACCCATTTTGGCTGAACCAGGCATCCGCCTTCGCGGATGGGGCACCTGCGAGCGCAGATGCCAACGTAGGTGGCCCTGGACCAGGCCAATGGTCACTTATGGATGCACCTCATCCACCTTAGGGCACAAGTGGCTTCGTATTTCAGCCCAAAACTTCGTTTCGATTGTTTTTCCATCTCTTTGACCCCCTAAAGCCCCTATACCCTTTATGGATACAATTATCAACTTATGGTACCTTTTGAATGACTTTAAAGGAGTAGACTGGAGGTATTTTGAATGGTATCAATTATGGGTTGTCTTTAATATGTTGTTGTGAAAGATGTTTAAGTGACGTAGTGAGGTAAATGTGACATAGTGTTGAAGGGGAAATGTAAAGCATAAACTTGGTGTGAAATGCTATTGGTTTATCATGCCTTGGTTGATGTGTGGCATGTTGTGGTTTTGTTGGTATAGTAATGCAGTGAATGTATTGTGAAGGAAGAAATGCCGTTAGATGATAGTCATGTAGTTCATTGTCGTTTTATGCACTTGTAATGTAGTTAGTTGTTAACGTGAGTTCCGTTATGTACTTGTGTTGTAGAGTAACACGTAAGGAAGGATATGGATTTTTGTATTCACATATAGGGTTGTGTATTCATATTTGGAAGATAAGGTATGTAAGGTTACTCTTTTCGTATCCTTCTGCAGCACATATTGTTCACATTGTCATTGTACTCGTTCTATTCCGAAATGGTCTAAGGTATCTCATTTCAGGTTGTCATATGTTGTTATTCACATTTTTCTTATTCATTGACCAATTGTTGTTCATGTGTCACATAATTGTGGACATTTTTCCAAAGTTCCAATAACGTTACGTCCCAAAGTTCCAATAATATTTCAACCACCAATATATCAATCTTATAACAAAAGAACGGAAGTAACTCATAATTGTTTGTATATTCTTAGGTGACATCCCAAGGGTGGGAGAACCACCTAGCTCGGGTTAATACCAATACTGTGGATGACATCCCAGGGGCAAAGGAAAATCCTAGCATGGGTTATCACAGTAACATCCCAGGGGCGACAGAAAAGCCTAGCATGGGTTAATCACATCCCAGGGGCGACAGAAAAGCCTAGTATGGGTTAATCACATCCCAGCGGCGACATTAAAGCCTATCATGGGTTAATCTCATCCCAGGGGCGACAGAAAAGCCTAGCATGGGTTAATCTCATCCCAGGGGCAACAGAAAAGCCTAACATGGGTTAATCTCATCCCAGGGGTTAAGATACCTAGCATGGGTTATCCTCTTTTACCACTGATCAGTTGGTCGTTTGTTTATCATAAGCTTTACAATTTCTTAATGCAAATAAGAATGAAGTTAAGTAATGAACGATAATAATAAATGAACGTAAAGGCAAAGAAAGTAATGAATGTAAGGTACATGGTTCCACACATACCGAACGATGGTGTATCCATATTGACTATTCTCTTATATTTGATTCCATTGAAGTACTTATCTATCATGCAGTTTCATATAGCCTTACATACTCAGTATATTCTTCGTACTAACGTCCCTTAGGGGACTTACCTTACTTGCTGCAGGCACAGGTTCTAGTATACCTTCACAGTAGATTGCGGGTCATTTGCAGATCATTGGTGAGCTCCAGTTGGTTCGGGGCTTTCCGAATCATTATGTACATTTGTTTTGGTATTGTATAAAGCGGGGACGTGTCCCGACTGTAGGTTGGTTATGTCTATGTATCTGTAGAGGCTTTGTAGATGTTGTGGGACAAATGAAGGAATGTAGGGGATGTATGCTTTTGACATAGTGGCCCTAACGGCCAAGTTTCATATATGTATATATCATATGTTTTTCATGACTTCCGCCATTAGCATCTTGTATCTATACGTGATAGTGATGTTCCTTGAGTGACATGCATACGAATGTACATGAATGACGATTGGTTCTCTCGGGCCTTACCGACTTTGGGTGCCAGTCTGCCCCGTTGGAATTCGAGGCGTGACAGTTTGACCAAAGTCAACAAAATGGGTAAACCAGTTCAAATTTAGTTTGAATGATTTTACTAGGTTTAATAGGTGTATTTGACTTGGATGAATGGTTTGCACAAGTCCCAGGGGTCTTGGTATGATATGGACCCTTAGGTTGAATTATAGTTTCTTTACATATATATTTGAACACACTTAATATTTAATCAAGATGACTCATAATTAGTGATTTGATGGTTCCAACAGTTCTAAAATGCATTTTAAGAGTGGTTTGCATATTCAAATTGTGCCCAAATGGTCTCGAATGAGTTTGGGGGTTTAAACAGAGAATTATACACTGCTAGTCTTTCAATTTTAGTGTAGCTAAATGATATTCCTTCTTTGTATTTGCGATGTACATCTCACATTTTGGAAGAAGTGTGAGATGTGTGGACTTCACATTTAGAAGAAGGCCCTGACAATGATTAAAATATTTTAGATTCAAGATTTCACATTCTAAATCATATGTTATGTTCTAGAGCTTGGATTAAAGAGATTATTGAAGCAATTTTCAAGATCTGACACGAAAGTAATATTCTAGCCCTATTTTTATTGATATATCCTAGAATAAAGCATATTTTCATCATGTAATTCATGTTTTGGAGGTTAGAAATTAGGTTTTGAAGATTTATGAAATTCATTAATTTGAAGATCGATTCGTGAGTAAAATTGAGTGACTTTCTAGATTTAGTAAATTTAGACCTTCTAGATTTAGTAAATTTAGACCATGGGTAAATCATTTATGTAATAACATTCCAATTTTGACCTAGAGGTTTAAGGTTGAATTTTATCAACATTTGTACCAGAGACTTTATGTGTCTATTGGATACCAATAGACTCGTGTACTCACGTAGACTATATTTTTGATAGATTAAGAGCATTTGGAGGCCCAAAGGAAAGAAAAGATTGTTGTGGAAGCTTGTGGTTTTTTAGACTGAGGTAAATTAAGACTTACAAGACTCTGATTGGATGATATGTTTGTACAATAATGTCACTAAGGTTGGGTAGTATGGGGTACCGTATAAATAAGGTGATGAGAATCTAAGTGGGTGTTGGGTACCATGTATGGATAATAAATTATATTTTAGCTGCCTTATGTGTTTACTTGACCTTGTCCGAGGATATATCTGAATGAGAATTAGTAAATTGACTGTAGACAAAGATTACTTGATATACTTTGGCTATTTATTGAAATAAAGTATGATTTCCTTGCACAAAATTGATGAAAATGAGGCTGGTTGACTTCAATTTTTATACAATGTTTGTGATACATGCGTAATACATGGTATTTATATTAATACATGATGTTCGGATTCATGCATGGTATTTAACCTGATTTGACATATCTATCTATCTATCTATCTATCTATCTATCTATATCTATATATATATATATATATATATATATATGGATTTAGCCCGACATGATACTGGGTAGCCTGAATTGACTCATTTTTGTTAAGATCCAATGTGATCTCGGGTGATATATAGACCTCCTGATGCCCCACGGTCACGACACCCCAATAAACGAGCTTCTGTCTACTAGTTGCATACATTGCATCATATCACATTACATCATTATTCCCTCGTATGACTGGTAACAATTTGCTTATTTGATTTTCTTCTGTGTACTTGGTTCCTATTGTGCATAACTTACTGTACTTAACACTTATTCTGTTATGAGTTTAGTTTATGTTGTTATTCTATCTGTATCATTAATTCTTGTATTTTCAGCAAATAAGACTCATCACTATTTTGAGAAAGAGTCAGCTATACAGCTTACTAGTATATGTTATTTGAATTCATACTATTGTTGTTCTCTTTTGGGTGCAAGTTTGAATCCTACCACTAGTGGTGTTCGAGCTGAGCATTGAGTTCGAGGCTATGTTTAAGGAGACAAAGTGGTGAGCTCCTGGCTGATCCTCAACACCATCTGCATTCCTTTAGTCTATTATGTCTTCTTCTTCCCAGCCATTGTACTTATGTTTCCAAACATGTATTACATTCTTTGAGACTCTTATATTTATGACTTCCAGATTTTAGGGATATTGTTGTACTTCCACATTTTCTCTATGTTAATTGATTAAGTAAGACTTTATTATAGCTTTTCTCTTAGTTAACTCATTTCTGTGTTATTCATTGAGTCAAATTAATCTAGGGTTTGCTAAGCGAGTTAGGAGTAAGTGCCTATCACTACACATGTTTTTTGGCCGTGATACAATTGTAATACAATTTAGACAATATTTGTACATAGTTTATGAAATTTATGCATACTTTATCATATTTTATATATGTTCTGAAACTATATATATATATATATATATATATATATATATATATATACACACACACATACAAACCAAAGATGAACTTTATATAGATTTCATAGATAAAATCATGAGTGAAATTTGAAGTCCCGAGCGAGATTCAAAATTTGATTTGTAAGAAAACACTTGCTTTGGTACACAAAAAATTACTACTACAAGTGGTAAATATGGATCAAACTTATCAAAAAATTATTAGTCCGTTAGAGACACCATTAGGAAAAAATTAGGTGGCTTAGCTAACTCAATCCTCTAATTATCCTTTATAATAATTTTTTTAAAAATTACATAGCACAACAATAGTTTGAGTTTTATAGAAAATTTACTATATCCATGTATCCCCTTAAAAAGGCATGATGGTAGCCCTGTATCTATCATTTCCTTCTCTCCATTAACGTTGCCCCGCTTCTCTCTCCCTATCGGAGATGTTCTAATTCCTCCTCCTCTATGGAGAGATCTTATGCATCGTAAAAACATCGACAGTGTTGCCTTTTTCTTCTCCTTATGATAGAAATCAACTCACGAAATAAGAACATGACATGAAAATAAAGACAAGAAAGTAAAAGGTAACCAAATTGAAACAATTGAGGAAACTGTAAGCAACTTAAAGGTATATTAAACCTAAGAACCTGAAATGAATTATTCTACAAAATCACCAACTTCCTATGATTACCTTGAAGAAATTAAATTCACCCTACAACCAACGTTTCTAAACAAGGGTTAAAAACAAGCTTCACTAAGATCAGCTCTCACAAAGAGTATTTTCATCAAATTCAACATAAACTAAGGAAGAAAGAAAAAATCCTAGCTATTGATAGTCTTGGGCTATTTATTATAAATGGGCCAAAAAGTGACTCAAAATTAGACAAGTTGGGCAAGCAGCCTATTGAGTTTGGCGAGCTAGGTTAGCATCGCTAAACTGAGTGGCGATACACAAAAATTCACTCTCCATCGCCAAAGTGGACAGAATATTGTACCAATTGAAGAGCTAGCCATTCACTTGGGCGATCCCTCATGCACTGCGAGCTCCTTTAGACATTTTGGCGATTCTTGATTATTCATCAAAGCAACCATCAACACATGAAACCCTTGTTTAGGAATCAAAACATGATCGAGGATCCTCATCTTTGCGAACAACTCTTGTGTTGCTTGATGTTTTCTTGCTTGACTATGAGTAGAAGGTCTTGAGGCAGCCCGAATTACATCATCCTCTCCTTCTTAAGGGGAATTTTTCCTCGAATTCGAGCCATTTTTATCAAGAGTATCAAATGGTGAAAGCTGGCATACATTGAAAGTATTGTGAACTTGATACTCCGAAGGGAGGTCCACCTTATAGGAGTTGTCGTTGATTCTATCAAGAACTTGAAAAGTCCCATCTCCTCGTGGCATCAACTTTTTCCTTCTATGCGTAGGAAAATATTCCTTCTGAAAGTGAACCCATACCCAATCTCTCGGATCAAACACAATATTTTTGCATCCTTTGTTGGCCTTTTTGGCCACTTCATAGTTCTTCTTTTCAAGACGAAGCCTCATTTGTTCATGGAGTTTGTTTATAGCCTCTGCTCTTTTTCTTCCATTTAGGCTTAACACAACATCTTGAGAAAAAGGGGTGAGATCCAAAGGGGTTAGGGGATTAAAATCATATACACATTTAAACGGTGTCATGCCAATAGTTCTATGAATAACTCGATTATAAACAAATTCAACTAGAGGCAAATGTTCTTTCCATGAGGCCAAATTTTCATGTACCACAACACAAAAATAGAACCCAAGGTCCTATTCATGATTTCAGTTTGACCATCGATTTGTGGGTGACAAGAAGTAGAAAACAACAACTTGGTACCACATCTACCCCAGAAATCTTTTCAAAAGTGACTACGAAATTTTGGATCCATATCACTTATGATGGTTTGAGGAATTCCATGCAATTTAACAATATTTTCAACAAACAAAGATGCTACATTAGAATCATCACATTTATGACATGGAATGAAATGAGCCATCTTTGAAAATCTATCAACAACTACAAATATGCTATCTCTTCCTTTTTTGTCCTTGGAAAACCCAATACAAAGTCCATGAAAATATTGAGCTAAGGTCATTAGGGTATGGGGTATGGGTTATACAAACCATGAGGAAAAGTCACTATTTATCACTTCTATATTTAATACGTTGGCCACAAATTCGTGTAATATCTTTGTGCATCATTGGCTAATAGAATTGTTCCTCAAGGATTCCCATGGTTTTGTCAATGCCAAAATGACCCATCAATCCCCTATCATGTGCCTCCCTATAAAATAATTCTCTCCACGAGCTCATAGGCACACATAGTTTCTTGTCCTTAAAAAAGAAACCATCAAACTTAAAATAGGGAGTAGAAGATCTATCCCTAAGTCATCTTTCCCTTTCCCATGCTTTCCAATCCCGAACGATTGTAGCAAAAATGGGGTCCTTGGTATGCAATGCCTTCAAACATTCAAAACCAAGAAATTTAGAAGACAAAGAACTAAGCAAAACATGTTTTCTTGATAAGGCATCGACCACCATATTTTCTTTTCCCTTTTTGTATTGGGTTACATAGGAAAACGTTTCAAGGAACTCAATCCATTTGGCGTTCCTCTTATTCAACTTACCTTAGGCCCAAAGATGCTTTAAGGACTTGTGATTGGTCTGAATGACAAATTCTTTATTCCATAAGTAATATTCCCAATTGACCAATGCTCTAATTAAAGCATACAATTCAAGATTATAAGTAGAATAATTTAAAGTTGCACCTTTAAGCTTTTCACTAAAGTAAGCAATGGATTTTTGGTCTTGCATTAAGATGGATCCAATGCCTACTTTACTAGCATCACATTCAACTTCAAACATTTTCTCAAAATTGGGCAATTGTAACAAAGGAGCAGAGCTAAGCATGGATTCCAAGGTTTCAAAAACTTTTCCTTGCTCATCACCCAACTTAAAAGGCTTATCCTTTCGGATTACCTCGGTCAAGGGAGCGGCTATGGTGCTAAATCTTTTGACGAATCTCCTATAAAAACTAGACAACCCATGAAAGCTTTTAACATCGCTTATGTATTTTGGAGTTGGCCAATTCTTAATGGCATCTATCTTGGCCTCATCCACTTCGGCTTCTCTTGAGCTTACAATAGATCCTAGAAACACAACTTCATCCACACAAGATGAACATTTTTCAAGGTTGGCAATAAAGTTTTTCTGTTCTAAGCACATCGAAAACACTTTTCAAATGCTCAACATGTTTATCTAGTGACTTGCTATAAACCAAAGTATCATCAAAATACACCACAGCATATTTACCTATAAATAGTTTCATCACATGGTTCTTTAATCACATGAATGCATTAGGAGCATTGGTAAGCCCGAAGGGCATAACCATCCATTCATATAGAACAAACTTTGTCTTGAAGGTGGTTTTCTACCTGCTCCTAAGGTCAATTTTTGAAATATCACAAGAACCATAGAGTTCATCTAACATGTCATCTAATCTAGGGATCGGGTCAATACTTTATCATAATTTTGTTGATTGCCTGACAGGCAACACACATGTGGCACGAATTCATGCTCTCCTTTATATAGTCTTTGTTGAGGAGTTACTCAACTTGTCTTTAAAGCTCTTTTGTGTCTTCTGGATTTTTTTGATAGGCCGGTTTGTTTCATAATTGAGAACCTGACACAAAATTGATTTAGTGTTCAATACCCCAAAGAGGGGGTAATCTACTTAGAAAAGACATCATCATAATCCTGCAGAAGACAAGAAATAGAATGGTTAGTTTGCAACACATAATCCTTATGTGTGATAAGGATCAAAGAACTTTTTGCCTCAACCTCCTCCCTAATCTCCTTGTACTTAGCCAACATTAATATTTTGCTTTTCCCCTTCTATTTCCTCCTTTTATCTCCCTCACCAATCTCTCCTTCATTATGTTTTTCTTTTTTTTCTTCTTTCTTTCCCTTCTCTTTCAACTCTCTCCTATTTTAATATACCTCATTAACTTGTGAAGGTAAAATATGATGAAGAACATATTTGCACCCATCCAACACAAGTTAATACCTATTATTACTCCCATTATACTTTGTTGAATGGTCATATTACCAAGGCCTCCCAAGTAATACATGACAAGCTTACCATTGAACCACATCATACAGGACCTCATCTTGGTAGTTCCCAATTTTGAATTTGATCACTACTTGTCGATGTACCTTCAATTCTTCACACTTACTTAACCATTGGAGCTTATATGGTAGACATGCTTGGATGTGGGTAGCTTTAAGAAATCCACCATAGTGGTATTAGAAACATTGGTACAAATCTTACTATCTATGATTAAAGAACAAACATTGCCCTTGATGAGGCATTATGAATGAAAGATATTCTCTCTTTGGCTCGGATCATCCAAGGCTTTACTAATCATCACCCGCCTTACCATATAGACTGGGACAGTAAGATCTCCTTCTTGAGGCAAAACCTCTTCAATTGGAGCCTTCCGCATTATCCTATGGGGAACAAAGACATCCCCATCACAAAGATCTTGTCCACCATCATCATCATTTCAAAAGCCATAATCTTCTTAGATCTCACCTTCATAGTCCTCTTATTTCTCCTATTCATCTTTATAATATGGTTCTCCTCCTCGAATGGTAATATTTCTCTGCTTAGGGCCATCATTTAAGAACCTATCCTCGATATTTGAAATATTGAATAAACTTGAGACCATTGGATGAGTTTTTGTTACATCCTTATTTTGGTGGATACTTTGGAGCATTCTTTTCAAAGGGCTTCTTGAAGTATTTGTTCTTGTTCTAAGTCGATGACACTTGAGCTCACTTTTTAATCTTTCCCCAAGAAGTTGAAGATGAATAACCTTTAGACTTGGTTGTTTTCTCCTCTTTAATTTCCCGCTCAGTTTTAATAGTCACTTTAAAGACTTCATCCATACTGGCAAACTTGTAGATATTCATTTTAGAGGAGATCTCTTTGTTCAACCCTACCTTGAAGAAAATTATGGCATGATCTTCATTTTCATTGTACTTAAGATTCAATATCAGGTTTTGAAATTCATCATAGTACGCCGCAACACTTTTGCTCCCTTGCCTCAAGTTATACAACTTAGCAAATAGCTCTTGTCTAGATTTTTTTGGTAAGTACTTGGCTCTCATGGGGGCTTTCAATATGGTCCATGATAGAGGTTGTCCATCATGAAGAACATGTTGATACCTATTTACGATTTTCACCATGTTAGAGAAAACCCTTCAAATTATGCAATGGCATAACCAGTCTTTTTTACCTCGGTCAAATCATTGACTTGGAAAATTATATCACAATGTGACTCCCACTCCAGATAAACCTCAGTATTACATTTCCTGTGAAAGCTGTGAGAGTGGTCTTGATAGAGTTGATCCCCAAATCTAGTCCCCCTTTTCCACCTTGGTCCCCATGATAATTTCCTTGGCCACCATCTCCTTGGTTGTATAGTAACCTCTTTAGGTCCTCTTTGATCTTGGTTACTATAATCTTCTCCTAGACCTTAACCTTGTTCTTGATTCGCATAAGCATCCCTTTGTCCTTCACCTTGAGGTTGGTTACCATAGTTTCTTCCCTCATGTGGAATTGGACCAAACCTACCTCCTCGCCCTCTATGTTCAACTTGACTTCTTAGCCTATTCCTTTAAGCATCATTCCCAGGAGTCTCTTCGCCTTCCCCTCTTATATCCTTCTTGTTGATCACCTTCCCTTACCTCTCCTACTTAGTTTGGTGAATTTTGGTTTTGTGGAACTGGATAAGGTGGATTTTGGTTTGGTGGCATTTGGTAAGGTGGATTTCGGTCTTATGGAGCTTCCTGGTTAAGTTGGGGTTGGAGTGATCGAATGATATTTCATGTATTTTGGTTGGTGTTGGATTGTGATATGGGACATTTCCTTGGAAGGGTAGATTACATATTTGGTGGAAGGTTTCGGGTGTGATAGTAGGAGAAGTATTTTGGGTGTGTCTACTTGAAGAAGCTTGGTAATTGGTTTTTGCGGTGGAATTGGTGGAGTTTAAACGTCCCTCCATATTGATCATCCTACCACCCATCATTGACACACTACCTTCCATCACTTCAATCCTACGATTCATTCCATTTATCGGCTCCATTATAGACTTTAAAGTAACCCCTCCCATGGGATTTTATGTTTCATCTCCCGATGCCATTGTACCTAGTGATAAGACACTAAACAAAAATAACAAACAACGTTAGCATTAGTAAAATTAAAATCACAATCACTCGTATTTACACATCTTTGATTGCCTCACAAATTTGTTCCGCTAGTGTTGAAAGCATATTTATACTTCAGTAGTATGCGAGGTGTCAATTGATACTCTCTACTGGAATAGATTCTCGTTTCAAGAAAGACAAATGGCTTGATTAAGCTAAATGGACTTAAATCAAGAAGTTAACTGCAAAATAAAACAAGAAAAGCACGAAAGAAATAACACTATGAAAGAACGGACTCAAGAACTAAAAATCAACCAAGTAGATCAAATACTAGTTGAGAATTAGTTTTAGGAAGCAAAAAAGTGAATTAGAATCAAAGAAAGGAAACTAAGGAATTAGAACCTGAGATTGATCGGAAAAGTTGGAGTTTGGATCGCCAAACTTGATTTGGGATTGCCAAACTTTAGCCTCACTTCGCCAAACTTCACTGTGATCACCAAACTGACCTTGTCTGGCCAAACTCAACAAATTAGAAGGTTGAGTTTGTCGAAGCTCAACTCTACTTGGGTGAATCGCCCCTGACTTTGGCCATAGGGGGAGGACCTCGCCAAACTTAATAGTTTGTGCAACTTAGACCCTCCTAATTTTGTGCTCCTGTGGTCCCCCTTGTACTCCCTTCTTTGTCTTTTACCCCTTTTGGCATATTCCTTTTTTTTTTACTAACACTCTTAACACTTTCTATTTTGTTTCTTTCTGGATCAAACACCTTCTTTTTGAAGATTCTTCCTCTTGAAGTTTTGAATTTCTTCAAGGACACCAAGAACAATATAAAGATCCAAAAATCACAACTCTCTCATTTTAGCTAGGAATTTAACAAAATTTTAAATCTAGGCTCCTCTTCATATGGAAAACAAACCGCAATACTTTTAAACCCTCAATTTCAAGCCAAAACTTTCAGATATCAAAACCTACTTGCACTTTTCTTCAAACTTCAAAATCCAACAATGGTGGAGTTTTCGAAATAACTCCAATCAAAGTCAAATCTCAGATCTACACCTAAATAATACTAGAGAAGCAAATCTTGTATTAGAAACTTCAAACAAGACTCAAAACAACAAAATATTTTCCTAGGAAATTTTCATAAACATTTTTATGACTTTTTTTTTTGTGTGTGTGTATGTAATAACAAATCCAAGACTAGATTTGTAGGGACGAATCTAAGCTCGGCTCTGCTACCAAGTGATAGAAATTGACTCACAAAAACAAGAACACAATACGGAATAAAGACAAGAAAGAAAAGGTAACCAAATTGACACAAATGAGGAAACCGTAAGCAACTCAAAGGTATATTAAACCTAATTGCACTTTTTAAGTGTATGTTTACTGTATCTATATCTATTCTCTACTATATTAAAATGTGAAGGTCCTTACAAATATCGTTTGAACTTTTTATTCTTCATTAAAAGTCTCTGTAATAGACAAAACCATCTTTTTACTTTTTGCCTCAATTTTTTAGTAACTAATAAAAAATATTTTTGCTACAAAAACTACAATCTACAAAAATTCTAGGAAAGAAAAAAGAAAAAAACGTGTAGAAAAGGGTAATGGAAAACCTACCATACATTTAGGATTTTGAGTTCCCATATATTTAGGAGTTCCCAAAAATATTTATATTTTAGAATTTTGTAGGAGAAAAAAGAAAAAAAAAGTCAGAATTGTAGAGGGAAAAAAAAGAAAAGAAAAACGTGTAGAAGTAGGAATATTTACCATATATTTAGGAGTTTGACTTCCTATATATTTAGGAGGTTACCAAAAATATTTACATTTTAGGATTTTGTAGGGAAAAAAATAAAAAAAAATTTAGAATTCTTTTTTAGTATGTTCTTGATGTTTGCCATAATCAATTATCATGTATTCTTGATAGACAATTGCTAATTTAAATTTTTTTTTTTTTTTTTTTTTTTTGTAGTTTTTGTATGTTCTTGAAATTTATAATAATAATTTATATGTATATTTGATAGACAATAGAATTTTAGTATGTTCTTGAAGTTTACAATAATAAATTATCATGTCTTCTTGATATAAAATTAATAATTGAGATGTTCTTTTGGTGATATCTTGATAATATTTGTGATTGACGAGATAACGTTGCTTGTAATTTGAGGTAAATTTTATAAATTTTACTTTATTCTTGATGTTTACAATATTAAATAATCATATATTCTTGATAGAAAATTTAATTGTGAATTTTTTAATTTTTTTTTTTTTGTGATTTTATTATATTCTTGAAGTTTAGAATAATAAATTATCATCTATTCTTGATAAACAACTGCTAATTAAGAAGTTTTTATTGTAAAACTGGTTTAGGTATAAATTTTCTTACTCATTGAAATTTTGATGGTATCTATGATTAGAAAGATAATTTTTTTTGTAATTTAAGATAATTTTTCTAATATGTTGTTAAAGTTTACAATAATAAATTATAACGTATTCTTTATAGATAATTGTTAATTGGGGAGTTTTTTTTTTGTGTGTGTGTGAAATCTTGATAGTATTTGTGATTGAAGAGACAAATTTGCTTGTGATTTAAGGTAAGTTTTATAAAATTTTAGTATGTTCTTGATGTTTATAGTAATACATTAGCACATATTCTTGGCAAACAATTGCTAAATAATTTTTTCTTTTTTGCTGATTTTAGTATGTTCTTGAAGTTTAGAATAATAATGATCATATATTCTTGATAGACAATTGCTAATTAACAGGTTTTTAGTGTAAAACAAGTTGAGGTATACAACTTTTTTACCAATTGAAATCTTGATAGTACCTATGATTAAAGAGATAAATTTTCTTGTGATTTGAGGTAACTTTTCTAAAATTTTAGTATGTTATTGAAATTTACAATAATAAATTATCATGTATTCTTGATAGACAATTGCTAATTGAGAATTATTTTTTTATTTTTTTGTGAAATCTTGATAGTATCTGTGATTAAAGAGACAAATTTGCTTGTGATTTGAGGTAAATTTTTAAAATTTTAGTATATTCTTGATATTTATAGTAATAAATTATCATATATTCTTGATAGACAATCGCTAATTGAGAAACTTTTTTTTTCGTTTTGTGATTTTAGTACTTTTCTTTTTTTTTTTTTTTTTTTTTTGAAGTTTAGAATGATAAATTATCATTTATCCTTGATAAACAATTGTCAATTGAGAAATTTTTAGCGTAAAAGAGATTTGGCTATAGCATTTTCTTACCAATTGAAGTCTTGATAGTATTTATGATGAAAGAGAAAGAAGTTAGGTGATTTTTTTCCCCTTTGTGAATAAGCCTTGGTCGGTAGAGTTGTCCGATATTTGTGTTGGTGAGACCGTGAGAGGTGTCAGTCATTGTGCGCACAAACTAACACAGAGGCTACCTAAAATTATATTGCGGGTTGAAAAGCGAAGCTTTGAGTCTCCAAGATAATATAAAATAGAAAGAAGTCTTTGTTTGTTTGATCTAATAAAGATAAAACTCCAAACAATTTGCACACACCTCAACTAATTTACCACATACTTGCTACCTTTCATTGACAACAGAATAAATTAACAATGTCTACTAAACTAAGGTTTATATATTACGAAAAAAAACACTTAACCTTTTTCACCTTTGTACTCCGATCTCTCGTGGTATGTTCGAGTGTTACTTTTTTCTAACCGCGGCTTATGAGTTGTTATTATTTTTATTTTTTTAGTGTTTTGATTTGTCCTTTATAGCATAGAGAAAGTTCAATAATATATGTACCATTTCAAATTTATCATTTGCACTATAAAATTTATATTTAGTATTTAATTTGGGATATACGTGCAACACACATTCCCTATAAACTAGTCTCATAAAATATAAGTGTAACGCATACAAGCAATTTCAAATTTATACAACATATTTGACATTATTTATAAAATTAATATATTACATATATGCAATTATAAAAGCATATGCAATTATAAAAGCCGTGTATATAATTTATTGTTTTTGTTTGATTTTTCTTCAATTTATTTTTAATAAAATCAAGCCCAATCAAAATATTATTAGTATTTTAAAAAAAAAAAATCAAAAACAAACTAAAAAATATATGAATTTATTTAATCAGTTTGGTCAAGATTTTTTTAGTTGAATCGGTAGCTGAAATTGTTGGTAATTTTTTGCAAGAATTCCATTTGCAGGGTTGTATTCAATTAAAGTGTGTTTTCTATATCAAGAGTTGTTAATTGTATTAATTAAGGTCAAATATATTGTCAAGAGTCTTTCATAGTTGTTGCAGATCCGGATCGACTCGAAGAATAGTGTCATTAAACACGTTATGTAATTGTGTTCCCTTTCTTACTCCATGTAGGAAACCAATGCACTAAATACGTGATCTTATTTTTTGCTGATATTAGTTACAATCCTTTTTCAACTACATTAACCTCAATTTGCAGCATCGTCTTATTAAGATAAAACGGACCAACCATTTAGCCAAAACTTGACCCGTTTTCTCCTCCTTCCACTCGGGTGGGCATGATATGATATAGTATGGTATTTGAAATTTTGGTTCGATAATTTTGGTTTTCAGTTTTAAAAATTATACTGTATCATTATCATACCAAATTGATTTGGTATGATACGGTATTTTACGATATGGTAAATCGGTAAACATAATTTGTTCAACTTCGACTTATATATACTCATATAGTAGAGAATTATGACTTCAGCTTTTAAAATAACGTCTCAATTACATCATATTAAAACCTTATACATGTAGAAATATATATGCAAAATAAAAGTATAAACAACTCCCTTTGTTAATCAATTGCACAAAAATGATATTTCAATCAAGATAGTAGTCAGACGTCTAACGTCAAAATATTTATTTATTTATTTATTTACTAATACTAGATTGTATATTAATTTGTTAGTATTATAATAATATATATGAATTATTTATATAAGTATATACTTGGGTATAAGATTCGGTATTTTGGTATCTTATTTATAAAATTGCCAAAAAAAAATTAAAATATATACCATAAGGTATAAACCATACCAAATATCATAATACCAAAATCACGATATTAAAAATTTCAATTCGATATAGTAACTTGATATCTACCATACCATGTCCACCCGCTTCAGCTTCCATCTTTTTCTTCAATCTTCTTCTCAGCAGACAAAAGATTGAATATTTGGTAATGGTCATCCTTGATAAGCTTCTATTAGTCAGTATTTTCGGCACTTAGGCAATTGCCTAGGGATATTTTCAAGTAAAAATAGTTATATATATATATATATATACTATATATAAAAAGATTTATTAAAATCTTATATTAGTATAAAAAAAAATAACTCATATTTTTCAGAAAAAAATTAATCTAAATAGAGTTTTACATGGAATTTTTCTTAAGATAAAAAAAAAGAAGCAACAGTTCGTTATTACTATGATGTGACCGTTCGGGGCATGAGAAATAGAAGAATTAATTGAGAAAAAAAGTGAAAACTGCAATATTTTGGGGATCATATAAGATCAACAATTTCGCAAGAGAAATTGAATGGATTAGCTATATTTTCAATTGAAAAAGAATTATTAGAAAGTATTGACTATAAAAAAAATTATTAATAATTTTGTATCGCAAAAAGCTAGAAAAATAAATAAGTATATATGAAATTTTTTTTTAAGATAAGGCCCCTCATTAGAGTTTCGCCTTAGGCCCCCGATATGGTTGAGACACTCCTGATTTTCGGCCATTTTTTCTTCCAAATTTATTTTTGAAAATGAAAAAACACGGTGAGCAAAGATTAAATTTGAATCAAGATAAATGGATGACTAGGGTTTGCAATTAAACTTTTGTCTAAATTAGAGTTTACCTGTTAATCTTAAATTCTTTCTTCTTCATCTAGTTCGAGAATTTTAATTTTTAGGGTTCTAATTAATGTATAATTTGGGGAATTTTAATTTTTAGAGTTCTATTTTAGAATTCTCACTTCCATAGGAGTGAGTTGGGTTCTAAAATTGTAAAAGGGTTTAAGTCAAACACATTCATTGCAAACAGAAATTTTACTTGGTATGGTCAGAAGTAGTGACTTAACTACAATATTATGAAAAGGTTGAATGTGTAAAAGGCATTCGTGGTCGACGGATATCTCACAAGGATTTGGTTTCAAGTTGGGGAAATAAATTAGATTTATTTTCCCTTGTAAAAATGGAAAAAAAAAAAAAGCATTATGATATACATGCAACAATTAATGGAAATATATATATTTATCCAAAAAATCAATGGGTACTGATAGGCAAGCAGGAGCGTCTCAACCATATCGGGGGCCTAAGGTGAAACTCTAATGAGGGGCCTTATCTTATTTTATTTTTTTCATATATACTTATTTATTTTTCTAGCTTTTCATAGAAATGGGGTAGGTATCTTAGTAGATGATGAGCTTAGGGGGCAGGTAGTGGAGGTTAAGCGGGTCAATGATAGGTTGATGTCAATTAAGTTGGTCATTGAGGGTCTACGTTGAATGTTATTGGTGCCTACGCGCCGCAAGCGAGCTTGGACGAGGAGGAGAAAAAGGGCTTTTGGGAGGTTTTGGATGAGGTGGTGAGAGGTGTTCCGAACACTGAGAAGCTTTTAGTAGAAGGGGATTTCAATGGGCATATTGGGTCTTTTTCGAGAGGCTATGATGATGTGCATGGAGGTTTTGGTTTCAGGGAAAGGAATGAAGGAGGAACCACACTTTTGGATTTTGCTAGGTCCTTTGGGTTGTGGGTAGCAAATTCAGGCTTTCCGAAGAAGGAAGAACGCCTTATTACCTTTCGTAGTTCGGTGGCTAAGACTCAGATAGACCTTTTGCTCCTTAAGAAGGGTGATAGAGCGGTATGTAAAGACTGTAAAGTCATACCTAGCGAGAATCTTTCGACCCAACATAAGCTTCTGGTGATGGACTTGGAAATCAAAAAAGGCAGAAAGAATAGGGGTGTGGAGGATCGGCCCAGGATTAAGTGGGATAGCTTGACTTTGACCAGTGCTTTGAAAATTGGGGAGAAGCTGACGAATATGGGGGCTTGGGAGAGTGGAGGGGATGTGGATAGTATGTGGGAGATGACTGGCAGTTGTATCAAGGAGACCGCTAGAGAGGTGTTGGGTGTCTCGAGAGGCGGATCTGGCAAGCACCTGGGGGACTGGTGGTGGAACGCAGAAGTGAAAAGGAAGGTGGAGACTAAGAAGGTGGCCTATGCCAAGTTGGTTAAGAGCAAGGATGACGAGGAGAAGTGGACGAGTAGGGAAGAATATAAATTAGTCAGGAAAGAGGCTAAGTTAGCGGTTACAGCGGCTAAGACAGCAGCTTTCGAGAGCTTGTATGCCGCTTTAGAGGAGAAAGATGGGGATAAGAAGTTGTATAGGTTGGCTAAGGCTAGGGAGCGGAGGGCCTGTGACCTTGACCAAGTGAAATTCATCAAGGGGGAGGATGGCGAAGTGTTGGTGGAGGATGCCCTCATTAGAAGGATGTGGCAGTCCTATTTTCATAGACTTTTGAATGACGAAGGGCACAAAAGTTTCGTGTTGGGGGACTTGGAGCACTTAGAGAGATGTTGCGATTATGGTTATTGTAGGCGTATCAAGGTTGAAGAAGTCAATGGTGTTATTCATAGGATGCGTAGGGGTAGGGCGACTGGGCCCGATGAGATTCAGGTGGATTTTTGGAGGTACACTAGCGAAGCAGGTATGGAGTGGTTGACAAGGTTGTTTAACATCATTTTTGAGGCGGCGAAGATGCCCGAAGCTTGGAGATAGAGTATGATGATTCCATTATATAAGAACAACGGGGACATTCAGAGTTGTAACAACTATAGGGGTATTAAGTTGTTGAGTCATACTATGAAGGTTTGGGAAAGGGTGGTAGAGTTGAGGCTGAGGAGGACCGTGACTATTTTTGAGAATCAGTTCGGTTTCATGTCAGGTCACTCGACTACTGAGGCCATTCACCTAGTGAGGAGATTAATGGAACAGTTTAGGGAGAGGAAGAAGGACTTGCACATGGTGTTCATCGATCTTGAGAAAGCGTACGACAAAGTCCCCAGGGAGATTCTGTGGAGGTGCTTGGAGGCTAAAGGTGTGCCCGTGGCGTACACTAGGTCGATTCAGGACATGTACGGCGGTGCAAAGATGCGTGTGAGGACGGTAGGAGGGGATTCAGAGCACTTTCCTGTTTTGACAAGGTTGCACCAGGGATTGACTCGCATCAGGGATTGACTCTTAGTCCGTTTTTATTTGTCTTGGTGATGGATATTTTGACGCGGCGTATTCAAGGGGAGGTGCCTTGGTGTATGTTATTTGCTGATGATGTGGTACTGATTGATGAGGCTTTGGGAGGAGTTAATGATAAGTTGGAGGTTTGGAGACAGACCCTTGAGTCTGAGGGATTTAGGTTGAGCAGAACTAAGACGGAGTACTTGAAATGTAAGTTTAGTGATTTGACGCATGAGGCTGATGTGGTAGTGACATTGGATTCTCAGGCCATTCAGAAGAGGGGTAGTTTCAAGTATCTGGGGTCTATGATTCAGGCGAATGGCGAGATTGACGAGGATGTCACGCACCGTATTGGTACAGGTGGTTGAAATAGAGGCTCGCTTTGGGAGTTTTGTGTGATAAGAGGGTGCCTCCGAAGCTTAAAGGTAAGTTCTACAGAGTGGCCGTCCGTCCGGCTATGTTATATGGAGCGGAGTGTTGTCCAGTTGAAAACTCCCACATCCAAAGTTGAAGCCAGAAGAGATGAGGATGTTGCGATGGATGTGTGGACTTACCAAGAGTGATAGGGTTAGAAATGAGATTATTCGAGAGAAGTTGGGAGTGGCTTCGATGGAAGACAAGATGCGGGAAATGAGGTTGCGATAGTTCGGACATGTGATGAGGAGGTGCACGGATGCTCTAGTACGGAGGTGTGAAAGGCTGGCTGTGAATGGTTTTAGGCGGGGTAGAGGTAGGCCGAAGAAATATTTGAGGGAGATGGTTAGACATGACATAGAACAGTTACAACTTATAGATGACATGACCCTTGATAGGAAAGTGTGGAGGATGCGGATTAGGGTAGAGGGTTAGTGGGTAGGAAGACGTTTGTATCAGTAGGAAAGAGTGTTTGTTTGTATATGTGCCTATTGTTTTTTGGCAGTTCTTGTTCGTGTTGTTTTGGTGATATTTGTGATTTCGAATAAATAGTCTATAGTATTACTCTTTGGGTGTCTTGCTTCTTTTATTATCTAGCGATGTGTTATCTCTTTTTTATTATTTTTTTAATGATTTTTGCTTGTTATTGTTATCTGTTCTGAGCCGGGGGTCTATCGGAAACAGCCTCTCTACTTCATCTGAGGTAATGGTATGGACTGCGTACACTTTACCCTCCCCAGACCCCACCTGGTGGGAATACACTGGGTCTGTTGTTGTTGTTGTTCAATACTTTCTAATAATTCTTTTTCAATTGACAACATAGTTAATCCATTCAATTTCTCTTGCGAAATTGTTGACCTTATATGATCCCCAAAATGTTGCAGTTTTCACTTTTTCTTCTCAACTAATTCTTCTATTTTCCATGCCCTGAACGGTCACATCATAGTAATAATGAACTGTTCCTTCTTTTTTTTTATGCTAAGAAAAATTCCATGTAAAACTCTATTTAGATTAGTTTTTTTCTGAAAAATATGAGTTTTTTTTTATTTTTTATGTTAATATAAGATTTTAATAAATCTTTTTATATATAGTATATATATTTAACTATTTTTATATGAAAATATGGGGCCTCATAGTTATGGGCCCTAGACAATTGCCTAAGTGACCTAATGGACGAGACACCCTATATATGCAAGATAGAGTTTCCTAAACTTGAATTATGGGAAGTAATGAAGTAGGAGCGGTGCTGCGGTAGACAAATTAATTAATGTCCATCGGTAACTTTTCTTGATATTCAATTCAAATTGCATTATTATAGCATAATAGGAGTAATGATTCAGTAGTAGTCTTATAACCTGAAGTTGCTCCTCTACTCTCCAACGTCCATGAATGTGTTAACTGGAGGCCAAAATAACAAAATAACGTGTCAATTTACGATTGGTACAATCTATATGTAATGGAGGAAATATATATACTACATAGATAGTCAATATAATTTATGGATTTGAAAATTGAAAGTAGTGGAAAGAGAAATGGGTCATGAAGAGGGGCTATGGAAGAAGGTCTTGTTATGGGTTGGAAGGCAGTCAAAAAAGGGTAAAATATATACACTTCTACTTCTTATCTATCATCATACGCGTCATGCTATATTACTTGATGAGTTTTGGGCTTTTTCTGCATATCTGGAAGCCATCGTAGTGTTGCCTCAACTTCGATTGATGCAGAATGTTAAGGTTCTTTGTTCCTTACTATGAAGAGCTTATAATTCTTACTCTTGCATTTCAGATAATCGAGCCATTTACTGCCCATTAATGTGTTTGCATTGGGTATTCAAAGATTCTCGAGTTGTGCTCGTTGGATAGTTCAGGTACTGTTAATTATTTTGTGCCTTAAAAATATCACTTAGTATTAAGTAGAGTATTTTGTCCAAAACCCTGCCTCTTCTGTGTTGTAGATATAAATTAAATAAAAGAAATCTCTATCAATATAAGTTTTTATATGAGGTGGTTCATATTCAATTTCAGATAATATTGAAGGTCTTGGTTACAACCCTCACCCGTTAACGAAAATACTTTCATTTGCTTGACAATGTCGATATAGACATATAGTAAACAAATTAAAAATAACGGTGTTTTCTTGTAACAGTTCAAACTTTAAGACAAGACTTACATAATTCGACGTCTTTCCTGTAGTCTTCCCTTTTATTAGACCCGGCAAAGTCCGATCGAAAGACATACTCCCTCTGTCCCATTTTAGTTGATCATCTTACTAAAAATAAATGTCCCATATTAATTGATCACTTACTAAATCAAGATAGAATTAATTAATTTTTTCTCTTTTTACCTCTACTATGAATTACAATTTCAATGTCCATTCATATGCTCAATGAATATCATTAATATGAGTAAAGGGTAAAATAGTAAAAATTATTACTCCATTTATGATTTCTTAATCACCGTATAAAATAAAATATGCCCGACTAAAATAGGTGGGAGGGAGTACAAAACTATTGCTTAAGCCTCTTGACTATACATTTACATACATGTATTGGTGTATGACACACCCCGTATTTGTATTTGGCTGGAAGGGGATATTTGTGGATACCAATGGTCTTTTAATCCGAAACTGTTCAAACTTTTACCCTGGCTAATTTCTGCTATTATTACATAAAGAGGTGACATCCTAGTAGCCTAATTGCTTTAATTTCTTGAGTATATCTTAATTCATTTATTATGTGTTTCACAATTAATTCTTCTCTCTCTTTTTTTTTTAATAGTAAAAACTTTTCTAGCTAACTGATGCTCTTCTCTTGAATTTGGAGCTTTCTTAAAGGGGGTTCTCCAGGTTTCTCTTTTACTCTTGTTCCGCTGGTTCCAATGTAAGTAAATGGAGTAATAGATAAATCTGTTTGGATGCATCTTCTTTAAGATATCAATCTCCTATTAAGTTTTGTAAATTGATACTGGAAAACAAACTACACCAGCAAATCACTTACTCCTTCGTTCCAAAATACTTGACCTTCTTTCTAAATTTATTTGTTTCAAATTACTTGTCCATTTTCGCAAATCAAGAGTGTTTTATTACTTTCTTCCCATATTACCCTTAGTATTAAATAACTAAAGAAGATAGTAATAGTTAAATTTAGTGTTTCAAAACATCAGAGGTGTCTCGTCCATTAGGCCACTTAGGCAATTGCCTAGGGATCCATAACTACGAGGTCCCATATTTTCATGTAAAAATAGTTTTATATATATATATATATAAAAAGATTTATTAAAATCTTATATTAGCATAAAAAGAACAACTCATATTTTTCAGAAAAAAATTAATCTAAATAGAGTTTTACATGGAATTTTTCTTAGCATAAAAAAAAAGAAGCAACAGTTCGTTATTACTATGATGTGACCGTTCGGGGCATGGGAAATAGAAGAATTAGTTGAGAAAAAAGTGGAAACTACAACATTTTAGGGATCATATAAGATCAACAATTTCGCAAGAGAAATTGAATGGATTAGCTATATTGTCAATTGAAAAAGAATTATTAGAAAGTATTGACTATAAAAAAAAAATTATTAATGATTTTGTATGTCAAAAAGCTAGAAAAATAAATAAGTACATATGAAAAAAAAAATTAAGATAAGGCCCCTCATTAGAGTTTCGCCTTAGGCCCCTTATACGGTTGAGATTCTCCTGCAAAACATCATTAATAGGGTTAATTTTGTGAAATACACTTCTAATTAATGTTTTCTTAATGGATTTGCCAACTCAAAAGAGGCATGGAAGGAGGAAGTAGTAGATAAATTTAATAAGTATCGATTGATATTTTGTACTCCCTCCGTCTCAATTTATGTGATGTAGTTTGACTTGACACGGAGTTTAAGAAAGAAAGGAAGACTTTTGAAACTTGTGATCTAAAATGAGTCATAAATGTTTGTGTGGTTGTAAATCATTTTATTAAGGTAAAATGAGTATTTTAAAGTTAAATTGTTACTAAATATAAAAATGTGTCATTCTTTTTGGGAATGACTAAAAAGAAAATTATGTCATATAAATTGAGACAGAGGGAGTAGTATATAAAACACATGGTAAGAACCTACTACAACATATATATTTTTTTTTGATTCAATGTTATAACATATTCAATTACACTAATGGCCTAATTATAACTTAGATCCATTTATGTGCGCGCGCATATATATATATATTCCCCTTATGCTACGGTTAATTTCATTAATGATCACTTAACTTTCAGTGTGTTTTTCTAAAGTCATTAAATTTTTTTTTTACGAAAAAGTCACTAAACTTTATCGAGTATCACAAAAGTCATTAAACTATAATTTATGTGACAAAAGTTTCAATCAACGTTGCATAAGTATCACAGTAAAATCATTAGGATTAAGCAAATGAATTATTTTTTATGATATTTAGGCAACGGAAATGGGTCAAATTTGTCCCTATAGGAATTGGTTGAATCTGTTAAAGGTAAAGTTTTTTGACTTTTGAATATAAAAAATTATTTAGTAACTTCTTTGATACTGGAAAAAAATTTGAGTGACTTTATCGTCACAAAATATGATTTAGAGACTTTTGGTACAATAAAGTAAAATTTAGTAAGTGACCATCCATTGAATTATCCTATTTATGCTACTTTATATGTTAAAGTCCAGATTGAGCCCACACTTGATAAAGATATTTTAGTGTTATGTTTTATTGCGTTTCATTAAGAGAGTTATCGAAATGAAAAAGCAAAGCAATATTAATAGCAAGGCATAAATCGAAGTCTCAATAAGAGTGAACTTATAGAGTTTTGGAATCGCTTGCAAAACTTTAGCAATTTAAAGAGAAAGAGTGGTATGATATAATTGTAAGTATTTTACGGAGAGTCCTTTGAAAGATCTTTGTTTAAGGAATTTGTTGAGCTTCTTTGATCTGGATTCTACATTTAAGATCATCTGATGTTTTGATAATTGATAAATATTTCATAAGTGACAATCTATGCACAAGGAAAAATGAACAAAGGAGTACAAGAACTAAGTCCTCCAAAAGGAACTGGTAGTTGTGTTGAGACTTCATGATCTCTGAATCTATATTCAAGATCATATGGTATTTTAATGTTTGACAAAAATTGTATAAGTGAAAATCTATATGTACAAGAAAAATTGAAGAATGATTTTCAAGATTCAGGTCCTTAACAGATCTACAAAAGGAAGTGAAGAAGTTAGTAACACTACAGGGGAACAAATTAGATAACTGGAGACTGTCTTGAAGAAGTTATTTCGTGAAAACTTAGAAAATTGGAATTATGACTCAATATTCTAAAAGGATCTGGAGTTCAAGATATGGAAATACTACCATAAATTGAGCACAAGGAATTATCTTAGAATTAAGAGAAAGAAACCCGATGTGAGAAAAAGATTAAAACTAAGTCAAACTAGGATTAAATTCTTGGAAAGACTTGAACCAATTCTTGTTTTGATTGGAGAACTACAAGGCGGTTATTTACTCCTATATAAATATAAAGCATTGGAATTTGACTAAACCAAAAGAGAGAGGCGTCAGAGTGAGAGAGTTAGCACAAAGAGTCTAAAAAAAGACGAAGAAACTACTACAACCAAAGAACCTGGTCCTATCAAAATATATCTATATAGTTCTTTGTGTTATAATAGTTTGTTTCTTTGTGTGGTTCAAAAACCAAATCTTTATTACTTTCTTAGTTGATTGTAGTAGGTGTCGTTTTATGTTGTAGGGGAATTTATTGACTGGGTAGAGTCATTGAAGAAGAGCAGAGAAAAGGGTAGATGCATGAACTGTTGGGAATAATTCCTTAAGTGTACTAGGGTAGTTGTAACCTTAAATTGCTAAAGTTTAGAGAGTTTCAAAAAAATCCTACAGAGGTAAGTGATGATTTTTGTCTCCCTTGAGAAAGAAGTTTTTCACGCTAAAATATTTGTGTTGATTTACTTATTGTAACTATCCATGTCATTTTGAGTACTAGAACTCCTTTTCTATAAAGACTCTTCTCGTAAATTTTATATGAGAATTTTAAACTATTCATTTAATTATGATTATTTGAATGACAGATAATTTTAAATAATTAACATTGATCAACAGGCCCAAGTCCATAATTCATTTAATACCCTATACCACTTGGTCTATATGTGAGGATGAGTTAACATTAAATGGGGATTGGCATTTTTGAGTCATAACTCAAAAAATGTTTGCGCATCCTACGAGATAAGAGATGACGTGACTCTTGAGTAGGCCTCTTTGGTAAAATAGTAATTTAAAATGACTACAAGGGAAACATACAGAAGCATGGCATACGAAAAAGACAGAAAGGAACACAACACACAAAATGAATTCCCCAAAACATGGTAAGGTCAGTACAAGAGCCACAATACACAAGGAGTACTAGACAGGTGCAAAAATATACAAAGTAGTCTCTGAAGATACAAAATAAGATTAGTACTAAAACAAAAGTAGATGAATCATCTCCAGACTCTGAAATCTCACTCTAATCCCCGATCAATAGCTCAGCTCGAGGGCGTCGTCAGTGGCGATGACTCGTACTAGGATCTGCATAAGAAAAAAAGATGCAGAAGTGTAGTATGAGTATCAAAACACACGGTACTCAGTAGGCATCATAGAAGTGCAGTATGTACCACCGTTACATCAATTATTGCCTGAGGAGATCTGTTCTCATGTAATTGAGAAATTGAAGGTAGAGGAGGATCCTGGAGATTAGATAAAGCTTGGTGGAGATTATCTACTTGTGGGAAATTTACCATGGCTAGTGCATGGAACTTGTTGAGAGAGGGAAGAGAAAAGCATGATTACTTCACTAATATTGGGTATAAGGGTTACCATTCAAGATTGCTTTCTTGTTGTGGAGAGTGTACAAGGAAAGAATCCCAATTGGGGAGGTGTTAATGAAAATGAAGTTGGTGGAAAGTGTAATATGTTGTTGCAGTAACTCAGATTTGAAACCTTTGAACACTTGTTTTGTGACTGTCCAGAAACTAAGGATATTTGACAAAGCTTTGCTAATGCAGCTGGTATTAGTGGCCCTTTTTCACAGTTGAAAAACACCATTTTTAAGTGGTAGGTTGATTGTGCTCCAAAATTGAAGCTAATTTTCAGAATTGTACCAGCTATGGTGATTTGACATGTATGGAAAAGAAGGAATGTGATTTATCATGGTGGTAAGATGTCTTCTCAATGCTTGGTGACTGAACTTAATTGAAATATTCACATATTTTCTAGTACAACATACCCTTGGCTAAGAGAAATCCCTAACAATTGGCCCATGATGGTAGACTACTTTGAGAAATACACTCCTCTATTGGTGACTAAAGTATTTTGGTGGAATATGCCCAACACATGGGGTTTCAAATATAATTCTGATGGAGCATGCAAAGTCAATATTGGACCAATATCCAGCACCTTTTGTATCAGAAATGATATGGGTGACCTGATTTATGCAGAAACAAAACTGGTTGGTGAAGGTACTGTCTTAGAAGCAGAAACTATTGCTTTGAGAAGAGGCTTAGAATACAGTGTTACACATAACTTGCTCCCTATTGTACTTGAAACTAATTCTCTTACCTTGAAAAAGGTTTTGAATAATGTTTGTGAGATACCTTGGAACATTTCTATGAAAGTGAAGAGGATAAATGCTATTCAAAGGAATAATCCAGGGATGGTAGAGGTTGCTCATATATTGAGAGATGGGAACAAGTTGACGGATTTTTTTTGCCAACCAATTTTTTTTTCCAGGTACAAGTTCTATTATTTATCCTAACTTTCAGGTGGTACCAAGAGCAGCAAAAGTAATAATCAACATGGACAAGAGACAAATACCAAATTTGCGCATAAGGAAATGTCAAAACAAAGACTTTGCACTCAGGACAACAATAAGCTGATGACAACAGTGGGACCACTCTAAGTAGCCTGCACCATAGCCATGTCTGCCTCCAAGCGCTTAAGTGACACATGGGGTTGTGTGGGAGAGGTACCAGTCTCTTCACCCCCTCTTACCCTGCTTCTCTCTCCCTCAACATCTATTTTTCTCTTTTTTTCGTTCTGTCCCTGTGAACCCTTCGCCTTCAGTGGGTTGAAAGACTTATCACACTCTTTCATAGGGTTATCTCCCTCGTTCGATACATCCTCCCACTTGCATAGCTCAGTTATTAATGAGGGCAAGAAGAAATCCTTTGTAGGCCCTCCTCCCGAGTAGAAGAACTTCTACTCGTCTATAATCTGCATTCCCACATTCATCCCATTCCCTGATAGAGCATAAGCCATCACCATATCCCGATGGAAGGTTATTTTAGTTATATTTCCAGAAGGATGAATCCTCTGGAATACCATGTTTAGCTACCTCTGATCTTCTATCAAAAAAGGAGTGCTGTGGGTTTCCCTGATACTCGTCCACTGCAACTTGTTATCCTGACCCTTTGGCACCAAAGTTTGTGCCAACCACTTAAGATCAGCCTCATCCCTCTTCAATTCATAGGTTGTATTTCAGGTGTTTGGAACCCTTTAGCCTCATTGATAGTAGAAGCATCCACCAGAATATTCACCCCTTTGACTTGGATAGTGGGATTGGGTAAAGACCAATCCACTATTGGGATTACAACATAAAACTCTTGGACTATATATAGATTACATGCAGGGGTGCACTCTGTTAGCATCTCCCACCCAAAGGTATGCTGTTGGTTGAATAACTCAGGAGCCTCTTCAGCCACACTCTTCATCATGAATCCCTTCTTATGAATGAAGCCCAGTACTCCTCCCCTTCTTGTATCAAGTATGACAAATATTGTTGGGGAATCATTAGTATGTAGGTTGGTTGACATTTGGGTTGGCCATGATAAATAGTCCTAAAAGTGTCACATTATCATAATTAGAAACCGATTAGAGATAATACAGAAGGAAAAAGGAATTGAAAAGTCATTTTTGACAAATATTCTAGGTAGGCTACTGCCAGACCAACGCTGCAATAATTCTTTGTCGCTGCAGCGATGTTGCTACAACGACAGAGAATTTCCATAGCAGCATCGCTGCATGATAAACCCATAGCTGTAGTGACTCCATGGTCCCCAAAACAATCCCAACCCTCTCCAATGGCGGATTCCCAAATTTTCTTCAAATTTTAGAGTTATAAATGTAGATCGGGCTTGGTAGAGTACTATTGAACTCTTTTATACTAAATAAGGAGTGATTAACACCCAATACAAGCCTTAATGGCTTGGAAATCCTTGGGGAATATGACTCTTCATCTTCTACCCATTTTAAGCCCAAAAACTACCATGAACATCGTAATTCTTATGCCTAGAATACCGTAGGAGTGTTGAAAATGTAAAATAGACTAAACACTTTGTGAATCCATTCAAAAAGGGAAAAAATTAAAATTTCCGAAAGATTCACCAAAATCAATTGAAAAATTCAATTTTCAATCCTAATTTTTACAATTCTAGGATGATAAATGCATAAATAATGTAGTATGAATGAAGAATTACCCTAGTATTGACGCCAGTAAGAGAATTGCCATAGAGAACTTCGGAGAGTTTGAAAAATTTGAAAATTAGGAAGTGGGAACATATGAATCCGACTTTCCCTTATCAAAACTGCTGATCCATTGCTGTAGCAACCCATTTGTCACCACAACAATGTTGCTGCGGTGATAAATCCATCATTTTAGGAATGATTTGAGTGGAGTTCTATTTCATCTTGAATTTTTATGCATTGTAATATTATGTATTGGTCCTGGTAATTTAGATGACCCTTTACATGAAATTTTATTACGAATAATGTTCCTTGTGATATAGAGATTATAAGTTTTGACTAGAGCATGGTGACATGTCATGTATAGAATGGTCGGGTAACATTTCTACTTTAATTATAAGGCAAGGGTTTGGTAAGATGTTATCAAATTTATTTAATATAGGTGGAAGGTCGCATTAAAACTCTAACCGTTGTGTATGCTGGGTTTTGAGAATCATGCTAAAAACTCTCTTTCATAATTTGTGTACCTATTTGGGAATGAATGATCGGTAAATTGGTATCTATTGTAACGACTTGTTTCTTCGTTATCTTAAAATCATTTCTAAAAAAAACAATTCAATCAAAAATTCATTTCAAACCCGATTAGAAATAACTTTTACGCTAGAAGATCTGTGGCCTAAATTAATTTGGGCCAAATTTTCAAATTGGCCAAGCCTGCCAACCCATCACTGTAGTGACAAGTCTACCACTGCAGCAACATCACTGCAATGACACTCCCATCACTGCAGTGATGGTTAGGCAGTAAGCCACTCAGTTTTTTAAAAAACCTTTCTCCCAGCTGTGGCCTCTTATTTTATTTGCCTCCTCTAAAAATACCCCAAATAAACCCTATGCTTAGAATGACAAGGGTTTAGAGGTCAGGCTCTGGGAGAGTAATTTCCAAGTATTTCTTGAGGAAACTTCAATGGATTAGATAGCAAAAGGCATAGTAGGAGAGGATCTTTTCTCTCTATAGCAGCAAGACTCATCCATGAGGTAGGTTATGGTTTAATTATAGTATATTTAGGTTAGATGCATGTGATAGCTATAGTTTTAATGGGAGACTTTATGTCTAGGCCTGCGGGCACAAAGTTTGGATGTATTTATTAACAAACGGAAATTAGTATAATATATTGATGAATTTGGTGATGCATGTTGAGTTTATTGTATATGTTAATCCTTTAATTGTTGAGGAGTTGTTATGCTTGGATGAACTAGAGGTAGGACGGTAAATGATGGTTTGGATGAGTTTGTAAAAAAAAGTATATTAAGATATGGACCCTGGGTGAACATAGAAATGCCTTGTGTGTTTTCACGTTGGTAGTAGAGTGGAAATAGGTTTAGTCGGGTTGATTGTGGAAGAAGGAGTCGGTATATTCAAGGATAGGTAATATTAACTTTAAGGGAGAAAATGGAGAGGGATGAAGGTAGGACTAAACTTGGGTTTTAGTTGTTCGTGCAATGGTTGATGTTAGTGTAATAAATAGGGTAATAAATAAGGAAAGTTTTAGTGTTATAAAATGTCCTTAAGAGAGTATGATAATTTGGATAAGGATAGACGATAGTAGATTGTTAGTAATTCTTAACGGTTGGGTATAGATGGGTAACTGAATATAGTTATAGACTTGATTTGACTCTATGCTTATGTTTGAGTTGATTGATTGTGATTAACCTTTGGACATGCTTGTCATTGTTGGTTGAGATAATGTTAACACTAAGTTGAAATGATTAACTTGAAAGTTAAAGTGTTTGTTATTGTAGTATGAACTTGAATATTGATTGTTATTGTACATTGAGCATGCTGTTAAGGTTTTACCTATCTTTGATGATATTAGGATCAGGTGTCACACCTACATAGATTTTTATTGGCATTAGGTATCATGTCAGTATGATACATAGACTGAGCTTGTCTCCTGCAGGTCATAACTAAGGGTCCTTGCCGACCTTAGTATGTGTGTTCACTATTCTAGGTATTGCACTGATATTTATTGCATGGTTATTATTACATTGTTATTATTAAACTATGGTGATTTCATTTTGATATATCACTAATAAGTGATAGGTTGGTGATTTGATTTCTTATGTGTAAGTGATGTGACATGAATAACTCAAAAACAGAATGGTACAAAAAAGATAGTCGGTGGTTAGTAAGCTAATGTTTTATGATTTTTCGTTGCAAGAAAATTTTGAATATAAGGTACACCTTGACTGCGTATAACTCTTATTTTCCTGTGTGTATAATTGTATATGTGAATTATGCTATAGTATCCTTCTTATGGAGTTGTTGTTTCATATCTAATTGTTGTAGCGGTAGCATTATCGGTGGTAAGAGGAATAGAATAACAAGTGTGAGTTGTCATGAGAGAGGGATATAGACCTGTCTAAGGAGATGAGTGCATAAAAGATATGGGTTTGGAATTTCCACAGAATTGTTATTATTTAGTCTCTCTGAGGAGTAATGGCTAATGATATACTACAAAAAGAGAAGGCGGTAAAGATAGGGGTTGAAGAATGCTTACGTATGTTAATATGTTTAGTTATAAAGTATATATAACTGTCATGATTTCTCCTTGATTTCAACATGCTATTATTTGTTTTCTAACCTTGGTTAGCCCGATAATACCTACCAGTATTTGTGGTTGTACTGATACTACACTTACTATATCTCTTTTTGGGGGTATAGCCATGTTGCAGGTCAGCTGGCATTTCGATAGATGTAGCGGTACTAGTCTTCAACAACTCATGTCTTTCTACTCTTACATGGATGTTGTGTCTTGAGTTGTCCTTCATATGTTTACTGCTCTTGTACCTGTTTAGACTAAGTTCTGGGAAGTTGATAATTAATTCTACAATGTATTATTATATTAACTTTTGGTTTTAAATAAAAAGGTACCTTATCTATTATGTTCAAGGTTTTACTAGTGTTTTCTGCTGTTTAAAAAAAGGTTGGATGTAAGGGGTCTCCTATCTAGAGTAGAGTTGGGTAGGTGCTCGCACAATCCCGTGATTTGGATCATTCCAACAAGTTCCCTTTCGGTAGCTAAGAATGGTCGCCCCAAGATTATGAGGACCTCATAATCAACTTTGCAGTCTAATATGACAAAATCAGCAAGAAAATGAAGGTGTCAACCTTCACTAAAACATAATATAGTTTGCCCATATGATGCTTCACAGTGCGATCCACCAAAAGTAGCCGCATATTAGTTGGTTTTGGAGATCCTAGGCCTAACTATTTAAACAAAACAAGTGGCATAAGATTAATGTTTGCACCTAGATCACATAGTGCCTTTCCAAAATTAAACGCACCTATAATGCATAGAATAGTAAAGTCCTAGGATTCTCCTTTTTTGGTACAAGAGAACGGGAGGATATTGCACTATAATGGTGCAATTTATTGGTCGGCTTAAAACTAATAGTCCTTTTTTCACTAGATCCTTCATGAACTTTGCATAATCGAGCATTTTCTCAAGTGCCTCAACTGATGGGATATTCATAAACAATTGTTTCAACATGGGTTTGAACTTTTGGAATTTTCTATCTTCCACTTTCTTCTTCAAACTTTGTGGGAAGGGAGGCGGAGGCCTTAGAATATGAGTCATTATTTTTGGGACCTCCTTTTCCTTCCCCTTTTCAACATTTGTCTTCTTTGTATTAATTAGAGACATTCTTGCTTTCTCTTGTTTCTCATCAACCACAACTTGCTCTTTCTCATCATTCACATTCATTTGCCCTAGAGCATCTTCAATAATAACTACATCATTATCATCAATAACAACTGGATCGGACTGCTAATTCAACTGCTTTCTGCTTCTAGTGGTGATTGGCATACAATGATTTGGATTTGGCAGTGTGTCACTCAGTAAAGTACCTTTTTTTCTTGGATTTAAGGCAACAAAAATCTACCCCATTTGTTGTTCAGGCTGCTTGATGGCGGTGGAGTGAGAGTCAACTACCTGGGCCACCTTAGAAAATTCACCACTCAGCTCTTTGATCCCTAAATCAGTGGACTCCATCTGTTTAAGCATCTTAGCAATCATGTCTTCCAATCGCGAACCACTCAGCTCACCTTCATCACGACCCTTTGGAGTAACATATAGACCATTCAATCCTTATTATAACCATCATTTTTCCTTTAGTTATCTTGATCTCTACCACAACTTCTATCTTTATACCTAAACCGATCATAATTATTATCCTTGTAGTAGTTCTAAACTTGATTTCCTTAACCTTGGTGCTAAGAGTCTTGGTTAGACTCCTGGACGTTGGATTGAAAAACCCCTGTATGGTTGTTCACATAGTTCTCTTCCATATCAGAATCAGAATCACTATCAATAGGCCTTGGTTTGCTTTACCTTGGGATCAAACCACCTTACCTTTTCAGAGTCGATCCTTGTCAAGTGCTTTGTAAACATATAATTTGAGTTTTCATATGACCATATCCTGATCATGCTCCTTTTCTTTTTGGCATTGCTTAGCCAACATGCACATAGTGTAAGAACCGATAGAGACCTCAGATTTCCTAGTATGTCATGCTCTGTTGGTTATAATAACTCGATCAAGCATCACAACCGCATCTGCATAGGTGTGTGACATCAATGATCCTCCAGCCATAGTGTCAGCTATTGGCTTTGTGACAAAATTTAGTGACCTAAAAATATCTTTAAGAGATTGTCATCAACAAGCTTATGGTTGGGGCAGTGCTTCAACTTCTTATTGAACCTCAACCAAGCCTCATGCAAAGCTTCTCCAGGTAGTTACATGAAGTTATTGATCTCACCTCTAAGTTGTCGCATTTTGGAAGGTGGTAAAAATCTATCAAGAAGAGCAGCCTTCAACTCCCTATAGTTAGTGATGGAGTCGTCCAAAAGTTTAGTCAACCATAACATTACTTACTCAGATATTGAGAAGGGACACAACCTCAACCTGATAGCATTTTGATTCACTCCCGGTAGCTCGTACACCTTATAGATTCCTATTGAATTGATCAAGTGAAAGTTTGGATCATTCCCCAAATCACCTCTAAACTGTCCTTCCACATTCAGCACCTGGATCATAGTACTAGTGATGTCAAACTTGACACCAGGGGCTAAAGTAGGAGGGAAAATGGAACCTGTAGCACCCACTCCATAAAAATCAGCATCCTCACCATCATCCAGATCATCATACAGAATGACTTGTCGTGGGTTGTGTCCCTAGGCCTATTTTTGCTTCAAGTATAAGAAACATCTTCAATAGCTTGTGCATTAGCTCGGGCCTCTTCCTCAGCAGCCAATTGTGCCGCATCAGCCTGTCATGCAGCCTCCTCCTATCGGGCATCCTCTTGTTCTTGTGCATTTTATTTCTCAAAGTATGTTTGAGGTCATGGTTAATAGGAATAAATGGATTTCCTTAAATTCGGGTGTTTGGCATAAACTAACCTGCACCCTGTAAGAAACAAAAATAACAACAAAAATTATATTAGAAAATATGGACTTATAGTCAAATAAACACAATTGAACTATTCCTAAACTGTATTCCCCAGCAACGACACCAAATTTTGATGTCTCCCAAATTACACATTGCAATAAAGTATAAAGCGATAGTTGAATCAACTATAGAACCCAACTAGGTTAGGGTTTATCCGACAAGGAGTATGGCTGGAAGCTATGTCAATGTAGTTATTTAAACTATTAATCAGTTATTTCTGAAGAGGGGTTTGTGTTAACAAGTAGTTATTTGTAAATCTTTAATTAAACAAGTAACAGAGTATCAATTTATAGTTTGTAACAATCAATGAGAATGGACTAAGATTGTGTTCGCCATAATTTCATAACTCAGTAAGCGTAGCGTACTAATAATGTATCCTAGTGCTTAGCATGGAAAATCAGTAAGTTATTTTCACCTAAATGACTTTTGGACCCTATTAGATAAATTTCACTCAGTTACTGGTTAGATCTGTGAGTGTTTGCATATTAACCCTTACCCTTGATCTCATAGTAGCTATCCCTAGACAAGGCTCAAGCTATAAGATGAGGGTTGATACCTAAAATCTCTATCGTTAATCTATTTTCTTATTCTTTATCTCTATGGTCAAGCAAGTAAGAATTAAGGTGAATTCTAACATTTGCAACCGTTAAAAAGGAATCAATACAAAAAGAAGAACTATACATGCATGAACACCGTTCAAGAATTACTGAGTACTTTAACCTACTTTATTAATTAATTAGGGTTCCCACAACCCTAGTTGTAGGATTTAGCTACTCAGATTCGCAAGATCACAATTAGAATTTGTAGAAGAAATCATAACTATAAACTTACGATGTGAATAGAAGAACAATAATGGATGTTATTGCTCTGAAACTAAGAGAATCATTGTTCTCAAGAAATACAATGCGTAACAATAAAGTTAAGGTGTATACACTATAAATAAAACATAAGGACAATATTTATAGGTAAAACAAAACATATCCTAAAAAAATTGGGATAATTGAATGAGCATCAACCTACGACCCATGATTTGACTTCATGATCCATGGTCTGGACATGATGATTCGTGGTTTGTAATTCTCTCCCAGTTTCTATGAATTGATGTACTACTCATGGTCTTAATCTATGAATCGTACTGAGACTCATGGTACCAAAGTACGTACTTCATCTTTTTAGGTCTTCTTCTTAACGATTCTCAGAACGAGTTAAGATGACTCATGGTTTGCATTCATGACTTATAGACGGTCTTGTACTGTTTGAAGATAATTTCACACTTTTCTAGACTTTACTCTATCTGTTAAAGTACGACTCGTACTATCATTTCACGAGTGTTTGGATGAGTCTTGGTATTAACATTGCACTTCCACTTCCTCTAATTCTCAGTACGACTGCAAGTAGGGTTCGTACTTAGCTTCCATGAGCCAACACTTGGTCTTTTTCAACTTGTTTTTCCAATTTTACCTTCTGGGCCATATTTTCCTACACAAAAAAATAAAGACACATCATACGAAACATAATTTACTCAAGAACATGCATAAATTCTATGTTTTAAGCGTTGAAAGTACCTTAAAATCATGGTACATCAGTACTCGATATGCATCATTGGCCGAATGAGAATAACCGGATACTATATTGAATAAAGCATACTAAAATAACCCTACACGCAAAAAGGTCTAGCAGTTCAATATCAATAAGTACAATAGATCAACTCAAACTCAACAATAATACAATAATAATTCAGGGCAATGATATGAGATGATACGCAACGGCGAATGCCTACCAGATATACCCCTTCCAGCAGTTTGCTGTGAGGAAGAATGTATGAGGGACTCTTGAGGTCCATATAATATCACTTGCAAACTCATTATTACCATACCTCACCATCCATAAAATGCATTGGATCACTCAATGTGACATACCTTACCATCCGGCAAATATATCGGATCACTCAATAGAAGATGATTCATTTTCTTTCAAAAATCAGTTTTCTCTCAATATTACTATCCTGAGATTCATGAAAAATGACTAAAGTGAAGGTAGAAACACATACCCAATATTTATACGAGAAAAAAGGCATTGAAAATTGCCTCAATGGAAGCTTCTTTGCTCCCAAAATATCAAAAATACAAAATCTTTAAAGTCCATCTTTTAAATAAAATCATTGGCACCTTTTGTGGACCCTTTGTGGTTCTGACTAAAGGCTCATGTTCTCAAAGGCCATTATTGGGGAGTCTTACAAATTGCGACTAAGGTCCACGATAGTACCCTGAGTTACACCAGCAACAACTGTTTATGCTAAAATGGCCATATCTCCCTCATATAGACACAGAGTGTGTCCATTCTTTTTGTGTTGGTTTCAAAATTTAAATATGGATCTAATGGTGCCTTCCAAACACCAAAATTGCTCATTTTCTTCAGGTGATACTATTAAAACTCAACGATCAAAAAATCCAAACTCTGAAAAAGTACTTAAAAACTAATTCGAGACATCCCGAACACAAACCAATAGTGTAAATCACTTTTAAAACACATTTTGGACCTGATGAAATCATTAAAACACTCAAACAATGTCATCTTGACCAGATGTTGACTAAAGTCAACTCTCAATTTAGAAATCTCAAAATTTCCAAACAACTACTCAAAACTCATCCAAAAACCTAGGAAGCTGAAGTAAACCTTCAACTAGACTAAAAATCACCTTCCAGACCTAGTAAAATTATAGAAACTTAAAAATTACCTTTTCAACCTCAAATGTTGACTTTGCTCAACTCTCTTAAGTTTTCAACTTTCAAACGCAAGAACTCTTTCAAAACTCATTTAAATACCTCGAAACCCAAATCAATAGTCTAACATACAAAAAAATCTTGTTATGGAGCTAATGGCACTAACAAAATTCTGATACAAGCTCAACTTCTATAGATATTGATTAAAGTAAACCATATCAACTTTCTAACCTAACAAAATAAAAAACTCACATCATACTCAACCAAGTACCTCAAGAACCATGACACCCACTCTTTCAAACTACAAATAGCATAATACAGCTAAGAAGAGGGGTAAAATAGTTAAAATATATCAAAAGTCAAAAGTCACAATGAAAATTCTTACACAAAGGTCATATTATTGCCAAGTATAATTTATCATATATGTATATATTATACTCGTCAACATGAGACATTATTAAGTTAATCCATAAAAAACCTTATACTTGTAATGGAATCAATATTTTTTTCTCCTGATCAGAAAATGATATTCTAACTTTCAAATATTGGTATGATCTTTACAAATAATATATTTATATCACCACAAGTTTAAAGTATATTTTTAATGATTTCTATTTTCACTATATATACATAAACTTTCTTTGAATACAAATATGATGCTTTTAAATAACATATTTTGTATATACTAATAAAATTGAAAGTTTATCTTGAATAATCATTAATGAAAGTGATAAATATTTCTTTCCATTATATGACAAAAAATCTATTTCATAAATGTCAATTTGAATTAATCTCAAAAGTATGAATATTTTTTCAACTATGTTAAAAGTTTTTTTTGTTATCATGTTCTAACTACAAGTAAGATACTAGCAAAATATTTTTTCATAAAATATTTTTTTCACAAACAATAAATAATGCATTATTTACCAAAAGTCAAATGACTATAAAATTCACATAATCAAGGCGTTCATGCCTCAATATCAAGAAACTTCACAATATAAGAAGAAATATTTTCATCTTGTCCTAATCTCCTAACAATATTTGATCTTTCAAGCATATACACACACATATGTATTAATAATCCTAGTTTTACCAGTTATTTCATTTTATATTAATAATCCAAAGGAATGAAAGTTGATTTATTTTAATTTTTGAATAATGCAGAAAGGTATGTAAGGATATTCAATTTCATATTTTGTGCCATGAAGTCCGATACTTGTGTTACTACCAACAAAATGAGCTTCCTAAGTGCTCTTCCTAGTAAAGGATACATAGTAATGACATACGTTTTCTAGAGTAGCTAATGAGCTTTTTCCTACTTTGTATGATCTCACAAATGTGTCAAAATACTTCAACATGCGGTTATTACTTGATATATGTGTTTATTCTTCAAAACACTAGTATGAAAAAGGTATTCTAAATAGCATGCTTCATGACCTCTTCTCTAAGTCAAATAAGGTTCATTGTGTCAAATACATTCCTAAATATTACATGGATATTACATTTACTTCCTATGTCATTGTTACTTCCTCAAACACATTATTAACATGTATTCTACTACTTGTCTATAGTCCTAAAACTCAGTAATGTGATGACACCAATATAAAAGTTACAAAGATTAAAGAAATAATGTGAAGCAAATTTCAGTATTTATGGGTGGCATCCCAATGGCTAAGAGCCAAAAATGGGTCGATCCCAAAGAAAGCATTCATCTTAGGGGCATAAGCCTATCTAGGGTAGTACTTAATGATTTCTATTATGAGGGAAGCGTTCTAGGGGCTAAATTTCCTAGCATGGGTTCCTTTTTTTACCATTGATCAATTGGTTAATTGTATTACTTGCCTTACAAGGCTCATAAAGCAAATAAGTGTATAAAAAAGAATTTAATGTACATGATTTCACAAGTGTAAGAAAATATGATTTTTTATCCTTATCTATGTATACATTTATATATTGATACCTGATTTTATTTGAGCTCTTATTTTACATCTATGTACTTTATGAGTTAGTACTTTCTTTTGTACTAACATCCCTCATAGGGGATGCCACATTTCATAGTGCAGGAATTGATACTCCAGCAAATAGACCACTCCAGTAAAAGGATAAGATACTCCATTATTGTTGGTGAGCTCCATGTTGATTTAGGTCTTTGCTATGTCTTTAATATGCATTTTGGTATTATATAGTAGTTAAGGTAAGACGGGGCCTTGTATCGACATAATCTAAGTTTGTCTATCCTATAGAGACCTTATAGGCTAATTTATATAGTGAAATTGTGTCTAGTTTCTTAATATTTATAGCCTCAACGAACAAGTCAAGTATATGAGTTTTTGGCCTTTATGTATTTGTCTTTTATCAAAGTAGTTTGTATATATTTGTCAAAGCTCATGATTGTTATAGTTATATGCATGGCAAGTACATGTTATGAGTTGGTTCCCTCGAATCTTTATGGCATAAGATGCTTGTTCATCTCAATAAAATTTGGGGTGTGACAAAAGTGGTATCAGAGCAGGTCATCTTAGGGAGTCTACAAAGTTATATATATATGTAGATTTTTTCTTATGGGTATGTTATGCACTACATCTATAAACTGGAGGCTATGAGATATTTAAGAGTTTTTTTCTTTTTCTTCATCTCTTAGATCGTGTGATATAGCCCATGTTGTAGGTCGATTATGTCTAACCTTTAAATTTTTTTTATTATATCAAAGATTCTAGTTACAAGATGAATTAAGAGTAAATGTAAGAAAGTAGATGTGGCTACTGGAGAAGGGACCAACCTATCACTACCTACATTAGCTAATCAAAGTGAGGCTCAAGATGAGTTTCTATCATAGACTTCTTCAACTCCTATATCTTGAGAAGAGCTAAGAAGTAGAGTTTTCCACCCAAGAACCATTTGTCAATGCTACTAAGAAAGAAATAAAGAATGCAATTCAATTGTTGACTCGTATAGTTGTTGGCCAAGGCCAAGGACAAGCAGGTCTATGTAATGACCCTCCAAGTCATTTTTCACATTTCTATACTATTTTGGCATTTAAAGCTTTCCCATAGCTGCCCCAAGTCATTTATGACTTGTTGGAGCTGATAGTTTGGTTACCGAGTAGTTCATTTGGTTTTTAGAGCTAATTCCCTGTTTGGAAGTTTTCGTAGTTAAGGATTGGGTATCAAGCCTAAACTTGAGGTAGACAATCTCGTATGCCAATTTCAACAGTTCCATCAGCTTTAAACGTTGATTTTAGTCTAAGGGGACTCTCGATTTAGGTCCCAAGGCTTCCAGATTCATTTTGAGCTATTGGGTGGATTTTGGTTACAATTCCCCCTTTGGATGTGGGACTCACATTTCATTGAAACAACCTTGGATGGAAATTTCAATGGCGCCGTTGAGTCCGAAGTGTTGAATTTGGTAGGGTAGTATAGTTTGTTTGTGTTCACAGGATTTCGAATGAATCTTGAGGGTCCGATCAAAAACTTAACAAATTTGCAAAGTTGTTGGTGCCTGGACTCAACTGGTGCAACTGCTTAAGAGACGTCGCTTTAGTGACTAGGGCACCGTTTTAGCGACCAACATGTTTCTTCTCCTAGCCGCTTAAGCGGAGGCCACGCCTCTTTAGCAGAGGTCGCTTAAGCAACACACGTTCGCTTTTGCGGAGGCTGGCCACTAGGCGTAGCCACTTTAGCGATGGTTTGTAGCTTTAGTGATGAACGCTTAAGCGGTCGATTGGATTAATGGTGTATTAAAGTCACTCCTTTCCCGATTTTGGCTCATTTACTCCATGTTTCAAGTCCATTAAACCCTAGAAGACCTAGAAACTTGTAGACCTTGATCATTGTAGTTAGCTTGTGTTCTTTGACTTTATTTACCTCGTTATTTATTATCTGTCAGCCGGAGCATTATTTCAAGTTTTCCCCTTTATCCTTGACTTTAGTTTACATTCTCACATTTTATTATGCTTTTATTATGATTTATCTCAGTTGGCCGATGATCCTACTGAGTACCACATTTTTTTGGTACTTATACTACACTTCTGCATCTTTTTCTGATATAGATCCAAGTACTAGTTGCTACCATTGATGCTTTATTCAGGCTTACTTTTAGGAACATTCGGAGATAGGGTGAGCTTTCAAAACTAGAGGCCGATCCTCTCTCCTTTTGTTATTTTGGACAAGCTTTACTTTTGAGACTACTTGTATATTGGATACTATTAGTACTTTTATTCTTTTGGGATTTAGTGCCTCTTGTACCGACCTTACTAGGTCGTGGGATATTCTTTTGCTACCTTTCTCTCCCTGTTTTATATATATATATTGTTGTACTTATATTTTATTTCCTAAAATTCTATTGTATGCTTAATTTTGGCATTTAGTACACCGTTCACCAATTAGCCCATTACTCATCGTTTCGGGCTATGGTTTTGCTTACCTACTGGTGGGAAAAAGTAGGTGCCATCATGACTTGAGCAATTGGGTCGTGACAAATTGGTATCAGAGCCTAGGTTCACTGATATTGTTGGTACAAGATCAGGTGTCAAGTAGAGTCCCGCGGATTGAAATGATGACGTCCGTATCCTATCTTCGGGAGGCTACATGACATTCTTAGGAAAATCTCACCTTGTTTACTTATGTCGTGCGGTGAGTCTATTCTGGTTTCTAACTTTCTCATTATTTCACTTTTTTGCAGATGGTTAGGACGCGAGCTATGATTGCTGGAGACGAGGATCCTGAGTCCCTGGCTAGGGCTCCTGCTAGAATCTGTGGTTGACCTAGAGGTTGCGGCCAGGCTAGATCTATAGCCCCAGCTAGGGGTCAGGGTAGGGAGCCTTCACAAGATCCTGTTATTGCTCTTGAGACAGAGATTTTTCCACCCCAACCATTGGTGGGCTAGGGAGCAGCCCAAGCCCCACCAGGATTTATTTTTTCTTCAGTGCTCAGAGACACCTATCTTCAGTTGTTGGGATTGGTTAGTGATGCACTATCTGATGGTGCTTATTCAGAGTTGAGATTTCTCCAGCACCGGTAGCTCTACAGTCGGTAGTTTCTCAACCCATTATGTCTGTTGAAGAGCAAAAGATGCTGGGCCAATTTCTGAGATTGACTCCACCTAGGTTTGAAGGGGCCTCAAGGGAGGATGCTTACGAGTTTCTAACTAGTTATGAGGAAAAGCTTCATAATTTGAGGCTGGTTGAGTCGTGCAGAGTGGACTATATGGATTATTAGTTTGACAAGGAAGTGCGACAGTGGTGGAGGGGTTATCTTGATTCTAGGCCAGCTAGATCTCCACCTATGACTTAGGCTTATTTCTCTGAGGTTTTCTTGGGGAAGTACATGTCTCTTTCTATGTGTGAACGTCTAAGGGATGAGTTTTCTACTTTGAGACAGTGTTCTATGATGGTGGCTGAGTATGAGGTGAGATTTCACGAGTTAGCCAGACATGCTACCATAATTCTACCTACAGAGTATAAGAGGATTCGATGCTTCGTTAGTGGGTTGAGTCTACCACTCTACAGGGCTACTCTGAGTTTTGTAACTTCAGAGAAGTCTTTTTCTGATATTATCTCTCATATCTACTCTATAGAAGAGATGGATCACAATCCCCAAGGGGGCAGCGATAAGTGGCCGCGTCAGTAGGGTAGTTTCAGTGGGTGCCAGAGTGGCTCGCAGTTCAAGGGCAGAGTTTTTTAGTGTATGTCACACCTCAAATTCCAACGGGGCGGACTGGCACCCGAAGCCGTTAAGGCGCGAGAGAACCAATCTTCATTCATTCATATCCATCTCTCTCAATGAACAATACTTATGGATACAAGAGGTCAAAGACGGAAGTCATGGAAAACATATGACATATATATGAAACTTGGCCGTTAGGGCCACCACGACAAAAGCATACATTCCTTCCATTCCTTCATTTGTCCCACAACGTCTACAAAATCCTCTAACAGATACATATACATAATCAACCTACAGTCGAGACACGTCCCCGCTTTATACAATACCAAATGAAATGTACATAATGACGCGAAAAGCCCCGAACCAACTGGAGCTCACCAATGATCTGCAAATGACCCGCAACCTACTGTGGAGGTTTACTAGCACCTATGCCTGAAGCAAGTAAGGTAAGTACCCCAAGGGACGTCAGTACGAAGAATGTACTGAGTATGTAAGGCTCTAAGAAACTGTATAAAACATAGGATCTCAGATAGAATCAAATACAAATGAATAAGCATTATGGATAAATCACCGTTCTGTATGTGTGGAACCATGTAGTTTACATTCATTACTTTCTTTGCTTTCATGCTTCCATGTACATTACCGTCAATATATACAACCTTTAATATATAATATATATATATATAACCATCGATGTATAATACCGTCAATAATACCGTTAATAATATAGATGAAGCAGGTTCGACATCAAGCTAGGCTTTTTCCCCACAGAGCTTCCCCCTTGATCCAATAATCTTGGGATTAGCTCTATTTAGGCTTCCTCCCCTTTGATCTACCACCCATAAATCAATGAAGCAGGTTCAGCATCAAGTTTGGCTTTTACCCCACTGAGCTTTCCCTGTAACACCCCGTACCTTCCCAACCCTATTTGATGGCATTGAATAATGTTTACTTAGGTGTCGAGAGTTATAAGTATGTATTTGGAAATGTGAAAGATGAGAAAAATTAAAATTTGGCCTTGTACATGTGACGAGCCTTGCATAGGAAGTGTTTTGTGATTTCTTGAAGCATTTCTGGAATACCCCATACACATTCTAACCTCATTTGGTGACTTGGAGTCATGTTTACTTGATGATTAAGGTCACTAAGTAAGTATTTTATAGTGTTTTGATAAGGGATTGGACGATACGTAAACATTGGATAAGTGGCCGAAAATTTCAGCACTTTGCTGAAACTTGCGCCACTACCCTATTTCAGGGGTGTGGCGCAAGCCACCAGCCTGCAAAAACTTCATATAAGGCCATCTTCTTGCGCCACTAACCTGTTTTAGGGGGTGTGGCGCAAGGCACAACATTATGCCCTTTCCGGAGTCGTTTCGTAACGCAATTCTACGACGATTTCTAGGTGATTTCTTTTGGTTCTTTGGAGTTATTTGAGCATTGTTAAAGATTCAAACACTTCAATATACTCCTACATACTCCTACATGATCAAATCATGAAATGTGAATAGTGATCCAAAATGTGCAATGAGGCCAAGGGTGACTAGAATTCCAATTTTTGCGATCGAAAGGACGAATGAGAATTGTTTAAAAGAATATTGTCGTGACATGATGGAATTACGTAAACATGAGATATATGGTGAATAATACATGGAAGTTCATGTATATGTGTCATTGGGCCCAATTTGAGGCCCAAAAATGGAAGAAAATACATGGGCCCAAAGGCAAAAATGATCCATTCTTTCAATAATTGACCAATTGAACATATCCCTTAATGCCACATGGGGATAAGGATGACCTTGGGTCTATATAAATCCCCCAACATCAGATTTTATTCCCCAAAGCCTCTCATAACTTTTGGATATTTTACAAACATTTCTTTCATTTCCAAACCCTAAAGCAAATAAACCCTAAGGCATATTTGGACAAGATCATCCTATTCCAAGCTTTGGTAAGTGTTTATTTTCATGGATTAACATCTTATATGCATGGGAGGTTATGTATATTATGTTAGTTATGTTGGCAAGGTGGTGAATAGTGTATTTTGCCTTTGGTGAAAGATGTGTCATCTTGGTAATTTGAACTTGAATTAGGCCTTGAGCCTTTGATGAAAAAGCATGGTATGGACAAAATATGAACATGTATGGTGTTATTTTTGGTATTAAACTTGTTCTTGTCTATAAGTGGAAATTGTGGGATTTTGGCCGATATGTGTTATGAGTTGTATTAAGGTCATTTGATGGGTTATTTGTGATGTGTGATGGATAAGAAAGTGTAAAGGAGAAGTGTTGTGGTGAAATGTATCAATTATCATGTATTGGTCAATGTTGGGAATATTATGGAATTTTTGGAATAATAATTTTGTCAATGGATTTGTCAAGGGGAAATGACATGTTTAAAGGCAAACATGTAATTTATTGACATTGTATGCATTTGCAAAGTAATTGGTGGTTAATGTTGGTTCCATTATGTAATTGTGATGTAGAGTGAAAAGTAAAGAAGGAGCGGAATTGTTGCGCTCACATATTTGATTGGGTGCTTACCTTGGGAAGATAAGGTATGTAAGGTTACTTTTATATCCTTCTGCAACATATGATGTTCACACTGTCATAGCACTCACTTGATTCCGAAATACTCTAAGGTACTTCATATTCAATAGTTGGCTAGAGTTACTCATATGTTCCTTATTCATTGGTCAATGGTGAATCGTATAACTCATGTTTATTGATTGACTCATGTCCATTGGTTGACTCACGTTCATTGGCTAATATGTCAAAAGTTCCAAATGGTCTAAGGTATTGCATCGCAGGGTGATGAATAGTTAGTATCCACATGTATCGTATTTAGTGATCATTATGTTAAGGTTCCAAAAGTGTACTATACCAAGGAGGTTCTATAGTATGCCAACTAGGGGTGATATATTGATAGTCATATGTGTTTTACTCCTATATGAATCATGAATCACTTAGTTCTTATTTATGGGCGGAAGTTCTTAAGTTGTCATATGTTGTTGATCCTAAGAGAATTATCCCAATAAGTGCAATGAGGTAAAGAGAGCTTGTTTAGTTGAATATCATTGTTCCAATCGTGTTATGAGTCCTATGGTATGATGCTTATCCTTGTGCCAATTGTAAGAGTATCAATCTCATAAGAGTAATAAGAGAGGTGATGTGCAAGTTAGTATAGTTATACTTCATAAGTGAAATTGTCAATCTCATGAGATAAAGGGGTGAAGTGAGATGTGCATGTAAGTACGTGTTTGGCTAAGGTGTTAATCTCACATAAGGTACAAGAGTAAGGTAAAGTATATGGGTGTGTTCCAATTAGTGTCATGATCCAAAGTTCCAATAGAGTTCTACACATGTCTCATATCCTGCAGTAATGTTCCAACAAAGCAATGAGGTTATGTTTCAAGGGTTCAATAGTGATCATACTCATGTGTCTTGTTCATTGATCATTGTTCAACGGTTCCAACAGTATGTTTCCAAGAATGTTTACATACACGTCTCTAGCTCATTGGTTATTGTTTCAAAGCTTCCAACAATGTTATGGCTACAAAAGTATCAATCCCTCATAAGCCAAGGTACCCTAATTCCGGGTATCAATTATGGTTCATCATATGTTCTTTATGCATTGATCAATTGTCATTCACATGTTTCATACACTTTGAGTAATGTTATAAATCTTTCATGGTTACATCAATGTTATGTTCCAAATCAAAGTATCAATCTCTCACAAGTTGAAGTATTAATCTCTCACAAGTTGAAGTATCAATCTCTCACAAGTTGAAGTATCAATCTCTCACAAGTTGAAGTATCAATCTCAAAGTAATGAAATGAAGTAAGAATAAAGTAAGAATAAAGTAATGCAAATGTGGTTAATGATTGATTTATGGGTGGCAAGTCTAGGGGCATAAGCCTAGCTCGACTCGATCCCAACATGATGATGATAATTTATCCATGGGGTACAAATACCTGCATGATGATGGCCATTTATCCATGGGCTGCAAGAACACCTGCATGATGACATGATCTTATCCATGGGGTGAAAGAACACACCTGCATGATGTATCCATGGGGTGAAATGAACACCTGCATGATGACATGATTTTATCCATGGGGTGACAAGATCACCTGCATGATAAGGGCCCTAACAGTGTAACAGTGTATGAGTAAAGTAAAGTAAAGTAAAGGCAAGTGAAAGAAAGAACGTAATGTACATGTTATCCCACCTACAGAAAGAGAGTTGGTTCACATTTGCTATTTCTCTTATGTTGATTCCATGGTTATTTTATTATGTATGCATCATTGGAGATGATAATAATGAAGGAAAGGTACAGGATTCCACATATTGAGTTTCTCTTATAATTATTTCCATTGAAGTTCTTATGCACTGACTCAGTTTTTCTTATGGCCTTACATACTCGGTACATTCTTTGTACTGACCCCTTTTGGGGACTTACCTTACATGTTGCAGGTGCAGGCACTAGTAGGCCTCCACAGTAGATTGTCAGTGCTGCAGATCTTTGGTGAGCTCCAGTTAGTTCGGGGCCTCTCCGAGTCACTGTTGTACATGTCGTATCAAGCGGGGACTTGTCCCGATTGTTACTTCATTTGGTCAATGCATTTTGTTAGAGGCTTTTGTAGACAGATGTGGGTGTATCAGTGTAAAGGACATATGTTGTTTTGACTGGATGGCCTCAACGGCCAAGTTTCATATGTATAAAGATGTCCCATGTTCTCCTTTATTCGTCTTTCACGTTTTATGCAATGGTGATTATTATATGCGTATGATTGAACATAGGCAAAGGTTAGTTCTCTCAGGCCTTATCGGCTACGGGTGCCAATCATATCTCGATGGGATTCGGGGCGTGACAAAAGTGGTATCAGAGCAGTCGGTCTAAGGATGTCTACAAAGCCGTGTCTGAGTAGAGTCTTACTTATCGATGTGTTGTGCACCACATTTATAAGTAGGAGGCTACGGGACATTTAGGATGTTGTTTCTGTTCTTCATTCTAGATCGTGCAATAGAGCCAGTATTGTAAGTTGAATTATATCTGACCACGGTAATGATTTTTCTTTGGTATAGTAAAATGCCAAACACAAGAAGAGGCAAAGGTAAAGGAAAGCAGGTGGATTTTCCTGCTGAAGAAGGAATGAGTAGACTACCATCTGACCAAGATAGTCAAGGTGGAGCAAATGCTGAAATTGCATCGCAGTCCTCCTCTACTTTTCCAGCTCCAGAAGAGCCAAGAGGTAGAGAAGTACCCGCAGAACCGGGAATGAATTCCATAGATCAAGATTTACGAAATGCAGTACATATGTTGACACAGTTAGTGGCTGTACAAACCCAGGGACAGACTAGTCAAATGGTAAATAAAGATGACGCGGCTAGAGCAGCTAGTCGGCGTACACAGGACTTTCTAAAATTAGACCCTCCTATCTTCACAGGGTCCAATCCGAAAGCAGATCCACAGGACTTCGTGGACCAAGTTCAAAGAGCACTAGAGGTGATGCACATAACAGGTGTAGAAACGGTTGAGTTAGCAGCTTATAGACTGAAGGGCGAGGCGATATTATGGTATGAAGATTGGAAGAAGTCTCGTGGTATTGGTGCAATGCCACCTAATTGGGAAGAATTTAAAGTAGCATTCCTTGATCACTATCTTCCCTACAAGATCCGTGAGGCACGTGTGGATCAGTTTTTAAATTTACATCAAGGAAATATGAGTGTTAGAGAGTACAATTTGCAATTTAATTCCTTGGCACGCTATGCTCCAAATGTGGTGGCCACAATGGAAGATAGGGTGCATAGATATGTGGATAGATTGGAGCCTTATTTGGTACGGGACTGTACTATCACTGCCTTAAATCGAGACATGGATATAGCGAGAATTCAGGCCTTCGCGCAGAAAATGGAAGACCAAAGGCAAAGAAAGAGGATACAGAAATCTGAGGAAGGGCCAGTAAAAAGGGCAAGATCCATGGGGCAGTCTATAGAGTCCCCAAGAGGATCTGGATCTCGAATGTTACCTTCTGGACCCTCATTCTCTTATTCCACAATAGGTGCTTCCTCTCACTCTCGAGGATTCAGGGGTAGTCATATTGGACAGAGTGGTAGGATGCCAGATTCACAGACAGCAGGGTCTTCTCGTCCACTGTGCCAGTTTTGCAAACGATTTCATGAAGGTGAATGTCGGAGGGGAACGAATGCTTGTTATTGGTGTGGTATGTCGGGTCACCTAATGAGAGACTGTCCACAGCGAGGCTTGGGTAGTATGGTACGACCTGCGGGGTCTACTGTGGCATCATCAGCATCAGTTCATTCTTTAGACCGAGGTGTACAGCCTGTTGGTCGTGGCAGAGGTGCCGGAGGAGCAGCCAAAACTAGTGGGGCCCAGAATCGCACTTATGCTTTAGTGGACCGGCAGAATGAGGGAATATCTCCTGACGATGATACAGGTATTTAGGTATATTACCATGATGTGTATATGCATTGAATGACCCGTATGCTCCCTTATGATATATGCTCTACCATTGATTATGGAACAAATTTGAACGAAACCAGAATTACTCATTATGCTACTTTGAACGTCTATACACTAGTTGGTGAATCTAGGATAAACAGAGAGTATATCGTAATGGTATAGTAGATGCTTTTTTTTATCATGTTATGATGGTTGATCTTATGGAGACGGAAATGAATGAGTTTTAATGTTGTAATGAGTATGTGGTGGTTGGCTTCTTGTTATGCCACACGAAGATTGCCAAGTCAAGAAAGTATATTTCCCTTTCCTTCCACAAGACCCTCCTTGAACGAAAAGATAAATTTGTTTCCTAACCGGATTTAAGGAAGACTATGTCAAAGGTATATACATGTCAGTTGCTAAGACTTGATATGTCTCTGTAAAGTGCACCGATATTGTTACACACAAAAGAGAAATGACACATTGAGAAGTATTGGGTAGTTGCAATTGAATGGGGAAAACAACCAAATAGGTGGACAAGAAGAACGTATCACCCAGACAACTGCATTTTTGTTACCAGCTTACATATTGCAATCAAGAGTGTTTATCCTAATAGTCAAGATTGTATCTTGCATCATAATAGTCAAGATTGTATCTGGCGAAGGTTTATATAGACGACAGTTTGAAGCAAATGAAACCATCTCGTTTGGGGGTTAGATTTTGTTCACTAGGCCATAGAGATACCATAGTAACTACAAGCTAACCACAAGTCATATGTTGTGATTCATTGCTTACATTGAAAACATGCAAATTATGGAGAATCTTATTTGTTCCAAAAAATATATTGCTATGCTGGAGGGGTAAGTGAACATAGGAAGGAAGCTATGTTATAGGAATTGACAAATAGAAGAAAGCACGTGGAAAGTCAAAGAAATGATAAAGTCGGAGTACCCGTAATGGTTTCAAATGGAAGAGAAAATTTAAAGTGCGGAATTGGAGCAATAACAAGAAAGTATAGAGAAGTAATATGTGGATATGTATATATGTGAGTAAAGAGATGCATGGGCTGTACATGAGACGATGTTACTAACATTCGAGGATGAATGTTTCTAAAGGGGGGAGAATGTAACACCCCGTACCTTCCCAACCCTATTTGATGGCATTGAATAATGTTTACTTAGGTGCCGAGAGTTATAAGTATGTATTTGGAAATGTGAAAGATGAGAAAAATTAAAATTTGGCCTTGTACATGTGACGAGCCTTGCATAGGAAGTGTTTTGTGACTTCTTGAAGCATTTCTGGAATACCCCATACACATTCTAACCTCATTTGGTGACTTGGAGTCATGTTTACTTGATGATTAAGGTCACTAAGTAAGTATTTTATAGTGTTTTGATAAGGAATTGGACGATACGTAAACATTGGATAAGTGGCCGAAAATTTCAGCACTTTGCTGAAACTTGCGCCACTACCCTGTTTCAGGGGTGTGGCGCAAGCCACCAGCCTGCAGAAACTTCAGAGAAGGCCATCTTCTTGCGCCACTAACCTGTTTTAGGGGGTGTGGCGCAAGGCACAACATTATGCCCTTTCCGGAGTCGTTTCGTAACGCAATTCTACGACGATTTCTAGGTGATTTCTTTTGGTTCTTTGGTGTTATTTGAGCATTGTTAAAGATTCAAACACTTCAATATACTCCTACATACTCCTACATGATCAAATCATGAAATGTGAATAGTGATCCAAAATGTGCAATGAAGCCAAGGGTGACTAGAATTCCAATTTTTGCGATCGAAAGGACGAATGAGAATTGTTTAAAAGAATATTGTCGTGACATGATGGAATTACGTAAACATGAGATATATGGTGAATAATACATGGAAGTTCATGTATATGTGTCATTGGGCCCAATTTGAGGCCCAAAAATGGAAGAAAATACATGGGCCCAAAGGCAAAAATGATCCATTCTTTCAATAATTGACCAATTGAACATATCCCTTAATGCCACATGGGGATAAGGATGACCTTGGGTCTATATAAATCCCCCAACATCAGATTTTATTCCCCAAAGCCTCTCATAACTTTTGGATATTTTACAAACATTTCTTTCATTTCCAAACCCTAAAGCAAATAAACCCTAAGGCATATTTGGACAAGATCATCCTATTCTAAGCTTTGGTAAGTGTTTATTTTCATGGATTAACATCTTATATGCATGGGAGGTTATGTATATTATGTTAGTTACGTTGGCAAGGTGGCGAATAGTGTATTTTGCCTTTGGTGAAAGATGTGTCATCTTGGTAATTTGAACTTGAATTAGGCCTTGAGCCTTTGATGAAAAAGCATGGTATGGACAAAATATGAACATGTATGGTGTTATTTTTGGTATTAAACTTGTTCTTGTCTATAAGTGGAAATTGTGGGATTTTGGCCGATATGTGTTATGAGTTGTATTAAGGTCATTTGATGGGTTATTTGTGATGTGTGATGGATAAGAAAGTGTAAAGGAGAAGTGTTGTGGTGAAATGTATCAATTATCATGTATTGGTCAATGTTGGGAATATTATGGAATTTTTGAAATAATAATTTTGTCAATGGATTTGTCAAGGGGAAATGACATGTTTAAAGGCAAACATGTAATTTATTGACATTGTATGCATTTGCAAAGTAATTGGTGGTTAATGTTGGTTCCATTATGTAATTGTGATGTAGAGTGAAAAGTAAAGAAGGAGCGGAATTGTTGCGCTCACATATTTGATTGGGTGCTTACCTTGGGAAGATAAGGTAGGTAAGGTTACTTTTATATCCTTCTGCAACATATGATGTTCACACTGTCATAGCACTCACTTGATTCCGAAATACTCTAAGGTACTTCATATTCAATAGTTGGCTAGAGTTACTCATATGTTCCTTATTCATTGGTCAATGGTGAATCGTATAACTCATGTTTATTGATTGACTCATGTCCATTGGTTGACTCACGTTCATTGGCTAATATGTCAAAAGTTCCAAATGGTCTAAGGTATTGCATCGCAGGGTGATGAATAGTTAGTATCCACATGTATCGTATTTAGTGATCATTATGTTAAGGTTCCAAAAGTGTACTATACCAAGGAGGTTCTATAGTATGCCAACTAGGGGTGATATATTGATAGTCATATGTGTTTTACTCCTATACGAATCATGAATCACTTAGTTCTTATTTATGGGCGGAAGTTCTTAAGTTGTCATATGTTGTTGATCCTAAGAGAATTATCCCAATAAGAGCAATGAGGTAAAGAGAGGTTGTTTAGTTGAATATCATTGTTCCAATCATGTTATGAGTCCTATGGTATGATGCTTATCCTTGTGCCAATTGTAAGAGTATCAATCTCATAAGAGTAATAAGAGAGGTGATGTGCAAGTTAGTATAGTTATACTTCATAAGTGAAATTGTCAATCTCATGAGATAAAGGGGTGAAGTGAGATGTGCATGTAAGTACGTGTTTGGCTAAGGTGTTAATCTCACATAAGGTACAAGAGTAAGGTAAAGTATATGGGTGTGTTCCAATTAGTGTCATGATCCAAAGTTCCAATAGAGTTCTACACATGTCTCATATCCTGCAGTAATGTTCCAACAGAGCAATGAGGTTATGTTTCAAGGGTTCAATAGTGATCATACTCATGTGTCTTGTTCATTGATCATTGTTCAACGGTTCCAACAGTATGTTTCCAAGAATGTTTATATACACGTCTCTAGCTCATTGGTTATTGTTTCAAAGCTTCCAACAATGTCATGGCTACAAAAGTATCAATCCCTCATAAGCCAAGGTACCCTAATTCCGGGTATCAATTATGGTTCATCATATGTTCTTTATGCATTGATCAATTGTCATTCACATGTTTCATACGCTTTGAGTAATATTATAAATCTTTCATGGTTCCATCAATGTTATGTTCCAAATCAAAGTATCAATCTCTCACAAGTTGAAGTATTAATCTCTCACAAGTTGAAGTATCAATCTCTCACAAGTTGAAGTATCAATCTCTCACAAGTTGAAGTATCAATCTCAAAGTAATGAAATGAAGTAAGAATAAAGTAAGAATAAAGTAATGCAAATGTGGTTAATGATTGATTTATGGGTGGCAAGTCTAGGGGCATAAGCCTAGCTCGACTCGATCCCAACATGATGATGATAATTTATCCATGGGGTACAAATACCTGCATGATGATGGCCATTTATCCATGGGCTGCAAGAACACCTGCATGATGACATGATCTTATCCATGGGGTGAAAGAACACACCTGCATGATGTATCCATGGGGTGAAATGAACACCTGCATGATGACATGATTTTATCCATGGGGTGACAAGATCACCTGCATGATGAGGGCCCTAACAGTGTAACAGTGTATGAGTAAAGTAAAGTAAAGTAAAGGCAAGTGAAAGAAAGAACGTAATGTACATGTTATCCCACCTACAGAAAGAGAGTTGGTTCACATTTGCTATTTCTCTTATGTTGATTCCATGGTTATTTTATTATGTATGCATCATTGGAGATGATAATAATGAAGGAAAGGTACAGGATTCCACATATTGAGTTTCTCTTATAATTATTTCCATTGAAGTTCTTATGCACTGACTCAGTTTTTCTTATGGCCTTACATACTCGGTACATTCTTCGTACTGACCCCTTTTGGGGACTTACCTTACATGTTGCAGGTGCAGGCACTAGTAGGCCTACACAGTAGATTGTCAGTGCTGCAGATCTTTGGTGAGCTCCAGTTAGTTCGGGGCCTCTCCGAGTCACTGTTGTACATGTCGTATCAAGCGGGGACTTGTCCCGATTGTTACTTCATTTGATCAATGCATTTTGTTAGAGGCTTTTGTAGACAGATGTGGGTGTATCAGTGTAAAGGACATATGTTGTTTTGACTGGATGGCCTCAACGGCCAAGTTTCATATGCATAAAGATGTCCCATGTTCTCCTTTATTCGTCTTTCACGTTTTATGCAATGGTGATTATTATATGCGTATGATTGAACATAGGCAAAGGTTGGTTCTCTCAGGCCTTATCGGCTACGGGTGCCAATTATATCTCGATGGGATTCGGGCGTGACATTCCCCCTGATCCAATAATTATAAGGTAACCATATAGTAACCATAAGTAACAATAAAGTAACCATATATGCATTACATCTTTGCATTACTTCTTTCCTTTACTTTTGTGAGATTGATACATTGGTAGTCGTAACATTATTGGAACTTTAGAACCATGTCCACAATTATGTGACACATGAATAACAAGTAACCTTACATACCTTATCTTCCCAATATGAATACACAGTCCTATATGTGATTAAAATAATCCAGCTCCTTCCTTACGTGTAACTCTACAACACAAGTACATAACAGAGTTCACGTTAACAACTAACTACCTTACAAGTTCATAGGATGACAATGAGCTACATGACTGCCACATAACATCATTTCACCCTTCACTACACTATTCACTACATTAACATACCAAAAACACCACACAACATGCCACACATCAAATAAGACATCATAAACCAATAACATTTCACACCAAGTTTATACTTTCCACTTCCCCTTCAATACAAAGTCACAATTACCTCACCACGTCACGTAAACACCTTTCACAACAACACATTAAAGACAATACCTAATTGATACCCTTCAAAATACCTCTGGTACACTCCTTTAAAGTCATTCAAAAGGTACCATAAGTTGATAATTGCATCCAAAAAGGGTATAGGGGCTTTGGGGCGTCAAAGAGAGACAAAAAAATACAAAACGAAGTTCTGGGCTGACCTGCGAAGCCACCTTCTCCTGCAGGTGGTTGAGTTGCATCCTCAGGTGACCATTTTCCTGGTCTAGGGTCACCTGCATTGGCATCTGCGCCCGCAGGTGCCCTGCCCGCGAGGGCGGGTGCCCGTTTCAGCCTCCGGGGGTTATTTTCGGGTCCTTTTTTGCAATGAATGGTCAATGGTCATAATTAAACTTATTTTTCATATTTTAAGTTATATTATATTCCAAATAACATCCATGGTCTCACAACACACATAAACATCACAAAACTACACTTTTCCCTCCAATACGCCACCGATCCCATGTATAATTTCACAAAAACAATTCCAAAAGTGATACACAAAGAGGAATAAAGTTAAGGGCATAAACACATATTGCATGTTGATATTTAATCCATCAAATTCACTTCCTTCAAGACCACCAGTTCACTTTCAAATTTATAAGACAAAACCCTTTACCGATTAAGTGAAAGTAGACTGTTTCACCCATAATGTATTGCTCAACACTTTAACAACATAAACAACATGATTTATACACCCTTTTATGTATATAATATATTAATCCATGAGATTAAATACTTACCCAAGCTTGCAAAGTGATGATCCTGTCCAAACAAGTTGTAGTTGCTTAGGGTTTGGATGAAGAGAATGTTGTGGAAAAATCTAGAAATGAGACATGTGTGTTTTGTTGATTAAGATATAATTTTTTTGGTGCCTTATATAGTACCTTTTAATCTCATCCTTAGCCACACTTTGGTCAATAATGGATGGTTTACTTGGTCAAAAGGAAGAATGGATCATTTGCCATCTTTGGGCCATGTCTTTTGTATCATTTTGGGCCTCAATTGAGCCGATGGCACAAGATTCATTTAGCCCAACAAATTTAATGTTTAATACCTCAACATTCTCATGTTTAAATAATTCCATAAATATTATGGTAATTACATAGTTTCAAAAATGTATGGGGTGTTACTGTGTAAGTACCCTCAGTGTCAGTTTTATCAGCCCCAAGGACAGTCTAGTAGTCCCATTTAGGCAGCACCTCAGATTACTGACAGAGGTCACACCAGCTATAGTGATTACCATGGCCTAATCAGTGTCCTGTCTTTGAGAGGTGCACATTTTGGGTCTTCTAGCCAAGGTGACTACTTCGGGCCAGTCGAATATTCTAGACAGAGTGGAGTACCTGGAGCATGTTATGATTGTAGGGTCATCGGCCATTACTCTAGAGAGTGTACCTGGCTTTGGATAGTTATGATTGTAGTGCAGAGTATTCAATCGATTGCTGCCCCTTGCTAGAGGTAGTATGTAGGGTCGTAGATGAGGTCCCCAGGGTTTTAGAGGAGGCCCTCAGGCAGGTAGGACAAGTGGTCGATCAGGCGCCCAGCCAGGTGGCGGACGAGGTCATTTGTATGCTGTACCTAGTAGGCTTGGGGGCAGAGTCTTCGGATACTGCTATTACAGGTATGATTTCAGTGTGCCGTCAGCCAGCTATTTGTTTATTTAATGTCGGATCCACTTATTTGTATGTGTCTGCTTATTAAGCACCACGGTTAGAGTTGTCGTGGGAGTTTTTATATCTATACCATTGCATATCTCTACTCCCATGGGTGATTCTTTAGTAGTGGATCTAGTTTATAGAGCATGTGTTATGACCGTTTGAGAGATTGATACTCAGGCTGATCTTATTGTGTTAGATATGATGGACTTTGATGTGATTCTAGGCATGGACTGGTTACCCCTTATCATGTGGTCTTGGATTATTTTTCCAAGACCATTACCTTAGCCATGCTTGGCATATCTTCCGTTGTGTGGCAGGGTTCTTTTAGCCTCACTCCGATGGGGATCATTTCTTATGTTTGATCTAGGAGATTGATTTCGAGGGGTTGCGAGTCTTATCTTGCTTATATTCATGAGGTTAGTGCGGAGAGTCCTTCGCCTGATTCTATTCCTATAGTCTGTGATTTTCCTGATGTTTTCCTTATCGATCTACCTAACCTTTCTCCTGAGCATGATATTGAGTTTTCTATTGATCTTGAGCTGGGCACCTGACCTATTTCCATGGCACCTTACCTTATGTCTCCTGCCGAGCTTAAGGAACTAAATTTCCAATCTTTTGGGTAAGGTTTTCATTAGGCCAAGTGTATCGTCTTGGGGTGCTCTTGTCTTGTTCGTGAAGAAAAAGGATGGTTCTATGTGTATGTGTATCGACGACAGGCAGCTTAATAAGGTGACAGTGAAGAATAGGTATCCTATGCCTTGTATTGATGATTTATTTAACCAGCTTCGGGTTGCGGTAGTTTTTTCTAAGATTTACTTAAGATCAGGGTACCATCAGTTGAGGATTCGGGCTGAGGACATCCCTGAGACAGCCTTCAGGATTCGCTATGGCCATTTTGAGTTCTTGATGATATCATTTGGGTTGACTAATGCCCTAGCAGCATTTATGGATTTGATGAACCATTTTTTCAGGCCCTATTTGGACTCCTTTGTGATCATTTTCATTGATGATAACCTTGTGTACTCAAGGAGTAGGGAGGAGCACGAGCAGTATTTGAGGATTATGCTCTAAACTTTGAGAAATCACAGGATTTTTGCCAAATTCTCGAAGTGTGAGTTTTGGTTAGATTCTGTGACATTCCTAGGACACGTGGTGTCTAAGGATGGGATTATGGAGGATCTGGCCAAGATTGAGGCTTTTCGTGATTGGGCCAGAACTACATCCCGATCGAGATTCATAGTTTTATTGGATTGGCAGGATACTATAGGCGGGTCATCGAGAGATTTGCTACTATTGTAGTTGGTATGACCAGATTGACCAGGAAGGAGGTTCCTTTTCAGTTGTCCATTGAGTGCGAGTCGAGCTTTTGGAAGCTCAAGGACTTGCTCACTTCAGCTCCTATTTTGACTCTTCTTGTTAAAGGCGAGGGGTTTATAGTTTATTGTGATGTTTTTGGTGTTAGTTTAAGTTGTGTTTTGATTCAGCAGAGCCATGTTATTGCTTATGCATCAAGGAAACTGAAGGTTCACAAGCGTAAATACCTCACTCATGATTTAGATTTGGCGGCGGTAGTTTTTTAACTTAAGATTTAGAGGCATTACTTGTATGGTGTTTGCTATGAGATCTATACTGATCATCATAGTCTTCAACACATTATGACTCAGAAGGAGATTAATTCGAGGCAATGCAGATGGATCGAGTTGCTACAGGACTATGATATTTCTATTCTATACCATCCGAGTAAGGCGAATGTGGTAGAGGATGCCTTGAACTGGAAGGCGATGAGTATGGGCAGCTTGTCCTTCATTTCAGTTTTAGAGTAGCCGTTGGCTTTAGACATTCAGTTCTTAGCCAACTTAATGGTGTGACTTGATATTCAGACTGTAACACCCCGTACATTTCCGAACCTAATTGCTTACCGTAACATTTATGAAATTATTTAAACATGAGATTGTTGGGGTATTACATATTAAATTTGTTGGGCTAAATTAATCTTGTGCTATTGGGCTCAATTGAGGCCCAAAATTACATAAAAGACATGGCCTAAAATGGAAATGACCCACTCTTCATGTTGACCAAGTAAACACACATTAATTACTTGGATAAGGATGACTTCAAGGGCCTATATAAAGGCACAAAAATCAGCTTTTATTCCATGAAACACACATGCCTCATTTTAGACTTTTCCACCAAAGAGATATTTTCTCTCTACTCTCAAACCCTAAGGCAACCATCTCTTTTGGACAAGTTCATCACTTTCCAAGCTTGGGTAAGTGTTTAATCTTGTGATTTAATATATTATATGCATGAGATATTGTGTATATCATGATGGTTATGTCTAAAAGTGTTGAGTAGTGTACTTTTTCTTTTTGCTAAAAGATGTGTCATCCTTGTATTTGAACTTAAAAGGAGACTTGAGGTTTTGATGGAAGTGAATGGTGTGGATGATATATCAACATGTAAGATGTGGTTATGTCCTTAACTTGCTTCTCTTTGTGTATAGCATTTGGAATTGTTGTTGTGAAATTGTGCATGAAATTGGTGGTGTATTGAAAGGAGGATGTAGTTTGGTGATATTTATGTGCATTGTGAAACCATGGCTGTTCGTTGACATCCAAGATAACTTAAAATATGAAAAGGGAAGTTTAATTATGACCATGGACCATTCATTGCAAGAAAGGACCTGAAAATGACCCTTGGAGGCTGAAATGGGCATCCGCCTTTGCGGATGGGGCACCTGCGGGAGCAGATGCCAATGCAGGTGGCCCTGGACCAGGCCAATGGTCACCTGCGGCCGCACCTTATCCACCTGTGGGCACAGGCGGCTTCACAGGTCAGTCCAGAACTCCGTTTTGATTGTTTTTGCATCTCTTTGACCCCCCAAGGCCCCTATACCCTTCTTGGATGCAATTGTCAACTTATGATATCTTTTGAATGACTTTAAAGTAGTAGCCCAGAGGTATTTTTAATGGTATCAATTATGGATTGTTGTTAATGTGTTATTGTGGAAACTATTGAGATGACTTAATGGAGTAAATGTGACGTGTTGTTAATGAGGAAGTGTAAAGTATAAACTTGGTGTGAAATGCTATTGGTTTATGATGTCTTGGTTGATGTGTAGCATGTTGTGGTGTTGTTTCTATAGTAATGCAACGAATGGCGTTGTGAAGGGAGAAATGATGTTATATGGCATTCATGTAGTTCATTGTCGTTTTGTGCACTTGTAATGTAGTTAGTTGTTAATGTGAGTTCTGTTATGTACTTGTGTTGTAGAGTAAAATGTAAGGAAGGAGATGGATTATTGTTTTCACACATAGGATTGTGTTGTCATACGTTGGAAGGATAAGGTATGTAAGATTACTCTTTCCGTATCCTTCTGCAGCACATATTGTTCACGTTATCATCGTACTTGTTCCATTCCGAAATGTTCCAAAGTATCTCATTCAGATTTGATATATATTGTTATTCACATGTTTCTTATTCATTGACCAATTGTGATCCACATGTATTTTATTCATTGACAAATGTTCCGAAGTTCCAATAATGATGTTGTAACCACTAATGTATCAATCGCACACAAGCAAGGGAATGAAGTAATATATATGTATTTCTTAAGGCCGGGTGGTAGCTCAAATGGGTGGAAACCCAGTTAGAGACTATCCCGATGATTGTTGATATAATACGTTATATTATATTATGGCCCACTGATAAGGTGAATGATTGTATTATGCCCCACCGATAAGGTAGATGATTGTATTATGGCCCAGCGATAAGGTGGATGATTGTATTATGTCCCACTAATCAGCTGGATGAATGGTAATAAGGATGAACGTAAGAGCAAGGAAAGTAAGGAATGTAAATTACATAGTTCCACACATATATACAGAACGGAGGTTTATCCATAATGTTTATTCACTTGTATTTGATTCCATTTGAGATCCTATGTTTCATACAGTTTCTTATAGCCTTACATACTTAGTACATTCTTCGTACTGACGTCCCTTGGGGGACTTACCTTTCTTGCTGTAGGCACAAGTGCTACTAGACCTCCATACTAGGCTGCGGATTATCTACGGATTATTGATGACCTCCAGTTCGGTTCGGGGCTTTTCGAGTCATATGTACATTATTTTGGAACTATGTAACAAATGGTGTATAAAGCGGGGACTTGTCCCGACTTTAGGATTGGTTATGTATCTGTTAGAGGCTTTGGTAGACGTTGTGGGACGAATTACAGAATGTAAGGAATGTATGTCCATTTTGACTTGATGGCCCTAACGACCAACTTTCATATATATCATATGTTTTCCATGACTTCTGCCATTGGAATCTTATATCTATATGTGATAGTGATGTTCATTTAGTGACATGAATATGAGTGTACATGAATGGAGATTGGTTCTCTCAGGCCTTAACGGCTTCGGGTGCCAATCCGCCCCATTGGAATTCGAGGCGTGACAAAAGTGGTATCAAAGCAGGTCGTCCTAAGGGTGTCTTCAAATCCGTGTCTGAGTAGAGTCTTGCTTATGGATGTGTTGCGCACCACATTTATAAGTAGGAGGCTACGGGAAATTTAGGAGACGTTTCTTTTCTTTATTTCTAGATCGTGCATTAGAGCCAAAGTGTAGGTGGAATTATAACTGACCATGGGAATTGTTTTTTTTGTCTTGTGTTATAATAGAAATGCCGATTACAAGACAAGGTAGGAGCAAAGGTAATAAAGTAGACATGCTTGCCGGAGAAGGAACTAGTAGATCACCACCTGACCAAGCTAGTCAGGGTGGGGCTGAAACTGAGTTTGCATCGCAGGCTTCTTCTACTTTTCCAGCTCCAGGAGAGCCGAGAAGGAGAGAAGAACCTTCCAAACCACCTGTTAATGATACTGAGCAGGATCTAAGAAATACGGTGCAAATGTTGACTATTATAGTTGCTGCACTGAATCAAGGACAAGTTGGTCCAACGACAAATGAGGATGGCGCGGCTAGAGTAGCTAGTCTGCGGACACAAGATTTTCTAAAATTAGACCCTCCCACATTCACTGGGTTAGATCCGAATGCAGACCCACAGGACTTCGTGGACCAAATTCAAAGGGCTCTAGATGTTGTGCATGTGATTGGTATAGAAACAGTGGAGCTTGCAGCATATAGACTAAAAGGCGAGGCTATATATGGTACAAAGATTGGAAATGGTCGAGGGGTATAGGTGCACTCCCAGCTAGTTGGGAGGAATTCAAAATGGCATTCTTGATCATTATCTCCCATATAAGATTCGAGAGGCTCGTGCGAATCAGTTTTTAAATCTTCATCAAGGAAATATGAGCGTCAAGGAGTACATTCTCCGGTTTAACTCTTTGGCTAGATATACTCCAAGTGTAGTAGCCACTATGGCCGACAGAGTTCATCGATACGTGGATAAATTGGATCCATAGTTGGTCCGAGATTGTACCATTGCTGCTTTGAATAGAGACATGGATATATCCAGAATACAGGCTTTTGCAAAAAAAATAGAGGATCAAAGGTAAAAGAGAAGGACACAAGAATTTGAGAAGGGTCATCAAAGAAGGCTAGACCCATGGGACAGTTCATGGTGTCCCAAGGAGAATTTAGGCCTCGAGTTTTTAAAAGACCGCCTAGACCATCATTTTCTTACTCTACAGCAGGTACTCCATCTCAATTTCGAGGGTTGAGAGGAGTTCAATCTAGGCAAAGTAGTGGGACTCGGAGTTCACAGGCAGTGGGGTATCAAGAACATGGAAGTATGAGCCAATCGAGGTCTTTTCGTCAGCTGTCCCAGCGCTGCGGGAATTTTCAGTCAGGTGAATGCTGGTTTGGAATGAATGTTTTCTTTTGGTGTGGTAGGTCAGGGAACATGATGAGAGAGTGCCCACATAGGGGCACAGGTAGTATGACACGACCTATGGGATCAGCCATTGCGTTATCATCGTCAGGTGTATAACCTGTTGGTCATGGTAGTGGTGCTAGAGGAGAAGCTAGTTCTAGTGGAGTCCAGAACCATACTTATGCCTTAACAGATCGATAGAATTTAGAGACCTCTCCTGATGTAGTGACAGGTACATTATCCATCTTTTCACATAATGTATGCATTGATTGATCCGAGTTCTACCCTATTATATGTTACTCCATTGATTGCTGAATTTTTGTTTTTTGAAAGAACCCCAGAATGAGTAGTTAAGTCATTTGATGTATCTACACCAGTTGTGAATCTATTGTAGCTAAGAGAGTATATCGTAATTGTATAGTAATTGTTTGTGGTTATGATACACTGCTTGATCTTATTGAGCTAGAAATAGTGGATTTTGATATTATAACGGGTATGGATTGGTTGGCTTCTTGTTATGCCACGGTAGATTGCCGAGCTAAGAAGGTACATTTTCATTTTCCCCAAAAGGATGACCTTGAATGGAAGGGTAATGTTGGAGCACCGAGGGGTAAATTTATTTCTCATCTTAAGGCAAATAAAATGATATCCAAGGGGTACATATGTCACTTAGTAAGAGTGAAAGATACCGATGTGAAGCCACCAACTCTTCAATCGGTTCCGGTGGTAAATGAAATTCTTGAGGAATTTCCTGAAGATCTTTTGGGTTACCTCCAGAACGGGAAGTAAAGTTTGGTATTGATGTGATGCCAGACACTCAGCCTATGTCTATTCCTCCGTATAAGATGGCCCCAGCAGAGTGACGGGAATTAAAGGATTAATTAAAAGACTTGTTGGACAAGGGATTCATAAGGCCTAGTATGTCCCCGTGGGGTGCACCAGTGTTATTTGTACGAAAGAGAGATGGTACACTGAGACTGTGTATTGGTTATCGGTAACTGAATAAGGTGAAAATCAGGGATAAATATTCCCTCCCCAGAATTGATGCTTTATTTGAGAAATTACAAGGTGCCAAAGGTTTCTCAAAGACCGACTTGAGATCGAGTTTTTATTAAGTGCGGGTTAGGGAGAAGGATATGCCCAAGACAACTTTCCGAACACGGTATGGTCATCATGAATTTCTTGTTATATCATTTGGGCTAACAAATGCACTAGCTGTTTTTATGGATTTGATGAATAGGATATTCAAGCCATTTCTAGACGTGTTCGTGATAGTGTTTATAGATGATATTCTGATTTATTCGAGATCACACGAGGACCATACTAATCACTTACAACTAGTTATTCCAGAAGATTTGTTAAAAGGCTTTCTTCCATTTCAGCACCCTTAACAAAGCTAATACACAAGGCAATCAAGTGTCAGTGGAATGATGCGTGTGAAAAGAGTTTCCAAAATCTGAAAGATAAATAGACTTCTACACCTGTGTTGGTACTTCCAGAAGGTACAGAAGGGTATGCAGTCTATTGTGATGCTTCAGAAGTTTGCTTAGGATGTGTATTGATGCAACCTGGCAATGTGATAGCTTATGCTTCAAGACAATTGCATCCACATGAAAGAAATTATCCAACACATGATCTTGAGTTAGCAGTTGCGATATTTGCTTTAAAAAAAAATATGGCGCCACTATTTGTATGGGGTTCATGTTGATATATATACTGATCATAAAAGTTTGTAGTATATTTTTAAGCATAAGGACCTAAATTTGAGGCAGCGAAGGTGGCGGGAACTATTAAAGAACATGATACTGATACCCCATCAGGGAAAGCAAGTGTGGTATCTGATGTATTAAGCCACAAAATAATAAGAAGCACTAATAGCCAGTTGACAGAAAAGAAAGATGTAGCTAAGGATCTACTCAACTAGCCAGCTTGGGAGTTCGTCTTCTTGAAACTCCAGATGAAAGAATTATAGTGCAAAATCTGGAAGAGTCTTCATTTGTAGCTGAGGTGAAGGAAAAACAATATGCGAACCCTATTTTTATTGCAGATGAAAAAAAATGTACAGCAAGGTTCAAAAAAGGCATTTGATCTTACGCAAGAAGGAGTGCTTCAGTGCCAAGGTAGATTGTGTGTACCCGATGTGGATGAGTTAAGGGAATGAATTATGGCAGAGGTACATCATTCACGGTATTCTATTCATCCGGGAGCAACCAAAATGTACCATGATTTGGAAGGGATGTATTGGTAAGGTTACATGAGAAGAACATTGCAGAATGTGTAGCTCAATGTCCACATTGTCAACAAGTAAAAGTAGAGCATCAGAAATCTGGAGGTTATATGCAATGTATAAATCTTCCAGTCTGGAAGTGGGACATGATTAACATGGATTTCATCACAGGTTTGTCTTGTACACTGCGGTAATTTGATTCTATATGGGTAATAGTTGACAGGCTTACCAAGTCAGCGCATTTCCTACCAGTCAAGACCACCAATACAACTGAAGATTATGCAAGGTTGTATGTTAAAGAGACAGTACGATTATACGAAATTCCAATCTCTATTATATCGGACAGGGGAGCTCAATTTACCGCACACTTTTAAGAATATTTTCGAAGAGTTTGGGAACCCAAGTGAATTTAAGTACGACTTTTCATCCTTAGACAGATGGACAAGCAGAACGTACCATCCAAACACCTGAAGATATGCTACGAGCTTGCGCATTGGACTTTAAAGATAGTTGGGATGGTCATTTACCTCTTATTGAATTTCCCTACAAAAAGAGCTATCATCCAAGTAGCAAAATGGCATCTCATGAAGCTATCATATCTTGATATTAGAAGAAGGGGGCTAGAAATTTCCATATGTGATTTGGTATTCTTGAAAGTGTCACCAATGAAAGGGGTAATAGATTTGGAAGGAAAGGAAAGTTGAGTCCACGTTATGTAGTGCCATATGAAATTGTCCAAAGATTTGGGCAAGTTGCGTATGAATTGGAACTACCCCAAGAACTCTCCACAGTTTGTCCAGTGTTTCATGTTTTGATGCTTCGAAAGTGCATAGGAGATCCTTCTCGTATTGCTCCCATTAAAGATGTACAAGTTATGGAGGATCTCACATATGAAGAAATACCTATTCCTATTCTAGATTAAAAAATGATGAGGTTAAGGAATGAAGAAGTAGCTTTCGTAAAGTACTTTGGAGGAATCAACAAGTAGAAGGAAATTATATGGGAAGCCAAAGAAATGATGAATTCTAAATACCCGTATTTGTTTCAAACCGAAGAGGAAATCCAAAACACTGAATTGGAGCAACAACAAGTAAGTATATGTGAGAATTATAGGTACATGATAATATGAAGAATGCAATTAGACTTGAACATGTTTGGACTGTGTAATATTATTAACATTCGAGGACGAATGTTCTTAAGGGGGGAAGGATGTAACACCCCGTACATTTTCGAACCTAATTGCTTACCGTAACATTTATGAAATTATTTAAACATGATATTGTTGGGGTATTACACATTAAATTTGTTGGGCTAAATTAATCTTGTGCTATTGGGCTCAATTGAGGCCCAAAATTGCATAAAAGACATGACCCAAAATGGAAATGACCCACTCTTCATGTTGACCAAGTAAACGCATATTAATTATTTGTCTAAGGATGACTTCAAGGGACTATATAAAGTCACAAAAATCATCTTTTATTCCCCAAAACACAGATGCCTCATTCTAGACTTTTCCACCAAAGAGATATTTTCTCTCTACTCTCAAACCCTAAGGCAACCATCTCTTTTGGACAAGTTCATCTCTTTGCAAGCTTGTGTAAGTATTTAATATCATGATTTAATATATTATATGCATGATATATTGTGTATATCATGATGGTTATGTCTAAAAGTGTTGAGTAGTGCACTTTTGCTTTTTGCTAAAAGATGTGTCATCTTTGTGATTTGAACTTGAAAGGAGACTTGAGGTTTTGATGAAAGTGAATGGTATGGATGAGATATCAACATGTAAGATGTGGTTGTGTCATTAACTTGCTTTCTATTTGTGTATAGCATTTGGAATTATTGTTGTGAAATTATGCATAGAATTGGTGGTGTATTGAAAGGAGGATGTAGTTTGGTGATGTTTATGTGCGTTGTGAAACCATGGCTGTTATTTGGGATCCAAGATAACTTAAAATATGAAAATATAATTTTAATTATTACCATGGACCATTCATTGCGAGAAAGGACCCGAAAATGACCCCTGGAGGCTGAAACGGGCATCCGCCTTAGCGGATGAGGCACCTGCGGGCGCAGATGCCAATGCAGGGGGCCCTGGACCAGGCCAATGGTCACCTGAGGCTGCACCTCATCCACCTACAGGAACAGGTGGCTTCACAGGTCAGTCCAGAACTCCGTTTCAATTGTTTTTGCATCTCTTTGACCCCCCAAGGCCCCTATACCCTTCTTGGATGCAATTATCAACTTATGATGTCTTTTGAATGACTTTAAAGGAGTAGCGTAGAGATATTTTGAATGGTTTCAATTATGAATTGTTGTTAATGTGTTATTGTAGAAGCTATTGAGATGACTTGATGGAGTAAATGTGACATGTTGTTAATGAGGAAGTGTAAAGTATAAACTTAGTGTGAAATGCTATTGGTTATTGATGTCTTGATTGATGTGTGGCATGTTGTGGTGTTGTTGGTATAGTAATGTAGTGAATGGCATTGTGAAGGGCGAAATGATATTATATGGTAGTCATGTAGTTCATTGTCGTTTTGTACACTTGTAATGTAGTTAGTTGTTAATGTGAGTTCTGTTATGTACTTGTGTTGTAGAATAAAAAGTAAGGAAAGAGCTGGATTATTGTTTTCACACATAGGATTATGTAGTCATACGTTGGAAGGATAAGGTACGTACGGTTACTCTTTTCGTATCCTTCTGCAGCACATATTGTTCACGTTGTCATCGTACTTGTTCCATTCCGAAATGTTCCAAAGTTTCTCATTAAGATTTGATATATATTGTTTTTCACATGTTTCTTATACATTGACCAATTGTTATCGACATGTATTTTATTCATTGACAAATGTTTCGAAGCTCCAATAATAATGTTGTAACCACCAATGTATCAATCGCACACAAGCAAAGGAATGAAGTAATATATATGTATTTCTTAAGGCAGGGTGGTAGCTCAAATGGGTGGAAATGTCACGCCCCGAATTCCAATCGGGCGTGATTGGCACTAGTAGCCGATAAGGCCTGAGAGAACCAAACTGTACTTATGTTCATTCATATGCATGCCATCAGAAACACCCTTATCACGTAGGATCTTATAATGCTAACAACAAAAATTCTGGAACATGCGACATATATAAATATATGAAACTTGGTCGTTGAGGCCATCAAGTCAAAAATGACATGTACCTTTTACATTTATACACCAACATCCGTCTACAAAAGCCTCTAACACGTGTATTGACCAACAGGAACTAAAATTCGGGACAAGTCCCCTTTTTATACAACATATACAAAACCAAAACATATGAACAACTGTGACTCGAAGAAGCCCTGAACTAACTGGAACTCACCAATGATCTGCAATGACTGGCAACCTACTGTGGAGGTCTACTAGTACCTGCGCCTGCAGCAAGTAAGGTAAATCCTGATGTCGCCCAAAGTATACCTCCGAAAAAGTACAATGCGGTCGCTGAATCAAATATAGAACCCAACTAGGTTGGGATCGATCCCACAGGGAATAGGTTGAAGTATAAGTAGACTACCAGGTGGAATAATTGGAACGTAAATAAAGATGGGGGGTTTGTTAGTGAATAGTAGCAATGAAAATTGCTGGCTGATATTGAGTTTGTAAACAATAAGAGAAATTCACTAGGACTGTGATCCCCAATGATTCCCTAACTCCACCGGTGACTTGTGCTTAACAAGATTGCCCCACTGCGCTGCATGCAAAATCTAACAAGTTAGGTTCATCTAACTGTCTCTCGACCTTCATTAGACGAATTTCACTCTTCTCCTCTCGGTCTCCGAGTGTCGCACTACTAACCCTTGTCCTGGATTTCAGATAACCTTTCCCGCTAAGGCTTCGATTATTAGATGAAGGTTGATAGCTTCAAATCTCTATTGTTATCTCCTTTTCCCAATCTCTACCTCTCTCTCGAGCAAGTCTAGAATACAGGCGAGTTCCTAACGTTTGCAACAGTTAGAAAAGCAATCACAACAAAGGAAATAATCAATACATGCATTCACATCAGTACAAAGTTGCTTTGCACTTAACCGGTTTCGTTAATTCCTCATGGTTCACAAAACCCTAGATGATGGGTTTCGCTGCTCATAATTGTAAGAACATAAGAAGAATTCAAAGATGAAAGCATAATTATGATCACACAAGAATGAAGAAAAACCGAAATTCCAATTATCAATCAACCTCAAAACTAGGGTTTTTGAATACAAAACCAAATATATGTCTGAAACAGTGTAAAATAACTCTCAAAGTAGTAAATTGTCCAACTCTCGTACTTAGGACTACATAGGAGTATTTATAAATACAAAACTAGTTCTATCCAAAACCAAATAGGAGAACAGAGTCGGTAGTTTTCACGGTGTCGTGACTTGGTGTCGTGGAACCAAGCCAAGGCACGTGAAATGTATCGTAGAAATCAGGCTTCTTTCTTAGATCTCTGAAGTGGACTCACGCCAGCAAGTCACGCCACGTAGGTGGACTCACGTGTCGTGATACTCAGGCAACATGTAGACCTTCTGAAAATCGATTCACGACAGAAACTCACGACTCGTGAGTGGTAATCACAGCTCGTGAGTGATGTCGTGGGTCACACTCAGGTGCAGATCCATTATTTCATCTTCAGATGCTTCGTCTTCGGGCTTGATTCTTTCTCTTTTGATCATTTTGCCTTTAAAACCTGTTTTCCTGCTAAGTAGGACAGAAACCACATCAAACCAACAAAACACACCCAAGTTATTGCATATTTTCCTTGTTTTAGGCATCGAGAGTGCCATACAACCATGGCACATCAAATCCCCCAAGAGGGGTCAGTACGAAGAATGTACTGAGTATGTAAGGCCATATGAAACTTGTATGATATGTAAACATGTCAATGAACTCACATACAATAAATGTTCAATATGGATAAGTCATTATACTGTACTTTGGGAACCATGTATTTTGCTTTCATTACTTTCTTTGTATCTTTGCTTCTATGATTCTTCATCTTTGCCTGTGACCTGTGATACCCGAGCCCCGACTGAATAGTGGGTTTAGCATAACATAACGTTATGTTGGGATCGGCTCGAGCTAGGCTTATGCCTCTAGAGCTTCCACCCTAAGATTCAAAGCATTGGGTTCGGCTCGAGCTAGGTTATTACCTCTAGAGCTGCCAACCATAAACCAACATATCAGGTTTAGCTTGAGCTAGGTTTATACCTCTAGAGCTGCCCCCTGTCAGGTTCGGTCCGAGCTAGGCTTATGCCTCTAGGACTGCCCCCTGATCCAACAATTTTGGGGTCGGCTTGAGCTAGGCTTTTCGCCCCTAAAGCTGCCACCCATACTTGATCATTAACCACATATGTATTACTTTATTCATTACTTTGAGATTGCTACAATGATAGTCATACTTTACTTTGAAGCTTTGGATCATTAACTAGTGAGTGAGAAATATGTAAGCATTTTTGGAAACATCACCTTATTGGAAACATAACACTATTGTAACCATTGGACAATAATCAATGAACAAGATACATGAGCATAAACAATATTGGAACTTTGGAACACAACGTTATTGGGCTTTTGGAACATTATCAATGAATAGGAGACATGTGATTCATAAATGATCAATGAATAGGAAACTTATGATAATAACCATTGGTAACCGGGAATAGTATACCTTAACACATTTTGGAATAGGACAAGCGTATCGTCAATGTGAGTACTATATGCTGCAGAAAGATACGGACAAAGTAACCTTACATACCTTCACTTCCAGGTATGAAAACACGAACCTATGTATGAACACAATAGTCCAGCTTCTTCCTTACGTCTTACTCTACAATACAAGTTCATACCGGAACTTACATTAGCAACTAGTCACTATACAGGAGGCATACAAGGAGACAATGAACTATATGACTGTTGTATAACGTCATGTCACCCCTTACAATACAATCCAAGGCCTTATCATATCAACAACACCACAACACTACGTACATTGACCAAGAGATCATACATCGATAGCATTACACACCACACTTACCCTTTACGCTTTTCTCTTTATCATTCCATGACAATTACTCCTTCATAACAACATATGAACAACTATCCATACTTAATATAGTCCAAAACACCTCCATACGATACTTTAAAGTCATTAAAACGACATCACAAGTTGATAATTACATCCAAAAAGGGTATAGGGGCCTTCGGGGGTCGACTAGATGCGAAAACATACAAAACAGAAAACTGGGCTGAACTACTATGCCACCTGCACCCAAAGGTGGATGAGGTACACGTGCATATGGCCTATGGAAAATTCCAAGGGCATCTGCGTTGGCATCTGTGCCCGCAGATGCCCTCGTCTGCAGGGGCGGATGCCCGTTTTGGTCCGAAATGGCCTCTTTTGGGTCTTTTAATGCCATGAATGGTCCATGATAATAAAAAAACTTATTTTGACATATTTTTGATCATATTGAGTACCAACATTCAGCCATGGTCTCACAACACACATAACAACACCCAAAACTACACTTTACGGTCAATACATCACCAAATCCGTAACCAATATCACAACAACAATTCCAAACGTTATGCACAAAAATAAAACAAAGTAAGACTATAATCATATCTGACATGTCAATATTTACTCCACCAAGTTCACTTCCTTCAAAACCACAAGTGCATATGCAAGTTTACAAGACAAAACCATCCTCCGATTTAGCAAACATATAACATTTCACACATTGTGCACTTCTCAATACTCCACAAACATAACCAACATATTATACACCATCTATCATGCATAAAATATATTAAAACATCATAAAAAAACACTTACCAAGCCTTGTACAAAGATGATCTTGGCCCAAAGAATGACTTAGGGTTCTTGAGAGACCAAAAAAAAATTTTGGTAAAGTCTAGAAAAGCATGAGAGTCCAAGTGTAATAAAAATCTGATTTTTCTCTCTTTATATAGTACCTCAAGTCACTCTTATCTCTTCTTTAGCATTAAATGCAAAGGTTGATTGGTCAAATGGAGAAAATTGGAAGAATGGGTCAAAATCCCATGTTGGGCCATGTCTTCCCTTATGATTTTGGGCATCATTTAAGGCCCAATGGTGTAAGACTTCTTAATGTCCACAAATTGATACATAATTCATCAATTCTCTCATGTTTCCATATTTCCATAAATGTTACGGTTGTCAGCTAGACTTAGAAACGTACGGGGTGTTACATTCGTCCCTCCTTAGAAACATTCATCCCCGAATGTTAGTGTTATTATTCAAAGTAAAAAAGTACGAGTATAGGAGCATTATTCATGTCATCATATAGATATATACTCAAAGCTTATAACTTACTTGTCATTCTTCCCCTTGGAACAAATGAGGGTACTTGGATTTCATCATTTCTTCAGCTTCCCATGTGACCTCTTTTATTTGTCGATTTCTCTTAAGTACCTTTACGGATGCTATATCTTTATTCATCAGCAGCTGTACTTGTCTATCCAGAATGCCAATAGGTACCTCCTCATAGGTAAGATCCTCCGTAACTTGAACATCTTCACTTGGAACAATACGAGATGGATCTCCTATGCATTTTTGAAGCATCAAAAAATGAAATACCGGGTGGACTGAGGAAAGTCCTTGGGGTAGTGCCAATTCATAAGTAACCTGCCCAAATCTTCTAATAATTTCATAGGGGCCTATGTAACGTGGACTCAATTTTCCATTCTTTCCGAATTGCATTACCCCTTTCATTGGTGACACCTTCAGAAATACCCAATCACCTATAGAAAATTCAAGTCCTCTTCTTCTAACATCGGCATATGACTTGTGTCGACTCTGGGCTGTTTGTAATAGTTGTTGAATCACTTTAACTTTCTCCATAGCCTGATGAACAAGATCTGTCCCAAGTAAAGCAGTTTCACCCGCTTCAAACCATCTAATTGGTGATCTACATTTCCTTCCGTACAAAGCTTCATAAGGTGCCATTTTAATACTTGAGTGATAGCTATTGTTGTAAGCAAATTCAATAAGAGGCAGATGGTCATCCCAACTACCCTGAAAATCTAACACACAAGCTCATAGCATATCTTCAAGTGTTTGGATAGTACGCTCCGCTTGTCCATCTGTTTGAGGATGAAAAGCCGTACTCAGATTCACCTGTGTACCCAAGCCCTTATGAAAAGATCTCCAAAAGTGCGCTATAAGTTGTGCTCCTCTTTCTGAGATAATGTAAAGTGGAATGCCATGCAACCATATTATTTCTCTAACATACAATCTTGCATAATCCTCAGCTGTATAGGTGGTCTTGACTGGTAGGAAGTGCGCTGACTTAGTAAGCCTGTCCATTATAACCCATATAGAATCAAATTTCCGCAGTGTACGAGGCAAACCTGTGATGAAGTCCATATTGATCATATCCCACTTCCATACTGGAAGATTGATACATTGCATGTAACCTCCTAGTTTCTGATGTTCTACTTTCACTTGTTGACAATTCGGACATTGAGCGACGAATTCTGCAATGTTCTTCTTCATATTTCCCCACCAATATATTTCCTTTAAATCATGGTACATTTTAGTAGCACCCGGATGAATAGAATAGCGTGAATGATGCAACTCAGTCATAATTTGTTTCCTCAACTCATCTACATCTGGTACGCATAATCTACCTTGGCATTGTAGTACCCCTTCTTGTGTAAGATCAAATGCCTTTGTCAAATTCTGTTGTACATTTTCCTTTAGCTGCAATAGCATAGGATCTGCAAACTGCTTCTCTTTTACTTCAGCTGTCAACAGAGATTCAGCTGCATTTTGTACAATAACTCCTTCATTTGAGGATTCAAAAAGACGAACCCCCAAGCTTGCTAATTGATATAAATCTTTGATTACCTCTTTCTTTTCCGTCAAGTGGTCATCAATGACTCCGGTTGCCTTGCGGCTCAATGCATCAGCTACCACATTTGCTTTTCCTGAATGGTATAGAATATCAATATCATAATCTTTTAATAACTCAAGCCACCTTCTTTGCTTTAAATTGAGTTCTTTCTGCTTAAAGATATACTGCAGACTTTTGTGATCAGTATAGATATCAACATGAACTCTATACAAATAATGACGCCATATCTTTAAAGCAAAAACCACCGCTGCTAATTCAAGATCAAGTGTGGGATAGCTTCTTTCATGTGGCCGCAACTGTTGTGAGGCATATGCTATGACATTACCATACTGCATCAATACATATCCGAGGCCAACCCCGAAAGTATCACAATACACTGCATAACCTTCAGTACCTCCAGAAAGTACTAACGCTGGTGTGGAGGTTAATTTATCTTTCAACTTTTGGAAGCTTTTCTTACACGCATCATTCCACTGAAATTTAACTGCTTTGTGTGTAAGTTTTGTTAATGGTGCAGCAATAGAGGAAAACCCTTCCACAAATCTTCGGTAATAACCCGCCAGTCCAAGAAAGCTACGAATTTCTGTGGGTGTCGTAGGTCTTGGCCAATTTTTCACTGCTTTAATCTTCTGTGTATCAACCTGTATCCCTTCATCTAACACAATGTGACCCAAGAACGCGACTGATTTCAACCAAAACTCACATTTGGAGAACTTTGCATACAACTTACGCTCACGGAGAATCTGTAACACCTGCCATACGTGATTAGCATAGTCCTCTGGTGATCTTGAATAAACCAGGATGTCATCTATAAACACCGTGATGAACACGTCCAAAAATGGCTTAAACACCCTATTCATCAAATCCATGAACACAGCTGGTGCATTTGTTAGTCCAAATAACATAACTAAAAATTCGTAATGGCCATACCGTGTTCAGAAAGCTGTCTTGGGTACATCTTCTTTTCTAAATCTGACTTGATGGTAACCCGACCTCAAGTCGATCTTTGAAAAACACTTGGCACCCTGTAACTGATCAGACAAATCATCAATTCGAGGAAGGGGATATTTGTTCTTGATCGTTACCTTATTCAATTGTTGATAGTCGATGCACATTCTCAAAATGCCATCTTTCTTCAGTATGAATAATACCGGTGCGCTCCATGGGGATATACTAGGCCTGATGAAGCCTTTGTCCAACAAATCTTTCAATTGCTCCTTCAATTCACGCAATTCTGCTGGAGCCATTCTATTTGGAGGAATAGAAATAGGCTGAGTGCATGGAATCACATCAATGCCAAATTCTACTTCCCGTTCTGGGGGTAAGCCTGGAAGATCCTCTGGGAATACATCCAGAAATTCATTGACCACTGGAACCGACTGCGGAGTTAGTGGTTCCACTTCAGTATCTTTCACCCGTACTAAATGACATATGTAACCCTTAGTAATCATTTTCCTGGCTTTCAGATAGGAAATAAATCTTCCTCGTGGTGCCCCTACATTATCCTGCCATTCAAGAACATTTTCTTGCGGAAAACAAAATTGTACCTTCTTCGCCCGGCAATCTACCGTGGCATAACAAGAGGCCAACCAATCCATTCCCATGATCACATCAAAATCCACCATGTCTAATTCAATGAGATCGACCCACGTATCATGACCACACACAGTTACCACAAAGTTAAGATATACTCTTTTTGCAACAATATATTCACCAACCAGTGTAGACACTTCAATTGATTTAATTAATAATTCTGGTGCCTTTGCAAATTTTGCAGCAACCAATGGAGTAACATAGGAAAATGTTGAACCGGGGTCAATCAATGCATATACATTATATGAGAATATGGATAATATACCTGTGACAACATCAGGAGAAGCTTCAGAATTTTGTCAGTCCACCAAAGCATAAGTGCGATTCTGGACCCCACTAGTACTGGCTGCTCCTCTGGCACCTCTACCCTGGCCAATAGACTGCACACCTCTGCCCAATGAAGGAACCAATGCTGATGATGCAACGGCTGATCCTGCCGGTCGTGCTATACCACCCATGCTCCTCTGGGGACACTCTCTCATCGTGTGTCCTGTCATACCGCACCAAAAGCAAGCATTTGTCCCCACTCTGTATGTACCTGAATGAATACGTCCGTAGTGCTGACACTGTTGATGGGGAAAACCTGTTGCTTGTGATCCGAGAACCCCACTACTCTGTCCAGATAGACCACCTCTAGACCCTCAAAATTGAGAGTGAGCACCTATTGTAGAATATGAGAACGTTGGTCTAGGTGGTCTAGGAAACATACGAGGTCTAGATCCTCCTTAGGACATCATAGATGGTCCCATAGGTCTAGCTCTTTTTTATTGTCCTCTGTCAAATTCATGTACCCTTCGTCTCTGCCTTTGATATTCCATTTTCTGGGTGAAGGCCTGAATTATCGCTATGTCCATGTCTTTGTTCAAGGTAGCAATAGTGCAATCACGTACCAAATATAGCTCTAATCTGTCCACATATCTATGGACTTTGTCTGTCATCGTAGCCACCACATTTGGCGCATATCGAGCCAAGGAATTAAATTGCAAGCTGTATTCTGTGACACTCAAATTTCATTGATGGAGATTTAAAAACTGATCCGCACATGCCTCACGGATCTCATAGGGAAGGTAATGATCAAGAAAAGCCACTTTAAACTCTTTCCATGTATGGGAATTTGCACCAATATCACGGGATTTCTTCCAATCCTCATACCACAATATTGCCTCTCCTTTCAATCTGTATGCAGCAAGTTCAACTGTTTCTACCCCCGTCACATGCATGGCTTCCAAAGCCCATTGAATTTGATCCACGAAGTCCTGCGGATCTGCTTTCGAATCTTACCCAGTGAATATAGGAGGGTCCAGTTTCAAGAAATCCTGTGTTCGGCGACTCGCTACCCTAGCCGCATCATCATCATGTGTAATTGGACCAGCTCGTCCTTGAATCTGGGCTTCCACTAACTGTGTCAACATATGAACTACATTTCTAAGATCCTGATCTGTGGCATTCATTGGTGGTTCTGCGGGAACTTCTCTACCAATCGGCTCTTCTGGAGCTGGAAAAGTAGACGAAGACCGCGATGAAAATTCAGCATTCGCTCCACCTTGACTAGCTTGGTCAGGTGGTAATCTACTCATTCTTTCTCCATCAGGCATATCCACCTGCTTGCCTTTACCTCTACCTCTTCTCGTGATCGGCATGGTTACTATATCAAAGAGAAATATTTACCATGGTCAGATTTCAATTCAACTTACAACACAGGCTCTATTGCATGATCTAGAATCGAAGAAGAGAAACAACATCCTAAATGTCCCGTAGCCTCCTACTTATAAATGTGGTGCACAACACATTTATAAGTAAAACTCTACTCAGACACGGCTTTGTAGACACCCTTAGAATGACCTGCTCTGATACCAGTTTTGTCACGCCCCAAATTCTGACGGGGCATGATTGGCACTCGTAGCCGATAAGGACCGAGAGAACCAAACTGTACTTATGTTCATTCATATGCATGCCATCAGAAACACCCTTATCACGTAGGAGCTTATAATGCTAACAACAAAAATTCATGGAACATGCGACATATATACATATATGAAACTTGACCGTTGAGGCTATCAAGTCAAAAACGACATGTACCTTTTACATTTATACACCCACATCCGTTTACAAAAGCCTCTAACACGTGTATTGACCAACAGGAACTAAAAGTCGGGACAAGTCCCCGCTTTATACAACATATACAAAACCAAAACATATGAACAACTGTGACTCGGAGAAGCCCCGAACAAACTGGAGCTCACCAATGATCTGCAACGACTGGCACGCTACTGTGGAGGTCTACTAGTACCTGCGCCTGCAGCAAGTAAGGTAAATCCCCCAAGAGGCGTCAGTACGAAGAATGTACTGAGTATGTAAGGCCATATGAAACTTGTATGATATGTAAACATGTCAATGAACTCATATACAATAAATGTTCAATATGGATAAGTCACTATACTGTACTTTGTGAACCATGTATATTGCTTTCTTTACTTTCTTTGTATCTTTGCTTCTATGATTCTTCATCTTTGCCTGTGACATGCGATACGCGGGCCCCGACTGAATAGTGGGTTTAGTATAACATAGCGTTATGTTGGGATCGGCTCGAGCTAGGCTTATGCCTCTAGAGCTTCCACCCTAAGATTCAAAGCATTGGGTTCAGCTCGAGCTAGGTTATTACCTCTAGAGCTGCCACCCATAAACCAACATATCAGGTTTGGCTCGAGCTAGGTTTATACCTCTAGAGCTTCCCCCTGTCAGGTTCGGTCCGAGCTAGGCTTATACCTCTAGGACTGCCCCCTGATCCAACCATCTTGGGGTCGGCTTGAGCTAGGTTTTTCGCCCCCAAAGCTGCCACCCATACTTGATCATTAACCACATATGTATTACTTTATTCATTACTTTGAGATTGCTACAATGATAGTCATACTTTACTTTGAAGCTTTGGATCATTAACCAATGAGTGAGAAATATGTAAACATTTTTGGAAACATCACCTTATTGGAAACATAACACTATTGTAACCATTGGACAATAATCAATGAACAAGATACATGAGCATAAACAATATTGGAACTTTGGAACACAACTTTATTGGGCTTTTGGAACATTATCAATGAATAGGAGACGTGATTCATAATTGATCAATGAATAGGAAACTTATGATAATAACCATTGGTAACCGGGAATAGTATACCTTAACACATTTCGGAATAGGACAAGCATATCGTCAATGTGAGTACTATATGCTGCAGAAAGATACGGACAAAGTAACCTTACATACCTTCACTTCCAAGTATGAACACACGAACCTATGTATGAATACAATAGTCTAGCTTCTTTCTTACGTCTTACTCTACAATACAAGTGCATACCGGAACTTACATTAGCAACTAGTCACTATACAGGAGGCGTACAAGGAGACAATGAACTATATGACTGCCGTATGACTTCATGTCACCCCTTAAAATACAATCCAAGGCCTTATCATATCAACAACACCACAACATTACGCACATTGACCAAGAGATCATACATCGATAGCATTACACACCACACTTACCTTTTACGCTTTTCTCTTTATCATTCCGTCACAATTAGTCCTTCATAACAACATATGAAAAACTATCCATACTTAATATATTCCAACACACCTCCATACGATACTTTAAATTCATTAAAACAACATCATAAGTTGAGAATTACATCTAAAAAGGGTATAGGGGCCTTCGGGGGTAGACTAGATGCAAAAACATAAAAAACGGAAAACTGGGCTGACCTGCGCTGCCACCTGCACCCTCAGGTGGCTGAGGTGCATGCATATATTTCCTATGGAAAATTCCAGGGGCATCTGCGTTGGCATCTGCGCCCGCAGATGCCCTCGTCTGCAGGAGCGGATGCCCATTTTGGTCCGAAATGGCCTCGTTTGAGTCTTTTAATGCCATGAATGGTCCATGATCATAAACAAACTTATTTTGACATATTTTTGATCATCTTGAGTACCAAAATTCATCCATGGTCTCACAACACACATAACAACACCCAAAACTACACTTTACGGTCAATACGTCACCAAATCCGTAACCAATATCACAACAACAATTCCAAACGTTATGCACAAGAATAAAACAAATTAAGAATATAATCACATATCACATGTCAATATTTACTCCACCAAGTTCACTTCCTTCAAAACCACAAGTGCATATGCAAGTTTACAAGACAAAACCATCCTCCGATTTAGCAAACATATAACATTTTACACATTGTGCACTTCTCAATACTCCACAAACATAACCAACATATTATACACCATCTATCATGCATAAAATATATTAAACCATCATAACAAACACTTACCAAGCCTTGTACAAAGATGATCTTGGCCCAAAGAATGAATTAGGGTTCTTGACAGACCAAAAAGAAATTTTGGTAAAGTCTAGAAAAGCATGAGAGTCCAAGTGTAGTAAAAAACTGATTTTTCTCTCTTTATATAGTCCCTCAAGTCACTCTTATCTCTTCTTTTGCATTAAATGCAAAGGTTGATTGGTCAAATGGAGAAAATTGGAAGAATGGGTCAAAATCCCATGTTGGGCCATGTCTTCCCTTATGATTTTGGGCTTCATTTAAGGCCCAATGGTGTAAGACTTCTTAATGTCCACAAATTGATACATAATTCATCAATTCTCTCATGTTTCCATATTTCCATAAATGTTGCGGTTGTCAACTAGACTTAGAAATGTACGGGGTGTTACAGGAAACCCAGTTAGAGACGATCCCGATGATTGTTGATATAATACGTTATATTATATTATGGCCCACCGATAAGGTGGATGATTATATTATGGCCCACTGATCAGCTGGATGAATGGTAATAAGGATGAACGTAAAAGCAAGAAAAGTAAGGAATGTAATGTACATAGTTCCACACGTATACAGAATGGAGGTTTATCCATAATGTTTATTCACTTGTATTTGATTCCATCTGAGATCCTATGTTTCATACAGTTTCTTATAGCCTTACATACTCAGTACATTCTTCGTACTGACGTCTCTTGGGGGACTTACCTTACTTGCTACAGGCACAGGTGCTAGTAGACCTCCACAGTAGGTTGTGGATTATCTACGGATTATTGGTGAGCTCCAGTTTGGTTCAGGGCTTTTCGAGTCATGTGTACATTATTTTGGCACTATGTAACAAATGGTGTATAAAACGGGGATTTGTCCCGACTTTAGGATTGGTTATGTATCTGTTAGAGGCTTTGGTAGAAGTTGTGGAACGAATGACGGAATGTAAGGAATGTATGTCCATTTTGACTTGATGGCCCTAACGGCCAAGTTTCATATATATCATATATTTTCCATGACTTCCTCCGTTGGCATCTTATACCTATATGTGATAGTGATATTCATTTAGTGACATGCATATGAGTGTACATGAATGAAGATTGGTTCTCTCGAGCCTTAACGGCTTCGGGTGCCAGTCCACCCCGTTGGAATTCAAGGCGTGACACAGACCCCAAGAGGACTCTTGCCAGTGTTGAGGCTAGGTCTACCTTGATAGAGCTAATTTGGGATCGTCAGTTTGAGGATAGTAGTCTTTGTGGCATTCGTGATCAGGTGCTGAGAGGTGAGTCTGGTCGGCTACCTTGGATTTTAAGGGTATTCTGAGATTTGATGGTCATATTTGTGTTTCAAAGATTGGAGACCTAAGTTAATTGATATTGCATGAGGCTCATAGCTCTTGATATTCTATTTACCCTGGGACAACTAAGATGTATAGAGATTTAAGGCAGCATTATTGGTATGAAAAAGTATGTAGCGGATTTTATAGCTTGATGTTTTTGTTGTCAGCAAGTAAAGTCCGAGCATCAGAGACTGGGTAGATTTCTTCAGAGACTAACCACTCCTGAGTGGAAGTGGGTGTGGATTACTATGGTTGTTATGAGTGGTTTGCCTCATACCTCTCGTGGTTCCGATAGTATTTGGGTCATTGTAGATCGATTGACCAAATTAGCTCATTTTATTCCCATTCAGATTTATTTCAGTGCCTAGAGGTTAGCCCGTATCTATGTTCATAAGATAGTTCTCCTTCATGGAGTACCTATGTCTATTATTTTAGATAGAGGCTTACTGTTCACTTCTAGCTTCTGGAGGATATTTCAGGAGTTGGGTACTAAGGTTGATCTTAGCACCGCACTCCACCCCAGAATGACGGTCAATCGAAGTGGACAATTCAGGTTTTGGAGGATATGCTCCGTGTGTGTTTTATGGACTTTTAAGGTCAGTGGGAGCAATACTTAGCCTTACCAGAGTTTGCTTATAATAATAGCTACCATTCGAGTATTGAGATGGTACCATTCAAGACATTGTATGGTAGGTGTTGTTGATCTCTGATTAGCTGGTTTGAGACTTCTGAGGTTAGTCCCCGTGGTACTAATTTGCTTTGTGAGTCTGATAGGGTGCGGGTGATTCAGGATAGGCTACGGGCAGCTCAGAGTAGGCAAAAGAGTTATACTGACCGTAGGCTTCAGCCATTGATGTTTGGTATTAGTGAATGAGTCTTCCTTCGAGTATCACCCATGAAGGGCGTTATAAGGTTTGGGAAAAGGGAAAAGCTAAGCCCTAGTTATATTGGGCAATTTGAGATACTCCAGACAGTTTAGAGAGGTAGCTTGTGAGTTGGCCTTGCCCCCAAATTTTGAAGTAGTTCACCCAGTTTTCCATGTCTCCATGCTGCGGTGATATATTCAGAATGAGTTTCACAAGCTTTTTTGGGACTCAGTTTAGTTGGATGAGAGATTGACCTTCGTGGAGAAGCCAGTCCTCACACTAGCCAAAGATGTCATACGGTTATGCTCTAGAGAGATTTCAGTGGTTAACATTCAGTGGAGGCACCATCCCATTGAGGAGTCTACCTAGGAGATAGTGAGTAAGATGCAGGCCTAGTATCCCCACTTGTTTGAGTCATAGATACATCTTGATCCTTTACTTTCGTAGATGTAAGTCCTCTTAGTAATAGATATTGTAATGACCCTCCAGGTCATTTTCCATATTTCCACACTATTTCAATATTTATAGCTTTCCCATAGCTTTTCTAAGTCATTTATGACTTGCTGGAGCTGACAGTTCGGTTATCAGGCTATTCGTTTGGTTTTTAGAGTCAATTCTCTGTTTTGAAGTTTCTACTATTAAGGATTGGGTATCGAGCCTAAACTTTAGGTAGACATCCTCGTATGCCAATTCTGATAGTTTCATCAGCTCCAAAATATCAATTTTAGTCTAGGAGAACCTTAGTTCGGGTCCCGAGGCTTTCAGACTCATTTTGGGCTATTAGGTGGATTTTGGTTAAAACAACCCTTTGGATGTAGGACCCATATTTCAATGAAATGACCTCGCTTGGAAATTTTGATGGCTTCATTATGTCTAGAATGTCAAATTTGTAGGGTAGCATAGTTCATTTGCGTTCATGGGATTCCTAACGAATCCCGAAGGTTTGATCGAAAACTTAGCAAATTTGCTAAGTTGCCGGTGCTTGGACATAACTGGTAAAGTCTCTTAAGCGGACTTTGTTCACTGAAGCGGAGGTCGTTTTAGCGACCAACCTTAGTCCCCGCCTAGCCGCTTAAGCAGAGAGCTCGCCGCTTTAGCAGAGGTCGCTTAAGAGACACTCGTTCGATTAAGTGGAGGCATGCCACTAGGCTTGGCCACTTAAGCGACGGTTTGTCGTTTTAGCAATGACTGCTTAAGCGGTCAATTTCCCGCTAAAACGGTTATCGCTGGTGCATTAAAGTCACTCCTTTCCCGATTTTGGCTCATTTACTCTAAGTTTCAAGATCATAAAACCCTAAGAGACCTAGAAACTTATGGACCTTGATCATTGGGTGTCAGGAGTGAGTTGGAGACCTCGTTGTAGTCATTTCCCCATTGTTTATCCTGTAAGTTTGCTTTAATATCTTAGTTAATTCTTCGCCTTAAACTCAAATCCCTAGATTCCTTGCGGACTAATTTTGCATTCGTTTGTGCTCGGATTTCACCTATTTTTTAGAGTAAATAATCATTTAGCCTAGAGGGATGTTTTGACGATTTTAAAGTTTTGATTCTGTAAGCGGGCCCCACATGGAATTTTTAGCTCAATTTTTGACCCAAAGCATTGATATGCAATATAGGTATTGTTATCCTCATATTAATGTGTAGATCAATATTTTGATAGCGTGGCATTGTGTGGAGGCTTCTCAGAAGGGAAAAGCTCTGATTTAGTGAACTTTATCAAGCATTCATCGGCGTCTTGGTAGGCTAGGCTTAGTTTCCTTATAGATTGAGCCTTATTAGGATGTTAGTATAGTAGTATGCTAGATTTGGGTTGGAGTTTATGGCTTGGTTGCATGTTTAGTGAAATTTGGAATATTTAGCGGAATAGAGAGTCGTTTTAGGTAGAATTGACCCATTAAGCTAAATTGTTTCCTTAGGAATTGTTTAGACTTATTTAATACCTTGTATTGGAACCTTGGAGCCTTAGTCTAGTTTTGGGTAGAAATTGCCTTAGTAAGATCTTTTGGGGTTAGTAGCGAGCCCCACTGGCCCACTTTTTGGTTAAATATCCTATTTAGCTCCTTGTAGACCTAGGAGGCCTTCTTTCATCATATTACTTATATTCTTGAGCCTTAGGATGATTTAGACACCTTTCCAACTCTTGACTAGACCTATTACCTTGTATTTACTTTAAAGACCGGTTCGTGTCCGACATGTACTATCCACTTATGACACTAAATTCCCAGTTCAAGTTCGGCATATATGATACTAAAGTTCGGTTTGATTATGGCATTTATTGTTCAGTTATGATGTTAAGGGCTCGGTTCGAGTTTGGCATTTATGGTATGAAGGGATTTACTGAGATAGTTTCGGTTGTCAGTCGCTTTATGCTTATTATTGTTGATGGGTCTTCTGTTGATTATAACCATTGGGGTTATGGAGTCTAGTTTTGGTTAATCTTTTTTTTGTTTGTAGTTTGGGCCTTTATTTACCTCATTATTTATTATCTGTCAGCCGGAATATTATTTTAGGTTTGCCTTTTTATCCCTGACTTTAGTTTACATTCTCGCATTTTATTATGCTCATATTATGATTTAGCTCAGTTGGCCGATGGTTCCTACTGAGTACCCGTTGTTTTGGTACTCATACTACACTCCTGCATCTTTTTCTGACGCAGATCCGAGTACTAATTGTCGCCGTTAACACTTTATTCAGGCTTACTTTTGGGAGCACTCGGAGATAGGGTGAGTTTTCATAGCCGGAGCTGATCCTCTCTCCTTCTGTTATTTTATATAGTCTTTACTTTTGAGACTACTTGTATATTGGATACTATTAGTACTCATATTCTTTTGGGATTTGGTGGATCTTGTACCGACCTTACTAGGTCGTGGGATATTCTTTTGCTATCTTTCACTCCCTCTTATATATATATATATATATATATATATATATATATTATTGTACTTATATTTTATTGCCTATAATTCTATTGTATGCTTAATTTCGGCATTTATTACACCTTCCACCAACTAGCCTATTACTCGTCATTCTGGGCTACGATTTGGCTTACCTACTGGTGGGACAAAGTAGGTGTCATCATAACTTGAGAAATGGGGTCGTGACATTCTAACTACATGTAATAGTGGCACAGATAAGGAAACTAGTGTATGGATATATGATTTCCCTAATTTGCACCCTTCATCATTCACCAAGTCATATCTTAATAAAGATATGCAAGATTTTATTAATCAAATCCAAAAGACTTTGGGTACTATACATGTATCTAGTAAGGAAGAAGTTGATTTGGCAGCATATAGATTAAAGGCTATGGATATATTATGGTACGAGGCTTGGAAACAATCTTGGGGTTTAGGTGCACCTTTAGATTTAGAAAGGGTTTAAAGAGGTATTCCTTGACTATTATTGTCATTGGAGGTCTAGAAGGCCTGTGCCAATAAGTTCTTAAATCACTATTAAGGGAATATAAGCCTGAGAGAGTAATATCTCCAGTTTAATTCTTTTTCCAGGTATGCTTCTAACGTAGTAGCTACTTTGGAGGATTGAATTCATCGATACGTGGATAGACTGGATTCATATCTGGTTAGAGATTGTACTATTTTTTCTTTGACTAAAGAAATGGATATAGTAGGGATGCAATCTTTTGCACAAAAGTTGGGGGATCATAGACAAAGAAGAGGGATACAAGAGCCGAATAGAGGTTATTCCTAGAGGGCCAGATCTATGGGTGTAATGACCCAAATCGTCGTTACGCTGAAATAGAGAGTAAACTTTCTCCTAGTTTTCCTTTAGACCAAAATTTTAAAATTCTGGGCTGACCTAGTTTGAGGAGTAATTTGAGTGTGTGGTGGTCTAGGGAAATTTGGAAATAACTAGAGTGTTGGTTTTTGGTTGTGATTTTATTTTGTGTTAGAGGACGAGTTTAGGAAGTCGTAGAATTTTTTGGTGCATATAAAAGGTTAGTAGAATTTCGGTTATAGTGATTACCATGAAAAGGGCAGTTTGTAATATCAAATTTTGAGAAGTGTGTTGTAAAATAGCTAGAGCTGGGACTGAGTCCCGAGCTACTGGTTTGGGGTAGCTGCAAAGATAGAAGTGCTGGTGCAGCAGCAGAAGTGTCGCCGTAATGGTATCCCTTTTTGGCCTAGGTGCCGCTGTAGCGGTAAATTCACCACTACAGTGACAAAAATGCCACTGCAGTGGAAAAAATGTATTTTATCAGTTTTTAATATCTAAAAACCCATTTTTCATTTGCACTTTCTAAAAAATGTTCAAGGGCTTATCAGGGGCAATTCTACATAACTTTTGGTGTTTTCCATCTTTGATGTAAGGTCCCTTTATACTTCAAACTTGAAATACTCCTCTAGATTTGTAGGATTGTAAGAATCATAACCATTGTAGAATTTGGAATTTAGCCCTATGTTTATAAACTAGTGGGAATTGGTGGGGAATGATGCTAATGCCGATTGTTATTGAACCTCAAAAGTTAGAAAAAAATTTCTATGGTAGAATTCATGATTATTAGCTGAATTATGAAGAATTCAAAGAGTTTAAAGGGTAGAAAACCCTAAGATGATGAACTAGGTTAAGTTCTTGAGTTAATTTGTTAAATGAGAATTCCTAATGCTTAGGAAGGGTAAATTGTTGTGTAAAAGTCTATGTAATTTTTGTTTATAGATCAAGAACTGGTGGAAATCAAAAGAAAGGGCAAGTATGTGTCTATACAGTATTTTTGGGCAAGGAATCGAGGTAGGTTATAGTTTAATAGTAGTAAAGATTTGCTTGATTCTGTGCTTCTATGTGATTTAGATGTTTGTGATTATCTTTCGGTTATTACTTGTTATTATTGACTATATCATACATTGAACATATGGTTTTGAGATGATATATGGACTGGGTATCACATCGACACTGTTATATGGATCGGGTGTCATGCTGACACTGTTATTGGAACAAGTGTCACGCCGACATTGGTACATGGATAGAGCTCATCCCCTGCAACTCATAGTTGAGAGTCCCTACTAACTCTAGTATGTGTGTACATCTTGCATGCATGCAATCATTATTTCATTCATGTTTATATTTTTTATGACTATTGTTAAAGGAATCTACCTAAGTGTAATTAATATACTTGTATACCTGTATTCTGATGAAATGAAGTGTTAAGACTGTAATTGCTTGTCAACTAGTTTTAAGTTGTGTTTTGATTGTTGTTACATGCATTTCACTTGCCTATTTGTATGGTATAGGGTTGAGTCGGCTGATGATTCCTACCAGTAATTAGTTGTTATACTGATACTACTTGTACTCTTCTTTTGGTTGAGTGTAGAGCGTGTTCCAGCATTTGAGATGAGACCTCGACTCTAGTTTGTGATTCAGACATCGATCCGAGGGTGAGCACTATGTCCGGGTAACCATTGGATCATTTTTATGCTGGTTATGTCTTTTGTTTCGAGACTAAGACATTTCTTTTATTCCATATTCTGGATATTGTTTAGACTTAGTTGTTGATATTTTTTAGAGTTCTTGTACGATGAGTTTTGGGTCCGAGAGTTGTAATAATTAGAGATATTTCTGGAATCTCATTGTTTTTGGATATTAAATAATTTAGTAATGATTTTGTTTTGATTAATATGATGTTTAGTAAGCAAAATATTAGTAAATTGATAAAGATGGTTTGGGTGAATTCTTGGTAACTGGTTTAGTGTTGAGGTTAGATGGTTCTCCCACTCTAGAGTTAGGGTGGGTGCCACTCATGACAAATTGGGTCATGAAAAAGATGGTATCAGAGCATAAGATTTGTTAATTTTGTCATACAAAAATAGTCTAGTAAAGTCTTGTGGAATGGTACGGCGACGTTTGTACTTTTCTTCAAGAGGCTAGAGGGCTTTAGGAAATAATTTTCACTTCTTTCTTACTTTCGTGCTAGTACTTGATTCCAATTGGTATTTGGTGATCCAAATTGGTATCTAACCTCCTTTAATCTTGTTTTCATAGATGGAGAACACTCGTTCAACTAGAGTTATAGCAGCCGCAGTAGCACCACCAATACCAATACCAACACGACTGTTGAGTTCGCGATTTTGAGCAGGCCTTGAGTTAGGGGCAACGCGAGAATGAGAGGACAAGGGACAACACCTTTCAGGGGTGGAGCTTGAACAGACGGAGGATTGGCTAGGCAGAGATCACCATACCCTCCCTCATAGTAGGATGCTCTAGATTCGGTTACGGATAAAGAGGTGACGGTTGAGGAGGAGGAAGTGTTGGTTCTAGAGAATGTGGTGCCAGTACAAAATGGTACGGCTCCGGTGCCCTTATCTATAGTGTTGATTCAACAGGTGTTGGTTTTTTTGAGTCCTATAATTCCTGTATTTCTGTCTCTATCCTTACAGCATGTCATTATTGTAGCGCCTCGGATAGATGAGGTCTCTAAGACAGGAGTGTTTCCCTGATATGTATTGGGATCGGTGATGACTGATGATTAGCATGGCCAGATTTATAATTTTATGAAGATGAAACCTCAGTGATTCAGGGTACTAAGTCAGAGGATGTATTTGAGTTCTTGATTGACAGTCACGAGCATCTACACAAGGTGGGAATTATTGAGAGGTATGGTATGGAATTTGTGGCATTTCAGTTGCAGGCAGAGGCCAAGAAATGGTGGAGGTTCTTTGTTGAGTGTTGAGCTACCTTACCTTTAGTTACTTGGGTTCAGTTTTAGAATTTATTTCTTGAGAAGTTCTTCCCTCGTACCTATTCGTACATGAAGAAACATGAGTTCTTGAAACTAAAGCAGGGTGATATATCTTTGGTGGCCTATGAGGCCATGTTTCATGCCTTTTCTCGCTATGCACTTTAGTTGATTACTTCAGAGGAGGAGAGGATCTGGTATTTTGTGAAGGGTTTGAAACATGTCTTCAGGTGGCTGCACTACAAGTGGTCATATCTTGAAAGACTTTTCAGGAACTGGTAGAGTTTGTGAAGATGGTGAAAAGGTTTAAGAAGCAAGGAGAGGTAAAGGCAGAGGAAAAAAAGGCCCAGAAAATAGATCATTTTAGTGGTACTTATTCAAGGGGCCTTAGTTCACACGGTTACTCTTCTCATCCATTTTATTCATCTTTACTTGTGTCCATAGAAGGCCCACCAGGGATTAGTCACCAACCCTCCCAGATAGATAGTTATACACCTTCAGCATCTTTAGTTCCACGGGTTTCCTTATACATAAGATGTATGAATGTGAGGTATTGGGTCATATTCGGAGGTTTTGTCCTAACTATTCATCTGCAAGACAGTTTATTCAGTAGCTAGCTTCTAGTGCCTTAGTCCCAGTAGGTCGTTGTGGTAGAGGATATGGTAGGGGTCTTCCATATAATGGGCTTGGTGGTCACAATGCAGGGAGGGGTAGTGACCAAGCCTACCTTGGTAGATGACAAGTTGGTCAAGGTGGTACATAGATTGGTAGAGGTTGTGGTTAGGCTGGTTATAAGGCTTATCTTTATGTTTTTCCATCCTGTCCTAAAGCTAAAGCTTTTGACGTGGTGATCACATACTATTCTTGTCTATTATCGTGTGGATTCTTTGTTATTTGATGCCTAATCTACTTTCTCTTATGTGTCTGTGAAATTTACTTTTGGTTGGGACTTGAAATGTGAATTTATTGATACTCATTTGTATGTATCAACACAAGTTGGGGTTTCTATATATTTTGATCAGATATATCGAGCTTGTCCTGTGATGTTGATGAGGCATAGGACTTTGGTAGACTTAGTGATCTTAGATATGGAAGAGTTTGATATTACTTTGGGGATAAGTTGGTTGTATTCTCATCGTGCTATTCTTGATTGTTATGCTAAGACTGTCACTATAGCAATGCTTGAAATGGATAAGTTAGAATGGGAAGGTAATCTTAAGCCTACTCTATTGAGAATTATGTCAGCTATTTATGCCCAAAAGTTAGTTAAGTAGGGGTGTAGGGCGTTCCTAGCTCATCTTCGGGGTGATAGTTCGGTAGTCCCTCCCATTGCTTCGGTTTTTGTAGTGTGTGAATTCTTAGAGGTGTTCCCTGATGACCTCCATGGTATGCCTCCTGACCGTGAGTTTGACTTTTAGATAAACTTAAAGCCGGTAACCCACCCCATTATTATCCCTCCTTATAGGATGGCACTGACAGAGTTAAGAGAATTGAAATCCCAGTTGCAAGAGTTATTGGGGAAGGGTTTTACTCATTCTAGCATTTTGCCATGGGGCGTTTCTATACTTTTTATGAAAAAGAAGGATGGCAGTATGTGGATGTGCATAGACTACCGACAGTTGAATAAGGTAGCTATTGGTAACAAGTATCCTTTGCTTAGGATAGACAATCTGTTTGACCAGTTATAGGGAGCCACGGTGTTCTTAAAAATTAATTTGAGGTTAGGTTACTATCGACTTAAGTTTGGGTGTAGGACATCCCAAAGACTGGCTTTCGAACTCGTTATGGGCATTATGAGTTCTTGGTTATGTCTTTTGGTTTGACCAATGCACCAACTTCTTTTATGAGCTTGATGAATGAATTATTCAAGCCATTTTTGGATTTGTTTGTTATTGTTTTCATTGATGATATTCTGATTTACTCAAAGAGTAAGAGGAGCTTGAAGCTCACTTACGTACAGTGTTGGGGTTGCTTGAGGAGAAACAACTTTATGCTAAGTATTCGAAGTGTAAATTTTGATTTTCTTTAGTATACTTTTTGGGACATATGGTATCTAAGGAAGGGGTTATGGTAGACCCGCAGTAGGCTGAAGCTTTTAAAAACTGGGCTAGACTGACCAATGTGACAGAGGTTCGAAGTTTTATGGGGTTGGCCAGTTATTATCGTCGGTTTGTTAAGGGGTTTGCCTCCATTGCTTCACATATAACTTATCTTACTCAGAAATAGGTGCCTTTTGTGTAGGATGATAAGTGTAAGGAGAGCTTTCAAAAGCTCAAGACCTTGCTAACTTCAGCTCCTATTCCCATCTTGTTTATTGAAGGTAAGGATTCATTTGGTATTGTGATGTTTCACAGTCTTGCATAGGTGTTGTTTTGATACAGGGTCAGAATGTAATTTTTTACGCTTTGAGGCAACTAAAGTCGTGTAAGAAGAACTATCCCACCCACGATTTGGAATTTTTAGCCGTAGTATTTACTTTGAAAATTAAGAGACATTACCTCTATGGGGTAAAGAGTAAGGTGTTCACAGACCACCATAGCTTGCAGCATGTATTTATTCAGCGGAATCTGAATTTGAGGCAGATGAGGTAGATAGAGTTGATCAAAGATTATGACATCTAAATTCTGTATCATCCGGGCAAGGCCAATATGGTGGCAGACGCATTGAGTCAAAAGCCGACAAGCATGGGAAGTTTGGCACGGTTGGAGGTGTCGAGACACCCATTGGCTAGAGAGGTACAAATTTTGACTAATGGTTGTATGAGGTTGCAGGCGAATAACAAGGGAGCAGTGTTAGCCCATGTTGAGGCTAAGTCTAATTTCTTTGATAAGATTAAAAACCTTCGAGAAAAGGTGTTACAAGGTATGGTCAAAGAGGCTATTCTTGATCAAGAGGGAGTGTTGATAATTTGGGGACATGTGAATGTGCCTCGTGTGGCCAACTTGATTCCCACCATCCTTCCTGAGGCTCACAATACCAAGTCATCTATAGATCCAGGTGCAATTAAATTGTATAGTGACTTGAGGCAGCCTTATTGGTGGAGCAGAATAAAGCAAGACATTGTAGATCATATGAACAAGTGTCAAAACTGTCAACAGGTTAAGTATGAGCATCGAAAACCTGTTGGCACTTTTCAGAGAATGCCCATTTTGGAGTGGAAGTGGGAAACAATTACCATGGACTTTGTGGTGTATCTTCCTAAGATTCTAAGGAATTATGACTCTATTTGGTTGATTGTCGATTGATTGACTAAGTCTGCAGACTTTATTCCAATAAGGATGGACTATAATGCAGCCAAATTAGCTAAGATCTATGTGAAGGAGATTGTGAGACTTTATGGGGTACCTGTTTCCATAGTGTCGGATAGAGGTACTCAGTTTACCTCCAACCTTTGGAAGAAGTTTCAGTCAGAATTGGGTACTAGGTTGGACCTAAGTACAACTTCTCATCTGTAGACTGAAGGGTAGTCAGAACAGACGATCCAGAGACTTAAGGATATTCTTTGAGTTTGCGTGATGGACTTTGGTGGTCAGTAGAACCAATATCTACCTTTTTGTGAATTTGCATACAACAATAACTACCATTCCAGCATCAACATGCCTCCTTTTGAAGCTTTGTATGGAAGAAGGTTTAGGTCGCTGATTGGTTGGTTTGATGCATTTAAGGTGAGACCTTGGGGTACTAATATGTTGAAGGAGTCAATGGAGAAAGTGAGGTTCATCCAAAAGAAGTTGTTATCAAGTTAGAGTTGACAAAAAGAATATACAGACAATAAGGTAAACGATGTACAATTGGATAAAGGTGAGAAAAGTGTTGCTGAAAGTGTCACCCATGAAGGGTGTAATGTAGTTTGAAAAGAAGGGAAAGTTGAGTTTGAGGTACATTAGACCCTTTGAGGTTTTGAATGGAGTAGGGTCAATGGAGTATAGGTTGGCTCTACCTCCCAGCTTGTCAGGAGTTATGTGTTTCATGTGTCAATGCTCAAGAAGCACCATGAAGATGGAAACTACATCATTTATTGGAATTCAGAATTGTTTGATAATAAGCTCTCTCATGAAGAGGAGCCAATTACGATCTTTGATAGGGATGTGAGGAAGCTAAGGGCTAAAGTAATTCCATATGTAAATGTTCAGTGGAGAAATCATCCGATAAAGGAAGCAACATGGGAAATGGAGGCTGATATGTGCAAGCGCTATCCACACTTGTTATCGATTCAGGTAATCCCTCTACTCATTTGTTGCATCATTTTTATTAATTGTCATTCAGGAACGAATGATGGGTAAATTAGTATCTAATGTAATAACCCAAATCGTTGTTACGTTGAAATAAAGATAAACCTTCGCCTAGTTTTCCTTTAGACAAAAAATTTAAAATTCTGGGTTAGTCTTAATTTAGGCGTAATTTGAGTGTGTGGTGGTTTAGGGAAACCTGCTAATTATTAGAGTGTTGGTTTATTGTTTTGATTCTATTTTGTGTTAGACGACGAGTTAAGTATGTCATAGAAAATTTTGGTGAGTAGAACAAATTAGTAGAACTCTGGTTAAAGGAATTACCGTGAAAGGGTCAGTTAGTAAAGTCAAATTTTGAGAAGTGTGTTGTAAAATAGCCAGAGCTAGGACTAAGTCATGAGATATTGGCTTGGGATCGCTACAATGATAGAAATGCTACTACAGTGGCAGAAGTGTCACCGTAGCGGCAACCTATTTTGGCCTAGGTGCCATTGCAGCGACAGATTCTCCATTTCAGCGGTGCCGCTGCAGAAGTGAAAACGCAGTTTATCAGTTTTAAAATCAAAAAATCCATTTTTTATTCCCACTACTATAAAGAACGTTCTAGGGATTAGCAGGGGAGATTCTTCAAAACTTTTAGGGTTTTCCATCTTTGAGGTAAGGTCCCTTTACACTTCAAACTTGAATTACTCCTCTAGATTCGTAGGATTGTAAGAATCATATCCATGGCAGATTTTGGAATTTAGCCTTGATTTTATAAACTGGTGGGAATTGTTGGGGAATAATGTTAATATCAGTTGTTATTGATCCAATGGTGTTAGAAAATTATTTCTATAGTAGAATCCATGATTGTTAGTTGAATTATGAAGATTTTAAAGAGTTTAAAAGGTAGAAAACCCTAAGATAATGAACTAGGCTAAGTTTATGAGTCAATTTGGTAAATATGAGCTCCTAATGCTTAGGAAGGGTAAATTGTTGTGTTAAAGTCTATGTAATTGTTGTTTATAGATCAAGAACAGGCGGAAATCGAAAAAAAGGGAAAGTCTGTGGCTATATAGTGTTTTTAAGCAAGGAATCAAGGTAGGTTATGGTTTAATAGTAGTAAATACTTGCTTGACTTTGTGTATGGTTTAATAGTAGTAAAGACTTGCTTGAGTTTGTGTGAAGAGTTATGATAGTCCATCATAGTAATCTCAAGAACAAATAATTAATTAAATAGAATGTAAAGTGTAGTAAAGTAAAAGACACAGGGATTTTACGTGGAAACTTCCTTACTCAAAGGAGAAAAACCACGACCTACCCTAGTAGGATTTTACCAACACCTCACTAAACTCTGAGCAACCTTCGATTATAACTTATAAATTAACCTCCTAATTCCTACCACCTTGCAATAACTCTATTGCAACACAACCTCACAATAACTCTACTGTGAGAAGTCCATTAGCTACCTCTAGCTAACACACAAGTTTCACCAAAGAAACCACATGATAAAAATACTCACAAGAATCTCTTGAATGAGAAGTGAGTTTCAAATTGCAAGACCAATACAAGGACTCAAAAAATCTAGAAGCAAATACATTTTCGCTGTGAATATGAGAAATTCTAGATTACTGAAGCTTTTTCTTTAAGATAAGAGCCTTGAGATTTTTGCTAAAGAACACTAATTTCCTTTTGAGCAAGTTGCAAAAATCATCTTTCTTTATCAGAGACAAGGAATATATAAATGATAGTAAAGGGGGGAGAAATATTCTTATTGGTCAGCTAGGAAGAACCACTGTAGAGCACATCCTACATTTTTTGTTGTTGTTGCCAGATAGTACAATACAACTGGCATATAAGACAAATCTATACAACTGCATATTGGGACACCAGTTGACGTAACTGGTCCTTCAACTAGTTTGTCAATCATCAAAACATGAACACAATAAGAGGGGCCTAAACCTAACACTGTGCTTATTAATGAGTTGGATGTTTGTGATTAGCTTTCAGGAATTACTTATAATTATTGACTGTATCATGCATTAAACATATGGTTTTGAGATAGTATTGAGATGATATATGGATCGACTGTCACACCAATACTGTTATATGGATTGGGTGTCAGGCCGACATTATTATTCGAATGGGGGTCATACCGACATTATAAATGGTCCCCTACAGGTCATAGCTAAGAGTCCTTGCTGACTCTAGTATGTGTGTACATCTTGTATGCATACAATCAACATTTCATTCATGTTTATATTTGTGATGACTCTTGTTGAAGGAATCTGCCTAAGTGTAATTGATATACTTGTATACCTATATTATGATGAAATGAAATGTTAAGACTATAATTTATTGTCAACTAATTGTAAGTTGTGTTTTGATTATTCTTACTTGTATTTAACTTACCTATTTGAAAGGGTGTTGGGTTGAGTCAGTTGATGATGCCTACTAGTACTTAGTTGTTATACTAATACTACCTGTTCACTTCTTTTTGTTGATTGTAGAGTGTGTTCCAAAGTTTGAGAAGAGACTTTAGCTTGAGTTCGTGATTCAGACATCGATTCAAGGGTAATAACCATGTCCGAGAAACCATTGGATCATCTTTATGTTGGTTATGTCCATTGTTTCGGGACAAAGACATTCCTTTTATTCCATACTCTAGATATATTTTAAACTTGGTTTTTGACATACTTTAGAGTTCTTATACGGTGACTTTTGGGTCCCGGGAGTTGTAATAATTAGAGATATTTCCTCACTCTCTTTAATTTTGGATATTAAATAAGCTAGTAATGATTTGGTTTTTATTTATATTATGTTTAGTGAGCGAAATAGTAGTAAATTAATATAGAGATGGTTTGGGTGAATTCTTGGTAATTATTTTAATGTTGGGGTTAGATGGTTCTCCCTCTATAGAGTAAGTGTAGGTTCCACTCATGACCAATTGGATCATGACAATGGGGAAGTTTATAACATTCCAAGGCGAGTTTAGGCCTTGGTTTTCTAGTAGAAGCCTAGGCCAGCATCTTTCTACTCTATAGCTAGTGATCTACCTTAATTTCAAGGGTCCATGGGCAATCAATTTGGGAAAAGAAGGAAGAGACTAGGTTTATAAGTAGCATGGTACCAAGATTAGGGGAGTATGAGCCAATATAGAACTCCTTGATAAACTTGTAAACAATGTGGAAGAAATTATCTAGGTACAGTCAGTTTGGGATAGTTTGGTGTGGTATAGCAAGACAAATAATGAGGAACGATTCTTAAAGGGGCATAGATTGTATGGCACAACCTATTAGATTGACTATCACATTCTCATCATAGGTTCCTTCATTAGTTGGGGGTCTACTGAAGCCTAAAGTCATGGTAGATGTGTTGGAGGAGAATCTAGTTCTACCATAGTTGTGAATCATACATCTACTTTAGCAGGTCAAAAAATCTAGAGATCTAAATTTATGTAGTTACAAGTACGTTGTCCATCTATTCACATAATGTATATTCCTTAATTGAACTGGCGTCTACATAATCATATGTCACTCCATTGATTGACAGGAAAGGAACATTGTAAGAAAATGTCAAAGGAATTGTCACATACAATAACATCCCATATAATATAACTATCAATAGAAGGTATATTACCTATCCATCAATAATTATTTTTTTCCTTCTCTCTTTCTATTGCCTTAAAACAAAGAATATATAAAAGGTTTGAAAGAACACCAGTATGGATAGTAATTGTTTGCAATCATGAAACATTGGCTGACCTTGTTAATCTAGAAATGGTATATTTTAATGTTATAATGCGTATGGATTGGTTGGCTTCTTGTTATGCCACAGTACATCGTCATGGATGCATTTCCATTTTTCAAAAGTGGCAACTCTTAAATAGAGAGGTAATATTAGGGCGCCATGAGTTAAATTTATATCTTATCTTAAGACAAATTAAATGTTGTACGAAGGGTACATATGTCATCTAGTGAGAGTTAATGATATAGATGTGAGATCACTAACTCTTCCATCCATTCTAGTTGTAAATTAATTTTCAAATATCTTTCCTGAAGAGCTTTCGGGTTTGCTTTTAGAATGAGAAATAGAGTTTAGTATTGATGTGATTCCAGGTACTCAACCTATATTCTTTTTGGTGTATAGAATGATACCGACAAATTTATGAATTGAAAGGGGAAATTAAAAGACTTCTTAGAAAAATGGATTCATAAGGCCTAGTATGTCCCCTTGGGGTGTACCAATGTTATTTGTAAGCAAGAATGATGGCTCATTGAGAATGTGTATTGTCTACTGGCAGTTGAATAAGGTGATGATTAAGAACAAATACCCTGTTCCTAAGATTTATGATTTGTCTAATCAGTTATAAGGTACCAAGTGTTTCTCAAAGATTAACTTGAGGTCGGGTTATCACCAAGTGGGGGTCAAGGAGAAAGATATACCCAAGATGGATTTTTGAGCATGGTATGATCACATTGAGTTTTTAGTTTTTTCATTTGGGCTAATAAATGCACCAACAACTTTTATCGATTTGATGAATAGGGTGTTCAAGCCATTCTTGGATGTGTTCATGATAATATTTTTAGATGTTATTTTGGTATATTCAAGATCAAAAGAGGACCACGCTAATCATTTGTGGTGGGTGTTACAAATTCTTTATGATAATAAGTTGTATGCGAAGTTCTATTAATGTGAGTTTTGGTTAAATTTTAGGCCATTCTTGGGTCACATTTTGTTTGGGTGACGGAATAAGGGTTGATGCTCAAAACATAGAAGCCATGAAGAACTGGGCAAAACCTACAACACATATAGAGTTTTGTAGTTTCCTTGTGTTGGCATGTTATAATAGAAGATTCATTGAACGATTTTCTTCCATTTCTGCACCCTTAACAAAGCTAACACAAAATGCAACCAAGTTTCAATAAGTGATGCATGCAAAAGAAGTTTCCAAGACCGGAAGAATAAGTTAACTTTTGCACCTGTATTGGATTGTGATGCTTTGAGAGTGGTCTTAGAATGTGTTTTGATGCGGCATAGTTATGTAATAGTTATGCCTCAAGACAGTTGTGGACACCTGAGAAATATTATTCAACACATGATCTTAAACTACCAATAGTTGTATTTGCTTTGAATATATGGAGCCACTTCCTGTATGGGGTTCATGTTGACCCATACACTGATCATAAGAGTTTTCAATATATCTTTATGCAAAAGGATTTGAATTTGAGGCAGTGAAGATGGCTTGAGTTATCAAAAGATTATGATGTTGATATCTTGTATCAGACGGAGTAAACAAACATGGTAGCCGATGGTTTAAGTGGTAATACAATGGAAAGAACTTATGAGCATTTCATGGACAGACAAAGAATATCCAAGGATCTATACCAACTAGCTAGTTTGGGGTTTCTCCTCCTTGAATCCCTGGATGAAGGACTTATTGTGCAAAATGCGGTAGATTATTCATTAGTAGATAAAGTAAAAGAGAAGCAATGTAAGGTTCCTATTCTATTACAACTTAAGAAGAATGTACAACAAGGTATGATAAAGGTATTTGAGCTTAAGCAAGATGGAGTACAACGACGCAAAACCAAATTATGTGTACCTAATGTAGATAGACTAAGAAAGAGGATTATGAAAAAGGCATATCATTCAAGATATTTAGTCCATTCGGGATCAAATAAAATGTATCATGACTTAAATTAAGTGTATTAGTTGGGTGGCATGAAGAAGAAAGTAATAGAATTTGTAGATCAATGTTGTAACATCCCCAAAAGTTCCTTCATGATTGTAGTAGTTCCCTATGAGCTTAGACCCATTAAATTAGGTTATTTGACCTGCAAAAAGGTTAGAAATCATTTGGATTGAGTTTAGGCTCGTAAAAGGATGTCATGTACCGAGGAATAGGGCCATGCACCCACCAGGGTCTTACGCATTGAGCTCCACACTAGGAAGAGCGACGTGAAAGCCCCTCCTCTGTGTTGGGGAGTACGCTACATACGTCATTTCCTAGGCTTGAACTCTGCTCCTCCTTATAAAATTAGGGGTATTTCGATCATTAACTTGCCCAAACCTAATTTTAAACCCCAAATAAGTCCAAAACCTTAGAATATTAGATCAAATCCCTCATTCCCTTCCTCCCAAACATCATGAACACAAAGGGTTTTCTCCAAGGAACAAATTAAAGGGTTTCTAGTTCAACCTATTCCCCAAATATTTTTGTCCCTCTCGGGTATGTAAAAAATTTAGTGAGGATTCCTTCCATCCTTACACCAACAATTTTCCTAGTTTCTTGATTTAACTATTTTAGTTAGCGTTTGTAAACCCATTTCCAATTTCCTTCTTATTTATCATATTAAAGGATTTTTATTGAAGCTTTAATTGTAAATAGTATAGTTTGATATTAAATTTAAGGTCTTTATCAATTGTTATTGGAATTATGTATGCTGAAATTAATTATAAGTTTATAAAAGTTTCTTTGTCGCCTTTTTGAATTTATACATGATTTATGCATTTTTCTTGAAGCTTCTTCTAAGTAATGATTTAAGAACGTTATAGATATTATGAAATTTCAAGATTAATATGAATCCATAGAAGGGTGAACCTGAAGATAGTTTTGAATGATGAATTTAGTAAATATTCAAGATTTACCAATAGATGGACAGAAATTTGAATATATTATGAGCATATGATTATGTATTATTTTTGGTAGGATTATTTAGTATTGAGAGGATACGGGTTTAGAAAAACCGAATCTCATAACTTCATGCTGCCATAGGATTTATGACCATACAACAAGATGGTTAATTGACCATATACCTTTTCTGCACTACTTCTTTCTATTGATGCAGACACTGGCGATCACTTTCAGACTCATTACTAGATAGTGGAGATTCCTATCCCAATAATTTGTAAGTCCTCCTCATTTGGGGATGTTGTTTAGTTATTTTTTCCTTTTGTATAGGCTTGGTTTTCTTTATGTGTAGTTAGGGGCCTTGTCCTAGCAAACTTGTTTTATTCATTAGTAGAGGCTTGACTGACATTAATATTGTGGTTTATGTTACTCCTTCATACTTCCAGTATTTTTTCCACAAGATTCCACTTCTTCTTGGGAACTTAAATTCATGATTTTACTTCACATCTTCCCCTTTGGTTCATTTATTGTTCTTAGATATGTCATGCCAAGGGTTTGCTTTGATCTATTAGTGGGTTCGAATTCCTTGTCATGTCTAGAGTGTAGGCTTGGGACATAACAAATTTTGTATTAACGCATTAGGTTCAAGAGTCCTAGGATGTCTGGAAAGCTGTATTTACTAGAGTCCTCTTTATGAGTGTGAAGTGTGCCACACATACAATAGAGATGCTATATGGCGTTAAGGAATTCATTTCCCTTCTTTCATGTTCTAAGTTGATACGATAGAGTTTAAATCTATGTATATCTCCTAACTCCAACTTTTCATGTGCTTCAGATTATACCTCTAAGAAGAGTCATCGGATGCCCAAGGCAGGATAGGGATGAGGTACGCCCTGTAATCCTGAATGGAAATCCTTAGGTTACTAATGTATAGATTCTTAATGCTATCCAAATGCTTGCTAAGCTAATGAAAATCCAGATTGACCATTAGGGATCAGCCCCTGCAGGTCCTCAAGGTGTTCCTGACACTACCAGGATCCATGAGTTTCTCAGGATGAATCCACCTGAGTTCACAGGATCATAGCTTGTTGAGGATCCGAAACACTTTATTGATAAGGTTCAGAGAATATTTCGAGCGATGTGTGTGAATTATATTAAGAGTGTTGAGCTTATTTCTTACTAGCTTAAGGACGTTGCAAGACTATGGTTGGATTAGTGGAAGAAAATTAGGGATTAAGGTGTTGTACCTCCAGAGTGGGCTATTTTTGAAGAAGCATTCTTAGGATGCTTCTTTCCCATAGATTTCCTAAACCTTGAATAGGGTTTTATGAGTGTAAGGGATTACAACCTTAAGTTCACTTAGTTGTCTCGTAACGCTCCAAAAATGGTAGCTGATATAAGGAACATGATGAGTATGTTTGTTCCTCAACTTTCCCTCCTTTTGGTTAAGGTAGGTAGAGCAATGATATTGATTAGGGATATGGATATTGAAAAACTTATGATCCATGTGCAGTAGGTTGAGGAGGATAACATAAAGAGAAAAAAGAGTTTCATAATAAAAGGGCTAGGATATCAGGTTATGAGTTCAGTCAGCAAAGACAGGACAATGGAAATCAGTCATCCTTTCACAAGGTGTCATTCGAACCAACTCCATATTCAACCAATACACCTACACCCAACTACAGGTATGATCAAAAGTTTGAATATTAGGTTCATAATCTCAGGATAGTCTTGTATGAGGGTTCACAGCTTACCCTGCTTGTAAAATGTGTTGAAAAAATCATCCCAGCGAATGCCTTTATGGTACAGATGGTTGCTACTGGTATAGCCAGACAAGTGATATACTTAACGTTGACCCTCTTCTAGGCATGAAAATGAGGGTAACAGACCCCAGGCTACTACATGATTAGCTCCAACAGGTCAAAATTCAATCAGAATTGGGTACTAGGTTGGACCTAAGTACAACTTCTCATCCGCAGACTGAAGGGCAGTCAAAATGGAAGATCTAGGTACTTGAGGATTTTCTTCGAGCTTGTGTGATGGACTTTTGTGGTCAGTTGAACCAATATCTACCTTTTTTTGAATTTTCATACTACGACAACTACCACTCCATCATTAACATAGCTCCTTTTGAAGCTTTGTATGGAAGAAGGTGTAGGTTGAAAAGAAGGAAAAGTTGAGTTCAAGGTACATCAGACCCTTTGAAGTTCTAAATGGAGTACGTTCAATGGAGTATGGGTTGGATCTACCTCCCATCTTGTCAAAAGTTATGTTTTTCATATGTTAATGCTCAGGAAGTACTGCGGAGATGGAAACTATAATATTCGTTGGAATTTAGAATTGTTTAATAATGAGCTCTCTTATGAAGAGGAGCCAATTGCGATCTTGGATAGGGATGTGAGGAAGATGTGGACTAAAGTAATTCCACATGTAAATTTTCAGTAGAGAAATCATCCGATAGAGGAAGCTACCTGGGAAATAGAGGCGGATATGTGCAAGCGCTATCAACACTTATTCATCGATTCAGGTAATCCCTCTACTCATTTATTGCATTATTTTGGTTAGTTGTTATCTAGGGATGTATGACGGGTAAATTGATATCTAATGTAATGAGCTAAATTGTTGTTACGCTGAAATAGAGAGTAAACCTTCACCTAGTTTTCCTTTAGACAAAAATTTTGAAATTCTAGGCTGGCCAAAATTTAGGTGTAATTTGAGTGTGTGGTGGTCTAGGGAAACCTGGTAATTATTAGAGTGTTGGTATGTTGTTTTGATTTTATTTTGTGTTAGAGAATGAGTTTAGGAAGTTGATGTCGCCCACAATATACCTCCGGAAAAGTATAATGAGGTCACTGTATCAAATATCAACTAGGTTGGGGTCGATCCCACAGGGAGTAGGTCGAAGTTATGTAGAATGCTAGTCTGAGTAACTGGTATGTAAGTAAAACTGGGGGTTTTTTGTAAGGAAGTAATAATGGTAATGATTTATGATTATAGAGTTTGTAGTCAATATGAGAAATACACTAGGACTGTGATCCCCAATGATTCCTTAGCTCTACCGATTATTGGTGCTGGAAAAACTGTCCCGCTGCGTTGCATACAAAATCTAACAAGATATGTTCATCTAAACATCTCTCGACCTTGGTTAGACGAATTTCACTCTTCTCCTCTCGGTCTCTGAGTGTCGCACTACTAACCCTTGTCCTGGATCTCAAATAACTATTCCTGCTAAGGCTCAAGTTATTAGATAAAGGTTGATAGCTTCAAATCTCTATTGTTATTTTCTTTTCCCAATCTCTACCTCTCTCTCGAGCAAGTCTAGAATACAAGCGAGTTTCTAACATTTGCAACTGTTAGAAGATCAATCACAAAGAAGAAAATAACAATACACGCATTCACACCGGTTCAGAATTGCTTTCCACTTAACCCATTTCGTTAATTCCTCATGGTTCACACAAACCTAGCTAATAAGTTTAGCTACTCATGTTCGCAAGAGCACAATAAGAATTCAAGGATGAAAGCATAATTTTAAACTCACAATAATGAAGAAATACTGAAATCTCAATGAAAAATAAAACCCTAGAATCGGTGTTCCAAGATTAAAAAATAATAATGTGTTTCTGAACTCAAAATAATGAAAAACTATCTCAAAACAGTGTAATGGATAACTCACTAACATAGGACAATACAGGGGTATTTATAGATACAAGATGAATCCTATCCTAAACAAAATAGGAGAATAGAGTCGGCAGTTTTCACGGTATCGTGACTTGATATCGTGGAACCAAGTCACATCACGTGGGTCCATGTTGTGAGAATCAGGAAGCACCACACAATCTCTAAAGTTTATTCACGGCACCCACTCACGTCACGTGAGTGGAGTCACGCCACGTGGATGCCTGCCGTGAGAATCAGACAACATTCAACATCTCTAAAGATGACTCACGACAGCCACTCATGTCACGTGTTCCTGTCGTGAGTCACTCTTCTAGTACTGGACTCAACTCTTTCGCCTTCAGATACTTCATTCTCAGGCATGATTTCTTCCTTTTTGTCCACTTCGCCTCAAAAACCTATTCTCCTGCAATATAGAACAGAAAACACATCATACCCACAAGATATACCTAAGTTATTGCATATTTTCCTTGTTTTAAGCCTTGAAAGTGTCATGTGATCATAACACATCAACACCCTCAACTTAGAACGTTTGTATGTCCTCAGGCGAACAAAACAAAACAAACATATATGATGCTTAACTAAGAGAAACCTAAGGGACCTACGGCAGTCGACTCATTGCCTTTGGCACAAAAACTTTTCTGACCCCTCCTATTTGCAAATAAAAACCACGGTGTGTATACAGGCAGCATATTATCAAGACACAGAAGGGATCTGTCACGACCCAAATCCCATTCGGGCTGGACTGGCACCCGGAGCCGATAAGGCCCGAGAGAACCAATCTTTACTCATGTACTCTCATATGAATGTTCGCTTATGAATATCATCTTATCTCATGTAATTAACTATCAATGGCGGAAGTCATGGAAATATGTGCAATATATGAAACTTGGCCGTTAGGGCCATTTCGTCAAAATGAACGTACATCTTACATTCAACTTCCATCTCCCCACATATGTCTACAAAGCCTCTAATAGATACATGACCATGTCTATACAATATTTACAAAATGCCAAAACCTAATGTACACATGTGACTTGGGAAGCCCCGAAGCAATTGGAGCTCACCAACAATCTGCGGATATCTTGTCGCCTACTGCAGAGATCTACTAACACCTGTGCCTGCAGCATGTAAGGTAAGTCCCCCGAGAGGGGTCAGTAAGAAGAAAGTACTGAGTATGTAAGGCCATAATAAATAGCATCATACATGAGAATGTCAATAGAATAAAATATGAGAGAATAGTCAATGTGCATAAACCATCATTTAATATAATATCTTTTATTACTACTCTCCTTCAAGGGAAAATACCTTCACTCAAGAGACTTGCTTCTATGGTCATTACCACTATTTTTCATCTACTTGGTCATCCATTCGCATCAATCCAGTCGCATCATCATCATCATTCTTATCATAACCCCCATATTTATATACTCATGCAAGGAATATAGCCTCATCTCTTTTACAACTATATTTATTATTATTCACTCAACTAGTTAGTGATTCATAATACCTTATGGATCATCACCTTATAAGTAAGTATGTAGTACCGGGCCTCCACCTTTAGTGGGATATAATTTATATGTATATAGTACCGGGCCTCCATCTTGGTGGGATATATAGTACCGGGCCTCCACCTTCGATGGGATATAATAAATAAGTATATAGTAACGGGCCTCCATCTTGGTAGAATATATATAGTACCGAGCCTCCACCTTTGATGGGATATAATAAATATATAACATAACATAGTATTGAGATTGTTCTATTTGGAACTTACCCCTTTAGATTGTGATCCATACTCAATGTAACATATAGTAACCATACGTACATTACTTCTCTACAAATCTTATACCCTTTACATAGCTAGGAGAGTAACACATTAAAGATCATGACATTACTTAAAGCACCCTCTTACATAAACATCTTCACTCCTTTACCTTATGAGATTGACATCTTCACTTATGAGAAGTAATTCTATTAACTTGCACATCACCTCTCTTAATACTCTTATGGGATTGATACTTCGACTTGTGAGAGATTAACATATCCACTTATGGGAGATTGATACTTTAAGGATCATGCTAATATTGGAACACACCTCTATACCTTACTTCATTTCCTTACGCTTATGAGATTGGTACAAAGATATTCATAATAATATTGGACTTTGGAACATGACATGGTTGGAGAATGCATTTCAAGAATAACTAGCTTCTCTTTACATGTTACTCTCCTTGAGATAACTACTCTAGAATCACAACGTTATGACTCCGTTGGAGCATACTAGTATAAGGACCTTGGACCCATGTCCATAATTAGGTAACTCATGAACGACAACGACTAATGAATGAGGGATACGTGACTTAGGAATGAGTAGGTTCTTCTTACGTCGTCACTTTCCTTGTAAGAGTTTCTTTTAGTAGTTACAACAATATTATGAGAGCTTAAGCATTTCAGTCCATGGATAGGAGACGTATGAATACCAATCGGTCAACGAATAAGAAATGTATGGGTAGCAATATACATCAACCTGAATGAGATACCTTGGCATGTTTCAGAATAGGACAAGTGAAATGTCCATATGAATATTATGGGCTGCAGAAAGATACGGACAGAGTAACCTTACATACCTTATCTTCCCAATGTAAGTACACAAGCCAATATGTGAGCAGAACAATTCCGCTCCTTCTTTACGTTTCACTCTACATCACAAATACATAACGGAACCAACATTAACCACCAACTACCTTACAAATGCATATGAAAACAATGAGTTACATGGTTATCTTTAAAATGGCATATCCTTCTCTACAATACCATTTACGGCATTAACATACCAACAATGTTCCATTCATGCCATAAATTGACCACAAGCTACATTTCAAGTGTATAAGACAACCATAAGCTACATGAGTTCCCTATTCACCCTTTACAATACCATTCATGGCCCTTTTCATGCCAACAATACCATAACATTTTATACATTGAACATAACATCACATACAAATAGCATTTCACCACAAGTTTTCTCCTCTGCACTTTCTCATAAGCACCATATCACAATTATTCCATTAAATTGCTTCAATACACCTTACAACAACAAATCGGCCAAAATCCCCTAATTTACACTTACAGAAAAATAACAAGTTTAGGACCATAATAACACCATAAATGTTGATATTTTATCCATACCATGCTTTTTCATCAACACTACAAGTCATACTTCAAGTCACAATCCCATGAATGACACATCTTTTTCACAACAACCAAAAGTGCCATGTCCAATAATTACAACCATAACAAACATTATATACATATTCTCTCATGCTTATAATATTTTAAATTACAATAATAATCACTTACCCAAGCTTGAAAGATGATGATCTTGTCCAAAAATGCCTTAGGGTTTGAAGAGCCACCAAAAGAGTTTTCTTGAAAACTCTAGAAAATGAGAGAAATGTGATGTGTGTCTAATGAGAAAAATATGATTTTTGGACACCTTTTATAACATCATAAAGTCATCCTTATCCATTTAATCCACCCTTTGACAAGTCAAGGCAAGAATGGGTCATTTGACCCATTTTTGGCCTATGACTTTTGCCTTATTTTTGGGCCTCTTTTGAACCCAATTCACTTGATCCAACAAAATCCATAATTTCTCATGTTTAATTCATTTCATATGCATTACAACAATATTCCCACTCACGGCATTTATATTTGTAGCCTCAATCCGAAAAACAAGCGATTTTAGCCACGTATGACCCATTTTGACCAAAAGGGTAAAATCGTCATTTTGATGCCAAATTCGTTCTCGAGTAATTTTATCATATAAATATAATATTTCACTCATTTCATGTATATTCTCATGGTTGTAGAAGAATCGTGGCAAAAATCGGCTCAATACGTCCTCGGGAACCCTTGGGACTTAGAAAATTTCCAACTTTCGAAAAAGTGGCAAAACTAGAGTGGCACGCTGCCTGGCGCACCCCCTTTGCTGCCTCTGGACTAAAAATTTTAGCCCAGAGTGGCGTGGCACGCTCTATGGCGTGCCCCTCACTTATGTTTTTTGAAAATTTCGTTTTTCGACTTTTCTTCGCGGGTTTGGTTAGATACTTCAAATCCTATTCTTTCACTTACTTCTTACCATTAATATCCTTTGTTTAGAGGTCCTCTTAGCCTCGTTTTGAACCCCACAGATGCTCCATGAAAATCGCAAAACACCTCCTATGCAAGGTTAATCATATGTACAAGGCCAAATTTAAATTTTTCCATCACTAACATTACCAAATACATACGTATAGATATCAACACCTAAGTGAACATTATTTAATGTCGTCAAATAGGGTTGGGAAGGTACGGGGTGTTACAGTATCAAGTGATGGCATCAGATTATGAACAAACAACTAAGCATATATGCAAATGACATTATATGAATCAAATAGCAGCTAACAATCCAACCCATGTACTCTCACAGCAAAGAAGTCCTATACACTCACAGTATACTAATGAATCTCAAATTAGGGACTCGGTCAAAGCACTCTCTCTCACAAAGAAGTTCAAACAATGTGCATGAAATACCATAGGCTTGCCTTAGTTTTTCGGACAGTTGGACTAGGATCACTATAGGATTTTAATTGGCTTGTAATGTAGGCTTGGGGATGGGTATGGTACATATGGATATGGTGACTCAACCCTCCTTGACACTACACTATTTTTGGATCTACTTTTTAACCATGCTTATTTATTCTCCCTTATTCTCCTTCATTTATTTTCAGATTTTCGGGTGTGATTTTCTTCACTTTCAAAACACAATTTTCTCTTCTTTTTTTTTTCTCTTTCAATTTCTATTCTTTTCACTTTATTTTTCTTTTTTTCTTACATCCAAATTTGTTTTCTCTCTTTTACTACCCCTTCTTCATACCCAAATCAATCTATGCATCCCTATAATAACCACCCGAAACTTAGGCGATTTGCCTGAGTTGAGGTACACAATGTCCAAGGAGGGACCAGGGCCAAGACAAGTTCATTATAAATCAAAAAGGGAAGGTGAATAGGCTACTGAAAGAAATAGGTCAAGTAAGGCTCAAAATCGGATTCAAGGGATATTCATTGCATATTTGGTCAGGCATTTAGGCTACAAATGGACTTATTCAAAAATGGCCTATGATCCTTTCCTAACCACTATCCTCTAGCCTAGGCAAGACTAACCGGGCAAGTTCTGGATCGCACACACAAAGTCAACTAAGTAATGACCTCATACACACATAGCACAGGGTTACATTATCAACTACTACCTATCTGGTTTCATGCAATACTAGCTACAGTTATTTTGTCTATAATTCTAATGCCATAACAAGATCCAATAGTTGTCACAAACTAAAAATGCTACACACATAATTTAAAAACAAAATCTTTCGGAGGGGTGTCTTTTAAATCATCAAACAACATAACTTTTTCAAAACTGGACTACACTACGGTTCCCTTATTTTTCTCCTAATTCAACAAGAAAACACATAAATACTATAAATAACATTCTAAACATGTCGGTTCTACTATGATAGCACACTTGGGGGAAAAGAAACACGACAATAAAAACCCCCCAAGTTGTGGTATACCCCCACCCCCAACTAAATAATGGTGAACTGTCCCTACTGCACAGCTAGCAAGATAATACATGTAAGGGAGTGAAGACATACCTGCGGCGCCCTAGGCGCTGAAAGTGGGCTCGCTCGTAGCGAGATCATCAGTATACTCTATGGGCTCTCTGCTAGGTGCATTCGGTGGAGGGGGTGCCTGATTAAAGGAAGCACCTCGTGCCCTCTCTTCCTCAGCGATCTGACTAGAATGGTACTCCAACCAGGAGGCCTTAACCGCTCTCCAGAGATCACCCTCAAACTTGTCACCACTATCCACCTACTCCCCTAGACTACGTGGACGTTTGCCTCTATCAATAGGAGGCTCCTCATCTACAAACAAATCCACCTCAAAAACTGGCCGCATCAGAGCCTGAACAGGCATAGCTCGGACCTCCTCTCGCAATGCAGCTACCTCCTATGTCAATGCTGACATACCAGGATTCTGTGCCAAACCTAACCAAGTAGCCATCCGCGCCTCAAATCTATCAATCCATCCATACAGCTCTCGCATGAATTTATCCATAGACACAGACATGCGAGCCTCCACTCTCGCCTCTGCAGGCTCAACTGTGGTCCTAACCCATGGATTAAGCTGGGATACCAACTTAGCCATCTGTGCCTCTGTATGGGCCTGCCGCTCAAACATCTGCATCTGCCTATCAACCAGCTGCTGCAGGAAGTCCCTAAAAATCGAAACCATACCAGAAAGAGGCGGCGGTGCTGTAGTGCCATGTACCTCATCGTCAATCGGGCCTGTGCCCTCAGCAGGTACATGAACAGTATCAGGAACGCTCACCGGCATAGGAATAGGCATAGGTGTGCTCACTGGCTTGTCTCTATCTCCAAGCCCTTTAAAAAAGGTTGTTTTTGATTACCCAGAAGGTTGAGACCTTCGTGGAACAATGGGGTTAGATCCACACTGCTGCATCAACCCAATATCTGCCATGCGAGTCATCTTAATTTAGTGATCGATGGTAGGTAGCCTAACCACACCCTTCCTATCACACAGGCTCTGAATCAAACAGGGGAAAGGGATACTGGTATGGTCTCGAAAGGCACGCTCATGAATCTCCCAAAAAATGTACCTGGCGATATGAATATCATAACCGACAATGATGCTAGCTACCACCACAGCTCGATCCAAGGTGAGTGAATTATCAATATTAGTGGGTCCCAACCGATGCCTAACAACCGACCACCAAAACCTGCCAGCAAAATGGAGTGTGAACTTCTTTATATCCAGCTTCCCAGTCACCCAACTAGCATCAACATCATCCTCCACTATATAACCAGCAATCCACCTCAGCAACTCCAAATTTTGATCAGCATCCCTCATTTTAATCAGATTTCTGACAGTCTCCATATGGTGATCAAACTCAGTAGTCGTAGCTGGAAATGGACTGTCTGCACCAAACAAGAATCGGTGGATGGTCTGCTCAGATATATCGACTCTGGTCCCTCGAACCAAAGTGTGAGTCAATAATGGTTGGTCCCGAAACCGCTACCCAACAAGTGTGTTCAAACCAACAGACCCATCATAGGATGCATAAAATTCTCGAACAAATTCTGAGCTAAGCGACCAGGAGGCTCCGCCATCCATCCAAACCCATACTGCTCAAACACAGTCCAAATATTAGGCAATGCCTTTAGCTCCTCAAGTCGATATCGAGGCTCCTCCATAATTCTTCTTCTGCACATTCTGCGCTCAGTAAGCTCGGCATCCCTATCATAAAATCCCCACATGACCTGAACACACCATCGTTGGATATCCCTTCTCTGTGAGAGAGTCGGGGCACTCTGTTCACCAGTGCCCCAAATAGATGTTGTAGCCTCTACCGCAGAAGTACCCTACCCTGTAGTATTATCCGTAGAGTATGATACTGAATCATCCTCCCCGTCTTCAGGCTGGGGGGAAAACTCGAAAGACTGATCAGGAACAGCCGACTGGACAGGCTGTGGAATGGGCTGAAGAGTGGCCCGAGCAGCAGCTTGTGCCCGGATCTGTAACCCCGTGGTATGAGGTACTAGTGCAGTATCATCAGTACCAATATCAAAAACCTCCTCGGACCCACTTTTTCCTGACTCTGACGGTTCATCATGCAATTGGGTTGAAATTTCTAGATTTTTTGTTTGAATTCTTGACCAAGAATCAAGGTGGTCACGTTTGGGGTTCGATTTGGGAGGTATGATATTGGGTGTGGGCCGGGTGGGTCATGTGTGGGTTGATTTTGGGGTATTGGGGTCGGGTCAAATTTGGGTCGGATGGGTTGTAAATTTTAGGTAGGGTTCGAATTCTTTTTAGGTTTGGGGATTTAGGTGATGTGGGTTTTTGAGAAATTTGGTGAATTGGTAAAGGGGATTTTGAATTGGTAAAAGGGAATTTGGTGAATTTTGGAAAATAGGGTTTATGAGAGGATTTGAATTTGAGAGAGAGGAGGGTGGATTCGGATTTCGATCGGGTTTTGAGAAGTATACCAAAATCTATATAAAAGAAGGGTCGGGTCGGGTCGAGTCTCGAATTATTTCTGATTCTGAGTTTCACGAAACCACCCACGTGATGTGGATCTACCTATGTCACGTGGGTACCCTATCATAGGTAAGGTTCAGAAGGACAAAAATTTTCTCTGATTTTCACAGAACAACCCACGTGACGTAGGTCAACCTACGTCACGTGGGTACCCTGTCATAGGTCAGATTCAGAAAGACAAAATATTTCTATGATTTTCATGGAACAACCCACGTGATGTGGGTCTACCTACGTCACGTGGGTACCCTGTCGTAGGTAGTACTGACAATATTGACCTGCAAACGTGTCTTCCAATGCTCAAATCACAATATCATCAGATCATGGGTTGCCTCTCAAGTAGCGCCTGATTTAATGTCGCAGCACGACACAACTAACTCGGATACTCAGAATTCACCAACCAGCCCATAGGTTGCCTCCCACGAAGAGCCTAATTTAATTTCGCAGCACGACATGGCTAGCTTGACTACTTAGACTTCATCAAGCTTAAGCTCCTCACATGTCCTTATTTCTTTCATGATTCCCACATAATGCTTTACACGCTGCCCATTGACCTTGAATAGAACATTATCATATCCTTTTAGCTCAATTGCTCCATGTGGGAATACCCTGACCACCATGAATGGTCTAGACCATTTGGACTTTAACTTTCCAGCAAACAAGTAAAGCTTGGAGTTATAAAGCAGCACCAAATCTCCCGGGTGAAACTCTCATTTCTCAATGCGTCGATCATGATATAATTTCATCTTCTCTTTATATATTGCTGAACTTTCATAAGCTCGGAGATAAAATTCATCCATCTCATTCATCTGCTCAAGTCTAAATTTAGCCGCTTCACTCCAGTCTAAATTTAACCTTTTTAAAGCCCATAAAGCCTTATGTTCAAGTTCGACAAGCAAATGGCAAGATTTTCCAAAAACTAACTGATATGGTGATGCACCAATTGGCGTCTTGAAAGCAGTTCGATATGCCCATAATGCATCATCCAATCTTCGAGCCCAATCAGTCCTATTGGCGTTCACCATTTTTGCCAAAATAGACTTGATCTCACGATTTGACACCTCAACTTGCCCGCTTGTCTGAGGATGGTAAGGCGTTGCCACCTTATGTTTAACACCATATTTTTCAAGAAGGGCCTTGAACAGATGATTGCAGAAGTGGGATCCTCCATCACTAATTATAATTCGAGGTGTACCGAATCGTGAAAATATGTTCTTTTTCAAGAATGTCGTGACACTTCTTTCTTCGTTATTAGGAAGCGCAATTGCCTCCACCCACTTAGAAACATAGTCGACAGCTACCAAAATGTATTTCATCCCATGTGAGCTCACAAAAGGGCCCATAAAGTCAATTCCCCATACGTCAAACAATTCAAGCTCAAGTATAGTTGTCATGGGAAGTTCGTGTCTGTGTGAGATATTCCCTTGACTTTGACATTGGTCACAAGCTCGAGCGTAATCATGCACATCTTTATAAATATTGGGCCAATAATACCCACATTGCAAGATTTTATGGGCAGTCCGTGCACCTCCATGATGACCCTCGCCTGGAGATGAATGACATGCTTCCAAAATACTCATCATCTCGACCTCTGGAATACATCTTCGAATCATTCCATCTGCATACACCCTAAATAAATACGGCTCATCCCAGAAGAATTTTCTCACCTCGTGCATGAATTTCTTTCGCTGTTGATATGACATATCTTTCGAAACTAAATCACTTGCCAAAAAGTTGGTAAAATCAGCAAACCAAGGGATTAAGTCATGTGATGCTGCCAGTACTTGCTCATCTGGAAAAGTATCATCAATCTCAAGATCATCCCTTAATTTAAGCATGGCCTCCTCCTCAAGGCGTGATAGATGGTCAGCAACTTGATTCTCGGTTCCTTTTTGGTCCTTGACTTCAAAGTCAAATTCTTGTAATAGAAGTACCCACTGAATCAACCTTGGCTTAGCATCCTTCTTCGAGATAAGATATCGAAGTGCTGCATGATCTGTATGTACAATTACCTTCATACCAATCAAGTAAGATTTGAATTTCTCAAAAGCAAAGACCACTGCCAACAATTCCTGTTTAGTCACAGTGTAGTTCTTTTGAGCTGGATTAAGCTCTTTGCTAGCATAGTAAATCGGATGTAAAATCTTCTCACGTCTTTGGCCAAGGACTGCACCTAAAGCCACCCCGCTAGCATCACACATAACCTCAAAAGGCATCATCCAATCTGGTGAAACGATGATAGGGGCTGAAATCAACTTTTCTTTCAGACACTCAAATGCTTTTAGACATGCCTCATTAAACAGGAACTTCACCTCTTTCTCTAAAAGCTTGCATAACGGATTAGCAATTTTTGAGAAGTCTTTGATGAATCTTCTATAAAATCCAGCATGCCCCAAGAAACTTCTAATTCCTTTCATGGATATAGGTGGAGGTAACTTTTCAATCACCTCAATCTTTTCCTTATCAACTTCAATACCTTTCTTTGAGATCTGATGCCCCAATACAATACCCTCATTGACCATAAAATGGCATTTTTCCCAATTTAGCACTAAGTTGCACTCCTCGCATCTTTGCAGTACATTAGCAAGGTGTACCAAGCAATCATCAAATGAGTCTCCCACCATAGAAAAATCATCCATAAAAACTTCAATAGTGTCTTCCACCATGTCGGAGAAAATAGATATCATGCAACATTAGAAAGTGGCCGGTGCATTGCATAAATCGAAGGGCATTCTTTTAAATGACAATGTCCCGTATGGACAAGCAAAAGTGGTATTCTCTTGGTATTCGGGAGCAATGAAAATCTGATTATACCCCGAATAGTCATCGAGAAAACAATACCATCCTCTATCAGCAAGACGGTCCAATATCTGATCCATTAAGGGCATAGGAGAATGATCTTTTTTGGTCCAAGAATTCATCTTTCGATAATCCATGCAAACTCTCCATCCAGTAACTGGCCTCATTGGGATTAACTCATTCTTGTCATTTAGAACCACATTGCTTCCTCCCTTCTTTGGTACACATTGAACTGGGATCACCTACTTGCAATCAACAATAGGGTAAACCACTCCTGCATCTAACCACTTGATGATTTCTTTCTTCACGACCTATTGCATAGGTAGGTTTAAACGACGTTGGTGCTCAATGCTAGGTATGCATTCAGGATTAAGTTGAATTTTTTAAGTGCAAATGCTAGGTAGAATCCTTATAATATTAGCAATGGACCAACCAATGGCCCTCTTAAATCTTCTCAATACCGAAACCAGTGCCTTTACTTTCCACTCCACCAATTTAGTAGAAATAATCACAGGCAAGGTGTTGTTGGCTCCCAAAAATATGTAGCGAAGGTGAGCTGGAAGAGCCTTAAGCTCTAAAACTGGAGGCTCTTCAATAGAAGGACGAGATGGCGGGGTCACCCTATTCTTCAAATTGAGATCAAGTTTCTTTGGAGCATAAGTGTATGCTCCCTTACCAGTGAGTGCACCAACCATCTCATCGTATTCCCAACTTTTTTCAAGAGACACGACAACATCACTATCATCAACTGCATCAATTACCGAATCCACCCGCATATCTTTAGGTTGCTTCATGGAACGATAAACATTGAAAGAGACTTGTTCATCATTTAACCCGAATTTCATCTGCCTTGTTTCCATATCGACCAATGCACGACCGATGGCAAGGATTGGTCTCCCCAATATGATGGGAACCTCGAAATCAACTTCACAATCTAGGATCACAAAGTCAGCCGAAAATATGAAAGATGCAACTTTTACCAAAACATCATACAAAATGCCCACCGACTTTTTCACAGTCTTATCCGCCATGAGAAGTGTCAAAGAGGTTAGTTTTGGTGCTACCAACCCCAACTACTTGAAAACAGCTAACGGCATTAAGTTAATGCTAGCACCCAAATCATAAAGTGCTTTAGCAAAGTTGTAGGACCCGATAGTACAAGGAATTATGAAAGCTCCTGGATCCTCCTTCTTTTCAACTCGGGTACACGAAGCAACTACACTACAATGATGTAAGTTATCTGTCAACTCAAAACTGACAGTTCTCTTCTTTTTCACCAAGTTTTTCATGAACTTCGCATAACCTGGCATCTGCTCCAATGCCTCAACAAGAGGGATGTTTACCGACAACTCTTTAAACATTGTAATAAAATTTTAATATTTTCCCTCCTCAGCCTTCTTTTTTAACCTTTGAGGAAAGGGAGGAAGAGGTCGTGGGATAGTCTTCAACTTTTGTGGGACCTCCTTTTCCTGCCTCTTTTCAGATTTCACCTTTTCGCTAGTATCATGAGGATTTAGAACTATTTCGACCTTTGAGTTATCCGGATCTTTCTCAATTTCTACATCAACAACCATCGGCTCATTGGTCTTACTACTATCCATAGGTATAGATAGATCTGTTGTGCATTTCCCGCTTTTAGTAGTAATAGCCAGACAATGACTGTCATTCTTCGAATTCTGGACAGTGTTGCTTGGAAGGGTACCTGGATGACGTTGGTTCAATGCCATTGATGTCTACCTAACTTGTTACTCTAAATGTTTAATAGCAGTCGAATAGGATTCTACTATCTAACTTATTCCCGAGATGTCTGACCTAATCTCCTTCTGGCACTGTTCTTCACTCTCTGACCCTTTCACCAGTTTATTGAGAAGGGATTCCATTCTTGAATTTCCAGAGTCTGAAGCTCGTTCCCATCTCATACTCATGAATGCTCCACCAGTGATAGTATCTTCTATTGTCTTCGTGTTGGTATTTAAAGCCCTGTATAAGATTTCAAGCAAATTCCTACCACTCATCCTATGATTTGGCATATTTTGTAGCTCCTTCTTAAACCTTAGCCATGTCTCATAAAGTCCTTCAGAATGTAGTTGTCTGAAGTTGTAAATTTCATCCTTCAACTTTAGTATCTTGGATGGTGAAAAAAATATTTCCAGAAATTAATTTCTTAACTTTTTCCAAGTAGTGATGGAACCTCGTGGTAATTCTTCCAACCACAAAGTATCTTCTTCTATTAGAGAGAATGGGAACAATCTCAATCGAATAGCCTTTTGGTCAACTCCAGGCAAATTATATGAAGTGCAGACCCCCACAAAATTTATCATGTGCATGTTTGGATCATCAGTAGGAAGACCGGCGAACACACCCTTCAAGTTTAGTAGGTGAATCATGGCACTTATAATGTCAAACTTAGTGCCCTGAGGTAACTTTGGTGGAATAATGGCACCAGTCTATATTGGCTCAAAATAGGCCACATCTTCTGCCTCAAGATCATCATAAACTGGCACATGAGGACTTTGAGGTGGTTGGGGAGCTCTCAGTCTTCTTTGTCTCTCTTCAGCTTCAGCCAGTCACTGGGCTGCTTCTTGCATAGCTTGATTATCTCTCTCTTCTTGCCTCAGAGCAGCTTGTATAGCTTGCTCTTCCCGTGTTAATTGACCAGTAGTTTTGTCTGTTGTTTCATGACCAATCGGCTAAATTTGTTGATTATGAATGTCTCCCATGGCGGTAGGATCCTGAACTTCATCGGTATTCACCATTCTTTGATTAGCTCTCAGAGTCCTTTCTATTTCAAGATCAAGTGGAATCAGGGGATTTCCTTGACTCCTAGTATTGGGCATACACCGACGTGTGTCCTTAAAAGTATAGAAAAGCAAAACCAATCAAATTCAACAATTAAACTAATCAACTCTGTAACCGTAGTCCCCAACAACATATACCTCCAAAAAATGAGTTTAGGAAGTTGATGTTGCCCAAAATATACCTCCAAAAAAGTATAATGTGGTCGCTGTATCAAATATAGAACCCAACTAGGTTGGGGTCGATCCCACAGGGAATAGGTCAAAGTTATGTAGAATGCTAGTCTGAGTAACTGGTATGTAAGTAAAACTGGAGGGTTTTGTAAGTAAGTAATAAAGGTAACGATTTCTGATTATAGAGTTTGTAGTCAATATGAGACATACACTAGGACTGTGATCCCCAATGATTCCTTAGCTCTACTGATTATTGGTGCTGGGAAAACTATCCCGCTGCATTGCATACAAAATCTGACAAGATATGTTTATCTAAACGTCTCTCGACCTTGGTTAGACAAATTTCACTCTTCTCCTCTCGCTCTCCGAGTGTCGTACTACTAACCCTTATCCTGGATCTTAGATAACTATTCCTGCTAAGGCTCAAGTTATTAGATGAAGGTTGATAGCTTCAACTCTCTATTGCTATTTCCTTTTCCCAATCTCTACCTCTTTCTTGAGCAAGTCTAGAATACAGGAGAGTTTCTAACATTTGCAACCATTAGAAGATCAATCACAACAAACAAAATAACAATACATGCGTTCACACCAGTTCAGAATTACTTTACACTTAACCCATTTTGTTAATTCCTCATGGTTCACACAAACCTAGCTAATGAGTTTAGCTACTCATGTTCGCAAGAGCACAATAAGAATTCAAGGATGAAAACATAATTTTAAACTCACAATAATGAAGAAATACTGAAATCTTAATGATAAATAAAATCCTAGAATCGGTGTTCCAAGATTACAACATAATAATGTGTTTTTGAACTCAAAATAATGAAAAACTATCTCAAAACAATGTAATGGCTAACTCCATAACATAGGACAATGCAGGGGTATTTATAGATACAAGATGAATCATATCCTAAACAAAATAGGAGAACAGAGTCGGCAGTTTACACTGTATCGTGACTTGGTATCGTGGAACCAAGTCACTTCATGTGGGTCCATGTCGTGAGAATCAGGCAGCACCACACAATCTCTGAAGTTTATTCTCGGCACCTATTCACGTCACGTGAGTGGAGTCATGCCACATGGATGCCTGCCGTGAGAATCAAACAACATTCATCATCTTTGAAGATGACTCACGACAGCCACTCACGTCACGTGTGTGGACTCACGACACATGAGTCCTGTCGTGAGTCACTCCTCTGGTACTGGACTCAGCTCTTTTGTCTTTAAATACTTCATTCTCAGGCATGATTTCTTCCTTTTTGTCCATTTTGCCTCCAAAACCTATTCTCCTGCAATATAGAATAGAAAACACATCATACCCACAAGATATACCTAAGTTATTGCATATTTTCCTTATTTTAAGCGTTGAAAGTGTCATATGATCATGACACATCAGAAGTCATAGAAACCTTTGGTGCATTGAATGGATTAGCAGAACTCTGGTTATAGAGATTACCGTGAAAAAGTCAGTTCGTAAAGTCAAATTTTGAGAAGTGTGTTATGAAATAGCCAAAGCTGGGACCGAGTCACGAGCTATTGGTTTGGAGTCATGAGTTAATTTGTTAAATGTGAGCTCCTAATGCTCATGAAGGGTAAATTGTTGTGTTAAAGTCTGTGTAATTGTTGTTTATAGATCAAAAATGGGCAGAAATTGAAAGAAAGGATAAATTAGTATTTTCGAGCAACAAATCAAGGTAGGTTATGGTTTAATAGTAGTAAAGACTTGCTTGAGTCTATGTGAAGAGCTACCATAGTCCGCCATAACACAGGGGACCTGCTAGATTACCAGGGCTTAAATAATATAGAAGCATATGCATTTTCACTGTGAGCATGAGAAATTCTACATTACTGAAGCTTTGCCTTCAAAATGAGAGCCTTGGGATTTTTATTGAAGAACACTAATTTTCTTTTGAGCAAGTTACAAAAATCATCTTTCTTTGTTAGAGATAAGGAAAATATATATAATGGTAAATGGAAGAGAAATATTCTCATTCGTCAGCCAGGAAGGACCACTGTAGAGCACGTCCTACTTTTTGTTGTTGCTGCTGCCAGATAGTACAATACCACTGGCATATAAGAAAAATCTGTACAACTGCATATTGGGACACCAGTTAACGTAACTGGTCCTTTAACTAGGTTTGTCAGTCATCAAAACATGAACACAATAAGAGGGGCCTAAACCCAACATTGTGCTTATCTATGAGTTGGATGTTTATGATTAGCTTTCAGGAATTACTTGTGATTATTGACTGTATCATGCATTAAACATATGTTTTTGAGATGGTATTGAGATGATATATGAATCGAGTGTCACACCGATACTGTTATATGGATCGGGTGTCATACCGACATTGTTATTCGAATGGGTATCACACTGACACTTGTACATGGACAGAGCTTGTCCCATGTAGGTCATAGATGATAGTCCCTACTGACTCTAGTATGTGTGTACATCTTATATGCATACAATCAGCATTTTTTTTTTTTATATTTGTGATGAGTCTTGTTGAAGGAATCTACCTAAGTGTAATTTATATACTTATATACCTATATTATGATGAAATGAAGTTTTAAGACTTTAATTTCTTGTCAACTAATTGTAAGTTGTGTTTGGATTATTGTTACTTGTATTTCACTTGCCTATTTGTATGGTGTTGGGTTGATTCGGCCTATGATGCCTACTAGTACTTAGTTGTTATACTGATACTACTGGTACTCTTCTTTTTGTTGAGTGTAGAGCATGTTCCAATGTTTGAGATGAGACCTCAACTCTAGTTCATGATTCAGACATCAATTCAAGGGTAAGCACCATGTCCGAGAAACCATTGGATCATCTTTATGTTGGTTATGTCCATTGTTTCGAGATAGAGACATTCCTTTTATTCCGTATTCTAAATATTTTTTAGACTTGGTTTTTGACATACTTTAGAGTTCTTATATGGTGACTTTTGGGTCCCGGGGGTTGTAATAATTAGAGATATTTTTCCACTCTCTTTGTTTTTGGATATGAAATAAGTTAGTAATGATTTGGTTTTTATTTATATTGTGTTTAGTGAGGAAAATAGTAGTAAATTAATAAAGAGATAGTTTGGGTGAATTCTTGGTAATTTTTTTAGTGAGCGTAAGAGTAGTAAATTAACAATTTTCCTAGCTTCTTGATTTAAAGATTTTAGTTAAGGTTTGTAAACCCATTTCCAATTTCCTTCTTATTTATCATATTAAAGGATTTTATTGAAGGTTTAACTGGAAATAGTATTGTTTGATATTTAATTTAAGGTCTTTATCAATTGTTATTGGTATTATGTATGTTGAAATTAATTATAAGTTTAGAAAGGTTTCCTTGTTGTCCTTTTGAATTTATACATGATTTATGCATTTTTCTTAAAGCTTCTTCTCAAGAATGATTTAAGAACCTTATAGATATTATGAAATTTCAAGATTAATATGAATCCATAGAAGGGTGAACTTGAATATAGCTTTGAATGATGAATTTAGTAAAGATTCAAAATTTACCTATAGATGGACAGAAATTTGAATATATTATTAGCATATGATTATGTTCTACTCTTCAGAAAGGCGCCACTTTAGGTGCAAGCCGTAGTCAGAACCTCTTTTATTCCTTTTCTTCTCATCATGAGTTCCCCCAATCTCATTACTGGTAAGTAAAAAGTCTTCTCTCTTGAGGATTATTCCTTGTTAGACCCTGGAGCCACTTTTTCTTTTGTCACTTCTTATGTTCATGTGAATTTTGGAGTCCGTCCTAGACATCTCTTAGATTATTTCTCTATTTCCACTCCAGTTAGAGAATTTATTATAGCTCAAAGAATTTATAGAAATTGTCCTCTCTCTATCCACCATAAGAACACCACATGTGATCTAGTAGAATTAGATATGGTAGACTTTGATATTATCTTAGGTATGGACTAGTTATATTCTTGTTATGCCTCAGTTTATTGTAGAACTAGAGCTGTAAAATTTCAATTTACTAATTAGCTTGTCTTAGGATGGAAAGGTAATCCTGCCATTTCTAAGGGTCGTTTCATATTATATATCAGGGCTAGAAAAATAATCTCATACGGTATATCTACTATCTAGTGAGGGTTAAGGATTTCACTTCTGAGATACCTTCTCTTTAGTCAGTTCTGGTAGTCAATGGTTTCCAGGAGTCTTCCCTAAAGATCTTCCTAGAGTCCCTCTTGATAGGGAGATAGGCTTTGGGATATATATTATTCCTCATAAGCAGCCCATCTCTATTTCAACATATAGAATGGCCCGAGTTGAGTTAAAGGAGTAGTTGAAAGACCTTTTAGATAAGGGATCTATCAGGCCTAATATTTCCCCGTGGGGTGCCCTAGTCCTCTTTATGTGTAAGAAAGATGGTTCCCTCAGGATGCGTATTGATTACCGCTAATTGAATAAGGTCACAATTAATAACAAAAATTCCATTCCTGTAATTGATAACCTGTTCGACAAACTTCAGGGCGACATTTGTTTCTCTAAGATTAATCTCAGATTAGGGTACAATCAGTTGAAGGTTATAGAGTATGACATCCCAAAGACACCTATACCAACTCAGTATGGTCAATATGAGTTTCTTGTTATGTGTTTTGGACTAACCAATGCTCCTACAACTTTTATGGACCTCATGAATAGGGTGTTCAAATAGTACTTTGACATGTGTGTTATTATTTTCATAGATGACATCCTGATTTACTTTCATAGTAAGGAATAGAATGTTGATCATCTTAGGGTTGTTCTCCAGACCATTAGAGATATACAGTTGTTCACAATATTCTCTATGTGTGAATTCTAATTGAGGTCAGTTGCTTTTCTTGTTTATGTTGTTTCTAGCAAGGAAATACAGGTTGACTCGCAGAAGATTGAGGTAATTTAGTAGTCTAAACTTTGTGAGAAAATCTTTCAGGAGTTGAAGAATCGGCTGACTTCTGCTCTAATGTTGACCCTGTTGAGGGTACAAATAGTTTCATGGTATATTCTGATGCTTCTAGAGTTAGCCTTCATTATGTGTTGATGCAGAATAGTAAGATCATTGCCTATGCTTCTAGACAACTTAAGGTTCATAGGAAGAACTACCCAACTCATGCTATTGAGTTAGCGATTGTAGTGTTTGCTTTGAAAATTTTTCATCATTATCCCCATCGTGTGTATGTTGATGTTTTTATAGATCACAAGAGCCTTCAGTATGTCTTCACTTAAAAGGAGTTGAATCTCCAGCAGAGGAGATGGCTTGATTTCCTCAAGGATTATGATATGAGCATGCTATAACATCCAGATAAGATAATGTGGTTGTTGATGCTCTTAGCAGGTTGTCTATGGGAAGTGTTGCTCATGTAGAAGAGGGTAAGAAAGTGATTGCAAAAGATAAGCATAGACTTGCACGTTTGGGAGTCAATCTTATGGATTTCGATGATGATGGGGTGATAGTGCAAAATAGTTTTGAGTCCTTATTAGAAAGTGAAGTGAAAGAATAACAAGATAGTGATCCCATATTACAACAGTTGAAGGAGGCAGTCCGCAAGTAGAGGTTAAAGTGTTCTCTTATGTGGAAGGTGGTATTCTTTGGTACCAAGGTAGGGTGTGTGTGCTTGATGTAGATAGGTTAGCATGGATTTTTTCAAAGGCTTACAGTTCTAGATACTCTATTCATCCAGGTTCCATCAAGATGTATCGTAAGTATAGAAAAGTCTTTTGGCGGAGTGGTATGAAAAAGGACATTGCAAACTTTGTCGCAAAATGTCAAAATGTCCCAACTATCAGTAGGTAAAGGTTGTACATCAAAGGCCTGGAGTTTTAGCTCAGGATATTAGTATCCCTACATGGAAATAGGAGATGATAAATATGGATTTCATCAAAGGCTTACCTCATACGCGTCGTCAGCATAATTCAATTTGGGTTATTGTTAACAGGATGCTAAGTCAGCTCATTTCTTTCGTGTCAAGACTATACACACCGTAAAGGACTATGCCAGATTGGATATTTGAGAGTTAGTCAGACTTTATGGAGTTTCCTTGTCTATAATTTCTAATAAGGGTACCCAGTTAATATCTAAATTTTTAAAGTTATTTCAGAAGGGCTTATGCACTAGGGTACACCTCTGCACAAATTTTTCTCTGCAGATCAATAGGCAGGTAGAGTGCACCATTCAGAGTCTTGAGGATATGTTGAGGGCATGTACGATTGACTTCAAAGGTAATTGAGATGACCACCTACCTCTTTTTGAATTTGCTTATAATAATAGTTATCATTCCAGTATTTAGATGGACCCATTTAAGTCACTTTATAGGATGAGATATAGGTCTTTGATTGGTTGGTTTGAGGTAGATTAGGCTACTTTGATAGGTCCATACTTAGTCCATTAGATAATGGAGAAGGTTATGTTGATTAGACAGTAGTTGAAAATTATTCAAAAATAGAAAACATTGTATTCTGATGTGAGGCAAAGAGACTTAGAGATTCTGGTTGATGTCTGGGTTTTCTTGAAAGTCTCACCTATGAAGGGGTGATGTAATTCGATAAGAAAGGGAAGCTTAGTCCTCGTTACACTGGCCCTTACTAGATTTTGAGTATGACTAGGAAGGTAGATTATGAGTTAGAGTTGCCTACGGAATTGGCAGCGACACATCCTGTATTTCATGTATCCATGATAAAAAAAATGTGTCGCTTGTAGTTCCATTAGACAGTGTTTGGATTAAATAAAACCTTTCATATGTAGAAGTTCCAAATGAGATCTTGGATAGCCAAATTCATAAATTGAGAAAAAATGAGTTAGCATTAGTTAAGGTATTATGCAGAAATTAAAAAGTTGAGGAAGTCACGTGAGAGGTCGAAGAAGATATGAAGTCTAAGTATTCGCATCTATTCATTCCTTCCGATGATAGTTTTTGAGGTAATACCTTCCTTCTATAGAAATTCATAGAAACTTTTAAGTAAAAGACTATTGTCTTGTAATTCCATGTTTATGTTCGTGTCATGTACACTTTATTCTAGGTCCAAATTCTGGTATGAACAAGTTTAATTTATGTTAGTAAATCCAGATTTGATATTTAAGGCAAGAGTAGCCCCGTACATTCCTTCTCTATACCTTTAATCTTCATTCAAGGATGAATAATCCTAAAAGGAAGGTATTCTAACATCCTCAAAAGTTCTTTTATGATTCTAGTAGTTCTCCATGCGTTTAGACCCATTAAGTGAGATCATTTGACCCTTAGAAAGGTTAGAAATAATTTAGGTTGAGTTTAGGCTCATAAAAGAATGTCACAGACCGAGGAATAGGGTTGTGCACTATGCATGAGGTTCATATCCAATGGGACCCATGCCCGCAGAGCACAGAGGAGGAGGCTATTATTTATCCTCTGCACTGGAGAGTGCAGCGCAATAGCCCCACCTCCGTATTGGGGAGTGTGGCATATACTCATCTCCCAAGCATGAAACTTCGCTCATCCTTTTAAAATTAAGGGTGTTCCAATCATTTTACCCTTATTTAACTTTCCCAAACCTAATTTTAAAGCCCAAATATGTCCCTAAACCTTAGAATATACAATCAAGTCCCTCATTCCCTTCCTCTCAAACTTCAATAACACAAAGGGTTTTCTCCAAGGTTAAACTTCAAGGGTTTCTAGTTCAACCTCTTCCTTAAAGATTTTTTCCCTCTCAGGTATGTAAGAATTCATTGAGGATTTCCATCCATCCTCATTCCATCAATTTTCCTAGTTTCATGATTTAAAGATTTTTGTTAGGATTTGTAAACTCACTTCCAATTTCCTTCTTATTTATCAAATTAAAGGATTTTTATTAAAGCTTTAACTTGATATAGTATAGGTTGATATTAAATTTGAAGTCGTTCTCAATTGTTTTTGGTATTATGTATGTTGAAATTAATTATAATCTTGGCAAAGTTTCCTTATTGCCCTTTTTGAATATATACATGATTTATGCATTTTCTTGAAGTTTCTTTTAAATCATGATTTAAGAATCTTACAGTTATTATGAAATTTCAAGATTTATATGAATCCATAGAAGGATTAATTTGAAAGTAGTTTTGAAAGATGAATTTAGTAAAGATTCAAGATTTACCTATAGATAGATAGAAATTTGAATATATTATGAGCATATGATAATGTATTCTTTTTGGGAGGACTATTTAGCACCGAGAGGATACGGGTTTAGAAAACCCAAATCCCATAAATATATGATACCACCGTTAGATTTATGATCGTACAGCAAGACGATTGATCTCATTAGCCTAAAAGGCTAACTTAGTGATCCACCCATAGATAGATAGGTCCTATACCCTAGCAAGATATGGGGTATCCTTTCCAATCAGGCTAGACGTTAGACATCACTAGCTCATGTGATGTATGTCTATTGTAAGAAACTTTCACCTAAAGACTTAACTTATTTTGAAGGTCTATTTGATATGATTATTTTTTATAGTCTTAGATAGTATAATTTTATACATGCACATTCAGAAATCCTTACGTATGATTTTTTCTTAATTTACTGTCCTTTTTATATTTATACTCTTTGGAGATCTTGTTTAGTTCTTTTCTTAAAATATGATATAGCTATGATTTCAAATTATTTAGCTTGTCTCTTGCATACTCAGTACCATCCCTGTACTAGCCTATAACTCTTTTGTACTACATCTTTTTATTGATATAGATACTGGTGATCGCTCTCAGGCTCATGGTTAGATAGTGCAGATTCCTATTCCAGTAGTTGGTGAGTCCTCCTCATTTGGGGACATAGTTTAGTCATTTATTCCTCTTGCTTAGACTTGGTTTTCTTTAGGCGTAGTTAGGGCCCTTGTCTGGTAAACTTGTTTTATTTAGTAGAGGCTTTATAGACAATAGTGTTGTGGTTTATGGTAGTCCTTTAGACTTTAACTATTTGTTCAATTTGATTCCATTTATGCTTTAGAACTTATATTCATGATTTTAATTCACAACTTCCATTTTGGTTCATGTATTGTGCTTAGATATGCTATGCCAAGGTTTCGCTTGGAGCTATTAGTTGCTTCAAGTGCCTTTTAACCATCCAGGGTGTAGTCTGGGGCGTGACAAATGTCCAAGTTGTCAACAAGATAAACTAGAGCACCGCAATGACTGAGGTTATATGCAATGTATGGATCTTCCAATTTGGAAGTGGGACATGATCATTATGGATTTTATCACTGATTTGCCTCAGTTATTTTAGAAGTTTGATTTTATATGGGTAATAGTTGATAGACTAACCAAATCAGCGCACTTCTTGTCGGTCAAGACTACTTATACATCAAAAGAGTATGTGAGGTCATATATTAACGAGATAGTTCAGTGACATAGAGTCCCATTCTCTATTATATTCGATAGTGGAGCTCAATTCATCACGAATTTTAGAAGTAATTACAGAGGAGTTTGAGAAAGCAAGTGAATTTAAGTACAACCTTTCACCCTCAAACAGATGATCAGACAAAACATACAATCCAAACACTTAAGGATATACTAGGAGCTTATGTATTGAACTTCAAAGGTATTGGGATGATCAATTCCACTTATTGAGTTTGCTTACAATAATAGTTACTATTCAAGTATGAAAATGGGCATCTTATGAAGCTTTGTAGGGAAGAAAGTGTCGATCCCTAATTGGATGGTTGAATTGAGTGAAATTGTGTTATTTGGGAATGATCTTATTCAACAAGATATGGAAAAAGTTAAGTTGTTACAATGATGGCTAACAGCATCCGAAACTCCACACAAATCATATGCTGATGTTAGAAGAATCTAAGTTTGCTATAGGAGATTGGGTATTCTTAAAGGTATCACCAATGAAAGGGTAATGAGATTTGATAAAAGAGGAAAGTTAAGTTCGTGCTACATAGGGACATATAAGATCATTTGAAGAGTTGGACAAGTTGCATATGAGTTAGAGCTACCCCAAGAGCTTTCAATAATTCATCTGATGTATCACATCCCAATGCTTTGAACATGCATAGGTGACTCATCTCATATTACTCCTACTGAAGATGTTCAAGTTATAGGAGTTTTCACTTATTAATAAGTACATGTTGCTATTCTAGATTGATAAGTTAGGATGTTATGAAATAAATAAGTAGCTTTCATAAAATTACTATAGAGAAACCAACAAGTAGAAGAGGAAGAAGTAATGAATCCAAGTATCCTTATTTATTTCAATCCAAAGAGAAATGTCAGGAATTAAAAAGTAATTATAATTCTACATTTATTATGTGAAATTTAACTAAGACTCGAACTTGTTAGAGTTGGCTAACTATGTTAACATTCGAGGACAAATTTTCCTAAGGGGGAGAATGTAACACCCTATATTCTACATATACTAGTGTTATTTATACAACATGTAGCCTTGTTGTGTGGGTGAGGGACCAAGTTCCTTATCTGAGTACTGATGGTTTAAATAGGTTTAGATGGTACTATACTATCCCATACATTTCATTTTCGTATACGACCAAGCACACCTCGATAGAAGTATTTAAAGTTGAGATAGTAAGGCAGAATTCTAGCATAAGGTTTAGAGTGGCCAAGTGTAGATAAGTGATAAATTAAGTAAATAGATTAAGATTTATAAAATGGTATATAAAGGTGATATGCATACTTGAATTAACTAAGTATGTGACAAGTAGGTGCATCACCTACTTAGACTTATTGCCCAGTCCAAGGAACCAAGTAGGTGTATCACCTATTAAGACTATTTTGACCAACATAAAGGGGTAATTCTGGCTCAAACTAAGTAAGGAAAGGAGATTAATGGGCATCCAAGGCCCAATATGTTTAAGTACACAAAGGCCCAAGTTTAATGGCCAAGTAGGTGCATCACTTGCTTGAAAATTAATGGCCCAAAATGTGCAATGAAAGTCGGCCAAAAATAGGTCCCTTTAAAGGATTTAGGATCAGCTCATTTGATTCATTTTAACTTGTGAAAAGATCAGATTTTTAAGTTCTCTCTTTGATTCATTTAACAGCCATAAAATATCTTTAGGGTTCTTGAATATTCTCTTCCTATTTGGTTCATAGTTGAAGGGGATTTCAAGCTCTTTAAAAAGTATAAGTTAAGAGAATAAATATCTCCAGCAAGTAACGTAAAGCTACTGCCATATTAATATTTCTTAAATCTAAATTAGTAAGATTATGGTGTGTTGATTTTACTCATCCCTATCTTTTTCTCAAGATATGTTAGAGTGGACAACCTAAACCTTGAAGAATCCAAGACTTAGCAAGTGGTATTTCTGTCCAGCAGTGTAAGCTACTAAAATTGTCGTCTCTCTCTCTTATGCTTGAATTGATTAGGGAATCTGGCATATTTTAATGAGTTTAGGATTGTTCCTTTTATATGTTATGATCTTAGGGGGATGTTCTGGTAGTTTATTGATGTTGGGACAGCCATGAAGAGGTGCCCCTTTAGCTTCAATTGTGAATTTATTTGAGCATTTTATATGTAATGTTATTCGAAACTCATGCGACAGTAATAAGAACCATGAATTCATGTTATGATATTTAGGAACTATTTTATGTATAGTAAGATAAGGGTGTAACTGAATGTATTGAGAAGTTGTGGAGGCTTATTAAAGGACATAAACATTGAAGGGTATGGTGATACAACACTTAATTAGATGTTGCATGAGTTTTCTTCGTACCACACTTATGTAATATTGTATATGTGTCATGAAGCTCGAAGAGTATTAGGGGATCTTATAAGAAGTTTGTATAGTATATAGATCTGATTAGAGGAAAAGGGGTGAAATAGCAAGTTGTATATTTTTTGTATAGAATCTTTATCTAAACTTTTTAATGTATATAAAAGTAGTATTTTATAATTTTCATCTTCATTTATTAAGTACTTAGGTGTTTTGATCTGGTAGCTTTCCACATTTTCACTAGGTTGTGTCATATTTTTCATTTCATGTGTATGCAAATCATATTCCTTTTAACCTCTAATCTTATTATTATCTTTATCATTTAGTAATCTAGTATGTTTAATCATCCTTTGTGTCACTATGTCACGACCCAAAATTTGGACCGTGATGGCACCTATCCAACCCTCCATGATAGGTAAGCCAAGAACCCAATTCCAAACAAAATATCCCAAATGTATAGAAGCGGAAGAAATAAGAGCAAAATAAAACCCAAATAATCTCCCAAAACGGATTAATAGAGTAGTGTAGTCGAAATATAGATAATCCCAGATCTGGTAGTCACTAATACAAGCCTCTAAATACAGAAATCAAAGAAAAGTCTGAGTATCTTAAAATGCGGAAAAATGCATAAAGATAAGAGTGGAGGAGATTTCAGTAGTCTCTGAATCAATAGCAGCTACCTCGAATCTCCAAGGATGCTAACACAGAAGAAACCACAGGAATCAATGCCCAGAGGCCGTCGGATCGGTACCTGCACGGAGGGTGCAGAAAAAGCAAGGGTGAGTACGAAACCACGTGTACTCAGCAAGCATCGTCGACCGACCCTAATTCAAAGTGGTGACGAGCGACACCACGTCAAACCTCTAAAATAACCACACAACCTGCACTCGGAAAGCCATTATAATCCAATGGAACAATCCAGTCTAACAGTTATAAGGATATCATAATATAGTCCAAGAAATCCTCAATATAGTGAAATCAAGTAGCAGATATTCAAGTACTCAATGAATAGTATAAAATCAACAAAACACCTTACTCAATCTGAACAAAGAAAGGATGAATGCAATGCAATGCATATGCTGTGTACACACCTACCGAGCAATGGCTTCAAGGTCAGGACCCATGGGGGACTCACAAGGTCCATGTACTGTGCAGGCGTGCACTCCGATCCCAATAAATATATCGTGCAGGCGTGCACTCCGATCCCAATAAATATATAATAATGTGCAGGCGTGCACTCCGACCCCATATGAAATGCAATGCATGATGTGCAGGCGTGCGACTCCGATCCCAAATCAACAATACAGATTAAGCAAAGCATTTCATGTCTTATGCCAGATAGATATCAATTCCAAAATCAACTCAACTTATCCAATGGGAGTATTTTCATTAGCTAACATTTTCAACAATTTATTTACAATAGCAAATCTACTCAATCATGCTAGCAAATATGGAAAAATTGTTCAAACAAACAATTAACTGATTTTAATCCCTCAAATAACACCGGTACCCGCATAGATGCTCGTCACTTCATCTATACGGGACCCCCATTCCCATTACTCCCCATTACACATAACTAACACATAAGCACTTCGAAAAAGAGTCTAAGAAAGTCTCAACTTGCCTCAAATCGAAGCCAAGCGTCAATTAACGAACTTGCCCTTACGTAAAGCTTCCGAATGGTCAAAATCTGTTCAAATACATAATCTCCATAAGAGTATGAACTAGTACGTCGAATTTCAGCTAAGACGGGTCATTATTCAATCTCCAAATTAATAAATTTTACTCTTAGAACTCTAGACTTAAACCTTAATTCTATAAGTCTCGAAACCTAAAATAAAACTCGAACCAGTGAACTGTAACATCTTCAAAAACATGGAATTCAGTAAACATAACCCATTCTACCACTAATTCTCACTTGTCATCATTACTACCTAATGATTGGGAATTACTTTACACTAATTCTATAGCACCTAATTATTAACTTCACGCTAAAATAATAGTTTCTGACTAACTACTCACCTGCGCACAATCACTGCCCACATCATATACCTAATCAGCCCATTACTTAATATATTAAGCCTAACTTTTGTCACCCCAATCATTAGCCAACGATTGCATCATCATCCTCGTCATTATGTACGCTGACTACCATTTATCCATCAACTAAACTTGGTTCTAAAACCACCAAAAGCACAATAACATTATGAAAAATTCGACAAGAAAAACCATAAACCAACCTAAAGATGTACGCAGTAGTCTCCACTCTCCACGAACCTGAAGGTTTGCAAAAGAAACAATACCACTGCAACCGTCGTTCCCTTCTTACTCTATACTCCTTGATGTTATTATTCTTATTTTATTTTAAACCCTTCTCACTTAAATTTATCCTTGTATTGGCCACATAAGTAGATAAATTATGGTTTTGACCCACTAAATCACTAATTAAACTATTAATTTAAAATATCCGAAGCTTCTAATAAATCCCCGAAATTTATTCGATACCCCATAAAAATAAATCTAATATGTAAATTGACTAAAAAGCACATTCCGAACCTACTGGAAACATTAAAACACCAATTTGGGGTCGTCTTGATCAAAAGTAGCCGTATTCACACTTAACATTCTTAAACTCAAGAGTTCAAACAATGACTTAAATAGCTCCCGAATACCTCGAGGTCTATACTATCCATCCCCAAAAGTCATAAATCACGTCTAAAAACTAAGAGGAGGGTTAAAATAATAAAATTTCACAAAACAACTTGGAGGGTCGTTACATCATCCACCACTAAAACAAACGTTCGTCCTCGAACGTAAAGAGAAGAAAGTACCTGGACTATCAAAAAGGTGAGGATATATGTTCTGCATGTCGGACTCAACCTCCCAAGTGGCTTCCTCCACAGGACGATGCCTCCACTGCACCTTTACAGAAACTATCTCCTTGGATCTTAACTTCCTAACCTGCCTATCCAGAATAGCTATAGGCTCCTCCTCAAATGCTAAATTTCGGTCCAACTGCACTGAGTCCCACTGAATCACATGTGAATCATCTGGATGGTACCTTTTTAACATAGAAACATGGAAAACTGGATGCACGGCTGAAAGACCCGGTGGCAAAGCCAACTCATAAGCCACTGGTCCAATGCGCTGAAGAATCTCAAAAGGGCCAATGAACCTCGGACTGAGCTTTCCTTTCTTCCCAAACCTCATCACACCCTTCATGGGTGATACCTTCAACAAGACCCGCTCACCCTGCATGAACTCCAAGTCACGGACCTTCCTATCAGCATAACTCTTTTGTCTACTCTGAGCAGCCAAGAGCCGACCCTGGATCAATCTCACTCGGTCCATCGAGTCCCTCAGCAAATCAGTACCCCAAGGTCTATCCTCAAAAGAGTCGAACCACCCAACTGGGGACCTACACCTTCTTCCATACAATGCCTCGAATGGAGCCATCTGGATACTGGAATGATAGCTGTTATTATAGGAGAACTCTACCAAGGGTAAAAACTGATCCCAGTGACCCCCGAAATCCATCACGCAAGCTCGCAACATGTCCTCCAACACCTGAATAGTTCGCTCCGACTGGCCATCTGTCTGTGGATGAAATGTTGTACTCATATCCAATTGAGTACCCAACTCCCGCTGCAAAGTACTCCAAAAGTTCGAAGTGAACTGAGTACCTCTATCTGAAATAATGGAAACGGGCACGCCATGTAATCGAACTATCTCACGAATGTAGATCTTGGCTAATTTCTCTGCATTATAGTTCATCTTCACAGGCACAAAATGGGCTGATTTGGTCAATCTGTCCACAATCACCCAAACAGAATCAAATTTTCCTAAGGTCTGAGGCAACCCAACTACGAAATCCATAGTGATCCGCTCCCATTTCCATTCGGGAATGGGCATCCTCTGAAGCAAACCACCTGGTCTCCGGTGCTCATATTTCACCTGCTGGCAATTCAGACACTTAGCCACAAACTCTATAATATCCCTCTTCATCCCACACCACCAATAATGTTGTTTTAGGTCATGATACATCTTTGTTGCGCCCGGATGGATGGAATACCGCGAAGAATGGGCCTCCTCCATAATAGATCTAGTCAAATCACCCACTCTAGGAACACATATCCGCCCTTTTATCCTCAAAACACCCTCCTGGTCCAAAATTGCCTCCTTAGCCTCACCTCGCATCACCTTATCTCTGATAATACACAACTTTTCATCCTCAAATTGACGATCTCGAATTTGCTCTATTAACAAGGACCTCGCCTCTACACTTGCAAGTACTCTACCAGACTCGGAGATATCCAGACGCACAAAATTGTTAGCCAACCGCTGGACCTCCCTGGCTAATGGTCGCTCCTCTACGCTCAATAATGCAAGACTACCCATACTAACCGCCTTTCTGCTCAAGGCGTCCGCCACTACATTGGCCTTGCCCGGATGATATAGGATAGTCATATCATAATCTTTCAACAACTCCAACCACCTACGCTGTCTCAAATTCAACTCTTTTTGCTTGAAAATATATTGAAGGCTGCGATGATCAGTGTACACTTCACAATGAACTCCATACAAATAGTGCCGCCATAACTTTAATACGAACACCACCGCTGCTAACTCCAAATCGTGGGTAGGGTAATTCCTCTCATGTGGCTTCAACTGCCTCGATGCATATGCTATTACCTTATTTTTCTGCATCAACACACCACCCAAACCAATACCAGAAGCATCACAAAACACAGTAAATCCCTCACCTTCCATAGGTAGTGTTAAGATAGGAGCTGAAGTCAACAGAGTCTTGAGTTTTTGAAAGCTCTCCTCACACTTATCTGACCACTGAAAAACCACATTCTTTTGAGTCAACCGAGTCATAGGAGCTGCAATAGAAGAGAAACCCTGCACGAATCGCCTGTAATAGCCTGCCAACCCAATAAAACTCCGAATATCTGAAGGTGAAGTAGGACGTGACCAATTCCAAACCGCCTCAACCTTGGCCGGATCGACCATAATACCATTCTTGGACACCACATGTCCCAAGAATGCCACAGAACTAAGCCAAAATTCGCACTTTGAAAACTTGGCATATAACTTCTCATCCCTCAACCTCTGGAGTACGATCCTCAAATGTTTCACATGATCCTCCTCGCTCCTAGAATACACCAAAATGTCATCGATGAACACAATAACAAATGAATCCAGATAAGGTCGAAACACATTATTCATCAACTCCATGAACGCCGTCGGGGCATTAGTCAACCCAAAGTACATAACCAAGAACTCATAGTGGTCATATCTAGTCTGAAAAGCTGTCTTAGGAATGTCCGAAGCCCGAATCTTCAACTGATGATACCCTGACCTCAAGTCAATCTTCGAGAACACTGAAGCACCCTGAAGCTGGTCAAAAAGGTCATCAATACGTGGTAGAGGATACTTATTCTTGATTGTCACCTTGTTCAACTGTCGATAATCAATGCACATCCTCATAGACCCATCTTTCTTCTTCACAAACAACACCGGAGCACCCCAAGGTGATACACTAGGTCAAATAAACCCCTTACTTAACAAATCCTGAAGCTGGTCTTTCAATTCCTTTAACTCTGCCGGTGCCATTCTATAAGGAGGAATCGAAATGGGTTTAGTGCCCGGTTCCAAATCAATACCAAAATCGATGTCTCTATCAGGAGGAACACCCAGAAGATCGGTAGGAAATACATCCATGAACTCTTTAACTACCCTCACTGACTCCAAAGAAGGTGTCTCGATACTAGTATCACGAACATAAGCCAAATATGATAGACACCCTTTCTCAACTAACCGCTGGGCCTGAATAAACGAAATCACCTTCTTAGAATACGAACTCTGAACACCTTTCCACTCCAACCTCGGACGATCAGGCATAGCCAAAGTAACTGTTTTAGCATGACAATCTAAGATAGCATGATAGGTAGAAAGCCAATCCATGCCCAAAATCACATCAAAATCGACCATATCAAGGATAATTAAATCTACCCAGGTATCACACCCCAAAATAGAAATAACACAGGATCGGTACACCCGATCCACCACTAAGGAATCACCTACTGGGGTAGAAACACGAATAGGAACAGCTATAGACTCACATATCATATCAAGGCTGGAAGCAAAGTATGCAGACACATAGGAAAAGGTAGAACCAGGATCAAATAACACTGAAGCAGGTTGATGGCAAACTGAGACGATACCTGTAATGACTGCATCAGAAGACTCTGCCTCAGGCTTCCCTGGGAAAGCATAACAATGAGCTCTATCATCTATCACCTGGGTCGCTCCTCTACCACCTCCCCTACCAGCTGGTGGTGCACCTCTACCTCCCTAAGATCTGCCCCAAACCCTAGCCGGAGGAGCTGTTCCTCTAGCAAGGGCCTGATGACCGTGTTGTGGACCCTTCTGTCTGTACACTGGACAATCCCTCCGAAGATGATCCGGACTACCACACTCATAACAGGACTTGGGAGCCATCAACTGATGAGAGTGACCTGAATACCCAGTATGACCACCACGATCAGAAAACCGCTGAGATGAACCATATGAAGCCTGTCCCGAACTATAAGAACCCCGACCTGAATGTCCATTATCTGATGCCTGCATCGCTGCCTGGACAGGTCTACCCTGCTGAGGGCAAAAATCTCGTCTGAACGAACCCTTACCTCCAGATGAGGTACTACTGAATCGACCAGAAGTGCGGAACCTCTTGTCCCTCAGATCCCCATACTCCTCACGGTGCATCAACTCAAACTCCTTTGCTGACTCAACTACCCTCTGAAGAGAAGCCCCAGACTGGGCTACAGCGAACACGACCTCTTTAATCCTGAGGGTCAAACCCCGCATAAACCTCCTAATCATCTCAGCCTCATCTGGCAAGATCACCATAGCATAACGGGACAAGGCATAAAATCAAATCTCATACTCAGCCACAGAAATACCCTCCTGTGTCAAATGCTCAAATTGGCGTCTACGTTCCTCCCTCAAGCTACGAGGGACGAATCTGTCAAGAAAAGCCTGTGCAAACATAGCCCAAGTCATCGGTGGAGAACCTGCTGGCCTGGAATCAATATAGGAGCGCCACCACTGCTTGGCTGGACCACGCATCTGCAAGGCAGTATAATCAACTCCGTGTGAGTCAACTAATCCCACACTCGGAAGTCTCTCATGACAACTGACAAGAAATTCATAGGCGTCCTCACGCTGATCACCCTGAAACTGCGGTGGGTCCATCTTTCTAAACTTCTCAAATCGTCGCTGCTCATCATCAGACATAATTGCCCTAACCCCACCGCTAGCTCCTACCCCCGGTAGAGGCATACCATCATACCTCGATGCTGGATGAACCACTGGACCCTGATAAATAGGAATGGGCTGCTGATCTGGGGTCTGGGCCCCCACCCTAGCGTGTGAACCCTGTGGAGTACCTAATGATCAGCCTCCCTGAGCAATACTCTCCAAAACTCCCAGAACCCGAATCAAGGTATCCTGAAGAACCGGTGTAGCAACAAATCCCGGTGGTGCCTGACCTGGGGCCACACCATCAGCTGGAACCTGAATATCATCATCACCTGCCTCAAACTCAGCCTCGAGAGACCCTACCCTATGAGGAATCTGAGTGGCTCTCCGAGCTTTCTCTCTACCATGACCTCTGCCCCTACCACGTCCCCTACCCCGTCCGCGTGTCCCAGCATGGGCAGCCGGCTCAGGGGCTGGTGCGGGCTCCTGACCATCGTCCTGAGATGCACGAGTCCTAACCATCTGTGAGAGAATAAGACAAGAATCTCAGTATTTCAAGTTAAAGGATCAATATTGCATGATAAGAAAGAAGAAATGAATATTTCCTAAAGTCCCATAGCCTCTCGAAGATAGGTAACGGACGTCTCCGCACCGATCCGCAAGACTCTACTAGACTTGGCTTGTATTTGTGGGACCAATGAACCTGGGGCTCTGATACCATCTGTCACGACCCAAAATTTGGACCGTGATGGCACCTATCCAACCCTCCATGATAGGTAAGCCAAGAACCCAATTCCAAACAAAATATCCCAAATGTATAGAAGCGGAAGAAATAAGAGCAAAATAAAACCCAAATAATCTCCCAAAATGGATTAATAGAGTAGTGTAGTCGAAATATAGATAATCCCAGATCTGGTAGTCACTAATACAAGCCTCTAAATACAGAAATCAAAGAAAAGTCTGAGTATCTTAAAATGCGGAAAAATGCATAAAGATAAGAGTGGAGGAGATTTCAGTAGTCTCTGAATCAATAGCAGCTACCTCGAATCTCCAAGGATGCTAACACAGAAGAAACCACAGGAATCAATGCCCAGAGGCCGTCGGATCGGTACCTGCACAGAGGGTGCAGAAAAAGCAAGGGTGAGTACGAAACCACGTGTACTCAGCAAGCATCGTCGACCGACCCTAATTCAAAGTGGTGACGAGCGACACCACGTCAAACCTCTAAAATAACCACACAACCTGCACTCGGAAAGCCATTATAATCCAATGGAACAATCCAGTCTAACAGTTATAAGGATATCATAACATAGTCCAAGAAATCCTCAATATAGTGAAATCAAGTAGCAGATATTCAAGTACTCAATGAATAGTATAAAATCAACAAAACACCTTACTCAATCTGAACAAAGAAAGGATGAATGCAATGCAATGCATATGCTGTGTACACACCTACCGAGCAATGGCTTCAAGGTCAGGACCCATGGGGGACTCACAAGGTCCATGTACTGTGCAGGCGTGCACTCCGATCCCAATAAATATATCGTGCAGGCGTGCACTCCGATCCCAATAAATATATAATAATGTGCAGGCGTGCACTCCGACCCCATATGAAATGCAATGCATGATGTGCAGGCGTGCGACTCCGATCCCAAATCAACAATACAGATTAAGCAAAGCATTTCATGTCTTATGCCAGATAGATATCAATTCCAAAATCAACTCAACTTATCCAATGGGAGTATTTTCATTAGCTAACATTTTCAACAATTTATTTACAATAGCAAATCTACTCAATCATGCTAGCAAATATGGAAAAATTGTTCAAACAAACAATTAACTGATTTTAATCCCTCAAATAACACCGGTACCCGCATAGATGCTCGTCACTTCATCTATACGGGACCCCCATTCCCATTACTCCCCATTACACATAACTAACACATAAGCACTTCGAAAAAGAGTCTAAGAAAGTCTCAACTTGCCTCAAATCGAAGCCAAGCGTCAATTAACGAACTTGCCCTTACGTAAAGCTTCCGAATGGTCAAAATCTGTTCAAATACATAATCTCCATAAGAGTATGAACTAGTACGTCGAATTTCAGCTAAGACGGGTCATTATTCAATCTCCAAATTAATAAATTTTACTCTTAGAACTCTAGACTTAAACCTTAATTCTATAAGTCTCGAAACCTAAAATAAAACTCGAACCAGTGAACTGTAACATCTTCAAAAACATGGAATTCAGTAAACATAACCCATTCTACCACTAATTCTCACTTGTCATCATTACTACCTAATGATTGGGAATTACTTTACACTAATTCTATAGCACCTAATTATTAACTTCACGCTAAAATAATAGTTTCTGACTAACTACTCACCTGCGCACAATCACTGCCCACATCATATACCTAATCAGCCCATTACTTAATATATTAAGCCTAACTTTTGTCACCCCAATCATTAGCCAACGATTGCATCATCATCCTCGTCATTATGTACGCTGACTACCATTTATCCATCAACTAAACTTGGTTCTAAAACCACCAAAAGCACAATAACATTATGAAAAATTCGACAAGAAAAACCATAAACCAACCTAAAGATGTACGCAGTAGTCTCCACTCTCCACGAACCTGAAGGTTTGCAAAAGAAACAATACCACTGCAACCGTCGTTCCCTTCTTACTCTATACTCCTTGATGTTATTATTCTTATTTTATTTTAAACCCTTCTCACTTAAATTTATCCTTGTATTGGCCACATAAGTAGATAAATTATGGTTTTGACCCACTAAATCACTAATTAAACTATTAATTTAAAATATCCGAAGCTTCTAATAAATCCCCGAAATTTATTCGATACCCCATAAAAATAAATCTAATATGTAAATTGACTAAAAAGCACATTCCGAACCTACTGGAAACATTAAAACACCAATTTGGGGTCGTCTTGATCAAAAGTAGCCGTATTCACACTTAACATTCTTAAACTCAAGAGTTCAAACAATGACTTAAATAGCTCCCGAATACCTCGAGGTCTATACTATCCATCCCCAAAAGTCATAAATCACGTCTAAAAACTAAGAGGAGGGTTAAAATAATAAAATTTCACAAAACAACTTGGAGGGTCGTTACACACTACTATGGGTTTCAGCCTCAATCAGTTACCCTAACAATGCCTCAACAATGGTCTACTACCCTTCTTACGGCATTCCTAGCCTTCTCTGGTTTTGACCTTTAGGATGGCTTAGTCTGGGCTTACCTAACTCTTAGCTTACCTAACCATAGCAAACTTACTCGAATAATTTAACATAATCAAACTACTACATGATAAATAATAATAATATTCTAGAGATTAGCAGGAATATAAAATTTAGTTACACATAATTAAATATGAGTGTACCGTAGTTGTTATCTCCTCCGTGGTATGTGATATTGAGGTATGTATATTGGATTCTTCCATAGCTTGTTGAAAGCGAGTAGTTATTTAAAAAACTTCTTTATTTATTGTTGGGGATCTCAGCACATGAGAGGGGATTTCTTGATGATCAGATGCCTCCCTTCTCTTGCCTTATCCCATATATATATACATAAGAGGTCTGCTTACTATTCCTAAAAGCAGCCTCAATAATGCAAAAAGAAAACGCGTTAGTGTACAGTACTAGTTACTGTGCACTTTACGACTTTTACAAACACGCGTAAAAAGCAAATAGTAAAGGGCATTATGCTCCTTTAATAATTAAAAGAAAAAACGCATAAACTATTCCTACTTTACATATAAAACAAACAGAAAAAGTAAAGTAAATAGTACATAGCTTTTTCTTTTGCTTAGTTGTTCTTCTTATCTTGATCTGTTTAGCTGTCTCACATTTGTTTTATTCCAATTGTACTTCTGGTATGTTGACTGTATTTCCACCGTTACATTTTGAACATTGGTGTTCTGGGTATTTTTGTCCAATATAGTGACAGTATCTGGTCAATAGATTTTCTGAAATGAAGTCCTTTTTTATTACTCTGGTAGTTGGTGTATCTTCTGGTTTTAATAAAGTCCATATCCATTGTCGTACTTCCTCCATATCTCCTTGGCGTAGTTCTCTGGAATTTACATAGATCATAACTTGATTTCTACAATAATAACTCCAAATTGCATGTCCATTTGTATAGTTGTTAGCTAGTTCTTGAATGATAACTTGTAGTCCAATAATTCGTTTAGTTGCATAAAAACTTGGAATATCTACTTTGGGTATTTCTGGCTGTGCTCCTATTTCTTCTGGTATAATCATATCTCTAGTAAGTCCGATTTTTACTACTTGGATGTTGGGTTTTATTTCATCATATAATATTTCGGCAGGTGCTGTATAGAATCGTATATAGAAAAATGATCCTCCTGTGATTCTTCTATAGGTGGAAAATGCATTATATATTTCTGGTATTTTTTGTATCTCATGTCCGTCCTTGGTATATACTGTGGCCAATAGTCCATAGTCATAACATGTTTTTATTAAATTTGCACTGGTATCTGGTTGGGCAATTAGCTTGTTGTAGCCTTGTAGCTTCTGGGTAATGTAATCTTTTTCGAGGTCAGTAGTTGTGGTAGACCTTGGGTTCAAGTTTAAATATGTTTGGATTCTGTGAATATTTTGGATATATGTTCTGGAGAGGTAATCATATAGTTGTTTCTGGTGGTTGAGACTTGATGCATATGTAGCTGTTTGAGGACTGGGGATATTTATAGTTTGTATTTTGTGGACAAATGGTTTTATAAATTGACTATTTAAATTGGTATTTTGTCTTTTTGTAGGTTGGTTGGCTGTTCCTGAGCTGCTTGCTCCTGTACTAGCTTTAGTACTTATACCTTCAGCTGTATTAACTAGCTTGTTATGAGTTTTAGGGAGTTTCTCAACGTCTCCTTCTAGATCTGGATTTTTATCGTCTTCCGATTGACGTAGTTCAGCAGTTTTTGAGCCATGCGGCTGGCTTGCTATAGCTTTAGATTTCAGATTTACTTCATTAATCTTAAGCTTTTGTACTTCTAGCTCTATACTTTCCACTTTGGAACAAAGTGTAGTAATAGCTTGAAGCATAGTTTCCATTGTATTAGCTTTTTCTGGTTCTGTCTGTGTTGCCTTGTCTTGATAGGTAGTCTGCAACAGTATTTTTGTTAGTACTAATTACTTCAATTGTAATAGTAAAATTTTGTATATTCAATACAAGTCGTCGTATTTCTTTTGTCGTAATGGAGTCTTGTATTTTTCTTGTTAACCACCATTTCACTTGGGTATTATCTATTCTGACAATAAATTTGTTATACACAATATATGGTTCAAATGATAGTAAACATTTATATAAAGCAAATAATTCTTTTCGATTTATCTCCCATTTAATTTGTGGTTCCGTATAAGATCCTGAATAATATCTACAATGATGTTCTGTATTGTCATTTAAATATTTATATTTCAATACTCCTCCATAACTATGGTCGCTTGAGTCGGTTTCTACTATGTATACAAATTGTTTTGTTGTATCTAGGAAATATAATTTAGGTAATTGCTTGCATAGTTCTTTTATTCGTTGTATATGTGTTTTGTCTGTATTATCAAAGTGATATTCAACATCCTTTTTCAATTTCTTTTGTAATGGTTTTAAATGTTCTGCTAATTTTGGTATGTATTCTCGTACTTGGTTTACTAATCCTAAAAAGGATTGTAATTTCTTTTTCGTATCTAACAATTCTTCTGAATCAATTATTTTTTGTACTATGTGTGTTTGCATTTTTATTCCATCTTTATCTATCTGTATTCCTAAAAATTCTATCTGGTTTTTCATTATTTCTGCTTTGCTTTTGCTTAGACTTATTCCTGTAGTTTCTATAATATTGATGAATTTGTTTAATAATTGTATATGTTCTTCTTCTGTTCTAGAGTATAATAGTATATCGTCTATGTATACAACACAATTTTCTAGTTGTGTGAAATATGTATCCATAAAGTGTTGGTATCTTCTAGGTGCATTCTTGTATCCAAAAGGTAGTACGTTCCATTCGTAAAATCCTTGTGGTACTGTAAATGCTGTTAATTTTTTAGATTCTTCTTCTAACTTAAGGTGGTAAAATCCTGATTTACAGTCAAATTTGCTAAAGTAATTATATCCTTGGATTTGTCTTATTTTTAATATTTTGTTTGGTTTTGGATAGTTGTATGTTTTAGTTTTGGCATTTAAAATACTACTTTTATATACATTAAAAAGTTTAGATAAAGATTCTATACAAAAAATATACAACTTGCTATTTACTCATGAAATCATAGATCTAATGAAAGAAGAATGGCTAGATAATATATTAAACAACGATGAAGATGAAAATTATAAAACTAATGATATATATGACGATATAGATTCAGAAGGATATTTAGATTTTAACTAAGATGACGAATTTACAACTATAGACATGATAGTTGTTTGTCTTCTATCTTATAAGGTTTAACTTGTTCTAGCCAATTTAATCCTAGAATGATATTTGTATTTATCTGTGTTATTGTAAATCGTATACTGATCTGTACTTTCCATATCATAATCTATATATGATAGTTCAGTATAAGTATCATCTTGTATTTGTATTTCTGTTATTTGTTTTTCTTTATATCTTTAGGTATTTTACAATCTTTAGCTAGATGTCCCAACTTGCCACAATTATAACATGTATATTCGGATAATTTTTTCTTTGGTTTATATGGTCTTTTCTTTTTATAATTTTTTACATAATATCGTTTCCTTGGTTGTTTATATTTATATTTAGATTTAAAACTTTTATATTTCTTAAATCGCTTTTTATATTTGTGTTTGTTGGGTTTCTTACATCCAAACTGTGGTGCTGTTTTTTGTGTACAACATGCCATATTTTTATCTAATATTTTATCTAATTTTCGTTTATCTTTGTAAGCATCACATAGTCCTATAAACCATGTTTGTAAATATTTTATTCTTGCTCCTAAGGTATCTGTTAAACTTGCTGATTCCCAATCTGCTATTATTTTTGTACTAAAGGGTTCTGGTAATTTTGTAAAATATAATTTTCTGACTTCTATTGCTTCTTCATGTGTATATATTCCTTTGTAATAATATTCTCTAAAGGCACACGTATATTGATCTGTATAACACATATTACATATTGATAATTTATTCATTAATTGTCTATTTAAATTCTTATCTTTTTCTTGTTCTGCTAGTTCAGTGGTCATACTTCCAAATTCATTTCTTATTCCATATTCATATTTATCTAAAATTGCTATGTTTGATGTTGTGACTACTCCATCCTTATTTTTGTTATTTCTTAGGGTTGTTCTACTTTCTTCTGTTATGTTATGTAGCCATAATTTTGCTGATCCTACTAATGTTCTTTCTATATATCCTGGTGTATCTGCTACGGATATTTTATTATCAACTAGTTGTTTTGCAAGGTGTCCTATCCATAATTGTATTGTTTTATTAGTGTCTATTACACAATCTAAATCTAAAAATTGAGATTGTTATGGGATTTTATTAGGTGTCCATTTTGTATTAAGTCTACTATTCCATATTGTTTCATATCTATTATCGTCTGTAACTGTCCAATAAGTTGGTCCTGATGTCCTTGGATTATATATCTTCTTTTGTCGTATGTTGTTTTACTGGTACTAGCTTCATCTTTTATGGTATTTATTTCTTGCTTAGCATCTGTTGTGTTTATTTTTAATTCTGTATTTGTGATTTGGTCCATAATTTCTTTATAAGTTTCACTAATTTCCTGGTTTTCTTCGGATTGTTCATTCTCTTCTATAATGTTTATATTGTCTATACTTAAGGTTGTAAATTCTTCTGTCACATTAGTTTCTTCAAGTTGTATTTTTTCCTTAATTTTTTCCAATTCTTCTGCTAACTGTTTTTCTTTTTATAGTTGTTTTTCCTTATATAGTTTTTGGCGTTCTTCTCTTTCCCTGAATTTCTTTGCATATATTTGTTTAAGTAAAGCTAATTCTTTTTCTAATTCTTTTATTTTTGTAGATGGTTCGAAATCTAATTGTGGATTTATTTCTTGAGGTAATTCTTGTTGTGGTTCTTCTTTTACTTGTTTAAGTTTTAATTGTTCTACTTCCTTTTTTGCTTCTAAGCGTATCTTTTCGATTTCTAATTTTTGATCTATTTCACCATTTTCCTTTTGTAATCTTATCATTTCTGTTAAGCTATCCTCTAGTTTGGCTGAGTTTTGGTTTGGCATTAAATGTAGTTTAGTTCCTATTTTTCTGTATCTGCGTCCTAGGTTTGAGTGTATTATAATTATTTATATACCTTCTGTTCCTATAAATGTTTTTTCTTCCACTGGGTATTCTTCTTTATTCATATGCGTATTTGTGTTCTAAAACGTGTAATTCTAATTCTAAATCAGTTATTGTTTTTCTTTGGGCTATTATTGATCTTTGAGTAACTCCTGCAAATATATTATAATTTAATCTATCCTTTCTATAATTAAGTTCATCGCGTATGTCTATAATTTTTCTAAGTAATTCTGCTTTTCTTAGTATTCTTGGTGTATTTGGATTTTTGTAAACTGGGTTACTTGGTTCAGGTTTATCCATTTATGGTTTGCCTTAGTGCTATATTTAATTTGTTTATTGCTATAACTAATCTAGTCATGGCTTTATTTAAGTTGTTTATATCTTTAATTATTTGTGTAACTTCTTTAAGTTTTTGTTTCCTTTGAACGTTTTTTCTATATCTGTTTTGAATTTTGTTTGTTAAATAATTTATTTTTATTGATTTTGTTATTTTCGTTTTTAGCAGTTTATTAGGCATCTCTGATTTCTTGTCATTTTCTAAATTGTTTAATATATTTATATTCTGTATATGAGATTATGTCTATTAAAGTCGGTATTCTCGTATGTTCATATTCTTCGTATAAATCGTTTAATTCTAGTCTGATTTTTTGTAATTTATTGTCTATATTTATTTGCTTATTGAGCCTTATATATCTAGGGTCATCAATCGATAGTTCTTCGCCATATTCAAGTGGTTTTGTATATATTGTATTACCGTAATTATTACTGGTTTTGTTACTGTGCTTAGATTTTGTGATTTTGTTACTGTGTATATTTATTTTATTACTGTGTGTATTTATTTTATTACTGTGTGTATTTATTTTATTACTGTGCTCTGATACCAATTTTGGGGGGTCCCTCTTATCTTTGTTTTGTTCAGTCATTGTCTAAATGCGGATTCGTAATAATTATCTCTTTGTTTAATTAGTGTTAATATTTGGTTAATATCTTCTACTATTAGGTCTAAATAAGCAACATTCTGGGTTTGTATATAGCTGTCTAGGTTATATTGTATTAAAGTTTCTCTTTCTCTTAATTCATTTATAGTTCGTTGCCAATTTTCTAGGTGTTCTTGGCTCGTCATCTTAGTTAAAATCTAAATATCCTTCTGAATCTATATCGTCATATATATCATTAGTTTTATAATTTTCATCTTCATCATTGTTTAATATATTATCTAGCCATTCTTCTTTCATTAGATCTATGATTTCATGAGTAAATAGCAAGTTGTATATTTTTTGTATAGAATCTTTATCTAAACTTTTTAATGTATATAAAAGTAGTATTTTATAATTTTCATCTTCATTTATTAAGTACTTAGGTGTTTTGATCTGGTAGCTTTCCACATTTTCACTAGGTTGTGTCATATTTTTCATTTCATGTGTATGCAAATCATATTCCTTTTAACCTCTAATCTTATTATTATATTTATCATTTAGTAATCTAGTATGTTTAATCATCCTTTGTGTCACTACTATGGGTTTCAGCCTCAATCAGTTACCCTAACAATGCTTCAACAATTGTCTACTACCCTTCTTACGGCATTCCTAGCCTTCTCTGGTTTCGACCTTTAGGATGGCTTGGTCTGGGCTTACCTAACTCTTAGCTTACCTAACCATAGCAAACTTACTCGAATAATTTAACATAATCAAACTACTACATGATAAATAATAATAATATTCTAGAGATTAGCAGGAATATAAAATTTAGTTACACATAATTAAATATGAGCGTACCGTAGTTGTTATATCCTCATATATTAACTAAAAAATATTGGTGGTTTACAACACCATGTAAACACAAAGTAGCAGCTAAAAGAGTACCAAATAAACCTAGGAAACCAACTGCATGGATTAAAGGAAATGAAAATATAGTACAAAAATTAGAAAATAACCCCAATACAGAAAAACAGGTAGAAATAATAACCTTTTCCATAAACACATTAGGACCGATACACCAAAAATTAGAATCCCTATATAGTGAAAATCCCCCTATCAAGACAAGGCAACACAGACAGAACCAGAAAAAGCTAATACAATGGAAACTATGCTTCAAGCTATTACTACACTTTGTTCCAAAGTGGAAAGTATAGAGCTAGAAGTACAAAAGCTTAAGATTAATGAAGTAAATCTGAAATCTAAAGCTATAGCAAGCCAGCCGCATGGCTCAAAAACTGCTGAACTACGTCAATCGAAAGACGATAAAAATCCAGATCTAGAAGGAGACGTTGAGAAACTCCCTAAAACTCATAACAAGCTAGTTAATACAGCTGCAGGTACAAGTACTAAAGCTAGTACAGGAGCAAGCAGCTCAGGAACAGCCAACCAACCTACAAAAAGACAAAATACCAATTTAAATAGTCAATTTATAAAACCATTTGTCCACAAAATACAAACTATAAATATCCCCAGTCCCCAAACAGCTACATATGCATCAAGTCTCAACCACCAGAAACAACTATATGATTACCTCTCCAGAACATATATCCAAAATATTCACAGAATCCAAACATATTTAAACTTGAACCCAAGGTCTACCACAACTACTGACCTCGAAAAAGATTACATTACCCAGAAGCTACAAGGCTACAACAAGCTAATTGCCCAACCAGATACCAGTGCAAATTTAATAAAAACATGTTATGACTATGGACTATTGGCCACAGTATATACCAAGGACGGACATGAGATACAAAAAATACCAGAAATATATAATGCATTTTCCACCTATAGAAGAATCACAGGAGGATCATTTTTCTATATACGATTCTATACAGCACCTGCCGAAATATTATATGATGAAATAAAACCCAACATCCAAGTAGTAAAAATCGGACTTACTAGAGATATGATTATACCAGAAGAAATAGGAGCACAGCCAGAAATACCCAAAGTAGATATTCCAAGTTTTTATGCAACTAAACGAATTATTGGACTACAAGTTATCATTCAAGAACTAGCTAACAACTATACAAATGGACATGCAATTTGGAGTTATTATTGTAGAAATCAAGTTATGATCTATGTAAATTCCAGAGAACTACGCCAAGGAGATATGGAGGAAGTACGACAATGGATATGGACTTTATTAAAACCAGAAGATACACCAACTACCAGAGTAATAAAAAAGGACTTCATTTTAGAAAATCTATTGACCAGATACTGTCACTATATTGGACAAAAATACCCAGAACACCAATGTTCAAAATGTAACGGTGGAAATACAGTCAACATACCAGAAGTACAATTGGAATAAAACAAATGTGAGACAGCTAAACAGATCAAGATAAGAAGAACAACTAAGCAAAAGAAAAAGCTATGTACTATTTACTTTACTTTTTCTGTTTGTTTTATATGTAAAGTAGGAATAGTTTACGCGTTTTTTCTTTTAATTATTAAAGGAGCATAATGCCCTTTACTATTTGCTTTTTACGCGTGTTTGTAAAAGTCGTAAAGTGCACAGTAACTAGTACTGTACACTAACGCGTTTTCTTTTTGCATTATTGAGGCTGCTTTTAGGAATAGTAAGCAGACCTCTTATGTATATATATATGGGATAAGGCAAGAGAAGGGAGGCATCTGATCATCAAGAAATCCCCTCTCATGTGCTGAGATCCCCAACAATAAATAAAGAAGTTTTTTAAATAACTACTCGCTTTCAACAAGCTATGGAAGAATCCAATATACATACCTCAATATCACATACCACGGAGGAGATAACAACTACGGTACGCTCATATTTAATTATGTGTAACTAAATTTTATATTCCTGCTAATCTCTAGAATATTATTATTATTTATCATGTAGTAGTTTGATTATGTTAAATTATTCGAGTAAGTTTGCTATGGTTAGGTAAGCTAAGAGTTAGGTAAGCCCAGAATAAGCCATCCTAAAGGTCAAAACCAGAGAAGGCTAGGAATGCCGTAAGAAGGGTAGTAGACCATTGTTGAGGCATTGTTAGGGTAACTGATTGAGGCTGAAACCCATAGTAGTGACACAAAGGATGATTAAACATACTAGATTACTAAATGATAAAGATAATAATAAGATTAGAGGTTAAAAGGAATATGATTTGGATACACATGAAATGAAAAATATGACACAACCTAGTGAAAATGTGGAAAGCTACCAGATCAAAACACCTAAGTACTTAATAAATGAAGATGAAAATTATAAAATACTACTTTTATATACATTAAAAAGTTTAGATAAAGATTCTATACAAAAAATATACAACTTGCTATTTACTCATGAAATCATAGATCTAATGAAAGAAGAATGGCTAGATAATATATTAAACAACGATGAAGATGAAAATTATAAAACTAATGATATATATGACGATATAGATTCAGAAGGATATTTAGATTTTAACTAAGATGACGAGCCAAGAACACCTAGAAAATTGGCAACGAACTATAAATGAATTAAGAGAAAGAGAAACTTTAATACAATATAACCTAGACAGCTATATACAAACCCAGAATGTTGCTTATTTAGACCTAATAGTAGAAGATATTAACCAAATATTAACACTAATTAAACAAAGAGATAATTATTACGAATCCGCATTTAGACAATGACTAAACAAAACAAAGATAAGAGGGACCCCCCAAAATTGGTATCAGAGCACAGTAATAAAATAAATACACACAGTAATAAAATAAATACACACAATAATAAAATAAATATACACAGTAACAAAATCACAAAATCTAAGCACAGTAACAAAACCAGTAATAATTACGGTAATACAATATATACAAAACCACTTGAATATGGCGAAGAACTATCGATTGATGACCCTAGATATATAAGGCTCAATAAACAAATAAATATAGACAATAAATTACAAAAAATCAGACTAGAATTAAACGATTTATACGAAGAATATGAACATACGAGAATACCGACTTTAATAGGCATAATCTCATATACAGAATATAAATATATTAAACAATTTAGAAAATGACAAGAAATCAGAGATGCCTAATAAACTGCTAAAAACGAAAATAACAAAATCAATAAAAATAAATTATTTAACAAACAAAATTCAAAACAGATATAGAAAAAACGTTCAAAGGAAACAAAAACTTAAAGAAGTTACACAAATAATTAAAGATATAAACAACTTAAATAAAGCCATGACTAGATTAGTTATAGCAATAAACAAATTAAATATAGCACTAAGGCAAACCATAAATGGATAAACCTGAACCAAGTAACCCAGTTTACAAAAATCCAAATATACCAAGAATACTAAGAAAAGCAGAATTACTTAGAAAAATTATAGACATACGCGATGAACTTAATTATAGAAAGGATAGATTAAATTATAATATATTTGCAGGAGTTACTCAAAGATCAATAATAGCCCAAAGAAAAACAATAACTGATTTAGAATTAGAATTACACGTTTTAGAACACAAATACGCATATGAATAAAGAAGAATACCCAGTGGAAGAAAAAATATTTATAGGAACAGAAGGTATACAAATAATTATAATACACTCAAACCTAGGACGCAGATACAGAAAAATAGGAACTAAACTACATTTAATGCCAAACCAAAACTCAGCCAAACTAGAGGATAGCTTAACAGAAATGATAAGATTACAAAAGGAAAATGGTGAAATAGATCAAAAATTAGAAATCGAAAAGATACGCTTAGAAGCAAAAAAGGAAGTAGAACAATTAAAACTTAAACAAGTAAAAGAAGAACCACAACAAGAATTACCTCAAGAAATAAATCCACAATTAGATTTCGAACCATCTACAAAAATAAAAGAATTAGAAAAAGAATTAGCTTTACTTAAACAAATATATGCAAAGAAATTCAGGGAAAGAGAAGAACGCCAAAAACTATATAAGGAAAAACAACTATAAAAAGAAAAACAGTTAGCAGAAGAATTGGAAAAAATTAAGGAAAAAATACAACTTGAAGAAACTAATGTGACAGAAGAATTTACAACCTTAAGTATAGACAATATAAACATTATAGAAGAGAATGAACAATCCGAAGAAAACCAGGAAATTAGTGAAACTTATAAAGAAATTATGGACCAAATCACAAATACAGAATTAAAAATAAACACAACAGATGCTAAGCAAGAAATAAATACCATAAAAGATGAAGCTAGTACCAGTAAAACAACATACGACAAAAGAAGATATATAATCCAAGGACATCAGGACCAACTTATTGGACAGTTACAGACGATAATAGATATGAAACAATATGGAATAGTAGACTTAATACAAAATGGACACCTAATAAAATCCCATAACAATCTCAATTTTTAGATTTAGATTGTGTAATAGACACTAATAAAACAATACAATTATGGATAGGACACCTTGCAAAACAACTAGTTGATAATAAAATATCCGTAGCAGATACACCAGGATATATAGAAAGAACATTAGTAGGATCAGCAAAATTATGGCTACATAACATAACAGAAGAAAGTAGAACAACCCTAAGAAATAACAAAAATAAGGATGGAGTAGTCACAACATCAAACATAGCAATTTTAGATAAATATGAATATGGAATAAGAAATGAATTTGGAAGTATGACCACTGAACTAGCAGAACAAGAAAAAGATAAGAATTTAAATAGACAATTAATGAATAAATTATCAATATGTAATATGTGTTATACAGATCAATATACGTGTGCCTTTAGAGAATATTATTACAAAGGAATATATACACATGAAGAAGCAATAGAAGTCAGAAAATTATATTTTACAAAATTACCAGAACCCTTTAGTACAAAAATAATAGCAGATTGGGAATCAGCAAGTTTAACAGATACCTTAGGAGCAAGAATAAAATATTTACAAACATGGTTTATAGGACTATGTGATGCTTACAAATATAAACGAAAATTAGATAAAATATTAGATAAAAATATGGCATGTTGTACACAAAAAACAACACCACAGTTTGGATGTAAGCAACCCAACAAACACAAATATAAAAAGCGATTTAAGAAATATAAAAGTTTTAAATCTAAATATAAATATAAACAACCAAGGAAACGATATTATGTAAAAATTATAAAAAGAAAAGACCATATAAACCAAAGAAAAAATTATCCGAATATACATGTTATAATTGTGGCAAGTTGGGACATCTAGCTAAAGATTGTAAAATACCTAAAGATATAAAGAAAAACAAATAACAGAAATACAAATACAAGATGATACTTATACTGAACTACCATATATAGATTATGATATGGAAAGTACAGATAGTATATACGAATTAGAAGAATTAGATAATACCACAGATCTTGATGAAGATATGATAGGACAAATAGATAATGAAGATATAGACATAAAAGAAGATAACTATGACTGAGACTGAAGTAATTGAAAAAGAAAACTATCAAAATGAAGAAACCTCAAGCCAAAAAGTAATATTTGATGCAAACATATTTAACCAAATTACAAAACAGGAAATATCACTAAAAATAGACAATGTTTTAGATGTGCCTATTGTAAAAAATTGGTTTAGGAAACCAAAAGAGGAATATTATGTTATAAGCCAAAAGGAACACACAGTAGATTGCAAATACGCAAAAGGAAGAGCAATGGTACCGATAATTAACAAAAAGGAACTTAATAAAGAAATACAAGCATTAAAAACTAAAAATGAAATAACCCACGTACATCTAGGAGCAATAGAAATATTAATAAAAGCATGTTTTAGAGAAGGAATAGATACACCAATAGAACTTTACTTAGCAGATGATAGGATAAAATTCCCTATAGAAAAAAGTATAATCAGTGCAGTAAAAGGAAATTTAATATATCAAAAATTTAAATTCATAGTTAACCCAAATTACTCAGTAGCAATAAAAGACAAAAATATTGACAAATCCTTAGTATTATATTGGAGACTGTCAGGCATAGAACTAACACCAGGAAGTAAAATATTCACAGCAAGATGTAAAAATCTATATATTTTAACAACAAAACATATGGTAAAGGCAGTTAGTAAAATAGATAAGATAAAAATAGAAACACCATTTGACAATATAGTAACAGCAATTGATAACAATGAGTACAGTTATGATGAACTAGATATGAACCAAGAATTAGAAATTGTAAATGAAAGAATAGGAACATCAAAAAGAGTAATGGATACCCCAACATCATCTAGAATGAGTACATCCAGGAGATTAGAACACGAAAAACATATGGAAATACAACCATACCATTATTATATAACAGGAGTACTAGGACAAAGAAAATATCTAATACTTATAGATACAGGAGAACAAGACAATTATATTACCAGAGAATTAATATTAGAAAATGATATCACAGTACAAGAACAAGGATGCCTAGATTTACCTAAAGAGTTAAGACAAACAAAAGAAATAACAACACAAGAATTAATTATAGGAGGAATACCCATCAGTATACGATTTACAATAACACAGATAAATACAAATATCATTCTAGGATTAAATTGGCTAGAACAAGTTAAACCTTATAATATAGAAGACAAACAACTAATAATTCAATACCAAAAGAAGAATATTATGATTACTAGAACCATAGTATAAAATGACAAAAGTATACATCCTAGCAAAAATAATAGTAGAGGGATATAATAGCAGATATTATACACCAATGATAGATACAGGATCAGAAGCTAATCTTGGTAGATATAATTGTTTACCAGAAACAAAATGGAAAAAACTAAAAGATCCAACAGTATTTACAAGATTTAATGATGAAGGAAGTATGATTACCTATGTAGCGAAAAATGTAAAAATTCAGATATGGGATAAAATACTAATTATACAAACAATGTACAATTATGAATTTACAACTAGAGACATGATAATAGGAATGCCTTTTATAGATAAACTATATCCTCATATATTAACCAAAAAATATTGGTGGTTTACAACACCATGTAAACACAAAGTAGCAGCTAAAAGAGTACCAAATAAACCTAGGAAACCAACTCCATGGATTGAAGGAAGTGAAAATATAGTACAAAAATTAGAAAATAACCCCAATACAGAAAAACAGGTAGAAATAATAACCTTTTCCATAAACACATTAGGACCGATACACCAAAAATTAGAATCCCTATATAGTGAAAATCCCCTTAAAGGATGGGACAAACATAAAACCACAGTTACAATAGAATTAATGGATCCAAACAGTATAATCACCCAGAAACCACTAAAATATAACTATAATGATTTAAAAGACTTTACACTTCATATTAATGAATTACTCAACAACAAATATATACAAGAAAGTAATAGCAAACATACTAGTCCTGCGTTTATTGTTAATAAACACAGTGAACAAAAAAGAGGGAAGAGTAGGATGGTTATAGATTATCGCAATTTAAATGCCAAAACTAAAACATACAACTATCCAATACCAAACAAAATATTAAAAATAAGACAAATCCAAGGATATAATTACTTTAACAAATTTGACTGTAAATCAGGATTTTACCACCTTAAGTTAGAAGAAGAATCTAAAAAATTAACAGCATTTACAGTACCACAAGGATTTTACGAATGGAACGTACTACCTTTTGGATACAAGAATACACCTGGAAGATACCAACACTTTATGGATACATATTTCACACAACTAGAAAATTGTGTTGTATACATAGACGATATACTATTATACTCTAGAACAGAAGAAGAACATATACAATTATTAAACAAATTCATCAATATTATAGAAACTACAGGAATAAGTCTAAGCAAAAGCAAAGCAGAAATAATGAAAAACCAGATAGAATTTTTAGGAATACAGATAGATAAAGATGGAATAAAAATGCAAACACACCTAGTACAAAAAATAATTGATTCAGAAGAATTGTTAGATCCGAAAAAGAAATTACAATCCTTTTTAGGATTAGTAAACCAAGTACGAGAATACATACCAAAATTGGTATCACTAACAAAAATACTGTTGCAGACTACCTATCAAGACAAGCCAACACAGACAGAACCAGAAAAAGCTAATACAATGGAAACTATGCTTCAAGCTATTACTACACTTTGTTCCAAAGTGGAAAGTATAGAGCTAGACGTACAAAAGCTTAAGATTAATGAAGTAAATCTGAAATCTAAAGATATAGCAAGCCAGCCGCATGGCTCAAAAACTGCTGAACTACGTCAATCGAAAGACGATAAAAATCCAGATCTAGAAGGAGACGTTGAGAAACTCCCTAAAACTCATAACAAGCTAGTTAATACAGCTGCAGGTACAAGTACTAAAGCTAGTACAGGAGCAAGCAGCTCAGGAACAGCCAACCAACCTACAAAAAGACAAAATACCAATTTAAATAGTCAATTTATAAAACCATTTGTCCACAAAATACAAACTATAAATATCCCCAGTCCTCAAACAGCTACATATGCATCAAGTCTCAACCACCAGAAACAACTATATGATTACCTCTCCAGAACATATATCCAAAATATTCACAGAATCCAAACATATTTAAACTTGAACCCAAGGTCTACCACAACTACTGACCCCGAAAAAGATTACATTACCCAGAAGCTACAAGGCTACAACAAGCTAATTGCCCAACCAGATACCAGTGCAAATTTAATAAAAACATGTTATGACTATGGACTAATGGCCACAGTATATACCAAGGACGGACATGACATACAAAAAATACCAGAAATATATAATGCATTTTCCACCTATAGAAGAATCACAGGAGGATCATTTTTCTATATACGATTCTATACAGCACCTGCCGAAATATTATATGATGAAATAAAACCCAACATCCAAGTAGTAAAAATCGGACTTACTAGAGATATGATTATACCAGAAGAAATAGGAGCGCAGCCAATAGAACCAAGTAACCAAAAGAGGAATATAGCACTAAGGCAAACCATAAATGGATAAACCTGAACCAAGTAACCCAGTTTACAAAAATCCAAATACACCAAGAATACTAAGAAAAGCAGAATTACTTAGAAAAATTATAGACATACGCGATGAACTTAATTATAGAAAGGATAGATTAAATTATAATATATTTGCAGGAGTTACTCAAAGATCAATAATAGCCCAAAGAAAAACAATAACTGATTTAGAATTAGAATTACACGTTTTAGAACACAAATACGCATATGAATAAAGAAGAATACCCAGTGGAAGAAAAAACATTTATAGGAACAGAAGGTATACAAATAATTATAATACACTCAAACCTAGGACGCAGATACAGAAAAATAGGAACTAAACTACATTTAATGCCAAACCAAAACTCAGCCAAACTAGAGGATAGCTTAACAGAAATGATAAGATTACAAAAGGAAAATGGTGAAATAGATCAAAAATTAGAAATCAAAAAGATACGCTTAGAAGCAAAAAAGGAAGTAGAACAATTAAAACTTAAACAAGTAAAAGAAGAACCACAACAAGAATTACCTCAAGAAATAAATCCACAATTAGATTTCGAACCATCTACAAAAATAAAAGAATTAGAAAAAGAATTAGCTTTACTTAAACAAATATATGCAAAGAAATTCAGGGAAAGAGAAGAACACCAAAAACTATATAAGGAAAAACAACTATAAAAAGAAAAACAGTTAGCAGAAGAATTGGAAAAAATTAAGGAAAAAATACAACTTGAAGAAACTAATGTGACAGAAGAATTTACAACCTTAAGTATAGACAATATAAACATTATAGAAGAGGATGAACAATCCGAAGAAAACCAGGAAATTAGTGAAACTTATACAGAAATTATGGACCAAATCACAAATACAGAATTAAAAATAAACACAACAGATGCTAAGCAAGAAATAAATACCATAAAAGATGAAGCTGGGTAGGAATTACGGCTTATGATATGTATTGGTTTATGTTGTGGTTTTCAAGAAGCTCAAGGATAGGAATTTTAGATGATACAGACCTAAGGGAGAAAGTGGTAGAGGTTAAGCGGATCAATGATAGGATGATGGAAATTAAGCTAGTTGTCAGAAGTTCAAGAAATAATTTTGGGAGGATTTGGATGAGGTGGTGAGGATTATACTGCACTTTGAGAAGCTTTTCATTGCTAGAGATTTTAATGGCTACATTAAGGTGATTTTTAGTGGTTTTAACTATATGCATAGAGGCGTTGGTTTTAGAAATAGAAATGGAGGTGAGGTTTCATTTCTGGATTTTACCAGAACTTTTAAATTAGTGATAGCTAACTAGAGCTTTTCAGAGAAGGAGGAACACTTGGTTACCTTCTATAATGTAGTGGCTAAACTGCAAATAGATTACTTACTCCTTAGAAAGGTGGAAAATCCTTTATAAATCTGGAAAGGTTATCCCTAGTGAGAATCTTAACACCCAACATAAACTCTTGGTAATGGATTTGTAGATCTAGAGAAAGAGATAGAAGACGTATTTATCTAATCGGTGGAGGATCAAATGGGGTGAGTTGGCCCTTGCCGAAGCATGGAAAATGATGGAGAAGTTTATTATGATGGGGGCTTGGAAAAGTAGTGGGGATGCAAATGAATTGTGGGATAGGACTTCTTGTGACATTTAGGAAGTAGCTAGAGAGGTGATTGAGATTTTGAGAGGTAATAGTAATAGTCATTGAGGGGATTGATTGTGGAATGGTGAAGTTTAAGGTAAAGTGCAAGCAAAGAGGGCTTCTTTTTCAAAGTGGGTGGACAACAAGGATATTTTAAAAAATGGATAAACAAGGAAAGGTATAAGGTTGTGAAGTCAGAGGAAAAGTTTTTGGTTACAGTGAAAAAATGAAAGGTTTCGAATGCTTGTATGTTGAATATGGAGACAAAGGCAGAGATAAGAAGTTGAATAGGATGTCAAGGTGATAGAGAAGAAGGCTCAAGATCTGGATCAAGTGAAGTCCATCAAGGACAAGGAAGACAAGTATAAGTTAAAGAGGCACTTATTAGAAAAACCTGACAAGCTTACTTTCATAAACTCTTAGTTAAAAAGAGGAAAGAGGACATTGTGTTGGGTGATTTTGAGAACTTTGAGAGTCACCAAGTTTTCTGGAAATGTGGGTGTATTAAGATTGAGGAGGCTAAGGGTGTTATTTATAGAATGTGTAAGAGAAGAGTGATCGGGCCAAATGGGATTCTGATAGAGTTCTAGAAGAGCTCAGGCAGGACAATTCTGTAGTGGTTGACTCACTGTTTAACGTATTTTTAGGATAGAAAAAATTCCCAAAGAATGGAGGTGTAGTACGATGATCTCTATATACATGAACAAGGGAAACATCTAAAACTACAATAATTATAAGGTTATTAAGTTGTCAATCCACACTATGAAAGTCTAGAAGAGGGTGGTTGAGATAAGGGTGAAAAAGGGTGTGTCAATTACTAAGAACCAGTTTTGTCTCATGACGGGGAGTTCTACTACACAATCTATTCATCTTGTGAGTAGACTATTAGAGAAGTATAGGAGAGGATGAAGTACATATATGGTGTTCATTGATCAAGAGAAGGCTTACGACAAAGTCCTAAGAGGGGTCCTATGGAGATGCCCAAAAATAAAGGTGTACTGGTGTCTTATATTAGGAGATGAAGGACATGTATGATGAAATAAGTATAAGTAAGAATAGTGGGAGGAGACTCAGAATGATTCCCAGTCAAGATGAGGTTGCATTAGGTATTAGTTCGTAACCCATTTTTATATGCCTTAGTGATGGATGTATTGACACATCATATCCAAGATGAGGTTCCTTGGTATATGTTATTTGCAAATGATATAGTACTTATTCATGAAAACCCTAGAGGACTCAATACTAGGTTGGAGTTTTGGAGACAAACTTGGAGTCTAAAGGATTTAGGTTGAGCAGGACAGAAATATAATATTTCAAATACAAGTTCAATGATACATCATATGAGGTAGATGTGGATGTGAGACTTGATACACAGGTCATCCCCAAGAGAGTGAGTTTCAATTACCTTGGGACTTTACTCTAGTAAAATGGGAAGATTAAATATGATGTCACACATCATATTAATGTGGGGTGGATGAAATGGAGGTTCAATTCCAAATTCGTTTGTGACAAGAAGGTACCACCAAAATTTAAAGGTAAATTCTAAAGAGTGGTAGTTAAACTAACTTTATTGTAAAGGGATGAATGTTGGCCAGTTAGAAGCTCCCAAATTTAAAAGATACAAGTATTGGAAATGAGAATACTGAGATGGATGTATGGGAATTCTAGGAGAGATAGAATTAAGAATGAAGATATTTAAGACCAGGTAGGAATGGGCTCTATGGTGGAAACGATGAGGAAAGTAAGACTGAGATGGTTTATACATGTGCAGAGGAGATGCATAGATGCCTCAGTAAGTAGGTATGATGTCATGCCCCAAATTCCAATGAGGCGGGCTGGCACCCGAAAACGATAAGGCCCGAGAGAATCAATCTTCATTCTCATACACTCATGCGCATGCTACTCAATAAACATCACCACCACAAATATATATAAGATGCCAATAGCGGAAACCATGGAAAATACATGATAAATATGAAACTTGGCCGTTGGGGCCATCAAGACAAAACATACGTTTTTTACATTTTATTCATCTGTCCCACAATATCTACAAAGCCTCTACAGATGCATAACCATAACCAACCAAAAGTCGGTACAAGACCCCGCTCTATACACATATATAATACCAAAATAAATGTACATAGAAACTCAGAAAGCCTCGAACCAACTGGAGCTCACAAAAAGTCCGCAAAAGATCCGCAACCTAATGTGGAGGTCTACTAGTACCTGCGCCTGCAGCAAGTAAGGTAAGCCCCCCCCCTCAAGGGAGATTAGTACGAAGAATGTACTGAGTATGTAAGGCCATATGAAACTATCATAAATACGTCAATGGAATCAAAATGTAAGAGAATAGTCAATATGAATAACCCCTTGATCTGCATATGTGGAACCATGTACCTTACATAAATTATTTTTCTTCACTTTATTATTTATTCCTTATCGCTTATATCACATCGTACCCGGGCCCCAATTGATCAGTGGGTCTTAACATAACATAACGTTATGTTGGGATCGGCTCGAGCTAGGTTTATACCTCTAGAGCTACCACCCATAAGTCAAGATATCTGGCTCGGCTCGAGCTAGCTTATTCCCTCTAGACCTGCCACCCATAAACCAACATATCAGGTTCGGCTCGAGTTAGGTTATTACCTCTAGAGCTACCACCTGTCAGGATCGACCCGAGCTAGGCTTATGCCTCTAAGACTGCCCCCTGATCCAACAAATTTGGGATCGGCTCGAGCTAGGCTTATGCCTCTAGAGCTACCACCCATACTCTTACCACAAACAAATATGAATTACTTTATTTCTTACTTTTGAGAGATTGATATGTTGATAGTCACAACATTATTGGAGCTTGGAACATCAGTTCATGATTAAGAGACTTATGAATATCAACTAATCCATGAATAAAGAATATGTGAATAACAATACATGATAGCCTGAAATGAAATGCCTTAGCACATTTTGGAATGGAACAAATACAATGACAATGAGAACAATATGTGTTGCAGAAGGATACGGTAAGAGTAACCTTACATACCTTATACTTCCAATATGAATACACAACCCTATACATGAACACAATAGTCCAGCTCCTTCCTTATGTTTCACTATACAAAACAAGTACATAACGGAGCTTACATTAACAATCAACTACCTTCCAAGTGCATAAGACGACAATGAGTTACATGTTTGCCTTAAAAAATGTCATTTCCCCCTTTACAATACCATTTACGGCATTTTCATACCAACAATACCACAACATGCCCAACATTGACCAAAATATCACAACCCAAAAGTATTTCATACCAAGTTTATTCTTTACATTTCTTCATTAACACGACGTCACAATTACTCCATCAAATCACCTCAATACACCTCATAACAACATATCGGCCAAAATTTCATAATTTACACTTGTAAAAAAATAACAAGTTTAGAAACATAATCACACCATACATGTTGATATTTCATCCATACCATGCACTTTCATCACAACCACAAGTCACCTTTCAAGCTTAATTCACAAAGATGGCACATCTTTTACCAAAGGGCAAAAGTGTCCTATTCAACCTTACCAACATAACCATCATGAATTACACAATCTCTCATGCATATAATATATTAAATCACCAGAATAAACACTTACCCAATCTTGCAAGGTGATGATCTTGTCCAAAGTGTCCAAAGAAAATGGTTGCCTTAGGGTTTGGAAAATAGAGAAATATTTGAGAGAAATATCTAAAGAGGCATGAGAGCTTTATGTGAATAAAATCTGATGTTTTGGAGTTTATATAGCCTCTTAATTATCCACTCCTTGGCATTAAATGCCATGTCTATATAGTCAACATGGAAGAATGGGTCATTTTGCCCTTTGGGGCCTTGTTTTTTAATCCTTTTTGGGCCTTAAATTGGGCCCAATAACATATATACACTTATCCCACCAAATCCAATGTATAATACACCATATATATCATGTTTAAATAATTCCATAACGTCACGACAATATTCACTTACGAGATTCCCGTTCGTAGCCTCAATCGCTAAAATAGAAATTCTAGTCACTTATGGCTTAATTGAACACAAAAGGGTAGAAACATAATTTGGATGCCAATATCATCCAAGAGTAGTCCTATAAAGATGTAATAATTATATAATAACCCAAGATTCCTTTTTATATACTTATAATCGTAGAAGAAATCGGGCCAAAATCAGCCCGACACGCCCCCGGGTAACCTTGACACTTAGAAAAAATTTCAGCAATTGAAAGGTGGGCAGGGGTGGCCTGGCATGCCCTTGGGAACGTCCCCTTGATTCCTGTGCAAACAAAAATTTAGGCCAGAGCAGCCTGGCACGCCACCTGCAGCATCCCATGCCAAATTTTTGATTTCGACTTTTTTTTGCGGATTTGGTTGGATCTTTCAAGTCCCAACCTTTTGATTATATCTTATATTTAATATACTTTGCTTGGATGTCCCTTAAACCCCACTTTTCACCCCATAAATGATCCAAAAAGTCACAAATACCACCTACTACAAAGGTCTATTCACACTTACTAGCACAATATCGAATGTTCCATCAATAACAATGCAAAATACATACTTATTGATCTCGAACATAGGGTAAACATGGTTCAAGGTTGTCAAGTAAGGTCGGGAAGGTACGTGGTGTTACATTATTCCCCCCTTAGGAACATTCGTCCTCGAATGTTAACAACATCTTTTTAGTTACAACAAATGCATCTCTATATTAGCATATATATACATATACACATAATGCTCGTAGTTACTTACTTGTTATGGCTTAGATCTCGTATATTGCACTTTATATTCTATTTGAAACAAATAAGGATATTTAGACTTCATCAGTTCTTATGCTTCCCATGTGATTTCTTCTACTTATTGATTCCTCCAAAGGACTTTTATGGAAGTTACGTCTTTAATCCTTAACTTCTTCATTTGTCGACCTAGAATAATAATAGGTATCTCTCCTTAGTGAGATCCTCTATAACTTGTACATATTCAATGGAAGTAATAGGAAATGGATTTCCTATGCACTTTCGAAGCATCGTATCATGAAATACTGAATGAACTGTGGGGAGTTCTTAGGGTATTTCAAATTCATGCGCGACTTAACCCAAATCTTCGAACATTCTTACACGGCACGTTGTTTAGGGCCTACTTTCATTTATTTTCAAATCTCATTACCCCTTTCATTGGGGATACTATCAAACTACCCAATCACTTATGGCAAATTCTAATTCCCTCCTTCTAATATCGGCATATGACTTGTGTCGACCTTGGGCTGTCTATAGCTATCGTTATATCACCTTAACTTTGTCTATATCTTGATGAACAATATCTGTCCCGAGTAAAATAGTCTCACCCACTTTAAATCATCCAATTGGCGATCTACACCTCCTTCCATATAAAGCTTCATATAGTGCCATTTTGATACTTGAATGATAGCTAGTATTGTAAGCAATTTCAATAAGAGGTAGGTGGTCATCCCAACTACCTTTAAAGTACAATGTACACGCTTGTAGCATATCTTCAAGTGTTTGGATAGTACGTTCTGCTTGTCCATCTGTCTGAGGATGAAAAGTCATACTCAAATTCACTTGGATCCCCAAACTTTTCTGAAAAGACTTTCAAAAATGTGCGGTAACTTGAGCTCCCTTGTCTTATATAATGGAGATTGGAATCCCATGTAATCGCACTATCTCTTTAACATACAGCCTTGCATAATCTTCAGCTGTATAGGTGGTCCTGACTGGTAGGAAATGCGCTGACTTGGTAAGTCTGTCAACTCTCACTCATATAGAATCAAATTTCTGCAATGTACTAGACAAACCTGTGATGAAATCCATATTAATCATATTCCACTTCCAAACTGTAAGATTGAGACACTGCATATAACCTCAAGGTTTCTGATGCTCTACTTTGACTTATTGCCAATTTGGACATTGAGTTACAAATTCTGCAATGCTCTTCTTCATATTCCCCCCACCAATTCACATCTTTTAAATCATGATATATTTTGGTAGCTTTCGGATGAATATTTAGCTCATCTACATCTGATACACACAATCTACCTTGACATTGAAGTACTCCCTCTTGCGTAAAGTCAAATTCCTTCATCAAACCTGGTGGTATGTTCCTTTTTCAGCTGAACTAAAAATAGGATTCGCATGTTGCTTTTCCTTCACCTCTATGAATAAAGACCTTACCGTACTTTTCACTATAACTCTTTGATCTGGAGTTTCAAGTAAATTCACTACCAAACTATTTAATTACTATGTAGATCCTTAACTATACCTTGCTTTCCCATGAACCGACCATTAGTACTTCCTAGTGCTTTGCGGCTTAACGCATCGACCACCGCATTTGCTTTTCCCGAATGTGATCTCAGTATTATATCATAATCTCTTAATAATTTGAGTCACAATCCTCAAATTTAAGTCCCTCTACTTTAATACATAATGCAAACTCTTATGATCAATATTTATATATTAATATGAACCCCATACAAGTAGTGGTGTCATATCTTTCAAACAAATACCACGACTGTTACCTCAAGATCATGTGTGGGATAGTTTCTCTCATATGGATGCAATTGTCATGAGGCATACGCTATTATCTTACCATGCTGCATTAACACATATCCGAGGTCAACCCCGGAAGCATCACAATACATTGCATAACCTTTTGTGCCTTCGAGAAGTACCAAACCTGGTGTAGAAGTTAATTTATCTTTCAGCTCTTGGAAACTTTTCTCACATACATCGTTCCACTGAAACTTAATTGTCTTATATGTTAGTTTAGTTAAAGGTGCGACAATAAAAGAAAACCCTTCCACAAATCTTCTTAATAACCTGCCAATCCAAGAAACGACGAATCTCTGTGGGCATCGTAGGTCTTGGCCAATTTTTTTTTTCCACTGCTTCAATCTTTTGCGTCTCAACCCTTATTCCTTCATCCGACACAATGTGACCCAAGAATGCTATGGATTTTACCCAAAATTCATACTTAGAGAAATTTGCATACAACTTACGATCCTGGAGAATCTGTAACACCTGCCATAAGTGATTGGCATGGTCCCCTTGTGATCTCGAATAAACCAGAATATTATCTATTCAAATCCATAAAAGAAACTGGTGTATTTGTTAGTCCAGATGACACAACTAAGAATTCATGGTGACCATACCATGTTCAAAAAGTTGTCTTGGGTACATCTTTTTCTCTAACTCTGACTTGATGATAACCCGATCTCAAGTCAATCTTTATCAATATGTGGCACCCTGTGATTGGTTAACTAGATCGTCAATTCTAGGGAAGGGATATTTGTTCTTGATCATTACCTTATGCAGTTGCCAATAGTCAATACACATTCTCAATGTGCCATTTCATCATATTTTTTTTCATATTCATACGGATGCACCCCAAAGGCATACTGGATCTTACGTATCCCTTGTCCACCAAATCTTTTAATTGTTCTTTTTAATTCCCGTAGCTCTACTGGAGCCATTTTATACGGAGGAATAGAGATAGACCAAATGCTTGGAATCACATCAATACTAAACTCTACTTCCCGTTCTGGGGGTAAGTCTGGAAGATTATCGGGAAATACATCAAGAGATTCATTGGCCACCAAAACCGATTGAGGATTTGGTGGTTTCACATCAGTATCTTGCTCTCAAACTAAATGACATATATACCCCTTGGCTATCAATTTCGTTGCTTTAAGATAGAAAATAAAATTTTCCTCTTGGTGCCCCCACATTACCCTTCCATTCACGAACATCTTCTTGTGGAAAATGAAAATGTACCTTCTTAGCCCGGCAATATACCTGGCCATAACAAGAAGCCGGACAATTCATACCCATTATAACATCAATATCCACCATTTTCAATTCAATAAGATCAACCAATATATCATGACCCCACGCAGTTACTACACCATTATGATGCATTCTGTTAACTACAGTAGATTCATCTTTTGGTGTAGATACCTCAAATGGATTAACTAACAATTCTAATGTCCTTTCACAATTTTTTTGTTTTTTTTTCAACAATCCATGGAGTAACATATGATAGGGTAAAACCCAAATCAATCAATGTAAATACGTTATGTGAAAAGACAGATAATATACCTGTCACGTCATCAGGAGAAGCCTCAAATTTCTGCCGATCCTCCACGGCGTAGGTACTGCCTTGAATGCCACTAGAACTAGCTGATCGTCTAGCACCTCTGACATGACCAGCAGGTTGTACATCTGACGATGATAACGCAACGGCGGCTACCGTAGGTCATGTCATACCACTCATGCCTCTTTGTGGGCACTCTCTCACCATGTGCCCTGGCATGCCACACCAAAAGCAAACATTTGTTCCCAATCGGCATTCACCTAAGTGATACTTCCCACAGCACTGACACTACTGACGAGGAGATCTCTATTGACTCATACTTCCTCGTGCTCGATACCCTACTGTCCGTAAATCCTGAATCTCACTTCTTTTCCCAAACTGGTTGCTTCTAAACCCTTTGAATAGAGGGGGAGTATTTGTTGTGGAATGGAGAAATGATGGCCTAGGCAGTCTGGGAAAACTCTGAGGCCCAAATCCTCCTTGGGACGCCATGAACTGTCCTATGGGTTTCGCCCTCTTTGACGATCCTACTTCCAATTCCTGCATCATTCTCATTTGCCCCTGTCCCTCCTTCTGCTGCACAAGAGCTAGTCTTCGAGCTTGTGCAGCAACTACATGGGTCAATATTTGCACCGCACTCATTAAATCTTGCTCAATAGTATTATCATGCAGTTCCGAAGATACTTCTCTCCTTCTCGGCTCTTCTGGAGCTGGAAAAGTAGAAGAAGCCCGCGATACAAATTCAGTGTCAGCACCACCTTGACTAGCTGGGTCAGGTGGTGATCTACTCGATCCTTCTCTGGCAAGCATAACAACCTGCTTACCCTTGCCTTTACCTCTTCTTGTCATCAGCAGTTTACTATATCAAAGAAAACCAATCACCATGGTCAGATATGATTTTCTACTTACACTTTTGACTCTATTGCACAATCTAAAAATAAAGAAAAGAAACAATTCCTAAATGTACCGTAGCCTCCTACTTATAAATGTGGTGCACAACACATCCATAAGAAAGACTCTACTCAGACACGGGTTTGTAGACACCCTTAGGACGACCCGCTTTGATACCACTTTTGTCACGCCCCAAATTCCAACGAGACAGACTGGCACCCGAAGCTGATAAGGGCCGAGAGAACCAATCTTCATTTTCATACACTCATGCGCATGCTACTTAATAAACATCACCACCACAAATAGATATAAGATGACAATAGCAAAAACCATGAAAAATACATGATAACTATGAAACTTGGCCGTTGGGGCCATCAAGACAAAACATACGTTTCTTACGTTTTATTCATCTGTCCCACAACATCTACAAAGCCTATACAGATGCATAACCATAACCAACCTAGAGTCGGGACAAGACCCCGCTCTATACACATATACAAAACCAAAATAAATGTACATAGCAACTCAGAAAGCCCCTAACCAACTGGAGCTCACCCAAAGTCCGCAAAAGATCCGCAACCTACTGTGGAGGTCTACTAGTACCTGCGCCTGCAGCAAGTAAGGTAAGCCCCCCCAAGGGAGGTCAGTACGAAGAATGTACTGAGTATGTAAGGCCATATGAAACTGTCATAAATACGTCAATGGAATCAAAATGTAAGAGAATACTCAATATGAGTAACCCCTCGATCTGCATATGTGGAACCATGTACCTTACATAAATTATTTTTCTTCACTTTATTATTTATTCCTCATCGCTTATATCACATCGTACCCGGGCCCCAACTGATGAGTGGGTCTTAACATAACATAACGTTATGGTGGGATCGGCTCGAGCTAGGCTTATACCTCTAGAGCTACCACCCATAAGTCAAGATAACGGATTCGGCTCGAGGTAGGTTATTCCCTCTGGAGCTTCCACCTATAAACCAACATATCAGGTTCAGCTCGAGCTAGGTTATTATCTCTAGAGCTACCACCTGTCAGGATCGACTCGAGCTAGGCTTATGCCTCTAGGACTACCCCCTGATCCAACAAATTTGGGATCGGCTCGAGCTAGGCTTATGCCTCTAGAGCTACCACCCGTACTCTTACCACCAACAAATATGAATTACTTTATTTCTTACTTTTGAGAGATTGATATGTTCATAGTCACAACATTATTGGAGCTTGGAACATCAGTTCATGATTAAAAGACTTATGAATAACAACTAATCCACGAATAAAGAACATGTGAACAACAATACATTACATCCTGAAATGAAATGCCTTAGCACATTTTGGAATGGAACAAAAACAATGACAATGAGAACAATATGTGCTGCAGAAGGATACGGTAAGAGTAAACTTACATACCTTATACTTCCAATATGAGTACACAACCCTATACATGAACACAATAATCCAACTCCTTCCTTATGTTTCACTCTACAACACAAGTACATAACGGAGCTTACATTAATAATCAACTACCTTCCAAGTGTATAAGACGACAATGAGTTACATGTTTGCCTTAAAAATGTCATTTCCCCCTTTACAATACCATTTACGGCATTTTCATACCAACAATACCACAACATGCCCAACATTGACCAAAATATCACAACCCAAAATCATTTCATACCAAGTTCATTCTTTATATTTATTCATTAACACGGCGTCACAATTACTCCATCAAATCACCTCAATACACCTCATAACAACATATCGGCCAAAATTTCATAATTTACACTTGTAGAAAAATAACAAGTTTAGAAATATAATCACACCATACATGTTGATATTTCATCCATACCATTCACTTTCATCACAACCACAAGTCACCTTTCAAGCTTAATTCACAAAGATGGCACATCTTTTACCAAAGGGCAAAAGTGTCCTATTCAACCTTACCAACATAAACATCATGATATAAAAAATCTCTCATGCATATAATATATTAAATCACAATAATAAACACTTACCAAGCTTTCAAAGTGATGATCTTGTCCAAAGTGTCCAAAGAAAATAGTTGTCTTAGGGTTTGGAAAATAGAGAAATATTTGAAAGAAATATCTAAAGAGGCATGAGAGCTTTATGTGAATAAAATCTGATGTTTTGGAGTTTATATAGCCTCTTAATTCATCCTTATCCACTCCTTGGCATTAAATGTCATGTCTATATAGTCAACATGGAAGAATGGGTCATTTTGCCCTTTTGGGCCTTGTCTTTTAATCCTTTTTTGGCCTTAAATTGGGCCCAATAACATATATCCACTTATCCCACCAAATCCAATGTATAATCCACCATATATCTCATGTTTAAATAATTCCATAACGTCGCGATAATATTCACTTACTAGATTCCCGTTCGTAGCCTCAATTGCAAAAATAGAAATTCTAGTCACTTATGGCTTAATTGAACACAAAAGGGTAGAAACATAATTTGGATGCCAATATCGTCCAAAAGTAGTCCTAAAAATATGGAATAATTATATAACAACCCAAGATTCCTTTTTATAGAATTATAATCATAGAAGAAATTGGGCCAAAAGCACCCCGGCAAGCCCCCGGGCGCCCTTGACACTTGGAAAAAAATTCAGCAATTGAAAGGTGGGAAGGGGCTGTCTGGCAAGCCCTTGGGCGAGGCCCCTTGATGCCTGTGCAAACAAAAATTTAGGCCAGAGCAACCTGGCACGCCACCTGCAGTGCCCCATGCCAAAATTTTGATTTCGACTTTTCTTTTCGGATTTGGTTGGATCTTTCAAGTCCCAACCTTTTGCTTATCTCTTATCTTTAAGATACTTTGCTTGGATTTCCCTTAAACCCCACTTTTCACCCCACAAATGCTCTAAAAAGTCACAAACACCGCCTACTACGAAGGTCTATTCATACTTACTAGCACAATATCGAATGTTTCATCAATAACAATGCAAAATACGTACTTATTGCTCTCGAACCTAGGGTAAACATGGTTCAAGGTTGTCAAGTAGGGTTGGGAAGGTACGGGGTGTTACATGTGATTGATTAGATATACTGGAAATAAGGAGATATAGAGGTAGGCCGAATAAGTACTAGGAAGAGATGATTAGAGATGATATGATGTAGCTTCAGCTTACTGAGGATATTATTTTAGATAGAAGGGTATAGAGGTTGTGTGTAGTTGTGATTTATCTCTCTTTTTGATAGGTTTAGGCTTGGTGGAAGCCTGAGAGGACTGGTTCTATTGTAATATTAGTCTTATACGTATATTTTATTTTCAGATATCAAATTTTCTCATTGTTGTTACAGTTTCTTTTCTTTGTTGGTTAGTATTATCTTCCTTATAAATAACATGTGTCACAGTTGTATTCCCTTTATATATATATATATATATGTACTTAAGTCTAGGGTCTTTTAAAAATAGTGTCTCTACCTCCATGAGGTAGAGGTAAGGGTAGCATACACTTTAACCTCCCTAGACCCCATTTGTGGTAGTACACTAGGTACGTTGTTGTTGTTTGTTGTCTAATCATGTGTACAATTCAATATTATCACAAAATGGTCTTTACGTAGCATCAGATTTCATGAAAAATCACAATCGGTAGGGATATATAGAGAATAGAGTTTAGAAAATACACACCAAATTTTATTGACACCATTCCTTTTGATTATGACTTTGATGTTGTCTATTTGTTCATCTCCATATCCAAAGACAACAATATACTCTGAAATGTTAGGATTGATTTCTGCAATACTTGATCCCAAGTATTTGGCTTCTATATTAGTATCAATTGTTATGTTATACTTCATAGTTCTCCATCAACAGAGCAACAAGACTCCAAAGAATCTTCAAGATTCTCCTATGGTAAATGATGTTGATGGACCTTACATTCTCAAGATAATTTTCCAAGCCACAACATATAATAATTGATTTTTTTCCACTTTTTCACATGGTAGAATTTTCATAGAAATATATACTGACTCTGTCTCTATCAAATCCCTCACAATTTTTAGTTCTTGTTAAAGCATTTAATGTCACCTTATCTATGATAAGTATTATCCCAATGTTTTCAGCATATCAATTGAATTGTCTGCATCTATATGTATTCTAATGTCTAAATTTATTGCTTAACATATAGTGAGACAACTATCTTTAAATTGTTGAGACACGGATAATAATATCTCCCAATTGTTCGAATAGAAATATAATCAAATTATTAGAATACATGTAATAATAATATTAGATATCCAATATAGGACTTTCTTGACTCAGAGGCAAGTCATTTTTTTAAAAAGCAAATTTTGGCTTTTATTAGTGATAAGAAACTGATGTGTCATGGTTTTACGGCACTTTCGACGACTAAAACATGGGATTGTAGTACATTCTTAAGATATTTTTTGTAGATTTGATATGATCTTATGTGTTTTTATAGGAAAGCAAGTCCCAGAGTGAAAAAATTAAAGATTAGGCGGAACTAGACCAAGTTGGTTCAAATTGGCTTAGTATGGTCTGCACTCAGTAATTATGGGCCATGGTTTACATCGTAGAGTGAAGTCAAAAGAGTGAACATTATTGCTTACAGAACGAGGTCTCTCAACGAGCCATAAGAAGAATTTCATGAGCTCCATATGTCTGTCCTGAGGGTTGTGACAAGGAAAACCTGAACAATTCTGGAGTTTGATGCCACAATAGATAGGGCGGTCCGTGAAGACACTCTACGGGCCATAGATTTAGCTCGTGGAAACTTAAGGAATCTCATAGACTACGAAGCCAAATTTTATACTATGAGTCGTGGAGTCTTTCTATGGACCATAAAGAGACCCCAACAGTGCTTTCCTAGTTATTTTAGGGTAGGTTTTGCAATGTCTATAAATACCTTTCCTAGGTTTTCTTTTACAGTTTACGCTCTATTACTTACTCTTAAGTCTTAGAAACATACAATATTGTTTTGTTCTTGGGATTGAGAGATTATTCATACATTGTTTCTTGATTCTTGAGCTTTCTTTAATAATTCAAGATTTTGGGTTTCTTCATATTTAAGTTTATGACCATGAATTCATTATCTTTTTCTGGTTGTTTTCTTACAAACATGAGTAACTAATCTAATAACCAGGATTGTGGGAACCATGATGAATTAACAAAGTAGGTTAAAGTACTTAGTGATACATGAATGGTTTTCATGCATTTATTATTCTTCCCTTCATATTAATTGCTTTTTAATGAGTGCACGCATTAGAACTCGCCTTGTTCTTACTTGTTGGACCAAAGGGGTAAGGAATGAAAAAAAGAGATTAATAATAGAGATTTGAGGCTATAAAACCTCTTCTAATAGCATGAGCCTTATCCAGGAATAGCTAATCTAAGATCAAGGGTAAGAGTTAGTAAAACAAACACCCATAGGCGGACGAAGTTGCGTGGTGATATTCATCTAGATAGGGGACAAACCTTTTAAGTGAAACTAACTTACCAATTTTGCATGGTAAGCATCAGGATAGATCACTAGTATGATATGCTTACGAAGTTATGAAATCATTGGGAACACAATCCTAGTACATTCTCAATAATTGGTTACAAACAACAAACTCTGCCTATTATTGTAACACCCCAAAAATCCAAGCTATGATTAGAACCATGATTCAAGTACATGTAGAACCAAACTTGATGTTTTAGTAGTATGAGGATTGGTTTAGACATTTATTAAGGCCACAAGTAACTCCTATCTCATAGACAAGTTGAAACCTTCCTTACTGATTGATTTTTTGTGAAAAATATTTCTATAGTCAACTTCAAACAATCGTAACTCCTAGTTACAAAAATTTTTGGAGCTCAAGACCCACCAAATGAAAGGACTTCAAGTTTTATTTCCAACAAAGCCAACCATTTTTAATAAGTTACCTAATTCAAATATTATGCTCAATTTACCAGAGGGAGTCTGTCTGCCAGAGTGTGATGGCTCGGTGTGATGAACCGTCACACTTGTGACAACCTGTCAAGGCAAGCCGTCAAGATTAACCAGTAAGACCCAAATTTAGTCATGTTGTGATGGTTTAGAGTGACAGTTGTTCAAGGGTTTAATGGTTCATCACACAAACCGTCAGACAAGACTGTTTTGCGCTGTTAAGATGTTTTCAAAGGGGTTGTTTGGTCTTTTGCCACTCTTTAAACACCAAAATTACGTCATTTAAGCTATCCTAAGGCTGATTAATAAGCCTAAACTATCCCAAATCCCTCATTACCCAAACAATTCAAGCGACACTTAGAGAATACAAAGAAAAAAGGCGATTATTTCTCTCCAAGGCAATAACTAGGGTTCATTTTCTTCAGGCTTCAAATTCAAAAATTTCACCAAGGATTTCGCCTTTAGGTATATGGGATTTCATCATTGTGTTTGCTTTCACCCATTGAGACCCAAAGTTAACTCAAATTCTTAGTTTAATTTATTTTTCAAGCTTAGGGTTTCCATGAAAAGTGTGAATTCTATTATCTTTCAGTTTCTTGCTTTGACTAAACCATGAATATATGTTTTCCCATAAATGTTAGCATATTTACACTCATGACTATGAACTCTTAGTATATTGATAAATTTCTGATTTCGGGGCATAATGTATAAATTCCTTATTACATTCAGATTATAGTATTGCCATGACTTGTTGCATTCTTCAGAGGTGGCGGGTTATGAACACCCGATGACCTAGGATTTCATGCATATGCTAATGATTACTTAGTCCTCCATGTTACATAATATAGAATGCTTTTTAGATAAAGTATCTATTATTCAGTCTCATACCTCAGTATAAATGAGCTTATCAATTTATCGATATAAATTCAGTTGAGAGTAGTACTTTGCACCAAACGAACTCAGGGATAAAGGCTCACCAGTCAGTTAGGCTGAGACCCTAAGTAGAAGTCCCTAAATCCCAAAAATAAGGTGCCACTGTAGGTTCTAAAGGGTCACCTATTAGACCAAATTTGATACCTTAGTCTTTAGACATCAGTTTAGTGAATCCATGTCAGTCAGTGTTCGTACCCTTGGCAAGGTACATAGCACCCTTCCAATTGGGGTAACAGGTTAGACCCCAATTAGCTTAAATTGGGGTATGTTGGTTAACAGTAGCTCCAACAATTCAAATTCCGACTCGCATAACCTTGTATTTAGTTTATTCAGTATATTTTACAGTCACATGCTAATTAATTAGACATTGCATCAGTTTACATATTTCAGCTCCACGTTTCTCTTATCATGTTATCTTCAGCATATTCAGTTCATATAGTGTAGTGCATACCCGCATGCTCAATATATTTAATGTCACAGCCCAAATCCCATTGAGGAGGACTGGCACTCGAAGCTGTTAAGGCCCGAGAGAACCAACCTAGACATTTGTATACATTCATATGCATAACACCACATGAACAACATTTTGTCACAAATGGATACAAGATGTCAATGGCGGAAGTCATGGAAAAATATTCACATAGATATGAAACTTGGCCGATAGGGCCACCACGTCAAAAGGAGTAAGCATTCCTTCATTTGACTTACAACGTATACAAAGCCTCTAACGAATACATAAACAAACCATAAGTCGGGACAAGTCCCCGCTTTATACAACTGTTACATAATGCCAAAACCAATATGTACACATGACTCAGAAAGCCCCGAATCAAGCTGGAGCTTACCAACAATCTGCAAATGACCCGTACACTATTTTCGAGGTCTACTAGCACCTGTGCCTGCAGCAAGTAAGGTAGGTCCCCTAAGGGACGTCAGTACAAAAGAATGTACTGAGTATGTAAGGCCATAAATAACTGCTTGAAATACAAGAACTCCAAATGGAATCAAATACAAATGAATAATCAATATGGATAAACCACCATTCTGTATGTGTGGAACCATGTACGTTATGTTCATTACTTTCTTGGCTTTTACGTTCATTCATTCATTCATCATTCATTCATATAGCCTGGACCCCAAGCTGATCAGTGGGTCATAACATAACATAACATTGGAATCATCTCTAGCTAGGCTTATGTGCCCCTTTGAGCCTCCACCCATAAATCCATAAAGCAGGTTCAGCTCGAGCTAGGCTTATATGCCCCTTTGAGCTACCACCCGTACTCAAATAATAAACAACTATGCATTACTTCATTCCTTTACTTTTGTAAGATTGATACATTGGTGGTTATAAAATTATAGGAGCTTTGGAACTTCAGTCAATGAATAAGAGTCACGTGAATAACAATTGATAACAAACCTGAAATGAGATACTTTAGAACATTGTGGAATGGAAACAAGTTCGGTAACAATGAGGACAATAGGTGCTTCTAAAGGATACGAAAAGAGTAACCTTGCATACCTTATCTTCCCAATATGAATACAACAATCCAATATGTGAATACAATAGTTCAGTTCGTTCCTTACGTTTTACTCTACAACACAAGTACATAACGGAGGTCACGTTAACAATTAACTACATTACAAGTGCATAAGACGACAATGAGCTATATGACTGTCATATAACGTCATTTCACCTTCCTACAATACAATTTATTGCATCACCATACCAACAACACCAAAACATTCAACACATCAACCTAGATATCACAAACCGATAGCATTTCACTCCAAGTTTATACTTTACACTTCCCCTTCAACACAACGTCACATTTACTCCATCAAGTCACTTAAATACCTTTCATAATAACACATCAACAAAAATCCATTGATATAATTCAACATGCCTCTGAACGACCCCTTAGAGACATCCAAATGGTACCATAAGTTGATGATTGCATCCAAAAAGGGTATAGGGGCCTTGGGGGATCAAAGAGATGCAAAAATAAGAAAAACAGAATTCTGGACTGCACCCATAGGTGGGTGAGGTGCGTCTGCATGTGCCCATCTGTCCTTGTCCAGGGCCACCTATGTTCGCATCTGCGTCCGCAGGTGCCCCATCCGCAAAGGCAGATGCCCAGTTCGGCCAAAATGGGTCTCTTTTGGGTCTATCTTTGTAATAAATGGTCCATGGCCATGAGTAAGCTTATATTTTTAGATTTTAGGTTAACTTGGATTCCAATGACCAATCATGGTTTCACGACGCACATGAACATCAAAAAACTATATTTTCCTTTCAATACACCACCAATTCCATGCACAATTTCATAACAACAATTCCATAAGTCATATACCAAGAGAAATCAAGTTAGGGACATAACTACATCTTACATGATGACATTTAATCCATCAAATTCACTTCCTTCAAGATCTCAAGTCTCCTTTCAAGTTTAGAAGGCAAAACCCTTTACTGATTAAGCAAAAGTAGATTGTTTTATACCTAGTGGACTGCCCAACACTTGTCAACATCACCAACATGATTTATACACCCTCTTATTCATATAATATATTAAACCATAAGAGTAAACACTTACCCAAAATTGCATGGAGATGATCTTGTCCAAAGAGGATGGTTGCTTAGGGTTTGGAAGACAAAAGAAATATCTTTGGAAAATTCTAGAATTGGAAAGTGTGTCATGTTGAATAAAAGTCTGATTTTTTTGCCATATATAGTGCCTAATGGTTATCCTTAGCCAAACACTTAGTCATAAATGATATGTTTACTTGGTCAAAGGTGGAATGGATTATTTTTTCCATTTGGGCCATGTCTTTCTTACTAATTTTGGGCCTCATTTGAGCCCATTAGCACAATACTAAATTCATCCCAACAAAGTTAATGTGTAGTACACCAACCATCTCATGTTTAAATAATTCCATAAATGCTACGGTAATCAATTAGGTTCGAAAATGTATGGGGTGTTACATCCTTCCCCCCTTAGGAACATTCACCCTCAAATGTTAGTAGCATTATCCAGTCTAACAAATTCAAGGCTAAGTTCATTCTTCATATTTTACATACACATAATGCTTATAGATACTTACTTATTATTGCTCTAATTTCGTATTTTGAACTTTTTCTTCTGTTTGAAACAAATGTGGGTACTTAGACTTCATCATTTCCTTGGCTTCCCATGTGATCTCTTCTACTTGCTGATTTCTCCAAAGTATCTTTACGGAAGCTACTTCCTTATTCCTTAACCTCTTCACTTGTCAATCCAGAATAGCAATAGGTACTTCTTCATAGGTGAGATCCTTTGTAACTTGTACATCTTCAGTGGGAGCAATACGAGATGGATCTCCTATGTACTTTTGAAGCATTGAAACATGAAACACCGGATGGACTGTGGAGAGTTCTTGGGGTGGTGCTAATTCATACGCAACTTGACCAAATCTTTGGGTAATCTAGTATGGCCCTATGTAGCATGGACTCAACTTCCCCTTCTTTCCGACTCTCATTACCCCTTTCATTGGTGACACTTTCAAGAATACCCAATCACCTATAGCCCCCTTCTTCTAAAATTGGCATATGACTTGTGTTGACTTTGGGCTGTCTGTAGCCATTGTTGTATCACCTTAACTTTCTCCATAGCTTGATGAACAAGATCTGGCCCAAATAAGGCAGTTTCACCCACTTCAAACCATCCAATTGGTGATCTACACTTTCTTGGTTAACAGTAACTCCAACAATTCAAATTCCGACCTCGCATAACCTTGTATTTAGTTTATTCAGTATATTTTACAGTCACATGCTAATTAATTAGACATTGCATCAGTTTACATATTTCAGCTCCACGTTTCGCTTATCATGTTATCATCAATATATTCAGTTCATATAGTGTAGTGCATATCCCGCATGCTCAATACATTTAATGTCACAGCCTAAATACCATTGAGGCGGACTGGCACCCGAAGCTGTTAAGGCTCGAGAGAACCAACCTATACATTCGTATACATTCATATGCATAACCACAGGAACAACATTCTATCATAAATGGATACAAGATGTCAATGGAAGAAGTCAAGGAAAGATATTCACATAGATATGAAACTTGGCTGATAGGGCCACCACGTCAAAAGGAGTAAAGATTCCTTCATTTGACATACAATGTCTATAAAGCCTCTAACGAATACATAACCAAACTATAAGTCGGGACAAGTCCCTGCTTTGTAAAACTGCTACATAATGCCAAAACCAATATGTACACATGGCTCGGAAAGTCCCGAATCAAGCTGGAGCTCACCAACAATATGCAAATGACCCGTACACTATTTTTGAGGTCTACTAGCACATGTGCCTGCAGCAAGTAAGGTAGGTCCCCCAAGGGACGTCAGTACGAAAGAATATACTGAGTATGTAAGGCCATAAATAACTGCTTGAAATACAAGAACTCCAAATGGAATCAAACACAAATGAATAATCAATATGGATAAACCACCATTCTATATGTGTGGAAGCATGTACCTTACGTTCATTACTTTCTGGCTTTTACGTTCATTCATTCATTCATTATTCATTCATATAATGTCCGGGCCCCAAGCTGATCAGTGGGTCATAACATAACATAACATTGGGATCAGCTCTAGCTAGGCTTATGTGCCCCTTTGAGCCTCCACCCATAAATCCATAAAGCAGGTTCAGCTCGAGCTAGGCCTATGTGCCCCTTTGAGCTACCACCCATACTCAAACAATAAACAACTATGCATTACTTCATTTCTTTACTTTTGTAAGATTGATACATTGGTGGTTATAACATTATAGGAGCTTTGTAACTTTAGTCAATGAATAAGAGTCACGTGAATAACAATTGATTACAAACCTGAAATGAGATACTTTAGAACATTTTGGAATGGAAACAAGTTCGGTAACAATGAGGACAATAGGTGCTTCCAAAGGATACGGAAAGAGTAACCTTGCATACCTTATCTTCCCAATATGAATACAACAATCCAATATGTGAATACAATAGTTCATTTCATTCCTTACTTTTTACTCTACAACACAAGTACATAACGGAGCTCACGTTAACAATTAACTACATTACAAGTGCATAAGACGACAATGAGCTACATGACTGTCATATAACGTCATTTCACCTTCCTACAATACAATTTATTGCATCACCATACCAACAACACCAAAACATTCAACACATCAACCTAGATATCACAAACCGATAGCATTTCACTCCAAGTTTATACTTTACAATTCCCCTTCAACACAACGTCACATTTACTCCATCAAGTCACTTAAATACCTTTCATAATAACACATCAACAAAAATCCATTGATATAATTCAACATGCCTCTGAACGACCCCTTAGAGACATCCAAATGGTACCATAAGTTGATGATTGCATCCAAAAAGGGTATAGGGGCCTTGGGGGATCAAAAAGATGCAAAAATAAGAAAAATAGAATTCTGCGCCCGCAGGTACCCCATCCGTGAAGGCAGATGCCCAGTTCAGTCAAAATGGGTCTCTTTTGGGTCTATCTTTGTAATAAATGGTCCATGGCTATGAGTAAGCTTATATTTTCATATTTTAGGTTAAACTGGATTCCAATGACCAACCATGGTTTCACGACGCACATGAACATCACAAAATTATATTTTCCTTTCAATACACCACCAATTCCATGCACAATTTCATAACAACAATTCCATAAGTCATATACCAAGAGAAATCAAGTTAGGGACATAACCACATATTACATGATGACATTTAATCCATCAAATTTACTTCCTTCAAGATCTCAAGTCTCATTTAAAGTTTAGAAGGCAAAACCCTTTACCGATTAAGCAAAAGTAGAATGTTTTATACCTAGTGGACTGCCCAACACTTGTCAACATCACCAACATGATTTATACACACTCTTATGCATATAATATATTAAATCATAATAGTAAACACTTACCCAAACTTGCATGGAGATGATCTTGTCCAAAGAGGATGGTTGCTAGGGTTTGGAAGACAAAAGAAATATCTTTGGAAAATTCTAGAATTGGCAAGTGTGTCATGTTGAATAAAAATCTGATTTTTGTTGCCTTATATAGTTCCTCATGGTCATCCTTATCCAAACACTTAGTCATAAATGATATATTTACTTGGTCAAAGGTGGAATGGATCATTTTTTCCATTTGGGCCATGTCTTTCTTGCTAATTTTGGGCCTCATTTGAGCCCATTAGCACAATACTAAATTCAGCCCAACAAAGTTAATGTGTAGTACACCAACCATCTCATGTTTAAATAATTCCATAAATGCTACGGTAATCAATTAGATTCAAAAATATACGGGTTGTTACATTCAAAGTACTGACTGCATACTTTCTTTTGCACTATATTATTTTATTATATCAGTTCAGACGTTCAGCACCTAGCTCGCGATAAGCACGATCTCATACATATATCAGCAATAGAGTTTGGTGAGTCCTCATCATTCGGGGACTAGTTTTCGGTAGCTTATTTATGCTATTACTTCAATTTCAGACAACTAGAGTTAGCTGGGGTTTTATCCCAACAACTCGTCTTAGTAGAGGCTTTCAGCCAGTCAGATAGTAGATTTTCAACTTTATAGTTCTTTATTAGATGTTTTGTCATATTGACTCGGTATTGGATTTTATTGCATTATTTATATTTCCAGTTTCCGTATAATATTTATTTAGTAATTTCAATATTTATAGTGATATGCCAGGCCATGGGTTAGCTCGAGGTCACTTATAACTCTAAGCACCATGTTACGATTAGGGGGGTAGTATTGGGTCCTGAAAAATTTGGTATCAAAACATTAGGTTTAAAGTGTCCAAGGGTGTCTGAAAGTTGCATTAAGTAGAGTCTTGTTCATAGGTGTGAAGCGCGCCACACTTATAAGTAGAGTCTATGAAACATTTTAGGAAATGTTTCACTTCTTTCATGTTTATATCATGCGATAGTGTATGAACTCTATTAAAACCTTCTTCTAACTCGTGCTCGATGCATTTATAGAAAATGCCTCCAGAAGAGCCAACGAAAGGAGAAATGGAAATGGTAACAGGAACGGGAATCAGCACGCACCACCAGCTCTAGCAAACCCTTTGAACGAGCAAGTCTCTCATACTGAGTATAGGATTGCTTTCACGATGCAAGCTCAAGCCATGACCACTTAGACTAATCAACAGACTGTTGCCCAGATCAATCCTACTGGTATCATAGCAGCAGCTAGAGTCTGGGACTTCATTCGGATGAATACTCCTGAGTTCCATAGTTCTAAGAATGACTAAGATCTGTAAGAGTTTCTTGATGATATTTAGAAGGTTACTGAAATTATAGTTGTCACTCTAGTTGAGAGTGCTGAGTTATTTGCTTATCAGTTGAAGGGAGTAGCTCATACTTGGTGTAAGCAGTTGAAGGAGGATAGAGGTGAAGATGTAGGACTGGTAGAATGGGATGAATTTGTTGTTGTTTTGGGCAAGTTCTTCCCACTTGAGTTAAGGTATACCAAGGTTCAGGAGTTCATAAATATGAGGTAGGTCAATATGAATGTAAAGGAGTATTCTCTTAAGTTTACTCAACTTGCAAAGTGTGCTCCGACCTTATGAGTAAGTTTGTAACAGGTGTTTCAGAAGATGTGGTTAAGGAGTGTAGGACTGCGATGATGGTTAAGGAAATGGACATTTCCAGGTTGATGGTTCATGCCCAACAGATTAAGGAGGAAAATTTTATTGAAAGAGAAGGACAGAACAGGTAGTTTTAACTTCTCTCAGCAGTAGTCAGATGGTGGTAATCATTCTCAATTTTGTCAGAAATGTTTTACTCCAGCCCCATCATCTGCTAGTACTCCAGCGCCCAAATTCAGGCAGGATAACCAGGATAGGGTACCATGCTCTAAGTCCCAAGGCAGTGTTACTAGTGGTCGTACTCACCGGTGTGCAAGAAGTGTGGAAAAAACCACCAAAGTAAGTGTATAGCTAGCAGCGGTTATTATTTTGGGTATGGTAAGCCAGGTCATAGACTGAGGGAGTGTACAGTGGCTTCACATAGGGGCAGAGATGCTCGCCAGTAGAATCAGACCAGCTCTTCAGAAGCTTCAGCAGCTTCAACAGGTCGCCCGAATCAGTAGGGGGCCTCATCTAGTGCAGCTGGCGGACAATGTCAGAATAGGTTTTATACCCTTCAGAGTCGACAGGATCGGGAGGGTTCTCCTGATATAGTCACTAGTACGTTATAGGTCTTTCATATTCATGTCTAAGCACTTTTAGATCCCGGACCCACACTTTCTTTCGTGACTCCTTATATAGCTATAGACTTTGGTGACAGTCCTAAAATCCTCTTAGAACCTATCTTAGTCTCTACTCCAGTTGGTGATTTAGTTGTAGCTAGATGGGTATACAAAAATTATCCTATCATAGTCTCTCAGAAAGTCACCTCAAATGATCTTGTAGAGTTAGACATGATAGATTTTGATGTCATTCTTGGCATGGATTGGCTCAACTCTTGCTATGCCTCAATTGATTGTAGAAATAGAGTAGTCCAATTTTTGTTTCCAAATGATCTAGTCATGAGTGGAAGGGTAGTACCTCAGTGTCTATAGGTCGATTTGTCTCTTACTTTAAGTCTAGAAATATGATCTCCAGATGGTGCATCTATCATCTTGTTCAAGTTAAGTATTCATGGTCTGAGACCCCAACTCATAAGTCAGTTCCAGTGGTTAATGAATTCCAAGAAGTGTTTCCCAAATATTTGCCCAGAGTTCCTCCCGAGCGAGAAATTGACTTTGAAATAGATCTCATTCGAGATACCCAACCTATCTCTATTCCACCCTACAAAATGGCTCCAGTAAAAATTAAGAAATTGAAAGAACAGTTGAAATATCGTTTAGACAAAGGTTTTATCAGGCCCAACATTTCTCTATGGGTACCCCAATCCTTTTTTTACTCAAGAAAGACTGTTCTCTCAGAATGTGCATCGACTACCATCAGTTGAACAAAGACATAGATAAAAATAAGTATTCTATTCCCAGGATTGATGAATTTTTCTACCAGCTTCAAGGTGCTAATTGTTTTTTGAAGATACACTTCAAATCCAACTATCATCAACTCAAAGTCAGAGAATGTGACATTTCGAAGACAGCATTTAGAACTCGGTATGGTCATTTTGAATTTTTTGTTATGTCTTTTGGACTAACGAATGCTCCTGCAACTTTTATGGACTTGATCAATAGGGTGTTTAAGAAGTACTTTGACATGTTCATTATCGCCTTTATTGATGACTTGCTCATTTATTCTCAAAGTGAGGATGAACATGAAGACCATTTGAGGATCATCTTCCAGACTCTCCAAGATTACCAGTTATTCACTAAGTTCAGTAAGTGTGAGTTCTAACTGAAATCAGTAGCATTCCTTTGTCATATCATTTCTGATGAGGGCATTCAGGCTGATAGACCAAAAAAGTTAGAAATTGACCTAGACCCATCTCTCCATCAGATATCAGGAGTTTCGAGGGTTTAGTTGGTTACTACAGGTGGTTTATTGAGGGATTTTCCTTTATTTCTTGTCCTATGTCCAGATTGACTCAGAAGAAAGTCAAGTTTTAGTAATCCGATTCTTGTGAGAAGAGTTTTCAAGAGTTGAAGACTCGACTTACCTCCGCTCTTGTTTTTAATCTGCCAGAGGGTTTTGATGGGTTTGTGGTTTACTATGATGCTTCCAGAGTAGGCCTCAATTTTGTGTTGATGCAGCATGGAAAGGTTATAGCATATGCCTCTAGACAGCTCAAGCCTCATGAGAAGAATTACCCGACTCATGATCTCGAGTTGGCAGCAGTGGTTTTATCCTTAAAGATTTAAAGGCATTATCTTTATATGAGGTTTATATAGATGTTTCCACAGATCACAAGATCCTTCAGTATGTGTTTAGTCAGAAAGATCTAAATCTTGGTCAGAAGAGATAGCTAGAGTTATTGAAGGACTATGATGTGAGTGTTTGTACCATCTGAGTAAAGCCATTATCCTGGCTGACGCTCTTAGTATGTTGTCTATGGGAAGTGTTTCTCATATAGAGGGTGAGAATAAAGAGTTAGTTTGTGAGGTTCACCAGCTTGATAGATTGAGAGTTTGATTGGTTGATTCAATCGAAGGTAATATCTTGGTTTAGAATGGTCCAAAATCTTCATTGATAGCTGTGGTGAAAGAAAAACAGGATAGTGATCCTATTTTTCCTAAGTTGAAAGAAGCGGTCCAGAGTCAGAAGGTTGAGGTTTTCTCCCAAGAAGGAGATGGTGTTTTTCATTGCCAGGGTAGACTATGTGTTCCAATTGTGGATGACTTGAGGTAGCGGATGCTAACAGAAGCTCATAGTTCTCAGTATTCCATTCATCCAGGATCCACTAAGATGCACCGTGATCTGGGATTTCTATTGGTGGAATGGCATAAAGAAGGATATACAAAATTTGTGGCTAAGTGTCCAAATTACCAACAGGATAAGGTTGAGCATCAGAGACCTGGTGGTATGATTTAGGATACCTGTATTCCTACTTAAAAGTGGAAAGTGGTGAATATAGACTTCATAATAGGGTTACCTCGTACTCACTGATAATATGATCCATTTGGGTTATTAGACTGAATGACTAAGTCAGCCCATTTCTTGCCAATTAACACGTCAGATTTAGCCGAGGATTATGATAAACTTTATTTTAGGGAGTTGGTGAAATTACATATAGTCCTTTTGACAATCATTTTAGATATAGGTATTCAGTTCACCTCTCAGTTCTAGAAGACATTTGAGAAGGTTCTTGGTACCCAAGTTCATCTCATACCGCTTTTCATCCGTAGATAGATGGTCAGGGAAAGTGGACCATTCAGACCTTAGAGGATATGTTGAGAGCTTGTGTGATCAATTTCAAAGGTAGTTGGGATGATCACTTGCCTTTGATTGAGTTTGCCTATAAAAATACCGATCATTCTAGTATTTAGATAGCCCCGTTTGAAATACTTTAAGGTAAAAGGTGTAGATCTCCTTTTGGTTGGTTTGACGTCGGTGAAGCTACTTTAATATGGCCTGACTCAGTTCATGAAGCTATGGAGAAAGTTTAGCAGATTTGAGAAAGGCTGAAAACATCCCAAAGTCATCAGAATTCCTACGCAGATGTGAGGAGGAGGGAACTTGAGTTTTTTATTGGTGATTTTATTTGCTTTAAAATTTCACCCATGAAAGGAGTGAAGAGATTTGGCAAAAAAGGAAAGCTTATTCCCCACTATGTTGGTCTTTATAAGATTTTGGGTCGTTTTGGCAATGTAGCCTATGAGTTAAATTTGTATGCAGACTTAGCATCAGTGTATCCAGTTTTTCATGTGTCGTTACTAAAGAAATTCATTAGCGATCCTGCATCGGTTGTGCCCTTAGATAGTGTAGGAGTGAAAGATAGTCTCTCTTATGAGGAGGTTCGGTTGAGATTCTTGACCGTCAAGTTTGTAGGTTGAGAAATAAAGAGGTTGCTTTAGTGAAAGTTCTTTGGAGGAATCAGCTAGATGAGGGAGCTACTTAGGAAGCAGAAGCAGATATGATTACCAAGTACCCACATCCTTTCCCTTTGAAATCGGCTTTCGCTTGAGGTAATAGTTTCCCCTTAATTAATTATCTCAGTCTCATGTCACTCAGTTACTCCCATGTCATAGCATGCATTTATGAGTTTAGTTCATTCCATGTTTCAGTTACAGACTTAGTTATAATGTCAGTATTCAGCTCTTAGAAATTCAGTGTTGGGATTGCAGCTCTTTCCCTATCTCTTCAGCTTAGTTAGTTTTCTTTCGAGGACGAATGACCTCAAGGGGGAGATATTGTAACACCCCAAAAATCCAAGCTAAGATTAGAACAATGCTTTAAGTACATGAAGAACCAAACTTCGTGTTTTGGTAGTATGAGGAGTGGTTTATACATATACTAAGGCCACAAGTTACTCCTAGCTCATAGACAAGTTGAAACCCTCCTTACCAGTTAATTTCTTGTGAAGAATCTATCTATAGTCAACTTTAAACAATCATAACTACTAGAATATGAAGTTTTTTGGAGATCATCACCCACTAAATGAAAGGTATTTGAGTTTTCTTTCCAACACCACCAAGGATTTTGCCTTCAGGTATGTGGGATTTCATCATTGGATTTTCTTTCACCCACTGATTCCCAAAGTTAACTCAAATTCTCAGTTTAATTCATTCTTTAAACTTAGGGTTTCTATTAAAAGTCTGAATTCTATTATATTTTAGTTTCTTGCTTTGACTAAACCATGAATATATGTTTCCTCATAAATTTTAGCATCTTTACATACTCATGACTATGAACTCTTAGTATATTGATAAATTCCTAATTTTGGGGCTTTTGTTATGAAACTCCCAATTACGTTCAGATTATAGTATTGCCTTGACTAGTTGCATTCTTCAGAGGTAGAGGGTTATGAACACCTGATGACCTAAGATTTCATGCATATGTTAATGATTACTCATTCCTCTATGTTTGCACGATGTAGAATGCTCTTCAGATAAAGTGTCTATTATTCAGTCTCAAACTTCAGTATAAATCATCTTATCAGTTTATCGGTATAAATTCAGGTTGGAGTAGTACTTTGCACCGAGTGGATGCAGAGATAAAGTCTCACCCATCAGTTAGGCTGAGACCTTCAGTAGAAGTCCCTAAGTTCCAGAACTACGGTGCCACCGTAGGTTCTAAAGGGTCACCTGTTAGTCCATGCTTGATACCTTAGTCCTTTGGACATCAGTTTAGTAGATTTATACCAGTCAGTGTTTGTACCCTTGGCATGATACAGAGAACCCTTCTATCTAGGTTTTCTAAGGTATACCTCAGTTAGCTCAGATTGGAGTATGTCAGTTGACAGTAGCTCCCACAATTCAAACTCAGACCTCGCATGACCTTGTATGCAGTTTATTCAGCATATTTTACAGTTACATGTTTATTACTTGATCATTGCATCAGCTCCATGTTCTTCTTATTATGTCATCTTAAGCATGTTCAGTTCATATAGTGTAGTGCATATCCCATGCTCAGTACGTTCAAAGTTTTGACCGTATACTTTGTTTTGTGTTATATTATTTTATAATATAGGTTCAAACGTTCAGCACCCAGCTCGCAGTTAGCACGATCCCATACTTATATATGCAGCAGAGTTTGGTGAATTCTCATCATTCGAGGACTAGTTTTTAGTATCTTATTTATACTATTACTTTAGTTTCAGACAGCTAGAGTTAGCTGGGGGCTTTTCCTAGCAACTTGTCTTAGTAGAGGCTTTCAGACAGTCAGATAGTAGATTTTCAGCTTTATGATTCTTGATTAGATATTTTCTCATGTTGACACAATATTGGATTTTATTATGGTATTCAGATTTCCAGCTTCTGCATAATATTTATTCAGTTATTTCAGTATTCATAGTGATATGCCAGGCCATAGATTAGCTCGGGATCACTTGTGACTCTAAGCATTGTGTTACTACTAGGGGGTAGTCTCGGGTCGTGACAAATTTTTACTTAAATTTTCAAACTGTTACTTGTTCTTTTTAATCCCCCTTTCAAAAATAACTGAGTAATAGTTACAATAACTGCATTGATCTAGCTTCTTGCCATATTCATTGTGGGATCTACCCAAACCTTGTTTGGGTTCTATATTTGATCAATAACCACGTTATAGTTTATTGCAAGGTGTAATTTGGGCGACATTGAATTTTGGTGTCGTTGCAAGGGAGGAAAATTTAAGGTTACATCAATTGTGTTTATTTAACAATTAGTCCTTATTTCCTAATTTTTTTTGTTGTTTTTGTTTTTTTCTTAGGATACATACTTGTTTATGCCCAGCACTCGGATGTAATGCAATCCCCTGATTCCAATCAATCTCGAACTTGAAAGAAATTTAAGGAGAATGAATAAATAAGGAATCCCGGTGACCTAGAGGAAGCAGCAACCAGGATGTTAGCTAAGGAACAGGAGAGGGATCAACAACTTGAAGTAACTCAGCAATTTGAAAAGCAACAGTAAGCTACAGCTAATGAACAAGCTAGCTAAGAAGAGACAGTGCGTTAAGCTGTATTGAATGAACATGCCATGCAAAGAAGGAATAGGGGCTAGGAGGAGCAACACTATCAATATTCTCCTCAGTTTGATGATGATGATATTGACCTAGATGATACAGGTGAAACAGGTGCCATTGTACCGAACTCGCTGCCTGTTGGGGCCAATTTTGACATTACCAACACAATGATACAGTTGCTGAACATGAAAGAAATATTCATTGGACACGCTATTGATGATACAAATATGTGCTTAATGAACTTTGTGGGGATTTGTAAGGAGTATAAAAAACCTAGTGTGACTCAAGATACAATCAAATGGTGGTTATTTCCATTCTCATTAGAAGGTAAAGTAAATCATTGGTTGGCAGAATTACCTAATGACTCAATCACTACCTTGAGGAAGTTGAAGAGGGCTTTCTTGGAAAGGTTTTTCTCTCCATACAGATTGTTGCTGCTAAAAGAAGATATTTATAACTTTAAGCAACTGCATACAGAATCTTTGTATGAGGCATGGTTGAGGTTCAACAAGAAGCTGAAGCTATGTCTTAATCATAGGATACTTGATGAGAGTTTGTTCACAAGGTACTCATAAAAGAATTTTACAAAAGCTGGCACCTTTGGTGCATGATAGCTACGTAATATCCTTAGTTTCATCCTTTTTAAATCTTCTATAGGCCTTTGAATGCCAATAACAAGGTGATATCTGATACTATTACTAGAGGAGATTTTATGAGTCACACTTATGCAAATACAGCAGTGATGCTCGATAGACTCACCAAAACCAACAGGGCATAGCACACATGGGAATTTAAAGTTCTCGCTAGCACTTATGCTATAGGTATGTTCACAGAGCAATGTAGCAAAAAAAAAGGAGCGACATCAAGAAATAGCATAAGAATTTAAATAAGTCTCATTGCAGAGCATGTCTTGGGGGATGGGGATGAAAAGGTAAATACAATCGGTTCACAAGGATATGTTTCAAGATATGATAGACATAAGTCTAATTCTAAGGAAGAGGTGAACTATTTGAATGATCAGGCGGTGGTTTCCTGGGCCATCGCCTAAGGGTGTAATAAAGAAACATGGTGCAAAGGTCAAAGGAATCAAGGTTAGAGCTATTACAAAGACAACAACTATAATTTATTAGGATATAGAGATAGGAGTAAAGGTAGAGACATAGATGGTAATTGGAAGTAGTGAGGTAGGTACATGAATGATAGAAGTAGTTTGTACTGGGTAGCCATAAAGAAGAGTGGAGCACTTCTAGATTGGAAGACTTAGTATATAAGGTATTGAAAAAGGTTGAATCTATTGATGATAGCCTTAAGGAGATTTGTAGAGATATTTCTGAGATGAACAGAGGGTTGAGTCACATACTACCGTAATTAAACAAATTGAGCAACAAATAAGTCGAATGTTGGCATATCCGAATAAAAGGAAGTAAGGTACACTCCCTAGAAATATATTCCAACATCAAAAAAATGATAATCACTACATGGTTATAACTACTAGGAGTGGTAAGATGATTACTGCCCCCCACTTGTTGATAGTTGTTTATGATACAAAAGCCCAAAATGGTTAATGTTGAAATGGTCGTTGAATTCAAGGAGAAGATTATTAATGAGAATTTAATTGAAAAGCTATCTCCAATTGTTGAAAAGGAGATTGTTGCTTAAAATGGAAAGGAGAAGGAGGTCCCATAGATTTTGACTCCTATTCCACGACCTCCTCTACCTTTCCCATATTTGTTGAAAAAGAAGGTAGAAAAAGGAAAGTATCAAAAGTTTATTTCAATGTTGAAGCAGCTATCTATGAACATCCCTTTAGTTGAGGCACTTGAGAAAATGCCTAGCTACACCAAGTTCATGAAGAATCTTGTTACAAAAAAAAAAAGAACAGTGAGTTTTGAGCATTCACCATTCCATTCACCATAGGAGCATTCAATTTGGCAAAGGTTTTGTGTGATTTGGGTGTTAGTGTTAATCTTATGTCGCTAGTAGTATTTAGATAATTGGGCTTGGTAGTAACCAAACCGACGTTAATGTGGCTTCTTATGGTAGATCGCATAGTAAAGAATCTTGTGGGTATTTATATGATGTTCTTGGGATAGTTGAGTCATTCATCTTTTTGGTGGAATTTGTCATTCTAGATGGTGAGGTAGATTTTGAGGTCCCCATTATCTTGGGGCAACCATTCCTAGCCACCGAATGAACATTAGTTGGTATGGAAATTGGGAAGTTGAAATTCTAGTTGAATAATAAAGAAATGTTTTTCAATGTTTATTGGTCAATGAAGCAGCCAAATGACACCATGTGGTCTCGGTTATTGATATTGTTGACTAGGAGTTGACACTACTACCTATTGAGGAGAAATTATATTGAGTCACTAGCATATGTGATCATGAATTTTGATGGAGATGATATAGATAAGTATGATGAAATGGTAATGCACTCATTGGTATTATGGCATACACTTATTCAACTAAAAAAGTTTGATCTTGACTTGAAAAGCATGCAACTTTACCAGTCAAGCCTTCTATTGAGGAGCTCCTAGTCTTAGAGCTAAAGGATCTCCAAACCCACCTTCAATATATATTCTTGGGAGCCAACAATACCTTTCCCGTTATTATAGTAGCAAATTTGATTGAATAACAAGTGAAAGCTCTAGTATCTGTGTTGAAGAAATTCAAGAGGGCCATCGGTTGGTCCTTTACTAACATCATTGGTATTCTGTCAGATATTTACACTCATAAAATTCGGCTAGAGCTTGATTGTGTTCCTAGAATTGAACATCAACATAGGCTGAAACAACCAGTGCAAAAGGTCGTCAAAAAGAAGATCATCAAGTAGTTGGATGCAGATGTGGTTTACCCTATGGTAAATAGTAAATAGGTGAGTCCAGTCCAATGTGTGGCAAAGTAGGGTAGTATCACTGTAGTTCCTAATGCAAAGAATGAGCTTATTTCTATGAGGTCATTCACAGGCTGGTGAGTATGCATGGACTATAGAAAGTTGAATGTGTGGACTAAGAAAGATCACTTTTTGATACCATTCATGGATTAGATGTTAGACCATCTTTCTTGTAGAGGATAGTATTATTTTCTCGATGGTTATTTGGGATACGATTAGATTTTGGTTCCTCTTGAAAACCAAGAGAAGACCATTTTCACTTGTCATATAGGACGTTTGCATTCAAGAAGATGTCGTTTGGATTATGTATTCTACCGATAACCATTTAGTGTTGTATGATATCTATATTATCTAATATGGTGGAAGACACTATTGAGGTATTTATGGGCAATTTCTCAGTGGAAGGTGACTCTTTTGATGATTGTAGAGGTTATTAGAAACTTTTTAGAGCATGCTGGATGTTATTGTAAATTCATCAAGGATTTCTCCAAAATTACAGACCCATTCTGCAAGTTATTATAGAAAGAGGGAAAGTTTGTGTTTGATGATGCTTGTCTAACGGCATTTGAGTGCCTTAATAAGAAGTTAATATCAGCTCCTATCATTATTACGCCTAATTGGTCCATGCCTTTTGGGATTATAAGTGATGCTAGAGTGGGGCTAGGAGTATCCCTAGGCCAAATACGTGAAAAGATTCTTCATCTGATTTATTAGGCTAGCAAAGCACTTAATATAGCTCAAAAAAATTATACTGTGATGGAGCAAGAGTTGCTTGTTGTGGTTTTTTCTTTTGAGAAGCTTAGAGCCTACTTGCTTGGCACTAAAGTGATAGTGCATATTGACCATGAAACTCTTAGGTTCCTAATTACGAATAAAGATGCAAAGACTAAGTTGATTCATTGGGTACTTCTACTGCAAGAATTTGACTTTAAGATCAAGGATCAGAAGGGGACCAAAAATCAAGTGGTTGACCACTTATCCAGACTTGAGGAAGAGGCAATGCTAAAATTGAAAGATAAGATTGACATTAATGATACTTTTTTGGATAAGCAAGTATTGACTTCATCACAAGATCTGATTCCATGGTTTGCGGATTTTTCTGATTATTTGGTGACCTATGAGATGCCTTCAGACTTGTCCTTCCACCACTGAAAGAAGTTTTTGTCTGATGTGCTGATTTGTAGATGTATTTCCAAGGTCGAGATCATCAGCATATTGAAGGCATATCACCCATCCCCTGTTGGGGAACATCATAGTGGAATTCTGACAGCCCATAAGATTTTTCAAATATGGGTCTTATTGGCCAACCATCCATCAAGATACTCACAATTATGTGGGGCATGTGACCAGTACCAAAAGCCAAGGGGGAATATCGCAGAAGCATGAACTTTCTCTCTCCCTCATTCTTATGATTGAGTTGTTTGATATTTGGGGAATTGACTTTATGGGTCCATTTATAAGCTCGAATGGGATAAAATACATACTTTTTGTTTTAGACTATGTGTCCAAGTGGATGGATGTGATTGGGCTTCCCTATGACGAAGGCAAGAGAGTCACAATATTCGTAAAGCAAAATATTTTTTCGAGGTTTGGTAACCAAGGACAATCATCAGTAATGGAGGCTCTTATTTTTGTGATAGATTATTTTGATTCCTGCTTGAGAAGTATGATATGAATCATAGGGTGACAACACCTTATCATCTGTAATTTAGTGGGCAAGTTGAGGTCTCCAACTGGGAAAAAAAGATAATCCTTGTGAAGACTGTGGATGCAAATAGAATGAGTTAGTCTAAGAAGTTGGATGATGCTTTATGGGCGTACCAAAGCTTTCAAGACCCTTATAGGTATATCTACCGATCAGCTTGTTTATGGAAAATTGTGTCATCTGCAGGTTGAACGTGAGCACAAGGCTATGTGGGCGCTCAAAAAGATGAATTTGAACTGGCATGATGCCTCTAACTTGAGTCTTCATCAATTGAATGATCTAGATGAGTTTCGACTGATATCTTATGAGATTTCAGCTCTTTACAAAGAAAGTATGAAGATGTACCGTGATTGGAAAATTGAGAAGCAAGAGTTTAATTTGAGTGACTTGGGCTTGTTGTTTAACTCAAGGCTTCATTTTGTTTCCTGGCAACTTGAAGTCCAAGTGGATGGGGCTATTTTGTATGGTACATATGTTCCCATATGGGGCCATTGAACTTGAAAATCATGAAGGGAAATGGTTTAAGGTAAACGGCTAGCGTGTGAGGAATACTTGGGAACTGATGAGGAAATAAAGGTAGTTGATATTTGGGCCCTTGGTGAAGTCTGAGTAACCAAGGGACACCCGAGTCATACCGTGATATTAAATCAAGCACTTTATGGGAGGAAAGCCATGGGGTATCATGGTGAAGTATGAGTAATCAAGATGCCCATGCCTTGCTGAGACGTTAACTCAAGTGCTACTTGGGAGGCAACTAAAGGCTTTTGTACTCTATTTTACCTTTATTTTTGTTTTTAGACTAGGCTTGACATTTGTTGAAGCCTGAGAGATTGACTTGAATAAGAAAATGAAAGAAACTGACAAAGCAATGACCACAAGCTCTTGTTATGGGCCATAGATTTAAAGCACAGGTTGTGGTCCTGTTAGTGGTAACTTGAAAAAAATTTCACAAAGTCAGGAGTTACATTACGATCAATCTTCATAAATGGTACTATCAAAGAACAAGACATGAAATTGATTGTACTTATTAACTCAAAAAGCACAGTTAAAGACCAGGAATCCACGAACTTCAGTACAGACCATATTAATTGTCAGCGTACATACTATAGTTCATGGAAACTGGGAAAAAATTTCTGAGAAATCTCTTATCTATGAGCCATAGTATGAAGCGTAGTTTTACACTGTGGGTCTTACTATGTCTTTGTAGATACCAGGTAAGTTTCCTTATTTTGATTCTTACGTAGCTACTTTTTATGGCATGTAAGTACTTTTACTCGCTATAGTCAAGGTCTGTGGCCAAGATAATCAAGTTTTTTAAAAAATAGTCTACCCAACCAAATCAACCTAAACCCTAATTTAATCACCCGAGTCTTTTCATTTTTGAATAGAAATCGATTTTTAACCTCCTCATTCACCTTAACTCCTAATTCCTTAATCATCTCTACTAAACACTCTTTAATTCTCCCTTTCCAACTTCAACACCCCCAAAAACCTCACAAAAACACCACCACAAGTCAACCTGAAGTCGCGTTTTTTCTCCCTCAATGTGTTTCGATTGATTTTGCACTGGTTCACGGTTGTTTGCTTGATTTTCACAAAGTCTACCATGGTATGAATTTACTTTCTTATACCTGTGTAGATTTTGGTTTGAAAATACCCGACCTATGGTTGATTATTTATGATCGTTGATTTTAGAATCCATGGGAGTGATGGTGATCAAGTAAAATCATGAAAATCTAATAGTTCTTATGTGTTAATAATATACACTTGATTTGAATGGTCTGTTAGGGAGTATTTGGTTGATAAACACTGAAATATGGTGTGTTGATTGATTTTGTTGGTTGTTGGATTGGGGTATCCCTACCCGTTGAGTCGGCGAGCATTACGATCCATAAAAAATATTTATTTTAGAAACAGAAAAAGGATTGGTTTGCCCACCCAACTCACCACAACCATGATTCATGATAATTTGGGTGAATTCTGAGTAACTCGAGGTGCTATAAATGTGAAAACAAAAGAATTTGCATAAGTGAGCAATTCCAATGATAGTAAATTGATACTTGGATTGTGTACATAAGAAGAAAGAATTATGAAACTTAAGCAGTTGAAGCCAAAAGGTGTTATGTCGCAGACCAGGGACCACGAGCTTGATTATGTGCCATATTTTACTCTATGAACCATACTAAAGGTTGTGGTAACCTGATCTGAGACTTCACTTTCTGTCCCTTCTCCACGACCTACATTATGGGGCATAGTTTTATACAACAGACCATAGTAAAAGTCGTATTGTATAAAGTCACATTGACTGATTCAGGACTCTTAAGTATGAAGTATACCATGGCCCGTGGTTTTATACCATGATCCATAGTGTACCTCATACTGAGTCATACAATATGCCAAGTTTCCAGTTCTTGTTCACAAAGCTAGTCACAGGCTGTATAGTGCTTTACACGCCCCGTAGACTAGCTCGTACTATTCAATTTGTACAAACTTTTTAATTTTCTTTTTGCTTTTCTTTTTACATCTTTGGTCTAATCTTTTTGCTTTTCTTTTTACTTCTTTGGTCTAACATTCTCACTCGGAGGTACCATGCCACCAGGATGAACACCTAAGAAGGGAAGCAAGCCAACACCACCCACTCGGGACCACCAACTAGAGGATGAATCTAGTGGTTCCGAGGAGGCATACCTTATTGACAAGGATCACCTACAGCATAAGCCTCGAATTATGAGGTAAGACACTAAGGAGCAAGAAACAGAATAGGTTGCAGCTAAAGTAAAAGTATACGCTGCAGCTAAAGCAAAAGCTCGGCTCTAGCATGAGAAACCACTTCTATTCTGAAGAGGAAGAAAGGTTATCCAGTTATATTAAGAGTAAAGGGTCTGGGTCTGGAGATGAAAAATCCCAAAGTGGAACCAATATTGAAACTACTGGACCCTAGCCTTTGACTAATGAAGTAAGAATGCTAGCAGAATAACAAAGCAAAATGAGCAGCTTTGTGACGGACTCCAATGGTAAGTTAAGGGGTCACGAACCATATTTAATCAGGATTCTTCCATCACTGATAAAGGAAAATTTAAGAGGGGATACTAACTAGGATTTGAATGAAATGTCTGATATCAAGGTGTTCTTTATTTGATTGGATAACAAAAGCCTCCGGTTGGTATATTCTGCCTCTTGTTTGTGAATTCTACACTGTGTATACAGCAACTCTTCAGCTGAAGGACGCATAGGGGAAACAAGCCAAAGATCAGATAGCCTTGGAGATGGTGCAGGTTAGGGGCAGATAAGTGAATATCTCCAAAAGCATGACCTAGTAGATTCTCTATGGCCCTGACGTTCTGGCCCCCAAAAATACATCCGATATGATTACTGTGTTGATACAATACAAGTGGTAAGAAGGATGTCCAAGGATGATAGACACATGCATATAAAATGGTGTACAGGTATAATAGCATAGAAAAAGTAGAAGCCAAACAAGTATTAACTAAATGTGATATTAAGAAGTCTTCATTGAATTTTGCAGGCAAGTGTTTATAGTCGGTGGTTCATCATAGAATATATTTGACTAGTGTAGATAATTCATTGACTCCAGACCAAGCTATTTTGATTGCCAGTATCATAAAGATATATACTTTGAACTTTGCACAGTTGACCATTAAGGAGACTAGGGAACATCCGTTGAAGGATAGCACTAGTATTTTATTCCCAAGCATAATTGCAACTCTTTGTAGTGTGCTAAGGTTCCTATATTTGGTGGTATTGATTAGAGGGTACTGGTGAACTGCACGGCAAACATCAGCCTTATTTAGGATGAGAAAAATCCAATAGCCCAAATGAGGGACCAACCTTCGGGTTCTTCAGGTCCAGTGACTTTTGAGGGGTTGATAGAGCATGTGGAGTAGGTTGATACCCCATACCCTTTTGATATTAACAAAGATGTTGGTGAGAAGAGTGTGACCACAGCTGCTGGGGATGATGCTACCAAACCTCCAACTACCTTACCTACTTCATCGTCTACATAGGCCAATTTAGTCTATCCCAGTATTCCATAACCCACACCTACAGGACTCGTCACCATCTCATAGGAATATCTAGCTGGCATGGCTAGGTGGTTAGCTCATAATGAGAAATAGTAGGCCCGCACTAATATGCAAGTAAATATTTTGATGAACCAAGATAAACCGTGGGTGATGAAGGATCTTGAGAACATCTCAAAAGTCATACATAGTTTCTTGGATGGTTTTGAGAGGAGGAGGATGGATGAGAATCTGGTATCTTTAAAAGTGCCTGAGTTAGCAAAGCAGGTCGAGGAGATTGCTTCTTTGAGAAATGAGGTGTACCACCACCTAGAGTTATTTTGGTTGTTGAGAAGGACCTGTCAGTGTTTGATTTCTTCACTCACAAGCCAATCACTAAGGTAAGTGGCAAAAGAGTAAGGTACGATGATGAATTTGATGCAACTAATACGCATGGAGATATTTGGAAGTCCACCAAGGCCTCCTGAACTGATTATCACTTGGTCCAGATTGAGGAGGATCAGAGACGGCAAGGAGCATCCACTAGTCCGACACCTGCGGGTGTCCATGTTTCTGGAGGTGAGATCCATGAAGTTGATCCTTCACTATTGAGCGTACCAGTCACCACCAAAGCCATTGTTACTACTGAGGGTACTTTGAGTGTACTGGACCACACCGATGTTATTATTGATTATTCTGGGGTTGTACCCATAGCCAGTACTAATGCACTAGACTCATGCACCTAGAGCACCATAGGTATGTCCCTACCATTAGTATTATAGTTTTTGTGGGCATTAGGGACAATGCACTTCTATTTGATAGGGGTGGGGATGTACTTGTGGTTCTGTTTTACCAACTGAGGGTTTTGTTATCGTATTTATTTTCCCTCAGGTGGGCTATATAGTAGAACTAGTTTCTAATTTTGTTTTTGTGTTTTGTTTTTTGTGTTTGTTAAAGAAAAATAGGAGAACTTAGCGCAGTCAATGGCATAAAAATCTATTTTGAAAAATAGAGACCCCTCCAAATTTTATATGACATAGTATTTTCTTTGATAGATTGACCGCTATGGATCTTTGCATGACATTATGTATATGGATGTGACAATAATTGCTTAAGCTAGGGCATAAACTTGATAGTTAGTAATGGATAGTGTAACTTTATGCCAAGTGTGTGTGAGCCTGCATTCGTAGTATTCTAACTTTGGGTGTGTAATTTAGAACTCACCCGATTGGTCTTGCTTAGGTCGTAGGATAGTTGAATATGAAAGAATCATAGGTCATTTTATATTTCAGTCCACTTAGCCTAAATGACCATCCAAATAAAGTAAGTATCCCTTGATCCCTGATTTTGAGCCTAAATTTATCCTTTTTATTGATTAGCATATTCACCTTCCAGATTTTTCTTTGAACCTTAGTTTTGGCCTTGGTCCCTCCTTGGACATTGTGCACTTAACTCAGGAAAATTGCCTAAGTTTAGGGTGGCTACTATAGAGGTGTATGAAAAGAAGAATGGGGTATGAAAAGAAAAGAGTAGTGATAAACAAGAAAAAATGGGTGTGGCATGTGCTAAAAGAAAAAAAAAGAAAAAAAAAAGAGAAAAAGAAAAGAAAAGGTGATTTTGAAATAAAGACGCACCCATCACAAGAAGAAAGAAAAAGATTAAAAGGAGCATAGGGAGGAAAAGGAGTGTTCTAAAGTGGAACAAAGATAGCATAGTGTCAAGGAGGGTGTAGTCACTAATCCCAAATTTTCCATACCGATCCCCAAGCCGGCGTTACAATCCAAGTAAAGTCCTATAGTGATCCTAGTCTAACTGTTCAAAAATTGAGGTATAGAAATAAGATAAAGCCTGTGGTATGTTACATGCATTGTTTGAATTTCCTTATAAGAACGAGTGTATTCGTGCTAGTCCCGAATTGAATGATTATTATGTGTATGGGACTTCTTTGTGATAAGGGCATTAGAGTAACACTGTTGATTGCTGATTGCAAGGGTAATTGTCGTATGTGCATGCTAAAGTTGTTCATGAATATAATAATGTCATTCATAGATCCTCTCGTGTAAATTTGATAAGGGGTGTACGCAAACTTGTTTGTAGTAAGAAAAAGGGGGTGTCAAAGTTGTTAGATGCATTGTCTAAAAGCCTTGTGAATGTCGTTGTTTCCTAGTTTTCTTTCGCTTAAGCGTAATGTTAGTATAGTTCTTATTTTGTTGCTTGAGGACAAGCAAAAGTTCTAAGTTGAGGGTATTGATTGATTTGTCGTGGCTCTACGGAACTTTTGATGCCTAAAACATGGTATTGTTGTATGTTCTTAGCTATTTTTGGTAGATTTGATGTGTACTTGTGCGTTTTTATAGGAAAGTTGGTCCCGAAATGAAAAGGTTGAACATTAGGTTGAACTAGACCAAGTTGGCCTAAAATGGCTCAGTACGGTCCGTACTCAGTAATTATGGGTTGTGGTTTACATCGCTGAGTGAAGTCAAGAAGAGTGAACATTGTTGCTTACAGTTTGATGCCACGATATATAAGACACTCTACGGGACATAGAGTTAACTCGTGGAAACTTAAGGGATCCTATAGACTATGAAGTCAGATTTTATACTATGGGCCATGTAGTCTATCCATGGACCGTAAAGAGATGCCGACACTGCTTTCCTAGTTATTTTAGGATAGGTTTTATAATGTCTATATTTTCTTTTATAGTTTACACTCTATTACTTACTCTTAAGTCTTAGAAATATACAACATTATTTTGTTCTTGGGTTTGAGAGATTATTCATAAATTGATTCTTGATTATTAAGCTTTCTTTAATAATTCACGATTCTTGATTTCTCTTATTCATCTTGCAATTTTATGATCTTGAATTCATCATCTTTTTCTGGTTGTTTTCTTACAAATATGAGTAGCTAAGAGCATAATTAGGGTTGTGAAAACCATGATAAATTAGTGAAGTAGGTTAAAGTACTTAGTGATTCTTGAATGGTGTTCATGCATGTATTGTTCTTCCCTTGGTATTGATTGATTTTTAATGAGTACATGCATTGGAACTCACCTTATTCTTACTTGTTGGACCAAAGGGGTAATGAAAGGGAAAAGGGATTAACAACAGAGATTTGAGGCTATCAAACCTCATCTAATAGCTTGAGCTTTGTCAGTAAATAGCTAATTTGAGATCAAGGATAAGGGTTAGTAAAGAAAACACCCATAGAGGAACCAAGGTGCGTGGGGATATTCATCTAGATAGGGGACCAACTGTTTAGGTGAATCTAACTTACCGATTTTGCATGCTAAGCACTATGATAGATCATTAGTATGCTTCGCTTACTAAGTTATAAAATCACAGGGAATATAATCCTAGTTCAATCTCATTAATTGGTTACAATCAGTCAGGGTCGAAGAAGGGCAACGACTCATACAACAAACTGTACATACTAGTTACTTAAATTTATAAACTGTTACTTGTTCTTTTTATTCCCTCCTTCAGAAATAACTGAATAATATTTACAATAGCCGCATTGACCTAACTTCTAGTCATATTTTATGTGGGATCGATCCCAAACATGATTGGATTCTATATTTGATCAACGACCGTGTTATAATTCGTTGCAAGGTGTAATTTGGGCGACATCGAAAACTCAAATAGGAAGAGTACAAATAAGAAGAGCCAAATGTTATCTTACTAATCCTAAAGAGGTAGTAACCTGATGTATCTACAAAGCATGAAAAAAATATGAGCCAGAAAAGATTAAGAATCTCTATAATCATCAGACAGTTTATAATACACTATGACAATCTTACATATGAGAATACTTAAATAAGAAAATTATAAGAAAGCAAGGGAGAGAGTTGAGTTAATTAGATCAACCTCAATTTCACAAAAGTAAGAATTTAAAATTTAAAATTAAAATAATAACAAAGTTGAAACTTGTCTTCTCTTCCACTCTATCCAAAGAATGTTGATAACTCATTTTTGAACCTAGTGTATTTTGTTGATATACTTGAAACGTGTGGCTTTTTTGCTCTGTCAATCTCATTGGTAGTTGCTTAAGAACAATCTTCTCCAACACTTTCAAGGGCACATTAAAACGTTTCTTGAAGATAGTTTGAGTCTCTTCCACGAACAAACAAAGAAAAAAATAACAACTCTATCTTCGAGGTTAAACTAGGCCACACAACAAGTAGCATTCAATAATATAGCTCTTCTATTCTTGAATTTGTGATTTCACCTTTAGATCAATGTCTCTCAAATATTTTCACGGGAGAGTGTTTTAAAGTGCTCTTCTTTTACTCAAAGAAAAAAAAATAACTATTCATAGGATAAAAGTTCTCGTAGGACAAGAGTTTTTATCAAATAATATTTATTAATAGGTTCATAAATTTTGTAAGATAAATATATCTTACGAAAGAATCGAAAACGTTTTTACTAAATGAAGTGATACTTGTAGATTCACATTCATTCAATCTGAAAATCAAAACTCTTATCAAATGTGTATTGTTTCAAAATTAATTGAAACATTTATTGCAAGATTATTAGTGTTATGTTGTAATAAAATAGTTGGAATATTTGCTTGTAAATGTATTCACATATCCATAGAAAAATCCTTAAAATGTGATAAATCCGACAAAAACCGAATTGATGTTAGATCGAGTTAGTTGGTTTGGTTCTAACATTTTAAAAAGCAATTTAGTTATTAAAAAAAAATTAAAAGAAAAAATTGATTAAATTGAATCATGAACACCCCTACTTACTTACCCAATGCGAGTAAAATAACTTATTTATTTTTAAATGTAATGATTTTGGTAAGTTGTTTAACTTCCGCTACCTTGATGGAGAGACCAACGAGAGTTGTTTGAAATGATTGAAGGATTATATTCTCAACTAATAACATGAGAAGAAAACTCATGATAAAAGATACCATGATTCAAAGATTAATCAATAGGTTGGGTTCCTTTGACTAAGAACTATTCATAGGATAAAAGTTCTCGTAGGATAAGAGTTTTCATCAAATAACAATTATTAATAGGTTTATAAATTTTGTAAGATAAATGTATCTTATAAAAGAACCTAAAACATATATTTACTAAATGAAGTGATACTTATGAATTCACATACATTCAAGCCGAAAATCAAAACTCTTATCAAATGTGTATAATTTCAAAATTAATTGAAACATTTATTTCAAGAATACTAGTGTTATATTGGAATAAAATAGCTGGACTATTTACTTGTCAAATATGTGAATAGAAAAATCCTAAAATCCTGATAAATTCAACAAAAACCGAATTGATGTAAAATGTAGTTGGTTTGGTTCTAATATTTTAAAAATTGATTTAGTTAATTTATTTTTTTTAAAAGAGAAAATCGATTTAAATCGAGGGTGTGTTCGGTATGAAGGAAAATGTTTTTCTATTTTCTCATGTTCATTTGGCAAAAAGATTTGGAAAGTATTTTCCCTAGGAAAACAGGTTTCTTTAAACTAAGAAAAATAACTTCCTTAATCAAAGTAGGAAAAACAAGTTGTTATCACTCTCAAAATCACTCACCCCCCTCCCTGCCATCCCCCTCCAAAAAATTGTTTTATTCGTTTTTTTTTTTTATTAGATTTCAAATAAATTTTCTTACGCCCCTACCCTAGCCCCAAACACCTAACAGACCCCCGCCCCCCCGCCCCAAAAAAAAAAAAATCATAAATTTTTTTAAAAAAATTTGTTTTATAAAAAATTTCAATTTTTTTTTCTTACACCACTTCCACCCCAACACCCCCTACCCCGACACCCCACCCCCTACGAGCACCCCCAAATTTTTTTTTTAATTAAATTTTTTTAAAAAAATGTTTTATAAAAAAATTCAATTTTTTTCTTTACCCCACCCCACCCCTACCAGCCCCCCACCCTGCAAAAAAAAAATTAATTTGTCTTTTAAAAAATTTCAAAAATTTTTCCTTTACCCCACCCCCACCCTACCCTGACAAATGCCCTCTCCCCCCCCCCCCCCCCACACACACACACACAAAAAAAAAAAAAAAAAATTCAAAATTTCAAAAAACTTTTTTTAAAAAAATTTCAAACTTTATTCTTATCTCATTCTTTCTCATTGTTTTGTATTAAATATAAATGTTTTTAGAAAATATTTTTCTATTTGTGTAACGAACACAAAAAAAATAAGTAAGAAACAAAAGTGAGGAAAATAACTTATTTATTTTTAAATGTAATATTTTTTTAAGTTAACCTCCGCTCGTTTGATGGAATGACCTACGAGGGTTGTTTGAAATAACTGAAGGATTATATCAGCCAATAACATTAGAAGCAAAATCGTGATAAAAGATACCACAATTCAAAGATGAACCAATAACCACCGATGTGATACTGCTCCTTTCTTAATCAGAAGTTTCAGATTTAAATTCTGGGTATGGAAAAATCCTTGATAGAGAGCACTTCTTCCGAATGGATCCTACCTGATGAGAATCTAAATTAATCGGGTTTTAATATGGTATCAGACACCAAATGAAAAGAAATAATCAATAGGTAGGATTCCTTTGACTAAGAACCACTCACATGAATCAGAAGTAGTCAACAACTACTCATCTGCTCACACTGAGACCACAAATGCATAATGTGGTCAGATCAATCCACGAATAAGTATACGAAATCCACTTGTCACATATAGACATGTATAACGTATGCATATATTTTTAAACGTGTTACACGGTTCTATCGATAATTTCATTCAGGGAAAATCACAAATCTCTCCCCTTCATGTGCTACGTAAAACGGTGACTTTAAAACTCCTAATGAAAAAATTATAACTTCCAGTACTATTTTTCAAAGTAATACTAGAAAATATAAACTTTGATTTGAAAAAGCAAATTAATATAATATACTTACTACATAACATTGAAAATTGGTAACTGACTATCAAAACTTTGTCACACTAAAATTAGGAGTTGGAGGAACTACTTATTTATATTTGGATATCGATGATTTCAAGCTATAGCTACATTTGGTCCGTTATATTGATAGCTACATAACCAGAAATGGTTTTTTTTAATCTAAGTCTCTACCCAGTCAGCATTAGAGCAAGTATCACGACCCATAATTCCATGGGTTGAGATTGCACCTACCCTAACTTGACAATGATAGATAAGTCTGACTCAAAAACATGAAAGACTCATAATAAAGGTAATTCTACTAAAATTACATACACAATATTTAAAGATTAAGCATCCAACATACTCAAATAAAATTAAAAGTACAGAAAAAAATCTCAAAGACTCAGTAATCACAAGTACAAGAGTGATATAAAGATCGAGTACCAAAACTGAAATATAAGTTGTCCAAAAGAAAATGTGACAGCCCCAAAGTTCGTGCATGTTCATAGTGGTTTTCTTGTGCAATTAGGATCATAAAATTAGGTCATTTGGCGATTAGGAAGGTTGGAAAATGTTTGGGTTGAGTTTTGGGTCATAAAAAGACATCATGGACCGAGAAAAAGGGTGTGCACCACGCACGGGGACCTCCAGTTTGGGCCCCGTGCCAGGAGCACATCAGAGTAAGCTACTGTTAGCATGTGTGTTGGGAGGCGCGGTGCACAGCCCCATCCTGCACGTTGGGAGGTGTGGCGCACCTGCCACTCCCAAACATAAAATTTCTACTTTTCTGTTAAAAGTTTGGGGTAATCTCCTCCTTATACTCAAATGTAACCTCTCCAAACCTGTTTTAGTCCCAAGAGTCATCCCAAAACACTCAGAAAGATTCAAAAAAACTCTCGTCTCTTTTTTTCTCCCAAAGTTCCAAGGAACAACTAGAAGGGTTTCAAAATTCAAGCTAAAAAGGGACCAAGTTCAAGAATCTCTCCAAAGAATCCTTTAGTTTCATGTATGTGGGGATTCAATAAGGATTCCCTTCCCTAAATTCAATTTTTAAACTAGAAACTCCTTAAGTTCAAATCTAGGGGTCATACCCACTTTATGATTATGATTTAATTCTACTGTTTTCATGTTCCGCATGAATATTATTGCTTTCAAGATATATGATTTTCTAGTTTATGGGTTTTAAGCGTGAGTTATCATGGCATGAACTTACATGAATTTCCATAATTTGGCATGTTCAATATGATTTTAACATGATTTAAACTATTTGATATGATTCGACCATATGGTCTCAGACTTAGCATGAATATCAAGAAATTGTCTATGTTTACACGAAACAGAAACAGAAGTATAATTGGTTTTCAGATTTACAAACTAGTTTATGTTTATCTCATGATGAATTTTATACATTGTGAGTATTAGTATGGTTTTAAGAGTAGTATTGAGAACCAAGTGGACACGGGTTCAGCGTACCCAAGTTTCAAAACTACGTGCCACCACAAGTATTGTATTTACCAAAATGGGCTCAGTTTAGTGATCACATTAGTCATGGCTTTATACCCCTGGCAATTTATATTGCAGCCTTCTAATGAGGCATATGTTGGACTCAATGTAGCTCAGATGGTTTATGTCGATTAAGAGAAACTCCCACAGTAAAATCATTTTAGAATTTGAAGTGTATATAGCTCATTGGTTTTGTCAAGTATGATTTTTTACACTTTATTTACATGGTTTACAAATTCAGTCTTACAAATGAAGAATAGTGAGTCATTATATACTTTTCATGCATACATTTTTCTCTCTACATGATTTACCTTAGTTTTATACACTTCATGCATTTCTCACATACTCAGTACATTCCATAGTACTGACCATATACTTCATGTGTTGCTTCCTATCATGATTTAGGTTTTGGTACTCTCCCTCAGACTCATTAGTTGGTGAGTCCTTATGTTTTGAGGACTATGCTTTATGTTTTTCTCAGTAGTTCAGACTTATGTTTATTTTAGTGTTTCATAATTTTGAGTCAGCTGGGAATCTATCCCAATGGCTCCTCTATTTTTAGAGGCTTGTCTAGACTTAGTAGATGTTTCAGCTTATCCCTATGTTTAAATTATATTTAGATAATGTTGACAGATTTCAGATTCTATGTTTTCTATTTATGTTGTTTTAGACAATATGTTTTTGCTCATGACTTATGATATAAAAATATTGTTTTAGTACTATGCTAGATGTCATGGGTTAGTTTGGTGCTACTTGTAGTCTTAAGCATCATGTTATGTCTAGGGTGTACTCATAGGACATGACAAACTTGGTATTAGAGCCTAAGGTTTAAGGTGTCCTAGGGTGTCTGACAAGCTGCGTCAAGTATAGTCTTATTCATAGATGTAAAGCACGCCATACTTATGAGGAAGAAGCTACAAGAAGTTATTAGGAACTATACCTTCTTTCATGATATTTGTCGTGCCATAGAATTTAATTCTATCATTCTTCTATGCGTTCTTTTCACGTGACAAAAAATGCTTCCTCATAGAGCCAACGGTCGTAGAAACAAAAACCAACAAGCACCTATAGAGCCTCTATATAATCAAGTCACTCAAGTTGAATTTTGGGATACCTTTCAGATGTTACCCTAGACTATGACCGTTTAGGTCAATCATCAGGTTATTGCTCCAGTAAATCAGAATGAGACTTCAGTTGCAGCCAGGATACGGGACTTTATAAGGATGAGTCCGACAGATTTTCATGGGTCAAAGGTGGATGAGGATACAAGAACTTTGTAGATGACATGCTAAAGATTACCCAGGTTATGCATATCACTGGGGCGTAAAGTATGGAGTTGGAATTATATAAGTTGAAAGGTGTTGCTCATGATGGGTATAAGAAGTGAAAGAAAGGTAGAGGTAAATATGCAGCTCCAGTGGGTTGGAAAGAGTTTAAAGTAGCTTTTCTTAACAGGTTCTTTCCTCAGGAGTTAAGTCAAGCAAAGGTAGAGGATTTCATCAATCTCAGTTAAGGCTCCATGTCAATAAAGGAGTATTCCCTCAAGTTCACTCAGCTTCGAGGTATGCTCCAAAAATGGCATCTGAGCCAAGGGCACGCATGATTAAGTTTGTTTCTAGTGTGTCTGAGTTGGTGGTCAAGGAGTGTAGGACTTCTATGTTGATCAAAGATATAGTCATTTCTCGACTCATGACCTATGCTCAAAAGATCAAAGAAGAGAAGATGAAGGAGAGAGAGAGGGAGACCAAAAAGGCTAGGACTTGGCAGCTTGAGTTTAGTCAGCTTAGGTCAGGTGGGGAAATCACTCACAGTTTTAGAATCGATCATCAGCCCCTGCACCATCTTCATCCAGTTCCCCAACACCCAAGTCTAAGCAAGAACGGTGGGATAGGACACCAGGCTCCAAGTCATAGGACAGTGTTATCAAAGGGAATACCTACCCATTTTCCAGGAAGTATGGTCAAAATCATCATGGTGAGTGTTTGTTTGGGAAGAAGGGCTAGTTTAGATAAGGTAAACCAGGCCACAAACTGAAGGAGTGCCCTTCAGTTAGGCAGGCAACAGGGATGCTCGCCCTCAGACATCATCCAATTCTTCAGTAGCTTATTTAGGTCATCTAGCTCAGCAGCAGGGCATTTGATCTATTACCAGTGGCGGTCAGCATCAGACCCAATTTTATGCTTTGTATTCTCATCAGGACCAAGAGTGCTCCCCAGACGTGCACTGGTATGCTTTGAGTCTTTTATATTAATGCTTATGTGTTATTACATCGAGGGTCTAATTATCTTTTGAAACCTCATTTGTTGCTGTAAATTTTAGTGTCAATCCCAAAAGTCTCTTCGAACCCTTTTCAGTTTATACTCCTGGTAAAGAGTCAATTATTGCTAAAAGAGTTTACAGAAATTGCCCTATTACAGTCCTTCATAGAGTTATTTCAACAGATTTAGTAATGCTAGAGATGACTAATTTCAATGTTATTCTTAGTATGAATTGGGTCCATTCATGCTATGCCTTTGTAGATTGCCAAACTAGAGTTGTAAAATTATGGTTTCCTAATGAATCAGTCCTTGAGTGGAAGGGTAGTCTTGTGGTACCCTGAGGCTAATTTATCTCCTTTCAAAACTAAAAAAACTAATCTCTAAAGGGTATGTCTATCATCTAGTTTGGGTTAAGGAATATAAATCTGAGACCCTATTCTCCAGTTAGACCCAATGGTCAATGAGTTACCAGAATTCTTTCATAAGGATCTACCTAGAGTTCCTCCCAATAAGGAGATTGAATTTGGGATAGACCTTCTCCCAGATACCCAACCCATCAATATTCCTCCTTATAGGATGGCCCCAATAAAGCTTAAAGAGTTGAAAGAATAACTTAGAGACCTTGTAGATAAAGGGTTCATTCATCCTAGTATTTCTTTGTGAGGTGTTTTATTCTTATTCATTTGAAAGAATGATGGTACCCTCAGGATATGTATAGACTACAGGCAATTGAATAAGGTCAAAATCATGAATAAGTATCATATCCCTAAGATTGATGACCTGTTCGATCAGCTGCTGGGTGCCCATTGTTTCTCAAAAATTAACCTCAGATCAGGATATCATCACCTTAAAGTCAGGGAGTGTCACAACCCGAAGACTATTTTTAGAATTTGATATGGTCACTATGAGTTTGTGGTTATGTCATTTGGACTAACAAACACTCCTACAGCTTTTATAGATTCAATAAATAGGGTCTTTAAGCAGTATCTAGACATATTTGTCATTGTCTTTATCGATAACATTCTTATTTACTCTCAGAGTGAGGAGGATCATGCAAACTATTTAAGAGTAATATTGTATACTCTCAATGATCGTCAATTTTTTGCTAAGTTTAGTAAATGTGAATTTTGGTTGAAATATGTTGCCTTTATGGGTCATGTGGTTTCTAGTGAGGGTGTTCATATGGATTCTCAGAAAGTAAATGTAGTAAAAAACTGTCCTAGGTCCATTACTCCATCCGACATTAGGAGCTTTCTGCGCTTAGCTTGTTATTATAGGAGGTTAGCTGATGGATTCTCTTCGATAGATGCACCATTGATCCTATTGATATTGAAAAAGGTGAAGTTTCAATGGTCAGATTTGTGTGAGAAAAGTTTCCAAGAGTTGAAGGATAGATTGACCTCAGCACCGGTATTAGCTTTTCCAGAAGGCTTAGATGGGTTCATGGTTGACTGTGATGCTTCCAGGGTCTGACTTGGATGTGTTTTGAAGTAAAATAGGAAGGTGATAACCTATGCCTCCAGGAAACTCAAAGTTTATGAGAAAAACTATCCGACTCACGATTTGGAGTTGGCAGAAGTAGTCTTCACTTTGAAAATTTGGAGACATTATTTATATGGAGTACATGTAGATGCTTTCACCGATCATAAGAGTCTCCAATATGCATTCGATCAAAAGGAATTAAATCTTCATCAAAGGAAATGGCTAGAGTTCTTAAAATACTATGACATGAATGTGATTTACCATATGGGTAAAGTTAATGCAGTTGCAGATGCTCTCAGTAGATTGTCTATGGGTAGTGTATCCCATGTTGCAGATGAGAAGAAGGAGTTGGTTAAAGATGTGCATGGATTGGCCCAATTAGGGATTCTTTGCTTGATATAGATAATGGTGGTATGATGGTACAGAATAGTTTAGAGTCATCTCTAGTGGCAGAGGTGAAAAGAGAGTAGTTTAATGATCCAGTGTTGAGTCAGTTGATGGATGAAGTCCACCAACAAAAGGTGGAAGTTTTCTCCTAAGGGGGATATGGTGTACTTCACTATCATGGTTGTTTATATGTTCCTAATGCTGATGGGTTTAGAGATTGGATGTTAGCTGAGGCTGAATAGTTCTAAGTATTCAATCTATCCAGATGCCACTAAGATGTACTATAACCTATAAAAAGTCAATAGGTGAAATGGTATGAAGAGGGAGCAAGTTAAATTTGAGCATCAGAGGCCAGGAGGTACACTTCAGGATATTGGCATACCCACTTGGTAGTAGGAGGTTATTAATATTTATTTTATTACTAAACTTCCTCGCACCAAGCATCGATATGATTCGATTTGAGTCATCATAGACCGAATGACTAAGTCATCTCACTTATTCTAGTCAAAAACTCATACACAACCAAGAATTATGCCAGACTTTATATCCATGAGTTATTCAGGCTTCATAGGGTTCTATTACCCATCATATCGGACTGAGGTACCCAGTTTACATCTCAGTTTTGAAAATTATTTCAGAAGGGTCTTGCTATAAAAGTGAACCTTAGTATAGCATTTCAACCTCACACAGATAGTCAGGATTAACGTACTATATAGACTCTAGAGGACATATTGATAGTGTGTGTGATTTATTTTAAGGGGAATTGGGATGATCACTTGCCTCTTATTGAATTCACATATAATAACAGTTATCACTCCAGTATCCAGATGGCGTCGTTTGAGGCTTTATATGGGTATAGATACAGTTCTTTGATTTGTTCGTTTGAGGTTGGTGAGGCTACTTTGATTGGGCCACATTCTGTTCAAGAAGCTATGGAGAAAGTTCAATTAATTAGGGAGAGGTTGAAAATAGCTTAGAGACATCAGATATCATACGTTGATGTGAAGAGGACAGAGCTTAAGTTTGTGATGGATAATTAGGTATTCTTGAGTGTTTTCCCCATGAAAGGGATGATGAGGTTTTAAAAGAAGGGGAAAGTTAGTCCCCGATATATTGGCCTTTATAATATTTTGAGCTGAATTAGAAATGTTGACTACGAGCTAAATCTTCCAACAAAGTTATCTACATACACCCAGTATTTCATGTGTCCAGGTTAAAGAAAGTTATTAGTGATCCAGCATTGGTGTGTGCCTGTGGAGAGCATTGGTGTGAAGGATAGCTTAACCTATAAGGAGGTTTCGTTGAGATCCTCGATTGACAGGTTAAAAGTTTAGGGAATGAAGAAGTTTCTTCAGTAAAGGTTTTATGGAGAAATCAATCAGTTGAGGGAGTGGCTTAGGAAGCAGATGCAGACATGATGAGGAGGTATCCTCAGTTCTTCATTGATAATGGTCAAATACACCCGTTAAGAATGTATGCGGTCGCTAGCAATATAATTTGCCCAACGTTAGAGTCAGGGTCGATTCCATGAGAAATTAAGGTAATAGGTTCACCTTCGACTGTCATGAGTAACTAATTGCTTGCACGTAATGCCAAAAACAATTCAATATAGTAAAATGGGGGAGTAATTCAAATATCATTATGCTCAATTTATCAAATGCACGATTAGTTTGCAAAAGTGAGTTCTAGAGTTTGTAATCAAGAGTTAAGATACTTGGGATTATGCTTTCATGAGAGTGAGTACATGCATGGGTAATTGGATATTTTCCTAAGTTCAATTAATATTTATGAGTAGGTTAGGTCCTAGATTTTAATATCAATCTTTTAATAAAACATTAAACATCACATGTGGGTTGTTTCTAACACCTCACAAGTGGTACATCATAACCAACCTATAACCTCAATTTAGTAGCCTTATGTCTAAGAACTACTATTAAATGATGGATATCAAGTCATAGTTGACCACTATTCCTCACTCTTATCTCCTTTGTAAAGGATCGTAAGAGATCTAGGGTTAACTAGAGTTTGCAACCTTCAATTGTAAGTTAATAACATAGAGTAGAGGTCAAACCCACAATAATTAATCAATTAAAGAGGAAAATAAACAACACTAATACAATTATTACAACTCATTCATACATAACACCAATAAGGAAATTTAGCTACTCATAACAAAAGATAAGAGAAATATACCCATATCTTTATTGAGATTTGCCATAGAATCCAAATAATCCAAGAGAATCCCAAATTCTAATCGAAAACTCAAACACAAATAGCTATAATCCTTTAGGGTTTCAATTACAAACTCTCAAATTTCAAAATTGACCAAAAATAGGGTTCCAAGTTGCCAAAAAGGTTTAAATAGCTGAAGCAAAAATAGGCCAGTTAATTAAAGAAATGCCATTACATCCGAATTGACGAAAGTGGAGCCTATCATCAAACACTTCGTGATGCGCTGAAGTGAATTGTTAATGCCAAAATGGCCTTCACTTTGAGCTTCAGGTGTTGGCATCTGGACAATTTAGTGATGGATTATGGCTTCGCCGATTAGCTCGGCAATACGCTGAATTACTCTTCTTCATCGTTGTTTTGCTTTAGTTGAAACCTGGTTGAACTGTTATCGTTGACAATAGATGCTGGCTTTTGGCAATTCGCCAAACATCCCAGGCAATGCTCTTTTGATCTTTTAGCTCCAATATTCCATCTTTTTGCTTCTTTATGCTCTTTCGATCACTTCTTGGCTTTTACCCTGGAAATAAACCAAAACAACATTAAAACTAATTCAAATTGGCATTGAGGGCTTGATTTCTTTCTATTTTAGGCCAAATGAGTCGCAAATTGCTGACTCATCAACACCCCAACTTAAATCTTTGCTCGTCCTTGAGTAAATCAATGCACAAACAACAAAATAAATAATGCCTACAAATGGTACTACTTGGGAGCTTAGACACATGCTTTTTTTGTGAAAACACTTTGCCCTCATGGTTTTGAAAACAATGGTAGAAGTTTCACCTATCAAACACTCAATTTGTGAACAACAAGCTTCAAATGTTGACTAAATGTTACTAAACCACGCACATGCCCATAGACTCCAACTAAGATTAAAGAATATTCAAGTATTTCAATCAAGTTCCCTTACACAAAGAACTCCCTTCCCTCAAGAAACAATCAACATTAAAACAAGGGACTACCACGAATCACTCACACTCTTAAAGATTATCATAATTGAGTACCACACCATAGGCTTGCCTAAAAGCTCTACTTCATGACATTCAAGCATGCTAATTTGGAGATCACTAAGGTCTTACTTTGGCTTGTAGCGTAAGCAATGGATAAGGTAGGAAAAGTTAAGTTTCTAGTGACCCTAATCTCTCGAAGCATCTAAAGAGACCTCGATTACACTTCTTTCCCAAGACTTGCTTCTTATACAATTCCAAGGACCAATTCTCTAAAATTCTCAAGCTATATCCATCTTCCTATTCTTTCAAACATTAAAATACTTCAAATATTTACAAACTAGAAACACAACTACAACCGTTTTTTCTTTTCTTTTCAATCTTTTTCTCATTTTTTTTATATATCTACAAAAGGATACGAGGCTAATTAGAAGAGGAAGTGAATTGTCCCCGCATTATGAACTTCTAATCACAAACTAACCCAACGGCTCCTCCACCCCCAACTTAGGCTTTTGGCCTAAGTTGGTCTATAGCCTCACCTAGATGCTTCAAGATGAGTTCTGTTCAAGTGAGGGACTTGTGGAAGAAGGGTTTCAGCTTGTAATGAGGTTGTCTAAGAAAAAGGGTTCCAAGGTTCAAATTAGGGACAAATTGGCCAATCAACTCAATGGGATGACTATTATAGTCAAATTGGAGACTCACTATCGATCAATGGCCTAAGATCACTTCTCTAACATCACACACTCTTTCCTTAGCTATAGCGCAACCGGGCAAGTTCTAGGTTGACTCAATAAGCAATATCAAATTGAATCATTACCCACACATGGAACTCATCGCACACTCGAAGCACCCTTCTTTAATTAATGTACCACATTCATAGCGCATATCGAAGAAGGTACTCAAGTAATCAAAACAAGATGCGGGTGCTCACAAATAATAAGCGCTTAACTAGTTCAACTAAACCAAAGAAAAAATTTTAAAAGGGCACATTTTGAAAAATGGAGCAATTCATAACAATTTACCAGTTTTAAGAGATGTTCATGTGAAAAATCTCTCCAAGAGTACCATTTGAGCCTAAGTGTTCTATTGCTAGTACACTTTTCTCTTAAGTACGAATGCCAAAAAGGACTTTTATTTATGACTAAACTACAAACTACTAAACTAAAATAAAAAGTAAGGAAATGAAAATGAAAAATCACACACCACACTCAAATCAATCCAAGCACCAAATCTAGAATATTACAACCCATAAAAAAAATATCCAAAGTGTCATCCGAATCAAATTAGAGCCACACACCAAAATAAAATGCAGTATCCAAAATAGAGCTGAATATGGCAGATCCAAAAGAAATAACCCCCCCCCCCATAACTTTAAAGTATGTATTATCTTGAATGCAATAGGACTAAGATAAAAAAAAATAAAAAAAATAAAAAGGAGAATGAGAGAGAGGGTCCCTCTAAACGTGGTTAAGCCTGTGGTGATGACTGACTCACAGAAGCGACCTTTGTCTGGGCATTAGTGCCTGTATCATCCCTAAGAGTGGTTTGTGGGGGTGGATTTGGAATGACTACATCAGTGTCTATGGCATCAACTGGAAGGAAGGCCTCAGCATCAGGACTGGACCTGCAAGTACCAATTTGGGTCATCTCTCGAGTCTACCTCTCCAAAGCAACTGCAAGAATGGCCTCCTCAGTTTTTTACACATCAGTATGTATATCAGCATGTACTTACTTCTCAAAGTAAGCATCAATCAGAGCCTTATCAATCTCCTCATCTGAAGCATGATCCTCCTCGTCCTCCTCCAGCTCCTCAGCTACTGGAATGTCCTCATATTCAGTTAGTGGAGCTGGTGTCTGATATGAAGCTCCCCATAAATAGGATAAGTTAGGAAACCAAAGCTCATCCACATGCTTCCAGAGAGAAGCAAGCTCAGTCTTTATATTTTTCATCATGTCATTCGGGACTGAAGGTTGTGGAGTGCTTAACTTATCTAGCTTAGTACTATAAATACGTAGGGTCTCACGAATACCCCAAAACTCATCATGAACCGATACCATGGTATCTTTCACCGTATATGCAATCATCTGAGGCATCTGAACTTTAATCCTGAAGGACCTCATATCTCCTGAGTAAGCCAACTGTCCCATCCAAATTATATCTTCCTGAGTAAGAGAGGCCCTTGAAGTGCCTGAAGTAGTAGATGGTTGAGGACCAGGAGCACTAGATCAAAGGGCTTGGGTAGATGGGCCTATAAAAAAGTCTGGAGGAGTAGAGCTATAGTAGTAGGAGTTAGGCTGGCCGGCAACACTATCAAGTGTCACAATATCAACTACCGGGGAAATATCCACCTGAGCTTTCTTCTTCTTCACTTCCTGTACAATTTCAAGATGGGTAATATTAATAGTAGAGGTAGTGGTAAACTCACAATCCTTCTTCTTATCAAACGGGACCTTAGCACGGAGACACAACTTGGTGATTAAACACGGGAAAGCAAGGGAGGTCTTCTTTAGTTAGGCCCGACGAGCAATGTCAAGGGGGATGATCATGGCAAGATTAAGCCTCTCTTTTATTATGATTGTGCCAACTAGCACTTCCCTAGGGTGCACCAAAATTGTTTCATTCTGAGAGGGTAGGAGATTGCTACACACAAAGCTCAACCAATACCGAGCTTCCAAATATATGTCCCCCTTCTCAATAGAGGTTCCGGGACCAAGCTATGGAGGGTTTCTATCACTCATTAAAGGGGCTAACCAACCCCAAAGATCATTAACATTCCTTTTAATTTGGGAGTCAAAGTAGTGGTGCGTATCAAGAATGTCACCATAGACTGAGTTTATCTCATTCCCATCACACTTCACCTTCACACCCCTAACAATCACTTTGTCTCTTGTTTCTTGAGGCTTATCACTTCTTCTCTTTGTGGGTAATAATTTTCCATATGCTTCATAGAAATATTGAACCCAAGTCTCCATATAAAGTTTCAAGGGCTTGGTGATAACAGTGAGAACCCGTGGATGCTTGACTTCTAACCCTTTCTTGCTAAGCCTTTGTTCCTCAATGATTGTCTGTTTACCTGAAACTTTGAATCGGTTGAGAAAATGATGACCTCCCTATGGATGAGGATTCAAGCCCACATTAGAACTTGGCTTATCTGTTTTCTTCTTCTTGGTAGTCTCAACTTCCCGAGTTCTTAACGGTTCATGAATTAGAGTAGTATCTCCTTCCTCTGAGGTAGTAATATGGTGCCTCTAAGAGTTGGAGCTATGCTCCGAGCTTTGCTCCTCAGTTACCAGAGCTTTTATTTTCCCCTATTCTACCATCTTCTTTCTCTGAACTATCCTTTCAGGTTGAGTATGAACCAGAATTGAGACCCTCTTTTGGATATTTGAGGTGGGAAGAGGAGTGCGGGAATTTTTCTTTGCAATGTTCTTCTTTGGATGAACCATATCTGGAAATATGATAAGAAACACACAAGAACACAATTAGCAAAATCAAGAATATCATTTTCCATTCATGCATTGCCAAACAGTTTGGTGGATCACCAAAGTGTTTGGCGATGCAAGTTGGCTATCGTCAATTGGAACAGTTAGGAACAAAGGATTTGGCAAGGGAAAATTGGGAATTGGTGATTCACCAAAGAGTTCGGCGATACTGTCAAAGCATCACTGAACCACTAAGGCATTACCAAAACATCTCCTTGATTAGCCTAATCTACTGTAACATTCTACGATGTAGGTAGTGCTTCAGTGATCCTCCACGAAGTTCGACGCATAACCGAAGCTCTCAACCCATCGCCAAAAGTCATCGTCCCCAAGCTTTCGATGATTTTTTCAAGTTTTTAAGTTTCTCAAGCCATTTTCATGGCTATTTCAGTACAAAAACAACCATGGGTACTCAGACTTTCCCAGGTTTCAAACACCTAAACAAAAATTTTGATGATTTTGCCCTTAAGAACGACGTCACCCAATCTATCATCGGGCATAGTCATTCGCTTTTAAGGAAAATGTAAACCCAACAAAGTTTCATCCCTAAACACATGCAATTCACCCCAACTAGCAAACAAAAACAAGTTTCAAACTAATTTCTCCCTAATTCAAACAAATTCGGACCCTAATTTTATAAACCCCATATTTTAACACCAGAATTCAAACAAAGCAAGTATGCCCATCAAAAAATTCAAATAAGAGCATGAGTACATACCATTCTCAACACATAAGCACAACTATGAGCAATAAATTAAGTATTTAAACAAAGGAATGAGATCTAACCTCAGATCTAGAAGTGAAATCAAGTTTAAAAAAGGAGAAATGGCAGTGGTGTGCAAATCCTATGAGTGAACGACAATGGAAGTGGTGATGGTGCGCTCATGTAGTGTTGGTGATTTGAGAGAAGAATTGAGTGTGTATGTATATGTATATGTTTGTGTATAGGCTAAGTGACAAATAAGGGATAGAGGTGGAAAAGGGTTTGAATAATACCTAGTGTCAAAAGAAAGTAAAGAGTCAAGAGTCAAACCGTCATCCTTTAAAATGACGGGACTCGGCAATAGAGCATAGCATCACCAAAGCACTCAGTGATACACTGAAATGTAATATTGTCGCCAATTATCACAGTATTTACATCTTGGACTTCCTTTAAGGTGAAATAATTCGGTGAAGGTCAGTTCCATCTCCAAATTCATTGGTGATACGCCGAATATTTAATGTTATCACCAAATCTTACAGATAAACCACTCTGGGAGATTTATTTTGGCAAAGGGTTTTGGTGATTTGCCGATGAGTTCAGCAATTCGCTAAAGCCTCTTTTCTAGAGCTTTGCACACGATCTCCCATATTTTTCCACTTTCACTTGTTATGCGACATGTTTTACACATTCTAACCCTATCAGAGACCAGAACCATACAACAAACATTATTCAAAATATCAAACATTAAAACTTGGGTTGAATCCCAAGAAGCGCCTTAGTTATCATTGTGGCACGATGTTGTTCTTACTCAAGCAACATATTTGAAATAGAGCACCTCTACTTTGGTAGCTCTAGACCCACCAACATAGGAGTGTTTCAACCTTTACTATTCACCATGAACCTTCTCTTCTCGTGGTATTCCAATTCAATTGCACTGCTAGGATACACATTTACCATCGTGAAAGAGCCCGACCACTTAGACTTGAGTTTCCCCGTAAAGAGTTTTAACCTTGAATTAAAAAGTAACACCTCATCTCTTGCATGAAAAACTCTCTTCAATATGTTCGCATCATACCACATCTTCATGCGCTCTATATAGAACGTAGCTTTTATATTCCCGAATACAAATTCCTCCAACTTTTGTATTTGCTCCACTCTAGACTTAGAGACCTCTTCCCAATCCATATTAAACTTCTTCAAAGCCTAAAGTGCTCGATGTTTTAAATCCACTGGTATGTGAAAATATTTCCCAAACATAAGTTGATAGGGAGACATACTAATAGGTATTTTAAAAATTGTTCGATAAGCCCAAAGAGTGTCATCCAATTGCCAAGCCCAATTAGTACGTCCCATATTCACGGTCTTTCACAAGATTGCTTTGATTTCTCGAATTTAACCTTCCACATGGCCACTTGATTGGGTGTGGTATGGGGTAGCCACCTTATGCTTCACCTCATACCTATCTAGTAAAGCACCAAATACCCGATTATAAAAGTGAGAGCCTCCATCACTAAGAATTGCCTAGGGAGTCCCCAACCTTGTAAATATGTGTTTCTTTAATAAGAACGTGATGCTCTTGCACTTATTGTTTGGCAAAGCAATTTCTTCCACCTATTTTGACTCATAATCCACGGCCACCAATATGTATTTGTTACTATAAGAACTCATGAAGGGACCCATAAAGTCAATGCCCCACACATCAAATAACTCCACCTCGAGATTAGGCTTCAAGGGCATCTCATGCCTCCTTGAAATACCTTTTTGCATTTGGCATTGAGCACAAGCTCTAACCAAGTCATGAGCATCTCTTTGGAGTGTGAGTTAATAAAACCCACTTTGAAGAACTTTGGCGGTTGTTCTCACACTCCTATGGTGAGCACCAAATTGGGATGAATGACAAGCCTCAAGAATGGCCCGTATCTCCAACTCCATCATACATCTACCGATAACTCTATCTGCACACTCCCTAAAAAGATAGGGTTTATCCCAATAGTACTTCTTCAAATCATGGAGGAATCTTTTCTTTGATAAAGATTGAAATCCTTAGGGAAAAAACAACATACCACATAATTTGTGTAATCTATATGGTGCATACCATGGTTCAAAACTCCCCGAGAGTGCCATCACAATTTTGTTGGGAAAGGTTTCATCAATATCGATCTCACCCCACTTCTCATTATTAGACTCAAGGTAGGATATATGATCCACCACTTGGTTTTCACACTTTTTCCTGTCCTTAACTTCAAAAATGAACTATTGAAGTAGCAAGATCCATCGAATCAACCGAGGCTTGGCATCCTTTATAGACATCAAATACTGAAGAGCCGTATGGTCAGTGCGTACAATGACCATCATGCCCAACAAATAAGCATGGAACTTCTCAAAAGTATAGACTATGGAAAGCAACTCGTGCTCTGTAACCATAGAATTTTGTTGTGCATCATTCAAGGAATTTCTAGCATAATATATCAGATGAAAAAGTGTGTCCTTACTTTGGCCTAAAACTGCACCCAATGCCAAGCTACTTGTATCACACATCAATTCAAAAGGTAGTGACCAATTTGGGGCCATAATGATAGGATCCAACACAAGTTTCTCCTTGAGGCAATTAAATGCTCTCACACAATCACTATCAAACTCAAATTTTGCATCCTTCACAAGAAGTTTACAAATCGGATAAACTATCTTGCAGAAGTCCTTGATGAAATATTTATAGAAACTGGTATTGTGACCAATCGGACATGCAAGTGTACTTGGTCTAGCAAGTAATATAGTGGATCTTTGAGAGCCGAATATCGAACCCACAGGGACTATGCACTTATCAATTCACTTAATTTAATTTCTAATAATATTTCAGACAAGTGTTGTGATTTATCAAGAGAATTTGTGAATATATCTTTCTAATAGTTTGCAAAAACAATAAAGTATGAAATCACAATTTGAGCAAAGGTTGTAAACAATATTAAGGGAAATTCCAGGGCAACGGCATTTACCACAATCATGTATAGCATTTATTCGTTGCAATGAACTTTATTTCTCTAATTGTTGATTTTGGGGTTAAATGTACGATCCGGGAATGGTCATCCTCTAAATCACCTATTTGAACTAGTCTCACAACTACATCATTGAGCGAGGATGTGAGTGTCTAATTCATATGCATTAACGTTTTCATCCCATTCATAACTAGATAAGGCAAACTAGGTATATTGCTATCCTAGTTGCAAATCAACCCCAATTTTAGTAAGAGATGATCTTATACCTCATGTTCTTCATCCTATTCTTACATTCCCATGATCTGTTTATGCAAGAATTACCCATTTATTCTAATGTTGGCCAGACACTAAAATAGTAATCTTAAGAATACGAGCACAATTAAATGAGAAATAAGTTTTGTTGATTCAAATAAAATACCATACAATCATGTTCTAGTCGTAACCCCATAACAAGGGTATTTTGCTATTCATAATCAGGAATAAAATACCAAAACTAATGTTAATCATACCAAGTAATGAGTAGTGGGGTTGCAAGATGAAGAACCCTCATACAAACCCTTGTGTAAGTAAATGACTGCAGATCGCCCTTGGGGTATTTATAGAGGTGGACCCCTTTAAAACCTAAGCTCATTAGGAGTTGGCCAAAAATTATGGTAAATCCCGATGAAGATATTGCTCCGTGGCTCGAAGGGCAATGCTTGGAAGGCAGCTATGTGGCACGACCTCCAATGCACAGGCATTGGCTGCACAGGGTGAGTCTCTCCCCATGGAAATTAGATATGCGGCTCGGAGGCTTCTTTAGCTGCAGCACTTCCCTCATATTCCATATCACGCTAGTACATGTTTCTCATATCGTTTTGGTTCCCTTCCAGCTACATTGTATCCTAAAACATGCTAATCACATAATTTTATTCATCCATATAAATTAGCACAAAGCACAAGCAACTATACACATTTTTTCTTAAAACTAAGCTAAAATATAGGTAAAACACAACACTTAGGTATATAAATACGCCCAAGATCACAACCCCACACTTAAAGCCTTGTTCGTCCTCAAACAACTCTTTATGCTCATGTTCATCAAAGAAGACTCTAACATCACTAATTGAAACAAAATACTCAAGCTAGAACCACAATGACTAATATGAATAGCAAGCTCTATAACAAGCATGTCACCTTGCAACTTCGAACACATGAATGACTACTCAAAACCTTCTAGCCTCGAGAATCGACTCTACAAAATTAGAAAACTCATGCATATTACTCAACTAAGAAATCATATAAGTTATCTATCCTTCATTAAACATGCACCCTAATAACAAGAGAGTCACCCATAATAACTCACAAATATGCAATTCAACATAAGAATGGGTGTAAGAATAGAACTACGCTCACTCTGACAAAGAGTTCACATGCAACACAAGATGAAACATAGGCTTTCCCTTAGTGTAGTACTCCACTAATATATGAATATCAAAGCTCATTATCAAGTAGGACTTTAAGGGTTGTAATGTAGGCTAAGGGATGGGTAGGAACTATTTTGGATAAAAATAGTGACTAACTTTCCCAAGCGCTTTAATATATCACAGTATTCACTTAGCTCATTCTTCAACCACCTATTTTCCACCTTTTTTTTCCTTTTCCACAACTCTCTTTTGTTTTTCCCCTCTCTTTGAGTTAACTTAACCATCTTTTAGTAGGGAGTTTTTTATTATCTTTTCAAAACACTTTAGCTCTTTTTATTCTACTCCCTACCAACAACATATAAGCCTTTTCACCACACTAATAGCTATTATTTGGGGCTTCAAGTTCACTTTTTCTCTTCTTCACTTTTACACTACTTATCAACTTTATTTTTCAACTAAAGCGCTTAGGAGTTTTAGATCAAATTATGGTCTATTGAAAGAATGGGAATAAGCTACATATGAGGCTACCAAACAATAGGATAAAGGCTCAACTCAACATTCTTTATTTCGATTTGCAAACACATCGGGCATGTTCTAGACATCATTATGCAAACATGGAATAAAACAAAGAAACCTCACCCACACATGGCACATATTTAACACAAGATGGATCCCTATAGATTCTCAACAAAGTAATAGCAAGAATTCTAAATTAAGCTAAAATCATAAAAGAGTCACCTAAATGAGCCTAAGTGTCTCAAAAATAGTCATTCAACTCATTACAACATGCCTTCAATTTAAACCAAACTTGCACCATGCAGTCATGTGGCCTAACAAGAGCACTTAATATTAAATTAGTGAAGGGTTCTACTTCCTACTCACTACCTATGACTAATTTTCTCTTAAGAAAATATTCATCCATCCATCATAAAGAAAAGTACTTAACTATAATTGTTATGAGCACTTATTCCTAAAAATAATTTTACCCTAAAAACTTACCAATTAATCCTAATCGATTCAAAGGGACTATCCTTAGGAAAAGAACCAAAAACAAAAGCTGAGGAACCCAAAAACAAAACAACTAATACTAAACACAAATACTGCTACCAATTCGTAAAAATAAGCAACGTACGGATTACTAACTATTACAAACCCCAAATATCCAAATTTCATCACATCACCACAATATCCATCAAAATAAAGTACTTAAACATCACCATACCACAAAAGAAAAGAAAAGTTTTAAAACACCACAAACTAATAAAGGAAGCCTTTCCCCCACCCCACACTTAAGAATAAGCGTTGTCCCTAGTGTAAACAAAAAGATGGGGGAAAAAAACTCCCTGGGCTCTACTCATCATCCTAGCCATCATCATCATCAGAATCCAACTCCAAGTCAACATTTGAATTCAATCTCTTTTTTTCCTCATCAGTTGGCACATCATCATCTAGTGGCTTTTAAAAGTTAGGTCCAACACGGCAAAGAATCTTAGCATGCTAACTCAGCAGGTACTACTCCTCAAGCCTTTTCAATTCTACAATTGTAGAGGGTCGGCATCCATATATCATAGTCAAATATTGCATGAAAAATATACAGCTAGTAATGTTATCATCACAAGCATTCCTCTCGAAATATGACAATATGGGCCCAAAACAAACTCAAGCTCTTTCACCTTTGGAACATCAATGCCCCTCAATCTTCGGGGAGGCTTATAATCCATGGGGTCTTCTTCCACCCTATGATCCTTTAAGAACTGTGTCATTAGGCCACAAAAACTGTACCTATAACAACTTTTCACTCTCGCCTTTCTCAAGGAGGATCTCAGAACTGCACCCATATTAATGGCCTCATTAGTCATAAGAGCATAAAGTAAAATTACCCAGTCATGTGTGATATTAGAAGAGTGGGATATCAAAATCAAGCAAGCATACACAGTTCTCAACCAAACTCTAGCTTCCTTGTTCAAGTGGGTGTAAGGGAATGTGTTCTGATATCCCTTGTCCTTGTGTTTTGTCCACCTTGCCACAGACCTTGGGTTGCACAAAGTGTGATGAATTGCATGGTAGGGTGGTTGACTGAACAATGCCCTCAATGCTCCCTGATCAATATTTGGTGTTCCAAGAAAAGTGTTCAAAGAAGCTGTATCAAAATGCAAAGTTTTGCCACAAGCTTGAACATCATTTCCCCTCTTCTTGGGGACACAATTTACAAGAAATTAATGAACCATATCCAAGTTGCAATCACCCTAGTCATTGAATATGAAGTTCATCCCCAACTAATTAATCCTAGTCATAATGTTTGGGTACTCGGCCTTCAACCTCTCCCTATCAATCCTCTCCATGAGCACATATTTCTCTTTAGTGTTCTCCTTGTACCATTTTTGTCCTTCCTTGTCAATAGATTTCATACCAAAATGGCGTCGGGGCACACGAGGTATTGTGGGTGGTGTGGATTATCTGGTTTGGGCCCTCTTTTATCCTTGGCCTGAGGTGGATGCTACTCATTTGCCTTTACTAACCTTAGGTGCCATGGTACCTGTCAAATAATACAATTTTAAATGATTAGTGAAGCCCCAAATAGCTAACCACAATCAAGTTTAGGGGTGGTAAAAATCATCCCACACTTAATTTGTTAGCCTATTCCAACTAGTCTCAGTGTTTGGGTACTCATACTTCCCTTACTAACTATCATTGACTAGTGTACATACTTCATCTTTAAATTACACTCCCACACTATTTACTTTCCAAAATATAGGACATGTGATGGGTATTCAATTTGATTTCGTTACAATCAACGTCACGGGCCAAAGTTAAAAAGGCACCAACTTACCGAATTAGCATCAAACTTTCAAGAATAAACATGAATAAGGACATTTTGTATACAAGAACACCCTTCAAATAACTTCCATTACCATTCATACAATTTGCACAACTCATTCGAGGAAACAAACTACAATTTAGCAAGTTTAGCACTTAAACTTCAATCCATGCACCAACCAACTCAACAAGACATGTAGTTTTCACAAGAAAATTCATACATAAGATTTAAGACCATGTTTTTTCATCAATTTTAATGACATATTAACATACCCACATGAATTTCAACACCTTCCATCATCACAACACAAAATTTACACCAAGATGAGCCCAAAATTTGAGTCAATACCCAATTTCAAGTGAAATATAAAGAATTCATCACAATGAATCAAGAAGTAAAGAATTTGCATCCAAAATTTTGTATTAGCAAGAGAAAAATAGGCATTATCATGTAAAAATTACTCCACAAAGTGAAAGAATCATGAAATCTTACCTTGGTCTTCTTGATGAAGTGAAAAGAAAAAAGGAATTGGGAGTTTTGGGGTTTCTTCACTTATTTGGGATGAGAGAAGGGGAGTGTGTGGCACTTAGGTTTAGAAAATAGGGTTTTTTCTGGGTTGGGGATTTAAATAAGGGACCGACTGGGTTGGGTTTGACCTGGTCAAAATAAGGCAATTTGGGCAAATGCAGTCAGGCGCACCGCCTGGGCCAATATGAGAGACAAGCTCCGCAACACTGAACCTGTACGAAACCAAAATAGTAGCCCGATCCATGTTTCCACACTATGTGGGTCACAGGTGCAGAAGATGGGCTCCGTGGCACCGACCCCTAGTTACCTGTGCTGACTATTGCTCAAGTGTAAATAGATTTCGATTTTAGCTTTTCCAATTCTCTCCAACCCTTTACTACCTGAAAATCACTAGAAACACAACAAACATAGTTATAAAAATGGGTTGCCTCCCACTAAGCGCCTAAGTTTTGGTCACGACATGACTCATCATTTTGTATTTTTGTTTTTGTTTTTCTCATTTTTTTTGAATAAAAATTCTACACTATTACATTATATTCATGGGTTGCCTCCCATGTAGAGCTTAATTTAACGTCGTCGTATGACCCAACTCTTGTTCACTCATCTGATAATTCCATGGATGTTTTCTGTCGGTCTTCTTCTTCTGCCCAATAATGTTTAACTCCTTGGTCATTTACTAAGAACGTCTTGCCTTTCTCTTTGTCAATCAGTTCAACAGCCCCATGTGCATTCATCTTCACCACTTCAAAAGGGTCATACCACTTGGACTTGAGTTTTTCGGGAAATAACTTCAACCTAGAATTGAACACCAATACCTTCTGTCCAGGCTCAAATGTGTGAGACACAATACATTTATCATGCCACCTTTTGGTATTCTCATAAGCATATAATCTAAATTTCTTAAGTTAGTACAATTGTAGCACTCGCTTCTGGCCCACCAAATCAGTATCAAGGTTTAACTTCTTTCAACCCAATACTCTTGATGTTCTAACTTAATAGACAAATGACACTCCTTCCCAAACACTAACCTGTAAGGTGATGTCCCAATGTGTGTCTTGTACGCTATTTTATATACCCATAATGAATCATCAAGTATCATTGTCCAATCCTTACATTATGTATTAACCGTCTTTTGTAATATCTGTTTCAATTCATAATTTGAGACCTCAAACTTGGCCACTAGTTTGGGGATAATAGGTTATGGGAACCTTGTGTTTCTTACCCCATACTTAGCCAACAAATTCCTAAACCAATTATTGATAAAATGAGAACCTCCATCACTAATAATAGCTCTCGACGTCCCAAATCTTGTGAATATATGATTTTTGATGAACTTTACCACTACCTTTAAGTAATTGTTAGGGAGCATTATTGCTTCCACACACTTAGAAACATAATCTACTGCAACAAAAATGTATGTGTTTCCATATAATAGAGGAAAAGGGCCCATGAAGTCTATTCCCCACACATAAAAAATCTTTACCTTCAAAATGTTGTTCAAAGGCATCTCATGACTTCTAGAAATAGTACCCATGCACTAACATTGGTCATACTCTTTTGCAAACATGACTGCATCCTTGAATAAGGTGGGCTAAAGAAAATCGGACTGTAGCACTTTGTGAATTGTAAGCTCACCACCGTGATGACCTCCATTTCGGAGATGAATTGCAACTCTCCAAAACCTATTTTCCTTTACATTCTGGAATGCACCTTCTGATTACTTGATCCGGGCCCTGTTTAAACAAGTAAGGCTCATCCCATGTGTAGAACTGGGACTCATAGTAAAGCCTCTTTCTCTGTGGACTAGTGGCCTCAGGTGAATACAATTCACTTACTATCAAGTTCACGATATCTGCAAACCAAGGTAGCTCTGTAATGTTCAACGCTAAGAGTTATTCATTGGGGAACTCTTCTCAGATTTAACCATCTCTTGGAATATGTTACCAACTCTAGCCTGGATAAATGGTTCGCTACTTGGTTTTCTAACCCCTTTCGATCTTTAACCTCCAAATCAAATTCTTGTAGCAACAAAATCCATCTAATGAGCTGAGGTTTATCATCTTTTTTACTGAGTAAGTACCAAATAGATATATGATCTATGTAGACAACCCCTTTGGTACCCACCAAATATGACCGAAACTTATCAAATACATACATCAAAGCCAGGATCTCTTTCTCTGTTACCGTATAATTAGATTGAGTTGCATCAAGAGTTTTGCTTGCATAATAAATAGAATGTATGACCTTCCCTTTTTGCTGGCCCAACACTGCTCCCATAGCCACATCACTAGCGTCACACATCAACTCCATTGGCAACTCCAAGTCGGGAGCAATCAATATTGGAGCTTCAATCAACTTTCTCTTTAATGCCTCAAAGGCCTTCACGTAAACTAAAACTTTACCTTTTTCTGAAGTAGTTTTCACATTGGTCTTGAGATTTTTGAAAAGTCATTGATAAACCGCCTGTAAAACCCTGCATGCCTAAGAATACTGTGCACACCCTTCACAGATATTGGAGATGGCAGCTTCTCTATAACCTTGATCTTAGTACGATCAACTTCCAAGACTTTTTGTGACACCTTATGACCAAGGACAATACTTCCCCAGACAAAAAAGTGACACTTTTCCCAATTAAGTACCAAATTTATCTCTTCACACCGAGCAACCATCCTATCAAGATTCTACAGGCAAACATCAAAAGAGTTACCAAATACAGAAAAATCATCAAATACCTCTATGAAGTCTTCCACCATGTCATAGAATATTTCCATCATGTAGCGCTGGAAAGTGGTGGGTGCATTACATAGCCCGAATGGCATTCGCTTGAAGGCATAGGTACCATAAGAACATATGAACGTCGTCTTCTCCTGATCTTCTGGATCAATGGCTATCTGATTATAGCTTGAATACCTATCTAAGAAACAATAGTACTCCTACCCTATAATCCTTTCTAGCATTATCCCTCCTTTTCAAGATAACTAAAGATTCTCCAACATGTGCTTTAGAAAAACCTACAGAGAGAATAATCGGTAAGATGTTATTATCCCCTAAGTAAGCATACTTGAGGTGTGATGGCAATGCCTTCATCACCAATTTTGAGGTCTCCACAATAGATGGCTTAGGTGGTGGCCCAAGTTGTCTATTTAGAGGTTCAAAATTTCCTGTACGGATGAATATGCTGGCTACATCTAGAACTTGCATTATATCATGGGCTTCTGTATCTCCAAAATATCATACCCAACTAGAGATCTCTCTAAAGGATCCTTTGAAGTAATGAGTGGAAGCTCTGATTCAAGATCAATCATCGTGATTGTAGACAACTCCTCATAGATAGCCAACAGGTTCATGGACTTGTAGACATTAAACACTTCCACTTTATCACGTGCCCTCATTGTGAGCTGCCCAGCAGCTACATTTATCAACGCACGACTAGTAGCCAAAATGGATGCCCCAAAATAAATGAGACTTCTGCATCTACATCGAAGTCCAAAACTATGAAATCCATGGGGAAAATAAGTGACCCCACTTGCTCCAACATATCCTCAACTATCCCATCAGGCCTTACAAGTGAACGATCAGCTAGCTGCAAAATAATTGTGGTAGGCCTTGGACTTCCCAACCCCATCATTTTGAAAAAAAAAAAGTGGGCATCAAGTTAATGTTGGACCCAAGGTCACATAATCCCCGAGCTTTGATAGACTGCCCAATAGTGATCTGGATGGTAAAACTTTTGGGGTCTTTAAGCATTTTTGGCAGCCTATTTTGAATTTTGGAAGTGAACGTCTCAGTAAGTGCAACAATAGCATACTCCATCAACCTGTTCTTGTTTTCCAAAATATCCTTGATGTACTGGGCATACCTAGGAATTCCCTAAAAACATCAACAAGATAAAGATTAATGTGCACCTATTTTAACAAATCAATGAACTTTTGAAACATACTTCCTTCTTTTTCTTTTTCAGCCTCAATAGGAATAGGGGAGGTGGCTTCACACTTGTTACATTATTTTCACTATTTACATCTTTCTCAGCCTCTACTTGCATCTCATCTCTCACCACAACCCTGTGAGTTGCTTTCTTGGGCTCTAATTCCTCTAATTGTCTACAACTTCGAGTAGAAACTGAATTAACTTGCTTGGGATTTGGATCTGTATCACTTGGTGGACCTCTGTGAGGTCTGGTGTTTTATGCCCCAGCCATCTATCCCATCTAAACCTCTAGAGTCTTTGTGCTTAACTGCTGATTTTTTATATCAGCAGCCATTTACGCTTTGTTAGCCATAATTTGTTGTAACATCACCTCAATGTTGTTGGATTAAGCATTAGAGTTACTAACCTAATCCTATTGTTGAAAATTCTAATTTCCCACTTGGTTCCTATATTGATTGACATTCTGCCCTTAATTTCCACCTCATGGGGTGATTCACCGACTTCAATTATACGTATTACCAAAATTTTGATTACCTTGGTGTTGAGCATTACCCATAAATTTTACTGATTCTGGATTCGCTACACAGGCATCTGCTGAGTGAGCCCCATTACCACATACCTCACACCAAGTCTGAGTTTGTTGTACCATGTTCATAGGATCCTGCTGATGTCCTAAACTCAGGTTACTAAACTGAGTGTTCATATGATTTTGCAGAGAGGCAATCTACGCTGCAACGCTTGTCAATTGATCTACTTCTAATAACCCTGTAGCCTTTTTTATGGTGCTCCTTGAAATATCTGCATTCCATTCCAGATTTCCCTGTGATATGTGATTCAAAAGCATATACAGCTCATCATATCTGTTTTCTAAGGCTTTCCTACCAGTTGCTGAATGTAAAAGAATCTTCGTGTTAGGTTCAAGACCTCTATAAAAGTATGCACCAAAACCTCATTTTTCTGAGGTGGTGAGGGCAATCATGTAGCATGGACTTGAACCTCTCCCAATCTTGAAACAGATTCTCACTATCCTTTTTTTTTTAAGCTCAATATCTCACTCCTTAACTTCGCAGTCTTTCAAAATGAAAATAAATAAATCAAAAACTTCTTAGCTAGACCATCATAGGTGGTGATAGAATTAGGTGGTTCATCCTTCAACCACCTCTTTTCTTCCCCTAACAGAGAAAAAGGGAAGAGTGTGAGTCTCACATAGTCAGACGAGATTCCTATGGGAATGTATGTGTCACTAATCTCAAGAAAATTTTACAGGTGTTGTTGTGGATCTTTATGAGATAGCCCTGTAAACTGCATGCTAGTGTGTAATAGTTGCACCATATTTTGTTTAAGCTCAAATTGATCTTCTGCTTACGATCTGCAAATACTGGAGGTGACATTATTGGCTAGTGGGATTTCCACCTCGCAAACTTGCTGCTGCCATCTTTGCAGGAATAATTTCTACTGGATCAGCCAATTAAAGCTATTAAATTAGATATTGAAGAGCTGCTTCTCTTCATCGCTGATGAAAACTCGTTCGGGCTCCAAATACTGTTCTACCAACTCTCTTTCTCTAGATAGCTTGAAGTACAAATTAAACCTGCAAAAGTAGCCGCTAAGATCAAGTTGTCAACACTTGTATAATATTAGTAAAAATAAAATTTAGAAAATCACTAATTACTTAAGTCCCGGCAATAGCACCAAAAACTTGTTACGGCCTACCACACACGCAAGTGTACGTAGTTTAGCAATTAATATAGCGGCTCTTTGAGAGTCTGATATCGAACCCACAGGGAATATTCACTTAACAATTCACTTAGTTTAATTTATAATAATATTTCACATAAGTGTTGTGATTTATCAAGAGAATTTGTGAAATTACATCTTTCTAATAGTCTACAAAAACAATAAAGTATGGCAATCACGATTTGAGCAAAGGTTGTAAACAATATTTAGGGAAATTCTAGGGCTATGGCATTTACCACAATCATATATAGCATTTATTCGTCTAAATGAACCTTATTTCTCTAATTGTGGATTTCGTGGTTAAATGTACGATCCGAGAATGGTTATCCTCTAAATAACTTATTTGAACTAGTCTCACAACTACATCGTTGAGCGGGGATATGAGTCTCTAATTCAAATGTGATAATGTTTTTGTTCCCGTTCATAACCAGATAAGGAAAACTAGGTATATTGCTATCCTAGTTGAAAATCAACCCTAATTATAGTAAGAGATGATCTTATCCCTCATGTTCTTCGTCCTATTCTTACATTCCCATGGTTAGTTCATGCAAGAATTACCCATTTATTCTAATGTTGGCCAGACAATAAAATATAAGCTTAAGAACATGAGCACAATTAAATGAGAAACATGTTTCATTGATTCAAATAAAATATTATACAATCATGTTTTAGCCGTACCCCAAAAATATTAATCATACCAAAGTAATGAGTAGCAGAGTTACAAGATGAAGAACCCTCGTAAAAACCCTTGTGTTCTTTAGTTTGCTCCCAAAAATCATAAGTAAATGATGGCAGGTCATCCTTGGGATATTTATAGAGATGGACCCCTTTAAAACCCAAGCCAATTAGGAGTTTGCCAAAATTTGATGAAATCCCGTCGAAGATATTGCTCCACGATGGGAGGGAAATACATGGAAAGAAACTACACGACACGCCCTCCAATGCACAGGCATGGGTTGAGTGGCACACAAGCTTTTTTAGCTACAGGACTTTCCTCATATTCCATATCACGCTCGTACATGCTTCTCCTACAATTTTAGTTCCCTTCCTGTCGTATTTTAGCCTGAAACATGCCAATCACATTTTTTAGTTCATCCATATAAATATAGCACAAAGCACAAGCAACTATACACCTTTGTTCTTGAAACTAAGCTAAAATATGGGTAAAATATGGCACTTGGGTGTATAAATACGCCCAAGATCAACCGGCTTTCACAAGAAAGTTTCTAACACCTTTCACGGAGATTGGAGGCGGTAACTTGGCAATAACTTCAACTTTTACTTGGTCAACTTGAATACCTTGAACCAAAATCTTATGCCCAAGTACAATACCCTCTTTTACCATAAAATAGCACTTCTCCCAATTCAACATAAGACTAGTTTCAACACATCTTTCAAGTACCTTGCCCAAGTGTTCAAGTCATGATTCAAAAGTTTCACCCACAATGGAAAAATCATCCATGAAGACCTCCATAGTATCCTCTACCATAACTTAAAAGATTGATAGCATGCAACTTTGAAAAGTGGCGGGTGCATTGCATAAACCAAAAGGCATGCGCTTGAAGGCAAAAGTACCATATGGACATATGAAGGTAGCCTTATCTTGGTCCTCGGGTGTGATGTAAATTTGGATATAATCAGAGTACCCATCTAAGAAACAATACCAACCCGCCCCGCTAATCGATCAAGCATTTGATCCATGAAAGGAATGGGAAAGTTGTCATTTTTAGTCAACGAGTTAAGCTTTCAATAATCCATACACACTTTCCAACTTGTAACCAATCTCTTGGGGATAAGCTCATTGATTTCATTAGGAACCACCATAATTCATCCTTTCTTTAGGACGCATTGAACCGGGCTCACCCATATGCTATCCAAGATCGGATACACGACACCCGCATCTAACCACTTGATTATCTCTTTTTAAAAACTTTTTTCATTGGAGGATTTAACTTCGATTCATGCTCAACACTCGATACATAATCGGGCTCCAACTTTATCTTGTGATTATAAGTACAGGGAGCAATCTCGAAAATATCCGCAATATCCCACCCAATGGCCTGAATAAACTTTCTCACAACCGACTTCAATGCTTCAACTTTCCATGGCAATAAATATCCCACAATAATAATGGGTAAGATGTTACCTTCCCCAAAAAAGACATAGCAAACAAAGATACAGGGGTAATGGCTTGAGCCCAAGTTATGGTGGGTCCTCAATTAAAGGCTTGGGGGGAGAACTCTCCCGATTTTTCAAGTCAAGGTCTAATTTACATAGGTTCTTGGTATAGGAACCAAAACCCTTCAAGGAAGCTATGACCTCATCATACTTCTCAATCTCTTCACTTTTTTAATTCCATAAGACCCCCGCTAGTGGCTCACTAATGAAATCCACCTCCATAGCATCGGCCACCTTATCATAAATTATGTCAATCACAGAGATCACTTGCAAGTCATTTGGTTGTTTCATGGAATTGCACACATTAAATGTCACCTCTTTTCTATTCACTCTAAGCTTCATCTTACCACATTCCACATCTACTAATGCCTTTTCGGTAGCAAGGAATGGCCTACCAAGAATGACATAAAACTTTGTGGTCTATCTCATAATCTAGGATCACAAAGTTAGCAGGAATTATGAATTTGTCGACCAGAACAAGAACATCATATAGAATTCCCACCATTTTTTTAATATACCAATCCTTTATTAAGAGTCGTATGGTTGTGGACTTTGGAACTTCTAATCCCAACTTCTTCAATAGAGCTAGAGGCATAAAGTTTATACTTGCCCCTAAGTCGCACAATGCTTTGCCAATTGATATACACTAATGGTGAAAAGTTTCATGAATGCACCGGGGTCTTCTTTCTTGACTATTATATGTCTTGACATGATAGCACTATAACTATGTGAGATCTCCATTGTTTCGAAGTCCATGGTTCTTTTCTTTGTTACCAAGTCTTTTATGAACTTGGCATATCCGAGCATCTCAAGTAAAGCTTCGACCAAAGGAATGTTTACTGACAAGTTGATAAATTTAGAGAGGAACTTCCTCATTCGACCTATCAAGCCTTTTTCTTTTACACTCACTTGCTCCTCAAACCCCCTCTTATTGATTTCTTCATCAAGATTCACAAGATCATTATCGAGAGTCCTACCACTCCTAGTGATAATTTCCATGTAATGACAATCATTTTTTGGATTTTCACGGTTTCACTAGGGAGACCCCCCTTCTGTCAGTGTTTAAGTGAGCCGAGATTTGGCCCAATTGAGTTTTAAGTAGCTTGATTGAGGCTGAATGCAAGGTGACCGTTTGATAGAGTTTAAAAAAGTCACTCTTCATATCACTTATCATTTTTTCACTCCCTCTAACCCTCATAAGGATATGAGAAAACATATCTTTCTTCTTATAACTTTCTGGATCAATAGCAGTAGTGTCTTACCTTTTTGCCTATCGTGTGGAAGGATGTATCTATCATGGTCGCACTCTTTGCCTCTCCAGTCATGATCCCTATTTCTCTCCATATCTCTCTAATCTCTATTATGATTGTGGTCCCTCTATTCTCAGTCTTACCAATCTCAGTCCCTTTCTTCAAACCTTGATTCCGCCTTGCCTATAGTAGGTAGGTCGGGAACCCCTTTTTGGTTCAATAAGAACCGAATCTCTACATCAATTGAATATTCATATGTTTTATTTCCCTTTGAAGCTACGTCATTGACCACTTTTGGAGTTGAACCCATGACTCATTTTGTGAGGAAATCCAATTGTGTCATTACTTTGGCTATGTTTTTGTCTCTCTCCTCATCTTTTTTTTTGTTCTTGGCTCACATAATTCACAGAGGAAGGCCCCATGACTACCTCGGTATCTCACGTGTGTCATGCTCTATGTTGCTTTATCATTTGTTCCAATAATCCCATGGCAATTCCGAACGTTTGATTGGTCAATGATTCACTGGCCAAGTTATGGTTTTATTCAATTGGTCTAATGACCTATAGAATATTTGAAGAAGCATTTTATATGGAAATTCATGATTAAGGAAATGTAGCAATTTCTACTTGAACCTCAACCATGATACATGAAATGGATCCCCACTTACTTGCCAAAAGTTTGTGATCTCATCTATCAATTGAAGCATGCGAGATGGTGGGAAGAATTAATCTACAAAGGCCTTCGTCAATTCAATCCAATATGTTATAGAGCCTTCGAGCAACTCTCGCAACCACAACCCCGCTTCACCCATAAACGAAAATAGAAACAACCTCAAACGGATGGACTCTTGTGGAATATTAGCAATGTCAAACGGATTGTAGACATCTATAAAAAATTTCAAATGGAGGTGTGCATCCTCATGAGCTTGTCCTCTAAATAGTCCCTTCATTTGGAGTAAGTGAAGCATCACACTTGTGATGTGGAAAACCCCATTGCCCACCATAGGTGGTATACAAATTGCACTTACCCTTCCAGCATTACCCAAGTGATCTTTGTCCTCAAGTTGCCCATCAAAGGTAGCGGTGTCACTATTATGTTGACTCATATTGCCTTGTTGGACTATGTTATCATCTAAACAAGACAAAAACAACAAATAAATTAAAGTTTACACTATGGCTAACAAAAGTAACTTATACTACTAAAATGAATAAACGTTATGTATCATTCCCCGACAACGGCGCCAATTTGATAATGTTCAAATATACCTGTCAAGAATGTATGCGGTCGCTAGTAATATAATTTACCCAATGTTAGAGTCGGGGTCGATCCCATGAGGAATAAAGGCAATAGGTTCACCTTCATGTGTCACAAGTGACTAATTGCTTGCACGTAATGCCAAAAACAATGAAATACAGTAAAATAGGGGAATAATTCAAATATCATTATGTTCAATTTATGGAATGCATGATTAGGTTGCATAAGTGAGTTCAAGAGTTTATAATCAAGAGTTAAGATACTTGGGGTTATGCTTTTATGAGAGTGAGTACATGCATGGGTAATTCAATATTTTCCTAAATTCAATTAATAGCTATGGGTAGGTTAGGTCCTAGTTTTTAAAATCAATGTTTCAATAAAACATTAAACATCACGAGTGGGTTCTTTCGAACACCTCACAAGGTACATCATAACCAACCTATAAACTCGATTTAGTAGCCTTATGTCTAAGAACTACTATTAAATGATGGATATCAAGTCATAGTTGACAACTTCTCATCACTCTTATCCCCTTTGTCAAGGATGGTAAGAGATCTAGGGTAACTAGAGTTTGCAACCTCCAATTATAATTTAGTAACTTGGAGTAGAGGTCAAACCCACAATAATTAATCAATTAAAGAGGAAAATAAATAACATCCATACAATTATCACTACTCATTCATACATAACCCCAAGAAGGAATTTAGCTACTCATAACAAAAGATAAGACAAATATACCCATATCTTCATTGAGATCTGCCATTGAATCCAAATAATCCAAGAGAATCCCAAATTATAAGCAAAAACTCAAACACAAATAGCTAAAATCCACTTTAGGGTTTCAATTCCAAACTCTCAAATCTCAAAATTGGCCAAGAATAGGGTTCCAAGCTACCAAATAGCTGAAGAAAAAATGGGCCAGTTAATTACAGAAATGTCACTACGTCCGAATTGGTGAAGGTGGAGGCTATTGGCAAACACTTTGGCGATACACCGAAGTGAATTGTTATAGCCAAAATGTCATTTACTTTGAGCTTTAGTGGTTGGCATCTCTACACTTTGGCGATGGATTATGGCTTCATCAATTAGCTCAGTGATACGTCTAATTACTCTTCTTCATCACTGATTTGCTTTAGTTGAAACTTGGTCAAACTGTTATCGTTGGCGATAGATACTAACTTTTGGCAATACATAGGTTGCTTTTGTGATCCGCCAAAAATCCCAGGTGATGCTCTTTTGCTTTTTAGCTCCAATCTTCCATCTTTTTTCTTCCTTATGCTCTTTTGATCACTTCTTGGCTTTTACCCTTAAAATAAACCAAAACAACATTAAAACTAATTCAAATTGGCATTGAGGACTTGATTTCTTACCATTTTTAGGCAAATGAGTCACAAATTGCCGATTCATCATTCACTCCTAACACCGAGTCAGTATGAGGTATAGATCTTTCTCCTAGTATTATTCCCTCAGTTTCAGGTCCTTATTTCATCTCAAAAGATTTTATATATACATATATGTTTCGTAAGCTTTAGCTGAGCTAGTACTTTTAGTGTAAGTCAGTTCCAGTCATGATTCATAATATATGTTCATTTCAAAAATTAATTTCATACTAGTAGTTTCATTCTTACTATCCTAGTTTCAGATTTCATTCGAGAATGAATGATCCTAATGGGGAGATATTATAACACCCTTGAAGTTCATGCATGTTTGTAGTGGTTTTTCTATGCGATTAAGATCATAAAATAAGGTTATTTGGCATTTAGGAAGGTTGTAAATGTTTGAGTTAAGTCTTGGGTCATGAAAAGACATTATGGACCAAGAAAGAAGGTCATGTGCCATGCACAGGGACCTCCACTTTGGGACACATGCAGTGAAGCACATCAGAGTTGGATACTAGTTAGCATGTGCATTGGGAGGTGTGGCGCAAAACCCCCCACCTATGCCTTTTGAGGCATGGCGCGCCCGCCACTTCAAGGTGTAAAATTCCTACTTTTCTTTTAAAAGTTGTGGGAAATCTTATCCTTATACTCAAATATAACCTCACCAAACCCCCTTTAATACCAAAAGTAATCCCAAAACACTTAGTAACATTCAAAAAAAACTCACATCTCTTTCTTTCTCCCAAAGTTCAAGAGAACAACTAGAAGAGTTTCAAAATACAAGCTAAAATGGGACCTATTTCAAGACTCTCTCCAAGGAATCCTTTAGTTTCAGGTATGTGGGGATTCAACAAGGACTTCCTTCCATCCTTGTGCTCCTAAATTCAGTTTTTAAACTAAAAATTCCATAAGTTCAAATCTAGGGTCATACCCACTTTATGATTATGATTTAATTCTACTATTTCCATGTTCCTCATGACTAATATTGGTTTCAAAATGTACGATTTTCTAGTTTATGAGTTTTAAGCATGAGCTTTAGTTATCATGGAATGAACATAAATAAATTTCCATAATTTGGCATGTTCTATATGATTGTAGCATGATTTAAACTATTTGACATGATTCGACCATATGATCTCAGACTTAACAAGAATATCAAGAAATTATCTATAATGACACAAAACAGAAACAGAAGCATAATAGGTTTTCAGATTTACAAACTAGTTTATGCTTATATCATGATGAATTTTATACAGTATGAGCATTCGTATGGTTTTAGTAATTATATTGAGCATCAAGAAGAAATGGGTTCAGTGTACCCAAGTTCCAAAACTATGTGCCATCATAGGTATTATATTTACCCAAATGGGCTCAGTTTAGTGATCACATGGTCAGGGAAAGGTATATTGCGGCCTTCCAATGAGACATATGTTGAACTTCGCATTGTTTATGTCGGTTAAGAAAAACTCTCAAAGTAAAATAGTTTTAGAATTTGAAGTGTATATGGCTCACTGGTTTTTTCATGTATGATTCTTACACTTTATTTACATGATTTATAAATTAAGTCTTATAAATGAAGAATAGTGAATCATTATATACTTTTGATGTATGTGTTTTGCTCTCTACATGATTTACCTCAGTTTTATACACTTCATGCATTTCTCACATACTTAGTAGATTCCATAGTACTGGCCACATACTTCTTGTACTGTATCCTATTATGATGTAGGTTCTGGTACTAGCCCTCAGACTCACAACTAGTTACGACCGTCAGTGCCTACTCCCATCAGTGGGTGAGTCCTCATGTTCTGAGGACTGTGCTCTATGTTTTTTCTCAGTAGTTCAAACTTATGTTTATTTCAGTATTTCACAATTTTGAGTCAGTCGGGGTTTGTCCCAATGGCTCCTCAGTGTTTCTAGAGGCTTGTATAGACTTATTAGATGTTTCAACTTATCCCTATGTTTAGATTACTTTCTGATAATGTTGACAAATTTCAGATTATATGTTTTCTATTAATGTTGTTTTAGATAATCAGTTTCTTCTCATGACATGATATAAAAATATGGTTTTAGTACTATGTCAGATGCCATGGGTTAGCTTGGGGCTACTCATAGTATTAAGGATCGTAATACATCCAGGTATTCTCGGGGCTTGACAGATAATCAAGACAGAAATAGAAGGAGAAGAAGCTGGATTAGTTTAAGAATATTGGAGCTCACAGCAACTTTGAATCAGCAATTGTCGCACAAATAAAAAACCACACGGACAACTCATATCGAGTTCTGCACCAAAAGGATGTAAAAAAAGTAAGAGTGAGTATGATCCACTTGTACTCAGTAGGCATCATAGGCCGATTGTGCTTAAGCAGTTACTATATCAAAATAAAGAATACTAAAATAACCATGCATGCATGAAAGTTCCAAGAGTTCAATATTAATAATTATCACAATTTATCTTAATCACAACAACAAGGCAAAAGATAATGCAATACAATAATCTGAGATGAGATGTAATGGCTATGCTAACCAATATGTACCTTCTTCTCAGTCATTATAGAGAGGTAGGACCTATGGAGGACTCATGAGGTCCATATCCCATCCAGAATCTTGCCTCAAATGAAAATCATAACACATCTAGAATCCCTGTGTTGGACTAAATCAATATAAAGTATCATATATCATTATCCAGAATCCTGCCTCGGACCAATTTATAATAAGATGGTTTATTTTCTTTCAAAAATCAGTGTTTTCATTGGCACAATCCAGTGATCCATGAGATTAATGAATATGAATATTAAAATGATAAGATAAATCAAGCACAATAGATGTGTACAAAAACTCAAGATATTAGTCAACGCATGAACACAGGCTACAAACCCTAATGTCAAGCCAGCAAATCCAAAGTAGATTTCACTAACATGATACTAGCCCATGTTTGGGCATCACAACAATAATCTAACTCATTTGTCAATTTAAATCACTAAGTTACCCAACCAGTATCATGTTTTACATGATAAGTCTTCATCCAAGCACAGTCTGAAAAAAGTTAAGTCATAACCTACCTCGAGGCTAAACCACAAGTTTCTATTAATCACAAACTTGCCTTCTCATTCTGATGGTCCTCAAAACATTTCTTGTCTATCAATAACTAGATCTATGCATAAATACCAGCCTATCAATACCCATATTGCTATACATCTATTCTGGGTCCAAAATGTCAATCAAAAATTTAATCCCAAGCCTCCAAAGAAAAAAGTGAAATTTTATTAGAAAATTAATTTACCCATAACTTAAGGAGTTCGAATCTGAAATTTCATAAAAAATGGAGTTAAAATTAACCTTGAAATAATCAAATACCATTCTTTAACTTTACTGAGAATACCCCAAAATTTTAAATTGAAAACCGAGATTTGAAGGTGAATTCATGAAATAATCATTGAAAGATATTAATATATAGTTTGGAAACTTACCAATGAAGAAAGTTTGAAAATGCCCTTTGAAATATTCCAAAATAAAATTCCTAAGCTCCAAAATTTGAGGTATGGATAAATAAAGTGAAAAGGAGAAAACACTCTATTAACTATCAGCGATTTCCACTCTTATGGAAATATAGTTACACGTGCGAGGTCGCTGAAGTCACTAGACCTCTGCCAGAGCAAAAGTCACTAGCCACGCAGGCCATCATGAAAGCAGGTTATGTCCCATAGAGACCACAGGTGCAAAGAAAAGTTGTATCCGCGGCTCCATTGGTACAGACAAGCCATCACTAGAGAGGCCAAGCTCCAGCTGGTCCAACTTTATATAAGCAGAAACTTTTCCATTAGTGCGGCATATCAGGCTTGGCTATAGGCCCACTGAAGTGGTTGCACCAGATATTAGTTGAGTACAACTGATTTCATTACTTCTCGAACCCAAAAATGACACTCAAAACACATTCAAAAACCCACAAACATTAACCTACTATATACTAGGTTAAAACTGATGTTTGAGACTCAATGGGACCCTCAAAATTACCAACGAGATCATTTTAATAGTTTTAAATATGGTTGCTGGTTTTTCCTAGTTTTCTGGTTCATGGGTGTTTGCCTTTTGCATTCGCAATATGTGTAATGCATTTGTGAAGGGCGAGTTTTATTGAACTTTGTGCTCATGAAGGGCGTCCTCACGTTGGTAAAGAAGGGTCTTCCTGGACCTTGTCTGGGTTCCTCTTTGAGTTTGCGAAGGGACCATTATGTTCGAGATAGGGTCCCCACAATAGTATGGAGGGGACCGCTGGTAGTATAAATTCCCAAAGTTCGTATTTCACTATATTTTTTACTCTAATTGGAACTTGGGAGATTTGGTAAGCTGATTCTTGTAGAAATTTCTTCATTCTAGTGTCCAAGTAAGTTAGATTTACCTCCGTCATGAATTTTCCATGATTTTTATGCATAATTTTGTCAAATTCGAAGCTTGAATTCTTGAATTTCTCTTTGATTTTTGATACTTTCCGGGTTGTTTTGAGGCTGAAACTGATTTACGTCTCCGCACAACTTTTGGGTACATGTTTCTTATACTGCGAGTAAGGTAATTGTGATGAAAATTTTGGTTTGGTCATTGAGCCACGCGGGTCAATGTTTCACCTGATTTCCAACTTGAATTATAAATTATTGATATGTGTATCATTATTCTCGTACATAAATATAGATTACGCATTTGATAGATTGGCAATGAGCAAAGGCTTTGGGAAAGGGGAAGGCTTTGGTATGACGGGTCGAGATTGTCGTTCGAACTTGAGCTAGGTTATGACACATTTTCTTCAAAAAATAGCATATCCAATGGTACAATACTGATCCATGTATGTATGCTCAGAATAATAAAGTAAATACGAATGCACTAGATACAAAAAGCAATGAAATTCTTAACACAAAAGTATAGACTACAAGATTCAATATCAATTAAATTTGCAATCTTACCCGAAAGTCACATTAATTATTCACCTCATTCAAATTCCATATTGTGTCCATCATGGCAATACAACCATCTATATGTATGTTAATTCATGAAATAGTCCAAAACACAATACATAAAATAGTCCATCAAACCTAAGGCCATACATTTGAAAAACCTCATCTCGAGTTATCCCATTATCAAACCATCATAATAAATACTTGAACCTAATATTTTTCCCAATTCATAACATGATTTACATGATAAGTTTTTACTCAAGCTAAGTCTTAAGAAGAGTAAGACATAACCCACCTCCATACCGAACCACAAGTTCTACAATCAAAAATGGCCTTCCCCTCTCGAATGGCCACAGAACACTTCCAATCTATATAAAACACATTCTATATGTGAATAGGAGCTTATTGATACCCATATTTTAGTATAAAAGTTTGAGTCAAACTTGGGTCAAAAAGTCAACCCTTAGAATTTTGTTACGAAACTAGAAAAAAAATTAGAGTAGCTTTACCTATAAGAGAGGAAACTAAAATTTAAAATTTCATCAAAAATGGAACTCAAATCAAACCTCAAATCATCAATTTGCACTCTTTTATGTTTTTTTAGAAAAATTCCAAAAAAATCCAATTAAAATATGTGATTAATCAATGATTAACGGATAATTCTTGAGGAATTACCCAAATGAAGGTTAGAAACTTACCCCTATAAAGAATTTTCAAAAATCCCATGAAACTATCCTTAATTCGAGCTCTAAAACACCCAAAAATAAAAAATAAAGCTATAGATTGAAATCTGAAAATTAATTTTGTCCAAGTGACTTTTTCTCATTGCAATAGCGGAGATCCATCGCGATGACGACTAAGACCCAACTAATCTCTTATGATCGTGATCCCATAATCATGTTCATGATGAACACCCCAGAACTATCCTAACTCTTCCTCGTCACAAATGCCAAGGACAATCTAGAAAAATTTTGCGATTGCGATCCCCACCTCATGACCAGGGGCGAATTTAGGGCCTAAAAATGGAGCACGGGAACCCGTGGTCTCTCGGTAAAACTAGGTATTTTATGTATGTGTTTTCTGAAATTGGTATAATAATAACTGCTGGCACCCATGCTATCAAAATACTAAATGGTGCACTTGGTTAAATGTTGAGTTATGAACCTTAAGGTCTTGGGATCAATTCCCACTTCTTACATTTTTTCCTTCTTTTATTAGTGGTGCACCCATGCACTGAAAATTCTAGATTTTTTCCTTCTTTTATTAGTGGTGCACCCATGCACTGAAAATCCTAGATTCGCCTCTGCTCATGACCACAAAGAAGGAAACCAATTGCAACAGTAGCTGGTGTATCATCCAAGTTCAAATCATCAAGAACCCCTCCAAACTTACTCATAATCTCCCAAACACAACTAATAGTACAAATCAGTCGTACAACACATTACAGACCTGTTGGAATCGTCAAAACACCGTTACGAGATTGTTTAGACCAAATGTTGATCGAGGTCAACTAAAATATAAGAAAACTCTAAAATTCCAAGAGTTAAGACAAAATCACCCTTAAAAGCCTTAGAAACAGGAAGCCAAAAATAACCCCCGTACATAGTGAAACCAACAAGACTCAAATCCAACCTCTCTAATACCAAATGTTGACTTTGGTCAAATTTTCTAAATTCTAAACCTTCAAAATCTAAAAACTCATAAGATCACCTCAAGAATCAAACCATCCATCCCCATGAGTTATAAATACCAACCTTAAACTATGGGGAGGGTCAAAAGAGGAAAAATAGGCAAAAATTAGAAAAATGACCTAAAGGATCATTACATCATCCACTGCTAAAACACATATAAAAAGATAGAACATACCTAAAAGCTCAAAAAACTGGGAATATCTACTCCACAGGTCGAAATCAGTCTCCCATGTAGCCTATTCTACCAGAGGATTATTTCATTGCACTTTCACGGAAGTTATCTTATTAGACCTAAACATGTGAACCTACCTATAATATAGCTAAGGGCTCCTCCTCAAAAGTCAAATTCTAATCCAAATCCTATTTAATCACATTAGAACCATCCAATTTATACTTCTTTAACATAGACACATGAAAAATGGGGTGTACAACTGAAAGACCATTAGGTAAGGCCAACTCATTGGTCATTTTTCTAATACAGCAATGTAATAACCTTCTTGGTTATTTTCATATTTCGCTTCATATTTTCCCTATTTTGACCTTTCCCATAGTTTTTATAGAGTATCTATGGTCTGTCGAGATGGGTGGTTTTGTTCTCAAGGTGTTTCGTTGAGTGTTCAATTAGTTTTTCCATTTTAGAGCTTTTAGGTTGAAAGAGTTTGAATTGAGTCTATATTCTTAGAAAATAGGTTCCGAGGATTTCAGACTCATTTAGGTGTGTGGTTTGGTTTTATAGGATTTTTAGGAAGGTGTTGACTTTGTTCATCGTTTAATCGAGATGACCTTCGTTGGTCATTTTATTAATTCCATTGAGTCTTGAATGTCGTTTTCAGTTGGGTAGCATGTTCGTTCTGTATTAATGGGACTCCAAATAAATCCTAAAGGTCCATTCGGGACTTGTCTTAACATGGTATTACAAGTTTTTTCTCATTTTTTGGTGTAGAGGTGTTTACCTTTTGCATTGGCATGAGGTGTGTCGCGTTCGTGAAGGGCAAGTATTCTAAACCTTCGTGCTAGTGAAGGAGCATCTGCCTGGACCCAATCTAGGTTCCTCTTTGAGTTTGTGAAGGGATCATTACATTCGCAATGGGTTGGGTCAGGCCGACCACGCGTTCGCGATAAAGGGAACCCCTGGCAATATAAATTCCCCAAGTTCATATTTCACTTCATTTTTCAATCTAATTGGAACTTGGGAGAATTGAGAAGCTAGTTCTTGTCGTATTTTTTTCATTCTAGTGTCCAAGTAAGTTCGTTTTACCTCCATCCTGAATTTCTTGTGATTTTTACGCATAATTCTGTCAAATTTGAATCTTGAATTCTTGAATTCCTTCTTGATTTTTGATACCTCACGGGCTATTTTGAGGCCCAAATTGATTTTCATTTTCTTCCAATATTGGGTACCTATGTGTAAGGTAATTGTGATGAAAAATTCCAGTTTCATCGTCGGGCCCTGAGGATCAATTTTGGACCCGATTTCAAGCCCGAATTATAAATTATTGATATGGGTATCATTATTCTGGTACTTACGTATAATCTATGTATTTGATATATTGGCAGCAAGTTAAGGCTTTTCATAAGGAAAAGACTTCCATATGATGGCTCGAGAATGTTTTTCAGTCTTGAGGTAGTTTACAGTCTTATTTTCTTTAGACGTAGCTTAGATAGAAAATATGTGGTATAAATTGCACGAAGGTTAGGGGAATTGTGGGTTAGGAATATGTTTATCTTTAATCCCTAATATTATTGGCCTAATTTGGAAAATTTAGATTAGTATTCTCACTTGAGCTCCTTAGTTCTACTATACTTATTTAGTATTAGGCTTAGATTAGGAATCCTTAGTTAGTTTCAGAGTAGGATTCCGTGGTAGAGTTGGGTTATAGTTGTTAGCTTATGTTGTGATGTAGTTTACTTCTGTACTTCCCTGTCTGTTGAGATTATAGGGCCTATGGCCGAAATTTGTATACTAGGACTTTCAGTGGATTATGGTTGTGGTGTGGATATATATGTCCTACTTCATGTATATATCTATATCTCTGTGACGTATTCCTACCTATTCATTCACTTATATGGATCATGGTGGATTTTAGGAAAAATATATATTTTATGATTATAAAAGAAATTATACTACTTTTTCACTAAAATATTCGAGATAAGACCTTGGATCGTGCCACCTTTTCGCTTGGGCCGAGGTAAGATTCAGGTCCTTTTGTACTGATTTTACTAAGTTCAAGGTAAGAATTTGGACTTTTGGTTTACTTTATTTTTACTTTTGAGATGAGATTCTGAGAGACCCGAGTAAGATTCCAGGTTTCACTAATATTACAATCGAGGTAAGATTTCAGATTTCACTGCATTGCCCACATATTGCATTGCATCATCCCATACTGCATAACATTATTCATATATATAAATTGCATGTATATTATGATTACTATTATCGCTTCATGCTATAAACTGTTGGGACTTTTCTGCATGTAGGGTTTTTTATTGTAGTTTATATTACATATTTGTCTCTAGAGCTAAGTTGGCCTATGATTCCTACTAAGTACCCATTTTTTATACTCATGTTGTACTTCTATATCTTTTTCTGATGCAGATCCTAGCTTGAGTCCTCCTCGCTGATTCCACTATCCGAGGAGATGTTCTTATTGGATTTACAGCGAGCTCCTGACGTTCGGGGGCTTATCCATTTCCTTCTTTTATCTATTGTCTAAAATTTGTATATTTAGACATACTTGTACTAAATTAGTACCTACTCTTGTATCTTAGTAACTCTTGTATTGGTGACATTGAGTCCGGGGATGGTCCTTTTTATTTTGTCATCTTCCATTTCTTGTGGGCCTATCTTGTGTATTTTGTATTTATATATTTATATAATTAGCCCGTTTATCCCATTTTATTTCAAAGCATCAAATAATGCTATTTGAATGCTTCAACGGAAGTTATTATTGTAGTCAACTTGGGTAATGCCAAAAGCTAGACCCAATGACCTTGGAAATCAATAACATAAAATTGTAACATATCCTCAGGTACCCAAATAGCCCTCTCTGACTGACCATTAGTCTATGTGTGAAATATTGTACTATGCTCAACTCGGGTGCCTACCTCCTTTTGCATTGAAACCTAAAAATAAGATGTGAACTACGTATCTCTTTTTAAAAAATGGTAGAAATAGGCACCCCATGCAAATGAGTTATCTCCCAAATGTAAAACATATCCGACCTCTCTAAATTATTGAAGGACTAAAGTGGTATGAAATAAGCAGACTTGGTTAATCTATCTAAAATGTGAAATGAGCAGAATTGGTCAATCTATCTAAAATGACCCAAATAGATAAAATATTTTCAAAAGTCTGCGGTAAGCCTACGACAAACTCCATAGATATTGTCTCCCACTTCTAATCAGGTATAGGCATCCTCTAGATCATCCCTCCCAATCTCTATTGCTCATACTTTACTTGCTGGAAATTCAAGAACCTAGACAAATACTCCATTATATACCTCTTCATCGTACACCACTATTTATGTTGCTTCAAGTCATGATACATCTTCGCTACACCTGGATAAAGGCAATCTTTGAAATTGTGAGCCTATGCATGATCAAACTAGTTATGTCATCAACTCTAGGAACAAAAATATGATCCTTAATCCTCAAAACCCCTTCTAGATCCAACTCTGTCTCTCTAGTTTTACCTCTCAACACTTTGTTTTGAATCAACCTCAATTTCAGTTTCTCATATTAAAACTGTTGAGCCTTAATTTATTCCAAAAGCATAGGTCGAGACTCCACATAAGTAAGAAACCTCTGGGGCTAAAAAATATCAAGTCTCACCAATTGGTTGGACAAGGACTGAATGTCCAAAGTCAAAGGACACTCTTCCGCTAGTAAAAATGCAAAACTACCCATACTCACTGCCTTACTACTCAAGGCAATCGCCACCCTATTTGCCTTGCTCGGGTGATAAAGAAGTATCATGTCAAGACCTTGACCAATTCCAACCATCTAAGCTACCTAAAATTAAGATCCTTCTAGTCAAAGATGTATGGTAGACTACGATGATCTATAAAAATCTCACAATGAATGCCATAAAGGTAATGCTTCCAAATCTTTAAAGCAAAAACACTTGTTGCCAACTCCAAATGATAAGTACGGTAGATCTTTTTATGAACCTTCATTGCCTAGAAGAGTATGTAACAACCTTGCCTTTCTGCATTAACACACACCTAAGACCAATCCCAGAAGTATCACAGTACATAGTAAAAATCTCACCATTTATCGATAAAGTCAAAATTAGAGCAGAATTCAATAAAGATTTGAGATTTTGGAAGCTTAATTCACAATCATCAGACCACTGAAAAACCACAGTCTTCTAAGTCAACTTGGTCAAAGGAGCTATGATTGAAGAAAACCCTTCTATGAACTGTCTATAATAGCCAGCTAACCCAATAAAGCTTCAAATATCAATAGGTCAAGTAGGTCTAGCCCAATCTTACACTACCTCTATCTTCTCCAGATCTACCATGATCCCATCCTTGGACACCAGTGCCCCAAGAATGCCACAGACTCAAGCCAAAACTCACACTTGTAGAAGTTTTCATACAACTACGTATTTTGTCAAAGCCTGAAGCACAATCATCAAATGTTCCTCACGCTTCTCTCTACTCCTAGATTAAACCAAGATGTCCTCAATGAACACAATCATAAAAAAATTTAGATAGGACCAAAACATCTCATTCATCAACTTCATAAATGTTGTCGGGGAATTAATCAACCTAAAATACATAACAAGAAACTCATAGTGGATATATAGAGTCCTAAAAGCAGACTTAGAAATATCTAAAGCCCTGATCTTCAACAGATGGTAGTCCGGTCTCAAATTAATCTTTAAGAACACTAAAGCACATATGCGGTATCAGATACTTATTCTTAATTGTCACCTTGTTAAACTCGAGATAATCAATATACATCAACATATATTCATACTTATTCTCCACAAATAATACAGGAGAACTTTAGGGGAAATACTAGGTCTAATGAACCCTTTACTCAAAAAATCCTGCAACTGATCTTTCAATTCTTTCATATCTATTAGAACCATTCTATAGGGTCGAATGGAAATGGGATGAGTGTTCAGCTCTAGGTCAATCTCAAAACCAACATCATAGTCGATTTGAATGAGACACTTCAGCTTAGAAAAGGAAGTCCCATATCGACAAAACACAGGAGAGATACTGAGTATATAAGTAAGTAGATCTTACAACCTAGTGATGCATTTTAAAGTCGGGTGGATCTAGGCCCAGAGTGAACAATATCACTAGTGGGCTGAGCCATTATATATTGTATCAAGGAGACTCATGTGTCAGCCTTGTTAATATGGGCTACAATTCGAACTGAGAATAGGTAAATCTTGGTAAAGTAGGGCAAACCTCAGTCCTAAGACTAGGCAAATCCCATGCATTGGGGTAAACCTCAGCAAGGAAGTTGAGTCCATAAGAAGGGGTGTATGTGATACCCCAACACAGGAAAAAAAGTCTCACATTAGCAAAACACAGGAGAGATGTTGCATATATAAGTAAAAAGGTCTTACAACCTAGTGACGCATTTTAAAACTATATAGGTCTAGGCCCATAGCAGACAATATCACTAGCGGGCTAAGCCATTACATGGAATACTTGGCAAGTCTGTCAGAAAAACCTCAATGAACTCTCTTACCATAAGATCTAGCTCAAGTAATTATGTATAACACTAGTATCCTGAATATGTGCTAAGTAAGACAAATACCCTTTCACTACCATCATTTACGCCATCAAAAATGAAATCACCTTCTTTGATGTATGGCTAATTGTACCCTTCCCCCACCAAGCATGAAATACAGGGAATATCTAAAATAACATCTTGGCATGACAATCCAAGATAGCAAGATAAGGACACAATCAATCCATACAAAAAATCACATCAAAATCCATCATATCAAGAATAATAAGATCCACCCAAGTGTCATACCAGAGAAAAGTCACAACACTGGATCAATACACTCGATCCACTATTAATGAATCACCGATGAGGTTGCACTACCATGGAATCACGCATTATATCCATGTGCACAGTAAAATAGGAAGACACATTAAATAAGTAGACTTAGGATCAAATCATATCAAAGATGGTTGATGGCAAATTAAAATAGTACTTACAATAACTGCATCAAAAACCTTAACCTCTAGTCTACCTAAAAAATTATAAAAATGGCCTCATTTTGCCACTGGACTGTGTACCTGCATATCTAAATCCACAACCAGCTTGCACTCAACCCTAGCAACCTGAGAACCACATCTACCATGCTATACAACTCTTCTATCTAGTGGTGCTAGTTCCTAATGTGCCTGAATTTGAGAACCCTCATGTGTTTAGCCTACTTACGCCTGGGGCTATCTCTCTAAACATATCCAAGTCAACACAATTAAAATATCCTCTGCATGCATAAAGGCATTGCAATGGTCTGGACAAAATAGAGTGTTAGTCGTTACCTAAAAACCTAGAATGAGAAACCCTAGACATATTCCTTAAACTCTAGCGACCCTACCTGCTATACCTAGCATACCAACTTTCTGAAGTCTATAATGCTTCTTGAACTAGCTTGCTTGTCTGGTAATTATAATATCTGCCTGAAAATTATTTGCCCTAGGATGATGAACCACTGAAACCACCATACCTATGAACCCTTATATCTCTACCTACATAGGTGCAATGATGAATCTACTCAATACTCTTACAATGACTAACCACCAGTTAAAAAGTATCCCAGTAATAATAAGATTCTTAGTGGATAAATGGTAAGGAGTACTTAATACCTTCTCAATCTTCTTGACCCGCTCCTTCTCTATATGTATACTTGTCAATATATGCCTAACCAAGGCATGTAATCTGATCTCATAAGAAGTAATAGTATGGTACCTACTCAAGAATTATCAAAGTGGTTACTCAGAATCTCTTTCATACTACGAGGCACATACTTCCCTAGGAAGGACTCCAAATACTATGTCCAAGTCATAAAAGGCAATCCAGCTGGCCTGCAATAAAGATAAGACCTTTATCATTGCTTCATCAATCCTACAATCTCAAACATAATGTAAGCCTTACACTATCTGACTCAACCAAACCAAGGTTATGTAACCTCTCCTGAATAACACACCAAGAACTTATATGCATCTTTTTTTGGTGCACGAATAAAATAGGGGGGACCCGTACAAAAGTATCTATAAAACATCTTCTACTCCTCAACTCTAATCATGGTCCTAGCCATAACTGGTAGAGTAATAAGTGGAACTAGCAAAGCATCAATACAAGGATTCATAGTATCTATTAGTTGTGCCTCGAGAGTCTAAAAACCTAAACTTGTATCTTTCATGGCGACTAAACCTCATCTCTAGTCTAGGAACCATCATGAGTGATAGGTAGAGATCCCATCTAAGCCCTCCCCTCCTAGAAGATCACAATGTGTGAACCGTAGTATCATGTAGCGCTAAAGTAGCTACAAAAAATTATGGAACCTGATCTAGCTACAATACCTTGGGCTCTTTATCTATATCCTCAATCTCAATCTCAAACTCCAGGGAAGATACTCTAGAAGGACCCTAAACTGGTGCACTAGCCTATGCTCTAGCTCTACCAAGACTTAATCCCTAGTTGTAGCCCTACCAATAGGTGTAGATACATCATCTTCGATTGTAGTAGAACTCGATCTCATTAATGAGTTGGCAAATTGTAACTCATTCAGCCTAAAAATGGTAAGAAATCAAGTCCTCAATGCCAATTTGAGCTATATTTAATGTTAGTTTATTTTATTTTCCAGATCGAAGCCAAAAAGTATTTTATTATCAAGGTCGAAGCCAAGAAGTGTTTTATTTTTAAGGTTGAAGCCAAGAAGTGGTTGATAGAGCATAAAGAAGCAAAAGGATATATAATTGGAGCCAAAAATGCAAAAAGGCATCGCTAAAGAGTTCGATGAATTGTCAATCTTGTCGGTGTATCACCAAATTAGAAGATCCATTACCTAACTCGACATATCCACCAAGTTATAGATGAAGTAGATCGGTGATGAAGTGAAGGAGTTCGGCAGATGGCTGAACAGTTCGGTGAAGCATGAGTCCATCGCCAAAGCTACCAGATACAAATCAGTAAAGCCTAAAGTTAATGCTAATTTGGTTATACAAATTCACTTCAGCGTATCGTGAGGATTTCAATGATGGACTTTCTCCTCCACTAAAGTGGACGCGGTGGCAGTTTTATAATTTCTTAGACTATTTTTACTTCAACTATAAATTGCTTTTTGGCAGCTTGGAACCCTATCTTTTACCAATTTTGAGATCTACAAGTTTGTAATTGAAACCCTAAGTGGGTTTCTGATTGATTTCTTGTTGTTTTAAATTGAATTTGGATTTCATTTGTAAATATTTTGATTCAATGGAAAATTTCAATGAGAATATGGGTATAATTCCTTTTTTGAGTAGCTAAATTTCCCAACTTAGGGTTATGTATGAATGAGTAGTGATAATTGTATGGGTGTTATTAATTTTTTTTTCTTATTGATTAATTATTATGGGTTTAACCTCTAATCCGTGTTATTAACCTATAAATAGAGGTTACAAACTTTAGTTAACCCTAGATCCTTTATCATCCTTGACAAAGGGGATAAGGATGAGGAGTAGTGGTCAACGATGAATTGATGTTCATCATTCAATTGTAGTTCTTAGACATAAGACTACTAAGTGAGGTGTTCAAAAGAACCCACTTGTGATGTTTGATGTTTTATTGAAAGATTGGCATTAAAATCTAAGACCTAGCCTACCCATAGCTATTAATTGAACTTAGGCAAATATTAAACTACCCATGCATGTACTCACTCTCATGATAGCATAACCCCAAGTGTCTTTAAATCTTTAATTACAAACTTGTAGTACTCATTCTTGCATACCAAGCGTACAATTGATTAATTGATTATAAAATGTTCAAAACTAATTCCCCTATTTTACTTTCCTCGCATTTTACTCATTACATGCAAACATTTAGTAGTTTATTACACTTAAGGTAACCTATCTCCTTCATTCCCCATGGGATGGACCCTAACTCATGAGTTGGGTTATGTATTGCATAACTACCGCATACATCCTACATTGAGTGTATTTGAGCATTATAAAAAATAGCGTCGTTGTCGGGGAATAAAAGTTAGTGTTTATTTTTATAGTGTTTTGATTCACTTGTGTTAGCTGTGACTTGAATTTACTTTATTGGTTGTTTTCGTCTCACTTAGGTGATAACATAAGCCAACATGGTACTATGAGTCAACATGGTAGCGACACTGCCGTCTTTGATGGGCAACTTGAAGACGAAGATCACTTGGGGGAAGCCAGTTGGGCAAGTGCGATTCACCTACCACCTGCGGTAGGCAATGCGGCCTTCCATGTCACAAGTGTTATGCTTCACTTACTCCAAATTAAGGGACTATTCGTAGGACAAGCTCATTAGGATGTAAACACTCATTTGAAGAATTTTATAGACGTTTGCAATTCATTTTAAATTGCTAACATTTCACAAGAGTCCATCCGTTTGTGGTTGTTCCCTTTTTTATGAAAGAAGCAGTATTATGGTTGTGGGAATTGCTCGAGGTCTCTATTACATCTTGGGTTGAATTTACGGAGGCCTTACTTGATCGATTTTTCCCTCCATCCCGCATGCTTTAATTTAGACATGAGATCACAAACTTCCGACAAGTAAGTGGTGAGCCATTGCATGAAGCATGGTTAAGGTTCAAGAAGAAATTGATATATTGCCCTAACCACAAGTTGTAGGATAAATTATTAATTCAAATATTCTAGAGGTTGTTGGATCAATTGAACATGACGGTGGCCAATAACTTGGCCGGTGGGTCATTGACCAATCAAGTGTTTGGAGCCACGGGATTATTGGACCACATGAGATGTCAAGGTAATCGTGGGGGATCCCTCCATTTCATATGTGAGCCAAGAACAAAGAAAAAAGGATTAGGAGAGAGACGAAAACATAGCAAAAATGATGACACAAATGGTCTCCTAACAAAGCATGTCATGGGATCAACCCCAAAAGTGGTAAATGACGTAACTTCAAAAGGAACTAGAGCATATGAGAATGATGATGCCAAGTCACTTGATGAATAGATTCGTTTCTTATCAAACCAAATAGGGGGTTCCCGACCTACCTATCAAAGGCAAGGTGGGAATCAAGGTTGGAAAGAAAGGGATCGAGATTAGAGAGATCGTGATTGTGATCGTAATTAGAGGGATAAGGTGTGATATAGAGATCATAATTGGAGAGATAAGAAGCATGATCGTGATAGGTATGTCCCACTATATCATAGGCAAAAGGGTAAAGAGGGCACCTCTGTTGATTCGGATAATAACAAGAATGAGGACATGCTTGCTAGAATCTTATAGGGGTTGAAGGGAGTGACAAAATGCTAAAGGAGATGAAGAGAAACTTTTCGTAACTCAACCGAATGGTCACGTCCCATTCATATTCAATCAAGCACTATGAAACTCAATTAAGCCAAATCTCGGCTCACCTCAACACTAGGCAAAAAGGTGGTCTACCTAGTGACTCCATGGCGAATCTTAAAAGTGATACTCATTGCATGTCTATTGTTTGCATGTCTATTGTCACTAGGAGCAGAAGGACACTCGATAATGAAGTTATGGATATTGAGGAAGACCCTAATGAGAGGGGAGTTAAAGAGAAAGCGATTAAAAGCTAGCCAGCCATTTTATTCATGATTTCGCTCTCCATTTATTTTTACTTGGAGTTAATTTCTCAAATTGTTATTCAACTTGTAGAAATATTACATCAAAGTAATTTTTAAATTTTTTTGAAAACTATTGTCACTGAATTTGTAGAAACATCTCATTAAAGTAACTTTTGATTTTTTTTTCCGCTCAATATGGTCATCGAAGTACATACATATTTCCAACAAGGTGAAAATTAACGCAAAAGTTAAATTTGTAACGAAATTTTATACAAATATATTTTTAGGATTTATTTTTTAGACTCAATACTCATTAATCCATTACACAAAATTCATTTGCTCCATTTCAAATGGGTGTTTAATAAAATAAATTATATTTTTGTAATTAGAGAAAAATGAAGGTGCAGTTTTTCATTAAAAAGTGATACATGTATCTTTTATATTTAACGAAAGACTATACATTTATCATTTTAGTTTTATTTTTTGTTTAAAATCTAATCTAACTATAGAATTTATTGTATTTCTGATATGCAAAGATGGATAGTAATTATGCATCTTCAATATTTATTTTTTTAGCTAATATTTATTTTTTATTAAGAGGAACTTCTTAAATACAAAAAAAAAATTAATTGCAAACTTGAGATTAATATGTGGGCAAAAAATATGGAAAGATGGTATATATTTCATTGAAAAATTATTTTAGATTGCATCTCCATTTTGCTCTAGTTACATGAATATAATTCATTTTTTAACGACATAGTTGAAATGAGTTAAATAAATTTTATATAATTAATGGGTATTTGATCTAAAAATAAAATTTAATATATGAATAAACTTCTGTTAAATATTTAACTTTTCTGTTTGTTTTCACCTTGTTGAAAATATGTGTATAGTTCAATGAAGGTCTGATTGAAGAATTGCAGCAGACATCAATGATACCATGACAGTATATAGATATACTGTGATGGTATCATGAAGGTCTCACTGAAACAAACCCCAATGATATCATATCAGTATATATATACTATGATGGTATCATTGAGGTCTGACTGAAGGATTGAAGCAGACATCAATGATAACATGACAGTATATAGATATACTGTGATGATATCATGGAGGTCTCACTGAAGGGTTGAAGCAAACATCAATGATACCATGACAATATATAAATATATTGTGATGGTATAATTACGGGCTAAAGCAAACTCAATGATACCATAACAATACATAAATATATTGCGATGGTATCATGGAGTTCTCACTGAAGGATTAAAACAGATATCAATGATACCATGACAATATATAGATATACTGTGATGGTATCATTACGGACTGAAGCATGTGAAAAAAGGGTGGGGGAGGGGATCAAATAAAATTTAAAAAAGGCAAAAAATATGAAATTAGATTATGGTTAAAAAATAAATAATATTATGATTTGAAAAAAAAATGAATTAAAAAGGAGAAAAAAAAATAAAGAATAAAGAAGTAAACGAAAAAGGAGAAACGAAAAGGAAAGTAATAAGAAATAAAGAAATTGAAAAACAAAGAAAAATAAAAATTAAAAAATGCAAAAATAAAAGGAACCAATAAATAAATAAATAAAGATAAAAATAAAAGCAAGAAAAAAGGGAAAAAAGAAGTAGAGGAAAAAAATAAAGAATACAAAAAACGAAAAAAAGGAAACAAGAAAAGGAAAGAAACAAGAAACAAAGAAATTGAAAAACGAAAAGAAAATAACAACAAAAAATGCAAAAATAAAAGGAACCAATAAATTAAAAAAAAAAAAAAGAGAGAAATAAAAGCAGGAAAAAAAGTAGAGAAAAAAATAAATGAGAAAAAAGAAAAAAGAAAAAGAAAAAAAGTATATAAAATAAAAATTGAGTTTGAATTAGATTATGATGTAAAAAAAAAAAAAAAAAGAATAAAATAATTTTACGAAAAAAATAAATGTACAAAGAAGCATAAAAAGAAAAAGAAAAAGAAAAAGTAAAAAAGAAATGAGAAAAGAAAGAAGAGGAGAAATAAAAAGGAAGATAAAAAAACTAAGCTATAAGGGAAGGGGGCATTTAATGTAATTAGTTAGGGGGTATTTAGTTGTAAATAGTTTGCTCGTATGGGCATAGATGTACTTTCACCAATAAAAAATAAGAATATCTATGTTTAATACGTATATAATTATATGTATGTGTATTATATTTGTCGGTTTGATTTGGTTCGATTTTTTTTTTGTTTGATACCAAGCCAAATCACGTATTGTCGATTTTTAAAAATTTATCGCAAAATGTCAAAATCAAACTAAACCAAACCTAAGTCGGGTGTTTTTTTTTCGATTTGGTTTTTTTTTTTTTCGATTTGGTCCGATTTCGTGGTTTCATCTAAACACCCCTAAATCTAATTTTGTTTTCACGTATAGGCTTTCCTGCCCTCTCTTTGTTTCACACTTTTATTTTTATTTTCTTTAAATTTTCTCCTTTTTTTTCTAAAAAATATAAAACATTTGTCCTATTTACTTCATGAGTATTTGATATAATTTTAAAATAATTCATTCAAATTAACATCTAATATTATAAATTGATTTGAATGTGCTGAGGTAGATAATGTATCAGTTACATAGAGTTTACATTTTCTATTTTGGGAAGTATAGATTAATTTTTTTTCAACAAAAATAATAAAGTATCTTTTTCTTTTGTTATTTGCTAATGCTATTGGTGTAAAAAAAAATTTGTGTCGAAACAAATTTTACCAAATATTCTAATTCTAGAAAATAGAAAAAATTTTAATTGACCAAATATAATGAATTACTAAACCACTACAAATCTCTCCCAATGGTCCAACTTTACTATAACGTCCAAGACTCTGCAAAAGGTGGTTTTCAACTATGTTAAAAAATTACCTTTTAACTCAATCTCTTGAAAATTTCTCATTTTTTTTAAAAACAAATAGAGGAAAAAAAGTTCAAATATATTAATATTTAAGATTATAACTTCAATAATTAAATCAAGTATAGCAAGTAATGATGTCACCAGTAATTCACATAAGAAAATCTCAATAAAATTATTGTTTCCTGTAAATTGTAGAACTTAATTTTATTTAGTATAATTTGGAGAGAACGTATTTGTTTTGTTTTAAGGATAGTTTTAATGGTAGGAGATTTTATTTTCGCTGGGTAGGAAGGGGGAGTAAATTAGGAATGGAGAAGGGAATATTATATTAGGAATAATTTATTCTTTAAAGTTCTTTGGACAAATTTTAGACATATCCTTTCAGAAAGAAAATCCTGTCCTATTCAGTTTTAGAAATTTTTCCAATGATGATGTGAAATATGGAAGAAGCAACAACCAATAGGTTGTTAAAATTAAATTCATAGGAATATGCTCTCTATCCATGTGCACCCTTATCTGACTAGCTTCCAAAAGTTCGGATAGACTTTCTGTCAGAGTTGATTTGGAATATTTTGAGAAACCAAGTGTATTACATATATATACAGAAAAAGAAAAATTGAACCATCCAGGTTAAGAGCACGGTAGAAATTAAAATTTATAAGATTCATTCAACCCTAATTAAAAATTTTGAATTTAAGTCTGAGTCCTAAGAATGATTAAATCATTTTGGCGATCTCGGAGTTTTCTTCAATAAATTTGACCCATCACAAATCTAAATTAGCTGATTTTTCAATACCAAAGATTATCTTAAAAGGGGAGATTTTGCATGAAAGGGATAGTTTTGCGTTTCAATTTAAATTTTATTCCCACTCCATGAATTTATGCTAAACTTACAAATTTAAATTTAATTAGAAGTGTTCAAACAAAAATAACCTCAAGTTGAGTTGTCATACAAGACAAGTATACTGATAAATATATAAATAAAAATTGTTGAAGCTTAATTACAAGAGAAAATAGAATATTTGGTGAATGAAAAGTCACCTCATAATTGAAGTTGGTTTAATTACTAAGTTACTCCCTCCCTTCAGAATTACTTGTCATTAATTTTTTAATTCACTTTTACTTGTCATTTTTATATATCGAGAAAAGACAACTTCTTTTTTTCTGTTTTATCCCTAACATTAATTGTTTATTTTATAAATTAATTTCAAGACATAATAGTAACCATCAATTAATATGAGTACTATCATAAAGTAGTCATGTTAATAATTATTTTCTTAATAGGTGTGTCAAGTTAAAATGTGACAAGTAAAAGGGAACAGAAGGAGTAATAATTGTACAACCTAAATTACGTAGCGTAGTAATTACGATGACCTATTTATTTTTGAAAATGTACAATTAACAAGTTGATTGCACAAGTGTAATTACACAGTTAAATTAAAAAATTTAAAATAAAAGTTAATACTTGGAAATATGTGCCTTTATAAATAATATTAAATTAGGTATTTAATATACATATTTGTCTCTCGATATTATATTAATTAGCAACAATTAATATTGTAAAATAATAACTGATATATATTTTTTTAATTTAATTAATTATAAAAACTAAAAATATACGTTTTGTAAGAACATCACGGACTACATATTTGACAAAAACATTAATGATATAAACATAGTGTCAAAAAATTATTCACATGTTTGACCAAAAAAAATCTATCAATTTTAATTGAAAATTAAATGGCATACAATGTGAAATAACAAGCCAATACTACTAAAACAAATTAATTGAAATCAAAAATAAATCATCGTATGTCAAATTCCAACATAATATAAAACAAATTGCCAATATTACTTGAGTAAATATAATTCAAAATCAAAGGTAAACATAAGTCTATAACCTCGTTCAACAATGAAATTCTACTTAAATTCAAAAGGTAGAAAATAACGTAATTATACTAATTACCCCTCCCAACTATTATACCCAATTTCCTACTAATCAAGTAATTAGTTGACTAAATAAATACTCCCTCTGTTTCATTTTACTTGGCTCGTGTTAACTTGACACACGCTTTTAAAAAAAAAAAAAATTAGGGATGAATTTTACCAAATTAATCTTATTAATGATACTTTGGACCTCTAAATTTGACTATTATTGCTTAATGTAGTTATTTAATACTAAGGGTAGAAAGAAAAAAAATAAATGAAATTTTCTTAATTTTATAAATTGGACAAATAAATTAAAACAATTATTTTTTAAAAATAAAAAGCAAGTAAAATGAAACGGAGGAAATCTATCAAATTGTATAATTAAATCAAATTCAATATTTACGTCACTTTCCAAATAGACCTTAAAATAACCCCATGATTGTGTGAACTGTATACAAGTTATACTGGGATAAGTTATGCTGGAATAAATTATGTTGGGATTAGTTATGTTGAGATTATTTCTTATTGATTGTTTGGTTTGTTGTATTCAAAATAATATGCATTGCATAATTTCTAAGAATAAGTTAATTGATTACTAAAATACCCTCCACTTATTTTGTTTTTTATATTTTCTTTTCAAGCTTTAGTTATTCATTCTTAAAAATAAAACTTCCATCTTATTTAGCTTAAATTTTTGTGTGTGCATTCCCATAATTATGCCATGTGCATTTAAAAATAAAACTTTCATCTTATTTAGCTTAAATTCTTTTGTGTGTGTCTTCCCATGATTGTGCCGCGTGCGTTTAAAAATAAATCTTTCTTCTTATTTAGTTTAAAATAAAACTTCCAGCTTAAGTTTGTTAAAGTAAAAGAGGATCGATTTATTATTTATGTCACTTCATTTAAACACATATCACTTATATATTATAAAATATTAAAATTATCTTCATTTTAATTGATATATAAAATATAAATTTTCAAGTGATTAAAAGTCTATTTAATTTAAAATATGTAATTCAACAATGAAGTCAATATTTTTATTACTCTTAAGAAAAATCAAAATATATAAATAAACATAAGAATTAGTCAAATAAATTCAACGTATAATATATTCATAAATAGAATTATCATAAAATAAGGAGTAGTGGAGGTTGTGAATCCTATTATAAGTGATATTAAAAATAATGTGAATATTCATGGAAGTGAAAAGTGATTATAAAATGGGTTTGAGGGGTACTTTTGTCATTTTAATTACTTTATCCCAAGATAACTTATCCTAGTATTACTATATCATCAAGATGGAGGGATAATTTATCCTGATACTAGTTAGTAATCCTGGGACAGAGCCGGCTGGAGGGTGAAGCAAGTGAGGCAATTGCTTTAGGCCTCACATTTGTTGGGGCCCCTAATTTTTGGTAATAGGAGTAATACTTAAGTTACTAAAAAAAACTTATATGTAGTCTCTTACTACTCCCTTCGTCTCATCTTAGTTGGACACATTTCATTTTACATGGTGATTAAGAAATCATAAATGGAGTGATTGTTTTTACTATTTTACTCTTTACCCATATTAAGGATATTCATTGGGCATAAGAATGAACATTGGAATTGTAATTAATTGTAGGGGTAAAATAAGAAAAATTTAATTAATGTTATCTTGATTTGATAAGTGATCAACTAATATGAGACATTTATTTTTAGTAAGATGACCAACTAAAATGGGACGGAGGAAATAGTGGAAAGCAAAAGTCCACTTTCATATGTGTAGTATATGACTTAATGAAAAAATCTTAAACTCTAATCTCAAGAATTTATTACTTTAAAATTTGAATATGTCAACTAGAAAGAATGTTGTCAAAAGAATTAGAAAGAAAGAGTTTGATCAACTAGCGGAAAGAAGTTTTAAAAATTAAAGTTGATAAAATTTTATTTAAAATCAACAATATTTCAAAAGAGATTAAACGGCTTGACTATATTATCAATATATCAAAAAAAAATACTTTAAAAATTATCAATAATTTCGTATCATGGAATTTTAGAAAAATCCACGGCCCCACTTTAACATTTGATTTTAGGCCTACAAAGTTGTTGAGCCGCCCCTGTCCTGGGATAAGTTATTCCAGGCTATACAACCAAACAAGACACCAAAATTTTATCCTAGGACTATTTATTTTATCACAGGACTATTTATTTTTATCCCTTACACCAAACGACCCCTTAGTCCCACCCATAAGTTCCAACAGCTACTTTACTAAGGAGTTCAAACGTCCATTCCTTTTCTTTGTTATTGTTAAAAATAAATGCATTCCTGCATAAACGTACAAAATTAAAAGCTAGCCAGCCATTTTATTCATGATTTCACTCTCCATTTATTTTTACTTGGAGTCAATTTCTCAAATTGTTATTCAACTTGTTGAAATATTACATCAAAGTAATTTTTAAAGTTTTTTGAAAAATATTGTCACTGAATTTGTAGAAACATCTCATTAAAGTAACTTTTAATATTTTTTTCCGCTCAATATGGTCATCGAAGTACATACAAATTTCCAACAAGGTGAAATTAACGCAAAAGTTAAATTCGTAACAAAATTTTATACAAATATATTTTTAGGATTTATTTTTTAGACTCAATACTCATTAATCCATTACATAAAATTCATTTGCTCCATTTCAAATGGGTGTTTCATAAAATAAATTATATTTATGTAATTAGAGCAAAATGAAGGTGCAGGTTTTTGTTAAAAAGTGATACATGTATCTTTTATATTTAACGAATGATTATACATTTATCATTTTATTTTATTTTTTTGTTTAAAATCTAATCTAATTATAGAATTTATTGTATTTCTGATATGCAAAGATGGATAGTAATTATGCATCTTCGATATTTATTTTTTTAGCTAATATTTATTTTTTTTATTAAGAGGAACTTCTTAAATACAAAAAAAATTTAATTGCAAACTTGAGATTAATATGTGGGCAAAAAATATGGAAAGATGGTATATATTTCATTGAAAAATTATTTTAGATTGCACCTCCATTTTGCCCTAGTTACATGAATATAATTCATTTTTTAAAGACATATTTGAAATGAGTTAAAATAAATTTTATATAATTAATGGGTATTTGATCTAAAAATAAAATTTAAAATATATATGAATAAACTTCTGTTAAATATTTAACTTTTCTATTTGTTTTCACCTTGTTGAAAATATGTTTATAGTTCAATGAAGGTCTGATTGAAAAATTGCAGCAGACATCAATGATACCATGATAGTATATAGATATACTGTGATGGTATCATGAAGGTCTCACTGAAGCAAACCCTAATGATATCGTATCAGTATATATATACTATGATGGTATCATTGAGGTCTGACTGAAGGATAGAAGCAGACATCAATGATAACATGATAGTATATAGATATACTGTGATGATATCATGGAGGTCTCACTGAAGGGTTGAAGCAAACATCAATGATACCATGACAATATATAAATATATTGTGATGGTATAATTACGGGCTAAAGCAAACTCAATGATACCATAACAGTACATAGATATACTGCGATGGTATCATGGAGTTCTCACTGAAGGATTAAAACAGATATCAATGATACCATGACAATATATAGATATACTGTGATGGTATCATTACGGACTAAAGCATGTGAAAAAAGGGTGGGGGGGGGGGGGGGGAGGGGATCAAATAAAATAAATAAAAAGGGCAAAAAATATGAAATTAAATTATGGTTAAAAAATAAATAATATTATGATTTGAAAAAAAAAATGAAAGAAATAGGAGAAAAAAATAAAGAATAAAGAAGTAAACGAAAAAGTAGAAACGAAAAGGAAAGTAATAAGAAATAAAGAAATTGAAAAACAAAGAAAAATAAAAATTAAAAAATGCAAAAATAAAAGGAACCAATAAATAAATAAATAAATAAAGATAAAAATAAAAGCAAGAAAAAAGGGAAAAAAGAAGTAGAGGAAAAAAATAAAGAATACAAAAAACGAAAAAAAGGAAACAAGAAAAGGAAAGGAACAAGAAACAAAGAAATTGAAAAACAAAAAGAAAATAAAACTAAAAAATGCAAAAATAAAAGGAACCAATAAATGTTTTTTAAAAAAAAAGAGAAATAAAAGCAGGAAAAAAAGTAGAGAAAAAATAAATGAGAAAAAAGAAAAAAGTATATAAAATAAAAATTGAGTTTGAATTAGATTATAATGTAAAAATAAAAAAAAATAAAGAAAAAAATAATTTTACGAAAAAAATGAATCTACAAAGAAGCATAAAAAGAAAAAGAAAAAAAGAAATGAGAAAAGAAAAGAAGAGGCGAAATAAAAAGGAAGATAAAAAAATTAAGCTATAAGGGAAGTGGGCATTTAATGTAATTAGTTAGGGGATATTTTATGTAAAGAGGTATTTAGCTGTAAATAGTTTGCTCTTACGGGCATAGATGTACTTTCACCAATAAAAAATAGGAATATCTATGTTTAATACGTATATAATTATATGTATGTGTATTATATTTGTCGGTTCGATTTGGTTCGATTTTTTTTTGTTCGATACCAAACCAAATCACATATTGTCGATTTTTAAAAATTTATCGCAAAATGTCAAAATTAAACTAAACCAAACCTAAGTCAGGGTTTTTTTTTCGATTTGATTATTTTTTTCAATTTGGTCCGATTTCGTGGTTTCATCTAAACACCCCTAAATCTAATTTTGTTTTCACGTATAGGCTTTCCATCCCTCTCTTTGTTTCACACTTTTATTTTTATTTTCTTTAAATTTTCTCCTTTTTTTTCTAAAAAATATAAAACATTTGTCCTATTTACTTCATGAGTATTTGATATAATTTTAAAATAATTCATTCAAATTAACATCTAATATTATAAATTGATTTGAATGTGTTGAGGTAGATAATGTATTAGTTACATGGAGTTTACATTTTCTATTTTGGGAAGTATAGATTAATTTTTTTTCAACAAAAATAATAAAGTATCTTTTTCTTTTGTTATTTGCTAATGCTATTGGCGTAAAAAAAAAAAATGTGTCGAAACAAATATTAGCAAATATTCTAATTCTAGAAAATAGAAAAAATTTTAATTGACCAAAGATAATGAATTACTGAACCACTACAAATCTCTCCCAATAGTCTAACTTTACTATAACGTCCAAGACTCTGCAAAAGGTGATTTTCAACTATGTTTAAAAAATTACCTTTTAACTCAATCCCTTGAAATTTCTCAAATTTTTGTAAAAAAAATAGAGGAAAAAAAGTTCAAATATATTAATATTTAAGATTATAACTTCAATAATTAAATTAAGTATAGCAAGTAACGATGTCACCAGTAATTCACATAAGAAAATCTCAATAAAATTATTGTTTCCTGTAAATTGTAGAACTTAATTTTATTTAGTATAATTTGGAGAGAAAGTATTTGATTTGTTTTAAGGATAGTTTTAATGGTAGGAGATTTTATTTTCGATGGGTAGGAAGGGGGAGTAAATAATTAAAGTTGTTGTTATAGCTTATAGTCCTAAGACACTAGAATGAGTTTTCATAAAGTAACTTTATTGTTTAATGATAGGTGATGTTGAGAGCGGGGGTGGATGGAGAAGGGAATATTATATTAGGAATAATTTATTCTTTAAAGTTCTTTAGACAAATTTTAGACGTATCCTTTAAGAATGAAAAACCTTTCCTATTCAGTTTTAGAAAATTTTCCAATGATGATGTGAAATATGGAAGAAGCAACAACCAACAGGTTGTTAAAATTAAATTCATAGGAATATGCTCTCTATCATTGTACACCCTTATCTGACTAGCTTCCAAAAGTTTGGATAGACTTTTACTTGTCATTTTTATATATCGAGAAAAGACAACTTCTTTTTTTCTGTTTTATCCCTAATATTAATTGTTTATTTTATAAATTAATTTCAAGACATAATAGTAACCATCAATTAATATGAGTACTATGGTAAAATAGTCATGTTAATAATTATTTTCTTAATAGGTGTGTCAAGTTAAAATGTGACAAGTAAAAGGGAACAGAGGGAGTAATAATTGTACAACCTAAATTACGCAGCATAGTAATTACGATGACCTATTTATTTTTGAAAATGTACAATTAACAAGTTGATTGCACAAGTGTAATTACACAGTTAAATTAAAAAATTTAAACTAAAAGTTAATACTTGGAAAATATGGGCCTTTATAAATAATATTAAATTAAGTATTTAAGATACATATTTGTCTCTCGATATTATATTAATTAGCAACAATTAATGTTGTAAAATAATAATTGATATATATATATATTTTTAATTTAATTAATTATAAAAACTAAAAATACACATTTTGTAAGAACATCACGGACTACATATTTGACAAAAACATTAATGATATAAACATAGTGTCAAAAAATTATTCACATGTTTGACCAAAAAAAAATCTATCAATTTTAATTGAAAATTAAATGGCATGCAATGTGAAATAACAAGTCAATATTACTAAAAAAAAAAACACAAGTCTATAACCTCATTCAACAATGAAATTCTACTTAAATTCAAAAGGTAGAAAATAACGTAATTATACTAATTACCCCTCCCAACTATTATACCCAATTTCCTACTAATCAAGTAATTAGTTGACTAAATAAATACTCCCTCTATTTCATTTTACTTGGCTCGTGTTAACTTGACACACCCTTTTAAAAAAAAATTAATTAGGGATGTATTTTGCCAAATTAATCTTATTAATGATACTTTGGACCTCTAAATTTGACTATTATTGCTTAATGTAGTTATTTGCTAAGGGTAGAAAGAAAAAAATAAATGAAATTTTCTTAATTTTATAAATTGGACAAATAAATTAAAATAATTATTTTTTAAAAATAAAAAGCAAGTAAAATGAAACGGAGGAAATCTATCAAATTGTATAATTAACTCAAATTCAATATTTACGTCACTTTCCAAATAGACCTTAAAATAACCCCCTTGTGTGAACTGTTTACAAGTTATACTGAGATTAGTTATGCTGGGATAAATTATGTTCGGATTAGTTATGTTGAGATTATTTCTTATTGATTGTTTGGTTTGTTGTATTCAAAATAATATGCATTGCATAATTTCTAAGAATAAGTTAATTGATTACTAAAATACCCTCCACTTTATTTAATTTTTTATATTTTCTTTTCAATCTTTAGTTATTCATTCTTAAAAATAAAACTTCCATTTTATTAGCTTAATTTTTTGTGTGTGCATTCCCATGATTATGCCGTGTGCATTTAAAAATAAAACTTTCATCTTATTTAGCTTAAATTCTTTTGTGTGTGCCTTCCCATGATTGTGCCGTGTGTGTTTAAAAATAAATCTTTCTTCTTATTTAGTTTAAAATAAAACTTCCAGCTTAAGTTTGTTAAAGTAAAAGAGAATCGATTTATTGTTTATGTCACTTCATTTAAACACATATCACTTATATATTATAAAATATTAAAATTATCTTCATTTTAATTGATATATAAAATATAAATTTTCAAGTGATTAAAAATCTATTTAATTTAAAATATGTAATTCAACAATGAAGTCAATATTTTTATTACTGTTAAGAAAAATCAAAATATATAAATAAACATAAGAATTAGTCAAATAAATTCGACGCATAATATATTCATAAATAAAAAATATATATTTATATAGGGTAATTTTTTAATAAAAAATATGAAGAATTATCATAAAATAACGAGTAGTGGAGGTTGTGAATCCTATTATAAGTGATATTAAAAATAATGTGAATATTCATGGAAGTGAAAAGTGATTATAAAATGGGTTTGTGGGGTACTTTTGTCATTTTAATTACTTTATCCCAAGATAACTTATCCTAGTATTATTATATCATCAAGATGGAGGGATAACTTATTCTGATACTAATTAGTAATCCTGGGACAGAGCCGGCTGGAGGGTGAAGCAAGTGAGGCCATTGCTTTAGGCCTCACATTTGTTGGGCCCCCTAATTTTTGGTAATAGGAGTAATACTTAAGTTACTAAATAAAATGTATATGTAGTCTCTTACTACTCCCTTCGTCCCATTTTAGTTGGGCACATTTCATTTTACATGGTGATTAAGAAATCATAAATGGAGTGATTGTTTTTACTATTTTACCCTTTATCCATATTAATGATATTCATTGGGCATAAGAATGAACATTGGAATTGTAATTAATTGTAGGGGTAAAATGAGAAAAAATTAATTAATATTATCTTGATTTGGTAAGTGATCAACTAATATGAGACATTTATTTTTAATAAGATGACCAACTAAAATGGAACGGAGGGAGTAGTGGAAACCAAAAGTCCACTTTCAAATGTGCAGTATATGACTTAATGAAAAAATCTTAAACTCTAATCTCAAGAATTTATTACTTTAAAATTTGAATATGTCAACTAGAAAGAATGCTGTCAAAAGAATTAGAAAGAAAGAGTTTGATCAACTAGCGGAAAGAAGTTTTAAAAATTAAAGTTGATAAAATTTTATTTAAAATCAACAATATTTCAAAAGAGATTAAACGACTTGACTATATTATCAATATATCGAAAAAAATTACTTTAAAAATTATCAATAATTTCGTATCATGGAATTTTAGAAGAATCCACGGCCCCACTTTAACGTTTGGTTTTAGGCCTACAAAGTTGTTGAGCCGCCCCTGTCCTGGGATAAGTTATTCCAGGCTATACAACCAAACAAGACACCAAAATTTTATCCTAGGACTATTTATTTTTATCCCAGGACTATTTATTTTTATCCCTTACACCAAACGACCCCTTAGTCCCACACATAAGTTCCAACAGCTACTTTACTAAGGAGTTCAAATGTCCCTTCCTTTTCTTTGTTATTGTTAAAAATAAATGTATTCCTACATAAACGTACAAAATTAAAAGCTAGCCAGCCATTTTATTCATGATTTCGTTCTCCATTTATTTTTACTTGGAGTCAATTTCTCAAATTGTTATTCAACTTGTTGAAATATTACATCAAAGTAATTTTTAAATTTTTTTGAAAAATATTTGTCATTGAATTTGTAGAAACATCTCATTAAAGTAACTTTTGATTTTTTTTTTTCCGCTCAATATGGTCATCGAAGTACATACATATTCCCAACAAGGTGAAAATTAACGCTAACGCAAAAGTTAAATTCGTAACAAAATTTTATACAAATATATTTTCAGGATTTATTTTTTAGACTCAATACTCATTAATCCATTACATAAAATTCATTTTCTCCATTTCAAATGGGTGTTTAGTAAAATAAATTATATTTATGTAATTAGAGAAAAATGAAGGTGCAGTTTTTTGTTAAAAAGTGATACATGCATCTTTTATATTTAACGAATGATTATACATTTATCATTTTAGTTTTCATTTTTATTTAAAATATAATCTAATTATAGAATTTATTGTATTTCTGATATGCAAAGATGAATAGTAATTATGCATCTTCGATATTTTTTTTTTTTAGCTAATACTTATTTTTTATTAAGAGGAACTTCTTAAATACAAAAAAATTTTAATTGCAAACTTGAGATTAATATGTGGGCAAAAAATATGGAAAGATGGTATATTTTTCATTGAAAAATTATTTTAGATTGCACCTCCATTTTGCTCTAGTTACATGAATATAATTCACTTTTTGACGACATATTTGAAATGAATTAAATAAATTTTATATAATTAATGAGTATTTGATCTAAAGTGTCAGAACCAAAATGTTACATATTCGGATAAGTCACTAATTCCTTCCTTGAATTTGATAGTAAGACTTTAATGTTTTAAAATTATGTATAAAGCTAGTACTCTTTAGTCTTGATTTTCTATAATCAAAATACTTCAAAATATATGATGAACAATCATGATTAAAAATGAAAAAAATGTATGCAAGGATATGTTGGATATTTCAAAAATAATTAATATCTATTTACAATTGTGAGACAATTGACTCATATTTATTGCTATTTATCTATGCAAGGATATGTTCGATCTTTCCTTTGACTATAAAAATAATCTTAAGGATAATTCTCATTTTATAATCTTATGGAAAATACCAATTATTGTTATTTCAACCTAAGCATGATAGTATGTGCCAAGAAGAAAAATAATAATGTTCTTCGTGATTTGAGGAAAATGAAAATGGATCAATCTTTTGTGGTGCTACTTTCTTGGAATTTTGCTCCTTATCATCATAAATATAACATCAATAGTCAAGTATTTTTCACAATGCACCTTGTGTATAGTAGGCATAATTGAAAATCGGATAAAAATTTGGGTAATGGATTTTGCTTCAGGCTCATGAAGATAAAGATCGAAAATCTTGTGTGGCAAGGATCATCGGGAAAAGATCCACTCCAGTACTGTTTCGTCCAGTATTGTTCAATGCCAGGACAGATTCATGCTACATGCTCAATGGTATTGTTTTATGATTGAGATTCATTTGTGTGTAAATAGTTAAAAATGGTAAGACAATTTTGCTACAATAAAATAATAAGAAAATTGAATATTGACGGAGCCCATTATATAGAACTGTACCAGCTACTCATTGTCAAAGTTATGGAATACAGCATGTGGGACCCACTGTGTTTTTGATTGACATAACAATAATAATAATAATAAAAAGGGTCTTGCATCTAGAAGTGGCATGGTATATACAGTATTAGCATATCAAAATCGAAATATTTGATATCGTGATTTTGATATTATGATATTTGATATATATATATATATATATGGTATTTAATATATATAAGTAACATACCGAAATATTGAATATCATACCGAAGTATATAATAATTTTTACTATTCTATCTTGATTGAAATAATTTTTTTTTTTAATTTGTAATTGATTAACAAAGAGAGTTCTCTTTACTTTCTTTTGAATATATATTACTACATGTGAAATGTGTTAGTATGATATAATTAAGATGTCAAATACAACTTGAAGTTGTATTTTGGAATTTTGAAATTTTGAAATTTCACTTTATTTGATTTCACTTTTTAATTTATTTTTTTTTCAAGAAAAAAAAACCTAAATTTTTTATCTTCATAAAATAACCCCGTTTAAATTATATTCAATGTTCAAATTATATTTATATTTTTTTAAAAAATACATTTAAATTCTAAATATTAACTATATAAACTATGAACAAACACAACTCCAACTCTAACTTTAAAAATTTCAAATAAAGTGATGTTTTTTTTTTGTTATGGCCAAACGCCTACTAAGTAGAGTTGTTAGGAAAAAGTAAAAAGTCATAGGTCCCTATTGATAGCTATTTTAAGTACGCAAATTCATTAATTTCCACAACAGATGTGTAGATCGTGGTCCCCAGATTGTTACCTCTTTTAATTCTAGGCCACAAAACAAAAAATCTGAAATGTTGCTACCCCCGTAGTTTAATTATAAATACGACTATATGATCTCCACCAGAAGTCATAACCTCAATAGCTTCTAAAATTTGACACAAATATTCCCATTCCACTACTTAGCTACAATATAATCGATATGCATTTTCTTTCTCACCTCTTGGCCTTATTAGTTTCTTGGTTCTTAGTTCTTCTTGTTGCTCGTAAATACAAAATAAGAAATAGAGCAACTTCAGACAATGAAATGTCAGCACCTAAAGCTCTAGGTGCATGGCCCTTCATGGGTCACCTCCATCTGCTTAGTGGCCAGCTTCCCGTTTGCCGAACCCTTGGACTCATGGCTGATAAATATGGACCCATTTTTCAACTACAGCTTGGAGCCCATCCAGCTCTAGTTGTCAGCAGTTGGGAAATGGTTAAAGATTGCTTCACAGCTGCCAATGACAAAATATTTGCTAGTCGACCGAGCATGGCAATAAACAAGTATTTAGGCTATAATGGAGCCGTTTTTGCTTTGGCCCCTTACGGACCATACTGGCGCGACATTCGTAAAATGGTGACTCTTGAACTCTTAACCATCAGTCGCCTTGAGAAGCTAAAGCACGTCCGTACATCAGAAGTGAATTGTTGTATTAAAGAATTGTACTTTAACTATATTAATAGTAATAATCTTCTAGCACGAGTGAACCTAAGTAGCTGGTTTGAGAACATAACGTGCAATATAATCATCAGAATGCTTGCCGGGAAGCGATTTACAGGATGCACTGAGGAAATGCATTTCAAAGAATCTATAAAGAAAGCATTGTTCCTTGGTGGAGCTTTCGTTTTTTCTGATGCAATTTCGTCTCTTGAATGGATGGATATTGGTGGCCACATTAAAGCCATGAAACAGACCTCTAAAGAAGTTGATAGTGTCTTTGATAGTTGGTTAAAAGAACACATTCAGAGAAGAAAAGATTGTCATTCTATTGGAGACCAATCTGATTTTATTGATGTCATGCTTTCCACTCTTCCTGAGGAAACCATGGAGTCTGGATACGACCGTAATGCCATTATCAAGGCAACAGCTTTGGTAAGCTGCAATTTATGCTTTATCCCACTTTTAATTCTTTGTTTTGAAAAATCACCTATACTTTACTTAATATTCTCTAAGTTGAATGCATGAAAATGGTCACTCAATTTACTGTAATAGTTCATTAAAGTCACTTTATTTTGTTTTATTTTCTCAAAGTCATTCAACTTTGTTAAGTTAGTTTTCATGGTCATCTTAGCCGAAAAAATAATTTATAGTATTTATTTAGAAAAAAAATATTTTAAAATTAAAGTCAATAACTCGATTTACTTAGGAAGTAATCCACCCTAAATCTGACCAAATTCCTGACCAGACTCACTTAAGGTGAGTTGACTATATAGGAGATACCCTTAATAATATTTAATCAAATACTACAAGAAATGTGACTTTTAACAACCACTTTTTAGTGATGGGATATAATTTCACTCGTTATAATGATATTTTTAGTGACCCAATTTTTTCAGTCGTTAAAATCAATACGTAAGAATACGATTTAAAATCTTAGAAATTGAAGAATCATCCTATAATTTTCACCCTGCTGGACAATTATTTTATAAAGTGCATCACTTAAATGCAACAATTTTTTTGTGTGTCCGAGTTCATTTATGGCATGGAACACGTTGCCGTAATAAAAAAGAAGAAAAATTTTGGTGTATATCCGTATACTACAAGGAGAAAAAGAGACAATCAAATCGAATTTGGTGTATTATATATACAATTCATAAGAGTTTAGGAATGTTGGAAGTAACAAAATATCTATTTCTTTTCCTTCTATTTATTATTTTTCACATAATTAACCAAGAGCACAAAAAACTCAATTGTATAAGAATAGAAGTAAATTCATGCAATTGTTAGTTTGAACCGTCACATTCTAATCGTTGAATTTTTTGTGTTATATCTCTTTAACTTTATGGTGACAATTTGTTCAGTATAATCTATGTTCTTTTTTTTTGATAAACAGTATAATCTATATTCAAAGCCAAAGGAGCTATTGTTTACCCAATTAATTGATCGCAGAAGGTTTAAATGCTAATATTTGGAGGATTTACATTTTTCCCTATAGCTTTTATTTGGAAATTTTCTAAAAATTGGAAACATGTCATATTCATAAAAAATAGGATTATTTTTGAAATTACAAAATAAACAAAAGTAGATATGACAGGTTGTATGAAAGCAAAAGCCTACTTAATCACATGGCTTGCCTACTAATTATGTGATTTATCGAAAGGGCTATGCAAAATGCTACTCAAAAGGACTTTAGTATTTGATTTTCCGTCTGTATATTTCAAATCTCTAGTTACTTGGCTAATCATGTTTAATTATTCACTTGTGCAGATACTCATCATGACGGCATCAGAGAGCACTGCGGAGACATTAATATGGGCACTATCTCTACTATTGAATAATACTCGCTCATTGAAACTAGCTCAAGATGAGTTAGATGAGCACGTAGGAAAAAACAGATGGGTTGAAGAATCCGACATTAAGGACCTAACATATTTGCAAGCCATAGTAAAAGAAACCTTACGTCTCTACCCACCTGGTCCTTTGGCAGGGCCTCGAGAGGCCATCGAAGACTGTTACGTCGGTAAGTATCATATTCAAAAGGGCACTCGTTTAATTGTCAACCTGTGGAAGATTCAGCGAGACTCAAGAATCTGGAAAGATCCGGATGAGTTTAAACCAGAGAGGTGGTTCTTAAAGGAACATACGAACATTAATTTTAAAGGACAAAATTTTGAGTATATTTCTTTTAGCTCTGGAAGAAGAATGTGCCCTGGTTTGATGTTTGGAACCCAAGTAGTGCATTTGACGCTAGCTAGATTACTTCATGGATTCAATATTTCAATGCCAAGGGAAGAACCAATAGATCTAAGTGAGGGCTTAGGCATTGCCTTGCCTAAAGTGAAACCTCTTCAACCACTTCTTTCTCCTAGACTGGCTGTGGAACTCTACCAAAGTCTTTGAACAAGTAAACTTAATAAAGTATATGCAGGTTGAGTGTGATAAGTTGAGTGCCTAATATATGCTTAGAACTATCAAATAAGTTGTAACTATACAGTGTGTTTACTATTTTCAGTATAAAAGAATAGCATAATTTAAAGTGTCAGAACCAAAATGTTATATTTTCGGATAAGTCACTAATTCCTTCCTTGAATTTGATAGTAAGACTTTAATGTTTTAAAATTATGAATAAAGCTAGTACTCTTTAGTCTTGATTTTCTATAATCAAAATACTTCAAAATATATGATGAACAATCATGATTAAAAATGAAAAAAATGTATGTAAGGATATGTTGGATATTTCAAAAATAATTAATATCTATTTACAATTGTGAGACAATTGACTCATATTTGTTGCTATTTATCTTGTGGTTATAATGGCATAGGGCCGTTAGCTCCATCAATAGTCTTAATTGCTCATTATATTGACATTGTAATGGGTTCTCCATCATTATCATTATCATTATCATTATCATTACTCTTTTTATTAACCCGTTACTTTCCTTTGACTATAAAAACAATCTTAAGGATAATTCTCATTTTATAATCTTATGAAAAATACCAATTATTTTTATTTCAACCTAAGCATGATAGTATGTGCCAAGAAGAAAGATAATAATGTTCTTCGTGGTTTGAGGAAAATGAAAATGGATCAATCTTTTGTGGTGCTACTTTCTTGGAATTTTGCTCCTTATCATCATAAATATAACATCAATAGTCAAGTATTTTTCACAATGCACCTTGGGTATAGTAGGCATAATTGAAAATCGGATAAAGATTTGGGTAGTGGATTTTGCTTCAGGCTCATCAAGATAAAGATCGAAAAATCTTGTATGGCTAGGATCGTATAAATTTTATTGGTTTCGGTTTTATTGGTTTGATCGGTTTGATTTGGTTTTTATGATTTTTTTTTTTTAAAGTAATAAAAAAACAAAGCAAATAACATTCTCCCCTAGCAATATTTTCCCAAGAAGCATATAAATCAAAGTAAATAATGCATAGTATTTGTATTTCCACTATATTTCAGCATTTGTTTGTTGAGGATTTGTTCGTCTTCTCTATTTAGGAAGCGGCTCCTGTTCAGTAGAGCTTCTGTCCATTTCCTCCGGTGCAGCATTAGATGCGTCACATGTGTCCTATAAATATTTTAATGGACTGATTTGTTGTGTCCTTTAACCCGGTTTAATCTTTTTTCCACTGGTTCTTCACCTTTGTTAAACATTAAATTCTCTCATGTACTGATACATCGTCATCTTCATGGTTGTCCCCCTCTCTTTTATTTTTGACAATTTTTATATTTTCTTCTTTATTTACTTCCTCCGTTTCAATTACTTGGCATATTAGTTAAAAAAAATTATATCAAAACTATTGGTATGTTTAAAAATTAAAGAGATAATTAATCATTTTTTTTCCAATTATCTATATTAATTAAAGAAGATTTATCTAATCAAGATTAAATAAGATCATATTAGTCAATTTGCACCCCTTATTAATTTTTTCTTAAGAGTTGTGCAAAAAATAAATATGCCAAGTAATTTGAGACAAAGCGAGTACAATATGATTTTTAATCTAAAAATATGAAAATGAAAGTTTTTAATCCACAAATAAATAACAAAACCAACAAGTAAATTGTAATATTAAGAATGAGAAAATTCATGTTGAAAAAAGAGGGGCAACAACGCAACACAGAAGTCATTGAAAATATCAACCTTCTTCGACATTGAAGAAAAAGACAATGTTTTGTGAAGTCTATCTCTCAATGCGCAGAAAGACGATACGCAATTCCTAATACAACTTTTAATTTCAGTCCAATTTAATTGATCTAGTATCTCTAAAGAAGAAACCCATGACAAAGTCGTATGAAAAAAATCATCGAAAACAGATGATAAAATCTCCAATATTTTGTAAAGTCATCTCTCTATACTACTTAAACAAAATTAAGAGAATGGCTTTTAAAGATGAAATGCAGAAAAGAGAGAAAAGTTTGTTCTTGGGGGAGACGTACGGATAAAAGAAAAGATTAATCTTGGTTAAATGACACAACAAATTAGTCCATTAAAATATTTATAGGACACGTGTGAAGCATCTAATGCCCCACTGGAGGAAATGGACAGAGCCCCTACTGGACAGGAGCCGCTTCCCTCTATTCATATTACATGAACAAGACAATTTGATAGGGAAAAGTTTTAGACTAAGGCAGAGAAGATCTATAGAAAAAAATTACTAATCTTCTAGCTTCTATAATTCTATTTTAGTTAATCAGCTTAATTAATGGGCTAAAAATGAAATGGACTACGATTTTGTGTAAATAAAAAATAGGAATATCTATGTTTAATACATATATAATTATATGTATGTGTATTATATTTGTCATTTGGTTTGGTTTGGTTCAATTTTTTTTGTTCTATACCAAACCAAATCACGTATTGTCGGTTTTTAAAAATTTATCGCAAAACACCAAAACCACACTAAACGAAACCTAAGTTGGTTTTTTTTTTTTTTGATTTGGTTTAGTCTTTTGATTTGGTCCGATTTCGTGGTTTCATCTTAATACCCCTAAATCTAATTTTGTTTTCACGTATAGGCTTTCCAGCCCTCTCTTTGTTTCACACTTTTATTTTTATTTTCTTTAAATTTTCTCCTGTTTTTTCTAAAAAATATAAAACATTTATCCTATTTACTTCATGAGTATTTGATATAATTTTAAAACAATTCATTCAAATTAACATCTAAAATTACAAATTGATTTGAATGTGTTTAGGTAGATAATGTATCAGTTCCATAGAGTTTACATCTTCTATTTTGGGAAGTATAGATTGATTTTTTTTCAACAAAAAATAATAAAGTATCTTTTTCTTTTGTTATTTGCTAATGCTATAGGTGTAAAGTTTTTTTTTTTTTTTTTTTCGAAACAAATTTTAGCAAATATTCTAATTCTAGAAAATACAAAAAAATTGAATTGATCAAATATAATGAATTACTGAACCACTGCAAATCTCTCCCAATGGTCCAACTTTACTATAACGTCTAAGACTCTGTAAAGGGTGATTTTCAACTTTGTTAAAAAAAATACCTTTATCTCTTGAAATTTCTCAACTTTTTTTAAAAAATAGAGGAAAAAAAGTTAAAATATATCAATATTTAAAGTTATCGTTTCCTGTAAATTGTAGAACTTAGTTTTATTTAGTATAATTTGGAGAGAAAGTGTTTGATTTGTTTTAAAGATAGTTTTTATGGAAGGACATTTTTTTTTCGATGGGTAGGAAGGGGGAGTAAATAATTAAAGGTGTTGTTCTAGATTATAGTCCTAAGACACTAGAATGAGGTTTTCATAAAGTAACTTTATTGTTTAATGATAGGTGATGTTGAGAGAAGGGGTGGATATAGAAGGGAATATTATATTAGAAATAATTTATTCTTTAAAGTTGTTTGGACAAATTTTAGACGTATTCTTTAAGAATGAAAATCTTGTCCTATGCAGTTTTAGAAATTTTCCCAATGATGATGTGAAATATGGAAGAAGCAACAACCAACAGGTTGTTAAAATTAAATTCATAGGAATATGCTCTCTATCGTTGTGTACCCTTATATGACTACCTTCCAAAAGCTCGGATAGAACTTTCTTTTCTATCAGAGTTGATTTGGATAGAACCATCCAGGTTAAGAGCACAGTAGAAATTATAATCTATAAGACTCATTCAACCTTAATTAAAAATTTTGAATTTAAGTCTAAGGGCCCGTTTGGGATTGCTGGTAGAAATCTGCTTATTTGAGAAGTACTTTTTAAAATAGCTTTTCAGAAAAGTGCTTTTGAAAAAAAGCAATTTGTGTTTGGTAAATTCATTTGAAAAGTGCTTTTCATAAACAGATTGTGTTTGGATAATCTTTTTCAAAAAGTGCTTTTGAGAGACAAATGACCAAAAAGGACATGTATAAATAAACTTATACTACTAAAATCATTTTATAGAGAAAATTTATTTTAAATATCTATTATAATATTCTTAATTTTTTTTTTATTTAATTAAAAAGTACATACCATAAAATTTTCAATCAATATATATATATATACGTAGATACATTAAAAAATATTAAATACTATTATAATATTATTAAAATAATTTAAATATTACTGAAAAACATCAAACAAAAGTGAATTTAAAATTATTCCATAAATTAAATCACTACATATGAAAAAATTCACTACAAAAATAACAAGTCCTTCATACATCACAAAAATTCTCAATGATTTCATCCCTAATTTTATCGCGCAATGTCTCCATACTAGTAGAATAAATAATCATATATATACACTACATGATAACAAATATGTCACTTTTCATGAATTATTTATTTAAAATTAAATATTCGAGAAAAAATATTTACAAGTGCTGTCAAAATATCATTTGATCTTGCAACGTGATTCGTCTATCATTTATTATCATTAATAATAAAAAATAAAGAGTTATATATTCTTCGACCGTCATCATCAATGATATTTTCGATTTTATTTTTTAAAAAATGAGTGAAAAATAAAATAATAATATATAAATCATAGAATGAAATAAAGAATTATGATGTAAATATGAAGTATAAAATTTTAAAATCAAACTTTAAGCAAACTTATAAGATATGCTAATTAATTAATAAGGGATATTTTGTTATATATATGTGTGTGTAAGTGATAGAGATATTTTTGTCATGAAAAAAATAATTTTCTGCTTCTGCTTTTTTTGAAAAGCAGAAATTTTCTGCTTCTTCCCAACAGCAGAAAAACTGCTTCTGCTTCTTTTTAAAAGCACTTTTGCAAATTTACCAAACACCCTTCTTTTCAAAAAAAAAAACAATCCCAAACATGCCCTAAGTCCTAAGAATGATTAAATCATTTTGGAGATCTCAGAGTTTTCTTCAATAAATTTGAACCATCACAAATCTAAATTGGATGATTTTTCAATACCAAAGATTATCTGAAAAAGGGAGATTTTGCATGAAAGGGATAGTTTTGCGTTTCAATTTAAATTTTATTCCCACTCCATGAATTTATGCTAAACTTACAAATTTAAATTTAATTAGAAATGTTCAAACAAAAATAACCTCAAGTTGAGCTGTCATACAAGACAAGTATACTGATAAACATATAAATAAAAATTATTGAAGCTTAATTAAAAAAAAAAAAAGGGCAGCCCGGTGCACTAAAGCTACTGCTATGCGCGGTGTCCGGAAAAGGGCCCCCCACAAGGGTGTATTGTACGCAGCCTTACCTTGCATTTCTGCCAGAGGTTGTTTCCAAGGCTTGAACCCGTGACCTCCTGGTCACATGGCAACAACTTTAACAATTACTAAGTTACTCCCTCCGTTCAGAATTACTTGTCATTAATTTTTTAATTCACTTTTACTTGTCATTTTTTATATATCGAGAAAAGACAACTATTTTTTTCTGTTTTATCCCTAACATTAATTATTTATTCTCTAAATTAATTTCAAGACATAATAGTAACCATCAATTACTATGAGTACTATAGTAAAATAGTCATGTTAATAATTATTTTCTTAATAGGTGTGCCAAGTCAAAATGTGACAAGTAAAAGGGAACAGAGAGAGTAGTAATTGCACAACCTTAATCACACAGCGTAGTAATTACGATGACCTATTTATTTTTGAAAATGTACAATTAACAAGTTGATTGTACAAATTTAATTACACAATTAAATTAAAAAAATTAAAATAAAAGTTAATACTTGGCAAATATGGGCCTTTATAAATAATATTAAATTAGGTATTTAAGATACATATTTGTCTCTCGATATTATATTGATTAGTAACTATATACTATTAATTAATATTGTAAAATAATAATTGATATATATTTTTAATTAATATTATTTTAATTTAAATAATTATAAAAACTAAAAATACACATTTTGTAAGAACATAGCGGACTACATATTTGACAAAAATATTAATAATATAAAAATAGTGTCATACAATTATTTACATGTTTGACCAAACAAATCTATCAATTTTAATTGCAAAATAAATGGCATGCAATGTGAAATAACAAGTCAATACTACTAAAACAAATAAATTAAAATCAAAAATAAATTAAGCCAAATTATCTTATTTCAAATTCCAACATAATATAAAACAAATTGCCAACATTACTTGAGTAAATATAATTCAAAATCAAAGGAAAACACTAGTCCATAACCTCATTCAACAATGAAATTCTACTTAAATTCAAAAAGTAGAAAATAACGTAATTATACTAATTACCCCTCCCAATTATTATACCCAATTTCCTACTATTAAGTAATTAGTTGACTAAATAAATACTCCCTCTGTTTCATTTTACTTGGTTCGTGTTAACTTTACACACCTTTTTAAAAAAAATTTAGTCAGGGATGTATTTACCAAATTAACCTTATTATGATACTTTGGACCTCTAAATTTGACTATTATTACTTAATGTAGTTATTTAATACTCAGGGTAGAAAGAAAAAAATAAATAAAATATTCTTAATTTCATAAATTGGACAAATAAATTAAAACAATTATTGTTTAGAGTCTAAAGGGTTTAGGTTGAGTAGGACCAAGATGGAGTACTTGGAGTGTAAGTTCAATGATTTGACGCATGAGACTGATGTGGTAGTGTAGCTGAATTCTCAGGACATTGGGAAGAGACATAGTTTCAAGTATCTTGGGTCTATGATTCAGGGGAATGGAGAGATTGATGAAGATGTCATGCATCGTATTGGTGCAGGGTGGTTGAAATGGAGGCTCGCTTCGGGAGTCTTGTGTGATAAGAAGGTGCCTTCTAAGTTTAAAGGTAAGTTTTATAGAGTGGCAGTCCGACCGACTATGTTGTATGGAGTGGAGTGTTGGCCAGTTAAGAACTCCCACATCCAAAAGTTGAAGGTGGCGGAGATGAGGATGTTGAGATGGATGTGCGGACTTACTAGGAATGATAGGGTTAGAAATGAGATTATTCGAGAGAAGGTGGGAGTGGCTTCGGTGGAAGACAAGATGTGGGAAGTGAGGTTGAGATGGTTTGGACATATGATAAGGCGGTGCACGGATGACCAGTACGGAGGTGTGAGAGGCTAGCTGTTGTATTTAAGATGTTTTGATTTGTAGTTGCAATGTACAATGATAGTGAAATTGAAATTTAAGGACAAATACCATTTCCCCAAAACATAATTCTTCAAATTATGTCTTACAATTACTGAGAAATGCACTAGAAATTCATAAACACAAAAAATAAATTGTCTTAACAATAGTTGGAAATAAATTCACCAAAACAGTTGGATCAAGTCAATAAAACAACTAGCAATTATGCTAGACAAAGAGAAATCTACTGTGTGCCTTGAGTGGTTGGTGTGGAGTGAGTCTTGTTGGCATGAGTGCTTGTTGTAGCTTGAGTGGTTGAAGAGTATGATCTTCTTTAACTCTCTTCTTGTAGCTGCCTTTGAGTAACTGCAACTCTAACCTTGTATTTTAGTCCACTAGGGTTTTAACCAAAATCAATATTGGTTGGAACTGAACTCTTCAATGGTGGATTGTGTAACACTCTATCAGTAGTTCCAGACTGAGAAACAATAAAATATTTTAGATAATAATGCACTAATTAATATCATTTAAGTATGTTTAGATGATAGAATACTTACCCTCTCTATTACACTACCACTTGGTCCAACTAGCACACAAAACCCAGCTTTTTTTGCCCTTTTTTTGTCTTGGTCTCCTATATGCAAGAGTTGAATCACCTCTCAAAGCTGTACTAGTCTTCCTTTTTTGTGCACCAACACTAGTAGTTGACTGTTGAGTTGTTGGTTGACTACCATTCCCAAATACAGCAGAAGAGGTTGCAAGCCCCACAACAGCTGCAGGCCTCACATGAGCTGCAGGCGTCACATCAACTGCTGGCCTCCCTCTAGCTGCTGAGGCAGTTGCAGGCCTCCCACCAGCTAATGAGACAGTTACAGGCCTCACACCAACTGTTGTAGCACTGGGAGGTCTTCTTCCAGCTGCTGTAGCATTTGCAAACCTCACAACATCTGTTGAGGAAGTTGCAGGCCTCACACCAGCTGAGGTAGCAGTGGTAGGTATCACACTTGGACCTACAAACTTCCACTTACATCACTTGTAAACTCACAAGTAAAAGATGCTCTAGCATTTCCAGAACTACCAGTGAAACCATTTTTCTACGAACATACTCTTAAAGTCAAAAGCAAAACTAAAGAGAGTAAAATTCATTAATATAAATATATTAAAACACAACTTATCAAAGTTGGACATCCTTTCTTGTTATGTCCAAAAGTCTTGCACACAGAACATCTCATCCTTCTTCCCATCCTTGTAGCCTTTCCAAACTTCTTCTTAACAAGCTCATCACTATCTTTCTTCCTATTTTTACTTGGTCTTCTTGGCATATGAGATTAATTTTTACTTGGTCTTTTTGGCATAAGAGTAATCTCAGGTGGATCAATTACTGGTCTTGTACTTTTTGGCCACATCTTCATGTTTGTCTTTGGTTGAATAAACTGATTGTATGCCTTTAAATATGTTTCCTTCTTATACCAATGATCAAAAAATGACTCCACATCCCATTCCTTGTGATGCATTACAGCAATTGCATGTGCACAAGGAATTCCCTTTAGTTTCCATGACCTACAACCACATACCTTCCTCTTGACATTAACAACATGTGTATATGGTGGATCACCAATCTCAAAGCCAATATCACCATTAAAGTTAACCTCACATTTGGCTGCATGTTCACCATTCTCCGTAAGAACTTCCATAGCCATTGGTGATACATCAGTGATCCTTCTCTCTGAAAACTCTCTCATTTGATTCATCCTCTCTATGACCTTAACTTTTATTTCCTCCAACATAGTGATGATTGATTTGAACCGAGCACCCAAAGTCCAAATATTAAAAGTCTCACACATGTTATTCTCAACCACATCATACTTGCTATGTTCTTTAAACAAAGCCCTACACCATGCCTATTTGTTGTACTTGAATAAATCATTCACAATTCCTTCTCCTAACTCATTCATTTCATCAAGTTTTACTTGCAATGTAAATACACTTCAAAAGATGCCTTGGCGACCAACCAAAATTTTTTCCTCCTTTCTCCACCCCTCCAATCCTTGTTCCAGTTGGCTCATATATGTCTAGCACACCATCTATGCTCAGCATTTGCTATTAGATCAGTAAGTGCTAAATGAAGACCCTATTAGGCAGTAGAAAGACAAGTGTTAAATATCAATAATTACAACAAATTAAAAAAAATATAACTAAAAATGAGATTTTATACCTTCTGCATATCAGAAATCACTTTCAGTCCTTCACCTTCAGATTCTGTAAGCTCCAAATCATGTTTGATGCACCTAAGAAACCAAGACCATGTGTCCTTAGTTTCTTTATCAACTACTGCCCATGCTACAGGGTACATCTGATTATTTTTATCTTTGGAAATGCGATACAACAACATACCTTTGCATACACCCTTGATAAATGCAACATCTAAACCAATTATCCTTCTACACCCCTCTTTCTATCCATTTTTTAAGGTTCCAAGACAAATATAGATGCCAATAAACAACTCTTTTCCTAGAATTGTGTTCTTGGATGTCCTAATATATATAGTGGTTCCAGGATTGGTGGTCTTCAACTCTTTAGCATAATCATACAACCTAGCAAACTCTTCCATGAAATCACCTAACTGTTCATTCAAAACTCTGATTTTGCCTTTCTATAGGTTGTTTTACCTACATACAACCCATAGTCCTACCTTAATAAAGCTTAAATCTGATGCAATTTGATTGAAGGCTCACTCATAATTCTGTCCATGTAATGCTCACTAATCTACCAAGGGTACACAATGTCACGCCTCGAATTCCATCGGGGCGGGCACCCGAAGCCGTTAAGGCCGAGAGAACCAATCTTCATTCATATACACTCATATGCATGTCTCTGTATGAATCTCATTCTATCTCATGTAACTATAAAAGACCAATATCAGAAGTCATGGAAAACATATGCTATATATGAAACTTGGCCGTTAAGGCCATCAAGTCAAAATGGACATACATTCTTTCATTCATCTTCCCACGTACGTCTACAAAGCCTCTAACAGATACATGGACATAACCACCCTAAATTCGGGACAAGTCCCCGCTTTATACAACATTTACATAGCAAAACAAATATACACAGTGACTCGGTAAGCCCCGAACCAACTGGAGCTCACCAATGATCTGCAAATGACCCGCGAACTACTGTGGAGGTCTACTAGCACCTGCACCTACAACAAGTAAGGTAAGTCCCCCAAGGTACGTCAGTACGAAGAATGTACTGAGTATGTAAGGCTATAAGAAACTGCATGATACATAAGTACTTCAATGGAATCAAATATAAGAGAATAGTCAATATGGATAAATCATCGCTTTGTATGTGGAACCATGTACATTGCATGCTTTACTTTACTTTACTATGCTTTGCTTTTATATGGATAAATCATCGCTCTGTATGTGGAACCATGTACATTGCATGCTTTACTTTACTTTACTATGCTTTGCTTTTACGCACGCTCATCATCATCTATATCATACTGTACCCGAGCCCCAACTGATCAGTGGGTCTTAACATAACATAACGTTATGTTAGGATCGGCTCGAGCTAGGCTTATGCCTCTAGAGCTGCCACCCATAAATCAATATATCAGGTTCGGCTCGAGCTAGGTTCTCACCTCTAGAGCTGCCACCCATAAACCAACATATCAGGTTCGGCTCGAGCTAGGTTCTCACCTCTAGAGCTGCCACCCATAAACCAACATATCAGGTTCGGCTCAAGCTAGGTTCTTACCTCTAGAGCTTCCCCCTGTCAGGTTTGACTCGAGCTAGGCTTATGCCTCTGGAGATTACCCCGATCCAATAATCTCGGGATCGGCTCGAGCTAGGCTTATGCCTCTAGAGCTGCCACCCGTACTCAACCAATTATGCATTACTTTATTTCTTTACTTTTGAGAGATTGATACGTTGATAGTCATAACATTATTGGAGCTTTGGAACAGTAGTTCATAAATAGAAAACATATGAATAACAACATATAATAACCAGACAAGAGATACTTTGAGACATTTTGAAATGAGAACAACAACAATGTCACTGTGAACAATGAATACACAACCCTATATGTGAGTACAACAATCCAGCTCCTTCCTTACGTGTTACTCTACAACACAAGTATATAACGGAGCTCACGTTAACAACCAACTACTTTACAAGTGCATAAGACGACAATGAGTTACATGACTGCCCTATAATGTCATTTCACCCTTTACAATACAATTCACTGCATTACCATACCAACAATACTATAACATTCCACACATTGACCAAGACATTATAAACCAATAGCATTTCACATCAAGTTTACCCTTTACGCTTCCTCATTAACACTACGTCACAATTATCCCATCAAGTTACCTCAATACCTTTCATAACAACATATTAACAACAATACATAACTGATATAATCCAACATGCCTCAAAATGACCCCTTAAAGTCATTCAAAAGGTACCATAAGTTGATAATTACATCCAAAAAGGGTATAGGGGTCTTCGAGGATCAAAGAGAGACAAAATCATAAAAAACAAAATTCTGGACTGGGCTGTGGAGCCACCTGTATTAGCAGGTGGTTGACATGCGGATGTAGGTGCCCCTATGGCTTTGTCCAGATCCACCTGCGTTGGCATCTGCTCCCGCAGGTGCTCCAGACACGAGGGCGGATGCCCGTTTCAGCCTCCAGGGGTCATTTTAGGGTCCTTTTTTTGTAATAAATGGTCCATGGCCATAAATAAGCTTCTATTTACATATTTTTGGTCACTTGGATTCCAACTAACCATCATGGTTTCGCAACACACATGAACATCACCAAAACCACATTTTCCTTTCGATATACCACTAATTCCATGACCAATTTCATAACAACACTCCCACAAGTTATACACATAAATAAAGTAAGTTAAGAACATAAACACATCTTACATGTTTATATTTAATCCATCAAAATTACTTCCTTCAAGACCACAAGTCCACTTTCAAGTTTAGAAGGTAAAACACTTCACCGATTGAGCAAAAGCACACTGTTTTACACATAGTGAACCGTCTAACACTTTGCCAACATAACCAACATGATTTATACACCATCTTAATCATATCATATATTAAACCATGAGAGTAAACACTTACCAAAGCTTACAAGAGAGTGATCTTGTCCAAAGGAGTGATGACTTAGGGTTTGTGTGAGATGAGAAATATCTTGAAAATTCTAGAATTAGCATGTGTGTTATAATGAATAAAAATCTTATTTTGTGCCTTATATAATGTCTCTATGGTCATCCTTAGCCATCATTAAATGCATGTTTACTTGGTCAACATGGAAGAATGGGTCATTTCTATTTTGGGCCATGCCTTTTACTTCATTTTGGGCCTCATTTGGGCCCTAAATCACAAAATTAAATTCAACCCATCAAATTTAATGCATGATCCACCAACTATCCCATGTTTAAATAATTCCATGAATGTTACGGTAACCAACTAGGTTCGAAAATATACAGGGTGTTACATCCTTCTCCCCTTAGAAACATTCATTCTCGAATGTTAGTGACATCATCCAATTTAAACAAATGCACCTTTATGTAGCATATACACCTATACGCGTAATGCTTATAGATACTTACTTGCTGTTGCTCTATTTCTGCATCGTGAACTTTTTTTTCTATTTGAAACAAATGAGGGTACTTGGACTTCATCATTTTTTCAGCTTCCCATGTGATCTCTTCTACTTGTTGATTTCTCCAAAGTACCTTTACGGAAGCTACGTCTTTGTTCCTTAACCTTTTCACTTGTCTATCCAGAATAGCAATAGGTATCTCTTCATAGGTAAGATCCTCCGTAACTTGTACATCTCCAATGAGAGCAATACGAGATGGATCTCCTATGCACTTTCGAGGCATCGAAACATGAAATACTGGATGAACTGTGGAGAGTTCTTGGGGTAGTACCAGTTCATACGCAACTTGCCCAAATCTCCTAACAATTTCATATGGGCCTATATAATGTGGGCTCAACTTTTCTTTCTTTCCAAATCTCATTACCCCTTTCATTGGTGACACCTTCAAGAAAACCCAATCACCGATGGCAAGTTTGAGCTCTCTTCTTCTAATATCAGCATATGACTTGTGTCGACTTTGGTCCACTTGTAGCCGCTGTTGTATTACCTTAACTTTATCCATAGCTTGGTGAACAAGATCTGGCCCAAGTAAAGCAGTTTTACTCGCTTTAAACCATCCAATTGGTGATCTACACTTTCTTCCATATAAAGCTTTATAAGGTGCCATTTTGATACTTGAATGATAGCTATTGTTGTAAGCAAATTCAATAAGAGGTAGATGTTCATCCCAACTACCTTTAAAGTCCAATGTGCAAGCTCGTAGCATATCTTCAAGTGTTTGGATAGTACGTTCTGCTTGTCCATCTGTCTGAGGATGAAAAGCCGTACTCAAATTCACTTGGGTTCCTAAACTCCTCTGAAAAGATCTCCAAAAATGTGCAGTAAATTGAGCTCCCCTGTCTGATATAATAGAGATTGGAATCCCATGTAATCGTACTACCTCTTTAACATACAACCTTGCATAATCTTCAACTGTATAGGTGGTTTTGACTGGTAGAAAATGCGCTGACTTGGTAAGCCTGTCAACTATTACCCATATGGAATCAAATTTCTGCAGTGCACGAGGCAAACCTGTGATGAAATCCATGTTAATCATGTCCCAATTCTAGACTGGAAGATTGATAAATTACATATAACCTCCAGGTTTTTGATGCTCTACTTTTACTTGTTGACAATTTAGACACTGAGCTACAAATTCTGCAATGTTTTTCTTCATATTTCCCCACCAATACATGTCTTTCAAATCATGATACATTTTGGTAGCTCCCGAATGAATAGAATACCTTGAATAATGTGCCTCTGTCATAATTTGTTTCCTTAGTTCATCTACATCTGGTACATACAACCTACCTTGGCATTTAAGTACTCCCTCTTGCGTAAGATCAAATGCCTTTGTCAACTCTTGCTGTGCATTCTCTTTCAGCTGCAATAAAATAGGATCCGCATACTATTTTTCCTTTATCTCATCTACTAAGGAAAATTCTGCTGTATTTTGCACAATAATACCTTCATCTAGAGATTCAAGAAGACGAACTCCCAAGCTGGCTAGTTGATGTAGATCCTTAACTATACATTACTTTTCCGTCAACTGACCACTAGTGCTTCCTATTGCTTTGCGGCTTAATGCATCGGCTACTAAATTTGCTTTTCCTAGATGATATATGATATCAATATCATAATCTTTTAAGAGTTCCAGCCACCTTCGCTGCCTCAGGTTTAGGTCCTTCTGCTTAAAGACATATTGCAAACTTTTGTGATCAGTGTTTATATCAACATGAACCCATACAAATAATGGCACCATATCTTTAAAACAAATATCACAGCTGCTAGTTCAAGATCATGTGTTGGGTAATTTCTCTTATATGGCCGCAACTGTTGTGAGGCATACGCTATTACATTACCATGCTACATAAATACACATCCTAGGCCAACTCCAGATGCATCACAATATACTGCATACCCTTTTGTGCCTTCGGGAAGCACTAATACGGGTGTGAAAGTTAATTTATCTTTCAACTCTTGGAAACTATTCTCACATGCATCATTCCACTGAAACTTGATTGCCTTGTGTGTTAGCTTTGTTAAAGGTGCTGCAATGGAAGAAAGCCCTTCATCAAATCTCCTCTAATAACCTGCCAATCCAAGAAAACTATGAATCTCTGTAGGTGTCGTAGGTTTGGCCAATTTTTCACAACTTCCATCTTTTGTGTATCTACCCTTATTCCTTTATCCGACACAATATGACCCAAGAATGCTACAGATTTTAACCAAAATTCACATTTAGAGAACTTTGCATATAACTTACGATCCCAGAGAATCTGTAACACCTGCCGTAAGTGATTAGCATGGTCCTCTTGTGATTTTGAGTAAACCAGAATATCATCTATGAACACGGTTACGAATACATCTAGAAATGGCTTAAACACGCTATTCATCAAATCCATGAAAATAGCTGGTGCATTTGTTAGTCCAAATGACATAACTAAGAATTCATAGTGACCATACCGTGTTAGAAAAGCTGTCTTGGGTATATCTTTGTCTATAACCCTGACTTGATGGTAACCCGACCTCAAGTCAATCTTTGAAAAACATTTCTGATCAAACAAATCATCAATTCTGGGGAAGGGATATTTGTTCTTGATCGTTACCTTATTCAATTGCTGATAATCAATACACATTCTCAATGTGCCATCTTTCTTCCGTACAAATAATACTGGTGCACCCCACGGGGACATAATATGCTGTATAAATCCCTTGTCTAGTAAATCTTTTAATTGCTTTTTCAATTATTACAATTCTGTTGGAGCCATTCTATACGGAGGAATAGAGACAGGCTGAGTGCCCGATATCACATCAATACCAAACTCTACTTCCCGTTCTGGGGGTAAACCTAGAAGATCGTCAGGAAATACATCGAGGAATTCGTTTACTACTGGAACTGATTGAAGAGTTGGTGGCTTTACATCGGTATCTTACACTCGTACTAAATGACATATGTACCCCTTGGATATCATTTTCCTTGCTTTAAGATAGGAAATAAATTTACCTCTCGGTGCCCCCACATTACCCTTCCATTCAAGAACATCTTCTTGTGGAAAATGAAAATGGACCTTCTTAGCTCGACAATCTACTGTGGCATAACAAGAAGCCAACAAATCCATACCTATTATCACATTAAAATCCACCATTTCCAACTCAATAAGATCAGCCAACGTATCATGACCACACACAGTAATTACGCAATCACAATAAACTCTCTTAGCTATAATAGATTCACCGACAGTCGTAGATACTTCAAATGAATTAATTAATAATTTCGGCATTCTTTTAAATTTTTTCACAATCAATGGAGTGACATATGATAATGTAGAACCCGGATCAATTAATGTATATACACTATGCAAAAATATGGATACTGTATCTGTGACTACATCGGGAGAAGCCTCCGAATTCTGTCGGTCTGCTAAGGTATAAGTATGGTTTTGGACTCCACTAGTATTGGCTGCTCCTCTAGCACCTCTACCACGACCAATAGATTGTACACCTCGGCCTAAGGAACGAACCGATAATGATGATGCAACGGCTGATCCCGTAGGCCGTGCTATACCACCCATGCTCCTCTGTGGACACTCTCTCATCATGTGTCACGACATACCGCACCAAAATCAAGCGGTAGTCCCTAACCGACATGTACCTGAATGAGTCCATCCGTAGTGCTGACACTGTTGACGAGAAAATCCTGCTGCCTGTGAACCTTGAATTCCACTACTCTGCCCAGATTGACTGCCTCTAAACCCTTGGAATTGAGAGTGAGTGCCTGCTGTGGAATAAGAGAATGATGGTCTAGGCGGTCTAGGAAAAATCTGAGGCCTAGATTCTCCTTGGGATGCCATGGACTATCCCATAGGTCTAGTCCTCTTTGACGACCCTCTTTTAAATTTGTGTACCCTTCTTTTTTGCCTCTGATCCTCCATCTTCTGTACAAAAGCCTATATTCTGGCTATGTCCATATCTCTGTTCAAAACAACAATGGTACAGTCCCTCACCAAATATGGCTCTAATTTGTCCACATATAAATGGACTCTGTCTTCCATTGTGGCCACTACATTTGGAGCATATCGAGCCAAAGAATTAAATTGAAGACTGTAATCTCTGACACTCATATTCCCCTGACGAAGATTTAAAAACTGATCCGCACGAGCCTCTCGATCTCATATGGGAGGTAATGATCAAGGAATGCCATTTTAAATTCTTCCCAACCAGCTGGAAGTGCCTCACTACCCCTCGATCGTTTCCAGTCTTCATACCACAATATAGCTTCACCTTTCAATCTATAGGCCTCAAGTTCAACTGTTTCTACACCAGTCACGTGCATAACATCTAGAGCCCTTTGAATTTGGTCCACAAAGTCCTGTGGATCTGCTTTCGGGTCTGACCCAGTGAATATGGGAGGGTCTAATTTCAGAAAATCCTGTGTCCTCCGACTAGATACTCTAGCCGCGTCATCCTCACTTGTCATTGGAACAGCTCACCCCTGAGTTTGTGCAACAACTATCTGAGTCAACATATGCACTGTATTTCTTAAATCCTATTCAGTGGCATTCATAGGCGGTTCTACAGGTACTTCTCTACCTCTTGGCTCCTCCGGAGCTGGAAAAGTAGAAGAAGACAGCGATGCAATTTTAGTGTCAGCCCCTCACCTTGACAAGCTTGGTCAGGTGGTGATTTACTTTTGCCTTCACCGACAAACATATCTACCTGCTTACCTTTGCCTCTATCTCGTCTTGTAATCCGTATTTTACTATAAACAAGAAAACCAATTCCAACGGTCAGTACGATTCCACTTACAATATTGGCTTTATGGCACGATCTAAGACATGAAGAAAAGAAACAACTCCTAAATGTCCTGTAGCCTCCTACATATAAATGTGGTGCACAACACATCCATAACAAAGACTCTACTCAGACATGACTTTGTAGACACCTTTAGGATGACCTGCTTTGATACCACTTTTGTCACGCCTCGAATTCCAACGGGCCGTACTGGCACCCGAAGCCGTTATGGCCCGAGAGAACCAATCTTTATTCATATACACTCATATGCATGTCTCTGTATGAATATCATTCTATCTCATGTAACTATAAAAGACCAATGGCGGAAGTCATGGAAAACATATGCTATATATGAAACTTGGCCGTTAGGGCCATCAATTCAAAATGGACATACATTCTTTCATTCATCTTCCTACGTAAGTCTACAAAGCCTCTAACAGATACTTGGACATAACCACCCTAAAGTCGGGACAAGTCCCCGCTTTATACAATATTTACATAGAAAAACAAATATACACAGTGACTCGGTAAGCCCCGAACCAACTGGAGCTCACCAATGATCTGCAAATGACCCACGACCTATTGTGGAGGTCTACTAGCACCTGTACCTGCAGCAAGTAAGTAAGTCCCCCAAGGGACGTCAGTACGAAGAATGTACTGAGTATGTAAGGCTATAAGAAACTACATGATACATAAGTACTTCAATGGAATCAAATATAAGAGAATAGTCAATATGGATAAATCATCGCTCTATATGTGGAACCATGTACATTACATGCTTTACTTTACTTTACTATGCTTTGCTTTTACGCTCACTCATCATCATCTATATCATACTATACCCGATCCCCAACTGATCAGTGGGTCTTAACATAACATAACGTTATGTTGGGATCGGCTCGAGCTAGGCTTATGCCTTTAGAGCTGCCACCCATAAATCAATATATTAGGTTCGGCTCGAGCTAGGTTCTTACCTCTAGAGCTGTCACCCATAAATCAATATATCAGGTTCAGCTTGAGCTAGGTTCTTACCTCTAGATCTTCCCCTTGTTAGGTTTGACTCGAGCTAGGCATATGCCTCTAGAGCTTCCCCCTGATCCAATACTCTTGGGATCAGCTCGAGCTAGGATTATGCCTCTAGAGCTGCCACCCGTACTCAACCAACTATGCATTACTTCATTTCTTTACTTTTGAGAGATTGATACGTTGATAGTGATAACATTATTGGAGCTTTGTAACAGTAGTCCATAAATAGAAAACATATGAATAACAACATATGATAACCTGACATGAGATACTTTGAGACATTTTGAAATGAGAACAACAACAATGTCACTGTGAACAATGGGTGATGCAGAAGGATATGAAAAGAGTAACCTTACATACATTATCTTTCAAAAATGAATACACAACCCTATATATGAGTACAACAATCCATCTCCTTCCTTACGTGTTACGCTACAACACAAGTATATAACGGAGCTCACGTTAACAACCAACTACTTTACAAGTGCATAAGACGACAATGAGTTACATGACTGCCCTATAATGTCATTTCACCCTTTACAATACAATTCACTGCATTACCATACCAACAATACTATAACATTCCACACATTGACCAAGACATCATAAACAAATAGCATTTCACACCAAGTTTACCCTTTACGCTTCCTCATTAATACTACGTCACAATTATCCCATCCAGTCACCTCAATACCTTTCATAACAACATATTAACAACAATCCATAACTGATATAATCCAACATGCCTCAAAATGACCCCTTAAAGTCATTCAAAAGGTACCATAAGTTGATAATTACATCCAAAAAGGGTATAGGGGTCTTCGAGGATCAAAGAGAGACAAAATCATAAAAAACGAAATTCTGGACTGGGCTGTGGAGCCACCTGTGTTCATAGGTGGTTGACATGCGGCTGTAGGTGCCCCTCTGGCTTTGTCCAGATCCACTTGCGTTGGCATCTGCTCCCGCAGGTGCTCCAGACGAGAGGGCGGATGCCCGTTTCAGCCTCCAGGGGTCATTTTAGGGTCCTTTTTTGTAATAAATGGTCCATGGACATAAATAAGCTTCTCTTTACATATTTTAGGTCACTTGGATTCCAACTAACCATCATGGTTTCGTAACACACATGAACATCACCAAAGCCACATTTTCCTTTCGATATACCACTAATTCCATGACCAATTTCATAACAATACTCCCACAAGTTATACACATTAAAAAAGTAAGTTAAGAACATAAACATATATTACATGTTTATATTTAATCCATCAAAATCACTTCCTTCAAGACCACAAGTCCACTTTCAAGTTTAGAAGGTAAAACACTTCACCGATTGAGCAAAAGCACACTGTTTTACACATAGTGAACCGTCTAACACTTTGCCAACATAACCAACATGATTTATACACCATCTTAAGCATATCATATATTAAACCATGAGATTAAACACTTACCAAAGCTTACAAGAGAGTGATCTTGTCCAAAGGAGCGATGACTTAGGGTTTGTGTGAGATGAGAAATATCTTGAAAATTCTAGAATTAGCATGTGTGTTATAATGAATAAAAATCTTATTTTGTGCCTTATTTAATGTCTCTATGGTCATCCTTAGCCATCATTAAATGCATGTTTACTTGGTCAACATGGAAGAATGGGTCATTTCTATTTTGGGCCATGCCTTTTACTTCATTTTGGGCCTCATTTGGGCCCCAAATCACAAGATTAAATTCAGCCCATCAAATTTAATGCATGATCCACCAACTATCCCATGAATGATACGGTAACCAACTAGGTTCGACAATGTACGGGGTGTTACACACAACTTGTTTCTTGTCCTTTTACAACACCTGTGGATAGGAAAGTAAGTCTTTACACTGAAATTTCTAATGTTACCATCAAGACTTCTAAGAATAACCCAAGGAAAACTCTTCTTCTTACACTTTGTCCTTACCCTTTCCTTCTCATTTGGTTTCAATTTAAGATTCACACCCTTTTGAATAAAATAAGTCTGCAGTACCTGTCTATAGTCAATATAATTCAAAAAGACCATATACAAATGAAATAACACCTTTTTGGCAGTTTTATCAAAGTAGATCTTGGTAGATGAATTTCTAGGTGGTGGATCTACCACTTCATTATCATCAACAGGATCCATCATCATCAACAGGATCCCCTTCATCTTCACTAATGTCACTACTAGGATCTGAACTATCAAAATAAGGGTTATCCCCACCTAAATTATGTTTATATCTTCCCCTCTTGTTCTTATAGATGTCATCAAAACCAGTATCTATACCTACAGGACCAGATGGTATCTCATCTAGATTCACCCTATCAGTCTTTTATTTAACTTATTTTTGGATGTTAGACTGTCTAGCTTGAAGCAACTTCTTATCCAAGGCACTAAAATCATCAATGTTTTCATCAACATCATACAGTTGATTTACCATCAGAATTAGTGTTAGCTAGATCTACATCAGAATCAGAAGTTTGAAGGTGGTATGAGGAGAAGTCATTACCTTAACCTTCATCTAAGTCTTTTAAAGAAACCTTATTTCCCTCTGTCTACCCTAGGAGGCTAATTTTCATTTAAATCCCCATTTCCATTATAATTAAAAATGGTTTAGGTGGAGACACACCAGCCCTATCATTTTCAATTAAAGGTGGGGAGGGGAGGGTGACACATCATCATTATAAATTAGCAATAAGAGTGAGGTGGGTGCCACATCAGCCCTAGACTTGTGTACACTTGTCTGTCCTTTTTTTGAGGATAATTTTTTGGCAAGTTCCACTTCATTTACATCCTCAACAACTAAAGGTATACTAATTTGATGTACCACAAATACATCAACAAAGTCTCCACCCTTCAAATTATTAAGAAATTTTAACACATCACCATCAATATTTAACATGTAATAACCACCCTTTTTATTAACTCTACACCCAAAGGTTTCAACTTTTTCAACACCTAATTCCAGTGCTAATTTCTAAAACAACATTATATGCAGCTCATCTACATTTACTCTAATATGTGCAAGATTACAAATTCCATTAGCATACCTTAGCTTAGGGTCTGACAAAAAATAGGCCGCATAGTGAAATTGAAGTGTCATTATTGTTAAAGCCATTTAGTTACCATGCATGTACAATGACAAAAAAATATTTATAATAAGTCAATTTGTACATATATACAAAAAGCCCTAATTTTTAAAGGCAAAACAACAAAAAGCCCAAATTTTTAAAGGTAAAACAACAAAAAACCCTGATTTTTAAAGCAAGAAGGTGTAAAGATTCTTCTCCACATGTCTAATATGTCACAATGGACCACTGATGTATACAATACCCAAGACAATTAAAAAAAATTCAATCAAAATTGTGAGTTTACGAAAAAACCCTAGAATCTAATCGAAATCACAAAATATTCCATTGAAGGCATACACTACTACATAGACATCTAACACTAGCATTAGACACAAAACAAAGCAAAATCCCCAAAAAATTTCAGTCGACATTCTGATTTTACGAAAAAACCCTAGAATCTAATCGAAATCACAAAATATGCCATTGGCGGCATAACACTACTACATATACATCTTACACTTGCATTAGACATGAAACAAAGCAAAACCCCCAAAATATTTCAACAAAAATAGTGTTAATCGAGTTAAACCCTAAAACCTAAAAATCAACATAACAACTCGAACAAAAACCAACAAACAAACTCGAACATTAAATAATTAGGTCAATAATTAGGATTAACTTACATAGATAGTTTCAATTACGTCTTAAAACTACAAGAAAAGACGAAGATTTCAGTGGAATCGAAGGAAAAAATGGGAAAGTGTAAGTGTAAGTGTCTAGATGACAAAACACAAATGAGAAAATGAATAAGTATAAGTGTCTAGATGACAAAACACAAATGAGAAACTGAATGGGGCTTTTGAGGCTTTCAAGTCCATTCCACGTAATTTCCTACGTGTAATTTAAGATTTAATTTTTTAATGACGTGTTAGCGTTTGTGCTACACGCTCAAGTTAGTAGGCCAAAAAAGAGTTTAAAATGTTGTGATCTGATGGGTTGAAGGGTTCATATGACAAAGGTGTAAGTGAAAGTGTCCACTTTACAAACTCGGACAAGTACAAGGGTACATAAGACCATTTCGCCAAAATTAATTAAGGACATGTTTGACCATGAATATTATTCACTTTATTTCGAAATATTTATTCACTTTCTTCTAAAATTTTTGTTTGGCCATAAAAATATCAAATACAACTTGAAGTTGTATTTTGGAATTTTGGAATTTCACTTTTTAATTTATTTTTTTCAAAAAAAAAAACCTAAATTTTTTATCTTTATAAAATAACCCCGTTTAAATTATATTCAATGTTCAAATTATATTTATATTTTTTTAAAAAAATACATTTAAATTCTAAATAATAACTGTATAAACTATGGGCAAACACAACTCCAACTCTAACTTTGAAAATTTCAAATAAAGTGATGTTTTATTTTTTTGTTATGGCCAAAAGCCTACTAAGTAGAGTTGTTAGGAAAAAGTAAAAAGCCATAGGTCCCGATTGATAGCTATTTTAAGTACGCAAATTCATTAATTTCCACAGTAGATGTGTAGGTCGTGGTCCCCAGATTGTTACCTCTTTAAATTCTAGGCCACAAAACAAAAAATCTGAAATGTTGCTACCCCCGCAGTTTAATTATGAATACGACTATATGATCTCCACCAGTAGTAATAACCTCAATAGCTTCTAAAATTTGACGCAAATATTCCCATTCCATTACTTAGCTACAATATAATCAACATGTATTTTCTTTCTCACCTCTTGGACCTATTAGTTTCTTGGTTCTTAGTTCTTCTTGTTGCTCGTAAATACAAAATAAGAAATATAGCAAATTCAGAAAATGAAATGTTAGCACCTAAAGCTCCAGGTGCGTGGCCCTTCATGGGTCACCTCCATCTGCTTAGTGGCCAGCTTCCCGTTTGCCAAACCCTTGGACCCATGGCTGATAAATATGGACCCATTTTTCAACTGCAGCTTGGAGCCCATCCAGCTCTAGTTGTCAGCAGTTGGGAAATGGTTAAAGATTGCTTCACAGCTACCAATGACAAAATATTTGCTAGTCGATCGAGCATGGAAATAAGCAAGTATTTAGGCTATAATGGAGCCGTTTTTGCCTTGTCCCCTTACGGACCATACTGGCGCGACATTCGTAAAATGGTGACTCTTGAACTCTTAACCATCAGTCGCCTTGAGAAGCTAAAGTACGTCCGTACATCAGAAGTGAATTGTTGTATTAAAGAAGTGTACTTTAACTATATTAATAGTAATAATCTTCTAGCACGAGTGAACCTAAGTAGCTGGTTTGAGAACATAACGTGCAATATAATCATCAGAATGCTTGCTGGCAAGCGATTTACGGGATGCACTGAGGAAATGCATTTCAAAGAATATATAAATAAAGCGTTGTTCCTTGGTGGAGCTTTCGTTTTTTCTGATGCAATTTCGTCTCTTGAATGGATGGATATTGGTGGCCACATTAAAGCGATGAAACAGACCTCTAAAGAAGTTGATAGTGTCTTTGATAGCTAGTTAAAAGAAAACATTCAGAGAAGAAAAGATTGTCATTCTATTGAAGACCAATCTGATTTTATTGATGTCATGCTTTCCACTCTTCCTGAGGAAACCATGGAGTCTGGATACGACCGTAATGCCATTATCAAGGCAACAACTTTGGTAAGCTGCAATTTATGCTTTATCCAACTTTTAATTCTTTGTTTTGAAAAATCACCTATACTTCACTTAATATTCTCTAAGTTGAATGCGTGAAAATGGTCACTCAATTTACTGTAATAGTTCATTAAATTCACTTTATTTTGTTTTATTTTCTCAAAGTCATTCAACTTTGTTAAGTTAGTTTTCATGGTCATCTTAGCCGAAAATATAATATAACCACAATGAACCACAACAGACCATAACTAATCCATAACCGACCCATGACCACAAGACAAACTCACAACAAGTCATGACTTGGCTATAAAAAGTGGCATCAAAGTGAAGAAGGGAGAAGCCATTCAGAAAGCAAAAATAAAAATTCAAAGTTGTTCTTTCCTTTCTTTCTTTTAGTTATTAAGTTTTTCATCTTCTGACCATTACATTGGCTTTGTCTCTAGTTCTAAATAAATGTTAGTAGTGGAAATTATTCTAGTTCCTGCTTTTAATTAAATAGCAGAATTATTCTTCGTGAATATTTCTTCTATTTTCTTATTTAATAGAGAAAAATATTTCTTTAACAAGTACTAGCTCCAATATGGAGTAACTTTCTTTCGTGTTGGAAAAATGATGGATCTTGATATTTCTTTATAAAAGTGAGTACTATTCCTAAATTTCGCATGCTTGAGCTGAAACTTTTATTTAATCTCCATCCACTTCACAGTTAGATGTTATTTAATATATTAACATCTATAATTATGTACCACGTATCAATGTATTACTAATTTTGTAATCGAGAGAGGCGGGAAAAATAATATCATTAATTGGGGTATTGATAGATTACTAATTAGTGGCATCTATCTCTTTAACGTTATATTTAATTATACACTTATTTATGATCGAAAGAGGCGAATAGTGTTATAATCAATTATAACAAGGTAACCGAAAGGGACTGTAATGACCTTCCCGGTTATTTCCCTCATTTTCGTGTGTTCTCAGCGTTTAGAGCTTTTTTATAACTGCCCCAAGTTATTTATGACTTGCTGGAACTGACAGTTCGGTTCCCCGACAGTTCGTTTGAGAATATTATTTAGACCGAGCACGTTGTAAAATATTAAATTAAATTTAAATTTGGTAAAATGACATAGTTAATTACCTTTCGAAAATATTTTTGAAATTTATAAAATGCTTTAGTTATATCAGATATATCTATACTACTTTATAATAGTTTTATAACCTATTAATAATTAAAGCGGAGATAGTGAATTTAAATATGTTAAAATAATATTTTTATTTTATAAAGGTTTTGTTAGAAATAATTTTCTATTAATTATGATGTATTCAAAAATTTGTATTTATTTTATCACGAACCTACGCAATACCCGAATATATAGAAAACGGATAGATGAATTTGTTATGGACACCTCACTCAACGTGGAAGTGGAGGGGTGCCCATCAACATGGCATTGTGTCACCATTTCACAATTATGTTAATGATTCATCATCATTTCCACTATGTGGTACACACACACACACACACACACACACATATATATATATATATATGCATTCGGTGGACAAAATGTAAACTATTACATTTTGTCCACTTTTTCCAATTACCTGTCATCATTATTGATTATTTAAGCTCAATATTGAGTCAATATACTGAGGTTTGAGCTTAGGGGTTTATATATTTGAGTCCGTGGACTCGCTCTCGTCATTTCTACGGTACGTTTTCTTGTTTTTACGATAATTTTCGTTTACGATGGTATATTTTGGGATTGATATTGATGTTTGAGCTATATTTTGGGCTCAAATTGAGTGGTTCTAGTTGTGACTATTGGTCACGGGGTAATTTAGGACGTTGTGACGGTTTCATTTTTGCGATTCCGCAAACGGGACCCACGTGGACTGTTCGGACATTTTCCGAACTAATGCAATATGGGTATCAATAGTCATGATTTGACATGTAGTTTATTATTTTGGTAACTTGGCAGAAGTCAGAGGTCTCTCGGAAGGGGAAGGCTCCTGTATAGCTAGTTCTTTTGGCAAGCTTGCGGCGGCGTCCAGGTAGGCTAGGTTTACCTCCCTTTGCACTTAGATTGGGCTTATGTGTGATATATGTATGTTATTGTGCTGGTGTTGCCGGCTGGTTTTATAGACTTGGTGGTGCTGGTTTGCTGTGATTTAGGCCTTCTAGGCCGGATAGGGCTATTCAGATATATTCCAGGCCCGTTATCCTCGTGGTACACCACAAATGGCCTATTTGGGGTCGGATAGTATTGTTGTTGTTGTTGCTAATCTGGGATGTTATTGTTGGACCTTAGTCCAGGCTTAGACAGACTTAGTCCAAACTTAGACAAGCATAACCAAACCTAGTTTTTGGGACCCGGTAGTGGGCCCCGTTACCCTTCTTGTCGAACTGTTAGAACTTTGACATTTTTCGGCTTAGTTAAGACCTAGTATGTCCTGTTAGGGTTGTGACGGGATTGAGTCACCCCGATTATACTCGATTGGCCTACTTAGCCTTGTTAGTTCCTGATAGCACCGTATTTGATCGGGGTCGGCTAGTTTGACTTAGAATGCGGACCAGCCCTTCCATGACTTCTAATGTATACCCAGACTTGTATATACATATTGCTTATAGTAGATATTTGACCTAGAAGGACCCCGAGATTGACTTGTAGCATGTTGTGGGGTTAGCTTCTGTACCTATATACTAGTATTGACTTGGGACTAGGGCGTTCCCCATTTATTTGATATGATATGACATTTGATTCTGTTCTGGTTACTGGCTATGATGAGTTTCGGTTCGAGTTCGGCTACATATTCAGGTATGATGATTTTGCTTATTGACTATTGGGTGTTCTGGTTCGAGGCCGGCCCCGGATTGAGGTACACTATGAGCTCTGGCACTGGGTACCGTGATTATGATACTGTTGTTCTCTGAGTTTCGATTCGAGTCCGGCAGATATGATATATATGTGGCCTATTGTTATTAACCACTGCTTCCGATTTGACTCCGGCGTTTGGCCTCTTGTTATTACCCATTGGTGCCGGTTCAAGCCCGGTGCACTCTTGTTGGTTGTTGTGGTTACTGGACACTGATACAGCTTCGAGACACTGGTGACTATGCATTTACTATTCTTGTGTGTCCCACCGATTTATGGGGGCCAGACTGGGTTATTGTTTTCTTCCGTGTGCCTATCGGGTTTATGGGGGCCCAGATAGGTTATGTTTGACTTGTGTGTTTACTTAGGCATTTATTTACTCGTTACTTTGTATCACATATATTTATTTCCTAAGCATATCTACACACCTCGGCAGTTACTTATGTATTTATTACTTATACCCCGGACTTAGCATGCACCCTCACATTTTAGCTTGCTTATATTACTTTTAGCTCAGTCGGCCGATGATGCCTACTGAGTACCCGTTGTCCCGGTACTCATACTGCACTTCTGTATCTTTTTCCCCGATGTAGATCCGGGTACTAGCCGACAGTTTTGACGTGACACTCTTCGCATCACTGATTTTGGAGCAGGTTGAGCTTACTGACGTTCGAGGCAGATCCTAATCCATCTCTACTATATAGTCTTTTGCACTCAAGACTGTTGTGGTTGTTATATATATTTGGTTTCTGTTTTGTATTCTGGACACGTCTAGTAGTGGCTCTTGCACCGACCTCACCAGGTCTTGGGAAGGGTTCTTGTCTATATATATATATTGTCCTCTTCCTTCTCAGTCTCGATATGGGTTTATTTTGGTTCTATTTGTCTTTATATTTCTAGTATGTTTATGAGTATGATTACTTCCATTTCATCTTTAGTTTTTGAGATTCTGCCCGTTAGCCTGTTGCTTGTCGCTCTGGGCTAGGGTTTGACTTGCCTATTGGTGGGTTACGGTAGGCGCCATCATGACTCAAATATTGGGTCGTGACAGGGACTTACTTGAAAGAGCATATTTTAGTTCAAGCACATATTTCTAGTTCTTAATATTACTATTTTGATGATTAAATTGTATAATCGCGAGGAGTGGATTTAATTGATTCAACTAAAGTAATAGTATATAAATATAATCGTGAGAGGTATTTATACATTTGTGAAAAATAGAAATCGAGGAATATATAGCTTATTTTATAATAAGAATATCAAGTGACGTCAGGATCCCAACACATTTTATCATATTTGTGAAAAACATAATATCTCAACTTTTGTTTACAGATTTTTAATTAGTTAATTCACCATCCAACTATTTCTAATTTTCAAAAATAGTAATTAAAACATGAAACATCTATAGAACTAATCTCTGTGGGGACATCTTTCTATACTACAATTTGGCAGAGTACGAGTTTAACTTTTATATATGCCTGTAACTCATCAGGAATGATCAAGATAGGGGCTTGAACACTATCAAGGTCACACTTCCAAGGTTCAAAGGAAGTAGTGACCCCGCTGAGTTCTTGTAATGGAAAATTCAAAGTGAGCGGATCTTTCTCATGAATAATATCTCAGAAATATTGAAGGTGAAGTATGCTCTCACGCAATTCAAAGGGTATGAGTCCACTTGGTGGGAGTCCAAGAGGTGGGAAAGAGAGAGTCAACACAACTACGAGTTACCTACATGGCAAGAGTTGATTGCACTTATGGAGTTGAGGTACATGGCTCCAAACTACTACTAAGAGGTGCTCAACAAGGTGTTTATATTGAGGAAAGGTTCCAAAAGTGTGGAAGAATATTATAATGAGTTTGAAAATTTGTGGATGAAGTCTAAACTTAAAGAAAATATGCAATGTACGGTGATTAGATTCATGGAAAATTTGAGGCGTGATATCTTGAGGCTTTTGAGGCTTAAGAACTATAAGAAACTTGAAACGGCTTTCCATGATGCCTCAAAGGTAGAAGCGGATTTGAAAGAAGAAAAATCATATATGGCCAAGAGTTCTTCAACTTTCATATGGGACAAAAGTAAGGATAATTGGAAGGAGACATCTTCTAGGAGCAACCTAAGGATGGTGGTCAAGCTACTCAAGTCAAAATTGATTCCAAATCCAAGGAAAGTGAGAAATCACAAGGAGGTAACTATGTTAAACCTAACTTTCCTCGACCCTCTACAATTCAATGGTTTAGATGTCAAAGAAGGGGAGATATTTCTAGTGAGTGTCCTAATAGGAGGACAATTGTGGCTATTCGGGATGGATAAAGACGAGGATGATGATGATTATGCTGGAAAGAGTGAGGGAGAGAAAGACAAAGGTGAGGATGAGGGAGGGACCTCGGGGATGAAGTGAAAATAATTGAGGAGAGATTCAATTTTACTTGCCTTATTAGGAGAGAAGGGCTCTTACAAAAGAATGATTCTGATTTAATGATGTATGATAACCCCTCTTATGTTGAGAAAAAGGTGGAGGATGAAAGTGAAGACTCCATACTTGTTCCAAAGGAAGAGAATGACTTGGCTAAAGATGAAAGGGAAGTATGTTTGGTAACCAAGTCAAGTGAGAGTTCAAAGGGTGTAAATGAGGAGTACTCTTTAGTGTGCCTTTTCGGCACCAATCTTGTGTCACATCCTAACCAAGGTACTAGCACTTTGTCTAGTACCTTCTCTTCTAATTTGCAGGTTTATGAGAAAATACTTCCAAAGGAGGATTCGAAGAGAATTCCTCACAATTATGGAAAGAAAGGCCTAATGGTGCTTATTTCTAAGGATCCTTTCTTAGAGAGAGCAATGTAGAATTAACTCAAGGGAGGAACATGAACAAACTCCCATGGTTTGATGGATATTTGATGGAAAAGGATGAAGCATCTAACCCTATGGATCTGAAGAAGAAGTTACCTACCAAGGAAGCTCCTATGAAGAAGTGGGTGGACCAAGCTTATTAGTACAAGATGGTGCATGTGAGGGAACACCCTTGTGATGCACGTGTGAGGGATAAGAAAACAAGTTCAAAGCCTTGTTCCCAAGGTATGTACGTACCCCTTTCTATTCCTTCTGATCCTTGGAGCCATGATGATATTTTCCTTATGGTAAGTAGGATCTTGGAAATGAGTAATCTCCTACCCTAACATGAGATGATTGAAGTCTCCAAGATTCTTTCATGGTTTACTTCTTTTGTGCTTAAATTGTGTGAGCTTCATGTTTTGGATGCCAACTATACTTGTTGTTTAGGAAAGAATCCATGGTGCATCGGTGATACTTAAATTATGTGTTTGACTCCTTGTAATATTTATGTAGTTAGACAAGTTGAGGTGTTAGGATGGATTCTTATGAGCATGCTAAGATTAGCGAACATAGGAAGTGCATCCTATAGTTCCTTAAATCTCTCAAGCAGCATGGCTCCACTTGTTGATACACTCCTTGTGGAAGTTTGTTTGAGGAAGGACAATGAAGTGTACTTGAAGTGCTTAATCTTGTCGTCTTGTGTTTCAAAGTATGAATACCTTCTTGTTAATATTATTTTCCTTAAGGTGTGTATTTGCAATTAAGAACCCTCGGGATGAGTTGAATACCCTTCATTCCTTTCTTTATTACTTGTTTGCCTATCGTGACCCTTTGCTCATATGTGGTCTCATTCTTGTGAACTCTAAGGTAAATGTGCCATTACCTATTATGGGAGTTGTCTATATACTTGCATCCTTGTTTGACACACTTGTGCTTGAGCTGTGTGGACCACAACTAGTGGATGCTAAGTTGCTTTTTCAATTGTGGGAGAGTCCATGGTTATTAAAAACCTCTTGTCACCTTCATAAGGTTAGGCAAGTCGTATTTTCTAATGGGACTCTTGAAAATTGTTTGATAGAGAGGGTGACTTTGTGTTTATAACTTCCCTTCTTATCTACTGGTACTCTTAACTCTTGGAGTACCCTAGATGAGGTTCATGATCGTAGAACCTCTCTATACTATCTCTTTGCTTATGATGATACCCATGTTGGTATGTTATTTTCTTACCATAGAGGTAGAGGTGTATGGGTCTTGCACTTCTTTGACCAGGATGAATCCCTAAGGGTGATTGCACCACTTTTGGTGTAGTCTTCTTGCGAGATAGTGAAACAATTGTGTCTTATGGATCCAAAGTTAAATGAGATACCACCTTTTGGAATACTTGATGCTATAAAGACCTTTGTATTTTCCTTGTCTCTTGATGCTTATCATAATCAAAACCTTTGCACCTTTTCTGATGAGTTGCTTTTATTGGACGCAAAGGACATTTGGTTGTATTTAAAATTTGTGCCTCCTTGGCACGTTGATATTGTTACTAACCCTTGTGCTAAGCCTCATGCTTTGAGGATATTTTTGTTTCTTGTCCTTCTCATGTGTTTTCAGGATTTAGATTTGAGGATGAATCCTTTTTTAGAAGGGGAGGATGATACTAGCATGAATGGCATAGAGGATACTCACATGGATGGCATGTATGTTACTAGCATGGATGGTACGTATACTTCAAGACCTACAAGTGATGTTTATTAAAAAGAAAGTGTTGGAGGTCCATCAAAGTGAAGTAGAGGAAGGAAAGAGGCCATGTATGCAAATGACTACCTCATGAATTCACAAAAAAAGAAACCAAACAAGGCCATTACTCATTAATGGCAAAAATGTAATAGATAGTGCCTTCTTTATTTCCCTCGTATAAATCGTAGTCTTTCTCATTTTGAAGACTTTAGATTATATTGAATATTGAAATTCTCTCAAAATTATAGTTTACTACTTTAATGCTTAGAGTAAATCCCTTAAGGATTAGTGAGTGATTAATGGTGAACTCTTGGAATTGTTAGTTAACTTCTTTTGCTTAATTAATTGAAGTATGATCCATTTGTGGTATATTTGGTTTTCTTTGATTATTTGAGCAGTGTTAATTTCTTGGTCTTTAAATAAATTAAGAGGTGAGAATTTTAGCCCCTTGTTGCCCATAATTTCAATACCTAGTTGTTAATCCACATATCCCTTTTTCGTTATTTCCATTCTAGTTCTTTGATTCTTATCAAGATCCATCTCCTTCGTATTTCTGAACAGTCTTTGATTCTTATCAGGATCCATCTCCTTCATATTTCTGAACATTCCTTGGTCCTAAAAAAATTCTATGTTGCAGTTTCTATTGATAGAAATGTTGATTATATCTTGTATGACCAAAATTTCTTCAAAGAATATTGGTTGTACTCGTGGCTTGTATGCTTCAAATACCTTAAACTTTGTCTTGCCTATATAGTAAGCTTGCCAGATGCCACATCGGTAATTATTTTTCCCATAGTAAAAAAATAGATGTTCCAAAATAAATGGAACTTCCTGATCAGGCTCAAAATCAAGTACAATGAAATCCATCAGGATGATCAATGTTCCAAAATAAACCAATACATCTTCAATAATTCCCTCAGGTTTAGTTAGAGACTTATCAACTAGTTGCAACATAACCGTAGTGGTTTGGGGACTGCCAATCCTAACTGTCTATATAGTGACAAGGGCATCAAATTGATCCTATCTCCCAAGTCACACAGCTGGATAGCCTTAACCTGTGTCCAAGAGAAATCTTATTGTTGAAGCTTCTAGGGTCATTTCTATTTGCTGGTAGAATTTTTTGAATTCGAGATAAACATTGTTCAGTGAGAGTTACAGTAGCATTTTCAATCAATTTCCTCGTATTAGTTACTATGTCTCTCAAATACCAGGTGGAATTCCACCAATAGGAATTTTCAAATGGCAAAAGAATACTGGTCTTAGTGAGGCTGAACATGTTTCAACACCTATGGAGAATAATCAAGTCACCACATCAAATGCTTTTGATGAATTAGATGAATGCAATAAAACTATAGGGGATGAAGAAGTCAACAATGATGCAGCAAATGATACTACAACAGTCATAAAAACTACAACAGATGATAACAAGAACAAGAACATGCATAAGGAGACAAGACTTAATAAGACAAGGCATAAAGGGACATGAATTAATGAAGTTGCATCTGCTTCCACAATTCTGGGGAACAAGCAAGTCAATTTGCCAAATATCGTAGATGTAGTAGAGGATGGAATAGAAGCAAAAGGGGCCGATAAAGCCAATAAGGAGACAGTAACAACAACATAAACTAACAACAACATTAACACGGAGCAAAAACAAATTTTTAACAGTGGTACAAGCCTTCATCAGAAAAAAAGTGTGTGTCCTTCCCAACAACAACAACAATATTAGTCACAAAAGCAGAAGTTGAATAGTTAGAATGATGGAAAAATAGTTAATCAGTAGCACCAACAAAATAATTCAATCAGTACAGGGATGACAAATGAGGGTAAGGATGCAGAGGGGAGAGAAGCACAACATATTACAGAATGGGGTTTGGAGGATGACAAGGAGCGAACTAAGTCTGGTGTAGTTCAATAAAGAGAAAAACATAGCACTAGCTAGCCACCATGAACCTTTGCAAGTGGTAGTGTTAGACAAAGAAAAGGATACAAATGGAGAATCTTCCCTTGCAGAAGGGGTTAGTTATTATCCAGAACCATCCATGAAGTGTCAAGATCTTGAACCAGCAGATACCAATAAGAATAAAGTAGCAGCAATTCTAGATTCCTAAGCTATGCTGACTCACAGTACATGATCTCCAATGCAAGCCCTACATGAGTTGATTTTACATTAGTTCAATAACAAGATAGACAATAGTAGTAATCATAAGGCGAATGAAGAATTAATTGAAAACAAATAAGAGGTTGATTATCAACATAATTTGATGCAAGTTTAAAGAAAAGCAGGTCTGTCTCCTCAGTTGGTGTCAAAAGGAAAGAAACAGAAGTACAAAGTTGATATAAGCACTAAGCCAACTAGGGTGATTCCTAGAAGGGGAATGAAAGCTGTTAATAAATGAGTTACAAAGCATTAGTGTGGAACATTAGGTCTATGAGAACTTAAAATGCCTTTCATAGAGTTTAGATGCTTCACAGACATCATAAATTTTTTCTTATTGCTTTGACGGAATCATTTCAAGAAGCTAGACAAATTCAGAAGTACAAGAGACGGCTAGGCATGCAATATGCATGGGTTATTTATGATTTAGAATAACAAATTACTCTACATCTTATCTTGCATGATGGAAAGATTTTAATCACAACTTTAGTGTATGCTAAGTGTGATGCTCTAGAGAGGTTGGCTTTATGGGAGGATATATACTCTGTAGGTTATAATCTAAGCTTACCATGGTTTGTTGGAGGGGATTTCTATGTCATATTGTGGCCAGATAAGAAGATTGGTGGTTTTCCAATTTATCCTCTAGAATATAAGGATGTTTTCTTTTTTTTATAAACTCCTGTGAATTATTTGATGTTAATTTTAAAGGTAGTCCATTCACCTGGTGGAATGGGAGAGCAGATAAAGATTCTGTATTCAAAAACATTGATAGAATTGTCACAAATCAATTGTTTTTGGATTTGTTTGGAGGGGTTGATTTACAACATTTAGCCAGGACTAGCTCAGACCATGCTCCTTTAATATTTACTTGTGGGGGTCAGGCCCAACAATTCATAAGGCATTTTAAATTCCTGAAGTTTTAGACTGAACATGAAGTATTTAAAGACATAGTAAAGAGTAATTGGGTAGCACTGGATTCTGATAATATATTTATTAGGTTGAAACTAAAGATGAAGAATACCAAATTGGCTTTGGCTACTTAGAGCAGAGATAGATTTGGATATATATTCAAGCAACTTATCATCAGAGAACAAATTGTTAGAATTAAAGAAGAGTTGTTTGAATAACACCCCACAACAACCAATATGGCAGTGTTAAAAAGAGCGCAGGCTGAACTTTTACAGTATTTGCATTATGAGGAAGAGTTTAGGAGGAAAAAAGCAAGAATTCAATGGTTCACTGAAGGATATAAAAACACTAGGTTCTTTCATAGCCTGGTTAATGGTAGAAGGAAGAGGCTTTCTTTAGCTAGAGTGCTTAAGAATGATAGTTCATGGACTGAAGGAGAACAACATCTGGTGGAGGAAGATGTTTCCTTTTATAAGGAGCAATTTACAGGTGTCTTTGGAGATGGTGATATTTCTTTATTAAATCTGGTTCCATCTATTATTACTGAAGATAATAATGGTGCTCTTAATGCTTATCCATCTAAAGGAGATTAAAAGGGTGGTGTTTGAACTTAATGAGGATAGTGCTAGTTTGCCTAATGGTTTTACAGGTCACTTCTATCAGCACTATTGGGAGATTTTTGGAAGTTACATTGTTGATGTGGTGCATGCCTTCTTTAATGAAAGTACACTGCCCAAGTCAATAACACATAAAAATCTAGTATTATTGCCTAAGAAGGAGGTGATTCACAATTTCTCTGACCTAAGACCTATTAGTCTTAGCAATTTTATTAATAAGGTCATTTCCAGGGTGTTACATGACAAATTGGAAGGCCTGTTACCCAAGATCATATCTCTGAATCAGTCTGGTTTTGTTAAGGGAAGGAGCATTATTGAAAATGTTCTATTGGATCAAGAGATTATCACTGATATCAGGAAGAGAGAGAATCCTGCTAATGCTGTGATCAAGCTTTATATGACTATGGCTTATGATAGGGTAGACTAGAACTTTTTAATTAAAGTGTTGGAAAAATGGGTATTGACAATTTGATGGTGGAAAAGATTTGGAGACTGGTTGCTAATAACTAGTACTCAGTACTTATTAATGTCAGGCTCATGGTTTCTTTCATTCATCCAGAGGAGTTAAGCAAGGGTATACTTTATCCCCTACTTTATTTATTCTATCTGCAGAGGTGTTGTCTAAAGCTTTGAATAATCTGTTTTATAACAGGGAATTCAAGAGCTTTGGATTACCTAAATGGAGTGATAATACTAACCACTTTGCTTATGCTGATGATAATATTATGTTTGTAGCTTCAGAGAAGAAATCTTTACAACTAGTCATGGAAATACTTCAGATGTGTGAGAAGCAATCAAGGCAGTTGATCAACAAAGCAAAGAGTTTTTTCTATATGCACAACAAGGCAACCTATTCTACCAGACAGGAGGCTGAGAATATCACAGGTTTCACAAAAGGAAACTTTCCTCTTATGTATTTGGGATGTCCAATTGGTCATGCAAAAAAGATAAAAATGCATTTTATGGATCTCATTAAGAAGGTTCAGAACAAGTTGAAAGCATGGAAAGGCAAGATGTTTCTTTTGGAGGTAAATCAGTTTTAATTAATAATATGCTACTGAGCATTCCCATATACTTGTTTTCTGCAATTGCTCCTCCCAAGTGTGTTATTCTTGATCTACATGGAATTTTTGCAAAATTTCTATGGTTTTTCAATGAAGAAAGGAGGAAAAAAAATTGGATTTCTTGGAATGAGATCTGTTTTCCTAAAGATGAAGCAAGATTGGGATTTAGGTCTTTGTTTAATGTCTCCAAAGCTCTACTTTCTAAGCTTTGGTGGATTTTCAAAACAAAAAAGTCTTTGTTGATAAATTTTATGTGGAACAAGTATTACAAAAGGCATAGACCTTAAGTTGTAGAATGGAGAGGTGGTTCTCAAATATGGAAGCACAGGTTAGAAGCAAGGGACTATATAGACCAAAAGATCTAGTGGGAGCCTAGGTGTGGTCATTCCAATATTTGGTTTGATAATTGGACCAAGTTTGGTGCTTTATACTATTTTTGGCTTCATCTAATTTTTACTTGTCCAATTTGGAAGATGTGTAGTAGCTTATGTTATAGGGAATATGGAATGAGCCAATTTTGTCTCAACTGTTCAATAAAGAGGTCGGTTATCATATTGTTCAGGAGATTATTATGGGGGGGGGGGGGACTTATGAGGGGGATAGACCTTAGTGGATGTTAAATAGCAATGGTAAATTCTCTGTGAGTAGTGCTCGGGAGCTAATGATACCAAAGGAAGAATTTCAGGGCTATATGAAAGAAAATTGGATCAAAGGGGTCCCTTTCAAAATTTCTTTCATTTTCTGGAGATTGTGGAAGAAAAGGATTCCTATTAGAGAGTTTTTGGTCAGGATTGGAGTGGTGGATGAAGTCAAATGTTGTTGTTGTGATACCAATGCACAGGAATCTATTAAACATCTTTATACTTTGCCCTGTTGCTAATAAGATTTGGAGAACTTTTGCAGAGGCAACTGGATTGCAATGGCCATTTTTGCAGCTTAAACACGCCATTTTTAAATGGTGAAGAGCTGATTGTGCTAGTAAATTAAAGCCTCTGTTAAAGGCTATTCGTGGTTTTATTTTGTGGCAAATCTGGAAAAGAAGGAACATCATTTCTCTTGGAGGGAAAATGTCAATTCATACTATGATGTTGGAAATTAACAGAAATTTGCACTTATTAACAGTAAGTAATTATCCCTGGCTGAAAGAGATACCTACCTAATGACCAATGTTGATTAAACTTTTTGAAGGATATAGCCCTGGACTTGATTACAAGATCATTTACTGGAAGATGCTTGAGGAAGGGATGTATAAATGCAATTGTGATGGTTCTAAGAAAGGGAATCCAGGTCCTAGTTCTAGTGCCTTTTACATTAGAGATGGAAATGGTGATTTTATCTATGCAGAGACTAGAGGAGTGTAGAAAGTTTTTATTTTGATTGCAGAAGCTAGGGCTTTGAGATATAGGCTTGAATATTATGTTATCAATAATCTCTTACTGCGGATCTTAGAAACTGATTCTTTGATGATGATGAAGGTATTAGATGATATCTAGAAAGTACCATGGAACATTATTATGGAGATCAAGCAAGTAAATAGGTTAAGAACAAATAATCAGGTGGAAGTGCAACAATATTCCGAGAGGGAAACAATCTGGCGGATTTTTTTGCTAATGAGTTTTTTGATTTTGTAGATACACCAGTTAAAACATACAACACAGTGTAAGAAATTCCGTCTTATGGTAAGACAATATTAAACATGGAAATGAATCTAGTGCCTAATATTCTCATTACAAAGTGTCAAAATAGGGAGTACAAAGTGAAAGAGGCTGGTAGAACATAAGGAGTAAATCAATGACCATAGCAGGTGTAGATTAGTCAATACCTGAGATTTTCATTGGATCTCGCCTGATTTTCATAGATTAGGAACAGAGATAGAGCTGAAGGGTAAGTTAAGGATGGATCTCTTAATTCATTGTCCTTTGCAGTGGTATCAACCTCATTTGAGGTTCAGCCTGCTGGGAGAAGGAAGAAAGAAGAAATCATTAACTTACTGCATCTGAGTATTGGAGAAGAAATCGGGGCTGAGTTTACCACGTTCATCCTGCATCTTTGTGTTGAAAGAAAGCTGAAGAAGTCTTCAATGGGTTTGATTTCATGATGCTTGTGAGATTTAAAGTGTCTTTGTAAAATACCCCCAAGCTCTTTGTTATACACAAATCAAAAACTTACTGATGGAGGTCCGAAACTAATTTCTTCTCTACGGTGTTCATCAGTGTCACCAACAAACTGGTTGAGCTAATCGGAGAAGATGAACAGTTTGGTGTGCTAATCGGAGAAGCTCGAGGAAATTGAGTGGAGGGTGACAAAAAATTTTTAAATTAAAAATAGTGACAATTTTGACCGAATAATGTCAAAGCTTCACTTAATTCTAATTATGTTAATTATGGTATAAAGTGTAGTTTTAAAAAATTATAATTTTTTAAAAAGTACTTCCTCTCATTCCAAATTTCAAATTTTAGAATTTCACCCCTTTTTTATCTTTTCAATTTTTTTTTTGTCTCTTCAAATTTCGTTCTCCCTATTTTTGTTCTTTCTTTCTCCAAATTTTCCTCTTTCTCCATCTTCTCTTCTTCTGTTTTTTCCCCCAAATTATCATCATTCTTCTTCTTTTTTTAATTTTTATGGACTATTTTTTTTTAATTTTGAGAATTTTGAAATTTTTTTTGATTTTTTTTTAAATGATTGAAGAAATAATACAGAAAATTAAGCAACTACGATAGTCGCTTCAGCAATTACCATAATTGCTACAACAGTTATGATAATTATTGCAGCAACTACTATTTGTTTCTACAATAACTACGATAATTGCTGCAACAACTACTATTAGTTGTTGTGTTACATCAATTATTGTAGTTGTTGTAGCAACTATCGAAGTTGCTGTAGCAACTATCGAACTATCGAAGTTGTTGTAGCAACTATCAAAATTGTTATAAACTCTCAATGTTGCTGAAGCAACTACGACTGTTGCTGCAATAAATTCGACTGTTGCTGCAGCAACTTCGACAGTTGCTTAATTTCTGAAAAAAGATATGGTAGAGGAGGAGTCTACGAAGAAGATGGTATTTATGGTAAAGGGGGAGGTGGTGCTAGTGGTGACGCGAAAGGAGAAGGTGATGGATATTGCAGTGTTGATAGTGGTGGTGGCGGAGGAGAAAGAAGAACAATAAACAACGATGGTGTAGGAGGAGGAAATAGTAGTGGATCAGGAAGAGGTGGTAATAGTGGTGATGGTGATGGTGGAGGACGAGGAGGTAGTGGTGGTGGTGGCAGTGATAAAAAAGGTATGGAGGGGATGGGTGGGGTGGTGTAGGAGGTGGAGGAGTGGTGGCAGCAGCGGCGGCGACAGAGGATGTGTAGAGGGGATGGGGTATGGTGGGAAAAGTAGGGGTCTTTGTATAAATAATAAAACTTGAGGGTTTTAAGATTAGTGTCATTAACACTAATCTTAAAATTGTCACCTTTACTCAATATTTAAGACTTGTGTCACTTTTTTTTAGTTTTGAAACCTTTTTGTCACCCTTAATTAATTTTCCCTAGAAGCTCTTGAGTTTTCTAGAGCATTTCGCTATTTCCTATTTTGTTTTGTCGATTAGGATAGATTAGTATTCTTTTTCTACTTTTTGTCTAATTTTTTTTGGGGCTTGGGTCAATTGAACCAGGGTCATAGAATGTTTTTTTATTCTGAATAAAATGGGCCTGGCCTGATTTTGACTTGAAAAAACATGTATAACCCACAAAGTGTGTAGACTATAGATTAGCTCCACACATTATGATCACCACCACAGACCTTACAAAACAACAATGCCTATTGAACTTTTTGATCTTGAGCTTATGGTTGCATTTGCCCCATAATCAAATTTGTCAGCTTAGTAAAATTGTTGTTCATAATGTCGATATGTGCTTGCAGATTAGTCATTCCATCAACTTCCAGAATCCCAGTAGTCTTGTTTATAGCACTTCTATTGGACTCATCGGTCCACTCTAAATTGCTCATTGTTAACAAGTTCAATAAAAGCACTAATTCCTCAAAATATTTCTCCAGTGCTCGTCCACCTGCGATTGAATCAAGTAACAGTCTAAAGTGATATCTAAACTCTCATAAAAGTGTATACCAAAATTTCCTAGATTTGACAGTGATGAGGATAACTTAGTAACAACATTTTAAATCATTTCCAAGCCTGGGGTAAGCCTTCTCCTTATTTTTATCTGAATACCAAAATCTCACTTCTTAACTTAGTTGCCTTCGTAGATGAAAAGAACCTTATAATGAATTTCTACGATAAATCAACTCATGAAGTGATAGAATTTGAGGCTAAACTTTTAGCCACCTTTTTGCTTCCCTAGTAATGAAAATGGGAACAAGGTAAGCCTCACAAAGTTTGATAGACTCCTTCTGTAATGTAAGTGTCAACTATCCCTACTTTACGCGACCTCTTTTTTCTCGCCGGCAGCTCTCTGGCAGCTCGCCAGCAGCACTCTCTCCTTCTCTCTCTCTTTCTCTTGCCGGCAGCTCATCGACGATTTCAATTTCACCAGCGAAATCCCCTTCTGGTCAGTTTTCGGTGAAATAAGTGTTGACCGGCGAGCTCAACCCCCTGATTTGCGCCGATTTTGCTCCGATTTGCTCCGATCTAACGCCAAAAGGGGTTTTTCCGAGCTTACCCTTGCGGATCTGATCGGTAGGGCCTAGATCTGACCGAAAAATCAGTCGCCGGCGTCTTTTCCAGCGACTTTTCCGACGGGCAGATTTTTCCTTTTCCTGCTTCTCTCTTCTCTCTTTTCTTCTTTTTTCTTTGTAACCCCTTGCAGGTACAACAAGCCACGCACATCATCGAAGGCAGCTCGGGCCGTACATTCTGCCGGCGACCAACTTTAGGGGTAGAACCGACAGCGGATTGAGGTTCACTCCATACTCTCGCCGGGCCAGGTGCACTCATTGCATAATCGTATTTCTTTCATATCTCTGTGCATACCTCTCTTAGTTTCTTTGTCTTGTGGACTCCCTATTTTTCTCGGGTAGTTAGTTCTTGTTACTGACTATTGTTGAATAAACTTGCGCTTTAGTAATTTGGTTTAGTGTCGTTGGCTGTTTAGCATACGCTGTGGAATCATGTTTTTTTAACTTGTATTTGGTACCTTTTATTTATTATTTTTATTTTTTGCACGTGGCGTCTTTAGCCTACTTGCCCTCCTTCTTTTCGAATTGAGTAGTGGCTGTGGTGGTCGATGGTAGACTAGGGTCATGTCATAGGTCGGGGTCCGGGTTGGGGTCGAGTTTAAGGCATGTTTCCACGGTGAGGGTGGGTTCAGGGTCTGGCCTAGGGTCGAGTTTGGGGGCGGGGGGTACTAGGGGTAAGTGGGATAAGGGAACCTCTAAGTTGAGAGTTGGTTCTTAGAACATAGGGACTCTTCAAGGGAAGTCCATAGAGCTAGTGAAAATTCTTAGAAAAAGGAGGATTAGTATAGCGTGTGTCCAGGAGACTAAATGGGTAGGTTCTAAGGCGAGGGATGTGGACGGGTATAAGTTGTGGTACTACGGTAGTGTGAGGCATAGAAATGGGGTAGGTATCTTAGTAGATGATGAGCTTAGGGGGCAGGTGGTGGAGGTTAAGCGGGTCAATGATAGGTTGATGTCGATTAAGTTAGTCATTGGAGGGATTACGTGCAACGTTATTAGTGCCTACGCGCCGCAAGCGGGCTTGGATGAGGAGGAGAAGAAGATCTTTTGGAAGGTGTTGGAAGAGGTGGTGAGAGGGATTCCGAGCACGGAGAAGCTGTTAGTAGGAGGGGACTTCAATGGGCATATTGGGTCTTTATCGAGAGGTTATGATGAGGTGCATGGAGGTTTTGGTTTCGGGGAAAGGAATGAAGGAGGAACTACACTTTTGGAGTTTGCTAGGGCCTTTGGGTTGTGGGTGGTGAATTCGAGCTTCCCGAAAAAGGAAGAGCACCTTATTACCTCTCGTAGTTCGGTGGCCAAGACTCAGATAGACTTTTTGATCCTTAGGAAGGGGGATAGAGCGGTATGTAAAGACTGTAAAGTCATACCTAGTGAGAACCTTTCAGCCCAGCATAAGTTGTTGGTGATGGATTTGGAAATCAAGAAAGGCAGAAAAAAGAGGGGCGTGGAGGATCGACCCAGGATTAAGTGGGGTAGCTTGACTTTGACAAGTGCTTTGAAAATAGGGGAGAAGCTAACGATTATGGGAGCGTGGGAGAGTAGAGGAGATGTGGATAGTATGTGGGAGACGACTGCCAGTTGTATCAGGGAGAGCGCTAGAGAGGTGTTGGGTGTTTCGAGAGGCCGATCTGGCAAACACCGGGGGGACTGGTGGTGGAACGCAGAAGTGTAAAGGAAGGTGGAGACTAAGAAGGTGGCCTATGCTAAGTTGGTGGAGAGCAAGGATTACGAGGAGAGGCGGACGAGTAGGGAGGAGTATAAGGTATCCAGAAAAGAGGCTAAGTTAGCGGTTACGGCGGCTAAGACAACAACTTTTGAGAGTTTATATGCTGCCTTAGAGGAGAAAGGAGGGGATAAGAAGTTGTATAGGTTAGCCAAGGCTAGGGAGAGGAGGGCCCGCAATCTTGACCAAGTGAGATGCATCAAGGAAGAGGATGGTGAAGTGTTGATGGAGGATGCCCGCATTAGGAGGAGGTGGCAGTCCTATTTTCATAGACTTTTGAATGACGAGGGGGACAAAAGTATCGTGTTGGGAGACTTGGAACACTCAGAGAGGCGTCGCGACTACGGCTATTGTAGGCGTATCAAGGTAGAAGAGGTCAAGGGTGTTATTCGTAGGATGCGTAGGGGTAGGACGACTGGGCCCGACGAGATTCTGGTGGATTTCTGGAAGTACACTGGCACGCCAGGTATAGAGTGGCTGACAAGGTTGTTTAACATCATTTTTAGGGTAGCGAAGATGCCCGAATCTTGGAGATGGAGCACGATGATTCCAATATATAAGAATAAGGGGGACATTCGGAGTTGTAATAACTATAGGGGTATCAAGTTGTTGAGCCATACTATGAAGGTTTGGGAGAGAGTGGTAGAATGGAGACTGAGGAGGGTAGTGACTATCTTAGAGAATCAGTTCGGTTTCATACCAGGTCGCTCGACTACTGAGGCCATTCACCTGGTAAGGAGATTAGTGGAGCAGTTTAGGGAGAGGAAGAAGGATTTGCATATGGTGTTCATTGATCTTGAGAAGGCATATGACAAAGTCCCCAGGGAGATTCTGTGGAGGTGTTTGGAGCCTAAAGGTGTGCTCGTGGCGTATACTAGGTCGATCCAGGACATGTACGACGGGGCGAAGACAAGGGTAAGGATGGTAGGAGGGGATACAGAGCACTTTCCCGTGTTGACAGGGTTGCACCAGGGATTGACTCTCAGTCCGTTCTTATTTGCCTTGGTGATGGATGTTTTGACGCGGCGTATACAAGGGGAGGTGCCTTGGTATATGCTGTTTGCTGATGATGTGGTACTGCTTAAAGAGACCCGGGGAGGAGTGAATGATAAGTTGGAGGTTTGGAGACAGACCCTTGAGTCTAAAGGGTTTAGGTTGAGCAGGACTAAGACGGAGTACCTGGAGTGTAAGTTTAGCGATGCGAGGCATGAAGCTGATGCTGTAGTGAAGCTGGACTCCCAGGCCATTCAGACGAGGGAGAGTTTCAAGTATCTGGGGTCTATGATTCAGGGGAATGGTGAGATTGACGAGGATGTCGCGCAGCGTATTGGCGTAGGGTGGAGGAAATGGAGACTCTCTTCGGGAGTTTTGGGCGATAAGAAGGTGCCCCTGAAGCTTAAAGGTAAGTTTTACAGAGTGGCCGTTCGCCCGACCATGTTATATGGAGCCGAGTGTTAACCAGTTAAGAACTCCCACACCCAAAAGTTGAAGGTAGCGGAGATGAGGATGTTGCGAGGGATGTGTGAACTTACCAGGAGTGATAGAGTTAGAAATGAGATTATTCAAGAGAAGTTGGGAGTGGCGTCGGTGGTAGATAAGATGCGGGAAGTGAGGTTGCAATGGTTCGGACATGTGAAGAGGAGGTGCACGGACGCCCCGGTACTGAGGTGTGAGAGGCTGGCTGGGGATGGTTTTAGGCGGGGTAGAGGTAGGCCAAAGAAATATTGGACGGAGGTGATTAGGCACGACATGGAGCAATTACAGCTTACAGAGGACATGACCCTTGATAGGAAGGTGTGGAGGACGCGGATTAGGGTAGAGGGGTAGTGGGTAGGAAGGTGTCCGTTCTTAGCAGGGAAGCGTGTCTGCTTGTATCTTTGACTGTTGCTTCTTAGGCAGAGTCTTATTCGCGCTGTTTTGGTGTTATTTGTGATCTTGAATACTTAGTCTATAGTGTTGATCTGTGAGTTCCTTGCTTCGTCGAGTTGCTAGCGATTTGTGACCCCTTTTGCTGTTGGTTTTCATGATTTGTGTTGTTGATTTTTACGATTCTTAGGATTTGTATGATTCTTATGATTTTTATGATTGTTTTATGTTTTCTATGATTTTTGATTTATGATTTGGTATTGTTATCGATTCTGAGCCGGGGGTCTATCGAAAACAGCCTCTCTACCTCATCTAAGGTAGTGGTATGGACTGCGTACACTTTACCCCCCCCAGACCCCACCTGGTGGGAATACACTGGGTATGATGATGATGATGATGACACTAGTGGCAAGTAAAAATGCCACTGCGCAAATTGCAACTAAGGCTAGTGGTGCGTTTGCCACCACTTCGTCTGCTATTACTGTTGGTTCTAGTAGCTCTGTGCCTGCAACAAAGTTTGCTCCCTTAATCTTTTGTGAAAGAACCTTTCGAATTTTGGCTGGAATAATGTTAGACTCTCTTCTATTTTAGAATGGTCTGCTTTACTGTTTGAAATTTCCATAAACCTGTAACCTACAATAATAAGCTAAGGTCAAGTTGTTAACACTTATAAAAACCAAATAATAGCAAAATTTTAACTTGTCAATACTTAAGTCCTTATCTGCGATGTCCAAAACTTGTTGTGGTGGTTAGTACACTCTATTCATGAAAGTGTATGTGGTCGGAAGTAATATAATGATTTTGAAATGATCGAGTTTGTTGATTCCACAGGGACTTAGATGCTGACAAGCTAGTACTATGCTATTGTGATTGTGAAAATAATTATTATCTGATTTAAGAGGTGTGTGATTGTTTGCTACTAATTCTACTAATTAAAGAAAATACGAGTAAGACTAAGGAGTTGTTAACATAGTTAGTAAGACCTAGGATTATGGCTCTTGCATAATCCCATTGTATTTTATATATATTTATTGAATCACATGGTTAGTAGTATGGTCATGGGCTTTCGCTCCTCTAACTTTCTATCTGAATTAGCCTTCTAACTACATCATTGAGCGGGGATAGTCAAACTAATTCGAATGAAATAAGCTGTCATCCTATATTTGATCCAAGTAAGGCGATATAGGTACTTCTCCATTCTAGCTGCAAATCTGTCCGTAGATACATCTTACTCCCCTTAGCTGGCATTCTATTTCTAGTCTCCTTCTCTTGAGTTACTTTAGAAATTATCCATTTATACTATTGGTCGTGATGCAATAGAATAGTAATTACAAGGTTAAGAGAACAAAACGTAATGGTTGATTCTGCAAAAGCAAACCATATATAAATTATGATGTCCATATTATGGCCACAATCCTAGATTGAGGGCTTTTAGCGACTCATGATTCAATTACAAAGCAATAGTCAATGTATAAATAATAAATTATCCTAAATAAAAATTATAGGAGATAACCCTAAGAGAGTTGAGATCATGCTTTGTGCTTCTCTCTAATCTTTCTCTGGCGAAATCTAACTAAAAAGGACCTAAGGGGATATTTATAGTATTTAAAAACACCTAAGAGACCCCTTCAAGTTTAACTGGGAAAAGGTGCAAAATTTGACCCCGCCATGATCAGCTCCCGCTGCAAGCTCGATTAGCTTACTTGCCTTGGGAGTCTTCTCTGCAGGGTATAAACTTCTGAGGGTGTGTATTTTTGACACCTATTCGCTCTGGAGCTTTCTCTGCAACCCTCTGGCTTTCACTTGAACTTTTCTTGGCTAAGTTTGGTCATTTATGCTCCCTTTTAGTCCAATTTCATCTCCTTTCACGTAAATTGTACAAAACACATCGTATAAATGATAAATCATGAAATCAAGCATAAATAATAAGTGTTAAGGTAAATTATCCTCAAAAAAAGACACAAATATGAAGAAAAATTAGTGAAAAAGAGTGTATATATTCCCACATCACATATTAGTAGTCGTAGTATTGCTCTTGCAGTTTCTTATCCTTCGATACCTGTTATTATCTGTTGTTTCTTGTGCTTTGACTAAAATCGTATTAATTTGTTGTAGTATTGTGGTACTACTTTCTGTTGTTTTTTTACTAGCTGTTGTTTCTTGTACTTCCATTATTTCTTTTACTCGACTGGTTTGGACTATTTTTTCTTGAGCCAAGGGTCTATCGAAAATAGTCTTCCTATCTGTGAGGTAGGTAAGGTCTACATACACTTTACCCTCCCTCGACCCTACTTTGTAGGATTATACTAGGTATGTTGTTGTTGATGAAATACTAAGAAATATTACACAAATTAAATAAAAGATAATACTCTAATTTATATACTTATCAAATAAAAGACATGATTCTTTTTAAAATGTCTATATTGCTTATTACCTTATACCACTCCACCAATAGTGCTGCCTTAGATCCCGATACATCTTAGCTGTCCCAGGGTGAATAAAATATCTGGAACTGTGTGCCTCGCGTAAAATAAACTGAATCAAATCTCCAACCCTCAAAACACAAATACGGTCATCAAACCTCTCTCTCAGACTTAACCTTACAATACCTGATCTTGAATGCTACGGAGACCACTATTCTCAAACATACGACTCTGAATCTGCTCCAGCAAAGTAGATCTCGCACCAACACAAGCGATAACCCTTTCGGGGTCAGAAATATCTAAACGCACCATCGAGTTAGCTAAGGACTGAATGTCCAAAGCCAACAGTCGCTGAGAGACTGGAATGAAGGCAAAGCTACCCATACTCACTGTCTTCCGACTCAAGGCGTCCGCTACCACATTCTCCTTGCCAGGATGATAGAGAATAGAGATATCATAGTCCTTTAGCAACTCAATCCACCTGCGTTGTCTCGAATTAAGATCCCTCTGAGTCATAATATGCTGAAGACTACGGTGATCTGTAAAAAATTCACAATGAACACCGTAGAGATAATGCCTCCAAATTCGTAGTGCAAACACAACTGCTGCTAACTCCAAATCATGAGTGGGATAATTATGCTCGTGCACCTTCAGCTGCCTCGATGCATAAGCAATGACACTACCCTACTGCATCAAAACACATCCCAAACCAATACGAGACGCATCACAATATACGATAAAACCCTCGCCCTCAACTGGAAGAGTCAACACAGGGGCAGAAGTAAGTCGATTCTTGAGCTTCAGAAAGCTCGCCTCGCAATCCTCAGACCATTGAAACGGAACCTCCTTCCTGGTTAGTCTGGTCATAGGAGATGCAGTAGACGAGAAGCCCTCAACAAATCGCCTGTAGTACCCTGCCAACCCAATAAAACTGCGAACTTCAGTAGGTGACGTGGGCCTAGCCCAACCTTGAATAGCCTCAATCTTCCCTGGGTCTACCATGATACTGTATCTGGACACAACATGCCCTAAGAAAGCTACAGACTCAAGCCAGAACTCACATTTTGAGAACTTGGCATAAAGCCGATGATCTCTCAAAGTGTGGAGCACAATCCTCAAATGTTGCTCATGCTCCTCGTTACTCCTCGAATAAACCAAGATGTCGTCAATAAACACAATCACAAAGGAATCCAAGTATGGTCTGAATACATGATTCATCAAATCCATGAAAGCTGCTAGGGCATTAGTCAACCCAAAAGACATCACCAGGAACTCATAATGGCCGTACCGAGTCCTGAAGGCTGTCTTTGGGATGTCCTCAGCCCTAACTCTCAACTGATGGTATCCAGATCTCAAATCTATTTTTGAGAATACCGCTGCACCCTGAAGTTGATCAAACAAATCATCGATATGAGGCATAGGATACTTATTCTTCACAGTTACCTTATTCAACTGCCTGTAATCAATACATATGCGCATAGATCCATCCTTCTTCTTTACAAACAGAACTGGAGCACCCCACGGTGACACACTCGGCCTGATAAAACCCTTCCCCAGAATGTCCTGGAGCTGGCAACTCAGCTCCCTCAATTCAGCAGGAGCCATACAATACGGAGCCATAGAAATAGGTCGGGTGCCCTGCTCGAGGTCAATAATGAACTCTATATCACGCTCAGGAGGAAGGCCAGGTAAGTCAGTCGGGAATACATCAGAAAATTCACGAACAACAGGGACGGAGTCAAGCGATGGACTCTCCATACTAGCATCCCGAACATAAGCAAGGAATGAATCACATCCCCTCGACATCAATCTACGAGCCCGAATATATGAAATAATCCCAGTCGGTGTGTGGCTAACAGAACCCTGCCACACCATCGGGGGTACGCCAGGCATGGCTAAGGTCATGGTCTTGGCAAAGCAATCCAAGACTACATGATGAAAAGACAACCAGTCCATGCCCAGAATCACATCAAAGTCTACCATGGCCAATACAATAAAATCAACCTGAGTCCCAAACTCCTAAATAGTCACCAGACATGATCTATATACCCGATCTACTACTAAGGAATCACCAACGGGGGTAGATACACGTAAGGGTGCAGATAATAACTCAGAACATAAACCCAACCGTGGTGCATAATAAGTAGATACATAAGAAAATGTGGATCCAGGATCAAATAATACAGAAGCTGGCTGATGGCATACGGAAATCATACCTGTAATCACCACATCTGAAGCCTCAGCCTCCGATCTAGGCGGCACGACATACAACTGACGCTGGCTACCACTAGTCTGAGCACCGACCTGACTACCAGTTCGACCTCTCCGCGCTCCACCTCGAGAACCATGGGGATCACCCCGACGACCCTGTGCACCACCTCTACCTGATGGCGGTATAGATTTGAGGGGCTGTGCTATCTGAATTGAAGGCTCAATCGCCATGCGCTGAGGACACTCATGCACAAAATGACCGACAACCCCACAAGTATAACATGCTCCTGGCTCCCTGCTCGTCCTAGAAGGTCCGGCTGATCCTGTATGACCCCCTCTAGTCGATGAACTGGACTGACCACGTCCCTGAGGCTGTCTAACAGAACCACTATAGGCGGGCTGACCTCTATCAGATATTTGCAAAGCTGACTGTACGGGCCTACTGGGCTGACCCTGTCGCTGAAAAGACTGTTGCTGCTGCTGAGGGTACCTACCCTGAAAATGGAAACCACGACCTCTGAACTACGAACCACTATGGCTCCCACTGAAACTACCCTGAACATGAGGTCTCTTATCACTGCCCCCTTGGGCCTCGCGATCCATCTCCTTAATAGAGTATACATGCTCAATAATCTCTGCGAATGACTTCCCTGAAGTCACTAAACTCTGGGTAGCCCTGCGGAGTGGCAATCTCAGTCCCCTGACAAAACATCTAACTCTCTCATACTCATCAGGCAAAATAGAATTAGCATGCCTAGCAAGATCATGAAACCTCGCCTCATACTCGGCGACAGATAATGAACCCTGAGTCAATCTGGAGAACTCATCCCTGAGTCGCTCCCGCATAGTACGAGGCATATACTTTCCCAAGAAGATCTCAGAGAACTGGGTCCAGGTAACCGGTGGAGATCCTGCTGGCCTGGAATCAAGATATCCCCTCCACCATCTCCTCGCTGCAGTATTAAATTGATATGCCACGAAATCAACACCACAAGACTGTACCAATCCCAAATTCCGCAGTCTATCCTCGCAGCTGGACAAGAACTCATATGCATCCTCACCCGGAGTACCAGCAAATCTCGATGGAGTCAACCTCAAAAAATGCCCCAACATCTTCTGCTCATCGACAGTCATAGCAGGCTGATCTATAACAGGCTGTGGAGCTACCGGTGCTGGCGGAATCTCAACTCTGGGTGCTGCAGCTGCAGGCTGCGCCCCAACATCAACTTCATGTACTGCTGGTTGGGCTCCCTCGGCTGACGGACCTCCAACTATCCCCAACAACTGAAGTAATGTACCTCGGACCAAAGAAGTATCTATAAATCCAGGTGGAGCCTAGGCTGCTTCTTGGCCAACCGACTGCTGTGGAAGCGGAACATCTGGAGCTATAACGGTATCGGGTAACTGATCCCCAGCATGATCTCGGCCTGGGGCTGCTGCTCTGCCCTGCCCCCGACCTCTGGGTCGACCTCGACCCCTAACAGGAGGCCTCGTTGTAGGCTCGGGGTCCTGACCCTCGGCTCTCATACCATGCGTCCTTGCCGTCAGCGTAAAGAGTAAATCAGATGAAAATCAGAAACCAACATAGACTTAACGCAAGGACATGAGTCAAGAAAATGAGAGACTCCTCTAAGAATGCTCCGTAGCCTCCCGAGGACAGGATACAGGCGTCCCCGCACCGATCCACAGGACTCTACTACACACTGGCTCATGTACCGACACTACCCGTACAACCTAGGCTCTGATACCAAGATGTCACGACCCAATATTTGAGTCATGATGGCACCTATCGTAACCCACCAATAGGCAAGCCAAACCCTAGCCCGGAGCGACAAGCGATGGGCTAACGGGCAGAATCTCATAAAACAGAGAAGAAGTGAAACTAACCATATTTATAAACATGCTATAACGCTAAAGACAGAGTCAGAATATGTATATATGCCAAGACTGAGAAGGAAGAGGACAATATATAAAGTCAAGAACCCTTCCCAAGACCTGGTGAGGTCGGTACAAGAGCCACTACTAGACATGCCTAAAATACAAAACAGAAACCAAATATATACAACAAGTAATACAGTCTCGAGAGCAAAAGACTATACAGTAGAGATGGAGTAGGATCTGCCTCGGACGTCAGTAAGCTCACCCTGCTCCGGAGTCGGTGCTAAGAAGAGAGTTATGTCAAAACCGTCGGCTAGTGCCTGGATCTGCATCGGGGGAAAAGATGCAGAAGTGCAGTATGAGTACTGGGTACTCAGTAGGCATCATCGGCCCACCGAGCTTAATGTAATATAAATAAGCTAAAGTATGGGGGTGCATGCTAAGTCCAGGGTATAAGTAATAAATGCATAAGTAACTGCTGAGGCTTATAGATATGCTTAGAGGAAATAAATAAGTGTGATACAGAATAACGAGTAAATAAATGCGTAAGTAAACACACAAGTCAAACATAACCTCTTTGGGCCCCCATAAACCCGAGAGGCACACGAAAGAAAATAATAACCCAGTCTGGCCCCCATAAACCAACGGGACACACAAGAAAAGTAAATGCATAGTCATCAGTGTCTCGAAGCTGTATCAGTATCCAGTAACCACGGTACCCAGTACCAAACCTCTCCAATCATATCATAACCAGATGCCGGACTCGAACCGAAACTCATAATAATCAGTGGCCGGACTAGAACCGAAACTCATAATAATCAGTGTCCAGACTCGAACCGAAACTCAGAGAGCAATAGTATCATAATCTCGGTACCCAGTACCAGAACTCATAGTGTACCACAATCTGGGGCCGGACTGGAACCGGAACACCCAATAGTCAATAACCAGAATCATCATACCTGAATCAGTAGCCAAACTCGAACCAGATTTCTCATAGTCAGTAACCAGAATAGAATCAAATGTCATATCATATCATATAAATGGGGAACGCCCTAGTACCAAGTCAATACTAGTATATAAGTACAGAAGCTAATCCCACAACATGCTACAAGTAAATCTCGGGGTCCTTTTAGGTCACTATCTACTATAAACAATATGTATATACAAGTCTGGGTATACATTATAAGTCATGAAAAGACGGGTCAGCGTTCTAAGTCAAACTAGCCGACCCCGATCAAATACGGTGCTATCAGGGACTAACAAGGCTAAACAGGCCAACCGAGTATAATTGGGGTGACTCAATCCCGTCACAACCCTAACAGGTCATATAGGGCTTAATAAGCCCAAAGATGTCAAAGTTCTGACAGGTTGACAAGAAGGGTAACGGGGCCCGCTACCGGGTCCCGAAAACCAGGTCTGGTTATACTTGTCCAAGTCTGGGATAACTCTGTCTAAGCCTGGACTAAGGTCCAACAATAACATTCCCAGACTAGAAACAACAACAACAATACTATCCGACCCCAAATAGGTCATTTGTGGTGTACCACGAGGATAATGGGCCTGGAATATATCTGAATAGCCCTATCCGGCCTAGAAGGCCTAAATCATAGCAAACCACCACCACCAAGTCTATAATACCAGCCCAAAGCACCAGCACAATAGCATACATATATCACACATAAGCTCAATCTAAGTGCAAAGGAAGGTAAACCTAGCCTACCTGGACGCCGCCGAATGCTTGCTAAAGCCAGCTAAATAGGAGCCTTTCCCTTTTGAGAGGCCTCCGACTGTTGACAAGCTACCAAAATAATAAACTACATGTCAAAATATAACTATTGATACCCATATTGCATTAGTTCAGAAAATGCCCGAAAATCCCACGTGGGGCTCGCTTGCGAAATCGCAAAACCGAAATTGTCACAGCGTCCCAAATCACTCTGTGACCAATAGTTACAACTAACACTCCTCAATTTGAGCTCAAAATATAGCTCAAACATCAACACCAATCCCAACAGTATCACCGTGTAAATGAAAATTATCGTAAAAATAAGAAAACATACCGTAGAAATGACGAGGGCGAGTCCACGGACTCAAATATATAAACTCCTAAGCTCAAACCGTCATGGATTAGCTCAATATTGAGCTAATATGATCAAAAATGGTGGAGGAATTAAATGAAAATAGAGTAAAATGTTATGTCATATGTTTTATTCTAATTCATAACATACTGCATGCATATATATATATATATTTCATTTTATATTATGCCAAGTGGCTGCCACCACTTACAGACGTTATTATGTGTGCCCCTCCTCACTTTCCACGTGGTAGTGGAGGTGGCCCCCCAATATAATATTTATCCCATTATATATATATATATTCGGGTATTGCATAGGTTCGTGATAATATAAATATAATATTTTGAATATACCATAATAAATAGAAAATTATTTCTAACAAAACCTCTATAGAATAAAAATATTATTTTAACATATTTAAATTCACTATCTCCACTTAAATTATTAATAGGTTATAAAACTATTATAAAATAGTATAGATATATCATACCTAAAGAATTGTATAAATTTCAAAAATATTTTCAAAAGGTAATTACCTATGTCATTTTACCAAATTCAAATTTAATTTAATATTTTACAACGTGCTCGATCTAAATAATATTCTCAGACGAACTGCCCGGGAACTGAACTGTCAGTCCCAGCAAGTCATAAATAACTTGGGGCAGTTATAGAAAAGTTCTAAACACCGAGAACGCACGAAAATGAGGAAAATGACCGGGAAGGTCATTACATTAGTTTAAGTGCGTTCAAGCTGATTCAAATATTACCGTGTAAGAAAAAAAAAAAGGAAAAAAGAGCCTTGACAATTAGGCGCCATTCAACCATGAATAACATTTACAGTATTTGATATAATATTTGAAGACTATTCCAATATGTGTTTGTTAATTTGTTAAATTGACCAATTATTTCGTCTTCAATTTAAAATGTAGAATTTTGAAGTTTGAAAAGAGATATTAGGAGTTTTTCAAGATTTATCTTTACTATTTATCGTGTTTCTTTTACTCTATGTTGTTATTAGTACTTTATTAACTTAATTATCAGTACTTTATCTTTACTATATACCAAGTAGCTTCATTAGGCCACAAAATTGATAGATAATTAACTTAGAATCATTCATTAAGATTTGCACGACTATAAATATCCTTCCTTTGGTGGTTCAAGAATAGCGAGAGAAAATGAATTTTTATGGCTCGTACAAGGGATAAGAGATAACTAATATCGAGATTAATTTTAGGATGAACTTATCCCATGGTTGGTTAGGATAAACTATATGGGATAACTCATCCGGACATTAGTTATTCCGGCCATTAGGTTTGATAATTAATCAAGTAACTTATAATAAATTGTTTTGATAATTAATTAAATAATATTTAATATTCTTAATAATATTGTTAAATGACATTTTTTGTTAGTAATTCTTATTTAATAATTTATGAAATAATATTTAATAGTATTCTTTGATAAATAAGTAATTAATATTTAATTATAAGTTATTATTTGTTTTGACAATTAATACAATAATATTTTATATAGAATTTTGAGTAGTTAGTAGTGTAACGGACAATTAAATCTAGTGGAGAAGAAAAATTACTCATCACTGTTTTTTATAAAAACCAAGAGTAAGAAGGTGAAGAAGAGCGGTGGGATGAGTTGGTGAAAGTCCGGCGATCGATGGAGATGTCATCTTAGTTCTTCAAAATTATCTTATATTCTCAGGAACCTAAAATTGATCGTGATTTTTTATGATTGGTAATCATAATAATTGTGACCAATTTGGAGCGCCTGAGGGCATAAGATAATTTTGAAGAACTAAGGGGACATCGTTATCGATTGCCGGAGCTTCACCAACTTTTTCCAAAGCTCTTCTTCAACTCCTCACTTTTTCTTTTTAAAATAACAAAGGATGAGTATAATGGTAATGTTATAATTTATCTTCTCCACTAGCTTTATTTGACCATTACTACTATCAATAGGATATTTGAATTAGTGAAATATATGTAGTTCGCAATAACTGTTTTTCATTAAACTATAGTTTTAATGAAACTAGAGTAGACCTCTTAGGAAACAAACTACCAGTTACGATTAGTGTTGATAAATAATAATAAATAACAACTTTGATAATAATAATTAATAATTACATTTGATAAATAATCAACAAGTATATAGTTAAAAGAGATACTTAAAATTTAATAATAAAGACAAATCATATATTTCTAATATATGGACAAATAAATAATGAAAGGTGGATGTAGAATTTTGAGTAGTTAGTAGTAGTAACTGACCATTAAAGCTAGTGAAGAAGATAAGTGACTCATCATTGGTTTTTATAAAAAGCAAGAGTGAGGAGGTGAAGAAGAGCGGTGGAATGAGTTGGTGAAACTCCGGCAATCGATGAAGATGCCCTCTTAGTTCTATAAAATTATCATATATTCTCAGGCACTTGAAATTGATCGTGATTTTTTTATGATTAGTAATCATAATAATTGTGATCAATTTGGAGTTCCTGAGGGTATAAAATAATTTTGAAGAACTAAGGGGACATCACCATCGATTGTCAGAGCTTCACCAACTCTTTCCAAAGCTCTTCTTCAGCTCCTCACTTTTTCTTTTGAAAACAACAAAGGATGAGTATAGTGGTAATGTTATAACTTATCTTCTCCACTAGCTTTATTTGACCATTACTACTTGCACCCAAGACCTGTTAATGCTTCATTACTTACATTACAACCAACTCACAGGTTGGAGAGACTGTGAGAGGGTCATATTCTACCTACTGCATTAGTGTGTCCACAAAAGGTGGAATCGACATGGGATATTTTTGATAACCACCCCCCACGATCGCGTCATATACTATATATCGGGGGCGAGGTTATATTACATAATTAGGGTAGGTAAGATCCAGTTTGACCACAAGCTAGCGACTGCTATGGTCGAGAGATGGAGGCTACAGACTCACACATTCCACCTACCCTTTGGAGAGGTTCACGCTACAGGATGTGCAGGTGTTGTTTGGGATGCACACTGATGGAGATCCAATTGTATATGTCGATGAACTGGACCGTAATTTAGATTGGTGTGGTATGCTACAAGACTATGCTGGCTTGAATGTTGCACAGGCGGCCATTAATGGGCATTGTCGTATTTTAGTTGTAACAGTTCTGGATTATCTTCAGGAGCATTTACTTCTTCATCCCATTACAGTTGAGACTCTGGAGGACAGGGTTCAGAAGATTGCTTGACTGTACATGTTGTTGTTTGTTGGAGGGATTCTATTCACAAATACATCTGGCAGTCTTTTGAGTTTGCAACACTTGTATTTGCTTAGGGACCTCAATAGGACAAGAGATTATAGCTGGGGCAGCGCCGTTCTAACATACTTTTATAGGTGTATTTGTCAGATATCCATGGGGATGAAGGACCTAGGAGGATTTGTTCCTCTCCTTCAAGTAACCTATCATATTATTTAAATTTAATTCAATTATTTATTTACTTACTTAACAATAATTTTGATGTAACAATTAGATATGGACTTGGAAAAGGGTACGATCTTTTTGGACAGAGCCGATTGGGCCGATTACTGAGGACGAGTAGGTGCTACTATATGCTAGAAAATGGACATGCAGGGTTCGATGCGTTTTAGAGGCACACTATGCTATAGTCCCGGTGAGAGATCCACTTGATCACATAACAGAGGAGCGAGTATTTTTCTTTATGTTATATTGTCTCATACAAAGTTAAGCCCCTAAAAAAATATAACAAACATATGGCATAAGAAATAGACACAAACTAATGAAAATAAATATTATTAATAATAACACGAATTAACAGACATTACCGGTCACTTTCATTCAAAGTTTTGTTCAAATGAGGTTTGAGGATTGCGTTGACATGTTACTCGACATGATGTATTGGGAAGTATTTATGTCAGAAAAAGTGCTATACTGAGTTAAATGGGCATCAACAACACTAGTTGGATTCTCAAGTTGCGTATAGACATCCGTTTGTGCAGTAGAGTGAGCACGACGAGTCCTATACTCCTTAACATAAACTTGAAGAATATTTAGCTTTATTTGACTGGTATAATCATAAGGAGACCTCAAAAATTCAGTGAACGACTAATCATCACTGATAATCATTCCCCATAGTTTATCAATTCTTGTAATGAGAAGGAGTTTGGATATTGTCCGATTATAAATAAATCATAATCATCACTTTTAATTTTCATCCTTCTAAAAATTGAATAAAAAATTCTCTGTAACCAATTGAAATTGGATACTTGACGTTGGACTTGGGGAATATACTATAATATGCTATATTACCCTCGTGAACAATTTCACTGTCCCAAAATAGTGCCACTTTAACACGTTCATTATCCTTTTTCTAAGATCCAAATGAACAATAATTATGAAGAACTTTTGAAAAGAAGAATTCAATGGAGGACTGATGAAAATATGAAGTGTAGACATCTCTCTTTTTATAGAGGTTTTTAAGATTTGGTGGAAGAAAAATATTTCCATTAAACACATATATTTTTTGCAGCATATTCATATGTCACATCACTAATAAAGTCTGTGAAAAAAATTGGCAATAAAGGAGGATTGAATATTCAGTGTACAACACACAAGTTTTGTGTGTCTTACAAAATAAAATGGACAACACACTTAAATTGTGCGCCATTTATTTTTTTGTAAGACACACAGAAAATGTGCACTTTATAAAATTTATTTTATAAGGTGCATAAAAGTTGTGCGTTGTGTATTAAGAAATGGATGACACACATATTGTAATGACCCTCCAGGTCATTCCCAGTGCTTACGCTTGTTTACGATGTTTGGAGCCTTTCCATGACTGTCCCAAGTCGTGTATGACTTTCTGGGACTGATAGTACGGTTACCTAGCAGTTCGTTTGACTTTTAGAGTCACTTTCCTATGTTGAATTTTCTAGTAGTTAGGTATGGCTCCCTGGCCTAAACCTCTGTTAAACAACCTCAGATGCAATTTCTAACCATCTGATCGGATCTAGAATGTTGACTTTAGGTTAGGTAGACCTTTGGTTTGGGTCTTGAGGTTCCTAGACTTGTTTTGGGTGATAGGACGACCATTGGCTAAGTCGAGTCAGCCCTTGGGCCGTGGGCCCCAGTTTTAGTTAGAATGACCTCTGATGGAAATTACAAAAGAGCTATTAAGTCTTTAGCATTGAAAATTAGTTAGGTAGCATAGTTCATTTGCTTGCACGAGACTTCGAATAGGTCCCGGACACATAGTCGAAATTACCTAGGGTTCCAGAGGTGGAGTGTAGGGAGGTCGGGCTGGTGGTCAGGTCGGTACTCAAAATTGTGGTAACCGGTGTCAATTGTATGCCGTGCCAGCTATGCGGTGTTCACAGGTATAATTTTCGTGTGCCATTAGCCATCTTTTGCATTATTTGATCCCGGATCCACGTTTTCTTATTATCTACTTATTATGCACCATGGTTGGGTTTATGTTCTGAGTTATTATCTGTGCCCTTATGTGTATTTATACCCATTGGTGATTCCTTAGTAGTGGATCAGGTATATAGATCTTGTCTGGTGACTGTTCAGGAGTTTGAGACTCAGGTTGATTTTATTGTATTGGCCATGGTAGACTTTGATGTGATTTTGGGCATGGACTTGTTGTCTTTTCCTCATGCAGTCTTGGATTACTTTTCCAAGACCATTACCTTATCCATGCCTGGTATATCCTCGGTGGTGTGGTAGGGTTCTGTTATCCATACACTGATGGGGATTATTTCTTACGTTCGGGCTTGTAAATTCATGTCGAGGGGATGTGATTCATTTCTTGCTTATGCTAGTATTGAGAGTCTGCCATTTGACTCTGTCCCTGTTGTTAGTGGGTTTCCTGATGTATTTCCAACTGATCTACCTGGCCTTCCTCCTGAACGTGATATAGAGTTTATTATTGACCTCGAGCCGGGCACCCAAACTATTTCTATGGCTCCGTATTATATGGCTCCTGTTGAGTTGAGAAAGTTGAGTAGTCAGCTTGAGGATCTTCTGAATAAGGGTTTTATCAAGACGAGTGTGTCGTCGTGGGGTACTCCAGCTCTGTTTGTAAAGAAGAAGGATGGATCTATGCGTATGTGTATCGATTACAGGTAGTTAAATAGGGTGACAGTGAAGAATAAGTATCCTATGCCTCGTATCGATGATTTGTTTGATCAGCTTCAGGGCGCAGCGGTGTTATCTAAAATAGATCTAAGATCTGATTACCATCAGTTAAGAGTTAGGGTTGCAGACATCCCTAAGATAGCCTTTAGGACTCGTTACAACCACTATGAGTTCTTGGTGATTTCTTTTGGATTGACTAATGCCCCGAAAACCTTTATGAATTTGATGAATTGTGTATTCAAGTCGTACTTGGACTCCTTTTTGATTGTGTTCATCGATGACATTTTGGTTTATTCGAGGAATAGTAAGGAGCACGAGCAGCATTTGAGGATTGTGCTCCACACTTTGAAAGATCATCGGCTTTATGCCAAGTTCTCGAAGTATGAGTTCTATCTTGAGTCTATAGCTTTTTTGGGGCATGTTGTATCTAGACATGATATCATGGTAGACCCAACGAATATTGAGGCTATTCGAGGTTGGGCTAGGCCCACGGCGCCTACCTAGGTTCACAGTTTCATTGGGTTGGCAGGGTATTACAGACGATTTGTTGAGGGCTTCTCATCCATTGAAACTTCTATGACTAGATTCACCAGGAAGGAGGTTCCATTTCAGTGGATTGAGGGTTGTGAGATGAGCTTTCTAAAGCTCAAGAACCGACTTACTTTCGCTCCTATGTTGATTCTTCCAGTTGAGGGTGAGGGTTTCACTGTCTACTGTGACGCTTTTGGTATTAGCTTGGATTGTGTTCTGATGCAGCTAGGTCGCGTGATTGCTTATGCATCAAGACAGCTAAAGGTGCATGAGCCTAATTACCCTACTCATGACTTGGAGTTGGCAATGGTAGTATTTGTGCTCAGATTTTGGAGGCACTATTTATACGGGGTTCAGTGTGAGATTTATGCTAATCACTGTAGTTTTCAGCATCTTATGACTCAGAGGGTTCTTAATTCGAGGCAGCACCGATGGGTAGATTTGCTGAAGGACTATGACATCTCTATTCTTTATCATTCGGGAAAGACGAATGTAGTTGTGGATGCCTTAAATCGGAAGGCAGTGAGTATGGGTAGCTTACCCTTCATTCCAGTCTCTCAGCGGTCATTGACTTTAGACATTTAATCGTTAGCTAATTCGATGGTGCGTTTGGATATCTTTGATCCCAAGAGGATTATTGCTTGTGTTGGGGTGAGGTCTACTTTGTTACAGAAGATTCAGAGTCGACAGTTTGAGGATAGTGAAATTTGTGATCTTAGAGAGTGACTTGTGAGAGGTGAGTCCTCGAGGGATACCTTGGGTTCTGATGGTGTACTGAGATATGTTGGTCTTGTGTGTGTTTAGAGGGTTGGAGACATGATTCCTTTGATTTTGCGTGAGGCGCACAGTTCCAGATACTTTATTTACCCCGGGACTGCTAAGATGTACCAAGATCTGAAGTAACACTACTGGTGGAGTGGTATGCAATGAGATATTTTAAAGTTAGTGGCTCGATGCCTGTGTTGTCAGCATATAAAGGCTGAGCACCAGAGACCCGGTGGTTTGCTTCAGCAGTTATCCATTCTCGAGTAGAAGTGGGAGCGAGTCACTATGGATTTCATTGGTAGATTACCTCGTACGTCCTGCGGTTTTGATAGTATTTGGGTCGTTGTAGATCGGTTGAATAACACAGTGCATTTTATCCCTGTTTGAGTTTCCTACAATGCTGAAAGATTAGCTCGTGTCTATATTCTGGAGGTGGTTCACCTACATGGAGTGCTAGTATTTGTTATCTCAGACTGAGGTTCTCAGTTTAATTCTAGTTTTTGGAAATTTTTTTAGGAAGAGTTGGGTACTCAGGTGGACCTCAATACTGCATTTCATCCTTAGACTGACGGACAGTCAGAGTGGAATATTCAGCTGTTAGAGGATATGCTCCGTGCTTGTGTGTTAGACTTTGGGGGTCAGTGGGATCAGTTCTTGCCTTTAGCAGAGTTCACGTATAACAATAGCTTCCACTCTAGCATTCAGATGGCTCCGTTTGAGGCTTTGTATGGTAGATGGTATCGGTCTCCTGTTGGTTGGTTCAAAACTTTGAAGATCAGTCCTCGTGGTTCAAATTTTCTTTGTGAATCTTTGGACAGAGTTCGGGTGATTTAGGACAGGCTACAGACAGCTCAGAGTATACAGAGAAGTTATGCTGACCGTAAACGTCATCCATTGAGATTCAGAGTTGGTGATAGAGTCTTCTTACGAGTATCGCCCATGAAGGGCGTGATGCGATTCGGTAGGAGGGGCAAGCTTAGCCCCAGATATAATGGACCCTTTGAGATTCTATGGACAATTGGGGAGGTGGCATATGTGTTAGCTTTGCCTCTGGCATTTTCAACTATTCACCAAATGTTTCATGTTTCTATGCTGCGACAATACATTTCGGATGAGTCGCATGTGCTACAGTGGGACTCGATTTAGTTAGATAAGAAGTTACCATTTGTAGAGGAGCCCATGTCTATTCTGGCCAGAAATGTTAGACGAGTATGCTTCCGAGACATTCCAATGGTTAAGGTATAGTGGGATCACCATCTGGTTGAGGAGTCTACTTGGGAGCTTGAGCGTGATATATGAGCCCAGTATCCCTACTTGTTCACATTTTCAAGTATGCGCTTATTCTTGATTTTTACGGACGAAAGTTCCTCTTAGTAGTTGATACTGTAATGACTCTCCAGGTCATTTCCAATGGTTATGCGTGTTTACAAAGTTTAGATTCTTTCCATGACTACCTCAGGTCATGTATGACTTGCTGGGATGGGTAGTACGGTTACCTGGCAGTTCCTTTGACTTTTAGAGTCACTTTCCTATGTTGAATTTTGTAGTAGTTAGGTATGGCTCCCAGGCCTAAACCCCTGTTAAACAACCTTGGATTCCATTTCTGACCATCTCACCAGATTTGAAATGTCGACTTTAGGTTAGGTAGACCTTTGGTTTGGGTCTTGAGGTTTTTGGACTTATTTTGGGTGATAGGCCGACTATGGCTAAGTCGAGTCAGCCCTTGGGGCGTGGGCCCGAGTTTTAGTCAAAACAACATTTGATGGAAATTTCAATAACGCTATTGATTTTGAAGCATCAAAATTAGTTAGGTAGCATAGTTCATTTGAGTGCACGGGACTCCGGATTGGTCCCGTACACATAGTCGAAATTTTCTGGACTTCGCCATTTTTGGCATTGGCCATGCGCTTAAGCGACCATAGGCACAACTTAGAGGTATGCGCTTAAGTGGCCCTAGGCATGCTTTAGCGTCTAAGGCAGGCTAGGCTAAGGTGCTTAAGCGACCCTAGGCTCCACTTTAGCGACCAAGCGGTGGAAACGATGGATCGCTTAAGCGACCACTTATGGTGCTAGGCGCTTAAGTGGCCATAAGGGCACTTTAGCGCCACTTGAATTGGATATATATAGATATATATTACCTTCTCTCTCATTTTTAAACGATACACTTACATATTTAAGTTCGTGGCTTCATTCTCGACATTTCTACGATACGTTTTTCTAATTTTACGATCGTTTACATCTCCGTTGGATTTATTGGTATTGTTATTGGTATTTGAGCTGTGTATTGAGATCAGATGATAAGGTAGATGATGTGACTATTGGTCACGGTGAGATTTGGGATGCTTTGACGGTTTTGGTTTGGCGAATTCCGCAAGCTAGCCTCACGTGAGTTGTCCGGTCATTTTTCGACCTAGTAACATATGGGTATCATTGGTTAAGTTTTGACATCTAGTTTACCATTTTGATAGCATGGCAGTAACTGAAGGCCTCTCTGAAGAGGAAGGCTCTAGCTTAGCGGGATCTTTAACAGGCTTACGACAATGTTCAGGTAGGCTAGGCTTACCTTCCCTTGCACATTGATTGGGTTTATATGTGATGTATATATATGTTGTTGTGTTTGTATTGGGATGGTATTGTAGTTATGGTGTTGGCTTGCTGTATTTAGGTTTTTGAGTCAAATTAGGCCACTGGAACATGTTCCCTGTCCGGTATCCCCGCAGTATGCCACAGGTGACCTGTTTGGGGATAGCAGGCAGTATACTATTATTGTCTAGGGAATTATGATATTATGGTTCAGGCTTGGCTAGACTTAGTTAGATCTGGGCGGATGTTGCCAGACTTGGTTTCGTGACCCATAACGAGCCCCACTATCGTTCTTAGTCGGCTTATTTAGTCTTCGAGATTGTTAGACCTAATTAAGCTTGAGATGGGCCATTGGTCTTGATATGAATTAAACTTGCTCCAGTTATGTTGGTTTAGCCTAGATGATCTTATTAATCCCTGACAACGCTTACCTTTATCGGTGTGACTAGCCGTGACGTAGAGTTGGGACCTGCCTTGCCATGAGCTACTCTAGATACCTGGACTGACTTAGATATTGCATGATAGTAGACTATGGACCTAGAAAGACCTGAGGACTTACCTTGTAGCAGATGATTGGTTAGCTCCTTTGCCTATATTTCATCTTCGGTCTGGCACTAGCATGTTCCCCGTTTATTGGTTATGATGTGACATTGGGCTCTATTCTGGTTACTGGCTATGATGAGCTTTGGTTCAAGTCTGGCAACTGATTCAGGTATGATGATTTTGATTATTGACTATTGGGTGTCCCGGTTCGAGTCTGGCCCCAGATTGTGGTACACTACGAGTTTTTGTACTGGGTACCGTGATTATGATACTGTCGTTCTCTGAGTTTTAGTTCGAGTCTGGCAAATATGATATATATGTGGCCTATTGTTATTACCCACTATGTCCGGTTCGATTCCGACCTCTAGCCTCTTGTTATTACCCATTGGTACCGGTTCAAGCTCGGTGCTCCCCATTGGTTATTGTGATTACTAGATACTAGTACAACTTCGATACACTAGTGACTATGTATTTATTATTCTTTGGTGTCCCATCGGTTTGTGGGGGCCAAGCTGGGTATTGTATTCTTTTGTGTGCCCAACGGGCTTATGGGGGCCCTGTTGGGTTATGTTTGACTTATGTATTTAGTGCGCGGTTACTTACTTATTATTCAGTATCACATTTATTTATCAGTTATACCCGGACTTACCGTGCACCCCCATACTTCAGCTTGTTTATGTTACATTGAGCTCAGTTGACCGATGATGCCTACTAAGTACCCGTTACCCCGGTACTCATACTGCACTTCTGTATCTTTTCCCGAAGCAGATCTAGGCACTATCAACGGTCGTGACGTGACTCTTCTCAGTACTGATTCTGGAGCAGGGTAAGCTTACTCACGTCCGAGGCAGATCCTACTCCATCTCTGATGTATAGTCTTTTAGATATGAGACTGTTGTATATATGTTGTGTACATTTGGTTCTGTCTTATATTCTGGATATGTCTAGTAGTGGCTAGTGTACTGACCTCACCAGGTCTTGGGAGGGGTTTTAGAGTTATGTACTGTCCTCTACCTTTTTGTCCCGGTATGTATACTTCTTTTGTCTTTACATTCGTAACATGTTGATGGTAGTAGTTTTGCATCATCTCCTTTCTTATAAGATCTCGCCTATTGGACCGTCGTTTGTCTCCCTAGGCTAGGGCTTGGCTTGCCTATTGGTGGTTTTCGGTAGGCACCATCATGACTCAGAAATTGGGTCGTGACACATATTTTGTGCACATTACACTTTTTACAGAGTAAACGACGTTGTCCGTCCTTCCACTAAAAAAAGGTATTAAGCGTACTAAAAATATGCGCTTAGCCTATTTTGGTGTCATTTTATTGTCATGACCCAACTACCCAGATCTTGAGGGAATCTATTCTAATCCACCTAGACAGGAGAACCCTTACCACCCATTTCAAAACATATGCGGAGATTAATAAGAAGCAATAAAATACTTACCAGTTTATCAAAACATGTAATACAAAACACAATACTTTCCCCAAGGACCTAGTCTAAATAAGTACAAGAGCTTCTAGAAAAGACACGAAATTGTATACCTAACCTAGCTTCCACCATAAGAACAATGATAGAAGCTGCTGGAGACCTTTATCGTGTCAATTATGAAACATCTATTGATCCTGCAACCAGACTATACCCTAAAAAAGGGTATAGAAAGAGTAGTATCAGTACAAACAACACGTATTGATGGGTTTCATCGGCTGACTAGGGTTAGATTACGTAAACACAATGTAGAAATCACAGATAGAAAGCATGACAACTTATATAACAATTTAATTGACTTCACGTCATCCACTTATGTTATCTAAGAGTATTCCATTCTTGTTCTTTCTGACTTAGTTGTATCCAATTCATTACCAGTAGTCAATACATACCATTGAAATTTTCCTTATAACATTCACATCAAATGTCATCCATTATAACTCTCACTTGTTTAACCCCAATAGTTATGAAAAGTCAATTTATTCCACATACACCTCAATTAACCTCAATAATAAATGAAAACAAATAACCATAACCTTGTAAAGAAGTACAACCATGAACACTTAACAATTACTTCAGTTATGTTACCACTTAGCCCTTCACAACAACACTATGATTTCAGTTATGTGTAAGTAAATATAGACAGCATACCAAGTAAAGATCATGACTACCTATAATAGACCCACTCAATAAACTATGGCTCACAACAACCATAACTTACCCCTTGTATCAAATACACCAGTAAGTAGACAATAACAAAATATATGTCATTATTTTATTCCCTTAGCCCGGACCACTCAAGGATCCATCATAATCAACAAGTTAGTAATTGTAATTTTCGATTCACTCAAGAACCCAAATATAATATCAGATAACACATAAACTCATTTCACTGAAGAAACAAAATATAATATCAGATAACACATAAACCCAATTCACTCAAGGAACCAAATATAATATCAGATAACACATAAACTATAACACCCCACAAATCCAAGCTAAGATTAGAACAAATCTTCAATCATATATAGAATCATTACATAAGCATTACATAAGTATTAGATGATATTTAAGATCATAAGGATTCCCTAACCCAAAGTTGAGTTGAAAACTCCTTTTTCGGCTAAGTTCTAGTGTAAAATTCTTTTTGGGTCAATTTTAAACGACCATTGCTCCTAATATATGAAGAGTTAGATATCCTAATACCCATTAAATTAAATGCATTTGAATTATCTTTCCAACGCCATCGACCGTTTGTACATCCAATTTTGGAGTAAAAAGTTATGCCCATTTTAGTAAAGCACTGTCAGGTTGTCAGAACCCACGAGTCATTGTACTACCCGCACGTATAGGCCACGAGTCATGCTGTCCGAACCACTACTCCTGCTACAATATTTCAACAACTTTATTGTACGATTAATAAAGGTTATTTTGGTCTTTTCCAAGCTTTTTAGCCCTATACTAAGTTATTTTAGGGTATTTTGATGGGTTATATCATATAATTATTCAGTTTTCTCCCTCATAACAATGATCAAAGCTCCCAAACTCTGTCAAAATTCTCTCAAATCAAGAACATTGGTTTTCTTCTCAGGCTCAAGAAAAGTCAAGTCTCCACCAAAGCTTTTGATCTAAAAGCTTCATAATCAGGTATGTGAGATTTCATCAGTGAGTATCCTTTCACCTATTGAGTCCCAAAATACACTCAGTTCCTTAGTAAATTCATAATTTCAAAATTAAGGTTTTTCTTATAGTCGTGATTCTTCTTGTAATTCAGTTTCCCATAACTAGTTGGCTATAAATATAAGTTGTTCCATGAAATTTAGTACCTTGATAGTATCATATTAATGAACCCTAAGTAAAATAATATTCCATGATTTTGGATTGGTGTTATGTAAATTTCACATCCCATTCATATTATAAAATTGTCACGAGTAGTTGCATTCTTCAGAGATAGTGGGTTACAAACACCCGATGACTTAGAATTTCATACATTAGCAATTAAATGCTCAATCTTTCAATTTCATATGTTTTAGAATACTTTCAGATAAAGTATTTATCTTTCAGTCTCAGAACATCAATATTATTGAGCTATTCAGTATTATAAGTTATTGCATGACCTCATATTCAGTTACTCAATACAATACTGATCGGTTACATGTTTATTTACTTAGTCATTGCATCAGCTTACATTCCTCAATTCTATACTCAGTTTAGCATCTTCATGAATCAGGATTTAGGGTTTAGGCTCCTTCCAAATCTCCATCCCCATATGTTTCCCTTTATGCATTTACTCCAGCCATCTCATGTCCCCCATAAACTTACAAGTCTCATGATATATATATATATATATGTGTGTGTGTGTGTGTGTACTCATATCAGAACTAGGAGCTTTGGCTCACAATAGTGAAATGAATGACATGCATGGCATCCAGATACGACATCAATGCTTTTGAACACTTTTTCCCAAAAGTAAGTTTCACGATTAGTATGGTATCCAGAATGCCATCAAAGATCACGGATCGGTTTTCTTATAAAAACAAAGTTCACTAGTAGTATGACAGTCTGGTATGACATCCATGATTATGGACAGTTGACATCCAGATATGTCACCATCAGTATTCTCAAGAGCTATCAATTATGTTCAGTTAGGAGTAGTATTTAGCACCGAGAAGACAAGGGGATAAAGGCTCCCCCGTATGTTAGGCTGAGACCTTTAGTAGAAGTCCCTAAGTCCTAGAACTACGTTGTCATCGCTGGTTCTAAAGGGTCACCCGTCTGATAGACTTGATACCTTAGTCCTTTTAGACATCAAATCAGATCAACCTTTATAGCTTGACAAGGTATATTGGGCCCTTTTCGATGGTAATTGTACATCAAACTCCATGTTTAGCTCACATAGTGATGTGTCGATTACTAGTATCTCCCACAGTTTTAGACTTCAGTATTTGCATGACCCTCAGTTCAGTCTAGTTAACAGTGTTTCGGTTATTATTGAATATTCATACATTCAGTATTTATGCTTATCCAAATGGGTCCTTGCATCTTATTATACCTCATCATTACTTTTGATTTAAATATTTTATTGTCAGCATGCCCAATTGTATATCACTTTATAGTTCAAAATATCCTAGTGTTCCTACACTCATGCTTATCATTCAGTGAATCGTTACATATTATCGTTTATATCAGTTTTATATTCAGTTATTCATAGTGCATATCTCACATACTCAGTACATTCAAAAGTACTAACTTCATACCTCTTCTGCCTATATTTTTAATATGATATAGATTCAGGTGCTTACTATTAGGATCATAGTTAGGCAGATCACAGCTTCCAACCAACATATGATAGGTTCTCTTATTTCTAGGACTCAAGTCAATTTGTAGTTCTAGTATTTTATTTCTATTCATATGTATTGATTAAGGATAGTTGTGGGTCATGTCCTGGCTACCTATAGTTAATATTAGTAGAGCCTTCATAGATAGTCAATCATAGTTTTTGTATATCGTTCTTGTTTCTATTTCTTTAGATTACAGTTGTTGAAAACTTGTTTAGTAATGTATTGAACCAATTTATTTCATGATTATGCTTCTAATTAGTCATTTTAGCTCGTATTTATATTTATATCTAGTTGCTCATATATTATGCCAGGCCATGGGTTATCTTGGGGTCACTTTTGGTTCTAAGCACCATACTACGACTAGGGTGTAGTCTTGGGTCATGAAAAACTTGATATTAGAGTACAGAGTTCAAGTGTCCTTGGGTGTCTATAAAGCCGTGTCTAGTAGAGTCTTGTGGAATGGTATGGAGATGTCTATACTTTTCTTCGAGAGGCTATAGGGCATTTAGGAAATGTTTCCCTTTTTTCATATCTCAGACCATACAGTAGATATGTTCACTAAGAAAGTTATACAAATTCGAGCATTGCTTCATTTTCGCTGACTATACCTCATTTTTGAGGTAATAAAAATAATCAAGCTTAAATTCCTACTGAAAGAGTTTACTTAGATAGAGCCTACAAATAGTTATGAGATTGAACAAGGGATTAAGAGGAGCCCATTAGTTCTATGTTTAGTGATACAAGATAATTCACTCTTTTTCATGTGAATCGTACGTTGAGCCAAAGTATGATGTTCTCTCATAACCCTATGGCAGAATGACCCTAGAGTTAGAAATGTGAGTCTAGAAATGTAGCAGCTATAGAATGGTTAAAAGATCAGCATATTTTAGATAGCACCTTATGATGGTGAAGAAAAAACCCTTGATCCTTGAGATATTATGAAGCCAATTTAGGGAAGAGATGCATAATGAGGTAGTAAGGAGGTGTAGTAAGATCAAGAAGTGAAGTGTCCTTGTAGATTGAAGTTAGATAGATGAGGTGGTTAAGATTGATTATTTTCATAAATTTTTAGTGTGCTAGTGTTTCATGATCCCTATCCAGTAGTGTTAAGTTAGTGAAATGTATGAGAAGTTGTGAGGCTATACATGTTAAGTGTTATAATCTAGTTTTGAGTTGTGGTGATCAGACTAATACAGAGAAAGAGTTTTGAATTCTAGTAGGAAAGGGTGTGTACTAAGGGTATTATGATACTTCCTAAGATTCTAATTTAGTAAGCATTTATGTTATAGTATGATGACTATTGAGGCTAGAGAAAGTTAAGAGTTATATCTTAGAAGGAAGTACTAGCAACAGGTTTTACACTTTAAGATAGTCTTTCAGGGGTGTTTAGTATTCATGAGTACATTTATACCCCAAGCGCTAGGGTAAAGTGATTATAGTTTAGTTTAGAGTTTATTAAAGAGGTCCACAAACTTAGAATGATGGTTTAAAACTAACAGGGAGATGATAGAACAAGGAACCAAGTCAGGTTTTGAGATTCTAGTAGTAATGCTAGTGAGTTTTAGAATAGAGCCAGGGGAGACAGATACCCAACCCATTCTTATCTTATTCTTGTACTTCAGTCATTACGACACTCTACTCATGCCTTACATGTCAGTGCCATAATCATAGCTCATATTCATATAGCTCATACAGACTCATGTCCATTCTCAATTCCTAGTATAAAGAATAATAGTTCACTCAATAGTATGAATCATACTCTATAAATCTATGAATTTCAGTCTTATGTCATACAACTCATGACTCATGCACTCATGTTTTATGGTATGCTCAGTTCCAGATACTCATGATACGTCCTTAATGACTAGTGAGATCACACTACGTCATATATGCTCTCATATAATATCTCTTGAACAAGTTCGTTCATATAATATTTTACTCCTTAGGCCTCAGTAACGTGCCAAAGTTATGAAAATCCTTAAGTCAAGATTTCATGGTATTCCTCTTATTCCAAATACTCATGTTCTAGTTCTTCAGTGACCCTTCTTATGTTTTGATAGTGATATTGATGGAAGTTGAGTAATAGGCTTGAATGATTTGTTAATATACCCGCGGATAATGAATTATGGTGGTTAGTGACTCTTTGATTAGAACTTAAGATTGATTGTTTAAGGTGGCAAGAAGAAGTGTATTTTTGATAATGATTGCCCCTGATAGATATAACATATAGATTTTTATTGGTAAGACCAGTGTAGTCATTTTAGTAGTGGTGATTTATATCTCAGAGTTAGACTTGAACAGAGTAAGAGCATACAACTAGACTTAGCCTTTAGTATTTTAGTAGCCATATGTAATGTACCTCTAAAAGGGTTATAAATTTTATCTAGTTAAGTGTAGTATTCTCATAAAAGGAAGCATGGTTGAGAAATATTCCTAAGTTAGAAGTTTTCAGTCATTTTGCTAAAAGCGTAGTATTCCTATTCTTACTTTCGGCCTAAGATACCCTTGTTTCATAATAGGTAGTTTCAGTCAAAAGGTGTTTCATGTTCAACTCTAAGTCATTCCTATTCTATGAGCTTAGATTAGTAGACTAGAATGTTCAGACCATATTATAATCTTTACTCAGATATCTCACTCAAATCATGCCCAAAGTTCTTCCCTCCCTAATGTTATTAGGACCTCTAACAAGGAGTGTTGAAGGTAACATATATTCCTTTATCAGTGATTCTTAGAAATTTCATGTCCTTATCTATCACTTTACAGTTCTACATATACATCCGTGCCAAGAATGCTTCAGTTGAGTTATAAATTCTTAGTATGAGTCAGTTCATATAGCCAACAATTCAGCTCAGAGATAAGATAAGACAGACAGTTCCAGTAGTTTCCCCATTCTTTCTTCTAGCCTTACTCTCCTAAGTTTCATGTATATGCCTATCCCATATGGTTCCTTATTTTCATTAATGCTATGTATAGATTAAGTTGAGTCCTTAATCCCAGTATAAATCAGTCCTAACCATGATAGATATTTGGGTTCATAAATAAATGGTCATGTTAGCTATCTAGCTTCAGAAGTCAGTCAGACAGTACTAGTAAGTTCCCTCATTTCAAGACCAGTCCAAGTTTCAGTTATCATTTGAATATTTAGTTCTTAGAAATCATTGTTAGGGATTACAACTCTTCCTTATCCTTTTAGCCTAGTTAGTCTTCATTCGAGGAAGAATGATCCCAAGTGAGGGATATTGTAACACCCCAAAAATCTAAGCTAAGATAAAAAACAATCTTTAAGCATATATAGAACCATTACATGAGTATTAGATGATATTTAAGATCATAAGGAGTCCCTAACCCAAAGTTGAATTGAAAACTCCTTTTCCGGCTAAGTTCTAGTGTAAGATTCTTCGTGGGTCAACTTCAAATAACTATTTCTCCTAATATGAAGATTTAGGTGGACTAATACCCACCAAATTAAATGCATTTGAATTATCTTTCCAATGCCACCAACCGTTTGTAAATCCTGTATCATAATAAAAAGTTATGTGCACTTTAGTAAAGCACTGTCAGTCTGTTAGAACCCATAAGTCATTGTATGACCTGTACGTCTAGGCCACGAGTCGTGCGCTCCAACCCACGACTCCTGCTGTAATTTTTAGCAACTTCGTTGTATGTTTAATAAAGGTTATTTTGGTCTTTTCCCAAGCATTTTAGCCCTATACCAAGTCGTTTTAGGATATTTTGAGGGGTTATATCATATAATTATTTAGTTTTCTCCTTCATAACAACGATCAAAGCTCCCAAACACTATCAAAATTCTCAAGTCAAGAACATAGGGTTTTCTCCTCAGGCTCAATAAAAGTCAAGTCTCCACCAAAGCTTTCGATCTAAAAGCTTTATAATCAGGTATGTGGAATTTCATCAGTGGGTATCCTTTCACCCATTGAGTTCCAAAAAAAACTCAGTTCCTTAGTAAATTCATGATTTTGAAATTGGGGTTTTCTTTATAGTCATAATTCTCCTTGTAATTCAGTTCCCTATAACTAGTAGGCTATAAATATATGTTTTCCCATAAATTTTAGTACCTTGATAGTATCATATTAATGAACCCTAAGTATAATGATATTCCATTATTTTGGACTTGTATTATGTAAATTTCATAGTTCATTCAGATTATAGAATTGTCACGAGTAGTTGCATTCTTCAGAGATGATGGGTTATAAACACCCGATGACTTAGGATTTCATGCATTGATATTTAAGTACTCAATCTTTCAATTTCATATGTTTTAGAATGTTTTCAGATAAATCACTTATCTTTCAGTCTCAGAACATCAATATTATTGAGCTATTTAGTATTATCAGTTATTGTATGACCTTGTATTTAGTTACTTAGTACAATATTGATCAGTTACATGTTTATTTACTTGGTCATTGCATCAGCTTACATTCCTCAATTCCATACTCAGTTTAGTATCTTCATGAATCAGGATTTAGGGTTCAGGTTCCTTCCAAATCTCAGTCCCCATATGTTTCCCTTTATGCATTTACTCCAGCCATCTCATGTCTTCCATAAACTTACAAGTCTCATGACTCAGAAATACATGATATATATGTGTACTCATATCAGAACTAGGAGCTTTGGCTTACAATAGTGAAATGCATGACATGCATAACATCCAGATATGCTATCAATGCTTTTGAACACCTTTTTCCCAAAGTAAGTTTCACGATTAGTATGGAATCCAGAATGCCATCAATGATCAAGGATTAATTTTCTTGTAAAAACAAAGTTCACTAGTAGTATGACAGTTAGGTATGGCATCCATGATTATGGACATTCGACATCCAGATATGTCACCATCACTATTCTCAAGAGGTATCAATTATGTTTAGTTGGGAGTAGTACTTAGCACTGGGCAAATGAGGGAATGAAGGTTCACCCGTGTGTTAGGCTGAGGCCTTTAGTAACAGTCCCTAAGTCCCAAAACTACATTGTCATTGTAGGTTCTAAAAAGTCACCCGTCTGATAGACTTGATACCTTAGTCCTTTTGGACATCAGATCAAATTAACCTTTATAGCTTGGCTAGGTATATTGGGCCTTTTCGATGGGAATTGTACATCAAACTCCATGTTTAGATCACATGGTTATATGTTGGTTAATAGTATCTCTCACAGTTTCAAAAATCAGTATTTGCATGACCCTCAGTTAAGTCTAGTTCACAATATTTCAGTATCGTAGAATATTCATGCATTCAGTAGTTATGCTTATCCAGATGGGTCCTTGCATCTTAGTATACCTCAGTATTACTTTTGATTTAAATATTTTATTGTCAGCATGCCCAATTGTATATCACTTTATAGTTCAAAATATCCTAGTGTTCCTACACTCATGCTTATCATTTAGTGAATCGTTACATATTGTCGTTTATATCAGTTTTATATTCAGTTATTCATAGTGTATATCTCACATATGCAGTACATTCAAAAGTACTAATCGCATACCTCTTCTGCCTATATTTTTCATGTGATGTAGATTCAAGTGCTTATTATCAGGATCATAATTAGGAAGATCACAGCCAACCAACTGGTGATGAGTTCTCTTATTTTGGGAACTCAAGTCAGTTTATAGTTCTAGTATTTTATTTCTATTCATATGTATTGATTAGGGATAGCTGGGGGTCATGTCCCGGCTACCTATAGTCAGTATTAGTAGAGGCTTCAAAGATAGTCAGTCAGAGTTATTGTATATAATTTCAGTTTCTATTTCTTTAAGATTATAGTTGTTGTAAACTTTGTTTAGTAATGTATTAAACCAGTTTATTTCATGATTATGATTCTACACAATCATTTTAACTCGTATTTATGTTTATATTTAGTTTCTCATATATTAATCCAGGCCATGGGATAGCTTGGGGTCACTTCTGGCTCTAAGCACCATGTTACGACTACGGTGTAGTCTCTAGTCTTGACATAAACCCGATTCACTCAAGCAACCATCACATTCACCAATACATTATACATACATTCTAAGGGTCTTATGGTTGCCCACTAGCCATGACCTGCAGGGGACGAGCTCTTGTCTATGTACCAAAAATTTCAGACATCTAGTGTCTGTCAACCTTATATCAATCAATCCCGTGAAGATGTCAAAATACTGATACATCCCTCAATAATAAATATAAGTCCTATGAAGATGTCCAAATATCAATACATCCCACAATAGAAACAAATATTACAACAATCAAAACGATAATGAAAATAAGCAATCATAATTGTACAACTAGCCTTTAATATAACCTCATTATATGGAATTAACACTTAGGATATCATTCAACAATTTACTTTCTTGTACATACATTGAACAAATAGACAAACACTCCAATCACTTGGTCAAACTCAAGTTAACCATTTCATGTAAACAACAATTATTCTTTAATAGACGATATCACAAGTATACTCGAAGGCCAGCGAACAACTTATAATTCAGGCCTTATCAATTCATATTCCTCAATAACAGCATGCCCAAGACTAAGCCATGGCTTATTCAAGTAAGCATTATTAAGAAATATTCATCAAATTCAAGTATTCATTTTAGGAGTGCACATTCAACCACATGGGGTCTAAACTATAGTTCAACAATCATAAATTCACTAACTAATCCAATCCTCCTTTACTTCTGTCGATACCTGTGATTTCACTATTATCTAGCAACCCTTACTTTCAAGTCATCACTAGGTTCAAGTCCCTTCTCCATTAGCCAACCATTCATTTTTTATACCATTTCTAAGGGATACTATCAACTGATAATTATTCTCATCTAATAATCATATGAGCAATGTAAAACCACATTCCAAACACACATAATATCAAGTTCACAATTTTATGGTGTTTAGGATGAATCTCTAGATTATAGGCCCACACAATCTTCTTATTACCATCTATATTCAAATAATTCAAGTTAGAATCCACCATGGAGTCATACAAACACAAAACACCTCTGTAGGATTCATACATTAATATATCAACACACAATTAGGTCTTTATCATATTATTCCCAAGTTTAATCCATTTAAACTCCATGTATGCAGGCCTTAGCATGATTTTCCCCATCAAATCTATATTATGAATACTATTTCTAACCACAGTCTACTACTCATAAACCATAACCTACCTGGGCACCAAGTTACTGTAACAAGCAAGATATACCATGGATGATCTTCCTTTTTTTCACGTTTCTGAGGCTAAATAATCTAACAAACAACAATTTCAAGAGTAATTAATCAACTACTCTTCTAAAAAATACTTATGGAATTCAAACCCACTAATTTTACCATTTAATCTACTCAAAATCTCTATATTTTGGAATGGTTAGATCAATTTCTTGTTCCAAGGACATAATCTATTAATACTAACTCAAATTCAAGGGATTTCAACCTATTAATTCACTAAACACTAGAAAATTCAACCTAGGTTAACTTTCCACCACCACCATGATCAATCTAATATTATTCTAAGGATTTTAAAACCATGAGCGTTAGATTGATGGAAAAATATACCTTGAGGGAGGAAATCAATGGAAAATTAAAGAAATTGCCTCTCTAGGGTTGGGGAATGATAATTTTGAGTTCTGGAATTGAAATCCATCAAAATAGGCTTATATATTGCCAAAATCCCACCATAGCGGGAAAATTCTGGCTATAGCGGTCTGATCCCGCTACAGTGGCCTCAGCTTTTCAGCACACAAATTGTCTTCAGTAAAATGGTCATAACTTTTTACTCAGAAAGTGGATTAACTAACAGTCAGTTGCATTGAAAAGAAGGCTTAGAGATATTTAATTTGGTGGTTATTGTCCCCACAACTCCTTATATTCTAGAAGGAATGATCATTTGAAGTTGACTCTAGTTTAAACTTAGCTCAAAACTTAACCGATAAGGATATTTCAAACTTAAATCTGTGCTAGGGGTATTGTATGACCTTAATTCATAACTAATGTACTCACATATCAATGAATTGATCCTAACACCAATGATAAATTATATTCATATACCTTTACCACATATATTTTCTTTAATGATGGAATGGATCGTTACATCAGATACCAATTTAACATCCGTTCATCCCTGAATGGACATTGGGCGAAGAGAATCACGAGGTTGGAATTAGAAATACACTACTTTCAGAGTTACTTAAATTGCACCTTACGTACCCACTCACTATCATTTATCAACTAAACCATATTTATACTCGATCTCCCTATTGAGGATTTTCAAGACAAGAAGAAGTAAAGCCAAACTTTTACACACTAATTAATTATTTCTATCACAACAGTCTAAGAAAGATACCTTGAGAGTTCAAGATGAGACAACATCTAAACTTGGGGAAAACTGAACAATTACTATATCGAGCCCGCTATAGCAGCCTCACTATAGCGGGATTTACCCGCTATAGCGCCACTGACCATTATTGTCTCCCGCTATAGTAGGAAAATTCCTGCTATAGTGGCCCCATGATAGCGACCTGCCTCCTTTTATAGTGGGATAGGAGAGGTTGAATTTTTCCTAGTTTTGCCATTTTCATAATATAATACTCAGATTTTGACATCCCGGACTAACCCTTTTATGTTAAACGTTATATCCGTAGTTCTACTAATCCTCCATTATGAAGGTTTCTATGGTCCACTAAGTCCCCTTATCTATCATGATATCACTTTAATTTCATCAAACACTATACCTCAAGACACCAAATATCTCTAAACCACACAACTTTGAATTTTCATTGGAACCCACCCTATCCCAAGATTTTATCACCTTTCATCCTAGGGAAAACTCTAACCGAGCACTTACGCCCTAACCAATACTATAACAAATACATCACCACCAAACACTTACACCACTATGGGTTTTATTAACACAGAAATTCTCCACCACATATTTGTACCAACCTATTTCGTCATTATTAAAAGATACCTTATTATAGATACGGGCTGTAGATAATTTTGAAAATACAATCTCAAATTTATGTGGGATGATGCAGCTTAAAATTTTAGAATTTGAAATTTTGGGTCGGGCTGAAGTCATCCCTCTATAGCGAGAATTTTCCCACTATAGCAGGATGACGAGACCAAAAGCCCTAGGTAGAAATTTTTATATTCTCTTTCTCCTCTTTAATTGTAAAAAGGATGAGGTTTATTCAAAAATCCTCCTAGGTTTACCTAATGGAATAGAGGGATTTTTACATTCATGTGGTAAAACCCATGGTTTCTCATAATGTTTCACGTCAGATATCATTTTTAAGGAGTCAAAAGCTCGCGTTCATTCTCCGTTGCAGCTGCTTAGCATCCAGATAGGATGGATTTAATTGAGTAGTTTATACCTAAGTTAGACAAATTAAGCATGACATAGATAAATGGGAAATTGTATGCTTAGGCCTTTGGGCACGGTGTTTGGATGGTAAAATGGATTAAAGAAACAAATAATTTGGTGGGAAATTGCTAATATGTTACAATCATGGAATTATGTGTTACATTGTTATTGTTCATCTTTGTTTGGTTACTAATAGTGTAGAACTAAGAATTGGGTTAACTTACTAAATGTCTGTTCGTCAGGGTGGTTAGTATTGGTGGATTCAAAAGAATCTATGGTAGTAACTAGAGGAATGGGAATCGGTAAAGTAGCATAACACACTGTTAGGATGAACGGATGAGGGTGGGCATAACCCACAGGTTGTACGTACAAATTATAGGTGATGGTATTAATATAGTTGAAATTCAATGTGTTATGTGTGCATGATAACTAATTCTTAGTATTGCTTGTATAATACATGTTCAAGGAAAGTGAATGACTGTTTGATATCCTAAGTGTTAATCACATGCAATGAACTTATATGAAAACTTGTTGGATTTTACAAGTGTTGTTCAATTATCACTGTGGTTGTGATTGTTGTGATATCTATCATTATTGTGGAATGTACTAGTCTATGGACATCTTCACAAGATTTATGGTATAAGGTTGGTAGATACATGATGTCTGGGGTTTGGTACATAGACAAGGACTCGTGCCCTATAGGTCATAACTAGTGGGTGCATACATAAGACCCTTAGCATGTGTGTACAAGGTGCAGGTGAGTGTGATGGTTCCTTGAGTGAATTGGGGATTTTGTGTTCTTAATTATATGTGAATTCATTGAGTGAACCTAGCTTCCTTGTTATCAATATATGTGGGTTCCTTGAGTGAATCAAACTTACTTGTTATCACTATATATGGGTTTCTTGAGTGAACTAGGCTTACTTGTTATCATTATATGTTGGTTCTTTGTGTGAACATGGCTTACTTATTATCATTATATAAGGGTTGTCTGAGTGAACTGGGTTATGTGCTTACTACTAAAGGTGGTTTTCTATATAAATCAGGATGCATAATATTTGCTATTGTTGTGTTAGGTGGGTCCCCTAAGAGGATCGGGTCATTTAATATTCTAGTGTATTGTTCCTTGCGTGAACCAAACTATGTGATAATATGTGTATTGGACCTTTGGGGACATCCGATAAAAGTAGAATTTATGATTATGGTGTTTTCTAATTGTTGTAATGGGATCTATGAGAGGTTCAGGTTAAGATTAATAAAAGAAGAGGGTGTAATCTATGTTGTACAATGACTTAGATGAATGGGAAGAGAGGAGGTATATTATGAATGAGTCATGATTGTTGACCTATTTGTTCCTATATTGACTATGCATATTTGAATGCCTGAGGAGGGTAGTGGTGTGTTGACTTGAGCTACTGTCTATGTTGACCCTCACTGGATAGGTGTTTGTGTTGTATGTCGTGATATGGCCGGTGGTCTAACAGTTATTTTATTTCAGACTGGGAAGGCCGATGTCACTATCTTATAAATGCTGCTTATAAACTTAGATAAATTGAAGGATGCTAGAGTATCAAGGTATCAACGGCTTTGTGGAATATGGTGAAAGGTAAAGAATCACGAGGGTCGGGTAACGTAGAACTCATAAAGAATTACGGAAGAAGGGTTTGACTTAACAAAGAAAAGGGGTACTTAGGGATTAATATTTGTAAAATCCAAAGTATTAAGGAATGGTTAAAGGAAAGTTTTGATTTAATGTCTCTCAATTTATATGTTTTCTTTTCGATATTTATGTGATGTTTATGTGATTTAATTCATGTCAACCGATGATTCTTACCAGTACGTGTGGTTTTGTACTGATACTACTCTAGCTATACCCTTTTTGGGGTATAGTCTGGTTGCAGGATCAGTAGGTGTTTAATGATTGATATAGTAAAGATCTCCAGCAACTTCTATGATTATTTTCATGGTAGATGCTTTCTTGTTTGTATTTCCTCATAGTAACTCTTGTACCTGTTAGACTAGTTCCTTTGAATTGTTTTCAGTGTAATTAAAGTTTGTAAATTGATTGTAATAAATGGAGTATTTCTTGATTTTATTGACTTCTGCATATAATTTTGAATAGGTGACAAGGGTTCTCCTATCTAGATGGATTAGAGTAGGTGCCCCCACGATCCGACTAGTTGGGTTGTGACAATTTGGTATCAGAGCCTAGGTTACTGGTCTCCCAGTACAAGAGAAAATATCGAGTAGTGTCCTGCAGATTAGTGTGTTAACATCCACATCTAATCTTTGGGGTAAAACCCATGGTTTCCCACTTTTTTTCACGTCAGAAATCATTTTCATGGAGTCTAAAGCTTGCATTTATGCCTTCGTTGTAGCTGCTTGGTGCCCCGGTAGTCTAGGTTTAACTAAGTACTTTAGACCTGGGTTAGAGAACATAAGCATGACATAGATTGATGGGATATTGCATGCTTAGGCCTTTGGGCACATTGTTTGGATGGTAAAACGGATAAAAAAACTAGTTAATTGGGTGGGAAATTGATGTTATGTTATAATATTGAATTTGTTCATGGAATTATGTGTTTGTTACGACCCGAGACTACCTTTTAGTTGTAACATGGCGCTTAGAGTCACAAGTGACTCCAAGCTAACCTATGGCCTGGCATAACACTAAGAATACTGTATAAAATTGAATAACACTATGCGAAAGCTAAAGTCTAAAGGATATGTTATTAATCAAAACCAAATGTAAAAGTTAAAATCAAACAGAAATCACTGAACATAACATAAAACTAAATGTCTACTGTCTGTCTAAAAGCCTCTGCTAAGATGAGTTGCTGGGACAAGTCCCTAGCTAACTCTAACTGTTTGAAACTGAATTAGAGAAAACAAATGAAATACTGATAACTAGTCCTCAAATGATGAGGACTCATAAAAAACAGCTGCTGAAGTGATGTTGGATCAAGCTAACCGCGATCGGGATGCTGAGCATCCTAACTTATATTATATGAAAATATAGTGCAAAGGAAAGTATGCGGTCAGTACTTTAAATGTATTGAGCATACGGGATATTTCCTATACTATATGAACTGAATATGCTAAAGATGACATGATGAGCAGAAAAAAGAGCTGAAATATGTAAACTGATGCAATGACCAAGTAATAAACATGTAACTGTAAAATGGGCTAAATAGACTGATTACAAGGTCATGTGATGTCTGAGTCTGAACTATGAAAGGTTTCTGTAACTAACATAGACCATGTGAGCAACATGGAATCCAACATGTAACCCAAGTTGGAGGGTGTTCTATACCTTGCCAAGGGTACATACTATGATTGGTGTGAATTCACTCATGAGCCCATTAAGGGAAAGAGAGACACTCTCAACTGGAGAAGACCCCTTTAACCAACGATGGAACGTAGTTTGGGACTTGAGTTATCTGAACCCGTTTCCTCTTAGTGCTAAGTACTACTCCCAACTGAAAACAAACTGATATACTAAAATGCTTAACAATAATGATGTTCTAAAATTGAAAGGAAAATGTTTTATTTGAAAGCATTCTAAATCATGAAAACTGAAAGAATGAGTATTCAACTGACAATGCATGATATCCTAGGTTATCGGGTGTTCACAACCTGCCATCTCAAAAGAATGCAACTACTTATGGCAATTCCATGAACTGAGCGTAATAAGAAATTTCATGATTCAAGTCTAAAAATCAAGAATTTATCTATAATGAGAATTCATAGTCATGAGTATGTAAAGATGCTCAAAGCTATGAAAAAACATATATTCATGGTTTAGTCCAAGCAAGAACTGAAAGCTAATGAAATTCACTCTTTTCATGGAAACCCTAAGACTAGAGTACCCCTTATAAAAAGTAACTAAAAAAGCTGCAGAATGTGACTTACGGACCATCCCACGATCATGGGAACCACCATGATCGTGGGTGGTGCTCGTGGTTGGGAGGCTGAATTGAGGCTCTATGGACTCCATCAGACGAGACTTGGTACGATCATAGGACCCACCCATGATCGTGTCTTGGTTCGTAGGTTGGAAGTTCAAACCGGATCAACTTTAGGAGCCAAAATCGTGCCAAAGATCGTGGTTTCTAACCAAGATCGTGGTACCATTTCATAGTTGGAAGGTATACTTGTTAACCCGTACGTTTTTGGTTCTGTTTCATGCAGACGATACCATTTTACGGTCGTGGTTTCCAACCACGATCGTGGTTTCTGTTCGTAGGTTCTCACTGCTGGACAATGCTTCACTAAAATGGCTATAACTCTTAGCTCCAGAATTATATTAAGCCAAAACTGGATGCGTTGGTAAGAAGACTCAAAGAACTTTCATTTGGTAGATTTTGAGCTCAAAAAGACTTCAGAATCTAGGAGTTATTCTTATTTGAAGTTGATAATAGGGATATTCTTTGCAAGAAAATCACCGGTAAGGAAGGTTTCAACTTGGCTATGAGCTAGGAGTTACTTGTGGCCTTAATATATGTCTAAATCACTTCTCATACTACCAAAACATGATGTATAAATTTACATGTACTTGAAGCATGGTTCTAATCTGAGCTTGTATTTTTGGGGTGTTACAATGTTATTGTTCATTCTTGTTTGGTTACTAATGGTGTAGAACCAGGAATTGGGTTAACTTACTAAATATCTATTTGTTAAGGGTGGTTAGTATTGGTAGATTCAGAAGAATCTTTGGTGATAACCAGTGGAATGGAAATCAGTAAGGTAACATAACACGCTGTGTTAGGATGAACGGATGGAGGTGGGCCATAACCCACATGTTGTGCGTATACATTGTATGTGATGGTTTTAAAATAGTTGAAACCCAGTTTGTGTTATGTGTGAATGATAACTAATTCTTAGTATTGCTTGTACAATGCATTTTCAAGGAAGGTGAATGACTGTTTGATATCCTAAGTGTTAATCGCATGCAATAAAATTATATGATAACTTGCTGGATTTTACAAGTGTTGTTCTATTATCATTGTGGTTGTGATTTTTATGATATCTGTCATTATTGTGAAATGTACGGGTATTTGGACATCTCCACGAGATTAGTGGTATAAGGTTAGAAGATACTTAATGTCTGGGGATTGGTACATAGACATGGACTCGTCCCCTGTAGGTACTGACTAGCCCTTAGCATATGTGTACAAGGTATAGGTGAGTGTGACAGTTCTTTTTGTGAATCGGGGAATTTATGTTCTTGATTATATGTGGCTTCCTTGTATGAATCGGGCTTACTTGTTATCATTATATGTGGGTTCCCTGAGTGAAATGGGTTATGCTCTTAATTGCTAAAGGTGGTTTCTTCCATAAATCGGGATGCATAATATTTTCTATTATTGTGTTATGTGGGTCCCCTAAGCGGACCAGGTCATTTGTTATTCTGGTGGATTGGTTACTTTCGTGAACCGGACTATGTGATGATTTGTGTATTGGACCTTTGGGGACATCCAATAAAATAAGAATTTATGATTATAATGTTTTCTAATTGTTGTAAGGGGATCCATGAGCGGTCTGGGTTAAGATTAATAAAAGAAGAAGGTGTAATCTATATTGTCCAATAACTTAGATGAATGGGACAAGGGGACGTATATTATGGATGAGTCATGATTATTGACCTATTTCTCCCTATATTGACTATGCATATTTGAATGTCTAAGGAGGGTAGTGATGTGTTGACTTGAGCTACTGACTATGTTGATGCTCATAGGATAGGTGTTCGTGTTGTGTGTCGTGATATGGTCGGTGGTCTAGCGGTAATTATATTTTGGATGGGGAAGGTGGGTGTCACTATCTTGTTAATGGTGGTTGTAGACTTAGATGAGCCGAAGGATGCTAGAGTATCAAGGTATGATTGGGTTTGTGGAAGATGGTGAAGGGTAAAGAATCATGAGGGTCGAGTAACGTAGAACTCATAGAGAATTACGGAAGAAGGGTTTTAATTGACAAAGAAAAGGGGTACTTGGGGATTAATGTTGGTAATATCCAAGGTATTAGGGAACGGTTAAAGGAAAGTTCTGATTTAATGTCTCTCAAATTGTATGTTTTCTTTAGGATCTTTACGTGATGTTTATGTGATTTGATTTGGGTCAACCGATGATGCTTACCAGTATATGTTGTTTTGTACTGATACTACTCTTGCTATACCTTGTTTTGGGCATAGTCTGGTTGCAGGATCAGTAGGTGTTTCATTAGTGATATTGTAAAGATCTCCAACAGTTTATGTGATTGTTTCCATGATAAAAGTTATGTCTTGTTTGTATTTCCTCTTTGTAGCTCTTGTACTTGTTAGACTAGTTCCTTGGGAATGTTTTCGGGGTAATTAAAGTTTGTAAATATATTGTAATAAATAGAGTATTTCTTGATTTTATTGGCTTCCGCATATATTCTTGAATGGGTGGCAAGGGTTCTCTTATCTAGGTGGATTAGAGGAGGTGCCCACATGATCCGGCTAGTTGGGTCGTGACAATGTCACAATAGTCTATTCGACCCTGAACAATCAATCATTTATAAACAACCAACTTTTTAGTTATCACCCGAGGACAAGCTATACTTATTTATCCTCACAACCAGTTTGCCACTTGTCAAATTACCGGCTCAACATACATCAACCACTCAAGGAGCAATACTAATCAAGTATTATCGTGCAAAAATGAGAGGGACATGTATATGCACAAACATATCTAATAACAAGTCAACAACACCTTTACTTTACTTTATTTTCATCAATATCAATAATTCAAACAATTATAATTCAATACACAAATCCATCAAGGCAACACCCTGACCAATAACAACAACCAATAACAACGCAAGTATAAGTTATGATAGACAATTCATCAAGTTAAGAACATGACTAAAAATAATAGACCAAGTCAACGGTTCCTGACTAACGACAATAAGTTCCACTTTGCCTCAATTATTCTTTTAAAAGGCATCAATAGAAATTATACCTTCCAATTATGCCAATAACCCAGATCACTCATGGATCTAATTAACAACAATAAAACCACCAAGTCAAATAAAGTATGACGTTTAAATATATATGTCACCTCAAGCAGACAACAACACCCACATCAGACATTTAACTTATCAACATATCATATCTTATCAACCACATTATAATCACAAGACCGAATCCACAAATTCATGAAACAACAATTTAACATCACATTACTTTAAATCACAGTTATAAATCACAACAAGAATTTTCTTTTACCAATTCCCACTATTATGCAACAATAGTCCCTTTTTCATGGTACTTATTCATGTACCAACTACTTGAAACAAGAGTTTCTACAATCATATACCCTTTCCCCTTACCATTTTACCAATGATAAGATCATACCCAACATTTAGCATACAGTTTTTCACTTAAACCACATAACAAACAATTCCTTTAGCCATCAACACATAACCTAGTTATGACCTTTCACAATTCACAAATTCACAGTCATTCAAGCAATCCTAATCCACAGTCATTCAACCCTAGTTTAAACTTAGCTCGAAACTCAATTGGTAAGGACACTTCCACCTTAACTTTGTGTTAGGGGTATTGTATGACCTTAATTCATAACTAATACACTCACATACCAAGGAATTGATCTTAACACCTATGACGAATGAGATCGTATACCTTTACCACAGATATTTTTAGTAATGACTGAATGGGTCGTTACATCAGTTACCAGCTTACCATCCGTTCTTCCCTGAATGGGCATTGGGTGAAGAGAAGCACGAGGTTGGAATTAGAAAGAAACTACTTTCAGAGTTACTTGAAAAGCACCTTACCTACCCACTTGCTATCATTTATCAACTAAACCATATTTATACTCGACCTCCCTATCGAGTCTTTTCAAGTCAAGAGGATGCAGAACCAAACCTTTACACAATAAGTAATTCTCTTTATCACAGTGGTCTAAGAATGAAACCTTGAGAGTTCATTAAGAGAAACCATCTAAACTCTGAGAAATCTAAATAATTACTGCATCGAGCCCGCTATAACACCATTGACCATTTTTGAGTCCCGCTATAGTGGCCCCGTGGTAGTGACTTGCCTCCCACTATAACATGATAGGCGAATGTCATGACATGATTTCTCGAGTCATAATGGCGCCTACCTTATCCCACTAGTAGGCAAGCCAAGCCATAGCCCGGAGCAGCAAGCAACAGGCTAATGAGCGGGAACCAGAAAAGATAAGAGGAAACAGTAGTATTAACAATAATAGGAAGAAGAAGTAGAAATATAACATAATAAAGTATACCAGAATGGGGGAAGAAAGAAGACAACATACTCAAATCAATCCCTACCAAGACCTGGTAAGGTCGGTACTATAGCCACTACTAAGACATAACCAGAGTACTAGACAGAACCCAAATATACAATATATATACAAGCAATTTTGAAAGCAAAAAACTAAACTGGAACAGATGGAAGAAGATCATCCTCGAATGCTAGCAAGCTCACCCTACTCTGGATCAGTACTGGAATAGAGAAACACGTCAATGCCGGTCGCTAGGACACAAATCTGCATTAGGAAAAAGATACAAAAGTGCAGTATGAATACCAAAACAATAGGTACTTAGTAGGCATCATCGACCGAAGGAGCTCAAATATAAGTATAACTAAAATGCGATGGTGCAATCTAAGTCAGCAGTAAATAAGGATAAAATGGTAAACTGCTATCGAGCTATGCAAATGAGATAACAGAATAAGTAAAAGCGATATGAAAAAGTAAATAATACAGTATTAAGCAGGCAAGTCAAACATAACCTAACTGGGGGCCCAGCCCATAAACCCGTCAGACACACTGAAGAAGACAATTAACCCAACCGTTCCCCCATAAGCCGGTGGGACACACAAGAAAAGTAAAAGAAGTCATAAATAATCCATAACTAATCCAGTGCCAAGTAACCATCCAGGTGTGTACCGGGCTTGAACCGGCACCAATGGATAGTAATGAGAGGCCAGACGCCGGGTTTGAACCGATAATAATGGATAGTAACAAAAGGCCATCCGCTGGATTCTAACCAGACATAGTGGGTAATAACGAGAGGCCACATATATAATATACAACAAATCTCATAGCTAGATGCTAGACTCAAACCAGAATTCAGGGAATCACAATATCAAAACCACGATACACAGTACTAGAACTCTCAAATCATATCATAACCAGATGCCGGACTAGAAACAAAACTCAGGGAACCACAATATCAGAACCACGGTACCCAGTACCAGAACTCTCAAATCATACCATAATTAGTGGCTGGACTCAAACTGAAACTCATAATAATTCGTAAGCAGAACCATCATATCTGAATCAGTGGCCGGACTCAAATCGGAACTCATAATGATTAGTAATCACCACAGTGCTAGAACTTATACAAATATAAGAAAATGGGGACGTGCTGGACCTAGATCTGAACCAGGGTATAAATAAAGGGGCAGACCCATAATGTACTACAAGGTCAATCCCTGGATCCTCTGAGGTCAACAACCTACTACTATGCGACAGACAAACCAAATCAGATATCTTGAGTGTATCATGGTAAGGTGGGTCCCAACAATAGGTCAAGGCTAACATCCCCGATCAGGTGCTATGCTATCTAAGGTCAACAGGGCCAAACGGGTTAAAAAGGTCATAATTGGGGTAAACCAACCCAAATGTTATCCTAAAAGAGTATCTAAGGGTTTAATTAAGCTCAACAATATTTAAGGTTAACTATGCCGACTGTGAAGAGTAGCAGGGCCCACTACGGGGTCCTTAAACCAAGTTTACGCTAAACCTATCAGAGTCTGGACTAAGGTTCCCCAAACCCCTACTAATAGTAGAACAACATTAACCAACCCTTTAAAGGTCATCTTTGGCACACTATGAGGATAACAGGCCTGGAACGTACCTGAGCAAGGCCATAACCAGCCCAAAAGGCCTAATCATAGCAAGCCAACGCCAATCTACAACTACCAGCCCAAAAACTATCATAATAGCATGCAAACACTATAAATAAACTCAGTCTAGGTATAAGGTAAGCCTAGCCTACCTGTACGCCGCCGAACGTCTGTCAAATCCTACTAAATAGGAGCCTTCCCCTTTCGAGAGACCTCCGACTATTGCCATGCTACCAAAACAATAAACTATACTTCAAAACACAACTATTGATACAATATTGCCCAGGTCAAAAATCGATAAAAAATCCCGCATGGGGCCCGCTTGCGGAATCGCATAACCAAAACCGTCACAACGTCCCAAATAGCTCAGTGACCAATAGTCACAAGAGATATACCTAAATATGAGCTCAAAATATCTCTAAAATAGCACCAACATCAACCCCTTTCAAATAACAATTCAAATACGCTACTTTAAGCTAAAATTGATCGGTAAACTTACGATATAAAGATGCTGTATATCAACCACGCGATCCCCGAGCTTGAATAACTTGATGTAGATAAGTTATATATTTATTTTTTGGTGACCAACTATAATGTCAGATATACTATAATATGCATTTATTATAGTATATTGAATATACTATAATTAATAGAAAGTTATTTCTAGTAAAGCCTCTATTATATAATAATATTATTTAACATATTTAGATTCACTATCTCTCCTTAAAATATTAATAGGTCACAAAGCTATTATAAAGTAATATGGATATATCATAACTAAAGAATTTTATAAATATCAAAAACATTTTAGAAAGGTAATTAACTATACCTTTTTACCAAATTCTAATTTAATTTTAATGTTCCACAACGCGTTCGGTATTAATAAAATTCTCTAGTGAACTGCCAGGAAATCAAACTGCTAGTCTCAGCAAGTCATAAATAACTTGAGGCAGTTATAGGAAAGCTCTAAACACCGAGAACGCATGAAAATAAGGAAAATGACCGGGAGGGTCGTTATGGCGAAGCAGAAACTTGAGATTTTTTCCAGTTTTGCCATTTTCACAACACAATACTCAGATTTCGACATCCCGAACCAACCCCGTTATGTTAGACGCTATATCCGGAGTTCTACTAACTTGAACTCCATTATGAAAGTTTCTATAGGCTACTATGTCCCTTATCTATCATGATATCACCTTAATTTCATCAAATACTTCACCTCGAGACACCAAATATCTCTAAACAACACAACGTCAGATTTTCATTGGAACCCACCCTAGCCTGAGATTTTATCACCTCTCATCCTAGGGAAAACTCTACCCGGGCACTTACACCCTAACCAATGCTATAATGAACACATCACTACCAAACATTTACACCAATATGGGTTTCATTAACACATATTTTCCACCACATGTCACATTAGTCTATTCGACCTTAAACAATCAATCATTTATAAATAAATAGATTTTTAGTTATCACCCGAGGATAAACTATACTTATTTAGCCTCACAACCAGCTTGCAGCTAGTCAAATTACTGACTCAACATACCTCTACCACTCAAGGAGCAATACTAATCAAGTATTATCGTGCAACAATGAAAGGTACATGTCTATGCATAAACACATCTAATAACAAGTCAACAATACATTTACTTTACTTTATTTCCATCAATATCAATAATTCAAACACGTATGATACAATACAATAATCCACCAAGGCAACACCCTAACCAATGACAACAACTAATAACCGGGCAAGTATAAGTTATGATAGACAATTTATCAAGTCAAGAACATGACTAACAATAATAGACCAAGTCAATGGTTCCTGACTAACGACAAAAAGTTCCACCTTGCCTCAATTATTCTTTAAATAGGTAATAGAAATTATACCTTTCAATTATGCCAATGAACTGGATCACTCATGGATCCAATTAACAATAATAAAAACCACCAAGTCAAATAAAGTATGATGTTTAAATATGTATGTCACCTCAAACAGACAACAACTCCCACATCAGACATTTAACTTATCAACATATCATATCTTATCAACCATATTATAATCCCAAGAACGAATCTAGAAATCCATGAAACAACAATTTAACATCACATTACTTTAAATCATAGTTATGGATCACAATAAGAATTTCTTTTAACAATTCCCAATATTATGCAACAATAGCCCCTTTTTCATGGTACTTATTCATGTACTAACTACTTGAAACAAGAGTTTCTACAATCATATACCCTTTCCCCTTACCATTTCACCAATGATAAGATCATGCCCAACATTTAGCATACAGTTTTTCACTTAAACCACATAAAAAACAATTCCTTTAGCCATCAACACATAACCAAGTTATGACCTTTCACAATTCACAAATTCACAATCATTCAAGCAATACTAATCCACATAAGTATCAATCTTAAAGTTTCATCGATAAATAAACCCTTTTTATTATCCTTTATTTGCCTCATGGATAACCACTAACCGATTATCCAGAATTTTACACTGCCTTTATGGCCAGATAACAATTGGAAACATCCTAGTTCTAATTTCCATTTCTTATGTCATTCCAAATAGAGTCGTGACATCCATTTACTTCGTTAAGAAAAAAATTAGAATTGGGAGATATCAGTTGGATTCAACTCATACAAGCAAGTATACAAACCGCATGAAAAAAGAGTGAAAAGTGAAATAATTTCCTAGAATGCCTTATACCTCCCTGAAGATTAGATGTGGACGTTAACACACCAATCCACAGGACTCTACTTGACATATGCTCTTGTACTGGGAGACCGGTAGCCTAGGCTCTGATACTAACTGTCACAATCCAACTACCCGGATCGTGAGGGAACCTATTCTAATCCACCTAAATAGGAGAACCCCAACCACCCATTTCAAAACATATGCGGGAGTTAATAAGAAACAACAGAATACCTTATTTATTACAACCAGTTCATCAAAACATGAAATACAAAACACAATATTTTCCCCAAAGACCTAGTCTAAACAGGTATAAGAGCTTCTAGAGAAGATACAAAATCGTACACCTGACCCAACTTCCACCATAAGAACAATGACAGAAGTTGATGGAGATCTTTACCGTGTAAATCATGAAACATCTACTGATCCTACAACCAGACTATACCCCAGAAAAGGGTATAAAAATGTAGTATCAGTACGAATAACACGTACTAGTAGCATCGACCGATCAGGGTTAAATTGCGTAAACACAATACAAAAATCACAAAAAGAAAGCATGCCAACTTATGTAACAATTTAATTCATTTCATCCACTTATGTTATCTAAGAGTATTTCTTTCTTGTTCTTGCTGACTTAGTTGTATCCAATTCAGTATCAATAGTCAATATGTACCATTGGCATTCCCCTTATACTATTCACATTAAATGTCATCCATCATAACCCTCACTTATTTAACCCCAACAGTTATTAAAAGTCAATCTATTCCACTTACACCTCAATTAACCTCAATAATAAATGAGAACAAATAACCATAACCTTGTAAACAAGTACAACCCTTAGCACTTAACATTTACTTCAGTTATGTTACCACTTAGCCCTTTACTACAACACCAAGATTTAAGTCAAGTGTAAGTCAATATCGATAACATACCAAGTCAAGACCATAACTATCGATAATAGACCCAGTCAACAAACCATGACTCACAACAATAACTTACCCCTTGTATCAAATACACCAGTAAGACAATACTAGAATATATGACTTTATTTTATGTCCTTAGCCCGAACCACTCAAGGATCAATTATAATCAATAAGTCAGTAACCATAATTCATAGTTCACTCAAGAACCCAAATATAACAAGTCAACGCATAAACCTGGTCCACTCAAAGAACCAAATATAATATCAGATAACACATAAACTCAGTTCACTCAAGAAATCAAATATAATAGCAGATAACACATAAACTCGATTCACTCAAGGAATCAAATATAATATCAGATAACACATAAACTCGGTTCACTCAAGGAACCAAATATAATATCAGATAACACATAAACTCGATTCACTCAAGGAATCAAATATAATATTAGATAACACATAAATTCGGTTCACTCAAGGAACCAAATATAATATTAGATAAAACATAAACTCGGTTCACTCAATAAACTGTCACACTCACCAATACCTTGTACACAATGCTAAGGGTCTTATGGTTGTCCACTAACCATGACCTGCAGGGGACAAGCTCTTGTCCATGTACCAAAAATCCAAGACATCTAATGTCTGCCATCCTTATATCAACCAATCCTGTAAAGATGTCCAAATACTGATACATCCCACAATAATAAATATAAGTCCCGTGAAGATGTCCAAATACCGGTACATCCCACAATATCAATAGATATCACAACAATCATAACCACAAAAAGAATAAACAATCATACTTGTACAGTCAACAAGCCTTTAATATAACCTCATTATATGTGATTAACAATTCAGATATTATTAAACATTTTACTTTCTTGTACATGCATTGCAACAAGTAGACAAGCATTTCAAACACTTGATCAAACTAAAGTTAATCATCTCACGTAAAACACAATTATTCTTTATCACACAAAATCATAAGTATTCCCAAAGGCCAGCCAACAACTTATAATTTAGGCCTTATCAATTCATATTCCTCAATTACAGCATGCCCAATACCAATCCATGGCTTATTCAAGTAAGTATTATCAAGCCATATTCAATTACAGCATGGCCAAGACTTCTGTTGAGACCTGTGATTCTGCTGTTATCTAGCAACCCTTACTTTCAAGTCATCACTAGGTTCAAGTCCCTACTCTATTAGCCAATCATTCAACCATTCAACTTTTTATACCATTTCCAAGGGATACTATTAACCAATAATTATTATCATTTAATAAGCATTTGAGAAATGTCAAACCACATTCCAAACACACATAATATCAAGTTCACCCTTTGTATGGTATTTAGGTTGAATAACTAGATTATAGGCTCACACAATCTCCTTATCACCATCTATATTCACATAATTCACGTTAGAATCCACCATGAAGTCATACAAACACAAAACACCCCTCAAGGATTTATACATTAATATATCAACACACAATTAGGTCTTTATCACATTAATCCCATGTTTTATTCAACCAAACTTCGTGCCCGTAGACCTAAGCATGATTTCTCTCGTCAAATCTATATTACGAATAAGATTTCTAACCATAGTCTACTACTCATAAACCATCTAATTCTACCATCTAATAACATCTAATTCTACCCTTCAATCTAATAAAAAACAATTATAAGAGTAATTAATCAACTACTCTTCTAACAAATACTTTGGGAATTCAAACCAACTAATTCTACCCTTCAATCTACTCAAAATATCTATATTTTGGAACGGTTAAATCAATTTCTAGTCCCAAGGATATAATTTATCAATACTTACTCAAATGCAAGGGATTTCAACCTATTAATTCACTTTCCACTAGAAAATTCAACCTAGGTTAACTTTCTACCACCACCATGGTCAATATAATATTAGAGACAAATGAGTGTCAGATTGATGGAAAAACATGCCTTGAGGGAGAAAAGCAATGGAAAACTGAAGAAATCGCCTCTTTAGGATTGGGGAATGATAATTTTGAGTTCTGTAATAGAAACTCGTAAAAAATAAGCTTATATATTGCCTCCATCCCTCTATAGCGGCCTGATACCACTACAACGGCCTCAACTTTTCAGCACAGACTGTCTTCAGTAAAACGGTCATAACAATTCACTCAAGAAGGGAATTAACAAACGGTCAGTTATGTTGGAAAGAAAGCTCAGAGATATTCAATTTGGTCAGTATTGGGCCCCATAAATTCTTATATTCTAGGAGGAGTGATCATTTGAAGTTGACTCTAGTTTAAACTTAACTCAAAACTCAATCTCTAAGAACACTTCCAACCTAACTTTGTGCTAGGGGTATTGTATTACCTTAATTCATAACTACGACACTCACATACCAAGGAATTGACCCTAACACCTATGAAAAATGAGATTCATATACCTTTACCATATATATTCTCAGTAAAAATGGAATGGGTCGTTACATTTATATACCTGATATATTTCTGTATTTTATCTAGTTAGAGGGCCCATTATGGTCACAGATTCACCATCCAAAATAAGAGCACGATAGAAATTAAAATGCATAAGATTCATTCACTCTTAATTAAAAGTTTTAAATTTGAGTCCGAAGAATGAATAAATCATTATAGTGAGAGGAGTTTTTTCCAATGAATTTGACTTACTGAAAATATGAATTAGATGAATTTTTAATACCAACGAATTTTCACAGGTCGCTTATTGGTCAAAATTTAAACCAAACTGATATAATTGATTTTTAAGTTATTAAAATCAAACCAAGTATAATATATATTTATTGGTTTGGTTGTTATCAGTTTGAATTCGGTTATTCGGTTATTAACCATACAAGAAAATAAAAGAAATGATTTATTCAAAAGGAAAACAAAAGACAACAATTCATTGAAAAAAAAATAATAAATCCTAAGATTACCAAATAAAATAGTAACATGACGTACATCTAATACAAGATATTTAAATTATAATAAATTTTGATGAATATATATATAAGATATTAAAATTTATTCATATAAAATAATATAGTATGTATATATAATTAAGAGAATATATCATGGTGCATAGTTACTACGGTACTATGCTTTGTTTGATGATTTGACAAACATGCTGAGGGACCAGATGAAGGAATAGGTACATTCACCATGCCTATCTTAAGGGGAACAAGGGAATCAAGATCTCAGAGGGAACAAAGGAACAAGTTGCATGATTGAAATGATCATTCAATAGGGAATGCTTATTTAAGAGGAACTATCTCTCAGAGGGATCTTGTTTCATAGGGACCAGGTACGCATACCAGGTTGTCCGTATAAGTCAACTCTGACAGTTGTCCATAGCTGTAAGGTGTTACCAACTGTGACAGCTTGTAGTACTACGATCCTTCCCTCTTAACTAATAAGAAACAATCAAAGTTTTCCCTCCCACATGCTCTCTCTCTATATACATCATTATGTGGGATGAAAACCTAACTTTTACAAATCCTAAAAATTGATATTTCTCTCTGCAAAAAGTCGATACATTTTTCTCAAGCATAGATTCATCCACCAAGGGACCTTCTCGTGACAACTGAAGATGTCTTCAGTTCTTTGTGTTTGAGTCTTTGCTTTTGCTCTTAATTGTAAACCTACTCCTCATCTGAGAATCAAGTTTAGATGTTATTATTATTTTAATTTTTCTTGTAAAGAAATATATCAGTTAGAGGTAGTTGATAAAAAGGGCTAGAGTTATCCAAGTTGTGTCAGGTAGAGTTAGTTAAGGTGTAGGCTATAGTAGGAGTATTGTAGAGGTTGCTCGATGTTGTTATTAGTTCAAGGGAAATGGGTTAACCATAGGATTGCAAGCAAGAGTCTGTAATCAAACTGTTGCTCTTATTCTAGTGAAGCTGGTGGCGAAAATCCTACGAGGTAGGTCGTGGTTTTACTCTCTTGAGCAAGGAGGTTTCCATGTAAATATCGTGTGCATTTTACTGCTTTCTTGTTCTTGTTGTTATTTGTTCTTCGTTATTCTCTATACAAGGACCAGGTAGTGGATCAGGTCCTTGTCATTGATTGCAGTCTATGTTCTGTTCTTAATTTTATTTGGCGTTCTTGTTTAGAGACCTGGTAGCGTATCAGGTCCCTAACCCTGTGGTGGACTCATGCAAGCCAACAATATATATACTCGTCCGTTTCAATTTTCAAAAAGAATGATCATTTCCTTTTAGTAACTCTTTATTTCAAAATTTCTATCTGGTATGTTTAAGGCCATGAGATTAAAGGACAATTTAGTACATTTGACATGTATTTAATTTAAATATCACTAGATTCAAAAGTATTCTTTATGTTTTAAACTCCTTGCCAAGTCAAAACAGGTCAATCAATTTGAAACATAGGGAGTATATAATTTGTCAGTTCAATTCAATTATTTTTTTGAGTTTTTTGGAACAAAATCAAAATCAAACAAAATATTATCGGTTTTTAAAAATGTAAAACCAAATCAAACCAAAAAAGTTCTATTTATTTAATCGGTTTGGTTCAATTTTTACCCAAACTGTGAGCACCCCTACCAAAGATTATTTAGAAAAAAGAGAGATTTTGAATGAAAGAGATAGTTTTGTTCCTCAATTTAAATTTAATAAAAAATATTTAAACTAAAATACCCTAAATTTGAGCTGTCACGCAAGACAGGTAACGGCATGACAAGTATACTGACACGTATCTTCACGGCCTAATTCATGAATTTAAGGAGTGCAGTAAAAATTAAGTAGAGTTGTGAGGAAAAAATTTAAAAGCCATAGGTCCTGATGGCTAGCTATATTCATGTACTTCTTCCCAATTCTTTAATTTCCATAGAAGATGTCTAGGTCGTGGTCCCCAGATTGTTACCTTTGTTAATTCTAGGCCACACAAAAAAATAAATAAATCCGAAGCGTTTCTAACCCCGCGGTTCAATTATAAATATGACTATCTGATCTCCACTAGTAGTAATAACCATCGACGGACCCTTAAAGTTGTTAGGAAAATCCACTTAGACACCTCAACTAATACTAGTACCTATTGAATACCTAAATTATTCAAAATGAGTACCTATTGAACACAAAGTGCTGATGTGGCAAAGGAAGTGTTCCTCACGTTTATTCGGGGCGTGAACGGATTCCCAATAATATTTTTTTTTTTTGAAAAACTCACACTTTATTTCTTTGAAAATACTTCACACTATATAAATAACTTAAAGAACTATTTAATTATTTTTTATAATTATTATATTCTTAATAGAAACAGAAAAGCAACCCCCCCTCCCCCACGGCCAATAGTCGTCTTCACCCATTTTTGTTAGATCCTCAAAACTCCAACATTTTTTCTTTCATTCTTTGTTATTTTATTTCTTTTTCAGTCAAAAAATGAAAATTATTTGTGCATCAACTAATTGAATCTGCAAAAAGGAAGAATTTTTTTTTCCGACATCCAAGTTTAAGAAATTGGCCGTCGTCCGTCCATCTCCATTGCCATTCACCTCCCAGCAAACATCATAACTCAAAAATCGAGAGGACTTAGATTAAAATGATCAGATAATTCAGTAGAATTAATCTGAGTCCTCTCGATTTTTCATTGCCATCAATTTTAAAATGGTTCTCCGCCGGCAAACTCCCTTTCTTCCTCGTTCTTGTACCAGTCTCTCTACAGATCTTTCTCTCTCCCACATCAGATATGAAAAAAATAAGAACATTGAATTTGAAATCAATTTGAAAAAAGGTTCAGTTTTGCAGTTAGGGAAAGGAATGCTGACGGTAAGAAAATGGAGAAGAAAGGGTAGGTATAAAATATGTTGTCAGTTAATATTTTTATTTTAAAAAATAGTTAGAAATAGATTTGAAATAATCTTTTAACTTTTTAAAATATAAAATTTATTTTTCTACAATATTTGGGCCTCCCAGTGCCACTTGTCAAATTTTAATTTGTCTCCTTATCATAATTTCGTGCGTGAGTTACACGCAAAATATTTTGTGTGCTAATTGTTATTTAGTATTTAATAGGTACATAACTGTTAAAATTAAAGTGTTCAATAGGTACTAGCCTTAGTTGAGGTGTTTAAGTGAATTTTCCCGACAACTTTAAGGGGCTGTAGATGACTTAAGCCCAAGTATAATCAACATGTATTTCCTCTCTCATCTCTTAGTACTATTATTTTGTTGGTTCTTAGCCCTTTTTGTTGCTCGCAAATACAACATTAGAAACAGAGAAAATCCAGAGAATGCAATCTCAGCACCTAAAGCTCCAGGTGCGTGGCCTTTCATAGGTCACCTCCATTAGTGTAGAGGCCAGCTTCCCATTTGTCGAACCCTTTGATGGTTGATAAATATGGACCCATTTTTCAACTGCAGCTTGAAGCCCATCCAACTCTAGTTGTCAGTAGTTGGGAAATGGTTAAAGATTGCTTCACTGCTACCAATGACAAAATATTTGCAAGTCGACCAAACATGGCACTAGGCAAGTACTTAGGTTACAATGGTGCCCTTTTCGCTTTGGCTTCTTATGGACCATATTGGCGCAACATACGTAAAATGGTGACTCTTGAACTCTTAACTAACGATAGTCGCCTTGAGAAGCTGAAGCACGTTCGTACATCAGAAGTGAATTGTTGTATTAAAGAATTGTACTTATAATAATAGTAATAATTCCCCAGTATAAGTGAACGTAAGTAGCTGGTTTGAGAACATAACGTGCAATATAATCATCAGAATGCTTGTTGGGAAGCGATTCACAAGCAACGTTAATGAAAATAGTATCGGATGCATAGAGGAAGTGTATTTCAAAGAATCTATAAAGAAAGCGTTGTTCCTCGGTGGAACTTTTGTTTTTTCGGATTCAATTTCATCGCTTGAATGGATGGATATCGGTGGGCACATTATTAAACCCATGAAACAGACCTTTAAGGAAGTTGATAGTGTCTTTGATAGCTGGTTAAAAGAACACATTCAGAAAGGAAAAGATTGTCATTCTACTGGAGACCAATCTGATTTTATTGATGTCATGCATTCCACTCTTCCAGAGGAAACCATGGAGTCTGGATACGACCGTGAAGCCATTGTCAAGGCAACAACTTTGATAATTTTCTTTCACGTAATTCTTTGTTTTGAAAAGTCACTTAGCTTCACATATATAAGACTTTACTTGTTCCATGTGTTGTTCTTTAGCTAAATAAAGGCCCAAAATTTTAAATTATTAGAAAAAATGTGTAACTTAATAGTACTCATCAAAGAAATTTTAAGAATATTATTCTTACTCTAAAAATTAAATTAATCTTTGTAGACATTAGATTGAACACTAATAAAATTGGCCACCAGTGTATGCTCAATGTAAAACTAAAATCATGAGAAAGAAGTATTCTCCCTGTCTCAATTTAAACTTACACACTTTATTTTTAATCTATCACGGAAATTATATCTTATATCACCTTTGGATATAATTTAAGATTAGAATTTCTATTTTACGGTTAATGTGATTATTTTTAACCATACAAATGCTAATCGTTGTAAAGGATTTTAAGTTTCAAAATTATTTTTTTTTCTAAAATAATTAAATAAATAAGTATGTGCTAAATCAAATAGTGTCACATAAATTAGCTAGAATGATGAAAGTACTTTGTATTGGTAGCATTTCCCCTGCCCTTGCCTCCAATTTTTTTTAAAAAAAAAGGAATTTGTAGCATTTTGATGTGCGCTGGAACTAGATTATGGGCGCGTTACTCCAAGGTTCATCCATCCAAAAATTTGAATCCCTTTTATGCTGTTTGAACTAGACTATGTTGTCTGCCCTTCTTCAGGCTTAAATTAACTGGACATAAAAATAAATTCATTTCCTCTTTTTTTAAATGGATATTATAAATTATATTCACACCATATAGTGCTGAAGGAGGTAGGTATATACCTTTTATAAAGTATACTGTTGTATTTCAACACATACACCGAGCCAAAACGCAGTGGAAAAATAAATAGGAACGTACCTTCAACCATTATTGTTCAAGTGTTATTGATAATCGTGTCCGCCTTGCCGAGAACTAGAAGAAGAAAGAGATAGAGAAGAAGAAGCCTATAGAGTCTTCTAGTCTATGCCTATCAAAGGTATGCCAGACTAATGGAGTCACAGACGTATTTATAGGTAGGCTAGGGACTCTTAGACAAATAACTTTAACTCTAGGGACTTTCATATTTATTTCTTGCCATCAAAGAAATATCATATATGCATAACTTGGAGAAAAAGTAATTGACTAATTTATTATTTTTCTTGGGAGACAAGGTAAATTTATTACCAAAAATATGTGGGTCACTAATACGTAATATTATACGTAATATTCTTACATTCCCCCACTTGACCCACATATTAAAATCAGACAATCCTTTATGAGTGAAAATAAACAATATGGCCATAAATGCATATTCACTCAACTTAATAGCTATGCAACAATCACTTTTATCAAGAATATATTAATACAAGAATCATGGCGGTCATGCTCTTAATCAATCACTTCCTTCCATGTATTACAACGTACAATATGTTCTAATTAATGTGTCCAACAACTTTATAAATGAGATTAATATAAGTCATTCAAAGTCCAACTTTATTTGATCTAATGATCACTTTATAATACATGAAAATCAAAATGTGCACATTCATGTATAACCAAAACGATAATGTCTAGACAAACTATTAGAGAATAGAGCAAGATTACAATGAGTTACTAAGTCCCACATGGGTTACATGATCCTTGAAAACATTAGCTGGTAAACCTTTAGTCATAAGATCAGCAATCATCAAAGTAGTACTAACATGTTCAAAACTCACATCTTGCTTCTTGATATGATCTTTAACCATCAAATACTTTATGTCGATGTGCTTACTTCGGCTACCACTCTTATTATTCTTTGAAAAGAATACCGCAGCTGAATTATCACAAAACATTCTCAATGGTGTCTCAATAGAGTCGACAACTTTAAGGCCTGAAGTAAAATTCTTCAACCATAACATCTGTGATGTAGCTTCATAGCATGCTATGAATTCAGCTTCCATCATGGATATTCCAACAATGGTTTGCTTGAAACTTCTCCAAGACACAGTACCTCTAGCAAGAAGGAAAATATAGCCAGAAGTAGATTTACCACTATCTTTACATCCACCTAAATTGGAGTCTGAATAGCCAATGACTTCCAATGAGTCAGAATATCTGTATGTAAGCTTAAGATCCTTGGTTTCTTGCAAATATCTCAAAACCCTTTTACCAGCTTTCCAATGATCAAGACCAGGGTTACTTTAATATCTACCAAGCATTCATACTACAAAGGCAATATCAAGTCTAGTGCAGACCTGTGCAAGGCTTCCAACAAGTGAAGCATATGTAATGCCTTTCATTTGCTCTTGTTCCAATGCATTTTGTGGACATTGATTCAATGAGAATTTGTCACCTTTAATGATAGGTGTTGCTATAGGTGAACAATTTTTCATTTCGTATCTTTCCAGAACTCTTTCAATGTAGGATTTTTGAGATAGTCCAAGCAGTCATTGAGATCTATCTCTGTGAATCTCTATGCCAATGACATATGAGGCTTTACCCATATCCTTCATTTCAAAATTATGGATAAGAAACTGTTTCATCTCGTGCAACAACCCTAAATCACTACTCGCAAGTAAAATGTCATCCACATATAGGACTAGGAAAATATATTTGCTCCTACTTATCTTAAGGTATATACATTGATCAATGATGTTCTCCGTAAATCTGAATGAAGAAACAACATTATGAAATTTAATATACCATTGGCGGGAATCTTGTTTTAGCCCATAAATAGATTTATTCAACTTGCCAACAAGGTGACTTTCATCCTTATCACAAAATCCTTCAGGCTGACACATGTATACCTTTTCTCCAAGATCTCCATTCAAGAAATCCGTTTTCACATCCATTTGATGTAGCTCTAAATCAAAGTGAGCTACTAATGCCATGATTATCCTTAATGAATCATTCTTTGATACCGGAGAGAAAGTTTCATGGTAATCAATACATTCCTTTTGAGTAAAACCCTTGGCTATAAGTCTAGATTTATGTCGTTCAACATTACTAAATGAGTCTCTTTTGGTTTAATAAACCCATTTGGATCCTATAGTAGAGACTCTTTTAGGTAATTCAACTCCTTGAGGCTGTTGATGCGCCATGGTTACATGGCACTTTCGATGCTTAAAACAAGGAAAATATGCAATAACTTGGGTGTATTTGGTTGGTATGATGTGGTTTATGTCCTACTTTGCAGGAAAACAGGTTTTTGAAGGCAAAATGATCAAAAAGAAAGAATCAAGCCCGAGAACTAAGTGTCAAAAGATGAAAGAACAAAAATCTGCACCGGAGTGGGAATCAAGACACCACTCACGTGACGTGAGTGGTGTCGTGGGTCCACTTCCAGTGTGAAAAATTGTTTGATTTCCACGCCAGGCATCCACGTGGCGTGGGTCCACCTATGTGACGTGAAAAGGTGGTGTGACTCAACTTCTGAAGACGTCTAATTGAGCCTGATTTCCACGACATCAACCTACATGGCATGACTTGGTTCCACGACACCAAGTCACGACACCGTGAAAGTTGACGACTCTGTTCTCCTATTTTGCTTAGGATAGGATTAACTTTGTATCTATAAATACCCCTGTATAGTCCTATGTGCGGGGGGGATTCAGAGGAGTCATTGCATTATTTTGAGAGCTATTTTACATTGTTTTGGAGTTCAAAAACATGTTCTTGGTTTTGTAGTACAAACCCTAATTTGAGTTTTATTGATAATTGAGATTTTAGTTTTTCTTCATTGTTGTGAGATCATAATTATGTTTTCATCTCTGAATTCTTTTTGTGTTCTTACAATTATGAGTAGCTAAACCCATCAACTAGGGTTGTGTGAACCATGAGGAATTAACGAAACTGGTTAAGTGCAAGGCAACTCTATACCGCTGTGTATGCATGTATTGTTGTTTCCTTCGTAGTGATTGCTCTTCTAACAGTTGTAAATGTTAGAAACTCGCCTGTATTCTAGACTTGCTCGAGAAAGAGGTAGAGATTGGGAAAATGAGATAACAACAGAGATTTGAAGCTATCAAACTTCATCTAATAACTTGAGCCTTAGAGGGAATAGTTATCTGAGATCCAGGATAAGGGTTAGTAGTACAACACTCGGAGACCGAGAGGAGAAGAGTGAAATTTGTCTAACCAAGGTCGAGAGACGTTTAGACGAACATATCTTGTCAGATTTTGCATGCCACATAACAGGATGGTTTTGTTAGCATAAGTAATCGGTGGAGTTAAGGAATCATTGGGGATCACAGTCCTAGTGTATTTCTCTTATTGTCTACAAACTCGATACAACCATCAATCGTTATTGTTACAATTCATTCGTAACACCCCTCAGTTTTATTTACTTTCCAATTATTTTGGCTAATATTCTAAACAGCTTTGTCCTATTTCCTGTGGGATCGACCCCAACCTAGTTGGGTTCTATATTTGATTCAACGACCGCATTGTACTTTTTTGGAGGTATATTTTGGGCAACATCAGAGTTGCTATGATCTGTCACCAGAGGCATCGCCTGTTTACAAGAAATCAGGCAACGGGAGCTACATCATACGCGATGAGGCGTAGCCAAGCCATACGACCCATTGCCACTGTCGACTTGGTTTTCTAATTATGTTTAGGATAGGATTTATTTTGTATTTATAAATACTCCTCTTAGGTTTTATGTTTTAGTTTATGTTCTAATTACTACTTTTGAGTCATATACTTGTTCTTGAGAGTTGTAAACACAGATTTTTGAGAGTTTTAATTCATAGTTGAGATTTGTGGTTTTCATCTTCTTCTTGTAAGTGTATAATTATGTTTTCTTATCAGAACTATTCTTGTGTTCTTACGATAATGAGTAGATAAACACCACAACTAGGATTGTGGGAACCATGACAGCTTAACAACGTAGGGTTCGAAGTACAAAGTGATTTTCAAAGTATGTTTGTGCGTGTATTGTTGTTCTTTTTACTTTGATTGATTTTTAACGGTGGACAACATTAAAACTCGCTTTATCTTTGCTTGTTTTGGAAGAAGAGGTAATGGATGGGAAAATGGAACAACTAGCAAAGACTTGGAGCTATCAACCTTCACTTAATAGCGCCGCAGATGCAAGAAAGCTAATCTCGGGTCCAAGAAAATGGCTGTATTGCAAAACTCGTGAGATGTAGAATCATAATTGAGGATAGTCATCTAATAGGTGCTTAAGGTTATTTAGATAAACTTAACTTATAGATTCTACATGCCAAACACCGGGAGAGATCACTAGTATAAAGAAACTACGGAGTTATGATGTTATGGGGAACATAGTCCTAGTGTCTCTCATCTATTGATCATAATACTTGTTCAAAAGCCAATTCACAAAACCCCATAATTTATGGAAATACTTTACTAATAGCTTAGATAATCGTATCGACCGAGCTTCTATGCTATTCCCTATGGGATCGACCCCAACCTTTGTTGGGTTATATATTTGATACACTGACCGATTTATACTTTATAGCAAGGTGTAATTTTGGTGACATCAAATTTTTGCGCCTTTGCCAGGGAATACGGTTTAGGATTAGATCGATTGTGTTTGTCTAACTAGTAGCTTTTGCTTCCTAGTTTTTACTTTTTCTGTTGTTTTTAAGGTGCACACTGGTGCATGCCCAACACTAGGAGTAAAGGAAATCTACTAATTCTACTTGATTTTGAAATTGAGAAGACTCAGAGAAATTAGAGAAAAATGGTGAACAACGGACAACATGATGAAGTTCATAATGAATGAGTTCAGAAGACTGAGGACGAAGCCATTGCCCGTATACTTGCTAAAGAATATCAAAGATAGGACACTGCCCGTCAGGCAACTTTTGTTGCGTAGGCTAGACAAGATGAAGTAACCCATATGGCTGCTGAGGAACAAGTGAGACTAAGAAGGAGTAAGGGCCATTAACATCCCCATTATTATGTTCTCCAATTTGATGATGAATCAAATTTGGAGGATGCAGGTGAAACAAGAGCTATTGTTCCACCTTCACTACACTGCCATAAAGAACTAAGTTCGACATCACTAGTGCTATGAAACAATTGCTGAACTTGAAAGGAGTATTCAGAAGTCTTGTTACTGCTGATGTGAACTTTTATCTAATGAACTTTGTAGGGATTTTCAATTCCTATAACCTACTTAGGGTGAGCCAAGATGCTATCAGAATGCAGTTGTTTCCCTTCTCTCTGACTGGAGAAGCTACTCTATGGTTGACAAAGTTGCCAAGAGGATCAATAACTACTTAATAGGAGTTGAAGACATAATTTTTAGAGACATTCTTCCCACCCTCTAGAATGTTACAGTTAAAAGATGAGATTTACAACTTTAGGCAACTACATTCTAAGGTATTACATAAGACATGGTTGAGGTTTAAGAAAAGTTGCAACAAGTCCCAAATTATAGAAAACCTAGTCATAGTTTACTTGAAATTTTCTACAGAGGTTTGAATTCTAACAACAATGTTGTAGCAGACACTGTAACAGGAAGTGCATTTATGAATTTAACTTGGGAGCAGGTTTCAGCAATAATTGATAGGATCACTAAAACAAACCAGGGTTGGCATGCTCAAGAGTCAGATGTTTCCGCAGTCATTTATATGATAGGAGCATCTGCAAAATAATAAATGATAGATGAGGCAGTTGCTCAAGAGGTAGCACATTTGAGGAACGAGTTTAACTTATTTGCAAAATGGTTTGCTGCAGCGAGGGTATAGAAGGGAAATGTAGTTGGTTCGCAAGGTAAAACACCTAGACATGATGACTTTGATTCTGAGAAAGAGGCTAAATTTCTAGATGATCAGGTGGCGGGTTTCCGAGCCAAAGACCAAGGTTCTAATCAAGACAATTGGCACTCTAGTAAGGAAATAAAAGTCAAAAATATTATTAGAACAACAACTACAATAGTCTGGGTATCGAGATAGGAGTAGAGAGAGAGTTAGTAATTGAAAGAGAAAAAACGATAACAAGAATAGAAGAAGTGGCCTTTACATTTCTCCTGGAAGCCGTGATACTAATTTGAGTGACTCTAGGAGTGGTAAGATGACTGCCGATCCACCTATTCTCGTATTTATTAAGAATGATGCTGAGCCGGTGAAGATTGATGATGAAAAAGTAGTCGAATTAGAAAATCAAGTAGTTGATGAGAAGGCATCTGAACAACCACCGCCACTTACTAAAAAAAGGCTAAGGCTAAAAAGGGGAAGAAAAAGAGGGTCCCCAGGTGTTGACTCTTATTTTATGAACTCCTCCTCCTTTTCTTTAGGGATTAAGAAGAGAGTCAAATAAGGGAAGTATCACAAGTTTGTCTCGATGCTGAACCAATTATCTTTGAACATTTATTTAGTTGAGGCACTTGAGCAAATGTTGGGTTATGCAAAGTTTATGAAGGATTTGGTGACTAAAAAGAAGATCGTGAATTTTGAGCATGTTGACAATTTGTACCATTGTAGTGCAATAGCTTCCTGATCCCTTGTGGAGAAAAAAAGAAGATCCTAGAGCATTTATGATTTTATGTACCATTGGGGATTTTAACTTTTCAAAAGCTTTGTGTGACTTGGGTGCTAGTATTAATCGGATGCCATTAGCAATATTTAGACAATGGTGGTTGAGGTCACCCAAACCAACTTCGATGAGACTTTTATGGTAAATCGCATCGTAAAGAATCCTGTGGGAGTTTTATATGATATTTTAGTTAGGGTTGAGTCCTTTATTATTTCGGATGATTTCTTCATCGTCGACTGTGAAGTTGATTTTTAGATTCCCATTATCTTAGGAAAACTATTCCTTTCGACTGGAAGAGCATTGGTTGATATAGAAACTGGTTAGTTGAAGTTTTGGTTGAATTATGAGGAAGTGATATTTAATATATTCCAATCTATGAAGCAACCAAAAGACATGCGTGTGATATCAGTTATTAATACAGTCAATGAGAATGCCTTGATAGTTCCTATTAAGAAAAGACTTGGTTTTGAAGCACTAGCGGTAGTGATTATGAGTTTTAAGGGCAATGATATTGATGAATATAATGAGATGGTGAGCACACTTACTGGTTTGGGGTCCTACACTTTTGCACTGAAAAAGTTAAATTTGAATTTGAAGACTAGGGCAACCCCACTAGCCAGGCCTTCTATTGAGGAGCCTATTGTCTTGGAGCTCAAATCTTTTACATCCTACCTTTGCGATGATTTCTTGGGAGCCAACAACACTTTACCGATTATTATAGCAGCATATTTGGTTGAATGGCAAGTTGAGGCTCTAGTATCAATTTTTAGAAGTTCAAGAGGGCTATTAGATGGTCAATTACTGACATTATTGTTATTCCACCTGGAATTTGCACTCATAAAATGCAACTCAAGCCAGAATGTTTCCTAGTACTAAGCACAAGCATAGGCTTAGTCTACCTATGCTAGAGGTAGTCAAGAAGGAAATCATCAAGTGGTTAGATGCAGGTATGGTTTACCCTATTATCGATAGTAAATAGGTGATCCTAGTTCAATGTGTGACGAAGAAGGGTGGAATCATTGTGGTTCCAAATGCAAAGAATGAACTTATTTTTATGAGACCGGTTATTGGTTGGTGAGTGTGGATGGATTATAGGAAGCTGAATTCATTGACTGAAAAAGATCATTTTCCTTTTATGGATTAGATGTTAGACCGTCTTGCTGGTAGAGGATGGTATTATTTTTTTGATGGTTATTCGGGATACAATCAGATTTTGATTGCTCTCGAAGACCAAGAGAAGACCACTTTCACTTGTCCATATGGGACATTTTTGTTCAAGAGAATGCTTTTTGGATTATGTAATGCGCCTACGACCTTTCAGCTGTATGATATTTAACTTCTCTAACATGGTGGAAGACACTATCGAGGTATTCATGGATGATTTTTTGGTTGTTGGTGACTCTTTTGAAGATTGTCTAGCCCATCTAGCTAGTGTTTGAGAAGGTCCAAAGATTGCAATTTGGTACTTAATTGGGAAAAATATTACTTTATGGTCAGAGAAGGGATAGTGCTCTGTCATAATATTTCAAAGAAGGGGAGTGAGGTTGACAAGGCAAAGAGTGAGGTGATTGAAAAATTGCCTCCACCAGTTTCTGTGAAAGGTATTCGAAGCTTTTTAGGGCATGCTGGATTTTATCGAAGGTTCATAAAGCATTTCTCTAAAAGTGCATATTCTTTGTGTAAGTTGTTGGAGAAGGAGGCGAAGTTTGTCTTTGTTGATGCGTGTCTAAAGGCGTTTGAGTGTTTGAAGGAGAAATTGACTTCGGGTCCTATTATTATTTCACCTGATTGGTCTATGTCTATTGAGGTTATGTGAGATTCTAGTGGAGTGGTGCCAATAGAAGTCCTAGTCCAAAGGCATGAGAAGATCCTTCATCCTATCTATTAGACTAGCAAAGCACTTAATCCAGCTTAAGAAAATTATACGGTGATGGAACAAGAGTTGCTTGTTGTGGTTTTTGCGTTTGAGAAATTTTGATCTTATTTGTTTGGCGAAAAAGTGATTGTGCATATTGACCACACAAATCTTAGGTACCTCATGGTGAAAATGGATGCAAAGCTGAGATTGATTCGTTGGGTACTTTTGTTATGAAAATTTAATTTTGAGGTCAAGGATCGAAAGGGGACCAAAAATCAAGTGGCTGACCACTTATCACGACTTAAAGAAAAGGCAATGCTGAAATTGAAGAATGAGTTTGAGATTGATGATACATTTCCAGACGGACAAGTATTGGTTGTATCATAAGACTTGATTCCATGGTTCTCGTATTTTCCAATTATTTGGTAAGTGTTGTCGTGCCTGAGGAGTTATCTTTTCAGCAGTGGAAGAAGTTTATGCATAATGTGCGAAAATTTTTTTTGGAATGAGCTATACTTTTTCCGGATTTGTATAGATGGGATGATTCGTAGATGTGTCCCGGATATTGAGATGATGAGTATTTTAGAGGCATGCCATTCATCCCTAGCTGGTGGTCATCATAGTGGTGCGTGGATGGCTCATAAGATTTTACAATGCGAGTACTATTGGCCCACCATTCATCAAGATACTCATAACTATGTAAGATCTTGTGACCAATGCCAAAGATAAGGGAACATCTCACGAAAGCATAAGCTACCATTGACCTCGATTCTAGAGATCGAGCTGTTTGACTTATGGGGTATTGATTTCATGGGTCCATTTTTGAGACCATATAGTATGAAGTACATCTTGGTGGCTGTTGATTATGTGTCGAAGTGGGTGAAGGCGGTTGTGCTTCCAAATAATAAAGGGAATAGTATAACAACATTCCTGAGGAGGAACATATTTTCTAAATTTGGTACGCCAAGAGACATCATCAGTGATGAAGGTTCTCACTTTTGTAATTGTCTGTTCAAGGCTTTGCTTTAAAAATATGGTGTAAACTATAAGGTGGCAACACTTTACCATCCTCAATCAAGCGGCCAAATTGAGGTCTCCAACTGGGAGATCAAGTCCATTTTGGCAAAGACTATGAATGCTAATAGAACGGATTGGGCTAGAAAGTTGGATGATGCATAATGGGCTTACCGGATAGCGTTCAAGTATCCTATTGGTGCTACTCTATATCAACTTGTGTATGGAAAAGCATGCCACTTGACCGTTGAACTTGAGCATAAGGATATATGGGCACTCAAGAGGTTAAATCTAGTATTGAGTGACGCGACGAAGCTGAGACTTGAGTAGTTGAATGAGATGGATGAGTTTTGTCTTAAAGCATACAAAAGTTCAGCCTTATGCAAAGAGAAGATGAAGTCATACCATGACCGGAAGATCAAGAAAAAAGAGTTCACTGCGGGCGATATGGTTCTATTGTTCAATTTCAAGCTTCGCTTGTTTTCAGGCTAGTTGAATTCAAAATGGAGGAGACCTTATCTAGTGGTGACGGTGTTTCTTTATGGTGCCATTGAGCTTGAAAATAACTAGGGCAAGAGGTTCAAAGTGATTGGCCAAAGGGTGAAATAATACTTAGGTGATGTTGAAGAGGTCAAGGCAATATGCAAGGTGTGTCTTGATTAATCAAGACACTCGAGTTGTGATACGATGTTAAATTAGGCGTTGCATGGGAGGTAACTTATGGGCTAGTTTGGTAAAGTCTAAGTAGCCAAATTAGTCACATCATGTTGCGACGTTAAATAAAGCGGTGCTTAGGAGGCAACCTAAGGATTTTATTATTGTTTTCATTTATTTTTAGTGTGTAGTATAGGATTAATGTGTGTTGAACTGTGCAGGTAATCGAGGACTAAAATTGAAACTAGAAAACTTTCTAGTGCACAGGCCCAATGGGCATCTTAATGAGCCATAGCCTTTGGAAATGACTCGTAGGATGAGCCGTAGCCACTGGGAGTGAAGATTGAAAATTTCAACCTTGTGGAATATTCACCCCATGACTATACCATTGTGGATCTTGTTATGGAATTAATATTATAGTCATAATAACCATAACTTAGCAATGCTTGAACTGAATATGTAGTAGTTGATAATGTAACCCTATGCTATTTACGTGTGAGGTACTTACGTAGTTTAGCTTTGTGTGTGAGATCTAGAACTTTCTCAGTTAGTCTTGCCTAGGATTTAGGATAGTTGGTGAGGAAAGAATTATAGGTCGTTCTTGATTAGTCCACTTTTAGCCTAAATTTCCTACCAAATGGACTTAACATCCCTTAATCCCAAGTTTGAGCCTAAATCGATCTATTTCTTTCATTAGCTTAATCACCTTCCTATTTCTACTTACAATGAGCCTGTTTTAGCCCTGGTCCCTCCTTGAACATCGTATACCTCAACTAAGGTAAATTGTCTAAGTTGAGAGTGGCTATCATATGGGGTGCGTAATGTAAAGTGGGTATAAAAAAGAAGTTAGTAAAAGAAAAGTAAAAGGATTTGGGTGTGGTAAGAAAAAGAAAAAAAATGATCAATAAGAGTTTACAAAAGAAAAAAAAAAAAGAAAGTGTAAAAAGAAAACCACACCTAAAATCTGAAGAAAAGCAAAGGAGAATAAGGGAGAAGAAAATAAGTGAGGTTTAAAAGTGGAGCCAAAAATAATATAGTGCCAAGGAGGGTTGAGTCACTATATCAATATTTACTATACCCGTCCCTAAGCCTACATTACAAGCGAATAAAAGTTCTATAGTGATCCTAGTCCAACGTCTGAAAAACTAAGTCATAGAATATAAGGGCAAGCCTATGATATTTCACGCACACTGTTAGAACTTATTCGTGAGAGTGAGTGTCTTGATTCAGTCCGTGCTTATTTTTATCTTTAGACTGTGAGCATAGGGTACTTCTTTGTTGTGAGGGCACATGGGTTGCATTATTGGTTGCTATTTGTTCGGGTAGTGTTATTTGCATATATTCTTAGTTTTTTGTTCATAATATGATGCCATATCTTGATCCCTTTGTGTCATGGTAATGGTCTGGATATACACACACATTGGTTTTTGCTTCTGGAGTAGGGGGTTGAAAATTTTATGCTAAAAAGAATTGCATTGACTGGTGTAGGTCCCTTAGGTTTCTCTTAGTTAAGCATCGTAGTGTCTGTGTTTATTTCCTAAGGACATTAAAACATTCTAAGTTGAGAGTGTTGATGTGTCGTGGTCTCATGGCATTTTCGACACTCAAAATATGGAAGATATTCTAGTCTTAAGGCTGGTTTATGTGGATATGATATATTTGTGCTAGTTTTGCAGGGAAACAGGTCTTGGTGGTAATTGGATGAAAAAAAAGCTAAATTTGACCAAGTGCTAGAAACAGATGCTTGGCCATGACTTGTTGGGTCATGCTATGAGTTTTAGCTTGACCCAGTATGTTAATAATACGAAAGCCTTAAAAGATTAAATATTAGGTGTTGGCCTATGAATCATGCTACGAGCCATTGGGAGAGACGACGGGTAGTAAGGTAAACAGTCCTAACTTAATTTTTCAAAAGTCCCATAGAGGTACAAATTAATGTCAGTGGCAACAACTACTACATACGAGCCTTCACCAGTGGCTATGAGTCGTTGTCAAGACTCGTCCTGAGAAGATGTGACCAAATTCTTGAAGATTGTGAAAATATGCCCAGTAGCAAGGAATCACCCTACGATCTGATGGGAGTTGCTATGAGTCGTCACCAGAGGAGTTGTCTGTTTCCAAGAAATTAGGCAACGGGAGCTACATCGCACGTGATGAGGTGTACCCAAGCTATACGACCCATTGCCAGAGACATTGCCACTGCTGGATTAGTTTTTCAATTATGTTTCTGATAGGATTTATTTTGTATCTATAAATGTTCCTATTAGGATTTTTGTTTTATTTTACGTTCTATTACTACTTTTAAGTCATATACTTGTTCTTGAGAGTTGTAAACACAGATTTTTGAGAGTTTAAATTTATAATTGAAATTTGTGGTTTTCATCTTCTTATAAGTGCATTATTATGTTTTCTTATCAGAATTATTCTTGTGTTCTTACAACAATGAGTAGCTAAACACCACAAATAGGGTTGTAGGAACCATGACGGATTAACAAAATAGGGTTTAAAGTACAAGGTGATTCTCGAAGGGTGTTTGTGTGAGTATTGTTGTGCTCTTTGCTTTGATTATTTTTTAACGGTGGCCAACATTAGAACTCCCCTTATCTTTACTTTCTTTAGAAGAAAGGATAATATGTGGGAAAGGGGAACAAATAATGGACACTTGGAGCTATCAACCTTCACTTAATAGATTGAACTATACGGATGCATGAAGGCTAATCTATGGTCCAAGATAAGGGTTAGATTGCAAATCTCATGAGACGTGGAAGCGTAATTAAGGATAGTAATCTAATAGGGGCTTAAGGTCATTTAGAGAAACTTAACTTATCGATTTTGCATGCCAAGCACTAGGAGAGATCACTAGTACGAAGAACCTACGGAGTTGTGATGTTTTGGGGATCACAGTCCTAGTGTCTCTCATCTATTAATCATAAACTTGAAGGAATTCATAATTGTTACTTGTTCAAGAACCAATTCACAACCCCCCCCCCCCCCCAATTTACGAAAATACTTTATTAAAAGCTTAGATAATCACATCGACCAAGCTTCTAGCCTATTCCCTGTGGGATCGACCCCAACCTTTGTTGGGTTCTATATTTGATACAATGACTGCTTTATACTTTATAGCAAGGTGTAATTTGGGATACATCACTAATCTCTCAAGCTGATTTAACAGTGAATTTACCAGAAGAGTTTAGCATCCACCAAGGTTTGTAGCATCCACCAAGGGTTGTCCCACTCCCCAGAACCTTCTTCCACCAAAAAATTCATTTGAACATGATCACAAACCTCCTATGGAAATAGTAGCTCTAGCAATTCTGTATTCCATCTCCCTCGAGAAAATAGTCGACTCACATCCTCCACTGGGTGTATTCTATGCTAGATAATGGCAAGTAGTAATACAAAGCACCAAGTTGTGTCCAATTGTCATACCAAATGTTAGCATGACAACTCTTAGTCTCCCGCCGTATCTCTTGATCAATATAATTTCTAGCTTCAATCATATACTTTCATATTTGAGATCCCCTTATTCCACTACTTGAGCACTATATCTCTTGCAATATTTGTTCCACATAAAGATAGTCCACATGGACTTCTGTGTTCTAAATATCCACCACAATTTGACAAAAAAGGCGTTAGAAATATCAAACAAAGATCTAAAATCTAGTCCCCCTTTTTCTTTAGGAATGCAAATATCTGACCAAGCAACCCATGCTTGTTTCTGCCAACCTCCTTAAAATTCCATAGAAATCCTGCAAATTCTATGTAAGTCATGAATGACATATTTAGGAGGGTTTATAACAGACAATTATTAAATAGGAATGTTGTTCAGAATATTATTGATCAATATTGATTTACCTCCCAATGGCAGAATATTCCCTTTTCATGTCTGAAGTTTATTGTGCACCTTCTTGATTAACTTAGCAAAATGAATTTTTCTCTTACTTGCATGGCCAATGGGACACCCTAGATACATCAGTAGAAATATGACCCTAGGAAACCCAACGCTACCTTCTACTTCTTGAACCACAACATTAGCAGTCTTATTAAAGACATAAAAAACGCTTTTATCTTTATTAATTTTCTGCCCTAATGGTTGTTCATAATCCTCCAAAGTCTTCATGACAAGTTGCAAAGACCTTTTATCTACTGACACAAATAATATAGTGTCATCTGCATATGCCAGATGATTAGTATTATCACTCCATTTTGGAATCCCAAAGCTCTTGAAATCCTTATTATCAAACAAGAAATTTAGAGCTCTAACCAATACTTCTACAGACAAAATAAAAATGCCAGGGGATAAAGGGTCTCCTGTTTTACCCCTCCAGTAGAATGGAAGAATCCATAAGACTGACCATTTATTAGAGTAGAATACTATTTATTAGACACTATCCTCCATATCATATCAACCACTTTGTTATCAAAATCCATCTTTTCCAGCACCTTAATCAAGAAACTCCAATCCACTCTATCATAAGTTTTAGCCATATCAAAATTTATCACCACATTGGAAAGTTTTTCCCTCTTTCTAATGTCAGTGATGATCTATTGGACTAACAATACATTCTTAGTGATACTCTTTCCTTTCATAAAAACAGAGTGATTTTTTGAAATAAGCATAGGAAGGAAGTCTTCATGTCATGAAGCACTCTTGAAATCACCTTATTCAGAAAATTGCTCAAACTAATTAGTCTTATGTCTGTAAAAGACTAAACAATGTCTTTTTTAAGTAGTAAGACCAAATTAGTATAGGTAATTGATTTGGGAAGGGTACTTCCTGTATAAAAAAAAAAAACTACCACCACTTTAACAATGTCATTATCAATAATATCCCAACAACTTTGATGGAACTGTCTAGTAAGCCCATCAGGACCACTTGCACTTTCCCTATTCAATTCAAAAATCACCTTCTTTACCTCTTCTTATGTTAGAATGTCATTAATGACCATGTTCATCTCTCCTGTGACCAAACTTTGAACATGATTAAGTAAAGATATTTCCTCAGAAGTATTCAAGCAAGTGAATTGCTTCTGCAGCCACATTATCATTTACCTCTGCCCATTTCCCATCTTCCTTGATAATTCTGCTAATAGATAATCTCTTCCTTTTGCTATTTACTATACTATGAAAAAATCTAGTATTCCTATCTCCTTTAGAAAACCACTAGATATTTCTTCAACTCAGCTTGGGCTTATGTAATATAGCTCTATTACTTGCATTAGCATGCTCTTCAAATAAATCTTCCTTTAGCATGACGATTTCCCCCAAACCTCTCTCTACTCTAAGAAACAAGAGCTGATTTAGTGTTTTTCATATTACGCTTAATGTTGATGAAAATATCAGAATCATCTTAAGAAACCCAACTATTTCTAACCACCACTTTAAATTCAACTTGTTCTACCCAAAATTTGAGAAATTTAAATGGTCTTCTAAAGTGAATAGGTTGTCCACCATAGGAAAGTAGTAAAAGGACATGGTCAGACCTAACTCTAGCCAAGTGCTCCACCTTCATATGTCCAGCCATACCAAAGAAGGCCTAGTTAATCACCAATCTATCCAGCCTTATAAAAATACACTCACTGTCAGCCCTTCTATTCCTCCAAGTTAATAGACTACCTTTGAAGTTGATGTCAAATAACTCACAAGAGTTGATACAAAATGCAAAGTCTTCATATTCCATAGGATAAACAGGAAGCCCTCCTATCTTTCTCTTCTAACATTATCACATTAAAATCTTCCACCAACAATCCATGGTGAATTCATATTGTGAGAGATTAAGTAAATATCATCCCAAAGACTAAGTCTCTCAAGAGCATCACATTTAGCATATCCAATAGATGTGACAATTGATTGTCCACTTTCCTGGAAAGTCAATTGTAAAGATAATTGTTGCTCAGTATATGATGGTACTCCCACCTGAATGTGCTCTTATATAAACACCCATATTTTTCCATTCTGATTATAATTAGCATATTGCATTCCTAACCTTCTCTTGTATTTATGAATTTGTCTTGCTTCCTGAAATGGATCCATCAAAGCTATAATAACAAAGTTATGATATTTGTGCAACATTTTTATTCTATGGAATGAATTTTGGGTCCTCACAAACCTCACATTCCAAAATAATGCTTTCAGCTTCATCTGACAGTAGCATTCCCTGTCCTCCTAGAATTAACCCTAGTACGTTTATTATCTACATGACTCATTGATTTGTTTCTCTTTGTTGATGATTGAGGAGATAGTCTTTATTCATTTAACACTTTTATCTCCAACTGTTGGTTTTCTTCTTCCTCTTTATTCTCAATTTCATTATTTGCTTTTTTGTTGTGCTCTGCTACATCTTGCAACTGATGTGAAACTAGATCATGAAGTGTTCTCACTTGCATGGACTTTGTGCATGTATCTAGTGCTTGAGGTTTTTCTACTAACTGTTTGTCCTCAGTATCTACATGGTGAAGCTCTTGGATGTTATTGCTTGTTGTTACTGGAGGATAAGTACCCATTTTTTGTAAACTTTTACCTGTTAGTGCTTCACCCAAAGTACCTGAACAGTCAATTTGCAATGGCTCATGGTATTTGGCTTTTGACAATTCAAGGAACATCTCATGTTCCCTTTGTTCTTCACTTCTCTTACTCACAACCATGTTTTTCTGGTACTCCTTGTTCCTTTTCCTGGTCATTATTATTTTCATTACTACATAAATTAGACTGATTGTTCTTTTGTACTATTGGCAGTTCCTCCTATCTGGTGACAATAGCAAGGCCCTCATTTGTAGGCACCTTTGCATCTTCCTCATGTTATGGAGTTTTTTTTATTTCAGTTATGTAATTGGTAATATTTGAGCTTTCCTTGCATTGTTATGTACTATTGAACTTTGTATGCTCCCCATGCCATGCTCCTTGTTGATAATCTACTCGCCTCATTCACCTAAGTTGCCTAATTTTTATACATTTGTTCCACATTATCTTTTTCCTGTAAGAGTGCTTCAAAAGTATTCGCTGTGACTACTCATTTTCCTGGTGATGAGTAAGCTTTATCACTCATAGACATAGTTGGATTCTTTTCTAATATGAATCATCTGCTCTATGGACTCCATCTCTTCATTTGACCTCTCCTCACTACAACAAATATAATATATAGCTACAAAATTGCTAGCTATGATATGAAATTCTTCACTAATTTTTCACTTTTTGTGACAAAATTTATATTTCGTGCTTAATTACATAAGGCATGTACTTTTAGTGACGAAACAAAAAATTCGCAGCAAAATTTTGTCCTCTAAAGTTTTCCATTAAAAAAATGAGCTGACACCATTTATTGAGTACTATTAGCCATGAATTCAAAATTATCGGTGATGCATTATTTTATCATTAATGATGTTCTCAATTAGTGAATGATGTTCTCAATTAGTGACAAATAATTTTTTATCCTAAAATTAGTTAAATTTTGAATATGAAAAACTTTTGTCTTAAAAAAATTGTTGATACATTAGTGACAAATCATTTTTTGTCCTCAAATTAATTAAATTTTTGATACGAAATTTTTTTGTCACAAAATATAGTGATACATTAGCCACAAACAGGAATTTGTGGTTAATCCTTGTAAATTTTTGCTGCAAAAATTTATATTTAATTGTGACCTTAGTTTTTTTCACTAATGGTTTGAACAATTGGTGACAAATATATTATTGTCTCTATTTACCTACAATTTGGCAACAATGAAATTTTGTCACAAAAAAATATATGCTCAAATGGCTACGACTTAAATTTCGTAGTTGAATAGTATTGGTTAAGAAAATAATTCATAGTTATAAATTATAAGATAATTAATGTGAAACACAATATCATTTGAACAAAATAAAAATTAGAGATTTATCTTTCAATAAACATCCACCAAACAAGAATATTTTTTTTTTAAAATATTAGATTATATTGCAACTACATCACACAATCAGAAAAAATTAGATATTTAGGCTCGCTACTTTAATAAAATGGACGAATAGATGATGTCACTCTTTGAATTATAATAGGATGATTGAAATAAAAAGTACTATCGTGTTGTTAAGTGATAGAAGGATAGTACCAACGTAAAAGTAAGTATAATATAATTTTTAAAAATTAAAATTCACGAAATATTTTGGACTATATTTCAAGCGCAAGCTATGTAGTCCAAATAATTTTGTGTGGGTTAATATAATTAAATTAATTATAAAAGTCTAATATATATTGATTTAATAAATAAACTCCACTAGGCTAGCCTATTTAATAAAGGGAAAATATCATAATTGGCCACAAGGAGCAATCTAATTACGCACTTATACCGTTTTACTTTGATGCCCCCAACTTAATTACACATAGTGTCTCATTGTAGCTTTTGTAGTTAATTATCTTTTTTTTATTCATTCTTTTCCTTTTTGTTGCGCTACTTCTTTTCTTTCTTTTCTCTTTTTTGTCTCATTTTTTTTTTGCTTCTTTATTCATTTATTTTGTTCCCAAATCATGTTAGTTTAATTTTCTTCTTTCACCATAAGAAATTTGGCTACTTTATTTTTGTGTTTTTTATTTTTATATTTTGTTTTTGTTTTGAATTTCTTTATTTCTTGTTCTTTTCTAATTTTTATTTTTTCATCTATAATCTAATTTTATTCATAATTTTTTTCTATTTTTATTTTTTTTATTTTTTATGTATACAATAAAAAAAGATAATTGATATAGTAAATATTTTTTTATTAATTTTCTCTACTCTTTTTTTTCTCATTTATTTCTATATGCTGACAAGATATCACCGTTCATGAGAAACTCACCAGTCATTCATGATACCATCAAAGTATATTTATATACTAGCATCATATCATGGAGGACTGCGTCAGTTTTTCAACTCATTAGTATATCACAACAGTATATCTATAGCCTAGCATGGTATCATCATTCATGAGACACTCCTCAGCCTCCATGATATCATCACAGTATATCTAAATAATGACATGGTATCATTCATGGCTACTTAAGTCCATCAATGAGACACTCATTAGTATGCTACCATAGTATATATACTATATGCTGACATGGTTTCATCGTTAATGAGACACTTGTCTGTCCTTCATGATACCATAAAAGTATATCTATATACTAGCATCGTATCATGGAGGACTGCTTCAGTTCTTCAACACATTAGTATACCATCACAGTATATCTATTGCTGGTATGGTATCATTGTTCATGAGACACTCCTCAGATCTCAATGATACCATCGCCGTATATCAATATACTGACATGGTATCATGAAAGACTTGTTTAGTCCTCTAATAAGACCACCTTAATATACCAAAATTATTTATCGATATACTAACATGATATTATTCATCTCAATGAAATACTCATCAGTCCTTTAGGATACTATCATCATATATGCTAGCATGTTATTATGGAGGACTGCTTTTGTTCTTCAGTGAGACACTCATTAGTATACCAATACAATATATTTGTATGTTGGCATGGTATCATCGTTCATGAGATACTCCTTAGTCCTCCATGATACTTTCACACTATATCTATATACTAGCATGGTATCATGGAGGACTGACTCAGTTTTTCAATGAGACACTCATTAGTATACCACCATATTATATCTACATGCTGGCATGATATCATCATTCATGACACATGCCTTATTCCTCCATGATACCATTACAGTATATATATCTATATATCTATATACATATATATACATACATACATACATACATATCTATATCAATAGCTAGCTATCTATCTATCTATCTATCTATCTCTCTCTCTCTCTCTCTCTCTCTATATATATATATATATATATATATACATACATACATACATACATATACATACTAGCATGGTATTATGGAGGACTATTTCAGTTCTTCAATGAGATATTCATTAATATACCACAATAGTATATCTATATGTTGGCATGGTATCAACGTTCATGAGACACTCTTCAGTCCTCCATGATACCATTACAGTGTATCTATATACTAGCATGGTATCATGGAGGACTATTTAAGTTCTTCAATGAGACACTCATTAGTATACCACAATAGTATATCTATATGATGGCATGATATCATCGTTCATGAGACACTCCTCAGTCCTCCATGATACCATCATAGTATATCTACATATACTAACAAGGTATTATATGGAACACTATTTCAATCCTTTAATGAGACATCCTCATTATACCACCATGATATCTGTATATATATACACACACACACACACACACACACACACATATAGAGGCAGGATAAGATTCCTCAATAAGATACTCCTCAGTCCTCTAGTATACTATCACAGTATATCTATATATTTTCTTGGTATCTTGGAGGACTACTTCATTCCTCTAGTAAGACACTTCTCAGTCCTTCATGATACCATTTCAATATATCTATATACTGGCATGGTATCTTGGAGGACTATTTCAGTCCTTCAATAAAACATTTCTCAATCTTCTATGATACCATCTCAATATATCATATACTAACATGGTATCATGAAGGATTGCTTCAGTATTTCAACAAAACACTCTCAATCTTACATGATACCATCACAATACATAGATATATTGTGATGGTATCATGGATGACTCTTCCAGTCCTTCAATTATTTTGTACCTTTTTTTCCGCACGTATGATGAATGAAACACCTTTATGACTTATAATTGACAATGTTTTAAAAAGTGGGGGTGCGAGGTGAAGTATTTTATGCATCAAGGGGAGAGTCGTAAGTCTCGAAACATGGGACATAAGTCTCATGAATCTACGGGGGTGCATATCTCATGTATCTCCAATTTTATAATTCTATTCTAAGAAAAATAAGCAAAAGTTAATTTTTCATTAATTGTGCAAATAAATTGAAGTAAATCACCAATAACATAGAAGAAAATATTATAATTATATTTAAGTACAGATAATATAGAAGAAAATATTATAATTGTTATTTGAGAAAGATAACAATACAAAAAATGATCTTACCCAAGATAATCGTTAAAATGAAATCATCGTCCATCTTCACATCTACTAGTCCTACCCACCCTCAACTAGTATTTGTACTAATTATTGTTTATGTATTTCAAAGAAGGAGAAGGATAAAAAATTGTATGTAGTGACAAAAAATGGATAAAGTTGCAACAAGAACATAGTGCTTTGAAATCACTATCATGTCAATTTCAAGCATGATAATTTAAAAAATATTTATGGCATTATCATTTTCAATGAGAGTTGCTTTGTTTATTTATACATTTTAGAAAAAATTACTACAACAAGGAAACACGAAAGCATAAAGTATAAATATTATTACACCAATAGTAAAAAATATGATTTATAGCAAATTTTTTTTAAAAATAGATGAATCAAAGGATCATAAAAATCATAACAAGTAACCTTCACTATAGTGAAATATTAAACTATAATTGTTGCAATATATTTCAGACTTGATTATTTTGTCGACACAAATTTAATTGTTCACAGTAAATAGAAATTATAATAAAACAAAAAATAAATAAATTATAATATGCCAACGTTATACGTGCATTGAATATTTTGTATGTCTTTTATACCTAACTCTCTCCCTTTTGTTTACTTATTCTTTACTTTTTTTTCTTATACGTGCATGTAAATGGGAAATTCTCTCCCTAGAAGTCCAACGTGGTGAAGACCTGGTGCCCAGAGGAGATGAATGATTCCCCAACTCTGATCGTCCTACTTCATGCGTCTCTTTCAGTAATGTAGACAGACACTAATTCTTCAGCGAAGTAGTATTTTGTATGCTTGGGTAGGGGCTGCTTATTCAATTTACTTGCCTTGACGTTTTGCTTGCCAATGGATTAGTTGTTTTAAATATTATCGGCTTAACAAATCAGACAAGAATTTAGTTAAAAAAAAATTAGTTAATGAACTATGCAAGTGACTAACCCTCTTTTTAGATTTGCTGCGTCAGTTCTAAGGTACTTGGAGTTTATGTTTGATCATATTAGTGTAATTACTTTAATTAGTTAAAAATTAATTCGGCATCATAATAGATTTGATGTCTCACTTTATTCACTTAGATATTATCACATAGTAAAACCATTTTAGGTCCTACTAGCTATAGCTGAAATTTATTTAGAATGGATTTGCTTAGAACACTTCGTATCGTCCTGGGGGTAATAATTTTTAGGATTAAATTTCCTAGCACTTAGAGGAAGTACATCATATGGGGCACTGCAACATAGGAAAGACATAAATCGTGTTATAGATTCTACTTTTTGCCTCCAGTAAGAATATTTAAAATTTAATCTTAATTTTCTCCTCCCTTTTTCACCGGTATAAAAGGTGAGAATTGAATCAAGACTAATTGTAAGCTCACCATATTATTGTTACTTTAGAAGAAACCTTCACTTATCTTTTATTTTAGGAGTACTATTTGGTATATTTCAGTTAGATTTTTCTTAAAATTGTTTGACATATTTTATTTTAATTTAAAGAGCTTTTAATGAGATATTATCTTAGTATAATTTTAGTTGTTCTTAATTGTATGATCATGGGTGAATTTCATTTTTATCTAGAGTGTTTTATTATTTTATTTTCAATTTACGCTATTTTTTTATAAAAAATATCAATATGAAATAATTAAACGTCATCAAATGTTTGTAATGAGTGACAAAATAATTTATCATCAAAGGTAACTTTTAGCAATGATTAAATTATACTTTTCAAGACAAATATTTCCGTCACTAAATAAATTGTTTTGTCATTAGTTAACTACATTTAGTGACAAAAATATATTTGTCTCGGTACTGTAATGAGCCTCCAGGTCATTTTCTGCATTTTCATATTATTTCAACATTTAGAGTTTTCCCATAGATGCCCCAAGTCTTTTATGACTCGCTGGTGCTGACAATTCGAATACTGGACAGTTTGTTTGGTTTTTAGAGCCAATTCCTTTTTTTGAAGTCGACGTTTTCAAATTTGGCTAACGGGCCTAAACTCCAGGTAAAAAGCCTTGTATGCCAATTTTGATAGTTCCATCAGATTTGAAACGTCGATTTTAGGTTAGGGGGACATTTGGTTCGGGTCCCGAGGCTTCCGGACTCATTTTGTGCTATTGAGTGGAAAGTGATGAAAATGGCCATTTGGGTGTGGGAACCACATTCCATCGAAACAACCCCTGATGGAAATTTCGATTGTGCCATTGAGTCCAAAATGTCGAATTTGATAGGGTAGCATAGTTCATTGGCGTTCACGGGGTTCCGAATGAATTTCGAGGGTCCGATTGGAAACTTGGCAATTGCCAAGTTTAGCTAATGCAACATCAACTGGTGCAGACCAAGAATGGCCTTCACGTTAACGAGGCCTTGGCCGCGTTCGCGAGGACCTGGCCTTCGCATTCGCAAGGACCTGGCTTTCGCGTTTGCGAAGGATCCTTCAAATACAGGTCGCGTTCGCGGTGGGGTCCCCGCGTTTTCGATGAAGGGACCCCTGGCACTATATAACTATATATACATGCCAAAAACCGATTTCTTCATTTTCCACAAGTCCCAAACACAATTAAATGCTCTAGAGAGCTAAGAGAGTGAGAGGGTCGATACGTGGGTGTTCTGGGTGAGTTTGACAGTGCGTGGGAACGTTTCCTCATCAATATTATCGTAAGTTTTCTTTAGTTTTTGGTAATTTCCCCGTTTTAAAGTTTTAACCCTAGTACATTGATGGGTTGATTTTGACTGTTATTGTGCTCAAAATTTATCCATTATTAATGGTAAATGATCCTTGAGCCTTGAGGGACGTTTTGACGGTTTCAAACTTGTGATTCTATAAGCGGGCCCCACATGGGATTTTTGGCTCGATTTTAGATTCGATGCATTTATATGTAATATGGGTATTGTTGTTCTCGTATTGATGAGTATAGCGTTATTTTGATAGCGTGGCATCTTGCGAAGTCTTCTCAGAAGGGAAAGACTCTACTTTAGCGGACTTTATCGAGCTTTTTTCGGCGTCCAGGTAGGCTAGGAGACCTTCTTTTGCAACATTATCCTTAATTTTGAGCCTTAGACTACATAGTATATACCTAGTACGGGGCTAGGTTAATGATCTTGAGCTTGTTTAAAGACCAGTTAGAGTTCAACATATTCTATTGATTTATGGTATTTAAAGACCGGTTTGAGTCAGGCACATTCTATTGAATTATGGCATTTAAAGACCGGTTCGAGTCTTGCACATTCTATTGATTTATGGTATTTAAAGGTCGGTTTGAGTTTGATATATTCTATTGATTTATGGGACTTAAAGACCGATTTGAGTCTGACACATTCTATTTATTTATGGCCTTTAAAGACTTGTTCGAGTTTGGCACTTGTGGTGAGTTATGAGGAGGGAAATTCGGTTCAAGTTTGGTGTCTATGGGTTATTCCATGGTATTATGGTACCGGTGAGTTGGAGTTTGGAAGGGATTCATAAGTATGGTAATGGTATATTCCTTGATTGCATCCATCGGGCTTATAGAGGTCCGTTTGGATTGGTCTTCTCTTGTTTGTACCCTCTTGTCTTATGGGGGCCTAGTTGGGTTGTAATAGCTACTTTAATTTTGGCATCGCGTGTTTCTTTATTTATTTACCTATCTCAGAGCATGTTCTCAGTTTGCCCATCTTCTTTGACTTATTTTACATCCTTATATTTTATTATACTTTTATTATGATTTAGCTCAGTTGGCCGATGATGCCTACTGGTACCCGTTGTTTTGGTACTCATACTACACTTCTGCATATTTTTTGGTGCAGATCCGAATACTAGCCACCGTCATTGATATTCTAGCCATCTATTTACAGGTCTCGAAGATAGGTGAGCTTTCAGAATTGGAGCTGATCCCCTCTTCTTCCCCTATTTTTTGACAGTCTTTCATTTTGAGACTATTTGTATATCGATATTACTAGTACTTTTATTCTTTTGCTAGTGGCTCTTGTACCGGCCTTATCAGTTCATGGGATTCATTTTGTTCTTCTCTCTCTCTTTTATTTAGCCCTATATTTTTCGTGCATGTATTATGGGCATGATTTGTATTACTTTTGGTATCCTTTCGCCATTACACCCAATACTTATCATTTCGGGCTAAGGCTTGGCTTACCTACTGGAGGGACATAGTAGGTGCCATCATGAATCTTAAATTAGCTCATGATGAATTGGTATCAAAGTGCCTAGGTTCACTAGTATTGTTGGTACAAGATTAAGTGTCTAGTAGAGTCCCGCGGATCAGAATGATTACCTCCGTATCTTATCTTCGGGAGACTACATGACATTTTTAGGATGACTTTACTTTCTTCATTCATTTCGTGAGCCGAGTCTTTATTGGTTTGTAAGGTTCTCGTTGTTTCACTCTTTCGCAGATGGTTAGGATGCGAGCTACGATGACAGGTGATGATGACCTCAAGTCCACTACTAGGGCACCTGCTAGAGGCCGTGGCTGACCCAAAGGTCGCGGCCAGGGTAGAGCTGTAGCCCCAGCTAGGGGGATGGATAGAGAGCCTTTGCCAGATCCAGATATTGATCCCGAGGCAGAGGTTGCTCCATAGGTTCAGCCACCCCAGCCATTGGTAGGCTAGGAGGCAGCCCAGTCTCCACAGGCGTTTATTTCTTCGTCATTGGTTAGAGATGCCTTGGTCTAGTTGTTAGGATTAGTTGGTGGTGCACCATCTGATGGTGCTCAGTCTGCCGATCAAAGTGGTACGGATGTAGGGGTGCAGTCTTTGAGGTCTTCTTGGAGAATTATATGCCCCATAGTCTTTGTGAGCGCTTGAGAGACCAGTTCACAGGGTTACAACAGGGTTCTATGACAATTCTCGAGTATGAGGCATGATTTTATGAGTTGTCCAGACATTCTACGTCGATCCTGCCTACCGAGTATGAGAGGATTCAGTGTTATGTTAGGGGACTGAGACTTCCTCTTCGCATGGCTACACAAAGTTTAGTTATTGCTGGTAGGTCTTTTGTTGAGACTTCTAATTATGCCCAGACTATGGTGGGACTGAGACTTCCTCTTCGCATGGCTACACAAAGTTTGGTTACTGCTGGTAGGTCTTTCATTGATATTTCTGATTATGCCCAGACTATGGAGGAGATGCATCGCGAGGCATAAGGGGGAAGCAATAAGAGACCACGTCATCAGGGCAGTTTCAGTGGGAGCCATAGAGGCTCATAGTTTAGAGGCAGAGGTTCTCAGGGTAAGTACTCTCCACGTCAGTCATATCGGCACCAGGGTCAGTCCAGTAGGCCTATTCAGGAAGCACTTCAGATTTTTTATCGAGATCAGTCCAGTTTCAGTGATTCTTATAGCCAGTGCAGTCCCCAGCGTGGGATGATTCATCCTGCAGCGCCGAGTGCTCAGCCAATCAAATTAGTGCCGCCTCCAGCTAAAGGGTGTTCAGGGTCGCATGGGTGGTCCCCATGGTTCTCGAGGAGGTTCTCAGGAAGGTAGGACGGGTGGTAGGTCAGACGCCCCGAGAAGCGGCGAGCGAGGTCATTTATATGCTGTACCTGGTAGACAGGAGGTAGAGTCTTTAGATGCTATTATAACTGGTACGATTTCAGTGTGTTGTCGGTCGGCTATTACTTTATTTGATTCGGGATCCACTTATTCGTATATTTCTGCTTATTATGCACCACAGTTAGAGTTTTCTTAGGAGCCTTTATCTGTACCATTGTATGTATCTACTCCCGTGGGTGATTCTTTAGTAGTGGATCAGATTTATAGATCATATATGGTGATCGTTTGAAAGTTTGATACTTGGGCCGATCTTATTGTATTAGATATGATGGACTTTGATGTGATTCCACACATGGACTGGTTATCCCCTTATCATGCTGTCTTGGATTGCTTTGCAAAGACCGTTACCTTAGCCATGCCTAGCATACCCCCGGTTGTGTGGCAGGGTTCGTTTAGTTGTGCACCGATGGGGATTATTTCTTATGTTTGGGCTAGGAGATTGGTGTCGAGGGTTTGCGAGTCTTATCTCGCTTATATTTGTGATGTTAGTACTAAAAGTCCCTCACTTGATTTTGTTCCTATTGTCCGTGAGTTCATTGATGTTTTGCCTACCAACTTTCCTGGCTTTTCTCCTGAGCGTGATATTGAGTTTGGTATTGATCTCAAGCCGGGGCCCCGACCTATTTCTATGGCACCTTACCGAATGGCTCCTGCAGAGCTTAAGGAACTGAATTCTCAGCTTCAGGATCTTTTGGGTAAGGGTTTCATTCGGTCTAGATTATCACCTTGGGGTGCTCCTGTCTTGTTCGTGAAGAAAAAGGATGGCTATATGCGTATGTGTATTGACTAAAGGCAACTAAATAAGGTTACATTGAAGAATAAGTATCCTATGCCTCGCATTGATGATTTATTTGACTAGCTTCAGGGTGCGGCAGTGTTCTCTAAGATTGACTTGAGATCGGATTACCATCAGTTGAGGATACGGGCTGAGGACATCCCTAAGACAACCTTCAGGACTCGGTACGACCATTATGAGTTCCTGGTGATGTCTTTGGGGTTGACCAATTCCTTAGCAGCGTTTATGGATTTGATGAATCAAGTTTTCAGGCCCTATTTGGACTCCTTTGTTATTATTTTCATTAATGACATTCTTGTATATTCGAGGAGCAGGAAGGAGCATGAGCAGCATCTGAGGATAGTGCTCCAGACTTTGAGAGATCATAGACTTTATGCCAAATTTTCAAAGTGTGAGTTTTGGCTCGATTCTGTTATATTTCTAGGGCACGTGGTGTCTAAGGATGGATTACGGTGGATCCAACAAATATTGAGACTATTCGTGAGTGGTCCAGACATACATCTCCGACTGAGGTTCGTAGCTTTATTGGTTTGGCGGTTTACTACCGATAATTTTTTGAGGGTTTTGCTTCTATCACATCGCCTATGACCAGACTGAATAGGAAGGAAGTTCCGTTTTAATGGTCCAAGGATTGTGAGTTGAAATTTCTGAGGCCCAAGAGCTTACTCACTTCAGATCTGATATTGACCCTTCCTGTTGAGGGCGAGGGGTTTACAGTTTATTGTGATACTTCTGGTGTTGGTTTGGGTTGTGTTCTGATGCAGCAGGGCCGAGTTATTGCTTATGCATTGAGGCAGCTTAAGATTCACGAGTGCAACTACCCCACTCATGATTTAGAGTTGGCGATGGTGGTTTTTGGGATTAAGATTTGGAGGCACTACGTGTATGGTGTTCATTGTGAGATCTACACCTACCATCATAGTCTTCATCACCTTATGACTCGGACAGAGCTTAATTCTAAGTAGCATAGGTGGATTGAGTTGCTAAAGGACTATGATATCACTTTCCTTTATTATCCGGGCAATGTAAACATGGTAGCAGATGCCTTGAGCCAGAAGGTGGTGAGCATGGGTAGTTTGGCTTTTATTTCAGCTTTAGAGTGGCTGTTGGCTTTGGACGTTCAGTTCTTAGCCAACTTGTTTGTTTGACTTGATATTTCAGATTCCAGGAGTATCCTTGAGAGTGTTGAGGCTAGGACTACCCTATTTGAGCAGATTCAGAGTCTCTAGTTTGAGGATAGTAGACTTTATGACATTTGTGATCAGGTGGCGAGGGGTGAGTCCAATCGAGCTACCCTAGATTCAGAGGGTATTCTGAGATTTGATGGTCACATCTATGTTTCGAGGGCTGGAGACTTGATTCAGTTGATACTGATACTGCGAGAGGCTCATAGCTCCAGATATTCTATTCGCCATGGGATAATAAAGATGTATAGAGATTTGAGGCAGCATTACTAGTGAAGTGGCATAAAGAGAGATGGCACAAACTTTGTAGCTCGTTTCGCTTGTTGTCAGCAGGTAAAAGCCGAGCATTAGTGACCAGGTGGATTACTTTAGAGGCTACCCATTCCTGAGTGGAAGTGGGAGCGAATTACTATTGACTTTGTGACTGGTTTACCTCGTTCTCTATGTGGTTCTGACAGTATTTGGGTCATCGAGGATCTACTGACCATGTCGGCTCATTTTATCCCGATTTAGATCTCCTTCAGTGCCGAGCCCGTATCTACATTTGAGAGATAGTTTGCCTTCATGGGGTACCCATATCCATTATTTCTGATAGAGGCTCAGTGTTTACTTCTATCTTCTGGAGGACTTGTCAGGAGGATTTGGGTACTCAGATCAATCTTAGCACCATATTCCATCCTCAGACAGATGGACAGTCAGAGCAGACCATTCAAGTTCTTGAGTATATGCTTCGCGCGTGCGTGATGGACTTTGGATATCAATGGGATCAACATTTAGCTTTGGCAAAGTTTGCTTATAATAATAGCTACCATTCGAGCATTGATATGGAACCATTTGAGGCATTATATGGCAGGCATTGTCGATCTCTGATAGGTTGGTTTGGGACCTCAGAGATTATCCCTCATGGTACTAACTTGCTTCGTGAGTCCTTGGATAGGGTGCAGGTAATTCAGGATAGGTTGAGGGCAACTCAGAGTAGGCAGAAGAGTTATGCTGATTGTAGACTTCGTGCCTTGAGGTTTGGGGTTGGTGATTGAGTTTTCCTCTGAGTATCACCCATGAAGGGCATGGTGAGGTTCGGAAGGAAGGGTAAGCTCATCCCTAGGTATATTGGCCCATTCGAGATACTTCGGACAGTTGGGGAGGTAGCTTATGAATTGGCCTTGCCTCTAGATTTCTCAGCTATTCATCCAGTCTTCCATGTCTTTATGATGCGGCGTTACATCCCGTATGAGTCTCACGTGCTTCGGTTGGACTTGATTCAGTTTGACGAGAGGTTGGCGTTCGTAGACGAGCCAGACCTCATTTTAGACAGTGATGTTAGACGGTTGCGCTCCAGAGAGATTCTAGTGGTTAAGGTATAGTGGAGGCACCATCTAGTTGAAAAGGCTACTTAGGAGATCGAGAGTGAGATACGGACCCAGCATCCCCACCTGTTTGAGCCTTCAGGTACATCTTTACCCTTTACTTTTGCGGATAAAAGTCCTTTTAGTAATGACCCTCCAGGTCATGTTCTATGTTTCCACATTATTTTGACGTTTAGAGCTTTCCCATAGCTGCCCAAGTCATTTATGACTCGCTGGTGCTGACAGTTCGGTTACCGGGCAGTTCGTTTAGTTTTTAGAGCCAATTCCCTATTTTGAAGTCGACGTTTTTCAAATTTGGCTACTGGGCCTACACTTCAGGTAAACGACCTCTTATGCCAATTCTGACAGTTTCATCAGATTTGGAACATCAATTTTAGGTTAGGGGGACCTTTGGTTTGGGTCCCGACGCTTCCGAACTCATTTTGGGCTATTGAGTAAAATGTGATAAAAATGAATATTTAGGTGTGGGACCCACATTCCATCGAAACTACCCCAGATTGAAATTTTAATTGATTCATTGAGTCCATAATATCAAATTTTATAGGTTAGCATAGTTTATTTGCGTTCAAGGGTTTCTGAATGAATCCCAAGGGTCTGATTGAAAACTTGGCAATTGCCAAGTTTAGCTGATGCAGAATCAGCTGGTGCGTCCAAGAATGGCCTTCACGTTCACGAGGCCTTGGCCGCATTCTCAAAGGCTAAGCCTCTAGTCCATCACATTGGCAAGGCCTTGACCGCGTCGCGAAGGCCAAGCCTTTAGGCCAGTGCATTCGCAAGGCCCTGGCCTTTGCTGTTGCGAAGGGTCCTTCGGGTCCAGGTCGCGTTCGCAGTGGGGTCCCCGCGTTCCCGATGAAGGGACCCCTGGCAGTATATATACATGCCCAAACCCGATTTCTTCATTTCCACAAGTCCCAAACACCATGAAATGCTCTAGAGAGCTAAGAGAGTGAGAGCGCCGATACATGGGTGTTCAAGGTGAGTTGGAGAGTACGTGGGAACGTTTCCTCATCAATATTATTGTAAGTTTTCTTTAGTTTATCGGTAATTTCCCCGTTTTATAGTTTTCACCCTAGTGCATTGATGGTTTGATTTTGAATGTTATTGTGCTTCGAATTTATCCATTATTGAGGGTAAATGATCCTTGATCCTTGAGGGACGTTTTGACGATTTCAAACTTGTGATTCCATAAGCGGGCCCGATATGGGATTTTAGGCTCGATTTTGGACCCGATGCATTTATATGCAATATGGGTATTATTGTTCTTGTATTGATGAGTAAATTATTAGTTTGATAGTGTGGCATTGTGCGGAGGCTTCTCGGAAGGGAAAGACTCCACTTTAGCGGACTTTATCGAGCTTTCTTTGGCGTCCAGGTAGGCTAGGCTTACCCTTCTTATAGATATAGATTAATTATGGTATTAGTATGATGTTATACTAGTTTGGGGTTTGGATTTATGGTTGGTTGCTTAGTTATTAAAAGTTGGGTTATTTGGCCGATTTGAAGGCCATTTCGGAGGTAGAATTGACCCATTTATCCTTCCCTTAGGTAAATTGATGCTTTGGGGTTGGGATATCACTCTTCTCTCCTTGTAGACTTAGGCCTTCTTTTACAATATTATCCTTAATCTTGAGCTGTAGACTACATAGTATATACCTAGTACGAGGCTAGGTTAATGATTTTGAGCTTATTTAAAGATCGGTTCGAGTCCGGCACATTCTATAAATTTATGGTATTTAAAGACCAGTTCGAGTCTGGAATATTCTATTGACTTATGGCATTTAAAGACCAGTTCGAGTCCGACACATTCTATTGATTTATAGTATTTAAAGAACGATTCGAGTCCGACACATTCTATTGATTTATGATACTTAAAGACCGGTTCGAGTCCGTCACCTTCTATTGATTTATGGCCTTTAAATACCGGTTCGAGTCCGACATACTATAACTATTTAAGGCACTAAATTACCGGTTTGAGTCTGACACTTGTGGTGAGTTATAAGGAGGGAAATTCGGTTCATGTCCGGTGTCTATGGGTTATTCCATGGTATTATGGTACCAGTTCAAGTACGGTGAGTTGTGGTTCGAAAAGGATTCATAAGTATGGTAATATTATATTCCTTTATTACATCCATCGGGCTTATGGTGGTCCTTTTGATTAATCTTCTCTTGTTTGTACCCTCTAGGCTTATGGGGGCCTAGTTGGGTTGTAACAACTAATTTAATTTCGGTATCGCGTGTTTCTTTCTTTATTTACCTATCTCAGAGCATGTTCTCAGGTTTTCCCCTCTTCCTTTACTTATTTTACATCCTCGTATTTTATTATACTTTTATTATGATTTAGTTTAGTCAACCGATTTATGCCTACTGAGTACCCATTGTTTTGGTACTCATACTACACTTTTGCATCTTTTCTGGTGCAAATCCGAGTACTAGCCGCCGCCGTTGATATTCTAGCAAGCTATCTATAGGTCTCAGAGATAGGGTAAGCTTTTAGAGCCGGAGCTGATCCCTCTCCTTTCGCTATTTTTGGACAGTCTTTCATTTTGAGACTATTTTTATATCGATATTACTAGTACTCTTATTCTTTTCCTAGTGTCTTTTGTATTGGCCTTACCAGGTTGTGGGATTCATTTTGTTCTTCTCCCTCCTTTATTTAGCCCTATATTTATCGTGCATGTATTATGGGCATGATTTGTATTACTTTTGGTATCATTCCACCATTGCGCCCTATACTTGTCATTCCGGGCTAAGGCTTGGCTTACCTACTGGAGGGACATAGTAGGTGCCATCATGACTCTTCACCTCTCCCTCCTCTAATTCCTCTTCTTGTCTTGGCCTTTTCAACTCCAGATGAAGATCCCTACATTCGTATTTATTGTGACCCTGAAGTTCACAGTTCTTGCAATATTTTGATAAGAAATCATACTGGATCTTGATTCTTTCAACCCTTGATTCCTTATCATTTCCACCTACTATCTCTAACTCTACATATTCCGACATATTCATTGCCAAATTAACTTTAACTTTCACTCGTACACAACTCAGTCTTGTCTTATTAATTGTGGCTATGTCCAAGTGCATTGGTGTCCCCACTTCTGCTGCGATTGAAAATATAGTATCCTTTAAAAAATGTAGGTAAAAAATCCGTAAAGGATATCCATGTCATAGCTTGCATAGTTTCTTCGTCCACCTAAAACTTTGTTTCATAAATTAAGGGCCTCATTTGATATGCCACCCCATCCTTAGCCACAATATTGTAAGCACTTTTAGCCAAAATGTTCACATAATCCTCTATGAGATTAAATCTCATAAGAATATGCCTGTTTTCAATAAACCGATTTTACAATCTCTTTTAATGTTACACTATTTTGGTATCTGCTCTCTAAGTTCTTCCAATTCTGGCCATTCATAGGAGAATTTTCCAATGACTGCAAATTGAAGCTTTTCAATTACATTCATCTGATGAACCTCCTTTTCAGTCCAAGTAACTCTAGGAACTCCGATATTGTATGTCAAACTCTTCATAAGGATCGATCCCACCTGCACTTTGTTACCTTGAAATTGTGCATTAAAAGTACTAGGTTTTACTAGATCTGCATATTTCAGTTTACCTTTCTGATTCTCATCAGCTGCAATTCTATTAGACGTTCAGTATTGTCTTTGATAGTCAAATCCATGGCTCCATTAGGCAAATTCTCAATTTCGGATCAATTTCAGTGTTATGTTAAGAGTTTGGGGTTTGGGAAGGGTCTTTTGGATAGTAAAGGTTTGGTAATTGATCTGGAAATGTCATAAAGAACCACTGAAGTTACCCCTAGAATAAGAACCACTGAAGTTACCCATATTTTGGGACTTCTTGGCTAATGCCTTAGCCTGACCAACCTATTTAGCTCCCTTAATATTTTTCGCATAATCATCCACATCATTAAAACCCTTTCTTGCAGAAGTCATATGAACAAACAATACCTAAAGATCAGTATTCCAACCTTTAACAAATAATTGGATCCTCTCCTTCCCAATGCCCAACAACTGGGTAGCATAGCGAGACAAAACATGAAACTTAGCCTCATAGGCTGCAACTGATGTACTGCCCTGCTCAAGGGAAATAAACTCATCCTTCTTGTGGTCAAAAAGAGTATGTGGTACATACTTTTCCAAAAATAGAGTATGAAACTGAGCCTAGGTTAATAGAGGTAAAATTTATGACCGAAACTCTGCATACGCTCTCCATCACTGCATTGGCATCCCCTTACAGTTGGAAAGTCACTAAATCAACACCATGTTGCTGCACAATCCCCAATTTGTGTAGCCTTACATAGTAATCAATGATGGACTCAAATGCATCCTCATTCTCAACACCATGAAATGAAGGAGGTTTTATTTTCAAAAACTTAGTCAGCAACTCATGTTAGATACTAGTCATGACGGGGCCTTACATAGGATGGGGCAATACATCAATCCCCGAAGCCTCATCCATCCTAGGAGATAAAGTGGCAGTGGGATAAGTACCCGAAACCTGAAAAATCGGCACAGTGGGAGTAGCTTTAGTACCAGCCAACCCACATAGAAAATCCAGAACATGTTGAATAACCTTAGAAGACATCGGAGGAAGGGTTGTACCTTCAGCCAGTACTGCCACCTCTAGTTCCACACTACCCTCATCCACTGCCTCAACCTCCTCAAAATAATCCTGTTGTGGGGGAGGTGATACTGACCTCTGACGAGCCTGGTCAGCTGCTTTCTGAGCTCCACCCCTGGCAGGTGTTTCTCTCCCTCTTTCTCTACCCCTTACCCCTACCTCGACCTCATTCCGGAACAGCCGGTTCTATAGCTGGAGCTGCTGGTGCTGGGGCTACTTCTCTTGGTCCATATGCTTTGGTGTTCACCATCTGCAGATAAAAGAATGAAGTGGGTTAGATACCAATTTGGATCGCCAGATACTAATTGGAATCAAGTTACAACACGAAAGAAGGAAGAAAGGATAGTTTCTTAAAGTCCTATATAGCCTCACAAAGAAAAGTTCAGATGTCTTCATACCATTTTTGCAAGACTCTACAGACACATTTTGGTACAACTAGATCAATGAACCTAGGACTTTGATGCCAACTTTGTCACGACACAAACCCATTATGAGTGGCACCCACACCAACCATCCGATGGGAGAACAAACTAACCCCGTAAACCATCCAACACTTAGCTAAAGTAGGCAACTAAACCAATCTAATAATTGTCATCGTACCAACACTCTAATAATTGTCAAAAAGGGGATGCAACACCAAAATCAAAGTAATATCTAAGTTCGAAACAATGGACCAAAGAACAAGTGAAGAACTGATGGTAGCCGGGAAGATGCAGCTCACCCTTGAGTTCAAATATGGTTTGAATCACAGCTGAGGTATCAAATAGTCATCGAAACATGCTCTTCACTCAACAAAAAGAAGAGCATGTGTAGTATTAGCATATAAGAAACAACGGTGTACTAGTAGGGTCATCGGCCAACCCAAAGTGAGAAATATGAACACATAACCATAACATAGTACAATAAGACAAACATGAACCCTATCATGCAACTCTACTTCAAGTTCATCACACTTAATATTGTAACAAGTACAACATAAAGTTTAGTCAATATGAGTCAACAAGGATAACAAGTCAAGTCAAACTATGACCACCAATAAGACTCCAAGTCAACAACCATGATGCAATAATCATATAAATCATGTCCCAACTATAAAAGCAATAGACAACACAGAGTTATGTCACAACTTGCAATTAACTCAGACCTCTCAAGGATCTAGAAGAACAGTAACAACGACAATTATCATGCATCCCGATTTACATAAAGAAACCACCTTTACCAATTAGCACATAAACCCAGTTCACTCAAGGAACCAACACCATAATGAAAACACTTAAGCCTGGTTCACTCAAGGAACCCATATCATCAAGAAAATACATAATCCTCAGTTCACTCAAGGAACCGTCACACTCACCTGTACCCTGTACATACATGCTAAGGGTCTTATGATCGCCCACTAGTCATGACCTGCAGAGGATAAGCTCTTGTCCATTCACCAAATCCCAGACAATCAACACCTGCCAACCTTATATCAACCAATTCCATGGAGATGTACAAATACCGATACTTTCCATAATAATGAAAGATACAACAACAATCACAACCACAATGATAATAGAAATAACACTTGTAAAAACCAACAAGTTTTTAAATAAATTCATTACATGTGATTAACACTTAGAATATCAAACAATCATTCACAGTATTGGGTTATCATGCACATATAACATAAATTGGGTTTTCAACTACATTAAAACCACCACCTTCCTCAATCCAAGCCTGAAATACTCTACTGAACCTGAGCTTTCCCTTCTCTTGCAACCTCGGCTCGATTGTGGTCTAAAAATAGGAATATAACACATAATCAATCAAATGACCTACAGTATCGAGGATTACAACCTAATCCTGAACCCCAAGGCAGTTTCATTATCACTATTCTAGGGCTTTCACACCATAAGTTCACCTTAAAACAATAAATTTCATGGTTAATTTAGTGAATTATAGTCATGCAAGAGTAAATAATCAATATTTAACTAAAACCTAAAGGTTTTACACCCAATTTACCCCTTTGCAATAGAAAATTCTGATAGGTAAAATTAAACCTTCCCCAAGACCTATAAACTAGTGATTCTAAGGTTAAGGAATTGAAAAACTAGTTAATGGGGATAAATAACTTACCTTTACAAAATATTCTGGTGGAAAATAGGTGAAAATCGCCTGAGCCCTCCCCAAAATGTGTTTAGAAATAATAAACTATTTTTGGAGAAATTTCTACATAAATAACGATTTACCCCGCTGTAGCAGCCCGATCTCTCTATAGAGGCATCGTTATAGTGGAATCCGTCCACTATAGCAAGATTGACTAGGTTTGACTCCCATTATAGCGGGAATTTCTCCGCTATAGTGGTATCCCCATAGCAATCGGCCACCCACTATAGAAGGTGTGGCAAGGCAGAAACTCGAGATTGCTTCTAGTTTTGCCTATTTCACCTCACCCTCAAACCCTGACTTTTTGGACTAACCCCTTTGCATCAAGTTTGATATCGAGAGTTCTACCCACCCGAATTCACTTCCAAAAAATCCTATGGGTTCCTTATCTTCTTAGAAAATATAAAATCATGCTAAACTTTATCATATTTACTCAATCCATTCTCGGATTTCCCTAAACTATACCTCACTAGGATTTCATCCCTTGAAATTTTTAACTTTCAATTCAGAAAAAAACTTAACCCAAATTTTTACACGATTGACTCACCCATAACGACGGAAAGGATCGTTACAAATGTTTTGGATGATGTTTTACCATGTGTTTGGCTATAGATTTTGGGAAATATATTTAACTTTTTTCAAAAATATAATTCATATCCATAAGTTCTAAAACTATTAAAAATACCCATCAGTTTGTATTATCATTTTATAATGAACATGTTCAATGATAAAAATTAAACCCATAGATTTAGGCTTTAACCATATTCAGTTTGCAGTAGCAAAATAATTTCACATATCAGTGTAGGAGCTACTGAAACTTTCTCAACTCACAAAGAAACATCTACTCTATATATTGGCGTAGATATATCTATGCTCTTTATAGATAGAACGGTTTATTGATGGAGGTTTGTTGGAAGATAGATATTAGTTGGGATTAATAAATAGTGAGTTATTTTTATAAAATATAAAAGTTTGGAGTAAGTTTTAAATTTTTAAAAGTTTCAAATAAATAGAATTTGGCCCAAAAACTGCATTTTCTAGTTTTTGGGAACTTGGAATTTTTGCTAAGAATTTTTTTCAAAAATGACAAATTACATGAACAAATAGTTTTTTCCAAGTTTTTTCAAAAAACCTACTTGCAGTTCTTATGGCCAAATGGGTCCTTACTCTTTTTTTCCCTTTATTTTTTGCTTCTAGGGTGGAGAAAAGGGGAAACATGTGGGGTCATGGGCCTTTTTATTAGTTTGTAAAGCTTTGACCAAACTTGAACTTCTATTAAAAATACAATTAGGCCCCTTACTATTTCCTTAAAATAAACTCCAACCCATTTCTCTCCTCCACCTCATTCTGTTTCTCTTTTCTTCAAACTCTAAATCTTTTCATACAATTTATCTTCTCCTTCAATCTCAAAACTCTCCATTCGTTGTTATCAAATATGTTATTTTATAATTTTAAGCATTTTTAGCTCCTTATTGATACTTTTTTCAAAAAATAAATTCTTGATTTTTTGGGTCAAGATAAAAATTAATGCTTCTTTATTCCATAAAAAGCTCCCTTATTTCTCCTTTCAAGCCTTTTTTCAGGCCAAGGTTGTCATCGAAAAATCATTCCATAATTGTAGGATCTTCACCACTTTAATCATTTTTATTCATAAGCTTTCAAATTTTTTCACGTTGTTGTTAAAGCTCCCACTTTTCTGGTATAGATTCTAGCCTCATTAGTTACAATATTGATGGTTTTATCACTCTTAACTTGAGCATACACAAGATCATCATTATCATCCTCAATCTCAGCTTCATTCCACTAGTTTAGGTGGTTATTTTTAAGAGATCTAGCCTGCTTTTCCTATTTATTGTACTAAAATTTTGACAGTCATCGACCAAGCGACCAATTATAGACCACACATACAGTCTAGTCATCAACCAGTTATAGATCATAATCATAGTCTAGGCATGGACCATTGTATGCTCTTTAAAAGATCAAACAAATAGAATTACCTAAACACAACTTTCACTTTATTCATATACTATTTCTTTGACAACCCACATAGTAATTATCTTTAAAGAACAAAAAAAGACAGCTTTTTTGGGTTTTCATTTTGCCCCCTTTTGGTATGTCGATGTTTGAAGTGGGTCTATATTTTTCCAAGAAATCTCATAGAATTTACTATGAAATGGGTGTCTGATCTTCCAAATTCTCTTTTTGTTGTTGACAATTCAAGTTCTCTGCATTTTTACCTATCTTGATTTGAGTCATTATTGCTTGTTTAATTATTTTTGTTAAAATAAGCATTATTTCTACTCATATGCTTATTTGATTGTGTTTTTTTCTATTTCTGTTTGCAAATTCATCTTGGTCTATTAATAGACTTAAAATTTTAGCCCATTTTTTAATCGAAATGTGTGTTATTTTTTACTCCTTTCATTTTAAAAGAATGACCCCTTCCTTTTTTTATAACACTTTAATTCCAACTTTCCACGCGTCATATTTGCGACCACAAGAGTAAAGAAAATTTTGGTATATTTAACATAACTTTAATTTAAGACCACAAGATTCAAAAGTCTTCTTTATTTTGTTAAACTTCGTGTCAAGTCAAAACAGGTCATTCTTTTTAAAACAGAGGGAGTACTTGTTTTTGCTTGTTTCAATGGTACTCTTTTTTGTTCTTGTTTCTTGTAAATTCATCATAGTATATTACTTTAACACTCTATTGTTTGTATGTAGATCACAAAAATGATAAAAAAAAATGGAGAGGAGGAAAGTCCTTAAAGATTCAAGCTCACCACCATACAAGTTTATTTGACATAGAAAAATAGTCACTCCGGGAATCATGCCACCCATTCCCCAACTCACAAATGCTATAAGGCAACAATGGGAAGGGATAAAATGGTCAAAATATAGAAAAATCTAAAAATCACCACGAGGATTGTTACAAAATACATGTTGATTACTTGCTAGTAGACTGAAAATAATATTTCTTATCTCAAGGGTAGTTTTCAAAAATAAAAATGTTTTCTCTCTCATTCCTAAACCCTAAAAATTTTACCAAATCGACCAATTTCATGGCCACTTCGGTCACTAGCCAGCCACCACCGATGGTTGGTCAGTTTTTTATGACATTTCCAGATCAATTTCCAAACCTTTACCGTCCAAAATACCCTTCCCAAACCCCAAAATCTTAACATAACACTGAAATTGATCCCAAATTAGAGAATTTGCCTAATGGAGCCATGGATTTGACTAGCAAAGACATTACTGAACATCTAATAGAATTGCAGCTGATGAGAATCAGATAGGCAAACTTAAATATGCAGATCTAGTAAAACCTAGTACTTTTAATGCACAATTTCAAGGTAACAAAGTGCATGTGGGCTCAATACTTATGAAGAGTTTGACATACAATATCAGAGTTCCTAGAGTTACTTGGACTGAAAAGGAGGTTCATCAGATGAATGTAATTGAAAAGCTTCAATTTGCAGTCATTGGAAAATTCTCCTATGGATGACCAGAATTGGAAGAACTTAGAGTGCAGATACCAAAATAGTGTAACATTAAAAGAGATTGTAAAATTGGTTTATTGAAAACAGGCATATTCTTATGATATTTAATCTCATAGAGGATTATGTGAACATTTTGGCTAAAAGTTCTTACAATATTGTGGCTAAGGATGGGGTGGCATATCAAATGAGGCCCTTAATTTATGATACAAAGTTTTAGGTGGACAAAGAAACTATGCAAGCTATGACATGGATATCCTTTCCTAATTTTTTACCCACATTGTTTAAAGGAGTCTATATTTTCAATCGCAGTAGAAGTGGGGACACCAATACACTTGGACATAGTCACAATTAATAAGACAATACTAAGTTGTGTACGAGTGAAAGTTAAAGTTAATTTGGCAATGAATATGTTGGAATATTTAGAGTTAGAGATAGTAGGTAGAAATGATAAGGAATCAAGGGTTGAAAGAATCAAGATCCAGTATGATTTCTTATTAAAATATTGCAAGAACTATGAACTTCAGAGTCACAATAAAGACGAATGTAGGGATCTTCATCTGGAGTTGAAAAGGCCAAGACAAGAAGAAGAATTAGAGGAGGGACAGGTGAAGAAAGAAAGTCCTAACATGGATAACAAAGCTCGTTGTTATGGAGGAAGGTACTACAACAAATTTGATTATTAGGGATGAATAATTTCATCACTTATAAATCATATTTAGTCGCAAAAGATCTTGTGTGATGAAATTTTTTTCGTCAAATAGTCGTCTCTAAACGTGGGTCGCTAAAAGTATACAAAGACGATTTAGTGCTTCGTCGCTAAAAAAGTTATACTAACTACAAAAAAAAAAGAAAATTGTTTCCAAATGCATAACATTTGTGACGTATTTGTTTTTCATAAAAATATAAATTTTTCGTAGTTGATAATATAATTTTGTCACTAAAAGGTTATTAATACTGATTATTTGTTAAAGGTTGGAACACTGATCTTTAGGTATTGTCTGTTCATATGACTTCTGCATGAAAGGGTTTTAATGATGTGGCTGATTATGCAAAAAATATTGAGGGAGTTAAACAGGTTGGTCAGGCTAAGGCATTAGCCAAGAAGTCCCGAAATATGTGTAACTTCAGTGGTTCTTATTCTAGGGGTCACAACCAACTAGCTTATCCGACCCCCCCCATTCAGTCATCTCTTCCAACCTCTATAGGTTATCATTCATAGGATATTTAGTTGCCTTCAATTTCTAGAGGCCAAGGGGCTTCTTATTCTTCGGCTAATAGGCCTTCTCTTGAGCAAGGTTGTTATATTTGTGGTGCCATAGGGAAATTCAAGAGAGTGTGTCCTCTGAGCCACACAGGTAATCAGGAAGAACAACAAACCAGGGCTGTAGTTCCAACAGGTAGAGGTGAAGGAGGTAATAGTAAGGGTCATACACTGATACGCTAATAATCAGGGAGGTCGTGGTGGAAACAAAGGTAATGGTAATGCAGGGAAGGGTGGAGAATAGCCTACTAGAGAGGTTGCCTAGATTGATGATAGATTTCACTATTATACCTTCCTAGGCAAAACCGAGGCCGAGGCGTCTGACGCCGTTATTACTGGTACTATTCTCATCTGTGATCGAATGTCTTTTGTTTTATTTGATTCAGGTTCCACTTACTCTTATGTATCTGTTTGATTTGTTTTGGGTCTGGATTAGGTCTGTGTTATACTCGATTCTTCTATATATGTTCTACTTAATTAGAGATTCTGTGTTTGTGACCCTTGTATATCGTGCATATTCTGTTTTGTTCATGGGTTTTCAGACTTAGGTAGATTTGATCATTTTAAACATTCTTGATTTTGACATTATCCTGGGTATGACTTGGTTGTCTACTTATCATGATGCGTTGAACTGTAATGCTAAGATAGTGAATCTAGATATGTTTGGTATCATGCTGTCTTGATCTGTAATGCTAAGACAGTGACTCTAGAAATGCCTAGTATGGATAAATTGGAGTGGGAGAATGTGTGCAAGTCTAGGCTGGTGAAAATCATATATTTTGTTTGGTCTAGAAAGCTAGTAGGGAAGGGGTGTTCAACCTTATTTTCCATGAATTTTCCTAGTATGCCTCCGGAGATGGATCTTGAATTTTGTATTGCATTGGAGCCGGGCACTCGTGCAATTTCTATTCCTCTTTATCGAATGACTCTAGCAAACTTTAGAGAACTCAAAACTCAATTACTACTACTGTATTTATTTGTCCTAGTGCTTCACCTTATTTGTGAAAAAGAAAGATAGTAGCATGAGGATGTGCATTTATTATAGAAAGTTGAACAAGGTTACCATCAGGAATAAGTATCTCTTGCCCTGCATAGATGATCCTCTGAGCATTTGTAGGGTGCTTTGGTATTCTAAAAGATTGACTTAAGGTCGGGTTACCATCAGCTAAAAATTTGGCTTGAGGATATACCCAAGACAGCTTTCAGGACTCGGTATGGGCATTACAAGTTCTTAGTGATGTCTTTTGGGTTGACCAATGCACCGACAACCTTCATGAGCTTGATTAATGGTATTTTCAAGTCTTTCTTGGATTTTTTTGTGATAGTTTTTATTGATGACATTTTGGTTTACTCCTAGAGAAAGGAGGAACATGCAGGTCATCTTCGCATTGTCTTGGGAATTTTGAAGGAAATGTAGTTGTATAAAATGTTCTTGAAGTACGAGTTCTGGTTATATTTGGTTGCCTTATTAGGGTATTTGGTCTCGTAAAATGGGGTGATAGTATATTCCCAAAAGATTGAGGCGGTTAAGAGTTGGGTTCGGCCTAGCTCTGTGACTGAGGTTAGGAGCTTCATGGGTCCTGCTAGTTACTATCATAGGGTTGTCAAGAATTTTGCATCTATTGCTACTCACTTGACAAGGTTGACTCAGAAGGAGGTGCCATTTGTATGATCGGATAAGTGTGAGGAAAGATTCCAAAAGCTCAAGACACTTTTGACTATAACTCCTATTCTTTCATTGTCGGTTGAAGGTAAGGATTTTGTTGTATTTTGTGATGCTTCATGCTTGGGTTTGGGTGCTGTGTTGATGTAGGAAAGGAATTTCATTGCTTATGGTTCGAGGTAAATAAAGCCTGATGAAAAGAATTACCCAACTCACAACTTGGAGTTGGCAGCGATGGTGTTTACACTTAAGATTTAGAGACACAAACTTTATGGTTTCAAGTGTGAGGTATTCATAGACCACTGTAGACTGCAACATGTGTTCACTCAAAAGGATTTGAACTTGAGATAGAGAAGATAGATGGAATAGTTGAAAGACAATGATATGGCCATCCTTTATCATCCGAGTAAGGCCAATGTGGTGGCAGACATATTGAGCAAGAAAGTGGTAAGTATGGATAGTTTGGCCTATTTGAGGGTGTCAAGGTGACCCTTGGCTGGGGAGTTTAAATATCTAGCATCTCAGTTCATACAGTTTGGTGTTTCAGAAAGGGGTAGAGTATTGTCTAGTGTTGAGGTAAAGTCAACATTCCTTGATAAAATCATGGCCAAACAGTTTGAGGATAGAAAATTAAATAGTCTCCATAATAAGGTGGTGTCTGGTGAGGCTTCAGATGCCACACTTGATGCATGTAGAGTATTGTACTTTAGACGGCGAGTATATGTTTCTCTTGTTGGTGAGTTGATTCAAAATGTTCTTGCTGAAGCTCATGGTTCATGATATTTTATTCATTCAGGTGCAACCAAGATGTACCGCAACTTGAGGAAGCTTTATTGGTGTCCTAGGATGAAGAAGAACATAGTGGAGTACGTATCCAAATGCCACATATTTCAGTAGGTAAAGTAAGAGCAACAAAGGCCCGCGGGTTTGCTCCAAAGGATACCCATTCCCGAGTGGAAGTGGGAGAGGATAGCTATGGATTTCGTGGTAGGTATTCCTAAGACCTTTGGAAAGCGTGATTCAATTTGGGTTATAGTGGATAGGCTGACTAAATCAGCCCATTTTATTATAGTTAGAATGGACTTCAGCTTTAAGAAATTGGCCAAGATATACATCAAGGAGATAGTGAGGCTACACGGGGTGCCACTTTCCATCTTTTCAAATAGAGGCATACAATTCACTTCTAAATTCTGGTACAGGTTGCATGAAGAGTTGAGCACCCAATTCATTTTTAGCACAACCTTTCATCCTCAGACTGATGGATAGTCAGAGAGGATGATTCAGGTGCTTGAGGACATGTTGAGGGCATGTGTGATCAACTTCAGGGACCATTAGGACAGGTTCTTACTGTTGTGTTAGTTTTGATACAACAACATTCATCACTCTAGCATTGATATGGCTCCATTCAAGACACTCTATCATAGGAGATGTAGATTGCCCATTGAATGGTTCGAGGCTGGTGATATGAAATCGTTCGGCACTGATTTGGTGAAGGAAGCTCAGGAAAAGGTGAGATTCATCCAAACCAAGTTATTGCCAGCCTAGAGTAGGCAAAAGGAGTATGCAGACCATAAGTAAGGGATATGTCATTCAAGGTTGGAGAACAAGTTTTGTTGAAAGTGTCTCCTATGAAGGGAGTTCTGAGGTTGGCAAAAAGGCAAGCTTAGCCCTCGGTATATTAGTCCATTCGAGGTTCTTGATGATGTGGGTTGGGTAGCGTATAAGTTGGCATTGCTGCCAAGCTTGTCGGGGGTCCATCTGGTGTTCCATGTATCCATGCTTAAGATATACCATGGAGATAGGGATTATATTATCAAGAAGAATTCAGTTTTGTTAGATAAGGATCTTACTTATAAGGAAGAGTCGTTTGCCATTCTTGATCGGGATGCCTAAAAGTTGAGGGAAAAGGAGATTCTATTGGTAAAGGTCCAACAGAAGCGTCATCCAGTAGAAGAAGCCACTTGGGAAATCGATAAGAACATGCGGGATAAGTATCCTCAATTGTTTGAGGATTCAGGTACCCTTTCTTTCTTGACTTGTCTCATTTTTCTTATTTTGACCGTTCAGGGATGAACGATGGGTAAATTGGTATTTATTGTAACGACCCTTTCCATCGCTTTGAGTGAGTCAATTACTTAAAAATATAGGTTATGTTTTTCCTTGAATTGGAAGTTAAAAATTTCATTCTAGGCTAGTCTGGGATGAAATCCGAGTGAGGTATGGTCTAGGGAAATTCGGGAATGGATTGGGTAAATATGATAAATTTAAGAATGATTTTATGTTAGCTAAGGAGATAAGTAACCCATAAGATTTTTCAGAAGTGAATTGTGGTGGGTAGAACTCCCAATATCAAACTTGATACAATTGGGTTAGTCCGAAATATCGTGATTTGAGGGTGCATTGCCAAAAAAGGCAAAAGTAGGATCAATCCTGAGTTTCTATCACTATAGTGGAGAAATTTCAGCTATAGCGGGAGTCAAAGCCGGTCAATCCCACTATAGTAGGCGGTTTCCACTATAGCGATGCCGCTATAGTAGTATCGGGTCGCTATAGCAGGATCTGGCCACTATAGAGGGGTAAATCATTGTTTATGCAGAAATTTCCACAAAACTATTTATTATTTCTAAAAATGTTTTGGGGAGGTCTTTGGGGCAATTTTCACCTATTTTCCACCAAAATTCTTCGTAAAGGTAAGTTATTTATCCCTATTAACTAGTTTTTCGATTCCTTAACCTTAGAAACACTAGTTTATGGGTCTTGGGGAGGCTTTTACTTGACCTATCTGAATTTTCTAGTCCAAGGGGGTAGCTTGGGTGTAAAACCTTTGGGTTTTAGTTAAAGATTGATTATTTACATTTGCATGACTATAATTCACTAAATTAACCATGAAATTGGTAGTTTTATGGTGAACTTATGGTGGGAAAGCCCTAGAATGGGGGGAATGATCATGAAATTGGCCTTGGGGTTTGAGATTAGGTTGTAATCCTCTATATTGTAGGTCATTTGATTGATTATGTGTTACATTCCTATTTTTAGACCACAATCAAGCCTAGGTTGCTAGAAAAGGGAAAGCTCAGGTTCAGTAAAGCATTTTAGGCTTGGATTGAGATTAGTGTTGGTTTTAATGTAGTTGAAAATCCAATTTTGTTATGTACGCATGATAACTATTCCTTAGTATTTCTTGTACAATGCATGTTCAAATAAAGTGAATGACTGTTTGATATCCTAAGTGTTAATCGGATGCAATAAATTTATAAGAAGGCTTATTAGATTTTACAAGCGTTGTTTCTGTTATCATTATGGTTTTGATTGTTGTCATATTTGTTATTATTGTGGAATGTACTGGTATTTGGACATCTCCATGGGATTGGTTGATATAAGGTTGACAAACATTTGATGCCTAGGATTTGGTGCATGGACAAAAGCTCATCCCCTACAGGTCATGACTAATGGGCGACTATAAGACCCTTAACATTTATGTACAAGGTACAAGTGAGTGTGACGGTTCCTTGAGTGAATCGGAGATTATGTGTTTTCTTGATTATATTAGTTCCTCGAGTGAAACAAGCTTTAGTGTTGTCATTATGGTGCTGGTTCCTTGAGTGAACTGGGTTTATGTGCTAATTTCTAAAGGTGGTTTCTATATGTAAATAGGGATGCATGATAATGGCCGTTTTTATTGTTCTTGTGGATCCTTGAGTGGTCCGGATTAATTGCAAGTTGTGACATAACTTTGTATTGCTATTGCTTGTGTAGTTGGGACATGATTTATATGATTGTTACGTCATGGTTGTTGACTTGGAGTTTTATTGATTGTCATAGTTTGACTTGACTTGTTATCCTTGTTGACTCATATTGACTAAACTTCATGTTGCACTTGTTACAAGGTTAAATGTTATTAACTTGAAGTAAAGTTGCATGATAGGGTTCACGATTGTCTTGTTGTACAAAGTTATGGTTATGTGTTCATATTTCTCACTTTGGATTGGATGATGACCCTACCAGTACACCGTTGTTTCTTATGTGCTGATAATACACATGTTTTTTTTTTTGTAGGGTGTAGAGCATATTCTGACGACTGTTTTGAGACCTCAGTTGTGATTCAGACCGTATTCAAACTCAAGGGTGAGTTGCATCTTCTGGGCTACCATGACTTTTTTACTTGTTTTCTGGTCTATTATTTCGGACTTAAATTCTACTTTGGTTTTTGGGTTGCATCCCTTTTTTGACAATTATTCTTGTTTTGGTATGATGACTTTCAGGTTTTAGGGGATGGTTTATTCCGTATATGTTATTGTTTCTCTTCGTTTGAGATATTGAATATTTATTTTTCTAATATGATTGGTTTAGTTGCCTACTTTTGGCTAAGTGTTGGATGGTTTATGGGGTTAGTTGGTTCTCCCACCGGAGGGTTAGTGTGGCTGCCATTTACGGTGGATTTGGGTCGCGACAACTTCACTCAAAACTGTATTGCCAAATATATTTAGGAATCTATGGCCAAACGCTAGCTAAGTGTCTCCTTTGTAAAATAAGTTTTGAAAGTGACACGTTAATCAAATCTTCTCAACTGACTTGGTAGCTTCTTTCAAATTTTGCAGCTGGTCTCACATGCTAATGATACGAGTATGTCTCCTATTGACATAAGTTGTATAAAGGAGTTCACAGACCATTTTGACTGAGGAAGAAGTTGCAATAGTGGGAGCAATGGTAGGATCAACTGATGTCATCATTGCCTATTGAATCAATTGATCCTTGCAAAATCGTGTTTCAAGTTTAGGATTTTAAATAGTAAGATGATTATCTTTAACTTGAATCTCCAATTACATGGCTAAAATCTTATTATTCACTTGTGCAAATACTATCATGACAACATTAGAGAGCTCTGCGGAGACATTAATGTGGGCACTATCTCTGCTATTGAATGATAATAGCTCATTAAAACTAGTTCAAGATGAGTTAGATGAACACGTAGGAAGAAATAGATGGATTGAAGAATCCGACATCAAGGACCTACCACATTTAAAACCATAGTAAAAGAAACCTTATGTCTCTACCCACTCGATCTTTAGCAGGACCTCAAGAGGCCATCAAAGACTGTTACATCGGTATTATCATATTCAAAAGGTCACTCATTTAATTGTCAACCTGTGGAAGATTCAGCGAGACTCGAGAATTCGGGAAGATCTGGATGAGTTTTAACCAAAGAGGTGGTTCTTTAAGGAACATACAAACATTAATTTTAAAGGAAAAAGCTGAGTATATTCCTTTTAGCTTTGGAAGAAGAATGTGCCATGGTTTGATGTTTGGAACCCAAGTAGTGCATTTGACTCTAGCAAGATTACTTCATGGACTCAATATTTCAATGCCAAGGAAGGAACCAATAGATCTAAGTGAGGGCTTAGGCATTGCCTTGCCTAAAGTGAAACCTTTTCAACCACTTCTTTCTCCTAGACTATCTGTGGAACTCTACCAAAGTCTTTGAACAATTAACTTAATTAATAAATTCTATGCAGGTTTTGTGTGATAAGTTGAGTGCCTAATATATGCTTAGAACTATCAAATATGTTGTAACTATACAGTGTGTTTATTTTTTCAGTATAAAAGGATAGCAGAGTTTAAAGTGTTAGAACCAAAATGTTACATTTTGGAATAAGTCACTGATTCCTTTCTTGAATTTGATAGTAAGACTTCGATGTTTTAAAATTACGAATAAAGTACTCTTTAGTCTTGATTTTCTATAATTAAAATGCTTCAAAATATATGATGAGCAAGCATGATTAAAAATGTAAAAAATTTATGCAAAGATATACTCTGTCCTAGTCATTGAACTAGATAGAAATACCCTAATCAATCGAGTTCTTCTCTTCTAGCACTTGACTATGAACAACTTCCTTTTCTATTGTTTCATATAGACCCGCTTTTTATGGAATACAATAGACGCTTTGTATGGAATACAATAGACACTTTGAATCTGCCTTGTTGCTATGCTTTTATAGGCGTGTGGCATAGTTAGATTGTTACTACACAACCTAGAATTTTTTGGCTAGGAACTATACTTCTTGTGAGATACAATTTCCTTAAAAAGTTTCCTCACTGAATTTTTTCCTTTGCTACACCTTGTATTTTATTCGTTTACCATATATAACTTTCTAGCCTTAATGTAATCGGTCTGCTCCTATCCTGTGGGTGGAACTGATTCTCATAGAACCTTTCTCATTCATCAAAACGACATTACATATGAATATGAAATCTGATATATAACCTAGATTTTCCAACAATTTCTTCCGTTTTGATGATGATAAATCATTCACACATTATTATTAACATACACTGACAACATATTCAACATCTTCCCCTTTTGACATCATAGAAAAAGTAACAGAATAGTTTGAGTAGAAAGGTAATGAGTGTAACAAGGGACTCATGGCCACTGGGCTACAAGGATATTGGACATCTAAAAGAACAAGTAGCATGCTCAAGCAGGAACATAGATTAAGCATTTAGAGATAACACAATGCTAAGAAGTATGGCCCTTAACAAAACCATGAAATAGTTATCAATACAAATTCACTAACTGCATAGAAAACAAAGTGAACATGGTTTTTATAACGGAGAGATAGGGGAGTTCTTTTCAATGATCAGTAGAAGCTCTTCAATGCGGTTGTTATGAGCGATTTGCTGTTTTGAACCATCTGATCTTTGAGCTTAACATTCTCAACATAGGAAATACACAACTCGCGTTTCAACCTGGAAATATCCTCTACGAGGATCCTATGTGTCACGACCTAAAATATGAGGTCATGATGGAACCTACCCCGATCCAACCTTGGTAGGTAAGCCAAAAACGATGAAGAATATGAAATATGAATGAGAAAAGAAATAAAGTAAATACGAGACTTCTAGAAATAAAATTCATAAATCTTAAACATCTGAATGAAATACAACCAACTCCCAAGACCTAGTGTCATAAGTATAAAGAGAATCTAAGACAATACTAAAATCTGATAACACATCACTGTCTCCAAATACAAGTAAAGATAGATGGAGGCTGGAACAAGGCTCTGAACAGGGAGCTCACCAAATCTCCAAATCAACTCTCAACATCACAACTCAGCTACCGCGAGTCACACTCATACTAGGATCTGCATCAAAAGGGAACAAAAGTAGGAATGACTACGTTCCACTCGTACTTAGTAGGTATCATAGGTTGACTGAGCAAAGTACAAAACTAAACAACTAAAGGATACTATGAGCATGCTTCCACCTGCAAACAGGATAGTTCCCAACGGTGGCTCAAACCGTATCTCCTAACAGTTTTACAAGTATAATATCAGAATAAGACTACACACAAGTATATATAATAAAGAAGGCTAAATACACGATACCAAACACATAAAAGAATTCATGTGATGCAATGCAATGGCCATGATGTAATTTTTCCAATAACACATCGTATACACCTTCCAAGTGAAAGCTTCCAGGATAGGACACCATGAGGGTTCGCAACCCATATACGTTCACAATCTCATATCTCAATTATTCTTACCGGTACATTCATTGATCAGGGGTTTCATAAAATGTCTCATTTTCTTTTAAAATCAGTATCTGTATGTTGTTCCAATTCCATGTATATAGATAATTGAAATGAGGATGCATGCTCATAACTAAAATAATATTATATAATGAATCAATTCAAAGATGGTATTAGATGAGTTCAAATCTCCTCTAATTTTAGTAAAAACATGATATAAACTTTTGCATGGCACCACATTAATGAATAGTCATGTGAGACACCAAATATATATCAAGTCAAGCCCTCACTCGGGCATTAAAATATTAATGAAGGTAATTAATGCTCAAACAAGACCACTACCAACCCTTATTAGGGCATACAACCATAATTATCCCTCAAGTCAAATATAATATGTATATAAGCCCCCGCAAGGGCAGCACAACAATAATAATATCTCAAGTAAATAATAATACTCATATAGGCCCCCACACGGGAAACACAATAAAATAACTAACTCAAACTATAAACCTCACAATGAAATCCCAAACCCATAACATACTTTACATGAATGGTTAACTAGCCAGCCCAGTCTAAAGAAAGTTAAGCCATAACCTACCTCGAAAAGCCAAAACACGGGCCTAGAACCTTCAACATAGAGCCTTTCCTTTACGAGAAACTTTGTAATGGACCAAATCTATCAAAAATGTAATCAGCACGTTAAAAGGAGTCTAGTGATACCTATATTAGCTACATTCATTCTGAGTCAATTAAAAGGATAAAACTAGAATTTTATTTAAGAATAATATTCCCCATACTTAGAGGGTTCTAAAGCTGAAAACACATCAAAAAATGAATTGAAATTATACTTGAAATCAAAGAAAAACTATTTTTATACTTTATCGGGTAAAAACCCCAAAGTCTAAGTTTGAAATCAAAGATTTGAAGTTATTTTAAAGATAAAATCAATAGAAAATAATGAAAATAGGAGTTTAAAGTTTACCCACACAAGATTGATGAATTTCTTTTTTAAACTCGCCAAAAATTGAGGTCTCAATGATGAAAAATAGAGAAAATGGGATTTTGGATGAGAAAATGATTTAAAATCTATCCATGCATAAAATACTCTTCATGAATGCAGGCCCCAAGCCGCCAATGTGAAGACTAACCAGACAAGAGTCCTGTAATTGTGGTCAGACCTTCGCAATTGTAATGAAGGCTGATCTGGACCAAGACCCTAATACCCTCCGCAAACACGGTCATTACCCCGTGAACACGATGAACAATAACGACAATCCATCATGAAAGCGGTGCCACCATCACGGTCGTGATGATCAATATTTTCATTCTCCAGGAATGCGACCAGGGGCCCATGAACGCTAAGAAGGATTTAAGTTGCACCATATATCATCAAAAATGTTAATAGGAAAGATCTAAAATCCTCTGAACGAACCTTCAGGATTGGTTTGGGACCTCAAATAAATAAACCAATAATGCTACTATGCTAATTTTGATGTTTCAGACTCAATGGAACCATCAAATTTACAAAATGAGATCGTTATCAACAAGTTCACCCTTGGGACCCCTTTTTAAAATATTTTAACTAGTTTCTCGTCTAAGAGGTCAAAACTAAATATAAAAGATCGAAACCCAAACCAACCACACTAATAATCCAAAATCGACATTCTGGATCTAATGGAATTGACAGAATCACCATTTGATGCTCGATTCACAAAATATTGACCAAAGTCAAACTAATCACTTACAAAGCCTCTAAACTCACTCAAACCACTCCCGAACGCTTTGGAGACAATACCAACCATCCCACAATTCATAAATAGCATAAAGCAACTATGGGGAAGGGTAAAATGGTCAAAACACAACAAAATATGAAAGTCACAACTATGGTTGTTACATTATCCACCACTAAGACACAAGTTCTTCCTCGAATGAAAAAGCAAATAAAGTACCTGAATTGGTAAAAAGTCGGGGGTATCTACGCCTCATATCAGACTTAACTTCCCATGTTGCCTCCTCAATAGGGCGATGTCTCCACTAAATCTTCACTGAATTAATATGCTTAGACCTCAAGTTCCTAGTCTGCTTATCTAGGATGGCAATGGGCTCCTCCTCGAAGAAGAAGTCATGACCTAATACAACAGAATCCCACCGGATCACATGTGAATCATCTGGAAAGTATCTCTTCATCATGAAAACATAAAATATCAGATGAACAACTGACTAACATGGAGGCAAAGCTAGCCTATATGCCATATCTCCATACTTCTCAAGAATCTCAAAATGGCCAATAAACCTCGGGTTAAGCTTTTCTTTCTTCCCAAATCTCATCACACCCTTCATGGGTGACTCCTTCAACAAAACTCGCTCTCCAATAATGAATGCAATATCACGGGCTCGACGGTCAGCGTAACACTTCTTCTTACTCTGGCCAGCCACTAGCCTCTGCTGGATCAGTCTCACTCGATCCATCGAATCTCTTAATATAAATCAGTTCCCCAAGGCCTAACCTCCAAATAATTGAACTATCCCATGGGGGTTCTACAACTCTACCCATAAGAAGTCTCAAAAAACACCATGTGTATTCTGGAATGGTAACTGTTGTTGTAGGCGAACTCTGCTAAGGGCAAGAACTGGTCCCAATGACCACCAAAATCCATAATACACTCTCGAGCAAGTCCTCTATCACCTAAATGGTCCTCTCAGGTTGACCATCTATCCGCGGATGAAAATTTGTGCTCATATCAAGCTGAGTACCCAACACACTCTGCATAGAACTCCATGCAATCAAACAATCTCCCGAATGTAGATCTTGGCCAACTTCTCTGAATTATAATTCACCCTCATAGGTACAAAATGAGTTGACTTGGTCAACCTATCCACAATCACCCAAATGGAATCAATCTTTCCTAAAGTCGGGGCTAGGCCAACTATAAAATCCATGATTCACTTTCACTTACACTCAAGAATAGGCATCATCTACAATGTACCACCTGGTAGTTGATGCTTATATTTCACTTGCTGGCAATTCAAGCACTTGGCCATGAACTCCACAATGTCTTTCTTTATACCATCCCACCAATAGTGTTGCTTTAAGTCATGGTACATCTTAGCCACTCCTAGATAAATAGAATTCCTCAAATAATGAGCCTCTTTCAAGATGAGTTTAATCAAAACACCAACTCTTGGCATATAAACACGACCACTAATCCTCAAAACACCCATGAGATCAAGAGATGTCGCTGCACTTTATTATGAATCAGCCTCAATCTCTCATCATCAAACTGATGAACTCAAATCTACTCCATCAATGAAGAAATAGCCTGAACAAAGGTCAGCATATGCCTGAGTGCCAAAATATCAATACTAACCAACTGGTTAGCTAAAGACTGAATGTCTAAGGATAAAGGTTACTTCTTAGTCAAAAGATGAGCCAAACTCCCCATACTCACTGCCTTCCGGCTCAAGGCATCTACTACACATAAGCTTTGCCCAAATGGTAAAGAATAATCAGATCATAATCCTTAAGCAACTCAAGCCATCAACATTGTCTCATATTAAGATCTCACTGGGTGAAGAAGTACTAAAGTCTATGATGATTAGAGAAAATCTCACAACGAACCCCATAGAAGTAATGTCGCCAAAACTTTAATAAAAACACTACCGCGGCCAAATCCAAGTCATGAGTAGGGTAGTTCTTCTCATGAGGATTTGGTTATCGAGAAGCATAAGCAATCACCTTACCGTTCTGCATTAACACAACACCCAAGCCAACTCTAGAAGTTTCATAAAACACGGTAAAACTCAAGACCTCCCCAAGCAAAGTCAAGATAGGAGCCAAAGTCAACAACTCTTTGAGCTTTTGAAAGCTTTCCTCACAAGCATCTGACCACTGAAAAATAATATTCTTTAGAGTAAACTTGGTCAAAGGAGTCACAATAGAAGAGAAACCCTGCACAAAGTGCTGATGATAGCCTGCCAACCCCATAAAACTCTGAATCTTGGTAGGAGAAGTAGGTCTAGCCCAGTCACAAATTGCCGCTATCTTGGCTGGATCGACCATAATACCATTCTTGGTCATTACATGACCCAAGAAAGAAACATAATCCAACCAAAACACATATTTGGAGAACTTGGCATATAGCTTTTCATCTCATAATCTCTGAAGTACAGCCCTCAAATGCTCACATGGTCAGCCTAATTCTTGGAATAAACCAAGATGTCATCGATGAACAAAATTATGAAGGAATCAATATAAGGTCAAAATACTCTATTTATCAACTCCGTGAATGCTATCGGGGCACTGGTAGCCCCAAAGACATAACCAAGAAATCATAATCACCATACTGCATCCGAAAAACTATTTTTGAAATATTCGAAGCTCTAATCTTCAATTAATGGTAACCAAATCTCAAATCAATATAGAAAACACTGGGGCACCCAAAAATTGATCAAATAAATCATCAATACGAGGAAGAAGATACTTGTTCTTGAAAGTCGCTTTGTTCAATTGCCAATAGTCAATACACATGTATATAGTTCCATTTTTTTCTTCACAAATAAGACAGGAGCACCCCAAGGAGACACAATCAATCTAATGAAACCTTTACTCAACATATCTTGTAATTGCTTCTTTAATTCTTTCAGCTCTGCCAGAGCCATTCTATAAGAAGAGACAAAAATAGGCTTAGTGGCCAGCTTAATATCAATGAAAAAATCAATATCCCTATGTAGAGGCATACCAGGTAAGTCCATAGGAAAAAAATCCTGTAACTCTCTAACAACTCAAATAGAATCCAAGGAAGGCGGTGAAGCAACACTAGTATAACGTACATAGCAGATAGAAAAGATATAATTCCCTTTGGACCCGAACTAGGAGTACCCTTCCAAGCTAACCTTGGCACACCCGAAGTAGCTAAAGTCATGGTCTTGGAAAAACCATCCAAAACTAAATGATAGGGAGCTAACCAATCCATACCCAATATGACATCAAAATCAACCATCTCAAGGATAATCAAGTCTACTCATCTCTCACGCCCCATAAAGGTTACTATAAATTATTGATACACCTTATCCACCTCTTAAGAATCACTTACAAGGGTTGAAAAATGAATAGACCTAGCAAGGGACTTACATGCTGTATCAATACCCATAGAAAAATATGTGGACACATAAGAGAATATAGACCCAGGGTCAAATAATACGAAAGCAAAATGATGGAAAATTGGGATGATACCTGTGATGACAACATCAAAGGCCTCTATCTCAGGTCTCCCAGGAAAAGTATAACACTGACCACGCCAGCTACTAGACTGAGAAACCCCATATCCACTACCACGAAGTCTCTAAGCTCCACCTATGGTACCTCTAGATCTACCCCTACTGCCCTATGTATCATATCTAAGTGTAGATACTGGAGTTGGAGAAAGCTGAAGCTGAGAACTCGAATAGAGTGGACTCATAACATGTCGGGGGCAATCCCTGCCAAATGTAACACCCCATATGTTTCCGAACCTATTCAATTACCGTAAAATTCATGGAATTATTTAAACATGAAAAAGATGGTGGATCATACATTAGTGGGATCGGCTGAATTTAATTTTTGCAATTGGGCTCAAATGAGGCCCAAAAATCAAATAAAAGACATGGCCCAAAACAAATGGAAATGACCCATTCTTGTGACCAAGTCAACATAAGATATTTATTGCTTAAGAGTGGATAAGGATGACTATAAAGAGGCTATAAAATTCACCAAAAATCATATTTTATTCCACGAAAAATATGTCTCATTTCTAGAAAATTCCGCAATATTTTTCTCTTCAACCAAACCCTAAGACAACCATCTTTGGGACAAGATCACTCCTTCAGAAGATTTTGTAAGTGTTTAATCTCATGGTTTAATATATTATATGCATGGAATATGGTGTATATCATGTTGGTTATGTTGGTGAAGTGTGAGAAGTTCACTATGTGTGAAGCAATTTATGTTTGCTTAATCGGTGAAGGTTTTTGCTTTGTAAACTTGAAAATGGACTTGTGGTATTGAAGGAAGTGAACTTGAGGGGTTCAATATTGACATGTGAGATTTTATTATAGCCTTAAATTGTTTTATTCTTGTACATAATGTTTGGAATTGTTATTACAAAATTGTGCATAGATTTGGTGGTGTATTAAAGGAATAGTGTGGTTTTGGTGATGTTCATGTGTGTTGTGAAACCATGGATGATTGTTGGCATCCAATATTATCTATAATATTTCAAGAGAAGTTTATTTATGATCATGGACCATTCATTGCATAAAAGGACCCAAAAGATACCCTTTTTGGCCGAAACGGGCACCCGCCCTCGCAGACGAAGCACCTGCAGGCGCAGGTGACTTCGTAGGTGTCCCTGGACACTGTCAAGGGTCGCCTGCGGACATAGTTCAGCCACCTGCAGGCGCAGGTGGCTTCACAGGTCAGGCCAAAACCCCATTTTGGTTGTTTTTACATCTCTTTGACCCCCCGAAACCCCTATACCCTTCATGGATGAAATTATCAACTCATGGTACCTTTTAAATGACTATAAAAGAGTATATCGGAGGTATTTTTAATGGTATAAAGTATGGGTTGTTGTTAATGTGTTATTGTGAAAGCTATCGAGTAACTTGACGGAGAAAAAGTAACGTAGTGTTAATGAGGAAGTGTAAAGGGTAAACTTGGTGTGAAATGTTATTGGTTTATGATGTCTTGGTCAATTTGTAGAATGTTATGAATATTTTTTGTTTGGTGACGAACTAATTGGTAACGTAAGAGGGAGAAATGACGTTATACGGCAGTCACGTAACTCATTATCGTCGTATGCACTTGTAAGGTAGTTGGTTGTTAACATGAGCTTCGTTATGTACTTGTGTTGCAGAGTAACACATAAGGAAGGAGCTGGATTATTGTATTCACATATAGGACTGTGTATTCATATTGAGAAGATAAGGTATGTAAGGTTACTCTTGCCGTATCCTTCTGCAATAGATATTGTCACATTGTCATAGTAGTTGTTCCATTCTGAAATATTCTAAGGTATCTCATTCAGGTTTGATATATATTGTTATCCACATGTTTCCTATTCATTGACCGATTGGCATTCATATGTCTCTTATCCATGGACTGAAGGTCCTAAGCTCTCATAATGTTGTAACTACTAAAAGAAACTGTTTCAAGTAAAGTGACGATGTAAGGAGAATCTATTCATTCTTAAGTCACATATCCCTCATTAATTAGTCGTTGTTCTTTATGAGTTACATAATTATAGACATGGTTCCAAAGTCTCAATAATGTTATGTTCCACATTCTAATAATGTTTTAACCACTAAGTATCAATCTCATGAAGTGAAGGAGTGAAGTAATGCATATATGTGTGCTTCCAATAATGTCATGATCCTCAATGTATCAATCTTTCACAAGAGAATGTATCAATCTCTCAAAAGAAAGAAAATAAGTAATGAATATTGTTGGTTGAAAGAGTATGGGTGGTATCTCTAGAGGCATAAGCCTAGCTCGAGCCGATCCTGAGATTTGTTAGATCAAGGGGTAGTCCTAGAGGCATAAGCCTAATTCGGGCCGATCGTGACAGGTGGTAGCTCTAGAGGTAATAACCTAGCTTGAGCCGAACCTGATATGTTGGTTTATGGGTGGTAGCTCTAGAGGTAGTAACCTAGCTCGATCCGAACCCGATATATTGATTTATGGGTGGTAGCTCTAGAGGCATAAGCCTAGCTCGAGCCCATCCCAACATAACGTTATGTTATGTTATGACCCACTGATCAGTTGGGGCCCGGGTACGATATGATATGAGTGATGATGAACAAATAATAGAAGCAAAAGAAAGAAATGAATGCAAGATACACGGTTCCACATATGCAGATCAATGAGTTATCCATATTGACTATGCTCTTTTATATTGTTTCTGTTGAAGTATTATTGTGTCATGCAGTTTCTTATAGCCTTACATACTCAGTACATTCTTCGTACTGACCCCCTTGGGGGGGATTTACCTTACTTTCTGCAGGCACAGGTGTTAATGGACCTCCACGGTAGAGTGTGGGTCATTTGTAGATTTTTGGTGAGCTCCAGTTGGTTCAGGGCTTTCCGAGTCATAGTGTACATTGATTTTGGTATTGTACATGCTGTATAAAGCGGGTACTTATCCCAACTCTAGCTTGGCTATGTATATGTATCTATAGAGGCTTTGTAGACATATGTGGGAAGAGGAATGTAAGAGATGCATGTCCAGTTTTACTTGATGGCCCTATAGGCCAAGTTTCACATATATACTACATGTTTCCATGACTTTCGCATAGTTCTATGAGATATAACAACGTTATTACAGAGGCATGCATATGAATGTTCGAGAGCACAGATTGGTTTTCTCGGGCCTTATTGGCTTCGGGTGCCAGTCCGGCCCGAATAGGATTCGGGTTGTGACAAAAGTGGTATCAGAGCAGGTCGTCCTAAGGGTGTCTACAAAGCCTTTTTTGAGTAGAGTCTTGCTTATGGATGTGTTGCGCGCCAAATTCATAAGCAGGAGGCTATGGGACATTTAGTAGTTGTTTCTTTTCTGCACTTCTAGATCGTCCAATAGAGCCAAAGTTGTAGGTGGACGCATATGTACGCATTGACATTGGTTTTCTTTTGCAAAGTCAAATGCTGATTATCAGACAAGGTAAGGGTAAAGGTAGGTAGGTTGATATGCCTGCCGAAGAAAAAATGAGTAAATCACCACCTAACCAAGTTAGTCGAGGAGGGGCTGACATGGAATTTGCAATACGGGTTTCCTTAGCCAAGAGGTAGAGAAGTACCCGCAGAACCACCTATAAAAGCCACTGAATAGGATTTAAGAAATGTAGTGCATATGTTGACTCAGATAGTTACTGTATAATGTCACGGGCGAGCTGGACCAATGATGAATGATGATGGTGCGGCTAGGGCAGCTAGTCGTCGAACACAGGATTTCCTAAAATTAAACCCTCCCACATTCATCGGGTCAGATCTGAATGAAGACCCACAAAACTTTATAGACCTAATCAAAAGTGCTCTAGATGTTATGAATGTGACTGTGTATTGATGTACTTTCAGCTAGTTGGGAGGAATTTTAAACGGCATTCCTTAACCAGTACCTCCCATATGAGGTCCAAAAAAAGTTCATGCAGACCAAATTTTAAATCTTTGCCAAAGGACTATGAGTGTCAGAAAGTACAGTCTTCGATTTAATTCTTTGGCTAGGTATGCTCCAAATGTGGTAGCTATTATGACCGATAGAGTGCATCGGTATGTGGACAGATGGATTGTACTATTGCAGCCTTGAAAAGAGATATGGATATAGCTAGAATACAGGCTTTTTGCACAGATAATGGAGGATCCGAGTCAACGAAAAAGGACACAAATATTTGAAGAAGGGTCATCAAAGAGGGCTAGACCTATGGGACAGTTCATGGCGTCCCAAGGAGAATTTAGGTCTCGGGTGTTTAACAGACCGCCTAGAACATTATTTCCTTAGTCTATAGTAGATGTTCTACCTCGATCCCAAGGGTTTAGAGACAATCGGTTTGGGCAAAGAAGTGAGATTTAGGATTCATGGGCAATGGGGTATCAAGCACAAGAACGTAGAAAGTAGGAACCAACCGGAGTCTCCTCGTCAGCCGTGTTAGTGCTGCGGAAGTTGTAATCTAGGTGAATATCGGTTGAGGCCGAATATTTGATATTGGTGTGGTATGCCGGGCCACAAAATAAGGCTTCTCCTGATGTAGCCATAGGTACCGTATACGTATTGATTGACCCATATTCGACACTAGCATATGTTATTTCATTAATTGCTGAAAATTCAAAAGAACATCAGTTGGTGAATTTATTGTAGTTAAAAGAGTGTATCATAAGTCCATAGTAATTTTTTGTGGTACTAAGACACTGGTTGATTTTATTGAGCTGGAAATAGTGGAATTTTGATGTTATAAAGGGATTGTGCCATAGTAGATTGCCGAACTAAGAAGTTATATTATCGTTTTCCCCAAAAGAATGTTTTTGAATGGCCAGGGAAATGTGGGGGGCACCAAGAGGAAAATTTATTTCCCATCTTAAAGTAAAGAAAAGGATACTCTAAGGGATACATATGTCACTTCGTAAGAGTGAAAGATACTGATGTGATACCACCAACTCTTCAATCAGTTCTGGTGGTAAATGAATTCCTCGATGTATGAGCTAGTATTAATGTGATGTTAGATACTCGGACTATTTTTATTTCTTCATATAGCATGGTCCCGGTAGAGTTACGAGAATGAAATGAGAAATTAAAAGACATTATGAACAAGGGATTAATAAGACCTAGTACGACCCCTTGGGGTGCATCAGTGTTCACAGTACAAAAAAAAAATGGCACATTGAGAATGTGTGTTTACTATCGGCAACTGAATAAGGTGACAATGAAGAATACATGTCTTCTCCCCGGAGTTAATGACTTATTGATTGGTTATAGGGTGCCAAATTATTCCTAAAGATTGACTTAAGGTCAGGAAATCATCAAGTAAGGGTCAGAGAAAATAAAGATACCCAAAATAGAGGTATTGTTGTTATGAATTCGTAGCTATGCCATTTGGGCTAACAAATGCACCAGCTGCGTTGGTGGGTTTGATAATTAGGGTGTTTAAGCCATCGCTAAGCGTATTCGTGATAATGTTTTAGATGTTATACTAGATTACTCAAGACCACAAAAGGACCATGTTAATCACTTGTGACAAGTGTTACAGATTCTTCGTGACCGTAAGATATATGCAAGTTCTTTAAATACAAGTTTGGTCATAATCCGTATCGTCCTTAGGACACATTGTATAGAATGAAGGAATCAGGATTAATATACACAAAAGGAGTGGCCAAGGCCTATGACGCCTACGAAAATTCATAGCTTCCTTGAGTTGGCCAGTTATTACAGAAGAATTGTTAAAAAAAAAAAAAAAAGAAGCTTTCTGCCATTACCCTTCACAAAGCTAACACACAAAGTAACTAAGTTTTAGCGGAATGATGTATGTGAGGAAGTTTGCAAGAGCTGAAAGATGAATTGACTCCTACACCGGTACTAGTACCTCCCAAAGGCACATAAGAGTATGTAGTGTATTGTGATATTTTAAAAGTTGGTGTGGGATGTGTATACATGCATCATGACAATGTGATAGCGTATGCCTTAAGACAATTGCGTCCACATAAGAGAAATTATCCCACATATGATTTTAAGTTAACAGTTGTGGAAATTGCTTATAACAGATGGCACCACTACTTGTATAAAACTTCAGGTGAAAGAATTATAGTGTCAAATGTGGCAGAATTTTCATTGGTATCTGGGATAAAGGAAAAGCAATATGTAAATCCTATTTTTAGTTCAATTGAAAAAGAATGTACAACAAAGTTCGACAAAGGTATTTGAACAAACACAAGGGGGAGTACTTTAACACCAATGTAGATTGTGTCTACCATGGTTTAGCAGAGATGTCTTGGTAAGATTACATGAGAAGTACATTGTAGAACTTGTAGCTCAATGTCCAAGCGGTCACTGATTAACAGTATGGCATCATAAATCTGTATGTTTTATGCAATGTATTACCCTTCCAGTTTGGAAACGGAACATGAATAACATATATTTAATCACAAGGTTGCCTCGTACACTGCGAAGGTTGATTCCATATAGGTAATAGTTGACAGGCTTACCGAGTCAGTGTATTTCCTACTAGTTAGGACCACCGATACAGCTGAACATTATGCAAAGTTGTATGTTACAGAGATAGTACGATTACATGGAATTCCACTCACTATTATATCAAACAGGAGGGCTCACTTTATTGCACAGTGTTGGAAGTCTTTTCAGTAAAGCATGGGTACACATGTGGATGTAAGTACGGCTTGTCATCCTCAGATGGATGGACAAACAAAACATATTATATGAACATTTGAAGATATGCCACGAGTTTGTACATTGGACTTTAAAGGTAGTTGGTATGAACATCTATCATTTATTGAAATTGCTTACAATAAAAGTATCAAAAGGCACCTTACGAAGCTTTATATGAAAGAAAATATAGATCATCAATTGGATGGGTTACAGCTGATGAAATTTGCTTTGTTCGGGTCAGATTTTGTTCATTATTCTATAGAGAAGGTTAAGGTGGTACAATAGTAGCTATAAGCTAACACAAGTCATATGCCGAGATCCATTGTTTTTATTGAAAGTGCATAAGTTAGGGAGGATCTCACTTATGAAGAGATATATATTGCTATTCTAGATTGATAAGTGAAAAGATTAAGAAATAAAGAAGTAGCTTTGGTAAAGGTACAGTGGAGAAACCGACAAGTAAAGGGAATCACGTGGGGAGCCAAAGAAATGATGAAGTCAAATTACCCGTAACTGTTTCAAATGGGGGAGAAAGTTCAAGGTATGGAATTGGAACAATAACAAGGAAGTATCCATAAGTATTATGTAATATATATATGTTAATATAGAGATGCATAGGATGTACATGAGATGATGCTATTAACATTCGAGGATGAATGTTTCCAAGGGGGGGAAGAATGTAACACCCCATATGTTTTCGAACATATTTAATTACCGTAACATTCATGGAATTATTTAAACATGAGAAAGATGGTGGATCATACATTAGTGAGATGGGCTGAATTTAATTTTTGCATTTGGGCTCAAATGAGGCGCAAAAATCAAATAAAAGACATAGCCCAAAACAAATGGAAATGACCCATTCTTGTGACCAAGTCAACATAAGATATTTATTGCTTAAGAGTGCCTAAGTATGAATATAAAGTGGCTATAAAATTCACCAAAAATCAGATTTTATTCCACAAAAGACATGTCTCATTTCTAGAAAATTCCACAACATTTTTCTCTTCAACCAAACCCTAAGGCAACTATCTTTCGGACAAGATCACTCCTTGGGAAGCTTTGGTAAGTGTTTACTCTCATGGTTTAATATATTATATGCATGTAATGAGGTGTAGATCATGTTGGTTATGTTGGTGAAGTGTGAGAAGTTCACTATGTGTGAAGCAATTTATGTTTGCTTAATCGGTGAAGGTTTTTGCCTTGTAAACTTGAAAATGGACTTGTGGTCTTGAAGGAAGTGAACTTGAGGGTTTAAATATTGACATGTGAGATGTGATTATTGCCTTAAATTTTTTTATTCTTGTACATAATGTTTGGAATTGTTATTGCAAAATTGTGCATAGATTTGGTGGTGTATTGAAGGAATAGTGTGGTTTTGGTGATGTTCATGTGTGTTATGAAAATATGGATGATTTTTGTCATCCAAGATGATCTAAAATATTTCAAGAGAAGTTTAGTTATGATCATAGACCATTCATTGCATAAAAGGACCCAAAAGAGACCTTTTTTGGCCGAAACGGGCACCCGCCCTCACAGACGAAGCACCTGCGGGCGCAGGTGACTTCGCAGGTGCCCCTGGACACTGCCAAGGGTCACCTGCAGATGCAGGTCAGCCACCTACGGGAGAAAGTGGCTTCATGGGTTGGGCCAGAACCCCATTTCGGTTGTTTTTGCATCTCTTTGACCCCCCGAAACCCCTATACCCTTCATGGATGCAATTATCAACTTATGGTACCTTTTAAATAACTATAAAGGAGTATCCCGGAGGTATTTTGAATGGTATAAAATATGGTTTGTTGTTAATGTGTTATTGTGAAAGTTATCGAGTGACTTGACGAAGAAAAGGTAACGTAGTGTTAATAAGGAAGTGTAAAGGGTAAACTTGGTGTGAAATGTTATTGGTTTATGATGTCTTGGTCAATGTGTAGAATGTTATGATATTGTTTGTTTGGTGATGCACTAATTGGTAACGTAAGAGGGCGAAATGACGTTATACGGCAGTCACGTAACTCATTATCGTCGTATGTATTTGTAAGGTAGTTGGTTGTTAACATGAGCTTCGTTATGTACTTGTGTTGTAGAGTAACACGTAAGGAAGGAGCTGGATTATTGTATTCACATATAGGACTATGTATTCATATTGGGAATATAAGGTATGTAAGGTTACTCTTGCCGTATCCTTCTGCAACAGATATTATTCACATTGTCATAGTAGTTGTTCCATTACGAAATATTCTAAGGTATCTCATTCAGGTTTGATATATATTGTTATCCACATGTTTCCTATTCATTGACCGATTGGCATTCATATGTCTCTTATTCATGGACTGAAGTTCCTAAGCTCTCATAATGTTGTAACTACTAAAAGAAACTGTTTCAAGTAAAGTGACGACGTAAGGAGAATCTATTCATTCTTAAGTCACATATCCCTCATTCATTAGTCGTTGTTGTTCATGAGTTACATAATTATGGACATGGTTCCAAAGTCTCAATAATGTTATGTTCCACATTCTAATAATGTTTTAACCACTAAGTATCAATCTCATGAAGTGAAGGAGTGAAGTAATGCATATATGTGTGCTTCCAATAATGTCATGATCCTTAATGTATCAATATTTCACAAGCGAATGTATCAATCTCTCAAAAGTAAGAAAAGAAGTAATGCATATTGTTGGTTGTAAGAGTATGGGTGGTAGCTCTAGAGGCATAAGCCTACCTCGAGCCGATCCCAAGATTTATTGGATCAGGGGGAAGTCCTAGAGGCATAAGCCTAGCTCAGGTCGATCCTGACAGGTGGTAGCTCTAGATGTAATAACCTAGCTCGAGATGAACCTGATATGTTGGTTTATGGGTGGTAGCTCTAGAGGTAATAACCTAGCTCGATCCGAACCCGATATATTGATTTATGGGTGGTAGCTCTAGAGGCATAAGCCTAGATCGAGACGATCCCAACATAACATTATGTTATGTTGAGACCCACTGATCAGTTGGGGACCGGGTACGATATGATATGAGTGATGATGAACAAATAATAGAAGCAAAAGAAAGAAATGAATGTAAGGTACATGGTTCCACATATGCAGATCAATGAGTTATCCATATTGACTATGCTCTTTTATATTGTTTCCGTTGAAGTATTATTGTGTCATACAGTTTCTTATAGCCTTACATACTCAGTACATTCTTCGTACTGACCCCCTTGGGGGGGATTTACCTTACTTGCTACAGGCACAGGTGTTAGTGGACCTCCACAGTATAGTGTGGCTCATTTACAGATTTTTGGTGAGCTCCAGTTGGTTCGGGGCTTTTCGAGTCATAGTGTACATTGATTTTGGTATTGTACATACTGTATAAAGCGGGGACTTATCCCGACTCTAGCTTGGCTATGTATATGTATCTTTAGAGGCTTTGTATACATATGTGGGAAGAGGAATGTAAGAGATGCATGTCCATTTTGACTTGATGGCCCTATCGGCCAAGTTTCATATATATAATACATATTTCCCTAAATTCCACATAGTTGTATGAGATACAACGACGTTATTATAGAGGCATGCATATGAATGTTCTAGAGCACAGATTGGTTATCTTGGGCCTTGTCAGCTTCAGGTGCCAGTCCGGCCCGAATGGGATTCGGGTTGTGACAAAGTCACTAAACTAATCACACACATAGAAACCTCTACTAGTTGAATCATGCTGAGAGGGCCTCGAAGAACTAAAATATCCTTCATAACCTAATGAACTAGAATGGGACTTACGACATGCATGAATTTGTCTCTACTTGCTTGAAGCCTCAGAAATTGTGAACCTACTTCCCGAACTCTACAAGACTGCCTGAACAGGTCTACCATGATAACCAAGTGAACCTCTATCGGAGAAATCCCTGCCTCAGGATAGATGACCACTGAATTCACCATGCCGATTTATCCTCTTGGCGCTACCACTCTGAGTGACCTAATGAATAAACTCAATCAACCTAGCATGCTCCGCGATACTCTATAAAGAACCACTCGAGACTACTAGTTGAGTTGTCACCAACTGGTAATAACCATTCCAACCCTTAGAAAACTTTCTAATACTCTCACGCTTGGTAGAGATACTAGCAGTGTATGTCTGTACAAGGTATTAAAGTGTGCCTCATACTCAGTAATAGTCATGGAGCTTTGATCCAAATGATCAAACTCATCTCTCAAGATCTAGGGCATAAATCTCTCCAAAAAAGCCTTCAAAAACTGGGTCCATATCATCTGTGGGGAACCCTCCAGTCTACAACTAAAAAATCTCCATTACTACCTAGCTACATTAGTCAACTGGTAGGTAGTGTAAGCAACACCATGGGACTCAAGCGAATCGAGGTTATGCAACCTCTCTTGGCAATCAATCAAAAACTCATAAGCATCATCACCAATAGCACCACTGAACTTGGGAGGAGCCAATCAAATAAATCTCTCAAACCTCTTCTACTCCTCAACAGACATCTCAGTACCAGGAATAATAGGAGGAACCACAAGTGTAGTAGGTAAACTCTTAACACGTGAGGCCACCACAGTAGCTCGCTATGCCCCGAGAGTCTGAACACCAATAATAGGATCTTCCCTGGTGGTTGAATATCTCCTACAGTATATGAACTCTCTGGTGTACCCGATAGAATACCTGTCTGTGGAATTCCATCCAAACAACTCAAAGGATGAATCAACAAATCTTGTAGCACCGGATTAACAATAAAAACCTGAGGGGGATGAGCTAGTACCACCTCTTCCGTTTGATACGTTGCCTCATCATTCTCAATCTCATGATCAAGAGAGGCTGCTCTAGCTCATCCTCTAGCTGGAGATGCTCCTCATGAGCGGCCTCTGACTCGGCCATGACCACACCTCACCCTCTGACTTGGGCTCCAACAGAAGGTGCTGGCTCATCATCCTCAATAATTTTGGATCTAGTCCTCACCATCTATGCAGAAAGGAATAAAATATAAATTTAGAATATTGGGCATGAACAACACGTACGATAAGGAATAAATTTAGAGAAGATTTTCCTAAAGATGTCCTATAGCCTTCGAAAGATAGATACAGACATCAATGTATCAATCCATGAGATGTTATTAGATACCCTACTTTTTTTACTCATGAGACCAGTGAAACCTAGCGCTATTATACCAATTTGTCATGACCTAGAATCCGATGTCATGATGGTACCTAACCCGACCCAACCTTGGTAGGTAAGACAAAAAGCCATGAAGTATATAAAATATGAAAGAGGAAAGAAATAAAGCAAATATGAGACTTTTGGAATGAAGTCATGCCATAAAAATCATAAATCTGAATTATCTGAATGAAAGATAGCTAACTCCCAAAACCTGGTGTCATAAGTATAAAGAGCATCTAAGACAATACTAAAATCTAATAATACATTACTATTTTTGAATACAAGTAAAGACATAAAAGATAGATAGAGTCTGGAATAAGGCTCCGAATGGAGATATCACTAGATATTTGAATCATCTCTCAACAACACAACCAAGTTATTGTGTGTTGCACTTGTACTGGCATCTACACCGAAATGGCATAGAAATAGGAGTGAGTACGGTCCACTTGTACTTAGTAGGTACCATAGGCCGACTGAGCAAAGTAGAAAACTAAACAAGTAAAGGATAATATGAATATGCTTCCACCTGTATACAGAAAAGTTCCCAACGGTAGCTCAAATTGTATCTCCTAACAGTTCTACAAGTATAATATCAGAATAAGACTACACATAAGTATATATAATAGAGAAAGCAAAATACATGATATCAAACACACAAAGGAATACATGTGATGCAATGCAATGGTCATAATGTAATGTTTCCAATAACACCTCGTATACAACTTTCGAGTGAAATCTTCCAGGATAAGAAACCATAGGGGAGTTCACAACCCATATACGTTCATCATCTCATATCTCAATCAACCTTGCCAGTACATTCATCGGTCAAGGGTTTCATAAAGTTTCTCATTTTCTTTCAAAATAAGTATCTCTTTGTCATTCTAATTCCATGTATATAGTTAATTAAAATAAGGATGCATGCTAATAACTAAAATAATATTTTATTATGAATCAATTCAATAATGGTATTAAATAGAATCAAATCTCCTCAAATTTCAGTAAAAACATGATATAAATCTTTGTATGGCACCACAATAATGAATAGTCATGTAAGACACCAAATATATATCAAGTCAATCCCCTACTCAGGCATCACAATATTAATTAAGGCAACTAATGCTTAAACAAGACCAGTACAAACCCCTACTCGGGTATGCCATAATAATTATCCCTCAAGTTAAATATAATATACACGTAAGCCCCTACACAGGCATCACAACAATAATAATATCTCCAGTTAATAATAACACTCATATAGGCCCCACACGGTCAACACGATAAATAACTAACTCAAAATATAAACCTCACGATGAAAACCCAACCCATAACATAATTTACATGAACGGTTAACTATAACCTACCTCAAAAAATTGAAACACAAGCCTCGACCCTTTAACACAGAGCCTTTACTTTACTAGTAGCTTTAGAATGGACCAAATCTATTAAAATGTAATCGACACGTTAAAAGGTGTCTAATGATATTCATATTAGCTACTTTGGTCCAGGTTCAAAAATAGTTTAAAAATTGACTCAGAATCAAAAAGGCTAAATGTGAAATTTTATTTAAGAATCATGTTATCCATACTAAAAGGGTTCTAAATCTTAAAACCCAATGAAAAAGATGAAATCGGACTTGAAATCGAACAAAAACTAATTTTATATTTTACCAAGTGAAATCCCCAAAATCCAAGTTTGAAATCAAAGATTTGAAGTTATTTTGAAGCCGAAATCAATAGGAAATGATGAAGATAGGAGTTTAGAGTTTACCCATGCAAGATTGATGAAATTTCTCTTTTAAAATCGCTAAAAACTGAGGCCTCAAGGATGAAAAATGAAGAAAATAGGGTTTTGGACGAGAAAATGATTTAAAATCTGTCTAGGCATAAAATACTCTTTGCAAATGTAGGCCCCGGGCTGCAAACACAAATACCAACCTTACCCGAGTCCCGTGACTGCAGTCAGACCTTTGTGATCAATATGAAGACCGACTTGAACAAGGACCCAAATACCCTTTGCAAACACGGTCATTACCCCGAGATCGCGATGAACAACAAGGACAACCCTTTACAAACATAGTCCCACCATCGTGTGTGCAATGGCCAATATATTCCTTCTAAGCAAAGGCAACCAGGGGTGCCCGTGAGCATGAAAAAGGATTTATACTGCACCAGATATCAGCAAAAATGCTGAAGGGAATAATCTAAAATCCTTTGAATGGACCCTCGATATTCATTTGGGACCCCACAAAAATAAAACAATAATGCTACTAGGCTAATTTTGATGTTCCAGATTCAATGGAACCATTAGATTTATGAAAAGAGGTCATTTTCAATAAGTTAACCCTCAGGACTCCTTTTTAAGCTATTGTAACTAGTTTCTTATCTAAGAGGTAAAAACTAAATATATAGGCTTGGAACCCAAACCAACCATGCTACTAACCCAAAATCAACAATCCAAATCTAATGGAACTGACAAAATCATCATCCGATGCTTGGATCACAAAATATTGACCAAAGTCAAACTAATCACTTTTAAAGCCTCTAAAAACTTCAAACTCACTCAAACCACTCCTGAATGCTTTGAGGACCATGCCAACCATCCCTACAACTGATAAATAGAATATAGCAACTATGAGGAAGGAAAAAATGGTCAAACCACAATAAAATCTAAAAATCACAACTATGGTTATTACACTATGTCGGTCATTAGTCGCCTGCATATCAAGCAATACTTGTGTAATAGGGCTTACCAACTTTGAATCAGGTTCTCCAGTAGGAAGAAAATAACACTCAACCAATGTGCTTATGTGAAAGATTTTTTTTCTTGGTGGCAACCTTGCCTGACCCCAGCGACACATAAAGGCATTAAACATAAAAGATAGAAGGAACCTATAAGCCAGGCCATGAGGACTAGGGGAAGTATCGACAACCCTTACCATGTTCTTTATCATAAGTGATGAATGGTTTATGTGCTCGTATAAGTACAAGACATCTATAAAAACTAAATCCTAATAAATACCTTTATATCACCTCTATCCTCGAGGCAGGATGCGCTTGTTCACAAACTCATTTAAAAGTTTATGAAATGACTCCATTTCTCTCTTCAGTACTCGTCTTGCCTTTTCTAAACTCTCTCTTGGGTGAATTTCTTGGTCAATTGGTGGTTCTCATCCTTATCCCAGATATACTCTTCAAACCCAGAAGTCAGAGACTTATAAGATCTATACCAAACTAACACTATTAAACACAACACTCTCCACCCTAAAAATGTTCTCAGAGTCATACCGTAAAGCATCTCAAGATTAGTGGAACACTTTGAACTTTTGGGTTAAGATTTAAATCACTCTATGTATGTATTTATTTATGAACCCGATGAAATTGATTGTTACTAGGTGTAAAGGTCAATTCTTAAGTATGGGAAGTGTCTTGGAGGTAAATTAAGGTCATAAAAAAAGGTCTACAACAAAGTTGAATTGAAAGCTTCTCTACCGATTAAGTTTTTATATATGTTTTTACTTGGATCAACTTCGAACAAGCATTCCTCCTAGAATATGAAGAGTTATGTGGTCTATTACCTACCAAATTAAAGATTTTTGAGTCTAGTTTCCAACACCATCAACTGTTTGTTAATCAGGCATTCAAATAAAAAGTTATGTTCATTTTACTAGGCGGACAGTATTGGGGCTATGGCCACCGCCCCGCACCAAGATCGATAGCTTTAGAGAATTAAAAATCAGCAGTCTGGGGCTATGGCCATCACGTCGCCCCAAGCCCATTTTGACCAAATTTGTTTTTAATTTATTTTTCTTCATTCTATTAGAGGCGTTTTCATCCTACCCCTATTTCTTAATCCCCACCTTCAACTTATAACCCCATTCAATACGAAAAATCACTTAGAAACTACCGTATTACTCCTCTTTTCTCTCCCCAGCATAATAGATGGGTTTCAAGTACTACGCTCTAAGAAACTCAAGGAAAGGAATTTCTCAAGATCCTCTCCAAAGTTTATCCATCCCTCAAGGTATGTAAGACTAAGCTTCATTGTGAGAATCTTATTCTTCCTCATAAGTTTGTTTTCATTTCAGTCTTTTTCATGAATGAAGTTAGGGTTTTTCAATCAAAATCTATAATGATAGTTCTTTATCTTACAGTGAAACTCCTTGAACCCTCATGAACTTATCTAATTCCCGTTGTCTTTTCAATTCCATTCGTTCAATGATTTTTACCATGAAATACATGGTATGAAAAATGTCTGATTTTGTCTTAAAAAAAAATCATTCTGATGATTTCTCCTAAAAACTTTATTATGAAATAACTCATATGATCCACTACAAGAAATTACCCCTATATAAGAAAACTGTTGCCATAGATCTCCCGTGACGATTCAACATGCGTCCCATATGCGGGCGTGGGGACAGATCTATGGAAACAGTTTATGCAACTGTTCGCTAAAACCATCACATAGATCCACCTATAGCAACAATTATTTTCCTTCCTATTGGGACACTTCTTTTTACCTATAGCAACGGTTTATAACCGTTGCAATAGACTACATTGCAACTATTTTATTGTTCTGTTGCAACAATTTTTGGCTACCTATTGCAACAATTTTGGATACCAATTGCAATGGTTTTTGACTACCTATTGCAACGGTTTCTGGCACCTATTACAACTAGTTCAAATACTAATTGCAATGGTTTAGATGAAATAGTCACCCCTATTGTAAATTAGTATTTACATAGATAACAAATTACAATACACAATTATATACACACCACAAAACTAAATCTTTCATTAATAATAATACTCCATAATATGCAACAAGCTAGTAACTAACCCAAAAAGAAAAATATTAAATCCAAATGATCAGTTAAGTTTTTACATAGCATCAAGATCGAGTGGCTATAAGTTTCAAGAAATTCGATAGCAAAAAGATCAATCAACAATCCAAAAATCTTCTTAAGTAAGGTCAATATCTTTATAACTGCTTTTTTCATCTGTTTCTTCATTTTTGATACCTACAAAAAGAGAATAAATAATCTCAATTAGCACTTAAATGAGATGATGTTAGCTATGAGATAATTAATAGACTAGTACTAGCTAGCACACATGCACAATTCCACTTTTCCAGCAAGGTTGCTATAAATATAACACTACCAACAAGCCAAAATTTTCATTTAGTTCCCAAAATTCAATTCATGGCATAATACATGGTAACAGAGCATTTTGCAAAACCAATCATGTAATTAGATTAGTAAATCCAACTTATTTCACTTGTATCAACTTTATCATTCACTAAGGAATTCTGAAAAGACATTGATCAACTTTAATAGATGTTACATATGGTTGATGCTATTAAAAACTCAGATAAACATAGCAAGACACAAGACAATTATGTGGGGGGACAAGAAGATAAGTGAATCAGCACACATGTGGACCCATTTGGCCAACCAAAGTAAAAAATAAACCATCACAACCAACTTTTACTTTCATTAAACATATGCACATGCCAAATAAGTAGAGAGTTCAAATGCCTGCTTGTATTAGCCAAGTTGGACTCTTTGACTGTTCAACTTGATTACCAACCCCCAAATTTAAAGGGTTAGGTCTCCAAAATTTCTTATTTTTTACTTGCTCCACCTTGCCTAGTACAAGGAATGTAAAGACATTTATACTGGGCCTCAGGTGCACCTTGGATACTCCAAAATTAGTGCTTTTTTGAAGGATCTAGCACTGGTGCGTCAACATTTTTGGAAATTCCGAGCAATATAGAGCCTAACTCAACCCTACATGATTATAAGAGGATACCAAACCTTTTACTGTTCATAAATTAGACACATAAATACACACAACATCGACAGATATCCCAAACAGTCAACTTGGTGCATGGAAATAGGTAAGGATAATAGTACAGTATGCACTCAAATCAAAATCTAATACATGATGATTGCAATCAATCAATCAACTACACAACAATACGATACAAGTTGGAATTCCTCATAATTTGACTATTTATCAAATTGACAGTCAACCTATAGAACTCAAAATCGTCTAAACACAATTCACTACTGTTGATGAATTTAGAAGGTTTCCATAACTCCTTAAGGTCATCTATTATATAAAACACTACAAGTAATAACTATTGTATCAAACACTGCAAGTAACAACTAATGACAAGAAAAAATCCGACCTTTCATTTTTAAAGCTCTGCTAAATCAGGCAGGTGTATTGAAATGTCCTGGAGCTAAATTTACTAGAGGGAACCCCACCTCATAACTCCCACCACCATATGTATCAAACAAAGTTAGCACAAATACATTGAACATATCTAGATTATCTTCTGGTCACATTGAACCTAAAGAACTACTAACAACTTGCAGGTGAATTGCAATTCTAAATTAGTTTTCTCAAGTTGAAATTTGTCAGGTGCTGTTCCTAAAGGTCAGAAATATTGCATTTTAGTAAGACCAGTTGTAGTGTATCTTTTATGTTCTCGGCTTTGCAAAAAATCGAATATGAGAAGCAAAGAGGTTGATAGATCCTTTTCCCATGTATACATGCCTCTTATCGATGTTAATTGTCACGTTATAGTACATGAGAAGATTCAAGAACCTTACACTGTTAACAAAACACCCACATGCTATACTTCAAGAAAACACCAAACTTAGCAAAAACTAAGTGCTCTTCAGCCATGACCACCACTAAGCCACCAACTTTTCACTAGAAACACAAAAAAATAAACCCTAGGTAACATTTCAACCATATTTCACAATGAACAACAAAATACCCACATGCTATACTTCAAGAAAATACCAACATACCCTAAATGTACCATATTCTAGCGACTAGTAATATCCTCGTTCTGTCCCCAAACAAGAAAGCCAAAATAGACCACCTATGTTTGGGTCCCCAAAAAGTCTAGGAATAAACAACATCCAGCAACATATACAAGGAGTTCTACGTACACAAAGAAACATCCAACAACATTTATCCCCAAATAGTTTAGGAACAAACACAAAGAAGGTCAATGTATACAAAGAGCTAAGCAACATTACTAATTATAAGTGTCCAACAAAAAAAACAAAGTTCATACCAAAAAAGAAAACCTTGGAGACATCTTCCTAATTCAAAATTAGTAAAATCCAGTAGAACATATAACTAACTACCTAGATAATATGCAATACAGAAACTCCCAAAAATTGATACTAGTTTAGGTGTATAGTAGAAGAAGAAGTAGAAGAAAAAAGGACGAGAAGAAGAAGAAAAGGAGGAAACTGACCTTGATTGTTACTACCAATAGATGGACAATTTATTGGTAGAATTGCAGCCTCCTCTCCCAGTGAACGAACACTGAATCTTAGCATATTAGGATAGAATCAAGAGTTAATCCTAGATTTAGACGCTGAAGTTGTGCAATTATGTTCATCGTAACATCTTCAATGTCATCTTTTTGAGCATTGAATTTTTCCTGCATTCTTTGTTGTATCCTCTCTTCCAGTTTGCCCAATCTTTTCTATACTAGTTCAACAATAATATTTGAAGAGGGTCTAGAATCTCTTGCTTTCTGTTTCAAAAGAGACTTGGTAACCCTACGTCTGTACTATCTCACTTGACTTGGATGATCAGGCCTCATAACTGTTGTGAATACATCACCTGATTGACTACCATTTTCATTTTCTTGAGTTTCTATTCTCTCTATTTCAACCTACAAATCAAATCGGAGAGCAAGTAAATTGTGTTGATTCAATATTTAAGAAAAAAAATGATCTTGATAAATTTTTAATTAGAAAATTTCATACTATTTTGTTTGTCATATTTTCATATGAGTCCTTGTATACTCGGCCAGGTTTCATTCTTCTAGTAGCAACAAAAAATTCCTTATTTGACAAAGCACTAGAGTTTTCCTTCTTTTTTTCCTAGTTACATGCAAGTCGACATTAAAATATTTCCAAGTAAAGTCAACAAGTTCATAGTAACAATATGAAAAAACACCAAACCTTGCGGATTAGAGCAAAACTTGTCTTGCGAACGCGGATACATAAACTTTTTTTGATTCTCTTTGTTAGTATTGGACATATCCTGCAAATAAATGAAGCCAATTTTCAAGAAATTATTGAAAGCTTTTATGAAAAAGGTGAAAAGTAAAATATGTTAACCAACCAGCCTATTGCAATGTAAAATATGTTAACCAACCATCCTATTAAAGAATATGTAAAATATGTCAACCAACCAGCCAACCTATTGCAATATAACCAGCCAACAATTACTAAAAGCTTTTATGAACAAGGTGAAAAGCAGAATATGTTAACTAGCCTGCCAGACAATAATAACAATGTAAAATGTAACCAGCCTAGTGCAACCAGCCGATTGAAATGTAAAATGTTAACTCATCTAGGCAAGTGCTTCATGACATAATTTCACACAACTGTAAAAGATTTGTTTAAATATTCTTAGTATATGATGCATGTGCAAGCCTCCTTGCCTCCGACAACAAACCAACAACAAAAATTGTCTTTATTTAGGCTAAAATCTTCATCTATCAGCTATCTATTAAAACATTGCAATTAAGCTAAGTACGCCCAATTAACACAATTACAATTTTGAGTGGTCTTTGGCACTATCTTCCACTTTTGAAAACTCAACCAATCACAATAATTGACACTACTGCACTAAAGTTTTTGCCACATGGGGTTGGAAAAAAAATCAAACCACAAAAATTTATTGTATGCGCCTTTATGACTTGAGCTTGTGACCTCCTAATCACATGACAACAACTTTATCAATTCTGCCCGGACTCCCTTTCTCAACCAATCACAACAAAACAAATAAAAATAGATGAAATGAGCAGTATCAGAGATGGATTGCGCGTGACTGAATAGTAATTGTCTAAAGACAAAATAAGAAGTACTAGAACTAATGACAGATCCCTCTGCCAATCAGTTTAATATTAATATCTGGTGCTGATTGTACCAAATTCTAGCACTAGTAATATCCTCATTCTGTTCCCAAACAAGAAAGCCAGAGTAGACGACCTATCATAACCGGAAGAGCCAATATTTTTTCAAAGTTCTGAAGTGACTAAATCCTTTCCTCCAACGACCAGATGTGAACATATTTCCTATCTACTACCTTCACAAAAAACTAAATACCTTTTTCTTCTTCCAAAATGAGAAACATTTTGACCAACCAACTTAACATAAAATATACCTAATAACTTTACCGCATACTTAGAAATGAAGCCATTTCACACCTATAATATTTATGAGAATGTCAACCAAATGCCTTAGCTACATATAAACACAACAATAACTACTCCTACTCTTACTCCACCAGCCAAAGCAGGATTATATTCCACTCTCAAATCCCTCCTAAACCATACTATGCTACATCCGCCACCTGACATCTTTCTTCAACAACCTCAACACAAACAATCTTTTTCTCTCTATTTTTCTTACAAATGAACGAAAAGAGTATTTTATTTATTGTTTCTTAAGGGGGTGTCAAATCAAACATCCATAATGTGTTGAACATTAAATTGTAGGTAAATCTACCTCATAACAACGTCCACAAAAAGAGCCTAAACTTTAAGCACAATTCACTTCAAGAGACAAGGCTCCCATATCACAACAATTTAATAATTTTATCAACTAAGTATACTCCAACATTGTTGTTCAACACATAAACTGTACTCAAAATAGTTAGTAATAATAAAAAACAAAGATATAAAACTAACAAATAGCAATACTGAAATGAGGATGAGTATTCATTTATTTGAATAATCAATAGCAAGATTATGGTTTCACTGCACTTGTTGTATCATCAATAGTTTTATTAGTAGATAGAATAAGATATGCAAAATTCTAGTGCAAAACCACTTATATGTTTCTCAGTTTGATACTAGCTCATTTATAGTAGTAAAAATCACTATAAGAAATACCTATTCTAACACTTGTAGCATAAGAGGTTACTTATAGAATAGTGTAATTTATTAATAAGGTTTAGTGTTGGTGTATATAGCTTAAACTCAATGTGCATGAAAAATAATCAGCATGTTCTTGCTGTGACAAAATCTGGGGCTTTTTGAGTAGTGGGCTGCAATATGGTCCACAACTTCAAGCATATCGTATGTAGTTAATATTTTAGTTCATAAGTTAAGGGTAGCATGCAATTTTCCAATCACTATGATGGCTTTTAGGAACATAAATTCGCTATTTCTACTGCTATCTGCTGAAACTTGAGCAGATTACATAGGTGCTGCTTAAAAATTGTATTTGTTTCCTTTTTTACAAATTTCTAAGATTTGTCATATCTAAATCAGAGAGCTAGAACAGAAATTGAACATGTTCAAATGTAGATAATTGCTAAGCTTATATGGATTAGGTAATCATACCAGAATGCAGTGAAGCAAAAAATCATGTTGAAAATAGAACTTGCTTAAGAAATTCTTAATGAAAAAATTCAGAAAAAAATGAGACCAAAGGGAGGAGGTTGTAATCTAATCATGTAGACTGCAGTGCTATCACACTAGACATTAGAATCGTCACTAAACATATTATTAATAGACACAATATCTTAACTCGAAATCCAATAGATCGATCACTAAACTACCAGCAAAAAAAATTTAATTCTAAGCAAGCTGAGTTGAGACAGAAAATAAGAGGAAAATCTCACCTTTTATAGAGCAGCAAATTGGAGACCACAAGCTTTGACGGACTATTTGACCAGCTTTTATAATGAATCGTCCAAACAAAAGGTTGTGAATCGTCCTCAATCATCAGCCCTAATGAATCTTCTTCAATGTTGGAATGAATAAACATACCTCAAAACCTAATTTATTGGTGATTGAGAAACCCACAATCCTAATTTATTCACAAACCCTAAATGCAAAGTAAATTAAAAAAAATCTGAAATTATTTTTGGAATTAATAAACACACCTCAAACCCCAAAAGCTAAACAAAATAGAGAATAACACCAGCGATTTTCTGAGCTAACTCACATCAACGATTTTGGAATCTAAGAAATTCCAAAATAGAGAAGGTCCATAGCACAACAATTTGAGAACTTCAAACCCTAGTGAAATAATTTCTAAGACCAGCAATTTTCTAAGCGATTTGAGCGTTGCTATTTTATGGGGGAGTAATTTCTGAGAGAGTGAGGGTAATGAGAGTGTGGGTGAGAGAGATTTGAGCGCTGTCTGAGTGTGGGTAAAGTGAGAGTATTTTCTAAAAGTGAAAGGTGGGGTGAATATGTTTGGCAGAATATATTTGGTGGTATAGTGAAAACTAGAGGGAAAATAAGGAGGGAATAATTCAACCGTAGCAGTAGAAATAGAACTGCTTCCGAAAATAATATATTACAATGGGTTAAAAAAATCGTTGCTTTACAACGTCTATGGCAACAGGAATTAAGCAGTTGCAACGGCTGTTTGGTCATATATAATGACATATTATGCAACGGCTCTAACCATTGCGATAGATGGTCTATTGTAATGGTTTTAGAACCGTTACCATAGAGTTCGTTGCCATAGGCTCAATTTCCAGTAGTGTGAGTATGACCATGGTTTTTGTGATTTTCTATAAAAAGTATGAGTAATATGATTTTTCTCAAAGGCTCAACTTTTCTAATTATGATATAATTTACATGATTAATCAATATGAACTTCATGATACTACAACATGATTTATAAACCATGATACCATGATATGATAAAATGAACCTCTTATTTATTAATCATTCTAGGATGATATGTTTCCCATGATATCAAGTTTATGAAAAAGGGCCACTAGATCCCAACATTATGAAAGATGGAAGTAGGTTCTATATCTCTGTTTTAAATATTTTGAGAGTATTCTAGAAACTAAGAAGGCATGGGTCTCTGGGGCCTACTACCAGAAACTAAACATAGTTAGTGTAGCATTATGACTACATCAAAAGAATGTCAATTAGTAAGATTTCGCCTAATCGAGATCATGTTATGTTTTCAGGCTATTATATATAGGTATAATCAACACATGTGGAAATCATTTTTAGAGGCTAAGCAGGTCAGTACTTGTTCGTACCCATGCCATATACATGATGCTATTTACTCTCAAGTTTGTCAGTGACAAGAACCTCCCACCAAAAGAATAAAATATTTCTTTCACGAATTTAAGTAATTCCATTTACTCAGCTATTTTCATTAGTACCTATATCATTTAAACTGTGTTACTTAAATAATATTTTATGTTAAAACTTTACTTATGGGTCCTATATAATTTAAGGTATGATGAAAGACTTAACATTGAACAACCTAACCAATTTGAGTTCTTATTCCTTCTTTGTCATGTTTACTACTCTTCTGGTTATTTTTGTCTTTTTGATATGTACGTTCATATTTCTTTCTACCATTTTACATACAGTATTCCATGTACTTATTCCATTCGAGACTGCATTATTTTATGATACAGATTCAGGTACTCAAGCTTGCAATCAAGTACATCATGAAGTTACTCATATCCAGCATTTGGTAGTTTATGTTAGCATCATGTATTAGTTTAATAAAGGTATGTCGAGGCCCTTGTCCTAATAGACATTATTCTTAGATTTTAGAGGCTTCATAAACTGTTAGTTGACATGTTCATGATATTCAGTTTTGACTTTCATGTCACCATGTTTATGAAATTCTAAGTTTTTGGATAAATGAATAAAGTTTCTTTATAGAATATCTCTCTCTTGTTTTCACTTATATCTTCTGCATATGTTAGTTGAATTCTCACGTCACATACCATGTATGGGTATGCATGGGATAACAATAGCATTGGGTACCGATCATACCTAGGGTGTAGGCTCAGCGCATGACAATTCGTGTGAAATTCAACAACAACATCTTCATACACATCCAAAGAAGAATCTAAAAATAAATATGACCACCCTTCAAACTTTATTTTATCAATTAACTTAATCATCCCAGGGGAATTAATAACATAAGGATCAGCAACACATCCTTCTAGTACCTTTTGAGATCCAATATACCTAACCTTACCCATGCAAGAAATTTAACAACACTTTGGTTTACCTTATAGGAAGATGGAACTAGTTCAGACTATTCTAAAGCCTTAGAAGCCTGGGAGGTTGGGACAACCTCAGCCTCATCCCTTAGTTGTATTTTCCCTTCACCACCAATGTTATTTTCTTGCTTTAGCAGCATTATTAAAATCAACCTTTCTTTTAATCCTTATGAGAGGGGCACAAATAAAATTAGCATTCCTATCAATGTGCGCCTGATATATTTTGGGTTGTGTTGCTTTTAGATGTTGAAGTTTGTTACTCAGAGGTATCAACCATTAGTAAAAGGAGAGTTTCTTAGTGGAAGGGTATGTTTTGTTACCTATGAATCATTAACTGGATGTATAAACCCTTCTTTCCTAGAGAAGGACTAATTAAATTTTGTCGAGTTACTAGAATGAGGCACTAGTGAGGAGGATTTGGAATAGGTTATTGGGTTGAACGATTAGTGTTAGAGGGTAGAGGTTTTTCATGTGTGATTTCAGGAGTAAGATTTTTTGATGGAGATAGATAGGATATAGGTTTTTTAGTTGGAGATTCAATTGGTGTATTGATAGAAGAGTTAAAGATATTTAGGTAAGAGGATTTAAGGTAAGAATGAATGAAGCAAGACTATTCAATGAGATAGATGGTAGTTCCCCCTAAGTGGTAGCCTTAGGTGTGTCTATGATGTCATACTCATCGAAATAATCCACCAAAGGGAAGATGATCGGAGGGTAGGGTTTTTAGGTGACTGAGAAATAGGTATGTATTCTATTTTAGAGGTGATAGTGCTTGGTGGAGGTGATGAGGGAGTAGGTAGCGTAGAGATAAACTTATTGATGAATCCAATTGGAGATTATGAGAGTAGGACAATGGTTATGAATAATCTTGATTGGAGTTGGGAAAAAGAACTTTTGTTTGGGTGTTTGATGGTTGGAGGAGATAGTATTGTGATCTTGATTGAGAGGTGAAGGGAATGTGAAGTGAAGATTTTTTTGAATTGAAGTGTCAATTAATAATGATGTGGGGCATAAAAGTTCCCTTTATAAAATTTTCCTGCCCAAGTGATATACAGAAGATTAGAATGCATGGTGGACCAAGTATACCTATTTGATACTAATATTGTATTGTAACATATCATGAATTTGTAATACATCAATACTTTTTAATGGAGAACCAAGCTCCCTCCAATATTCCTCTATGTTGACTAGATATATTAATCAAGACAGTAAGGGTAATATCATCAAACCTTTGTTTCATTGTCTCAATATTGTTGTGGGTATATACTTCTAATAGTGTGAGATTGAGTAGCATGTGTTTGTTACTTTTCTAATTCTAGTGTACAAATTAAAATTAACTAGCTAGGTATGAGGGATGTTATTGTGACACTTCAATGTTGTTTGAAAGTCCAAGTTCTAGTAATTTTCTTTCAAATTGTTCTTTACATAGAGCTTTGGTAAATATATCAATAACATGGTCCTCTGTACTACACGATTCCACGATAATAAGCCCATTTTCTACATTATCTCTGAGTAAGTCATGCTGAATATGAATGTGTTTGGTTCTCTAGTGGTGAACCAGATTCGTGTCCATGTTTACTGCACTTGCATTGTCATATGTGAAAGGAATGCAGCTAATTGACACCAATAGTCACCTAATTACTGCCTTATCCAAAGAAGTTGGGCATATCATAAGGTAGCTGTCACATATTTAGCTTCAACTGTAAACAATGCGACTGAATTCTATTTCATTATGGTCCAAGACACTAGGCTGGTCCCAAGAAATAATCAATTCCATTCATACTATTTTGATCAACCTAGTATCCCATATAATCTGCATCAACAAAAACTACCAACTCAAAAGTGTCTCCTACTAGGGTACCATAGAACCAGGTCGTGTGTTCCTTTAAGGTATCTCAAGATTTTATTGACAATTTTTAAATCAAATTCCTCTAGAGATGATTGAAACGAGTACAAAGTCTTACACTAAATACTATGTCTAATCTGCTAGCAGTCAGATACAATAATGATGCAATCACTCCTCTATACTTTGTTCCTCCAACCGATCAACCAAGTTCATCTGTATCAAGCCCGGTATTGGTTGTAACAGGTGTATCATTTATCTTGGCATTTCTCATGTCAATCTGTGGATCAGTTCCTTGATGTATTTTTATTTCTTCAAATTGTACAAGCACCTGTACGTGATCGTACAAGTAATATAGTGATTGCAAGTAACAGATGTTGAACCCATAGAGACTTATGATTAATCATTTACTAAATTAAACTAGTTCTAATTATTTATTCAAGCAATAAATCTGAAGGTTTATTTGTAAATTAACTAAATCAAAATGAAAAAGAAAATGACTAATGAACCATTCACCAAACAAAGAACAAATTTTTGTGTAATCAATGAGATGAAATCGATCTGGGGATATAGATTCTCTATTAATTATGTTGCGTATTCACTTTTGTTAGCTTTCAAATATTTATCGAGTATTTGATGCAAGAGATTTATAATAAGATCATGGTTTTGTCAACCGCTAATCTCCTATTCATGTTAGCGTCTACCTATATTGTTAAGTGATTATATTTTAGCTACCAAGAATGCATTTTTATCTCATGTATAAGAACCAAGTAAAGCAAACTAGGTATATATCTATCCTAGCTACAAATTCACTCTCGAAGGAACGAATCCTACTCTATTTAACCCTTGTTCTATCTTAAATTCCTTCATCTTGAGTTCTGTTATAGAATATAAACTTATTATACTTGGTGCTAAGTAGTAAAATAATAAGTAAGAGATCATTTTAAGGAACATTTTAAGGAACTTTTTTTATAAGAGTAGAAAAAGTTAGTAGGTTAAAAGTTGTCTTGCACAACATTTTAAGGAACTTTTTTTATAAGAGTAGAAAAAGTTCTGGATGAAATAAGCTGACTCTAAAATGATGTAAAAATTCTTTTAGGTCTGAATAAATTAGCCCTTGTTGCACGAGGCTTGTAGTGAGACTATCACCTTCGCGCCATGAGATGTGCTTTGGCATTGCTAGTATCTGCACTTTGTGTACTTCGGTCAATTGTTGTTGGTCTTTAATCAAATTCATCTCTTGTCTTCATTTCATGTCATGTGTCCTTTTTCTCTATTTTGCTTGTCTTCTTATTGGGGGACAATCATTAAATGGTTGTCCTCTTGATGTCTTTTCCCATTAGTTATCTACCCAATTTAATTCTTTTTGCTCCCAATCTTTTCATCATTAAACCACTTTATTACTACCTAATAAATATGAGGCAAATAGTTGCTAAATTTATGTATATTTTGGTTGAACATCACCAACCCATACGTAGACTTTTGCTTGTCATAAATTTTTTTTTTAAAGCACATCTCACTAATTAAGGTCTAGAAACACCACCATTTTGGTTGATACAAATAATTAGGTCTTCAAACAATTCATAATTTTTTATCATCATGCATGATCTCCAACAAACTACAAACTTCTAACTCCCTAACCACATAGACGAGCTCTAACTTGTCAAATTTAAGCTATCTCACCTACTTTTTCAAAGAAAGATAATAAAATCCCCTATATCTTATGAAATAATTTTCCTCACAAGAAGAAATAGTCCACACACTCTATTCAAGGAATCAAATATAAATTTAACGATAGAGCATTAACGCATAACTCTAAATCAAATATAAATTTAACGATAGAGCATCAACGCATAACTGTCGCACTCACAAAATAATTTACATAGATGCACAAAGAATCATAGGTTTTCCATTATGCACATCTTCACTAGTTATGTATGCTTGAATAAAATCAAGTAGAGAATTTTTCGGATTGTAACATTGGCTAGGGGATAGGTAGGAAAATTTTATAATAGTGACTTCACTTTTCTAAGCACACTTTCTAGACTTCATCGCCTTTTTTTTTTCAAACCTCTCTTCATCTATTATTTTCACTAGTATTCTCATCATATAAAGAATGTTTTAATCATTTTTCAGCAATTTTCATTATCTCTTTTTTTCATGTTACATTCTTTCAAAGAGGGCTTTTTATTATTTAGAAACTATCATTGGTCACTGATGTCGCCCAAATTGCACCTCCAATAGAAGTATAAAGCGGTCTCTGTACCAAATATAGAACCTAACTAGGTTGGGGTTGATCCCATGAGGAATAGGCTGAAATATCATTCAAAGTGTTTATCTACTCAATTAGTAAGTAATTTCCAGTAAAAGGGGGGGCTTGGAATTATGATTTCAAATAGTAACAATTGCTAATTTTGATGAATTTGTAATGAATATGTGAGAGTCACTAGGATTGTGTTCCCCATAACTTCATAACTCCATAGGTTTTTTGTATTAGTGATCTATCCCCGTGCTTGGCATGTAGAATCAATAGATTATGTTCACCTAACTAGCTTTTCGCTTTTGGTAGATGACTATCCTTAAGCGTATTTTCTCGTCTCCTGAGTTTTGCACTACTAACCCCTATCTTGGATCCCAGATTAGCTTTCCTGAATTATAAAATCAAGCAATTAATTAAAGTTTGATGGCTCCGAGTTCTGTTGTTTATTCCCTTTTCCCATCCATTACCCCTTCTTTTGTCCTGATTAAAGATAAGACGAGTCCTAACGTATGTATCTATTAGAAAGCAATTAAACCTAAGAGAACAACAATACACGCCCAAACACCCTTTGAGAATCACTTCATACTTTGAATCCTACTTCGTTAATCCGTCATGGTTCCCACAACCTTAATTGTGGTGTTTAACTACTCATGATCATAAGAACACAATAATAATTCTAGAATGAAACCATAATTAATAACTTATGAAAAATATGAAGAAAAACCATGAATCTCAATTATGAATCAAAACCCTAAAAATCGATGTTTATAACCTTTAAGAACAAGTATATGTCTCAAAAGTAGCAATAGAATGTAAACTTAAACAATAAACCTATAAGGAATATTTATAGACATAAAGGAAACCTATCCTAAACACAATAAGATTTGCAGAGTCGGCGCCTCGGGCGAAGTATAGGAAGATCGTGGTTTGATCCCACGATCTTTCCTTATGCTCGTTGCTGGATAATCCCTTTTTCCAATTTTTAGATGTTTGCTGGGATGATGCTCAGGACTAGCTCATTGTTTCAAGGGATGATAGTTGTATCCTCTCTTTAGTTCCACTAGATTTTCACTTTGTAGGATCACTTTCCCACGATCATTAGGACGAGGTCATTTTTTCCTTTAATGAAATTGTGGGACCTCTCGTCTGTACTTCTTTATTTTCCACCCTCTATGATTCATCCAACGAAAGCATAGGACGACCTTTGTCAAATCCAATGATCGTTGGATGGCTCCTCTGATGCCCTTAAGTTCCATTTTCTGTACTTCACTTCTCCGGACTTATTTAATGTACAAATACCATAAAAGCACATCATACCCACAAAAACATCCCTTTACACTAGTAAATTTCCCTTGTTTTAAGCATTAAAAGTGTCGTAAGTCCATTAAATATCAACACCATCAACTTAGAACGTTTGCATGTCCTTAGGCGAACAATACAAAACTAAACAAACAATAAAATACCCAACTCTTAACCAAGAGAAACCAAAGAGTCCTATGCTAGTCACAGTCTGAAAAATCAGATTTAGCATGTATGTACCTTAATAATTTTCAATCCCCCTCCAACACAATCAAAACCAAAATCACTGTATGTATAAAAACCACGAACCATGACACAAAAGAATCAAGAAATGACATTACATTATCAACAGGCAACCTAGCACATATACCAATGACACTACCCGGACAAATAGCAACCGCCCTTACAACCCCTAAGCCTTCACATCAAAGAAGTCCCGTACATTCATGATAAGTAATAGATATCAACACACTGAATCTCAACATGGGTACTAACTCAAAGCACTCACTCTCACAAAGAAGTTCCTACAGTGCGTGTGAAATACCATGGGCTTGCCCTTATTTTCTATCCCTTAGTTTTTTGAACAGTTGGATTAGGATCATTATAGGACTTTATTGGCTTGTAAGGTAGGATAGGGGACAGTTATGGTAAATATTGATTAAGTGACTCAACCCTCCTTGGCACTATACTATTTTTGGATCCACTTTTCAACCCTATTTTTCTCTTTCTCCCTTTCGACTTTCAGACTTCGGGTGCGGTTTATTTTTGCACTTTTCTCTTTTTCTTGTTCTTCTATTTTTTCAAACTTTATTCATTTTTTTTTCTTTTTCTTTTTCTTTTTCTCTCTTTTCACACAATATCGTACCCAAATTCTTTTTCACTAACTAACTCCTTCTACATACCTAATTTCCTTTATACACCCCTACGATAGCCACTTTCAAATTAGGCGATTTGCCTGAGTTGAAGTACACTGTGTCTAAGGAGGAATCACAGCCAAAGAAGGTTCATTGTAATCAAATTGGGAAAGTGAATGGGTTAGTTCAAGGAAAAGGTCTATTTTGGCTCAAAATTGGGATCAAGGGATATCACATTTTATTTGATTGGGATTTTAGGCTCAAAGTGGACTATTAAAGAATGGCCTATGATTCTTTCCAAATCGACTATCCTATAACCTTGGCAAGAATAACCGGACAAGTTCTAGATCTCACACACATGTCGAACTAGGTAAGTACCCCCCGCACACATGGCTAAGAGCTATGCTAGCAGTTACTACCTATATGGTTCATGCATAGGTAGGCTTCGGTTGTCACATTCCTAATCGTAATGCCATCTACATCAGTCACAACTCATTTTTAACGCACAACATAACATTAAAATTTTAGGAGGCGTATCATTTAAATAAAAACTTCAAAAACACAGGTTGCATGCTCTTTTTATTTTGACTGCACCAAGTTCTCTTATTTCTCTCCTAGTTACACAAACAACATAAAAATAAAACTAAAAACATAAGTAAGCTCCTAAAAATGCTAGTTATAATTAGATAGAACATTCTAGGGAAAAGAAATATGACATAAAAAACCCTGGGATATTGGTATACCCCCACCCCTAACTAAGAAATTTGCCACAGTCGGAAACTGTCTCTCAATAAGATCCTAGACAACTATCTTAAGTGAGGCAATCTCAGTTGTGACCATACTCAAAAATAGACCCTGAGCATTCTCTAATTTATCCATCGTTCGGGTCTCAAAACTATCAAAACATGCATATATACTCTTGACCTCATCCTCAACAAAGGGCTTGACCTTTTTCTCCAGTTTTTCAATCCTTACTTTGGAAATGGCTAGCCTTCTAAGCATTTTTTCAATCAAGTCTTTTGGGACCAAAGCATAGCCAGTGAGAACAGGCTGAAGTGCACCCAAAGTCACTATGGATGGCTTCAAAGATAAAAATATGGCACCGACTTTAGTAGATTAAATCTCTATAGTTTGAGTAGCAGGGTTATCCCCCTCAGCTACCCATGGGTCTAAAACTGGCACTGGACCTCTAGCTCATGCAACCGAATTTATGTAATCCTTTATTAATGCAATGTCATCTATTTTGGTTGACCTAGTAAATTGGTCGATAGCATGCATAGACAACACACTAGAATGTCAACACAACTTGGTCACAAGACTAAGGAACGACAGAGTAGTGTGAAATATAAAAACTCGCTCCCGAATCTCATCTATAATCAACTGTGGGATGTTTAATTCCATCTCAACTAAAAAGGCGGGTACCACCCCTACCTTGTCAGCACTCAGCATATATTCACTACCTGTCAGTGCTATGTGGCGCCTGACTATGGACCACTATAATTTGGCAAGAAAATTTAGTTTGTACTTGTAGATCATTGTGCCATTGACCTATTCAGCTTCTTTCTAAGCTTTGGATTTGTGGTGAGACAACCACTTATAGTGCATCAGTGTATGTTCTGAACTCAGCTGCTTCATTCTTTTCAAATCCACCATCCGATAGTCAAATTTTGGTGTTTTCGGTAGCGGCTCAAACTCTTTACCAAATAGAAATCTAAAAACAACTTTCTCTAATATATTAATCTCCATACCCTGTACTAACACCATATTAACCTGAGGCTTCTTTCTTATGTCTTTATCCTTCCTCAAAGGAGTCATGTTCTCCAGTGGCATCATAATTAACATAAAACTCTCGTACCATTTCAGCATAGTAGCTATCCACAAGCTTTGTTATCTAGTCCAACTTATACTTCTCAAACAACCGACTCAATTTTGGAAACCTTTGGAGTGACCCAGGCAGCATACAGGGCTCTTCTTGGATTCTTCTTTTGATATTCCCTTTATTGTTAAGAGATACACCATGTTTATAGTATGTGAGGGATTTTGGAACACCCTATCTCCTTGGATTTACCCCCTTGAAGGCGTAACCTTATCAATAGATCAATCATATGAGTCTGGATTAGCATTACCGAAATCATCTCCTGACTCCTCATTTCTCAGATTCCTCTACTTCAGCAGCTTTCTCAGCCTCAAGCTCAGTCCTAGTTGAATTTGAAGCTTGACCTTCCTCGTTAGATTGGGGAGGCTCGATAAGAGTGGCCAAGGGCACAGTGGCTTTGGACAGGGCAATCGTTGACCTAGTGGTTCGAGGTTCATGTTGTTTATTAGTAGTATTTGTGTAGTGTTCAACCTCCAAACCACTAGATTAATGTGATTTAGTTTTTGAGGCCGAAAGTTGGTCTTTTAGTGCCTTTTCTTTGTTATCTCTTTGCGGGAAAGCTCTTTTTGTTATTTTTTGTTTACCTTTGGTGCCATTAGTACCCGTGGAAGAAACATTTAGTTGCAATTTCATAAAAATCACTAGTAAATAGTGCCTACAGACAACCAGTAGGACAGTCATTGTAGGAAGGGACGATCATCCTTTGGGTCGTTGAAAGACCCTTTTAGATATCCTGAGGGTGTTCCCATTAGAAAAATACTGCCAATGACTCATTGGTAGAAACAACAATCATTGGAATTCTTATCCGATGAACTTTCTAAAACCTTACATTTTGGCATCCACAACGATCAAACCAACGATCGTTCACAGAAACAACGGTCGTTGGTTGCATCATTGAGTGTGCACTAACTTTAAATCAATTGACTTTAACATTTTAGACCCTATTTTGACACTTTAGGGTTACTCAAACTTCACCCCTACCATACCCACTATGCAAAAACCCATAGATAAGCAACAAATAAGGGGTGCAATACAAACTCTTCTCCAAACTCAATTATGCAAATGCACAGTGTATATAAGGTATGTGTAACCCTATTGAAATTAATTTTAACAATTAAATATGAGAAAAAAATCAATAAATTATCATGACTTACTTCAACTGAGAATGCAAGTGTTTGGAAAGATAACAATTGAGTTGGAGTTTGTGAGTTCGAGTAAGTATACCCTAATAGCAGGTAGAATCACTAGAAGTTAGGAATAACTTTAGTTGTTGCCTTGTTTTGTGCAGTGATTGAGCAAGTTATGGGATTGAATTTGTGTTAGAATGAATGTAGGAGTCTATCGGGTCGTCGGGTCGTGTATTTAGGGATTAAAAAGTGAGCTAGGTTTGATCAGGTCAGATGTTTTTCAAAAATTTAAGAACCAACCAATGGCTCGTCCCTAGGATCGTTGGTTCATACAACGATTATTGTATGCCATCATTCCTAGGAGATTAATAAAACTCACCTAGGAATAGACGAAGCTTAAGGGCGATCGTTGTATGATGCAACAATCATTCCTTAAACTTGTTAGTTCTAATGCGTGAAAGTTGGTTTTTAGGAGTTTAGTCAGAGTGTGGATTCCATAATCATTCTTTCTTGGAACGATCATTGGTACTCAATCGTTGGACCACCTCCTGAAAATTAATCCTCTGGACTTCCTGCAAATGGCAGAAACCACGATTGTTATATCTTTCAATGGTCGTCTATTGGGCTCTTGGTTTCTATTTTTGTTCATGCTCCCAAGTCTTTTTTGCATTTTCCCTACACTCTTTAGCGCACTTTACCCTATAAATAAAAGGTAAAAAAAAGTACAAAATCCCTGGGTTGCCTCTCAAACAGTGCTTGAATTAAACTTCACCAAACTAACCTATAGGTTTCCTCCTATGCAATGCCTGATTTAAAATCCCGGCATGACTTGGATGCTCTTAGTTACTCAAACTTCACCAAGAACTACATCACATATCATCTTGACCTCAGCAACATCACCGAGGTAATTCTTCACCCTTGGCCATTCACATTAAACTTTATGTCATCATCATTTTCAAGCTCAATAGCACCATAAGGATACACTGTCAACACTCGATAAGGTCCCCTCCATCTTGATCTCAACTTGCCAGGAAACAGCCTCACCTTAGAATAGAATAACAAAACCATGTCGCCAGTAGTAGTCATGGTACAATTTCATCTTTTGTTTTTACAAAGCTGAACTTTCATCGCTCAAAGATGGAATTTATCCATCTCATTCAACTTCTCAAGTCTCAACTTCGTCGTATCACTCCACTCTAGATTTAACTGCTTCAGTGCCCACAATGCCTTATGCTCAAGTTTGACAGGCAAGTGGCACACTTTACCAAACACAAGCTAATATGGAGAAGCCTCAATAGGCATCTTAAATGCTATCTGGTAGGCCCATAATGCATCATCCGACTTTCTAGTCCAGTTCATTCTATTGGCATTCATAGTCTTCATCAGAATGGACTTGATCTCTCGATTGAAGACCTCAACTAGCCCACTTGATTGCGGATAGTAGGTGTTGCCCTCCTATGCTTTAAACTATATTTCTCAAGTAAGGCTTTGAACAGACGATTGAAAAAATGCAAATCTCCAACACTGATGATTGCTCATGGCGTACCAAATCTAGAAAATATGTTCTTCCTAAAAAATGTTGTCACACTCTTCCCTTCATTATTTTGAAGTGCAACTACCTCCACCCATTTTGAAACGTAATCGATAGAAACCAAGATGTAATTCATAACATATGAACTCATGAATGGGCCTATGAAATCAATAACTCATAGGTAGAATAGCTCAAGATCTAATACTAGGGTCATTGGAAGCTCTTGCCTTTGTGAGATGTTTCCTTTTCTTTGGCATTGGTCATAAGATCTTGAGTAGTCATATTCATCTTTATGAATGGTGGGCTAGTATTACCCATATTGCAAAATTTTATGAGCAGTCTGTGCAACACTATGATGACCCCCAACTGGTGAAAAATGACATGCCTCCAAAATGCTCATTATTTCTATCTCTGGAACACATCTACGAATCAATCCGTCTACACAAATTTAGAACAAGAATGGTTCATCCCAAAAAAAATTCCTCACATCATGCATAAACTTCTTTAGCTGCCTAAATGATAACTCCTCAGGCACCACATCACTTACCAAATAATTTGCAAAGTCTTCAAACCATGGAATCAAGTCTTGTAATGCAGGCAATACCTGCTCATGTGGAAAAGTATCATCTATCTCAAGCTCATTCTTTAATTTTAGCATTGCTTCTTCCTCAAGGCTTCATAAGAGGTCATCCACTCGATTTTCAGTCCCCTTGCGATCCTTGACCTCAAAGTCAAATTCCTATAACAGAAGTACCCAATGAATCAACCTCGGCTTCACATTCTTCTTCTCCATAATGTACCTAAGAGTTGCATGGTCAGTATGCATAGTCACTTTCTTGCCAAGAAAATAAGATTAAAACTTCTCAAATGTAAAAACCAGAGCAAGCAAGTCTTTTTCAATCACAATATAATTTTTCTGAGTTGGATTAAGTGCTTTGCTAGCATAACAGATCGGATGTCGAATCTTCTCTCACCTTTGGCCTAGGACTGCATCACCAAAAACGAACTTCACCTCCTTCTCTAACAACTTACACAAAGGAAGTGCAAGTTTAAAGAAATCCTTGATGACCAATATGCCCAAAAAAGCTTTGAATACCTTTGAAAGAAATTTGTGGAGGCAATTTTTCAATCACATCAATCTTTGCCTTGTCAACCTTAATCCCTTTCTTTAAAATCATGTGGTCGAACACTATTCCTTTTTTTACCATAAAGTAGCACTTCTCCCAATTTAGCACCAAACTGCAATCGTCACATATCCTTTAGACACTAGCTAGATGGACCAAGTAATCTTTGAAAGAATCACCACCAACAAGAAATTATCCATAAATACCTCAATAGTATCCTCCACCATGTACAAAAAGATGGACAACATACAATGCTAAAAAGTTGTTGGCATAGTGAACAATCCGAAAGGCATCCTCTTGAAAGCAAACATTCCATATGGACAAGTGAAAGTGGTCTTCGATAGCAATTGAAATCTGATTGTAACCCGAATAACAATCAAGAAAATAATATTATTCTTGTCAAATGCATCAAAAAGCGATCCTTTTCAGTCCAAGCATTCAACTTCCTATAGTCCAGGCATACTCGCCAACCTGTGGATGGACTCATCGAAATAATGTTTGTTCTTCTCATTTGGAACTACATTGATTCCACCCTTCTTTAGCACAGATTGAATTGGCCCACCCATTTGTTGTTGGTAATAGGATAAACCACACCAGCATCCAACCACTTGATTATCTCCTTTTTGACTACCTCTTGCATAGGTGGATTAAGTCTTTATGCTCAATACTAGGAACACAATATGGCTCAAGTTAGATTTCGTGTGTGCAAATTCCAGGTGGAATCCCAATAATATCAGCAATAGACCATCTAATGGCCCTCTTGAACCCCTGCAGAAGAAAAACTAGAGCCTTAACTTTCCACTTAACAAAATCAGCTGCTATAATAACCAAAAAAGTGTTGTTGGCTCCCAAGAAAGCATAGCGAAGATTGGATGGAAGAGCTTTGAGCTCCAAGATAGGATGCTGCTCAATAGAAGGTTTAGTCGGTGGGGTAACCTTATTCTTTAAATCAAGATCCAACTTCTTTAGTGCAAAAGTGTACGGACCTGAACCAACAAGTGTGCTCACCATCTCATCATACCCATCAATGTCATCACCCTCGAATTTCATAATAATTGTTGCTAGTGCTTCAACTCTAAGCCTCACCTCAATAGAATCTACCATTGTATACTCATCGACTGTATCAATAACATATATCATGCGCATGTCCTTTGGTTGTTTCATGGATTGGCATACATTGCATGTCACTTGCTCATGATTTAACTAAAACTTCAACTGCCCATTTTCCATATCAACCAATGCTCTTCCAGTCGCAAGGAATGGTCTCCCTAAGATAATGGGAACCTCAAAATCAAACTCATAGTCAAGGATGAAGAAATCGACTTTAAAAATAAAGGAATCAACCCTTACCAAAACATCATACAAAACTCTCAATGGCTTCTTCATAGTACAATCTTCCATAAGAAGTCCCATCAAAGTCAGTTTAGGGAAAACCAACCCCAACTATCTATATACTGCTAGCGGCATCAGATTAATGCTAGCACCCAAGTCACACAAAACTTTCACAAAATTTATACATCTAATTGTACATGGAATCGTGAATGCTCCAGGATCTTTCTTCTTCTCAACTAGAGATCGGGAAGCTATTATACTATAATAGTGCACATTATCGATAGGCTCAAAACTTATATTCCTCTTTTTAGTCACCAAATCCTTCATGAAGTGCCTCAACAAAAGGAATGTTAGCCAACAACTCTTCCAACATTGAGATAAACTTGTGATACTTTCTTTCTTCAGCTCTCTTCTTCATTCTTTGTGGAAATAGAGGAGAAGGTCATGGAATAAGAGTCAACACTTATGGGATCTCCTTTTCCTTCCCATTAATAATTGTAGCCTTCTTTTCAACAATTGAAGGTGGCTTTTTAGATGCTTCCTCATCATCAACTTGATTCTCAGATTAGAGTACTTTCTCATCATTAATAATCACCAGCTCAACATTATTCTCAATAACCATGGGCATAGGTGGATCAGTAGTCATCTTACCACTCGTAGTAGTAATAGCTAAGTAATGACTATCATTTTTTAGATTTTGTATGGTGTTTCTTAGAAGTGTACCCTATTGACGTTAATTCACTTCAGCTGAAATCTGACAAAACTATTGCTTAAGCTGCTTGATGGCGGTATCATGTGATTCCTTTTCTGACTCATCTCTGAAATATTTGCTCTAATATCCATAAGGCAATCATCAGTCTTTTCTACCCTTTTTAACACTTTAAAAAGCATGTCTTCTACTCTAGAATTGCTCGAATTAGCATCGCGGCTCCGAGGTGGAATATAAAGTCCACTTCTGTCTTTATAGTCATCATTTCTCTTCCATTCACCATCTCTCCCTCGATTCTTATCTCTATACCTAGACTGATTGTAGTTGTTATCTTATAGTAGTTTTAACCTTGGTTCCCTTGATTAGAGCACCAATTGTCTTGATTAGACCCTTGGACTTTGGATCGAAAACCTACAACCTGATCATTTCTATACTTAGACTCCTCCTCAAAATTAGATTTATCATATCTAGGTGTTTTTCCTTGTGAACCAACTACATTCACCTTTTCTGCCTGCACTGCTACAAACTATTTTGTTAATAAGGTAAGTTTAGTCCTCAATTGTTCTAACTCCTGGGTGACAGAATGGTCAACTATTTATAGTTCTGCAGATGCTCCTATCATATATGTGCCCGTGGGCTTGTTTGACTCTCGCATGTACCAACCCTAGTTGTGTTTAGTGATCATGTCAAGAGTTGTAGAAGCCTGCTCCAAAGATAGACTCATAAATACTCCTCCCGTCACAGTGTCTGCTATGGCCTTATTATTCACATTGAAACTTCTGTAGAATATCTCAAGAAAACTATGATTAGGGATCCTATGATTCGGGACTTCTTGTAATTCTTTTTAAGCCTCAACCATGTTTCATACAACACCTCAAAATGTAGTTATCTGAAATTATAAATCCTATCCTTTAACTATATCATTCTGGAAGGTGGGAAAAACTGCTGCAAGAATTATGTCTTTAGCTCTTGCTAAGTGGTTATTGACCCTTTTGGCAACTTGATCAACCATAGAGTAGCTTCTCCAGTCAGAGAGAAGGGAAACAACCACAGTCTGATAGCATCTTGAATCACGCTAGGTGAGTTATAAGAAGTGCAAATTCCTATAAAGTTCATCAGGTAAAAGTTTGCATCAATAGTAACAAGGACCCTGAACACTCTCTTTAAGTTAAGTAGTTGTATCATGGCACTGGTAATGTCAAACTTAGTTCCTGCTGGCAATGAGGTGGAACAATATCACCTATTTTAGCCACCTCTAGTTAGTCTGGAGCATCAGACTGAGGAGCATAATGTTGGGGAGGCTGTTGTCTAATATTCCTTCTTTGCCTTATTTTGTTCCTCAAGTGCAGCCAAATGGCCTGCTTCTACTTGTTTAGCCCTTTCTTCCGGTATTACTTGTCAGACAGCTTCTTGTCTTGCATTTTCTTGAGCAAGCATGTGGGAAGTGGTTTGTTATGTAGTTTTGTGAATTCATTGGTTCTACAACCTTTGGTTTAGAACTTCCTCGTTGTGAACTCCTTTATTTAGAATTCCTAACCATTCTTCTTCTAGCACTGATAGTTCTTTCTATTTCAGGATCAAGTGAAATAAGGGAATTACCTTGACTCTGAGTGTTGGGCATGCACCGTTGTGCTCCCCTAAAATGATAGAAAAAGTAAAAATAGTAAACAATAACCAACAGCCAGACAAACACAATCTATCAACTTCGCAAGCATATTCCTCGGTAATGACACCAAAATTTGATGTCACCCAAATTACACCTCCAATAGAAGTATAAAGCGGTGGTTGTACCAAATATAGAACCCAACTAGGTTTGGGTCAATCCCATGATAAATAGGCCAAAATATCAACCAAAGTGTTTATCTACTCAATTAGTAACCAATTTCCAGTATATAGGGGGTTTGGGAATTATGCTTTCAAATAGTAACAATTGTTGATTTCGTTGAGTTTGTAATCAATATGTGAGAGCCACTAAGACTGTGTTCTCCATAACTTCATAACTCCATAGGTTCTTTGTACTAGTGATCTCTCTCAGTTCTTGGCATTAGAATCGATAGGTTATGTTCACCTAACTAGCATTATGCTTCTATTAGATGACCATCCTCAAGTATGCTTTCTCGTCTCCTGAGTTTTGCACTACTAACCCCTATCTTGGATCCCAGATTAGATTTCCTGGATTATCAAATCAAGCTATTAATTAAAGGCTGATAGCTCCAAGTTTCTGTTGTTTATTCCCTTATCTCATCTGTTACCCCTCCTTTCATCCAAAGTAAAGATAAGGCGAGTTCTAATGTATGCATACATTATAAAGTAATCAAACTGAAGGGAACAATAATACATGCCCAAACACCCTTTGAAAATCACTTCATACTTTCAATCCTACTTTGTTAATCCATCATGGTTCCCATAACCCTAGTTGTGGTGTTTAGCTATTCATGATCATAAGAATACAATAATATTTCTAGAATGAAAGCATAATTCTCAACTTATATAGAATATGAATAGAAACCACGAATCTCAATTATGAATCAAAACTCTAAAAATCGATGTTTACAACCTTTAAGAACAAGTATATGTCTCAAAGGTAGCAATACAATATAAACTAAAACAATAAACCTATTAGGAGTATTTATAGACACAAAGGAAATCTACCCTAAAGACAATAAGATTTACAGAGTCAGCGCCTCGGATGAAGAATAAGACGATCATTGTTTGATCCCATGATCGCTCTTTGTGCTCGTTGCTGGATAATGCCTTTTTACCAACTTTCAGATGTTTGCTGGGATGATTCTCAGGAAGAGCTCGTTATTTTAAGGGACGATCACTGTATCCTCTCATTAGTTCCACCTTGGATTTTCACTTTGCAAGATCAGCTTTCCATGATCTCTAGGACAAAGCTGTTATTTCCACAAATGATCATGGGACCTCTCGTTTTTAGTTCTTTATTTTACACCATCTCTAATTCATCCAACAATAACATAGGAAGACCGTTGTCCGATCCAACGGTTGTTGGATATCTTGTCTAATGCCCTTAAGTTCCATTTTCTTCACTTCAGTTCTTCGGACTTGTTTAACTTGCAAATACCATACAAGCACATCATACCCATAAAAATATGCCTTTAAATAGCAAATTTCCCTCATTTTAAGCATTGAAAGTGTCGTAAGTCTACAACACACCTGTCACCATTTACACTTGACCATCTCTTTTCTTCAAATTAAATGATTTTATCATAAACTATGCTTAAGGAAGCAGAGTGCATAAACTAGGATTTCAATAAAATAGATCAAGGAAAAAGTACGGCTATCAAACTAAAGGCTACAGGCTGAAAATGATAACTAGTGATAACAATATATGTAAAAGCTAAAATTTACAAGACATATCAAAGAAAATCTATTATCATCTTCAAAATAGAGCAATACTTTTTATTTCACTTTATTAATTTGCAGAGTAATTTCTAGACTAAGATGTAAAATATGGAATATATGTGTCCTGCCCCTCGAATATAAGGACGGACACAAACTATATGAGCATATGTTGTACAGATGAACAAAAACTATACAACATGCCACTATATGATTTCTAGGAAGCCCCTAAAGAATTCAAAATACAATACCACTAATAACTAGATCGGACAAGCCCTAACGTACCCAACTAGATACTTGTACATATAAACAAAATACTAGACATAAGATGACTCTAGATAGAGATATATCTCACCAAAATATTTGCTGAAGAAGATAATTGAGCCTAATATGGACGTTTTCTACCCTAGGAACCTGATCATACATTTATAAAAATATAGCATCCCTCGGATATAGGAATGTCAGTACATATACAACATGTAGTGGTATGTAAAGCAGACAAAATATTGGAAGACAAGTATGAAAGCTCATATTATCAAATATCAAAATGAAGGATTTATTAGCATATAAGTAACAAAAGTACAATATGATGGCCTACCGAAAGTGATTCAAGCCCAAATACTCATTGGTATAATTTTATACATATAATTGTAATCGCAGTCTGATATGGGATACTCCCTCTGTGGTCTTGCTAGGAGGGTCTTCTACACATGCCATATGTGACATATATTGTCTCAAATCAGGGGAACCAGTGCATGACATTTTAGCTGATTCCAAATGGAAATGATGCGAGAAGGTGGGTACACCATAATATTTGGGCTCACTATAACGGTTTGGTATTAATCCTGTACACAGAATCATGTCGTGCAAGTGTGTCAAGTAAAACCTATGAATATCCTCTCAACATTAAGGGTAACCTTTATGTAATGTCTTAAAAGCCTATACAAGTAAACTATGAATAAAGATCATTCAATGATTTAAGTAGAATCTTTATATAACACTTAATTTCCCACAACATGATATTAATTATTCTTATGCTTGTTCTTAATATACAAATATGATCATACTATAGCCATTTATTCTCACTTGAAACAAGTGGCATATATATAATAGGAATCCTAAGAATTTCAAGTAAAGATACTTAAGGTATTACAAATCCTATGAATCCTTAGAAACTAAGTAACTCAAATTAAAAACTGAAACATGAGTCTTAATAAAATCACTCAAAATATCTTGAAACACTTGAAAGTCTGGAGAGAAACATAGAAGCTAAAAATCTATATAAAAATGGATCTTTAAGAATGATTTTCATCATCTGACAATATAAAACTATTTCAATGACTTGAGCTAAAAATATGTCTAAAACTATAATTCTGAGAAATCATCATATCTATGACTGCATTAATAATTATATCAGTTCAAACTATATAATAAATATAAAATCTTTAAGTGGAGAGTTTCTTATAATAAACATACATCATGTGAGCCCATGATGTCTTTCTCTAAATCTTTCTAGGGTATAGACCCAATCTTTCTAAATGTGGATCCACTACTGAGCCTTTTGGGCTAAATGGAGCTAACCGATTTATGGTTTGCTCAAATCCTATGGTGGCATGTATTTATGGGACTTGGGTTTGCTAAACCCGTATCCTCTCGGTGCTAAATAATCCTACAAAAATTATAAGGATATTTATATGCTTATAAATAGTAAAATAATATGTCTGTTTGAAGGTAGGATATGATACTTAGCTCAAAATTATCTCTCTAACAATGTGTAATCAACCGTAAACTGTATCATACCAAATCCTACTGATTTCATGCTTCAAAATATTTGAGTTAAGGAAAATGGGTAAATTTTTACTAATGGCTTAAATAATTAAGGATCATGGAAATCAACTAAAACTAAATTTAATTAAATCTATAAACTTGGAGTAAAAACCCTAACTTTAACATCATGATAACATAATACTTTCTCAAAATATTGGCATGAGGATGAAAGAATACCCTCACTTAATTCTTACATACCTAATAGGGATGAAAATTCTGAACTAAAAGCTTTAAATTAATGAATGAGATGGGAACCTAGGTCTAGTTTTCTTGAGAGTTGTTCTTACTCATGGGGGTTTTGACAAAATAATGAGAAGGATCGACCAATTTTAGTGTTATACCCCCTTCTAGGAAGCCAAAACATTATAGTTTAGGCTTAACAATAAGGAATGGATAAATGTTCTAAAATATTGCAGGAACTAGGTTCTATGGTTCCTTCCATGCGTCGTGAACTAGGTTCACGACTCTTGGTCTAGTCCGTCAGCTTGGGTAGAAATTTCATGTCCATTAGATTGTTTTCATAGATGTGCAGACGGTACCATCGTCCCTACTATGGACCATGTTTCTATCTATCATTAGCTGGAAAAATTGGAGACCTCAGGACAAAGTTCATGACTTAGTTCAACGACTGTGGTCCGTTCCACGAATCATGGACCAGGTTTGTAGAATTTTAGTGAATTTAAAGGGGTTTCACAACTCGAAACCTGGTTTCCATGAGAGGTTCCACGAATCGTGAACTTGGTTCACCACTTATGAACCTATCAGTTGGAACGTGGGAGCTCAAGTTCCAAACTTTATTTCTCTGCTATATGCTGAATATTTGTGGGCTCAAAATCTGAGATGTTACACTAAGTGCTCTATTTAGGTTCTATAATTGACTAAATAATGCAAGTAGGTTTTGAACTTAAAAGTATGATGCAAAAAAGTGAATGACATATTTTCAAACACCTAGGCTTTTTTGCTTAACTCTTTTATGGTTTTTAGCTTAATTTGAACTCTAGTACTTTGCTTGATTGACAGTCTATATAGATCCATCTTGAGTTAAATGTGTCATGTGTGGTGGGATTTTATGATTTTATATGCCTTCATATTGATGTGTATAACATACACGGTGTGTTTACAAAGTGAAATAAAGAATGTTGAGTTTAGGAGATGATATTGGCATTTTCTTGATCAACCATATTTATATCATTTGCTTTACCTACCCACAATGGATGATCCTAGATATCCCCGTGTACCTCTAGCCTATTCTTTTAGTAGAGACATTTGGAGCTTATTCCTTTTCTTTTAATTAACCTATAATTTGATCTAAAACTCCTAAGCACTTTACTTGAAAATTATGGGTTAAAAGGAGTCAGAATTAAAAAAAAAAAAAAAAAAAAAGGCTAAGTGGGAAGCCTATAGAAGAGATAAGGGTGCAAGTGTTTAAAGATTTATTTGCTATTAGTAGGGAACATAATAAAAAGAGAAATAAAAAAAGAAAAATAATGATTAAAAAAAGAAAAATAATGATTTGATATATCCATACTAATACTGTGTGAACTTGCTTAAAGAGATGGGAAAATAAAGAAAATCTATGGGTGAGAAGAGTAGACGAAAGAGATTAATTGATTGAGGAAGGTTCTTAATGAAAGAAATTATAATGTATTAAAGTGCTTAGAGAAGACAGTCACTATTTTATCCAAAATGATCCTACCCATCCCTTAACCTACAACTAAATCCTAAAAGTCCTATTTGATCTTAGGTTTGATGTTTCTATAATAGTGGAATAGTATTCTAAGGGTAGGTTTCTGGTTTATTGTAGGTTGCATGCGAAATTATTTATAACAGTAAGTATAATTCTATTATTATACCCATGTATGTGATGTTATATATATGTGTGAATGAATACGGGTAGCTCTATTGTGGTGATGGCATATGGTTGACAAAATATAGCTAAAGTGTTTGATCTCTTAATTAGGAGACTTATGAGTGTTTTCTAATATCGTAGAGTAAATTCTTAAGGGTAGGACGTGTTGAAGTGGTTGTCATGAGTTTTTAATGTGTTGAATGAATGAATCATGTTGTAATATGAACTTGATATTACTAGTCGTTGTAGTCCTAGCTTGTGTAAACCTGTTCAACTAGTGTAGCTTGTTCTAGAGTCTAGGCCATGAGTATACAGCCTACTACAGGAAGAGCAAGGTTTTAAGTGTAGGGTGTTGATATGAGGCTAAAAGTCATGCTTTTATACCATTACTCACCTCACATTTTTTCTCCTTTTAGTATCGTTTTGACCTTATTTGATGTGAATTACACTCATGTTAGCTAATTTGATGTGTAGGATTGAGATTGATGGAGTTTGAGTATAATAGGAGCATATTTGAGCTTTGAAGTCTAAGTAGAAGCTCAAGAAGTTTATCCATATCAAGTCCAAGGGTGTACGACCAAGACGGGATCTTAACGGGATTAAAATGAGGGGAAGACCCAAATTTTGAGATAAGGAAACCCTTAGGGCATTGCCCTAGTGGATTGGAGGCTGCCCAAAATACCCAGGCTCAAATCACTACAAAACTACCCTGGGGTGCCGCCTGGGGCATCGCCTAAGGCATCCCCTCAGTGCTACTTTGGGCTAGGTCTTTCCTAGTCCAATTCTTAAAGGCCAATTTGGTTCGGGTCCTTTTGGAACTCTATATATACCGCCTTTAAGTTGCTTTTAATCATTATTCAAGTGTAAAAACATAAAGAAGAGAGGAAGAACAAGTTTTGTAAGGTTTTTATTTATTTTCTCTTTTCTTTAATCATTATGATACTAGTAATTTGTGAAATTATTTACGTGTAATAAATTCATGAGTAGCTAAACTCATAGTATCTAGGGTTGTGTTTATGACATGAAAGTTAATGTTTATTATCTTTTTGTTTAATTTAGATTTCTATTATTGGGTTATTTATCTTTTTGTGATCTTAGTTGTTTGGTAACTTGATCACCTATCAAACACTATCTATAGTGCATAGATTGGACTAGAAATAAGGAATATACGTATGCAATAAGGGAAGGTAGGTCTTGATTGTGAACCCTATAGGCAAGGGAGAATGATTCACTTATTTGGATAGGAATATACCTGTTAGCCTTGTCTAGTTGATATGGAAGAGAAATCACAAGCACTTCACTACCGACCGATAATTATAGGAACATAGGCATTAGGAATAGTCAAGTAGACATAGAGTTGTTCGCAAAATGCTCAATATGATTAAAATCAACCCGCAACTAGTATCTCAGCAAATCAATTGAACAGATAATTTGATGACAACTAGTTTGTCACAATACCAAAACCTCGGATCCTCTCTCTAATATGAATTTCATAATACTAACCTATGACTTGTCTCCAATTGCTTTTAATTACATTCAAAACACCAAAATCATTCTATATTATTGGTTACCTATTGAATATCTTATATAAGGATCAAACTGGAGCATCAATTCATCAAATCCCTTGTGTATGATATATGGACATACCCTATATTACTTATACGACCGAATACTCTTACATGTACATTCAGATGTAACATTAACCATAAACTACGTTAAAACAACTTGAATCCTCCAAAATCTCTATAACCTCCATAATGTCATGAAATCCCAATCTTATGAACTATGACATAGAGATACTATCTTTCATGAATCTCAAATGATTCTAATGAATGGTTGGAACGATAATGAATATTTCAAAAGCTTACTCTCCATTAAGTTATGAAAATCCTTAACTTATGAGCTTAAAAATGGCTAATCCATGATTATGAGCCTAAAGTGGCTAACTAATGATTATGAGCCTAATATGGATAATAACTTATGATTATGAGACTAAAGTGACAAACAAATGATTATGAGCCTAACTTTCCCAACCCACATATATGAGCCTAAAGTGGTTAACTTATGAATATGAATCAATAAGGACAAAGATAGAATTAATACGAGCTTAAGGAAAATAGATGGTTAACCGAGAAAGCATAAGTCAAATGGACGAATGCCAGAAACTACATTTACCGATGCTATGGATCATTCATTAAATTAAGATTACTCTTTCATGTTTCCCTCAAAGAGGATGATTACGCATCTTTTTCACACTATTATATACAGAACATACAAACCCAAGCAGTGATAGTGGTTTGGTTCCTAGTAGATCGGGTGTCATCCACCCCAGGGTCTGGGCTCTAGCAGTGACAGAGCATCTATTACAATGTTAGATTTACATGGGTGGTAGAGGATATTGACATTTTAGTTCTTCAGCAACTCTAGCCACCTTCTTGGACTCAGATTCAACCTTTTCTACTTTAAGAGATATTGAAGGCTCTTATGAATTGTAAAGACATCAACATGTACACCATACAAATGGTAGCTCTATATTTTAAGCACTAATACCACAACTCCAAGCTCTAAATGATGAGTGGATAATTATATTCATACTTCTTCAAATATCGAGAAGCATATGTTATAACCTTTCCATGCTGCATCAGGGCACAACCTAGGACAACACTTGAAGCACGCAAAACATGGCATACCTTTATAACCCTAAGGTAAGTCCAATACTGGTGCTTTAGTAAACCTATTTTAGCTTCCGAAATCTTTTTTCACAACCATCTAACCACTAGAACTTATCTGCTTTTACATAAATTTAGTCAATGGGTTATGAATAGAGGAATTTCTTTTAGTAATTGACTAATCCCAAGAATGTATGTATGTCACAACCTAAACCCGTCATAAGTGGCACCCATACTAGCCCTCTGATGTTAGAACCAACTAACCCCATAAAACATCAAACACTTATCTGAAAATAGGTAACTAAACTAATCTCATTAGCAAAACCAATATTCAATACCTCAAACAAAGAGTAACAATAGAATATGCGGAATAAACCATCCCCTAGAACCTGAAAGTCATTGAACCAAAACTCTAATAATTGTCAAAGATAGGATGCAACCCTAAAACAAAAGTAATAGCTAGTCTGAACAATGGACCAGAAAAACAAGTGAAGAACTCAAGGTAGCCCAAAAGATGCATCTCACCCTTGAGTTCAAATATGGTATGAATCATAGATGAGGTCTCAAAAAGTCTCCAAAATATGCTCTGCATTCAACAAAAATAAAAGCACATATTATATCAGCACACAAGAAACAAAGGTGTACTAGTAGGGTCATCGGTCAATCCAAAGTGAAAAATATGAACACATAACCATAACGTAGTATAACAAGATAATCATGAACCCTATTATGCAACTCTACTTCAAGTTCATAACACTTAACATTGTAACAAGTACAACATGAAGTTTAGTCAATATGAGTAAACAAGGATAACAAGTCAAGTTAAACTATGACCACAAATAAGACTCCAAGTCAACAACTATGATGCAACAATCATATAAATCATGTCCCAATTACATAAGTAATAGACAACACAAAGTTATGTCACTACATGCAATTAACCTGGAACATTCAAGGATCCATAAGAACTACAACAATGGCAATTATCATGTGTCCCAGTTTACATAAAAAAGCTACCCTTAGTAATTAAGCACATAGACCCGATTCACTCAAGGAACCAACATAATAATGACAACACTTAAGCCCAATTCACTCAAGAAACTAATATAATCAAGAAACACAGAATCCTTGGTACACTCAAGGAACCGTCACACTCACTTGTAACATGTACATACATGCTAAGGGTCTTATTGTTTCCCACTAGTCATGACATGTAGGGAATGAGCCCTTGTCCACGTACCAAATCCTAGACATCAAGTGCTTACCAACCTTATATCAACCAATCCCATAGAGATGACCAAATATCGATACATTCCATAATAATGACTGATATCACAATATTCACTACCACAATGATAACAGAAACAATACCTGTAAAAACCAACAAACTTTCATATAGTTTCATTGCATGTTATTAACACTTAGGATATCAAACAGTCATTCACTTTCCTTGAACATGTATTGTACAAGCAATACTAAGGAATAGTTATCATGCACACATAACACAAATTGGGTTTCAACTATATTAAAACCATGACCTACCTCAATCCAAGCCTGAAATACTCTACTAAACCTGAGCTTTCCCCAAGGAAATGTCATGATCATTTCCCTATTTTAGGGTTTTCCCACCATAAGTTTACCTAAACACTACCAATTTCATGGTTACTTTAGTGAATTATAGTCATGCAAGAGTAAATAATCAATCTTAAACTAAAATCCAAAGGTTTTACACCTAATTTACCCCCTTGCACAAGAAAACTCAGCTAGGTCAAGTTAAACCCTCCCCAAGACACGTAAACTAGTGATTCTATAGTTTCGGAATTAAAAAACTAGTTAATGGGGATAAATAAATTACCTTTATAATTTCTACATAAACAGTGATTTACCCTGCTATAGCAGCCCGATCCTACTATAGCGATATCACTATAGCAGAAGCTGCCCACTATAATGGGATTGATCGGCTTTGACTCCCGCTATAGCGATAGCCCTATAGCAGCCTTCCACCTGCTATAGCAGTGTGGCGAGGCAGAAACTCGGGATTTCTCCCAATTTTGCCTTTTTTGCAATGTACCCTCAAACTATGACATTTCAGATCAACCTCTTTGCATCAAGTTTGATACCGAGAGTTCTACTCACCCAAATTTACTTCCAAAAAAACATATGGGTTTCTTTTCATCTTAGCTAATATAAAATCATATGAAACCTTATTATATTTACTAAATCCATTCCCAAATTGCTCTATACAATACCTCACTTGTATTTTGTCCAAGACTAGCCTAGCCTAAAATTTCTAACTTTCAATTTGGGGAAAAACTTAGCCCAAACTTTTGCATGATTGACTCACCCATAAAAACAAAAAGGGTCGTTACAATAGAAACAAATTTACCCATCGTTCATTCTCAAATGATCAAACAAGGAAAATGTGTCAAGTCAAGAAAATAAAAAGTACTTGTATCCTCAAACAAGTGAGGATACTTGTCCCGAATATCCTTCTCAGTTTTCCAAGTGATTTATTCAACCGACTGATGCTTCCATTGGACCTTTATCGATCGAATATTCTTTGACCTCAACTTCTAGACATCCCGATCAAGAATGGCGGTCGGCTCCTCATCATAAGTAAGATCCTTATCTAGGAAAACTAAATCCTACTTAATAATGTAATCTCCATCCCCATGGTATTTCTTAAGCATGAATACCTGGAACACCGGATGGAACCCCGACAAGTTTGGCAGTAATGCTAACCTGTATGCTACTTGATATACCAAAGGCTATGCTTTCCCTTCTTGCCAAGCCTCATGACTCCCTTTATAGGTGACACTTTCAGCAAAACTTGTTCGCTGATCTTGAATGACATATCCCTTTCCTTACGGTTTACATTCTCCTTTTACCTACTCTGGACTGCCAACAACTTAGTTTGGATAAATCTTACCTTTTTCTAAGTTTCCTTCACCAAATCAGTTCCTAAAGGCTTCACGTCACTAGCGTCAAACCATCCTATAGGCGATATACACCTCCTTTCATAGAGTGCCTCGAATGAAGCCATATCAATACTAAAGTAATAACTGGGGTTGTATGAAAACTCAAACAATAGCAAGAACCTGTCACAATGGCCACCAAGGTCAATCACACATGGCCTCAACATGTCCTCAAGCACTTGAATCATCATCTCCAACTGTCACGCCCCGAGTTGCAACGAGGCGGACTGGCACCCGAAGTCGATGAGGCCCGAGAGAACCAATCTTTGCTCATGTTTAGTCACATGCATGTCACACAATAAATAGCACTATCACATGGAGATATAAAATGTCAATAGCGGAAGTCATGGAAACATGTGATATATATATATATATATATATATATAAAAGAAACTTGGCCGTTAGGGCCATCAAGTCAACATGTACATACATTCTTTCATTCATCTCACCACGTCCATCTAGAAAGCCTCTAACAGATGCATATACATAACCACCCTAAAGTCGGGACAATTCCCTGCTTTATACAAAATTACAGTACCAAAAAAAATGTACACATGAGACCCGAAAAGCCCCGAACCAACTGGAGCTCACCAAAGATCGGCAAAAGATCCGCAAACTACTGTGGGGGTCTACTAGCACCTGTACCTGCAGCAAGTAAGGTAAGTCCCCCAAGGGACGTCAGTACGAAGAATGTACTGAGTATGTAAGGCTCACATGAAACTGAATATTACATAAATACTGCAATTAACTTAAATACAAATGAATAACCAATATGGATAAGTCACAATTCTATACTTTGGAAACCATGTGTATTGCTTTCATTATTTCTCTTTGCTTCTTTACTTCTATGCATATACATCATCTCTTGTGTCACTATGTACCCGGGCCCAGACTGATCAGTGGGTCTTTACATAACATAACGTTATGTTGGGATCGGCTCGAGCAAGGCTTATGCCTACAGAGCTACCACCCATGAATCAATATATTGGGCTCGGCTCGAGCTATGTTATTACCTCTAGAGCTTCCACCCATACCAACATATAAGGTTCGGCTCGAGCTAGGTTATTACCTCTCGAGATACCCCCTGTCAGGATCGGTCCGAGCTAGGCTTATGCCTCTAGGACTGCCCCCTGATCCAATAATCTCGGGATCGGCTTCAGCTAGGCATTTTGCCCCCAAAGCTACCACCCATACTCAATCATTAACCACATATATGCATTACTTCATTCTTTACTTTTGAGATTGATACAATGATAGTCATAACATTATTAGAAACATAACATCATTGAAACCATTGGAACAATAATCAATGAATCAGAGACATGCGTATAAATACTATTGGAACTTTGGAAAACAACATTATTGCGCCTTTGGGACATTAGTCAATGACCATGAGTCATGTGAATCACAATTGATCAATGAGTAGGAAACATGTGATATTAACAATTGGTAACCAGATATAGGATACCTTAGGACATTTCAGAATGAACTAGTACAACATCAATGTGAATACTAGGAGCAACAGAAGGATACGGAAAGGGTAACCTTACATACCTTGTATTCTCAATTGAATATACAATCTTAAATGTGCATAAAATAGTCCTACTCCTTCCTTATGTTTCACTCTACATAACAAGTACACAAAGGAGTTTACATTAACCGCCAACTACCTTACAAATGCATATGACGACAACGAGTTACATGTTTGCCTTTAAAATGTCATTTCCTTCTCTACAATACCATTTACGGCATTGTCATACCAACAATACCCCAATCATGCCACACATTGACCACAACATCACATACCAATAGCATTTCACAACCAAGTTTCTCATTTACACTTTCTCATGAACACCATATCACAATTAATCCACAAGTCACCTTAATAAACCTCATAACAGCATATCGGCCAAAATCCCATAATTTAAATTTATAGAAAAATAACAAGTTTAGGAACATAATCACACCATATATGTTGATATTTCATCCATACCATGCACTTTCATCAAAACTACAAGTCACCTTTCAAGTTTAATTCACAAAGATGACACATCTTTTACAAAAACACAAAAGTGCACCACTTACACTTTTAGACATAACCATCATGATCTAAATACTCTCCCATGCATATAATATATTAATCCATAAGAATAATCACTTACCCAAACTTGCAAATGAGTGATCTTGTCCCAAAAGATGGCTTAGGGTTTGAAAAATATGCAAAATATCTCTTAGTGAATTGTCTAGAAAAACATGTGTGAGTTGTGGAATTAAAAATCTGATTTCTTTGCCTTTATATAGTCCTTGGGGTCATCCTTAGCCAAATCTTGGCATTTAATGCAATGTCCATTTGGTCAATGGAAGAATGGGTCTTTTTTTTTCCCTTTGGGCCTTGCATTTTGGCTCCATTTTGGGCCTCAAATTGGCCCATTAACACATATTATCTTAGCCCACTAAAATAAATATGTAATCCATCATATATCTCATGTTTAATTAATTCCATAATTTTCACAACAATATTCACTTATGAGATTTCTGTTCGTAGCCTCAATCGTAAAACTAGAAATTCTAGTCGCTCATGGCTTACTTGAACATAATTTTTTAAAACACTTGTGACGAAGAATTAACCCCAACTCGGATGCTAAACGCGCTTAAGAATAGTCCTACTATGATGGGGTAATGATGCCATGACTTAAAAGTCTTATATACATCATAATAGTCGAAGAAAAATTTTGGCGAAAACCACCCCGGCACGCCGCTTGGCGCGCCCCTTTGCTGCCTGTGGAAACAAAAATTTGGGCCAGAGCGGCCTGGCACGCCCTCTGCAGCGCCCCATGTCAAATTTTTTATTTTGGCTTTTCTTGCGGATTTGGTTGGATCTTTCAAGTCCCAACCTTTTGCTTACCTCTTAGCTTTAAGATTATTTGCTTGGATGTCCCTTAAACCTCAATTTTTCACCCCACAAAAGCTCCACAAAGTCACAAACGCCACCCGCTACAAAAGTCTAACCACATATACGAGGCCCAATATAAAATATTTCATCAATGACACTACAAAATACATACTTATGGCTCTCAACACCTAAGTAAACATTGTTCAAAGTCGTCAAGTATGGTCGGGAAGGTACGGGGTATTACATTCTTCCCCCCTTAGAAACATTCGTCCTCGAATGTAAACAATATCGTTTTGAGTACAACAAATGCATCTCTATATTAGCATATATATACATAGACACTTAATGCTCATAGATACTTACTTGTTATTGGTCCACTTCCGCACTTTGAACTTTTTCTTCCATTTGAAATAGATAGGGGTACTTGGACTTCATCATTTCCTCAGCTTCCCATGTGATCTCCTCTACTTGTTGATTTCTCCAAAGGACTTTTACGGATGCTACATCTTTATTCCTCAACCTCTTTACTTGTCGATCTATAATAGCAATGGGTACCTCTTCATAAGTAAGATCCTCCATAATTTGGACATCCTCCATGGGAACAATACGAGATGGATCCCCTATGCACTTTCGAAGCATTGAAACATGAAACACTGGATGGACTGAGGAGAGTTCTTGGGGTAGGGCCAACTCATACGCAACTTGCCCAAATCTTCTAATAATTTCATATGGGCCTATAAAACATGGACTCAATTTTCCTTTCTTTTCGAACCGCATTACCCCTTTCATCGGCGACACCTTTAAAAATACCCAATCACCTATGGCGAATTCGAGCCCTCTTCTTCTAATATCAGCATATGACTTGTGTCGACTCTGGGCCATTTGTAGCCGCTGTTGGATCACTTTAACTTTCTCCATAGCCTGTTGATAAAGATCTGGCCCAAGTAAATCAGTTTCACCCGCTTCAAACCATCCAATTGGTGATGTACACTTCCTTCCGTACAAAGCTTCATAAGGTGCCATTTTAATACTTGAATGATAGCTATTATTGTAAGCAAATTCAATAAGAGGCAAATGGTCATCCCAACTGCCTTGAAAATCTAACGTGCATGCTCGTAGCATATCTTCAAGTGTTTGAATAATACGTTCTGCTTTTCCATCAGTCTGAGGATGGAAAGCCATACTCAGATTCATCTGTGTGCCCAAACTTTGCTGAAAGGATCTCCAAAAATGCACAGTAAACTGAGTTCCCCTGTCTGATATAATGGAGATCGGAATCCTATGTAACCACACTATTTCTTGAACATATAATCTTGCATAATCCTCAACTGTATAGGTAGTCTTGACTGGTAGGAAATGCGCTGACTTAGTAAGCCTGTCGACTATAACCCATATAGAATCAAATTTCTGCAGTGTACGAGGCAAACCTGTGATGAAATCCATGTTAATCATATCCCATGTCCAGACTATAAGATTGATACATTACATGTAACCTCCTGGTTTCTGATGCTCTACTTTTACTTATTGACAATTTGGGCATTGAGCGACAAATTTTGCAATGTTCTTCTTCATATTTCCCTACCAATACATTTCTTTTAAATCATGTTACAGTTTAGTAGAACCCGAATGAATAGAATAGCGCGAGTGATGCACCTCAATCATAATTCGTTCCCTCAGCTCACATCCGGTACACATAATCTTCCTTGGCATTGAATTACCCCTTCTTGTGTAAGATCAAAGGCCGTAGTCAGACCCTGTTGTACATTTTCTTTCAGCTGCAATAACATCGAATCCGCAAACTACTTCTCTTTTACTTCAGCTATTAAGGAGGACTCCACTACATTTTGCACAATAACTCCATCATCTGAGGATTCAAGAAGACGAACCCCCAAACTGGCTAATTGATGTAAATCTTTGACTAAATCCTACTTTTCTGTCAATTGGCCACTAGTGCCTCCTATTGCTTTGCAGCTCAATGCATCAGCTACTACATTTCCTTTGCCTGGATGATAGAGAATATCAATATCATATTCTTTTAGGAGCTCTAACCACCTTCGTTACCTCAAATTGAGTTCCTTCTGCTTAAAGATATATTGCAAACTTTTGTGATCAGTATAGATATCAACATGAACTCCATACAAATAATGACGCCATATCTTTAGAGTAAAAACCACCGCTGCTAATTCAAGATCATGTGTGGGATAATTTTCTCATGTGGCCGCAACTGTCGTGAGGCATATGCTATAACATTTCCGTGCTGCATCAATACACATCTGAGGCCAATCCCGGAGGCATCACAATACACCGCATAACCTTCGGTGCCTTCGGGAAGTACTAAAATTGGTATGGACGTTAATTTATCTTTCAACTCTTGGAAACTTTTCTCACACACATTATTCCACTAAAATATAACTGCCTTATATGTAAGCTTTGTTAACGGTGCAACAATGGAGGAAAAACCTTCAATAAATCTTCGGTAATAACCTGCCAGTCTAAGAAAACTACAAATCTCTGTAGGTGTCGTAGGTCTTGGCCAATTTTTCACTGCTTCATTCTTCTGTGTATCAACCTGTATCCCTTCATCTGACACAATATGACCCAAGAATGCGACGAATTTTAACCAAAACTCACACTTAGAGAACTTTGCATACAACTTCCGCTCACGGAGAATCTGTAACACCCGCCGTAAGTGATTAGCATGGTCCTCTGGAGATCTTGAATAAACCAGGATGTCATCTATAAATACCGTCACGAACACGTCTAAAAATTGCTTAAACACCCTATTCATCAAATCCATGAACACAGCTGGTGCATTTGTTAGTCCAAATGACATAACTAAAAATTCATAATGGCCATACCGTGTTCACAAAGCTATCTTGGGTACATCTTCTTCTCTAACTCTGACTTGATGGTAACCTGACCTCAAGTCAATCTTTGAAAAGTACTTAGCACCCTATAACTGATCAAACAAATCATCAATTCGAGGGAGGGGATATTTCTTCTTGATCGTTACCTTATTCAATTGCCGATAGTTGATTCACATTCTCAACGTGCCATCTTTCTTTCATACAAATAATATCGGTGCACCCCACGGGGACATACTAGGCCTGATGAAGCCCTTGTCCAGCAAATCTTTCAACTGCTCCTTCAATTCACGCAATTCTACTGGAGCCATTCTATATGGAGGAATAGAGATAGGCTGAGTGCCTGAAATCACATCAATGCCAAACTCTACTTCCCATTCTGGGGGTAATCCTGGAAGATCCTTGGGAAATACATCAAGAAATTCATTAACCACTGGAACCGACTGCGGAGTTAGTGGTTCCACATCATTATCTTTCACTCGTACTAAGTGACATATGTACCCCTTGACAATCATTTTCCTTGCTTTCAAATGGGAAATAAATTTCCTCTTGGTGCCCCCACATTACCCTGCCATTCAAGAACATTTTCCTGAGGGGAAACAAAAATGCACCTTCTTGGCCCGAAAATCTACCGTGGCATAACAAGAAGCCAACCAATCCATCCCCATTATCACATCAAAATCCACCATATCTAGTTCGATGAAGTCGTCCAATGTATCATGACCACACACAGTTAGCACACAATTATGATATACTCTTTTTGCAATAATATATTCACCAACCGGTGTAGACACTTCAATTGACTTAATTAATAATTTTGGTGCCTTTGCAAATTTCGCAGCAATCAATGGAGTAACATAGGACAATGTAGAACCCGGGTCAATTAATGCATATACATTATATGAAAAAATGGATAATGTACCTGTGACAACATCAGGAGAAGCCTCCGAATTTTGTCGGTCCACTAAAGCATAAGTGCAATTCTGGACCTCACTAGTACTGGCTGCTCCTATGGCACCTCTACCCCAACCAACCGACTGCACACCTCGGCCTAAAGAAGGAATCGATGATGATGATGCAGCGGCCGATCCTGTCGGTCGTGCTATACCACCCATACTCCTCTGGGGACACTCTTTCATCATGTGTCCCGTCATAACGCACCAAAAACAAGTATTTGTCCCCACTTGGCATGTACCTGAATGAATACACCCGCAGTGCTGACACTGCTGTCGAGGAAATCCTGCTGCCTGTGATCCGTGAATTCCACTACTCTGCCCAGATGGACCACCTCTAAACCCTCGGAATTGAGAGTGAGCGCCTGCTGTGGAATAGGAGAATGATGGTCTAGGCAGTCTAGGAAACATCCGAGGCCTAGATCCTCCATGGGACATCATAAACTGTCCCATAGGTCTAACCCTTTTGGACTGTCCTCTGTCAGATTCATGTACCCTTCTTCTCTGTCTTTGATCTTCCATTTTCTGGGCAAAGGCTTGTATTCTAGCTATGTCCATATCCTTATTCAAGGCAGCAATGGTGCAATCCCTTAGCAAATATGGATCTAATCTGTCCATGTATCGATGGACTCTGTCTGTCATTGTAGCCACTACATTCGGAGCATATCGAGCCAAGGAATTAAACTAAAGACTATATTCTCGAACACTCATGTTCCCTTGACGTAAATTCAGAAACTGGTCTGCACGTGCCTCCCGAACCTCATATGGGAGGTAATGATCAAGGAATGCCATTTTAAATTCTTCCCAACCAGCTGGAAGTGCATCAATACCCCTTGATCTTTTCCAGTCTTTATACCACAATATCGCTTCCCCTTTTAATCTATAGGCTGCAAGTTCAACTGTTTCAACATCAGTCACTTGCATAACTTCTAGAGCCCTCTGGATTTGATCCACGAAGTCCTGTGGATCTGCTTTCGAATCTGACCCAGTGAATATAGGAGGATCTAATTTTAGGAAGTCCTGTGTTCTGCGACTCGCCACTCTAGCCACATCATCCTCATTTGTCATTGGACCAGCTCGTCCTTGACTTTGTGCCGCAACTAACTGAGTCAACATATCTACTATATTTCGTAGATCCTGGTCAGTGGCATTCATTGCTGGTTCTTCAGGTACTTTTCTACCAATTGGCTCTTCTGGTGCTGGAAAAGTAGAAGAAGCCCGCGATGCAACCTCAGCATCAGCCCCACCTTGACTAGCTTGGTCAGGTGGTGATTTGCTCGTGCCTTCTCTGGCAGGAATATCTAACTGCTTACCTTTACCTCTACCTCTTCTTATGATTGGCATTTTACTATACCAAAGAAAAACAATTACCATGGTCAGATACAATTCAACTTACAACACTGGCTCTATGGCACGATCTAGAAATGAAGGAAAGAAACAACTCCTAAATGTCCCCTAGCCTCCAACTTATAAATGTGGTGCACAACACATCAATAAGTAAGAATCTACTCAGACACGGCCTTGTAGACACCCTTAGAACGACCTGCTCTGATACCACTTTTCTCACACCCCGAGTTCCAACGAGGCGTACTGGCACCCGAAGCCGATGAGGCCCGAAAGAACCAATCTTTGCTCATGTCTAGTCATATGGATGTCACCCAATAAGCAACACCATCACATGGAGATATAAATGTCAATAGCGGAAGTCAAGGAAACATGTGATATATATATATAAGAAACTTAGCCGTTAGGGCCATCAAGTCAACATGGACATACATTCTTTCATTCATCTCACCACGTCCATCTAGAAAGCCTCTAACAGATGCATATACATAACCATCCTAAAGTCGGGACAAGTCCCCACTTTATACAACATTACAGTACCAAAATAAATGTACGCATGAGACCCAGAAAGCCCCGAACCAACTGGAGCTCACCAAAGATCGACAAAAGATCCGTAACCTACTGTGGGGGTCTACTAGCACATGTACCTGCAAGGAAGTAAGGTAAGTCCCCCAAGGGACGTTAGTACGAAGAATGTACTGAGTATGTTAGGCTCACATGAAACTGAATATTACATAAATACTGCAATGAACTTAAATACAAATGAATAACCAATATGGATAAGTCACAATTCTGTACTTTGGAAAACATGTGTATTGCTTTCATTATTTCTCTTTGCTTCTTTACTTCTATGCTTATACATCATCTCTTGTGTCACTATGTACCCGGGCCCAGACTGATCAGTGGGTCTTTACATAACATAACATTATGTTGGGATCGGCTCGAGCTAGGCTTATGCCTACAGAGCTACCACTCATGAATCAATATATCGGGCTCGGCTCGGGCTAGATTATTACCTCTAGAGTTGCCACCCATACCAACATATCAGGTTCGGCTTGAGCTAGTTTCTTACCTCTAGAGCTACCCCCTGTCAGGATCTGTTCGAGCTAGGCTTATGCCTCTAGGACTGCCTCCTGATCCAATAATCTCGGGATCGGCTTGAGCCAGGCATTTTGCCCCCAAAGCTACCACCCATACTCAATCATTAACCACATATATGCATTACTTCATTCTTTACCTTTGAGATTGATACAATGATATTCATAACATTATTGGAACCATAACATCATTGGAACCATTGGAACAATAATGACTGAATAAGAGACATGTGTATAAATACTATTGGAACTTTGGAAAACAACATTATTGGGCCTTTGGGACATTATTCAATGACCATGAGACATGTGAATCATAATTGATCAATGAGCAGGAAACATGTGATATTAACAATTGGTAACCGAATATAGGATACCTTAGGACATTTCAGAATGAACTAGTACAACATCAATGTGAATACTAGGAGCTGCAGAAGGATACAGAAAGGGTAACCTTACATACCTTGTATTCTCAATTGAATATACAATCTTAAATGTGCATACAATAGTCCTACTCCTTCCTTATGTTTCACTCTACATCATAAGTAGACAACGGAGTTTACATTAACCACCAACTACCTTACAAATGCATATGACAACAACGAGTTGCATGTTTGCCTTTAAAATGTCATTTCCTTCTCTACAATACCATTTACGACATTGTCATACCAACAATACCCCAATCATGCCACACATTGACCACAACATCACATACCAATAGCATTTCACAACCAAGTTTCTCATTTACACTTTCTCATGAACACCATATCATAATTAATCCACAAGTCACCTTAATAAACCTCATAACAACATATCGGTCAAAATCCCATAATTTAAATTTATAGAAAAATAACAAGTTTAGGAACATAATCACACCATACATGTTGATATTTCATCCATACCATGCACTTTCATCAAAACCACAAGTCACCTTTCAAGTTTAATTCACAAAGATGACACATCTTTTACAAAAACACAAAAGTGCACCACTTACACTTTTAGACATAACCATCATGATCTACATACTCTCCCATGCATATAATATATTAATCCATAAGAATAATCACTTACCCAAACTTGCAAATGAGGGGATGGCTTAGGGTTTGAAGAATATGAAAAATATCTCTTAGAGAATTGTCTAGAAAAACATGTGTGAGTTGTGGAATTAAAAATCTGATTTCTTTGCCTTTATATAGTCCTTGGGGTCATCCTTATCCAACTCTTGGCATTTAATGCAATGTCCATTTGGTCAATGGATGAATGGGTCTTTTTTTTTTTTTTCCCTTTGGGCCTTGTATTTTTGCTCCATTTTGGGGCCTCAAATTGGCTCATTAACACATATTATCTTAGCCCACTAAAATCAATGTGTAATCCATCATATATCTCATGTTTAATTAATTCCATAATTGTCACGACAATATTCACTTAACGAGATTTCCGTTCGTAGCCTCAATCGCAAAACTAGAAATTCTAGTCGCTCATGGCTTACTTGAACATAATTTGTTAAAACACTTGTGATGAAGAATTAACCCCAACTCGGATGCTAAACGCGCTTAAGAATAGTCCTACTATGATGGGGTAATGATACCATGACTTAAAAGTCTTAGATACATCATAATAGTCGAAGAAAAATTTTGCCGAAACCACTCCGGCACGCCGCTTGGCGTGCCCCTTTGCTGCCTGTGGAAACAAAAATTTGGGCCAGAGCGGCCTGGCACGCCCTCTGCAGCGCCCCATGCCAAATTTTTGATTTTGGCTTTTCTTTGTGGATTTGGTTGGATCTTTCAAGTCCCAACCATTTGCTTATCTCTTAGCTTTAATATTCTTTGCTTGGATGTCCCTTAAACCTCAAATTTTCACCCTACAAATGCTCCACAAAGTCACAAACGCCACCCACTACAAAGGTCTAACCACATGTACTAGGCCCAATATCAAATATTTCATCAATGAAACAACAAAATACATACTTATGGCTCTCAAGGCCTAAGTAAACGTTGTTCAAAGTCATCAAGTAGGGTCGGGAAGGTACGGGGTATTACATCGACTGTCCATCAGTCTGAGGATGAAAGGTTGTGCTAAAAGTGAGTTGGGTTCCCAACTCTTTATGCAACCTTTCCTAGAATTTAGAAGTGAATTGCTTACCTCTATCTGAAATGATGGAAAGTGGCACCCTATGTAGCCTCATTATCTCCTTGTCATAGATCTTGGCCAACTAATTAGAGCTGAAGTCCACTATAACTGAAATAAAATGGGCTGATTAATAGCCTATTTGCCTAAGCTTATTTCTTCCCAAAAGTGCTAATTTTTCTTAAAAGTGCTTATTTTTAAAAAAATTGAGGTATTTGGCCAAGCTTTTCAAAGAAAATAAGTACTTCTGGGGAGTAGCGGAAGTAGTTTTTCATATTTGAGAAAAATACACTTAAAAGCACTTTTGAAAGTTTGGCCATAATCTAATTGCTACTCAAAAGTGCTTTTTAATTTTATTGACCAAACACGAACTGCTTCTCACCAAAAGTACTTTTTTGAAAAGCACTTCTCAAAATAATCTGATTTTATAAACTTGGCCAAACAGGCTATTAGTCAGCCTACCCACTATAACCCAAATCGAGTCATGCTTTCCCAAGGTCTTAGGAATACCTATCACGAAATTCATTGTTGTTCTCTCCCACTTCCACTCGGGAAAAGGTATCCTTTGGAGAAAACCCGCAGGACTTTGATGCCCATGCGTTACCTGTTGATAGTTGTGGCATTTGGATACATACTCCACCATGTCCTACTTTATCCCAGACAACTAATAAAGCTTCCTCAAGTCATGGTACATCATGGTTGCACCTAGACTAATAGAATATTTCAAACCATGAGCTTCAGCAAGAACATTCTGAATCAACTCACCAACCCAAGGAAAACATACTCGCCATTTAAACCACAATACTCCACATGCATCAAGTATGGCATCGAAAGCCTCACCAAACACCACCTTGTTTCGGAGTCTATCCAATTTCCCATCCTTAAACTATTTGGCATTGATTTCATCAAGGAATGTTGACTTTACCTTAACACTAGCCAACACTCCACCCCTTTCTGAAGCACCAAACTACATAAACTGGGATACTAGATCTTGAAACTTCCTAATCAAGGGTCGCCTTGACACCCTTAAAGAGGCCAAACTGCCTATACTTACCATTTTCTGGCTCAATGTGTCTGCCATCACATTGACCTTACCCGTATGATACTGGATGGTCACATTATAGTCTTTCAACAATTCCATCAATATCCTCTATCTCAAGTTCAAATCCCTTTGTGTGAACACATGGTGTAGGCTACGGTGGTCTATGAATATCTCACACTTGACACCATAAAGGTAGTGTCTCCTAATCATAAGTGTAAACACCACAGCTGCCAACTTCAAGTCGTGAGTTGGGTACTTCTTTTCTTGAGGCTTAAATTTCCTTAAAGCATAAGCAATGATATTCCTATCCTGTATTAACCTTATAAATGGCACCTCCTTCTAAGTCAACCTTGTTAAGTGAGTAGCAATAAATGCAAAATTCTTGACAAACCTATGATAGTAACTAGCAAGGCCCACGAAGCTCCTAACATCAGTGACAAAGCCAGGCCAAATCAAACTCTTAACCGCCTCAATCTTCTGGGGATCTACCATCACTCCCTTTTTTGTGATTACATGCCCTAAGAAGGCAATCGAAGATAACCAAAACTCACATTTCAAGAACTTTACATACAACTGCTTTTCCTTCAAAATTCCTAAGACAGTAGGACGATGACCTGTATGTTCCTCCTTGATCTTGGAGTAAACCAAAATGTCATCAACAAAAAAAATCCAAGAAAGACTTGAAAATACTGTTCATCAAGCTCATAAAGGTTGTCAGAGCATTGGTCAACCCAAAATACGTCACTAAGAACTCATAATGCCCATAACAAGTCCTGAAAACTATCTTGGGTATATCCTCAGGCAGAATTTTCAGCTAATGGTAACTCGACCTCAAGTCAATCTTGGAGAATACCGAAGCACCCTGCAACTGGTCAAAGAGATCACCTATGTGGGGCAAGGGATACTTATTCCTAATGTTAACCTTGTTCAACTGCCTGTAATCAATGTACATCCTTATGCTACCATCTTTCTTTTTTACAAATAACACTAGAGTACCCCAAGGTGAAGCATTGGGACGAATAAATCCCTTATCAAGCAGTTCTTATAACTTAGTTTTAAGTTCCCTCAACTCTGCCTGAGCCATTCAATTATGGAGAAATAGAAATTGGGCGAGTTCTCGACTCCAAATTAATACAAAAAACAAGATCCCTGTCTGGAGGCATACCAGGCCAATATGTGGGAAATACCTCTTGAAACTCAAAAAAAACAGGAATTGACTCAATAGAAGGGGACTCCACACTAACATCCCAAAGATAATCCAGGAAGGAACACCCCTTCCCTAATAGCTTTCTAGGACGAACAAAAGATATGATTTTTACCGACCTAGATTTATACACACCTTCCTACTTTAATTTATCCACACCAAGCATTTCTGGAGTCACTGTCTTACCATTACAGTTCAAAACAACATGATAAGGAGACAACCAAGTCATACCTAGGATATGGTAAAATCAAGCATGTCCAAAATAATCAAATCTACCCAAGTCTGAAAACCCATGAACAAAGCAGAACATGCACGATATACATGGGTCACCACCAAAAAATGTCCAACTAGAGTAGAACATATACAGGAGAATCGAGTACATCACAAACCAAATCCAGACCCAAAGCAAATCTAACAGATACATAAGAGTAAATGAAACCCAGATAAAAAAATAGAAGACATTCGATAACAGAAGAGAACAGAAACTATAATAACGGCGTCAGATGCCTCAGCCTTGGTCTTGCTTGGGAAGGGATAACAATGAGCTCTATCATCAAGATGGGTAACCTCTCTATTAGGTGGTGCTCCACCTTTCCCTACATTAACATTATCTCTACTTTCATAATGACCTCCCTGATTATTACCCTATCTACCCTGTGGATGAAACTTACCATTACCACCTCTATCTCTACCTACTAAAACAACAGCCTTGGTCTTCTGTGGTGTCTAATTACCTATCTACCTTAGAGGACACTCTCTCTTGAAGTTCCCCACGACACCACAAGTATAACAACCTCTCTCAAATGAAGGCCTATTGGCCAAAGAATAAGAAGCCTTTTTGCCTCTAGAAACTGAAGGTTGCTGAATAGCCCCTGAATGACCACCTTCAGAGGCTAGCAGAGCTGATTGAATAGAAAAAGTTGGATAAACCTGTTGCTTGTGACCCCTAGAATAAGAACCAGTGAAGTTACCCGCACTCCGAGACTTCTTGGATAATGCCTTAGCCTGGCCAACCTATTTAACTCCCTCAAGATTTTTCACATAATTATCCACATCATGATAACCCTTTCCTTTAAAAGTCATATAAATTGATAATACCTGGAAATCATTGTTCAAACCTTTAACAAATAATTGGATCCTCTCCTTTTCAGTACCTAACAACTGGGTAGCATAGAGAGACAAAGCATGAACCTTATCCTCATAGGCTGCAACTGATATACTGCCCTGCTAAAGGGACAGAAACTCATCCTTCTTGTGGTCACGAAGAGTATGGGGTACATACTTATCTAAAAATAGGGCATAAAACTGAGCCCAGGTCAATGGAGGTAAAACTAGCGACCGACACTCTACATATGCTCTCCACCACTGCTTGGCAACTCCCTGCAGTTGGAAAGTCACAAACTCAACAACATGCTATAGCATAATCCCCAATTAGTGTAACTGTTTATAGTAATCAATAATGAACTCAAATGTATCCTTAGTCTCAGCACCATGAAATAAAAGAGGTTTTATTTTCAAAAACTTAGTCAGCAACTTATGATCGATACTAGTCATGACGGGGCCCAACATATGATGGGGGAATACATCAGTACCCAAAGCCTCATCCATATTGGAAGCTAAAGTGGCAGTGGGATAAGTACCTGGAACTTGAGAAGTCGACACAGTGAGAGTGGCTCTAGTGTCAGCCAACCCACTCAGAAAAGCCAGAACCTACTAAATAACCTCAAAAAATATAAGAGGAAGGGTTGTACCTCCAGCCAATGTTGCCACCTCCGATTCCACACCATCATCATCCACTAGGTCAACCTCCTCAAAATGATCCTGGGTAGGGGAGGTGATACTGATCTCTGACGGGCCTGGCTAGCTGTTGCCTGAGCTCTACCCCTAGAGGGTGTTTCTATCCCTTTTCCCCTTCCCCTACCCCTACCTCATCGTTGCTCCCTAATAATCAATTTTGTAGCTAGAGCTGCTGGTTCTGGGGCTGATGCTCTTCTTCCATTTGCTCTAGTGTTCACCATATGCGGACAAAAGAATAAAGAGGGTCAGATACTAATTTGGATCGCCAATGCCCATTGGAATCAAGTTACAGCATGAAAGAAAGAATAAATAATAGTTTCCTAAAGTCCTATAGCCTCTCAAAGAAAAGTGCAGACGTCTCCGTACCATTTCGCAAGACGCTACTGGACCTAGAATCTATTTTGGTACAACAAGATCAACAAACCTAGGGCTCTGATACCAATTTTGTCATGACATAAACCCATCATACATGGCACCTATACTAACCCTCTAAAACCTGAAAGTCATTGTACCAAAACTCTAATAATTGTCAAAGATGGGATGCAAACCTAAAACCAAAGTAATATCTAAGTCCAAACAATAGACCAAGAAAACAAGTGAAGAACTCAAGGTAGCCCAGAAGATGCAGCTCACCCCTCAGTTTGAATATAGTCTGAATCACAGCTGAGGTCTTGAAATAGTTGCTGGAATATGTTATGCACTCAACAAAAAGAAGAGCATGCGTAGTATTAGCACACAAGAAACAATGGTGTACTGGTAGGGTCATCGGCCAACCTAAAGTGAGAAATATGAACACATAACCATAATGTAGAACAACAAGACAACCATGAACCCTATTATGCAACTCTACTTCAAGTTCATAAAACTTAACCTTGTAATAAGTACAACTTGAAGTTTAGCCAATATGAGTCAACAAGGATAACAAGTCAAGTCAAACTATCACCACCAAAAAGACTCTAACTTAACAACCATGACCCAACAATCATATAAATCATGTCCCAATTACACAAGCAATAGACAACACAGAGTTATGTCACAACTTCCAATTAACCCAGACCACTCAAGGATCCACTAGAACAATAACATTGGAAATTATCATGCATTCCAGTCTACATAAAGAAATAACCCTTAGTAATTAAGCATATAAACCCAGTTCACTTAAGGAACCAACATAATAATGACAACACTTTAAGCTCGATTCACTCAAGAAACCAAAATAATCAAGAAACATATAATCCTCAGTTCACTTAAGGAACTACCACACTCACCTATACCTTGTACTATATGTTAAGGGTCTCTTGTCGCCCACTAGTCATGACCCACAGGGGATGAGCTCTTGTCCATGTACCAAATCTCAAACATCAAGTGCCTGCCAACGTTATATCAACCTATCCCATGGAGATGTCCAAATACCAGTACATTCAACAATAATGATATATAACAAAACAATCACGACTATAATGATAACAAAAACAGCACTTGTAAAAATCAACAAGCTGTTATATAGTTTCATTGCATGCGATTAACACTTAGGATATCAAATAGTTATTCACTATCCTTGAACATGCATTTTACAAGAAATACTAAGGAATACTTATCATGCACACATAAAATAAATTGGGTTTGAACTATACTAAAACCATCACCTACCTCAATCCAAGCCTGAAATGTTCTACTGAGCTTGAGCTTTCCCTTTTCTTGCAATCTTAGCTTGATTGTGGTCTAAAAATTGGAATATAACACATAATCAATCAAATGACCTACAATATCAATGATTACAACCTAATCTCGAACTCCAAGGAAATGTTATGATCATTTCCCTATGTTAGGGCTTTCCCACCATAAGTTTACCTTTAAACTACCAATTTCATGGTTACTTTAGCGAATTATAGTCATGCAAGAGTAAATAATCAATATTTAACTAAAAGACAAAGGTTTTACACCTAATTTACCCCCTTACACAAGAAAAATCAGCTAGGTCAAGTTAAACCCTCCCCAAGACCCGTAAACTAGTGATTCTATAGTTTCAAAATTAAAAAACTAGTTAATGGGGATAAATAACTTACCTTTATAATTTCTACATAAATAGTGATTTACCCTACTATATCAGCCCAATCCTGCTATAGCAGCATCACTATAGCAGAAGCCACCCATTATAATGGGATTGACCTACTTTGACTCCCATTATAGCAGGAATTTCTCCATTATAACAGTAGCCCCATAGCAGCCTACCACATGCTATAGCGGGTGTGGAAAGGTAGAAAATCGGGATTGCTCCTAGTTTTTCCTTTTTTGCAATGCACCCTCAAACCATGAAATTTTGAACTAACTCGATTGTATCAAGTTTGATATCAAGAGTTCTACTCACCCAAATTCACTTCTGAAAAATCCTACGGGTTTCTTATCATCTTAGCTAACATAAAATAATACTAAAATTTATTACATTTAACCAATACATTCCTAGATTTCCTTAGACCATACCTCACTCAGATTTTGTCCAAGACTAGCCTAGCCTAAAATTTTTTACTTTCAATTTGGGGAAAAACTTAACCCAAATTTTTGCATTATTGACTCACCTATAATGATGGAAAGGGTCATTAAAATGTACCTATGTGGCAGTGGTTAGTCAGGGACAATTCTTCACAGCCCATATCTTTTTAATGTCCACTCTGATGCCTCTCCACTTCCACATGGCAAAGAAAGGCTACTAAAATTAACCAGAACACACATTTAGATAACTTAGCACTAGTTCTCCTTGAGTGTCTATATCACGGTTATAAAATTATTTGCCTATTCATAAACCTCCCACTAGGAATCATAGTATTACTCTTTCACTTTAGGACTGGCTCGAATGAGAAATGAAATTGAGTTATCTTAGCTCTGCAATAACTGTATAATAAAAATAGACTATTTCTAATTTAATCAGAATAGCCAATATATCACGACCTTATTGTGTCACTACATAATTATAATAGACCCATCTAGCAATGATAGACACTCCTACTGGAGTCGATACTATAAATGGTTCACATAGCAAATCTGGCTCTTTTCGATACTTCTTAGCAACAAAATGAGTAACGTATAATAGTACAAATTCTGAACCTACGAATACTCAGCATTTAGTACAAAAACTCAAGTCTGAGAATTGAAGTCCTAGATACTACGACCCAACCAACGAGTCATACTATGTAACCATGAGTCATGGTATGACTCTTGGTAGCATGTCTAGAATTTTTCGTAGCTCTCCGGTTACCACGACTCATACCACGAGTCATGGAAGGAGGTACAAGTCTTACCTTTACTCATACTGATTGGGATAGGAAAAGTGGTCCAGGAGTTAGTAAACTACCAGAGACCACGACACAAGGTGTGGGTCATACCATGAACCACGAGTTGTACCTTAAATTGTGGTATGCTACAATAGAAAAATTTAGTAATGTTATAAAGGGTCAGTTTAGTCTTTTCCCTACTTCAGTCCTATACTACATCATTTTGAGCCTTACAGAGGAGTTTTATCAGATTATTAATCAATCCATTCTCTTATTCTTATGCTCAACTTATAAGAAGTTTGAAAAGTTTATCTCAAACAAATCTAAGGTTCATATTCAAATCCAAGTCTCAAGTTTTAGTCTAGATTTCTTAGGCTATCAGGTATGCATACCTTTAGTTTGAGTTTTCTTTCACTCTCATGTCCCATTTTTAGAAATTAAAGTATGAATTTCAAGATTTCATTAAATAGAATGTCGGTTATACGAAACTCCTAATAACATCTTTAACTTATATTAAATGTTTATGATCTCTTAGCTTTACAGTTCAGATAGTTTTTAGCTCTCATTACAAAAAATGATTTATGTTTTACATCTTTGACTTATGCATTCTCAAATGGTTACACTTCTTTTAGATTTTATCCATGTTTTCATGATACTATTTATTTCATGATTTAAAGTTATTAGGATGATCTGACATCTCACTATATTCAATAGTACTGACTGTATACATTCTCTTATGTTGTCTATTATTATGATGTAGATTCAGGTACTCACTACTAGAATCGTGGCTACATAGCTCAGTAGGATTTCCAGTCAGTAGTGGTGACTCCTCCTTATTTAAGGAATTAGTTAATCAATTGGTTATTTCATTAGACAGTGTTATTTTCCTTCAGTTGTTTTAGAGTTAGCTAGAGGACTTGTCCTAAAAAATCATCTATATTAGTAGAGCCTTATAAGACATACACAGTGTAGTATTTGGGTTTAGTTTCAGTTCTTAGTTAAACATCCGATTATTAAAAAATTTACCCATCTCTTTTATAATTAAGCTTTCGCTCAGAAATTTAAGTGTTTGATTTTTAATAGCATGCCAGTACCAAGGGTCCATTGGGGTAAATTATATTCTAAAATGTCAGAGCATCAGCAATAAAAAGTCCTAGGATGTCTGAAAAGCCGCATTTAGTATAGTCTCTTTTATTGGTGTGAAGCGTGCAACACTTATAGGGGAGAGGCTACAAGACACTTAGGAAATATTCCTTTCTTTCTTTCTTTTTTTAACTAAATCGTGGCAAATTTTATTCCAAAAACAAACATAACAAAAGGTCTACAAAAAAGCCCAATCAGTTAGGCCCAATAAGCCTACACTGGATTAGGAAACAAGAAAACAAAAAAAATAGAAAAGGTAATAGCAATAGAAAATCAAAAGATGAAAAACAAAAGGGGAAAGAGGAGTCTAGAAGATCAGTTGATGCTTTAAGAAAAATCCAAAACCAGCTGAGATCTTCAAGAGAACTGCTCCAAAGTCACAAAATCTTAGCAAATATAGAGCTTCTACCATGGATGGTGACTGTTCGATGACCAATTTTTGGCATGTGTTGGGTCGATTACAATTTAGACATAAAAAATTCTCACTGATGTCCTACAATTGATTCCATTAAAGACTGCTTTGACATCACACTAGTAATAATCCATCTCTTAATCATTCAGATGTATTAGCTCCAAAATTGCTTAGATTTATGTTACAAAAGATTTATTTTTGATGACTAATGTAGAACTTTGCCCCTTTCAATAGATTGAGCTTTTGAAGATGCTAATGCTACTATTTGAAAAGGGTTGCATTGTGAATTAGTCACCAAAGAATACCAGGTACGCCACACTATCCAACTTTCCGACTGTGCACGAGTAAATTCACCACTGATAGCTACATATACTATGAAAATATTGATTGCTAGTGAAGAACCTTGAGCTCATGTATTTGTTATTTTAGTTGCTTCCTGTTGTGCATTGATTACCAAAATTAGGATTTTGGAATTTTTTTGTTCTTATGCTTGCAACTTGCGCTTTGTCTAGAGAGATTATAGGTTTTCCTTCTGATGGCAAGTCTTGTGATCTATTAAAGATTAGAGTACCTATAAAACGAATAGCTAGGTTAGTTAAAAAGTCTACCAATTAATTCCCTTCCCTATACACATGCTCCACTGATATGATTCCCCTATCCATTAGCCCTTTTATTTATTGAACCTCCATAGAAATACTCCATGGTATCTACCATACACCATCAAGTACCTTTTTTATTATTAAAGAATCAGTTTCTACCACCACTGGAACTAGATCATTATTGATGCAATATTCCATGCCTGTTTTAATTGCATTGGCTTCAGCAATGATGCTAGTACCAATATCCAGACTCCTAGCTTCTGCATAAGTCAAGTTCCCTTCACAATATCTAAAGCAAAAACCTAAGGTACTAGGCCCTGGATTTACTTTTGACCCTCTGTCATAATTGCATTTGTAAGTATTTCTCAGAGGCTTTTCCCAGACCACCACTTTGTAACTGATAAGTGGTGTATACATCCCCAGAAATTGAATGATTAGAGGCCATTGATTAGGTAAATTCTTCATCCATGGGTACCTAGTCTTAACCAATAGAAACATGCTTATGTTAATATCTAGATAAATTTACTATATGTCATATTACCCCCATGACTTATAGTATTTCTTCTTCTCCAAATATGCCATAAAATAAAAGGTGGAAGTGCTTTGTAGAGTGGTTTAAGCTTTGCTGGACAGTCCACTTTCCACCACTTTTTAATAAATACCTAAAGTTGTAGTAGGGGAATAGACTGTCATGTTGCTACAATAAAAGTTTGCCATACTCTCAAAGTGGTAGGACAGGTTAAAAACAAGTGATTAAATATTTTCGGGGCATTTTCATTGCAACAGTAGCACCTTAAATCATTTACCACTCCTATTTTAATCAATTCTTCTTCAATAGGCAATCTCTTTCTAAACTCTCCATAATAAAAAGGAACCCCCTTTATCCATTAATTGTAAAAAATCTAGTTCTTCTCTTATGTTCTTCTCAGTATCTCCCAGGCACTACCAACAGAAAACTTTCCAGAACCATTTACCATCCACCAAGGTTTTTCCTTTGTAATAGTTTCTTCTGGACAGAGTACTTCATTTTGAATATGAGAACTGATGTTTGGTGGAAAATATTATTGCATTTTCACTTCATCCGATTTATCATCAAGCATTAGAAACTGGATATCTTCTAAGGATCTATTAATCTGAAAAGTAGGAGGAATTATATAGACTAGATCCCTTAACTTTGTCCAGTTGTCAACGTAGACATTGGAATGACCGCATCTGACTTCCCACCAAATTTCTTAATCAATAAAGTCCCTAACTTCCAACATATGTTTACATAACTGAGATCCTCCTCTCCATTCCACCTCTTGAGGAATAAACTTTTTACAGTATTTATTCCACATAAAGTTAGTCCAAAGAGAGTTCTTTGTCCTAAATATCCATGACAATTTAGCAAACAAAGCTTTTGAGACATCAAAAAGGGATCTAAATCCTTGACCCTCTTTATCCTTAGGTAAACAAATATCATTCCATGACACCCAATGCCTCCTTCTTCCTTTATCATTGTTGTTCCATAAAAATCTAGGAAACATCTTATGAATATCATGGATGACACACTTTGGGGGATTGACAATTGATAATAGGTATATTGGAATGCTCTGCCATACACTATTAATCAACACAACTTTTCCCCCAAAGGAAAGAATTTTCCCCTTCCAAGCTTGTAGCTTACTCTTTATTTTATTGATTAACTCATTGTAAAAACTTTTCCTTTTCTTTGAATGAAATAAAGGGCATCCCAAGTACATAAAAGGAAACTTACCTTCAGAGAAGCCAGTTATTTCCTTAATCTGATGTACTAAATTGTTGGTAGTATTCCTATGCACAAAGAAGTAACTTTTACTATTATTAATAAACTGTCTGGACTACTTCTCATACTTCCCCAATGTATCCATAATCATTTCTAAGGATGTTTTGTCAGAAGATGCAAAGATAATTGTATCATTTGTATATACTAAATGGTTTAGTGTAACACCTCGTACCTTATCAACCCTACTTGTTGACATTGAATAATGTTTACTTAAGCGTCAAGAGTTATAAGTATGTATTTGAAAATGTTAAAGATGAGAAAAATTGACATTTGGCCTTGTACATGTGAGGGGCCTTTTATAGAAAGTGTTTTATGATTTCGTGGAGCATTTGGCCAATACCCCGTACACATTTTAACCTCATTTGGTGACTTGGAGGCATGTTTACTTGATGATTAAGGTCACTAAGTAAGTATTTTATAGTGTTTTGATAAGGTATTGGACGATATGCAAGTGTTGGAAAAATTGCCGAAAAATTCAGCAAAGCATGAAAACTTGCGCCACTACCCTGTTTCAGGGGGTGTGGCGCAAGCCAATGATTCAGAGGGCAGCTATTTCTTGCGCCACTACCTTGCTTTTCAGCAGTGGCGCAAGGCACAAACAATGTGCCCTTTCGGACTCGTTTTGTAACGCAATTCGACGACGCTTTTTGGATGGTTTCTTTTGGTTCCTTGGTGTTATTTGAGCATTGTTAAAGCTTCAAACACTTCAATACACTCCTACATACTCCTACATGATCAAATCATGAAATGTGAATAGTGATCCAAAATGACCAATGAAGCCAAGGGGGCGACTAGAATTCCTATTTTTGCGATCGAGGCGACAAATGAGAATCTCGTAAGAGAATAATGTCGTGACATTATGGAATTATGTAAACATAAGATATATGGTGAATAATATATGATGGATTATTCATGAATATGGGTGGGCTAAGATTGGAATGTATTATTGGGCCCAATTTAAGGCCCAAAAGTGGAAGAAATACATGGGTCAAATGACCCATTCTTCCATTTGACCTTCTAGAAAACATTAAATGTCTTGGAATGGCTAAGGATAGACTTAAATGATTATATAAAGGATCACAAAAATATGATTTTTATTCAAGAGACATACACATGTTTCTTTCTATCTTTTCTAGAGAATTCTCAAGAAAGCCTCTTTTGCTCTCTCAAAACCCTAAGGCACTTTTGAAGCAAGATCATTATTTTCAAGCTTGGTAAGTATTTATTCTCATGTATTAACATATTATATGCATGGGAGATTATGTATATTATGCTAGTTGTGTTGGCAAGGTGATGAATAGTGTATTTTGCTTTTGGTAAAAGATGTGCTATCTTGGTGATTTGAACTTGAATTAGGACTTGTGCCTTTGATGAAAGAGCATGGTATGGACAAAATATGAACATGTATGGTTTTATTTTTGGTATTAAACTTGTTCTTGTCTATAAGTGGAAATTGTGTGATTTTGGTCGATATGTGTTATGAGTTGTATTAAGGTAATTTGATGGGTTATTTGTGATGTGTTATGGATAAGAAAGTGTAAAGGAGAAGTGTTGTGGTGAAATGTACCAATTATCATGTATTGGTAAATGTTGGGAATATTATGGAATTTTTGGAATAATAGTATGATCAATGGTTTTGTCAAGGGGAAATGACATGTTTAAAGGCAAACATGTAACTCATTGACATTGTATGCATTTGTAAAGTAATTGGTGGTTAATGTGAATTTCGTTATGTATTTATGTTGTAGAGTGGCACATAAATAAGGAGAGGGATTATTTATACACATCTAAGGTTGTATATTCGTATTGCAAATCCAAGGTATGTAAGGTTACTTTGACCGTATCTTTCTGCGGCAAATAGTGTTCACATTGACATGTCATTAGTCCTAGCCTGAAATATGCTAAGGTCTTCCATATCAAGTTAGCAATGGTCATTATTATAAATTTCCTACTCTTTGATCATTTGTGAATTTCATGTCTCATCTTCATGGTTAATGTTCCAAAAGCTCAAATAAGGTTATGTTCAAATATTCCAATAGTGACTATACTTGTGCCTCTTGTTCATAGATTGTTGTCCAATGGTTCCCATGGTGTTATGATTATACTAATGTTATGTTGCCAAGGTATTCACATGGTTCTCACTCATTGGTTAATTATTCAAAGCTTCCAACAATGTTATGTTCCAAAGTTCAAAGTGATGTTATGACTATCCAAATATCAATCTCAAAGTAAAGATCAAAGTAATGCAAATGTGGTCAATGATCAAGTATGGGTGGAAAGTCTAGGGGCGCAAGCCTAGCTCGACTCGATCCCGATGTATTGATTTATGGGTGGAAGGTCTGAGGGGCATAAGCCTAGTTCGACTTGATCCCGATGTATTGATTTATGGGTGGCAGGTCTGAGGGGCATAAGCCTAGCTCGACTCGATCCCGATGTATTAATTTATGGGTGGCAGGTCTGAGGGGCATAAGCCTAGATCGACTCAATCCCGATGTATTGATTTATGTGTCGCAGGTCTGAGGGGCATAAGCCTAGCTCGACTCGATCTCAACATGACGATAAGTCATGGAAAGACCCACTGATCAGTAGGGGCCCGGGTACATTGTGACACATGCATTGAGATAAAGAAAGTAATGAAAGCAATCCACATGGTTTCCAAAATGCAACATGGTGACTTACTCACATTGATTAGTCATTTGTATTTGAGTTCATTGAAATATTCATGTATTGTACAGTTTCATCTGAGCCTTGCATACTCAGTGCTTCTTTCGTACTGACCCCTCTCGGGGAATTTACCGTACTTGTTGTAGGCGCAGGTACTAGTAGGCCGCCATAGTAGGTTGCCAGCTATTTACGGTTCATTAGTGAGCTCCAGTTAGTTCGGGGCTTCTCCGAGTCAGAGTGTATATATGTTTTGATATTGTACATTGTGTATAAAGCGGGGACTTTTCCCGACTTTCAGTTGGTTTTGGTCAATGCATGTGTTAGAGGCTTTTGTAGACGTATGTGGGTGTATGTGTATAAGATGATAGATGAAATCTTGACTTGATGGCCTCAACGGCCAAGTTTCTCATATGGATATACGTCACATATTCTATGCTTTCTGATTTTAGCCTCTCATGTTTATATGTGATAGTAGTGTTTCCTATGAAATGCATACGAATGAACATAGGCAAAGATTGGTTCTCTCGGTCCTTGTCGGCTTCGGGTGCCAATCATGTCCCGATTGGATTTGGGGCGTGACATTTAGCTTAAAATGCCATTTAGGTAAACCAAATCCTTTGAAATCAGCATTATTTAGAAGATCATTCATAACCCTAGACAGAACCTAAGCATTGAGGATAAAAAGAGTTAGTGACAAAGGGCCCGCTTGTTTAACCACTCTAGTGGAGTGGAAAAAAAACATAGTCCTACCCATTCACCAGAATAGAGTACCAATTTGTCACGCCCCGAATCCCATCGAGACATGATTGGCACCCGTAGCCGATAAGGCCCGAGAGAACCAACCTCTGCCTATGTTCAATCATATGCATCTCATCATCATAACCACCATTTCATAATAATATGAAAGACGAATAAAGGAGAACATGGGACATATTTATACATACATATGAGACTTGGCCGTTGAGGCCATCCAGTCAAAACAACATGTGTCTTTTACACTATTACACCCACATCCGTCTACAAAAGCCTCTAACAAGAGCATTGACCAAAAAGAACCATAAGTCGGGACAAGTCCCCGCTTTACACATTATGTACAAAACCAAAACATGTATACACTCTGACTCGAAGAAGCCCCGAATGAGCTGGAGCTCACCAAAGAACCGCTAACAGTGGCAATCTACTGAGGAGGCCTACTGGGACCTGCGCCTGCAGCAAGTAAGGTAAATTCCCCGAAAGGGGTCAGTACGAAATAAGTACTGAGTATGCAAGGCTCAGATGAAACTATACAACACATGAATATTTCAATGAACTCAAAACATATGAATAATCATTGTGAATAATTCACCATGTCAGGCTTTGGAAACCATGTGGATTGCTTTCATTATTTTCATTACTTTCTTTATCTCAATGCTCACATGTCATTACATATCACAATGTACCCAGGCCCCGACTGATCAGTGGGTCTTTCATATCATATCATTGTGTAGGGATCGAGTCGAGCTAGGCTTATGCCCCTATACTTGCCACCCATACATCAATGCATCGGGATTGAGTCGAGCTAGGCTTACGCCCCTAGACTTGCCACCCATAAATCCAAACCTTGGGATCGAGTCGAGCTAGGCTTACGCCCCTAGACTTGCCACCCGTACTTGATCATTGACCACATTTGCATTACTTTGTTCATTACTTTGAGATTGATACTTTGATAATCATACCATCACTTTGGAACTTTGGAACACAACATTGTTGGAAACTTTGAATCATTGACCAATAAGTGAAGAATATGTGAACAAATATCCATGAGAAATATAACATCACCAGGACCATGATACTATTGGAACCATTAGACAATAAGCCATGAACAAGAGACACAAGTATAGGCACTATTGGAGTATTGGACCATAACCTTATTTGAACTTTTGGAACATTAACCATGAATATGAGAAATGAGATTCACAAATGATCCATGAGTAGGAAATATATGACAATGATCATAGATAAGTGCATATGGGATACCTTGGTACATTTCGGAATAGAACTAAAGAAATGTCAATGTGAACACTATTAGCCGTAGAAAGATACGGACAAATTAACCTTGCATACCTTGGATGCACAATACGAATAGACAACCTTCGATGCGTATACAATGATCCCTCTCCTTCACTCTACAACATACATACATAACGAATTCACGTTAACCACGAATTACTTTACAAATGCATGCAATGTCAATGAATTACATGTTTGCCTTTAAACATGTCATTTCCCCTTGACAAAACCATTGATCATACTATTATTTCACAAATTCCATAATATTCCCAACATTGACCAATACATAAAAATTAACACATTTCACCACAATACTTCTCCTTTACACTTTCTTATCCATAACACATCACAAATAATCCATCAAAGCACCTTAATTCAACTCATAACACATATCGGCCAAAATCCCAAAATTCCAACTTTTAGACAAGAACAAGTGTAATGCCCAAAATAACACCATACATGTTCATATTTTGTCCATACCATGTTTTTTCATCAAAGGCACAAGGCCTAATTCACACTTGAATTCCATATACCATAAATCTCATACAAAATCACCAAGTACCATGACCAACTTTTCCAAGCACAACCAACATGATATACATATTCTTTTATGCATATAAGATATTAATCCATGAAAAATAAATACTTACCAAGGCTTGGAATATGTTGATCTTGTCCAAGGAGTCCCAAGGAATTGTTTTGCTTTAGGGTTTGGAAATGAGAAATGTTGAGAAAAATGTTTTAAAGGCATGAGAGGTTTTGTATAATAAAAATCTGATTTGCACCTTTATATAGGTCTCTCATGTTGTCCTTAGCCAATTCTTGGCATTTAATAATATGTCTAGAAGGTCAAAATGGAAGAATTGGTCTTTTGACCCATTTGGGCCATGGATTTCTTCCACTTTTGGGCCTTAATTTGGCCCAAGAAGACATATCCATTTAACCCAACAAGTTTCATGCATCATTAACCATATCTCTCATGTTTATATAATTCCATAAGGTCACGACAATATTCCCTTAAAAGATTCTCATTCGTCCTTTCGATCGCAAAAATAGGCATTCTAGTCGCCCTTGGTTTCATTGGACATTTTGGATCACTATTCACCTTTCGTGATTTGATCATGTAGGAGTATGTAGGAGTGTATTGAAGTGTTTGAATCTTTAACAATGCTCAAATAACTTCAAAGAATCAAAAGAAACCATTTAGAAATCGTCGTAGAATTGCGTTACGAAACGACTCCGGAAAGGAATAGTTTTTTGTTCCTTGCGCCACACCCCCTGAAACAGGGTAGTGGCACAAGAATTGGGCCTGCTCTGAAGTTTATTCAGGCGGGTGGCTTGCACCACACCCCTGAAATAGGGTAGTGGCGCAAGTTTCAGCAGTTTGCTGAAATTTTCGGCCACTAAACCGACGTTTACGTATCGTCCAATCCCTTATCAAAACACTACAAAATACGTACTTAGTGATCTTAACCATCAATTAAACATGACTTAAAGTCACCAAATGAGGTTAGAATGTGTACGAGTTCTTACCCAAACGCTCCACGAAATCACAACACACCTCCTACGACGATCTAATCGCACATGTTACGTCCGATATCAAATGTTTCACCAATGACACTATAAAACACATATGCATGGCATCTCAACACCTATGTAGGGATCAAGTGAGGTTATAAAAGTACGGGGTGTTACATTCTTCCCCCCTTAGAAACATTCGTCCTCGAATGTTAACAACATGTCTTATACACAACAAATGCATCTTTACTTTAACATACCGATATACATAATGCTCTTAAAGACTTACTTGTTATTGTTCCACCTATGCACTGTGAACTTCTTGGTCCATTTGAAATAGATGGGGATACTTGAATTTCATCATTTCTTCCGCTTCCCATGTGATCTCCTCTACGTGTTGGTTTCTCCAAAGGACTTTTACGGATGCGATGTCTTTATTCCTCAATCTCTTTACTTGTCGATCTAGGATAGCAATGGGCACCTCTTCATAAGTGAGATCCTCTGTAACTTGAACATCCTCTACGGGAACAATACGATACGGATCTCCTATGCATTTCCGAAGCATCGACACATGAAAGACCGGATGGACTGAGGAAAGTTCTTGAGGTAAGGCTAATTCATATGCGACTTGCCCAAATCTTCTAATCACTTCACAGGGGCCTACGTAACGTGGACTCAATTTTTCTTTCTTTCCAAACTGCATTACCCCTTTCATCGGTGACACCTTTAAAAACACCCAATCACCTATGGCGAATTCAAGCCCTCTTCTTCTAACATCGGCATATGACTTGTGACGACTTTGAGCCGTTTGTAACCGTTGTTGGATAACTTTAACTTTCTCCATGGCTTGGTGAACAATATCTGGCCCAAGTAAAGCAGTGTCTCCTGCTTCAAACCACCCAATTGGTGATCTACATTTTCTTCCATACAAGGCTTCATAAGGTGCCATTTTAATACTTGAATGATAGCTATTGTTATATGCAAATTCAATAAGAGGCAAATGGTCATCCCAACTGCCTTGAAAATCCAACGTACATGCTCGTATCATATCTTCAAGTGTTGAATAGTACGTTCGGCTTGTCCATCAGTCTGAGGATGGAAAGCCGTACTCAAATTCACCTGAGTACCCAAACTCCGCTGAAAAGATTTCCAAAAGTGTGCTGTGAACTGTGCTCCTCTGTCTGATATAATAGAAAGTGGAATACCATGCAATCGTACTATCTCCTTTACCTACAACTTTGCATAATCCTCAGCTGTATAGGTCGTCTTGACCGGTAGAAAATGCGCTGATTTAGTAAGTCGGTCCACTATGACCCATATGGAATCAAACTTCTGCAATGTACGAGGCAAACCCGTAATGAAATCCATATTAATCATATCCCACTTCCAGACTGGAAGATTGATACATTGCATGTAACCTCCCGGTTTCTGATGTTCCACTTTCACCTGTTGACAATTTGGGCATTGCGCGACAAATTCTGCAATGTTCTTTTTCATGTTGCCCCACCAATACACTTCTTTCAATTCATGGTACATTTTAGTAGCACCTAGATGAATGGAATAGCACGAATGGTGCGCCTCTGTCATTATTCGTGTCCTCAGTTCATCTACGTCCGGTACACATATTCTCCCTTGACATTGAAGCACCCCTTCCGATGTAATATCAAATGCCTTGGTTAAATTCTGCTGCACATTCTCCTTTAACTGCAATAAAATAGAATCCGCATACTGTTTCTCTTTCACTTCAGCTATCAAGGAGGATTCTGCTGCATTCTGCACCATAACTCTATCATCTGCGATTTCAATAAGGCGAACTCCCAAGCTGGCTAATTGATTCAAGTCTTTGATTATCTCACGCTTTTCATTCAACTGACCACTAGTACTTTCTACTGCCTTACGGCTCAATGCATCAGCTACTATATTTGCTTTGCCTGGGTGATAAAGAATATCAATGTCATAGTCTTTTAAAAGCTCTAACCACCTTCGTTGCCTCAAATTGAGTTCCTTCTGTTTAAAAAGATATTGCAAGCTTTTGTGATCCGTATAGATGTCAACATGAACTCCATATAAATAATGACGCATATCTTTAAAGCAAAAACTACCGCTGCCAATTCAAGATCATGTGTGGGATAGTTTTTCTCATGTGGCCGCAACTGTCGTGAGGCATATGCTATCACCCTACCATGCTGCATTAATACACATCCGAGACCAATCCTGGAAGCATCACAATACACTGCATAGCCCTCTGTACCTTCAAGAAGTACTAACACTGGTGTGGAAGTCAACTTATCTTTCAAGTTTTGGAAACCGCTTTCACATGCGTCATTCCATTGAAATTTAATTGCCTTGTGAGTTAACTTTGTCAATGGTGCCGCAATAGAAGCAAAACCTTCTACAAATCTTCGGTAATAACCTGCCAAACCCAGAAAACTGCGAATCTCTGTGGGTGTCGTAGGTCTTGGCCAGTTTTTCACTGCTTCTATCTTTTGGGTATCAACCTGTATGCCTTCATCTGATATAATGTGACCCAAGAACGCGACTGATTTCAACCAAAACTCACATTTGGAGAATTTTGCATACAACTTACGCTCACGGAGAATTTGCAACACTTGCCGTAAGTGATAAGCATGGTCTTCTGGTGATCTTGAATAAACAAGGATGTCATCTATAAATACTGTCACGAACACGTCTAGGAATGGCTTAAACACCCTGTTCATCAAATCCATAAACACAGCCGGTGCATTTGTTAGTACAAATGACATAACTAAAACTTCATAATGGCCATACCATGTTCGAAAAGCTGTCTTGGGTACATCCTCCTCTCTAACTCTGACTTGATGGTAACCAGACCTCAAGTCAATCTTTAAGAAACAATTGGCACCCTGTAACTGATCAAACAAATCATCAATGCGAGGGAGGGGATATTTGTTCTTGATCGTTACTTTATTCAGTTGACGATAGTCGATGCACATTCTCAAGGTGCCATCTTTCTTTCGCACAAATAATACCGGTGCACCCCACGGGGACATACTAGGCCTAATGAAGCCTTTATCCAGCAAATCTTTCAACTGCTCCTTCAATTCACGCAGTTCCGCTAGAGCCATTCTATATGGAGGAATAGAAATGGGCTGAGTGCCTGGAATCACATCAATGCCGAATTCCACTTCTCGTTCTGGGGGTAAACCTGGAAGATCCTCTGGGAATACATCTAGAAATTCATTGACTACCGGTACTGACTGTGGAATTAATGGTTCCACATCATTATCTTTCACTCGTACCAAGTGACATATGTACCCCTTAGCAATCATTTTTCTGGCTTTCAAATAAGAAATAAATCTTCCTCGTGGTGCCCCTACATTACCCTGCCATTCAAGAACATTTTCTTGTGGAAAACAAAATTGCACCTTCTTGGCCCGGCAATCTACCGTAGCATAACAAGAAGCCAACCAATCCATCCCCATTATGACATCAAAATCCACCATGTCAAGTTCAATAAGATCGGCCAACGTATCATGTCCACACACTGTTACCACACAGTTACGATATACTCTCTTTGCAATAATATATTCACCAACCGGTGTAGACACTTCAATTGATTTAATTAATAATTCCGGTGCCGTTGCAAATTTCGCAGCAACCAATGGAGTAACATAGGAAAATGTAGATCCTGGGTCAATTAATGCATATACATTATGTGAGAATATGGATAATGTACCTGTGACAACATCTGGGGAAGCCTCTGAATTCTGGCGGTCCACCAAAGCATAAGTGAGATTCTGGACCCCGCTAGTACTGGCTCCTCCTCTGGCACCTCTACCTCGACCAATAGGCTGCACCCCTCAGCCCTGTGAAGGAACCGATGCTGAAGACGCAACAGCCGACCCAGCTGGTCGTGCTATACCACCCATGCTCCGCTGTGGACATTCTCTCGCTATATATCCCGGCATACCACACCAAAAGCAGACATTCATCCCTGTCCGACATGGACCTGTGTGCATACGCCCGCAGTGCGGACACTGCTGACGAGGGAAACCCGCTGTCTGTGATCCATGAACCCCACTACTCTGCCCAGCTGAACCACCTCTAAACCCTCGAGACTGCGAATAAGCACCACCTGTGGAATAAGAGAACGACGGTCTAGGTGGTCTAGGAAACATGCGGGGCCTAGATCCTCCTTGGGACATCATAGGTGGTCCCATAGGTCTAGCCCTTTTGGACTGTCCCCTATCAAATTCATGTACCCTGCGTCTCTGTCTCTGATCCTCCATTTTTTGGGCGAAGGCTTGTATGCGAGCAATGTCCATGTCCCTATTCAAGGCCGCAATAGTGCAATCTCTTACCAAATATGGCTCTAGTCTGTCCACGTATCTATGGACCCTGTCTGTCATCGTAGCCACAACATTTGGCGCATATCGAGCCAAGGAATTAAATTGCAAACTATATTCCCGAACACTCATAGTCCCTTGACGCAAATTCAGGAACTGATTTGCACGTGCTTCCCGAACCTCATATGGAAGATAATGATCGAGGAAAGCCACTTTAAACTCTTCCCATGTCGGTGAATCTGCACTAATGTCACGGGATTTCTTCCAATCTTCATACCACAGTATTGCCTCTCCCTTCAACCTGTACGCAGCAAGTTCAACTATCTCTACCCCTGTCACATGCATAACTCCCAATGCCCTCTGAATTTGATCCACGAAGTCCTGTGGATCTGCTTTTGGATCTGCCCCTGTGAATATAGGAGGGTCCAGTTTCAAGAAATCCTGTGTTCTGCGACTTGCCATTCTATCCGCATCATCATCATGTACCATTGCACCAGCTCTTCCCTGGCTTTGTGCCGCCACTAACTGTGTCAACATCTGTACAGCATTCCTAAGATCCTGATCTGTGGCATTTGTCGGTGGTTCCACGGGCACTTCCCTTCTTCTCGGCTCTTCTGGAGCTGAAGAAGTAGAAGAAGCTCGCGTTGCGAACTCAGTTTCAGCCCCACCTTGATCAACTTGCTCAGGTGGTGGTCTACTTGCTCCTTCACCAGCAATTCTATCTATCGGCTTACTTTTACCTTTTCCTCTTCCTCTTCTAGTGTTCGGCATTTTGACTATACCAAAGAAAAACAATTACCAAGATCAGATACAATGCAACTGACAACATTGGCTCTATTGCACGATCTAGAATGAAGGAAAGAAACAACATCCTAAATGTCTCATAGCCTCCTACGTATAAATGTGGTGCACAACACATCGATACGTAAGACTCTACTCAGACACGGCTTTGTAGACATCCTTAGACTGACTGCTCTGATACCACTTTTGTCACGCCCCGAATCTCATAGAGACATGATTGGCACCCGTAGCCGATAAGGCCCGAGAGAACCAACCTCTGCCTATGTTCAATCATATGCATCTCATCATCATAACCACCATTTCATAATAATATGAAAGACGAATAAAGGAGAACATGGGACATATTTATACATACATATGAGACTTGGCCGTTGAGGCCATCCAGTCAAAACAACATGTGTCTTTTACACTATTACACCCACATCCGTCTACAAAAGCCTCTAACAAGAGCATTGACCAAAAAGAACCATAAGTCGGGACAAGTCCCCGCTTTACACATTATGTACAAAACCAAAACATGTATACACTCTGACTCGAAGAAGCCCCGAATGAGCTGGAGCTCACCAAAGAACCGCTAACAGTGGCAATCTACTGAGGAGGCCTACTGGGACCTGCGCCTGCAGCAAGTAAGGTAAATTCCCCGAAAGGGGTCAGTACGAAATAAGTACTGAGTATGCAAGGCTCAGATGAAACTATACAACACATGAATATTTCAATGAACTCAAAACATATGAATAATCATTGTGAATAAGTCACCATGTCACGCTTTGGAAACCATGTGGATTGCTTTCATTATTTTCATTACTTTCTTTATCTCAATGCTCACATGTCATTACATATCACAATGTACCCAGGCCCCGACTGATCAGTGGGTCTTTCATATCATATCATTGTGTAGGGATCGAGTCGAGCTAGGCTTATGCCCCTATACTTGCCACCCATACATCAATGCATCGGGATCGAGTCGAGCTAGGCTTACGCCCCTAGACTTGCCACCCATAAATCCAAATCTCGGGATCGAGTCGAGCTAGGCTTACGCCCCTAGATTTGCCACCCGTACTTGATCATTGACCACATTTGCATTACTTTGTTCATTACTTTGAGATTGATACTTTGATAATCATACCATCACTTTGGAACTTTGGAACACAACATTGTTGGAAACTTTGAATCATTGACCAATAAGTGAAGAACATGTGAACAAATATCCATGAGAAATATAACATCACCAGGACCATGATACTATTGGAACCATTAGACAATAAGCCATGAACAAGAGACACAAGTATAGGCACTATTGGAATATTGGACCATAACCTTATTTGAACTTTCGGAACATTAACCATGAATATGAGAAATGAGATTCACAAATGATCCATGAGTAGGAAATATATGACAATGATCATAGATAAGTGCATATGGGATACCTTGGTACATTTCGGAATAGAACTAAAGAAATGTCAATGTGAACACTATTGGCCGTAGAAAGATACGGACAAATTAACCTTGCATACCTTGGATGCACAATACGAATAGACAACCTTCGATGCGTATACAATGATCCCTCTCCTTCACTCTACAACATACATACATAACGAATTCACGTTAACCACGAATTACTTTACAAATGCATGCAATGTCAATGAATTACATGTTTGCCTTTAAACATGTCATTTCCCCTTGACAAAACCATTGATCATACTATTATTTCACAAATTCCATAATATTCCCAACATTGACCAATACATAAAAATTAACACATTTCACCACAATACTTCTCCTTTACACTTTCTTATCCATAACACATCACAAATAATCCATCAAAGCACCTTAATTCAACTCATAACACATATCGGCCAAAATCCCAAAATTCCAACTTTTAGACAAGAACAAGTGTAATGCCCAAAATAACACCATACATGTTCATATTTTGTCCATACCATGCTTTTTCATCAAAGGCACAAAGCCTAATTCACACTTGAATTCCATATACCACAAATCTCATACAAAATCACCAAGTACCATGACCAACTTTTCCAAGCACAACCAACATGATATACATATTCTTTTATGCATATAAGATATTAATCCATGAAAAATAAATACTTACCAAGGCTTGGAATATGTTGATCTTGTCCAAGGAGTCCCAAGGAATTGTTTTGCTTTAGGGTTTGGAAATGAGAAATGTTGAGAAAAATGTTTTAAAGGCATGAGAGGTTTTGTATAATAAAAATATGATTTGCCCCTTTATGTAGGCCTCTCATGTTGTCCTTAGCCAATTCTTGGCATTTAATAATATGTCTAGAAGGTCAAAATGGAAGAATGGGTCTTTTGACCCATTTGGGCCATGGATTTCTTCCACTTTTGGGCCTTAATTTGGCCCAAGAAGACATATCCATTTAACCCAACAAGTTTCATGAATTATTAACCATATCTCTCATGTTTATATAATTCCATAAGGTCACGACAATATTCCCTTAAAAGATTCTCATTCGTCCTTTCGATCGCAAAAATAGGCATTCTAGTCGCCCTTGGTTTCATTGGACATTTTGGATCACTATTCACCTTTCGTGATTTGATCATGTAGGAGTATGTAGGAGTGTATTGAAGTGTTTGACTCTTTAACAATGCTCAAATAACTTCAAAGAATCAAAAGAAACCATTTAGAAATCGTCGTAGAATTGCGTTACGAAATGACTCCGGAAAGGAATAGTTTTTTGTTCCTTGCGCCACACCCCCTGAAACAGGGTAGTGGCACAAGAATTGGGACTGCTCTGAAGTTTATTCAGGCTGGTGGCTTGCGCCACACCCCTGAAACAGGGTAGTGGCGCAAGTTTCAGCATTTTGCTGAAATTTCCGGCCACTAAACCGACGTTTACGTATCGTCCAATCCCTTATCAAAACACTACAAAATACGTACTTAGTGATCTTAAACATCAAGTAAACATGACTTAAAGTCACCAAATGAGGTTATAATGTGTACGAGTTCTTACCTAAATGCTCCACGAAATCACAACACACCTCCTACGACGATCTAATCGCACATGTTACGTCCGATATCAAATGTTTCACCAATGACACTATAAAACACATATGCATGGCATCTCAACACCTATGTAGGGATCAAGTGAGGTTATAAAAGTATGGGGTGTTACATTCTTACCCCCTTAGAAACATTCGTCCTCGAATGTTAACAACATGTCTTATACACAACAAATGCATCTTTACTTTAACATACCGATATACATAATGCTCTTAAAGACTTACTTGTTATTGTTCCACCTACGCACTGTGAACTTCTTGGTCCATTTGAAATAGATGGAGATACTTGGATTTCATCATTTCTTCCGCTTCCCATGTGATCTCCTCTACGTGTTGGTTTCTCCAAAGGACTTTTACGGATGCGATGTGTTTATTCCTCAATCTCTTTACTTGTCGATCTAGGATAGCAATGGGCACCTCTTCATAAGTGAGATCCTCTGTAACTTGAACATCCTCTACGGGAACAATACGATACGGATCTCCTATGCATTTCCGAAGCATCGACACATGAAAGACCGGATGGACTGAGGAAAGTTCTTGAGGTAAGGCTAATTCATATGCGACTTGCCCAAATCTTCTAATCACTTCATAGGGGCCTACGTAACGTGGACTCAATTTTTCTTTCTTTCCAAACCGCATTACCCCTTTCATCGGTGACACCTTTAAAAACACCCAATCACCTATGGCGAATTCAAGCCCTCTTCTTCTAACATCGGCATATAACTTGTGACGACTTTGAGCCGTTTGTAACCGTTGTTGGATAACTTTAACTTTCTCCATGGCTTGGTGAACAATATCTGGCCCAAGTAAAGCAGTGTCTCCTGCTTCAAACCACCCAATTGGTGATCTACATTTTCTTCCATACAAGGCTTCATAAGGTGCCATTTTAATACTTGAATGATAGCTATTGTTATATGCAAATTCAATAAGAGGCAAATGGTCATCCCAACTGCCTTGAAAATCCAACGTACATGCTCGTATCATATCTTCAAGTGTCTGAATAGTACGTTCGGCTTGTCCATCAGTCTGAGGATGGAAAGCCGTACTCAAATTCACCTGAGTACCCAAACTCCGCTGAAAAGATTTCCAAAAGTGTGCAGTGAACTGTGCTCCTCTGTCTGATATAATAGAAAGTGGAATACCATGCAATCGTACTATCTCCTTTACATACAACTTTGCATAATCCTCAGCTGTATAGGTCGTCTTGACCGGTAGAAAATGCGCTGATTTAGTAAGTCGGTCCACTATGACCCATATGGAATCAAACTTCAGCAATGTACGAGGCAAACCCGTAATGAAATCCATATTAATCATATCCCACTTCCAGACTGGAAGATTGATACATTGCATGTAACCTCCCGATTTCTGATGTTCCACTTTCACCTGTTGACAATTTGGGCATTGCGCGACAAATTCTGCAATGTTCTTTTTCATGTTGCCCCACCAATACACTTCTTTCAATTCATGGTACATTTTAGTAGCACCTAGATGAATGGAATAGCGCGAATGGTGCGCCTCTGTCATTATTCGTGTCCTCAGTTCATCTACGTCCGGTACACATATTCTCCCTTGACATTGAAGCACCCCTTCCGGTGTAAGCCTTGGTTAAATTCTGCTGCACATTCTCCTTTAGCTGCAATAAAATAGAATCCGCATACTATTTCTCTTTCACTTCAGCTATCAAGGAGGATTCTGCTGCATTCTGCACCATAACTCTATCATCTGCGATTTCAATAAGGCGAACTCCCAAGCTGGCTAATTGATTCAAGTCTTTGATTATCTCACGCTTTTCATTCAACTGACCACTAGTACTTTCTACTGCCTTACGGCTCAATGCATCAGCTACTATATTTGCTTTGCCTGGGTGATAAAGAATATCAATGTCATAGTCTTTTAAAAGCTCTAACCACCTTCGTTGCCTCAAATTGAGTTCCTTCTATTTAAAAAGATATTGCAAGCTTTTGTGATCCGTATAAATGTCAACATGAACTCCATATAAATAATGACGCCATATCTTTAAAGCAAAAACTACCGCTGCCAATTCAAGATCATGTGTGGGATAGTTTTTCTCATGTGGCCGCAACTGTCGTGAGGCATATGCTATCACCCTACCATGCTGCATTAATACACATCCGAGACCAATCCTGGAAGCATCACAATACACTGCATAGCCCTCTGTACCTTCAAGAAGTACTAACACTGGTGTGGAAGTCAACTTATCTTTCAAGTTTTGGAAACCTCTTTCACATGCGTCATTCCATTGAAATTTAATTGCCTTGTGAGTTAACTTTGTCAATGGTGCCGCAATAGAAGCAAAACCTTCTACAAATCTTCGGTAATAACCTGCCAAACCCAGAAAACTGCGAATCTCTGTGGGTGTCGTAGGTCTTGGCCAGTTTTTCACTGCTTCTATCTTTTGGGTATCAACCTGTATGCCTTCATCTGATACAATGTGACCCAAGAACGCGACTGATTTCAACCAAAACTCACATTTGGAGAATTTTGCATACAACTTACGCTCACGGAGAATTTGCAACACTTGCCGTAAGTGATAAGCATGGTCTTCTGGTGATCTTGAATAAACAAGGATGTCATCTATAAATACTGTCACGAACACGTCTAGGAATGGCTTAAACACCCTGTTCATCAAATCCATAAACACAGCCGGTGTATTTGTTAGTCCAAATGACATAACTAAAACTTCATAATGGCCATACCATGTTCGAAAAGTTGTCTTGGGTACATCCTCCTCTCTAACTCTGACTTGATGGTAACCAGACCTCAAGTCAATCTTTGAGAAACACTTGGCACCCTGTAACTGATCAAACAAATCATCAATGCGAGGGAGGGGATATTTGTTCTTGATCGTTACTTTATTCAGTTGACAATAGTCGATGCACATTCTCAAGGTGCCATCTTTCTTTCGCACAAATAATACCGGTGCACCCCACGGGGACATACTAGGCCTAATGAAGCCTTTATCCAGCAAATCTTTCAACTGCTCCTTCAATTCACGCAGTTCCGCTAGAGCCATTCTATATGGAGGAATAGAAATGGGCTGAGTGCCTGGAATCACATCAATGCCGAATTCCACTTCTCGTTCTGGGGGTAAACCTGGAAGATCCTCTGGGAATACATCTAGAAATTCATTGACTACCGGTACTGACTGTGGAATTAATGGTTCCACATCATTATCTTTCACTCGTACCAAGTGACATATGTACCCCTTAGCAATCATTTTTCTGGCTTTCAAATAAGAAATAAATCTTCCTCGTGGTGCCCCTACATTGCCCTGCCATTCAAGAACATTTTCTTGTGGAAAACAAAATTGCACCTTCTTGGCCCGGCAATCTACCGTAGCATAACAAGAAGCCAACCAATCCATCCCCATTATGACATCAAAATCCACCATGTCAAGTTCAATAAGATCGGCCAACGTATCATGTCCACACACTGTTACCACACAGTTACGATATACTCTCTTTGCAACAATATATTCACCAACCGGTGTAGACACTTCAATTGATTTAATTAATAATTCTGGTGTCGTTGCAAATTTCGCAGCAACCAATGGAGTAACATAGGAAAATGTAGAGCCTGGGTCAATTAATGCATATACATTATGTGAGAATATGGATAATGTACCTGTGACAACATCTGGGGAAGCCTCTGAATTCTGGCGGTCCACCAAAGCATAAGTGCGATTCTGGACCCCGCTAGTACTGGCTCCTCCTCTGGCACCTCTACCTCGACCAATAGGCTGCACCCCTCGGCCCTGTGAAGGAACCAATGCTGAAGACGCAACAGCCGACCCAGCTGGTCGTGCTATACCACCCATGCTCCGCTGTGGACATTCTCTCGCTATATATCCCGGCATACCACACCAAAAGCAGACATTCATCCCTGTCCGACATGGACCTGTGTGCATACGCCCGCAGTGCGGACACTGCTGACGAGGGAAACCCGCTGTCTGTGATCCATGAACCCCACTACTCTGCCCAGCTGAACCACCTCTAAACCCTCGAGACTGCGAATAAGCACCACCTGTGGAATAAGAGAACGACGGTCTAGGTGGTCTAGGAAACATGCGGGGCCTAGATCCTCCTTGGGACATCATAGGTGGTCCCATAGGTCTAGCCCTTTTGGACTGTCCCCTATCAAATTCATGTACCCTGCGTCTCTGTCTCTGATCCTCCATTTTCTGGGCGAAGGCTTGTATGCGAGCAATGTCCATGTCCCTATTCAAGGCCGCAATAGTGCAATCTCTTACCAAATATGGCTCTAGTCTGTCCACGTATCTATGGACCCTGTCTGTCATCGTAGCCACAACATTTGGCGCATATCGAGCCAAGGAATTAAATTGCAAACTATATTCCCGAACACTGATAGTCCCTTGATGCAAATTCAGGAACTGATCTGCACGTGCTTCCCGAACCTCATATGGAAGATAATGATTGAGGAAAGCCACTTTAAACTCTTCCCATGTCGGCGAATCTGCACTAATGTCACGGGATTTCTTCCAATCTTCATACCACAGTATTGCCTCTCCCTTCAACCTGTACGCAGCAAGTTCAACTATCTCTACCCCTGTCACATGCATAACTCCCAATGCCCTCTGAATTTGATCCACGAAGTCCTGTGGATCTGCCCCTGTGAATATAGGAGGGTCCAGTTTCAAGAAATCCTGTGTTCTACGACTTGCCATTCTATCCGCATCATCATCATGTGCCATTGCACCAGCTCTTCCCTGGCTTTGTGCCGCCACTAACTGTGTCAATATCTATACAGCATTCCTAAGATCCTGATCTGTGGCATTTGTCGGTGGTTCCACGGGCACTTCCCTTCTTCTCGGCTCTTCTGGAGCTGAAGAAGTAGAAGAAGCTCGCGTTGCGAACTCAGTTTCAGCCCCACCTTGATCAACTTGCTCAGGTGGTGGTCTACTTGCTCCTTCACCAGCAATTCTATCTATCGGCTTACTTTTACCTTTTCCTCTTCCTCTTCTAGTGTTCGGCATTTTGACTATACCAAAGAAAAACAATTACCAAGATCAGATACAATGCAACTGACAACATTGGCTCTATTGCACGATCTAGAATGAAGGAAAGAAACAACATCCTAAATGTCTCATAGCCTCCTACGTATAAATGTGGTGCACAACACATCGATACGTAAGACTCTACTCAGACACGGCTTTGTAGACATCCTTAGACTGACTGCTCTGATACCACTTTTGTCACGCCCCGAATCTCATAGAGACATGATTGGCACCCGTAGCCGATAAGGCCCGAGAGAACCAACCTCTGCCTATGTTCAATCATATGCATCTCATCATCATAACCACCATTTCATAATAATATGAAAGACGAATAAAGGAGAACATGGGACATATTTATACATACATATGAGACTTGGCCGTTGAGGCCATCCAGTCAAAACAACATGTGTCTTTTACACTATTACACCCACATCCGTCTACAAAAGCCTCTAACAAGAGCATTGACCAAAAAGAACCATAAGTCGGGACAAGTCCCCGCTTTACACATTGTGTACAAAACCAAAACATGTATACACTCTGACTCGAAGAAGCCCCGAATGAGCTGGCGCTCACCAAAGAACCGCTAACAGTGGCAATCTACTGAGGAGGCCTACTGGGACCTGCGCCTGCAGCAAGTAAGGTAAATTCCCCGAAAGGGGTCAGTACGAAATAAGTACTGAGTATGCAAGGCTCAGATGAAACTATACAACACATGAATATTTCAATGAACTCAAAACATATGAATAATCATTGTGAATAAGTCACCATGTCAGGCTTTGGAAACCATGTGGATTGCTTTCATTATTTTCATTACTTTCTTTATCTCAATGCTCACATGTCATTACATATCACAATGTACCCAGGCCCCGACTGATCAGTGGGTCTTTCATATCATATCATTGTGTAGGGATCGAGTCGAGCTAGGCTTATGCCCCTATACTTGCCACCCATACATCAATGCATCGGGATTGAGTCGAGCTAGGCTTACGCCCCTAGACTTGCCACCCATAAATCCAAACCTCAGGATCGAGTCGAGCTAGGCTTACGCCCCTAGACTTGCCACCCGTACTTGATCATTGACCACATTTGCATTACTTTGTTCATTACTTTGAGATTGATACTTTGATAATCATACCATCACTTTGGAACTTTGGAACACAACATTGTTGGAAACTTTGAATCATTGACCAATAAGTGAAGAATATGTGAACAAATATCCATGAGAAATATAACATCACCAGGACCATGATACTATTGGAACCATTAGACAATAAGCCATGAACAAGAGACACAAGTATAGGCACTATTGGAGTATTGGACCATAACCTTATTTGAACTTTCGGAACATTAACCATGAATATGAGAAATGAGATTCACAAATGATCCATGAGTAGGAAATATATGACAATGATCATAGATAAGTGCATATGGGATACCTTGGTACATTTCGGAATAGAACTAAAGAAATGTCAATGTGAACACTATTGGCCGTAGAAAGATACGGACAAATTAACCTTGCATACCTTGGATGCACAATACGAATAGACAACCTTCGATGCGTATACAATGATCCCTCTCCTTCACTCTACAACATACATACATAACGAATTCACGTTAACCACGAATTACTTTACAAATGCATGCAATGTCAATGAATTACATGTTTGCCTTTAAACATGTCATTTCCCCTTGACAAAACCATTGATCATACTATTATTTCACAAATTCCATAATATTCCCAACATTGACCAATACATAAAAATTAACACATTTCACCACAATACTTCTCCTTTACACTTTCTTATCCATAACACATCACAAATAATCCATCAAAGCACCTTAATTCAACTCATAACACATATCGGCCAAAATCCCAAAATTCCAACTTTTAGACAAGAACAAGTGTAATGCCCAAAATAACACCATACATGTTCATATTTTGTCCATACCATGCTTTTTCATCAAAGGCACAAAGCCTAATTCACACTTGAATTCCATATACCACAAATCTCATACAAAATCACCAAGTACCATGACCAACTTTTCCAAGCACAACCAACATGATATACATATTCTTTTATGCATATAAGATATTAATCCATGAAAAATAAATACTTACCAAGGCTTGGAATATGTTGATCTTGTCCAAGGAGTCCCAAGAAATTGTTTTGCTTTAGGGTTTGGAAATGAGAAATGTTGAGAAAAATGTTTTAAAGGCATGAGAGGTTTTGTATAATAAAAATATGATTTGCCCCTTTATGTAGGCCTCTCATGTTGTCCTTAGCCAATTCTTGGCATTTAATAATATGTCTAGAAGGTCAAAATGGAAGAATGGGTCTTTTGACCCATTTGGGCCATGGATTTCTTCCACTTTTGGGCCTTAATTTGGCCCAAGAAGACATATCCATTTAACCCAACAAGTTTCATGCATTATTAACCATATCTCTCATGTTTATATAATTCCATAAGGTCACGACAATATTCCCTTAAAAGATTCTCATTCGTCCTTTCGATCGCAAAAATAGGCATTCTAGTCGCCCTTGGTTTCATTGGACATTTTGGATCACTATTCACCTTTCGTGATTTGATCATGTAGGAGTATGTAGGAGTGTATTGAAGTGTTTGACTCTTTAACAATGCTCAAATAACTTCAAAGAATCAAAAGAAACCATTTAGAAATCGTCGTAGAATTGCGTTACGAAACGACTCCGGAAAGGAATAGTTTTTTGTTCCTTGCGCCACACCCCCTGAAACAGGGTAGTGGCGCAAGAATTGGGCCTGCTCTGAAGTTTATGCAGGCTGTTGGCTTGCGCCACACCCCTGAAACAGGGTAGTTGCGCAAGTTTCAGCATTTTGCTGAAATTTCCGGCCACTAATCCGACGTTTACGTATCGTCCAATCCCTTATCAAAACACTACAAAATACGTACTTAGTGATCTTAACCATCAAGTAAACATGACTTAAAGTAACCAAATGAGGTTAGAATGTGTACGAGTTCTTACCCAAATGCTCCACGAAATCACAACACACCTCCTACGACGATCTAATCGCACATGTTACGTCCGATATCAAATGTTTCACCAATGACACTATAAAACACATATTCATGGCATCTCAACACCTATGTAGGGATCAAGTGAGGTTATAAAAGTACGGGGTGTTACACAATTACTAGCTATAAGTCTCCAGATCAAATCTATAAACAGTCCACTGAAACCCATCTTCTATAGAACTTTGATAAGAAAATTCCAAGCCACCCTATCATAAGCCTTAGCCATTTCAAGCATATTGAACACATTTGCTGGTTTGCCCCTTTTTCTAATATCAGTGATGATTTCCTGAGCAAGTAGAACATTTTCAATAATATTCCTACCTTTTACAAAACTTGATTGGTTTTCTGATATCAGTGAAGGCAATAACTTTTCCAGTCTATCATGAATGATTCTTGATATCACCTTTTTCAAGAAATTTCTCAAACTAATAGGTCTAAGATCCCCAAAATTTTGAATTCTTTTATTTTTGGGAATTAATACTAAATTAGTATGAGTAATGGATTTAGGAAGGGTGTATCCGTCAAAAAATACTCTAACCACATCCAAAACATCCTGACTAATGATGTCCCAATAAGATTGGAGAAAGCAACAGTAAGTCCATCAGGTCCACTACTACTATCCCCATTAAGCTCAAAAACTATAGCTTTGACTTTCTTCATGGAAGGACAATGACATAGATTATCATTACTTTTTTGATCCACCATCTCTAGAATATGATGAAGGAGAGAAAAATCTGATGATGTACACTCAGCTATGAACTGCTTATGATAAAACATAATAGCTTCTTCCGCTACTTCTTCACTATTTTCTACCCATTCCCTATTCATTTTTTGAATTCTGTTGATTTTAAGCCTTTTTATTCTGCCATTAACCATGTTGTGGAAGAACCCAGTATTTCTATCCCTTTCAAAGAACCACTTAATACTAGCCTTTCGCCACCAATACTCTTCTTCATAATGTAGATACTTCTTCAATTCAGCTTTTGCCCTCTAGAGGATGGTTCTATTTTCAGTAGTTGGTGATTCTTCAAATAAATTCTCCTTAATTCTCACTACCTCTTCCCTTATGTCTAACTATTTGAATATATCATCAAAGCACTCCCTGCTCCATTTAGATAGAGAAACTTTAGTCTTCTTCACCTTATACTTCCACCTACGAAATATATCAGGTTCATCTCCTGTTACCTAATGTGCTCTAATCACCTCTATGAAACCTTCATGTTCTGTCCAAAACTTGAGAAATTTGAAAGGTTTATGGACTTGTGATTGTTATTTTCTATAAGACAATAATAATGGTGCATGGTTTGAACTAGTTCTAGCTAGATGCTCAACCTCAAGTTCACCACATACCTCCTCAAAAGGTTGATTCACCACCATTCTATCTAACCTTTTAAAAATACATTGATCATCAATTCTCCCATTCCACCAAGTAAATGGGCATCCTTTGAAATTGATCTCACTTAACTGACAAGAGTTTAAACAGAAAACAAAGTCTTCATGTTCAGATAGATAAACAGGAAAACCTCTAAGTTTTTCCTCTTCATGCATGATGAAATTAAAATCACCAACTACTAGCCAAGGTAACTCCATATTGCTAGTCAGTCCATACATGTTCTCCCATAGCTCCAATCTTTCAAGTGCAGTATACTTAGCATAAACTAAAGTAACTATGAACCGGTCACTATCTTGTAAACGTAACTTCATAGAAATTTACTGATTAGTGTCTGAGATGATTTCAACTGATTCTTTTGTAAAGAACCAAATCTTTCCACTCTGATTATATGTAGCAGACTATATGCCTAACCTTATTTTATACTTTTGAATATGCCTGGCCTTTTGAAATGGTTCAATTAAAGCTATCAACTTGAACTTATGATGTCTGTGGAGTATTTGAACTCTATCAAAAGCCTGTTGTGTATTAATATACCTTATGTTCCAAACTAAAGTCTTCAACATCATTGATAATTTGCTTTAGATGCACTCCTAAGACCCACTCTGGTAATCATCTTGGCTTGCCACCTGTTCCAGGTTATTATTATTGTCAACTTCATCTATATCTTCTAACAAAAGTTTTTTCTCTTTCTTAGGACTGCAAAATTACCCTTCCTCCTGATGTGAAACAATAGCTTGTAGATTACTAAGAGGAGATATTTCTAGCTAAGAAGCTAAATGGGTATTATCACTGACCACTATAGCTCCCCTATCTCCATCCCCTTGTACAGAAATTGCAAGTTGTTGCCTTGTATCAATTGTGTTTGCAACCATTTCATTATTCTCACTATCTTGCAAATTATCTTCATTATCATCTGTCTGATCTTCTTCTCCTAGACATTTCGTACTTTCTCTTCTTTCACTCCAAGCATTATATGATTCTACTCCATCAGATTGCTTCTCATAATTTCCTTCAGTAGCATTACCAACTGATTTAGTACCTTAAAATGCATTTTCTACCCATTTTTTTGTATGGATAGACTCCTTATCATGAACTGTACTTGAAACTTCCTTGTTCTCCATTAAAGAATCATTTTTGCCTTTATCCAGTTGCTTTAACTTTTTTCCCTACTTCTTTGAATTATCCTTAACTACATGTTCATTACTATCACTTTGTTTGCGTGTATTTGTTTCAGGTGTGCACAACTGTCCATTTCCATCACAGTTTTATTTTTCCTTGAAGCCATAATATTTCCTGAAGGTGTCATGACTATATCCTTATCACCTTGGTAAGTATCTGCTCTATTTTCCCCATTATTTGTTCTCTCCGTATCATAAATGGTCTCCAAAACTGTAAGCTAATTTTGTGAACCAATATTCCCCTTTGTATTATAGGAATTTTGATTAAATTTTGCTTTCCCTTTCTTGTTTGCAACTCTATTCCATTCCTCCAGGTTCCCAGCAATTTTCCCACTTGTTAGTCTTCTGGGATAGCAACCATTTGGTTGTGAATGCTGCATTTTATTTCCTTTTATTTCACCAGCCTTCTTATTGCTCTCCACCTTTTCATCTATTATTGGGTCCACTGTAGTGTCTTTCAATATCCTTGCTAATTCTGGATGATTCACCCTACATTCATATTTGTTATGACCCTGTAGTTTGCATTCATTACAATATTTGGGCAAGTAGTCATATTGAATATTCACTTTAACTGTCCTTATAACACCCGTAGCCTCATCTTCGATGTCCATTCGGACATGATGAGGATGATTACATATCAAATCAACTAAGACCTTCACTTTGGCATAAATACGTCTAGTTTTGTTGATTGTAGCCATATCTAACTGTATAGGAGTCCCAACAGCAGAAGATAGAGAGAACAAAGCCTCCTTAGAAACAAAGGTCGGCAACAAGTTAGGAAATCATATCCACGCCATCGCCATAGTGGTTTCTTCATTAGTAGTGAACTTCGAATTATATATTTAACGCCTCATTTGATAGGATGCACCAACCTTAGACTTACTATAAAAAATAGTTTTTGATGTCAAATTTATGAAATCTTCCCATAAAGAAAGCCTAATAAGAATATACCTATTACGAAAGTATCCAGTATGACAATCTTGTCTAATGTTGCATTGTGCAGGTATCGCAGTTCGCAACTCTTCAAACTCAGGCCAACCATAAGAAAATTTACCAACAATAGCGTGTTGTAAGTTTTCAATTACATTTATCTTGAAGACATCAGATTCAGACCATTTTATGTATGGCTCCCTATGTAATAATGTAATAGGTTTAATAGCAATCAAGGGTAAATATCTTTTAGGACACACTTGTTTATTATTCAAAACAACAGGTTGCAGAAATTTCAAATAATCAAAGGTAGAAGTATTGGGATTATTAGTTGGAGGTAATTTAGGTGGTGCAGATAGAAGGGTCTAGTCAACCATTGTTGTTGGTGGTTGACCAGTGGCCGGTGTGGCCATGGTGGATAGATTTTGGTGAGAAAAAGGTTAGGGTTTATGAGCATGTTGAGTGCGTTTTAATTGGAATTTTATTTAAGAATTATATTTACGTACTCTATATTTCTTCTTTCATGTTCTATATCATACAATAAATTTTAACTTTATATACTCCTCTAAATCATGCTTTACACATTTCCAAAAAATGTCTCCAAGAAGAAATGTTGGACAAAGAAATGGAGCTCATGCGAAAGCCATAATGTGAATCCTCAGGTACCAGTGAATCTGCCCCCTCAAGGTGATGTCACAAATGTAGAATTCAGGAATGCCATCCAGATCCTTAGACAAGCTAAGATAGCCCAGGTCAATTAATAAGTAGCAACTCGTGTCAACTCAAATGGTGGTTATGCTACTTCCAGGGTTAAAGACTTCATCCATATGAACCCTTTCTAGTTCTTAAGGTTGAAAGTAGAGGAAGTCGATAGAACTTTATTGATGAAGTGTAGAAAATCCTCCAGATTAGCATATGATAGATGTAGAGAAGGTTGATCTTACCTTCTATCAACTTAAGGATGTGGTTTACTTGTGGGTTTTTTAGTGGAAGAAAGGTTTTGCAAAAATGCAGCTCCTACAGAATGGGATGACTTTCTTAGGTATTTTCTCGACTACTTCTTTCTGAGGTAGTTGAGAGAGGCTAAGGCTAAAAAATTTATGAATTTATGACAAAGGTACATGACAGTAAAGGAATATGGTTTCAAATTCACCTAGTTGTCTCAGTATGCCTCAGAAATAGTAGTTGAGCTAAGGGAAAAGATGAGCAAATTTGTATCAGAGGTTTCAAATTTGGTGAAGAAGGAGTGTAAAACTGCCATGATGATTTAGGATATGGATATTTTATATTGATGACGCATGCTCAGAATATAGAGAAGGAGAAACTGAAGGAAAGAGAAAGGGAGAACAAGAGGGAAAGTACAAGAAATTATGATTCTATTCAGAAGAAACTAGTGGTAGGAATCTATCATCTTTTTATCAAAGGTCCATCACCTAGACCTAGTAAGTATAAGTAGCATAGAGTATTAGGATCTTATTTTTAGGGGAGTGTTGCAAGGGGATATGGCTATCCTACTTGTAGCAAGTGTAGTAAGAATCACCCAAGAGAGTGCCTTTATGGAAAAGAGGGGTACTTCAGATGTGGACAGGTTGGTCACATATTAAAAGATTTCCCCACATTAGGCAGAGAAATGGGGTAATCAAGATTAGTCCACTTCACCAGCAACTCTAGTAGGTAGGAATATTCAGAAAGGTACTACTTCTAGTACATATAGTGGTAAATAATCAGAACCATTTTTATGCACTTTTTTCCTATCGAGATTAGGAGAGATCGCCTGATATGGTTACTGCATATTACAGGTCTTTTCTTATGATGTTTATACATTATTAGAACCAGGGGATAATGTCTTTCATAACCTTTTATGTTGTAGTAAAGTTTGGAGTCAGTCTTGAACAACTCCTAGGATCCTTTTTGTTTCCACTCTAGTCAGAGAGTCAGTCATAGCTAAAAGGGTGTACAAAAATTGCATTATCTCAGTATTTTATAGCGACACCACAATAGATCTAGTTGAACTAGACATGACAAACTTTGGCATTATTCTAGGAATGGATTGGTTACATTCTCGTTATGCCTCAGATGACTATAGAACTAGAGTCGAAAGATTTTAGTTTCCAAATAAGCTTGTCTTAGAGTGGAAGGGTAGTGCTGCAGTGCCTAAAGGTCATCTCATTTCCTACCTTAAGGCTAGAAAGATGGTTTCTAAGGGTTGCACCTACCATCTAGTTTAGGTTAAGGATTCAGTGTCTAAGACCTTATCTCATCAGTTATTTCCAGTAGTTAGTGAGTTTCCTGAAGTGTTTCTTGAGGATCTACCCCGATTCCCTCCTAATAGAGAGATTGAATTTTGGATATACCTTCTTCTAGATATGTATCCTATATATATTCCACCATACATAATGGCTCCAACTGAGCTTACAAAGTTGAAAGAACAGTTGAGGAATCTTTTAGATAAGGGTTTTATTCGACTTAGTGTTTCCCCATGGGGTGCTCCAGTCCTTTTTCGTGCGTAATAAAGATAGTTCCCTTAGAATATGTATTGATTACCATCAGTTGAACAAGGTCATAATTAAGAACAAGTATCTAATCCCTATAATTGATGATATGTTTGACCAGCTTTAAGGTGCCTCATGTTACTCTAAGATTGTTCTTAGATTTGGGTACGATCTGTTGAAGGTCAAGGAGCATGACATTCCAAAGATAGCCTTCAGAATTTGGTATGGTCGCTATGAATTTATAATTATGTATTTTGGACTAACGAATGCTCTTGCATCTTTCATGGATCTTAGGATTAGGGTATTCAAGTAGCACCTAGATATATTTTCCATTGTGCTTATAGATTACATCTTGGTTTACTTAAGGAGTGAGGAGGAGCATGTAGATCATATAAGGATTGTGTTGCAGACTCTTAAAGACCACCAGTTGTTTGCAAAATTTTCTAACTATGGGTTTTGGTTGAGATCAGTAAGGGTATTTAGGGAGATTCTCAGAAGATTGAGGCAGTAAAAAACTGTCCTAGGCCAACTACTTCATCAGATATAAGATGTTTCTCAGTATAAGCTGGGTACTATTAATGATTTGTTAATGGGCTCTCATCTATTACTGCCTCATTGACCAGGTTGACATAGAAGAAGGTCAAGTTTCAGTGACCTGAGGTTTATGAGAAGATCTTTCAAAAGTTGAAGGCCTAACTGATTTTGGCTCTATTTCTGACTTTGCTAGAGGGTACACACAGTTTGATGGTCTATTGTGATGCTTCTAGAGTTGGACTTGGTTGTATTTTAATAAAGAATAGTAAGGTTTTTTCTTATGTTTCCAGGAAACATGAGGTTCTTAAGAAGAACTACCTGACTCATGACCTTGAGTTAGAACCTATAGTGTTCACTTTGAAGATTTGGCGGCATTATCTTTATGGAGGCCATGTAGTGTCTTTACAGATCATAAGTCTACACTATGAGTTCAGGCAGAAGGATTTCAATCTTTAATAGAGGATATGTCTTGAGGTTCTCAAGGATTATGACATGACTGTGCTTTACCATCCGGGTAAGGCCAATGTGGTAGCAGAGGCTCTTAGTTATCAATGGGTAGTGTGGCCCATGTTGTGGAAGAGAAAAAGGAATTGGATAAGGATGTTCATAGACTTACCCACCTAGGAGTTCGTCTTACAAATTCAAAGGATGGTGGTGTTGTAACACCCCGTACGTTCCTACGTCTAGCTGACTACCGTAACATTTATGGAAATATGAAAACATGAGAAATTTGATTAATTATGCATTAAATTGTGGGCTTTAGGTATTAAATATTAGACATTAAAAGTCTTGACTTATTGGGCCCAAAAATAGCAAGAAGACATGGCCCAATATGGGATTTTTTGACCCATTCTTCCAAATTTGGTCCATTTGACCAATCAACATTTCATTAATGCCAAGGAAAGGATAATAAGAGACTTGAGGGCCTATATAAATCATGAAAAATCAGATTTGCCATTCATTGTGCCACCCATGCCTTTTCTAGAATTTTCTCCATATTTCCATATACCCTAAGCTCTCATCCTTTTGGCCAAGATCATCACTTGGTGAGTATTGGTAAGTGTTAATTGTTATGGTTTAATATATTTTATGCATGAGAGATGGTATATATGATGTTGGGTATGTTGGTGGAATATCGAAAAGTTCACTATGTGTAAAGTGTACATGTTTGCTAAATCGGAGAGTGGTGTTGCCTTGTAAACTTGAACATGGGTTTGTGATCTTGAAAAAAATGAACTTTATGGACTCAATATTGATATGGGAGATGTTATTATAGTCTTACTTTGTTTTGTCATGGTGTATAGTGTTTGGAATTTCTATTGAGAAATTGGTTATGGTTTTGGTGGTATATTGGCCGTGACATGTGGTTTTGGGTGTCGTTATGTGTGTTGTGAAACCATGGATGAATTTTGATGTTTAAGAGGATCAAAAATATGTTCAAATATGTTTGATTGTGATCATGGACCATTCATGGCATTAAAAGACCTAAAAAAAGTTATTTCGGACCAAAACGGGCATCCGCCCCCGCAGACGAGGCATCTGCGGACGCAGATGCCAACGCAGAAGGCCCTAGAATTTTCCAGGAGCCATCTACGCGTGCATCTCACCACCTGCGTGTGCAGGTGGCAGTGCAGGTCACCTCCAGAATTCGTTTTGTGTGTTTCCGTCACTAGTTGATCCCCGAAATCCCCAATACCCTTTTGGGATGTACTTATCAACTTGTGGTGTCGTTTTAATGACTTTAAAGTATCGTATGGAGGTGTGTTGGACTGTATGAAGTATATAAGGTTGTTCATATGTTGGTACAAAGGAGTAAATGCGGCGGAATGCTAAAGGGAAAAACGTAAAGGGTACGTGAGGTGTGAAATGTTATTGATGTATGATATTTTGGTCAATATGTGTAATGTTATGGTGTTGTTGATATGGAAATGCATTGTATTGTATTTTAAGGGGGTGAGATGACGTTATATAGTAGTCACATGGTTCATTATCGTCTTGTACGCCTTTATAGTGACTAGTTGCTAATGTAAGTTTCGGTATGAACTTGTATTGTAGAGTAAGAAGTAAGGAAGAAGCTGGACTGCTGTGTTCATACATAGGCTTGTATATTCGTATTTGGAAGTAAAGGTATGTAAGTTTCCCTTGTCCCATAGTACTCATATTTATGTTACACTTGTCCTATTCCAAAATGTGCTATGGCATCCTAGTTCCGGCTACCAAAGGTTATTGTCACAAGTCTCCTACTCATTGAAAAAGTGTGAACCACATGTTTCATATAATATTCCAAAGGTCCAATAGTTATAGTGCTCATGTATCTTGTTCCTTTATTAGTGTCTAATGGTTTCAACAGTGTTACGTTTCCTCAAAGATTATGTTTCCAATAACGCTTAATCACATGTCTCTCATTCATTGGTTAATGACCCAAAGCTTCAAGTAAAGTATCAATCCCAAAGTTTCAATCTCAAAGTAAAGATCAAAGTAATGCAAATGTGGTTGATGATTTAGTACGGGTGGCAGCTTTGGGGGCAATATGCCTAGCTCAAGCCGATCCGGATATTATTGGATCAGGGGGCAGCTTTAGGGGAGAAAGCCTAGCTCAAGCCGAACCTGACAGGGGGAAGCTCTGGGGGTAATAACCTAGCTCGAGCCGAACCTGATATGTTTATTTATGGGTGGCAGCTCTGGGGGCATAAGCCTAGCTCGAGCCGATCCCAAGGGTGGCAGCTCTAGGGGCATAAACCTAACTCAAGCCGATCCCAACATAACTATATGTTATGTAAAGACCCACTGATCAGTCGGGGCCCAGGTACATTGTGACATATGTATAGATACGCAAGCATTGATTGTAAAGAAAGTAAAGAAATTAATGAAAACAATACACATGGCTTCCACAATGCAAAATGGTAACTTATTCACATCGATTGTTCAGTTATCTTGAGTTCATTGAAATATTCATGTGCTGTACAGTTTCAGTTGAGCCTTACATACTCAGTACTTATTTCGTACTGACCCCTCTTGGGGAATTTACCTTACTTGCTGCAGGCGCAGGTACCAGTAGGCTTCCTCAGTAGATTGCCAGTGTTAGCAGTTCTTTGGTGATGTACATGTTATGTAAAGCGGGTACTTGTCCCGACTTTTAGCTTGTTTGGTCAATGCATCTGTTAGAGGCTTTTGTAGACTAATGTGGGTGTATGTATATAAGGTGACTCATGAAGTCTTGTTTTGATGTCCTCAACGGCCAAGTTTCTCAAATGTATATATGTAAATGTCACATGTTCTCCAATACTAGTCGTTCATGTTCTTATGTGATAGTGGTATTTCCGATGGCATGCATATGAATGTATAGAAGCATAGTTTGGTTCTCTCGGGCCTTATCGGCTATGGGTGCCAATCATGCCTCGTTGGGATTTGGGGCATGACAAAAGTGGTATCAGAGCAGTTCATTCTAAGGGTGTCTACAAAGCCGTGTCTGAGTAGAGTCTTACTTATCAATGTGTTGTGCACCACATTCATAAGTAGGAGGCTACGGGACATTTAGGATGTTGTTTCTATTCTTCATTCTAGATCGTGCAATAGAGCCACTGTTATAGGTTGACTTATGTCTGACAATAGTAATTTTTTCTCTTTGCTATAGTGACAATGCCGCTCATGAGAAGAGGTAGATGTTACTGCTGACGAAGGAATGAGTAGACTACCACCTGACCAAGCTAGTCAAGGTGGAGCAAACGCTGAAATTTCATCGCGGTCTTCGTCTACCTTTCCAGCTCCGGAAGAGCCAGTTGATAGAGAAGTGCTCGTAGAACCACAAATGAATGCCATAGATCAGGATCTTAGAAATGCAGTTCATATGTTGACACAATTAGTGGCAGCCCAGAGTTAAGGACGAGCTGGTCCAATGACACATGACGATGATGCGGCTAGAATGGCAAGTTGCAGAACACAGGATTTTCTAAAACTGGATTCTCCTATATTCACTGGGTCAGACTTGGAAGCAGATCCACAGGACTTCGTGGATCAAATTCAGAGGGCCTTGGAAGTTATGCATGTGACAGGGGTAGAAACAGTGGAACTTGCTGCGTACAGGTTGAAAGGAGAGGCAATACTGTGGTATGAGGGTTGGAAGAAATCCCGTGACATTGGTGCAAATCCACCTACATGGGAAGAGTTTAAAGTGACTTTCCTCGATCATTATCTTCCTTATGAGATCTGGGAGGCACGTGCGGATCAGTTCTTAAATCTACGTCAGGGAAATCTGAGCATCAGGGAATACAGTTTGCAATTTAATTCCTTGGCTAGATATGCGCCAAATGTGGTGGCTACGATGACAGATTAGAGTCCATCGATACGTGGAGGATTCCATGAGGGAGAGATGCTTATGGCTATTCTAAACCGACAAGTGCAAGGGTTAGTAAATAAATGATGAGAAGCTGAAAACAAAGTGATAAGACCAAGGTACCCATAAGTGTTCTAAAGAGGAAGAAAGAGTTCACAGTTTGGGAGTAAGGAAAGAATAAGCAAGTATCTATGAGTGTATATATATAGTGATAGTGATATGAGTATGCATGTGTTGTACTTGAGACGACGCCGTTAACATTCGAGGACGAATGTTCCTAAGGGGGGAATAATGTAACACCCCGTACGTTCCTACGTCTAGCTGACTACCGTAACATTTATGGAAATATGAAAAAATGAGAAATTTGATTAATTATGGATTAAATTGTGGGCTTTAGGTATTAAATATTGTACATTAAAAGTCTTGACTTAGTGGCCCCAAAAATAGCAAGAAGACATGGCCCAATATGGGATTTTTTGACCCATTCTTCCAAATTTGGTCCATTTGACCAATCAAAATTTCATTAATTCCAAGGAAAGGATAATAAGAGACTTGAGGGCCTATATAAATCATAAAAAATCAGATTTTCCATTCATTGTGCCACCCATGCCTTTTCTAGAATTTTCTCCATATTTCCATAAACCCTAAGCTCTCATCCTTTTGGCCAAGATCATCACTTGGTGAGTATTGGTAAGTGTTTATTGTTATGGTTTAATATATTTTATGCATGAGATATGGTTTATATGATGTTGGGTATGTTGGTGGAATATCGAAAAGTTCACTATGTGTAAAGTGTACATGTTTGCTAAATCGGAGAGTGGTGTTGCCTTGTAAACTTGAACATGGGTTTGTGATCTTGAAAAAAATGAACTTTATGGACTCAATATTGATATGTGGGATGTTATTATAGTCTTACTTTGTTTTGTCATGGTGTATAGTGTTTGGAATTTCTATTGAGAAATTGGTTATGGTTTGGGTGGTATATTGGCCGTGACATGTGGTTTTGGGTGTCGTTATGTGTGTTGTGAGACCATGGATGAATTTTGATGTTTAAGAGGATCAAAAATATGTTCAAATATGTTTGATTGTGATCATGGACCATTCATGGCATTAAAAGACCCAAAAAAATTTATTTCGGACCAAAACGGGCATCCGCCCCCGCAGACGAGGCATCTGCGGATGCAGATGCCAACGCAGAAGGCCCTAGAATTTTCCAGGAGCCATCTGCACGCGCATCTCACCACCTGCGTGAGCAGGTGGCAACGCAGGTCACCTCCAAAATTTGTTTTGTGTGTTTCCGTCACTAGTTGATCCCCGAAAGCCCCAATACGCATCTCACCACCTGCGTGCGCAGGTGGCAGCGCAGGTCACCTCCAGAATTTGTTTTGTTTGTTTCCGTCACTAGTTGATCCCCGAAATCCCCAATACCCTTTTGGGATGTACTTATCAACTTGTGGTGTCGTTTTAGTGACTTTAAAGTATCGTATGGAGGTGTGTTAGACTGTATGAAGTATATAAGGTTGTTCATATGTTGTTACAAAGGAGTAAATGCGACGGAATGCTAAAGGGAAAAACGTAAAGGGTACGTGAGGTGTGAAATGCTATTGATGTATGATATTTTGGTCAATATGTGTAATGTTATGGTGTTGTTGATATGGAAATGCATTGGATTGTATTGTAAGGGGGTGACATGACGTTATATAGTAGTCACATAGTTCATTATCGTCTTGTACGCCTTTATAGTGACTAGTTGCTAATGTAAGTTCTGGTATGAACTTGTATTGTAGAGTAAGAAGTAAGGAAGAAGCTGGACTGTTGTGTTCATACATAGGCTTGTATATTCGTATTTGGAAGTGAAGGTATGTAAGGTTCCCTTGTCCCATAGTACTCATATTTATGTTACACTTGTCCTATTCCGAAATGTGCTATGGAATCCTAGTTCCGGCTACCAAAGGTTATTGTCATAAGTCTACTACTCATTGAACAAGTGTGAACCACATGTTTCATATAATATTCCAAAGGTCCAATAGTGATAGTGCTCATGTATCTTGTTCCTTTATTAGTGTCTAATGGTTCCAACAGTGTTACGTTTCCTCAAAGATTATGTTTCCAATAACGCTTAATCACATGTCTCTCATTCATTGGTTAATGACCCAAAGCTTCAAGTAAAGTATCAATCCCAAAGTTTCAATCTCAAAGTAAAGATCAAAGTAATGCAAATGTGGTTGATGATTGAGTACGGGTTGCAGCTTTGGGGGCAATATGCCTAGCTCAAGCCGATCCCGATATTATTGGATCAGGGGGCAGCTTTAGGGGCGAAAGCCTAGCTCAAGCCGAACCTGACAGGGGGCAGCTCTGGGGGTAATAACCTAGCTCGATCCAAACCTGATATGTTGATTTATGCGTGGCAGCTCTGGGGGAATAAGCCTAGCTCGAGCCAATCCCAAGGGTGGCAGCTCTAGGGGCATAAACCTAACTCAAGCCGATCCCAACATAACTATATGTTATGTAAAGACCCACTGATCAGTCGGGGCCCGGGTACATTGTTACATATGTATTGATACGCAAGCATTGATTGTAAAGAAAGTAAAGAAATTAATGAAAACAATACAAATGGGTTCCACAATGCAAAATGGTAACTTATTCACATCGATTGTTCGGTTATCTTGAGTTCATTGAAATATTCATGTGTTGTACAGTTTTAGTTGAGCCTTACATACTCAGTACTTATTTCGTACTGACCCCTCTTGGGGAATTTACCTTACTTGCTGCAGGCGCAGGTACCAGTAGGCCTCCTCAGTAGATTGCCAGTGTTAGCGGTTCTTTGGTGATGTACATGTTATGTAAAGCGGGGACTTGTCCCGACTTTTAGCTTGTTTGGTCAATGCATCTGTTAGAGGCTTTTGTAGACTAATGTGGGTGTATGTATATAAGGTGACTCATGAAGTCTTGTTTTGATGTCCTCAACGGCCAAGTTTCTCAAATGTATATATGTAAATGTCACATGTTCTCCAATACTAGTCGTTCATGTTCTTATGTGATAGTGGTATTTCCGATGGCATGCATATGAATGTATAGAAGCATAGTTTGGTTCTCTCGGGCCTTATCGGCTACGAGTGCCAATCATACCTCGTTGGGATTTGGGGCGTGACTGGTGTAATATTCCAGAATGGTTTAGAGTCTACACTATTGATGAAAGTTAAGGAAAAGCAAGAAAATGATCCTATTTTATGTGAATGAAGGATGCTACCCAAATCAGAAGGTGGTGGTTTTCTTCCAAGGGGGAGATAGTGTGCTACATTATCAGGGCAGATTATGTGTCCCAGATGTAGATGGGTTGAGAGTTTGAATTTTAATAGAGGCTCACAGTTCTAGATGCTCTATTCATCCCGGTTCCATAAAAATGAACGGAGACCTGAGAGGGGTATATTGGTGGAATGGAATGAAGAGAGATATTGTAGACTTTGTGACTAAGTGTCCAAATTACTAGCAGGTCAAGCTATGTTGATAGTTCAAGATTTAGTTTATAAGGTTATGTAGCAGGTTTCGCTGCTTCGAGAAAGGTTAAAGAGTGATTAGAGTCGTCAGAATTCTTATTGGAATTTAAGGAGAAGGGACCTTGAATTTGAGATAGATGATTGCGTATTTTTGAAGGTTTCACCCATGAAAGGTATGATGAGGTTTGGCAAGAAGGGGAAGCTTATTCCTCGGTACATTGGTCCCTACCGCATATTAAGAATGATTGGAAAAGGAGCATATAAGCTAGAACTGCACGTGGAGTTGACAACAGTGTATCCAGTGTTCCATATGTCATTGTTGAAGAAATGTATTAGTGATACATCACTTGGTTTTCCTTTGGAGGGTGTTGGAGTGAAAGATATTCTTTCTTATAAAGAGATGCCAGTTAAGATTTTGTAGACAGGTTCATAAGTTTAGGAATAAAGAAGTTGTATCAGTGAAGGTCTTGTGGAGAAATTAGTTGGTTAAGAAAGCTAATTGGGAAGACAAAGCGGACATGAAGACCAAGTATCCTTATATTTTCCCTCCTAGCACCGAGACATCTCGAGGTACTAATTTTTCTTCTATAGTTACTTTTCTCAACTTCATGTCCTCATCAGTTACCTATGATTTCTAACTATGCATTCATGCTCTATGTGTTTCAGATGAATTTCACCTTTAGTCTAAACTAGACCAGACCATGTTAGTAAATCCATTTTAGTAAATTATACAACCAGTATTAGTATCATTTTCATTCTAGTCTTGCCTTAGTCTTCATTCGATGATGAATTATCTCAAGGGGGAGATATTATAACACCTCAGATTATGAACCTATTAATACTCAGCATTTAGTATGAAACTCAAGTTTGAGACTTGAAGTCCCAGACAGTACGAACCAACCTACGAGCTGTAATATGTGACCATAAATCATGGTGTAACACCCCAGAACTTTTTTATGATCACATGCAGACTTGGCTCAGCAAACTAGGCAAAGATTCCAAAATTTCAAAGACCACGAGTTAATATATGACTCATCGTATGGTACCAAGAGTCTTACTGAGAGTCATGGAACCAAGTTCTGAAATGTATCATTTCAGTCCTAGAACCACGAGCCATCATACAACCTATGGTATCAAACCGCGAGTCAGAATATAGACTCATACTTTACCAAATAGTGATCCTTCAAGGGTGTCCAATAGACTACGACTTGAACCATAAATCATGGTCACAAAGGACAAATCACACTCCCAATCGTACACTTTTAAACTGTGAAGTCCCATATTCAGGTACCAGGAACCACTAGTTAGAGTACGACCTATGGTATCCACCTACGGGTAGTACTATGACTCATATGTTACCCTTTCCTTCAAAAAATCCATCAAAAATTGTATAATCATGATCTAATATCTCATTCACCCGCCTAACTACATTATTTCATGTATAATCAGCAGAGTTTAAAGGTTAAATCATGATCTAATATCTCATTCACCCGCCTAACTCCCCAATATTAGAAACAAAGTACGTTCTCAGAATCTCTCAAGGCTCAAGTCTAGGGTTCTTGTAACACCCCAAAACTTTCCCATACTTAAATCAAAAAGCTAGCTAAAAATCAAAGTTTCTAGACCATTATAACTCATTGTACGAGTCATAAGTTGCGACCCAGCTATACACGCAAGTACACATGATCGTTCAAGTAATACAATGGCTCCTTTAAAAGAGCCAGATATCGAACCCAAGGGACTTTCGTCAACAGAAATTAATTTTAGACGTCAAACAATAATTAAAAACTAGTGTTGTGAAAAGGAAAAGGGATTTGTTACTAAAAATTAGATGAGTGCGGACTATAAACTACTATGTTCGCTACCGTAAATTTAGTTTTTGGAAATATAATATAAAAGTCAATAAAATGTAAATTCTCAGGCTCAAGGCACTCCAAACATCCTCTCTAGAGTATGAATATTACTATTTTATGCAATTTGAATCGTTTATCTTGGTTATTGATCACGGGGTTGATAATATCATTATATTTTTCTCCAAACTATAACCTTCTAATAGAAATTGGAAACCTAACTACATCGTTGAGCAGGTATAAATTTAACCAATTCTAACGCCTTTAAGCTATCTTCCCGTATTTGAATAAGCGCGGCGAATTAGGTACCTCTCGGTCCTAACAGCATTCAATCTCTTGGAATTTCTTCCTCGAGTAAAGATCACGCTCCTTATATTCCACGTTCTATCTCTCAATTTCTCTTTCGAGCTCCTCTCAAGACAATAAGTTTATTTCAATGGTGATCAAACATTAAAATATTAAAATCAATAATATCAGAATAACCAATAATTGATAAACTTCCACAAAAACCCAATAATATTCAACACTAGAAATTCATGTTCATAGACTCACCCCAAGAATGAGGGATTTTAGCCACTCATACTTTGATTTAACATCATACTTTGATAGAAATTCATAAAAATTAAATCAAAACTGAAAAGAAAGAGTATTAAACCTAATTTGTATGCCCAAAATAGCCCAAAGTTTGTCAAACAAAGATCGAATTCTGATACAATAACCCAAAAGCCCAATTTATAGATAAAAACTCGGGGCAAAAATTGCCAAAAAGCGGCGTCGCAAATTTTTGCCTCTAAAAGGTCACACCTGAGCGGCCCGGCACGCCCAAGCTGTCTAGCTACACAAAATCTTCGTCAAAGCATCCCGGCACGCTACCTGGCGCTCCTAGGACTTAGACTCTATTTTTCTTCCTTTCTTCGACTTTTCTTTACGGATTTGGTTGGATTCTTCAAGTTTAAATCTTTGGCTAGCCTCTTATCTTCAATATCCTTCGCTCGTAGCTCCTCCAAGCCTCGCTTTCCATGCTAAAAATGCTCCAATAGTCTCAAATTTAACCTACAAGGGTCTAATCACATTTTTTAGCACAATATCAAATATTCCATCAAAACAATACAAAATACATACGTATTGCTCTCAAAACTGAGGTAAACATGGGTCAAAGTTGGCAATAAGGCATATAAATACGCCTTAGATCACCACCCCACACTTGAACCTTTGTTCGTCCTCGAACAATAACCATACTCAACTCAAGGAAACTTTAGACAACCGACACACACTAGGTATTCCTGCATAGCTACACAACCACATTCATTTCATTATGCACTTAACACACTAACATCACTAACAAGTGAATAGCAAATTGAAATGACCTATCCTCACAAAACAACTTTACTAGTTGTGAATTCATGCATGACACGCTACCAATAGATCACCACACTTTGCTAAACATGTGCCCTCACCGTAAGAGAATCACCCAATATTTCACACAAATCTTTCAAAGTAACTATTGAATGGGTGCATAAATAAAAGTTCTCTCACTCTCAAAAAGAATTCACATGCAACACAAGATGAACCATAAGCTTGCCCTTAGTGTAGTACTCCACAAATAGTAGAATGTCAAAGCTCAAGATCAAGTAGGACTTTACGGGTTGTAATGTACGCTAAGGGATGGGTAGAAACTATTTGGTCAAGAGTAGTGACTATCTTCCCTAAGCGCTTTAATACACTACAAATTACATTAAGATCACCTTTAACCAACCTATTTTACACCACTTCTGTCTTCCCAATTCTCTTTGTTTTGTTCCATCTTTTTAAGCTAGCTTACGCATGTTAGGCAAGGAGTATTTGCTATCAACACATGATTCACTTCTTTTGATCAATTTTTTTTTCATGACACTACTCCCTACTAACAACACATAAACTTCACTTTTTCCTTATTCAATTTTTATACTCCTTAACATCTGAATTTTCTCAACTAAAGCACTTAGGAGTTTTGGATCAAATTACGGTTAATTGAAAGAAAAGGATTAAGCTACATATAAGGCTACCAAAAATATAGGTTAGAGGCTCAACGGGGCTAACTAAGATCATGCAAAAAGGGTAGATAAAGTAGGTATAAAACATGGCTATCAAAGAAATGCCTATATCATCTCCTAAGCTCAACACCATTTATTTTCCTTTGCAAACACACCGGGCAAGTTCAAGACATCAATATGCACATGGAATAATATAAAAACCTCACTCACACATGACACATGTCTAAATCAAGCAGGCTCACCATACAGTTTATACGAAGTCATGCACAAGTTCAATATTAAGCAACTTATCAAGTTGACTAAGTGAGCATTAGATGTTTCAACACTTGCTATCATACGACTTAGCATGTTCCACAATTATACCAGATGCGTGTGTGTAATTACATATCAAGCAAGAACACCGGACAGCAACATGACTAATTTTCTCTTAAGACGGTCGTCATCCATCCATCATAGAGCAAAGCTCCTAATACCCTGACTAAAAGAGACTCCATCTAAAAAAAATCTTTTCGTACTTTTCTACGGTTCAAAGGGACTATCCTTAGTAAAAGAACCAAAAACAAAGGCTAAGGAACCCAAAATAAAATAACTAAAAACACACATATACACATATAAAAGGACTCCCATAAAACCCCACCCCATACTTAAAAGATGAGCATTGTCCCCAATGCTACAAAAATGAAACAAGGTGTAACACCCGGTACATACCCGAACCCATGAGACTACCTTAAAATTTGTAGAATCATTTAAACATGAGAGAATTGGTGAATTATGCATTAAATTGTTGGGCTTAAATAAATCTTGTGCTATTGGGCTCAATTGAGGCCCGAAATGAAGTAAAAGACATGGCCCAAATGGGGCAAGTGACCCATTCTTGTGTTGACCAATCAAACATGCATTTAATGCCTAAGGATTTGGATAAGGATGACTTGATGGACCATATAAGGAAAGGAAAAATAAGATTTTTATTTATCAAAACACACATGCCATTGTCTAGAATATTCAAGACATTTCTCTTTACTCACAAACCCTAAGGCATCACTCCTTTGGACAAGATCACTTCTTTGTAAGTATTGGTAAGTGTTTAATCTTATGGTTCAATACATTATATGCTTAATATGGAGCATAAATCATGTTGGTTATGTTTACACAGTGTTGGGAAATTCACTATGTGTAAAAACTGTCTATTTTTGCAATCGGAAAATGGTTTTGCCTTATAAACTTGAAAATGGACTTGTGGTCTTGAAGGAAGTGAACTTGATGGATTAAATATTGAAATGTGAGATTTTATTATAGCCTTAACTTTTTTTATCCATGTACATAATGTTTGGAATTGTTATTGCAAAATTATGCATGGACTTGGTGGTGTATTGAAGGAAAAATGTGGTTTTGGTGATGTTCATGTGTGTCGTGAAGACATGGTTGATTGTTGGCATCCAAGTTGACCTAAATTATGTAAAGGGATGTTTATTCATGGAAATTCACCATTTATTATAAAAAAGGACCCTAAAATGACCCCTGGCTGAAACGGGCATCCGCCCTCGCGTCTGGAGTACCTGCGGGCGAAGATGCCAATGCAGGTGGCTCTGGACAATTCCAGAGGGCACCTGCGGCCACATTTCATCCACCTACAGTCACAGGTGGCTTTGCAGGTCAGCCCAGAATTCGGTTTTGTAAGTTTTTGTCACTCTTTGATCCCCGAAGGCTCCTATACCCTTTTTGGATGTAATTATCAACTTATGATACCTTTTGAATGACGTTAAGGGGTCGTTTGGAGGCATGTTGGCTTATAAAAATTATGGATTGTTGTTAATATGTTGTTATGAAAGGTATTGAGGTGACTTGACAGAATAATTGTGATGTAATGATGATGAGGAAGCGAAAAGGGGTAAACTTGGTGTGAAATGCTATTGGTTTATGATGTCTTGGTCAATGTGTGAAATTTCATGGTGTTGTTGGTATGTAATGCATTGGATGGTATTGTAAAGGGGTGAAATGACGCTATATGGCAGTCATGTAGATCATTGTCATCTTGTACACTTGTACGAAAAGTAGTTGTTAACGAGAGTTCCGTTATGTACTTGTATTGTAGAGTGAAATGTAAGGAAGGATCTGGACTATTTTGTTCATATATAGGCTTGTGTATTCATAATTGGAAGTGAAGGTATGTAAGGTTCTTCTATTTGTATGCTTCTGCAACACATAGTATTCACATTGACATTGTATTTGTTCCATTCCGAAATGTTCTAAGGTATCCTATTTCCGGTTTTCAATTGTTATTATCACATGTTCCCTGCTCATTGATCAATTGTGATTCACATGTCTCATGTTCATTGACTAATGTTCCAAAGGTCCAATAATGTTATGTTCCAAAGTTCAAATAATGTTATGACTATCATTGTATCAATCTATCAAAAGTTAGAAATGAAGTAATGCATAGTTGTTGGTTACAAGAATACGTGTGGTAGCTTTAGAGGCATAAGCCTAGCTCGAGCCGATCTGTCACACCCCGAATTCCAATGGGACGGACTGGTACCCAAAGTCGTTGAGGCCTGAGAGAACCAATCTTTACTCATGTAAACTCATACGCATGTCACTGTGTGAATAGCATTATTTCACATATAACTTGTAAAATACAAATGGCGAAAGTCATGGCAACATATGTTGTATATATGAAACTTGGCCGTTAGGGCCATCAAGTCAATATGGACATACATCTCATACATTCATTTTCCCGCATAAGTCTACAAAGCCTCTAAACCATGGTACATTTTGGTTGCTTCCGAATGAATAAAATATCGGGAACGATGTTCTTCTGTCATAATTCATTTCCTTAACTCTTCTATACCCGGTACACACAATCTACATTGGCGTTAAAGTACTCCCCCTTGTGTTTGCTCAAATACCTTTGCCGAACTTTACTGTACATTCTTTTTCAATTGAACTGAAAATAGGATTTACATATTTCTTTTCCTTTATCCCAGATACCAATGAAAATTCTGCCACATTTGACACTATAATTCTTTCACTTGAAGTTTTATACAAGTAGTGGTGCCATCTTTTACAAGCAATTGTCACAACTGTTAACTTAAAATCATATATGGAATAATTTCTCTTATGTGGACGCAATTGTCTTAAGGCATATGCTATCACATTATCATACTGCATGTATACACATCCCACACCAACTTTTAAAACATCACAATACACTACATACTCTTATGTGCCTTCGGGAGGTACTAGTACAGGTGTAGGAGTCAATTTATCTTTCATCTCTTGCAAACTTTTCTCACATACATCATTCCGCTGAAACTTAGTTACTTCGTGTGTTAGCTTTGTTAAGGGTAATGGCAGAAAGCCTTTTTAACAATTCTTCTGTAATAACTGGCCAACTCAAGGAAGCTACGAATTTCCGTAGGCATCGTAAGCCTTGGCCACTTCTTTTATGTATATTAATCCTTATTCCTTCATTCTATACAATGTGTCCTAAGGACGATACAGATTGTGACCAAACTTGCATTTAAAGAACTTGCATATATCTTACGGTCACGAAGAATCCGTAACACCTGTCACAAGCGATTAGCATGGTCCTTTTGTGATCTTGAGTAATCTAGTATAACATATAAAACATTATCACGAATATGCTTAACGATGGCTTAAACACCCTAATTATCAAACCCATCAACGTAGCTGGTGCATTTGTTAGCCCAATTGGCATAACTACGAATTCATAACAACCATACCTCTATTTTGGGTATCTTTATTTTCTCTGACCCTTACTTGATGATCTCCTGACCTTAAGTCAATCTTTAGGAAGAATTTGGCACCCTATAACCGATCAAACAAGTCATCAACTCCAGGGAGAAGACATGTATTCTTCATTGTCACCTTATTCGGTTGCCAATAGTAAACACATATTCTCAATGTGTCATTTTTTTAATTTTTTTTTTGTACTATGAACACTGATGCACCCCAAGGGAACATACTAGGTCGTATGAATCCCTTATTCATCACGTCTTTTAAAGTTTTTTTTGTTTTTTTTTTCTAATTCCCATAACTCTGTCAGGCCCATGCTATATAAGGAAATAAAAATAGGCTGAGTACCTGACATCACATTAATACCAGCTCATACATTGAGAAATTTATTTACCACCAGAACTGATTGAAGAGTTAGCGGTGTCACATCAGTATCTTTCACTCTTACTAAGTGACATATGTATCCCTTAGAGTATCTTTTTCTTTGCTCTAAGATGGGGAATAAATTTTTCTCTTGGTGCTCCCACATTTCCCTGGCCATTCAAGAACATTCCTTTGGGAAAACGACAATATAACTTCTCAGTTCGGCAATCTACTATGGCGTAATCCCTTTATAACATCAAAATTCCACTATTTCCAGCTCAATAAGATCAACCAGTGTTTCACGACCACAAACAATTACTATACACTTATGATATACTCTTTTAACTATAATAAATTCACCATCTGATGTATAGACTTCATGTGACATACCTAGTAATTCTGGTGTTCTTTTGAATTTTCAGCAATTAATGAAATAACATATGCTAGTGTCGAATATGGGTCAATCAATACGTATAAGGTACTTGTAGCTACATCAGGAGAAGCCTCATTTTGTGGCCCGACATACCACACCAATAACAAACATTCGTCCCCAACCGACATTCACTTAGATGATAACTTCCGCAACACTAACACGGCTGACGAGGAGACTTCGGTTAGTTCCTACTTTCTACGTTTTTGTGTTTGATACCCCATTGCCCATGAATTCTAAATCTCATTTTTTGTTTTTTTGTACCCAACTGATTGTCCCTAAACCCTTGGGATATAGGTAGAACATTCACTATAGACTAGGGAAATAATGGCCATGCGGTCTGTTAAACACCCCAGACCTAAATTCTCCTTGGGACGCGATGAACTGTCCCATAGGTCTAGCCCTCTTTGACGACCCTTCTTCAAATATTTGTGTCCTTTTCTGTTTCCTCTGATCCTCTATTTTCTGTGTAAAAAGCCTGTATTCTGGCTATATCCATATCTCTTTTCAAGGCTGCAATAGTACAATCCATCTGTCCACATACCGATGCACTCTATCGGTCATAATAGCTACCACATTTGGAGCATACCTGGCCAAAGAATTAAACTGAAGACTGTACTTTCTGACACTCATAGTCCTTTGGCAAAGATTTAACAATTGGTCTGCATGAGCTTTTTGGACCTCATATGGGAGGTACTGGTCAAGGAATACCATTTTAAATTCCTCCCAACTAGATGGAAGTACTTCAATACACAGTCACATGCATAACATCTAAAGCCCTTTTTGATTTGGTCTATAAAGTCCTGTGGGTCTTCATTCAGATCCGACCCAATGAACATGGAAGGGTTTAATTTCAGAAAATCCTTTGTTCGATGACTAGCTGCCCTAGCCGCACCATCATCACTCGTCATTAGGCCAGCTCGCCCGTGACATTATATAGTAACTATCTGAGTCAACATATGCACTACATTTCTTAAATCCTGTGAAGTGGCATTTATAGGTGGTGTTGCAGGTACTTCTCTACCTTTTGGCTAAGAGAAACCCGTATTGCAAATTCCATGTCAGCCCCACCTTCACTAGCTTGGTCAGGTGGTGATTTACTCATTTCTTCTTCGGCAGACATATCAACCTGCTTACCTTTACCCTTATCTTGTCTGATAATCAGCATTTGACTATGCAAAAGAAAACCAATGTCAATGCATACATATGCGTCCACCTACAACTTTCGCTCTATTGTACGATCTAGAAGTGAAGAAAAGAAACAACTCCTAAATGTCCCGTAGCCTCCTACTTGTCAATGTGGCGCGCAACACATCCATAAGCAAGACTCTACTCAGACACGGCTTTGTAGACACCCTTAGGATGACCTACTCTGATACCACTTTTGTCACACCCCGAATTCCAACGGGACGGACTGGCACCCGAAGCCGTTGAGGCCCGAGAGAACCAATCTTTACTCATGTACACTCATACGCATGTCTCTGTGTGAATAGCATTCTTTCACATATAACTTGTAAAATACAAATGGCGGAAGTCATGGCAACACATGCTGTATATATGAAACTTGGCCGTTAGGGTCATCAAGTCAATATGGACATACATCTCTTACATTCGTTTTCCCGCATACGTCTACAAAGCCTCTAACTAATGCATGTACATGACCAACCTACAGTCGGGACAAGTCACCGCTTTATACAATATTTACAATACCAAAACCATGAACACATATGACTCGAAAAGCCCCGAACCAACTGGAGCTCACCAATGATCCGTGGATGACTCGTAGCCTACAGTGGAGGTCTACTAGCACCTGTACCTATAGCAAGTAAGGTAAGTCCCCAAAGGGACATCAGTAAGAAGAATGTACTGAGTATGTAAGGCTCGTAGGAAACTGTTTGACACATAAATACTTCAATAAACTCAATACAAATGAATAACCAATATGGATAAGTCACCATTCTATACGTTGGAAACCATGTGTATTGCTTTCATTACTTTGTTTGCTTCTTTACTTCTATGTTTGTTCATCATCACTTATGTCACTATGTAATCGGTCCTCGTCTGATCAGTGGGTCATAACATAACATAACGTTATTTTGGGATCGGCTCGAGCTAGGCTTATGCCTTTAGAGCTACCACCCATGAATCAATATATCGGGCTCAGCTAGAGCAAGGTTATTACCTCTAGAGCTGCCACCCATAAACAAACAAATCAGGTTCGGCTCAAGCTAGGTTCTTACCTCTAGAGCTACCTCCTGTCAGGATCAACCCGAGCTAAGCTTATGCCTCTAGGACTGCCCCCTGATCCAATAATCTCAGGATTGGCTCGATCTAGGCTTATGCCTCTAGATCTAGCACCTGTACTCTTACAACCAACAATATGCATTACTTCCTTTCTTTACTTTTGAGAGATTGATACATTTACTTGTGAGAGATTGGTACATTCACTTGTGAGAGATTGTTACATTCACTTGTCAGAGATTGGTACATTCACTTGACATAACATTATTGTAAACATTGGAACCATAATCAATGAATAAGAGACATGTATATAAACACTATTGGGACTTTGAAGCATAACATTATTGGAAACATAACCTTATTAGAAACATAACATTATTGAAACCATGGAATCTTTGGAACATTAGTCAATGAACATGAGACATGTGAATCACAATTGATCAATGAGTAGGAAACATGTGATAATAACAATTGGTAACTGGATATAGGATACCTTAGAACATTTCGGAAAGGAACAAATAAAATGTCCATGTGACTACCATGTGCTGCAGAAGGATATGGATAGAATAACCTTACATACCTTATCTTCCCAATATGAACATACAATCCTAAATGTGCATATAATAGTCCAGCTCATTCCTTACGTTTCACTCTATAACACAAGTACATAACAGAGTTTACATTAACCACCAACTACCTTATAAATGCATATAACGATAATGAGTTACATAATTGCCTTAACATGACATTACTTGACAATACCATCTATAAGATTATCATACAAACAACACCACAACATTCCATACATTGACCAATATATCATAAACCAATAGCATGTCACACCATGTTCCTACTTTACACTTCTCCATCACCACAACATTACAATTACTCCATCAAGTCACCTCAATACACATCATAACAACATATCGACAATAATCCCACAATTTATACTCATAGAAAAATAACAAGTTAAGGAACATAACCACACCATACATGTTGATATTTCATCCGTACCATGCACTTTCATCAACACCTCAAGTCCTTTTTCAAGTTTAAATAACAAGGATGGCACATCTTTAGCAAAAAGCAAAAGTTCACTATTCAACACTTTTAGGCATAAAAATAATGATCTACATACTCTCCCATGCATATAGTATACTAATCCATGAGAATATACACTTACCAAAGCTTGAGAAATGATGATCTTTCCCAAGAGATGACTTAGGGTTTGAAGTGAAGAGAAAATATCTCCTTTTGGTTTCTTGGAAAAGTCTAGAAATACATGTGTGTTATAATGAATAAAATTTGATTTTTGGTGCCTTTTATAGGCCCTTGAAGTCATCCTTATCCAGTTGGCTCAGTAATTGATTAGTCAAAGCAAGAATGGGTCATTTGACCCATTGGGCCATGTCATTTAATTCATTTTTGGGCCTTCCTTTGAGCCCATTAACACATATCAACTTAGCCCACCAAATTCAATGTGTAATCCATCATCTATCTCTTGATTAAATAATTCCATAAGTTTCACAACAATATTCAACTCACGAGACTCATATTCGTAGCCTCGATCTCCAAATAAGAAATTCTAGCCACTTATGGCTTAATTGAACATAAAAGGGTAAAAACATAATTTGGATGCCAATTTCGTCCAAGCTTAGTCTTACCAATATGGAACAATTATATAATGACCCAAGAATCACATTTATAGGCTTGTGGTTGGCAAAAAAATTCAGCAAAAAGCACCCCGGCACACCCTCGGGAGCCCCTTAGACTTAAAAAAATTTCCAACTTTTGGAAGGTGTGCAGGGGCGGCCTGGCACGCTGCCTCGTGCGCCCCCTTACTTCCTATGGCACGAAAAAAACAGCCCAGAGCGGCCTGGCACGCCTGGCCCATTTTTTTTGAAAATTTTCCTTTCTTCGACTTTTCTTTGCGGATTTGTTTAGATACTTCAAGTTCAACTATTTAGCTTACTTCTTAGCATTAAAACCCTTTGTTTGGAGGTCTTTCAAGCCTCACTTATCACTCCTAAAATGTTCCAAAAAAAGTTTCAAACTCCTCCTACAAGAGTCTAGTCACCTTGACTAGTACGATATCAAATGTTCCATCCAAACCCAATGCAACACACGTACTTAGTGCTCTCAAAGATAAGGTTTATAACTACACCCTAAGTCACCAATCCATCAAATTAGGGTCGGGGATGTACGGGGTGTTACATCCTTCCCCCCTTAGAAACATTCGTCCTCGAATGTTAGTAACATTGTCTCATTGTAACAACTTAAGTCGAAGTGAATCCTTCACATTATCATATACACACATAATACTTGTAAAGACTTACTTATTATGACTCCAATTTTGTACCTTGAACTTTTTCTTTCGTGTACAACCATTACGAGTACTTTAGATTTCATTATTTCTTTGGTTTCCCTTGTGATTTATTCTACGTGCTAATTTCTCTAATAACGCCTTTACGGAAGCTACTTCTTTATTTCTCATTACTTTCTCTTATCGATCTAGAATAGTAAGCAGTACCTCTTCACATGTGAGATCTTCCGTAACTTGTATATCTCCACTGGGATTAGTACGGGATAATCTCCTATACACTTTCAAAGCATCGAATATGAAATACTGAATGAACTGTGAAGAGTTCTTGGACTAGTGCTAATAGATATGCCATTTTGCCCAAATCTTTGGAAAATTTCCCTTTCTTTCCGAATCTCATTATTTTATTCATTGGTGACACTATCAAAATAACTAACCACCAATGGCACCTTTTAATTCCCTTCTTCTAATATTGGCATATGATTTGTATTGACTTTAGGCTATTTGTATCTGCTGTTATATCACCTTCACTTTCTCTATAGCTCGATGAACAAAATCTGACCCGAGCAAAGCAAATTTCATCAGCTGTAACCTATCCAATCGATGATCTATATTTTATTTCATATAATGCTTCGTAAGGTGCCTTTTGATACATTTATTATAAGCAATTTCAATAAACGATAGATGTTCATCCCAACTACCTTTAAAGTCCAATGTACAAACTCGTGGCATATCTTCAAATGTTCATATAATACGCTCTGTTTGTCCATCCATCTGAGGATAACAAGCCGTACTTACACCCACCTGTGTACCCATGCTTTACTGAAAAGACTTCCAACACTCTGCAATAAAGTCAGCTCTCCTGTTTGATATAATAGTGAGTGGAATCCTATGTAATCATACTATCTCTGTAACATACAACTTTGCATAATTTTCAGTTGTATCGGTGGTTCTAACTGGTAGGAAATACGCTGACTCGGTAAGCCTGTCACCTATTGCCTATATGGAATCGACCTTCTCAGTGTACGAGGCAACCCTGTGATTAAATCCATGTTATTCATGTTCCACTTCCAAACTGGAAGGGTAATACATTGTATAAGACATACAGATATTTGATGCCATACTGTTAATCAGTGACCGCTTGGACATTGAGCTACAAGTTCTACAATGCGCTTCTCATGTAACCTTACCAAGACATCTCTGCTAAACCATGGTACATTTTGGTTTCTTTTGAATGAATAAAATACTGTGAACGATGTTCTTCTGTCATAATTCATTTTCTTAACTCGTCTATACCCGGTACACACAATCTACATTGGCTTTAAAGTACTCCCCCTTGTGTTGCGGGTCATTTGCAGAATATTGGTGAGGTCCAGTTGGTTCAGGGCTTTCTGAGTCACAGTTGTACATTTGTTTTGGTATTGTAAATTTTGGATAAAGCGGGGACTTGTCCCGACCTTAAGATAGTTATGTGTATGCATCTGTTAAAGGCTTTATAGACGTATATGGGAATATGATTGTTAGAGATGTATGTCCATTTTGACTTGATGGCCCTGACGGCCAAGTTTCACATATGTATGTATCACATGTTCCATGATTTCCACTATTAGCATCTTGTATCTATACGTGATGGTGGTGTTTCATGAATGACATGCAAATGAATAGACGTAGATAAAGATTGGTTCTCTCGGGCCTTATCGACTTCGGGTGCCAGTCCGCCCGTTGGGATTCGGGGCGTGACAAAAGTGGTATCAGAGTAGGTTGTTCTAAGGGTGTATACAAAGTCATTTCTGAGTAGAGTCTTGCTTATGGATGTGTTGTACACCACAGGCATAAGTAGGAGGCTACGGGACATTTTGGAGTTGTTTTTTTTTTTTCACTTATAGATCGTACAATAGAGCCAATGTTGTAAGTGGAATCATATCTGACAATTGGAATTGGTTTTCTTGTTTATAGTAAAATACCGATGACAAAAAGAGGTAGAGGCAAAGGTAAGCCGGTAAATATGCTTTTCGGTGAAGGAATGAGTAAATCGCCACTTAACCAAGATAGTCATGGTGGGGATAACACTGAAATTGCATCGCGGTCTTCTTCTACTTTTCCAGCTCCGGAAGAGCAAATAGGTAGAGAAGTACCCACAGAATCACCAATGAATGCCACTGACCAGGATCTAGGAAATTCAGTGCATATGTTGACTCAGCTAATTGCGACACAAATCCAAGGATGAGTTGGTCCAACGACAAATGATGATGATGCGGCTAGAGTGGCGAGTCGCAGGACACAGGACTTTCTGAAATTAGACCCTCCTATATTCACTGGGTCAGATCCGAAAGCAGATCCACAGGACTTTGTTGATCAAATCCAGAGGGCTCTAGAAGTTATGCACGTGACTGATGTTGAAATAGTTCAACTTGCGGCCTGTAGATTGAAAGGTGAAGCTATATTGTGGTATGAAGAATGGAAAAGATCGAGGGGTATTGATGAACTTCCGGCTGGTTGGGAAGAATTTAAAATGGCATTCCTTGATCATTACCTCCCATATGAGATCTGGAAGGCACGTACAGACCAGTTTCTAAATCTACGTAAAGGGAACATGAGTGTTAGAGAATATATTCTTCAGTTTAATTCCTTGGCCCGATATGCTCCGAATGTAGTGGCTACAATGACAGACAGAGTCCATTAATATGTGGACAGATTAGAGCCATATTTGGTAAGGGACTTCACCATTGCTGCCTTGAACAAAGATATGGACATAGCCAGGATACAGGTCTTCGCACAGAAAATGAAAGACCAGAGACAAAGAAGGAGGGTACATGAATCTGACAGAGGACAGTCCAAAAGAGCTAGACCTATGGGACAGTCTATGGTGTCCCAAGGAGAATATAGGCCTCGGATATTTCCTAGACCGCCTAGACCCTCATTCTCTTATTCCACAGTAGGCACTCAAGCTCAATTTCGAGGGTTTAGAGGTAGTCAATTTGGGCAGAGTAGTGGAATTCACGGATCACAGGCAGCAGGATTTTCTCATCAGCAGTATCAGCACTACGGGCGTACTCATTTAGGCACATGTCAGTTAGGGACGAATTCTTGCTTTTGGTGCGGTATTTCGGGGCACATGATGCGAGAGTGTCCACAGAGAAGCATGGATGGTATAGCCCGACCGATGGGATCAGCCGTTGCATCATCATCATCAGTTCCTTCCTTAGGCCGAGGTGTATAGCTTGCTGGTCGTGGTAGGAGTGCCAGAGGAGCAGCCAGTTCCAGCGGAACCCAGAACCGTACTTATGCTCTAGTGGACCGGAAGAATTCAGAGGTCTCTCCTAATATAGTCACAGGTATATTATCCATATTTTCGTATAATGTATATGCATTGATTGATCCGGGTTCTACATTGTCATATATTACTCCATTGATTGCTGTAAAATTTGTAAGAACACCAAAAATATTAACTAAGTCAATTGAAGTAGCTACACCACTTGGTGAATATATTGTTGCAAAAAGAGTATATCGTAATTGTGTGGTAACTGTGTGTGGTCATGATACACTGGCCGATCTCATTGAACTAGACATGGTGGATTTTGATGTGATAATGGGAATGGATTGGTTGACTTCTTGTTATGCCGCGGTAGATTGTCGGGCAAAGAAGGTACATTTTTGTTTTCCACAAGAAAATGGTCTTGAATGGCAGGGTAATGTGGGGGTACCAAGAGGAAAATTTATTTTCTATATGAAAGCAAGGAAAATGATTGCCAAGGGGTACATATGTCACTTAGTACGAGTGAAAGATACTAATGTGGAACCACAAACTCCTCAGTCAGTTCCAGTGGTCAATGAATTTCTTGATGTATTTCCAGAGGATCTTACAGGTTTACCCCCAGAACGGGAAATAGAATTTGGTATTGATGTGATTCCAGGCACTCAGCCTATCTCTATTCCCCCGTATAGAATGGCTCCAATAGAATTGCATGAATTGAAGGATCAATTGAAAGACTTACTGGACAAGGGCTTCATCAGAACTAGTATGTCCCCGTAAGGTGCACCGGTATTATTTGTAAGGAAGAAAGATGGAACATTGAGAATGTGCATTGACTATCAGTAATTGAATAAGGTAAAGATCAAGAACAAATATCCTCTGCCTCGGATTGATGATTTTTTTAATCAGTTACAGGGTGCCAAGTGTTTTTCAAAGATTGACTTGAGGTCGGGTTACCATCAATTCATAGTTAGAGAAAAAGATGTACCCAAGACAGCCTTTCGAACACGGTATGGCCATTATGAATTTTTAGTTATGTCATTTGGACTAACAAATGCACCAGATATGTTCATGGATTTGATGAATAGGGTGTTTAAGCCATTTCTAGACATGTTCATGATGGTATTTATAGATGACATCCTGGTTTATTCAAAGTCACAATAGGACCATGCTAAGCACTTACGACAAGTGTTACAGATTCTTCGTGAGCATAAGTTATATGCAAAGTTCTCTAAATGTGAATTTTGGTTGAAATCCGTAGCATTCTTGGGTCGTATTGTTTCAGATGAAGGAATTTGAGTTGATACACAGAAGATTGAAGCGGTGAAAAATTGGCCAAGGCCTACGACGCCTATGGAAATTCGTAGCTCCCTTGGGTTGGCAGGTTATTATCGAAGGTTTGTTGAAGGGTTTTCTTCCATTGCTTCACCTTTAACGAAGCTTATACATAAGGCAGTCATATTTCAGTGGAATGATGCATGTGAGCAAAGTTTTCAAGAGCTGAAAGATAAATTGACTTCCACACCCGTATTAGTCCTTTCGGAAGGCACCGAAGGTTATGCAGTATATTGTGATGCTTCTGGAATTGGTCTAGGGTGTGTATTGATGCAACACAGTAATGTAATAGCATATGCCTCACGACAGGTGAGGCCACATGAGAGAAACTATCCCACACATGATCTTGAGTTAGCAGCTGTAGTATTTTCTTTAAAGATATGGCGTCATTATTTGTATGGAGTTCATGTTGATATCTATACTGATCACAAAAGTTTGAAATATATCTTTAAGAAGAAGGAACTCAATCTGAGGCAGTGGAGGTGGCTTGAGCTATTAAAAGACTATGATATTGATATTCTATATCATCTAGGAAAAGCAAATATGGTAGCTGATGCATTGAACCATAAGGCAATAGGAGGCTCTAGTGGCCAATTGACGAAAAAGCAAGATTTAGTCAAAGATCTACATCAATTAGCCATCTTGAGGGTTTGTCTTCTTGAATCCTCAGATGAAGGGATTATTGTACAAAATGCGGCAGAATCTTTATTAATAGCTGAAGTCAAGGAGAAGAAGTTTGTAGATCCTATGATATTGCAGTTAAAAGAGAATGCACAATAGGGTTTAACAAATGCATTTGATCTGACGCAAGAAGTACTTCAATGCCAAGGTAAAATATGTGTACCGGATGTAAACGAGCTGAGGAAACAAATTATGATAGAGGCGCATCATTCACGATATTCTATTCATCCGGGAGCTACCAAAATGTATCATGATTTAAAAGAAGTGTATTGGTAGGGAAATATGAAGAAGAACATTGCAGCATTTGTAGCTCAATGCCCAAACTGTCAACAAATTAAAGTGGAGCATCAGAAACCTAGGGGTTACATGCAATGTATCAATCTTTCAGTATGGAAATGGGACATGATTAATATGGACTTCATCACAGGTTTTACTCGTACACTGCAAAAATTTGATTCCATATGGGTCATAGTTGACAGGCTTACCAAGTTAGCGCATTTCTTACCAGTCAAGACCACCTATACAGCTAAAGATTATGCAAGGTTGTATGTTAAAGAAATAGTGTGATTGCATGGTATTCAAATTTCCATTATATTAGACGGAGAAGCACAATTTACTGCTCATTTTTGGAGATCTTTTCAGAAGAGCTTGGGTACACAAGTGAATTTGAGTATGGCTTTCCATCCTCGAACAGATGGACAAGCAGAACGTACTATCCAAACACTTGAAGATATGCTACGAGCGTGCACGTTAGATTTTCAAGGCAGTTGGGATGACCATATTCCTCTTATTGAATTTTCTTACAACAATAACTATCATTCAGGTATTAAAATAGCACCTTATGAAGCTTTGTATGGAAGGAAATGTAGATTACCAATCGGATGGTTTGAAGTGGGTAAAACTGCTTTACTTGGGCCAAATCTTTTTCATCAGGATATGGACAAAGTTAAAGTGATTCAACAACCGCTACAAACGGCCCAAAGTCGACATAAGTCAAATGCTGATGTCAGAAGAAGAGGGCTCGAATTTTCCATAGGTGATTGGGTATTTTTGAAGGTGTCACCGATGAAAGGGGTAATGAGATTTCGAAAGAAAGGGAAGTTGAGTCCCCGGTATATAGGGCCATATGAAATTTTTTGAAGATTTGGGCAAGTCGCGTATGAATTAGCATTACCTCAAGAAATTTCCACAGTTCATCCAGTATTTCATGTTTCGATGCTTTGAAAGTGCATAGGAGATCCATCTTGTTTTGCTCCCATTGACGATGTACAAGTTACGGAGGATCTTACTTATGAAAAGATACCCATTTATATTCTAGATCAACAAGTAAAGAGGTTGAGGAATAAAGACATAGCTTCCATAAAGGTACTCTGGAGGAACCAACAAGTAGAAGAGATCACATGGGAAGGTGAAGAAATGATGAAGTTCAAGTATGCGCATTTGTTCCAAAGGGAAGAACAAGTTCAAGATACGAGATCGGAACAATGACAAGTAAGTATTTATAAGCATTAAGTATATATATGATAACATGGAGAATGATCCTAGACTTGCATTTGTTTAAATTGAATGATGTCACTAACATTCAAGGACGAATGTTTCTAAGGGGGGAAGAATATAACACCCCGTACATACCCGAACCCATGAGACCACCTTAACATTTATAGAATCATTTAAACATGAGAGAATTGGTGAATTATGAATTAAATTTTTGGGCTTAAATAAATCTTGTGTTATTGGGCTCAATTGAGGCCCAAAATAAAGTAAAAGACATGGCCCAAATGGGGCAAGTGACCCATTCTTGTGTTGACCAATCAAACATGCATTTAATGCCCAAGAATTTTGATAAGTATGATTTGAGGGATCATATAAGGCAAGGAAAAATCAGATTATTATTTATCAAAACACACATGCCATTGTCTAGAATATTCAAGACATTTCTCTTTACTCACAAACCCTAAGGCATCACTCCTTTGGACAAGATCACTTCTTTGTAAGTATTGGTAAGTGTTTAATCTTATGGTTCAGTAAATTATACGCTTAATATGGTGCATAAATCATGTTGGTTATGTTGACACAGTGTTGGACAATTCACTATGTGTAAAAAGGGTTTTGCCTTATAAACTTGAAAATGGACATGTGGTCTTGAAGGAAGTGAACTTGATGGATTAAATATTGACATGTGAGATGTGATTATAGCCTTAAATTGTTTTATCATTGTACATAATGTTTGGAATTGTTATTGCAAAATTGTGCATGGACTTGGTGGTGTATTGAAGGAAAAATGTGGTTTTGGTGATGTTCATGTGTGTTGTGAAGCCATGGTTGATTGTTGGCATCCAATTTGACCTAAATTATATAAAGGGAAGTTTATTCATGGCCATGGACCATTTATTATTTAAAAGGACCCTAAAATGACCCCTGGAGTCCGAAACGGGCATCCGCCCTCTCGTCAGGAGCACCTGCGGGCGCAGATGCCAATGCAGGTGGCTCTAGACAATACCAGAGGGAACCTGCGGCCATATTTCAGCCACTTGTGGCCGCATTTCAGCCACCTGCGGGCGCAGGTGGCTTCGCAGGTCAGCCCAAAATTCGGTTTTGTATGTTTTTGTCTCTGTTTGATCCCCGAAGGCCCCTATACCCTTTTTGGATGTAATTATCAACTTATGATTCCTTTTGAATGGAATTAAGGGGTCGTTTGGAGGCATGTTGGCTTATAACAATTATGTATTGTTGTAAATATGTTGCTATGAAAGGTATTGAGGTGACTTGATGGAATAATTATGATGTAATGATATTGAGGAAGCGTAAAGGGGTAAACTTGGTGTGAAATGCCATTGGTTTATGATGTCTTGGTCAATGTGTGAAATGTTATGGTGTTGTTGGTAAGGTAATGCAGTGGATGTTATTGTAAAGGGGTGAAATGATGCTATATAGCAGTCATGTAGTTCATTGTCGTCTTGTACACTTGTACGAAAAGTAGTTGTTAACGAGAGTTCCGTAATGTACTTGTATTATAGAGTGAAACGTAAGGAAGGAGCTAGACTATTGTGTTCATATATAGGCTTGTGTATTCATACTTGGAAGTGAAGGTATGTAAGGTTATTCTATCTGTATCCTTCTGCAACACATAGTATTCACATTGACATTGTATTTGTTCCATTCCAAAATGTTCTAAGGTATCCTATTTCCGGTTATCACTTATTATTATCACATGTTCCCTACTCATTGATCAATTGCGATTCACATGTCTCATGTTCATTGACTAATGTTCCAAAGGTCCAATAATGTTATGTTCCGAAGTTCAAATAATGTTATGACTATTATTGTATTAATCTCTCAAAAGTAAGAAATGAAGTAATGCATAGTTGTTGGTTACAAGAGTACGGGTGGTAGCTTTAGAGGCATAAGACTAGCTCGATCTGATCCTGAGATTATTAGATCAGGGGGTAGTCCTAGAGTCATAAGCCTAGCTTGGACCGAACCTGATAGGGGGTAGCTCTAGAGGTAAGAACCTAGCTCGAGCCAAACCTGTTATGTAGGTTTATGGGTGGAAGCTCTAGAGGTAATAACCTAGTTCGATCCGAGCCCGATGTATTGATTTATGGGTGGTAGATCTAGAGGCATAATCCTAGCCTGAGCCGATCCCAACATAACGTTATGTTTTGTTAAGACCCACTGATCAGTTGGGGCCTAGGTAAATTGTGACACAAGTGATGATGTATGAAGTAAAGAAGCAAAGAAAGTAATGAAAGCAATATACATGCTTCCCAACATACAGGATGTGACCTATCCATATTGGTTATTCATTTGTTTTTGAGTTCATTGAAGTATTTATGTATCATACAGTTTCATTTGAGCCTTACATACTCTTTACATTCTTCGTACTGACCTCCCTTGGGGGGGTCTTACCTTACTTGCTATAGGCGCAGGTTCCAGTAGACCTCCACAGTAGGTTGCGGGTCATTTGCAGAACATTGGTGAGCTCCAGTTGGTTCGGGGCTTTCCGAGTCACAGTTATACATTTGTTTTGGTATTGTAAATATTGTATAAAGCGGGGACTTATCCCTAATTTAAGATAGTTAGTGTATGCATCTGTTAGAGGCTTTGTATACGTATGTGGGAATATGAATGTAAGAGATGTATGTCCATTTTGACTTGATGGCCCTTACGGCTAAGTTTCACATATGTGTATGTATCACATGTTCCATAATTTTTGCTATTAGCATCTTGTATCTATACGTGATGGTGGTGTTTTGTGAATGACATGCATATGAATAGACATAGATGAAGATTGGTTCTCTCGGGCCTAATTGGCTTTGGGTACCAGTCCGCCCTGTTGGGATTCGGAGTGTGACACAAGGAAAGAGTAGGGTGTGAGGAGCTCCCTAGTTAGTCGAGGAAATCGTCATCCTCCGGCCCACAAACTGCTAGTGGTGTATCATCCGTTTACACCTCATCAACATTGAAATTGGTATGGGGTCATTCTCATCTGTGGGGACATCATCATCCACAGGCTCAACAAAATCTGGCCCAATCCGTAACAATACCATGGCATACCTATTAAGAGGATAATCCCTCTCAACCTGGCTCAGCTCGTCTGTCATGGAGGGCCTACCCCCAGTCCTATGCCATAGCATCTCCAAACTACATATATGGGCTAAGATCCCATCATCACGAGTGTGCCGCTCTGCTAATGTGAGAGTGGGGCCGAGTGCATCAGGTGCTTTGGTTTGGGTGACATCACTAGGTGTTATCAGCAAAGGAGGAGGATAATCAAATGCCTCTTCATCCACTTCGAATGCTTGCATTAATTTAGTCAATACACCTCCAAAAGCATATAGAAGTCCACCCTGTAGATGAGCTAAGTGCATAGCCGACAGTACCATGGAACCCACATCAATTTCAACATCGTTCATTAGAGCATACACCAAACAGACTCGGTCCCTAGTAACCTCCGTCATGTGGCTACCCGGAATCAAGCAACAACACACAATCTTCAACTAAATCCGCGCCTTTTTATTGAAATGAGCATAGGGTAAACTCATGTGGTACCCTTTTTTGTGGTGGCAAAGCTATCTTGCTGTCGAACGTTGGCCACAAAGAGTATGTAGAATTTCTGTATAGGGATCCCTAACATTCATCTTGTGTATGTCGTGGGGACTAGCCCGAGTATATGATCCCAATAATCCATTTACGCCCAGAGAATCAAGTATAACGTCTGACCCTCGTATAACCACCGATCTGGTAGGTGCATCTGGGTTTCAATTAGCATACAATTCCCTCACAAGATGAAGGTTGCAATCTATCGGTTTGTCAAAGATGAAACCCATCCCCAATTTCACAATTCGATCCAATATTTTTGAGTGAGTCCGAGCGAGACTGGCCCTATCAATACACTCATCCTTAAAGTATTTGTCTTTGGGGTGACTCTTATACCAATTCTTGTCGGCGCTAGAGACAACATTTAGCCCATATTTCTTTTCTGGCCTTTAGGGACTGGGGAAGCCGCTGGAACCTTATTTCCTGACTGTCGTCGCTTGTGTGAACTTGAACCTGCCACGTTAGATTCCAACATAGTACCTGTGATAAAGTTCAAACAAGTATGTCAATTACCCATGTAAAGATATCCAACCAAGTGTGTTGGCTATAAGGGTCACCCCACACTTAGTTTCTTAGCACCAATTCAAAACATATGGGTGTAAGGATACTTAGACTTCCCCTCATCACTTAATGCCCAATTACAAATTCCAACCCATATCCAAATTCAACATCCCCAACACAAGTTCCACATTCCCATAATTATCAATAGAATGGCTTACTTGTTTTACTCAAGAATTCAAACAAGATCTATGCATTTTCAACAATATATGGGTTATATCAAGTGATTACAACAAGCAATTTTCTTAATCACTACCATATAAGCTAAACCCACTTGCAAGTTATTCAATTAAAAACAAGATTAATAAGAACACTTTCACTTGTTCTTCAAGTTCTCATTCATGACACCCCATAAATTCCAACTCTAGCATAATAATCAAGTCAAACTACAAAGAACCAACATGGCATCAAAAATTCGAATTTCAAGAATTCCCCAAATTTACAACATTCTCATAGCAATTTAGAGAGAGAAAGCTTAAATCAAAGATACCTTTGTAGCTTTAATGTGGTCTTGCAATCACAATCCTAAGATAAGAAGGGAAGAATCGTGCATTGTGTGGGAAGATAAGTGAAAATTAAGAGAGAAAATTTGATGGTGTGGGGGAGAAAATTGGATTTTGGGGCATAATGTTTATGAAGAATTAAAATGGAATTGGGGATTTAAAAGATAGGGGGTGGGGTGGGTCGGGTAGGTGAGTGACCCTTTTTTTAAAAAAATTTAGCCCAAAAACTTAAGGGGGTAGCAGTGTGCCACGCTACCCTAATGCTTGAGGCCCAAAAACTTAAGGCAGGAGTGGCCTGGCGCACTAGGTGCAGCGCCTTCTCACTGCCTGAGGCCCAAAAACTTAGGGCAGGAGCGGCCTGGCACGTTAGGTGCAGCGCCTGCTCACTGCCAAGGTACACGAAAAATGGGGCAGGAGTGGCCTGGCACGCTGCTTGGCGCGCTCCCTACTTAACATTATACTTGGGAGGTTTTCCACATTTTTCACATAATTTTGGGGTTTTTTCAAGTCCCATGACGCAAAACATCACTCCAAAGCATGTCCTACCTTTCCGGCACCTTCAAAAGATCATCTATCTTCCAATTTACCTTTTTATCTTGGATTTCCATGGCAAAATACTCCAGTGTCTCTACATAAACAATAAATCCTAGAACTAAGTTAGAAAAGAAAATTATTAAAAGAAATGGGTTGCCTCCCATCAAGCTCCTTATTTAATGTCGCGGCTCGACCACGCTCAGCTCAATCATTATCAATATGAAGCACTTCCTCCTTATGCTTCTCTTCTTAACAAAAATAGTGCTTCAATCTTCGGCCATTTACAAGAAATTTAGTGCCATCACCTTTATTCATGATTTTCACCTCACCGTGAGGAGTTGTACGACTTACCTCAAAAGGACCACTCTACTTAGATCTTAGCTTGCCCGAGAACAACCTAAGTCTAGAATTAAATAGTAGTACCAATTGGCCTGGCTCGAAAGTGCGCTGGAGAATGTGCTTGTCGTGCCATCGCTTCATTTTCTCCTTATAAATCTTCGCATTTTCATACACGTGGAAACGAAACTCTTCCAACTCATGTAGTTGCAACAACCTCCCATGACCAGCTAACTCCAAATCTAGGTTCAACTTCTTCACCGCCCAATATGCTTGGTGCTCAAGCTCATCCGAGAGATGACATGTTTTCCCAAAGACAAGATGATATGGGGAAGTCCCTATAGGTGTTTTATATGCAGTTCGATAAGCCCAAAGAGCATTATCTAGCTTGAGCGACCAATCTTTTCTCTGAGTATTCACAGTCTTTTGCAAGATTTATTTTATCTCGCGATTAGACACTTCAACTTGGACACTTGTTTGGGGATGATACGCTGTTGAAACCTTGTGTATAACACCAAATTTAGCCAACACACTCTTCACCCAATAGTTTATAAAGTGTGAACCTCCATCGCTAATAATAGCTCTTGGAGTTCCGAATCTTGTGAAGATATATTTTTGAAGGAATTTTACCACAACCTTAGAATCATTTGTAGGAAGAGCAGTAGCCTCTACCCACTTAGACACATAATCCAGTGCTACAAGTATGTATTGATTCCCATTTGACTTCAGAAAAGGGCCCATAAAATATATCCCCCATACATCAAAAATTTCAACTTCTAGGATATTAGTTAAAGGCATCTCATGTCTCTTTGAAATCATACCCATACGTTGGCATTGGTCATAACTTTTCACAAATGCATGTGCATCTTTAAATAGAGAAGGCCAAAAGAAATCTGGTTGTTGAATTTTTTGGTTGTGCGTTCACCACCATGATGACCACCATAAGGTGATGCGTGGAAACTCTCAAACACATGATTCACCTCCGCATCCAAAATACATCATCTCACCACTTGATCAGGCCCTTGATTGAATAAATAACGCTCATCCCAAATATAAGAACATACCTCATATGACATCTTCTTCTTTTGTTGAGGACTCGAATCAAGAGAAAATATCCCACTTACCAATAGATTTACAATGTCTGCATACCATGGTAACTCATCAACCCCCAAAACTAACAATTGCTCATCTGGAAATTCCTCACAAATACACCCATCATCAGCTACATGTATCAAGCTCTCAAGTCTAGAAAGGTGGTCGACAATCTGATTTTCTGACCCCTTCCTATCTTTAATCTCCAAATCAAACTCTTGTAACAATAAAATCCATCTAATCAACCGCGGCTTAGCATCTTTTTTATTGAACAAATAACATATTGCAGCATGATCTGTGTATACAATGATGCTAGTACCCACCAAATATGATCTAAATTTATCAAATGCGTACACCAAAGCTAGCATCTCCTTTTCAGTCACCGTATAATTTGCTTGGGCTACATCAAAAGTTTTACTCGCATAATAAATAGAGTGAAATACCTTGTTCTTCCATTTCTGAAGAACCGCACCCACTGCAATATCACTCGCGTCACACATGAGCTCAAATGGTAAGGCCCAATCCGAAGCAATAAGGATAGGTGCCTCTACCAACTTTTTCTTCAAGATCTCAAATGCCTTCACACATGACTGACAAAAGACAAATTTAACATCTTTCTCTAAGAGCGTGCAAATGTGCCGTGCAATCTTGGAAAAATCTTTAATGAAGCTTCTGTAAAACCCAGCATATCCTAAGAAACTATGCACCCCTTTCACCGACACAGGTGGAGGTAATTTCTCAATAACTTTAATCTTTGCTCTATCCACTTCGAGACCTTACTTTGACACTTTATATCCAAGAACTATACCTTCCGTCACAAGAAATGACATTTTTCCCAGTTGAGAACAAGATTAGTTTCTTCACACCGAGCAAGGACTCTATAAAGGTCTTGTAGACATACCTCGAAAGAGTTACCAAAGACTGAAAAATCATCCATAAAAATCTCCACGAACTCCTCCACCATGTCATACAAAATTACCATCATGCAACGCTGAAAAGTAGCCTGTGCGTTGCACAATCCAAAGGGCATACACTTGAAAGCATAAGTGTCGTAAGGGCATGTGAATATAGTCTTCTCTTGATCTTGAGGATCTATAGCAATTTGATTATACCTGAAATACCCATCAAGAAAGCAATAATATTCCTTCCCGGCTAAACAATCCAACATCTGATCAATAAAAGGGATTGGATAATGATCTTTCCTCGTGGCATCATTTAGTTTTCGATAATCCATGCAAATATGCCACCCAGTCACAGTTCTTATAGGAATCAAATCATTATTATCATTTGTGATCACCGTCATACCACCCTTTTTTAGGACACATTGTACTGGACTAACCCATGTACTATCAGAGATAGGGTAGACAATGCCCGAATCTAACCACTTAATTACCTCTTTCCTTACCACTTCTTTCATTACTGGATTCAAGCGTCATTGGTGTTGCACACTCGGCTTATGCCCTTCCTCCATGTAAATTTTATACATACACAAACCCGAATTAATACCATGGATATCAAAAATCTGCCAGCCGATAGCCTTTTTTCTTCGTTTGTGTATCACCAATGTTGCATCAACTTGTTCCCTTGATAAATTGCTGCGAGAATAATAGGAAGGGTCTTATTATCACCTAAGAAAGCATATTGAAGATGGGATGGAAGTTCTTTCAATTCAAGCTTCGATGCCTCCTCAATTGATGGCTTGGGTGGAGGTCTGAGTGGACAATTTAAAGGTTCCCATCTACCCTCTTTAGTATAGATACCGATAAGATCAAGAACCTGCACCATTTCAATAGCTTTCGCATCACCAAAAATATCTTTCCCCACCAAAACTTTTTCCAAGGGATCTGTAGAAAAAGTGTGGATGTTTTCAGCCGCCAAATCTATAGTTGTAATAGCTGACAAGTTCTCGTAAATTTCTCGTTACTTCAAATACCTATATACATCAAAGACTTAAACCTTAACATGAGCTAGTATAGTCAATTTCCCTGCTGCTACATCAATGATTGCACATCCTGTGGCCAGAAACAGACGCCCTAAAATAAATGGTACTTCTGGGTAAGGCTCAAAATTCAGCACCACAAAATCAATCGGAAAGATCAACGAACCCACTTGAACCAGAACATCCTCAACAATACCATCTAGTCTAGTCACGGATCGGTCTACAAGCTGCAAAATAATAGTAGTAGGTTTAGGACGACACAAACCCAACTCCTTGAAAACTGAAGTGGGCATCAGATTTATATTAGCCCCCAAGTCGCACAATCCACGAGCACAGACACGATCTCCCGGAGTAATTTTTAGAGTGAAGCTTCCAGGATCCTTCAGCTTGGTGGGTAAACAGTTTTGAATGCGAGAGCTACACTCCCCAGTCAGTGCAACTGTGGTATACTCAGTCAATCTACTCTTTTTTGACACAATATCTTTCACAAACTTAGCATACTTTGGAATGCCATGCAAGATATCCACAAGTGGAAAATTAATGTGCACTTGTTTAAGTAATTCAATGAACTTACCAAAGCATTCAGCTTCCTTCTTACTTTTGAACTTCTCGGGAAAAGGAGGAAGAAACTTTACATTCTGGACCACTTTATCATCTATGGAGCTTTTATCAGACTTAACTTGTTCGTTTCCAACCACAACTTTTTTCATCTCCAACTCTTTTATTGGTAGAACTGTATCCTCTAACTGCTTACCACTACGAGTAACAATGGCACTCACCTACCTCAAATTAGGATCAGTGTCACTTAGAAGACCTCCTTGAGGCCTTCTATTCTGTGCATTTGCTAACTGACCAATTTTGCTTCTCCAAATTTTGAGTAGCCAACTGGTTGTTCCTGACATATGCTGCCAGCTTAGCTTGGTCTGCCATAATCTGCTTCAATATATCTTCCATGCTCATATTTCCAGGCTTAGCACCAATTAATTACCTTGACCCTGCTGTTGGTTGTATTGTGGTACATATCCTTGAGGTCTATATTGATTCTGATTACCTCCCCAAGATAAGTTCGGGTGATTTTTCCACGCAGCATTGTAAGTATTTCCATAATTCTGTGCTCCAACTCCTCTTTGGGAATTACCCACAAAATTTGAATTTGCACTGCACAACTCGCTGGTATGGTCCCCGTTTTCGCATACTTCACACCATACAGAAACCTATTGTTGTATTGCATTTACGGGAGCTTGTTGCTGCCCCAAATTCAAACTGCTGAAGTGATTATTCATCATGTTTTGCATGGTTGAACTTTGGGCAGATAATGTCGTGACTGCATCCACATCTAGTTTCCCAGCAACCTTCGTTGTAGAATTTCTAGAGTTATCACCATGCCAATCTGGATTTCCATGCGAAATATGGTTCAACAAAGCATATAATTCATCGTAAGTTTTCTCTAAAGCTTGTCCACCTACAGCTGAATCAAGTAGAATTTTAGTGTTGGGGTCGAGAGCCACAATAAAAGTATGCACCAACACTTCATTTGCTTGGTGGTGATGAGGAAAATCCCTCAACATGGATTTGAATCCGTTCTAGGTTTGGTACAGATTTTCATCATCTCTCTATCTGAAACTAAATATCTCACTCCTCAGCTTTGCTATCTTTCTAGACGGAAAGAACCTTATCAAGAATTTTCGAGCAAGATCATCCCAAGTAGTGATAGAATTCTCCAGCTCTGCATCTAACCACCTCCTTGCTTCCCCCAATAGAGAAAAGGGGAACAAAGTAAGTCTCACATAATCTGAAGACACACCCGCAGGAATATATATGTGACTGATCTCCAAAATATTTTGGATGTGCCTCTGTGGTTCCTCATGAGCAAGACCTGTAAGCTGTCCACTTGAGTGCAAGAGTTGCACCAGGTTCTGTTTAAGCTCAAATATTCCTCCAGCTGTCGGTTTTTGAATACTGTAGGTCACATTAGTAGCGAGTGGGATTGCCACATCGCAAACTGTCCTAGCTACCATCACTACCGGCGTAGGCCTATCCACAAATGGGTCTTCAATTCTTATGGGATCACCCCATATGGTTTCGTTCGCCAGTTCAAATTGCGGGATTGGGTAATCTGCAGCCTGTCTCCTCAATCTGTGAAAGTATCTCTCAGGTTCAAACTGCGAGGTTACCAAATCTCTGTTCCTTGCTAGCGTTCAGATGAAGTAAGCCTACAAAATAGGATAGCTAAGATCAAGTTGTCAACACTTAGCTGAAAATTAAAGTAAAAACATCAATAATTGAAATCTATCTATTTGAAAGTCCCCGACAATGATGCCAAAATCTAGTTGCGACCAAGCTATACACGCAAGTGCATGTGATCGTTCAAGTAATACAATGGATACTTTAAAAGAGCCGGATATCGAACCCAAGGGACTTTCGTAAATAGAAATCAATTTTAGACGTCAAACAATAATTAAAAACTAGTGTTGCGAAAAGGGAAAGGGATTTGTTACTAAAAATTAGATGAGTGCGGACTATAAACTACTATCTTCACTACCGTAACTTCAGTTTTTGCAAATATAATATAAAAGTCAATAAAAAGTAAATTTTCAGGGTCAAGGCACTCTAAACGTCCTCTCTAGAGTATGAATATTACTAGTTTAAGCAATTTGAGTCGTTTATCTTGGTTATTGATCATGGGGTTGATAATATGATTATATTCGTCTCCAAACTATAACCTTATATTAGAAATTAGAAACCTAACTACATCGTTGAGCTGGCATAGATTTAACCAATTCTAACGCCTTAAAGCTATCTTACCATATTTGAACAAGCACGGCGAATTAGGTAACTCTTGGTCCTAACAGCATTTCAATCTCTTGGAATCTCTTCCTCGAGTAAAGATCATACTCCTTATATTCCACGTTCTATCTCTCAATTTCTCTTTCGAGTTGCTCTCAAGATAATAAATTTATTTCAATTGTGATCAAACATTAAAATATTAAAATCAAGAATATAAGAATAACCAATAATTGATAAACTTCCGCAAAAACCAATAATATTCAACACTAGAAATTCATGTTCATAGCCTTACCCCAAGAATGAGGGATTTTAGCCACTCATACTTTGATTTAACATCATACTTTGATAGAAATTCATAAAAATTAAATCAAAACTGAAAAGAAGGAGTATTAAACCTAATTTATATGCCCAAAATTGCCCAAATTTTTTCCAACAAAGATCGAATTCTAATACAATAACCCAAAATCCCTATTTATAGATAAAAACTTGGGGCAAAAATTGCCAAAAAGCGTCCTGGCAAGCCCTTGGGCTAGCTTGGCACTTAGGCAAATTTTTTCCTCTGAAAGGTTGTGCCTGAGCGGCCTGGCACGCCCTTGGGCACGCCCCTCTGCTATCCAGCTAAACAAAATCTTTGTCAAAAGCGGCCCGACACGCTGCCTAGCTCGCTTGGGACTTAGACTCCGTTTTTCTTCCTTTCTTCAACTTTTGTTTGCGGATTTGGTTGGATTCTTCAAGTTCAAATCTTTGGCTAGCCTCTTATCTTCAATATACTTGGCTCTTAGCTCCTCTAAGCCTCGCTTTCCACGGCAAAAATGCTCCAAATAGTCACAAATTTCACCTACAAGGGTCTAATCACATTTGTTAGCACAATATCAAATATTCCATCAAAACAATACAAAATACATACGTATTGCTCTCAAAACTAAGGTAAACATGGGTAAAAGTCAGCAATAAGGCATATAAATACTCCTTAGATCATCATACAATTAGAGCACAAGTCATGCTATGACTCATGGTAAAATGTCCAAAAGGTTTCCCAAACTCCAGTCACCACGACTCAACACCATTAATCGTGGAATGAAAGTATGAGTAGAATAGTGACTCATACTGATGGAGAACAAAGAGTTGTAAAACTCACCCTAGGGACCACAACACAATTTATGAGTCATGGTATCAAGATACGACTTGTACCACGACTCATGGAGTCCCTTTGCAAAACCTATCCATCTCAGATTCAGGAGACCATAAGTTTCAGTATGACTCGTCGTATCAACCTATGAGTCATACATTGATTTATATGTAGACAATCTAGAAACAATTCAAAATAGTCCTAGGAGTCACTATTCAAACTACGACTCATGGACCCAAAGTATGTGTCGTAGGTTGACGCATCGGATTTAATTTTTCATAAAACAGTTATGTTTTAAAAGGGGGAAATTGGTTTTTTGCCACTCTTTTAAGCTCTATATTATGTTATTTTATGATCTCTTAAGGGAGGTTAAAGGTTAAACAGGTGACTAAAATCTTAGTCCTACTGGTGACTAAACTCTTAGTCCTACTGCTTTAACACTTAGAATTCAGAAAGAAAACTCTCAAATCTCTCTCAAGAAGTAAAGGCCCGGGGTTCTTCTCCAAACTCAATTACTCGATGATTTTATTCAAGAATATTCAGTGATCAAGTATTTAGGATTTCAATGAGGGTTTTCTTTTTCCCTCATACCCAAATTTTTAAATTATCAATTATAGTTTTAATGATTTCATGATCTACGGTTCATACCCAATTATACAAATTTCATGATTTTTAGTTGTATCTTGTTCCCTTATGATTTTCACTTGTATTAAAACAATTGTGCATGATATATATTCTCAAAAACTTATTTGAAATCTTACAAGTAATTTCACTTATTTTCCAAAGAATTAGGCATGATTTAGAACAAGCCATCATGAACTGATCCTAAGATCATAGATTAGTGTAAATTTAGCAATACTAGTTTTGTATTTTTGAATATAAATACAAATAGTAATCAAACAAGTTCATGTTTTATTTTCATATATCAATTTATATTTATTAGCTAATAGTATATGGTTTTAGTAGTATTTAGCACCAAGCGGATTCAGGTTCTAGATAACCCAAGTCCTAGAACTATGTTGCCAACGTAGGATAAGGGTCCTCGCCAATTGAGAGTGACACATTTAGCCCAAATGAGCTCAGTTAGAGGATCACACTATTCATGTTTTATACCCTTGCCCGACTATAGGGAATCCTACCAACAAGGGTCGTACATTGGACTCCATGTTAGCTCACATAGTTTATGTTGGTTAATAGAATCTCCCATAGAAATGGTTTTAACATGACTTTTGTACATGACTCACAGTTTCAGCTCAATTAAGTTATTTCATAAGGTACAGCTATGCTTCGCATTACAATTTATGATTTTACTTTTGGGTCATTGTACTATAGTTGAGTTATTTTATCCAGTTTCACCTATGCCATCTAAACTAGTTTAAAGCATATTTTTAGTGTATTTATACCATTTAATATCTCACATTCTCACTACATTAGTACTGACTCCACACTTTTTTTTTTATGTTATATCCTTTTATGATATAGGTTTGATTGTTCATTCTCAGTAGTGCATTTAGATAAGTTCCTAGTGCCTAGATCAGAAGCAGTTGTGGTGAGTTCTCATCATTCAAGGACATTTTTAGTTTATTTATGCTCGGTCCAGACTTTATTTCATTTTCAGTACTTTAGAGTTTAGCTGGGGTCCTGTCTCAGTAACTCATTAGTGTTAGTAGAGGCTTTTAGACATAGTTAGATAGTTTAGTTTTCATTTGGGTTTTTAGATTATTGTTTTATAACTTCATATTATATTTCATTTTGCTCACTTTACAATGTTTATTCTTCCGCATAGTGTCTTTGATTCTAATTTTAGTATTATGCCAGTGTTATGGGTTTACTTGGGACCACTTGTAGTTCTAAGCACCATGTCTTAACAAGGGTGTAGACTCGGATCATGAAAAACTTGGTATCAAATCCCTAGGTTCAGGAGTACTAAGATGTCTAAAAAGTCAAATTTTGTAGAGTCTTTTTTATGGGTGTGAAGCAGGCCACACTTATGAGAGAGAGGCTACAAGATGTTTTATGAAATTTCCCTTCTTTCATGTTCATTATCATGTGATAGACTTTAACTTTATTTACTTATTTGTAATTCGTGCTCTATGTGTTTCAAATAATGCCTCCACATATAAATAACAAATGAGGAAACGATAAGAATGTGAACCCACTTACACCAGCAAACAATGAGGTTACTATTGCTGAGTTTCAAAATCCATCCAGATGTTGGCTAGGTCATGACTTTTTAGGTGAACCAGTAAGTAGATATTAACTCAAATGGTGGGTCAGCTACTGCCCCAGTTAGAGATTTTGTTCATATGAACCCTCTCGAGTTCTTTGGGTCGAGGGTAGAAGAGGCCTCATATAATTTTATTAATAAGGTGAATAAGATTCTTCAGGTGATACAAGTGTCTTTGGTTGATATGGTTGAGGTAGCTTCCTATCAGCTAAAAAATGTGGCTCACTTGTGGTATACTCAGTGGAAGGACAGTCGTGGCAGAAATATAGCTCTAGTAGTTTAGGATATTTTCATTGATGCTTTCCTTAATCGATTTTTTTAGAGAGTTGAAGTAGGAAAATGCCAAGGAAATCATGAACTTGAAACAAGTATTCATGTCTGTGAAAGTATATAATCTTAAGTTCACTCTGTTATCCAGGTAACCTCCAGAGATGATGGCTGAACCACGAATGAGTAAGTTTGTTTTTGGGGTCGAACTTAGTGAAAAAAGAATGTAGAACAATCATGTTGTCTGGGGCTATGGATATCACCAGGTTGATGAACCATACCCAACAAATTGAGGAAGAGAAACTAAAAGAGAGAAAATGGGAGAATAAAAGGGCTATAAAGGGTAACTTTGAGTACAACTAGCAGAGGTTTGATGGTAAGAATCAGTCTTCTTTATAGCATAGGTCTTCAGGTCCAACACCTACATCATCTAGTACTCCATATTAAGCACCCAGACCACGGTATAATATGAAGAGTAGGTCATTAGGCTCTCATTCACAGGGTAGTGTTACAAAGGGAAATTCCTATCCTACTTGCAATAAGTGTGGTCAACACCACCCAGGAGAGTGCATTTATGTGCTTTGGGTATGGTCAGATTGGTCACTGATTGAGAGATTTCCCCTCTGTCAAGCAAGGTAATAGAGGTAATTGCACTTAGTCTACTTCTTTAGTAGCTCAAGCAGGTCACCCAGCTCAGCAGAGTGACTCTTCTAGTATGGGTGGTGGTCAGCGCCAAAACCATTTTTATGCACTTTCATCTTGCCAGGATCTAGAGAGTTTCCCAGATATAGTCAGTGGTATGTTACATGTCTTTTCTTATGATGTGTATGCTTTGTTAGACCCAGGGGCTACTTTGTATTTCATAACCCTATATATTGCCTTTAAATTTGGAGTTAGTTATGACAACTCTTAGAACCCTTTCCTATTTCCACTCCTGTTGGTGAATCAGTCATAGCTAAATAGGTATATTAAAATTAACCAATTCTAGTCTTCTATAGAGTCACCACAATTGATCTAGTTAAGTTAGAAAAGACACACTTTGATGTAAATCTTGGCATAGATTGGTTACATTCCTGTTATGCCTTAATCAACTGCAAAACCATAGTCATAAAATTTAAGTTCCTAGATGAGTCAATTTTAGAGTGGAAGGTAGTCCTATAGTGCTTATAGAATGTTTCATCTCTAACCATAAGGCTAGAAATATAATTTCTAAGGGTTATATCTATCATCTAGTTCTAGTTATTGACTCTAAGTCTGAGACCACAACTCTATATTTAGTTCCAGTAGTCAGTGAGTTTCTAGAGATGTTTCCTTAGGATTTGCTCGGAGTTTCTCTTGAATGGGAGATCAACTTTAGGATAGAACTTCTTCCAGATACGTAGCCCATATCTACCCCTCCTTATAGAATGGCTCTGTCTGAGCTTAAAAAATTGAAAAAATAGTTGAAAGACCTCTTAAATAAAGGTTTCATTAGATCTAGAATTTCCCTATGGGGTGCTTTAGTTATTTTTGTGCGAAAGAAAGATGGTTCTCTCAGAATGTGCATTGATTAACTCCAGTTAAACAAAGTCACAATCCAAAATAAGTATCTCATCCCCAGGATTGAAGACTTGTTCGACTAGCTTCAAGGTGTCAGTTGATTCTTTAAGATTGACCTCAGATTCAGTTATAATCATCTCAGAGTTAGGGAGTGTGACATCTAGAGAAAAGCTTTCAGAATACAATATGGTCACTATGAATTTATCTTTATATCTTTTGGACTAACAAATGCTCCTATGGGTTTAATGGACTTGATGAACTAGGTATTTAAATAGTATTTAATCATTATTTTCATAGATGACATTCTTGTCTAATCTCAGAGTGAGGAAGAACATGCAGATCATTTGAGATCTGTGATGAAGACTCTCAAGGACCGCCGGTTGTTTGCTAAGTTTAGCAAGAGTGAGTTTTGGCTGAAATCAGTTGCGTGCCTTGGTCATATGGTGTCTAGTGAGTAAATTCTGGTTGATTCAAAAAAGATACAGTCAGTGAAAAAGTAGCCTAGAACAACTTCTCTATCAGATATTAGCATTTTTTGGGGGTTGGATGGTTATTACAGAAGGTTTGTTAAGGTTTCCTCCTCTATTATTGCCCCGTTGACTAGGCTGACACAAAAAAAGGTTAAGTTTCAGTGGTCCAAATATTGTGAGAAGAGTTTTCAGCAGTTGAAGACTTGATTGACCATAGCTCCAGTTCTAACTTTACCGGAGGGCTCAGTTGGCTTTATAATGTATAATGATGCTTCCAGAGTTGGCCTTGGTTGTGTTTTGATACACCATAGCATGGTCATTGCTTATGTTTCTATACAGCTTAAGGTTCATGAAAAGACCTATCCAACTCATGATCTTGACTTAACAGTAGTGGTGTTTGCCTTGAATATTTAAAGACACTATTTATATGGTGTTCATGTGGATGTGTTCAAAAATCATAGGAGTCTTCAGTACGTGTTCACCAAAAAGAGTTGAATATTTGGTGGAGGAGATGACTTGAACTTCTTAAGGATTATGACATGAGTGTGGTTTAACATCCTAGCACGGACAATGTAGTAGTTGATGGTTTTAGAAGGTTGTCCATAGGTAGTGTGGCTCATGTTGAAGAAGAAAAGTAGGAGTTGGCTAAATATGATCAGAGGATTGCTCATTTAGAGATTCATCTTACATACTCAGCAGATGGTGGTATTATCGTTCATAATGGTTCTTAGTCTTCTCTTGTGATGGATGTTAAGAAAAAGCAAGATTGCGGTCCTATTTTTCTTAAGTTGAAAGAAGTTGTCCACAATCATAAAGTGGAGGTTTTCTCCTAAGGGGGAGATGGTGTTCTTTGTTATCAAGGTTATTTATGTGTTATAGTTGTGGATGAGTTGAGACAACAGATAATGACAGAGTCTCATAACTCTCAGTATTCTATATATCCAAATGCCACCAAGAGGTACCATGATCTATGGGAAGTCTATTATTGGAATGGCATAAAGAGGGACATTGTAGATCTTGTGGATAAGTGTCCTAATAGCCAGTAGGTGAAGGTAGAACATTACAGACTGGGAGATATGACTCAGGATATTAGCATTCTTACTTGGAAGTGGGAAATGATTAACATGGACTTCATCCCTGGTTTACCCTGCACGTAACAACATGATTCTATTGGGGTGATAGAAGATAGGATGACTAAGTTAGCTCACTTTTTGCCTGTCAAGACTATAGATTTAGTAGAGGACTATGCCAGACTTTACATTTGTGAGTTGGTTAGTTGCATGGATTTCCCTTGTATATCATCTCTAATAAGGGTACTAAGTTTACATCTCAGTTTTGGAAGTTTTTCCAGAAGGTTATTTGTAACGACCCAAAATGTCATTATGTTGAATTAGGAGGTAAAAGTTGCACCTAGACTTTCCTTAGCAAAAAATTGAGGAATTCATGGCTAGTCTAGTTTTGGCTCAAATTTGAGAGTGTGGTTGTTGAATAAAATCTAGCATTGATATGATTAGTAACAATTGGGTTTGATATAATGGTTGGATAGCCAACGAGAATAGAAAGTCATAAAAACTTCCAGCACCTGAAACAGAATTATAGAACTCCGATTATAGTGATTATCATAGAGGGTTGGTTCATGTTATCAATATTCATTGGGTGTATTGTAAAATGAGAAAAACTGAGAAGGGGTCCCAAGTTTCTAACTCAGACATCTATAGTGGAAAAAGTAACAGCTGCAGCGATCAGGGAAACCGCAGCGGCGGCCTCCAACAAAATGAGCACGAATCATTGTAGTAGAAATTTAACCGTTGCAGCGGTAACGCACAGTAAAATATCATTTTTTAACACCCAGAAAATGTTATTATTTCCCACTTTTTGAAAAACGTAATAAGACACTAGGGAGAGGCAATTTTTAGAAGGAACTCAAAGTTTTTCATCATTAGAGGCAAGTGATTACGTTCTAGACTTGAATTCAATTAGTTTTACTTTAGAAAATCACTAGAAAATGGATTAATGGTGGGTTTGGGGTTAAAAACTAGCTTATGGAAATTGATGAAAAATGATGGGATTGCTTATAAATTCAGTATGTAATGATCTTAGGGTGTTAAAAAATACTAATGGGACTAGAATTATGACTAAATATGCTAAATTGAGTAATTTTCATGAAGTTAAAATGATAAGGAAACCGTAAGATGATGAAATAGGGTAAATTATGACTAAAATCGATAATTTTTAATCCCTAGTTGTTAAAAGGGATGAATTCTTAAAATGTGTGTATATTTGGTGGTTGTATAGATCAAGAATGAGTTGAACGAGAACGAAAGGGAAAAAGTGTGGCTTAAAGGTTATTTTGAGCAAAGGAGTTGAGATAGGCTATGGTTTTGTATAACACTTCGACTTTTTCGGGTTTGTGCTTGTTTGTGATTTAAGCATCTATGATTTCCTTCAAGCATGGTTTGTAATTTGATGATTGCATTGCATTTCATTGCATTTTGATGAGGTGTTGAGGTGATAGGTTGGGTACCACGCTGGTATATTATGATATGCTATGATAATGGGTCGAGTACCACGCCGGTATGGTATGATATGTTGTGATAATCGGTCAGGTACCACGCCAGTATTCTTGATGATAAGAAGGATGATAAGGGTAAGATATGATTCACACATCTTGCATACATGCACTCATTTACATGCATTGAATGTTATTTGATGATTAAATATGATGATGAATAGTTTGTGAAAATGATGAAGTATAAAATCCTGTAAAAGTGAACTTGTGAGCGTAGTTATATGGTGATTCATGACATGTATTTGATTGATATCATTGATTATAAATCTTGTGATGATCGCTTTTATACTTGTTTGACTTGCTTACTTGTACATTGTTAAGTTAGTCGACCTATGATGCTTACCAGTACTTGTTGATGTACTGATGTTGCATGTACTCTTTTTAAATGTTCTTATATAGTGACTTCAAGTGTCATGCCCCGAATCCCATCGGGACGGATTGGCACCCGTAGCCAACATGACTCGAGAGAACCAAGCTTTGCTTCTATTCATTCTCATGCATGTCATAGGCAACACCACCATTATGTAAGAACACGAAAAGCGAAATACAGAAAACATGGAACATGGGACATGTATATATACATATGTGAAACTTGGACGTTGAGGCCATTGAGTCAAAAATTTCATGTACCACCTTACATTCATACGCCCACATACGTCTACAAAAGCCTCTAACATAGACATTTACCAAAACCAACTGAAAGTCGGGACAAGTCCCCGCTTTATACAACATGTACAGTACTAAAACATATGAACAACTGTGACTTGGAGAAGCCCCGAACTAACTGGATCTCACCAATGATATGCAATAACTGGCAACCTACTATGGAGGCCTACTAGTACATGTGCCTGCAGCAAGTAAGGTAAATTCCCCAAGATGGGTCAGTACGAAGAATGTATTGAGTATGTAAAGTTGTATGAAACTGAATCAGTATATAAGAACTTTCATGGAAAAATAATCACAAGGGACATGCCCATTATGGATAAGCCATCAATCTATATATTTGGAATTGCATACATTACTTTTGATACTTACTTCCTTTTTGTACCTCTTCTTACTTACTTGCCCTTCATTAGTTATATATTGCCCGGGCCCAACTGATCAGTGGGAAAATAATACCATCATTAAGGTTTTCATGCCACCCCATGGATACACCCAAAATGTTGGGATAGTCATAATGAAGGTGTGTTCTTTCACCCCATGGATATCATCATGAAGGTGTTTATTTCACCCCATGGATACACTCATAATTTTAGGATCATCATCATGAAGGTGTTTATTTCACCCCATGGATACACTCATAATTTTACCTTACTTAATTATTTAACCCTTATGAGAGATTGATACATTGAGGGTCATGACATTATTGGAAGCACACATAAATACATTACTTTCCTTCTTCACTTCATGAGATTGATACTTGGTGATTAGAACATTATTAGAACGTGGAACATAACATTATTGAAACTTGGCATCATGTATCTAAATATGTTATACATGAATGGCAATAGATCAAGAATAAGATATCTATGATCAACACTAGATGATAACATGAAATGAGATGCCTTAGGACATTTCGGGAATGAGTAGGTATCATAACAAGGTGTACACTATATGCTGCAAAAGGATACGAAAAGAGGAACTTTACATACCTTGTATTCTCAATACGAATATACAATCTTAAATGCGCATCCAATAGTCTCACTCCTTCCTTATGTTTCACTCTACAACACAAAGATATAACGGAGTTTACATTAACCACCAATTACCTTACAACGGCATATAACGGTAATGAGTTACATGTTTGGTTTTAACATGTCATTTCTCTCTTGAAAATATCATGTATGAAATTATCATACAAATAGTCTCACAATATTCCCAACATTGACCAAAATATCATAAACCATTAGCATGTTACACTAAGTTCATACTTTCCACTCTTCATCACTCCAACATCACAATTATTCCATCAAATCACCTTAATACACCTCACAACAACAAATCGGCCAAAATCTCATAATTTACCCTTATAGAAAAATAACAAGTTTAAGACCATAATCACACAAAAATAACAATTTTAAGACCATAATCACACCATACATGTTGTTATTTAATCCATACCATGCTCTTTCATCAAACTCACAAGTCATATTTCAAGTTACAATTCCATGGATTTCACATCTTTCACAAAAACACAAAGTGCCATATCGAACACTTCAAAGCATAACCAACATGATTTACATACTCTCCCATGCATATAATATATTATTCAATAAGAATAATTACTTACCTAAGCTTGAAAATTGATGATTTTGCTCCAAGAAGTTGGCTTAGGGTTCTTGAGAGTTGAGAGAAATTTTGGGAATTTTCTAGAATTGTGTAGAGTACTCCTTTGAATAAAATAAGATTTTCCCACTTATTTATATTCCCTCAAGTCTCCTTGGCATTAAATGCCATGTATAAGTAGTCAAGGGTGAAGAATGGGTCATTTTTGGCCTAGTTGGGCCATGTCTTTTGTCTCATTTTGGGCTTGTATTGAGCCCAATTCAATCAACCCAATAAAATCAATAATTTCTCATGTTTAAATCATTTCATACATGTTACGACAATATTCCCACTCACGGGATTCATACTCGTAGCCTCAATTCCAAAAACAAGCAATTCTAGCCACTATGGCCTATTTTGACCAAAAGGGTAAAATCGTCATTTTAATGCCAAATTCGTTCACGAGTAATTTTATAATACCAATATAACACTTCAATTATTTAATGTATATTCTCATGGTTGTAGAAGAAACGTTGCAAAAATTGGCTCAATACGTCCCCGGGCACCCTTGGGACTTAAGAAAATTTCCAACTTTGAAAAGTGGTCGAAACCAGCCTGGCACGCCCTTGGGCGCACCAGCTTGCTGCCTATAGACTAAAAATTTTAGCCCAGAGCTGCGTGTCACTCCCTCTAGCATTCCCCACACTTAATTTTTTTGAAAATTTTATTTTTCGACTTTTCTTCGCGGGTTTGGTTAGATACTTCAAGTTGTATTCTTTAACTTACTTCTTACCTTTAATATAATTTGTTTGGAGGTCCTCTTAGCCTTATTTTTAACCCCACAAACTCTCCATCAAAATCACAAAACACCTCCTACGAAGGCTAATCATATGTACGAGGCCAAATTTCAATTTTCTCATCATTAACATTACCAAATACATACTTATATCTCTCGACACCTAAGTAAACATTATTCAACAACGTTAAGTACGGTTAGGAAGGTACGGGGTTTTACATTCTTCCCCCCTTAGGAACATTCGTCCTCGAATGTTAACAATATCGCTTCAATTACAACAAATACATCTCTATATTAGCATACACATACATAGACACTTAATTCTCATAAATACTTACTTGTTATTGGTCCACTTCCACACTTTGAACTTTTTCTTCCATTTGAAACAAATATGGGTACGTCGATTTCATCATTTTTGTTTTCTCAACTTCTCATGCGATATCTTCGACTTGTTGATTTCTCCAAAGAACTCTTACAAAATTTACGTATTTACTTATTAGCCTTTTCACTTGTTGGTCTAGAATAACAATAGGGATTTCAATGGGAATAATATGAAATGAAACTCTTATGCACCTCCGGCAAATTTCACACCCTTTCTTTCCAAATCCACTTACTTCTTTCATTGGTGACACCTTTAAAAATACCCAATCACCTATGGAGAATTCAAGTCCTCTTCTTCTAACGTCAGCATATGACTTGTGGCGACTTTGGGCCGTTTGTAACCACTGTTGGATCACTTTAACTTTCTCCATAGCCTGATGAACAATATCTGGCCCAAGTAAAGCAGTTTCATAATGAGCATGTCCCTTGTGATTATTTTTCCATGAAAGTTCTTATATACTGATTTAGTTTCATACAGCTTTACATACTCAGTACATTCTTCTTACTGACCCCTATTGGGGAATTTACATTACTTGCTGCAGGCACAGGTACTAGTAGGCCTCCACAGTAGATTGCCAGTTGTTGCAGATCATTGGTGAGCTCCAGTTAGTTCGGGGCTTCTCCGAGTCATAGTTGTTCATATGTTTTAGTACTGTACATGTTGTATAAAGCGGGGACTTGTCCTGACTTTCAGTTGGTTTTGGTAAATGTCTATGTTAGAGGCTTTTGTAGACGTATGTGGGTCTATGAATGTAAGGTGGTACATGACGTTTTTGACTCGATGGCCTCAACGGCCAAGTTTCACATATGTATATATACATGTCCCATGTTCCATATTTTCCGTATTTTGCTTTTCGTGTTCTTACGTAATGGTGGTGTTGCCTATGATATGCATGAGAATGAATAGAAGCAAAGCTTGGTTCTCTCGGGCCATGTCGGCTACGGGTGCCAATCCATCCTGATGGGATTCGGGGCGTGACAAAAGTGGTATCAGAGCAGGTCGGTCTAAGGGTGTCTACAAAGCCGTGTCTGAGTAGAGTCTTACTTATCAATGTGTTGTGCACCACATTTATAAGTAGGAGGCTACGGGATATTTAGGATGTTGTTTCTTTTCTTCATTTCTAGATCGTGCATTAGAGACAAAGTTACAGGTGGGATTATTTCTGACCCTATATATTGTTGTTCTTGTATATTATAGAAAAATGCCAATGACAAGAAGAGGTCGAGGTAAAACTAAGAGGAAAGATAGAATTGCTGGAGAAGGAACCAGTATACCATCACCTGATCAGATTAATCAAGACGATACTGAGAATGAATTTGTGTCACGAGCTTCCTCCACTCCCTCTGTTCCAGAAGAGTCGAGTAGGAGAAGAGCACCTGTAGATCCACCAGTAAATACTACTACTGATCAGGACTTAAAGGATGCAGTGCAGATGTTGACCCAAATAGTTGCTGCACAGGTTCAGGGACAAGGTGGTCCAATGACAGGTGATGATAGTGCAGCGAGAGCAGCTAGTCACAGGACACAGGACTTTTTGAAATTAAATCCTCACAAATTCACTGGATCAGACCCGAATGAAGATCCCCAAGATTTTATAGATCAAATTCAGAGGGCTTTGGAGGTTATGCATGTGTCCGGTGTGGAAACGATTGAGCTCGCGGCCTATAGATTGAAGGACGAGGCTATATTATGGTATGAGGACTAGAAGAAAGCTCGTGGTATTGGTGCAAACCCTCCTACGTGGGATGAATTTAAGGTGGCATTTCTTGATCACTACCTTCCTTATGAGATCCGAGAGGCTCGTGCGGATCAATTTTTAAATCTCCATCAAGGGAATCTGAGTGTCAGGGAATACAGTCTGTAATTTAATTCCTTGGCTCGATATGCTCCAAATGTGGTGTCCACAATGACAGATAGAGTACATCGATATGTGGACAGATTGGAGCCATATTTAGTACGAGACTGCACAATTGCTGCCCTAAATCGGGACATAGATATAGCTAGAATACAGGCCTTTGCGCAGAAAATGGAAGATCAGAGGCAACGAAGAAGAACACAAGGGTTTGAAGAAGGGCCGTCCAAGAGAGCTAGATCTACGGGATAGTCCATGCATCCCAAGCAGAGTTCAGGCCTCGGAGTTTTAATAGACCACCTAGACATTTATTTTCTCATTCCACGGCAGGCACTTACTCTCACTTTCGAGGGTCCCGGGCTTTTAATCAAGCCGGGAAAAGCAACGAAAGTAGTGGTTCACGTACAGTGGAATCTTTTCACCCGTTATGTCAGTATTGTAGACGGTTTCATTCAGGTGAATGCCGGCGGGGGATAAATGTATGTTATTGGTGTGGTATGGCGGGGCACATGATGAGAGATTATCCGCAAAGAGGCTTGGGTGGTGTGGCACGACCTGCAGGATCGACTGTTGTGTCATCATCATCGATTCCTTCTTTAGGACGATGTGTGTCGTCTATTTGTCATGGTAGAAGTGCCAGAGGAACAGCCAACACGAGTGGGGTCCAAAATTATACTTATGCTTTAGTGGACCGACAGAATTCAGAGGCTTCTCCTGATGTAGTCACAGGTATATTATCCATATTTTCATATAATGTATATGCACTGATTGACCCAGGTTCCACATTGTCCTATGTTACTCCATTGATTGCTACAAAATTTGCAAAGGCACCAGAATTATTAAATAAATCAATTGAAGTGTCTAAATCGGTTGGTGAATATATTATTGCAAAGAGAATATATCGTAATTGTGTGCTAACTGTGTGTGGTCATGATACATTGGCCGATCTCATCGAACTAGACATGGTGGATTTTGATGTGATAATGGGGATGGATTGGTTGGCTTCTTGTTATGCTACGGCAGATTGTCGGGCCAAGAAATTGCATTTTTGTTTTCCGTATAGTTGCATAAGGTTTAATAAGATTCATACGAGGATATGCATACGACGGTTCATGAGCCAAGATTGGTTCTCTCGGGCCATATCGGCTTCGGGTGCCAGTCCGACTCAAATGGGATTTTGGGTCGTGATATCAAGTCCTGGGGATTGTAATAGATAGATGTTTGCGCACGCTATTTCATTTTTTGAATGATGACATTTTTGAATGACTATTAGTTACTAAATGAGAAATTTCTAGAACTTGTTAAGAACATGTGAGCTAATACTGTAATGAATACGGACATGACACTTAAGTGAGTAAAGGTGAGCGTAGTATGGTTCTCCTGGCATAAGTTAGGACGGGTGCCAATCATGACCGTTTGGGTCGTGACAAAGATGGTATTAGAGCTCTGGGTTCTTAGATCTCATCGTACAAGAATAGGTCTTGTAGAGTCCTGCGAAATTGTATAGAGACGTCTGTACTTTTCTTTGGGAGGCTATGGGACTTTAGGAATGAATTTTTTTCTTTCCTTTGTTCGTGCGATAACTTGATTCCAATTGGTATCTGGTGATCCAAATTGGTATATAATCCTTTCACTCTTGTCCGCACATGGTTAATACCCATTCCACTAGAGCAGCAACAGCAACACTCATGCCCACTATTGAGGCTGCAGTCTGAGGCAGACCTCAGGTTAGAGGTAGAGTAAGAAGGAGAGGGCGGGGAATAACGCCTGTTAGGGATAGAGCACAGGCAGTCAGGAGATATACAAGGCAGAGATAACCGTCCCCTCCCCCACCACAGAATATCCTAAGTCATGTTCAGGATCAATAGAAGATGGTTGAGGAAGAGGAGATGATAGCTCTATAGAATGTAGTTCTATCACCAAATGGTGTAGCTCAGGTACCCTTGTCTGCAAAGGTTATTCAACAAGGATTAGGATTCCCGGGTAGCTTGGCTGGTACTAGCTACACTCCAGTGATTTTGACTAATCTATCCCCAACATTACTTGGATCAAAAATGACTGATGATGAGCATGGACTATTTTGTAAGTTCATGAAGATGAAGCCCCAGGTTTTCCAGGGTATAGAATCTGAGGATGCTTTCGAGTTCTTAATACAATGTCATGAATATCTGCACAATATGGGTATTATTGAAAAGTATTAAGTGGAGTTTGTTAAGGCTAAGCAGTGGTGGAGGTCATTTGTAAAATGTAGGGTTGTCTTACCTCCACTTACTTGGACTCAAGTTCAGAACATATTCCTTGAGAAATATGTTCCCTGGACTTATTGTGATCATAAGAAGGATGAGTTTCTAATGTTAGAGCAGGGTAACATATCCGTGGTGGTTTATGAGTCCATGTTTTATGTGTTATCTAGTATGCACTATAGTTGATTACCTCACAAGAGGAACGTATTAGGTACTTTGTGAAGGGGTTGAATTTAGGGATTTAGTTGGCCACCTTATCTGTGGCAGTGACCGATAAGACCTTTCAGGATATTGTTGGATTCGCCAAGAAGGTTGAAGCACTTCAGAAACAGGGAGAGGTAAAGGCAGAAGAGAAGAAGGCTTGGACTTTGGGCCAATTTAGTGGTACTTTCTCAAAAGGGCGTGGTTCTTCTAAGATCTACCATTCATCCATGCCAGTTTTTGTAGGGTGCCCATCTGGGGTCAACTATCAGCCTTTCCGAGCCGAAAGCTATACGCCTTCTTCCTCTTCAGTTCAGAGGCCTACTTTGGGACCCAAATGCTTTGAGTGTGGAGTATGCTACATGTTAAAAGGTATTGCCCTTACTTCTTGCCTACAGATCAGTTGACTCAGCAACCAACTTTTACTGCTCTAGTTTTGGTGGGTCTTAGTGGAGGAGAAAATGGTAGGGGTCGTTCACAAGGTGGACATAGTGGCCAAGTTAGGAGCGGCAGCTAGAAAAACTGAGGTGGAGGACAAGTTGGTAGGAATGGAGCTCAGAGTGTTAGAGGTGGCGGCCAATATGGGGACAAGGCACATCTTTATACAATCCCGACTCATCCCGAGGTGGAAGTTTCTGATATGGTGATCATAGGTACTATTTTTGTCTGTGATCGTATGGCTTATGTATTGTTTGATACTGGTTCCACCTTTTCTTATGTGTGTGAAATTTGCTATGGGTTAGGACTTAAACTATGAATATCTTGATGCTCTTATGTATGTCTCTACATTGATTGGGGTGTCTGTATATGTTGATCAGCTATATCATATGTGTTCTATAATGTTCATAGGGTTTAAGATCTTGGATGATTTAGTCATCCTAGATATGGAGTATGATATTATTTTAGGAATGAGTTGGTTGTCTCGTCATCATGCTGTTCTTGATTATTATTCCAAAACCATTATGGTAGCAATGCCCGAGAAAGAGAAGTTAGAATGGGAGGGTACTTTTAAGCCTAATCCTGTGAAGGTTGTGTCTGCAATTCATATTCAGAAACTAATAAAAAGAGAGTGTAGGGCATTTTTAGCACATCTCTGGGAAGATAAATTTGTAGTCCTCCGATAGCATCAGTTCTGGTGGTTTGTGATTTCCTAGAAGTGTTCCTGATGATCTTTCGATTATGCCTTCAGATCGAGAAGTTGACTTTTGTATAGACCTATAGTAGGGAACTAGACCCATTTCTATCCCTCCATATCGTATGGCACCCATATAGTAAAGAGAGTTGGAATCCCAATTGCAAGAATTGTTAGAAAAGGGTTTCATTCACCCAAGTGTCTCTCCTTAGGGTGCACCAGTGTTGTTTGTGAAAAGAAATATGGTAGTATGAGGATGTACATAGACTACCATCAGTTGAATAAGGTGACGATTCGTAACAAATATCCTTTGCCTAGGATAGATGATTTGTTTTGACCAATTACAAGAAGTTCCAGTGTTCTCTAGGATTGATTTGAGGTTGGGTTATCATCAGCTAAAAATTAGGGAATAGGACATCCCAAAGACTGCTTTTCAAACTCGTTATAGGTACTACGAGTGTTTGGTTATGTTTTTTGACTTGTCCAATGCCCTAGCTACTTTCATGAGCTTGATGAATGGAGTGTTTAAGTCCTTCTTGGACTTATTCATTAGTGTGTTTATTGATGAATTGTTTATTCTAAAAGTGAGAAAGAGCATGAAGCTTGTTTGCGTACTGTGTTGAAATTGTTGAAGGAGAAGCAATTGTATGCTAAGTACTTTAAGTGTGAATTCTAGCTTTCTTCGGTGTCCTTTTTAGGGCACATAGTTTCTAAGGAAGGGGTTTTGGTGGACCCGTAAAAAGTTGAGGTTGTTAAGAATTGAGCAAGATCGACGAAAGTGACAGAGATCTATAATTTTGTAGGATTGCCCAAATGTTACTGTCGGTTTGTTAAGAGGTTTGTTGTTATTGCTTCACACATGACCCGCCTGACTCAAAAAAAAGTTCCATTCGAATGGGATGACAAGTGTGAAAAGAGCTTTCAAAAGCTCAAAACTTTGTTAACTTTGGCTCCAATACTAACCCTGCCTGTCGAGGGTAAAGATTTTATTATATTGTGTGATGCCTCATATTTGGGTTTAAGTGTTGTGTTGATGCAGGATCAAAATGTGATTTCTTATGCTTCAATACAACTAAAGAGCTATGAGAATAACTACCCTACTCATGACTTGGAGCTAGCAGCCATAGTGTTTGCTAAGAAAATTTGGAGACACTATCTCTACGGGGTGAAGTGTAAGGTGTTCACAGACCACCACAGCTTGCAACACGTGTTCACCCAGAAGGATATGAATTTAAGAAAGAGAAAATGGATGGAGTTAGTTAAATATTATGACATCTCAATCTTGTAGCACCCAGGGAAGGCTAATGTGGTGGCGGAGGCATTAAGCTGAAACCTAGTGAGCATGGAGAGCCTAGCATTTTTGGAGGCATCCAAGTACCCATTGGCGAGAGAGGTATGGTCTTTGGCTAATGGTTTTTTGAGATTGCAGGAAACTAGCGAAGAAAAGGTGTTGGCACATGTGGAGGCTAGGTCCACTTTCTATGATTAGATTAAGAGTCGATAGTTTGAAGATAAGAAATTAAATAATCTCATGAAAAAATTATTACAAGGGAAGGCGAAGGAGGCCATTCTAGATGATGAAGGGGACTTGAGAATTAGAGGTTGGCTATGTGTACCTTAGGTAGGTAACTTGATTTCTGTAATTCTAGTAGAGGCTCATAATTCTAAGTACTCCATACATACCAGTGCCAACAAGGTGTATAGATACTTGAGGAAACAATATTGGTGGTAAAGGATGAAGAATGATGTTGTAGATTTTGTCGCTAAATGTCAAAACTGCCAGCAAGTCAAAAACGAACATCATAAGCCTGGGGGTAATTTTCAGTAGATTCCCATTCTAGAGTGGAAGTGGGAATGAATAATGATGGATTTCGTGGTTTTCTTATAACCTTGAGGAAATTCGACTCCATTTGTGTCATTGTTGACCGATTGACTAAGTCGGTTCATTTCATTCCAGTATGGGTTAATTATAATATGGCTAAGTTAGCCAAGATTTATATGAAGAAAATTGTAAGACTACAATGGGTACCTGTGTCAATTGTGTCTGACAGGGGTACTCAGTTCACCTCCAATTTTTGGGAATGGTTTCAGTCTGAGTTAGGGTCTAGATTGGACCTGAGTACAACTTTCCACCCACAAACAGATGGTCAATTAGATCGGACTATCCAAGTGCTTAAGGATATGGTCTGGGCTTGTATTGTGAACTTCGGGGCCCAATGGGATGAATACATGCCATTGTGTGAGTTTGCCTACAACAATAGCTACCACTCTAGTATTGACATAGCTCTTTTTGAGGCCTTATATGATAGATGATATAGGTCCCCAATTGGGTGGTTTGATCCATTTAAGGTAATGACTTGGGGCACTGACATGCTCAAGGACTTTATGGAGAAGGTAAGATTCATATAAGAGAAGCTCATAGCGGCTCAAATCCAACATAAGAAGTATGCGGATAAAAAGGTAAGAGACATAAAGTTTGATAAAGGGGAGAAAGTACTCTTGAACGTGTCACCCATGAAGGGTGTGATGCGATTCGGCAAGAAGGAAAAGTTAAGCCCAAGGTACATAGGAACTTTTGAGGAATTGAATAAAGTAGAAATAGCAGTATGTAGGCTGGACTTGCCCCTAGTATATCTGGGGTTCACCTCATATTCCATGTATCTATGCTAAAGAAATATCATGGATATGGTGACTACATTATCTGATGGGACCTAGAATTATTCGATAAGAAACTATCCAATGAAGAGGAACCAATTGCTATTCTATCTAAGGATGTGGGGAAGTTGAGGACATGATTTATTCCTTGTGTGAAGGTTCAGTAGAGGAATTGTACCATCGATAAAGCTACATGGGAGACAGAGGCAGATATCCGTAAGCGGTATCCACACTTGTTAATGGATTCACGTACATCCTATTCCAGTCATTATATTTTGGGCTAGTTGTCATTCGGGGATGAACGAGTGGTAAATCGGTATCTAATGTAATGACCTAAAATGTCGTTACGCTAAATTAGTAGGTAAAAGTTGCATCTAGACTTTCCTTAGCAAAAACATTGAAGAATTCGGGGCTAGTCTAGTTTTGGTTCAAATTTGAGAGCATAATAGTTGAATGAAATTTGGTATTGATATTATAATTAATATCTAGGTTTGATATAACGGTTGGATAGCCAACGAGAATTAGAAGTCATAGCAACTTTCAGCACCTAGAACAGAGTTATAGAACTCTGGTTATAGTATTTATCATGGAGGGATTGGTTCGCATTACCAAGATCTGTAGGGTGTGTTGTAAAATAAGGAAAACTGAGAAGGGGTCATGAGTTTCTACCTCAGACCACTGCAGCAAAAAAATTAACCACTGCAGCAGTACTATCGCAGCGGGGAAATAACAGCAACGGCCTTCATGGATATGGTGGCAATCATCTGTTGCAGCTGTAATGTACAGTAAAATATCTATTTTTAAGACACATAAAACATTTTCATTCTTCACTTTTGAAAAATGCAATAGAGTGCTAGGGAGAGGCTATTTTCAGCAGGAATTCAAAGTTTTTCATCTTTGGAGGTAAGTGATTACATTCTAGACTTGAATTCACTTCGTTTAACTTTAGAAAATCACTAGAAAATGGATTAATGGTGGGTTTGGGGGTTAAATCCTAGCTTATGGAAATTGATGAAAATGATGGGATTGCTTATAAATTCGGTGTGTAATGATCTTAGGGTGTTAGAAAACACTTATGGGACTAGAATTATGACAAAATATGCTAAATTGAGTGGTTTTCATGAAGTAAAAATGATAAGGAAACCCTAAGATAATGAAATAGGATAAATTATGACTAAAATTATGACTAAAATCAGTGTTTTGTAATCACTAGTTGTTAAAAATGGATGAATTCTTGAAATGTGTGTATATTTGGTGGTTGTATACGTCAGCAACGAGTTGAACGGGAACAAAAGGAAAAAAGTATGGCTTAAATATGTCTTTGAGAAAAGAAGTTGAGGTAGGCTATGGTTTTGTGTAGCACTTAGACTTTCTTGGCTTTGTTCTTGTTTATGATTTGAGCATCTGTGATTGCCTTCTAGCATGGTTTGTAATTTGATGAATGCATTGCATTTCATTGCATTTTGATGAGGTATTGAGGTGATGGGTTGGGTACCACTCGAATACATTATGATATGTTATGATGATGGATCTGGTACCATGCCGATACATTTTCTTGATAATAAGAAAGATGATAAGTGTAAGAGATAATTCGTACATCCTGCATGTATGCACTTATTTACATGCATTGAGTGTTATTTGATGATCATATGTGATGATGAATGGTTGGTTAAAATAATTAAGTATGAAAGCCTATAAAAGTGAGCTTGTGAGCGCAGTTTTATGGTGATTCATAATGTGTATTTGCTTGATATCATTGATTATGAATCTTGTTATGATCACTTTTATACTTATTTGACTTGATTACTTGTACATTCCTAAGTTAATCGACCTATGGTAATTACCAGTACCTGGTGATGTTCTAATGCTACCTGTACTCTTCTTTTTGTGGAGTGTAGCACATCTACTAGCGGTTGACACACGACCTCGGCTCTAGATAGTGATTCAGTCCTGATTTTGAGGATGACCACCATGTCCGGGCAAACTTCAGATCTTCTATGATATTATGTCCTTTTTATCCGGGACTGACAATTTCCTTTTTGATTATGTTTTTGGATATTCAAATTAGTTTTAGACTCAGTTGTTCCTTTTATATGTTCTTGTACAGTGACTTCAGGTCTCGAGGATTGTAATAGATAGAGGTTTCCGCACTCTATTTCCTTTTATGGAAGATGATGTTTTTGAATGATTATTAGTTATTGAATGAAACATTTCGAGAACTTGTTAAAAGCACATGAGTTAATACTGTAATGAATGTCGAGATGACAGTTAAGTGAGTATAGGTTAGCGTAGTACGGTTCTCCTGCCATAGGTTAGGGCGAGTGCCAATCATGACCATTTGGGTAGTGACAGTCTTGGTACTCGAGTAGATCTTAATACAATATTCCATCCGTCAACAGATGGTCAGGCAGAGCACTCTATTCATACTTTAGAAGATATGTTTAGGTATTGTATGATCGACTTCAAAGTTAATTGGGATGATCACTTACAAAGTTTGTTTATAATAAAAGTTTCCATTCTAGCATCCAGATGGCTCCTTTTGAGGCACTTTATCGACAGAGATATAGATCTCCTATTGGTTGGTTGAGGTAGGTGAAACTACTTTAATAGGGATAGATTCAGTACATGAGGTTATGGAAAAGGTGCAGTTGATTGGAGAAAGGTTTTAAAACTGCTTAGAGTCAGCAGAAGTCTTATGTAGATGTAATGAGAAGAAAGCTAGAATTTGCAATTAATGATTGGTTGTTCTTAAAAGCTTCGCCTATGAAACAAGTGACTAGATTTGGTAAGAAGGGGAAGCTTAGTCCTCGGTATATTAGTCCTTATAGGATTGTGAGGCATATTGGCAATGTGGCGTATGAGTTAGAGTTGAAATTAGCACCAGTGCATCTAGTTTTCTATGTTTCATGTTTCAGTAGTCTAGGATACTCAAACCTTGTTAGAATCCATTATTTGTATGTCTTACTCAGAAAATGCCCATGATTCTTTCCTCTGATTATTATTAGAACTTTTGATAAGGAGCGTTTGAAGTAACAAATTTCCTTTCTCAGTGACCACTAGAAGTTTCATATTGTTATCTTTCCCTTTGTAGTTCTATGTGTATGTTCATGCATGCATGCTTCAGTTGAATTCTAAACTCTCAATATGAATCAGTTCCTTATAGCCCAGAAAGTTAGTTCAGGAATCAGACAGACGGATCTAGTAATTTCCCCTTTGTCCTTCTGGTCGTACTTGTTAGCCTCCTGATTTAATTAAGTTTTAATAATGACAATACATTTTGTTGTAGGTACCAAGGAACTCACTCAATCAAGGAGCAATACAATGAAAGGACAACTCGGTAGCATAAATCCCTCCGCAATATCAGGCTTTACACACAATCAAAAAGGAATATAAAGATTTTATACAAGACATATTGATGTTGAGAAGGAAATAAATTATAATCCTTTGGTGGACATATCTTATATGGACACTAACGGATATAATCACCCAATCAAACACATATTCTGGACAAAGGAAAATTTCATCAAAGAAGGAAAGAAATTATATTCCTCTAGTGGACATATTTGATATGGACATTAACGGATATAATTACTCGATCAAAGAACCTACACAAATCTTTGATTGAGAGAAAATCCCTTGGGTTTTACTTTTAGAGCACGAAGGCAGCATTCATCAAGAAGTATTTAAACAAGAAGAAGATGAAAAAAGAATTGTGCAACTTCACTTGAACCAATCGGCTGTACTCTTTCATTCTTTATAAAGCTTTGTACTCTAGTTGTTTGCAATATTCATAAAAAGGGAAAAATAGTTATTGTTAAGGTTATACAAGTAAAGTCTGGGTCATAGGATTTAGAATCTAGTTTTGGATTAAAAAATAAGTTAGAAAACTATCTGTACATCTCAGAATTAAACAATGCACTAAAAGAAACCCTTCCACCCAAGGGGACTGGAATAGGCACCACACCGGTGATCAGAACCAGTATAAAATTTCTTGTCTCTTTACTTTATGCTTTAATTTATTATCTATATATTTGTGAAACTAACTTGAAGAAGAGCCGACTACAATCCCTGGATAGTCGACTAGACGATAAAATTTCAATTCACCCCCCTCTTGACTTTCTATTGGTATCAGAGCAGGTCTTATATAAAGTGTTGCTTAACCGCACGTGAGAAAAGATCAAATGGCAAACTATTAGATTCCAGGAGTAATTCTACAGGATGGTCATTCATCTAACATTCCACCATACTTCAATTGACAATATTACTCTCATTGGAAGAACATGTTAAGAATCTTTGTTCAATCAACTAATTTTCAAGCATGGGTTGTAATTAAGAAAGGACCCAAGCTAATTCCAAGTTTCAAGGATAAAGAAAAGGACGCTAGTTGTTTAATTGATCTCGAAACCTTTGAGATCACAAAAGAACAACAAGAGATTATTGAAACTAATGCTAAAGCCATTAGCTTACTCTATTGTGCAGTTAGTGGCTCAGAGTATGACAGGATCTCAACTTGTGAAACCACAAAAAAGATGTGGGATAAAATTGAAGTCACCTACGAAGGAACCTCCAAAGTGAAAGATACAACGATTGGTTCACTCGTGAATAAATATGAACTATTCAAGATGACTGATGATGAAGGAGTGGAATCAATGTTTTCTCATTTTAGCAAGATTGTCAGTGAACTTAAGTCCCTAGGGATGATCTACTCAAATAGCGTACAAGTCAAAAGGCTTGTAAGAAGCTTTCCCAAAGCATGGGAGATGAAGGCTACCATTCTTACAGATACAGATCTACACAAAATAACATATGATGCATTAAGAGGTAATCTTATTCCATATGAACAAAATCATATTAACAGGTACAATATGGAAGAATAGAAAAAAACTGTGGCATTCAGCGCTATAAATCATTTGGAAGAAGGAAACATAGATAAAGACAACAGTGAAGGTATGGCTCTCATAAATCGCAGAGTAAGGCATATCCTAAGGTAAGGACAACAAATACCACAACAGTCCTTCAGAAATAATGACTACTCAAGGAATGATGAGCGCTACTAGAACTGTGGAAAACATGGCCATATTAAACAAAAAGGCCCTAAACTAAGAAAGAGGTCCTCCAAGAAAAAAAAAATTTGGAGCGTGGAGCGATGAAGAAGAAATTGAAAACGATGCAGAAACAGCAAATATGTGTTTCATGGCCATAGGAGAATCCAGTGAGGTAAGATCTTTTAACTATCATAACTGCAACTTGTTTCAATCAAACCTTGATATGATAACTGATGAGCTTCAAAAGTTATTAACGAGTATAATAAGCTTACTCAAGAAAAGAAAGACTGGCAAACTCTACTAAACTACAAGATTTCTCAAGAAAAGAAAAATTAGAAGATTATTCTAGAAGAAAACCAAATAAAAGTTGACTTGCTTTAAGAAGATCTTGATAAACTTAAGATGCAATTTAATAGCATCATAAAATCATCAAGTCAGAGCTTTATCGATCTAATGATTTTAAGACTAGAACTGAATCTTCCTCTAACTCTTTCGTATCTGCCAAATCTTCTTTTTCAAAATATAGACCTACATGCTACACCTGTGGTAAAATAGGTCACAAATCCTTTAACTGTAGAAAAAAGTCTCAGGGAAAATGGATTTGGAGACCTAAAAACACAAGCTCTAACCCCGAAAGACCCAATGACACTTGGGTACCTTAAATAAACTAATTGGGCTATTTTGCAGGAACACACCCGAAGATCTTACAAAAAGGGAATATGGGTTATCAATAGTGGATGTTCCAGACATATCACTGGGAAGAAATAAAATTTCAATTCCATTAAGAAAATCAACAAAGGCTATGTTAGATTTAGAGACAATACTAAAGAAAAAGTAATGGGAGTCAGATCCATCACCATCAGTCCATCTTGTGACCTGGTTGAAGTATCCTTAGTCAATGGACTCAAACAAAATCTACTCAGTATCAGCCAATTGTGTGATTCAGGAGTCAAACTCCTTTTCAACGCTCTCAAATGCACTATCAGAAATCACTCCAGATATATCATCTTAATCGGTGATAGAATTGAAAATTTATATGTCATAAATAATATTGATTTTCCTACTTTAACATGACTTACTGCTTTATCCTATGATCCTTGGTTATGGCATAGAAAATTTGATCACGCAAGTATGTACGCTCTTGAAAAAAATTTCTAGACGTGAGTTGGTTATAGGGTTGCCCAAACTTAAGTTTGAAAATGATCATATTTGTGATGCTGTTCAACTAGGTAAGCAAACTAGGTAACCATTCAAAGTCAAAGATAATGTGATCACTGCTAAGCTACTCTAAATTCTTCACATGGATCTTTTTGGACCATCTAGAACTGCTAGCATTTGTGGTAAAAGATATATTTTTGTAATTTTTAATGATTTCTCTAGATTCACTTGGGTTATATGTCTGGCTTACAAAAATGATGCTTTTTCTATATTTGAAGTATTTTGTAGAAAGGTTCAATGTGAAGCAGGATACTTTATTTCTACCATCCACAGTGACCATGGAGGAGAATTTGAAAACTCTGCCTTTGAGGATTTATGTGCTCAAATTGGTATACTCATAACTTCTCCGCTAGAAAACTACCTCAGCAAAATAGAGTAGTAGAAAGGAAAAATAGATCTCTTCAATACACCATGCAAACTCTTCTTCTGGATTAAAGCTGACTCGACCATTTTTAGACGAAATCTGTAAGTACTACTTGTCACATCCTAAATAGATGCTTGGTTAGACCCATTCTAAAGAAGACTGCATATGAATTATGGAAAGGTAAGAAGCCAAACATTAGTTATTTTCATCCCTTTGGATGTAAATGCTTTGTGCACAATAATAGTAAGAACAATTTAGGAAAATTTGACCCAAGAAGTGATGAAGGTATTTTTCTCGGTTACTCTCCTTCAAGTTGTGCTTTTAGAGTTTTTAATAAAAGAACTCTTGGTGGTGAAGAATTTTTCCATGTTGTATTTGATGAATCTAACCATCTACCTCAGAGCTCCTGTATTATCAGTCCTGATGATGAACGGGTCAGTATGCCATCATCATCTCAAATCTCTACTGGGGAAACACTGCCTAAATCAACTGACTCAACTCAAGAGTCAACTCCAAGTCAGGAAATCTCTAAATCCTCAGTTTCTAGAGAATGGAGACATGATACAAGTTTTCCAAATGATTTAATCATTAGTGATCCAAATGAGAAGATGCAGTCTAGAGCTTCACTAAGATAACAAGCTTTTGTAGCCTTAGTAGCTCAATTTGAACCAAAACTCATAAATGAGGCCCTCGAGGACAAATTTTGGACTGAAGTAATGAAGGAGAAACTTGATAAATTTGAGATAAATCAGGTCTGGGCACTTGTAAAGCATCCAAAGAACAGTTCACTAATTGGTACTAAATGTGTTTTCAGGAGAAAGCTGAACAAAGAAGGTAAAGTCATCAGAAACAGAGCAAGGTTATTTCCTCAAGGTTATTCACAACAAGAAGGTATTGACTATGATGAAACTTTTGCTCCTATAGTAAGGTTAGAGTTGATTCATATTCTCTTGGCTTATGCATCTTATAACTGTTTTAAATTATATCAAGTGGATGTTAAAAGCACCTTTTTAAATGGTTTCATAAAAGAATAAGTTTTTTTGTTAAACAACCTCCTGAATTCGAAAATCCCTCTTGCCCTGACCATGTTTTTAATATATCTAAAGTTCTTTATGATCTTAAGCAAGCTCCTAAAGCTTTGTACGAAAGATTAAGTTCTTTCCTACTAAGTAACAATTTTCAGAGAGAAAAAATTGACACTACTTTGTTCATTCAAAAAATAGATTCAAATATTTTCATTGTACAAATTTTTGTCGATGATATTATATTTGAAAGTGATAACAATTTGTTATGTGAGAAATTTGAAAATCTTATGAAACGAGAATTTGAAATGAGTCTCATAGGGGAGCTCACTTTTTTTCTTGGGCTCCAAATTAAGTAGTTGACTAAATTTACTTTCATCAGTCAAGGTAAATACACAAAGGATCTACTAAACAAATACAGCTTTGAAAAAGGTAAGGCCTTCAGAACACCAATGAGTCCATCCATGTGTCTCGAAATTGATGCCCCCAGAAAGGATATGGATGAAAAAATATACAGAGGTATGATCGGCTTTCTCTTACACCTAACTGCAAGCAGACCAAATACCATGTTTAGTGTATGCTAGTGTGCTCTGCTCCTAAGGAATCTTATCTCACCATCGTCAAAAGGATAATCAAATACCTCATCGAAACTTAAGACTTCGGATAATGGTATCCTAAATCTACCCATTTTGATTTAATTGGTTATTTAAATGCTGACTATGTAGGTGATCGTAAAAGTACCAATGCCACCTGTCAGATTCTTGGCAAATTATTAATTACTTGGCACAGTAAGAAACAGACATCTGTTGCACTCTCTACAATAGAGTTTGAGTACTTAGCAGTTGGTAGTTGTGAAACTCAACTTCTGTGGATGATGCATCAATTACTTGATTTTAATCTTTCGTATAAATTTTTTCTTATAATTTGTTATAACATGAGTGCCATTAGCCTATCCAAATACACTGTGCATCATTCTATGGCTAAGAAAATTGATATTAAACATTATTTTATTAGGGATCATGTTGAAAATGGTGATTTTACTCTTGAATTTATTGATTCTGAAAATCAACTAGCCGATATTTTTACTAAACCCTTTTTAGAAGAAAGATTTTGTTTCCTTAGAAATCAGCTTGGTATTACTTCTATAAATATGGACTGATTTAATTATAATTGTGACTGTTGTACTTCCTAGATTTCCAAGATCCTTTCCCTTTCTTTCTCACTTCCCTTAATTAAATCTTTTACTTTCTTTCCTTTCCAACCGTCACATCCCCACTGTCAATCCCTTTTGCCTTCCTCTAAAACCCTCTATATACTCTACCTCTCTCTTTTCTTTATCACAAACTCATTTACTCCTTAAATGACAAAAACAGAATCCATGGCTTCCAAAGCAACCAATCCCAGTGACTCTCTCTCTAAAACTCAAGAGCCTGTTATTCTCTCAAACTCCTCAAAATTATCTGTCGGAGAATTCTAAGCTTCTCGCTCCCCTGCTAAATCCAAAAAATGACCCTCTAATCCAACTCCTTCAAAAACAAAGAAAACCAGGTTATGTGATGATCTCTTTTTTTCTCCTAAAGACATGCATAGGTTCTGGACTAATAAAAATAATATGAGGTTTTTGGATTTCAAAAACAAATTAGTGTTCTTTGGTTGTGTGATAAATATGAAGCATCTTAAGGAACTCCATTTCTCTATAAGTTCTCTATTTAAGGATCAACAGTTGTCTCTCTTTCTATGTTTATGTGGTGATGAAGTATTTGAGGAACCTATATGTTTTTTTATGCTAACCTAAGAATCTGTAAGGATATTGGTGACCTGTAAACCTTGTACTGGGTACTTGCATTATCATCAATGCCTTTCTATTTGAAAAAGTATTTGATATTAAGTTCTCTGGTATAATTTCTTATGTGAATAGCAATGGTAATTGGCCTGAAAAACTTTGAGGTAACTTATGAGAAAGCTAAAGCTGCTATCTCTAAACCAGATGTTGACTTGTCTAATTTGGGGCCTCTCCATATGGGCTTTAGAAATCAAATTTTGGCTTATATGATTACAACAACTCTCATTCCTAGAAGAGGATCTCTTAGAAGCATCACTACTAGGGATGTTTTTGTTCTCTATTCCATGCTTAAGAGATATAAGATCAATTGGGTTTTGTGGTTTTGAGAGCACATGATGGAAAGTGCATTTGATCCAAGTCCCAATGCAAATCTGCCCTATGGACTGATGATCTCTCGCATCCTACATGCCTAGTCTATTTATCTCTCTAGTTTTCATCCTTTGGAAATCTCTACCAATTATGACACAAATACTTTAAGCATGGGGTACATTCTAGTGGATGGTCAGTGATGTAAGAAAGATGGTGCTAAGCCCAAACCAGAATCTGTCAAAGTTACCAAAATTTCTGCTGACTCTACATCGACCATGTTAAAAGTGATGAAGAATTTGAATACATGTCTCATAGCATTGAAAAAGGTATGTTCTCTCTACAGATGAATTCAGAAAAAAATTTGTAGCTAAGCACGGATGTGGGCAAATTGTGAATCTCTTTAGATGGACTTAAGTAGGAAGGTGTGAAAATCAGAACGAGATCTTTCACCAAACTGACTCACTTAATAAAAAATATAAATCCTCAAATAATAACCTCACAGTCTCCATTTAAACCTCTTACTCCAACTTTGCTCATAATGTTGAACGCTCCTATGACACTTTTTGCAGAAATGTTCACAATACCCTCAAGTATTTCCTTGGGGATAGGTGAAGGTCTTGGTTATCTCCTATGTTTTGCTACTTATATTTAATGGGGGTCTGTCCTCATCAATTAAATAATGTTTTTGTCATTCAAAGAGGGTATGTCCTCTTTTCTATCCTTGTCTAACACTCTCTACATTTGGCACTTCTAGCTTCTGCACTCTCCTCTAGTAACTCACAGTACTCAAGATTAGTTACTTTTCTGTAGGGTTTTCCTATTACTATAGCATGTTGCATAGTTTGAGTTTGTTTTGATCTTTTTTTCTTTTTGATTATGCCAAGGGGGAGAAGACATACAATATCAGATAACAGGGCATCAAGTAAGGGGGTGCTCTTAACGTAGCATCAAGCAAGGGAGAGAATTAGTATAAAAAGTATCATATAAACTCATCTAAGGTTCATTTTTGTCATTATCAAAAATGGAGAGATTGTTAGCCTCCTGATTAAATTAAGTTTTAATGATGACAATACAATTTGTTATCGGTACCAAGGAGCTCACTCAATCAAGAAGCAATACGAGTAAAGGACAACTTGGCAGCATAAATCCCTCCACAATATCAGGCTTCATACACAACCAAAAATGAATAAGAAGATTTTATACAAGACATACTGATGTTTAGAAGGAAATGAATTATATTCCTTTAGGGTACATATCTAATATGGACACTAACGGATATAATCACCCAATCAAATGAAGATTTTGGACAAAGAAGATTTCATCAAATAAGGAAAGAAATTATATTCCTCTAGTGGACATATCAGATATGGACACTAACAGATATAATTATTCAATCAAACAACCTACACAAATCTTTGATTCAGAGAAAATCCCTTGGGTTTTCCTTTTATAGAATGAAGGCAGCATTCATCAAGAAGTATTTAAGGAAGAAGATGATGAAGAAAGAATTATGCAACATCACTTGAACCTATCGTCTATACTCGTTCATTCTTCATAAAGCTTTGTAATATTGTTGTTTGCAACAGTCACAAAAGAAAAAATATAGTTAAAGTTTAGGTTATACAAGTAGAGGCTGGGTCGTAAGAGTCAGTATCTAGTTTTGGATGGAAAAGAAGTTAGGAAACTATATGTACATCTCAGAATTCAACTACACTCTAAAGGAAGCCCTTGCAACCCAGGGGGACTGGAATAGGCACCACACCGGTGATTTGAACTATTATTTCATCTTCACACCATGAAATGTAGTCTTTTATTATTTTTTTTAGTTAGGGTTTCCATAACCCACAACTCTTTAATCATTCCTTTGTATGTAGGCTTGATTTTATTGTTTCATAATTATGCAAGTTCACAGTATTTGATGAAATTGAAGCCTTTTCCTCAACCCTTGGTATATGACATTCTAGTAAGGGTTCTCTTTCATCCTTATGCCTTAATTTCAGTAAATTTGAATTTCAAATCCTAGGTTTTTATGATTTAGGGTTTATACCCATTTATGTAGAGTTCATAAATTCTGGTTCCAGCATGTTTCTTGAGGATTATTACTTTGTTTCAACCAATTAGGCATAATTATTATTATTGAAATTCTTGTTTATACTTTATGCATTATGCAAGAATGACTGTAATCTAATTTTAGCATGATTCAACAAGATTTGATCTTATGATTCTAGACTTCAGTAAAATTGAGCATGACTAGTTCCAGTAATTTTTAGAACTTCAGTAAAAAGTTATATTAAACTAGTCTCATGCTCTATCATAAGACATGCAGTTATCTTGTTATGAGGAAATAGTAAATAGTTTTAGGAGGATTATTTAGAACTAAGTGAATAAGGGTTCCAGATAACTCAAGTCCCAAAACTATGTGCCACTGGAGGATAAAGTTTTTCGCCAGTTAAGATTGAAACCTTTAGCCCAATTACCAATGGCAAAGAATAGGGTAGCCCTCCTCAATATGGGCCATATATTGGCTCAGTCTGTTGCTTTGTCATACCGTAAGAGAGAGCTTGCCATAATGAAACTCATTTCATTGGAGAAAAAGTCACATATTTCTTAGAACAACTACAGGTCAAAAGAATAACCACTTTCCCATACCATTTCAATGCAAAAGGACTAGAAGAATACACTGGTAAGGTTGTGCTACTCAGTCTCAAGAGAATCCTAAAGCGTGCAAAAGGAAATTGGGCTGAAGAATCTACAGGGGTACTCTAGGAACATAGAACTACCATAAAGTCAAGTACTGGTGAGACCTCCTACTAGCTAATGTATGGTGAAAAACCCTTGATACCAGTAGAGATTAGATAACCTATACTTCAAGTTGCTATGGATGATGATAGAGATAATAATGAAGCAATACAACATATGCTAGATCTACTAGAGGAACACAGAGAAATAGCCCTCATAAGGATGGATACTCAAAATCAAAGAATGAAAAGACATTACAACCAAAGAGGTAAGCTCTAACACTTTATAATAGGATACATTCCACTCTCCAACACCACAACATCACAATTATTCCATCAATTCACTTCAATACACCTCACAACAACAAATCGGCCAAAATCCCATAATTTACACTTATAGAAAAATAACAAGTTTAAGACCATAATCACACCATACATGTTGATATTTCCTCCATACCATGCACTTTCATCAAAACCACAAGTCATATTTCAAGTTTAAATCCCATGGATAACACATCTTTTACAAAAAAACACAAAGTGCCATGTTAAACACTTCCAAGCATAACCAACATGTGTTACATAATCTCTCATACATATAATATGTTAAACCATAAGAATAATCACTTACCCAAGCTTGAAATATGATGATCTTGCTCCAAGTTGTGCCTTAGGGTTCTTAGGGTTTTGAGAGAAAAATGATGAACAAAATATCAAAAAGGCATGAGATTTCCAATTGAATAAAAAAATCAGATTTTCGCCCTTTATATAAGCCCTCAAGTCCATACTTAGACACTCTTATAACATTTAATGTTGTATCTAGAAGGTCAAGGGAAGAATGGGTCATTTGACCCATTTTGGCCCATGTCTTCTTCTCATTTTGGGCCTTTTATTGAGCCCAATTCACTTAACCCAATAAAATCAATAATTTCTCGTGTTTAAATAATTTCATATGTGTTACGACTATATTCCCACTCACGCAATTCATACTCGTAGCCTCAATTTCAAAAACAAGAAATTCTAGCCACGTATGGCTTATTTTGACTACAAGGGTAAAACCGTCATTTTGATGCAAATTCGTTCACGAGTAATTTTATCATACCAATATAATACTTCATTAATTCCATGTATATGCTCATGGTTGTAGAAGAAACGTGGCAAAAATCAGCCCGGTACGCCCCCGGGCACCCTTGGGACTTAGAAAATTTCAAATTTTTGAAAAGTGGCCAAAACCAGCCTGGCACGCCCTTGGATGAGCCATCTTGCTGCCTCTGGGCAAAAAATTTTAGCCCAGAGCAGCCTGGCATGCCCTCTGGCGCGCCCCACCCTTAGTTTTTCTTAAAATTTCATTTTTTGACTTTTTTTCTCGGATTTGGTTAGATACTTCAAGTCTTATTCTTTAACTTACTTCTTACCCTTAATATCCTTTGTTTGAAGGTACTATTAGCCTCATTTTGTACCCCACAAATTCTCCACGAAAATCACAAAACACCTCCTACGAAGGGCTAATCACATGTACGAGGCCAAATTTCAATTTTTCTCATCACTAACATTACAAAATACATAGTCATGGAATCTCGATACCTAAATAACCATTATTCAACATCGTCACATAGGGTTAGGAAGGTACGGGGTGTTACAATTAGACCCTTGTAGGTGGAATTTGCAACTATTTGGAGCATTTTTGGAGTGGAAAGCGATGCTTGGAGGAGCTACGAGCGAAGTATATTGAAGATAAGAGGCAAGACAAAGAGTTGAACTTGAAGAGTCTAACCAAATCTGCGAAGAGAAGTCGACAAAAGAAAAAATCAAAAAATAAGGGTCTGGCGCGCCAAGGGGCATGCAGGCCACTTTTGGCAAAAATTCCACCCATGGAGGCAACAGGGGGGAGCGCCCAGGGGCGTACCAGGCCGCCTGGGAGCACCTTTTCAGAGTCAAAATTTGCCTAAGTGTCAGGCGCGCCCAAGGGCGTGTCGGGCCGCTTTTTGGCAAATTTTTGCCTCGAGATTTTGTCTATAAATAGGGATTTTGGTTTATTGTATCAAAATTCCATCTTCACTAGACCACTTTGGGAAATTTTGGGCATTGAAATTAGGTTTCATTCTTCATCTTTTCAATTTTTATTTCTTTTTATGGTATTTTATCAACTTATGTTGTTAATTGACGTTATGAGTGGCTAAAATCCTTCATTCTTGGGGTTGAGGCTATGAACATGAATCTCTTGAGTTGATAATATTGGTTTTTACTGAAGTTTATCATAAATTGGTTATTCTTATATTCTTAATTTTACTATTTTAATGCTTGATCACCATTGAAATAAATTCCTTGTCTTGAGGTGAGCTCGAGAGAGAAACAAAGAGATAGAACGTGGAATATAAGGAGCGTGATCTCTACTCGCGGAAGGAATTCCAAGAGATTGATATGTGGATAGGACCGAGAGGTACCTAATCCGCCGCGCTTGTTCAATTACGAGAAGATAGCTTAAATGCATTAGAATTGGTTAAACTTATCACCACTCAATGACGTAGTTAGGTTTCCAATTTCTAGTAGAAGGTTATAGTTTGGAGACGAATATAATTGTAACATTAACCTCGTGATCAATAACCAAGATAAACGACTCAAATTGCTTAAACCAGTAACAATTATACTCAAGAGATGATGTTCGGAGTGCCTTGACCATGGGAATTTACTTTTTATTCACTTTTCAAGCATATTTCCAAAAACTAAGGTTACGGTAGCGAAGATAGGAGTTCATAGTCCGCAATCATTTAATTTTTAGTAACAAATCCCTCTCCCTTATCGCAACACTAGTTTTTAATTATTGTTTGACGTCTAGAATGGATTTCTATTGACGAAAGTCCCATGGGTTCGATATTCGGCTCTTTTAAAGGAGCCACTTTATTACTTGAACGATCACGTACACTTGCGTATATAGCTGAGTCGCAACAAATTTTTGGCGTCGTTGTCGGGGACTTTCAAATAGATAGATTTCTATTATTGACGTATTTACTTTAATTTTAAGCTAAGTGTTGACAACTTGATCTTAGATGTTCTATTTTGCAGGCTTACTTCATCTGAACACTGGCAAGGAACAAAGATTTGGTAAATCCGCAGTCTGAACCTGAAAGATACTTCCATAGATTGAGGAGACAGGCTGCAGATTACCCAATCCCGCAAGTTGAACTGGTTGGCGAAGGCATACGGGGTAATCTCGAAAGAATTAAAGAACCAGTTACGGAGAGACATGAGTCGGTGGTGATGGCAGCTAGAATAGTTCACGTCGTGGCAATCCCACTCGCTACTAATGTGACCTCCAGTATTCTAAAATCAACAGCTGGAGGTATATTTGAGCTTAAACAGAATATGGTGCAACTCTTGCACTCAAGTGGACAGTTTATAGGTCTTGCTTATGAGGACCCGCAGAGGCATATTCGTAATTTTTTGGAGATCAGTGACACATATATTCCTACGGGTGTGTCTTCGGATTATGTGAGACTTACTTTGTTCCCCTTATCTCTGTTGGGGGAAGCAAGGAGTTGGTTAGATACAGAGCCGGCTAATTCTATCACTACTTGGGATGATCTTGCTCAGAAATTCTTGATAAGGTTCTTTCCATCTGGAAAGATAGCAAAGATGAGGAGTGAGATATTGAGTTTTAGACAGAGAGATGATGAGAATTTATACCAAGCTTGGAATCGATTCAAATCCATGTTGAGGGATTATCCTCATCACCACCAAGCTAATGATGTGTTGGTGCATACTTTTATTGAGGCTCTAGACCCCAACACTAAAATTCTACTTGATTCAGCTGCAGGTGGACAAGCTTTAGAGAAGACTTATAATGAATTATATGCTCTGTTGAATCATATTTCGCAGGTAAATCCAGACTGGCATGGTGATAATTCTAGGAATTCTACAAAGAAGGTTGCTGGGAAACTAGATGTGGATGCAGTCATGGCATTATCTGCCCAAATTTCAGCTATGCAAAACATGATGAACAATCACTTCAGCAGTTTGAATTTGGGACAGCAACAAGCTCCCGTAAATGCAGTACAGCAATAGGTTTTTGTGATGTGTAGTGTATGTGGAAACGAGGACCATACCAGCGAGTTGTGCAGTGCAAATTCAAATTTCGTAAATTTGTGGGTAATGCCCAAAGAGGAGTTGGAGCGCAGAATTATGGAAATAATTATAATGCTGGGTGGAAAAATCACCCAAAATTATCTTGGGGAGGTAATCAGAATCAATATAGACCTCAAGGATATGCACCACAATACAACCAACAGCAGGGTCAAGGAAATTAAGTATGTGCTAAGCCTGGAGATATGAGCGTGGGAGATATGTTAAAGCAGATTATGGCAGAGCAACCTAAGCTAGCAGCAGATGTGAGAAACAATCAGTTGGCTACTCAAAATTTGGAGAAGAAAATTGGTCAGTTGGCAAATGCACAGAATACAAGGCCTCAAGGAGGTCTTCCAGGTGATACCGAGACAAACCCAAAGCAGGTGAATGCTATTGTTACTCGTAGTGGTCAGCAGTTAGAGGATATAGCTCCACCAGAAAAAGAATTGGAGCCGACAGTAGTGGTGGTTGAAGACGAACAAGTTGAGTCTGCCAAAAGCTCCAAAGATGATAGAGTGATACATAGTGTAAAGTTGCCTCCTCCTTTTCCTCAAAAGTTCAAGAATAAGAAGGAAGACGAATGCTTTGGTAAGTTCATTGAACTACTTAAACAAGTACACATTAATTTGCCTCTTATGGATATCTTGCAGGGTATTCGAAAGTATGCTAAGTTTGTGAAAGATATTGTGGCAAAAAAGAGTAGATTGACAGAGTATGCCACAGTTGCATTGACTGAGGAGTGTAGCTCTCGCATTCAAAATCGGTTACCAACCAAGATGAAGGATCCTGGAAGCTTCACTGTAAAAATTACTCTGCGAGATCGTGTCTGTGCTCCTGGGTTGTGCGATTTGAGGGCTAGTATAAATCTGATGCCCACTTCGATTTTCAAGGAGTTGGGTTTGGGTCGTCCTAAACCTACTACTATTATTTTGCAGCTTGCAGACCGATCTGTGACTAGACATGATGGTATTGTTGAAGATGTTCTAGTTCAAGTGGGTTCGTTGATCTTTCCGGTTGATTTTGTGGTGCTGAATTTTGAGCCTGACTTGGAAGTCCTATTTATTTTGGGGTGTCCGTTTCTGTCCACAGGAGGTACGATCATTGATGTAGCAGCAGGGAAACTGACTATGCGAGCTCATGATAAAGTTGAGGTTTTTGATGTTTATAGGGCTTTGAAGCTACCAGAAATTTATGAGAACTTGTCAGCTATTACAGCTATAGATATGGCGGCTGAAAATATCCACACTTTGTCTACAGATCCTTTGGAAAAATTTTTGATGGGGCAAGATATTTTTGGTGTGTGGAAGCTAGTAAAATGGTGCAGGTTCTTGATCTTATGGGTTTCTATGCCAAAGAGGGTGGATGGGAACCTTTAAATCGTCCACTCGGTCCTCCAACCAAGCCATCAATTAAGGAGGCAACAAAGCTTGAATTGAAAGAAATTCCATCTCATCTTCAATATGCTTTCTTAGGTGACAATGAGACCCTTCCTATTATTCTTGCAGCAAATTTGTCAAAGGAACAAGTTGATGCGGCATTGTTGATACTCAAACAAAGAAAGAAGGCTATTGGTTGGCAGATGTCTGGCATCTATGGTATTAATACGGGTTTATGCATGCATAAAATTTACATAGAAGAAGGGCATAAGTCGAGTGTACAACACCAACGATGCTTGAATCCGATGATGAAAGAAATAGTAAGGAAAGAGGTAATTAAGTGGTTGGATTCGGGCATTGTTTACCCTGTTTCTGGTAGTACGTGGGTTAGTCCAGTACAGTGTGTTCCAAAAAAAGGTGGTATAACGGTGCTCATGAATGATAATAATGAGTTGATTCCTACAAGAACTGTGACTGGGTGGCGTATTTGCATGGATTACCGAAAACTAAATGATGCTACGAGGAAGGACCATTATCCAATCCCTTTATTATCAGATGTTGGATCGTTTGGCCGGGCAGGAGTATTATTGCTTTCTTGATGGGTATTCCGGGTATAATCAAATTGCTATAGATCCTCAAGATTAAGAGAAGACTACATTCACATGCCCTTATGGCACTTACGCTTTCAACCGTATGCCCTTTGGATTGTGTAACGCACCGGCCACTTTTCGACGTTGCATGATGGCTTTTTGATATGACATGGTGGAGGAGTTCGTAGAGATTTTTATGGATGATTTTTCAGTCTTTGGTAACTCTTTCGAGGTATGTTTGCAAAACCTTGATAGAGTCCTTGCTCGGTGTAAAGAAAGTAATCTTGTTCTCAATTGGGAAAAGTGTCATTTCCTTGTGACGGAAGGTATAGTTCTTGGACATAAAGTGTCAAAGTAGGGGCTCGAATTTGATAGAGCAAAGATTTAAGTTATCAAGAAATTACCTCCACCTGTGTTAGTGAAAGGGGTGCGTAGTTTCTTGGGGCATGCTGGGTTTTACAGATGATTCATTAAAGATTTTTCCAAGATTGCACGCCCCATGTGCACACTCTTAGAAAAAGATGTTAAGTTTGTATTTGTGAGTCATGTGTGAAGGCATTTGAGGTATTAAAGAAGAAGTTGGTGGAGGCACCTATCCTTATTGCTCCTGATTGGGCTTTATCATTTGAGGTCATGTGTGGCGCAAGTGATGTTGCAGTGGGTGCAGTTCTTGGGCAGCGGAAGAATAAGATATTTCACTTTATTTATTATGCGAGCAAGACCCTTGATGCAGCCCAAGTGAATTATACGGTCACTGAAAAGGAGATGTTAGCTTTGGTGTACGTATTTCATAAATTTAGATCATATTTGGTGGGTACTAGCGTCATTGTATACACGGACCATGCTGTAATACGGTATCTGTTCAATAAAAAAGATGTGAAGCCACGGTTGATTAGATGGATCTTATTTTTACAAGAGTTTGATTTGGAGATTAAAGATAGAAAGGGGTCAAAAAATCAGATTGCTAACCATCTTTCTAGACTTGAAAGATCGACACATGTAGTTGATGATAGGTGTATTTGTAAGGAATTTCTAGATGAGCAATTTTTCGTTTTGGGGGTTGATGAGTTGCCATGGTTTGTAGACATTGTTAATCTATTGGTAAGTGAGCTATTTCCTCCTGATTTGAGTCCTCAACAAAAGAAGAAGTTGTCATATGAGGCACATTCATATATTTGGGACGAGCCTTATTTATTCAAGCAAGGGCCTGATCAAGTAGTAAGAAGATGTATTTCAAATGTGGAGGTGAAATAGGTGTTGGAGAGATGCCACGCATCACCTTATGCTGGTCATCATGGTGGTGAACGCACAGCCCGAAAAATTCTGCAATCAGGTTTCTTCTGGCCTTCTATATTTAAAGTTGCTCATGTGTTTGTGAAGAGTTGTGACCAATGCCAACGTATGGGGACGATTGCAAAGTGACATGAGATGCCCTTAACTAATATCCTAGAAGTTGAAATCTTTGATGTATGGGGGATAGATTTTATGGTCCCTTTCCCGAAGTCGAATGGAAATCAATACACACTTGTAGCAGTGGATTATGTTTCTAAGTGGGTAGAGGTTGTTTCTCTTCCTACGAATGATTCTAAGGTTGTGGTAAAGTTCCTTCAGAAACATATTTTCACGAGATTCGAAACTCCAAAGCTATTATTAGTGATGGAGGTTCACACTTTATAAATTATTGGGTGAAGAGTGTATTGGCAAAATATGGTGTTAGACACAAGGTCTCAACAGCGTACCATCCTCAAACAAGTGGCCAAGTGGAAGTTTCTAATCGCGAGATAAAGCAAATCTTGCAAAAAATGGTGAATACTCAGAGGAAAAATTGGTCACTCAAGCTAGATGATGCTCTTTGGGCTTATCAAACTGCGTATAAGACTCCTAGAGGGACTTCTCCCTATCATCTTGTCTTTGGAAAAGCATGTCACCTCCCGGTTGTGCTTGAGCACTGAGCATATTGGGCGGTAAAGAAGTTGAATCTAGATCCGAGGTTGGCTGGTAACAGGATGTTGTTACAACTCCAGGAGTTGGCAGAGTTTTGTTTCCATGCATATTAAAATGTGAAGATCTACAAGGAGAAAACGAAGCATTGGCACGATAAGCATATTCTCCACCGTACTTTTGAGCCAGGCCAGTTGGTACTATTGTTTAACTCGAGACTTAAGTTATTTTCGGGCAAGCTAAGATCTAATTGGAGTGGGCCTTATGAGGTCAGTCGCACGACTCCTCATGGTGAGGTGGAAATCTTGAATAAAGAGAATGGTACGATATTTACGGTAAATGGCCAGAGATTGAAGAACTATTTTGGTGAAGAAGAGAAGCAGAAGGAGGACGTGCTTCACCTTGATAATAATTGAGCTGAGTGTGGTCGAGCTGTGACATTAAACCAGGCGCTACATGGGAGGCAACCCATGAATGTGTTGTAATAGTTAGGATTTATAAAGTAAAAATACAAAAAGAAGAGTCGTGCCACGACCAAAACTAAGGCACTTGATGGGAGGCAACCCATCTCTTTTAAAAATTTTCTTTTCTAACTTAGTTCTAGGATTTTGTATTTATGCAGAGACACACGGAGCATTTTGCCATGAAAATCCATGAGAAAAAGGTAAAATTGGTGGATAGATGATCATTTGAAGGTGTCGGGTAGGTAGGACATGTTTTTTAGCAAAGTTTTGCGTCTTGGGACTTGTAAAAGCCCCAAAATTATGTGAGAAATGTGGAAAATCGCTCAGGTATGATGTTAAGTATGGGGCGCGGTACCTAGCGTGCCAGGCTGCACTTGCCCAAAAAATTTTCTGCCTTGGCAGTAGGCAAGCGCTCTAAGGGGCGTGCCAGGCCGCCTGCGCCCAAATTTGTTTTGTGACTTGCAGTAGGCAGGCGCGACACAGGGCGTGTCAGGCCACCTGCGCCCAAATTTTTTTCGTGACTGGCAGTGGGGTAGCGCGGCACAGGGAGTGCCAGGCCACTACCCCTTAAGTCTTTTGAGCAAAATTTTTTTACAAAAGAAGGTCTAGTCTACCCGACCCACCCCCTCTCTTTTAAATCCCCAATTTTCTTTATTTCTCACAAACCTTCTCCAAGTCAACGACCAAGAACCGATTTTCTCTCCCCAAAATCAAAAAAAAAAAATCTTACTTTTCTCTCCCCTTTCCCACACATAGCTCAAATTCTCACCTTCTCATCTTTGGGTTGTGTTTACAAGACTCCATAAAGCTATCAAGGTATGTTTCTTTAAGCTTTCTCTCTCTAGAATGTTATGAGCATGTGAAATTGTGGGGATTCTTGGAATTCGAATTTGTGATGCCCCGTATGTTCTTTGTAGTTTGACTTGCTTCTTATGATATTGTTGAAATTTATGGGGTGTCCTGAAGGTGAACTTGAAGTACATGTGCAATTGTTCTTATTAATCTTGTTCTTAGATGAAATAATTGAAAGTGGGTTTCGCTTTATTGGTGATAATTGAGAGAATTGGTGGTTGAAATCACTTGATACAACTCATATGTTATTGAATATGTGTGAATCTTGTTTGAATTCTTGAGTAAAACAAGTTACTCATTCTAATGATAATTATGGGATTGTTGCACTTGTGTTGGGAATGTTAAATTTTTCTATGGTTTGGACTTGGTAATTGGGCATTAAGTGATGAGGGGAAGTCTGAGTACCCTACACCCATATATTTTGACTTGGTGCTAAGCAACTAAGTGTGGGGTGGCCCTTAAAGCAAACGCACATTGAGTTGGTTAGCTATCTTTATGTGGCAAATTGACATGCTTGTGGAACTTTGTTACAGGTACAATGTCAAAATCTAATATGGTTGCTTCCAGTTCTCACAAGCGTTGACGGTCAGGAAATAAGGTCCCTGCGGCTCCACCAGTACCGAAAGGACAGAAACGGAAATATGGGATAAATGACGTCTCTAGTACCGGCAAGAGTTGGTACAAAAGCCACCCCAAAGCCAAATACTTTGCGGATGAATGTATTGATAGGGCCAGTCTAGCTCGGACATACCCTAAGATATTATTTCGTATTGTACAAGTGGGTATGGGTTTCATCTTCGACAAACCTACGGATTGTAACCTTCATCTGGTGAGGGAATTGTATGCTAATTGGAACCCGGATGCACCTACCAGTTCGGTGGTTGTATGAGGGGAAGATGTTATACTTGATTCCTTGGGCCTTAATAGATTATTGGGAGTAAATACTTGGTCTAGAACCCACGACCTAATCAGGCTGAATGTTAGGCCTCCCTATGCTGAAATTAGACACACTCTTTGCGACCAATGTTCGACAGTGTGATGGCTTCGCCATCATAAAAGAGGGTACCATATGAGTCTACCCTATGCTCATTTCAATAAAGAGGAACGAATTTAGTTGAAGATTGTGTGTTTCTGCTTGATTCCGGGTAGCCACATGATGGAGGTCACTAGAGATCATGTCTGTTTGGTGTATGCTCTCATGACCGATGTGGAAATTAATGTATGCTCATTTCAATAAAGAGGAACGAATTTAGTTGAAGATTGTGTGTTGCTGCTTGATTCCGGGTAGCCACATGATGAAGGTCACTAGAGATCATGTCTGTTTGGTGTATGCTCTCATGACCGATGTGGAAATTAATGTAGGTTTTGTGGTGATGTCGGCTATGCACCGAGCTCGTCTACAAGGAGATCTTTGGTATGCTTTTGGCCGTATATTGACTAAATTGATATGAGCATTCGAAGTACCCGAGGAGGCTTTTGATTATCATCCTCCTATGGTGTAGACACCTATGGATGTCACCCAAACCAGGGCACCGGATGCACTCGGCCCCACTCTCACCTTAGCAGAGCGCCACGCTCGCGATGACCAGATTTTAGCCTGTATGTATGGGTTGGAGATGCTATGGTACAAGACTGGGGGTAGGCCCTCAACGCCGAAAGAGCTGAGCCAGGTTGAGAGGGATTATCCTCTTAACGAGCATGCCAAGGCATTGTTGCGAATTGGGCCTGATTTTGTTGAGCCTGTGGATGATAATGTCCCCAAAGATGAGAATGACTGCCAGTCTGATTCTGATGATGGCGAGGTGGAGGCGGATGATACACCGCTAGCCGTCTGCGGGCCGGAGGATGATGATTTCCTCGACTGACTAGGGAGCTCCTTACACCCTACTCTTGCCTTGTTTCATTTTTGTAGCATTAGGGAAAGTGCTAATCTTTTAAGTGTGGGGTGGGGGTGTTATGGGACTCCTTTTGATGTATGTATATGTGTGTTTCTGTATGCTTCTAGTTGTTTTTATTTTGGGTTCCTTAGCCTTTGTTTTTGGTTCTTTTACTAAGGATAGTCCCTTTGAACCGTAAAAAACCACAAAAATATTTTAATTTTTTATTTTGTTGTTGTTTTTTATTACTTTTGAGTCTTTTTTTTTAGTCATAGGATTAAGGGCTTTGCTCTATGATGGATGGATGACGACCGTCTTAAGAGAAAATTAGTCATGTCTTGTTGGGTTTTCTTGCTTGTTATACAATTGTGCATATACGTGTTAAACATCTAGGATATACAATAGCAAGTGTTGAGACATCTAATGCTCACTTAGTCGACTTGATAAGTTGCTTAATGTTGAACTTGTGCATGACTTCGGATAAATTGTATGGTGAGCCTGCTGGAGCTAAACATGTGCCATGTGTGAGTGAGGTTTTTGTGATATTCCATGTGCATATTGATGTCTAGAACTTGCCCGGTGTGTTTGCGAAGCGAAATAAAAGGTGTGGAGTATAGGAGATGATATAGGCATTTCTTTGATAGCCATGTTTTATACCTACTTTATCTACCCTTGTTGCATGATCTTAGTTAGCCCCGTTGAGCCTTTAGCCTATTCTTTGGTAGCCTCATATGTAGCTTAATCCTTTTCTTTCAATTAACCGGAATTTGATCCAAAACTCCTAGGTGCTTTAATTGAGAAATTAAGATGTTAAGGAATGTAAAAAAAAAATTGAAGGAGGAAAAAGTGAAGTTGAAGCCCCAAGTAAATAGCCTTTGGGTGTGTGAAAAAGTTTATGTGTTGTTGTTAGGGAGTATGGTAATGAAAAAAAAAAAGAAAAGTGAATCATTTGTTGATAGCAGTTACTCCTTGCCTAATATGCTTAAGCTAGCTTAAAGAGATGGGCAAAACAAAAGAGAACTGGGAAGATAAAAGTGGTGGAAAATAGGTTGGTTGAAGGTGGTCTTAATGTAATTTGTAGTGTATTAAAGCGCTTAGGGAAGATAGTCACTATTCTTGACCAAATAGTTACTACCCATCCCTTAGCCTACATAATAACCCTTAAAGTCCTACTTGATCTTGAGCTGTAACATTTTGACATTAGTGGAGTACTACACTAAGGGCAAGCTTATGGTTCATCTTGTGTTGCATGTGAATTCTTTTCGAGAGTGAGTGAACTTTTATTCATGCAGCCATTTAAGTATTACTTTGTGTGAAATATTGGGTGGTTTTCTTGTGGTGAGGGAGCATGTTTAGCAAAGTGTGGTGATCTATTGGTAACGTGTCATGCATGAATTCGCAACGAGTAAAGTTGTTTTGTAAGGATAGATTGTTTTAATTTGCTATGCACTTTTTGGTGACACTAGCATGTTAGTGCATAATTTGATGAATGTAGTTGTGTAGCTATGCAAGAATACCTATTGTGTGTCGGTTGTCTTGAGTCGCCCGGGTTTGAGTGTGGTTATTGTTCGAGGACAAACAAAGGTTCAAGTGTGGGGTCATGATCTAAGGCGTATTTATATGCCTTATCGTCGACTTTAACCCATGTTTACCTTAGTTTTGAGAGCAATACGTATGTATTTTTTATGGTTTTGATGGAATATGTGATATTGTGCTAACAAATGTGATTAGACCCTTGTAGGTGGAATTTGCGACTATTTGGAGCCTTTTTGGCGTGGAAACCGAGGCTTGAAGGAGCTATGAGCGAAGGATATTGAAGATAAGAGGCAAGCCAAAGAGTTGAACTTGAAGAATCCAACCAAATCCGCGAAGAGAAGTCGACGAAAGAAAAAATCAAAAACTTGGCGCGTCAGGCCGCTTTTGGCAAAAATTCCACCCATGGAGGCAGCAGGGGGGGCGCCCAAGGGCGTGCCAGGCCGCCTGGGATCACCTTTTCAGAGGTAAAATTTGCCTAAGTTCCAGGCGTGCCGGGCCGCTTTTTGGCAAATTTTTGCCTCGAGATTTTGTCTATAAATAGGGATTTTGGGTTATTGTATCAAAATTCCATCTTCACTAGACCACTTTGGGCGATTTTGGGCATTGAAATTAGGTTTCATTCTTCATCTTTTCAGTTTTTATTTCTTTTTATGGTATTTTATCAACTTATGTTGTTAATTGACGTTATGAGTGGCTAAAATCCTTCATTCTTGGGGTTGAGGCTATGAACATGAATCTCTTGAGTTGATAATATTGGTTTTTACTGAAGTTTATCATAAATTGGTTATTCTTATATTCTTAATTTTACTATTTTAATGCTTGATCACCATTGAAATAAATTCCTTGTCTTGAGGTGAGCTCGAGAGAGAAACAAAGAGATAGAACGTGGAATATAAGGAGCGTGATCTCTACTCGCGGAAGGAATTCCAAGAGATTGATATGTGGATAGGACCGAGAGGTACCTAATCCGCCGCGCTTGTTCAATTACGAGAAGATAGCTTAAATGCATTAGAATTGGTTAAACTTATCACCGCTCAATGACGTAGTTAGGTTTCCAATTTCTAGTAGAAGGTTATAGTTTGGAGGCGAATATAATTGTAACATCAACCTCGTGATCAATAACCAAGATAAATGACTCAAATTGCTTAAACTAGTAACAATTATGCTCAAGAGATGACGTTCGGAGTGCCTTGACCCTGGGAATTTACTTTTTATTGACTTTTCAAGCATATTTGCAAAAACAAAGTTACGGTAGCGAAGATAGGAGTTCATAATCCGCAATCATTTAATTTTTAGTAACAAATCCCTCTCCCTTTTCTCAACACTAGTTTTAAATTATTGTTTGACGTCTAGAATGGATTTCTATTGACAAAAGTCCCTTGGGTTCGATATCCGGCTCTTTTAAAGGAGCCACTTTATTACTTGAACGATCACGTACACTTGCGTGTATAGCTGGGTCGCAACACTAACAACTCTTTCTCTACCTTCCACCATGAAATCTACACAAAACTTATTACTCTTTAGTCAACATCAAGGGACTTATCAGCCCACTACTTACCTTATAGGTACATGACTCTCTCTACATGCCTCACTCTACCATTGGTGCCATTTTTAGGCCACTACACTTTCAAACTCATATTTCTATCTCAAGGATCATTCTACTACTTATGGTTTACGAAACACTAAATTATTCTATCCCTTGGGTGACAACACTACCCAAGAATTAAGAGACATATCTTCTCCCCTTAAAGGTGTCATATATAATAAGGTTTCAAAAGGGGGGGAGGGGTCTAAGAGCACATCATACTTTGTCTCAACACACAATTCATATGAACAGGGGTGCATACTTTCAATTTAATAAACTTACATGAACTTTTGGGATCTCATCAAGCCCTAATGCAGTCTCATAACTTACTAATGGCTCTATTTGAGAGCATCTCATTAATAAGAATCTGAGCTTTACAGCTTCTGCCACATCTAAGATAAGATGTAGTCGGGGGAATCAGAGTAACTTATGAATCTGCATAAATTTCTAATGGAACATCTCTATTACACAATCTAAAGTATGAAATAATGGAAAAATTCTTATCACAAGCAAAGGAGACAGAGGTAACAATTAGTAATAAGTTTGAGGCACTAGAAGAAAAGAAGAATGCAGACAATAGAGCAAATGATGACAAAGACAAGCCAAATGAAAACAATAATTCCACCAAGGAGATATAAGGGCAAAAGGAAGGAAGATAAGGAGATTGAGCATAAATAGCATGACAAGAACTCTGAGCATTAAGAGGACTCAAGTAGAAAAAACAAACAAAGTGATGCTCAAAGGTTAGTCAAAGATGATTCTTATAAAGAAGGAGATACTAATAGCTCAGGTAAATTAGAGAAAACTCTAGAAAAGGCAACCCTAGAGAAAATAAGTCAGCTAATAGAAGACCTAACCATTTATGAGATGGAAAAAGATGGAGTATTAAGGAAAACCCCATAGAAGACAAATGAGAAAGAAGAAGGAGAAAAAATTAAAGAGGGAACAGGAGAGAATGGGAGTGAGATTCCTAAAATCAATACCTTATCAGAGCAGGAAATCAAAGAGATAGAATTCAAAGGAGGATGAAAGTTTATAAGTGAATGTGGAGCACATGAGTAAAAGTGGTGATTTATCACCAAAGAAAACTAATCATCTCAAGTGAAAGAACAAGAAGGGTAGAAAGTCAACATAGCAACATTCTCAAATAAATACAAGTAGTAAGAAGGGGTCCTCTTTTACATCTGATTAATGACTAATAAAGTCATATTTTAGAATATCAGCTCTGTTAGGACTTAAAATTCTTTTGAGAGACTAGTGGAACTGCATAGGAGGGATCATTATTCTTACATTGCTTTATTAGAACCTTTTCAAAGCCCTGCTAAATTGGAAACCAACAAAATGAAGTCCTCCACCACTACTTTGCATCACCTTGCAGTTGGAAGGTCACAAACTCAAAACCATACTACTGCACAATACTTATTTTATGTCGACTCTTGTAACAATCAACAATGAACTTGAACACATCCTCAATCTCAAAACTAACAAAAGTAGGAGGTTTCATTTTTGAAACACTTAGTCAGCATGTCACGTTCAGTATCAGTCATAAGTGGACCTAACACCAGATGAAGAAAGATCTCAATCCCCAAGTCCTCACCCATCCTAAGGGTAAGAGTGGCAGTCGGCTAATGATGTGAGGACAAATATATATATTTAATCATTATTTCCCTCATATATAGTATTTTTATTTATCCTTTTAGAGAATTGATTTTATGAATTGTACCTAATATCATATTTTGATGTGTAGGATTAAAATGGTGTGAACATGAAAAGAGTTGGAGCCAAAACAAATTAAAAGCAAAGGATTATAGAAGAAAATCAAGCAGACAACTTAATGGATTGAAATGAATATAACATAATCTATATATGCAAGAATTGAAATTGTGAAAGGAGAAAGAGACAAACCTGCACGTGTAAATCATTGAAGACACCATAGAGAAATTGAGGAGAAAGAGGCGTGCAGCGTATTGCCAGAGCCTAAAAGCGGCGCACGTTCAAATCTCAGCCTTGAGTCTCGCGGCGTGGAGGCAAGACAAGTCTGTAATTGATTTTCCTCGGTCCATTTTTGACTGGGTTATTTTATTTGGGGCTTTTTACTACATCCATAAATATTTCAAAAAAAATAGTTTTTACAGAACTTTTGACCTAGGGAGAGCAACAAGTCACCGTGGATGCCGGAGAATATTGGTTACATCTTTTATTCTCCTTTGTTTACTTATTTTTACGTTTTTGTTTGAATGATTTATTGTAATTGCTCCATGTCTATGTGGAGTTAAACTTCTCGTTCTAGGATTATGGTAGCTAATAAAATGATCGCTTAGTAATTCTTGATTTAATTTGTTTGATTATCAAAATAGTTGTTCTTATATTCTTGTTTTTACTATTTTAAAGATTCGAGACCTTTAAAATAAATCTTTGAGCCCGAAGTGAACTGACCACGAAAACGGAGGGTTAGAACGAAGAATATAAGGAGTAAGATCTCTTCTTTAGTAAAATAAGAATTGATTTGTGCCTAGGATAGGAATATACCTAGATCACCTTACTTGGTTACAAAACAGGAAGATAAATAAATGCGTTTGAATTAGCTTCTCAGAAGACATCAGGGGAAGAGTTGCACCCCCAGCTGGTGCCACCTTCTCTTGTTCCATAACATCCTCATCATAACCTCCTCACACTGATCCTAGGGTACGGGAGGTGTCTCAGATCACTGACGGGCCTGATTAGCTGATGCCCGAGCTCTACCCCTAGTTGGTGTTGTCCTACCTCACCCTTTTCCCCTACCCTTTCCTCTACCTCGAACAGCCAGTTCTGTAGCTATAACTACTGGTGCGGGGGCTGCTGCTCTGGCTCCGTTTGCTCTAGTGTTCACCGTCTGCAGACAAAAGAATGAAGTGGGTCAGATACCAATTGGAATCAAGTTGTAGCATGAAAGAAGAAAGAAAGTGAATAATTTCCTAAAGTCCTATAGCCTCTCAAAGAAAAGTACATACGTCTCTGTACCATTCCACAAGACTCTACTGGATCCATTTTGGTACAACGAGATCAACGAATCTAGGACTCTAATCCCAATTTTGTCACGACCCAAACCAGTCGCGAGTGGCACCCACACTAACCCTCCGGTGGGAGAACTATCCAACCTAATTACTCAAAACCAACACTTAGCCAAATTTTAAGAGAACTAGACATTCCATTAAATAAACCAATAATTCAAAATTATTCTAACAATAAAACCCAAATACGGAAAATAGAAAAGTCTAAAATACCCAGATAAATTGTAGGTCATTGTACCAAAATACTACAACTGTCAATAAATAAGTTCAACCCAAAATAGAGAGAAAATATTTATATCCGAAACAAATGGAGAAGAACTAAGTAGAGGACTCATGGCTGCCCGAAAGATGTAGCTCACCCTTGAGTGGGAATGCAATCTACTCTAAAGCTGAGGTCTCGATACAGTCGCTGGAAAATGCTCTACACTCAATGATAAAAAGAGCATGTGTAGTATCAGTATACAAAAACCACAGTGTACTAGTAGGGTCATCAGCTACCCCAAAATAATAAATGTGAACAAGTAACCATAACTTAGTAAACAAGAACAACCATGAACACCTACCATATAACTTTACTTAAATTATGTGATACTTAGCCTTTTCAAACAACACCACAGAATTCAGTCAAGTACAAGTCAATATAGACAACAACTCAAGCCAAGACTATGACAACTAGCATTAACCAAGTCAACAAATCATGACTTATCAACAATAGGTTATACCTTGCCTCAAATACATAAGTAAGTAGACAACAAAAGGAGATATCCCAATCATTTGTAAATTCATCCCGAACCACTCAAGGATCTAATTCAAGAATAATAATAACAATAATCATAACCCTGATTTACTCAAGGAACCAAATATAACAATTCAACAAATAAACCCGGTGCATTGAAGGAACCGTCACACTCACCAAAACCTTGTACACACATGCTAAGGGTCTTATGGTCACCCACTAGCATGAGCTCTTGCCCATGTACCAAAAATACCAGACATCTAGTGCTTGCCAACCTTATATCAACCAATCCCGTGAATATGTCCAAATATCGGTATATCCCACAATAATAAATATAAATTTTGTGAAGATGTCTAAATGTTGGTACATCCCACAATAATCAACAGATATCACAACAATCACAACCACAATGAGAATAATCAACCACACTTGTAAAATCAACAAGTTTTTTTATATATAACCTCATTATATGTGATTAACACTTAGAATATCATTCAGCGATTACTTCCATAGAACATGCATTGTAACAATTATACGAAGAAATAGTTAACTTACACACCTAAATAAAGTTAGGTTTCAACTACATTAAACCATCACCTACCTTAATCAAAGCTTGCACCACTTTAATGAACTTGAGCTTTTCCTTTCCAAGCAATTATGGTCGGGTTGTGGTCTAAAAGCAATAATGCAAATATAATTCACACAATGACCTAATTCGTTCAAGGATTACAACCCAATTCCTTAACCCCAAGGCCAAATTCATGATCATTCCTCCCATTCTAGGGTTTTTTATCGTCATTCCACCTTAATTCTATCAATTTCGTAAATATGATGGTGAATTCTAAGCATGCAATTGTAATTAACAACTTTTAATGAAACCCAAGGGTTTTCTACCCTAGTCACCTAATTACACTAGAAAATTCACCTAGGTCAAGTTAAATGCTTTCCAAAAACCCAAAAAATTAGTGATTCTAAGAATTAATAATCGAAAAACTAGTTAATAGAATGGATTAGCTTACCTTAACGAAGGAGATTAGTGAAATTTGGGTTGAAATTGCCCAAAATCACCTCTCCCATCCTTTAGAAGAATGTGGAATGAAAATAATGTTTTTGGGGCATTTTCTACATTAACCAGCGCATATCCTGCTAAAGAGGCCTTATCTCGCTATAGTGGCATCACTATAGCGGAATCTGCCCGCTATGGCGAGATTGATAAAAGCTGGCTCCCACTATAGTGGGAATATTCTCGCTATAGCGGTGCAGTGGTAGCGGCCTGCCACCCGCTATAGCGAGTTCGGCGAGGCATAAACTCTAGATTTTTTTCATTTTACAACACACCCCCAGATTTCAACATCCTGAACTAACATCTTTACGTTAAATTTGACATCGGTAGTTCTACTCACCCAAATTCACTTTCGAAAGTTTCTATGGATTTCTTATCGTCTTATTTATCATAAAATCACCCCAAATCACTTAAACTTTAACTAATCCATTCCCGAATCATCCTAGGCTATACCACGCTTGAATTTCATTTAAAGCTAGCCTAGCCTGAGATTTCTAACTCTTAATTTGAGGAAAACCTTAACCCAAATTTTGGAATGCTAGACTTACCCATAATGATGAAAATGGTCGTTACAGATAAATATTTTCCAAGAATATGACACTACAACTGTGCTACATCTAGCTAGGTGCTCTAGCTACCAAAAAAGTTCACTAAAAAGAGGGGTAGATGGATCCTTCCGCCATAGGAGCTCAGTCTGTTCAACTAAATGGAGGAGTTTGGAGACACACCAACATCTACATGAGGCCAGGGATAGTATTAGAGGAAGACAAAAAAAAAAGAAGGGATTGAAAGAGAAAGGCAAGTATAGAAAGATGACTTGCAGAGCTTTGAGAAGCTGAACAATGGCATGTTACTTCAGTCCCTTGGGGATAAACCCCGACTACCTGTAAAAGAGAACAATAGACCAGATCTAAGAAGAGTTAGGAAAGGAAAGAAACAGTCAAGTCATTACGAGATGCAAGTGAAGATGATAGACAGAGCTTTACTGTCACCAGCCATGGATAGAGCTTGAAGATAATCCAAATGAGGAACAAGATGAAGCGGCAACTCAGTTCAGAAGGAAACATTTTGCAGAAGCGGGGAAAGGAGAGAATGAAGAGTACTGAGTAATCTTGGACAAAGCTCAAGCTTTTGTACTTATTTAGGAAACGTTTCGACTTTCTTATTTTTGGACCGGGTCATTGCTTGGGCCTGTGTCCCTTTTGTACAAACTAGGCTTTGGCCTTTTTTGTTTATTATTTTTTGGGATAATTTCAAATATATACAATAAAGTAATTAATTTACAAAAAAAAATAGTCATGTTTTGATTTACAAAAAAAATAGCCAAAAAGTTAAAATACTCGCATTTTAGCCACGGTCAAATCGTGGTTAAATGGTATAAAATCATGGCTAAATGACCCATTTTTTTCTTTTTTGGTGACTAATAATTTTATTAATCACCAAGGGAAATTCATATATAACTTCTCGAGCGTTGTATATGCAATGTATATATAATGTATCGATATTCTATAAATAGTTATGTAGTGTTTATGTAATATCGATATTGTATAAATGGTGTATACACTATATCGATATCGTATAAATGGTGTATAAACATATATATATGATGTATGAATAGTTATGCAGTGTATATCTAATATATCAATATTGTATAAATAGTTATGTAGTGTATATATAATGTATATATATTATATAAATGTGTATCGATATTGTATTAATAGTTATGTAATGTAGTGATTTTGTTTAAATTGTATCAACATGTATATATGATGTATCGATATTGTATATATGGTATATATAAGATGTATAACTATGTATCATAGATATATATATACATCTTAGCACTTGAAAATTTTCAAACCAAAACATGCCTTTCTTTGAAAAATATACTCCAAACCTCAAAACTCATGTGAAATGATTTATGCATCGAGAGAACCTAGTATTATGTTCTAGTCTATTTGATCTCCTGATAATGTTAATGCAAGTTCATTTTAATTTCAACTCGTCTCTAGTAGCTTAACGATATAAGTAGCTTGTTAACTAATACTCACCAAGTTATTTATCTGAGATCCTAATTGCATCAAATAGTATTCGTTACATGCACTTGAAGCAAAGTTGGAAATGTATTACAACTAATGACAAGATTCACAGGACATTCTAGTTCTAGTAAACATATGTTTAGTTTCAATATGTTCAACATTTTGCAATTGGAACGAAGGGATAACAATACAACATTACTAGTTAACCACAATAGTTGCCCTTCTGCTCAATTGGTTGTCTCTGGAATTGAACAGTGCTATATGTCCTCTTTGCTCCAACTGGTTGGTTACCCATTCTGCAAATCAAATTTTGGTTCAGCTGTTAAGCGAAACTACATAACGACTTAACTACAAACTCAATAACTATCTAAACCAATGTCCTTTTCGATGTAACCACATGCAAAATTTGAATAATATCTCTTATAATGGTTATATTAGAACAAAACAACTTACATAGAAAATTTTGATTTCTATATAGGAGATAATAAAGTAACAGTTATCAATTCAAAAGAACCTCAGGCTTAAATACAACTGCAACATCCTTTAAAGAACTTGGTCGTTTGCAAGTTCTTTCAGTCCCGACCAACTCAAAATCTCCTCTAAAAAGTACCAAATTTTTGACATGAGCTCGTCTCGATATTTCGAGTCTTTTCATATGTTATTCGCTCAAAACGGTTCATATTTACGGTACATCGAATTTTTAAAAAGCGAGCTTTCAAGAAACATTAATGGGTGAAAGCAACGAAGAAGAAGTGAAGAAGAAAGAAAGAAGTAGAAGAAAGGAAGAAGAAAAAGAAGAATAAAGGAAGAAGCAGGAACGAAAAAGAAGAGAGAAGCAGGGATGAAGAAGAAGAAGAAGAAGAAGAAAATGTGTACAAGAAGATGACTAGAAAAAAAGAAATGGCTACTTTTTTGGTAAGTTAAATGTCGGCTACTTTTTTCCCAAACCAAATGACTGAGTGGTCATTTGGTGTAATTATCCCTTTTCTTTATTCTATAAAATGGTCTAGCGATGGACCTAAAATTTAATTTTAAAAAAAAACAAAGTGTCTAGATTAAAAAAAATTGAATTACATTATTAAACAAAAAGAAAAATAAAATAAGGCGAATTTTCTGTTGTGATCGATGTCGCTTACACTATTAACTATGTAGTATCAATTTCAATTTACTGATTGAATTTGTATGTATAAAATTCTAAGTCCGCCATGGCTCAAGTCATAAATCCTATTTGTGCAGTTTTCTCGACGTGTTGGATCCAATTGACAGGTCTTGTTTAACCTTTTACGATAGGCGACGAGTGTTGACAGAACTAGATGGAAAAGAGAAGATTCGCTGATTTGGGTCTCACTTCCCAATGACGATACACTGCTGTGAAAGTATAAGATGCCAAAAAAAAATAATCCTACCCTTTTTTCCACATTCCACTATCAACTGTAACCCTACCCTTTTCATTTCTTCTGTCAATTACAGCCCCACACTTCCCCTTCCTTTCTATTTATTTATTTATTTATTTTTGGGTATTTAATTCTTGTTTAACCTCATTTTTTAAAATCTGGATAACTCATGTTTAGGTTGACATCTCTTCTGTTGTGTGTGCTTGGGATCTGTTATTATTTCCTTAAATGAACGCATTTGAGGAGGGACATTTAATGAGAATGGATCAGTGGACTGTATTGAGGATGTTGTAAAAGTTCTTTTGCAAGGTTTGGGTGAAGATATTAATAGGGAAGGTATTCGCAAAACTCCTTTTCGGGTTGCCAAGGCTCTAACAGAAGCCATAAAAGGTGACCTTTTTTTTCCCTATTAGCTTGTTGGTCTTCCGTTTTCCATGCTCACAATGGATCCTCATTTATTAAGTTGATGAAAGTGGATCATAGCTGTTGATTTTATTGAATCAAGTACTTGTAGAAGCTACTGGATACTATAATTTAGGCACGTAAAAGTTTTATGTTAACTATTTTTGTCTCATACTATTTGATTTGCCTCAGAAATATTAAAAGATACCATTTATCAACCACTCTTTACACCGTCAATCTTTTTATCTTCAACTCTTGTATATGTTGCGTTAGACGCACCTCACAAATTCCAAACTTTTCGTAGACAAAAGCCTAGTAGTTGAGTGGGGAAGGGTAGAGAGTCAGGCCCATTATCCATTGAGTTTTGAACCATGCAACATTGGCTCTTGGGATTTCCCGGTTATCAAGCATATGTGACACTGAGAAATCTATAGCTTTAGCTCAGTTGCAAAAATCCATGCATGTCTGTTTCTAATTTTGTATGAGGGTAAACATGAAAAACCTGCATTTTGATGTTATTACTACGATGGCCATTAAGGTGAGGATTGAATATTTGATGTTTAATATAAATTGGAGCATGCGGCATCCATGATTTACTTTTTGATTTTTGTTGGGGATTAAACGAAGAAACAATAAGTGGTAAACTTTTATGTTATCTAATAATTCAATATTTATTGGAAATGGACAAAATGGACAAAATGGACAGTTGACATTCAGGTTTGGAAAGAGGGAGTAAGATGGAGATATTCACTGTCAAAAGAAAATAGAAACCTCTATTTTTCAGCTATCCGAGTGAACTTCTTTTTGTTGTTAAAGCATAAGGTTTCTTATCTTGATTCTTGTATACATTTGAATATATTTTTTCACTAGTAAGTGTTTAGAATTCTCTTCCCAAATAAAACATTTATAACTGCTTCATTCATTATGAGCGAGTTAATCACTCCTTTGCCATTTCATCTCTGTCCTCTGTGTTTGTGAGCCCAATGTTTTGGGTTAATTGAGATGCACCTCTTTGTAGATAATATCTAAGTTGTTTGGACTCAGGTGTTGTGTCTGAGACGGTTGCGAATCTAGAGGTCGGATCTTTCATGATCTGAATTTTAAGATCCGGGAGTACATCCAAGTACGGATACGGGTGTAGGGTTTCAGCTAAAAATAATTCAAATATCTAAAGATAGAGTTATATGCCTAGATTATGAGACATTATGTCGAAAATAGTTTATAAGGTATTCCAAAGAGAAAATATTGATCAAGAGGACATTCCTAGAAGGTGATATAAGGAAAAGGAACTGACATAGAAATTTACATATACAAGGTACTTCATTGTAACACCCCGTACTTTTCTAACCTCACTTGATACCTTGGGGTCATATCTACCTAGGTGTGTATATGCCATGAGTATGTGTTTTATGGTGTGATTGGTGAAACATTTGATAGCGGACCTAATATGTGCGATTAGACCTTTGTAAGAGGTGTTTTGTGATTTCGTGGAGCATTTGGGTAATACCCCGTACACATTCTAACCCCATTTGATGACTTGGAGTCATGTTTACTTGATTATTAAGATCACAAAGTAAGTATTTTGTAGTGTTTTGATAAGATATTGGATGATATGCTAGTATTTGCAAAAGAGGGAAAAAAATTCAGCAAGGTATGAAAACTTGCGCCGCTACCCTGTTTCAGGGGGTGTGGCGCAAGCCACTGATTCAGAGGGCTCTGATTTCTTGAGCCACTGCCTTGCTTTGCAGCAGTGGCGCAAGGCACAAATATTGTGCCCTTCCGGACTCGTTTTGTAACGCAATTCTACGACGATTCTTAGATGGTTTCTTTTGGTTCTTTGGAGTTATTTGAGCATTGTTAAAACTTCAAACACTTCAATACACTCCTACATACTCCTACATGATCAAATCATGAAACATAAATAGTTATCCAAAATGTCCAATGAAGCCATGGGCGACTAGAATTCCTATTTTTGCGATTGAGACGACGAATGAGAATCTCGTAAGAGAATATTGTTGTGACATTATGGAATTATTTAAACATGAGATATATGATGAATTATACATGAAAGTTGATGGGTTAAATGGATATGTGTTATTGGGCCCAAATGTAGGCCCAAAATGGGATTAAAAGACATGGCCCAAAAGGGCAAAAATGATCCATTCTTCCACTTTGACCACATTTAATTCCAAGGAATGGATAAGTATGACTTGGGGTCTATATAAAGGCCCCAAAATCATATTTTATTCATAGAACTCTCTCATGCCTTTTAAAGATATTTCTCAAACATTTCTCTAGTTCCAAACCCTAAAGGAAATATTTCCTTTGGACTCTTTGGTAAAGATCATCCTATTCCAAGCCTTGGTAAGTATTTATTCTCATGTATTAACATATTATATGCATGGGAGATTATGTATATCATGATAGTTATGTTGGCAAGGTGGTAAATAGTGTATTTTTGCTTTTGGTGAAAGATGTGTCATCTTTGTGATTTGAATGTGAAAAGAGACTTGATGTCTTAATGAAAGAGCATGGTATGGATAAAATATGAACATGTATGGTGTGGTTTTGTTATTAAACTTGTTATTTTTCTAAAAGTGTAAATTGTGAGATTTTGGCCGATATGTGCTATGAGGTGTATTAAGGTAATTTGATGGATTATTTGTGATGTGGTGTGGATAAGAAAGTGTAAAGGAGAAGTGTTGTGGTGAAATGTATTGATTATCATGTATTGGTCAATGTATGGAATATTGGGGGATTTTTGGAATAATAATTTCATCAATGGTTTTGTCAAGGGGAAATGGCATGTTTAAGGGCAAACATGTAACTCATTGATGTTATATGCATTTGTAGAGTAGTTGATGGTTAATGTGAATCCCGTTATATATTTTTGTTGTAGAGTGACACATAAAGAAGGAGCGGGACTATTGTCTGCACCTCTAGGATTATATATTCGTATTACGAATACAAGGTATGTAAGGTTACTCTGTCCGTATCATTCTGCGACAAATAGTATTCACATTGACTTTACGCTTGTCCTATTCCGAAATTTGCTAAGGTATTCTATATCCAATTATCCATGGTCATTGTCATATAGTTCCTACTCATTGATCATTGGTGAATCTCATGTCTCATATTCATGGTTGATGTTCCAAAAGCTCAAATAAGGTTATGTTCCAATGGTTCCCATGGTGTTATAGTTCTAATAATGTTATGTTGCAATGTTTATTCACATGTCTCTCACTCATTGATTAATGATCCAAAGCTTCAAGTAAAGTTGTGACTATCATGGTTTCAATCTCAAAGTAATAAACAAAGTAATGCATATGTGGTCAATGATCAAGTATGGGTGGCAGCTTTAGGGGCAAGAATGCCTAGCTCAAGGCGATCCCGAGATCTGTTGGATCAGGGGGCAGTCCTAGAGGTATAAGCCTAGCTCGGACCAATCCTGACAGGGGGCAGCTGTAAGGGTAATAACCTAGCTCGAGCCAAACCTGAAATGTTGTATGGGTGGCAGCTCTAGAGGTACCAACCTAGCTCGAGCCGATCCCGATATATATATATTATTGATTCATAGGGTGGCAGCTCTAGGGGCATAAACCTAGCTCGAGCCAATCCCAACATAACATGATGTTATGTTAAAACCCACTGTTCAGTCGGGGCCGGGGTATCGCAGGTCAAAGGCAAAGATGAATAATCATGGAAGTAAAGATACAAAGAATGTAATGAAAGCAACATACATGGTTTCTAAAGTACAGAATAGTGACTCATCTACATTGTGACTTATCTATATTGGTTATGCATTTGAACTTGAGTTCTTGACATATTTTCATATCTTACAAGTTTCATATGGCCTTACATACTCAGTACATTCTTCGTACTGACCCCTCTTGGGGAATTTATCTTACTTGCTGCAGGCGCAGGTACTAGTAGGCCTCCACAGTAGGTCGCCAGTTGTTGCAGATCTTTGGTGAGCTCCAGTTAGTTTCGAGCTACTTCGAGTCACAGTTGTACATATGTTTTGGTGTTGTATAAAGCGGGGACTTGTCCCGACTTTTAGTTAATTTTGGTCAATGCAACTGTTAGAGGCTTTTGTAGACAGATGTGGGTGTGTAAATGTAAAAGGTATATGTCGTTTTTGACTTGGTGGCCTCAACGGCCAAGTTTTGCATATGTATATATATATCATGTTCCATGAATTCCATTGTTGGTATCTAAATCCATTATATGATTATGGGTTTCTTATGGCATGCATATGATTGGATAGAGACAAAACTTGGTTCTCTCGGGCCTTGTCGGCTACGAGTGTCAATCCGTCCCGATGGGATTCGGGGCGTTACATTCATTTTCTTCAATTTCACGTTAGCTTTTGTTTTGATTACATACATCATTTTATTTGTCCCGATTTACTCCGTTAATTTTGGTCAAAGTACCCAAAAAGGGTTGACCAAATTCGGTATGGATCCCGAACCCATACCCACGTCGATGCGGCACCGAAATTGAAGAATCTGAGCAAGTTAGGATAAATATGGTGTAACTCTGTTATCTTGACTACTCTATTGTGCATACTGAAGTTTTATGATATGGTTGTTGCAATCATGGAATGCACACTTAAAGCCTTTCTTTTGGTAAAAATACTTTGTTAACCGTCTGATTAAAAGTAGTGTTTTGTTAATAGTTAGGACTTAATGTTTATCACCTCTCTATCTAATAGTAGTTGGATTATAGAGTTCAACATCCTTTATGAGAGGATATCAACATCTTGTAAATGGAAAAAATTGTTCAGTCATACTTCCAATTTTACCTGGTATGGTGAATTGACGGGTTAATGCATTGACTATAACTATTTTACTTTCATAATTATTTGTTATCTGAGCACTTTCATGCTTTTGTTTGTATATGAAGGTTATAAACAGAAAGTCAACGATGTTGTTCATGGTGCATTATTCCCTGAAGCTGGGTTGGAAGGTGGAAGTGGCCAAGCTGGAGGAGTAGGGGAGCTTGTGATAGTTCGTAATCTTGATCTTTTCTCCTACTGTGAGTCTTACTTGCTTCCTTTCCAGGTTCAGTGTCATGTTGGATATGTCCCATCTGGGCAAAGAGTTGTAGGGCTAAGTAAGCTCTCACGTGTGGTCGATATATTTGCTAAAAGGCTTCAAGCTCCACAGCATCTTGCTGATGAAATTTCCGCTGCTTTGCAGCATGGAACAAGCCAACAGGTGTGCTGTGGTTTTGCAATGTCTGCATATTCATTTTCCAAATTTTGAATCAGCCTTGCAAGATACATCTCACCAAGGATGGGTAAAGGTACTAGTTAGCTCAGATTCTAGTGCTTCGAAGAAGAGAAGGCTGACATTTGGATGGATTTTGTACATCTTCTGAATTTCAGAGGTATAAGCAAAGAAAATGACTATCCTGGGGTTGCTCACCAATCGTGGTGCCCTTCTCAGTCTTGTAACAAGTTGGGACAATCAAATTCACCAATGACAAATGCAGTGGTTTCAATACATAGGTCTTTAGGGGAAGATCCATCCAGGAAAAAGCTTGTAGGTACCCCATGTCGTTTCTTGAAGTGGTTGATGAATTTTAGAAATTCTAATTTGGAGAAGAATCTGAATGGCTTTCTTCGAGGTAGAATTAATAATCCAAGTCCTTGTGGTAAGGTCGGCGATACTGAGGACCTTATCTGTTCTGAGGTCATTTTACCATTCTGGTCCCAATGTGAACATCATTTACTTCCCTTTCAAGGTGTTGTGCATATAGGTTATTACCCTTCAGATGGACTTGATGTTGTTGGAAGAACCATATTGCAGTCAGTTGTACATCTCTATGGCTTCAAACTCCAAGTGCAGGAGAGACTTACCAGGCAGATTGGGGAGACCACTTCATCGCTTTTAGGAGAAGCTATAATGGTAGTTGTGGAAGCAAGTCACACATGCATGATAACTAGAGAAATTGAGAAGTTTGGAAGCGGTACAGTTACAATTGCTGTCTTGGGTCGTTTTTCCAGTGACCTTGCTGCGAGGGCAGAGTTTCTGCGTACAATAGATCCTTGTAGTTGGGACCTTCCTCGGACCCTGCGCATAGCGGGAGCTTTAGTGCACCGGGCTGCCCTTTAGTTGGTTGGCTACTTGAACTTCTGTTTTATTGATGAAGGTTCAATTTCTCACCGTGTAATCCCGTCTCCCATTTCCCTTTTCCCTGCCCCCAACTTTAAAAAACAATCATCACCTTTTGTACTTGCCATTGATCTTCGTCATACTTGGAACTTGGTGCCACATATATAGCTTATTGATTCATCAAAAATTTCTTATATTAGCTATATTACTATTACTAAATCTCTTGTTGAGTTCATTGCAATTCCAAAACTGTATTGTGATCTTGCTGATATGAAGCGCTTGACGTAGGGATTGTTTTGATTTCCTTGTTGCTATGGTAGTTTACTTTATGCGAATTTACATAAATAGTATATATGGGAATGGGATAATTACAAACAAAAAAATACACATAGAAAATATACATTGCAATTTTGTGGTCAAAAAAGTACATTACATTTTTATAGGGAAAAAACTTATCCACACCCAGTTTTTACATCAAGCTAATACATGCATGCCATGTGTTTGAATGTAGAGTTCATTTTACTTCACCATACTTAATGAACATGTATTTTACTTCATTAAATTACTTAACCATGATAAATTACATTAGTATGGTGTAAAAATCGGGTGTGGGTAAGTTTTTACCTTTTGATAGCCCAAAACCAGAATTTGGGCACGAAACAAAAAGTAACTTTTTTTTGCATAACACTGTATACATATGTATATTGTATTGTATATTGTTGTATATATAATATAATCTTTTTATTATATTGCATAATGTTATATATACAATTATTCAATAATACATATAATTATACAAATATATACATATGTATATCTAATGTTTAAACAATGTATCTACATTGTATAAATGTATATAAAATGAAGAGGAACAAGAAAATCATCGAATAAAAAGATTGTATTGTATATACACAATATACAATACAGTATACAAAAAAGGGACTTCGTCTTCTTCCACAAATACAAGCACCAAATTAATCCAAAAACACTTCAAAACCACACTAAATCATCCAAAACTTCAGATTTGGGCTCCTCAATACATAACTGATCTTTGCAATCATACCCATTTGAAACAGAGCTTATTTACAAAATTAGATTTTCAAATCTTGAAGCTTGGAGCTTCAATAATGGCTGAACATCCAAAAAATCATGCTACAGCTGTGAAAGTGTGCATTAAATGAGCATTGGGCTATAGATTGTGAAGTAATATTTTGGGTCTATACAATTGGGTCATTTTTGGTAATGTAATGTACAGTGATCTATATTTTGTAATGTAACTGTAGACAATAAAATTTGCAACCAAGAAAATAATAATCGGGACAGAAAAAATATTGCAACAATCGTTTATTGATTTCAATATGTGAGTGTTACAATCTCTACGAATCCTCTGATTCGCCTTTCTAAATATAAATTCAAGGGCTTCGAGCTTGATCTTGAATTTGATGAACTTGAACTTTATTTGTGGATTTAATAAATTTGATCTTGACTTGTGAATTTGGAATCAAGGGCTTTTGAGCTTGATCTTGAATCTTCATCTTGATCTTCAGTTGTTTATGAACTTGAATGCTTGAACTTGTAGCTTGTAGAGAAATTTGTGGTGTTTGATCCACGAGCTCTCTCTTGCTTTTCGTTAGAATTGTTGGTCCCTTTTTTTGAATTATGAGGCCCCTATTTATTGTTGTGGAAAGGGAAGAGTCATGGTGAAGATGGGCTTTTTCTGGCCAATCAGATTTAAGTGACATGGCAAAATTTGATTGGTCTTTGATTTCACTAGGCATGCTGCATCATTTTGACACATGGTGTGATCCTATTGGCTCCTTCACTTGACTTGGCGTGCCACATCATTCGACACTTGGCACCAAATTGGGCCTCTAGAATAAGATGACATATTGGGCTTAACCAAGTGGGCTCATTATTTGTAGCCCAAATTAATGGACTAGCTCGATGAATTTTGGACTTTAATTAAATCCATATTTATTGGACTTAAATAATTAATTCAATTATATTAATCCACCATATTTCTTGGACTAATATATTTTGAATTTAATATAATCCGAATTTCGTACGGATTTAAATTTAATAAAATATCGTTGCACACAAATTGCCCCCTGCTTCAAGACTTGTCGGAGTATTTGATTTTTTCGAAGACTAGACTTGAAGTATAAGCTTGATGTTTTAATTTATTTGTGTACAAATCATCATGAACCAATACACGTGATACCAAATGAGACCTTAATTAAATATCATCATGAACCAATACATGTGATACCAAATGAGACCTTAATTAAATATCGCTATATATCTTTGAGACATATTTTTTTTTCTTGATTCACGTGTTATACATTGAGAAGAACCTTTTCTTCTCTTTTTTTTTTCTTTTCTTTTTTGCACATCTTCAGGATACTCCTTTCCATTTGGGGAATGAAATCCTTCTACTCCATAACCAACCATTCTCCAATTAGAATTAGGATGTCTATATTCCTACAAACTTGGACTGTCCCAATTCCACTCCAATTAGGAGTATGCCACCTCCTCAAGGACTTGAAAACTTCTCCTAGTTTTATTTCAACAAGGAGACCAGTAATGCCTTGCTGCATCTATAAATAGATGTAACATATTCTTCTCTTTTAATTTTCGTCACTTTTTTTCAGCCCAGCATGTTAGTGGTAGAAAATTCATATTTCATTGTAGAAATATTGAAATCCTGAACGGTTTAATGTTCCAGAAACTAGACTTCGAGATCTACAACATATCCAAAATTCAAAATTAAACTCCTTCAATTTCATTCTATACAATTTTTTGAAACTTAGGTTTAAATTCTGTCATGCTGAGGATTTCAGATCTGCGTAGCTTCACCAAAACTTAGGAATGCAGAAATCACAAGCCTCTTGATTTTTACAAAACTAGACATATAGATCTATAACATATACTAAATTCATAATTTAATACATTCGGTATCTTTTCAGATGTTATCCCGAATTCAACTTTGGATTTTTGGCTCACCGGCAGTTTCAGATTTGTGCGACGACACCAAAAAATTTGTTTCTCAATGTGGGAGTACCGAAATCATGATCTGCTTAATTCTATAGATACCATAAATATGAATATATAACATATCCAAAATTTATAATTTAAAACCTTCCGGATCGTTCTATACAAATTTTTGAAATTGACCCTAAATTCTGTCTCGCAGAGAATTTCAGATTTGCATTGTCTCACTAAATAATTTATATCATGATGTCGGATCGTCACCATCAAAAAGGTGTTTTGATTGCTGGAATCCAGAATTCAAGGGATTCATTCTCACTAAAACATCTTGTCTCAAACCTATCCGCGTTGGTGATGTATGGTTTTCGAGTTTAAAACGTCCTGATAGGTAACAATCTCTCTTCTTCTTGTGCCTTTTTTTTGTTGTTGTCTTTTCCTTTCTTCTTTTGCAGGATTGAAATAAATAGCATTCATGAAAGGTCATCTTAAGGTTCGAGATTTTAACTTCGCCTCCGTCACCTTGAGACCTGACTAGTTCGGCTTTCAAGTTTGGTCCCTTTCACCGATGTACTTACGCAATGGTCAACTTAAGGTACGAGAGTTTAACTTCGCCTCCGTCACCTTGAGACCTGACAAGTTTGGCTTCAAGTTTGGTCCCTTTCACCGATGTACCTATGCAATGATCAGCTTAAGGTGCGAGAGTTTAACTTCGCCTCCGTCACCTTGAGACCTGACAAGTTCGGCTTCAAGTTTGGTCCCTTTCACCGATGTTCCTACGCAATAGTCAGCTTAAGGTGCAAGAGTTTAACTTCGCCTCCGTCACCTTGAGACCTGACAAGTTCAGCTTTAAGTTTGGTCCCTTTCACCGATGTACTTATTCAATGGTCAGCTTAAGTTGCGAGAATTTAACTTTGCCTCCGTCACCTTGAGACCTGACAAGTTCGGCTTCAATTTTGGTCCCTTTCACCGATGTACCTATGCAATGGTCAGCTTAAGGTACGAGAGTTTAACTTCACCTCCGTCACCTTGATACCTGACAAGTTCGGCTTCAAGTTTGGTCCCTTTCACCGATGTACTTATGCAATGGTCAGCTTAAGGTGCGAGAGTTTAACTTCGCCTCCGTCACCTTGAGACCTGACAAGTTCTGTTTCAAGTTTAGATGCTTTACATAATAAATCCGTGAAAAGGCCAGCTTAAGGTACAAAGGGACAAATATTGTCCACCTTAAGGCATGGAAGTTTAGAGATCCTTTTAAAGATAAACCCGTGAAAAGGCCAGCTTAAGGTGCAAAGGGACAAATTTTTTGTCCACCTTAAGGCATGGAAGTTTAGAGATCCTTTTAAAGATAATCCCGTGAAAAGGACAGCTTAAGGTGCAAAGGGACAAATATTGTCCACCTTAAGGCATGGAAGTTTAGAGATCCTTTTAAAGATAAACCCATGAAAAGGCCAGCTTAAGGTGCAAAGGGACAAATTTTTGTCCACCTTAAGGCATGGAAGTTTAGAGATCTATTTAAAGATAAACTCGTGAAAAGGGCCAGCTTAAGGTACAAAGGGACAAATTTTTGTCCACCTTAAGGCATGGAATTTTAGAGATCCCTTTAAAGATAAACCTGTGAAAAGGCTAACTTAAGGTGCAAAGGTACAAATTTCGTCCACCTTAAGGCATGAAAATTTTGAAGGCCTCAACTTGAAACTTGGAGGTTTCGACGGTTCCTGTCACACCCCAAATCCCAACGAGGCGTGATTGGCACCCGTAGCCGATAAGGCCCGAGAGAACCAAGCTATACTTCTGTACATTCATATGCATGCCATAGGAAACACCAATATCACATAAGAACATGAATGGTTGAAATCAGAAATCATAGAACATGTGACATTTACGTATACACATTTCAGAAACTTGGCCGTTGAGGCCATCAAAACAAGACTTCATGAGTCATCTTATATACATATACCCACATGTGTCTACAAAAGCCTATAACAGATGCATTGACCAAAATGAACTAAAGTCGGGACAAGTCCCCGCTTTATACAACATGTACATCACCAAAACATATATACAACTGTGACTCGGAGAGGCCCCGAATTAACTGGAGCTCACCAAAGAACCGCTAACAACTGACAATCTACTGAGGAGGCCTACTGGTTCCTGCGCCTGCAGCAAGTAAGGTAAATTCATCGAGAGGGGTCAGTACGAAGACTGTACTGAGTATGTAAGACTCAGATGAAACTATACAACACATGAATGTTTCAATGAACTCAGATGGAACTCAAATGCATATGAATATCAAATGAATAAGTAACCATTTTGTATTTTGGGAACCATGTATATTAAGTCAATGCTTACTTGTCATTACATGTGTCACAATGTACCCGGGCCCCGACTGATCAGTGGGTCTTTGCATGACATATCGTCATGTTGGGATCGGGTCAAGCTAGGCTTATGCCCCTAGACCTGCCACCCATAAATCAATGCATCGGGATCGGGTCGAGCTAGGCTTATGCCCCTAGACCTGCCACCCATGAATCAATACATCGGGATCGAGTCGAGCTAGGCTTATGCCTCTAGACTTGCCACCCATAAATCAATACATCGGGATTGAGTCGAGCTAGGCTTATGCCCCTAGACTTGCCACCCATAAATCAATCATTAACCACATGTGTATTACTTTGTTTATTACTTTGAGATTGTTACAATGATGTTCACAACTTAACGTAAATATTAACCAACCAATGAGTGAGGGACATATGAATGAACATTGTTGGAAACATAACCTTATTGGAATCATAACACCATTATATCCATTAGACAATAATCAATGAACAAGAGACATGAATATAATCACTATTGGAACATTGGAACACAACCTTGTTGGACATTTGGAACCTTAGCACTGACTATGAGACAAGATTCTCCATTGTGCAATGAATAGGAGACAAGTGACAATAACTATTAATAACCGGAAATAGGATACCTTAGTACATTTCGTAATAGGACAAGTGTAACGTCGATGTGAACATTATATGCTATAGAAAGGTACGGACAAAGTAACCTTACATACCTGCACGTCCAAGTATGAATACACAAGTCTATGTAGGAATACTATGGTCCAGCTCCTTCTTTACGTCTTACTCTACAATACAAGGTCATACCGGAACTTACATTAGCAACTAGTCACTATAAGACGTACAAGACGACAATGAACCATGCGACTACCATATAATGTCATGTTACCCCTTTACAATACAATCGACTGTATTTCCATAGTAACAACACCATAACATTACACACATTGACCAAAAGATCATACATCGATAGCATTTCACACCACACTTACCCTTTACGCTTTTTATTTTATCATTCCGTCGTAATTATTCCTTTATAACAACATATAAACAATCATCCATACTTAATACAGTCCAACACACCTCCATATGATACTTTAAAGTCATTAAAACAACACCACAAGTTGATAATTACATCCAAAAAAGGTATCGGGGCTTTCTGGGATCAACTAGAGACGAAAGCATACAAGACCAAAATCTGGAGTGACCTGCGTTGCCACCTGCGCACTTTGGTGGCTGAGATGCACGCGCAGATGGCCTCTAGAAAATTCTAGGGCCTTCTGCGTTGGCATCTGCGCCCGCAGATGCCCTCGTCTGTTGGGGCAGATGCCCGTTTTGGTCCGAAATGACTTTTTTTGGGTCTTTTAATGCCATGAATGGTCCATGATCACAACCCAACATATTTGAACATATTTTTGATCATCTTAAACATCAACATTCAGACATGTTCTCACAACACACATAACGACACACAAAACCACATTTCACGGCCAATACGGCACCAAAACCATAACCAATTTCACAATATCAATTCCAAATGTTATGCACAAGAATAAAACAAAGTAAGACCATAATCACATATCACATGTCAAGATTTACTCCACCAAGTTCACTTCCTTCACAACCACAAGTCCATCACCAAGTTTACAAGACAAACCAACCTCCGATTTAACAACATGTAATATTTCACTTATTGTGAACTTCCCAATATTCCACCAACATAACCAACATAATATACACCATATATTATGCATAAAATATATTAATCCATAATAATAAATACTTACCAAGTCTTACCAATTGATGATCTTGGCCAAAAGAGTGACTTAGGGTTCTTGAGAGACAAGATGATAATGTTGGAAAATTCTAGAAATGTTATGAGAGTTCAATGCCATAAAAAAATCTGATTTTTCCTTTATATAGTCCCTCATGTATCCCTTATCTTTTCCTTAGCATTTAATGCCATGTTTATTAGTCAATTGGACCAAATTTGGAAGAATGGGTCAAAATCCCACATTGGGCCATGTCTTCTTCATGATTTTGGGCCTCTTTTTGGGCCCAATTGTGCAAGACTTATTAATGCCCACAAATTTAATACATAATTCATCAAATCTCTCATGTTTTCATTTTTCCCTAAATGTTACGGTTGTCAGCTAAACTTAGAAATGTACGGGGTGTTACAGTTCCACCTTGCAAACTTGGAAAATTTGGGGACTTCAGCTTGCAAACTTAGCAGATTTGGAGACTTCAGCTTGCAAACCTGACAATTTTGACAACTTCAACTTGCAGACTTGGTAGATTTGAGATTTCATCTTGCAGAATTGCTGAACTTTGATGACTTTAGCATGCATATGTGGTGAACCTGAGACTTCAACATTGACGCTTCAATTCGCAGGCTTGGAAGACTTAAAACTTCAACTTGTAGGCTCAGAGAACTTGAGGGTCTCAAATCCTGTTGCAGAAGCTTACCTTTTATATAGAGCTTTGCCCCCATTGAGTCATGAACATTTTGTGTAAGCCCAAAGTTTAATCAGAATATTTGCAGAATTAACTTTCGTGTGGCGGATCAAGCGGGGACATGTATTTTTTTTGACACTCATGCAACTGAAGTTAGAATTTGAAGCTCTAAGCACCTACGTACCTCGGTAATAAGGATCAAGTCAAAACGTAGTCCTGGAAGAGTGTTTTTTTGTTTTTATTTTTGTTTGGTCCTAACTTTTGCCTAGGCCGCCTCTTTTGAGATTTTCAACCTAGCGGACATTTTTTTTGAGTCGTACATAGTTTATACTCTTGCGGGCCAGGAGTGGACATGCAGTTTATGCTCGTGCCATAAGGAGCATCAGCTTCCCTCAAGGATAGTACTTCTTCAAGAATTTGGCATTGATAGGACCAATTTTCACGCCATCTACATCAACAAGCTTGTAAGCGCCATTTGAATAAGCCTCTTGTATGACGTATGGTCCATCCCATTTTGAGGTGAATTTGCCCCCAGATTTATGAGAAGTGATAATGGGCCTCCTCACTGCTAGGACTTGATCTCCAACTTGAAAGCATCTCAAGTGAACCTTTTTGTTGAAAGACCAAGATAGATGGGCTTTATAACATTCAAGATTTTGTTGAGCCTGTAGCCTTTTCTCATCCAGAGCTTCTAACTCTGCAAGATGCAACTTAGCATTTTCTTCTTCGGTGAGCCCTTCTTGAATAGCAAGTCTTAAAGAAGGTATTTGACGCTCAAGTGGTAGGACTGCTTCAACTCCAAAAGCAAGCGAGTATGGGGTTGCTTGCGTCGGTGTGCGGTGAGTTGTCCTATATGCCCACAAAGCTTCTTCCATTCATTCATGCCAGTCTCGTTTGGATTTGGAGATAAATTTCTTCAACAGGTTGCATAAAGTCTTATTGAATGCTTCAGCTAAACCATTGGCGGCAACATGGTACATAGAAGATTTACGCTGCTTAAAACCAAAGAGATGACAAATCTTGTTCATCAGCTTGTTATTAAATGGCTTTCCATTGTCAGTTATTATGTAATGGGGAATTCCAAAGCGGTAGATGATATTTACTCGGATGAAGTTTGCAACATTCTCCTTCTTCACTTCTTTGAGTGCAACAGCTTCGGCCCATTTTGAGAAGTAATCTGTCGCAGCCAAAATGTACAAGTGTCCACCAGAAGATTTTGGTAGTGGTCCTACAACATCCAATCCCCAAGCATTGAATGGCCAAGATGCGATAGTGGAGTGTAATATTTCAGGAGGCTGATGTATGAAATTTGCATGAAATTGACAGGCCTTGCATCTTCTAGCATAGTCTAAGCAATCTTTCACCATCATTGGCCAGTAATATCCCATCCTTTTTATGTGGAAGTGGAGCTTCGTGCCAGACTGATGAGATCCACATACTCTTGAGTGCGCTTCCTGCAAAGCTTGAACTGCTTCGTCCTCTCCTAAACATCGCAAGAGTACTCCTTCAAATGACCTTCTATATAGAGTGTCCTTGTAGTAAAGGAAGCGAGGTGCACGACGACGGATGTCAGTCTTTTTTCTTGGATCTTCAGGAAGTATTCCATAACACAAGTAGTCAATAATTGGTTGTCGCCAATCTACTTTTACGGCTTCAGACATAGTGACGAGATGCTCAAGTTTGTTTTCTGTATATTCCTCTTCATCCGGTGGTGGTACTACCCATTCTTGGCGGATAGTAACTCGTGTTTGATTCGGAAGAGTAAAGGTTGAAGCTAAAGCAGCCAATGCATCTGCCTGCTTATTTTCCTTTCTTGGCACATGTTGGAGGGTAACTTCTCCAAGCCATCCTATTAACTTCTAAGCATAACTATGATACGGGCGTAGCTCGGGCTTTTTGACTTCATAGTCTCCCAAGATCTGTTTGATCACCAATTGGGAGTCACCAAAGACTTACAATTGTAGTTGCTTCATGTCGACGTCCATTTCGAGTCCAAGTATCAATGCTTGGTATTCAGCGACATTGTTAGAGCAACATTGTGTCAAAGTAAAGGAGTATGGGATAACCTCTTCCTATGGAGTGACAAACACTACGCCAGCACTAGCTCCACCACGATGTGCCACACCATCAAAGTACATCTTCCATGGAGGTCGAACTTCAATAACCATTGCATCCTCATCAGGAAGTTCATCAGTTATCTCCCAATTATCAGGTATCGGGTGGTCTGCCAAAAAATCTGCTAATGTTTGTCCTTTAACGGCCTTTTGAGAGATGTACACGATCTCAAATTGTTGAAATTGAAGGTACTACCTTGAAAGTCGATCACTGAGGACTGGTTTTGACATTACAAACTTGATGGGATTTGCTTTAGACACCAGATGAACAATATGAGCTTGAAAGTAGTGCTTCATCTTTTGAATTGAGAAGACCAACGCCAAACACAACTTTTCAATAGGTGAATAATTCAGCTCATTTGGTGTCATCATTCTACTCAGGTAATAAAGAGAGTTCTCTTTACCTTCACTAATTTCTTGGGCCAATAGTGCTCCGACTGACCTTTCTTGTGCAGCGATGTAGAGAATCAACGATTTTCCAGGTATAGGTGCCGCAAGAACTGGAGGCTTCATCAAGTAAGATTTGATATTTTCAAAGGCCTTACTACAAGCTTGGTCCCATTCGAAAGGGGCACCCTTCTTCATGAGATGTCTAAATGGTTGACACTTTCCCGCTAAATTTGAGATGAACCTCCTTAAATATGCTAGCTTTCCTTGAAGACTTTTTAATTCATGAATGTTTTGAGGTTCGGGCATCTTCAAAATTGCATCAACCTTGTATTGATCAATTTCAATTCCTCTGTGTCGTACAATAAATCCAAGGAACCTTTCGAAAGTAACTCCAAAGGCTCATTTCAACGGATTCATCCTAAGATGATATCTTCGGAGCAACTCAAATACCATCCTCAAGTATTTCAAATGGTAATTCTACTTTCTTGACTTTACCACTAAGTCATCCACATAACATTCAACATTTTTATGGAGTAAATCATTAAAGATGTTTTGCATAGTCCTTTGATAAGTGGCACCAGCATTCTTCAAACCAAAAGGCATCACCTTGTAGCAATAAATACCTTTAGGCATACGAAATGCAGTGATCTCTTCATCCTTTGGTGCCATGCGGATTTGGTTATAGCCGTATGATCCATCCATAAAATACATCGCCTCAAAACCAATAGTAGCATCAATCATCAACTCTGGAATAGGGATTGGAAACTCATCCTTAGGGTATGCGTTGTTGAGATCCCTAAAGTCAACACAAACTAGAATTTGGCCATTCTTCTTCCGTACTGGAACAATGCTTGATGTCCATGTGGGGTACTTAACTTCAAGAATAAATCCTGCTCCAATGAGTTTGTTAAACTCATTTTCAATCAATGGAACCAAGTTGGGTCTGAAACGTCTTTGGGCCTGCTTAACAGGACGAGCTCCATTCTTGACTGCCAACTGATGAACTGCTACTTTTCGATCTAACCCAAGCATCTCCTTATAACTCCAAGCGAAGACATCCTTATATTCTTTGAGTAAGTCCATGAAAGCGATTTTTTCATCCATTTCTAGAAAAGCGCTTAGAAAAGTTAGTCTTGGGTCTTCATCAGTGCCAAGATTAACTTTCTTTAAGGGATCTATCATCGTCTTTACTCCTTCTTCAAATTTTGACGGAGCATCTCCAGCATCTTCCTCTTCTTGAGGATCATTGTCATTGACTGATATATGGCAACAGCAGGAAATAACTTTCAACTCTTCAACCTTTATTTGAGATGATGTATCGTACTCGCTCTGGGTTGTAATATGATATTGAAGAGCCCACACTTTCTTTATCTTCCTCATGTTCCTTGGTATAAACCACAGTATGAAGTTTTGCCTTTAACACCTCGTTGCACGAAATCACAAGTTTCATCCGTCGTCTCATTCTAGAAGGAATCAAACTTTAGAAATCCTTTTGGATTCTAGGTAAAAAGTGTGTCATAGTGCCTTGATAACTTCTTCGAGGTTTGTTACTCTTTTCTTTCTTTAGTGGACCTAACCTCTCAAACACAGAAGTTCTTGTGGTTGATTTTCCAAGTCGATCAAATACAGAAGGCCTTTTGCTGGAAGTAGTAGACTACTCTTCCATAGTGATGTAGTCGCTAGCCACCCTTCTAATAGAGATGCGCACCGGCGGTGGCGGCATGTACCCTAAGCCTTCGCGTGCTTGCCTGGTAGCAGCTTCTGATGGGATTTTCCCCAAATTTGATGGCTCATTAGGGTTGTATCCATCCTTTATGAATAACTTGTAAGCGTTTGGATCAAAACCTTCTTTCGTACGCTTTAAAGGGAGTGTCATATCTCGCGGTGAATTTTGAGCCACAAATTCCTCAAGTGGCTTTGAGGGAAAATTTATTGCATCTATTCGCTTTACCGGAAGAGTTAGCCCCCCTAGTACATTACCTTGGACATCGGATGAGTGTCGTACTTCTTTCCCCATTTTTGGTACATAGCGGAGCACAGGAGTTGCCTTCTTCTTTAAGTATGCAACATTCCCTTTATTTGAAGTGGTGGGAGGCTTTTTAATGACAACACTTTCAACAGACACCTCGACCTTCTTAGTTGCAAGATCATCACACTTGGTTGATGTGACATCATCCACCTTTTTCTCCTTCACGACATAATTCTTTAAGTAGGATCTTGCATCTGCGAAGTGTGATTCAGCTTCAGTGAATGGCTTATCATCGGCCACTATCTTTCTCTCCGCTCCATTTTCAAGATACTTCAAGCATTGATAGTAGGAGGATAAAATAATTTTTTTCTCGTGTACCCAAGGCCTACCAAGCAATATATTATATGAAGTCTTTCCATCGATCACATGAATCAATACATTTATTCATAAATAGTCCATATGGATTTCTAACTTGATAGATTCTATGGCTCTCTGACCTCCTTGATTGAACCCTTGGATCATCAAATGGCTTTCAGTAAGTTCATCAGTTGTGATGCCAAGTTCCTTCAGTGTGCGAATAGGCAGGATGTTTACTCCAGACCCTTCATCTATCAAGATTTTATTTATCTTCTTCTCTAGAACATAACCTACCATATACAAGGGACGATTGTGTAGTGTTTCACCAAACAGGAGATCATCGTCTGTAAATATGATTTTTGCATTACATACATGTGCTTCTTGGTGAAGAGATTTAGTAGGACTTTCAGGAGAGGGAGGTTCCATCAATAGGCTTTCTCCCTTTGTTTCTTCTTTGTCAGTATTGAAACAAGATGCCTCAATGTTGTCTTGAGTAGTCTTGGCGCAGAACCAACTTGGAAAGAATTCTCCCAAGGTCACAGGACACTGTGGTTTTTGGTGGTGATGCTCCACTACACTTGCCCTCTTTGGTAGCTCAACCAGCCTCTGTTTCCTTGGTTTCTTCACCATTCTCCTTCTGGTTGGCTGCTTGGATGAGTCTTTTCGTAGACTCGTCATCTTGTTGCATCTTCGCCTAGTCACCAAAGTCCAACCTTCATCATCACCTTCATCAATTAGATACTTGTCATGCTTTAATAGCTCCTCATTACGCTCTTTGAAGTTGCATATTTGGACTGGATCGAGTGAGCCAAAAGTGATGGAGATTTGATGAGAACTGGCCTTCTCATCATCAAGCATGATCTTCTTCTCATTAGCCAGTTGCATGATTTTATCCTTGAAGACAAAACATTTCTCCAAAGGGTGACCCACAAGCCTGTGATACTTGCAATAATTTGGGTCATCAGTTTTTCCAGCTTCGTCGGGCCGCTTCATATCTAGTAGATCAATGAGCTTCAGCTCAAGAAGTTCATCCAAAATTTTGAAAACGTCAGAATCAAGGAATGGGTATTTTTTTTCCTGCATCTCCTTGAAAGTCAACTTCTGGTTTGGACGCGCTTGAGAATTAGTCTTTACACTTTGCTTCTTGCTCACCTTTGTGGTGAGCTTCACAGGAGACATGTTGGCATTCATGGATTCTTTGTTGTCTCTTTTGGGGACAAACTTGGTCCATCTCTTGGGTTCCTGTTTGTCCTTTCCCTTTCGAGGGTCATGGATGGGTGCTACTCCTTTTCCGGCAGAAGACATGCTCAACTCCATGTCGTGAGCACAAGTAGCTAACTTTTCAAAGGATTTTGGCTTAATTCCTTGAAAAATATAGAGAATCTCCCAGTTCATTCCTTGGATACACATCTCTATTGCGGAAGTTTCACTGAGCCTATCTTTACAGCATTCCTCCATCAATTGATGAAGTCAATAACTGGCTCATCCTTTCTTTGACGAGTATTTGTGATTTCTCCCATGCTCACCGTACGCCTCGTGCTATAGAATTGATTTAGGAACTCATGCTCCAGTTGCTCCCAGCTATTAATTGAATTGGGTTCGAGGTCTGTATACCAATCAAAGGCATTTCCCTTTAGGGAGCGAACAAATTGCTTGACGAGATAATCACCATATGTTCCGGCATTGTTATATGTCTCAACAAAGTGGGCGACATGTTGCTTTGGATTCCCTTTGCCCTCAAATTGTTGAAATTTGGGGGGTTGATAGCCTGCAGGCATCTTGAAGCTATCAATCCTAACCTAGCAGTGTAAGGCTTGGCATAAGTCAGGGAAGACTTGGTAGTAACGTCGTACTTGTCCTTAAGGGTCCCTTCAGTGAACTCCTTCAATAGATCAATTGGGATCATTCCGCTAGAAGCGACTGGCACCTCCTTAGTAGGTGGTGTCTGTTTGGTAGGAGGATCTATCTCTTGAACTTCTGGAGCCTTTCCAGGTGCATGGCTAGAATCTCCATCTATTAAGCCTTCCATTCGATCCATCAACTTATCAATCCGAGTGTCTTGAGTTTGCACATACTTGGTCAAACCTTCAATCGCTTTCTCCATATTCGGAAGTTGCTCCTCCATGGATGAGACATCAGTTACCATTGTTTGCATGATTATTGGAGACATCGGAGAGTAGCACAGATTGTCACATAAGTTGATCTCTGAAGTCCTTGGCTCATGCGAAGTAAGTGGAGATGACATGTTGGTTGAATGACCATCGTTCTTTGTGCCAGAGTTTTTTGAACCAGAGAGATCAAGTATAGCTAGAGTTTTCTTGATTTTCTCTGCCACACTGCTTCCTTCTTCTAAAGCACTTGTAGAGGACCTTGTTCTTTTTGGGGTTGAAGACCCTAAAACTGGAGTTGATGTCGTCGACACTCGATGTGTTTGTTGCTCCATCATGTTGGACTTGCTCTTTGTGACAGCCCCAAAGCTTCCAAAAGTAACATCAAGGATGCTTTCTACCTCGGCGGAGAACTTGGAATCAGCAGCCTTAGGGGCAGTGGATTGAGAGTTGACCTTTTTGGAAGTCATTTCGGTATTCTTGAACTTTGAAGTTGGAAAGTTGAGATGAGAGGTAGAGATCGTCCAACTGGGCGTGCCAGAATTTGTAAGACAATAAAATTCGCGATCGAGAAAATAATAATCGGGACAGAAAAATATTGCAACAATCCTTTATTGATTTCAATATGTGAGTGTTACAATCTCTATGAATCCTCTGATTCGCCTGTCTAAGTATAAATTCAAGGGCTTCGAGCTTGATCTTGAATTTGATGAACTTGAACTTGATTTGTGGATTTAATGAACTTGATCTTGACTTGTGAATTTGGATTCAAGGGCTTTTGAGCTTGATCTTGAATCTTCGTCTTGATCTTCAGTTGTTTATGAACTTGAATGCTTGAACTTGTAGCTTGTAGAGAAATTTGTGGTGTTTGATCCACGAGCTCTCTCTTGCTTTTCGTGAGAATTGTTGGTCCCTTTTTTTGAATTATGAGGTCCCTATTTATAGTTGTGGAAAGGGAAGAGTCATGGTGAAGATGGGCTTTTTCTGGCCAATCAGATTTAAGTGACATGGCGATATTTGATTGGCCTTTGATTTCACTAGGCATGCTGCATCATTTTGACACATGGTGTGATCCTATTGGCTCCTTCACTTGACTTGGCGTGCCACGTCATTCGACACTTGGCGCCAAATTGGGCCACTAGAATAAGATGACATATTGGGCTTAACCAAGTGAGCTCATTATTTGTAGCCCAAATTAATGGACTAGCCCGATGAATTTTGGACTTTAATTATATCCATATTTATTGAACTTAAATAATTAATTCAATTATATTAATCCACCTTATTTCTTGGACTAATATATTTTGAATTTAATATAATCCGAATTTCGTACGGATTTAAATTTAATAAAATATCGTTGCACACAGTAACATTGTTGGATGCATTTTTATGTAATTTTTCCAAAATATATAGTTTTATTTACCAATTATAGTATATTTTTATTCTTTCAGCTAATAGCCTAACTTTTCTTACCAAAAATAGCTAACATATATAATACATTTTTAAACATGGTTTTAATATAGCAACGCAAAAACTAATTTGAATAGTATTTAAATGTTTGAAATTCAGTTATAATACGTTTTTGGCATCATTAATAAAAGAAAAAATAAACAACAATTTTAATACATTTTTGATTCAATATATACTACGTATTAAAGACGTATTTCAATATACATGGTAAATATTATAACTAAAACATTTATACTATAAGTGTATTATAAGTATTATATGTGAATTTCAAACATTCTGCTACAATTTAAATTAGTTTACGCTATTAGAAATGTAAATTTGTTATAAATAACAACTTTTGAATTCATAAAAATGCATAATATTGAATTCAAATTGTATTACAATGATCCTTTATGTTTAATATAATTTCAATACAAATCACATCGCCACCACCACCATACACCACTCTTTCCTGTCACCAAAACCAAATTTCGGCCAGAGCTCTATGACCACCACCAACAGACCCATCACCTCCCTTTTTTCCATTTTTTCAGGTGAACCAACCACCAAACAGCTCCTGTCTTCTCCGGAGAATTCATATCATTGAAGCAACCAACAGTCACTACCCACTCCATTTCTCCTTCATCACCCAACACCGCCTCATTTTTTAGGCCAAATCTAAAACCCATCACCTCCCATTTTTTTTTCCGGTGAGCCAGCCACCAAACAACATAACCAGCGAGCCAAAATAGTGAGCATCAAAGCAATAGTTAAAAAAATGGAGAAATCACCGTAAAACATCCAGAAAACAACCAAATCAGTTCAAAAAAATCAACATCAATTCATCAAACAAAAAGAACACTTAAATAATTTCAAAAATAAGTAAGATAATGATAAAAATGAGTTATCGGAGTAAAATATTTCTCCGGACAGATCTGGAATTTCAATTTTACTGGAGCTCACCAGAATTCATGATTTTTGGTTGGAGTTCAGCGATTTTCTAATTTGTTTGCTCAGTAGTTTGTTGGTGGTGGGTTGATTTGGTGGTGTCGTGGAGGTGAGAAAGGAAAATGTGAGTTGGGGTGGTTGTTGTTCGTTATTTTATTCGCTAGAGAAGCCATCTCCGGTGAGGTTGGATGGAGACGAGTAGACCTAGGCAAGGTTGGACGAAGATGACAGTGGTTAACGGGCGGGGTTTGGGATAGCCGGCAAGACATCGCCGAAATTTGTAGTAGGGATTTGAGGCGGAAAAGACAAAGAGGAGGAAAGCTATTAAGGTTAAAAGTAGGTTATAATCCGTAATAAAATGAAAGTAGTATTACATAGAGTAATTATAAATTTATATTATATCACTTATATAATTATTCCTTTACTTTCCTCTTAGAGCCTGAGTTTTAAGCCCAGCCACTTCAAATGGCATTGAAATTTACTCTCCAATGCTTTTTCACCTATACATAGCTCTACATCTCCATTTAGCTACTTTCTATTATACAGAAAAGTGTAAGAGGTGGGACAACCAAGGGTAAAATTGTCATTTTTTGAAAATTTTAGAGTATTTTTTCTATGCTATAGCCTCAAAGTTGGTCATAAGTTTATAATGACAAAACAATCAAGAATATTTTCCTATATGCCAAGTGTGTCTTAATGATGTGACATGTAGCGTGCACTCTCATATTTTTTCAAGCTCAATTTTTTATTTTCATGGGATATTACACTTCATGTGACTTTTTATTCTTTTTTCATGGAGTGAACTTTTTTATTTTGTTTTATTAGAATAGAAATATCTAGAAGAAATGTAGAATTAATTTTTATTTGCAAAATTAATGACTGAATTTCATACCTCTAAAGATAATAATAAAGTATGATTTGTTAATCCTAAAAAATTGTGTTAACTGATGAGTTTTTTTTTCATTTTATATTAATTTACTACTATGTATAATTTTTTAATTTTATATAGTAAAGCCAAAAATGGACGACCAATGGCAAAATTGATATTCAGCTCAATCGGTAAGGGTAAAATGATAAATTAATATATTAACTATCACAAAAGATCTTTCATACACGAGCGAATTCACACACACAAACTCTGGAAGCATCTACCTTTGTCTCTCTGATTCCAAAAAAACTCTTCATCTCTTCAAATCAATAAAAATCACTGTTCTTCGGGTTCCAGGACTCCAAATCAATCAATATAATCGATTTTATCTATAAACATTAATACCTCAATTGATTACCTTTAACAATTTTTAGATCTGAAACAAACCAATAGCTTCAACAATCTCGTAAATGGAGACCCGAACTATTATCGCCAGCTTTAGTTGTGTATTAAGAAATTTAATTTTAAAAGGTCATCACCAAGTTAGATTTAGCTACATATTATCCAAAAAAAATCCCAAATTGAAAAACCAAATCTGAGATTCAAGTTTCAACAATGGTGTATTTCAAAACTTTCCACCAAAAGTTCTTCTGATTCAATATCTAAATTCCAATTCCAGCCTCAAAAGCCCACACCAAATCAAATTTTCAGCTTTCAATTTCATTTTCGTAAGTTCCAACATTAATGTCTTGAAGTCGGTTAATTTCAAAACTCCTTTCAAAGCAAACTAATATAGTCGTGAAGTCTGGACATTGCACAACATCACTCTGGCAATGCCTATCGACGCTAAACTTCTCGATTTAAGTGCAAACTAATTACTTTCTAAGGTACATGAATTTAACTATGCATAAGATTGAGAGTGTTTATATTAGATGCACTTAGTGTACTTCGGATACTCGAATAATAGAATAAAAGTGTCACAACCCAAAAGTTGAGGACATGATGGCACCTACCTCGACCCAGCATCGGTAGGTAAGCCAAAAAGCCAAAGAGGAAAAAAGGAATTTTGATAAATGAAGAAAACAAGTAGACACGAGACTTCTAGAATGAAGTCAGGCCACAATATGTAAATAACATAAGTATCCGAATAAAAAAATACAAAATCCCCTAGATACTGGTGTTATAAGTGTAAAGAGCATCTAAGACAACTCAAAAAACTGAAATACATGAATCTGTCTCTGAAAGTAAATAAAGACAAACTAAGATAAGAAGAGGTCTGAAATCTGCCCCAAACTCTGGAGCGCACCAATACCTCCAATGTCAACACCGAATAGCACAAGATCAGCCACCGTGGGTCACACTCGTATTGGAATCTACACCGAAAGTGCATCGATGTAGGATTGAGTACGGTCCACTTGTACTCAGTAGGTATCATAGGTCGACTGAGCAAAATAGAAAACTAAACAAATAAAAGATACTATGAGCACGTTCCACCAGAAAACAGAAAAAAGTTTCCAAACGGTAGCTTACACCGTCTCCACTAACAGTTCTACAATGTAAATTCTAAAAGGGAAAACTACTCAAGAAATATATATGGAGAATCTAAGTACACGACAAAAAAACACAAATATGATTACAAATGATGCGATGCAATGATGGTGGCATAGTGATGAATGCATGAAAGCCATCACATGACTTTCTGTATACACCTTTCGAGCCTCAGCGCTTCCAGAAGAGGACCCATGGGGGGTTCGTAACCCATATACTTTCTCAAATCTCAATCTCAATCTCAATCAATCTTGTCGTCTAGTGTTCACGACCAAGAGTTTTATAAAGTGTTTTATTTTCTTTCAAAATCAGTGTTTCTTAGTGGTACTAGTATCTCATGAATGTATGTATGGAATGAGGATGTAATGCTTACAACCAATCAATATGAAGATGATAATAAATTCAATACAGGTATAAATGTGCTCAGAATCAACTTAATATGTCAATAATTCATAATATATCAGCCCTCGCTTGGCACCACTACAATGAATAGGCATGTAAGACATCAATAATATCATTTCAAAACCCCTCACTCGGGTATTACTATAATGATAGAGGCAAATAATGCTCAAATAAGTCCTATAGTATCTATTCAAGCCCCCGCATGGGCATCACAACAATAATAATGACATTTAATGCACAAACAAGGGCTATAATGTCAAATAAAGCCCCCACTTGGGCATTACCACAAATATAACTCTCAAGTCAACAACAATATGGAATTTAAGTCCCCACATGGGCAACACGATAATAATAATCTCAAAATATGATTACCCATCTAATTATTAACTCATAGCATGCTTTACAATAATAGTTAACTATCCAGCCTAGTCTTAAGAAAGTTAAGCCATAACATACCTCGAAGAGCGAAAATTCAAGCCTAGACCCTTCAACACGGAGCCTTTCCTTCACGAGCGGTCTCAGAACGAACTAAATCTATCAAAGATGTAATTTACACTGCAAAAGGGAACTAATGATACCCATATTGGCTACATTTAAAATCAAGTCCAAAAATTGTTCAAAAAATAGGTTCGAAATCGAAAGAAGAAAAGCTAGAATTTTATTTTAGAAACATGTTCCCCATATCAAAAGGAGTCTATATTTGAAAACCCATGTAAAAATAGGGTGAAATCAACCTTCAAATCGAGGAAAACCCAGTTTTAAGCTTACCGGGTAGAAACCCCAAAAATTCATTGTGAAATCAAGTTTTTAATGTTATCTAAAAGATAGAATCAATAGGAATTGATGAAAATAGGAGTTTAGAGGTTAGCCAAGCACGAATGGTGAAAAAACCCCTTTGGAGTCGTCTTTTCCCAAGCGCCCTAAGTCCAAAAATGGTGAAAAATCATGAAAATGAGGTATATATAATGTTTAGGTGAACAGTACCTCAAAAATCACGATCCCCACCTCGCGATCACGAGGGTCAATGTTGACTAGACCATAAAATTGGTCTTTGCGTTCGCGATCCTTCCTTCGTGTTTGCGAAGGCTGTTAACCTGGACCACTCACGTTCGCGATGATTCGGTCACAATCACGATGGAGCAACCCAACCAGATCCCCAAAGTTACCCTTCGCGACTGCGGTCCCACCGTTGCATTCCCGATGAAGGACATTTTCTTTCTCCATGTTCGCAGTCATAGGCCTGCGTTCGCAAAGGAGGAATTGGTTGCACCAAATATCAACAATAATTGTTGATTTTACATGTTTCTAAAATCTTTGAACTGACCCTCGGGATTTGTTTGGGATCCCACCGAAGTAAACCAAATATGCTACTAGGATATTTTCAACATTTCAAACTCAATTGCACCGTCGGATTTTCTAAAAGAGATCGTTTACAACAATTTAGCCCCCTGGACCCCTTAAAGCTTATTTTAACTAGCTTTCGTCAAAAGGATCAAATTACAAAATAAAAATAAAGGCCCTGATCCCAAACTAACCGCGCTACTAACCCAAAATCAACATTTTGGATCTAATGGAACTGTACAAATCACTATCTGACACTCAAAACTAAAAATGTTGACGCAGTCAAACTTATGGTTTAAAAGCCTTCAAAGGTCTCAAACTCACCTAAACAACTCCCAAACACATCGAGAATAGTGTCAACCATCCCCACAACTCATAAATAGCATATAACAACTATGAGGATAGGCAAAATAGTCAAAACACATAAAAAAGTGAAATTCACAACTACGATTATTTTATTATCCACAACTAAAACACAAGTTCATCCACGAACTAAAAAATAATTAAAGTGCCTGAAGCGGTAAAAAGATAGGGGTATCTACGTCTCATATCAGACTCAACCTCCCAAGTAGCCTTCTCTATAGGGCGAGTCCCCACTGGACCTTCACTTAATCGATATTCTTAGACCTCAACTTCCTAGTCTGACTATCTAGGATAGCGATGGGCTCCTCCTCGAAGGATAAGTCATGGTATAATACAACAGAATCCCACCGAATCACATGTGCATCATCTGGGCGGTATCTCTTCAACATGACAACGTGGAATATGGGATGAACAACTGACAGATGTGGAGACAAAGCTAGCCTATGCACCACATTTTCCTACTTCTCAAGGATCTCTAAAGGGCCAATGAACCTAGGACTAAGCTTCCCTTTCTTCCCAAACCTCATCACACACTTCATGGGTGAAACCTTTAATAGAACTTGATCTCCAATCATGAAGACAACATCGCAGGCTCGACGGTCGGTATAAATCTTTTGCCTACTCTAGGCAGCCACTAGTCTCTACTGAATCAGTCTCACTCTCTCCATCGAGTCCCTCAACAAATCTATACCCCAAGGCCTCACCTTAAAAGAGTTAAACCATCCCACGGGGGATCTACACCTCCATCTATACAAAGCCTCAAAAGGTGCCATCTGAATGTTGGAATGGTAACTATTATTATAGGCAAACTCCACTAAGGGAAAGGACTGGTCCAATGACCACCAAAATCCATAACACATGATCGAAGCATGTCCTCTAGCACCTGAATATTTATCTCATACTGAACATCCATCTAAGGATAAAAAGTTGTACTCAAATCAAGCTGAGTACCCAACTCACTCTACATAGTACTCCAAAAACTTGAGGTAAACTGAGTACCTCTATCAGATACAATGGATACATGGATGCTATGCAATCAAACAATCTCCATTATGAAGATCTTGGCCAACTTCTCCACATTATAATTCACCCTCATAGGTATAAAATGTGTTGATTTGGTCAATCTGTCTACAATCACCCAAATAGAATCAAAATTCCCCAAGGTCGAGGGTAGGCAAATAATAAAATCCATGGTGATCCGTTCCCACTTCCACTCAGGAATGGGCATCCTCTACATCATAGCACCCAGTCACTGATACTCATACTTCAGCTGCTGTAAATTCAAACACTTAGCCACGAACTCAACAACATCCTTCTTCATACCACCCCACCAATAATATTGTTTTAGGTCACGATACATCTTAGCCTCCCCTGGGTGAATGGAATATCTAGAACAATGAGCCTCCTCCAATATCAACTTAACCAATCCACCAAATCTCGGCACACAAACTAGACCACTAATCCTTAAAACACAATCTAGATCAAGAGATACCGCCTTTGCTTCTCCACTCAACACCCTATCACGAATTACCCTCAATCAATCATCATCAAATTGATGAGCTCGAATCTACTCCAGCAAAGAAGACCTAGCCTCCACAAAGGCTAACACATGCCCAGGTGTCGAAATATCAAACCTAACCAATTGTTAGCTAAAGATTGAACCTCCAAAGCCAAAGGTTTCTCCTGGATCAAACTATGATCTAAACTCCCCATACTCACCACCTTCTGGATTAAGGCATCAGCTACCTCATTGGCTTTGCCCGAATGATACAGAATAGTGAGATCATAATCCTCGAGAAACTAGCCATTGATGTTGTCTCATATTAATATCTCATTAGCTGAAGAAGTACTGAAGGTTTTGATGATTGGGGAATATCTCACAATGGATTCCATACAAGTAATATCTCCACAATTTTAACACAAAAACAATCGCGGCCAACTCTAAATTGTGGTAGGGTAATTCTTCTCATGAGGTTTCAATTTTTAAGAAGCATAAGTAATCACCTTACCCTCCTGCATTAATACACCACCCAAACCAACCTCAGAAGAATCACAAAATAAGATAAAACCTACGCTCTCCTTGGGCAAGGTCAAGATAAGAGCTGAAGTCAACAATTCCTTGAGCTTTAGAAAGCTCTCCTCATAAGAATCCGGCCATTGAAAAATAATCTTCTTCTCAGTCAACTTGGTCAAAAGAGCCGCAATAGAAGAGAAACTTTGCACAAAGCGCTGGTAATATCCCGCTAGCCCAATAAAACTCTAAATCTTGGTAAGATAAGTGGGCTTATCCCAATTATGAATGACCGCTATCTTAGGCCGAATTGACCATAATGCCATCCTTGGTCACTACATGACCAAGAAAGAAATAGAATCCAACCAAAATTTGCACTTAGAGAACTTGGCATATAACTTCTTATCTCGCAACCTCTGAAGTACAGTAATCAAGTGTCTCACATGATCAGACTCATTCTTGGAATAAACCAAGATATAATCTTAAATACAATCACGAAAGAATCAAGATAAAGTCCAAATACTCGGTTCATCAACTCCATGAATGTTGTTAGGGCATTGGGCAACCCAAAAGACATGACCAAGAACTCATAATAACCATACCGAGTCCAAAAAGTCATCTTCAGAACATCTGAAGCTCTAATCCTTAACTGATGAAAATCAAATCTCAAATCAATCTTAGAAAACACGAAGCACCCTAATGCTAGTCAAATAGATCATCAATGCGGGGAAGAAGATACTTGTTCTTGACTGTCACCTTGTTTAATTGTCGATAGTCAATACACATGCACATAGATCCATCCTTCTTATTTACAAATAAGACCAGAGCACCCTAAGGGGACACATTAGGTCAAATGAAATCCTAGTCCAAAATATCTTGCAATTGCACCTTCAATTTCTTCAACTCGGGTAGGGGCCTCTTATAAGGAGAAATGAAAATGGGCTTGGAGCGTAGCTCAACATCAATTGCAAAATCAATGTCTCGGTCTGGAGGCATACCAGGCAAATCCATAGAAAACATGTCCTTGAACTCTCTAACAACCCAAACAGAATCCAAGGAAGGCAATAAAGCAACACTAGTATTGTAAACATAGGCAAAATAAGACAGACATCCCTTTTCTACCATGCAATGAGCACGTAGTAAATAGATAACTCTCATCAGACTCGAACTAGGTGTACCCTTCCATTCTAACCTTGGTACACCAGGAGTAGCTAAAGTCATGGTTTTGCCATAACAATCCAAAACTGCATGATAGGAAGCTAACCAATTCATACCCAACATAACATCAAAATCAACCATATCTAGGATAATCAAGTCTACCCAGGTCTCAAGCCCCGCAAAGGTCACTACACAAGATCGGTACACTCGATCCACCACTAAAAAATCTCCTACTACGGTGAAAACATGAATAAGCACAATAAGCGACTCACATGCAGCATCAAGACCAGTAGCAAAGTATGTAGACACATAGGAGAAGGCAAACCAAGGGTCAAATAACACTAAAGTAGAACGATGGCAAATCAGGATGATACTTGTGATGAATGCATCAGAGGCCTCTACCTCGGGTCTCCCAAGTATAGCATAGCACTAACCACGCCTGCTCCAAGACTAAGAAACCCCATATCTACTACCATGAGCACCCCGAGCTCCACCTCGAGGACCTCTAGTACCACCCCTGCCACTCTGTGAACCACTTCTGACTGTAGATATAAGAGTAGGGCAAAGATGAAGTTGAGAACACTATTGGGCAGGACACAATACACGCTAAGGACAGTCCCTCACCAAATGACCAATCTCTTCATATACATAACACCCTATGCTATAAGACTCACACTGAGAGAACCCAGAAGAGACAGAACGCCCTCTCTAACCCGATGAACTGAAGCTGGAGCCTCTACCCACATGACCTAACCTCTGACTGCCTGAATCTCCAGAAACCACAGACCTACTATTTGAACCCTATAAAGCTTTCTAAACTGGTCTACCATGATAATCGTAAGCACCTCTGTCAGAGAAATCCCTACCTCGGGATACATGTCCACTGAACTCTCCCTGACGACAGATCTTCTTAGCACCGCCACCACCCTCAGTGCCTTGATGGATCGACTCAATCAACTTCACATTGTCTATGATACTCTAGAAAGAAGCCCCTACCACCACCATCTAAGCTATAGCCAACTGATAATAACCTGCTAGACCCTTGACAAGCTTTTTAATCCACTCTAACTCAGTGGAGATACTGGTTGTAGCATATCTAGATAGTACATGAAAATGTATCTCATACTCTGCAATAGTCATAGAGCCCTGCTCCAGGTGATCAAACTCATCTCTCATTTGATCCCTCAAACTATAAGGCATGAACCTCTCTAAAAAAAGCTTAAAAAAACTGAGTCTATGTCATAACAGGCGAACCCAATGGTACTACAACTAGCATGACTCCTCCACCAGCTACGTCAATCAATTGATAAGTCATTAGGAAACACCATGGGACTCAAGGGATTTGAGGTTATTTAATCTATCCTAGAAATCAAGTAAAAACTCATAGGCGTTCTCTCCAATGGCACCACTAAACTTGGGAAGAGGCAAGCGAATGAACCTCTCAAACCTCTTTTGATCATCAGAAGACATCACAGGAAATGAAGTAATAGGAGGACCAGTATGTCTAGTAGGCAAGGAATCAACACGAGGGGGTACCACAGTAGATGACTATACCCCCAAGTCGGAAAATCTAAGTAGAAGCCTTCCCTGGAGGCTGAATACCTCTTAAAGTCTGATAAACACCAGACACACTCAAAGGAACACCAGTCTAGGGAACACCATCCAGACTACTCAACAAACAAATCAGTAAATCCTGTAATGCCGGCGTAGCAACTGAACCCTGTAAAACTTGAGCTGGTCTCACATTCTCTATCTGATAATCATCCTCAGCATAGTCAATCTCAGGCTCTGGAAAGGCTTCCTTAGCAAGTCCTCTAATCAAAGCAACTCCTCGTGCCTGACCTCTACCTCTAGGATGGCCGCTACCCCTGCCTCTCCCCCTGATTGGGGATCCAACAACGGGTGCTAGCTCAACATCCCTAATATTTCTGGATCCATTCCTCACTATCTGCATAGAAAAGAATGGAAGACAAGTTTAGAAAATTGAGTATGAATGACCCGTACAATAAGGAATCAATTTAGAGAATTTTTTCCTAAAGATATCTTATAGCCTCTCAAAGATAGATATGGACATCAACGTACCAATCTGCGAGACTTTACTACACCCTGCTCTTACACTTATGAAACCGATAAACCTAGTGCTCTAACACCAATTTGTCACGATCCAAAAGTTAAGGTCATGATGGTACCTACCTTGATCCAGTCTTGGTAGGTAAGCCAAAAACACAAAGAGGAAACAAAAATTTTGATACATGAAGAAAACAAGTAGATATGAGACTTCTAGAATGAAGTCAAGCCACAATATGTAAATAATATAAGTATCCGAATAAAAAAAATACAAAATCCCCAAGATACTGGTGTCATAAGTGTAAATAGCATCATATAACTCCAAAACTGAAATACATGAATCTGTCTGTGAATGTAAATAAAGACAAACTAAGATGAAAAGAGGTCTGCAATCTGCCCCAAACTCTGGAGAGCACCAGTACCTCGAATGTCAATATCAAATAACACAAGAGTAGCCACCGTAGATCACACTCATACTGGGATCTGCACCGAAAGGGCACAGAAGTAGGAGTAAGTATGGTCCACTAATACTAAGTAAGTATCATAGCCCGACTCAGCAAATTTAAAAACTAAACAAGCAAAAGCTACTACAAGCACGTTCCACCGACAAATATAAAAGTTTCCAAATGGTAGCTCACACCATCTCCATTAACAGTTCTATAATGTAAATTCTAAAAGGGATACGAAATATATGTAGAGAGTCTAAGTACACGATAACAAAACACATAGATGAATGCAAATAATGCAATGCAATATAATGATGGTGAAATAATGATGAATGCTTGAAATACATCGCATGACTTTCTTTTTACACCTTTCGAGCCTCAGCACTTCTAGGATAGGACCCAGGGGGGATTCGCAATCCATATAGTTTCTCAAATCTCAATCTCAATCCTAATCAAACCTTGCTGACTAGTGTTCATGACCAGGGGTTTTATAAAGTATTTCAATTTTTTAAAAAATCAGTGTTTATCAATTATCCCAGTATCTCATGAATTTATATGTATGGAATGAGAATGTAATGCTTACAATCAATCAGTATGAATATGATAATCAATTCAATACAGGTATATATGAGCTAAGAATCAGCACAATATGTCAATAATTCATGATGCTATCCCTCGTTCAACACCACTAGAATGAATAGTCATGTTACACATCAATAATATCATTTCAAAACCCCTCACTTGGGCTTTACTACAAAGATAGAGGTAAATTATGCTCAAATAAGGCATATAATATATAATCAAGCCACCGCACGGGCATCACAATGCTAATAATGGCATTTAATGCACAAATAAGGCTTATAATGTCAAATAAAAACCCCACTCGGGCATCACCAAAAATATAACTCTCAAGTCAACAATAATATACAATTAAGCCCCCACACAAGCAACACGATAATAATAATAATCTAGAAATATTATTTCTCATCTAATTCCCCAACCCATAGCATGCTTTACAAGAATGGTTAACTACCCAGCCCAGTCTGAAGAAAGTTAAGCCATAACCTACCTTGAAGAGCCGAAATCCAAGCCAAGACCCTTTAATGCAGAGTTTTTCCTTCATGAGTGCTCTTGGAACAAACTAAATATATCAAAGATGTAATATATGCATCAAAAGGGAACTAATGATACTCATACTGGTTATATTTAAATCGGATCCAAAAATCATTTGAAAAATAGGTTTGAAATTGAAAGGGACAAATCTGAAATTTTATTTTAGAATCATGTTACCCATATCAAAGGAGTCTATATTTAAGAACCTATGTAAAAACAAGGTGAAATCGACTTTGAAATCGAAGAAAAACCAATTTTAAGCTTACCAGGTAAAAACTCCAAAAATTCATTTTGAAATCAAGTTTTTAATATTATTTAAAAGATAGAATCAATAGAAATTGATGAAAATGGGAGTTTACAGGTTACCCAAGCATGAATGGAGAAGAAAACCCTTTAGAGTCATCTTTCCCAAAGCTCCCAAGTCCAAAAATGATGAAAAATTGTGAAAATGAGATATATATACTGTTCAGGTGAACAGTACCTCGCGATCGCGAGGGTCAATGCTGAATAGACCATAAAATTGGTCTTCTCATTCATGATCCATCCTTAGAATTTATGAAGGCTGTTGACCCGGACCACTCACATTCACGATGGTCTGGTCACAATTGTGATGAAGCAACCCAACCCGATCCCCGAAGTTACCCTTCCCGAAAGCAGTCCCACCATCACATTTACGATGAAGGATATTAATGTCGCCCAAATTACACCTCTGAATGAAGTATAAAGCAGTCATTGTCAAATATAAAACCCAACTAAGGTTGGGGTCAGTCCCACAGGGAATAGATCAAAATATCAAAAAAGAAGTTTTTGAGGCAACCAATAACAATCTCCAGTAAAAAGGGGGGGTATGTGTAAATAAAGACTTCAATATTAATGATTGTTGATTTGTTGGATTTGTGATTAGTATGAGAAAAGCACTAGGACTGTGTTCCCCAATAACGTTGTAACTCCGTAGGTTCTTCATATTTCGTAACTCTTCCCGGTGTTTGATATGCAGAATCAATAGTTATGTATACTTAGAACAACTTTACGCTCTCGTCAAAGCAATATCCTCAAGTAAGTTTTCTCTTCTCCTGAGTTTGTGTTACTAAACCCTATCTTAGATCCCAGATCAGCTATCCTGTATTATCAGCTCAAGCTATTAAGTGGAGGTTGATAGCTCCAAGTCTCTATTGTGTATTCCCTTCTTCCTATCCGTACTCATTCTTTTGTCCAAAATATAGATTAAGAGAGTTCTAACACTGTACACCACCAGAAAACTTTCAAACCCAAGAAGATAATTAATACATGTATGAACACCGGTTGAACATTACTCTGTACTACGAATCCTACTTTATTATTAATGTGACATGATCTCAAGGCACTTTCGATTCTTAAGACGAGGAAAATATGCAAAAACTTAGGTGTTTTTTGGTAGTTATGATATGTTTTTGTTATATTTTGCAGGAGAATAGGGTTCAGAAGCAAATAGAGAAAAAATACTCAAAATTGACCAAAGGAAGAATTGTGGATCGTGTCCACGTGTTGTGGAACCATCCAAGACTCATCAACCATGGTCGTGAATAATATGCTGCAGAAAAACAACAATTCTGATTTCCACGGATTGTGTTCACGACCCGTTAACTGAGTTTGTGATTTGTAGACTTGATCAGTGTAAAAGATGCAGAAGAAGTGCAAGTAGAGTATGATTTCCACGACTCTGGTTCATAATTGGTAGGCTGATTAATGAGATGGTTCACGATTGGTGAAAACCTGCCGACTTTCTTTGCCTACATAGTTTAGGATAAGATTTCTTTTGTATCTATAAACACTCCTATTAGGTTTTATTTTTTTGAGACATTCTATTACATTATTATAAGGTTCTAAGGAACATTCTTGGTTTTTGAATCACAAACATTGAATTTTAGGGTTTTAATTCAAAGTGAGATCCTGGAGTTTATTTTCTCATTATTGTAAGTTCATGATTGTATCTTCTTATCATATTTCTTCTTGTGTTCGTGCAATTATGAGTAGCTAAACACCATAACTAGGGTTGTGGAAACCATGATAAATTAATGAAGCAGACTAAGTGCATGGTAATTCTAGATCAGAGTGCATCTATGTATTGGTATTTTCTTCATTCTCATTGATTTCTGATGGGTGCGGAATGTTAAAACTTGCCTGAATTCTAGACTTGCTCGAGAGAGAAGTAGAGATTAGGAAAAGAAAATAACAATAGATATTTGAAGCTATCAACCATCATCTAATAACTTGAGGCATAGCAGGGAGAGTTAATCTGAGATCAAGAACAAGGGTTAGAAGTGCAACACTCGGAGACCGAGAGGAGAAGAGTGATATTCATCTAATCAAGGTCGAGAGACATTTAGATGAACCTGTCTTGCTAGATTTTGAATGCAACACATTAAAATAGATTACTAACACAAGCAGCCTGTGCATTTATGAAGTCATTGGGAACCCAGTCCTAGTGCCTCACATCTATTGATTAAAAATCCAAAGAAATCAACAATTGTTACTATTAAAGTTTTGATTCACAAAACCCCCCCGCTTTTCTTATTGGAAATTGTTGTTGACTTGGTTCAACATACGTATTGATTGAAACTCGATCTATTCCCCGTGGGATCGACCCCAACATAATTAGATTGTATATTTGATCAATAACCGCTTTATGCTTTCTTTAGAGGCGTAATTTGGGTGACATCAGTTATTCTATCATGGTTTCCACAACCCTAGTTGTGGTGTTTAGCTACTCATAATTGCAAGAACACGAGAAGAAATCTGATAAGAAGACATAATCATATATTTAATAATAATAAGATAATAAACTCCAAGATCCCATTTTGAATTAAAAACCCTAAAATTGATGTTTGTGTAATTCCAAAACCAAGAATGTGCCTTAGAACCTTACAACAACGTAATAGAGTGTAAACTGGTATAATATAATAAAATGAATAAGAGTATTTATAGAAAAAACAAAATCTATCCTAAACATAACAGGATTTTTGTGTCGGCCATCTCGAACGAATAGAAGGTACGATCGTGGTTTGATTCCAAGATTGTCCTTGGTGCTCGTGGTTTGCTTGAGGAATTAGTCATCTTTAGGTTTTCTCTGGTATGATCCTCAGGTAAGACCCCATGACTTCTACCTACAATTGTACAATATGGTCGTCTGTTTATCCTATACTTCTCTGTTTATCCTATACTTCACTCCTGCAGACTTGTTTTTGAACCGTCATCCCATGACACCTTGGTACGACCATCACTTCTAGGTACGGTAGTGGGATTCAATTGTTTGATCTCCTCTTCACTTGGGTCCTGTAACACTAATTCTAGTTCTCTTCCTATGATCACATTGTACGATCGTATAATCAATGTACAATCGTGGGAAGCTTCTGTCTGATCATTTCCTGAGGATCATTCTCTATTTCTTTCTACGATGCCTGAGTACGACTGTGTTCAGGTTCCATGGTTGTGACATGAGTCGTCTGATGCCTTATTTGTCTAAAATCTAGCACACCACTCTTCCAAACCTATTTGACCTGCAAACACCCAAAAACCCATTATATCTACATGGGAATACCCTTATACTTGCAAATATTCACCATTTTAAGCATCGAAAGTGCCTAAATTTACGGCACATCAACACCCTCAACTCAGACCGTTTACATGTCCTTAGGTAAACACAACACATCTATACTATCACGACATTTAACCAAGAGAAAATAAATATTACTAGGGCAGTTAAATGTTCACAAGATCAGTCTTAGCACGCATTCCCAAAAAAAAAAAGTCAAGTCATTTCCCTCCACTAGCATTAACTCAACCTACGCTGTGTACAGACAAATCATCAACTGCAACACAATAGGATCAAGATATGGCATCATGTTATCAACAGACAAATCCAATGCTTAGGCTAATGACATTACCCGAACAAGTAGTAACCACAATACAACCCCTATGCCCTCACAACAAAGAAGTCTCTAATCCTCTCAATTTTACAGTAAATTCCAAAGTTGGGACTGAATCAACTTATCACTCTCACAAAGAAGTTTGGCAGTGTACGTTTGATACCATAGGCTTTCCCTTATTTTCTACGCCTTAGTTTTCATACAGTCGAATTCGGATCACTATAAGATTTTTATTGGCTTGTAATGTAGACTTGGGGACTAGTATGGTACATATGGGTAAAGTGACTCATTCCTCCTTGGAACGACACTACTTTCAGCTCCACTTTTCCTATTTTCTTTTATTCATTTCCTTTTTACAACCTTTTCGGACCCCGGGTGCGGTTTTATTTTCACAACTTCCTTTGTTTTTTTCTTTTTTGTTTTCTCATTTTCACTTTTTTTTTCTTTTCAACATTTTTTTCTCTTTTCACACCATACCGCACCCGAATCCCTTTTCCCCTTTTTTACTAGCATTTTTTTTAATACCTAATCTTTTACGCACACGCACCCCTACGATAGCCACCCTCAACTTAGGCGATTTGTTTGAATTGAGGTGCACAGTGTCCATGGAGGGACCAGGACCAAAGCAGGTTCATTATAAATAATCATGAAGGTGAGTAGGCTAGTTCAAATAAAAGATCTACTTTAGGCTCAAATTCAGGATCATGGGATATTGCATTTATTTGGTAGGCTTTTTAGGCTTTTAGTGGACTAAAATAAGAACGGCCTATTATCATTTCCTAAACTTTTATCCTACAACTGTGGCGAGACTAACCGGGCAATTTCTAGATCGTACACACACTCCGACTAGGTAACATATCACACTCACTTGGCTTAGGGATATGCATTCAGTCACTACCTATTCGTTTCACGCATTTTATGCGACGATTGTCAAGTCCATAATCCTAATGCCATTTGGAGATCCACATTGGTCACAGTCTAAATAAACACACAACACAACACAAGACTTCAAAATTTAGGGGAGGTATTATTTAAATCAACGAAAACAAATTTGCATGCTCTTTTTATTTCGACTGCACCAAGTTCTCTAGTTTTTCTATCGGTTACACAAAAAAAAAACATCAACAAAATAAAAACAACAAAAATACATAAATAAACTTCTAAACATGTCGTTTCTAACTAAGATAGCACAGCTGAGGAAAAAGAAACACGACAACAAAAACCCTCGGTTGTGGTATACCCCTACCCCCAACTTAGAAATCATGTAATGTCCTCATTACACGAAAATATAGAAAATGGAAAACTACGGCAAGAAACATACCTGGGGTGCACCAGACACCCATTGTACTCTAATCTGCTGGGGTCTGAGATGGGACCCCTCTAGTATCATCAACTCTCGTGGCCTCGGCTGTGGCCGGGGTACTCTCTAATAAGTGGGCAACAGTGGTGGCCGGTGCACTCAATGGTGGCATGGGGGCATTCTCTACACCCCCATAAGTTTGGACTACTATATTAGTAGGTGAAATATTAATCACATCCTCTGGTAACCCTGTCCCGGAGGTCTTCTCGCCTTTCTTCGCTCTCTTCTTCTTTTTCTTCTTCTCACTCTTCTCTTTCTTCTATTATGCCCCTTCTTCTCTCGTCCTTTTCTTGTGGTACTACAAATCATTGCCTGTCTCCATAATATTAGTATCATCTCCCTTGGCCACCGGGGCCCTACAATAAAAATCTAGGACTAAGGAGTCCACATCAACTGTTAAATCTGCCAAGGATGGCATCGAGGGAGGTGGAGGAGGTACAACTAGGATGGTCCACTCAGTAAGCTCCTTGACCACTTTCTTCAGCGTGGCTAAGTCTGTAGTAATGGTACTTATATTCGGAGCCTGGACCTCCTCTAACTTAGCCATCATCCGACTCTTAAATTTTTCAAAGCGGGTCCGAACCACCCACACAATCGCCTTTATCTCATCAGCTACTTAGGGCTTGACCCATACATCTAATTTGTGGATCCAAGCATCATGTAATAATTGGTTTCACATGATCTAATTCAGCTGATCAGTAGGGATCAATATGTATCTGATAGGCACCAACTGTCGGGCACCAGTAGGTGTTATGGCCTGCTGAGATGACAAAGAAGTAGCACCGATATCAAACTCCAGGATCTCACTAGCTGGGGCACACACACACACCCCGGCTACCTCTGGTGGTAAGTCTAGAAGAGACCCCCCCGAGTCGGAGTCACCGCATTTCTAAAATCCTTTATTAAAGCTATATCCTCACTCTTAGTAGGCCGAATAAACCTGTCAACCTTTGGGATAGTTGGTATATGAGCATTCTGCATCAACTGAGTAAGTAGACACATAAATGGGAGTGTGGTGCTGAACTGTAGGACTCTATCCTGAATCTCCTCAGCAATAATTTGTGGGCTATTCAACTCTAACTTAGACATAAAAATAGAGACCATACAGGCATTTATGGCACCCAATGTATTATCATTAGCTGTGGGTGCGATTCCTAACAATGGACCACCACGTCTTGGTTGAGAATTTCAAGGTGTGCTTGTAGATGGTGGACCCTTTCACCAAGACTGCATTTTCTCCCTCTTTAGTAATGTGGCCCGTAAACCATATGTAGTGCATATTCTTATCATCTGTAGTCAACTTTTTCACCCTCTTTAAATCATTAATCCGAAAGTCATCTTCCAGAGTCTCATTCATCAGCACAAATGCATCTCCAAACAAGGCCCTAGTAATGGCCTCGACGGAAATATCTACCTCATGGTCCCACACTCTCACCATATCCAATCTGGGATTCTTTCTGATATCTTTGTCCTGCCCGAGGGAGTCATATTCTTCAGCATCACCGCATAGTTGGAGTAGAATTCCCTCACCATTTCAGCACTATAATTGCGGAGTGACCTCATCATCCACCCAAGCTCATACCTATTGAACACCTAACTCAGCTTCGAGACCCTCTGAATAGACTCTGACAAAATTTGAGGATCCTTCTGGATACTTCTCTTCTTGTTACCCAAGTCTTTTAGTGAGACCCTATTAATATAGTAATCACGGGCATTAGGTACAATTCATCGCCTCGATTCTATACCCTTTTGAGGCCCGCCAGCTGCAAGTCCCTTAGAGGATTTGTGGTTGGACTGTTCCTCCTTCCCCGAGGAACTAACCTCCTCATCAGCATCACTAGGCTCACCACCATCTTGGTTCATGTTTTGCCCTCCCTCTTTAGACTGGGAAAGGTTGATAAGGGTAGCTATTTCCACCAAGGCTTTGGATGTAGTCGCCTTGGCTTTATCAAGTTCCTGGGACTGTGCTCTAGTGGTCCAAGGTGAGTGTTGGTTACCAGAATCACTCTTTGAGAATTACACCTTTAACCCACAAGACTCTTGAGACTCACTCTTCGAGGTTGGAGGTGTGTCTCCTCCAGAAATTTATTTCTCAATTCTTTCCAAGTAGTGATGGATCCTCGTGGTAATTCTGCCAACCACAAAGTCGCCTCTCCTGTTAGAGAGAATGGAAAAAATCCTATTAGAGAGAATGGAAACAATCTCAATCGAATAGCCTCTTGGTCAACTCCAAGCAAATTATAAGAGGTACAGACCCCTACAAAATTTATCACGTGCATGTTTGGATCATCAGTAGGAAGACCGGCAAACACACCCTTCAAGTTTCGCAGGTGAATCATGGCACTGGTAATGTCAAACTTAATGCCCAGGAGTAACTCAGGTGGAATAATGACACCAGTCTTTATTGGCTCGAAGTAGGCCACGTCTTCTTCCTCAGGATCAGCATAAACTGGCACATGCGGTCTTTGAAGTGGTTGTTGAGCTCTCAATCTTCTTTGTCTCTTTTCATCCTCAGCCAATCGCTGAGCTGCCTCTTGCATAACTCGATTATCTCTCTCTGCTTGCCTAAGAGCAGCTTGTCTAGCATGCTCTTCTCGTGTCAATCTAGCAGTAGTTTGATCCGCTGTTTCATGACCAACCGGCTGAATTGGTTGATTATGAATGTCTCCCATGGCGGCATGATCCTGAACTTCGTCGATATTCACCATTCTTCGATTAGCTCTCAGAGTCCTTTCTATTTCAAGATCAAGTGCAATCAGGGGATTGCCTTGACTCCTAGTATTGGGAATACACCGGTGTGTGCCCTTAAAAGTATAGAAAAACAATACCAATCAACTCCAACAATTAAACTAATCAACTCCGTAACCGTATGCCCCTGCAACGGCGCCAAAATTTATGTCGCCCAAAATATGCCTCCTGAGAAGTATAAAGCGGTCGTTGTATCAAATATAGAACCCAACTAGGTTGGGGTCTATCCCACAGGTAATAGGACGAAAGTAGGTTGAGTTCTTGTTCGAGTAATTGGCAAACAAGTAAAAAGGGGGAAATATTTGTAAACAAATAGTGATAGTAACAAGTGTTGATTCTTTGAAGTTGTTTTCAATATGATAAATACACTAGGACTGTGATCCCTAATGATTTCTTAACTTTACCGGTTATTGGTGTTGGCAAAACTGTCCCGTTGCGTTGCATGCAAAATCTGACAAGTTATGTTCATCTAAACATCTCTCGACCTTGGTTAGCCAAATTTCACTCTTCTCCTCTCGGTTTTCAAGCGTCGCACTACTAACCCTTGTCCTGGATCTCAGATAACTATTCTCGCTAAGGCTCAAGTTATTAGATGAAGGTTGATAGCTTGAAATCTCTATTAATATTTTCTTTTCCCAATCTCTACCTCTTTCTCAAGCAAGTCTAGAATACAGGCGAGTTTCTAACGTTTGCAACCGTTAGAAGATCAATCACAACAAAGAAAATAACAATACATACATTCACACCAGTTCAGAATTGCTTTGCACTTAACCCATTTCGTTAATTCCTCATGGTTCACACAACCCTAGTTAATGAGTTTAGCTACTCATGTTCACAAGAGCACAATCAGAATTCGAAGATGAAGACATAGTTGTAAACTCACCATAATGAAGAAACTCTTAAATCTCAATTATGAATAAAACCATAGAATCGGTGTTCCAAGATTACAAAATAATAATGTGTTTCTGAACTCAAAATAATGAAAAACTATCTCAAAATAATGTACTGACTAACTCCTGAACATATGACAATACAAGGGTATTTATAGATACAAGGCTAATCCTATCTTAGTCAAAACAGGAGACTAAAGTCGGCAAACTTCCACGGTACCGTGACTTGGTGTCATGGAACCAAGTCACACCACGTAGGTGAGTGTCGTGTAAATTAGGCACAAATAGATATCTTCGGAAGTTGACTCACGCCACGTAGGTGGACTCACGTGGCGTGAATCCTATCGTGGAACTCAAACATCATTGTATCATCTCTGAAGTTGACTCACGGCAGCCACTCACATCACGTGAGTAGACTCACGGCACGTGAGTGGACTCACGGCACGTGAGTGGACTCACGACATGTGAGTGGACTCACGGCATGTGAGTGGACTCACAACACCTGAGTGTTGTCGTGAGTCACCTATCTGGTGCAGATCTCATCTATCATCTTTCGACACTCCGTTGTCAAGCATTATTCTTCACTTTATCTCCATTTTTCTTCGATAACCTATTACCCTACAAAATAGGACAGAACGCACATCATACCCACAAAACATACCCAAGTTATTGCATATTATCCCTATTTTAAGCATCGAAAGTGCCATAAAACCATGGCACATCACTGTAACAAATAACATGTTCCTATCAAGTTCCATCCATACATTTTTTTAGTTTGTAATAGCTAATTTCTTACAGTAGTTCCAAGTTTGGATCTTCATTACATTATTTTAAATCGTAGAAAGTATTTTCTTGAGTTGTAAAGGTGAAAGTAAGGTGAAAGTAGAAGAGGAAAGGCAGTAAAGGAGATAAGATTGTCAAGAACAATTTCTTAGATATTACAGGGGATGTAGGAAACCTTAAATTATAGTGGTGAATAGGATCGTGATTTTTGACTCCTAAAAGAAGGGAATTTTCCACATTAAAATACTTGTATTGATTTACTTTCTACAATTTACCTTTTTGCATAGTTACTCAAAGAACATGGTTCTTTTAGTGCTTAGGATAGAACGAAGCTAATACAAAATGAAGAAAGAATATGGAGAAGGAATGATAAGAAGAAAAATATGGAGAAGGAATGATAAGAAGAAAGATCTTTCTATGAAGCCAAAGTACAACTCTTTGAATACTCAACTTGTAATTCAATTTATATTTCTCCTTTGGATGAGACATGTCGCACAACTTGTGTCCTTGGATTGCAATGTGTTGGAACTTATTTTGAGCCCTCCAATCAAGATAGTTGATATACATTTCATTTTAATAAAACTACACCAAATTGTACCTATGATGAAATATATTTTGTGGATATCCACTAAATGTAATCTCTCCACTATTCTTCAGCATCATGTGTAGTAATACCCACACCTCCACTTTTTCCTCATTGATATCCCACAACCCACTAATCTTTCCTATATTCTCAATGGTTAGTATCATATTTATAACATCCTTTGATATTCCTCAATATAACCCTATAAATAGAGGTATTGAGAATCGCATTGGACACATGTGTATACTTGAAGACACTTAGATACACTTGAAAGAAGAAGTTATCTTATGCTATTTCTCTTATTTTTTTCTTTATCAGCACAAGGCTCATAACTAGATCAAGGAGGTGGTGTGTTTCTTTTCTCCACCATTAATTGATTTGTAAAATTTCAATTCTTTGAATTAGGTCACTAAAAGTGATATCCTTCTACCAGATTTTTTTTGTTCTTAAAGACATGTTTTATGTTTCTGAGTGGCATTTTTATAAAAATCCATTACTGACAAGGACACACCACAATAAGGAAATGACAACTACTTTAATCCCAACATTTTTGTAGTAGTAACTTTACTGGTGCTAGTAACTTTTCTTCCACCATGATTTTTTTTTTTTTGAAATTTACTGCTTATTTTGCACTTGTACAAACTACTAGAAACTTGCAATCATAAACTACTAGTAAGTTTGTTTTAGTAAATCTTGGTGATGAGGATTCCTTTTTTCAATGGTGATGAGGATGTTACAATGAATAATGACTTGATACACCACAAAAAGGTTATATTTTGTGTCTTGTTAAAACTTATTCACTTATGCATATAATTATAAAGTAGTAATATTTCAAAGGACCAAAGACAAATTCTAATAAAATCTGGCCTATTATGACAATGGTTGAGGATAAGACATATTCAAATTCCATCGTAATAAAAGGGTAAGATATCGAGTTTAAGTCTTGATACAACATGATGATAAGATGTTGGTTTGAGTCCCATTGCTCTATGGCCTAACACAACTTTATATAAGTAGGACGTTGAGTGTGAGCCTCAATGTGCTATGTTGATGATATAATGATGACTATATATTTTTGATAAAAATCATGAAAGCTCAGCCTACTTGATTTGCTTCATTTCCTGAAGTGAATGTTGTAGCAGTGCAGAATATGTCTGAAAAAAAATAAGTGGTTGAATGAATGCAAATGTCTTGTTGCATCTGCTTGAGGGTCTTTAGAGGCATGGTACCTGTAAATGAAATGATTAGGCCCAAATCTGAAACATTGTTACAGGTGTATGATATTTCACAGATGAGCCTTTCCACGATCATGCAATGAAGGTACGATCGAACCTTCCGATCATAGGAAGGACTCCCAAAAATATTGAGGGGTCATCACATCAGACCAGCACATACCATAATCGTACCATGAACTGATAATTGTGGGATGTGATTGTGTGATAAACTTCCCGCAGGTCTATACCTGGCACCCACAATGATCCAACCCACGATCATAGGTAGATACCAAGATCATGGGTTGTGTCGTGGAGTGTGCACTGACACTTAGCAAATTTAAACATAAAATTTTCATGTCTTTGACTCTTTTTCCAACACTCATTGATCATTTTTATTAACACTGTGTACTCAAGACTTCCCCTTTGTTTCATTCATTCAAACAAAACACCCACTTGTAACCTAATCACTCACAACGTACTCTATGTAACTTAGACTTTCAAGCAAACAATTTTTATCAAATAAAACATTTATGGGGTGTATATTTCACTTACAAAGAGTTATTAACTCTGATAATGGAGTGCTGAGATCGGGGATGGGATCGAACACTGGTGAGGGTAGCAATTTATGCAAATTCGAGGTAAAACTTGTTAAAATTCTTGCCTTAGATCACTTTTGCTTTGTTTAGAAACAGCTTAGAGTGAAAGGAGGCTAATCAAGTCCCAGGGTTTAATGGTTTATCAATTTAAACCCTATTTGGGTCGGGTCGAATCGGGTCTAGCATACTTAAATGGTTTCAACAGATGACTCTTACCTACAATCGTTGGTTCTCACCACGATCATGGGTTCTACTCATACTAAAAGGGTTGAAGAAAACTTACCTGGGAACCTTCGAACCTTAAGGACAATTGTGATATGTAACCACGATCGTTTCTTAAAGTTGTAGATTCGATATCCTGAATATTGGTTTTCAGAAGTTGGATTAAACAATTGATACAATGATCTTGACATCTAGGTACAATCGTGGTAACCAATCGTGAGATAACTCCTGAAAATCTACCCTCTAGACTTTGTGTAGACGACTGAACCCACACTTTTCAACGATCGTACACACCTCTTGTGGGTTCAATACTGAGTCCTGTTTTGCAACTTTGATTTTCTGCCCCCTTCGTGTACAAGTACCACATGTTACCCTATAATATATAAAGTACAAAATTATGGGTTTCCTCCCAAGAAGGACTTGATTTAACGTCGCGGTACGACATGGCTAAGTTGGTTACTCAGACTTTACCAACTAGCCCATGGGTTGCCTCCCATGAAGCACCTGATTTAACGTCGCGACATGACTTGGGTGTGCTTGACATCTCAAGAACCATCTAAATCCACATCACATATTACTTTCACTTTATCAATGGTCCCGAGATAGTGTTTCACCCTTTGTCCATTCACCTTAAACTTTTGGCCTTCTTCATTTTCCAGCTCAAGTGCACCAAAGGGGAACACTCTAGTCACTCGATACAGCCCTCTCCACTTTTACTTTAACTTACCCAAAACCAACTTCAGCTTAGACTAAAAAAGCAATACCATATCATCTGCGATGAATTCTCTTTTTTGGATCTTGAAATCATAATATAGCTTCATATTCTCTTTGTACAAAGCTGACCATTCATAGGCCTGGAGACGGAACTTATTTATCTCATTCAGCTGCTCTAGTCTAAATTTGGCCGCATTGCTCCACTCCAAATTCAGATTCTTCAGTGCCTACAAGGCCTTATGCTCAAGCTCGACACGCAAGAGACATTTTTTACCATACACAAGCTGACATGGAGAATTACCAATAGGGGTCTTGAATGCATCCCGGTAGGCCCATAGTGCATCATCTAACTTTCTAGCCCAATCCATCCTATTGGCATTCACAGTTTTTTCCAAAATGGACTTAATCTCATGATTGAAGACCTTAACATGACCTCTAGTTAGAGGATGGTAAGGCATTACCACCTTATATTTCACTCTATATTTCTCAAGCAAGGCTTTGAATAGATGATAACAAAAGTGCGAGCCCCTATCACTAATGATGAACCTTGGTGTCCCAAATCTAGAAAATATGTTCTTTTTCAAGAATGTTGTGACACTCTCTCCTTTGTTGTTTGAAAGCGCAACTGCCTCCACCCATTTTGAAACATAGTCAACAGCCACCAAAATATACTTCATACCATGCGAACTCACAAAGGGCCCAATGAAGTCAATGCCTCATACATCAAACAACTCAAGCTCTAGAATAGCGGTCATTGGAAGCTCTTGCCTTCACGAGAGGTTTCCCTGCCTTTAGCATTGGTCACAAACCTTGGCATAGTCATGTACATTTTTGTAAATGGTGGGCCAATAATATCCACATTGCAAGATCTTGTGCTCAATCCGTGCACCACTATGATGACCCCAACTGGAGACAAATGACATGTTTCTAAGATACTCATCATCTCAACTTCAGGAACACATCTCTGAATCACTCCATCGACACAACTTCAGAATAAGTATGGCTCATCCCAGAAGAACTTCATTATATCATACATAAATTTCTTAAGTTAGTGGAATGACAGGTCTTCAAGAACCACATCACTCACCAAATAATTTGCAAAATTTGTAAATCATGGAATCAAATCTTGTGATGTGGCTAATACCTGCTCATCCAGAAAAGTATCATCGTTCTCAAGCTCATCTTTCATCTTTATCATGGCCTCCTCTTCAAGGTGTGACAAATGGTTTGCTACCTGGTTCTCAGTCCCCTTTCGGTCTTTGAGCTCAAAGTTGAATTCCTGCAATAAAAGTACCTAATGAATCAACCTCAGTTTTACATCCTTCTTCACCATAAGGTACCTAAGAGGTGCATGGTCAGTATTCACAATCACTATAAGACCAAATTTTCTCAAAAGCGAACACCACAGTAAGCAACACTTTTTCAGTCACAGTGTAATTCTATGGTGCAGGATTAAGTGCTTTGCTAGCATAGTAGATGGGATATAATATTTTCTCTTGTGTTTAGCCTATGGCGGCACCTAGATCCACGCCACTAGAATCACACATAACCTCAAATGGCATGGACCAATCGGGAGACAAAATAATAGAGGCTGAAATCAACTTCTCTTTCAGGAACTCAAACACCTTTAGACATGCATCATCAAACAAAAATTTCACCTCTTTCTCTAATAACTTGCATAATAGATTAGAAATTTTAGAGAAGTCCTTGATGAATCTTCTATAGAAACCTGCATGCCCCAAGAAGCTATAAATACCCTTCACAAAAATTGGTGGAGACAATTTTTCAATCACCCCAATCTTCACCTTGTCAACTTCGATTCCCTTCTTCAAAATATTATGACCAAGCACTATCCTTCTTTGACCATGAAATGGCACTTTTCCCAATTTAGGACCAAATTACAGTCCTTGCATCTCTTCAAAACATTGGCGAGATGTGCCAAACACTCTTTGAAATAATCTCCCATAATCAAGAAGTCGTCCATGAACACCTCAATATTGTCCTCAACCATGTCAGAAAAGATCTCCATCATGCAATGCTGAAAAGTTGTGGGTGTATTACATAGACCAAAAGACATCCTTTTGAATGCAAAAGTATCATATGGACAAGTGAAAGTGGTCTTCTCTTGGTCTTGGAGAGAAATAGAAATCTAATTGTACCCCGAATAATCGTCAAGAAAACAATACCATCCTCTACCAGCAAGACGGTCTAATATCTAATCCATAAAAGGCATAGGAAAATGATCTTTTTCAGTCCATGCATTCAACTTCCTATAGTCCATGAAAAATTCCACCCAATAACTGGACGCATAGGGATAAGCTCATTCTTCTCATTGGGAACCACAGTGATTCCACCCTTCTTCGGCACACATTGGATTGGGCTCACTCATTTGTTGTCTGTAATCCAATAAAACACACCCGCATACAACCACTTAATAATTTCTTTCTTCACCACCTCTTGCATAGGTGGATTCAATCGTCATTGATGCTCAATACTCGACACACAATCTGATTCAAGTTGGATTTTATGCGTGCGAATTTCAGGTGAAATCCCAATGATGTCAGCAATGGACCATCCAATGGCTCTTTTGAACCTCTTCAAAACAGACACCAATGCCTCAACTTGCCAATCTACCAAATTTGTTTCAATAATAATCGGTAAGGTGTTGTTGAATCCCAAGAATGTGTAAAGAAGATGGGATGGAAGAGTTTTCAGCTCCAAGACTGGAGGCCCCTCAATAGAAGGCTGAGCTAGTGGGGTCACTCTATTCTTCAAGTCAAGATCAAGCTTTTTTATTGCATACATGTATGAACCCCTACCATTAAGAGCACTCACCATATCATCATAACTCTCAATCTCATCACCCTTAAAATTTATGATCGCTAGTGCAAAGGCCTTGATTTCAAGCCTCTCCTTAATAGGAGCAACTAAGTCATCCTTGTCGACTGTATCAATCACAAAAATCACCCGCATATCCTTTGGTTGCTTCATGGACTGGCATACATTAAAGGTGACATGTTCACTATTCAACCAAAACTTCATATGCCCAGCCTCTATATCAACCAACCCACGTCCAGTCGTGAGGAACAGTCTTCCCAAAATAATGGAAACCTCAAAGTCAACCTCACAGTCAAGGATGACAAAATCAGCTGGAAAGATACAAGATTCCCACTGGTTTATTCACAGTTCTGTCTACTATGAGAAGTCTCATTGAAGTCAATTTGGGCGACCCTAACCCTAGCTCTTTATAAACTGCTAGCGGCATTAGATTAATGCTAGCCCCCATGTCACACAAAGCTTTTACAAAGTTGAAACACCCAATAGTACATGGAATCATGAATGCTCCAGGATCTTCTTTCTTCTCAACAAAAAATCTGGACGCTATTGCACCACAATGATGCACATTATCAATAGGCTCAAAACTCACCGTCCTTTTCTTAGTCACTAAGTTCTTTATAAATTTTACGTAACCTGGAATTTGCTAAAGGGATTCAACTAAAGGGATACTCACTGTTAACTCTTTCAGCATAGACATAAACTTTTGGTACTTTCCCTCTTCATCTTTCTTTTTCAATCTCTATGGAAAAAGAGGTGGAGGTCTTGGAATAAGAGTCAATACTTTTGCGACCTCCTTGTCCTTCCCGTTGCTTGCCATTGCTTCATGCTCATCAACTTAGGGCTTCTAACATGCATTACCATCCACCAACAAGTCTTTTGGTTCAGCAACCTTCTTATCATCAATAATTACAAGTTCTACCTTACTCTCGACAGTCAAGGAAATAGGTGGATCAATGGTCATCTTACCACTCTGAGTAGTAATCGACAAAAAATGACCATCATTCTTTGGATTTTGGATGGTGTTGTTCAGAAGTATACCTTATTGTTGCTGATTCAAAGCTACCAAAATCTGACCAAATTATTACTTGAACTATTTTATGACGGTAGCATGCGATTCAACTTTTTGATTTATCCCCAAAATATCCATATTAATCTCCTTAAGGCAGTCCTCCATCTTCGCTACCCCTTTTACAACCTTTGTAAGCATGCCTTTCATCCTCAAACTGCTTGAACCACCATCATGGTTCCCAGGTAGTACATAAAGGTTGATCTTATCCTTCTAGTCGTCTTTTCTCCTCCAATCACCATCGCGTTCCCTATCTTTATACCCAGACTTATTGTAATTATTGTCTCCATAATAGTTCCGACCTTAATTCCCTTGCCTTGAGTTCCAAGTGTCTTGGTTAGACCCTTGGTATAGAAACTCACCATCTCTATGTCTAGATATTATGCCTCGTCCTCAGAGTCCGAATCTTCATATTTGGGTGCCTTGCCTTATGAACCGAATGCATGCATCTTTTTAGGTCCAACTGCTTTAAATTATTTAGTCAACAACCCAATTTCGGTCCTTAGTTGTGCTACCTCTTGGGCTACTGTCTCATCTAGTGCTCTCTGCTCTGCGGATGCTCCAATTGTATAAGTACTTGCAGGTCTATCTGCATCCCGAGTATGCCATCCTCGATTGGTTTTTAGAATCTCAGACACATGTTCCCAACACGGACTCATGAATACTCTACAAGTAATAGTATCTGCTATAGCCTTGGTGTTAGCATTTAGAGCTCTGTAGAATATCTCAAGAAAGTTCCTACTAGTTATCTTGTGATTTGGAACACTCTACAGCTTCTTCTTGAACCTCAACCAGGTTTCATAAAATGCCTCTGAATACAACTTTCTAAAATTATAAATCTCATCCTTTAGTTGCAACATTCTGAAGGTGGGAAGAATCTTTCCAAGAACTGATTTCGCATATCACTCCAAGTAGTGATCGATCCATGTAGTAACTCTGCTAGCCATAAGGTGGCCTTTCCCGTCAAAGAGAACAGAAAGAGGCGCAGTCTAATTTCCTCTTAAGTCACTCCAGGCAGATTGCAAGATGTGCAAATCCCCACAAAGTTCATTACATACATGTTCACATTATCAGTAGGAAGGCCTACGAACACCCCTTTCAAGTTCAGCAAGTGAATCATAGCACTCGTAATATCAAACTTAGACCCTGGAGGTAACTCTGGTAGAATGATAGCACCAGTTTCAATTAGCTCCAACTAGTCTAAGTCTTCCTCCAGATCCTCATAGTGAGGCAGATATTGTTACAACGGCTGTTGTGGAGGTTGGTGTCCCCTATACCTTCTCTCTCTCTCTCTCTCTCTCTCTCTCATCAAGTTTAGCTAGAAGGTTTTCTTTATCTTATCTAGATCTTTCCTTCCTAGTTACCCGTTTGGCAGCTTCTTGTCTAGTATCCTCCTCAGCCATCAATCGAGCCGTGATTTGTTCTGTAGTATCTTGATCACCATGATGGTGCAGTGGCTGATTTAAGATTGTTGGATCATCGTGAACGCCCTCAAGCAGGGCTCTTTGATTATGAACTTCTGCGTTAACCGTCCTTCTGTTAGCTCTCAAAGTTCACTCAAGTTTCGTATTAATTAGAATCAGGGAATTGCCTTGACTCCACGTATTGGGCATGAATCGGGGTGTGACCTAGAAATAATAGAAAAGTAGATCATGAAACAAAAACCAACAACCCAAAACACTCAATGAATCAATTTTGTAACCCTATTCCTCGGTAACGGTGCCAAAATTTGATGTTGGCCAAATTAAACCTCTCAATAAAGTATAAAGCGGTCACTATCAAATATAGAATCCAACTAAGGTTGGGGTAGGTCCCACAGAAAATAGATTAAAATATCAAATAAGAAGAAGTTGAGGCAATCAATAACGATATCCAATAAAATGGGGGTTTGTGTAAATAAAGACTTTAATAGTAACGATTGTTGATTTGTTGGATTTGTGATCAGTATGAGAAAAGCACTAGGACTGTGTTCCCTAATAATATTGTAACTCTGTAGGTTCTTCTTACTTCATAACTCCTCGCGGTGTTCAGTATGTAGAATCGATGGGTTATGTATTACGCTTTCATCTAAGCAATATCCTCAAGTAAGTTTTCTTTTTTTTTTGAGTTTGCGCTACTAACCCCTACCTTGGATCCCAGATTAGCTATCTCATATTATCGACTCAAGCTATTAAGTGGAGATTGATAAATCTAAGTCTCTGTTATGTATTCCCTTCTTCCCATCCGTACTCATCCTTTCATCCAGAATACAGATTAGGTGAGTTCTAACATTTTACACCACCAAAAAGCTTTCAAACCCAAGAAAACAGTCAATACATGTATGAACACCGATTGAAGATAACTCCGTACTACGAATCCGACTTAGTTATTCCATCATGGTTACCACAACCCTAGTTGTGGTGTTTAGATACTCATAATTGCAAGAACAAGAGAATAAATCTGATAAGAAGACATAATCATACACTTACAATAATAAGATAATAAACTCCAAGATCCCACTTTGAATTAAAACCCTAAAATCGATGTTTGTGTAATTCCAAAACCAAGAATATTCCTTAGAACCTTACAACAATTTAATAGAGCATAAACTAGTACAATAACACGAATAAGAGTATTTATAAACAAAACAAACCCTATCCTAAACATAATAGGATTTTTGTGTCGGTCAGCTCAGACGAATGAAAGGTACGATTGTGGTTTGATTCCACAATTATCCTTAGTGTTTGTGGTTTGCTTGTGGACTTGGTCATCTTCAGGTCTTCTATGGTATGATCTTCAGGTACGACTCTGTGACTTCTACCTACGATCGTATAATGTGGTCTTCTGATCATTCTATACTTCAACTCCTGTAGACTTGTTTTTGAACCCTCATCCCACGACACCTTGGTACGACCGTCACTTCTAGGTACGGTCATGGGATTAAATTGTCTGATCTCCTCTTCACTTGGGTCCTGCAATACTAATTCCAGCTCTCTTCCCACGATCAGATTGTACGATCGTATGATCAATGTACGATTGTGGAAAACTTTCGTCTGATCATCTCCTAAGAATCATCATCTGCTTCTTCATACGATGCCAGAGTACGACCTTGGTCAGGTTCCACGGTTGTGATATGATTCGTCTGATGCCTTATTTGTCCAAAATCTAGCACTCCACTCTTCCGAACCTAGTTGACCTGCAAACACCCAAAAACCCATTATATCCACATAGAAATACCCTTGTACATGCAAATATACACCGTTTTAAGCATCGAAAGTGCCGTAAATTTATGGCACATCAGATATTTTTCTTCTCCACATTTATGGTCAAAGTCCTGCATTCGCGAAGAAGGATTTGGTTGCACAAGATATCAGTAACTTTTGTTGATTTTGCTTGTTTTCAAAATCTCCGAACGAATCCTCGGGATTCGTTCGAAACTCCACCAAAGTAAACAATATATTCTATTAGACTATTTTTGACGTTCTGGACACAATTGCTCCATCAGATTTTTTAAAAGAGATCGCTTACAACAGTTTAGTCCTCGGGACCCCTTAAAGTTTATTTTAACTAATTTTCGTCAAAAGGTTCAAAATACAAAATAAAAACCTCGAGCCCGAACTAACCATGCTACTAATTCAAAATCGATATTCCGGATCTAATGGAACTTTCCAAATCACCATCCGACGCTCGAAACTCAAAATGTTGACCAAAGTCAAACTCATGGCTTAAAAGCCTCTAAAGATCTCACACTCACCTAAATCACTCCCAAACGCATCGGAAACCATGTCAACCATCCCAACAACTTATAAATAGCATATAACAACGATGGAGAAGGACAAAACAGTCAAAACACATTAAAAAAGTGAAATTCAGAACTACGATTGTTACAAAAAGTGTAGTAATTCGGCAAAGACTTCTCAATGATTGCAATACTGTACTTACTATGTGTAATGGTGATAATGTATTTAAAAGGGGAAATTTTGAAATTTTACCAAGGTAAATACTTATAATTCTTTCTATTTCTCCTTTTGGTCGATGTTAGTGAGAATTAAGGAGCATAAGATGATTTTTTTTTTGTTAATCTCGACTCCTTTTTTTAATTCCTCTTTTCAATGTTGTAGTGTATAGATTCCTCCTTTTAGTAGTTTATTTCTTGCAATGCATTTAGCTTTGAAATCATTACTCAAAATTTTATGATGTATCGATTTTGAAGGGAGAATTTTCTACAAAAAGGCGTATGGTTCTGGTGGCGAATTGGTGATGCATGGGAGGAATATGACTTTCAAGATTCTATTTTTGTGAACTTCATTGATTTCTAAAATAGCCCGGTGAATATTTCAGTTGCACGAGTTCCTTAATCTTTACTTTGCTTCCATTAAATTTTTATGAGGAACTCTATAGCATGTGAAAAGATGAACTTTTGGTAGGAAATCTTGCACCAATTAATATAATTTCTGAAATAATAATAAATTTATTCTTTGAAATAAGACAATTAGTTGGTGAACAAGCAACTAATTCATGACCCATATTTTAAAGATGTCCGTAAAGTTCCATTCCTTTATAATTGAATTAAAAAACATATCAATGAGACATTTATTTATTAGAATTATTGATGGTTAGTGGACATTTTTTGTTGAACTTGAAACCTTGATGCCTCTCTATTTAATTAAGATAGAACAAAAGTGAGGGGGTATATGCAGGTTTGGAACAATGTGTGTGATGTGTTGTAAGAGTTGGTTCTAAAGGATCAACAATGAAGTGTTTATATTGTTCGTGCTTCAGGATATGCTTGCTTCTCTGAGGTTACCATCTCTTCATTTTATCATGTTGAATTTGTTGTCTTTTCCGTTATTCACGCTTTCAAAGTGTTAATTTTTTTTTACTTGTGATATGTTGTCGTGAGTCGTGACTCTATGTTTATTGATGTTCTTCTTATGGTCTTTTAGTTGCTATAATCGTTTAGGAGTTCTAAATTTTTATTTAAGATTTGAAATTGGGGGTTTATAAGAATTTTTCTCTCATTTTACATATGAACCAACCAATCAGAAAGTCATCAAATGCATAGGATTTCCCCCCGAGTTTTATTCATTTTTTGTGTTCTTCAAATATATATTTTAATATATAAAAGAGTGAAGAAGATGGATGACCAAGGGCAAAAAAGTCATTTAAGTCAATGTCAATAATGATTTTCTATAGGTATCTTTTCAATAGCGAATTCTAAAAGAATTAGTTCTTTTTACCTTTTTTTCTAACAATACAGAAACATCTAGGAGATTTCGAAATGTTGTCTTCTCCAAACTTTCATGGATTGCTTTCTGATTTCATCTTCTTGTGTTGCAATCTCAAGTTAACTTTTATTTCTTCCCGAATTTCTTCTATTTTTTTATTTCTCAATTTCATGGCTTATGTCGTTATTATTCAGTCTAACTTTCTCTTTTAATGTTCTTCGACATTTATTTTTCTTTCTTTGTTTCTCTTTAATTTGTTCCTTCGTAATATTTATCTTTTTCGGTCTTTCAAAAGCTACTATTTCAGTTGGAACTTCATCTTATCAGTTGGGCGTGCTCCAATTTTAGACCGTCTTTTATTTTAATTTTTGCTCAATTTTCTTCCAGTTTTATTTCACATCTAAAATTCATAGTTGATGTCATTATTGCTTTATCTAATATCTCTCTAATTTCATGGCTGAAATGATAATTTTTCTATCTAACTGAGATCTTTTTTTATAGTTATAGATTGATTCTTCACAAAATAACACACTATGTCAATTCCTTGAATATTAGGGATATATAACAATTAAGGTTGAAGGTACTTTAATTGTCAAATATCTCAACAGGCCTAAGTCGGTTGCCCCTGAAATAATGTTGATGACACTAATTGATTAGTAGTAAGTGGGATATTCTGGAAACAAAAGAATGCTTAATTCTATTAGAGTGAGTTAAGTCTTTTAGTGCAATAAGAGTTTGAAATATAAGAATTGAGGAATGGTGAAATTTCAATGTGGACTTTACCTTTTGAGTTAATCATTCGACCAATTTTACTAGATAAATTTTAGAAACTATTACTCCTCTTATGAATAAGTGTAACTAATTAAAGACAAGAAAAAGTGATTAGCATGTACATAAGATCTAATTTGCATTGAGACATTACATTCGACTAGTTTAATTTGAAAATATTTTGAGATTTTACTGATGTATTGAGGTTTTGCATGTGCATGCTCTATTAGTTAGATGAGATATTAATCATTTTGGGAGGTCAACTTCTTGAGACAAGTTCTACAAAAGTGGTGAAGGAAGCTGAAGAAATCTTTAAGTATTTTTTGAGTCCATGTTTCTCTTTTACTTACTACTCACCAAATATAGGTCAAAATGTTATAATTATTTTTTGGTCAGACTAGAAAGAGCCACAAATTCAATCATAACAGTTACATCAATAACTGGATGGCAAAGTTGATAAATGTTGACTATGGTAAGTTTTGTAGGACAATTCAGAAAATCTATTAGCCAATGATGATTGAATGGTGCTATCCAAATTGATTTCAGAGGATGCTTACAATAATTCATGAGTTGGGCATGTATTTGTCAACCAAATTTTTGAATTATTATTTCTTGGTTCTTGAAATTTCAACAAAGAACTTTTTTGGAGACCTAGAATGCTTGCAAGTTGAACTATCATCTTTTCTTTATAGAATTGTAGCATTCTAAGTTTTATCCCATTAAGAAGAGACATGAAAAATAAATCTTACTTTAAAGTTTATAAGTGATTCTTCATTGTTCTCAAATAATCTACAATTTGAAAAACTAATTATATTGCAACAAATTAAAATTTGACCAACTTGTTGAAAAAGAAAGATTTTTTGTTTACCTTACTTACATTTCTTATTCTTTTTTTTTTATATATCAATAACTCAATCAAAATGCAATTATCTCTACGAACAAAAAGTACATTATGCTTAATGTCTTTAGTTTGATCAGTATCTGTCTTAATTCAGTCTTTTATTAGAATAGTTTTTCTTTGGTAAATTGCTTGAGGCCTATGCTTTTTTGAATCCAATCGTAGATATTATGTAAGTCATACCTTTGTTCTTTTTTCTCTTAGCCTTTGCTTGATAAGCTGTTGTAAGTTTCGATAATATCCTAGAAAATTCAGGATTTATTTCAGATTTTAAAATTAAAAAAATCATATAAGCTTTACCGTTTGAAGTCTCGATCCAAACATTGAAATTCTTGGATAGTCGCAAGAGATCTGGCTTAACTTATTTCCTTCTTTTTTTAACACTTGCCTTTCCAGTTTAAGACATTATTAAGCTCATCTTACATATCCTTGGAAATCACCATTCAAATTCTCCTCCAAATTTGTGTCAAGTTTTTGCACGAATTGATCCTATTTCGGGGTGGCCTCTAAAGTTTGCCCTTCAAATAAGTGGTATCTATTTTTTGCACTGCTTCTCCTTTGATAAAAATTTGGGGGTCAATGACCCTTAACTGTATCATAACTTTACAAGGCATAAGTGTTGCCTTATCCGACTTAAGTTATGTAGTATCTAATTTTCAAGATATAAGTTTCAAAAAACTTTTGCCTTGTCCGACAAAAGCTATGTAGGAACAAGTTATGTTTCTTAAGACATAACTTTGTGGGTTCTAAAACTAAACTTATCACTCTATCGGCATAAGTGCTTTTGTAAGAATTAAGTTATGTCTTGCAAAAATTTTTTTCCCTATATCAAGGTATTTTTCATCTTTTTTGTTACTTAAAGTGTTGAAAGAAAAAAAAAATTAATTTTTTTAAAAAAGGGGCAAAATTAAAAACTGTCCTTAACAGGGGCATCGTGCGAATGAAATTTTTTTATACAAACTAATACTCCCTCCGTTCCTATTTGCTTGTCACATTTTTAAGTTGCACACCCTTAAAAAACATTAACTAGAAGTTAATTTGACTAAATTACTCTTATTTATTACTCATCTTTATTTAATGCTTCTCTTTTTCGCACTATATTAATATCTCTCCAAATTGATTACTAAGGGTAAAAGTGGAAAAAAATAACTAATTATGCCTTGATTTTATGAAATAACAAGTATTAAGGAATATTTATTTTTAGTAAGGATGACAACTATTTAGGAACGGAAGGAGTAGTGATTATTGTCTCAAAGCTTCGTGTCTTGAGTATCTATCTCCTTATTCATACCTTTTCTTTTCTTTTTCCCCCCACTCAAAATCTCATACAAAATACTCTAAGAAAAACAACTCAATTTATCAGACAACTAAAAGTGTTGATGAATTGAAAAGAATTTATCATAAAATTTATTACTTTCTAAGCATGAATAATCTTCTGATTCACTGATAACTAGTAGCAGTCATTATTACTCCACACAATTCAATTTCTTATTATCTTACAAAATATAAGGTTCACAATATACATTAACTATACTTTTTTTATTTTACAAAAAAAAAAAAAAAAAGAAGAAGAAGAAGAAGAAGAAATTGGGTCGAATTGACCCTCTTTTAATTAATTAAGTCGGTATTTATACGATTGAAAATAAAAAAAATTGTCACTCATCGAAAGATCGGATTTTTTAGACTTTCATGTTGGGTGAAAGTTTTGTACTTTTGCGTTAGAAAACATAATGTGACTTTGGCTTAAAAAAATTCATAATTGTGACTATTTATGATAGCAATGTCCTGTAGATTGAAGGTTGGTCCACAAGGCCAATATGGAAATGCTAATCACTCATCAGCTCACGTTCATAATACCTACCATTCAACAATCCAACTTTCTTCACATGCCTTTTACCTTCTCGTCTACCTCTGTATATCTCTATTTATTGAAGTTCTAATTAATTGCATAGTTCGTATCCTAGCTACCATTCTACAATCCTGCCGTCTTCTTCACATGGCTTTAATTTCTTGTCTACATCTCTATATATAGAAGTTCCAATTATTTGCATAGCCAACGCTATAAAACTCACTCACAATATTATACTATTAAAATACAGAATCAATTATGGAGAGCTCAAATGATGTTCTTCACATAGTTATGTTCCCTTTTTTTGCTTTTGGTCATATTAGTCCATTTGTTCAGCTGGCTAACAAGCTCTCCTCTCATGGTGTCAATGTTTCTTTCTTCACTGCATCTGGCAATGCGAGCAGAGTCAAATCTATGCTGAATTCTGCTCCCACTGCTCATATTGTCCCTCTCACTCTTCCTCAAGTTGAAGGTCTACCACCTGGTGCTGAAAGTACTGCAGAATTGACACCACTAACTGCTGAACTTCTCAAAGTTGCTTTAGACCTAATGCAACTACAAATCAAGTCTCTACTTTCCCATCTCAAACCCCATTTTGTTCTCTTTGATTTTGCTCAAGAATGGCTCCCTAAAATGGCTGATGAATTAGGGATCAAGACTGTTTTTTACTCTGTTTTTGTTGCACTTTCCACTGCTTTTCTTACTTGCCCTGCTAGAGTTCCTCAACCCAAAAATTATCCAACTCTTGAAGACATGAAGAAACCTCCACCTGGATTTCCACACACCTCTGTCACCTCCGTCAAAACCTTTGAGGCTCGAGATTTTCTATATATTTTCAAGAGCTTCCATGGTGGTCCTACTGTATATGACCGTGTACTCTCAGGACTCAAGGGCTGCTCAGCTATACTAGCCAAGACTTGCTCTCAGATGGAGGGCCCTTATATAGAATATGTGAAATCACAGTTCAATAAACCTGTTTTTCTAGTGGGACCAGTAGCCCCTGATCCACCTTCAGGAGAATTGGAAGAGAGGTGGGCTACTTGGTTAAACAAGTTTGAAGCTGGAACAGTTGTTTACTGTTCTTTCGGAAGTGAAACTTTCTTGAATGATGATCAGATCAAAGAACTGGCTTTGGGTCTGGAACAAACTGGGCTCCTTTTCTTTCTGGTCTTAAATTTTCCAGCCAATGTTGATGTCCCAGCTGAATTAAACAGAACTTTTCCAGAAGGGTTTCTGGAGAGGGTGAAAGACAAGGGAGTTATTCATTCTGGTTGGGTGCAGCAACAGCACATACTTGCTCATTCTAGTGTAGGCTGCTATGTATGCCATGCAGGGTTCAGTTCAGTGATAGAGGCACTAGTGAATGACTGTCAAGTTGTTATGTTGCCCCAGAAAGGTGACCAGTTCTTGAATGCAAAGCTGGTGAGCGGGGATATGAAAGCTGGGGTGGAGGTTAATAGAAGGGATGAAGATGGCTATTTTGGTAAAGAAGATATTAAGGAAGCTGTGGAGATGGTGATGGTGGAGGTTGACAAACAGCCAGGTAAATTAATTAGGGCAAATCAGAAGAAATGGAAGGAGTTTCTGTTGAACAAGGATATCCAATGCAAGTTTATTGAGGATTTAGTCAATGAAATGACGACCATGGCTAAGGTCTCAAGTAACTAGGATATGTCACTGGTCATCTCACATTTCAATAGTGGCATAGTTGGCATTATTGCAGTCAATAAAACATTTCCCGATGTACCCGCTTTTTGTATTGTCACTTTCATCAGCAATTCAGCACAAAGTCAACCTCTGACAATCAGACTACTTGAAATAAGACTACACAAATTAATAATCTGAAATAATGAATGATAAAACAACCTGCTAATAACATATTAAATTATATTAATAACATAAATAAAAAAAATTCACAGGTCACATCTTAAATTCAACCCAAAATGGAAAAAGGAAAGGCAAAAACAGGAAGATGACAGATGCATTTTCCAGGCAGAAATTGAGATTTCACGATTCAGACACTGTTATCAGCGTTCTGATGCCACAAATGTAGTGTTAATGAAACTATATACTCCCTCCGTCCCATTTTATGTGTCGCCTTTTGACCGGGAACGGAGTTTAAGAAATAAAGGATGACTTTATAAAGTTTACAAAATTGCCCTTCATAAAGTCACTTTAATGTTTACCTTTTAGTTGTCTTTCTTATTAAGTGAGATCCAGTAAAGACAAAATGGGGATGATGTCATTAAATAATTGCCAAATAAGAAAATATGACATTCTTTTTGGGACGGATCAAAAAGGAAATGGCGACACATAGTACAGAGGTAGTAACTAATATACTTGGCTATGAAATGCTATTAGCTTGTCAGATAAGGTCACCTGTCTTTTCTTTTCAAGTTTGTGGCCCAAATACGCATATATGCTCAAATCAAATTGGTCTTTACTAATAGAGAATGGTTGTTTAGTTCCTCTCTCCTCGTCTTTAATGCTTAGGAGCAGCTGAAACCACAGTATCCAGTTTACTTCCCGTATACACAAGCTAAGCCACACAAGGGGCATTGAATCATCTACTTTTTAGAAGAAAAAACTTTTAAAAGTCTAAAATAGGGCTTGTAATGGTCCATCAAAAGTAAATTTTAATTTTTATGTGAGCAATAACTTTTACAGATTACAGCATTCCCTATAAATCACTTATTAACTCACACCAACAAATGAAACAGTAGCTCAAACGCAATGTCTCTGCTGGAAGGAGGAAGACATGTCAGAAAGGGACGATCCAAGATGTTAGACTGCAACTATGACACGGGGAATCCTACTGATTGCAGAACTCTGACAGCTGTGTGAGGAATTGGGCTGCTGATGAAAGATGAAAAAGAATTAATTGTGTGCATCTACTAGTATCCTGGTTTCTTTCCATTTTTTTAATCCCTTTGAAAATTTTGATAAAAAAAAGTTGTCCTTTAGACCCAGACTCCATTAAGCAACAGAACGTTTTCACAGTTGTAATCACCGCCTCCCCTGGCCAAACTGAGAACCTAACACCAGTAAGTATCCTCCACTAATTAGAAGCATCACCTCTCTTACAGCCTCTAATGCACAAATGTGCAATGGGTAAGTTTCCCATACCAAGAATAGCAAGACCCATATCAGTGATATCAACTTCTGCTAAGTTTAGTTTTGTGAGTGTAGTAACACTTGATATGTAGAATAGACAGGGGTCTCCAATGCTTCTGCAACCACTTGTGTCAAGTAGGGGTGGGCGTTCGGTATTTATTCGCAAATTCTTATATTTTTAGACCAAACTATTTGTTTTTCTAATGTAGTATCTGTCTTGAGTTTTGCTCAGAAGAACAAGTGAATAAAATGAAAGAATGACAAGAAGTTGTACAACGAAGTGTCAGTTAAACAAAATCAATTTGCTAGAACGGCAAAATGTTGTGCTTTCTGTTATTTCAACTACTTGTACAGTTACAGTAGGTGGAAGAATAAACTCTATAATGCATGAAAGTGACTAGCAATCTATGATATTTCTTGTTAGGAGCACTATTGTTAAATGGAATCATAGCTATTAATCAAAAATCACAATAGCTACAGTAATCTCATCAAGTAGAGAATTAATCCACAACGTATACTATACATTAAACTTAGCATTATGAAACAGATTAGACAAAAATCTTACTAAAAATTCCGAAATAAAAAATTGAAACCGAACCAAAGAACTGAAACCGAAGAACCAAAGTAGTTCCGTTCGGTCCGGGGAACTTGCCGGAGTCCAAAGAGAATGTAGGGTGACCAGCAATTGACCTCAGGAGCTTTGATAATAGGGAGCTTCGGAGAGGAAGATGAGAAATTAGGGCTTGGAGGATGAATGGAACGCTAATGGATGCTAATTTTAATGTAGGGTTCCTTTAATAAATTAAAATTTAACCCACATTCTAATTGTGAAAAGTAAATGGGGGGAAATAATGGAGGGAAGCAAGACACGTTTTCCTTTTAAGGATTTAACCCAAATCCTTATAATTTTATTTTTACTAAATGAAATAACTCCTACTATACTTCTATTTAACATTTTAAAAATACTAATTTATGAAAATGTGCGTTGCACGTTTATCCCAAGTTATTTAATACAAACTTGAATTGCTAATGATACATTTTAAATGATACATATATTTTTACAAAATAAAAATCAAAACAATACAAAAAGCTCTTAATTTGAAGTTAAAAAAAAATACTAACCTTGAAACAAAAGATATTCATAAATTTAGCTGTGATTTAATCTATAGAGTAATTCAATCGCGTTGTTTTTAAACGTGTAATTAAAATATACTTAACCCTATTAAACGTCAAAAGCTTTAAACTCACATAAAATATTGGCGTAGAAAAGTACGTAATAATGGAACGTACCTTCAATTCTTTCCGATCAACGTAAAGCAACATACAAACTACAGATTTTCAAAGTTAGCTTTCAAGGTCCGCAAACTCAAAATCTCAAATGAAAAACCTCGAACTTCAAGTTAATTCTCGAACAAACTCTTTTCGAAACTCCTAAAACGCTCTCTATATTTTAGTCTCTCCGTGTATTCTCTCTATATTTTTGTTCGTCTGGCCTCTCTTTTTTTCTTCAACGTGGATAGGATTGTACAAATCTTTTTTCTATATAAGGTAAAATTATTTAATAGGACAAACAAGTACCTTGTATTACGTCGAGCATGGCTAACTCATTCTCAGAGTTTTCAAATGGAAACACGAAATATAAGCTAGCATAGTCGTTATACATGAGCCTTGTATCCTGGAAAGACGTAGTAATTGCTATTATAATAGTTTACTCTCTATACTTGAGACTTGAGAGAATAAATTACTCTTTTCAATTTGTACATCACAAAAGAGGAGTATTTTCTGATGGTAGATTATTGAATTTTTATAACTTATGTACATAATTTTCTCACATGGAAAAGACAGCACAAGCATTAGATAACGTTGCAGAAAGATACTTTCATAATCCGTATAGCAAATGTTGAAATTGATAATTTTCTTAACAAAAATAGCCCAATAAAAGTGGACGAAATTTTCCTACCATATATTTTCCTACGTGAATTGGGTTGAGAGTGTATAAATTATAGTCAATTTTAACTATTAATTTTTCTTACCATATATTTTAGGATTTCATAATTATAGAAATATATTTTTCTCTTACTATATATTTTAGGACTCTTTAAAAATAGTGAAAAGACGATCCTGTCTATTGCAGGATCTTTTAATGAAGGACAAAAAGTTCAAACAATATTTCTAAGGCCTTTCACACTTTTAATATAGTAGAGATTAGAGATTAGAGATTAGAGATTAGAGATTAGAGATAGAGATTAGAGATATGTGAATCAACTATTAACATTATTTAATGAAATAATTATTAAGAATATCACTAAAAATTAGATTGACTTTTCATTGATATTTTAAGGTGTATTTTTTTATTATATTAATATTAAAATAATTACATACATTACATCTCATAGTATTTTTCTTATATTTTTCTAACTTCTAAATTTTAAATTAATATAAAGTAATTTAGCTCTGAAGATTTGTCAAATTGACTCTTGTTATGCGAAATATGATAAGCAAAAAGAAAAGGAGACAATATAAGTTGGTCATCACTAATATTTCTGAAGCATGCCACTAATACACTTCGGTTGGTACATATAACATCAATTTATAGATTAATCAATCAATTATATTTGTTAGGGAAATCATGAATAAGTTTCTACTTGTAGTAGTTATTGACATAGTTAATCAATCAATAATATTTCTTATAATATTTCTTAAAGATATCATTAATGCACTTTTACTTAGTGTAGTTATCAATTTATAAGTTAATCAATCAGTAACAAAATGTAAAATATCACTAATTCACTTTTGTATTTTTAATTTTTTTTAAGCCGGCTTAAGTGGGTAAGAGGTGTGGAGCCGACTTTGACCCCTATCCTATTTATTAGGATATGAACAAGTAAATACAAGAGGAGGACATAAAAATTGCACTTTATATACCGTTATCATCATATGTATGTTAATCAATCAATAATATTTCTTTAAAATATTACTAATACAATTCTACTTGTATAATTATCAAAATATAAGTTAATCAATCATTATCATTACTTAATGATATCACTAATACACTTCTATTTAATGTAATTATTAATTTATAAGTTAATTGTCAACAGTATTCTTAAACCGTTAATGTGTAAGCTAACCAATCAGTAATAGTAACCTTTTGTTAAGAATATCACATATACACTTCTACTTATTGTAATATTGAAGAATAAGCTAACAGTCAATAATATATATTTTTTTGAAAAATGCTACTAATATACTTTTATTTACAATTATTATCATGTATATGTTGATAAATCAATAATACTTCTTATAAATACTATTAATACACTTCTACTTAGTATAGTTGTCAAAATATATGTTAATATATCATTCACTAATATTTCTAAATGATGTCACTAATATACTTGCAGTTTGTATATTTGTCAATGTATAAGTTAGCCAGTCAATAATATTTTAAAAAATCACTAATACACTTTACTCAGTTTAATCAGTTTAACTATCATATAAGTTAATAAATCAATATTATTTTAATAAAGATATTAAAGATACGCTTCTATTTTACTGTAATTATTGATATATAGATTAATCAATCAATAATATTTCGTAATGCATAGCTACTTAGTGTAATTATCAAGTTATAAGACGACCAATCAATATCACTACATAAGAATACCATCAATTCACTTCTACTTACTATAATATCAACTATAAGCTAATCAATTACTAATAGTATTACCCATACCACTAATACACCTCTTTTTTTCAGTATCAAATTATAAGCTAATAAATCATCAACTTTTAATAAGAATACCACTAAAACATTTCTACTTTTTCTAACTATCACTTTTAAGCTACTCATTCAATTATAACATTTTTTAAAGTATAAGTGTGTGTGTGTGTGTCTCTCTCTCTCTCTCTCTCTCTATATATATATATATATATATATAAAAGTATGAAAAGAAAAAAAAGTTTTAAAGCAATTATGGAGGGATCAAACAATTGATATCACTACTATTGTTTTTCTGTAAATACGTAATATAGTTTTATTTATTAAATACTTATATTTAATTTAGTGAGAGACTTCCCTCGCTATATTGAAAAAAAAATCATAAAATAATAATATGTAACGTATCGAGGGACTCCTTCAATAACTTATATTTCATTTTCATTTATTTTTTATAAATACATCGCTGTTACTAACCAAAAAAAAATAATTATTATATTTAAATTTCTTTGGAATATTAATTTATTTGTTATTATTTAGTGAGAGACAGTCCCTCGCTATAGTAAATTTAATATCATTTTTATTATCACCATAATTTAGTGAGGGACGTCCCTCTTTACCTTCTAAAAAAAATTAAAAATTAAAATATTTGACTTGCGCGAGGGACAACATCGCAAAGTCCCTTGCAATAGCTACATACAATTTGTCCCTCGCTAACTTTGGCAGCTAATAGCCAAGTTTTTAGTAGTGGTACTGTTTACTCAATTACAGTAACTTTTGTTGGTGTAATACACCACAAATTACAATATTATTGGTGTAATATACTACAATAATAAAATTATAGTTGAAAAATAAAATGAACGAAATCGAATAAATAAATATTTAGGCTGAGGCACGAATATCTCGCTCTCTTTAAGGAGATTCAAGCTCAGTGTGGCATAATCTACACTGATCCAGCAGTATATCTCATGCCTTGTCCCCTCCAGGATACAATAGCCCATCAATGTCATAACTCAAGCAACTCTGGATTAGTTGAAGAGTCTAAAACTCCACCAAAAGAACACCTTCTTTCAACATATTAAAACTCTCTTTTGTATAGTGAATATTGTTGGAGACTTAGAATATTTTCTGTCTCAACTCTTTCTTTCTCTAATATAATTAATCTCTTTTGTATAGTGAATATAGTTGGAAACTTAAAATATTTTTCTTTGTATGAACTCTCTCTTTCACTAATATAATTACTCTCTTTTATGCACTCTATATTTTCTTGTCCTTCGAAAAATAATGCATGACTACCACTATTTATAGGTGAGGAAATCTTCCATGCAATGAATAGGAAGAAGTAGTGGGAAGATAAATGTGATGAAGATTACATGAGTTACATAAATTAATAGATGAATAAAGAGTTGGAGTATACATGTATGTCAAGGAAAATATGACCAAATTCAGCTACCATAAACCAAAGAATCAAGAACACGGAATAAGGTTAAATGCAACAAAAAAGTAACTCACGTCCCTCTACTTAAAATGCCATAAACTCAATTGGCATATAATGCCATTATTGAAAGAGGAATATGCAGCAAACAAGTGTAACATCATCACGTACTCCTTTGCCTTTAAGGAAGTAACTCCATAGAGTAATAGGGGACATAATGACACCAAAGTGAATGGAGCATGCAGCAGCAACTGAAGAAGTAATTGGCCAAAATCCAAAATTTAAGGTGTTGCACAATGTTACTTTGTAACATAAGACTAACTCCAAAAATAATTGTTAGGCATGGTATAAAGATGCAGTTTAATATAATAAAAACTAATATTAAAATACCCATAACCCAACAGTCCCCCACTCATTTTAATATTAGACAAGAGAGTATTACATCAATTTAGTCGAAGGGAGACTACTATGCATAATGAAGGTGTGCTCTGCATTGAACCTTCACTTAGTAAAATAGTAATCTTTACTCCAGAATCAGTATTGGTCTCAGACTTGAACTATGGCTGCTTAAGAAAAATAAAGTATTACTGCCTACACACAATAATCAAGGTGTTGACATAAGCTTTAATAGACACCACATTACGACTATGTGTTATTCCGATTTTTCATGAGTGTTTTTGAGAATAAGCCCAATTCTCATAGGAAGCAACCTACTTCCACACTCACATAGGTGAAATCTGTCAAGGTTGGTCCTGTAATTTCGACACCCCACTAATACGAGATGAAATTTCATTAAGAGTTGTTTTAGATTCAACCTTCACTAATCATTACAGGAACAAAATACACTTACATCATAGGAAGGGATTAAACAATAGTGCATCCCACACCAAGTCATCATATGTTTCATTCTTCCCATTGAACTTGGTTATAGGATCTCTAGTCCCCATTTTGGGTTTCCTCATATATGACTCATGTATTTTTATAGGCTTCATTCCTTTCCCTCAATGTGCTTTAGACCCTTTATCTTGCCAAGACCTTTGTCTAAATCTACAAGATTTAACACACTTAATATTAATGGTATACCATTGATCAATATGATCTCACAATATTGTGTTTGCTCCTTATGATATGAATTTTACCATTTTAATAATGATTTTGTAATGACCTTTCAGGTTATTTTCTCGATTTCTGTATATTTTTGACATTTTGAACCTTCCTATAGCGGCTACAGGTCATTTATGACTTGTCGAAACTGTCGGTTTGATTTTCGAACAGTTCGTTTGGGTTTTAGCCTCATTTCAATGTTTTGGAGTTTTTAGTATTAAGAAATTGGTCTCGGACCAAAACTCCTTGTAAACAAACTCGTATGGAAATTTTTATAGAGCTATCAGCTTTGAAACTTTTATTTTAGGCTAGAGGGACCCTTGGTTCGGGTTTCGAGGCTTCTGGACTCATTTTGGACTATTGGTTGGAAGTTGGTTAAAATGGCACATGGGGTTTTGGACCCACATTTTGCCGAAACGACCTTGGATGAAAATTTTGATGGTTCCGTTGAGTTTGAAATATCGAATTTGGTATGGTAGCATAGTTTGTTTGCACGCATGGGATTCCGAAAGAATCTCGAGCACCCGATCGGAGTCCATTTGGACTTAGTTGTTTTGCTGGTTTACAGCAGCTGGTGCAGGCATATTTTTCCTGTTGCATTCGCGAGCCCTCCCTTGCATTCACGATGAAGGGTCGACCAGACCCAGTCCCTTCTCCTTCTTCACATTCACGACCATCAGTGTCGCGTTTGCGGTTGTCTGACCCGCTTGCCTTTGTGTTTGCGACCCCTTACCCGCATTCGCGAAGGGCGATCCTCATAACTATTGCGTTCGCGACCCTTGGCCTTCGCGATCGCAAAGGCCAATTATCTGGCAGTATATAATCCCCTTCTCTGCGATTTTTCCTCATTTTCCTAATCCGCTATTATTGAACAATAGAGCTTGGAAAATAATGGGAAATCGTCCTATTGAACTGAGGTATGTTACTTCAACTCATCTTAGTCATTTCCCATCATTTACCTCGTCGAAAATCCGTCTTAATTCCATTTAAATTTTTTATTTGGATTCTTGATTTCTTGAACTTTTAGGGCTGATTTAGGATCCGATTTGTACTCTATTTGTGCTTAATTTTCGAGCACACATTCCTTGTCCTTCGAGGGACTTCGTGACAGGTTCCATTTGGAATTCCATTTACGGGGCCTATAAGCCTGTTCTTGACCCGATTTTTGGTCCAAATATTTATTTTGTAATATGGTTTTCATTTTACTTGTATTAACATGCAATTATTTTGATAGTGCAACATCATTTCAGGATCATAGAGCAAGGACGAGTGATTTGTGGATGGTTCGAGGCTGTGGTTCGACATCGAGGTAGGTTCGGTCTACTTTTCTCTATGAGATTGTGTATTGTATAGATTGCGTGCTAGGTAGGGATTATAGGGTAGGTTTATGCCTAGTTATATCATGACTTGACCTATTTAGGGGATTTAGAATAGAAATATAACCCGAGCCTTAACCTAGAATACCCGTTACAGTTGTAGGATCATTACACCAGATTATAGCCTTGTTTAACCATAGAATGACATGGAGAATCCTTTAGTATAAGACTTACCATATTACTTAGTGAATCAGACGGTATTTCCCCGATTAGATCCTTCTAGTAGCATTGTGCCCTTGTTTACTTTAGTTTCTAATGTCTCCCAAATTACACCTTCCAAAAAGTATAAAGCTGTCACTGAATCAAATATTGAACCCAACGAGGTTGGGGTGGATGCCACAGGAAATAGGTCGAAATTCTATCAAGTGTTTGTCTAAGTAACTAGAAAATAAGTAAAAGAGGGGATTTTGTGAACCAAAAGAATAATAGTAATAGCTGTTGGTTGTTGGATTTGTAATCAATATGAGAAAAGCGCTAGGATTGTGATCCCCATGATTTCATAACTACATAGGTTTCTCGTGTTAGCAAACTATCCCGACGTATTGTATGCAAAATCTAACAAGATAAGTTTACCTAGACGTCTCTCGACCTTGACTAGATGGATTTCACTCTTCTCCTCTCAGACTCCGAGTGTTGCACTTTAAACCGTTGTTGTTGATCTCAGATTAGATCTCCCTATTATGGCTCAAGTTATTAGATGAAGGTTGATAGCTTCAATCGTTGTTGTTATTTCCTTTTCCTAATCTCTAACTCTCTCAAACAAGTCTAGAATATAGGCGAGTTCCTAACGTTTGCAACCGTTAGAAATGCAATTATATCGAAGAAAACACCAATACATACAATCACACCGATCTAGAATTGCTTTGCATTTAACCCATTTCGTTAATTTCTAATAGTTCCCACAACCCTAATTGAGGTGTTTAGCTACTCATAATTGCAAGAACACAAAAAGGATTCATATATGAAGACATGATTATGAACTTACAATAAGTATTAAACTCCAAAATCTCAACTTAAATTAAAACCCTAGAAACGATGTTCGTAAAAATTCCAAGAATATGCCTTAGAATCTCACAATATAATGTTGTAAAATATGAATGAGTGTTAACTCGTACAAAAAATCCTATAAGAGTATTTATAGACAAAATAAAACCTATCCTATTACAAACAGGAAATCTGGATCGGCTGGCTCGGATGAGAGGAAGGTACAATCATGGTTAGAACCCACGATCGTTCTTTAGTGCTCATGGTTTAGCTCTTGCATGTCTGGGCCTTCTTCCTATGACCTCCAGGTACGATTGTATGTAGCTTCCACGATCGTGATTGGCCCTCATCTGATTATTCTCCTACTTAACTCCTGAAGCCTTGTTTTTAGGTCCTCCTTCCCACAACCAAAAGCCATCAAGGTACGGTTGTGAGAGATCTCGTTTGATTAACTCCTGAGGACACCTGCTTTGCTTCAAGTCATGACAACATTGGTATGACCGTGGTCAGATCCCACGATCGTGTCTTCATTCTTATGATCCTTCTTTAGGCCTCATTTTTCGTACATTCCTTATCCGAGCCTATTTATCCTACAAACACCAGAAACCCATCATATCCACAGAAAAATACCCTTGTACTTACAAATATTCACCATTTTAAGCTTCTCAAGTGCCATAAATTCACGGTACATCAACACCTTCAACTTAGAACGATTGTCTGTCCTCAGTCAATCAAAACAGAATAAACAAACCAAAGACGCTTACCCTAGGGAAAACTAAGAATACTACAACAGTCCAAGTTTTACAAAAACCACATTTTCAGCACACATTTATCAAAACACAGTTCAACATCCTCCACTGATATTCAAAATCAACAAGTGCAGTGTGTATACAAACTAAGTATCATAGCACAACAAAATCAAGACATGACAATTACATTAGCAGCAGATGACCCAACACTTTAGATAAATGACACTACCTAATCAAGCAGCAACCTAAAATCTAGCCCTTATGCCCTCACAACAAAGAAGTCCCAATGCTCAATATATGTAATGTAAAACACAAACTGGGACGGAATCAAATCTCTCACTCTCACAAGGAAGTCTGGCAGTGTTCGGTTGGTACCATAGGCTTGTCCTTATTTTCTACACCTTAGCTTCCAGACATTCAGATTTGGATCACTATAGGACTTTATTGGATTGTAATGTCGGCTTGGGGGTACGTATGGTATATCTATATAAAGTGACTAACCCTCCTTAACACTTACATTAGTTGTGACTTCCACTCTTATCTGCCTTATTGTATTTTTCTCCCTTTTTCAACTTTTTTTACTCAGTCCCGGGTGCGGTTTTATTTCAGTCCACTTTATTTCTTCTTCTCTTATGTTTTCTTTTCTTTTTCTTTTTTTATTTTTTTCTTTTCTTGCCTACCGCACTCGAATCTCCTTTTCTTTTCACTATACATTCTCCACACCCAACTTTTTATGCACCCCTACAGTAGCCACCCTCAACTTAGGCGATTTGCCTGAATTGAGGTACACAGTATCTAAGGAGGGACCAGGGCCAAGGCAGGTTCATTGTACAAAAATTGAGAAGGTGAATGGGGTAGTTCCAAAATTTTGCATGCTTCTTTTATTTCAACTACACTAAGTTTTCTCAATTTACCCTAAGTTACACATACAATAAAAACTAACACAACACAACACTCTAAAAATAAATAAATAAACACCTAAACATGCCCATTCTTACTAGAATAGCGCAACTGAGGGAAAAGAAACACGACAACAAAAATCCTTGGTTGTGGTACACCCCCACCCCAACTTGGAAATCATGGAATGTCCCCATTGCACGAAATTATGGAAAGTAAAAGCATGGGATAAGAGAAATACCTGGGGAGTACTAGGTTCCTGTCGTACTCTGATCAGTTGGGGTCTAAGATGGTACCCCTCTATCCTTTGCTCCTCTAGTGGCCTCGGCTGTGGCCTGGGCACTCTCAGCTATGTGGGCACGGTGGTGGCCGGTGTACTAAGTGTCTCAACTACGGGGGCATTCTGTATGACCCCCAGACTCTGCTCCACCACCACAACTGTCGGTGGTACCTCAACTCCCTCCGGTATCACTACATCAGAGGTCTATGCATCTCTCGCTCTCTTACTCTTCTTCTTCTTCTTTTTCTTCCCCTCATTTCCAGCGTCATCACCTCTCCTCCTTTTTTGAGGCTCCAAATCTCTGCCCATCTCCTTACTATGTATCTCATAAATGACTGGGGATGGAGTATAGAAATCAGGAACTAAAGAGTCCGCATCAGCAGCTAACTGCTCCAATAATGGCATAGCAGGTAGAAGAGGAGGTGCAACAGGAACGGTCTTCTCGGTAAGTATCTGAACTGCTTCTTTCAATGCGGTCACATCATCTGTAATGACTCTCATATCCAAAATCTACATCAAGTCAAAAACCTTATCCAAAATCCGGCTCTCAAACCTATCAAAGCAGGTCTGGACCTCCCGCACTGCGACCTTAATTTCATCCACCACGTAGGGTTTAAGACCTACCTCCAAATTCTTAAGCCGGGCATCATGCAGTACCTGTATCCTCAAAATCTGCTCCAGCTGAGTAGTCGGTATCAAAGTATAGCCAACAGGAGCATGTGTGTGCACACTCAATGGTGTTGTAGCCAACTGTAAGAAGGTTGAAGTAGTACCGACTTCAGATGCTAGGATCTCACTAGTAAGGGTACCTCCCGTAACCTCTGGTAGTGCCTCTGGAAAGGGATCTCATACTGAAGTTTTCGAGTTCCTAAAATCTTTGATCATCACCAAATTTGCAGTCTTTGTTAGTTGAATAAATTTGTCGACTTCCAGAATGAATGACACCTCTGAATTTTGTAGCAGCTGAGTGCTCAAGATCGGGAAAAGTAGGGTCGTGCTGAACTCTAAGACCTTGTCCCAAATCTCTTTCGCAATGATTCACAAAATGTTCAAATCTAGCTCTGCCAGGAAAGCTGCTATAAGGCCCGCATTTGTGGTACCCAATATGTTGTCATTTGTCGTGGGTTCGATGCGGTGCCTCACAATGGACCACCATGCCTTGGTATTAAACTTGAGAGTATTTTTATAAATAGTCGCTCTGTTGATCCATGGGTTAATTTCTACTGCTTCCTCAATATGGTCCGCCAACCACTTGTAGTGCAAAACTTTATCATCAACAGACAACTTCTTCACCCTTTTTAAATCATTCATCCACAAATCATATTTTGGAGACTCCTCGACCGATACAAACTCTTCTCCGAACAAGACATTAAAGATTACCTTGATAGAGATATCCACGTCCTTGCCCCGAACCATCACAGTATCAAATTGGGGATGCTTTTTCATATCTTTTTCCTTTCTGGAGAGAGTTATGTTTTTAAGAGTTATGATATAATAAGCATAAAAATCCCTCACTAGCTCTGGTTCGTAGATCCGAAGGGACCTAGGCATCCAGCCCAAACTGTATTTTTCAAACACCCGAACGACCTCCGAGACCTTCTACAGTGATTCAAGCAACAACCGAGGATCCTTTTGGACACTCCTCTTCTGATATACGTTGTCCTTCTAGGACATCCCATCCATATAGTACTCTCTGGAGTTTTGTACACTCCATCTTCTCAGATCTGTCCTTCTCGATAGTGGAGCTGCAGTGGCTTCCTTTGAGGATTTGGGGTTAGATTCCTCCTCCCCGACCGAGGAGCTTATCTCCTCATTAGCAACCTTAAGATCAACCCTATGGTTCCTTCCCTCTTCAGATTGGGAAAGGTTTATGGGTGTAGCAACTGCTATCGAGGGCGTAGATGTGGTGGCCTTGTTTTTTTGATCTCCTTAGCCTTACCCCTCGTGATCTAAAGAGAGTGTTGTTCAGCCGAGGGGCTGGTGGAATACTCAACCTTGGTCCCACTTGAGCTGTCGGACTCACTTTCTAAGGTCGGCGGTGTTGCCCTTTACTTGGATATGTCCTTCTTTTGCTAAATCTGTGCCTTTGGTTCCATCGTACCTGTATCAGAAAAAGTTAAAATAAACTTGAAAATTTATGACACAGGTGCAGTAAGTGTATCAGATGACCCTACCCACGATCGTGCAATGAAGGCACGATCGTGCCTTTCTGTAGTAGGAAGGGTTCCCGAAAAAGTACTGGGGAAATTTCATCAGACGACTGGTTCCTACAATCGTGCATTGAAAGTACGATCATACATTTTGGTCGTAAGAATACTCCCAAAGTACTGGGAGTATGTCACATGAGACGAGTACATTCCACGATCGTACCTCGATAAGATGATCGTGGGATGTGCTCGTATGATAAGCACTTACAAACTTACAACTAGGACCCCCACAAAGATCCAACCTTCGACCGTATGTAGATACTACGATCGAAGTTGTATCGTGGAGTGTACTGGCACTTAATCAAAAAAATTAGAAATTTTTAACCCCATTATTAACTCCCTTAAACTCTTTTCGAGACCAACATTGACCATTTTTTATGCACAAATGGGTACTCAGACTTCCCTTGTGCCTTCCCATTTAAGCTTAAACCCACTTCTATATTAGTAAAAATCCAATCAAAGTTTAAACGCTACCTATATTTACTTGAGACAAAGAATTAGACCCAAAAGTATACTTACAATATGGGTCTTTGAGTTTTTTGGTTGAAAAACACAAGTTGATTCTCAAAGCATCCTTAAGAACACTAATTAGTGGATGCACATGTAGTGTGATCAAAATTTCATTTTCTCTTAGGATTTTAGGGCCAATGATTTGGTGTTTGCAATGATTGGAAATGATGAGGGAAAGAATCAGGTCAATGTGTAAGGGTTTTAAATGTTTAAAACCTTAGTTGGGTCGGTTCGGTTCGGGTTCTCACTCTTTAAGTGGACTCCTCAGACGAGAGCCAAATACGATCGTGACATAGTGTCGTAGGATGAGGATTACACGAAACTTACCTGGAAACCTACGAGCCTTAATGATGATCGTGGTATGTATTCACAATCGTTTCTTAAAATTATAGGTTCGATGTCTATATTGATGATTCACAGGAGTGACATCCGACAATTAATACGATGATCGTGACATCTGGGTATGATCGTGATGACTAATCATGAGATGATTCCCAAATTTCACCTTGCAGGACTCCCATTAGATGATTGAACCCATGATCGTGGAACCTTTCCACGATCATACCATCCTCTTGTAGGTTTAGTATGGAGTCTAGTTCAACATCTCCTTTTTGCTGCACCAATAACAAACATTACCCTATAAAAATATAAAGTACAAAACATGGATTGTCTCCCAAGAAGCGCTTGATTTAACATCGCGGCACGATGTGGCTATGTTGGTTACTCATACTTCACTAACAAGCCCATGGGTTGCCTCCCATGAAGCGGCTAATTTAACTTTGCGACACGACCCAACTCCCATGACTACGCATACTTCATCAAGGTTAAATTTCTCGCATGACCGTATCTCTTTAGTAGTTCCCACATAGTACTTCACACGCTGACCATTTACCTTAAATGGTGCACCTACATCACCTTTTACCTCAATTGCACCATACGGGAATATTCTTTCTACAGTGAATGATCCAGACTATTTGGACTTCCGTTTTCTAGAAAATAAGCGAAGTCGCAAATTATATAGCAAGACCAGGTCTCCTAGGTGAAATTCTCTTCGTTCGATCTTCCATTCGTGGTACAATTTCATTTTTTATTTATATAGGGTGGAGCTTTCATAGGCGCGGAGATGTAATTCATCTATCTTATTCATCTGCTCCAATCTTATCTTCGCCGTATCGCTCCATGCTAGATTCAGCCTCTTCAATTATGTTCAAGTTCGACAAGAAAGTGGCAAGATTTACCATACACAAGATGATATGGAAAGGTACCTATAGGGGTCTTGAACACTGTCCGATAAGCCCATAATGCATCATCCAACCTTCTTGCTCAGTCTGTCTTATTGGCATTCACAGTTTTCGCCAAGATAGACTTAATCTCTCGATTTGAGACCTTAACCTACCCACTCCTCTGAGGATGGTAAGGTGTTCCCACCTTGTGTTTAACACCATATTTATCGAGTAAGGTTTTGAAGAGACGTTTACAGAAGTGCGAACCGCCGTAATGATAGTTCGAGGGGTACCAAATCTAGAGAAGATGTTCTTTTTCAAAAAGGCGGTGAAACTCTTACCTTGATTGTTTGGAAGAGTAGTATCCTCCATCCATTTGGAGACGTATTCAACATCCACCAAAATGTACTTCATTCCATGTGAACTCACAAAGGGGCCCATAATGTCAATACCCCAAACATCAAACAACTCAAGCTCAAGGATAGTTGTTATTGGAAGATCATATCTGCGTGAGATGTTCTCTTGCCTTTGACATTAGTCACAAGCCCTAGCATAGTCATATGCATCTTTATAGATGGTGGGACAATAGTAACCACATTGCAAGATCTTATGTGCAGTCCACGCACCTCCATGATGACCCCCAACCGGTGATGAGTTATATGCCTCTAAAATACTCATTATCTCAACCTTAGGAATTTATTTCCAAATCACACCATCCATACAAACTCGAAACATGTAAGGCTCATCCCAAAAGAACTTCCTTACCTCATGCATGAACTTTTTTTGCTACTGAAATGACATATCTTTTGGAATTAGATCACTAGCCAAATAATTGGCAATATCTACTAATCAGGGGATTAAGTCTTGTGATGCTGCCAACACTTGTTCATCTGGAAAAGTATCATCAATTTCAAGCTCATCCCTTAGTTTTAGCATGGTCTCCTCCTTAAGGCGTGATAAATGGTCGGCCACTTGATTCTCAGTCCTTTTTCGATCCTTGACCTCAAAGTTGAATTCCTGCAATAGAAGTACCTATCTAATCAACCTCGGCTTTGCATCTTTGTTTGCCATGAGGTATCTAAGGGTTGCATGGTCAGTGTCAATCACTTTTATGCCAATTAAATAAGACCAAAATTTCTTGAAAGCAAACACAATAACAAGCAACTCTTGTTCGGTCATAGTGTAATTATTTTGAGTCAGATTAAGTGCTTTGTTAGCATAGTAGGTGTAATGTAAGATCCTCTCTCACCTTTGGCCTAGGACTGCACCTAGTGCTATGCCACTAGCATCACACATAACCTCAAATGGTAAAGTCCAATCTGGAGATACAATAATGGGGGCTGAAATCAATTTCTCTTTCACACTCAAAGGCTTTCAGACACGCATCATCAAACACACATTTCACCTCCTTCTCCAATAGCTTACCCAAGGTGTTCACAATCTTAGAAAAATCCTTGATGAATCTTCAATAAAAAGTTGCATGTCCCAGAAAGGTACGAATGCCCTTCATAAAAATTAGTGAAGGTAACTTTTCAATCACCTCAATCTTCGTCTTGTAGACTTCAATCCCTTTCTTTAAGATCCAGTGACCAAGAACTATTCCTTCTTTCACCATGAAGTGACACTTCTCCCAATTCAATACCAAGTTATATTCTTCTTATCTCCGCAGAACATTCACAAGATGTGCCAAACAATCATCAAATGAGTCACCCACAACTGAGAAGTCATCCATCAAAACCTCAATAATGTCCTCTACCATGTCTGAAAAGATGGACATCATACAATGCTGAAAAGTTGCAGGAGCATTACATAAACCAAAAAGCATCTTCTTGAATGCGAATGTCCCATATGGACAAGTGAAAGTGGTCTTCTCTTGGTTATCGGGAATAATAGAAATCTAATTGTACCCCGAATAACGATCAAGAAAACAATACCATCCTCTACTAGCAAGACGATCTAACATCTGATCCATGAAAGACATATGAAAATGATCCTTCTCGGTCCATGAGTTCATCTTTCTGTAGTCCATGCAAACTCTCCATCCATTGACTGGCCTCATAGGAATCAACTCATTATTCTCATTTGGAACTACAGTGATTCCACCCTTGTTTGGCACACATTGAATCAGACGCACCTATTTTTTGTCAACAATCAGATAAACTACACCCGCATCTAACCACTTAATGATCTTTTTCTTCATAACATTTTGTATGGGCGGGTTCAATCTACGTTGATGCTCAATGCTGGGTATAGAATCTGGCTCGAGTTGGATTTTGTGTGTGGAAATTCCAGGCTAGATTCCAATAATGTCAGCAATGGACCATCCAATGGCCCGTTTGAACATTTGTAAAACAGAAACTAAGGCCTCAACTTTCCATTCCAATAAATCAGCTGCAATAATAACTGCCAAAGTGTTGTTGGCCCATAAAAATGCATACCAAAGATGAGACGGTAGAGCTTTGAGCTCCAAAAACTAGAGGCTTCTCAATAAAAGGTTTTGCTGGCGGGGTCACTAAATTTTTCAAATCAAGATCCAACTTCTTTGGTGCGTAATTGTATAAACCCCTACCAACAAGTTCATTCACCATCTTATCATACTAATTAATACCATCAGTGTCAAAATTTATGATCACTACCGCGAGGGCCTCTACTCTAAGTCTCTCCTCAATGGGAGCTACTAACTCATCTTCGTCGACTGTATCTATCATAGAAATCATACTCATATCCTTCGAATTCTTCATAGACTAGCGTACATTAAAAGTGACTTGCTTATTATTTTATCATAACTTCATCTGCCCAGTCCCCATATCAACCAAACCACGTCTAGTAACAAGGAAGGGTCATCTGAAGATAATGGGAGCCTCAAAGTCAACCTCATAGTCAAGGATGACAAAATCAACTGGAAGGATGAAGTATGCAACCCTCACTAAAACATCACATAAAATACCCACCATCTTCTTCACAGTGTGGTCCGCCATGAGTAATCTCATTAATGTCATCTTGGGTGCCCCCAACCCCAAGTATTTGAAAACTGTTAGCGACTTCAAGTTAATGCTAGCACCTAAATCACATATACCTTCGTGAAATTGAAACACTCTATAGTTTATAGGATCGTGAACATGCCTGAGTCTTTCTTTTTCTCAAAAAATGATCTAGAAGCTGTGGTACTACTATGGTGCACATTGTCTACGGACTCAAAGCTCACAGTTTTCATCACTAAATCCTTCATAAATTTCGCATAGCCTGGCATTTGTTTTGAAGCCTCCATAAGAGAGATGTTCACCGACAACTCCTTCAGCATTGACATAAACTTTTGATATTTTTCCCTCTTCAGATTTCTTCTTCAATCTTTGTGGAAAAGGTGGAGGAGGTGAAATGGGCTTCAATAATTTTGTGACCTCCTTTTCCTTCTATTTGTCAGACTTAGCCTTTTTTTCAGCAACTAGAGGCTTTTGTAATGCATCATCATCTACCACCAAATTTTCTGCTTCAATCTCATGCACATCATCCACAATTACGGGCTTATTTTTCTTGTCATCAACCACATACATAGGCGGATCAATAGTAGTCTTCCCACTTCTAGTAGTAATGGCTAGGTATTCTTAGGGTTTTGGATGGTGTTGGTCGGAAGTGTGTGTGGTTGACGCTGATTCAATACGGCGGACATCTGCCTAAATTATTGCTCAAGTTGTTTGATGATGGTCGAATGAGACTCAACTTTTAGGCTCATTCCTGAAATGTCTGCCCCAATCTCATTAAGGAAATTTTCTTGGCTCTTCGACCCCTTAACAATTTTTTCAAGTAAAGCTTCCATCCTCGACTTGCCAAAATCAGCATCACGATTCCCCGGTGGAACATAAAGGCCACTCTTGTCCTTACAATTATATTTTCACTTCTAATCATTATCAGGATCTCGATCTCTGTCTCTATACCCCAACTTGCTGTAATTGTCTCCGTAGTAGTTTTGACCTTGATTCCTTTGCCTAGAGTTCTAATTGTATTGATTAGACCCTTGGCCTTTGGCTCAAAAACCCGCCACCTCTCTGTTGATATATTTAGCCTCTTTCTTTGAATACAAATCTTCATATCTAGGTGCCTTACCTTGTGCACCTACCACATTCCCCTTTTCTGCCCCAACTGCCGCAAATTACTTAGCATGTAACCCAATCTCAGTCCTCAACTGTGCTACCTATTGAGCCACTGTCTCATTTAGTACTCTCTGTTATACTGACGCTCTAATTGCATATGTTCTTGCTGGTCTGTATGCCTCCCAAGTATACCAAACTCGATTAGTTTTAGTGATCCGATTAAGAATCTCTGAAGCCTGCTCCTAACGTAGACTCATAATTGCCCCACCTGTGATAGTGTTTGCTACAACCTTAATATTCATATTTAAGGATCTGTAGAATATTTCAAGCAAGTTTTGACCAATCATCCTATGGTTTGAAACATTCTGCAGCTTCTTCTTGAACCTCAACCAAGTCTTATATAGTGCTTCTAAATGCAACTATCTAAAATTATAAATCTCATCCTTCAATTGCAGTATTCTGGAGGGTGGGAAAATGGGTTCAAGAATATGGTCCTCAACTTGTTTCAGATAGTAATAGACCCACGTGGTAATTCAGCTAGCCATAGAGTAGCTTCTCCTGTTAGAGAGAATGGAAATAACCTTAGTCTAATTGTCTCCTGACTCACATCGAGCAGATTATACGATGTGCAGATTCCTATGAAATTCATCACATGCATGTCTGAATCGTCAGTTGAAGGTCCAGCAAACACCCAATCATAGCGCTCGTAATATCAAATTTAGTTCCTTGAGGCAATTCTAGTGGAATGATAGCTCCTATCTCAATTAGCTCCAAGTAGTTCAAATTTTCTTAGAATCTTCATAAACAGGAAGATATTGTTGTAGTGGCTGATACTGGCATTCTCTATCTTTCCCTATCGTCAAGTACAACACACCAATTAGCCTCAGTTTGTCTTACTCTCTCGTCCCTAGCTGCCTGCCTGGTAGCCTCTAGTCTGGCGTTCTCTTCAGCCATTAACTGCATAGTGCTGGTTTGCTTTGCAGTCTCAGAGTTCTTTCAATTTTTGTATCAAGTGGAATCAGTAGATTGCCTTGACTCTAAGTACTGGGCATATACCGGTGTGTGCCTTAAAAACAACAGAAAAGAAAAATCAGCGAATAAGACCAACAACCCGACAAATACAATCAATCAACTCCATAACCGTATTCCCTGGCAACGACGCCAAAATTTGATGTCGCCCAAATTACACCTCCCAAAAAGTATAAAGTGGTTGCTAAATAAAATATAGAACCCAACGAGGTTGGATTCGATCCCACAGGGAATACGTTAAAATTTTATCAAGTTTTTGTCTAAGTAACTGCCAAATAAGTAAAAGAGAGGGTTTTGTGAACCAAAATAACAATAGTAATAATAGTTGTTGGTTGTTGGATTGTGATCACCATGATTTCATAACTACACAGGTTGCTCGTTCTACCAAACTATCCCGATGCATTGTATGCAAAATCTAAAAAGGTAGGTTCATCTGGACGCCTATCTACCTTGACTAGATGAATTTCACTATTCTCCTCTCGAACTCTGAGTGTTTCACTTTTAACCCTTGTTGTTTATCTCAGATTAACTCTCCATGTTACGACTCAAGTTATTAGATGAAGGTTAATAGCTTTAAATCTATGTTGTTATTTTCTTTTTCTAATCTCTGCCTCTCTAAAACAATGTTTGTAAGAATTCCAAGAATATGCCTTAGAATCTCACAATATAATGTTGTAAACTATGAATGAGTGCCCACTCGTACAAAAAATCCTATAAGAGTATTTATAGACAAAATAAAACCTATCCTATTATAAACAGGAAATCTAAGTCGGTTGGCTCGGACAAGAGGAAGGTAAGATCGTGGTTAGAACCCACGATCGTCCTTTGGTGCTCGTAGTTTAGCTCTTGCATGTTTGGGCCTTCTTCCTATGACCTCCAAGTATAATTGTATGTAGCTTCCATGATTGTGATTGGCCCTTGTCTGATTATTCTCCTACTTAACTCCTGAAGCTTTGTTTTCAGGTCCTTCTTTCCATGACTGTTGTGACCCAGCTATACACTCAAGTGTACGTGATCGTTCAAGTAATAAAGTGGCCCTTTCGTGCCGGATATCGAACCCAAGGGATTTTCATCAAAAGAAGTCAATTTTAGACGTCAAACAGTAATTAAAAACTAATGTTGCGAAAAGAAAAAGGGATTTGTTACTAAAAATTAGATGATTGCGGACTATAAACTACTATCTTCGCTACCGTAACTTCAGTTTTCACAAATATGCTTAAAAATTCAATAAAAAGTAAATTCCTAGGGTCAAGGCACTCCGAACATCATCTCTTGAGCGTAATTGTTACTGGTTTAAGCAAATTGAGTCATTTATCTTGGTTATTGATCACGAGGTTAATGTTACAATTATATTCGTCTCCAAACTATAACCTTCTACTTGAAATTGTAAACCTAACTACATCATTGAGCAGTGATAAGTTTAACCAATTCTAATGCCTTTAAGCTATCTTCTCCTAATTTGAACAAGCGCGGAGGATTAGGTACCTCTCGGTCCTAACCGCATATCAATCTCTTGGAATCCCTTCTGTGAGTAAAGATAACGCTTCATATATTTCACGTTCTATCTCTTAGTTTCTCTCTCAAGCTCACCTCAAGACAAGGGATTTATTTCAATGGTGATCAAGCATTAAAATAATAAAATTAAGAATATAAGAATAACCAATTCATGATAAACTTCAGCAAAAACCAATAAAATTCAACTCAAGAGATTCATGTTCATCGCCTCAACCCCAAGAAAGAGGAATTTTAGCCACTCATAACTTCAATTAACATCATAAAGTGATAAAATACCATAAAAAGAAATAAAAACTGAAAACAAGAGGAATGAAACCTAATTTCAATGCCAAAAACACCCAAAGTAGTCTAGTGAAGATGGAATTATGATAGAATAACCCCAAAGCCCTATTTATAGACAAGAACTTGGGGCAAAAATTTGCCCAAAAAGTGGCCCGGCACGCTTCGCTAAACATGCACCCTCGCCACAAGAGAATCACCCAATACACACAAAGTAATTCTTAAATGGGTGCATGAATAAAAGTTCACTCACTCTCAAAAAGAATTCACCTACAATACAAGATGAACCATAAGCTTGCCCTTAGTGTAGTACTCCACTAATGTCAAAATGTTAAAGCTCAAGATCAAGTAGGACTTTAAGGGTTGTAATGTAGGCTAAGGGAGGGGTAGGAACTATTTGGTCAAGAATAGTGACTATCTTCCCTAAGCGCTTTAATACACTACAAATTGCATTAAGACCACCTTCAACCAACCTATTTTCCACCACTTTTTTCTTCCCCATTCTCTTTTGTTTTGTCCCATCTTTTTAAGCTAGCTTACGCATATTAGGAAAAGAGTAACTGCTATCAACAAATGATTCACTTCTCTTTTTTTTTTCTTCATTACATTACTCCCTACCAACAACACATAAACTTTTTCACACACCCAAGAGCTATTTACTCGGGGTTTCAACTTCAATTTTTCCTTCTTCAATTTTTTTTCTCACTCCTTAACATCTTAATTTCTCAACTAAAGCGCTTACGAGTTTTGGATCAAATGACGGTTAATTGAAAGAAACGGATTAACCTATATATAAGGCTAGCAAAGAATAGGCTAAAGGCTCAACGGGGCAAACTAATATCATGCAAAAAGGGTAGATAAAGTAGGTATAAAACATGGCTATCAAAGAAATGCCTATATCATCTCCTAAACTCAACACCTTTTATTTCGGTTTACAAACACACCGAGTTCTAGACATCATTATGCACATGGAATAACATAAAAACCTCACTCACACATGGCACATGTTTAACTCAAGCAGGCTCACCATATAATTTATACAAAGTCATGCACGAGTTCAATATTAAGCAACTTATCAAATCGAATAAGTGAGCACTAGATGTCTCAAGACTTGCTATTGTATATCTTAGCATGTTCCACCATCATACTGGACGTGTATGCACAATTGTATAGCAAGCAAGAACACCCAACAATAACATTACTAATTTGGTTTTAAAACGGTCGTCATCCATCCATCATAGAGCAAAGCTCCTAATACTATGACTAAAAGAGACTCAAAGTATTAAAAAAAAAATCTTTTTGTGTTTTTCTACGGTTCAAAGGGACTATCCTTAGTAAAAGAACCGAAAACAAAGGCTAAGGAACCCAAAATAAAACAACTCAAAACATACAGAAACACACATATACACATATAAAAAGGAGTCTCATAACACCCCACCCCACACTTAAAAGATTAGCACTGTCTCCAATGCTACAAAAATTAAACAAGGCAAGAGTAGGGTATAAGGAGCTCCCTGGTCAATCAAGGAAATCGTCATCCTCCGGCCCGCGGACTGCTAGCGGTGTATCATCCACCTCCACCTCGTCATCATCAGAATCGGTCTGGCGGTCATTCTCATCTGTGGGGACATCATCATCCACAGGCTCAACAAAATCAGGACCAATTCACAACAATGCCATTGCATGCTCATTAAGAGGATAATCCTTCTCAACCTGGCTCAGCTCTTTCACCGAAGAGGGCCTACCCCCAGTCCTGTGCCGTAGCATCTCCAAACCATACATACGAGCTAAAATCCTGTCATCACAAGCGTGACGCTCTGCTAAAGTAAGAGTGGGATCGAGTGCATCAGGTGCCTTGGTTTGGGTGACATCCACAGGTGTCGGCACCAAAGGAGGATGATAATCAAATGCTTCTTCGGGCACTTTGAATGCTCTCATTAATTTAGTCAATATACCGCCAAAAGCATATCGAAGACCTCCTTGTAGACGAGCTCGGCGCATAGCTGACAGCACCACAGAACCTACATCAATTTCAACATTGGTCATTAGAGCATACACCAAACAGACTCGGTCCCTAGTGACCTCCGTCATGTGGCTACCCGAAATCAAGCAACAACACATAATATTCAACCAAATCTGTGCCTTTTTATTGAAATGGGCATAGGGTAGACTCATGTGGTACCCTTTTTTGTGATGGCGAAGCCATCTCGCTATTAAACGTTGGCCGCAAAGAGTGTGTCAAATTTCTGCATAGGGAGGCGTAGCATTCAACTTGTGTAGGTTGTGGGAACTAGCCAGAGTGTGTGCTCCCAATAATCCATTCAAACCCAAGGAATCAAGTATAACATCTGACCCTCGTATAACCACCGAGATGGTAGGTGCATCGGGGTTCCAATTAGCATACAATTCCCTCACGAGATGAAGGTTACAATCCGTTGGTTTGTCGAAGATGAAACCCATACCCACTTGCACAATTCGATCCAATATTTTAGGGTAAGTCCGAGCTAGACTGGCCCTATCAATACACTCATCCGCAAAGTATTTGGCTTCAGGGTGACTTTATTACCAATTTTTGCCGGCACTAGATACGATATTTAGCCCATATTTTGTTTTTGGCCTTTCGGGACTGGGGGAGCCGCGGGGACCTTATTTCCTGACCGTCATCGCTTGTGAGAACTGGAAGCAGCCACATTAGATTTTGACATTGTACCTATAATAAAGTTCCACAAGTCTGTCAATTTCCCATGTAAAGATCGCTAACCAACTCAATGTGCGTTGGCTTTAAGGCCACCCCACACTTAGTTGCTTAGCACCAATTCAAAATATATGGGCGTAAGGGTACTCAGACTTCCCCTCATCACTTAATGCCCTAAACAAAGTCCAACCCATATCCAAATTCAACCTTCCCAACACAAATTTCACATTCCCATCATTATCCAAAGAATGGCTTACTTGTTTTACTCAAGAATTCAAACAAGATCCATGCTTTTTCAATAATATGTGGGTTATAACAATTAATTACAACAAGAAATTTTTGCAATTACTACCATATAAGCTAAACCCACTTGGAATTTCTTCAACTAAAAACAAGATTAATAAGAACAATTGCACTTGGACTTCAAGTTCATCTTCAAGACACCCCATAATTTCCAACAATAGCATAATAAGCAAGTCAAAGTACCAACACAAATGGGGCATCACAAATTCGAGTAGCTAGAATTCCCCCAATTTTAACATGCTCATAGCAATCTAGAGAGAGAAAGCATAAAGAAACATACCTTGATAGCTTGAATGGAGTCTTGTAATCACAACCCAAAGAGGAGAAGGTGATAAATTGTGCTATGTGTGCGCAAGAGAAGAGAAAAGTAAGAGAATTTTTTTTTTGATGCTTTGGGAGAAAAATCGTCTCTTTGGTAGGGAATTGGAGAAGATTTGGGAGAAATAAAGAGAGGATTTGGGGATTTAAAGGATTGGGGGTGGGGTGGGTAGGGTGGTCGAGTGACCCCTTTAAGAAATTTAAGCCCCATAGACTTAAGGCAGAGCGGCCTGACACACTAGGTGCCGAGCCTGCACACTGCCTGAAGCCCAAAGGCTTAAGGCAGGAGCGGCCTGGCACGCTAGGTGTCGCGCCTGCTCACTGCCAAGGCCACTAGAATTTTTACCAGGAGCGGCCTGGCACTCTCCTCACTTAAAAACATACCTGGGCATAATTCCATATTTTCACATAATTTTAGGGCTTTTAGAAGTCCCATGATGCAAAACTTCGCTCCAAAATATGTCCTACCTTCTCGGCACCTTCAAAAGATCATCTATCTCCAATTTACCTTTTTCTCTTGGATTTCCATGGCAAAATACTTCGTGTGTCTCTGCATAAAAAATAAATCCTAGAACTAAGTTAGAAAAGACAAAATTTTAAAAGAGATGGGTTGCCTCCCATCAAGCGCCTTAGTTTTGGTCATGGCACGACTTTTCTTTTTGTATTTTTACTTTATAATTCCTAACTATTACAATACATTGATGGGTTGCCTCCCATGTAGCGCCTAGTTTAATGTCGCGGCTCGACCACACTCAGCTCAATTATCAAGGTGAAGCACGTCCTCCTTCTGCTTATCTTCTTCACTAAAATAGTGCTTCAATCTTTGGCCATTTATAAGAAATCTCGTACCATCATCTTTATTCATGATTTCAACCGCACCATGAGGAGTAGTGCGAATTATCTCAAAAGGCCCACTCCACTTAGATCTTAGCATGCCCGGAAACAACCTAAGTCTCGATTTAAATAGTAGTACCAACTGGCCTGGCTCGAAGGTGCGGTGGAGAATGTGCTTGTTGTGCCATTGCTTCATTTTCTCCTTGTAGATCTTCCCATTTTCATATGCATGGAAATGAAACTCTTCAAACTCATGGAGTTGCAACAACCTTCTGTTACCAGCCAACTTCGGATCTAGATTCAACTTCTTCACCGCCCAATATGCTCGGTGCTCAAGCTCAACTGGGAGGTGACATGCTTTCCCAAAGACAAGATGATATGGAAAAGTCCCTATAGGTGTTTTATATGTAGTTCGATAGGCCCAAAGAGCATCATCTAGCTTGAGCGACCAATCTTTTCTCTGAGTATTCACCGTCTTTTGCAAGATTTGTTTTATCTAGCGATTAGACACTTCCACTTGGCCACTTGTTTGGGGATGATACGCTGTTGAAACCTTGTGTCTAACACCATATTTAGCCAACACACTCTTCACCCAATAGTTTATAAAGTGTGAACCTCCATCGCTAATAATAGCTCTTGGAGTTCTGAATCTTGTGAAGATATGTTTCTTAAGGAACTTTACCACAACCTTGGAATCATTCGTAGGAAGAGCAGTAGCCTCTACCCACTTAGACACATAATCCACTGCTACAAGTATGTATTGATTCCCACTCGACTTCGGGAAAGGGCCCATAAAATCTATCCCCCATACATCAAAGATCTCAACTTCTAGGATATTAGTTAACGGCATCTCTTGTCGCTTTGCAATCATCCCCATACGTTAGCATTGGTTACAACTCTTAACAAACGCATGAGCATATTTAAATATAGAAGGCTAGAAGAAACCTGATTGCAGAATTTTTTAGGTTGTGCGTTCCCCACCATGATGACTACCATAAGGTGATGCGTGGCATCTCTCCTACACCTACTTCACCTTCGTATCCGGAATATATCTTCTTACTACTTGATCAGGCCCTTGCTTGAATAAATAAGGCTCATCCCAAATATAAGAACATGCCTCATATGACAACTTCTTCTTTTGTTGAGGACTCGAATCAGGAGGAAATGACCAATAGATTCACAATGTCTGTGTGCCATGGCAACTCATCAACCCCCAAAACTAAAAATTGCTCATCTGGAAATTCCTCACAAATACGCCCATCATCAGCTACATGTGTTGAGCTTTCAAGACTAGAAAGATGGTCGGCAATCTGATTTCTTTAATCTCCAAATCAAACTCTTGTAATAATAAAATCTATCTAATCAACCACGGCTTAGCATCCTTTTTATTGAACAAATACTGTATTGTAGCATGATCTGTGTATACAATGACGCTAGTGCCCACCAAATACAATCTAAATTTATCAAAGGCGTACACCAAAGCTAACATCTCCTTTTCAGTCACCGAATAATTCACTTGGGCTGCATCAAGGGTCTTGCTCGTATAATTAATAGAGTGAAATATCTTGTTCTTCCGCTGCCCAAGAACTGCACCTACTGCAACATCACTTGCATCACACATGAGCTCAAATGGTAAAGCCCAATCGGAGCAATAAGGATAGGTGCCTCGACCAAATTCTTCTTGAATACCTCAAATACCTTCACGCATGCCTCACAAAATACAAATTTAACATCTTTTTCTAAGAGTGTGCACATGGGGCGCACAATCTTGGAAAAATATTTAATGAACCGTCTGTAAAACCTAGCATGTCCCAAGAAACTACGCACCCCTTTCACCGACACAGGTGGAGATAATTTCTTGATAACTTCAATCTTTGCTCTATCAACTTCGAGCCCCTGCTTTGACACTTTATGTCCAAGAACTATACCTTCCGTCACAAGAAAATGGCACTTTTCCCAATTGAGAACAAGATTAATTTCTTCACACCGAGCAAGGACTCTATCAAGGTTTTACAGACATACCTCAAAAGAGTTACCAAAGACTGAAAAGTCATCCATAAAAATCTCTACGAACTCCTCCACCATGTCATAGAAAATAGGCATCATGCAACGCTGAAAAGTAGTCGGTGCGTTGCACAATCCAAAGGGCATACGCTTGAAAGCGTTAGTGTCGTAAGGGCATGTGAATGTAGTCTTCTCTTGATCTTCAGGATCTATCACAATTTGATTATACCCGAAATACCCATCAAGAAAGCAATAATATTTCGGCCCGGCTAAACGATCCAACATCTGATCAATAAAAGGGATTGGATAATGGTCTTTCCTCGTAGCATCATTTAGTTTTCGGTAATCCATGCAAATACGCCACCCAGTCATAGTTCTCGTAGGAATTAACTCATTATTTTCATTCGTGATCACCGTCGTACCACCCTTTTTTGGGACATACTGTACTGGACTCACCCATGAACTATCAGAGATAGGGTAGACAGTGCCCGAATCTCACCACTTAATTACCTCTTTCCTTACAACTTCTTTCATTACTGTATTCAAGCATAGTTGGTGTTGTACACTCGGTTTATGGCCTTCCTCCATGTAAATTTTATGCATACACAAACTCGTATTACTACCATGGATGTCAGACATCTGCCAACTGATATCCTTCTTTCTTAGTTTGAGTATCACCAATGCTGCATCAACTTGTTCCCTTGATAAATTTGCTGCAAGAATAATAGGAAGGGTATCATTATCATTTAGGAAATCATATTGAAAATGAGACGGAAGTTCTTTCAATTCAAGCTTCGGTGCCTCCTCAATTGATAGCTTGGTTGGAGGACCGAGTGGACGATTTAAAGGTTCCCATCCACCTTCTTTAGCATAGATACCCATAAGATCAAGAACCTGTACCATATCAATAGCTTCTGCATCACCAAAAATATCTTGCCCCATCAAAACTTTTTCCAAAGGATCTGTAGACAAAGTGTGAATGCTTTCAGCCGCCAACTCTACAGCCGTGATAGCTGACAAGTTCTCATAAATTTCTGGTAGCTTTAAAGCCCTATAAACATCAAAAACCTCAACTTTATCATGAGCTCACATAGTTAGTTTCCCTGCTGCTACATCAAAGAACGTACCTCCTGTGGCCAAAAACGGACGCCCCAAAATAAATGAGACTTCTGGGCCAGGCTCAAAATTCAGCACCACAAAATCAATCAAAAAGATCAACGACCCCACTTGAACCAGAACATCCTCAACAATACCATCAGGTCTAGTCACGGATCGGTCTGCAAGCTGTAAAATAATAGTAGTAGGTTTAGGATGACCCAAACCCAACTCCTTGAAAACCAAAGTGTGCATCAGATTTATACTAGCCCCCAGATCGTACAACCCACTAGCACAGACATGATCTCCCAGAGTAATTTTTATAGTGAAACTTCCAAAATCCTTCAGCTTGGTGGGTAACCAGTTTTGAATGCGAGAGCTACACTCCTCAGTCAATGCAACTATGGCATACTCTGTCAATCTACTCTTGTTTGCCACAATATCTTTCACAAACTTAGCATACTTTGGAATACCCTGCAAGATATCCACAAGAGGCAAATTAATGTGCACTTGTTTAAGTAGTTCAATGAACTTACCAAAGCATTCATTTTCCTTCTTCTTATTGAACTTCTGAGGAAAAGAAGGAGGCAACTTTACACTATGGATCACTTTATCATCTTTGGATCTTTTGGCAGACTCAACTTGTTCGTCTTCAACCACAACTTCTTTCGGCTCCAATTCTTTTGCTGGTGGAACTATCTTCTCTAACTGCTTACCACTACGAGTAACAATAGCATTTACCTGCTTTGGTATAGGGTTGGTATCACTTGGAAGACCTCCTTGAGGCCTTGTATTCTGGGCATTTTCTAACTGACCAATTTGCTTTTTCAAATTTTGAGTAGCCAACTGATTTTTTCTCACATCTGCTGCCAGCTTAGCTTGCTCTGTCATAATCTGCTTCAACATATCTTCCACGCTCATATTTCCAGGCTTAGCACCCAATTGATTCCCTTGACGCTGCTGTTGGTTGTATTGTGGTGCATATCCTTGAGGCCTATATTGATTCTGATTACCTCCCTAAGATAAGTTCGGGTGATTTTTCCACCCAGCATTGTATGTATTTCCATAATTCTGTGCTCTAAATCCTCTCTGGGCATTACCCATAAAATTCACGAAATCCAGATTTACACTGCACAACTCATTGATATGGTCCCCATTTTCGCATACTTCATACCACACAGAAGCCTGTTGTTGTACTGCATTTATAGGAGATTGTTGCTTCCCCAAATTCACACTGCGGAAGTGATTGTTCATCATGTTTTGTATAGCTGAAATTTGGGCAGATAATGCAATGACTGCATCCACATCTAATTTCCCAGCCACCTTCTTTGTAGAATTCCTAGAGTTATCACCATGCCAATATGGATTTCCCTATGAAATATGATTCAATAAAGCGTATAATTCATCGTAAGTCTTCTCTAAAGCTTGTCCACCTGCAGCTGAATCAAGTAGAATTTTAGTGTTGGGGTCGAGAGCCTCAATAAAAGTATACACCAACACTTTATTAGCTTGGTGGTGATGGGGACAATCTCTCAACATGGATTTGAATTGGTTCCATACTTGGTATAAATTTTCATCATCTCTCTGTCTGAAACTCAGTATCTCGCTCCTCAGCTTTGCTGTCTTTCCAGATGAAAAGAACCTTATCAAGAATTTCCCAGCAAGATCATCCCAAGTAGTGATAGAATTAGCCGGCTCTGCATCTAACCAGCTTCTTGCTTCCCCCAACAGAGAAAAGGGGAACAAATTTAGTCTCACATAATCCGAAGACACCCCCGCAGGAATATATGTGTCACTGATCTCCAGAAAGTTTCGGATGTGCCTCTGTGGGTCCTCATGAGCAAGACCTGTAAACTGTCCACTTGAGTGCAAGAGTTGCACCATGTTCTGTTTAAGCTCAAATCTACCTCCAGCTCCCTGTTTTAGAATACTGGAGGTCACATTAGTAGCGAGTGGGATTGCCACATCGCAAATTGTCCTGGCTGCAATCACCACCGGCTCACGTCTATCCACAACTGGGTCTTCAATTCTTATGGGATCACCCCGTATGCCTTCGTCAGCCAGTTCAAATTATGGGATTGGGTAATCTGCAGCCTGTCTCCTCAATCTATGGAAGTATTTTTCAGGTTCAGACTGCGGGGTTACCAAATCTTTATTTCTTGCCAGCGTTCAGATGAAGTAAGCCTGCAAAATGGAACAGCTAAGATCAAGTTGTCAACACTTAGCTGAAAATTAAAGTAAAAACGTCAATAATTGAAATCTATCTATTTAAAACTCCCCGAAAACGGTGCCAAAAACTTATTGAGACCCAGCTATACACGCAAGTGTACGTGATCGTTCAAGTAATAATGTGGCCCTTTTGAGCCGGATATTGAACCCAAGGGACTTTCGTCAACAGAAGTCAATTTTAGACGTCAAACAGTAATTAAAAACTAGTGTTGCAAAAAGGAAAAGGGATTTGTTACTAAAAATTAGATGATTGCGGACTATAAACTACTATCTTCACTATCGTAACTTCAGTTTTTGTAAATATGCTTAAAAAGTCAATAAAAAGTAAATTCCTAGGGTCAAGGCACTCCGAACGTCATCTCTTGAGCGTAACTGTTACTGGTTTAAGCAAATTGAGTTGTTTATCTTGGTTATTGATCACGAGGTTAATGTTACAATTATATTCGTCTCCAAACTATAACCTTCTACAAGAAATTGTAAACCTAACTACATCATTGAGCGGTGATAAGTTTAACCAATTCTAATGCCTTTAAGCTATCTTCTTGTAATTTGAACAAGCACGACGAATTAGGTACCTCTCAGTCCTAACCGCATATCAATCTCTTGGAATCCCTTCTGCGTGTAAAGATCACGCTTCATATATTTCACGTTCTATCTCTTAGTTTCTCTCTCGAGCTCACCTCAAGACAAGGGATTTATTTCAATGGTGATCAAGCATTAAAATAGTAAAATTAAGAATATAAGAATAACCAATTCATGATAAACTTCAGCAAAAACCAATAAAATTCAACTCAAGAGATTCATGTTCATAGCCTCAACCCCAAGAAAGAGGAATTTTAGCCACTCATAACTTCAATTAACATCATAAAGTGATAAAATACCATAAAAAGAAATAAAAACTGAAAAGAAGAGGAATGAAACCTAATTTCAATGCCAAAAACACCCAAAGTAGTCTAGTGGAGATGGAATTATGATAGAATAACCCCAAAGCCCTATTTATAGACAAGAACTCGGGGCAAAAATTTGCCCAAAAGCGGTCGGCACGCCCTTTGGTGTACCTGGGACTTAGGCAAATTTTTTCCTCTGATCAGGTGCACCCAAGCAGCTCGAAAATCCCCTGGGCGTGCCCCCTACTGCCTACTTGAGTTTGTCAAAAGCGGCCTGGCACGCCCCTTGGCGCGCCAGGCCCTTAAATTCTAATTTTCTTCCTTTTTTCAACTTTTCTTTGCGGATTTGGTTGGATTCTTCGAGTTCAACTCCTTGGCTTGCCTCTTATCTTCAATATCCTTCGCTCGTAGCTACTCCAAGCCTCGCTTTCCATGCCAAAAATGCTCCAAATAGTCACAAATTCCACCTACAAGGGTCTAATCACATTTGTTAGCACAATATCACATATTCCATCAAAACCATACAAAATACATATTATTGCTCTCAAAACTAGGGTAAACATGGGTTAAAGTCGGCACTAAGGCATATAAATATGCCTTAGATCAATGACCAAAAGGTACGATCGTACCATCAAGGTATGATTGTGAGAGCTTACATCTGATTAACTTCTAAGGACCCCTTCTCTGCTTCAAGTCACCACAGCATTGGTATAACCGTGGTCAGATCCCACGGTCGTGTCTTTATTCATCTGATCCTTCTTTAGGTCCTATTTTTCGCATATTCCTTTTTTGATCCTATTTATCCTGTAAACATCAAAAACCCATCATATCCACAGAAAATACCCTTGTACTTACAAATATTCACCATTTTACGCATGTCAAGTGCCATAAATTCATGGTACATCAGTTTTCTAAATTACGAAGTTGGCATATGTTAATTTATATATATTATTGGGCCTTAGGCAGTGGTTACGATATCAGTTGGACACTAGGTTAGTACTTTATCCTTAGAAAGAATGTGGTTATATTTATGGATGCGTAGATGCTTACAGTTGTATTGTTTGGATACTGGTGATCGAATGCATATATTTTGGCGCATTTATATTTATTTGGTGGTACGATTCCAGTTAAAACTTTGGTCTTACTACGTTTTTCTAAAAAGGGATTTATTTTCGCCTTTCTTAACTTTAAAATTGATTCTTTAAAAATGGAAGTCGTACCACCCTTATCATGGATTTATGACATCTTAAATTAAACATATTATTTTGGAAAATTTGAACGAGGCTGATTTCGGTCCATTATTGATCCACTCTCTCTTACCCCTACTTATTCACTTCGATCGAGGTAGATTCTGAACTTTCCTACATTACTATACTATTTTAGTCTCGGATTCGATTTCAGGCGATGGATCTACAGATATACACCTATTTAGTTTTGATTCACGTCCGACAATTCTTATTACAGTTTATATATATCTCCGGTACACGATGGAGTAGATTGATCATGATGGTTACTAAAAGTCCTGATTTGGGACCAGGACGTGTATACGGATATCCCAAGTCCCTTATGGGCCCCTTCTTCTGATGAGCCATGATATGCAAATTGGATGGTCACCGTAGGTCCTGACTTTACAAACTACTGAACTGGGGAAAGTGTATACACTTGGTATGGTTTGGCACTCAGTTGATTTGATATTATTGGTTTACATTGAATTCATTCATTCATATGCATTGCCTATCACCAGTATAATTGTTTGGCACTTGTATATATCAGTCTTATGAAGGGCTGTATCGATACAAGTTATGGTTGTTGTTTGTTGATTGCTTCCTTGTGCCTCTCTTGCTTATGGGGGATCGGTTGGGGTTATTGGTTGTCTGGACTATTCAGTTACTTATTATTTAGTTATTATTGTATAGCTCATGGCAGGTTGGTTATGATTTGGTATCCGAGGTTGTCAGTACATTTCTGATCCTTTTTCTCATATTATGGTGAAGTTCATTATTGTTAGATCACCCTATGATTATGCACATTTCTGTTAGTGATCCTGATTATACTAGATTTAGCTTCCTTATTCTTTATGATCCCGATGATATAGACTAGTTCCCTCAGAGTGATATCTTCATGTTGGCTAATCGGTATAGCGCAGTTGTATATTTTTTCTTCTCTAGCAATTTGTATATCATTTCCTTCATCCTACTTCTATTGTATATTTTATATCTCTTTCTTCACTACACTATCGTATATTAACTAGCTACTTATGGAACTGCACTTCATCCCTAATTACTGGTAGTATCTGATAGTTTGCCTTATTTTTCCATTAGCAATTATTAGATTTAGTTTCTTGAGTAGTTTCCTGTAGTTTATATTCCTGCTTTATATGTTATTTATACTTGCATTATCTTTTGAGCTCAGTCAGCCAATGTCTACTGAGTACCTTGTGTTTGGTATTCATACTACACTTCTGTGGCCTACAGATCATAGTATGATTTTTTGCTGTTTACGTGTGCATCGTGCGGAGTAGCCATGGATTAGAGGTTTGGGGTGAGCTCCTGACGTTCAGAGATTTCCTATTCTCCCTCTTATTATTGGACTGATCTCTATTTTTATATCAGAGATGGCTTATATATTTTAATTCTATATCTTACCTTGTAGTCTTGTCATATTAGAAGATCTTGTACCGACTTTACTAGGTTTTGAGGTTAATTTTCTATATTAGTCTTTTTATTGTATTCACTTTTCGCTGCTTTCTTCTTTTCTCTTGATAGTCCGTTACTCGCCATTTCAGACTAGGGGTCGGCTTACCTACTGGTGGGTTATAATATGTTCCATCATGACTTGAGAAATTGGGTCGTGAAAAAGTGGTATCAGAGCATAGATTCACCGGTGTTGTTGGTATAAGAGCTAAGTACCTAGTAGAGTCCTGTGGATCGGTATGGAGATGTTTGTATCCTTTCTTCGCGAGGCTATAGGGCATTCTTAATAAATCCTATTCCTTGATCCCTTGCCGTGTGTTCATACTTTTATGAACCTCTAAGTACTTCTTTAACTACACTCCTTCCCAGATAGATAGCATGAGCTTATCGATAGATGTGTACGGGACTTCTGTGTATGTTACTAGAGTAGCAACTCAGTGTAAGGATAAGGAGTTAGAGATTAATATTGGGGATGTTCAGTATCAGACAGAGGGTCTAGGCCCAACCCAGGTTCCGGTAGAGTTTGTGACCACCTTAGCTTTTTAGGATATCGTGTTAGGGATTCTGAGCCTTTTCGTGGATACTTCACAGTCAGTGGTGCCCAATTCATTGAGTGGTTCTTATGTCAGATTTGGCTTTATTTTTATACAATAGGGTTCTTTGTCAGTTTCAGAGTATGATATTGGGTTCCTTGAGTGGGCCAGACATACTCCTATATTAGTTCTTACAAAGCATGAGTTGGTGCGGGGATTTGTTAGAGGATTGACTTTACCACTCTACTTGGAGTCAGAGTATTTGATAGCTGGTAGGTCTACTTCCTTCAGGTTGTTGAACACACGAGGACTACAAAGAGGGCATGCATTGAGACCTATGGAGGTGTAGGTAAGAAACCATGTCAGCAGTTCAATGTTAATGGTATTCCATCCGGGAGTAGGGGTCCTCCCAGTAGAGGTCAGCCTCACTTGTAGCCTATCAGGTTCGTAGAAGTAGCACTTCAGGTTATGGGTGATTCTCAGATAGGTTATGGTGGTCACATTGGACAGGGTTCTGGTCATACATTATGGGGTATTTGGTCTAGGTCCTCAGGCCGTGTCGTCCATACTAGGTTAGCAGGTACAGTGCATCAGAGAGTTCCAGGGGCATGTTTTGATTGTGGTGAGTTTGTTAACTAGTTGGGGCCAGCTTGTGTTTCTCGCCAAGCTAGAGCTTCAGGGATTTTTAACAACTACTGAGAGATCGACCATTGGTCTAGAGAGTGTCCCTGGTGTGGGATTATTGAGCAGTCAGTGTAGCCATATCAGTCTCTTGGGGATTTGTCACCTTTGGGTAGAGGCAATGCTCTTAGTATTTCAGTTGGTTGATCAGATGCTCAGTCCAGGCTTGGACGCGTTCAGATTTGTACTCCTTAAGGCATGACAGGGACTATGGATTCAGATTCCATCGTATAGGTACAATTTTGATTTACTATCTTTTCACTTCTATTTGTATTGAGTTGGGGTTTTCATACCCATCAGTGGTTTTATGCCTTATAATTTCGATATTAGTTATTGTATGTCTTTGTGTAGACTTGTGCATTATGACTACCCCGTAGATAATTTCTTTTAGTAGTGGATTAAGTGGATCTGTATTGTGATTTCCTTGGGGTGTAGCATTTCGGTTAAAGTCCATTTCCTTTGGTACTTTGGCCTTGTTGTGATCTTAGAGTGGTACTGGTTGTGTTTCTAATTTTTGTTCCACCTGTACCTTATACTATTATTATTATTTTCATTATTTTAATGTTAGTTGATTCTTACTTAATAGACGGCTAGACTAGCATTATCTAGTTAGTGTTTTCCTTCTTGCGATTCTTGTCCATTTGGCTTAGAACCTTGGTTGGTTGATTTTCCCCTCTGTCTGAAATGTTTGATCGGTTGTGGGAGAGAAGTTTTGGCCTTCCATGGTTTTGTTGTGATTCAAGCATTGGCGATCTTTTTCTATAGCCCGCTCCTATTATTTATGAATCTGGAATTCATTATTCTGATTTGTCTTGTTCGTGACTCGATAGTAGTCTTGATCTTGGTATCAGCGTTGAGTTGGGTACTCCATTCTTTCTATGATGTGGTTCATGGTTCATTTAAGTTAAGGTTGGATTAAATGGGTGAATTTAGAAATTTCTCAGTTTGGTATTTTATCAGCCTGGTCTGACTTCGGGGAATGCTCCTACTTGGTGGTATATGCTTGTGTGTCAGTTGTCGATAACCAAAGTGGGTGTTTTTTGGGAATGAGTATTCTTTTCCATAGATTGAGTGTTGGTTTGACCAGATTCAGGCTAAGAAAATATTTTTCTGATTTGCTTGAGATTGGGCTACCATTAGTACTCCTTGTAGCCTTGGTGAGTTTTTGGTTGTGCCTTGATGTGTTATGCCCTTAGCAAATGTGGATTTGATTGCTCGTATCTTTAGCCCATAGTTTTTCTCAGTTGTGATTATGTTCTTTAGTAGCATTTCAGTTTCATCCCTTGTGGGAACCGTTGGATATGTGTTGATTACTGAAAGAGAGATTGATTCGGGTAAGTGACCTTAGTGAAGATTTGTTGGCTCCAGCCGTGGTTTTGACTCTTTGAAATAATGGCTTGGAGGTTGTGATAGATTTTGGAGTATGGATTCTTGCTTGTCCACAGGGCCGATTTGGATAGTTAAGAGTGAGTAGTTCAACTTCAGTGTTGAGATTATGGCTATTGATTGCGTAACTCGGTTGCAACCCCATTTCAAAGTTTTGATTTAGTTTAACATTCATTGACAGGCTGTATAGGCCTACTCATTACCTACCAGTTCATTTTCTTCAGTTTGGATGCAGTGTAGTTGATAGATGCTTGAAGGATGGTATGTCGGGACATGGTATTGATTTCTACTGCTTTTGGGCATTTGATTCTCAATTTTTGTGAGAAATTTTATATGTCTACACAGTGGGAGAATTGTATTCTAGCTGGGCTTAGCGTGGTTTCACCCACAGTTGGTGGGGCTCTATGGAGCAGATCATTTAGTTTCGAGAGATTGTGCTTCGGACTCATGATTTTTGCTTTCGAGGGTCATCCGAAATAGTTGGTGGCTTTGACAGAGATCGCAGACTTTGGACACCATTATTTGAGTATTCAGGTAGACCTTATGGACTTTGTTCTTATGTTAGTCCATGTGGATTTTTAGTAGATCAGCTTTAGTCTTTCGAGGATAGTGAGATGTGATTACGCGGGCATGACTCAGATGATGCTGGAGAGATTTTGCGTAGTTTAGAGTAGACATTAATTTTGAAAAGGCGAGAAAATGTTAGATTTGGAGTTTAGAGTTGGTGATATGGTTCCTGCCTTGGGTTGTCCTTAGCTTAGTTAAGTATCTGCATGCTTGTTTTGGTGTGATGTCAGTACACTGCGGCTTGGGTTTGCGTGTTTCAGCTGTGCTCAGTTCAGTTGGAAGCTAGCTGGTTGTTGAGGATGAGTTTTTGGTTTCTTAAAAAGTGAAGTAAGAATGTGAAGGAAAAAGGGATACCTTTAGCAAAATCCCTTGGGAGCATTTATTAGCCTTAGAGGTTACCTGGGAAGTCTTACTTGGGGAAAGCAGGCCCAATACCTCATCTTTTCGAGGATGAAAGTCCTTTTAGTAGTGGATATTATAATGACCCTCCAAGTCATTTTCTTAATTTCCATACGTTGTGGATGTTTTGAGCCTTCCCATTAGCAGCTATAGGTCATTTATGACTTCCCGGAACTGTCGGTTTGATTTTCGAATAGTTCATATGAGTTTTAGGCTCATTTTCTTGTTTTGTAGCTTTTCCTATTAAAAAATTGGTCTCAGACCTAAAATCCTAGCAAATGGATTCGAATGGAAATTCTGAAAGTGCTATCAGCTCTGGAACATTGATTTTAGGCTAGAGGGACCCTTGGTTTGAGTCCCGAGGCTTCCAGACTCGTTTTGGGCTATTGGTCAGAAGTTGGTTAAAATGGTACATGGCGTTTTGGGCTCACATTTTGTAAAAACGACTTTGGATGGACATTTCGATGGTTCCATTGAGTTTGGAATTTAGAATTTTGTATGGTAACATAGTTCGTTTGCACGCACGGGGTTCAGAATGAATCTCGAGCACCCGATCGGAGTCCATTTGGACTTAGTTGTTTTGATGGTTTATAGCAGCTGGTGCAGGCATATTTTACCCATCGCGTTCGCGATCCCTCCCTCGCATTCGCGATAACGGGTTGACCCGACCCAGTCCCTTCTCCTTCTTTGCATTCGCGACCATTAGTGTCGCATTCGTTAATGTCTGACCCGCTTGCCTTCGCGTTCGCAACCCCTTGCCCATGTTCGTGAATGGCGATCCTTGTAACTATCGTGCTCGCGATCCTTGGCCCTCACGATCATGAAGGCCAATTATCTGGCAGTACATAATCCCCTTCTCCAATTTTTTTCCTCATTTTCTAAGTCCCAATCCACCATTATTGAACCCTAGAGCTTGTAAAACAGTGGGAAATCATCCTATTGAGCTAAGAAATTGTCACGACCCAAACGGTCATGATAGGTACCCGCCCTAACCTATGGCAGGAGAACCATAATACACTCACCTTTACTCACTTAAGTGTTATTCTCATGTTCATGGTATAATAACTCACGCTTTTAAACAAGTACTAAAATGGTCTCATTCAACAACTAATAATCATTCAATGACATTATCATCCATAAAATGAAAAGAGTGCAGAAACCTCTATTTATTACAATCACTGGGACCTGAAGTAACCGTACAAGAACATCTAAGAATAAGCTAAGTATAATACCAACACAACTATCTAAAACATAACAAAACAGAAAATCATCTTAGTCCCGAAAAAAGGACATCAACATCACAAGAAGATCTGAAGGCTTCCCGAACATGGTGCTCACCCTCAAAATAAAGTTTGAATCACTATCTAGAGCTGAGATCGCATGTCAACCGCTGGAAGATGTTCTGCACTCAACAAAAATATGAGTACAGGTAGCGTCAGTACATCAACAAGTACTGGTAAGCATCATAGGTCGACTAACTCAACAATCTACAACTAAGCAAGCCAAACAAGTATAAAATCGATCATAAAATAACTCATAACCAATGCTATCATTCAAATCAATATCATCATATATCATCACATAATTAAAACTCACAAATTTACTGCACATGCTTTCACACTTAGTTAGTTTCATCAACAATTCATCATTATGTATAATCATCATAAGGCACCCAATGCATATGTATGAGTGCATGCATGCAAGATGTGCGCATCATCTCTTACTCTTCTCAATATCATTATCAATATCATATCATCTCAACATGTCATCATAATGTAAATGAAAATGCAATGCAGTCATTAAATCACACGTCATGCTAGAAGACAATCATATATGTCAAGTTCACAAACAAACACAAAGCCAGAAAGGCTAAGTGCTACAACAAAATCATAGCCTACCTCAACTCCTTTGCTCAAAGCCACCCTTAAGCCACACTTTTGCCCTTTCGATCTTGTTCTTGATCTATAACAATAAAAATATACATCCATTTCAAAAAAAATTCCCTTTTTAAGTATTAGGGATCAACAACCACTCATTTTAGACATAAATTCATCCTATTTCATCATTTTAAGATTTTCTATCTCTTAAACCTCATAAATTTTACTTAAAGTAGCTTAAACAACCGTAATTCTAGTCTCATCATTTTTTCATCAATTTCCATAAACTAGGGTTAAACCCCAAAACCCACTATTAATCTGTTTTCTAGTGATTTTTTAAGGTTAAACAAAGTAAATTTAAGTCTAGAATGTAATTTCTTACCTCCAAAGATGAAAAACTCCACAAACCCTCTGAAAATTGCCTTTTCTAGAGCTCTATAGCATTTTTTGAAAAAGTGGAGAGTGAAAATATTTTTTGGTTTTTGAAACTAAAATTTTATTATGTGTTACCATTCAGTGATTAAAGTTCTGCTGCAGTGGTTCGTGCCCATTTTTCAGGGAGGCCACCACTGTGGTTCTTATTACCGCTACGGTATGAGGCAGAAACTCGGGACCTCTCTCTAGTTTTACTAACTTTACAACACATACCATGAATCAGAACATTACGAACCAACCCATCCATGATAACCGCTATGACCAGAGTTCTATAACTCCATTTCAGGTGGCGGAAGTTGCTGAGACTTCCTATACTCGCTGGCTATCTAAATATCACATCAAATACTGCCAATCTAAACCACATTAGTATTAGAGTTTATTCGATCATCACATCCTCAAAAATAAGCCAATCCTACAGTATTCCTAAATTCTCAAAAATTAACCAAAGAAAGTCTAGGTGCAAATTTTACGTCCTATTTCAGCATAATGACAATTTGGGTGTTACATCAAATACCAATTTGCCACTGGTTCATCCCCGAATGACAACCAACCTAAAATAAATCATAAATACTGAAAGAGAAAGTACCTGAATTAATAAACAAGTGCGGATACTGCTTACGCATGTCCGCTTCTGTCTCCTATGTAGCCTCTTATATAGTACGGTTCTTCAACTGGACCTTCACACTAGGAATAACTCATGTCCTCAAATTCCTCACATATTTATCCAGAATAGCAATCAGTTCCTCTTCATATGACAATTCCCTATCAAACAGTTTCGGGTCCCAACAAATAAAATAGTCACCATATACATGGCACTTCTTTAACATTGACACATGGAATACGGGGGACTTACTAGGGGGTAAGGCCAGCCTATATGCTACCACCCCCACTTTCTTCAACACCTCAAAGGGTCCTATACATCTTGGACTCAACTTGCCCTTCTTGCCGAATAGCATCACACCCTTCATGGGTGACACTTTTAAAAGTACCTTTTCCCCCTTCTCGAACATCCTGTCTCTCACCTTTTTATCGGCATATTCCTTCTGTCGGCTTTGAGACGCTATGAGATTCTCCTATATGAATCTCACCTTCTCCATAGATTCCTTTAGCATATTTGCACCCCAAGGTCTCACCTCAAACACTTCAAACCATCCAATTAAGGACCTACATCGGCTACTATATAAGGCCTCAAAATGAGTTATGTCAATACTAAACTGGTAGCTATTATTGTAGGAAAATTCACATAACGATAAGTATTGGTCCCACTGACCCCTAAAATCCATAACACAAGCCCGAAGCATGTCCTTAAGCACTTGGATGGTCCATTCCGATTGACCACGGTCTGTGGGTGAAAAGTCGTGCTCAGGTCCAATCTAGAACCCAACTATAACTAAAACCTTTCCCAAAAATTAGAAGTGAACTGAGTACCCTGGTTTGACACAATAGATACCGGTGCCCCATGTAGCCTTACAATTTCCTTCACATAAGTCTTGGTCAACTTGGCCGTATTATAATCAACTCTTACTAGAATAAAGTGAGCTGAATTAGTCAACCGGTCAATAATAACCCAAATGGAGTTGCATTTCCTCAGGGTTTTCGGAAGACCAACCACAAAATCCATCGTTATCCTTTCCCACTTTAATTTTGGAATGGGTATCCGCTCAAAAGTACCACTAGGCTTTCGATGTTCGTATTTGACTTGCTGGCAGTTTTAACACTTAACCACAAAGTCTACGATGTCATCCTTTATCCTTCGCCACCAACAGTGTTGTCTCAAGTCTCTATACATCTTGTTGGCACCAGGATGTACGGAGTACTTGGAATTATAAGCCTCTGCTAGAATGGTTGAAATTAATTTACCTACTAGAGGTACACACAATCGACCTCAGATTCTTAAGGCCCCCTCGTTATCAAGAATGGCCTTTTTTTCCTCCCCTCATAACACCTTTTCTCTGAGGTTGTTCAATTTCTTATCTTCAAACTTTCTACTTTAAATCTGATCATAGAATGTGGACATAGCCTCCACATGTGCCAATAACTTTCCTTCGCTAGTTTCCTACAATCTCACAAAATAGTTAGCCAAAGACTATACCTATCTCGCTAATAGGCACCTGGACACCTCCAGAAATTCTAAGCGCCCCATGCTCACTGGTTTTCGGCTTAGTGCATCCGCCACCACATTGGCTTTATCTGGGTGATACAAGATTGAGATGTCATAGTCTTTAATCAACTCCATCCATCTCCTCTGTCTCAGATTCAAATCCTTCTGGGTGAACACGTGTTCTAAGTTACGGTGGTCTGTGAACACCTCACACTTCACCCCGTAGAGATAGTGTCTCCAAGTTCTTAAAGCAAACACCATGGCTGCCAATTCCAAGTCATGTGTGGGATAGTTCTTCTCATAGGCTTTAGTTGTCTTAAAGCATAAGCAATCATATTCCAATCCTGCACTAACACAACACCTAAACCCAAACATAAGGCATCACAAAATATAATAAAATCTTTACTCTTGATAGGCAGGGTTAGTACTAGAGCTGACGTCAATAAAGTTTTGAGCTTTTGAAAACTTTCCTCACACTTGTCATCCTACTCAAATAAAACTTCCTTTAGTGTCAGGTGGGTCATGTGTGAAGCAATGACAACAAACCCCTTAACAAACCGACGATAGTAATTGGCCAATCCCACAGAACTATGAATTTCTATCACGTTCGTTGATCTGGCCTAATTTTTAACTGCCTCAACCTTTTGCGGGTCCTCCATAACCCCTTGTTTAGAAACTATGTGCCCCAAGAAGTACACTAAAGAAAGCCAGAATTTGCACTTAGAGTACTTAGCATACAATTATTTCTCCTTCAACAACTTCAGCACAGTACGCAAATGGGCTTTATCCTCTTCCTCACTCTTAGAATAAACAAGTACATCATCAATAAAAACAATAACAAATGAATCCAAAAACAACTTACACATTCCATTCATCCATCTCGTGAAAGCAGCTAGGTCATTGGTCAAGCCAAAAGACATAACCAAAAACTCGTAGTGCCTATAACGAGTTCGGAAAACAGTCTTTGGGATGTCCTTTGCGCTGATTTATAGTTGATGATATACCGACCTCAAATCAATCTTAGTAAACATTGCATCTCCTTGTAATTGGTCAAACAAATCATCTATTATAGGCAAGGGATATTTGTTATGAATGGTCACCTTTTTCAGCTGGCGGTAGTCTATTCACATCCTCATACTATCATCTTTCTTTATCACAAACAATACTGGTGCACCCTAAAGAGAGACACTTAGGTGAACAAAGCCCTTTTCTAGCAACTCTTGCAATTAGGATTTCAACACTCTCAACTCTGCAGGTTCCATACGATATGGAGGGATAGAAATAGGTCCAGTCTCTGGCTCTAAGTCTATGCAAAAGTCAACTTCCCGATCTGGAGGCATACCTCAGAGTTCATCCAAAAATACTTTTATGAATTCACATACCACTAGAACTAACATTATAGGAGGGACTACAGATTTATCTTTTCGAAAATAGGATAAAAATGCCCTACACCCCTTTCTTACTAATTTCTGCGCATGAATTGCGGACACAACCCTCACTGTATTAGGCTTAAAAGAACCCTTCCACTCTAACTTCTTTTCCCCGAGCATTACTACAGTGAAGGTTTTGGCATAACAATCAAGAACAACATGATAAGAGGACAACCAACTCATTCCTAAAATAACATTGAATTCCTCCATATCTATAATGGCTAAATCTATTAGGGTCTTAAACCCTATGAATATCACAAAACACACACGATATACCTGATCGACACACACAGACACCCCAACCAGTGTAGACACACACATAGGAGTATCAAGATATTTAAATTCTAAGTCTTAACCCATAGCAAATTTCACAGACACATAAGAGAAGGTGGAACCGATATCAAGCAATATAGAAGCCATATGATCACAGACAAGAATCATACCTGTGATCACTGCATAGGAAGACTCTGCCTCAGGATGAGCTGGAAATGCATAAAGATGTGCCTGATCAACCCCCTGACTGCTACCTCTACCACCCTGAGCTCCATTTCTACCAACTTGTCCTCCACCTCGATTGGCCTGGTTGCCACCCCTAGCTTGGCCACCACACCCACCTTGTGGACGACCCCTACTGTTTCCTCCTCCATCACGATATGCCAGAACTAGAGTAGTAGAAGATAGTTGTTGAGTCAACTGACCTGCAGACAAGAAGTTAAGACAATACCTTCTGACATGTACCAAACCCCTACACTCAAAGCATTTGGGTCCCAAAGTAGGCCTTTTAAATGAAGAGGAAGAAGATGTATCGCTGCGGGTTCGGGAAGGCTGATAACTGACCCCAGATAAGTCCCTCATAGACACTAGCATAGATGAATAGTAGGGCTTAGAAGAACCACACCCCTTTGAAAAAGTACCACAGAATTGGCCCGAGGTCTGAGCCTTCTTCTATTTTGCCTTTACCTCTTCCTATTTCCTAAGTGCTTCGACCTTCTTGGAAAATTCAACAACACCCTAAAAAGAATTATCGGTCACTGCCACAGATAAGGTAACCAACTAAATCCCTGAATTCAAACCCTTCACAAAATAGCTAATCCGCTCCACTTCTGAGGTAATAAACTATAGTGCATTGCAGGACAATGTATGAAACTTGGTCTCATAGGCCGCCACAGACATATTACCCTGCTCTAACCTTTGAAACTCATCCTTTTTCTAGTCCCAATAAGTGCGGAGAAGATATTTCTCAAGGAATAGATTCTGGAATTAGGCCTAAGTAAACAGAGGTAAGGCAGCCCTACACTCCACAAATGACCTCCTCTATTGCTTGGCTTCATTCTGCAACTGAAAGGAAACAAACTACACCCCAGACTTTTCAACAATACCTATTTTGTGCAGATGTTCATGACAATCTATTAAGAACTCAAAAGCATCCTCAGGCTCTGTACCTTGGAATGCCAGGGGATTTATCTTCACAAACTTACAAAACAGCCCATGATCGTCATCAGTCATTACTGGTCTAAGTACCTATTGGGGATACACCTCTATTTTAGAGCCTGCATCCATCTTGGGTGCTACAGCAATGATATATTATAAGGTCGTGGATAGAGCAGTCGGAACCACTGGAGTGTAGCTAGTACCACCCAAGCTACCCAAGAACCCCAACACTTGTTGAATCACCTCTACAGACAAAGGTACCTGAGTTGCACCACTTGGTGATGGCACCACATTCTCTGGAGTTATCATCTCTTCTTCCTCAACTACCTTTTTTTCATCCTGAGCATAGCCTAGAGCATCCTATTATGGGGGAGGTGATGACGATGTCTGTCTTATTGATCTATCGACTGCCTGAGTTCTACCCCTAACGTGTACTGCTCCCTATCCTCTCCTTCTTGCTCTACCTCTAACTCGAGCCCTACCTTAGACTGCAGCCCCAGCGGCCGATACGGGTGCTGCTACAGGTGCTGCCACGGGTACTGTCATGGGTACCGCTGCTGATGCTCTGATGGAATGAGTATTCACTATCTGCAAACAAGAGTGAAAGGATTAGATATAAATTTGGATCACCAGCTATCACTTGGAATCAAGTTATAGCATGAAGAAGGAAAGGAAAGAATTCATTCCTAAAATCCTATATCCTCCTAAAAAAAAGTACAGACATTTCCGCACTGATCCACAAGACTCTACTAGACCAATTCTTGTACATTGAGATCCATGAACCCAGAGCTCTGATACCATCTCTGTCACGACCTAAACGGTTTTGATTAGCACCTGTCGTAACCTATGGCAGGAGAACTATACTATGCTCACCTTTACTCACTTAAGTGTTATTCTCACGTTCATAGTAATATCAACTCATGCTTTTAAACAAGTACTAAAATGGTCTCATTCAACCACTAATAATCATCCATAAAATGAATAGTGCAGAAACCTCTATTTATTATAATCCACGAGAAGAGAAGTCACCGTACAAGAACATCTAAGAATAAGCTAAGTCTGAAATCAACACAAATATACAAAACATAACAAAAGAGGAAATCGTCTTAGTCCCGAAAAAAGGACATCAACATCACAAGAAGATCTGAAGGCTGATCGAACATGGTGCTCATTCTCAAAATCAAGTTTGACTCTCTATCTAGAACCGAGGTCACGTGTCAACCACTGGAAGATGTTTTGCACTCAACAAAAAGAAGAGTACAGGTAGCATCAGTATATCAACAAGTACTGGTAAGCTTCATAGGTCGACTAACTCAATAATGTACAAGTAAGCAAGCCAAACAAGTGTAAAAGTGATCATAATAAGACACATAACCAATGATATCATTTAACTCAATACATCATATATCATCACATAATTTCACACTTAGTCATTTTCATCAACAACTCATCATCAAGTATAATCATCATAAGGCACCCAATATATATATATATATATATATATATATATATATATGAGTGCATGTATGCAAGATATGCATATAATCTCTTACCCTTCTCAACATCATTATCAACATCATATCATACCGGCGTAGTACCCTACCCATTCTTTTAGTATATCACATTCATACCGGCGTGGTACATGACCTATATCACAATAATCATATCCGTACCGGCGTGGTACCCAACCCATCATCTCAACATGTCATCACAATGCAAATGAAAATGCAATGCAGTCATTAAATCACAAGTCATGATAGAAGGCAATCATAGATGTCAAGTTCACAAACAAACACAAAGCCAAGAAAGTCTAAGTGCTACAACAAAACCATAGCCTACCTCAACTCCTTTGCTCAAAGTCACCCTTAAGCCATACTTTTTCCCTTTCGATCTTGTTCTTGATCTATAACAAGAAGAATATACACCCATGTCAATAATTTTTCCCTTTTTAAGTATTAGGGGTCAACAACTACTGATTTAGCCATAAACTCACCCTATTTCATCATTTTAGGGTTTTTTATCTCTTAAACCTCATGAATTTTACTTGAAGTAGCATAAAAACTGTAATTCTAGTCCCATTAGTGTTTTCTAACACCTTAGGATTATTACAAACTGAATTTATAAACAATCCCATCACTTTTTCATCAATTTCTATACACTAGGGTTAAACCCCCACTGTTAATCAATTTTCAAGTGATTTTCTAAGGTTAAACGAAGTAAATTCAAGTCTAGAATGTAATTACTTACCTTTAAAGATGAAAAACTCCACAAACCCTCTGAAAATTGCCTTCCCTTGAGCTCTATAGCAATTTTTGAAAAAGTGGGGGATAAAAACATTTTCTGGTTCTTAAAAGCTAAAATTTTACAGCGTGTTACCGCTGCAGTAGATAATTACCATTGTGGCGCTACCACTGCAGTGGTTAAAGTTCCGATACATTTCACGAAGGCCACCGCTGCGGTTCTTGTTATCATCGCAATGGTACCGCTGTAACAATTACTTTTTCTGTTGCAGTGGTCTAAGGTAGAAACTCGAGACCTCTCTCTAGTTTTCCTCACTTTAAAACACGTACCATGAATCAGAACATAGCGAACCAACCCCTCTACAATAATCGCTATAACCAGAGTTCTATAACTCTATTTCAGGTGCCAAAAGTTGGATACAACTTCCTATACTCATTGATTATCTAATTATCACATCAAATCCCACTACTACAAATCACATTAGTACCAAATTTTGTTTGATCATCACATCCTCAAAAATAGGCAAATCCTAGACTAGCCCTAAATTCTCAAAAATTAACCAAAGAAAGTCTAGGGGTAAATTTTACCTCCTATTTCTGTGTAATGATAATTTGGGTTGTTACATTATTACTTCGACTCTTCTTAATCATTTCCCATCATTTACCCCATCAAAAATCTGTCTTAATTCCATGTAAATTCTTGATTTCAAGAACTTTTGGGGCTAATTTAGGACATGTTTTGTACTCTATTTATGCTCAATTTTTGAGCACATGTTCCTTGTCCTTCGAGGGACCTCGTGATGGGTTCAATTTTGAAATTCTATTTGCAGGTCTCACGGGCACATTCTTGACCCGATTTTTGACCCAAAGATTTATATTGCAATATGGGTCTACTTTGACTTGTATTAATTTGCATAATATTATTTTGATACCGCAACATCATTTTGGTATCATAAAGATAAGACGAGCAATTTGTGGATGATTTGAGGCTACGATTCAGCATGAAGGCAGACTCCAGTTTACTCTTCTTTATGAGATTGTGTATTGTATAGATTGCATTCTAGGTAGGGGATTATAGGGTAGATTTATACCTATTTATATCATGACTTGACCTATTTAGGGGATTTAGAATAGAAATATAACCTGAGCCTTGGCCTAGAATACTTGTTACAGTTGTAGGCTCCTATTACACTAGATTATAGCCTTGTTTAACCATAAAATAACATGAAGAATCCTTTAGTATAAGACTTACCATATTTCTTAGTGAATTGAACTGTATTTCCCCGATTAGATCTTTCTAGTAGCATTGTGCCCTTGTTTACCTTAGTTTCCTGAATTACAGTGTTGGCATATGTTAATTTATATATATTGTTGGGCCCAAGGCCATGATTATGATACCAGTTGGACATCAAGTTAGTACTTTATCCTCAGAAAGGAAGTGGTTATAGTTAGGGATGCATAGACGCTTACGGTTGTATTATTTGGATACTGGTGATGGCATGCATACATTTAGGCGCATTTATACTTATTTTGTGGTACGATTTTGGTTAAAACTTTAGTTTTACTACTACTGTTTTCTAAAAAGAAATTTATTCCCACCTTTCTTAACTTTAAAATTGATTCTTTAAAAATGGAAGTCGTACCACCCTTATCATTGATTTATGACATCTTAAACTAAATATATTATTTTAGGAATTTTGATCGAGGATGATTTCCATTACTGATCTACTCTCTTTTACCACTACTTATTCACTTCATTCGAGGAAGATTCCAACTCTTCCTATATTACTATACTATTTTAATCCTAGATTCGATCTCGGGCAATGGATTTACAGATATACACCTATTCAGTTCTGGTTTAAGTCTGACATTTCTTATTATACTTTATATATCTCTAAGGTACTGGATGGAGTAGATTGGTCATGATGCTTACTGGAATTTCTGGTTAGGGATCAGGCTGTGTATATGGATATCCCGAGTCCCTTATAGGTCCCTTTGTCTTATGAGCCATGATACCGGAGAAGGATGGTCGTTATTGGTCCTCTCTTTGTGAGCTACTGAGCTAGAGGAGGTTTATACACTTGGTATGGTTTGGCACTTAGTTGATTTGGTATTATTGGTTTACGTTGCATTCATTCGTTCATATTCATTACCTATCACCAGAATAATTATTTGGTGCTTGTATCTATCGGTCTTATGGGGGGCTGTATAGATACAAGTTATGATTGTTATTTTTTGATTGCTTTCTTGTGCCTCTCTGGGCTTATGAGGTCCCGGTTGGGTTTATTGGTTGTTTGGACTATTCAGCTACTTACTGTTTGGTTATTATTGCATAGCTCATGGTAGGTTGTTTATGATTTGGTACCCAAGGTTGTCGGTACATTTCTGATCCTTTTTCTCGTATTATGGTGAGGTTTATTATTCTTAGATCACCCTATGATTATGCACATTTTTGTTAGAGATCCTGATTATGATAGAGTTAGCTCCCTTATTCTTTATGATCCTAGTGATGTAGACTAGTTCCCTTAGAGTAGTATCTTCATGTTGGTTTATCGATATAGCGCGATTGTATATTTATTCTTCTCTAGCTACTATTTGTAAATAATTTTCTTCTTTCCTACTACTATTGTATATTGTATATCTCTTTCTTCACTATACTATCTTATATGAATTAGCTACTTATGGAACTGCACTTCGTCCCTAATTACTGGTAGTAGTTGATAGTTTATCTTACTTTTCCATTTGCAATTATTAGGTTTAGTTACTTGAGTAGTTTCCTGTAGTTTATATTCCTGCTTTACATGTTGTTTATACTTGCATTATCTTTAAAGCTCAGTCGGCCGATGCCTACTTAGTACCTTGTGTTTGGTACTCATACTACACTTCTACAGCCTGCAGATCATAGTACCAGTTCTCACTGTTTGACATGTGGATCATGCAGAGCAGCCATAGATCGGAGGTTTGGGGTGAGCTCCTGACGTTCGGAGTTTTTCTGCTCTCCCTCTTATTGTTGGAATGTTCTCTATTTGTATATCAGAGACAACTTGTATATTTTTATTTTGTATCTTACCTTGTACTCTTGTCATGTTAGAAACTCTTACACTGCCTTCACCAGGTTTTGGGGTTAATTCTCTATATTAGTTTTTTTATCGTATTCACTTTCCGTTGCTTTCTTCTTTTCTCTTGATAGTCCGTTACTCGCCATTCTGGATTATGGGTCGGCTTACCTACTGGTGAATTATAGTAGATGCCATCATGACTTGAGCAATTGGGTCGTGACAGGTTTATACTCTACCAATAATATTGATGCTATCACAATTAATAAAAAATAGAGAAATTAGTTTCTCAAAATAAAGTGATTGATCAATTTACTTTTTCACTAGTTGACTCTAAAATAATTAGTTCAACCTCCATAGAAGAGTTAGAAAATAATAGTTTGCTTTTTTTGTTTCTACAAATAGCGTCAAATTTCTTTTTCATTTGCACCAAATATACTTTTAAGTATAACATGATTTATTTCTATAAAACAAGCCACAACTTTCTTACCAAGTAAACATACCTTGTTTGCTTGTACATGGTAAGTACTTTTTCTATATACATAATATCAAGCCAAGTGCAATTAGCCACATATCTCATTTTTTTTATTAGGCTAACAAACTCCTTTTTTATTTGTCACACCACTTTCACATTTTTTTATGAATCTCTTTAAAATTGTTGGTGTAATATACCAAAAATTAGATAATTATAGTTGAAAAGTAAAATAACAAAAATGGATTGTGGTATATTACACTCATATGTTAATAGTAACATTTGAAAACATTCATGTTAGAGACAAAGACGTCAACTCATATGTAAATAGTAACATGTGATTTATTCCAAGACTAATATATGCACTTTTAACACTTTTTATTTTAACTCATTCTCAAAAGTGCAAACATCACATTTTTCACAATGATATTTTTTTCTCATTTCCTTAATCCCCACTATTCCGAGAATTTAATAAAATCAAATTTTCATGAAAAGTATTATTACTTATTTATGAAAAATGTTAGGTAATTTTTTTTACCTTTCCTCCACAAAAATTAGAAAAGCTTTTACCTTGCCTCTGCTTGAGTTGATCAAGTAGAAAGTACTAATCCGGGATGATGTTGAGAACTCCATCTTGATATCTGTAATTTTTCAAACTGTAACAAAAGCATGAATCTCCTTAAAATTATTGGTGTAATAAACCATAATTACAATAAATTACAGTTGAAAAGTAAAATAACAAAAAATGAATAAATAATATTCAGGCTGAGGCACGGATATCTCGCTCTCTTTAAGGAGATTTAAGCCCACTACGGCATAATCTACACCAATCTAGCAATATCAACTCTTGACTTGTCCCCTCCAGGATACTATAGACCATCACGATGTACAACTCAAGCAACTCCGAATTAGTTGAAAAGTCCAAAGCTCCACCACAAAAACACCTTCCTTCAACATATAATTACTCTCTTTGTATAGTGAATATAGTTAAAGACAGTATATTTTCTTTTTCTCAACTCTCTCTTTCACTAATATAATTACTCTCTTTTGTATATTGAATATAGTTGGACACTTAGAATATTTTTCTTTATCTCAACTCTCTCTTTCACTAATATAATTACTCTCTTTTATGCACTCTATTTTCTTGTTCTATTTCACATCGCATAATATACTCCTTCTCATCTACACAACACAAGAAAGAAAACACCCTTTATATAGGTATAGTATTTCTTCCATCTAGTAAATGAGGAAGTAATGAGATAGTAAGTGGAGAGGTGAATAACTTAAAGGTTACATATGTTATATGAGTTACAATACATAAAGAGATGAATAATGAGTTATAAGTTATAGGAGTTTCAAGTGAACTTATTGTCACATTCTTTCCACTAACTCATGTGAGTAAACACATATAAAATCACCAAAGTAAATGTAGTGCAACCAAATTCTGCCAAGGTAAAAGGGCAATTAAGCCTAATGACCAAATTGACAAATGCTACATAATGAGATAATGTAAAAGATACACTTTAATATAATAAAATGTTAAAATACACCTACAATTCCCCACTCATTTTAATATTCAATATGAGAGTATTGCACCAATTAAGTTGAAGGGAGACTATATACATAATGAAGGTGTGCTATGCATTGAACCTCCACTTAGTAAAACAGTAACCTTTACTCCAGAGTAAGTAGTGGCCTCAGACTTGAACTATGGATGCTTAAGGGAAATAAAGTATCACTGCCTACACACAACAATCAAGGTGTTGACATTAGCTTTAATAGCCGGCATCTTACAGCCTTGTGCTATCCCATTTTTTCATGAGTGTTTTTTGAGAATAAGCCCAATTCCCATAGAAAGCGACCTACTTCCACACACACATAGGTGAAATCTGTCAAGGGTATTCCTATAATTTTGACACCCCACTCATACAAGATACATAATTTTATTAAGAGTTCTTAGGCTCAACCTTCACAAATTATTACAGGAACAAAATGTACTCACATCATGGGAAGGGATTAAACAATAGTGCATCCCACATCAAGTCATCATATGATTTGTTCTTTCTGTTGAACCTGGTTATAGGATCTCTAGTCCCCAGATTAGATCTCCTCATATATGACTCATGTATTTGTATAGGATTTATTCCTCCCCCTCGATGTGCTTCAGACCTCTATCTTGCCAAGGCCTTGGTCTAAATCTGTAAGATTTAACACAATTAATAGTAGTGGTATACCTTGATCAATATGATCTCACAATGTTGTGTTTTCTCTTTATGGTTTGAATTTACCATTAGAATAATGGTTTACACTCTTCTAGTAAATTTTGTGCTATCACAATTATTAAAAACTAGAGAAATTAATTTCTAAAAATAAAGTGATTGATCAAGTCACTCTTTCACTAGTTGATCCTAAAATAATTAGTTCAACCTCCATGATAGAGTTAGCAAATAATAATTTTCTTTTTTCATTTCAACAAATAGCATCAATGTTTTTCATTTGCATCAAAAACACTTTTAAGTATAGCAGAATTTATTTATTTTTGATAGAACAAGCCACAACTTTCTTACCAAGTAATATACATAATTTGCTTGTACCTGCTAAGTACTTTTACTGCATACACAATTTCAAACCAAGTGCAATTAGCCACATTTTTTTGATTGTATGAACCATGCAACTCTTTATTTCTCAACATCACTAGTCTCTTCAAGAGATGGAGTGGGGGAGATAGATAAATAAAGTAATTTTTCTACTTGCTCAATTCAAGCGGAGGAAAGGTAAAATCTTTTTTACTTGATACGAGAAAAAGGTAAAAAATAAATTTACCTAATATTTTTCATGAATAAAATGATACTAATTTTTATGAAAATTTATTTTGTTAAATTCTCGAAATAGTTGGAGTTAATGAAATGAGAAAAAAAGTCGCCATGAAAAATGTGATTTTTGCATTTTTGAGAATCCCTTGAAACAAAAGAATGTTACAAGTGCATGTATTAGTGTTGGAATAAATCACATGTCATTATTAAGTTGTATATTTTTTGATGTCTTTGGCTCTAACATGCATGTTATCAAGGAATAAAAAACTTGAGTAGCCATTTTGACATGAAAAATTGGGTGAGATAAATTTTATTCTAGGAATGAAAAGTAAATCATGTGATGAACTTTTTCTTGACATGTCACATTATGGTGAAAAAAATTGAAATATTTTTTTTGATTGTATGAGCCATGCAACTCCTTGTGAATCAAATATGTGAAAGTGGTGTGACAAATAAAAAAATGAGTTTGCTAGCCTAATATTGTGTGTGCAATAAAAGTGCTTAGCAGGTACAAGAAAATCAGGTATATTTACTTGGTAAGAAAGTTGTAGCTTGTTTTATTATAAAAATATCTTGTTATACTTCAAAGTGTTCTTGATGCAAATGAAAAATTTGGTGCTATTTATTGAAAAATGAGAAAAGCAAATTATTATTTGTCTGTTAACTCTACCATGAAGGTTGAACTAATTATTTTAGCTTCAACTAGTAAAAAAGCGATTTGAATAGAGATCTATTATATCAATCACTTTATTTGAGAAATTAATTTCTATAATTTGATTTATTGTGATGGCATCATAATTTATTGATAGAGTGTAAACCATTGTTATAATGGTAAATTTAGACCATAAAGAGAAAACAAAATATTGTAAAATCATATTGATCAAGGTATACCATTAATATTAATTGTGTTAAATCTTGCAGATTTAGACCAAGGCCTTGACAAGAAAAATGTCTGAAGCACATCGACGGGAAGGACTGAAGCCTATAAAAATACCTATAAAAATACATGAGTCATATATAATGAAACCCAACCTAGGGACTAGAGATCCTATAACCATGTTCAATGGGAAGAACGAATACTATGATGACTTGGTGTGGTATGCACTATTATTTAACCCATCCTATGATGTGACTGTATTTTGTTCCTGTAATGATTTGTGAAGGTTGAGTCTAAGAACTCTTAATGAAATTTTGTATCTCGTTTGAGTGGGGTGTCAAAATTACAGGACTACCCTTGACAGATTCCACCTATATGATTGTGGAAGTAGGCCGCTTCCTATGAGAATTGGACTTATTCTCAAAAACACTCATGAAAAACTGGGATAGCACATGGCTGTAATGTTCTGGCTATTAAAGCTTAAGTCAACACCTTGATTATTATGTAGGCAGTAATACTTTATTTCCCTTAAGCAGTCATAGATCAAGTCTGACACCACTACTGACTCTGGAGTAAAGGTTACTGTTTAACTAAATGAAGGTTCAATGCAGAGCACACCTTCATTATGCACAATAGTCTCCCTTCAACTAAATTGGTGATAACTCTCTTATTTTAATATTAAAATGAGTGGGGGAATGTTGGTGAATATGCACTTTACTATTAAAATAGTATATTAAGTGCATATGTTAGTGGGTATAAATTGTGGTAAAAGATGACCATTAGTTCTTGTAACTCATATGACCATTAGTTCTTGTAACTCTCATGGTCATTAGTTTCTTGTAACTCCATGGTCATTAGTTTCTTGTAAATTATGTAACATCAAGACTATTCATCTACCCATATTACTACTCCTCATTCATCATATTCAATACATGGAAAAATCCCTCACCTATAAATAGTGGTGTTTCTCTCTTTGTGTTGAACAAGAAGAAAAAATATAATAAGTGTGAAAAAAGATTATATTGTGTAGTAGTGAAAGAGAGAGTAGAGACAAAGAAAATATTCTAAGTCTCCAACTATATTCACTATACAAAAGAGAGTTTTATATGTTGAAGGAAGATATTTTTGTGGTGGAGTTTTGGACTCGTCAACTAATCCAGAGTTGTTTAAGTTGTACGATGTTGTTGGGTTGTTGTATTCTTGATGGGACAAGTCAAGAGATATACTTCTGGATGATGTAGATTATGCCGCAGTGGGCTTGAATCTCCTTAAAGAGAGCGAGATATTCGTGCCTCAGCCTGAATATTTATTTATTCAATTTTGTTCATTTTATTTTTCAACTGTAATTTAATTATTGTGGTATATTACACCAATAATTTTAAGGAGATTCATGATTTTGTTACAGTTTGAAAAACTGCGGATATCAAGATGGGAGATTTGAACACTCTCTTTCACTAATATAATTACTCTTCTTTATGCACTCTATATTTTATTATCCTTCGAAAAATAATGCATGACCACCACTATTTTGAGAATTTAACGAAAACAAATTTTCATGAAAAGTAGTATCATTTTATTCATGAAAATTATTAGGTAGAAGGTTTTTTATCTTTCTTCCATAAGAAGTAGAAAAGTTCTTTTAACTTTCCTTCACTTGAGTTGAGCAAGTATAAATGTACTTTGCTTGTCTATCTCTTCCCTTACTTGTCTGTCTCTTCCCTTCCATCACTTGAAGAGACTAGTGACATTAAGATGTTGAGATCTCTTTTCTTGACATCCGCAATATTTCAAACTGTAGCAACATGAATCTCCTTAAAATTGTTGTGTAATATACCACAATAATTAAATTATAGTTGAAAACATAACATAACAAATATGCATAAATAAATATTCTTCAGACTGAGGCGCACATATCACGTTATTTTTAAGGAGATTCATGATTTGTTACAATTTGAAAAATTACGGATATCAAGATGGGAGATCTCAACATCTCAAAGTCACTAGTCTCTTCAAGAGATGGAAGGGAAGAGATGAAGGGTAAATTACTTTTCTACTTGCTAAACTCAAGTGAAGAAAAGGTAAAAAAACTTTTCTACTTGTTTCGGAGGAAAGGTAAAATAAATTATTTACCTAATATTTTTCATGAATAAGTGATAGTACTTTTCATAAATATTTGATTTTATTAAATTCTCGAAATATTGGGAGTTAATGAAATGCGAAAAAATATCATCATGAAAAAATGTGATGTTTGCACTTTTTAGAATGAGTTAAAAAAATGTTACATGTACATACACTAGTCTTGGAAATCACATGTTACTATTTGCATATGAGTTGACGTCTTTGGCTCTAACATGCATGTTATCAAAGAAATGAAAAAATTGAGTAGCCATTTTGACATGGAAAATATAATGACCCTCATATTGAAATTTAGAAATTTCTGTATTTTGATCATTTTGCCCTTTCCCGTAGTTGCTTTATCTCATTTATGAGTTACGGAATTAATCTACACGGTCCCCAATGCATTTGGAAGTGTTTTACATAAGATTTTGGTTTTGAACATCCTAAAGGGATTAGTTTGACTTCGGTCAACATTTCGCGATCCGAGCATCGGATGGTGATTCTGACACTTTTATTAGATTTGGAATATCAAATTTCGGTTGGCAACAGGGTTGGTTCAGGTTTGGAACCTTTATTTGTCATTTCGACCCTCCGTTCGGAAACAAGTTAAAATAGCCTATAAGGGGTCCCGGGGCTTAATTTATTGTAAACGACCTTTTTTCTTAAATTTGATTATTTTGTTGAGTTCGGAATGTCGTTTCCAAACTATTAGCATATGTGGTTTGTGTTTTGGAGGTTCCGGATGAGTTTTTAATAAGTTTTTGAATATTTTTGGGTGCTTTGGTCCTGATTAAGTAAAATTGATCGACAAAAAGTTTATTATTAATTTTAAAGATCGAAAAACTATTCCAAAACTTCTGAAATGTCATGCATGAATTATAGGATTGATCTGGAGAGTTTGGTGTAATTTTGATAAGTCGAGATCCAGTTTTTATTGTGGAACATGAAATAATTCTTTACGAGCAAAAATAATATTATACTAGGCAAAATGTTCATGAAATCTAGTTCCGATGGAACAACTAGATTCATATCATTATTTAGAAATTATAGAAAAAAGAATCGGTGCATTTCGCTATCGTATGAGGGATTTATGGCTTTTTTAGTGAATATAAAAGTTGTTGTACAAAAGGTTGTTGGTGCATACCTACGGAAAAATAGATCTTTAGATATGGAAAATGGGCTTTAGCTATGGAAATCGCACCAAAAACTATATAAACTTTAGACTTTGGCCCATTTCGTATTTTTGATATTTTAGAAGCTAGGAAGCTCTGTTTTTTATGATTCTCGATGCGTTTTTCTCATAATATCATTGGGAATGTGATTAAACCTTTATTTTGCCCATTTCTCAAGAACTTCTATTTCATTTTTCATGATTTCTACCCAAAGTTGAGAATCAAAATCCCATTTTCATAATTTTTGGAACTTGAGAGCTCGGATTTGGGTGATTCAAAAGGGGTTTTCGAGGTTTCTTTTATGGGTATGTTTCTAAACCTTGTATTTATAATTTTTCCACTGATTTCATTACAAATTTATCTTCAAATATTTGATTTTAAATTCACTTTTGGAGTTTTTGTCGGTAAAGCTTAAAAATGATTTTCTTCTTTTTGGACCTCGTTTTTTAGTGACTTTTCAGCTGTAGGTTCCTAATATTATGAGGAACGTGTTTCCAAAATAAACTTCTAGTTTTACCCTTTTTTCTTTTGGGGTTAATATTTGAACTATTTTTAGACCCGGATCAAATATAGTTGATATATGTATCTTGGACTCCTTTTGACTTATAGATGTCATATTTGATTAGAATGGATGCGTTTGGTATTGATTCGTGGGAGTAGAGATTTTTATTGATGCTTTGGACTGTATTTTGTCTTGCGGATCTTCTTTACAAGCAAGTTGAGATGTACCTTGACTTTTTTCAAAGTGTTTATGTGTTGTATGCTTGTTTGTTTGTATGTTATGATTCGTTTAGGATTGGGGGTCCCTCTTAGGTGAAATAGCGAGCATCTCCACTAGTACTGAAGTCTTTTGATGGTTATTTAATTGCTTATCTTAGTTAGTCTTGATACTTGTGAATATACTTGGGGATAAATTGTAGATAGCTAGCTCTTTGATATTGAATAATATAAATAGTGGATATCTACTTTAGAGATTGAATCATGTTTAGTGGACTTTCACATAATGTTTACGGTTTAGAGAATACTTAGAGCACAAATGGACTTGTAATAGTGGATGAGACTTATCATATGGAATAAACTGGGTTTGGGTAGTTTCATGATATATTGTTATTGGGATTTTCGTTAATTTTATGTTGCTCGTGTGAGGCTTATGTGAATTTCACTATGAATTTGAGTAATTATTTATGATTGTGTGCCCGAGTGAGGGCTTATATGCATATTACTTTTGAATTGAGGGGATATATTATTGTGATGCCCGAGTGGGGGGCTTGACTTGGTGTTATTGGTTATGTTTGTGCATTAAATACCTTATCTATTATTGTGTCTCCCGAGTGGAGGCTTTACTTGTCATCATATGCCTTATCTATGCATTAGAATTCCATATCTATTACTGTGTCGCCCGAGTAGGGGCTTAACTTGACATTGTAGGCCTTATCTGAGGATTTAATTACATATTCATCATAGTGATGCCCAAGAGAGGGGTTGTAAATAATAATATTGATGACTACATGACTATTTATTCTGGTGGTGCTAAGTGAAAACTGATATCATGAATTATTGATACATTGAGTTGATTCTGAGCTCACTTATACATGTATTGAATGGATTTTGATCTTCATACTGATTGATTGTGAGCATTACATCCTTATATCATGCATGCATATTTAGGAGACATTGGTACCACAGAGACATTCTGATTTTGTAAGAAAATGAGACACTTTATAAAACGTTTATACCGAGGGATGTGCCGGTAAGGTTGATTTGAGACATGAGATTGAGACTATGGAAAGTATATGGGTTGCAAACCCCTCATGGGTCCTACTTTGGGAACAACATTGCTCGGTAGGTTATATAGAAAGTTATGCGATAACTTTCAAAGATTCATCATCATCCCATCATCATCACTACATTGTATTGTATCATTTGCATTGCATTGGCATTCCTTGGTATGGTTTAGTATTATGTTAGGATTTACTCTTGTATTATATTACCATGATAGAACTTATTTGTGATACTGTGTTTGAGCATTCATTTCATTTCATTACATTACCTTATATCATCTTTTATTAGTTGAGAGGTTAAGGTATTATGAGACGTGGGGTATGGCTATGGCTTGATCAGAGTGATAGTTATGTAGCACCTTTGATAGCATGAGATACACCCTTACATTTGTACACTCTCCCTGTTTTGATCCCATATTATTAGTTGATTATCATTGATTAAGCCTGATTTATCGTATTAGTGAGTCTTCTTCATAAATGACTTTCCTTATTTGTTGATCATGAAGTGAATAGTGTCAACACACCTAGAATTATGTGCCTACCCTATTTTATGGTAAATTTATTGATCGATGTGTTGGGTTACCCTTATAGGATAAACTATTATAATTTGGCGGGCTATAGAATTATTTGGGAAACCTTGGGTAGTTGGGTGGTGGTTCTCGCCATCGCTTTGGATTAGGATCAGTTATCAACGATGCTTGCATAGTACATATGGTTTCGTACTCACCCTTGCTTCTTTTTCCTTTTTTCTATTTTCTGCACCTCGTGCAGGTATTGAACCGAGTAGCAGCTTGTAGATTGTTATCTTCCAGTATTAACGTTGCAGAGATTGAGATATTGCTAGCGGACTTCAAGCTTACCCAGATCTCTCTTTATTTATCTTATGCTTATCTGTATTTAAGATGCTCTAGTTATTAATGCCTTTCTATATTTAGAGGCTTGTACCAGTGACAACCAGACCTGGGATGTATTTTTGGAGACTTATGTCTCAGTTATATATTTGGGATTCTTCTGTTTCTTGTTTCCTTCCACTTTTTGATTTACTTGATTTTTTAGTTTGACATTGGGATAGGCTTAACTATCTCAAGGAAATGACAGGTGCCATCACGTGCCTATTTTGGGTGGTGACAAATTGGTATCAGAGCCCCAGGTTTATTGGTCTCATTAGTACAAGTTGAGTCTAGTAGAGTCTTGTGGATCAGTACGGAGATGTCTATTATCTATCTCCGAGAGGCTACATGACTTTAGGAGATTTTCACTTCTTCATTCTATTTCATTTGTTCATAGCTTTGTATAACTTAAAATCTCTTATTTACTCTCTCACAGATGGTGAGCACATGTTTTTCTATAGCTAGAGATTCAGAGCCTATGCCTTCGGTGTGTGGTAAGAGCACGATTTGAGGGAGTGGTCGGTTTGGGATGTCCAGACTAGCTAGAGGTCAGGTTAGGGTTGTCTCTTCAGGTTCTAGAGTTGCTAGTGATAGTAGGTCAAGTGAGTTAGAGGGGTTGAGGCCAGTGCAAACACCACTCGTGACCATACCTATGCTTGAGGATTGTTTGTTTGAGTGTTGGGCTTTCTTCAAAGGGTGGCTCCTATTTTGATTCAGCATGCTACTTCAAGGCTTCAAACTTCAGTTGCATCTGTGACTCTTACTGGTTCTCCTAGTGTTGATGAGATATTGCCAAAGATTTCTCCACACCTAGTGACCTTGCACTTTATTACCATGGAAGGACAGATTAGATATGCAAAGTTCATGAGGACAGTTCTTCCTCGATTCGATAGAGATCCTAGGGTTGATACTTATATGTTCTTGCTTGGTTACTATGAAAGGTTGCATAGGTTGGGTTTAGTGGACTATAATAGGGTGGATTTCACTTCCTTTTAGTTCCTTAGGCCAGTTAGACATTGGTGGAGGACTTATGTAGAGAGTAGATCAGTCGGATTACCTCATTTTTTATAAGATCAGTTTGCTCGAGTGTTTTTAGAGGATTTTGTATGGAGATATAAGAGGCTTGCGGGATTGACGGTGATTTGATGATCATAACGATATGTATGATGAGTGTCAGGATCTTCGTGGTTATGCTTGGAGAGGGTTAGATTAGGGTAGTCATTCGGGTTCTTGATGCCTAGATCATCAGGCTCTGACTTTCTTGGGTTGTTTCTTATGTAGAGATCTCGGGCACTATATGAGGGATTACCCATAGGTTAGACAAAGAAATGCTTCACCAGTTGCTCCAAGTGATAATAGATCTCATTATCATGTTCCACAGAATGGACTCGAGGCAGGAGCTTCGATACAGTAGCCACAGGCATAGTTCTTGGTGCGCTTTTAGTATGCCTTAGTGGTATTTTACTGTGTCTCTACATTATCCTATGTGTTTATTTATTTGGTATTGAGTCTTGATATGATTCATGAGTTTTGGTAGATCTGTTAATAGTTGCTACCGCATAGATATTTCCTTAGTAGTGGATCAGGTGTGCCGATCCTATATTGGGGCTCGTTCAGAGTATTTTGCTAAATTTGATTTGATCTCTTTGAATATTATTGATGTTGATGTATTTGGGTATGATGTTCTTGATGGTTATGTCGTGGAATAGTGGTGGATCAATTCTAGGTGTTGGTACACTTTTAGATTGTAGAATGGATTGGTCTAGTAGTTTTGGCATTTTAGATAGTAGTATGCCTAATAGTACTTTTTAGTAGTAGACCTTGTGATAGCCTAGACTTGTGGTGTGATTGATTCGAAAGGATTGCAAGAAAAAGATTCTACTTGGTATTGAGACACTCCCCGATCAAATTTGAAGGATTTCAGCTCATGAGTATTTTTGCTTTTGATTTGGAAAGATTTTCGAATGGAAGGGGGTACCTAGTTTGTAGCATTTGTTACTCTTGTAGCTAAGTGTCTTGGTGGAATATTCTTGCTCATAAGCTTGGATTTGAGTATGTGTTATTCTACTTGGACTTTATGTAAGGAATATTGAATAAGAATTGAGCCGGTCTAAGTTGTACCTTATTAGTCCATGACTCTGGTGTTAAAGAATATCAAATGGGAATAGAGTTAAGGGACAAGATAAGGATTTGTGTATATGGGGAAAATTTGGTACATTTAGAACATATTTATGGGTTCGAGTTAGAAATTTGATCAAGTTAGAAATTTGAAGTCTTGTTAGTGTGGTTCATTGGTAGCTTGTGCAGAGTCTAGTGATGATTCCTCCCGAGTTCTGATTTGTGATTTAGGTGTCCGTCAGTGACATATAGAGGTTGTTCCACTTCTTCTATGGGTTGATTGTCCCTGATATGATGGGTTATTTATGTATGTATGGATGTAGAGGCTTTTCGTTCTACCAGATTATTGAGGACTTCGGGTTGATTGTTATTACTTGAGTATTGAGGACTACATAGGTTATTACGATGAGTTAAATGAGGTTTTGGTGCCTTTATGAGTGTTCATGTCTATGGTATATAGAGTTTTATGATGATTCTCGGTTACCTCAAGGGTTGAGCATAAGATTTTGACTATAGTATAGTGTCTTAAGTATGCTAAGTGTGGCTTTTAAGGTTTTGTGTGAATTTGATATTGTTTTCTGACTTAGTTGTTTTAGTTTGGGGATATAGTGTTATCTGAGTTGATAGAGTGGTATAAGACTTTAATAGGTTGATTCAATATATTGATGGGTGGTTATATGGTTTCATAAGTTTCTTGGCATTTTTTGGGTCCGAGGGTGAATTTTAGTTTAATAGAGCAGTCCATGTCTTGTGGTGTCTTGGTCAATTTTAGGTTAGCCTGGTGTATTTAGAACTTCTATTGTGTTCGACTAAATTTTTGGGTATAGAGGACGTTCATGACTAAAGGAACTCAACTTCTTTGAGAAACTTGGCCTTAGATGCTAGTGTTGTGACCTGGTGAGTCCTTATGTGATAGATTTCTGGTTCTATGGTGAGACTAGTATTTTTATGGTTGTGACTCCGCGTTGGAGTTCTTGCTTGATGTTTCTTAAGGGTATTTTTCTATTCTTTACCTATTTTGGCTTTCCGTACTTGTACGTTCGAGGGCAAACGTGAATCTTAGTGATGGATACTGTAATGACACTCATATTGAAATTTAGAAATTTCTGTGTTTAGACCATTTTTTCCCTTCCCATAGTTACTTTATCTTATTTATGAGTTGCGCAATGGTTGGCATGGTCCTTGATGCATTTGGAAGTGTTTTATATGAGATTTTGGTTTTGAACATCCTTAAAGGGATTAGTTTGACTTTGGTCAACATTTCGCGATCCGAGTATCGGATGGTGATTCTGACCTTTCCATTAGATCCAAATTATTGAATTGGATTAGTAGCAGGGTTGGTTCAAGTTCAGAATCTTTATTTTGCATTTCGACCCTGTGTTCGAAAACTAGTTAAAATAGCATATAAGGAGTCCCTGGGGTTAATTTATTGTAAACGACCTCTTTTTGTAAATTCGATTATTCCAATGAGTCTGGAATGTCGTTTCCAAGCTATTAGCATATGTGGTTTGTGTTCGGGAGGTTCCAGATGAGTTTTTAATTAAGTTTTTTAATATTTTGGGTGCTTTGGTCCTATTTAAGTAAAATCGATTGGCAAAAATGTTCATTATTAGTTTTAAAGATCAAAAAACTATTCTGAAATTTTTGAAATGTCATGCATGAATTATAGGATTGATCTAGATAGTTTGGTAGAATTTTGATAAATCAAGATCCAGTTTTTATTGTGGAACATGAAATAATTCTTTAACGACCAAAAAAGTTATTTGACTTGGTAAACGTGCATGAAATTGAGTTCCGACTAAACGACTAGATTTGTATCATTATTTATAAATTATAGAAAAAAGAATCGGTGCATTTCGCTATAGTATGTGGGATTTATGGCCTTTTTAGTGAATATAAAAATTGCTGGTGCACACCTTTAGCTACGAAAAAATAGACCTTTAGCTATGGAAAATGGGCTTTAACCATGGAAATATCACCAAAACCTTTATAAATTTCAGACTTTGGCCCATTTCGTATTTTTGACATTTTGGGAGCTAGATAGCTCCATTTTTGACGATTCTCGATGCATTTTTCTTGTAATAATATTGGAAATGTGATTCTACATTTATTTTGCCCATTTCCCAAGAACTTCTCTTTCTTTTTTCATGATTTCTACCTAAAGTTGAGAATCAAAACTCCATTTTCACCATTTTTGGCGCTTGGGAGCTCGAATTTGGGCTATTCCAAAGGGGTTTTCGAGGTTTCTTTGAAGGGTATGTTTCTAAACCTTGTATTTACTATTTTCCCACTGATTTCATTACAAATTCATCTTCAAATCATTGATTTTCAATATGATTTTGAGGTTTTTGCCGGTAAAGTTTAATAATAGTTTTTCTTCGATTTGGACCTCGTTTTTAACTATTTTTTGCATGGGTTTTCAGCTGTAGGTTCCTAATGTTATGGGGAATGTATTTCCAAAATAAAATTTTAGGTTTTTCCTTTTTTCTCTGGGGTTAATATTTGAACTATTTTTAGACCCGAATCAAATATAGTTGACATGGGTATCCTTGGAATCCTTTTGACTTATAGATGTCATATTTGATTAGATTGAATGCATTTGGTGTTGATTCATGGGAGTATAGATTTCGGTTGATGCTTTGGACTGTGTTTTGGCCTGCGGATCTTCTTTAAAGGCAAGTTGAGATGTACCTTGACTTTTTCCAAAGTGTTTATGTGTTGTATGCTTGTTTTTTTGTATGTTGTGATTCATTTAGGATTGGGGGTACCGCTTAGATGAAATAGAGAGCATCTCTGCGGTACCGAAGTCTTTTGATGGGTCATAGTTATTTAGTTGCTTATCTTAGTTTGTCTTGAGACTGGTGAATATACTTGGGATAGATTGTAGATTGCTAGCTCTTTGATATTAAATAATATAGATAGTGGATACCTAATTTAGAGCTTGAATCATGTTTAGTGGACTTTGACGTAATGATTGAGGTTTAGAGAATACTTAGAGCATAAATGGACTTGTAATAGTGGATGAGACTTATCGTTTGGAATAAGCTGGGTTTGGGTAGTTTCGTGATATATTGTTATTGGGATTGTCGTTAGTTTTGTGTTGCCCATTTGGGGCATATGTGAACGTCACTATGAACTTGAGTAATTATTTATGATTGTGTGCCCGAGTGAGGGCTTTTATGCATATTACTTTTGAATTGAGGGGATATATTATTGCGATGCCCGAGTGGGGGGCTTGACTTGATGTTATTGGTCATGTTTGTGTATTAAATACCTTATCTATTATTGTATCTCTCGAGTGGAGGATTTACTTGTCATCATATGCCTTATCTATACATTAGAATGTCGTATCTATTATTGTGTCGCCCGAGTAGGGGCTTGACTTGACATTATACGCCTTATTTGAGCATTTAATTGCATATTCATCATAGTGATGCCCAAGAGAGGGGTTGTAAATGATAATATTAATGACTACATGACTATTTATTCAGGTGGTACCAAGTGGAAGCTGATATCATGAATTATTGATATAATGAGTTGATTCTGAGCTCACTTATACATGTATTGAATGGATTTTGATCTTCATACTGATTGGTTGTGAGCATTACATCCTCATATCACGTATGCATATTCATGAGACATTGGTACCACTGCGACATTCTGATTTTGTAAGAAAATGAAACACTTTATAAAACGCCTATACCGAGAGATGCGCCGGTAAGGTTGATTTGAGACATGAGATTGAGATTTATGAAAAGTATATGGGTTGCAAACTCACCATGGGTCCTACTTTCAGCGCAACATTGCTCAGTAGGTGTATACAGAAAGTTAAACGATAACTTTTAAAGATTCATCATCATCCCATCATTATCACTACATTGCATTGCATCATTTGCATTGCATTGGCATTCCTTAGTTTGGTTTAGTATTGTGTTAATATTTACTCTTGTATTGTATTACCATGATAGAACTTGTTTGTGATACTATATTTGAGCATTCATTTCATTTCATTACATTACCTTATATCATCTTATATTGGTTGGGAGGTTAAGGTATTATGAGACGTGGGGTATGGCTATGGCTTGATCAGAGAGATAGTTATGGAGAACCTTTGGTAGCATGAGATACACTCTTACATTTGTACACTCTCCCTGTTTTGATCCCATATTATTGGTTGATTATCATTGATTAAGCCTGATTTATCGTATTAGTGAGTTTTCTTCATAAATAACTTTCCTTATTTGTTGATCATGAAGTGAATAGTGTTGACTCACCTAGATTTATGTGCCTACCCTATTTTATGGTAAATTTATTGACCGTTGTGTTGGATTTCCCTTACAGGATAAAGTACTATAATTTAGTAGGCTATAGAATTGTTTGGGAAACGTTGGGTAGTAGGGGTGGTGGTTCTCGCCATCGCTTTGGGTTAGGGTCGGTTATTGATGATGCTTGCTGAGTACATGTGGTTTCATACTCTCCCTTGCTACTCTTTCCTTTTTCTTGTTTTCTACACCTCGTGTAGGTATTGGACCGAGTAGCAGCTTGTAGATTATTTTTTTCTAGTTTGACGTTTTGGAGATTGAGGTAGCGCTAGTGGACTTCAAGCTTACCCGGATCTCTCTTTATTTATCTTATGCTTCTCCGCATTTAAGATACTTTAGTTATTAATGCCTTTCTGTATTTAGAGGCTTGTACCAGTGACAACCAGATCTGAGATGTATTTTTGGAAACTTGCGTCTCGGTTATATATTTGGGATTCTTCTGTTTCTTCTTTCCCTCCAGTTCTGATTTACTTGATTTTTGAGTTTGGGGTTAGGATAAGCTTACCTGTCTCGAGGAAGTGACAGGTGCCATCACGTGCCTATTTTGGTGACAAGAAATTGGGTGTGATAAATTTCATTCTTAGAATGAAAAGTACCTAAATCATGTGATGAAATTTTCCTTGACAATTCACATCATGTTGAACCAAAAAAAATTGTGAAATATAATTTTTTTAATTGTATGAGCCTTGTAGCCTTTTGATTCAAATATGTGAAAGTGGTGTAACAAAAAAAAAAGGAGTTTCCTAGCCTAATTAAAAATGAGATATGTGGATCATTGCACTTGGCTTGAAATTGTGTATGCAGTAAAAGTACTTAGCAGGTTCAAGCAAACCAGGTATATTTACTAGATAAGAATGTTGTGGCTTGTTTTATTAAAAAAAATAAATCTTGCTATACTTAAAAGTGTTTTTGATGCAAATGAAAAAAATTGGTGCTATTTGTTGAAATGAGAAAAGTAAATTATTATTTGCTAACTCTAACATGGAGGTTGAACTAATTATTTTTAGGTTCAACTAGTGAAAAAGTAAATTGATCAATAAGTTTATTTTGAGAAATTAATTTCTCTAGTTTTGAGTTATTGTGATAGAACCAATATTATTGGTAGAGTTTGAAGTTGTTATTATAACAGTTAATTCGAACCCATAAGGAGTAAATAATATTGTGATCATATTTGATATGGTACCAATAAATGATTATGTCAAATCTTGTGATAATCTTGCAGATGATCTAACCAAGGCCTTGGCAAGATAAAGGGTTTGAAGCACATCAAGAGGGAGGAATGATGCCTATAAAAATACATGATTCATATATGAGGAAACCCAACCTGGAGACTAAAGATCCTACAACCAGGTTTAATGGGAAGAACGAATCATATGATGACTTGGTGTGGGATGCACTATTATTTAATCCCTTCCTATGATGTGAGTACATTTTGTTCCTGTAATGATTTGTGAAGATTGAGTTTAAAAAACTCTTAATAAAATTATGTATCTCGTATGAGTGGGGTATCAAGATTACAGGACCACCCTTGATAGAATTCACCTATGTGAGTGTGAAAGTAGGCCACTTCCTATGAGAATTGGCCTTATTCTCAAAAATACATATGAAAAACTGGGATAGCACAAGGTTGTAATATGCTGGCTATTAAATCTTATGTCAACACCTTGATTGTCGTGTGTAAGGTGTGATACTTTATATTCCTTAAGAAATCATAGTTCAAGTTTGAGACAACTACTGACTCTGGAGTAAAGGTCACTGTTTTACTAAGTGAAGGTTCGATGCAGAGCATACCATCATTATGCATAATAGTCTCCCTTAAACTAAATTAGTGAACTCTCTTATTCTAATATTAAATTGACGGGGGGATTGATGGATTTAGTGCGTTTTAATATTATTTATTTCATATTAAAGTGAATCTTTACAATGAGTTTATTTACCATAATATGACATTGGAACGTGGTCACCTTTGCTGCATTTTCCTTGACTTAAAGTGGAATTATATTGTAACACCCCGTACATTTCCGACCCTACTTGACAACCTTGAACCATGTTTACCCTAGGTTCGAGAGCAATAAGTATGTATTTTGTATTGTTATTGATGGAACATTTGATATTATGCTAGTACATGTGATGCGACCCTTGTAGGAGGTGTTTGTGACTTTGTGGAGCATTTGTGAGGTGAAAAGTGAGGTTTAAAGGACATCCAAGCAAAGTATCTTAAAGATAAGAGGCAAGCAAAAGTTTGGAACTTGAAAGATCCAACCAAATCCGCAAAGAAAAGTCGAAATCAAAAATTAAGTGTGGGGCGCTCCAGGTGGCTTGCCAGGCCGCTTTGGCCTGAATTTTTTTTGGTACAGGTAGCAAGAGGGCTCTCCCAAGGGCGTTCCAGGCCGCCCCTGCACACCTTTTCCAGAGCTGAAATTTTTCTAAGTCCCTAGGGCGCCCGGGAGCGTGCCGGGGTGCTTTTTGCCAAATTTCTTCTACGATTATTAATCTATCAAGAGGACTCTTGGGTTATGGTATCATTATTCCATCGTAGTAGGACTAATCTTGAGAGAGTTTGGCATCCGAGTTGGGGTTAATTCTTCGTCACAAGTATTTTATCAAATTATGTTCAATTAAGCCATGAGTGGCTAGAATTTCTTATTTTCGAGACTGGGGCTACGAACATGAATCTCGTGAGTTGAATATTGTTGTAACACTTATGGAATTATTTAAACATGAGATAATTGGTGTATTACATATTGAAAGTTAATATGTGTTAATGGGCTCAATTTAATGCCCAAAATGGAGTAAAAGACATGGCCCAAAAGGGACAAATGACCCATTCTTCCATTTGACCAAGTAAATATGGCATTTAATGCCCAAGGATTGGCTAAGGATGACTTGAGGGCTATATAAAGGCCAAAATATCAGATTTTTATTCATTCTAACACGCATGCTTTTCTAGACATTTCCGAGAATCCCATTTAGCTCTCAAAACCCTAAGTCATCTCTTTGGACAAGATCATCATTTTTAAAGCTTGGGTAAGTGTTTAATCTTATGGTTTAATTTATTATACGCATGGGAGAGTATGTAGTTCATGATGGTTATGTCTAAAAGTGTAAGTGGTGCACTTTTGCTTTTTGTAAAAGATGTGTCATCCATGTGATTTAAACTTGAAAGGAGACTTGATATTTTGATGAAAGTGAATGGTGTGAATGAAATATCAACATGTATGGTGTGGCTATGTTCCTTAACTTGTTATTTTTCTATGAGTGTAAATTGTGGGATTGTTGTCGATATGTTGTTATGAAATGTATTGAGGTGACTTGATGGAGTAATTGTGACATCGTGTTAATGAGGAAGCGTAAAGGATGAACTTGGTGTGCAATACTATTAGTTTATGATATCTTGGTCAATGTATGGAAGGTTGTGGTATTGTTGGTATGACAATGTCGTGAATTGTATTATAAAGGGGGAAATAACGTTATAAGGCAAACATGTAACTCATTGTCGTCTTATGCACTTGTAAGGTAGTTGATTGTTAATGTGAGCTCCGTTATGTACTTGTGTTGTAGAGTGAAACATAGGGAAGGAGCTAGACTAATCACATCCCAGGGGTTAAAATACCTAGCATGGGTAGAACGATAAAGATGAATGAACGTAAAGGCAAAGAACGTAATGAATGAAATGTACATGGTTCCAACACATATGCAGAACGATGGTTTATCCATATTGACTAGTCTCTTATATTTGATGTCATTATGTATGATACAGTTTCTTATAGCCTTACATACTCAGTACATTTTTCGTACTGACGTCCCTTGGGGACTTACCTTACTTGCTGCAGGCACAGGTGCTAGTAGACCTCCACAGTAGGTTGGGGATCATTTGCAGACCATTGGTGAGCTCTAGTTGGTTCGGGGCTTTCCGAGTCATAGTGTACATTTGTTTTGGCATTGTAAATGTTGTGTAATGCGGGGACTTGTCCCGACTGTAGGTTGGTTATGTACATGTATCTGTTAGAGGCTTTGTAGACGTATGTGGGAGGATGAATGTAAGAGATATTTATCCATTTTGACCTGATGGCCCTAACGGCCAAGTTTCATATATAGCATATGTTGCCATGACTTCGCCATTGGTATTTTATAAGTTACATGAGATAGAATGATATTCATACAGAGACATACATATGAATGTACATGAGCAAAGATTGGTTCTCTCGGGCCTCAACGGCTTCGGGTGCCGGTCCGTCCCGTTGGAATTCGGGGCGTGACATATATGCCTTCTTTATTGTGCAATATTTGTTTCTAATGTTTATGGTGGCTTAAGTTACAATTTTATTTGTGTAGCATTTGATTGTGGTGGATGAATTTGACCATCATTTTCCTTGAAATACATGTAGCCTCCCTCTCTTTGTTCATCCTTTATGACTTGTAACTTGTCACGACCCAATTTGTCAAGTCATGATGTCATCTACCATAACCCATCAGTAGATAAGCTAACCCATAGTCTGGAACAACTAGTACCAGACTAATAAAAAGGGTGAAAGCAAAACTAATTAATAGTGAGAGAGAAGGCAAGAAGAAAGTAAATATATCCCCAAAACCTAGTGAAGTCAGTACAAGAGCTTCTAATACAACAGGAGTACAAGTGAAATACTGGATAAATATATATATATATATATATATATATATATACAAAGATATCTCTGAATACAAAATAGAGATCAATCTGACAATACGAGGGAGAGTAGGAATACTTCGAAAGTCAGGAGCTCACCCCAGATTTCCGATCCATGGCTTCTCCGCAGGGCACACACTTCAACGTTGAGAACTCGTACTGTGATCTACAGGCTGAAGAAGTGTATTATGATTACCAAACACGTGGTACTCAGTAGGCATCGGCCGACTGAGCTCTAACGATAATGCAAGTATAAACAACATGTAAAGCAAGAATATAAATTAACAACCAACTGTCTAGGCAATGAAACATAATAATATTAATGAGGCGATAAGGATAAACTAACCTATTATACCAATAATAAAGGACGAACATGGTTCCATAAGTAGCTAGTCCATATATGATAGTATAGTGAAGAAGGAGATATACAATATACAAATGTAGTAGAAAGGAAGGAGATAATATACAAGGGTAGCCCGAGAAGAGTACATATATATATATATATATATATATATATATATATATATATATATATATATATATATATATATATATATATATATAACCGTGCTATATGGACAACCAGCTATGAAGGTACCACTCTGAAGGACTAGTCTACATCACCAGAATCATATATAAGGTGAGGGAGCTAGCACTAGCATAATCAGGGTCTCTAACTGAAATGTGCATAATCATAAGGTGATCTAGCAACGATAAGTCTCATAGTAATAATAAGAGAAGGGTCCAGAAATGAACCGATAATTTCGTGTACCAGTCTATAACCAGCATGTCACTAACCATACAATAACAACCAACAATAATGTAACAGGCTGGCTCGGACAACCAATAACCCCAACCTGGCCCCCATAAGCCCACAGAGGCATAAACAAGTAATCAACAAACAACAACCATTACTTGTATCTATACAGTTCCCCATAAGACTGATAGATACAAGCACCAAACAATCATACTAGTGATATGCAATGCACCTGGATGAATGAATGCAAGTAAACCAATACTACCATACCGACTGAATGCCAAACCATACCAAGTATATACATATCCTTCGGCTCACCGGCTCGCAAGGCAGGACTCGCAAATATCACCTCTTCTAGTACGTGGTCCCCGAATAGAGGAATCTATAAGGGACTCAGGAAATTCGTATATACTGCCTAGTCCCGAACCAGGACTTCCAATAATTATCGTAACAGATCTACTCCATCCAGTACCAAAGAGATATATAAAGTATAATAAGAAATGCTAGACTTGAACTGGAACTGAATGAGTGTATATCTGTAAATCCATTTCCCAAGATCAAATATGGGACTAAAATAATATAGTAATGTAGAAAGGATCGGAATCTTCCTCGACCGAAGTGAATAAGTAGTGGTAAAATTAGTGGATCAATAAGGACCGGAATCAGCCTCGATCTAGTTTTTAAAGTAAAGTGCTTAGTTTAAACATGTCATAATCCAATAATAGGGATGGTACGACTTCTATTTTTAAAGAATCAATTTGTAAAAGAGAAAAAGTAGGAATGAATCCCTTTTTAGAAAACTGTAGTAAAATTAAGGTTTTAACCAGAATCGTACCACAAAATATTTATAAAGGAGCCTAAATATATACATGTCATCACCAGTATCCAAACAATACAGCCATAAACATCCAAGTGTCTATAAACAAGAATCATATCCTTTGTAAGGATAAAGTACTAACCTAATGTTCAATTGGTATCATAACCACGACCTCAGGCCCAACAATATATATAAATTAACATAATAACAATACCATGATCCGAAAAACTAAGATAAATTAGGACACACATCTACTAGAAGGAGCTAATCGAGGAATATAGTACAAATCACTAGATAATACCATAAGTCTCATACTAAGGGATCCTTAATGTCAACCTAAGGTCAAACAAGCATAAAATGAAGTGTTATAGGATCCTACAACCATAACAGGTATTCTAGGCTAAGATTCGAGTCACATTTCTATCTTATATCCCCTAAATAGATCAAGCTATGGCATTACTAGGTACAAACCTATCCGATAATCCCTACTCTGCATGCAATCTATACATTACACCATCTCATAGAAAAAAGTAGACCAAAGCCTACCTCAAAGCCGAATCGCAACCTCGAACCTTCCACAAAAATCAATCGTCTTCACTCCACGATCCAAAAATGTTTTCATGCTATCATAATCATAATTTACACATTAGTGTGAGTAAAACATGACCCATATTGTAATATAAAACTCTGGGCCCAAAATCGGGTAAAAAATTGGCTCGTGGGGCCTGTATATGAAATTCCAAAATTGAATCCATCATGAGGTCCCTCAAAGGACAAGGAATGCATGCTAGAATTTGAATACAAATGGAGCACAAATCGGGGCTCAAATCAGCCCGCAAAGCGTAAGGAAGCTAAACCTAAAACCAAGAATTAAATGGAGTTTGGGATGGAATAACATGACAACAAAAAGGGGAAATGACCAAGAATCGATAGGCTAACGTACCTGAGCTCAATGGGATAAAATACCAACAATTTCCAAGCTCCAAGGGCCTCTACTGACAGAAAAAGGGTTAGAAATAAATGAAAAATCAGGGAAGAGGGAGTTATAAATTGCCAGGGGGTTACTTATCGTGAACGCGAGACCCTCTAGTAGCGATCGCGAGGCACAAAAAAAATGCCCTTCGTAAACGTGAGCGAAGGGTCACGAACGCTTAGGCTTAGAAAGATAGATCATCGCAAATACGGGCAACTAGCCGCGATCACGAAGAAGGAAATGGATCAGGTCAGACTGACCCTTTATTGCGAACACGATAGGAGGGCTCGCGAACGCAAAGGTCGAAGTTCAAAGAGAGAAAGTAATTATATTAGTGAAAGCGAGAGTTCAGAAAAATAAAATATATAGTACACAAAAGAGAGTAATATATGTTGAAGGAAGGTGTTTTTGTGGTGGAGCTTTAAACTCTTCAACTAATCCGGAGTTGCTTGAGTTGTATGACATTGATGGGTTATTGTATCCTAGAGGGGATAAGTCAAGAAATATACTCCTAGATCAATGTAGATTATGCTGCAGTGGGCTTGAATCTCCTTAAAGAGAGCAAGATATCTGTGCCTCAGCCAGAAGATATCTATATTCATTTTTTGTGTATTTTTTTTTCAACTGTAATGTGTGGTATATTACACCAACAATTTTAAGGAGATTCATGATTTTGTTATAGTTTGAAAAATTGTAGATATCAAGATGGAGATCTCAACATCATCTCACTTCAATGTCACTAGATCTCTTCAAGAGATGAAAGGGAAGAGATAGACAAGTAAAGTATCTTTCTACTTGATCAACTCAAGCAGAGGAAAGGTAAAAGCTTTTCTATTTTTTGTAAAGGAAAGGTAAAAAAAAAGTTACCTAATATTTTTCATGAATAAGTAATAACAACTTTCAAATTCTCGAAATAGTGGGGGTTAAGGAAATGAGAAAAAAATAGCATCATGAAAAATGTGATGTTTGCATTTTTGAGAATGAGTTAAAATAAAAAGTGTTAAAAGTGTATATATTAGTCTTGGAATAAATCACATGTTACTATTTGTATATGAGTTGATTTCTTTGGCTCTGACATGCATGTTATCAAAAACAATGAAAAAATTGAGTCGCCATTTTGACATGAAAAATTGAGTGAGATAAATTTCATTCTAGGAATGAAAAATACCTATATTATGTGATGAACTTTTCTTGACATGTCACATTATGGTGAATTTTTTTTAAGAAATACATTTTGTTGATTGTAATAGCCATGCAACTCTGTTTGATTCAAATATGTGAAAGTGGGGTGATAAATAAAGAAAGAAGTTTGCTAGCCTAATAAAAAAAAAAAGGCATTGATCTTGTCTATCTTAGAAATGGAATTGATCCATCTTGATTGATACTTGTGCCATGTGTGGTGAGGATTTTTTGCACTCATTCCATGTTTTGCATCTTAGTCTAGAACTTGCCCAGCATGTTATTGAAGCGAAATAAAAAGTATTGCTTTGTTTAGAATATGATAATAGGCTTTCTTTGATATGTCTTGTAAATTTTAGCCTTTTTAGATATTATATTACTAGTTAACTCCTTTGAGCCTGTAGCCGTTTTTTTTGTAGCCATATTTTTACCTTATTCCATTTTTTTTGAACTCCTAATTCCTGCTTCCTTGAACACTGTAGCATAGACTGTGTTGAAATTGTTAAATCTGAAGAAAAGTTATGGTTGAGTGTAAAAGGTGACCAATGATAGCTACAAAGTGATGAAAAGGCCCTCTTTGAAAGAATGTGGCATGAAAAAAAAAATGATTGAAATATTCTTGATAAGATGAGAATTACTTGTGAAAATAATTGATGAAGAGAGGGTTGAAAAAGAAAGTGATGAAATAATGGGTGATGAAGTTTAAGAAGTGCAAAGTACTTAGGGAAGTATAATTCACTATTATATAGTTTTCCTACCCGTCCCCTAGCCAACATTACAACCCATTAAAGTCTTATTTGATTCTATTCGAGCATGCTTAATTAGTGGAGATGTACATAATGGGCAAGCCAATGGTTCTTTGTGCATACATGTGAATTCTTTGTGAGTGTGAGAGTTGTTATTTGATGATAAGTCCTTAAATTATATTCGATCTTTTGAATTGAGTGTGTGGACTATTTCCTCTTGTGAGGGCACTTGTTTCATGATAGATAGGTGATGTTATTAGCTTTCTTTGACAAAAATAGGCGAGAAATCTTAAATTTGATGAGCTAGAATCCATCTTTGAGGTTAGGAGGTTAGAGGTTTGTTGTTTGTTTGTATTTCTTGCACAATGATAGGAAAGTGTACTTGATGTTGTGAATTGTTATATAGTCTAATTGCTTGTATCAACTAAAGTGATGGCATTCCTAGATTTGATTAATTGAGATGAGCTTTAATGCTTGCTCGAGGATGAACAAGAGTCTAAGTGTGTGGTGTTGATGTGAGGCCAAAATTACATATATTTAATCATTATTTGTCTCATATTCAGTATTTTTATTTATCCTTTTTGAACATTTATTTCATGGATTATTCTTAATATTGTATTCTTATGTGTAGGATTAAATTGGTGTGAAGATGAAGAAATTTGAGGTAAAAACAGAATTAAAATCGAGAAATTATATGAGAAAATCAAGCAGGCAACTTAATGGATTGAATACAATATTCTATTAATATTTGTAATCAAACCAATATATTGTAAGGAATGAAACTGTGAGATACTCTATGGACACGTGTCCAATTCTAAAAGGGTAAAGAGAAGAAATTGACAACATTAGCAGCAGCCAGAAAATTTAAGGCGGCACTGGACAGTTCGTGGACGCAACTGTCCAAATCGGACTGGGTTTTTATTTTCTAGTCCATTTTGAACTTAATTATTTTATTTTGGGATTTTTCTAACACCTATAAATATTCCACAAAAATAGTTTTTATGTAACTTTTGATAATTATCAGAACATTAAAACTTTGGAGAGGTAACTTGTAAACTTTTTATTTAGCTAAAGCTTGGAGCCGTTGTGGAGGCCAGAGAAAATTGATTTATTCTTTTCTTCTCCATATTTATTAATTTTTCGTTGAGAATTCAAGATTTATTCTACTCAATTTGTAAGTTCATAATTACGATTTTGTCTATGATTTCTAATTGCGATTTTTAAGCCATGAGTAGCTAAATCCCACAAATAGGATTGTGGGAACCATGATGAATTAACGAAGTAGGATAAAGTACATAGTAATTCTTGAACTGTATTTATGCATGTATTGTTGTTTCTTTGGAATTGATTTCTTTCTGACGGTACGCAACGTTAGAACTCATCCTATCTCTACTCTGGAATGTAGTAAGGGTATTCTGATAGGACTAGAGTATCAACAACAAGACTTGGAGTTATCTTCATTTAATTAGCTTTGAGTCGTGATACGGGAAAGGCTATATTGGGATCATAGAAAGGGGTCAACAATGCAACACTCATGACACATTAACCTTTGTGCTTGGGGAGAATCATCTACAAGGGGCGTGACATAGTCGGTTAGATGATACATTACCTATCGATTCTGCATTCTAAGCTCCGAGATAGATCGCTAGTACCTAGAACCTACGGAGTTATAAAATCATGGGAAACACAATCCTAGTTCATCATTCTCATTGATTTTTTTTTTATATAAATTAATATTTGTTTACTTGTTACTTAAAACTAAAAATTATTTACTTGTTCTTTTAAATCCCCTCATTGAAAATAAACGACTAAAAGCTTAAATAACCACATTGATCTATGTCCTAACCATATTCCTCGCAGGATCGACCTCAACCTTGTTTGGGTTCTATATTTGACAGCGACCTCTTTATACTTCATTGCGAGGTGTAATTTGGGCGACATCAGATATAAGGACCAAGCAATCTTAATGGTGATAGGCAATGCATATGAATGGATGAATGCAACAAAAACTGAAATGCCATAACCATATCATAGACACCAAACTCGAACCGGTTCCATAACCTCAAACCATAATTACCAAGTGTATACACCTCCTCCAACTCCGGATCTAGCAAAGGCAAGACCTACAGCGACCATCCTTCTTCGGTACGATGGCTCTCAGACGAAGGGGCCCTTAGGGGTTTTGGGATATCCGTATACACTGCTTGGTCCCGATCTAGGAGTTCCAATAACCATCATAATCAATCTACTCTGTCCAGTATCGGAGAGAGAGAGATATGTACACAGTGCACGAATTCAAACCGCGACTAAAAGAGTGTAAATTTGTAAATCCATTGCCCGAGATCATGCTCAGGACTAACCCATCATAATAATGTACAAAGGGTCAGAATATTTCTCGACCGAATTAAATAGTAGTGGTAAAATGAGTGGATAAATAAAGCACCGGAATCAGCCTCGGTCGGAGTTCTAAAACCTCATTTTTAGTTCCAAAATCTCATAATCCAGTAAATAAGGTGGTACGATTCCCGTTATAAAATAATCCATTTTTAAATGAAAAGGGGGAATAAATCCCCCTTTTTGGAAATAGTAGTAAAATCAATATTTTGGATGGAATCATACCACTAAATGAGCATGAATGCGCCTGATAGTATGCATGCCATCACCAGTATCTAAACAACACAACCATAAGCCCCTAAGCGTCTATAAGTACTAGTTTTGCCCTCTCTAAGGGTAGAAACTCACCTAGAGTCCAACTAGTATCATAACCACAGCCTCGGGCCCAATAACATATACCCAATATGACAAGGCCTCATAACTAGGGCCACCACAATAATCGAGGGCATAAATCCACTACAAGGTTCTAATCGGGGAAAATCCTCCCGAATCACTAAGTCAAATGGTAAAAATCTTATTAATGGATCCTTAATCATCAACTATGGTTATCATGGTTATAATCAAGGGTAATAGAAGTCTATAGCCATAACAAGTATTTTATACTAGGGTTTGATGTGTCATGATCTCATGGCACTTTCGATCCTTAAAATAACAAAAATATGCAATAACTTGGGTATGTTTTGTTGGTATGATGTGTTTTCTGTCCTATTTTGCAAAGAAGCAGGTTATGGAGGCAAACTGGAGAAAAAGGGAAGAATCATGCATTAGAATGGAGCATTTGAGGAAGAAAAGACCCAAAGCAAAGTTGGGAAGTGTCCCACGGCATAGACTCATGCCACGTGAGTGGACCCACGTATGGGTGGGTACCACAGGTTAACTCCTGCAGACTGGAAGAAAGCCTGTTTTCCACGTCACGGACTCACGTCACGTGAGTCAACCCACACCACGTGGATTGATTCCATGAGTCAACTACTAAAGAGTGAAAGGAACCCTGTTTTCCAGGATGGGACCCATGTGCCATGACTTGGTTCCACAACACCAAGTTACGGTACCGTGGAAAGTTGTCGACTTTGTTTTCCTGTTTTGATTAGGATAGGATGCATCTTGTATCTATAAATACCCTTTTATTTTCCTATGTTCAGGGTTAGTCAGTATATTATTTTGAGAGATATTTTCTATTGTTTTTAAGTTCATAAACATATTCTTGATTCTGTAATCTTGGAACATCGACTCTAGGGTTTTATTCAAATTGAGATTTCAGAGTTTTCTTATTATTGTGAGCTTACAATTATGTTTTCATTGTTGAATTCTTCTTGTGTTCTTGCAATCATGAGTAGCTAACCCCATCAACTAGGGTTGTGTGAACCATGAGGAATTAACGAAACGGGTTAAGTTCAAAGCAAATCTGAACCATTGGGAATACATGTATTGTTATTACCTTCATTATAATTGATCTTCTAACGGTTGCAAACATTAGAAACTCACCTGTATTCTAGACTTTCTCGAGAGAGAGGTAGAGTGTGGGAAAAGGGAATAACGACAGAGATTTGAAGCTATCAACCTTCATCTAGTAACTTGAGCCGTAACAGGGATAGTTATCTGAGATCCAGGACAAGGGTTAGTAGTGTGACACTCAGATACCGAGAGGAGAAGAGTGAAAATTATCTAATCAAGGTCGAGAGATGTTTAGATGAATATATCTTGTTAGATTTTGCATGCAACTCAGCGGGATAGTTTTGCTAGCACACGTAACCGGTGGAGTTAAGGAATCATTAGGGATCACAGTCCTAGTGTATTTCTCATATTATTTACGAATCCAAAAACCAGCAATCATTACTGTTACCACTTATTCACAAAAAACCCTCAGTTTTACTTACTTGCCAATTACTCAGTCTAGCATTCTACATAATTTCGTCCTATTCCCTGTGGGATCGACCCCAACCTAGTTGGGTTCAATATTTGATATAGCTACCGCATTATACTTTTTTGGAGGTATATTTTGGACGATATCAAATTTTGGCGCCATTGCCGGGGAACTACAATTATGGAGTTGAGTATTTTGCTTGTTGGAGTTGATTGGTTTTATTTTACTATATTTTTAAGGGCAAACGCCGGAGTATACCCAATACTAGGAGTATCCCCTGATTCCACTTGAACCTAAAATAGAAAGAAATCTGAGAGCTAATCGAAGAATGGTGAATACCGATGGAGTTCAGGACCCCGCAGCCACGAGGGACATTCATAACAAACCAATTCAGCTCGTTGGTCATGAAATAATGGACCAAACTACCGCTCGATTAAAACTGGAAGAGCAAGATAGACAAGCTTCTCTTAAGCAAGCAAATAGAGATAATCGAGCTATGCAAGAAGCAGCACTGCGTCTGACTGATGTTGAAGAAAGACAAAGAAGACTAAGGGCACACCAAACACCTCAAAGACCACATGTGCCGGTTTTTGATGATCCAAAAGAAGAGGAGCTGGCTTATCTTGAGCCAGTAGAGACTGGCGCCATCATCCTACTAGAATTACCTCAGGGCAGTAAGTTCGACATTACAAGTGCCATAATCCACCTGCTTAACTTGAAAGGCGTGTTCGCTGGACTTTCGACGGATGATCCGAACATGCATGTGATAAACTTTGTGGGGGTCTGCACGTCATATAATTTTCATGGAGTGGACCAAGAGGCTATTCGATTAAGATTGTTTCCATTCTCTTCAACAGGAGAAACAACTTTGTGGTTGGCCGAACTACCACGAGGCTCCATTACTACTTGGCAAGAGTTAAGAAATTAATTTTTGGGGAGATTTTTTCCACCCTCCAAGATGCTACAGTTGAAGGATGAGATTTACAACTTCAGACAACTACATTCTGAAGCATTTTACAAGACATGGCTAAAGTTTAAGAAGAAGCTGCAGAATGTTCCAAATCATTGAATTAGTGGCAGGAGTTTACTTGAAATCTTCTACAGGGCTTTAAACGCAAATTCTAAGGCTGTAGCAGATACTATCACTGGCAAAGCATTTATGAGTCTGAGGCGGGAACACGCTTCAAAAATTTTATATTGTATCACTAAGACCAACCGAGGATGATATACTCGGGAGGCAGATACACCTGCTGGTACATACACTATTGGAGCATCAGCAGCACAAAGGGCGTTGGATGAGCCTGTAGCTCAAGAGGTTGCACAGCTGAGGACAGAAATAGGTTTGTTAGCTAAACAGATTGTGGCCAGAGATGCTGAAAAGGTGCATGCCATAGGTCCACAAGGAAAAACACCTAAGCATGATGAGTATGAATCTGATGAGGAAGCTAAGTACTTGGATCGAGAAGTGACGGGTTTTCGAGCCAAGGGCCAAGGGTCTAATCAAGACTCTTGGAACTTGAGGCAAGGGAATCAAGGTCAAAACTATTATGGAGAAAATTACAATAGGTCAAGATATAGAGACAGAGAATGAGATTGTGATGGAAACTGGAGATTAAAAGAGGATTACAAGGAGAAGACCGATGCTTATGTTCCACCAGGGAATCGTGATACTGACTACGGAAATTCTCGAATGGAAACCCTTCTTACAAAATTGGTTAAAGGATCAGAAAGCCAAGAAAATTGCTTGAAGGAAATTAGGGTGGACATCTTGGGAATAAGTCAGAAAGTTGAATCTCACTCAACTGCCATAAAATAGTTGGAGCAACAGTTTAGACAGATATCGGTGTCATTGAACCAACGTCAACCAGGCACTCTTCCAAGCAACACAATTCAAAATCCAAAAAATGATGGTCATTGTTTAGCCATTACTACAAGAAGCAGAAAGAGCACAACTAACCCATTTATTCATGCAGCTAATGACTAGAAAAATGAGCCAGTGGTGGTCGATGAAGAGGGTGAGATGGAGCCAAAAAATTTAGTAGCGAACAACAGTATTAATAAAAAAGTTGAATCTTAAAAGAAGCAGGAAAAGGAGGTTCCACAAATGTTAAAAACTATCCCATGACCTCCTTCTCCATTTCCTCAAAGGTTAAAGAAGAAGGCTGAGGAAGGTAAATACCAGAAGTTTATTACGATATTGAAAGAGCTATCGGTAAATATCCCTCTTATTGAGGCATTGGATCAGATGCCAGGTTACGCGAAGTTCATGAAAGACTTAGTGACGAAGAAGAGAACTGCCAATTTCGAGCCGGCAGATAACTTACATCATTGTAGTGCAGTTGCTTCTCATTCCCTAGTATAAAAGAAGGAAGATCCAGGAGCTTTCACAATTACTTGTACTATCAGGTCGTACAACTTTGCAAGGCATTGTATGATTTGGGTGCAAGCATTAACTTAATGCCGCTAGCCGTTTTCAAGCAGTTGGGGTTGGGAGCACCAAAACCTACTTCTATGAGGCTTCTTATGGCAGATAGGACTGTGAAAAAGCCGATGGGCATTTTGTATGATGTTTTGGTGAAAGTTGCATCTTTCATCTTTCCAGCTGACTTTGTGATTCTAGATTGTGAAGTTGATTTCAAGGTTCCTATCATTCTGGGGAGACTATTCCTTGCCACTGGCTATGCGTTGGTTGATAAGGAAACTGGGTAGATGAAATTCAAGTTAACTGATGAACATGTTACTTTCAATGTGTGTCATTCCATGAAGCAACCGAAATATATGCGGGTGATTTTTGTAATTGATACGCTTGATGAGAGTGCCATAGTCATTCCAATTGAAGAAAGGTTGGGGCTAGAAGTTCTTGTGGTTGTGGTTATGAATTTTGACAATGATAGTATTAACGAATACGATGAGATGGTAGGAGCGTTTATTGGTAGGGGATCCTACACTTATACTCCAAAGAAACATGATCTCGATTTGAAGAATAGGGTGACCCCACTGGCTCGCCCTTCTATAGAAGAGCCTCCAGTCGTAGATCTTAAGGCTCTTCCTTCTCACCTTTGATACTCATTTTTAGGAGCCAATAACACCTTGCCCGTAATCATTTTTGTTGAGTTAGCGAACTGGCAGGTAGAAGCTCTGGTTTTGATATTGAAGAATTTTAAGAAGGTCATTGGTTGGTCTATTGCAGATATTATAGGGATTCCACCCAACATTTGCACTCATGAAATTCAGCTTGTTCCAGGTTGTAGACCATCTATCCCGCCTTGAAGAGGAAGCCATGCTCAAATTAAGGGATGATCGTGAGATTGATGATATTTTTCCAGACGACCAAGTGTTAGCATCATCACAAGACTTAATCCCATGGTTTGCAGAGTTTGCCAACTTTCTGGCAAATGATGTAGTCCCGGAAGATATGTCGTACCAGTAACACAGGAGATTCATGCATGAGGTGAGAAAATTCTTCTGGGATAAGCCTTACCTTTTTAGGGTATGTGCATATGGTATGATTCGAAGGTATATCCCAGAGGCCAAAATGATGAGTATTCTGGAAGCATGTCATTCGTCCCCAGTTGGGGGTCATCATGGTGGTAAGCGGACTACACACAAGATATTACAATGCGGTTATCATTGGCCCACCATCTATAAAGACTCTCATAACTATGCTCGAGCTTGTGACCAATGTCAAAGACAAAGGAACATCTCATGCAGACACGAACTTCCTATGACAACTATACTTGAGCTCAAATTATTTGATGTATGGGGAATTGATTTTATGGGCCCCTTTGTGAGCTCCCATGGCATGAAATACATTTTGGTAGCTGTTGATTATGTTTCAAAGTGGGTGGAGGCAATTGCGCTTCACAATAATGAAGGACGAAGTGTCACGGTATTCTTGAAAAAGAACATATTTTCACGATTTGGTACACCCCGAGTTATCATTAGTGATGGAGGATCCCATTTCTATAATCGGCTGTTCAAAACCTTACTTGAAAAATATGGTGTCAAACATAAGGTTGCAACGCCTTATCATCCTCAGACAAGCGGGAAAGTTGAAGTGTCGAATTATGAGATTAAGTCTATTTTGTCAAAGACAGTGAACTCCAATAGAACTAATTGGGCAAGAAGATTGGATGATGCATTATGGGCATATCGAACTGCATTCAAAACACCGATTGGTGCCTCACCATATCAGCTAGTGTTTGGAAAATCCTGCCATTTGCCTGTCAAACTTGAATATAAGGCATTATGGGCATTGAAAAGGTTAAATCAAAACTGGAGTGAAGCGGCTAAATTGAGGTTAGACCAGATGAATAAGATGGATGAATTTCATCTCCGGGCTTATGAAAGTTTAGCACTTTATAAAAAAAAAAGATGAAACTGTATCATGACCATAAGATTGAATGACGAGAGTTTCATCCGGGGGATTTGGTTCTGCTTTATAACTCCAGGCTTCGCCTCTTTCCTGGAAAATTGCGGTCTAAATGGTCTGGACCATTCACTGTTGTTAGGGTATTCCCACATGGAGCAATCGAGCTGAAAGGTGAAGATAATGTTTTATTCAAGGTCAATAGGCAGCGTGTAAAGCACTATGTTGGAATCACGAAAGTGATAAGGACTTGTGAGAAGGTTCGTCTTGATGAAGTCTGAGCAGTCAAGATAGTCGTGTCGTGCCGCAACGTTAAATCAGGCGCTGCTTGGGAGGCAACCCATGGGCTAGTTGGTGAAGTCTGAGTATCCAATTTAGCCATGTCGTGTCGCGACGTTAAATCAAGCGCTGCTTGGGAGGCAACCCAAGGTCTGAGTTGATTGTGATCTGACTATTGGAGGATGCGAAGGATAAGTTGGCTAGAATTTAAAATATTGAACTAAAAATGTCAGTACAACCCACGACAGTGGTTCATGTGCCGTAACTTCATCCATGTGACGTGGGTTTAAACCGTGAAAGTCAGAGTAAATTGTTCACATGCAGAACCCAACCCACGCCATATACCTACATGATGTGGGTCAAACCACGTGGCGTGGGTAGGTATCATGGAAAATAGAGAATATGTGTGATTGCAGAACCCGACCCATGACAGGGACCACGTGATGTGGGTCAACCCATGTGGCATGGGTCGATACCATGAGAAGCATACCCGAAATTAATTGTCAAGATTCGACCCAACCCAAACCCTAATTTTGGCCTACCCATATAAATTCCGATACCACCCGATTACAAACTCCAAATAATCTGATCATCCAAGATTCCATATACGCTATTTCTCTACCCAATTCACCCAATTTAACACCTTAAATCTTATAATCACTATAAATCCCAAGAACCAACCATTCCAATTTGTACCACCACTATTCCAATTCCAAGAAATTATAAAATCCTCCACCCTAAAACCCCAAAAATCTAAAACCCTATAACCCCAAACCCAAACCAACTTTGACCCAAATCATCCCTAAACCCGACGCATTTGATCCAAAAAGCCAACAAAATTTAACCCCAAACGAGGAGATATAGATTCATCATTGAGACTCTGCACTAAAAATCTTGAATTTAGGACTAGGTTGCGTGATGAAGCTTTGGGGTCCAATAAAAATGGATTCGAGGAGGTGTTTGAAATTTCTCATGATTCTGCACTAGTACCTTGCACAACGAGGTTACAAACTAGGTGACAAGCTGTTGCTCGGGCTGCACTTCAGCCTATTCCACAGCCCCCGCAACCTGCTAAACCGGCTGCTCCTGATCAGTCTTCTGATTCCCCTCCCCAGTCTGATTAGGGGATGGATGCTTCTGCAATCGGTGATGATCACGAGGATGATGTATCTGGGTCTGAGGATCATACTTAGGGTACAGATGAGTCTACATCCGATGAGATTAGTGCAGCTGTGGGGACAACTTCTGTCTCTGGCACTGGTGGCCAGGGTTCGACTACCCCCTCCCAAAGAACTTTGAATGCATGTCAGGCCACAGCTCCGGTCCACAGTAATAACAGGAGGTGGTGTGTTGAGGGGATGAAAGACATTTATGATAAGGATACCGAACCAACTGAGCATGGTACAGGAGGTGGTGTGTTGAGCTGGTGTGTTGAGTGTGCTTTTCGTGACTTCACCAGCATTCCTTTTCCATATTTGATCCAGGCATATGTAATACTGCTGGTGTGTCCTCAATACCTACATTTGATCATGATGTTGAGGTGACCAGGATTGCTGATAGAGGAATGATGCAGCAGTGGGGGGCTAACCCAGTTTTTTCGAGGAGGTCTCAGCCTTCCACGTCATCTGGCGCGGCCCTTTTGAAGTACTTAGAGACAGAGAGGAGTCGATTAGTACTCCTACACAGGTGAGTATGCCGGCGCTGATACATGTACCTGCTGAGGGCACAAGTCTGGTGAGTGATGAGGTACCAGGCACTACAGTACCACCGCCCCCAACTGGTATGGTTTCAGTACCGAGGGACTTTCTGCAACAGTTGGTTGATAGGCACACACAGATGTTTGAAAGGCAGGTGCACACAGAGACCCAGATAGCTAAGTTAGTATCCCAACTTAAGCCATGGGTCAGGTCCACGGTAGAGTCTTCAGAGGCGAGAGTTGAGGCCCGCATGACTGCGGCTATGGATAGATTTATGAGAGAGCTTCATGGGCGGATTGATAGTTTTGAGACACGGATGGCTACCAGGATGAGTACGGCCCAGATTCTTGATATGGCAGGATTGACACAGGAGGTGGCTGCATTAAGAGAGGAGGTTAGAGCTTTGGCACCAAGCAACACTCTTGTTATTCCACCTATGACTGTTGCGGCCCCGATGAGGCCAGCTTTTGAGGTGGATTTGTTTGCTGACGAGGAGCCTCCTATTGATATAGGCAAGCGGCCACGTAGTCCGGAGGATGAGATTAATAGTGGTGACGAGTTCGAGGGTGATTTTCAGAAAGTGATTAAGGCCTCCAGAGTAGAGTACCATGCCAGTCAGATTGCTCAGGAGCAGAGGGCACGAGGTGCATCCTCTAGTTAGGTACCCCTACGTAGGACACACCTAGCAAAGAGCCCAGAGAGTATACAGATGATCCTACTATGGACGGGCCCATATCCAGCACCTAGGGCACCGTAGGTATGTCTTCACTCCCTTACACTTACTCTATTGGTAGCTGTGCACTAGGGGCAGTGCACCATTATTTAGTTGGGGGAAGGGGTATACCACCACTTGGGGATTTTTGTTGTCGTGTTTTCTTTTCCCCCAAGTGTGCTATCATAGTAGAACCGACATTTTTAGGTTGTTATTTATAGTATTTATGAGTTTTTATGATTAATTAGGAGAAAAATAGGGGAACCTTAGTGCAGTCCATTTTTGAACAAGTTTTGTTGTTTGATTATTTAAAGGACACCCTTCCTGAAAATTTTATTTTAAAGCGTGTGTGTTGCCTGTTAGTTTGTGACAGCTGTTGGATCGTGTTATGGCATCAGCATTATTGGCAGAATGACTATAGCTAGCATTGCATGAATTGGATAGGTAGTAGTTGATAGTATAACCCTGTGCTATGTGTGTGTGAGGTCATTACCTTGTTCACTTTGTGCGTGCAATCCAGAACTTGCCTGGTTAGTCTTTCCTAGGTTATAAGATAGTGGTTAGGAAAGGATCATAGACTGTCTTTGAATAAGTCCACTTTTAGCCTAAATGCTCGACCAAATGAAATAAATATCCCTTGATCCCGAGTTTGAGCCCTAATTGACCTATTTCTTTTATTATCCCATTCACCTTCCCATTTTGACTTACAATGAACCTGTCTTAGTCTTGGTCCCTCCTTGGACACTGTGTACCTCAACTCAGGCAAATCGCCTAAGTTAAGGGTGGCTATTATAGGGGTCCGTAGTTTAACTTGGGTATGAAGAAGGGGTTAGTAAAAAGAAAAAGAGAACAGATTTGGGTGTGAAGAGAAGATAAAAATGAGTGAAATAAATAGAAATTGCAAAAAGAAAAAAAAAATTGTGCTTTAAAAGTATGAAGAAAATCACACCCAAAATCTAAAAATAAATGAAGGAGAATAAGGGAGAATAAAATAAGAATGGTTGGAAAGTGAAGCCAAAAATAGTGTAGTGTCAACGAGGGTTGAGTCACTATATCCATATGTACCACACCCGTCCTCAAGCCTACATAACAAGCCAAAGAAAGTCCTATAGTGATTCTAGTCCAACTGTCCAAAAAACTAAGATACAAAAAATAAGGTCAAGCCTATGGTATTTCACGCGCATTGTTTGAACTTTTTTGTGAGAGAGAGTGTTTTGACTCAGTCCCTACTGTGATATCCATTGGTATACTGTGAGTGTATGGGACTTCTTGGTTGTGAGAATACATGGGTTGCACTATTAGCTGCTATTTTTTCGGATAATGTCATTTGCATATATGCTTAGTTGTTTGTTCATAATCTGATGCCATTACAGCGGCCACCCAAATTTCTGCTATAGAGAAATAACGTCAGCCCAACCCAAAATTTTAAATTCTAAAATTTTTTAACTAAGTTAATCTGTACTAGTTTGAGACCATATTTTTAAAGAATCCCATATCTCGTGTCCTTGAAAGAGGTGCCTTTAGTAACGACGGAACATGTCGTTACATTACCTAATATATTTTTCAAAACATTGAATCAATTATATCCAAAGGGTGATATATTAAAATTATCCCTATTATTTGTTGTTTCTTAACATGTGTGTCAAGTCAATAGTGGACAAGTATTATTGGACAGGGGGAGTAGGTGTCTATTTTACTCCTTTTATTCCTTTATAAGTACTCCTTTTGGATTGTGATTTTATTCCTAAATAAGTGTATTTTTAAGTCTAAAAGAATACTTTGATCATAATCTTCCTAATATGCTCTTGAGTTCAAATATAGTAATCAATGTCAACATGAAAGAGATAAAACTTAATTATGGGTAAGTTGGTAAATTTACCTTTAATTTTCTTGGAGTGAGTAGCTTATCAAAGGGTGTATTCAATCCAAAAGGAGCACTTATTTAGGAATGAAGAAAGTACTAAATTAGTCTTATTAATTATTCTTTGAAAATATAAATTTGAGTATTGTACTCCCTCCATTCATTTTTACTTGTCACATTTTGACTTGGCACACCCATTAAGAAAAAAAATTATTAACATAATTATTTACCATATTATTCCTATTAATTGATGTTTAGTATTACGTCTTGAAAATTGTTTGGAGAATAAACAATTAATGCTAAAAGTAAAATAGGAAAAGAAATTTTGTCTTCTCTTGATATGTCAAAAGTGATAAATAAAAATGAAAATCCATTTTAGAAATTAGTGATAAGTAAAAGCAAACGGAGGGAGTACATTTTATGATAGGGGTAGTATTGGAAGAATATAATAATTTTTTCTTAATTTCATAAATTAGACAACTAAATTAAAAAAAAATATTTTTAACAAGAGGGTCAACTAAAATGAAATAGAGAAAATATTAGGTTATCCTGTTGAAAATCCAAGCAACAACAATAATAGTAATATTATTGCCCCTCTGTCCCGAGCAGATTGGAATTGACTATATGAATTCTCAATCTTTCATTGAAAATCCAAGTATAAATAGGTCATTATTTATTGACGCTAATGCAGAATTTTTTGTTTAGGTGTGAATGGAAAATAGAAAGTGGAATAAAATAGGGGAAATGTAGTATTAGAAATGTTTCCTTTTATAAAGAAACTTTGTCCCTAATTGGATAAGAAGAGAAAGATTATTGTGTTTTTTTATATTGAAGTACTTTCTTAAAGAGTTGAGAAGATACTACTTCCACCGTCCATCTTTACTTGGTCATTATTGACTTGATACATATTTTAAGAAACAATAAATAATAGGGTAATTTTACTATATCACTCACATTAAATTTAATGATTTGAGAAATGCATTGGGTAATGAATAATATTTATTGTAAGGGTAAAATGGACATAAAATGATAAATTATCTATTGATTTTTCAATCTGGACAATTATTGTTGGATATCTATTTTTAGTATAATGAATAAGTAAAAATAGACGGAGGGAGTAAGATTTATGCCGTAAATAATCTGATTGATATAAATAAAAGAAAAATTTTACTATATCACCTTTTGTAACACATATTACATATTGTTAATTTATTCATTAAATGTCTATTTAGATTTTTATCCTTTTCCTGTTCTGCTATTTCAGTAGTCATACTTCCAAATTCATTTCTTATTCCGAATTCATATTTATCTAAGATTGCTATATTTGATGTTATTATTGTGCCATTTTTGTCTTTATTATTTCTTAGGGTTGTTCTACTTTCTTCTGTTATATTGTGTAACCATAATTTTACTGTTCCTACTAATGTTCTTTCTATATATCCTGGTGTATCTGCTACAGATATTTTATTATCAACTAGTTGTTTTGCAATGTGTCCTATCCATAATTGTATTGTTTTATTTGTATCTATTACACAATCTAAATCTGGGACAAATTACATATAATAAATTCAATGCTTTATTATATGTTTTAAATATAATAAATTCAATGCTTTGAAAAATCCATTGACTAATGACTATAGTTAATATCAAGGGTAAATTGGACACAAATAGGTAAATTATCCATTTATTTTCCAAACTGAACAAGTATTGTTGGACATTTATTTTTAATAACATGGACAAATAAAGATGGACGGAGGTAGTATTTCTTTATTAATTCCTTCGTCCCATTTTATGTGACACCCTTTGACTTGACACAATGTTTAAGAAAAAAAGACTTTTAAAACTTATGATCCAAAATAATCCTCGTATATTTGTATGGTTGTAAATCATTTATTAAGTGTAAAGAGGAATTTTAAAGCTAATATATTTCTAATTATAGTAAGGTGACATTCTTTTTGGGACGGAATAAAACAAAGTGTGCCACATAAAATGGAACAAAGGAGTACAAATTCCAAATTTGAAACGACCGAATCATCAAATGATATATATAAATTGTAAAAGAGGCATTGAATCCGTCTGTTGTAAAAGGCAGCAACTAGGCCAACGACAATAGAGGAAGAACTATCATTTAAAGGGGGTTCAAAAATTTGATGAAACCAAAAATAATTCTTTTTTCACACGTAACTTTTTTAACAACTTCTATGTTGCTTATCATAGTATAAATACACTCTACCTGGGGCGGAGCAACCTTTGGCGAAGGGTGGTCAGATGCACACTCTTCGTCGAAAAATTATATGGTGATCAGTCTACGAAATATATATTTTTTTGACAAATTCATGCATATTGATATACCTATCCAATTTTACTCATCAGCTATGCATTGTTATATTTAATATTCTCTTAGTTCTAATTTGTTTGACCTACTTTCCTTTTTAGTCTGTTTAAAAAAATGATCATTTTCTTTTTTAGCAACTTCTTAATTCCAACTTTCCAAATGACATATTTAAAACCACAAGATTAAAGGACATTTTGGTACATTTGACTTATCTTTAATTTAAAAAGTCTTCCTTGTTTTCTTAAACTCTATGTTAAGTCAAAATAAGTCAAACAAATTAATTGAAAAAAGGGAGTAAGTAATATTGAAAAATGATGAAAACTTGTGAAGTACTATTTTGGTTTCCCACCACTTGATATTTAGTATCCGCTTTAGATCTCGACGAATCTAAATTCGTGCCGGTAAGTCTTATTTTAGTTTTCTACCACCCAGTATCAATACCTTCTTTAGATCCCGATGAATCCAAATTCGTGCTAAAAAGTCTTATTTTGGAGATATAGGGCTCCAATGTCGGGGTTCGAACTCGAAACTTTTGGTTAAAGATATAGTGATACTTCCACAACAACTTTTGATAATGTTACTTATGCATTTAACAACCAACTAGACCTAAATTAAAGAGTAATAAAGAAGGATAATGGGTCCTATTACTGCCTCCATTTCATTTACTTGACCAATATACTAAAAATAGATGTTTCAAATTATTTTTTCATTTTCACAAATTAAGAGAGTTCTATTACTTCTTTCTCATGCTACTCTTATTATTAAATAACTAAACAAATTTAGAGTTCCAAAGCATTATTAATAAGATTAATTTAGTAAAATACACCTCTAATTAATATTTTCTTAAAGGGTGTGCCAAGTCAACAGGGGTCAGATAAAATAAAATAGGAGTATATACTAAACAGCTAAAGTACTACGTCAATGGCGCAACACCTTGTTCTAACCGGAGCAAAATGATCTCATTATTAATTTGAAAACTATTAATTATTCTCGTCTCAAGGACTGATTAATTGGTTTAAGTTGTGAGACTGCCATGATTATTAAAAAGGAAAAATTACACAAAAGTGCATCTTATATTATTACATTGCAAAATATGGCTCATCTTTTAAGACTTTACCAAAAATGGTCCAATTGTACAGGATCAAAACATTAGTTTTCAATTCGTGACCCATGAAGCTAGCTACTACATCCTTTGTCAGAACTTCAGCCAAATCAATCTTAAGAGAACTTATATTCCCTTTTCTTATCTCAACTTGTCCTGTCTTTGGATAAGTATTGCGGTTAAGTCTTTTTTTGAAACTTCAGTAGGCTCCCCCTTCTTTGGCGATAAGGCTCGTTCGTGATCGGCCTCCTCAACTGTGTATCGATCGAAAGGCAGGGCGGCACAGCCCCCAACCAAGGGAGTGGTTACGTCCAGTATGTCCCCCCTTATTCCCGACATGCTATGGTACCCCGGAGTGGGTAGGAGCAAATTTCTTGTTGATTCATTTTATGATTGTCTGTTATTTGATCAGTGATGATTCAGTTCCTTGATTCTAGAATTTTGTGCGCTTTTTAGTCGGTTCATTTTGGCTTCTTTTTTAACTGTTGGGAAAATTGTGTGTATATGTATTCATCTTCTTTGTGTCTTTTATAGTCGGTTCGTTTTGGGTTCTTTTTAGGAAAATTAGGTGTATATATGTTTATATCCTCTGTTTCTTTCAATTTTCGAAAATTTGAGTAGGTATGATTGAAAATCGAACTTCCATAAATAAACTCTGTTTTGAGTTGGTATGATTGCAAAAAATTGATTATGTATTGAGGAGCCCAAATCTGAAGTTTTGGATTATTTGATGTAGTTTTGAAGTATTTTTGGATGAATTTGGTGCTTGGATTCGTGGAAGAAGACGAAGTCCATTTTTTTTGTATACATTTAAATATTGTATTGTAGATTGTTGTATATACAATACGGTTTTTTTATTTCGATGATTTTCTTGTTCCTCTCCATTTTATAGACACTTATACAATGTAGTAACGTTATTTAAATAATGTATATTCATATGTATATATTTGAATAATTATGTACATTATTGAATAGTTGTATATATAACATTATGTAATACAATAAAAAGACTGCATTGTATATACAACAATATACAATACAATATGTGTCAGGACCCAATTTCTCAGGTCATGATGGCACCTACTATAACCCACCAGTAGGTAAGCCAACCCGTAGTCCGAAACAACTAGAAATGGACTACTGATAGAAATAAAAGGAACAGCGGAATAAATACAATAACAAGGCTAATATAACCCCGAAACCTGGTGGAGCCAGTACAAAAGCTTCTAATACAATAGGAGTACAAATTAAATATAGAAAAAGTGTCTATATATAAGTCATCTCTGACACAACATAAAGAACAATCTAACAATAAGAGGGAGGGTAGGGATACTCTAAAACATCAGGAGCTCACCCCAAATCTCCGATCCATAGCTGCTCCGCATGATACACACACCAACAGCGATAACTCGTACTATAACCTGCAGGTTACAGAAGTGTAATATGAGTACCAAACACGTGGTACTCAGTAGGAAACGGCCGACTAAACTCAAGAACTAATGCAAACATAAATAACACGTAAGGCATGAATATAAACCACGAGCAACTATCCAAGAACTAAGCATAATAATGCTAATGGAGCAATAAGGATCAACTATCTTATTCTGAGAACAACCAAGGCCTAAGGTGGAATACCATATATCATTAGCCAATATACAAATGAAGAGTGGAAAAAGATATATTGTGGTATACAATGCCAAATTGTCACGCCTCAAATCCCATTGGGGCGGACAGGCACCCGTAGCCGTAAAGGCCCAAGAGAACCAACCTATGACTGAGTACATTCATATTCATTCCACTAAGTGAACAAAAATTCTGCCACGTGCAGATATAATATATCGATGACGGAAGTCATGTAAATACGTTCATAACAGATACGAGACTTGGCCGTTGGGGCCACAACATCTAAAGGTAAGATACTTCTACGTTTGACTTTACAATGTCTACAAAGCCTCTAAAAGATATATAACCATGACGAAGTTCGGGACAATTCCCCGCCTTATACAACTACTACACAGTACCAAAAATATATACAAATGACTCGAAAAACCCCGAATCAACCTGGAACTCACCAATAGCCTGCAGATGGCCCGTACACTACTGTGAAGGTCTACTAGCTCTTGTACCTGCAGTAAGTAAGGCATATCCCCCAAGGGACGTCAGTACGAAAGAATGTACTGAGTATGTAAGACCATAAGTAACTGTATGAAATATAGTGTCACGCCCCAAATCCCATCGGGACGTGATTGGCACCCAAAGCCGATAAGGCCCGAGAGAACCAATCTTTGCTCACGTCTATTCACATGCATGTCTCTTTACGAATAGCATATTATTTCATGTAACAGATAAGATATAAAATGCCAATGACGGAATTCATGGAAAACATACAATCTATGAAACTTGGCCGTTAGGGCCGTCAAGTCGAAGTGAACATTCATCCCTTTCATTCGTAAACCCACATATGTCTACAAAAGCCTCTAACAGAAATACATACACGACCAACCTAAGTTCGGGACAAGTCCCCGCTTTACATAACATCTATAACATCAAAACAAATGTACAACTGTGACTCGAAAAGCCCCGAACCAACTGGAGCTCACCAACGATCTGTATATGGTCCGCAGCCTACTGAGGAGGTCTACTAGTACCTGCGCCTGCAGCAAGTAAGGTAAATCCCCCAAGAGGGGTCAGTACAAAGAATGTACTGAGTATGTAAGGCTCATGAGAAATTCATCATACATAATAACAACAACAATGGAATCAATATAAGAGAAATAGTAAATGTGAATAAACTCTCTTCTGTATGTGGGAAACATGTATATTACGTTCTTTACTTCTCTTGTCTTCATAATTATTCATCTTTATTGTTCTACCCATGCTAGGTTGTTCTTTCGCCCCTGGGATGAGATTAACCCATGCTAGGTACTTTGACCCCTGGGATGTTATGTGAACCCATGCTAGGCTTTCGTGTCGCCCCTGGGATGTCATTAACCCATGCTAGGTACTGTGACCCCTGGGATGTACTGTGATAACCCATGCTAGGCTTTCGTGTAGCCCCTGGGATGTATCGGGATCGACCCATGCTAGGCTTTTCTATCGCCGCTGGGATACCACCCGTGTTATTGGGATCGACCCATGCGAGGTGTTTTAACCCCATGGGATACCACCCATGATTACTCATTACTTATACCTTACTTCTTTCTCTTGTTATTCTTACTTTCATTGCTTAGCGATACCTTGATGACTTGGAACACATACATACATTACTTCACGTCTTTACTCTTGTAAGATTGATACCTTTACTTGCGAGGGATAGATATATTAGCTTGCACATTCCCATATTACTTTGATGAGATTGGTACTTTTACTTTTGGGAGATTGGTACAAAGATAAATATCATACTATAGGACTTTGGAACATGACATGATTGGAACAATGCTATTCAAAATAAATAGATTCTCTTAGAATTTACAACATCATGACAACTTAGGAACTTTCGTCAATAAATAAGAGATAAGTGGATCATAATTCATCTAAGAGTAGGACACATATGAATAAAATTATATGTCAGCCTTAGTTGGACTACTATAGAACCCCTTTGGAATATAACCCTTTGAAACTTTTGACATATTATACAATGAACATGAGCCAACCAATAGACATGAGTCATATGATTCACCATTGACCAATGAGTAAGGAACATATGAGTAACACTAGTCAACTACCGGATACGGAATACCTTAGAGCATTTCGGAATCGAATGAGTACTATGACAATGTGAACACTATATGGTGCAGAAGGGTATAGAAGAGTAACCTTACATACCTTCACTTCCCAGTATGATTACACGAGTCTATATATGAACACAACAGTCTAGCTTCTTCCTTACGTCTTACTCTACAATACAAGTACATATCGGAGCTTACATTAGCAACTAGTTACTATACAGGCATACAAGACGACAATGAACTATATGACTGTCGTATAACGTCATGTCACCCCTTACAATACAATACACTACATTCTCACACCAACAACACCATAACATTGCATTCATTGACCAAAATATCTTACATCAATAGCATTTCACATTACACTTACCCTTTATGCTTTCTAGTTAGCATTCCGTCACAATTTCTCCTATCAACTTGCCTCATAACAACATATGAACAACAATCCATACTTAATAGAGTCCAAAATTCCTCCATACGACACTTTAAAGTCATTAAAATGACATCACAAGTTGCTAATTATATCCATAAAGGGTATAGGGGCCTTCGGGGATCAAAGGGGGACAAAAACATGCAAAACGGGGTTCTGGAAGTGACCTGCGAAGCCACCTGCGCCGGAAGGTGGCTGAACTGCGTCTGCATATTCCCTTTGGCAGTATCCAGGGGCATCTGCATTGGCACCTGTGCCCGCAGGTGCCTCACCTGCGAGGGCGGGTGCCCTTTTTCGGCCAAATTGGTCTCTTTTGGGTCTTTTTATGCAATGAATGGTCCATGATCATAACTAAACTTATTTTAACATATTTTTGATCATATTACATGCCAAAAACCATCCATGGTCTCACAACACACAAAAACATCACCAAAACCTCACTTTCCTTTCAATACGCCACCAAATCCGTAACCAAATTTACAACAACAATTCCAAACATTATATACAAGGGTAAAACAAGGTAAGACTATATTCACATCTCACATTTCAATATTTAATCCATCAAGTTCATTTCCTTCAAGATCACAAGTCCATGTTCAAGTTTACAAGACAAATCCATCCTCCGATTTAGCAAACACAAATTGTTTTACACATAGTGAACTTCTCACACTTTACCAACATAAACAACATGATATAAACCATCTTACATGCATAAAATATATTAAAACATAATCATATACACTTACCAAGTCTTGCAAGATAATGATCTTGGTCCAAAGGATGAAGGTCTAGGGTTTGTGTGAAATAAGAAAATGTTGTAGAGAATTCTAGAAAAGGCATGGGTGTTACAAATGAATAAAAATATGATTTCCATCATATATATAGGTCCCTTTAAGTCTCTCTTATCCCATTCTTGACATTAAATGCATGGTTGATTTGGTCAAAGGGAAGATTGGATCATTTTGCCCCATTGGGCCAAGTCTTCCATGTGATTTTGGGCCTCATTTAAGCCCAATGGCTCATGACTCATTAATACCCCCCAAATTAATGTCTTAATTCATCAATTCTCTCATGTTCCAATAATTCCATGAACGTTATAGAATTTAATTAGGTTCGACATCATACGGGATGTTGCACCTCCTACAAAGGTCTAATCCCATGTACTAGGCCCAATATCAATTATCTCATCAATAACATTACAAAATACAAACTTTTGACTCTCGACGCTTGAGTACCCATTGTTCAACGTTGTCAAGTAGGGTTTGGTAGATACAGGGTGTTACATATAGGAACTCAAATGGAATCAAATACAAGTGAATAGATAACACTGATATACCACCGTACTGTATATGTGGAACCATGTACATTACATTCATTTCTTTCCTTTTATCTTCATATCAATATACATCATACAATGCCTGGGACCAACTGATCAGTGGTAAATAACATTGGGATCGGCTCGAGTTAGGCTTATGCCCCCAGAGCTACCACCCATAAATCAATAAATCAGGTTCGGCTTGAGCTAGGTTTTCACCCCCAGAGCTACCCCCTGCATCCAATAATCAATCGGGATCGTCTCGAGCTAGGCTTTCACCCCCAGAGCTACCACCCGTACTCAACCAAATATGCATTACTTCACTTCTTTAATTTTTGTGAGATTGTTACATCAGCGGTCATGACATTATTGGAGCTTTGGAACAATAGTCAACAAATAAGAGACACGTAAATAGAAATTTCTAACAAACCTGAACTGGGATACTTTAAAACATTTCGAAGTGGAAACAAGTTTGGTAACAATATGAACAATAGGTGCAGCCAAAGGATACGGAAAAGAGTAACCTTACAGACCTTATCTTTCCAACATGTGACTACAAAAATTCAGCTCTTCCTTAAAGTGTTAATCTACAATATGAATACATAATGGAGCTCACATTAAAAGCCAATTACATTACAAGTTCACAAGGCGATAATTAGCTTCTTGACGGGAAGTAAAAACTATCCAACATCCCAAACACATGGTATATCATTCCACCTTCCTTTCCACTGCCATATAACTTCATTACACTCTCCTATGATATAATTTACTACCCCACAACACCAACAATACCAAAACAATCCACACATCAATATAGACGTCACAAACCGACAAGATTTCCCACCAAGTGCACACTTCACATTTTTACCTCAATGCAAATCCACATATTTATTACATCAAGTCACATAAATACCTTCCACAACAATATACCAAAACATTCCACACAGTTTCAGAATTCACTTTAACATAACAAGAAAGTATTTTCTTTTCACTACACCAAACGTTCCATGCACAATTACGTATAAACATTTCCACAGGGAATACACAAGGAGTAACGAATTAGGTACAGAACCACACTTAAACATACTAAAATTTCATCCATCTAATTCAATTCCTTCAAGACCTTAATTCCCCTTTCAAGTTTAAACCACATAGAGGGAAAATCCTTTAGCAATTTAGCAAAAGCGGACTGCTACAAATAAAGTGGACTGCTCAACACTTTTTAAGCATAAACAACATGATATACACAACCTCTTATGCATATAATATATTAATCTATAAGGGTAAAAACTTACCAATGCTTGCAAGTGGAAGATTTGTCCAAAAATCCTTAAAGAAAATTAGGGTGGCTAGGGTTTGAGAGAGGAAAAAATATTTGATTGAAAATTTGATTTTTACAAGTGTGTTGTGTATAAAAATGAGATAAATTTCAGCCTTAAATAGGCCCTCCAACCTCCTCTCTCATGGTAAATTCTTAGCCAATTATTTGGTCAAATAGTCCAAGTAGATGATGTGTATACTTGGTCCACTTTTAAATGGATCTTTTTCTTTTGGGCCCATGTCTTATTTACTTAATTTTGGGCCTCAATTGAGCCCATTAGCATAATATTAATTCAGCACAATAAATTTAGTGGGTAATACACCAACTATCTCAAGTTTAAATAATTTCATAAATGTTAAGGTAGTCAAATAAGTTCGAAAATGTACGGGGTGTTACATCCTTCCCCCCTTAGGAACATTCGTCCTCGAATGTTAGTAACATTATCCAATCTAAACAAGTTACCAAGTCTAATTTCATTCTTCATATTACCACATACACATAATACTTATAAATACTTACTTGTTATTGCTCCAATTCCACACTTCATCATTTCCTCGGCTTCCCATGTGATTTTTTCTACTTGCTGATTTTTCCAAAGCACTTTTACAGAAGCTACTTCTTTATTTCTTAACCTATTAACTTGTCGATCCAGAATAGCAATAGGTACTTCTTTATAGGTGAGATCTTCTGTAACTTGTACATCTTCAGTAAGAGTAATATGAGATGGATCTCCTATGCACTTCTGAAGCATTGAAACATGAAATACTGGATGAACTGTGGAGAGTTCTTGGGGTATTTCTAATTCATACGCAACTTGACCAAATCTTCGGATAATTTTATACGGCCCTATATAACATAAATTCAGCTTTCCCTTCTTCCCAAATCTCATTACCCCTTTCATTGGTGACACTTTCAAGAATACCCAATCACCTATGGCAAATTTTAGCCCCCTTATTCTAACATCGGCATATGATTTGTGTCGACTTTGGGCCGTTTGTAGCCGCTGTTGTATCACCTTAACCTTCTCCATAACTTGATGAACAAGATCTGGCCCAAATAAGGCAGTTTTCCCCGCTTTAAACCATCCAATTGGTGATCTACACTTTCTTCCATATAAAGCTTCATAAGGCGCCATCTTGATACTTAAATGATAGTTATTATTGTAGGCAAGTTCAATAAGAGGTAAATGATCATCCCAACTACCTTTAAAGTCCAATGTGCAAGCTCGTAGCATATCTTCAAGTATTTGTATGGTACGCTCTGCCTGTCCATCCTTCTGAGGGTGAAAAGTTGTACTTAAATTCACTTGTGTACCCAAACTCCTCTGAAAAGACTTTCAAAAATTTACAGTAAATTGAGCTCCCCTGTCTGATATAATAGAGATTGGAATTCCCTGCAACCAAAATATCTCTTTAATAAACAACCTCGCATACTCTTCAGCTGTGTAAGTAGTCTTAACTGGTAGGAAGTGTGCTGATTTGGTAAGTCTATCAACTATTACCCATATGAAATCAAATTTCTGAAGTGTACAAGGCAAACCTGTGATGACATCCATGTTGATTGTGTCCCACTTCCAAACTGGAAGATTCATACATTGCATATAACCTCCAGGCTTCTGATGCTCTACTTTTACTTGTTTACAATTTGGACATTGGGGCTACGAATTCTGCAATGTTCTTCTTCATATTACCCCACCAATATATTTCTTTCAAATCATGATACATTTTGGTGGCTCTCAGATTAATAGAATACCGTGAATGATGTGCCTCTCTCATAATTCTTCTCCTTAGCTCATCTACATCAGGTACACACAATCTACTTTGGCACTGAAGCACTCCCTCTTGCGTAAGATCAAATGCCTTTGTCAAACCTTGTTGTACATTCCCCTTCAGCTGTAATAAAATAGGATCCGCATACTGTTTTTGCTTCACTTCAGCTACTAATGAAGATTCTGCCACATTTTGCGCTATAATTTCTTCATTTGGAGTTTCAAGAAGACGAACCTTCAAGCTGGCTAGTTGATGTAGATCCTTGTCTATACCTTGCTTATCCGTGAGTTGGCCATCAGTGCTTCCTATTGCTTTGCGGCTTAATGCATCGGCTACTACATTTGCTTTTACTGGATGATATAAGATATCAATGTCATAATCTTTTAATAGTTCAAGCCACCTCCACTGCCTCAGATTAAGGTCCTTCTGCTTAAAGATATATTGCAAACTCTTATGATCGGTATATATGTCAACGTGAACCCCATATAAGTAGTGGCGCCATAGCTTTAAAGCAAATATCATAGCTGCTAGCTCAAGATCGTGTGTTGGATAATTTCTCTCATGTGGCCGCAACTGTCTTGAGGCATAAGATATTACATTACCGTGCTGCATCAATACACATCCTAAGCCAACTCCTGAAGCATCATAATATACCGTATACCCTTCTGTGCCTTCTGGAAGTACCAATATAAGTGCAGAAGTTAACTTATCCTTCAGATCTTGGAAACTCTTCTCACATGCATCATTCCACTAAAACTTGGTTGCCTTGTGTGTTAGCTTTGTTAAAGGTGTCGAAATAGAAGAAAACCCTTCAACAAATCTTCTATAATAACCTGCCAATCTGAGAAAACTATGAATCTCTGTAGGCGTCGTAGGTCTTGGCCAATTCTTCACAACTTCTATCTTTTGAGTATCAACCCTTATTCCTTCATCACATACAATATGACCCAAGAATGCTATAGATTTTAACCAAAATTCATATTTAGAGAACTTTGCATCTAACTTACGATCACGAAGAATCTATAACACCTGCCGTAAGTGATTAGTATGGTCTTCTTTTGATCTTGAATAAACCAAAATATCATTTATAAACACTGTCACGAACACATCTAAGAATAGCTTGAGCACCCTATTCATCAAATCCATATAAGCTGCTGGTTCATTTGTTAGCCCAAATGACATAACTAAAAACTCATAATGATCATATCGTGTTCAGAAAGCTGTCTTGGGTATATCTTTTTCTCTAACCCTTACTTGATGATAACCCGATCTCAAGTCAATCTTTGAGAAATATTTGGCACCCTGTAATTGATCAAACAAATCATCAATTCTGGGGAGGGGATATTTGTTCTTGACTGTTACCTTATTCAGTTGTTGATAATCAATACACATTCTCAACGTGCCATCTTTCTTTCGTACAAATAACACTGGTGCACCCCAAGGGGACATACTAGGCCTTATGAATCCCTTGTCCAGCAAGTCTTTTAATTGCTCCATCAATTCCCGTAACTCTGCCGGGGCCATTCTATAAGGAGGAATAGAGATAGGCTGAGTACCGGGTACCACATCAATACCAAACTCTACTTCTCTTTCTGGAGGCAAACCTGGAAGATCTTCAGGAAATACATCAAGGAATTCACTCACCACTGGAACAGATTAAAGAGTTGGTGGCTTCACATCGGTATCTTGCACTCTTACTAGATGGCATATGTACCCCTTGGATATCATTTTCTTTGCCTTAAGATAAGAAATAAACTTACCTCTTGGTGCTCCAACATTACCCCTCCATTCAAGGACGATCTTTTGTGGAAAATGGAAATGTACCCTCTTAGCTCGGCAATCTACTCTGGCATAACAAGAAGCCAACCAATACATACCCATTATAACATCAAAATCTACCATTTCCAGCTCAGTAAGATCAGCCAACGTATCATGATCACAAACAGTTACTATGCAATTATGATAGACTCTCTTAGCTATAATAGACTCACCAACGGGTGTAGATACTTCAAATGTCTTGCCTAGTAATGTCGGTGTTCTTTCAAATTTTTCAGCAATCAATGGAGTGACATATGATAGGGTAGAGCCCGGATCAATCAATGCATATACATTATGTGAAAAGACGAATAATGTACCTGTAACCACATCAAGAGAAGCCTTCAAATTCTGCCGATCTGCGAAAGCATAGGTACGGTTCTGGACTCTACTAGAATTAGCTACTACTCGAACACCTGTACCATGACCAGTAGGCTATACACCCGATGAGGATAATACAATGGCTGATCCAGTAGGTCGCGCCATACTACCCGTGCCACTCCATGGGCACTCTCTCATTATGTGCCCCGACATACCACACCAGAAACAAACATCTATCCCAAGCCGACATGCACCTAAATGAAGCTTTTCGCAGTGCTGACACGGCTGACGGAAAAAACCTCAATTGTCTAATTCTTCCTTGTTCTTGATACCCTGCTGTTTGTGAACCTTGAATCCCACTACTTTGCCCAACTTGACTGCCTCTAAACCCTCAAAATTGGGATGGAGTACCTGCTGTAAAATAAGAAATGATGGTCTATGCGGTCTATTAAAAACCCGAGGCCTAAATTATCCTTGGTACGCCATGAACTGTCCCATAGGTTTAGCCCTCTTTGATGGTCCTCTTTCAAATTCTTGCGTTCTTCTCCTTTACCTCTGATCCTCCATCTTCTGTGCAAAACCTTGTATCCTGGCTATATCCATGTCTCTATTCAAAGCAGCAATAGTACAATCTCTAACAAAATACGGATCTAGACTATGCACGTATCGATGAACTCTATCGTCTATAGTAGCTACTACATTAGGAGCATACCTGGCCAAAGAATTAAATCGAAGACTGTACTCTCTAACGCTCATATTAAATTGACGAAGATTTAAGAACTGGTTTGCACGAGCCTCTCAGATCTCATATGGAAGGTAATGATCAAGTAATGACGCTTTGAATTCTTCCAAACTAGCTGGAAGCACACCGATACCCCTAGACCGTTTCCAATCTTCATACCATAATATAGCCTCTCCTTTTAATCTATACGTTGCAAGCTCAACTGTTTCTGTACCAGATACATGCATAACATCTAAATCCCTTTGAATTTGGTCTGTGAAGTCTTGTGGGTCTTCATTAACATCTGACCCGGTGAATGTGGGAGGGTTTAATTTAAGAAAATCCTGTGTCCGCTGACTAGCTGCCCTATCTGCTCCATCATTACTTGTAGTTGGACCAGCTTGTCCTTGATTTTGTACAGCAACTATACGAGTCAACATTTGCACAGCATTTCTTAAATCCTGCTCAGTAGCATTAACAGGTGGTTCTGAAGGTACCCCTCTCCTTCTCGGCTCTACTGGAAATGGAAGAGTAGAAGAAGTCCGCGATGCAAACTCATTTTCAGCCTCACCTTGATTAGCTTATTTAGGTGGTGATTTACTGGTCCCTTCTCCGGCAATCATGTCTAACTTCTTACTTCTGCCCTTGTTTCTCCTTGTAAACGGCATATTGCTATACTGAGGAAACAAAAACATAAAACAAATTCATTGATTAAATATGACTCCACCTACAACTTTGGCTCTATTGCACGATCTAGGAAATGAAGAAAAGAAAAAACTCCTAAATGTCTCATAGCCTCCGACTTATAAATGTGGTACACAACACATCCATAAGCAAGACTCTACTCAGACACGGCTTTGTAGACACCCTAGGACAACCTGCTCTGATACCACTTTTGTCACGCCTCAAATCCCATTGGGGCGGACAGGCACCCGTATCCGTAAAGGCCCGAGAGAACCAACCTATGACCGAGTACATTCATATGCATGCCATTAAGAGAATAAAAATTCTGCCATGAGCAGATATAATATATCGATGACGGGAGTCATGTAAAGATGTTCAAAATAGATACGAGACTTGGCCGTTGGGGTCACAACGTCTAAAAGGTAATACACTTCTACATTTGACTTTATAATATCTACAAAGCCTCTAAAAGATATATAACCATGACTAAGGTCGGGACAAGTCCCTACCTTATACAACTACTACACAGTACCAAAAATATATATAAATGACTTAAAAAGCCCCGAATGAACCTGGAGCTCACCAATAGCCTGTAGATGACCCGTACCTTACTGTGAAGATCTACTAACTCTTGTGCCTGTAGTAAGTAAGACAGGTCCCCCAAGGAACGTCAGTGATGTCGCCCAAAATATACCTCCGAAAAAGTACAATGTGGTCGCTGTATCAAATATAGAACCCAACTAGGTTGGGGTCGATCCCACAGGGAATAGGTCGAAGTATGAGTAGAATATCGGATGGAACAATTGGAAAGTAAATAAAACTGGGGGGGTTTTGCTAATGAGTAGTAACAATGACGATTGCTGGTTGTATTGAGTTTGTAGACAATAAGAGCAATACACTAGGACTGTGATCCCCAATGATTCCTTAACTCCACCGGTTACTTGTGCTAACAAGATTACCCCACTGCTCTGCATGCAAAATCTAACAAGTTAGGTTCATCTAACTGTCTCTCGACCTTCATTAGATGAATTTCACTCTTTTCCTCTCGGACTCCGAGTGTCGCACTTCTAACCCTTGTCCTGGATCTCAGATAACCATTCCCGCTAAGGCTCCGGTTATTAGATGAAGGTTGATAGCTTCAAATCTCTGTTGTTATCTCCTTTTCACAATATCTACCTCTCTCTCGAGCAAGTCTAGAATACAGGCAAGTTTTTAACGTTTGCAACCGTTAGAAAAGCAATCACTATGAAGGAAACAACAATACATGCATACATAGCAGTACAAAGTTGCTTTGCACTTAACCAATTTCGTTAATTCCTCATGGTTCACACAACCCTAGTTGATGGGTTTAGCTTCTTATAATTGCAAGAACACAAGAATAATCCAAAGATGAAAGCATAATTATGATCTCACAATAATGAAGGAAATCGAAATTTCAATTATCAGTAAAACTCGAATTAGGGTTTGTGAATACAAAACCAAGAATATCTCTGAAACAATATGAAATAACTCTCAAAGTAGTATATTGAGCAACTCTCGCACTTAGGACTACATAGGGGTATTTATAGATACAAAACACGTCCTATCCAAAACCAAATAGGAGAACAGAGTCGGCAACTTCCACGGTATCGTGACTTGGTGTCGTGGAACCAAGTCATACCACGTAGGTTGATGTCGTGGGGATCAGGCTCAATTGGCAATCTTCAGAAGTTGGATCACGATAGGCTTTCACGTCACGTGGGTGGTAGTCACGCCACGTGACCCCTGCCGTGGAAATCAGAGCATTTTTCATTATCTGTACTTGAGTCACGACAGTCACTCACGTGACGTGAGTGGCTTCCACGTCACGTGACTTGTGGCATGACTCCTCCTCTGGTGCAGCCTCTTGTTCTTTCTTCTTTCAACACTTCGTTGTCGGGCTTGATTCTTCCTCTTTTGATCATTTTGCCTTTAAAACCTATTTTCCTGCAAAGTAGGACAGAAACCACATCATACCAACAAAACACACCCAAGTTATTGCATATTTTCCTTATTTTAAGCATCAACAGTGCCATGTAACCATGACACATCAACACCTTCCACTTAGAACGTTTGCATGTCCTCAGGCGAATAAAATAACAGTACACAAACACAATGCTTAACTAAGAGAAACCTAAGGGACTTATGGCAGTCTACTCATTGCTTTTAGCACAAAACCTTTTCGACCCCTCCTATTTTCAAAGCAAAACCAAAGTGTGTATATAAGCAGCATAGTATCATGACACAGAAGGGATTAAGTGATGGCACCAGATTATGTACAAACAACTAAGCCTATATGCAATTTGACATTTCTCGAACAACTAGCAGCTAATGACACAACCCATGTGCTCTCACAATCAAAGAAGTCCCATGCACTCTCAGTATACTTTAATGAATATCATAGGGACGAGATCAAAACACTCACGCTCGCAAAGAAGTCAAGACAGTGTGCATGAAATACCATAGGTTTGCCCTTATTTTCTACGCCTTTGTTTTCGGACAGTTGGACTAGGATCACTATAGGACTTTACTCGGCTTGTAATGTAGGCTTAGGGACGGGTACGGTACATATGGGTATGGTGACTCAACCCTCCTTGACACGACACTATTCTCGGCTCCAACTTTCAACCTTTCTCATTTTTTATTCTCCCTTATTCTCCGTTCTTTTATTTTCAGATTTTGGGTGTGATTTTTCTCAAACCTTTAAACACTTATTTATTTTATTTATTTATTTTCTTTCTTTTTCTTTTCCCTTTTTTTTTGTTTTTTCTCTTTCACTTTATTTTATTTTTTTTCTTCACACCCAAATCTGTTTTCTCTTTTTTTTTCTGTTATTAACCCCTTCTTCATACCCAACTCAATCTACGCACCCCTATAATAGCCACCCTCAACTTAGGGGATTTTCCTGAGTTGAGGTACACAGTGTCCAAAGAGAGACCAGGGTCAAGACAGGTTCATTGTAATTAAAATAGGAAGGTGAATAGGCTAAAGAAAGAAATAGGATGATTATGGCTCAAAGTCGGGATCAAGGGATATTTCTTCCTTTGGTTTGGCATTTAGGCTAAAAGTGGACTTTATTCAAAAACGGCCTATGATCCTTTCCTAATCCCTATCCTTTAACTCAACAAGACTAACCGGGCAAGTTCTAGATCGCACACACACAGTTAATTAAGTAGTGACCTCACACACACATAGAACAAGGTCGTATTACCAACTACTACCTATCCAGTTCATGCAATGCTAGCTATAGTTATTTGTCTATAATCCTAGTGCCATAACAAGATCCAACAGCTGTCACACACAAGCATGTTATTCACACAATTCAAAAACCAAAATTTTTGGAGGGGTATCATTAACATTCAAAACACATAAAAATCTTTCAAAACTGGACTGCACTACAGTTCCCTTATTTTTCTCCTAATTTAGCAAGAAACACAAAAACATCATTAATAACATCCTAAACATGTCGGTTCTACTATGATAGCACACTCGGGGGAAAAGAAACACGGCAACAAAAACCCCCAAGTGGTGGTACACCCCCACCCCTAACTAAACATGGTGTAATGCCCTCAATGCACCGATATCAAATAAAAAACAAGGGAGTGAAGACATACCTGTGGTGCCCTAAGCGTCGAAAGTGGGCCCGCCAGCAGCGGGATCATCAGACTGTGCAGCAGTAGGTGCATCCGGTGGAGGGACAGCCTGACTAGTAGATGCACCACGCGCCCTCTGCTCCGCCTCAATCTGGATCGCATGGTACTCCACCAGGGAGGCTTTAACATCCCTCCGCAGATCACTCTCATACTCAGCATCACTCTCACCCCCATCCGCCGGGCTGCGAGGTCTCTTGCCTCTATCCATCGGAGGCTCCTCATCAGCAAATAAATCTACCTCAAATGCTGGTCGCACGGAGGTCTGGGCAGGCATAGGTGGTATGATGGGAGTGCTACTCGATGCCAATGCCCGAACCTCCTCTCTCAAAGCAGCTACCTTCTGGGTCAAGCCGGCCATATCAGGACTCGGTGCAGCACTCAAGCAGGAGGCCATACATGCCTCAAAACTATCAATCCGCCCATGCAATCCCCTCATAAACTGGTCCATCATTGCATTCATCCTAGCCTTCACCCAAGTCTCTGCATCCTCTACTGTAGATAGAACCCAAGGCTTAAGCTGGGATACCAACTTAGCCATCTGAGTCTCAGTGTGAGCCTGGCGCTCAAACATCTTCGTCTGCCTGTCAATCAACTGCTGCAGAAAGTCTCTCAATACCGAAACCATCCCAGCAAGAGACGGTGGAACACTAGTACTAGACACCCCATCATCAATAAGGCCAGCGCCCTCAGTCTGTACAGGTACTCTAACTGGTGAAGGAACAGGCAAAGGTGCACTACTCGGCTCATCCAGGGTTGCACCCGATGACTCAGACGGTTGTGAACCTTGTGGAAGAATGGGGTGTGAACCCCTCTGCTGCATCAGTGTAATGTCCGCAATGTGGGTCACCTTGATATAATAGTCGAGGGCAGGTAACCTGGCTACACCTGCCCTATCACACAGCCCCTGGATCAAGCATGGAAAGGGTATACTTGTGTGATCTCTGAAGGCCCGCTCGTGGATCTCCCGGACTACGTACCTCGCAAATGGAATCTCATAACCAGCTAAGATGTTGGCTACTACTACAGCCCGATCCAATGTGAGTGAGTTGTCAGCATTGTTTGGATCCAACCGATGTCGAACCACGGACCACCAGAATCGACCAGCAAAATAAAGCGTGGACTTTTTGATGTCCAGCTACCCAGTCACCCAACTAGCCGCCACACCATCTTCGGCTATGTACCCAGCAATCCATTTAAGCAATTCCAATTTCTGCTCCACATCTCTCATCTTAGCTCTATCTCTGACAGTGTCCAACCGATGGTCAAATTCAGCAGTCGACGCCGAAAGTGGACGGTCAGCCCCAAATAAGAAGCGATGAATGGTCTACTCTGAAATATCCACGCGGGTACCACGAACCATGACATGAGTCAAAATTGGCTGCAAAATAAATTTCTGCCCAACAGGAGTGCCCAAATCCACTGACGCAGCATACGAGGCATAAAACCCTCGGACTAACTCCGAGCTATATCGACCAGAAGGCTGCGCCATCCAACCCAAACCGTACCTCTCAAAGACAGGCCATATATCAGGCAAGGCCCTCAGTTCATCGACCAGATACCGCGACTCCTCCATAATGCTCCGTCGACACACACCCCTCTCAGTCAATTCAGCATCTTTATCATAGAAGGTACGCATGCCCTGCACACACCAACACTGAACCTCAGTACTCTGCGCGGGAGTCGAGGCACTCTGGGCATCAGAGCCTGAAACAGAAGTCGTAGCCTCCGCCGCAGAAGTACCCTGACCCGTAGCCTCATCAGCAGAGCCTGACGCAGAACCATCCTCCCCCTCTTCATACTGGGGGGCGAACTCAGAAGACTCAGCCAGAATAACTGGCTCAACAGGTGGTGGGGCTGGCTGACGTGCTACCCGGGCAGCCGCTCGGGCTTGCGTCTGTAACCTCGTAGCTCAAGGAACTAAAGCAGTATCGTCATGGTTAATATCAAATTCCTCCACAGAACCACTTGGCTCAGACTCAGTTGGTTCCCGCAGACGGGTCGGTAAATTTGGATTTTTGGTCCTAATCTGGGATGAGGCATCAAGGTGGTCACTCTTGGGGTTGGATTGTGGAGGCATGGTAACGGGTTTTTGATCGAATTTTTGGGTATTTGGGTCAGATTTGGGTCGGGTTTGGTGTCTTGGATTCATATTTTTGGATTTTGGGGGTAATGGGGTTTGGATTTTTGGAGTTTTGGGAGTCTAGGGTTCGAAATTATGCTCTTTTTGGGAGGGGAGGATCGGATTTTTGTGGTGTATGTGGATATGAGGTTTGGATTTTAGAAGAGGAGATGGAATTTAGGGTTTTAAGTTGAAGAATTTGAAAGTGGGGAAAGAAGGGAATGGATCGAATATATATCGGGTAAAGAAGAAGGAATCCGGATTTAGTTTAGAAAATTGGGCCTGGGACGGGTCGGATTCGGGTACCTGAACAATTTTATGTTTCACGACACAACCCACGTCACATGGGTGTGACTCACGTGACGTGAGTCCTAGCGTGGTTGCAGTTCTGGACTTAACCTGTGAGCTTCTGATTTTGACGACACCAATCACGTGGCATGGATCCTATCCACGTCACGTGGATGCCTTCCGTGGAATAGATTTAGAACCATGAAATTTCCATTTGATTTTGACGATACCAACCACGTGGCGTAGAATACCCTCACATGACGTGAGTCATGTCGTGGATGATATTTAACCCATTCAGGTAAATTTTGTGATTTTCAGCTAATTGTTCCTCAATAATCAGATCTCCACATAACAAAATCTTGGGTTGCCTCCCAATTAGTGCCTGATTTAATGTCGCGGCACGACATGGCTAACTTGGATACTCAGACTTCACCAACTAGCCCATGGGTTGCCTCCCATGAAGCGCCTGATTTAACGTCGCCTTGACTACTCAGACTTCATCAAGTTCAAGTTCTTTAATCGTCCTTATCTCTTTCGGAACTCCCTCATAATGCTTAATACGCTGTCCATTGACTTTGAATAGGACATTATCTACTCCTTTTAGCTCAATAGTACCATGTGAGAATACCCGAACGGCAATGACTGGGCCTGACCATTTGGATTCTAGTTTTCCAGCAAACAGGCGAAGCTTAGAATTATAAAGTAAAATCAAGTCTCCCGGGTGAAATTCGTGGTTCTCAATCCGACGATCATGATACAATTTCATCTTCTCTTTATACAATGCTGAACTTTCATAAGCCCAGAGACGAAATTCATTCATCTTCTCAAGTCGCAATTGGGCCGCTTCACTCCAGTCCAAATTCACCCTTTTCAATGCCCACAAAGCTTTATGTTCCAGTTCAACGGGTAAATGGCAAGACTTTCCAAAAACCAACTGATATGGAGATGTACCAATTGGTGTTTTGAAAGCAGTCTGATATGCCCATAACTCATCATCCAATCGTCGAGCCCAATCAGTCCTATTTGCATTAACTGTTTTTGCTAGAATGGACTTAATCTCGCGATTTGACACCTCCACCTGCCTGCTTGTCTGAGGATGGTAAGGTGTTGACACCTTATGTTTGACACCATATTTTTCAAGCAGGTCTTTGAATAGACGGTTGCAAAAGTGGGATCCTCCATCACTTATAATAACTCGGGGTGTCCCAAAACGTGAGAATATGTTCTTTTTCAAGAAAGTTGTGACACTTCTCCCTTCGTTATTAGGAAGCGCAATTGCCTCCACCCACTTAGAAACGTAGTCAACGGCTACCAAGATGTATTTCATTCCATGCGAGCTCATAAATGGACCCATAAAGTCAACTCCCCACACATCGAACAATTCAAGCTCAAGTATAGTTGTCATGGGAAGTTCATGTCTGCGTGAAATATTACCTTGCCTTTGACATCGGTCACAAGCACGGGCATAGTCATGAGCATCTTTGTAAATGCTGGGCCAATAGTACCCACATTGCAAGATTTTATGGGCGGTCCGTGCACCTCCATGATGACCCCCAACTGGAGATGAGTGACACGCCTCCAAAATACTTATCATTTCGGACTCTGGGACACATCTTCGAATTATGCCATCAGCACACACCCTAAAAAAATATGGCTCATCCCAGAAGAACTTTCTTACCTCATGTATGAATTTCTTTCTCTGTTGATATGTCATATCTTTCGGGACTAGATCACTTGCCAAAAAGTTGGCAAAATCAGCAAACCAAGGGATCAAATCTTGAGATGCTGTCAGTACTTGCTCATCTAGAAAAGTATCATCAATCTCTAGATCATCCTTCAATTTAAGCATGGCCTCCTCCTCAAGGCGTGAAAGATGGTCAGCCACTTGATTTTAGGTCCACTTACGATCCTTGACTTCAAAGTCAAATTCTTGCAACAGAAGTACCCACCGAATTAGTCTTGGCTTAGCATCCTTTTTCGACATAAGATATCGAAGAGCTGCATGATCTGTATGCACAATCACCTTCGTACAAATCAAGTAAGATCTGAATTTCTCAAAAGCGAATACTACAGCCAACAACTCCTGCTCAGTCACAGTGTAATTCTTTTGAGCTGGATTAAGCACTTTGCTAGCGTAGTAAATCGGATGTAATATCTTTTCACGTCTTTGGCCAAGGACTGCACCCAAAGCCACTCCACTAGCATCGCACATAACCTCAAAAGTATTAGTCCAATCCGGTCACACAATATTAGGGGTTGAAACCAACTTCTTCTTAAGACACTCAATGCTTTCAGACATGCTTCATCAAACACAAACTTCATCTCTTTCTCTAAAAGTTTGCACAAGGGATGTGCAATCTTGGAGAAATCCTTGATGAATCTTCTATAAAAACCAGCATGACCTAAGAAACTTCCAATACCTTTTACAGAGATAGGCGGGGTCAGCTTCTCAATTACTTCAATCTTCGTCTTATCCACCTCAATGTCGTTCTTCAAAATCTGATGCCCCAATACGATACCCTCATTAACCATAAAGTGACATTTTTTCCAATTCAACACTAGGTTGCACTCCTCACATCTTTGTAGCACATTGGCAAGGTGTGCCAAACAAACATCAAACGAGTCTCCCACCACAGAAAAATCTTCCATAAAAACCTCGATGGTGTCTTCCACCATGTCGAAGAAAATAGACATCATAAAGCATTGGAAGGTGGCCGGTGCATTAAACAAACCGAAAGGCATCCTCTTGAATGCGAACGTCCAGTATGGACAAGTGAAAGTGGTCTTCTCTTGGTATTCAGGGGCAATAAAAATCTGATTATACCCCGAATAGCCATCAAGAAAACAATACCAGCCTCTACCAGCAAGACAGTCTAACATATGGTCCATGAAGGGCATAGGAAAATGTTCCTTTTTAGCCCACGAATTCAGCTTTCGATAGTCCATGCAAACTCTCCATTCAGTCACCGGCCTCATTGGAATCAACTCACTTTTGTCATTTGGAACCACAGTGATTCCTCTCTTTTTCTGCACACACTGAACTGGGCTCACCCACTTACTATCAGCAATGGGATAAACCACTCCTGCATCCAAACACTTGATAATCTCTTTCTTCACAACCTCTTGCATCGGTGGGTTCAAACGACGCTGGTGCTCAATGCTAGGTATGCACTCAGGAACAAGCTGGATCTTATGAGTGCAAATGCCGGGTGGAATACCTATGATATCCGCAATGGACCAACCAATGGCCCTCTTAAATCTTCTCAAAACTGAAACCAAAGCCTCTACTTGCCAATCCACCAATTTAGCAGAAATAATCACTGGCAAGGTATTGTTGGATCCCAAGAATGTGTAGCGAAGGTGGGCCGGAAGAGCCTTAAGCTCTAAAACTGGAGGCTCCTCAATAGATGGACGAGCTGGTGGAGTTACCCTATTCTTCAAATCAAGATCCAGTTACTTGGGAGCATAAGTGTATGCTCCTTTAACCGCGAGTGCTCCCACCATCTCATCATAGTCTTCAATACCATTGTCTTCAAAATTCATGATTACGGCAGCCAGAGGTTCTACTCCCAAACTTTCTTCAATGGACACAACAACCTCACTATCATCAACAGCATCTATCACTGAAATCACCCGTTTATCTCTTGGCTGCTTCATTGACCGAAAGATATTAAAAGTAACCTGTTCGTCATTCAATCTAAACTTCAGTTGCCCTATTTCCATATCAACCAATGCACGACCCGTGGCAAGGAATGGTCTTCCCAATATGATGGGAACCTCAAAGTCAACTTCACAATCGAAAATCACAAAATCAGCCGGAAATATGAAAGAGGCAACCTTCACCAAAACATCATACAGAATGCCAACCCGCTTTTTCACAGTTCTATCGGCCATGAGAAGTCTCATGGAGGTTGGTTTTGGTGCTCCCAGCCCCAATTATTTGAACACGGCTAATGGCATTAGGTTGATGCTAGCACCCAAATCGCACAGTGCCTTAGCAAAGTCGTAGGACCCAATAGTGCAAGGAATGGTGAAAGCTCCTGGATCCTCCTTCTTTTCAACTAAGGACCGTGAAGCAACTGCACTACAATGATGAATGTTATCTGCTGGCTCAAAACAGACCGTTCTCTTCTTTGTCACCAAGTCTTTCATGAATTTTGCATAACCTGGCATCTGCTTCAATGCCTCTACAAGAGGGATGTTTACTGACAGCTCCTTCAACATGGTGATGAACTTCTGATACTTTCCTTCCTCCGCCTTCTTCTTCAATCTTTGAGGATAGGGAGGAGGAGGTCGTGGGATAGTTTTGAGCACTTTTGGTACCTCTTTCTCCTTCCTCTTCTCAGATTTTGCATTGTTGTTATCATCATGCTGATTTGGAACCATGTCACCCTTTGCATTATCCGACTCTAACTCAGCTTCAACATCGATAACTACTGGATCATTAAGCACGCTACTGTCGGCAGGCATAGGTGGATCTGTCGTGCACTTCCTGCTTTTAGTAGTAATAGCGAGACAATGACTATCGTTTTTTGGATTCTGGATGGTATTGCTTGGAAGGGTGCCTGGATGACATTGATTCAGTGCCAATGAAATCTGCCTAAACTGTTGCTCCAACTGTTTAATGGCAGTTGAATGAGACTCCACTTTCTGACTTATACCTGAATGTCAGTCCTAATCTCTTTCAAGCAATTCTCCTGACTTTCTGCTCCTTTGACCAATTTATTTAGGAGTGCCTCCATTCTTGAATTTCCAGACTCCTCATCACGCCTTCCAGGTAGTACATATATGTCATTCTTTTCTCGATTATCATCTTTCTGCCTCCAATCACCATCACGGTCCCGTTCTCGATCTCTATATCCCGATTTATTGTAGTTGTCTCCATAATAGTTCCGACCTTGATTCCCTTGCCTTGAGTTCCAAGAGTCTTGATTAGACCCTTGGCCCTTGGCTCAGAAACCCGCCACTTCGCGATCTAGATACTTCGACTCTTCATCAGACTCACTATCATCATGTCTAGCCGATTTACTTTGTGCACCAACAGCATGCACCTTTTCTGCATCTCTAGCCACTATCTGTTTGGCCAGAAGACCAATCTCTGTCCTCAACTGAGCGACCTCTTGAGCCACAGATTCATCCAGAGCCCTTTGAGCTGCTGAAGCTCCAATAGCATATGTTCCAGTCGGCGTATCTGCCTCCCGAGTATGCCATCCTCGGTTGGTCTTAGTGACACAATCTACTATCTCAGAAGCTTGGTCCCATCTCAAACTCATGAATGCTCCACCAGTGATAGTATCCGCTACCGCCTTTGTGTTGACATTCAATGCCCTGTAGAAGATTTCAAGTAAATTCCTTCCACTCATCCTGTGATTTGGCACATTCTGCAGCTTCTTTTTGAATCTCAATCATGCCTCATAGAGTGCTTCAGAATGAAGCTGTCTGAAATTGTAGATCTCGTCTTTCAACTGCAGTATCTTGGATGGTGGGAAAAATCATTCCAAAAATTGATTTCTCAATTCCTGCCAAGTAGTGATGGAACCTCGTGGCAGCTCAGCCAACCACAAAGTGGCTTCTCCTGTAAGAGAGAATGGGAACAACCTCAATCGAATCACCTCTTGGTCAACTCCAGGCAGATTGTACGACGTGCAGACCCCAACAAAATTCATTACATGCATGTTTGGATCATCAGTAGAAAGACCCGCAAACACACCCTTCAAGTTTAGCAGATGGATCATGCCACTAGTAATGTCAAACTTAGTGCCCAGAGGTAACTCTGGTGGAATGATGGTACCATTCTCTATTGGCTCAAAATTAGCCACATATTCTTCTTCAGGATCATAAACAGGCACATGTGGTCTCGGTTGTTCTCTCAGTCATCTTTGTCGCTCTTCAGCATCATCCAGACGTTGCGCTGCTTCCTGCATAGCTCTATTATCTCTTTCTACTTGTCTAAGAGCAGCTTGTCTAACATGCTCTTCTCGTGTCAATCGAGCAGTAGTTTTTTCCGCTGTTTCCTGACCAGCCGGATGAATTAGCTAGTTGTGAATGTCTCCCGTAGCTGCGGGATTCTGAACTCCTTCAGTATTCACCATTCTCCAATGAGCTCTTAGAGTCCTTTCGATTTCAAGATCAAGTGGAATCAGGGGATTGCCTTGACTCCTAGTATTTGGCATACACCGGCGTATGCCCTCAAAAGTATGTAAAAACACACCCAGTCAGCTCCAACCAGTAATGTTCAACTCCGTAACCGTATTCCCCGGCAACGGCGCCAAAATTTGATGTCGCCCAAAATATACCTCCGAAAAAGTACAATGTGGTCGCTGTATCAAATATAGAACCCAACTAGGTTGGGGTTAATACCACAGGGAATAGGTCGAAGTATGAGTAGAATACCGGATGGAACAATTGGAAAGTAAATAAAACTGGGGGGGGTTTGCTAATGAGTAGTAACAATGACGATTGTTGGTTGTATTGAGTTTGTAGACAATAAGATAAATACACTAGGACTGTGATCCCCAATGATTCTTTAACTCCACCGGTTACTTGTGCTAACAAGATTTCCCCACTGCTCTGCATGCAAAATCTAACAAGTTAGGTTCATCTAACTGTCTCTCGACCTTCATTAGATGAATTTCACTTTTTTCCTCTCAGACTCCGAGTGTCACACTTCTAACCCTTGTCCTGGATCTCAGATAACCATTCCCGCTAAGGCTCCGGTTATTAGATGAAGGTTGATAGCTTCAAATCTCTGTTGTTATCTCCTTTTCCCAATCTCTACCTCTCTCTCGAGCAAGTCTAGAATACAGGTGAGTTTCTAACGTTTGCAACCGTTAGAAAAGCAATCACTATGAAGGAAACAACAATACATGCATACACAGCAGTACAAAGTTGCTTTGCACTTAACCAGTTTCGTTAATTCCTCATGGTTCACACAGCCCTAGTTGATGGGTTTAGCTGCTCATAATTGCAAGAACACAAGAATAATCCAAAGATGAAAGCATAATTATGATTTCACAATAATGAAGGAAAATCGAAATTTCAATTATCAATAAAACTCGAATTAGGGTTTGTGAATACAAAACCAAGAATATTTCTGAAACAGTATGAAATAACTCTCAAAGTAGTATATTGACTAACTCTCGCACTTAGGACTACATATGAGTATTTATAGATACAAAACACGTCCTATCCAAAACCAAATAGGAGAACAGAGTCAGCAACTTCCACGGTATCGTGACTTGGTGTCGTGGAACCAAGTCACGCCACGTAGGTTGATATCGTGGGGATCAGGCTCAATTGGCAATCTTCAGAAGTTGGATCACGACAGGCTTCCACGTCACGTGGGTGGTAGTCATGCCACGTGACCCCTGCCGTGGAAATCAGAGCATTCTTTCATTATCTGTACTTGAGTCACGACAGCCACTCACATGGCGTGATTGGCTTCCACGTCACGTGACTTGTGGCGTGACTCCTCCTCTGGTGCAGCCTCTTGTTCTTTCTTCTTCCAACACTTCATTCTCGGGCTTGATTCTTCCTCTTTTGATCATTTTGCCTTTAAAACCTATTTTCCTGCAAAGTAGGATAGAAACCACATCATACCAACAAAACACACCCAAGTTATTGCATATTTTCCTTGTTTTAAGCATCAACAGTGCCATGTAACCATGACACATCAAGTACGAAAGAATGTAGTGAGTATGTAAGGCCATAAGTAACTGTATGAAATATAGGAACTCAAATGGAATCAAATACAAGTGAATAGATAATACTGATATACCACTGTACTGTATATGTGGAACCATGTACATTACATTCATTTCTTTCCTTTTATCCTCATATCAATATACATCATACAATGCCCAAGACCAACTGATCAGTGGTAAATAACATTGGGATCGGCTCGAGTGTCACGCCCCGAATCCCAACGAGGCGTGATTGGCACCCGAAGCGGATAAGGTCCGAGAGAACCAATCTTTGCTCCTGTACATTCGCATACATAACCTCATATGAATCTTATTACACCTATGCAACTATGCGGAATTCATAGACATGAAAACATATGTCGTCATAGCTATATATGTAAAACTTGGCCGTTTGAGCCATCAAGTCCAAAACGACATGTACCTTCACATTTATACACCCACATCCGTCTACAAAAGCCTTTAACAAATGCATTGACCAAAATGAACTAAAAGTCGGGACAAGTCCCCGCTTTATACAACATGTACAAAATCAAAACACATGTACAAAAGTGACTCCGAGAAACTCCGAACTAACTGGAGCGCACCAAAGATCTGCAACACTGACAATCTACTGTGGAGGCCTACTAGGACCTGCGCCTGCATCAAGTAAGGTAAATTCCCCATGAGGGGTCAGTACGAAGAATGTACTGAGTATGTAAGGCTCAAATGAAACTGTAAGATATGAAAATATGTCAAGAACTCAAGTTCAAATGCATAACCAATATAGATAAGTCACAATGTAGATGAGTCACTATTCTGTACTTTGGAAACCATGTACATTACGTTCTTTCTTTCTCTTGCCTTTACTTTACTTTACTTTTACATCACTCATACACTTTTTGGGCCCACATCATGCGAGTGTTCTTTTCACCCCATGGATAACATATCATCGTCATGCAGGTATTCTTTCACCCCATGGATAAGATCATATCGTCATGCGGGTGTTCTTGCACCCCATGGATAAATGGCCATCATCACGCGGGCGTTTGCACCCCATGGATAAACTATCATCATCATGCGGGTATTTGTACCCCATGGATAACACCCATGAACACAATCAACGTGCATTACTTTATTCTTACTTCATTTCTTTACTTTTGAGATTGATACCTTTACTTATGGGAGATTGGTACATTCACTTGTACATTACTTCTTTCATTACTTTTGAGAGATTGATACTATGATAGGCATAACTTTATATGAAACTTTGGATCAGCAATCAATGAACAAGATACATGAGTATAATCACTATTGAGACATTGGAACATAACCTTATTTGAGCTTTTAGAACATTAACCATGAATATTAGACATGAGATTCACCAATGATCAATGAGTAGGAAATATATGACAATGACCATGGATAATCGGATATGGGATACCTTAGCACATTTTGAGATGGAACAAGCGTAATGTCAATGTGACTACTATTTACCGCAGAAAGATACGGACAGAGTAACCTTACATACCTTGTACTCGCAATACGGATATACAATCCTAGATGTGCACACAATAGTCCTGCTCCTTCTTTATATGTCACTCTACATCACAAATACATAACGGAAATGACATTAACCACCAACTACTTTACATATGCATACAATGTCAACGAGTTACATGTTTGCCTTTAAACATGTCATTTCCCCTTGACAAAACCATTGATAAAATTATTATTCCAAAAATCCCCCAATATTCCCAACATTGACCAATACATGATAATCAATACATTTCACCACAACACTTCTCCTTTACACTTCCTTATCCACACCACATCACTAATAGTCCATCAATTCACCTTAATACACTTCATAGCACATATCGGCCAAAATCCCACAATTTACACTTATAGAGATATAACAAGTTTAATAACAAAATAACACCATACACGTTCATATTTTATCCATACCATGATCTTTCATCAAAGGCACAAGTCATAATTCAAGCTTGAATCCCATGGATCACAAATCTTATACAAAAACACCAAGTATCATGTCCAACATTTCCAAGCACAACCAACATGATTTATATACTCTTTCATGCATATAATATATTAATCCATAAAAATAATCACTTACCCAAGCTTGAAAAGTGATGATCTTGCTCCAAAATTGCCTTTGAGTTCTTTAGGGTTTGAGAGAATGTTGGAGAATGTTGGAGAAATATCTAGATAAACATGAGAGTGTCAAGTGAATAAAATTTGATTTTCTTGGGTCTATTTATAGTCCTTGGGCCATCCTTAGTCATCCTTGTCATTTAATGCTTCATTTTGACTTAGTCAATAGAAGATTGGATCATGTGACCCATGTATTTTGCCTTATTTTGGGCTTTTATTGAGCCCAAATCACTTAACCCAATAAAATCAATAATTTCTCATGTTTAAGTCATCTTATACGTAATACAATAATATCCCCACCCATGCTATTCATATCCGTAGTCTCAATCCCAAAAACAAGTGATTCTAGCCACGTTTGGCTTATTTTGACCTTAAGGGCAAAACTGTCATTTTTACTCCAACTTCGTTCTCGAGTAATTTTATCATACCAATATAATATGTCATTCATTTTATGTATATACTCATGGTTGTATAAGAAACGTGGCAAAAATAGGCTCAATACGACCCCGGATATCCTTGGGACTTAGAAATTTCCAACTTTCAAAAAAATGGAAAAACCAGCGTGGCACGCCCCTGGGCGCGCCAACTTTCTGCCTCTGGGCTAAAAATTTTAGCCTAGAGCGGCGTGGCACGGTACCAAATGCACCCCATACTTAGTTTTTTTGAAAATTCCATTTTTCGACTTCTCTTCGCGAGTTTGGTTAGATACTTCAAGTCCTATTCTTTAACTTACTTCTTAACCTTAATATACTTTGTTTAGGGGTCCTCTTAGCCTCGTTTTGAACCCCACAAATGTTCCACGAAAATCATAAAACACCTCCTATGAAGGTTTAATCACATATACGAGGGCCAAATTCAATTATCTCATCAATAGCATTACAAAAGACGTATGTATGGCTCTCGACACCTAAGGAAGCATTGCTCAACATCGTCAAGTAGGGTTAGGAAGGTACGGGGTGTTACATCGAGCTAGGATTATGCCCCCAGAGCTACCACCCATAAATCAATAAATCAAGTTCGTCTCGAGCTAGGTTTTCACCCTCAAAGCTACCTCTGCATCCAATAATCAATCGGGATCGGTTCGAGCTAGGCTTTCACCCCCAGAGCTACCACCCGTACTCAACCAAATATGCATTACTTCACTTCTTTAATTTTTGTGAGATTGTTACATCGGTGGTCATGACATTATTGGAGCTTTGGAACAATAGTCAACAAATAAGAGAATGTTACATCTGTTGACACCCAATTTTGACCTCCCATATTCCTCTCGGACTACTATTTCATCAAATATTAATTTTTAAAATTTTAATTATTATTTTTGGTATTAAATAAATTTGACATTTCGTACTCATGATTTTAAGAGTATGCAATATATTTTTTCATTTAATTTATATTTTTAATATAATATATATAATTTACTAATTTAAATATAATACTTGACATAATTTTTTGTAAATATTTATCAAATTATTTCCTCAAATATGCATTCTCATAATTGACAAATACGTAGTCTGTTATTGTCACTATTATTATTATTATTATTATTATTATTATTATTATTATTATTATTATTATTATTATTATTATTATTATTATTATTATTATTATTATTATTATTATTATTATTATTATTATTATTATTATTATTATTATTATTATTATTATTATTATTATTATTATTATTATTATTATTATTATTATTATTATTATTATTATTATTATTATTATTATTATTATTATTATTATTATTATTATTATTATTATTATTATTATTATTATTATTATTATTATTATTATTATTATTATTATTATTATTATTATTATTATTATTATTATTATTATTATTATTATTATTATTATTATTATTATTATTATTATTATTATTATCATTATTATTATCATTATTATTATTATTATTATTATTATTATAACATTTGTAAAATTCGCATGCATAATCTACAAGTCTCATTTATTTCAAATTATTATTTATCGCCAATTTTAAATAATATATTACATGTCATTATTTTACTTGCGTAATCTATTCATAGTAATTTTCATGACATTGATTAATTTATTAAATAGCAGTCTAATTCAATTTCCCTAATCCATTTAAATTCTAGCCACTTTGTACTCAATTTTGTGTCAATTTTAGCCTCAATTGGACTTAATTTGGCCCAATTTTAAATTCCAATCCAATATTCAGTTGATCCAATTTAAATAACTGAATTTTTGGCCCTTTTTGTCAATATTTGATCCCAGCCATTGATCAAAATTGATCCAACGACTGAGATCAATTCTCATCTTTCTTTCCTTGTTTAACCAAATAACCCCCTAACCCTAAATTTTTTCTTTCTCTCCCTCAGCCGCACACCCCGGCTCTCCTCTCTCTCGATCTCAACTCCACGTTTCACCATCATCGTCGGCAAGCCTATGACCGGCGAACCACGAAACCAGCCACCACAGACCCCCCCTCCCCCCACTCCTCTCTTCTCCTCCACGAACCAAACCAACAGCGGTGCCTCTCAACTATCTCCGACCTTCCTCTCTCAGTCTCGATCTCCTCCATCCGAGCCAACCAGCGCCACCTCTGCCACCGATAGACCTCCACGCCGGCGCGGCCAGTCGCCGCTCCAACACTCCTCTTCCTCCTTCTCTCTCCCCGGCGAGCACCTGCCACCCCTGCTCCAGCCGGCAAACCCCGTGCCGAACCAACAGATGTCGGTCAGATCCCCTCCATTGCTCCAAAGTCACAACCTTAAAGGCTCACTCCTCCCCGATGAACAACGACATCATAGCATCTTAAGGTAACGAAAATCATCACCCATTTCGCCCTTCGCCACAATCAAAATTTGCGAGTTGTTACGATGGATTCTTAATCCATCACGGGTATACTTGTCTACACCTCTCCTTTTCCTCCGTTATCATCATAGACAGGTTTGTTTTAGATTTTTAATTGTCAGTGCTTGAAGATCGATTTCTGCTTGAAAGTCTTAGATTACTTTTGTTTATCATATCTGAAAATCTTAATTTTTCATTCATTGAATTCAATTTGGTGTTCTGTTAATTGTGTGAATGCTGCTTAGGATGAGATGCTATGCTTAAATTTAGGTCTCTATGCCATAACTAATTATGTTAGCAACTTAGCATTAGTTATTCCTTGCTCTAATATGTTGTTTATGGTAACCTGAGATTGCATTCCGAGGCTCTGTTATAATTAGTAAAAAACTACTAATTTGGTTGCTAACTTATTATTGTGGCAACTTTAGTACTTAATTAATTTAGGGTAGGATTTGGACCGATTCTGATTGCTAATTGATCTCTTTCCTTTTTCTTGTTGTGTTACTTGATTATATATGGTAACTCTTCTCTGTTAAATTATTATTATTTTTTTATTTATTTTTCTCTTTTTCATTTACTTAGCTTGGACAGCCTTTAGTACTTGCCCATTTATGGAAAATTCAACATTCCATATCAATATTTGTGTTCGAACAGATTTTTCAACCGCTTATTTATGGTAAATATAACATGATTTTTCTACTTAATGTGATTCAGCAGTCTTTAAGGAAAGGATTTTGATTAATTGATCATTATGAATATTTATCTTCCTTTTAATTCCCCTAATTGATTCCCCAAATATTTTCCTCCTCCTTTAAATATGTACACCCTTGCCTATATAAAGGCCCCCCGGCTCATTCATTAGGGAGAGGTTTTTTTTTTAAAAGCATCTACTCCCTATACAAAATATAGACATACTCTTAAAGTTTCTTTGGCTGCTGGCTGAGAGTACTGACTCTGGGATTTCTCTTATTCTTATTTATTATCTACTCACTGCCTAACCGGTTAGCCTCTTAAACATCTCTTTCTTTTGTGTTATCTGTTTTGTCTGGAATATGTGTGAACTTTAGTATGCATACCCACTTTATGACCAACAAAATAATATGTATCCTATATGCGTGACTTGAATTTTTGGTCTCTATGGTTGTTTGCATGTAATTTTGTGTCTAAACAGGAATTTTAATTCACATATGGGACTAATTGAAGAGTTGCCCGGGATGAGGAAGCCAAAGGAATTCATCACCTAGATTTCATTTTTGCTTCGAATTTAATTTCGTATTCATAATTGGTCTGTATAATTATTTGTATAAACGCTATATATGTATAATGAAATTCGGGGATTATTATCGGGGAGGGGCTTATGTGACTTACATGTTTAATAACACACTTATCTTATCACCTAGACAAATCTTCTAGGATCGTTAATTGTTTCATCACTTAGAAGTCATGTTGTTTGAGATCATTAACTAACTTTGGCATATTATATTAATTCTGAATATGTCAATTCGGTTTAAGCATGTTTAATTAATGTGGGACATAATAAAACCGATTTTTAGCATCGTATTTTTTTAAGAGCTATTTTTATTAATCCTTCACCTAGAAAATATGCTTCTAAGTTAATCATTAATTCTCAGTACGTTGAAATAATTTGTTTTTTTTTCTTTTTTCTAGCAGTCTTTTTTTAAAAAAAAATAATTTCTAGCGAACTTCAAAACAACTTCTGGCAATTTCTTGTAAATTTCAGCAACTTTTTATTAATCTCCAGCAATTTATTAACAATTTTCAGCATCCTTTATTAATTTTCAACATATTAAACTGCTTTTTCAGCACTTAAAATCTTAATTTTTAGCATATTAAATTACTTTTCAGCAACTGAAATATTAATTTCCAGCATATTAGATTATTTTCAGTATTTAAAATACTAATTTCTAGCATGCAAAATCCTAACTTCCAGCATATAAATATTGACTTTCAGCATATAAATATCATGTTTCCAGCATGTTAACTTAATTTTCCAACATTTTAAAAATTAATTCAGCATGTTAAGGTAATTTTCAGAATATTAAGCATGTTTAATCAATTAATATTCATCACATAAATACTATTTTTCAGCACATAAATATTATTTTCCAACATATAAATATTAGTTTCCAGCATGTAAATGCCAATTTCCAGCCCTCTTAATTAATTGTTCAATATTTTAAAATTAAGTTTCTACACTTTTAGTCAATTTTTCTGCAACTTAAATCAAGTTTTCTGTGCTTTCAATTGATTTCCATAGTCTTAAAATCAGTTTCAGCATTCTTAAATTCATTTCCAATATTTTGAATTAAGTTTCAGCCTTTTAACTTATTTTCGGCATTTTAATCGACCCTCGGCATCACTATTTTTATTTAATAGTTAGCAGACTAGATTAATCTCCGACACCCTGATTAATGCTCTTCGCGTAGAAATCATGCCTATAGGTTCCAATTATATAATAAATAATTGCTTATCGCCTAATTAACTTTAACTAATTAAGAGGCTTACTTGAAACCGTTACATGTTATTTGTAAAGTTCTATCTGTTTTATATGACGTAAACTCCGAGTCTAATTAGGAAGCCTAAGACTTTTTCTATGTCTAGATCCTTACCCAAAATAATAAGTCCGACGCCTCTTGGTCTGATAGGGGTGGGCATTCGGTTCTTCGGTTCGGTTTTTTCAAAGTTCGGTTCGGTTCTTCGGTTTTCGGTTTTGTAAAAATGAGAACCAAACACCGCACCAAACTAATTCGGTTCGGTTCGGTTTTTTGAACTTCGGTTCGGTTTAATTCGGTGTTTCTAAATCGGTTTTTTCGGTGCAAGTGAGAAACAAAATTATCAAAAATTTGAGAACATATCCAGACTCCAGTCGGTAAACTAAAACTAGGCACTAAATGTAAAAGCTAACACAACCATCATCAAACGAAATGAGTACTGCATAAACTAGAATAAAAGAGGTGTAGTGCTACAGCGAACACAAGAAGTGATAATTTACAAACACTATAAGTGATAATCCTACAGTTAAGGCTATGGCTAGCCATTTCATGACATGTGCTTCCTTCTTTACTGGATTCCTAATGCAGATATCTCATATATTGGCAGTGACTAATATCCCTACCGGACTAGTCAGTTGGCACTGCTTTAGGAAATGTTTTCAGCCAAAACTAAGACACAATATCACAACGTAGTAGTCATAACTCATATATAGAAGCTTAGAAGTATCAAATATAAATATGTAATATAAATATTTTTTAAAAATTTAATTAATAAAATTTCGGTTCTTCGGTGCACCGAAGAACCGTTACCCTCAAACCAAACACCGAACCGAAGAACCGAAATATCCAAAAAAAAAAACGAAATCGAACCGAAACCGAAGAACCGAACTAATTCGGTTCGGTTCGGTTTTTCGGTTCTCCCGTTTTTATGCCCACCCCTACTCTTGGACATTAAGTTGGGACGGGTAAGCATTTTAGGGAACGTTAGTTTTATCGCTTTCTTTAGGACGATTTTAAGACTAATAATCAAAATCAGGTAGGTAGGTAGAAAATCGGAAATGATGTAAGTTGCCCCGAGCAAAATTCGATAATGCAACATACGACATTGTCATCCGTTAACAAGCCGGGCGCTGATCCGAATAGGCTAAAATTAACTCCTTGTATAAAATCTTTTTCGAAATTGGTTTTCTTTATCTTATTTTGAATGTTCAATTATTTGGGGTAGTTTAGGATCATTATTATTTAAATAAATCTTTCGATTATATCATCTTGTCTCTTCTATCTTCTCGCTAATCCGACTAATTGTCTGTTTATATATTTTACTACTTTATCACTTAGATAATTATTAATAACTAAGTTGCATATTTTAGTTTATTTATTTAAACACTGAGTTAGTATTAAATTAATAAAAAATAATCGACCTTTTGCTTATCACATAGAATTCCCCCACGTAATATATGGATTCGGCCAGGATCCACATTTGTAGACCTCGAAAGGTGCCTAACACCTTCCTTTCGAGGTCATTTGAACCCTTACCTGAATTTCTGGTTGACGTAGACTACAAAATAAGTTCGTAATTAGTCTAGAATGGTGCCCTAATGCACCTTAATTCGTTAGGTGGCGACTCTTCACTCTTAAAATCCCAAAAGAGTTGTCACGTCGAATCCCGCTTTTCGCAAGAAAAATGGGGCGCGACAACATCGGTGGTCATGACATTATTGGAGCTTTGGAACAATAGTCAACAAATAAGAGACACGTAAATAACAATTGCTAACAAACCTTAAATGGAATACTTTAAAACATTTAGGAGTGGAAACAAGTTCGGTAACGATGTGAACAATAGGTGCGGCCAAAGGATACGGAAAACAGTAACCTTACATACCTTATCTTTCCAACATGTGACTACAAAAATTCAGCTCTTCCTTAAAGCGTTACTCTACAATATGAATACATAATGGAGCTCACATTAAAAGCCAATTACATTACAAGTTCACAAGGCGATAATTAGCTACTTGACGGGAAGTAAAAACTATCCAACATCCCAAACACATGGTATATCATTCCAAATTCCTTTCCACTGCCATATAACTTCATTCCACCCTCCTACAATTCAATTTACTGCCCCACAACACCAACAATACCAAAACAGTCCACACATCAATATAGACGTCACAAACCGACAAGATTTCCCACCAAGTGCGTACTTCACATTTTTACCTCAATGCAACTCCACATATTTATTCCATCAAGTCACATAAATACCTTCCACAACAATATACCAAAACATTCCACACAGTTTCAGAATTCACTTTAACATAACAAGAAAAAAAAAATTATTTTCACTACGCCAAACGTTCCATGCACAATTACGTATAAACATTTTCACAAGTCATACACAAGGAGTAACGAATTAGGTACAGCACCACACTTAAACATACTGAAATTTCATCCATCTAATTGAATTCCTTCAAGACCTTAACTCCCCTTTCAATTTTAAACCACATAGAGGGCAAATCCTTTAGCGATTTAGCAAAAGTGGACTGCTCAACACTTTTTAAGCATAACTAACATGATATACACAACCTCCTATGCATATAATATATTAATCTATAAGATTAAACACTTACCAAGGCTTGCAAGTGGAAGATTTGTCCAAAAATCCTTAAAGAAAATTAGTGTGGCTAGGGTTTGAGAGAGGAAAAAATATTTGATTGAAAATCTAACTTTTACAAGTGTGTTGTGTAGAAAAATGAGCTAAATTTCATCCTTAAATAGGCCCTCCAAACCGCCTCACTCATGGTCCAATCTTAGCCAATTATTTGGTCAAAAAGTCTAAGTAGATGATGTGCATACTTGGTCCACTTTTAAATGGATCTTTTCCTTTTGGGCCCATGTCTTATTTACTTAATTTTGGGCCTCAATTGAGCCCATTAGCATAATATTAATTCAGCCCAATAAATTTAGTGGGTAATACACCAACTATCTCAAGTTTAAATAATTTCATAAATGTTAATGTAGTCAAATAAGTTCGAAAATGTACGTGGTGTTACAAAAATAATACATATACCATAAGAATAGGAAAAGAAAAGAGGGATATAGGGTAACACCATTTATATATAAATATATACACATACATACATATAGGACTAGCTCAGTGGTAACAACCTGAGGGAATCACCCTAACTACTCAACGACCATAATCAAGTCGGGAAGAATCACCCTAACAATCAAGGGCTATGATCAAGTAGGGAAGTTAACTCTAGCATAACCAGGACCCATAACCAGGCATGACTAAACATGAGACAACCAAACCATAATGTAACTCACTGCAAGAGTAAAGGAATTAGAAACGTACCTCCAACTTAAGTACCAATCTACCACCACCCTGTCTTGAACTAACCATAATAACCAATAATAAAGTAACCGGCTAGTCCGATCAAACAAGTACCTAATCAGACCACCATAAGCCCCGAAGGTTCACAGAAACACTCAGCAAACAGCAACCATAACCCGTACCTATACAGCCCCCTATAAGACCGATAGATACAAGCGCCAAACAACTATACTGGTGATAGGCAATGCATATGAATGGATGAATGCAACATAAACCGAAATGCCATAACCATATCGGGGACACCAGACTTGAACCAGTTTCGCAATCTCAAACCATACCATACCAAGTGTATACACCTCCTCCAGCTCACCTAGCTTGCAAAGGTAGGACCTACAGTGACCAAGCTTCTCCGGCACGATGGCTCTCGAACAAAGAGGCCCCCTAAGGGATTTAGAAAATCCATATACACTGCCTGGTCCCGATCTAGGACTTCCAATAACCATCATAATCCATCTACTTCGTCCAGTACCAGAGAGAGAGAGAGAGAGAGAGATAATCAGTGTGCGAACTTGAACCGTGACTAAAAGGATATAAATCCATAAATCCAAGATCATGTTCGAGATTAAATCATCATAATTATGTACAAAGGGTCGGAATCTCCCTCAAGTGAAGTAAATAGTAGTGGTAAAATGAGTCGATAAATAATGGACCGGAATCATCCTCGGTCGAAGTTCTAAAACCTCATTTTTAGTCCCAAAAATAAGGTGGTATGATTCCCGATATAAAATAATCCATTTTTTAAAGTGAAAAGTGGGAATAAATCCCTTTTATGAAAATAGTAGTAAAATCAAGATTTTGGTTGGAATCGTACCACTAAATAAGCATGAATTCACCTGCTAGTATGCATGCCATCACCAGTATCCATACAACACAACCGTAAGTGTATGGGCATCCATAAACTATAATCACGCCTCTTTCTAAGGGTATATACTCATATGGAGTCCAACTAGCATCATAATCACGGCCTTGGGCCCAATAATATATAGCGAACATAATAAAGCCGCATAACTCTGGTAACCACGATAATTGAAGGTATAAAGCCGCTACAATGATATAATTGGGTAAAAACCACCTGAATCCCTAAGTCAAAAGGGTGAACCTTATACTAAGAGATCCTTAATATCAAACTATGGTCCACATGCTTATAATTAAGGGTAGTAGGATTCTATGGCTGTAACAGGTATTTTATACTAAGGTTCGAGTCACATTTCTACCCCGAATTCCCTAGATAAGCTAAGTGATGATATAATAGCCATAATCCCTACCTAGCATACAATCTATACTATACACAATCTCATAGAGAAAAGTAAATCGAACCCTACCTCGATGCCGAACCGCAATACTTGAATCATCCACAATTCGTTTGTCCTTGCCTAAGATCCTGAATCAACATCGCACTTCAAAATAGTAACCTATATGTCATTACGAGTAAAATGATACCCATATTACAATATAATACTTCTGGCCCAAAATAGGGTCAATAATGGATCCATGGGGCCCGCTAATGGAATTCCTAAAGTGAATCCGTCACGAGGTCTCTTGAATAATAAGGAATATGAGCTCAAAAGTTGAGCACAAATCGGGGCTCAAATAATCCCCCAAAGCCCGGGGAATCAAAACCTAAAATCAAAAATCAAATGGATTTTGGGAAGAAAACTTACAAAGGAATTAACGGGAAATGATACCTCACACATCCCCAACTCCCACTTATGATTTCCCACGAGTTCTAATGCTCACAATGCCATTAATGGCGATTTCGGAATTGGAAAATGAGAGAAAGTCGCGGAAGAGGGAAATATACTGCCAGGGATTTGGCCTTAGCAAACATGGAGGCCAAGGCCGCGAATGCGAAGACCAGGATTATTTACCCTTTGAAAATGCAGCCAAAAGGTTGTAAATGCGAAGACAAAGGGGACAGACTATTGATGTGTCATGATCTCATGGCACTTTCGATGCTTAAAATAAGGAAAATATGTAATAACTTGGGGATGTTTTGTTGGTATGATGTGTTTTCTGTCTTACTTTACAGAGAAATAGGTTTTTGGGGGCAAAATGATCAACAAGAAAGAATCATGCTCGAAAATGGAGTATCTGAAGATGAAATAACCAGGTCCTGCATCAGAGGGGTGACCCACGATAGGACCCACGTCACGTGAGTCAACCTACATAGCATGGCTCTGTGTCATAGGTTGACTCCCGTAGCTAGTTGAGGCAAACTGATTTCCACGACAAGACCCATGTGACGTGACTTGGTTCCACGACACCAAGTCACGGTACCGTGGAAAATGGTTGACCCTGTTTTCCTGTTTTGATTAGGATAAGATTCACCTTGTATCTATAAATACCCCTTTATTGTCCTATGTTTAAGAGTTAGTAAGTACATTGTTTTGAGAGATAATTTCCATTGTTTTTGAGTTCATAAACATATTATTGATTTTGTAATCTTGGAACATCAATTTTAGGGTTTTATTAATATTGAGATTTCAGAGTTTTCTTCTTTATTCTGAGTTTACAATTATGTTTTTATCTTCGAAGTTTTCTTGTGTTCTTGCAATCATGAGTAGCTAAACCCATGAACTAGGGTTGTGTGAACCATGAGGAATTAACAAAACGGGTTAAGTGCAAGGTAATTTTGAACCGTTGGGAATGCATGTATTGTTATTACCTTTACTATAATTGATCTTCTAACGATTGCAAATGTTAGAAACTTGCCAGTATTCTAGACTTGCTCGAGAGAGAGAGAGGTAGAGATTGGGAACAAGGAATAACAACAGAGATTTAAAGCTAACAACCTTCATCTAATAACTTGAGCCGTAACAGGGATAGTTATCTGAGATCCAGGACAGGGGTTAGTTAGTGCGACACTCGAAGACCGAGAGGAGAAGAGTGAAATTTGTTTAACCAATTACTCAAACTAGCATTCTACATAATTTCTCCTTATTCCCTATGGGATCAACCCCAACCTAGTTGGGTTCTATATTTGATACATCGACCTCATTATACTTTTTTGGAGGTATGTTTTGGGCGATATCAAATCTTGGCGTCGTTGCCGGGGAATACAATTACAGAGTTGAGTATTTTGCTTGTTAGAGTTGATTGGTTTATTTTACTATACTTTTAAGGGAACACACATGTGTAAGCCCAATATTAGGAGTCAAGGCAATCCCCTGATTCCACTTGATCCTGAAATAGAAAGAACTCTGGGAGCTAATCGAAGAATGGTGAATACTGACGGAGTTCAGGATCCCGCAGCCGCGGGTGATATTCATAACAAATCAATTCAACCAGTTGGTCATTAAACAACGGACCAAACTATCGCTCGATTGACACGAGAAGATCAAGCTAGGCAAGCTACTCTTAGGTAAGAAGATAGAGATAATCGAGCTATGCAAGAAGCAACACGACGTCTGGCTGATGCTGAAGAAAGACAAAGAAGACTGAGGGCACACCAAACACCTCAAAGACCACATGTACCAGTTTTTTATGATCCAGAAGAAGAGGATGTGGCTTTTTTCGAGCATGTAGAGACTGGCGCCATTATCCCACCAGAATTACCTCAGGGCACTAAGTTCGACATTACAAGTGCCATGATCCACCTGCTTAACTTGAAAGGCGTATTCGTCGGACTTCCAACGGATGATCCGAACATGCATGTGATGAACTTTGTGAGGGTCTGTAATTTTGTATAATTTGCCTGGAGTGGACCAAGAGGCTATTCGGTTAAGACTATTTTCGTTCTCTTTAACAAGAGAAGCAACTTTGTGGTTGGCCGAATTACCATGAGGCTCCATTACTACTTGGCAAGAGTTAAGAAATCAATTTCTGGAGAGATTGTTTTCCACCCACCAAGATGCTACAGTTGAAGGATGAGATTTACAACTTCAGACAACTACATTCTGAAGCACTTTACGAGACTTGGCTAAGGTTTAATAAGAAGTTGCAGAATGTTCCAAATTAATAGAATTAGTGGCAGGAGTTTACTTGAAATCTTCTATAGGGTTTTAAACGCAAATACTAAGGATATAGCAGATACTATCACTGGCGGAACATTTATGAGTCTGGCATACTCGGGAGACATCAGAAATTTTATGAGGCTGTAGCAGATACTATCACTGGGAACAAGCTTCAGAAATTTCAGATTGTATCACTACGACCAACGGAGAATGGCATACTCGGGAGGCAGATACACCTACTGGTACATACACTATTGGAGCATCCGCAGCACAACGGGCGTTGGATGAGTCTGTAGCTCAAGAGGTCGCACAGCTAACGACAGAAATTGGTTTGTTAGCTAAACAGATTGCGGCCAGAGATGCTGAGAAGGTGCATGCCATAGGTCCACAAAGCAAAACACCTAAGCATGACGAGTATGAATCAGATGAGAAAGCTAAGTACTTGGATCGAGAAGTGGTGGATTTCCGAGCCAGGGGTCTAATCAAGACTCTTGTAACTCGAGGAAAGGGAATTAAGGTCGGAACTATTATGGAGATAATTACAACAAGTCAGGATAAAGAGACAGAGAACGAGATTGAGATGGAGACTGGAGACAAAAAGAGGATTACAAGGAGAAGATCGATGCTTATGTTCCACCCGGGAACCGTGATCCTGACTACGAAAATTCATGAATGGAAACCTTTCTTACCAAATTGGTTAAAGTATCAGAAAACCAAGAAAATTGCTTGAAGGAAATTAGGGCAGACATTTCGGGAATAATTCAGAAAGTTGATCAACTGCCATAAAACAGTTAGAGCAATAGTTTGGGCAGATATCGGTGGCATTAAACCAATGTTAACCAAGCACTCTTATAAGTAACACCATACAAAATCCTAAAAACGACGGTCATTGTTTATCCATTACTACAAGAAGCGAAAAGAGCACGACCAACCCATCTATTTCTGCGGATAATGATAAGAAAGATGAGCCAGTGGTGGCTAATGAAGAGGTTGAGAGGGAACCAAAAAATTTAGCAGCGGACAACAATGCAACTCACAAACCCCACAGTGTTAATAAGGAAGTGGAATATGAAAAGAGAAAGGAGAAGGAGGTTCCATAAATGCTGAAAACTATCCCACGACCTCCTCCTCCCTTTCCTCAAAGGTTGAAAAGAAAGGCTGAGAAAGGTAAGTACCAGAAGTTTATTACAAAGTTGAAAGAGCTATCAGTAAATATCCCTCTTATTGAGGCATTGCATCAGATGCCCGGTTACACGAAGTTCATGAAAAACTTGGTGACAAAGAAGAGAACTGCCAGTTTTGAGCCAGTAGATAAATTGCATTATTACAGTGCAGTTGCTTCGCGTTCCCTAGTAGAAAAGAAGGAGGATCCAGGAGCTTTCACAATTCTTTGTACTATCGAGTTGTACAACTTTGCAAAAGCATTATGTGATTTGGGTGCTAGCATTAACTTAATGTCGCTAACCGTTTTCAAGCAGTTAGGGTTGGGAGTACCAAAACGACTTCTATGAGGCTTCTTATGACAGATAGAACTGTAAAAAAGTCGATGGGCATTCTGTATGATGCTCTGGTGAAAGTTGCATCTTTCATCTTTCCAGCTGACTTTATGAAGTAGATTTCGAGGTTCCTATCATTCTGGGGAGACCATTCCTTACCACTGGTTGTGCATTGTTGACATGGAAACTGGGCAGATGAAATTTAGGCTAAATGATGAACATGTTACTTTCAATATTTGTCGTTCTATGAAGCAACTAAAAAATATGTGGGTGATTTCTGTAATTGATATGCTTGATCAAAGTGCCATAGTCGTTCCAATTGAAAAAAGGTTGGGGTAGAAGCTCTTGCAGCTGTGGTTCTAAATTTTGACAGTGATGGTATTGAAGAATACGATGAGATGGTAGGAGCGCTTGCTGGTAGGGGATCCTACACTTATACTCCAAAGAAACTTGATCTCGATTTGAAGAATAGGGTGACCCCACCGGCTCGCCCTTCTATTGAGGAGCCTCCAATCTTAGAGCTTAAGGCTCTTCCTTCTCACCTTCGCTATGCTTTTTTGGGAGCCAATAACACCTTACCCGTAATCATCTCTGCTGAGTTAGCAGGATGGTAGGTAGAAGCTCTGGTATCAGTATTGAAGAATTTTAAGAGGGCCATTGGTTGGTCCATCGTTGATATTATAGGAATTCCACCCGGTATTTGTACACATAAAATTCAGCTTGTTCCTGAGTGTATACCAAGCATTGAGCATCAACATCGTATGAACCCACCTATGCAGGAGATTGTGAAGAAATAAATCATTAAGTGGTTAGACGCAGGCGTAGTTTACCCCATTGCTGATACCAAGTAGGTAAGCCTAGTGCAGTGTGTACCAAAGAAGGGAGGAATCACTGTGGTTCCAAATGACAAGAATGAGTTAATCCCAATGAGGCTAGTCACCGGATGGAGAGTTTGCATGGACTATCGAAAGTTAAATTCTTAGACCCAAAAGGATCACTTTCCCATGCCTTTCATTGACTAGATGTTAGATCGTCTTGCTGGAAGGGGTGGTATTGCTTTCTTGATGGATATTCAGGATATAATCAGATTTTCATTGCTCCCGAGGACTAAGAGAAGACCACGATCACCTGTCCATATGGGCGTTTTGCGTTCAAAAGGATGCCGTTCGGGTTATGCCATGCACCAACCACTTTTCAACATTGCATGATGTCTATTTTCTCCGACATGGTGGAAGACACTATTGAGGTATTCATGGATGATTTTTCTGTAATGGGAGATTCTTTTGATGACTGTCTGGCCTATCTCGCTAATGTGTTACAAAGATGTGAAGCGTGCAATTTGGTGCTAAAATGGGAGAAATGTCACTTTATGGTCAAAGAAGGTATTGTGTTGGGACATCGAATCTTAAAGAAAGGTATCGAAGTAGACAAAACAAAGATTTAGGTGATTGAAAAATTACCCCTACCTATTTCTGTGAAAGGGATTCGAAGTTTTTTAGGTTATGCCGGCCTTTATAGAAGATTCATCAAGGATTTCTCTAAGATTGCACACCCATTATGCAAGCTTTTAGAGAAGGAAGTGAAATTTATATTTGATGAGGCATGTCTAAAAGCATTTGAGTGACTTATGAGAAGTTGATTTCAGCGCCTATCATTGTCACACCAGACTGGACGATGCCATTTCAGGTTATGTGTGATGCTAGTGGAGTAGCTTTGGGTGCAGTCCTTGGCCATAGAAATGAAAAGATTATACATCCTATTTACTACGCTAGCAAGGCACTTAATCCAGCCCAGAAGAACTATACTGTGACTGAGCAAGAGCTGTTGGCGATGGTTTTGGCTTTCGAAAAATTTCGATCTTACTTGATTGGTACGAAGGTGATTGTACATACAGACTATGTCGCACTTAGATATCTTATGTCAAAGAAGGAAGCCAAGCCAAGGCTGATTCGGTGGGTACTTCTGCTACAAGAATTTGATTTTGAGGTCAAGGACCGAAAGGGGACTGAGAATCAGGTTGCAGACCACCTATCACGCCTTGAGGAGGAATCCATGCTCAAATTAAGGGATGATCTCGATATTGATTATACTTTTTCAGATGAGCAAGTGTTAGCAGCATCACAAGACTTAATCCCATAGTTTGCCGATTTTGCCAACTTTCTGGCAAGTGATGTAGTCCCGGGAGATATATTGTACCAGCAACGGAGGAGATTCATGCATGAGGTGAGAAAATTCTTCTAGGATGAGCCTTACCTATTTAGGGTATGTACAGATGGTATGATTCGAAGGTGTATCCTAGAGGCCGAAATGATGAGTATTTTGGAAGCATGTCATTCATCTCCAGTTAGGGGTCATCATGGCAGTACGTGAACTACGCACAAAATCTTACAATGTGGATATTATTGGCCCACCATCTATAAAGATACTCATGACTATGCTCGGTCTTGTGACCAATGTCAAAGACAATGGAATATCTCACACAGACACGAACTTCCTATGACAACTATACTTGAGCTCAAACTGTTTGATGTATGGGGAATTAATTTAATGGGCCCCTTTGTGAGCTCATATGGGATGAAATACATTTTGGTAGCTATTGACTATGTTTTTAAGTGGGTGGAGGCGATTGTTCTTCCCAATAATGAAGGAAGAAGTGTCACGACATTCTTGAAAAAGAACATATTTTCACGATTTGGTACATCTCGAGTAGTCATTAGTGATGGAGGATCCCACTTCTATAATCGGTTGTTCAAAACCTTACTTGAAAAATATGGTGTCAAATATAAGGTTGCAACACCTCACCATCCTCAGACAAGAGGGCAAGTTGAAGTGTCAAATCGTGAGATTAAGTCTATTTTGGCAAAGGCAGCGAATGCCAATAGGACTGACTGGGCAAGAAGATTGGATGATGCATTATGGGCATATCGAACTGCATTCAAAACACCGATTGGTGCCTTACCATATCAGTTAGTGTTTGGAAAATCCTGCCATTTGCCTGACGAACTTGAATATAAGGCATTATGGGCATTAAGGAGTTTAAATCTAAACTGGAGTGAAACGGCTAAATTGAGGTTAGACCAGATGAATGAGATGGATGAATTTTATCTCCGGGCTTATGAAAGTTCAGTACTATATAAGGAGAAGATGAATTATATCATGACTGGAGGATTGAACGACGAGAGTTTCAACTGGGAGATTTGGTGTTGCTCTATAACTCTACGCTTTGCCTTTTTCCTGGAAAACTGCGGTCTAAATGGTCTGGATATTCACTGTTGTTAGGGTGTTCCCGCATGGATCAATCGCGCTGAAAGGTGATGATAATGTTCTATTCAAGGTCAATGGGCAGCGTATAAAGCACTATGTGGGAATCACGGAAGAAATAAGGACATGTTAGGAGCTTAGTCTTGATGAAGTCTGAGTAGTCAAATTAGCCATGTCGTGCCGCGACGTTAAATCAAGCGTTTCATGGGAGTAAACCCATGGGCTGGTTGGTGAAGCCTAAGTATCCAAGTCAGTCATATCATGCCGCGACGTTAAATCAGGCGCTGCTTGGGAGACAACCCAAGTTCTGATTTGGTTATGATCTGATCATTGGATGATAAGTTATCTGGAATTTACAATATTAAACTAAATATGTTCAGTACAACCCACGACACTGATTGATGCGACGTAAGTTCATCCACTTAACGTGGGTTGGTATCGTAGAAGTCAGAGAAAATTTTACACCTGCAGAACCTGACCTACGCCAGGGACCCATGTGATGTAGGTCAACCCACGTCACGTGGGTTGGTGCCATGAAAATCAGAGAAGATTGTATAAATGTTGAACATGACCTACGCCAGTGACCCACGTGATATAGCTCAACCCACGTCACGTAGGTTGGTGCCATGAAAATCAGAGACCAATTTAAACCCTAAATTCGACCCAACCCAACTATATTCATTTCAGTACACCATACAACCTGACCTCAAATTTGAAATAAACCCTCTCAAATCTAAATCCTAACATAAACCCTATTCTTAAAAATTCATCAAATCACCCCACATGAAATCACTCTCCTCCCAAATTAAAATTCATAAAATCCTACCCATCAATTAGCCGAAAATCATAAACCCCAAAATCCAAAAAAAAAATCCCAAACCCTAGAACCCCAAAACTAGAACCAAATCCGACCCAAAACCCAAAATCCGACCCATTTAATCCGAAATGCCACTAAAATTTAACCCCAAACGCGGAGATATAGGTTCATCTTTGAGAATCCGCACTTAAAACCCTAAATTTATGACTAGGTTAAGCGATGAACCTTCGGGGTCAAATAAAAGTGGATCCGAGTAGGTGTTTGAGATTTTTCATGATTCTGCTGTCACACCCCGAATCCCATCGAGACATGATTGGCACCCGTAGCCGATAAGGCCTGAGAGAACCAACATTTGCCTATGCCTATGTTCACTCATATGCATAACATAAGCATCACCACCATCACGTAAGAACTTGAAAGACGAATAACAGAAAACATGGGACATATATATACATGTGAAACTTGGCCGTTGAGGCCATCCAGTCAAGACAACATATGCCTTTTACACTGATACACCCACATCCGTATACAAAATCCTCTAACAAGAGCATTGACCAAAATTAACTATAAGTCGAGACAACTTCCCGCTTTACACGATATGTACATCACCAAAACATATATACACTCTGACTCGGAGAAACCCCGAATTAGCTGGAGCTCACCAATGATCTGCAACGAAGGCAACCTAAGGTAGAGGCCTACTAGTGTCTGCGCCTGCAGCAAGTAAGGAAAATTCCCAAAGAAGGGTCAGTACGGAATAAGTACTGAGTATGTAAGGCTCAAATGAAACTATATAACACATGAACATATCAATGAACTCAATAAAATGACTAATCAATGTGAGTAAGTCACCACGCTGCATTTTGGAAACCATGTGTATTGCTTTCATTACTTTCATTACTTTCTTTGCATTCAACGCTTGCTTGTCAATACATATGTCACAATGTACCCGGGCCCCACTGATCAGTGGGTCTTTAAATAACATATCATTATGTTGGGATCGGGTCGAGCTAGGCTTATGCCCCTAGACCTGCCACCCATAAATCAATGCATCGGGATCAGGTCAAGCTAGGCTTATGCCCTTAGACCTGCCACCCATAAATCAACATATCAGTTTCGGCTCGAGATAGGTTTTCACCCCTGGAGCTTCCCCCTGTCAGGTTCGGCTTGAGCTAGGCTTTCGCCCCCAAAGCTACCCCCTGATCCAATAGTCTCGGGATCGGCTTGAGCTAGGCATTTCGCCCCCAAAGCTGCCACCCGTACTCAAACATTAACCATATTTGCATTACTTTATTCATTACTTTGAGATTGATACTAGGATAGTCATAACTTTACTTGAAACTTTGGATCATGAATCAATGAGTGGGAGACATGTGAATAACTTGGCAACATAACATTATTAGAATCATAAAACCATGGGAACCATTGGACAACAATCTATGAACAAAAGGCATAATTATAATCACTATTGGAACATAACCTTATTTGAGCTTTTGGAACATTAACCATGAATATGAGACATGAGACTCACAAATGATCCATGAGTAGGAAATATATGACAATGACTATATAGTATACCTTAGCACATTTCGGGATAGGACTAGTGAAATGTCAATGTGGATACTAGTTGCCGCAGAAAGATACGGACAGAGTAACCTTACATACCTTGGAATCGTAATACGAATATATAATCCTAGAGGTGCATACAATAGTCCCGCTCCTTCTTTATGTGTCACTCTACAACACAAATATATATAACGAAACTCACATTAACCACCAATTACGTTACAAATGCATACAATGTCAATGAATTACATGTTTGCCTTTAAACATGCCATTTCCCCTTGACAAAACCATTGATAAAATTGTTATTCCAAAAATTTCATAATATTCCCAACGTTGACCAATACATGATAATTGACACATTTCACCACAACACTTCTCCTTTACACTCTCTTATCCATACCACATCACAAATAATCCATCAAATTATCTTAATACAACTCATAACACATATCGGCCAAAATCCCACAATTTCCACTTATAGACAATAACAAGTTTAATACCAAAAATAACACCGTACATGTTCATATTTTGTCCATACCATGCTCTTTCATCAGAGGCACAAGTCCTAATTCAAGTTCAAATCACCAAGATAGCTCATCTTTCACCAAAAGCAAAAATACACTATTCACCACCTTGCCAACACAACGATCATAATATACATAATCTCCCATGCATATAATATGTTAATCCATGAGAATAACTACTTACCAAGTCTTGGAATAGGATGATCTTGTCCAAAGAGTCCAAAGGAATAATTTGCCTTAGGGTTTGGAACTTAGAGAAATGTTTGATAAATATCCAAAAAGGTATGAGAGTTTGTGTGAATAAAAATCTGATTTTGTGGCCTTTATATAGACCCCAAGTCATACTTATCCATTCCTTTGGCATTAAATGTGGTCAAAGTGGAAGAATGGGTCATTTTGCCCTTTGGGCCTTGTCTTTTAATTCCATTTTGGGCCTAAATTTGGGCCCAATAACACATATCCATTTAACCCATCAACTTTCATGTATTATTCACCATATATCTCATGTTTACATAATTCCATAATGTCACGACAATATTCTCTTACGAGATTCTCATTCGTCGTCTCGATCGCACAAATAAGAATTCTAGTCGCCCATGGCTTCATTAGACATTTTGGATAACTATTCATGTTTCATGATTTGATCATGTAGGAGTATGTAGGAGTGTATTGAAGTATTTTAAGCTTTAACAATGCTCAAAGAACTCCAAAGAACCAAAAGAAACCATATAAGAATCGACGTAGAATTGAGTTGCGAAACTAGCGCAGGAAGGGCACATTTTTTGTGCCTTGCACCACTGCTGCAAAGCAAGGCAGTGGCGCAAGAAATACACCCTCTCTGAAACAGGGTAGTGGCGCAAGTTTCAGCACCTTGCTGAATTTTTCGGCCACTTCTCCAATGTTTGCATATCGTCCAATACCTTATCAAAATACTTACTTAGTGATCTTAATCATCAAGTAAACATGACTCCAAGTCACCAAATAAGGTTAGAATGTGTACGGGGTATTGCCCAAATGCTCCACGAAATCACAAAACACCTCCTACAAAGGTCTAATCGCACATATTAGGTCCGATGTCAAATGTTTCACCAATGACACCATAAAACACATACTCATGGCATCTCTACACCTAGGTAGATATGACCCCAAGGTATCAAGCGAGGTTAGAAAAAAAAATGCGGGGTGTTACATTCTTCCCCCCTTATAAACATTCGTCCTCGAATGTTAACAACATCGTCTTATATTGCTACTTTACATATACACATACACATAATGCTTCTTAAATACTTACTTGTTATTGTTCCACCTTCGCACTGTGAACTTCTTGTTCCATTTGAAATAGATGGGGATACCTGAATTTCATCATTTCTTCCGCATCCCACGTGACTTCCTCTATTTGTTGATTTCTCCAAAGGACTTTTACGGATGCGACATCTTTATTCCTCAATCTCTTTACTTGCCGCTCTAGAATAGCAATGGGTACTTCATCATAAGTAAGATCCTCCGTAACTTGCACATCCTCTATGGGAACAATACGAGAAGGATCTCCTATGCATTTTCGAAGCATCGAAACATGAAATACCGGATGGACTGAGGAAAATTCTTGAGGTAGTGCTAATTCATACGCAACTTGCCCAAATCTTCTAATAATTTCGTATGGGCCTATGTAATGTGGACTCAATTTCCCCTTCTTTTCGAATCGCATTACCCCTTTCATCGGTGATACCTTTAAAAAAACCCAATCACCTATGGAAAATTCAAGACCTCTTCTTCTAACATCGACATATGACTTGTGACGACTTTGAGCCATTTGTAACCTCTGTTGGATCACTTTAACCTTTTCCATAGCCTGGTGAACAATATCTGGCCCAAGTAAAGCAGTTTCACCTACTTCAAACCATCCTATTGGTGATCTCCATTTCCTTCCGTACAAAGATTCATAAGGTGCCATTTTAATACTTGAATGATAGTTATTGTTGTAAGCAAATTCAATAAGAGACAAATGGTCATCCCAACTGCCTTGAAAATCTAACGTACAAGCTCGTAGCATATCTTCAAGTGTCTGAATAGTACGTTCTGCTTGTCCATCAGTCTGAGGATGGAAAGCCGTACTCAAATTCACCCGTGTACCCAGACTCTGCTGAAAAGATCTCCAAAAGTGTGTTGTGAACTGTGCTCCTCTGTCTGATATGATAGAAAGTGGAATGCCATGCAATCGTACTATCTCTTTCACATACAACTTCGCATAATCCTCAGCTGTATAGGTCGTCTTGACTGGTAGAAAATGCGTTGACTTGGTAAGCCTGTCCACTATGACCCATATAGAAGCAAACTTCCGCAATGTACGAGGCAAACCCGTAATGAAATCCATATCAATCATATCCCACTTCCAGACTGGAAGATTGATACATTGCATGTAACCTCCCAATTTCTGATGTTCCACTTTCACTTGTTGACAATTTGGGCATTGCGCGACAAATTCCGCAATGTTCTTTTTCATATTTCCCCACCAATACACTTCTTTCAATTCATGGTACATTTTAGTAGCACCCGGATGAATAGAATAGCGCGAATGATGCGCCTCTGTCATAATTCGTGTCCTCAGTTCATCTACATCCGGTACACATAATCTCCCTTGACATTGAAGTACCCCTTCCTGTGTAAGATCAAATGCCTTTGTCAAATCCTGTTGTACATTTTCCTTTAGCTGCAATAACATAGAATCCGCAAACTGCTTCTCTTTCACTTCAGTTATTAAGGAGGATTCTGCTGCATTCTGCACAATAACTCTATCATCTGAGGATTCAATAAGGCGAACTCCCAAGCCAGCTAATTGATTCAAATCTTTGATTACCTCATGCTTTTCATTCAACTGACCATTAGTGCTTTCTACTGCCTTACGGCTCAATGCATCAGCTACTACATTTGCTTTGCCTGGGTGATAAAGAATATTAATGTCATAGTCTTTTAAAAGCTCTAACCACCTTCGTTGCCTCAAATTGAGTTCCTTCTGCTTAAAGATATATTGCAAACTTTTGTGGTCCGTATAGATATCAACATGAACTCCATATAAATAATGATGCCATATCTTTAAAGCAAAGACCACCGCTGCTAATTCAAGATCATGTGTGGGATAATTTTTCTCGTGTGGCCGCAACTGTCGTGAGGCATATGCTATGACATTACCGTGTTGTATCAATACACATTTGAGGCCAACCCCAAAAGCATCACAATACACTACATAACCTTCGGTACCCTCGGGAAGCACTAAAACTGGTGTGGAAGTTAATTTATCTTTCAACCTTTGGAAGATTTTCTCGCACGCATCATTCCACTGAAATTTTACTGCCATATGTGTAAGCTTTGTTAACAGTGCAGCAATAGAGGAAAAACCTTTCACAAATCTTCAGTAATAACCTGCCAGTCCAAGAAAACTACGAATTTCTGTGGGTTTCGTAGGTCTTGGCCAATTTTTCACTGCTTCAATCTCCTGTGTATCAACCTGTATACCTTCATCTGACACAATGTGGCCCAAGAATGCAACTGATTTTAACCAAAACTCACACTTAGAGAACTTGGCATACAACTTACGCTCACGAAGAATCTGTAGCACCTGCCGTAAGTGATTAGCATGGTCCTCCGATGTTCTGGAATAAACTAGGATGTCATCTATAAATACCGTGACGAACATGTCTAGAAATGGCTTAAACACCCTATTCATCAAATCCATGAACACAGCTGGTGCATTTGTTAGTCCACATGACATAACTAAAAATTCATAATGGTCATACCGTGTTCGAAAAGCTGTCTTGGGTACATCTTCTTATCTAACTCTGACTTGATGGTAACCTGACCTAAAGTCAATCTTTGAAAAACACTTGGAACCCTGTAACTGATCAAACAAATCATCAATGCGAGGAGGGTATATTTGTTCTTGATCGTTACCTTATTCAATTGTCGATAGTCAATGCACATTCTCAAGGTGCCATCTTTCTTTGGGATAAATAATACCAGTGCACCCCATGGGGACATACTAGGCCTAATGAAGCCCTTGTCCAGCAAATCTTTCAATTGCTCCTTCAATTCACGTAATTCTGCTGGAGCCATTCTATATGGGGGAATAGAGATAGGCTGAGTGCCCGGAATCACATCAATGCCAAATTCTACTTCCCGTTCTGGGGGTAAGCCTGGAAGATCCTCTGGGAATACATCTAGAAATTCATTGACCACTGGAACCAACTGCGGAGTTAGTGGTTCCGCTTCGGTATTTTTCACCCGTACTAAATGACATATGTAACCCTTAGCAATCATTTTCCTGGCTCTCAGATAAGAAATAAATCTCCCTCGTGGTGCCCCTACATTACCTGCCATTCAAGAACATTTTCTTACGGAAAACAAAATTGTACCTTCTTGGCCCGGCAATCTACCGTAGCATAACAAGAGGCCAACCAATCCATTCCCATAATTACATCAAAATCCACCTTGTCTAATTCAATTAGATCGGCCAATGTATCATGACCACACACCGTTACCACACAATTACGATATACTCTTTTTGCAATAATATATTCACCAACCGGTGTAGACACTTCAATTGATTTAATTAATAATTCTAGTGACTTTGCAAATTTCGCCGCGACCATTGGAGTAACATAGGAAAATGTAGAACCAGGATCAATCAATGCATATACATTATGTGAGGATACGAGTAATGTACCTGTGACAACATCAGGGGAAGCCTCTGAATTCTGTCGGTCTACTAAAGCATAAGTGCGATTCTGGACCCCACTAGTACTGGCTGCTCCTCTGGCACCTCTACCACGGCCAATAGGCTGCACCCCTCGGCCCAGTGAAGGAACCGATGCTGATGACGCAACAGTCGACCCAGCCGGTGGCGCTATACAACCCATGCTCCGCTGTGGACAATCTCTCGCTATATGTCCCGGCATACCACACCAAAAGTAGACATTCGTCCCTGACCGACATGTGCCTGAATGAATACGCCCGCAGTGCTGACACTACTGATGAGGAAAACCTACTGCCTGTGATCCGTGAACTCCGCTACTCTGTCCAGACGGACCACCCCTAGACCCTCGAAACTGTGAGTGAGCACCCCATGAAGAATAGGAGAATGACGGTCTAAGTGGTCTAGGAAACATGCGGGGCCTAGATCCTCCTTGGTACATCATAGGTGGTTCCATAGGTCTAGCCCTTTTGGACTGTCCCTTGTCAAATCCATGCATCCTTCGTCTCTGTCTTTGATCTTCCATTTTCTGGGCGAAGGCCTGAATTCTCGCTATGTCCATTTCTTTGTTCAAGGCAGCAATAGTGCAATCTCTTACCAACCATGGCTCTAATCTGTCCACGTAGCGATGGACTCTATCCGTCATCGTAGCCACCACATTTGGCGCATATCGAGCCAAGGAATTAAATTGCAAACTATATTCTCTGACACTCAAATTTCCTTGACGGAGATTTAGAAACTGATCCGCACGTACCTCACGGATATCATAGGGCAAGTAATGATCAAGTAAAGCCACTTTAAACTCTTCCCACGTAGGTGGATTTGCACCAATGTCACGGCATTTCTTCCAATCCTCATACCACAATATTGCCTCTCCTTTCAACCTATACGCAGCAAGTTCAATTGTCTCTACCCCTGTCACATGCATAACTTCCAAGGCCCTCTGAATTTGATCCACGAAGTCCTGTGGATCTGCTTTTGGATCGGACCCTGTGAAGATAGGAGGGTCCAATTTTAGGAAATCATGTGTTCTGCGACTTGCCACTCTAGCAGCATCATCATTATGTGTCATTGGACCAGCTCGTCCTTGACTCTGGGCTGCCACTAACTGTGTTAACATATGAATTGCATTTCTAAGATCCTGGTCCGTAGTATTGACTGGTGGTTCTACATGTATGCTTCTCCTACTCGACTCTTCTGGTACAGAGGGAGTGGAGGGAGCTCGTGACACAAATTCATGCTCAGTCTCGCCTTGATTAACTTGATCAGGTGGTGGTATACTAGTTCCTTCACCAGCAATTCTATCAATCCTCTTACTTTTACCGCGACCTCTTCTTGTCATTGGCATTGTTACTATAACAAAAAAAATAAATTTCAATGATCAGATATCATTTCACTTACAACTTTGGCTCTATTACACGATCTAGAATGAAGAGAAGAAACAACATCCTAAATGTACTGTAGCCTCCTACTTATAAATGTGGTGCACAACACATCGATAAGTAAGATTCTACTCAGACACGGCTTTGTAGACACCCTTAGAATGACCTGCACTAATACCACTTTTGTCACACCCCGAATCCCATCGAGACATGATTGGCACCCGTAGCCGATAAGGCTCGAGAGAACCAACCTTTGCCTATGCCTATGTTCACTTATATGCATAACATAAGTATTACCACCATCACGTAAGAACTTGAAAGACGAATAACAGAAAACATGGGACATATATATACATGTGAAACTTGGCCGTTGAGGCCATCCAGTCAAGACAACATATGCCTTTTACACTGATACACCCACATCCATATACAAAAGCCTATAACAAGAGCATTGACCAAAATTAACTATAAGTCGGGACAAGTTCCCGTTTTACACGATACATACATCACCAAAACATATATACACTCTGACTCGGAGAAGCCCCGAATTAGCTGGATATCACCAATGATCTACAACGACTGGCAACCTACGGTGGAGGCCTACTAGTGCCTGCGCCTGCAGTAAGTAAGGTAAAATCCCCAAGAGGGGTCAGTACGGAATAAGTACTGAGTATGTAAGGCTCAAATGAAACTATATAACACATGAACATATCAATGAACTCAATACAAATGACTAATCAATGTGAGTAAGTCACCACGCTGCATTTTGGAAACCATGTGTATTGCTTTCATTACTTTCATTACTTTCTTTGCATTCAACTCTTGCTTGTCAATACATATGTCACAATGTACCCGGGCCCCCACTGATCAGTGAATCTTTACATAACATATCATAATGTTGGGATCGGGTAGAGCTAGGCTTATGCCCCTAGACCTGCCACCCATAAATCAATGCATCGGGATCAGGTCAAGCTAGGCTTATGCCCCTAGACCTGCCACCCATAAATCAACATATCAGGTTCATTTCGAGCTAGGTTTTCACCCCTAGAGCTGCCCCCTGTCAGGTTCGGCTTGAGTTAGGCTTTCGCCCCCAAAGCTGCCCCCGATCCAATAGTCTCGGGATCGACTTGAGCTAGGCATTTCGCCCCCAAAGCTGCCACCCGTACTCAAACATTAACCACATTTGCATTACTTTATTCATTACTTTGAGATTGATACTAGGATAGTCATAACTTTACTTGAAACTTTGGATCATGAATCAATGAGTGGGAGACATGTGAATAACTTGGCAACATAACATTATTAGAATCATAACACCATGGGAACCATTGGACAATAATCTATGAACAAGAGGCATAATTATAATCACTATTAGAACATTGGAACATAACCTTATTTGAGCTTTTGGAACATTAACCATGAATATGAGACATGAGACTCACAAATGATCCATGAGTAGGAAATATATGACAATGACTATATAGTATACCTTAGCACATTTCGGGATAGGACTAGTGAAATGTCAATGTGGATACTAGTTGCCGCAGAAAGATACGGACAGAGTAACCTTACATACCTTGGATTCGCAATACGAATATATAATCCTAAAGGTGCATACAATAGTCTCGCTCCTTCTTTATGTGTCACTCTACAACACAAATATATATAACGGAACTCACATTAACCATCAATTACGTTACAAATGCATACAATATCAATGAATTACATGTTTGCCTTTAAACATGCCATTTTCCCTTGACAAAACCATTGATAAAATTATTATTCCAAAAATTCCATAATATTCCCAACATTGACCAATACATGATAATTGACACATTTCACCACAACACTTCTCCTTTACACTCTCTTATCCATACCACATCACAAATAATCCATCAAATTATCTTAATACAACTCATAACACATATCGGCCAAAATCCCACAATTTCCACTTATAGACAATAATAGGTTTAATACCAAAAATAACATTGTATATGTTCATATTTTGTCCATAACATGCTCTTTCATCAGAGGCACAAGTCCTAATTCAAGTTCAAATCACCAAGATAGCACATCTTTCATCAAAAACAAAAATATACTATTCACCACCTTGCCAACACAACGATCATAATATACATAATCTCCCATGCATATAATATGTTAATCCATGAGAATAACTACTTACCAAGTCTTGGAATAGGATGATCTTGTCCAAAGAGTCCAAAGGAATTATTTGCCTTAGGGTTTGGAACTTAGAGAAATGTTTGATAAATATCCAAAAAGGTATGAGAGTTTGTGTGAATAAAAATCTGATTTTGTGGCCTTTATATAGACCCCAAGTCATACTTAGCCATTCCTTTGGCATTAAATGTGGTCAAAGTGGAAGAATGGGTCATTTTGCCCTTTGGGCTTTGTCTTTTAATTCCATTTTGGGCCTAAATTTGGGCCCAATAACACATATCCATTTAACCCATCAACTTTCATGTATTATTCACCATATATCTCATGTTTACATAATTCCATAATGTCACGACAATATTCTCTTACGAGATTCTCATTCGTCGTCTCGATCGCACAAATAGGAATTCTAGTCGCCCATAGCTTCATTAGACATTTTGGATAACTATTCATATTTCATGATTTGATCATGTAGGAGTATGTAGGAGTGTATTGAAGTATTTGAATCTTTAACAATGCTCAAAGAACTCCAAAGAACCAAAAGAAACCATATAAGAATCGACGTAGAATTGCGTTGCGAAACGAGCGCGGGAAGGGCACATTTTTTGTGCCTTGCGCCACTGCAGCAGAGCAAGGCAGTGGCGCAAGAAATACACCCTCTTTGAATTCAGGGGCTTGCGCCACACCCCCTGAAACAGGGTAGTGGCGCAAGTTTCAGCACCTTGCTAAATTTTTCGGCCACTTCTCCAATGTTTGCATATCGTCCAATACCTTATCAAAATACTTACTTAGTGATCTTAATCATCAAGTAAACATGACTCCAAGTCACCAAATGAGGTTAGAATGTGTATGGGGTATTGCCCAAATGCTCCACGAAATCACAAAACACCTCCTACGAAGGTCTAATCGCACATATTAGGTCTGATGTCAAATGTTTCACCAATGACACCATAAAACACATACTCATGGCATCTCTACACCTAGGTAGATATGACCCCAAGGTATCAAGCGAGGTTAGAAAAAAAAATATGGGGTGTTACATCTGTACTTGTATCTCGTACCACGAGGCTACAAACTAAGGTACAAGTTGCTGCCCGGGCTGCACATCAGCCTGCTTCACAGCCCTCAAAACCTGCCAAATCGATTGCTTCTATTCAGTCTTTCGATTCCTCTCCCTAGTCTGAAGAGGGGGAGGATGCTTCGGCAATCGGTGATGAATAAAAGGTTGATGTATCCGCGTTTGAGGAGAATGTTGAGGGTACGGATGATGTCGAGGTTGATGTATCTAGGTCTGAGAAAAATGATGAAGGTCCGGATGATTCGACCTTCGAGGCGACAACATCTATTTCTTGCACTGGTGGTCAAAACTCCATGAATTCCTCATAAAGACAGGTGGCTACACAGTGGGTGGCAGTTGCATTTCGAAGGAAAAACAAGCGATGGTGTGTTCAGGGTATGAGGGCCATTTATGACAGGGATGCCGAACTTACTGAGCGGGACGTGTGTAGATGAAGTATCACTGAGGAGCCCTAGTATCGGCTAGATGAGTTAAAGGCACTACTCGAGATTAAGGCAGTATTTGATCATTATGGATTCGGGTGGATGATGGAGCCTCCTGGTCACTTTAGCCCACAGTTGGTCCGTGAGTTTTATGATTCTTATGCTGATTCTATTGAATTGATCACACCAAATGAACAGCGATATCGGGACCAACCACCATTGACTCACACTTTGGTTTGGGAGACCAGAGTAGACATCTCTGAGCAGACGAACCAAAGGTTTTTGTTTGGTGCTGAACGTCCATTTCCAGCTAGCATTGAAGAATTTGATCACCATATGAAGACTCTAAGAGATAGGACTAAAATGAGGGACGCCGATTAGAGGTTGGAGTTACTACGGTGGATTGCGGGATATATAGTGGGGGATGGTGTGGATGCTGGTTGGGTATCTGGGAAGCTGGACATTAAGAAGTCCTCACTTTACTTTGTTGGACTATTTTGGTGGTCTGTTGTGAGGCACCGTCTGGGTCCCAAAAATGCTGATAATTCACTTACTCTTGACCGAGCTGTTCTAGTATCAAGCATCATCGCTGGATATGACATCAATATCACTCGCTACATCATTAGGGAAATTCATGAGCACTCCTTTAGAGATTTTACCAGCATCCCTTTCCCTTGTCTGATTCAGGGCTTATGTGTTAGTGCTGGTGTGGTCACGATGCCTGCAGTAGATCATCATATTGAGGTGACCCGCATTTCTGATATAGGGTTAATGCAGCAGTGAGGAGCTCACCCAGTTTTTCCATGGAGGTCTCAACCTTCTGTGTCATCAGGAGCCGCAATTTTTGAAGGGCCTGGAGATAGAGAAGAGTTGGTTAGTACTCCAGCACTGGTAAGTGTACCTGAGACTGTTCGTGTACCTGCTGAGGGCATAGGCCCATTGATTGATGATGAGGTAACAGGCATTACAACACCACCGCCCCCTTTGGTATGGTCTCAATTTCGAGGGACTTTTTGCAGCAGTTGGTTGACAGGCAGACGCAGATGTTTGAGAGGCAGGCTCACACAGAGGCCCATATGGCTAAGTTGGTATCCTAGCTTAATCCATGGGTGCGAACCACAATAGAGGCTTCAGAAGCTAGAGTGGAGGCCCGGATGACTGCGGCTATGGATAGATTTATGAAAGAGCTGCATGGGCGGACTGATAGTTTTGAGACACAGAAGGCTACCCTAATGAGTTTGGCACAGATTCCTGATATAGCAGGATTGATACAGGAGGTGGCTGCATTAAGAGAGGAGGTTAGAGCTTTGGCACCGAGCAGCACTCCTGTTATTCCACCTATGCTCATTTTGGCTCCGATGAGGCCGGCTTTTAAGGTGGATTTGTTTGCTGATGAGGAGCCTCCTATTGATAGAGACAAGCGACCACGAAGTCCGGAGGATCAGACTGATAGTGGTGACGAGTTTGAGGGTGATTTTCGGAGAGCGATTAAGGGCTGTAGATTTGAGTACTATGCCAGTAAGATTGTTCAGGAGCAAAGGGAACGAGGTGCATCCTCTAGTCAGGTACACACTATGCAGGACGCACCTAACAGCGAGCCCAGAGAGCATGCAGATGATCCTGCTGTGAACGAGCCCACATCCGCCGCCTAGGGTGCCCCAGGTATGTCTTAACTCCCTTACACTTATGATATTCATAGCTATGCACTGGGGACAGTGCACCATTATTTAGTTGGGGGTGGGGTAATACCACCACTTGGGGGGTTTTGTTGTTGTGTTTTCTTTTCCTCCAAGTGTGCTATCATAGTAGAACCGACATAGTTAGCTTTTTATTTATATTATTATGTGTATTCGTGTTTAATTAGAAGGAAAATAAGGGCACCTTAGTGCAGTCTAGTTTTGAACATGTTTTTGATGTTGTTTGTGATTGTCTAAAGGATACCCCTCCTGAAAATTTTTGTTTTGAATTATGTGTGTAGTATGTTAGTTATGACAGCTGTTGGATCTTGTTATGGCGTTAGTATTATAGGAAACATGACTGTAGCTAGTAATACATGAACCGGATAGGTAGTAGTTGATAGTGTAACCCTGTGCTATGTGTGTGTGAGGTCATTACCTAGTTCACTTTGTACGTGCGATACAGAACTTGCCCGGTTAGTCCTGCCTAGGTTATAGGATAGTGGTTAGGAAAGGATCATAGGTTGTTCTTGAATGAGTCCACTTTTAGCCTAAATGCCCGACCAAATAAAATTAATATCCCTTGATCTCGAATTTGAGCCTTAATTGCCTTGTTTTTTTCATTGGCCTATTCACCTTGCCATTTCGACATACAATGAACCTGTTTTGGCCCTGGTCCCTCCTTGGACATTGTGTACCTCAACTCAGGCAAATCGCCTAAGTTGAGGGTGAATATTATAGGGGTGCGTAGTTTAACTTGGGTATGAAGAAGGGGTTAGTAAAAGAAAAACAGAACAGATTTGGGTGTGAAGAAAAAGAAAAACAATGAGTGAAATAAATAGAAATTGCAAAAAGACAAAAAAAAAGTGTGTTTTAAAAGTATGAAGAAAATCACATCCAAAATCTGAAAATAAATGAAGGAGAATAAGGGAGAATAAAATGAGAATGGTTGGAAAGTGGAGCCAAAAATAGTGTAGTGTCAAGGAGGGTTGAGTCACCATACCCATATGTAGCATACCCGTCCCCAAGCCTACATTACAAGTCGATGAAAGTCCTATAGTGATCCTAGTCCAACTGTCCGAAAAACTAAGGCAAAGAAAATAAGGGCAAGCCTATGGAATTTCACGCACATTGGTTGAACTTCTTTGTGAGAGAGAGTGTTTTGACCTAATCCGTACTCTGATATTCATTGGTGTACTGTGAGTGCATGGGACTTCTTTGTTGTGAGACAACATGGGTTGCATTGTTACCTGTTACTTGTTCAGATAATTTCATTTGCATATATGCTGAGTTGTGTGTTCATAATCTGATGTCATCACTAGATCCCCTCTGTATCATGATAATATGTTGCATGTATATACACGGTGGTTTTGATTTGCAAATAGGAGGGATAGGAAAAATTTTGGTGCCAAGAGCAATAAGTGGACTACCGTAGGTCTCTTAGGTTTCTCTTAGTTAAGCATCGTGTGTGTTTGTTTTGTTTGGTTCGCTTGAGGACATGCAAACGTTCTAAGTTGAAGGTATTGATGTGTCATGATCTCATGGAAATTTGGATACTTAAAATAAGGAAAATATGCAATAACTTAGGGATGTTTTGTTGGTATGATGTGTTTTCTATCTTAATTTACAGAGAAATAGGATTTTTGAGGCAAAATGATCAACAAAGAAGAATCATGCTCGAAAACGGAGTATCTAAGGATGAAAGAACCAAGTCCTGCACCAGAGGGGTGACCCACGGCAGGACCCACATCACGTGAGTCAACCTACGTGGCTTGGGTCTGTTCCGTAGGTCGACTCCCGCAGTTAGCTGAGGCAGACTGATTTCCACGACAGGACCCACGTAACGTGACTTGGTTCCACGACACCAAGTCACGGTACCGTGGAAAATGGCCGACCCTGTTTTCCTGTTTTGTTTAGGATAAGATTCATCTTGTATCTATAAATACCCCTTTATTGTCCTATGTTTAAGAGTTAGTCGGTACATTGTTTTGAGAGATAATTTCCATTGTTTTTTAGTTCATAAACATATTATTGATTTTGTAATCTTGGAACATCAATTCTAGGGTTTTATTAATATTGAGATTTCAGAATTTTCTTCTTTAATGTGAGTTTACAATTATATTTTCATCTTTGAATTTTTCTTGTGTTCTTGCAATCATGAGTAGTTAAACCCATTAACTAGGGTTGTGTGAACTATGAGGAATTAACAAAACGGGTTAAGTGCAAAGCAATTTTAAACCGTTGGGAATGCATGTATTGTTATTACCTTCATTATAATTGATCTTCTAACGATTGTAAAAGTTAGAAACTTGCCTGTATTCTAGACTTGCTCGAGAGAGAGAGGTAGAGATTGGGAACAAGGAATAACAACAGAGATTTAAAGCTAACAACCTTCATCTAATAACTTGAGCCTTAACAGGGATAGTTATCTGAGATCCAAGACAAGGGTTAGTAGTACGACACTCGGAGACCGAGAGGAGAAGAGTGAAATTCGTTTAACTAAGGTCGAGAGACGTTTAGATTAACATATCTTGTTAGATTTTGCATGCAACACCACGGGATAGTTTTGCTAGCACAAGTAACCAGTGGAGTTAAGGAATCATTGGGGATCATAGTCCTAGTGTATTTCTCATATTGTTTACAAATTCAAAAACCAGCAATCGTTACTGTTACCACGTATTCACAAAACAAACCCCCCAGTTTTACTTACTTGCCAATTACTCACACTAGCATTATACATAATTTCGTCTTATTCCATGTGGAATCGACCCCAACCTAGTTGGGTTCTAGATTTGATAAAGCGACCGCATTATGCTTTTCTGGAGGTATATTTTGGGCGATATCAACTATCATGAACGCGGCAATGAGGACCGCGATCGCGAAGAAGGGGAAAAGGTTGGGTCGGGTCGACCCCTCATCGCGAACGCGATGGGAGGCTCGCAAATGCAAAGGTCAATGATTTGACCATTCGTGAAAGCGGTCAACTCCCAGCAAATGTGAAGAAGAAGGGTGCCTGGCACCAGATGCTGAACACCAGCATTTTCACTAAGTCCTCACGGACTTCGATTGGGGGTTCGAGATTTGTTTAGAATCCCGTGCTCGTACACGAACTATGCAACCATACAAAATTTGACATTCCAGACTCAACGAAACCATCAAAATTTCCATCCGGGGTCATTTCAATTAAATGTGAGGCCCACACCTATAGTTCAATTTTTCACCAAATCTACCCATTAGCCCAAAATGAATCTGGAAGCCTCGAGACCCGGACCAAGGGTCCCCCTAGCCTAAAATCAACGTTCCAGAGATGATGGCGTCGTCGAAATTCTTATCTGAGATCGTTTACTAGGATTTTTGGTCAGAGACCAAACCCTTAACAGCGAAAGCTCCAAAACAGGAAAATGACTCTAAAACCCAAACGAACTGTCCGATAACCGAACCGACAGTTCCGACAAGTCATAAATGACCTGTAGCCACTGTAGGAAGGCTCTAAATGCTAGAATGTGTGGAAATCGAGAAAATGACCTGGAGGGTCATTAGAATATGTATATGTATACAATGTTATACCAAAAAAAGTTACTTTTTATTCTGTAACCAAATCCAAGTTTTGGGCTATAAAAATGTAATGTACTGTTTTGGCCATGAAATTACTATTTATATTTGCTATGTGTAGGGGTGAGTGTTCGGTCGGTTCGGTTCGATTTGTGAAATTCGGTTTGAGTTTTTGGTTTTCGGTTAGGTGAAAATGATAACCAAAACCGAACCGAAATAAATTCGGTTCAGTTCGGTTTTGAAAATTTTGGTTTGGTTTATTTCAGTTTGGGTTTTCGGTTAACTGAGCCATGATGAGTTAAGGATTGGATGAGTCTCTCTCTTCATTCTTAAGCTCAAAATTCACTTGAAGTAAATCACAATATCACATTATCAATATGGAAGACCCATCAATTTATTCATAAATTTTTAGTAGTAATCAATATGCAAAACTTGGATAAATGTGACCCGATTGGCTGCACCAGTCACCATTGTCGGAGACAATAAGGAAACGAAATGAAAAAAAGGATAAAGGAAAAGAAGGCGGCTTCATTTCTCTTTGAATGGTGAGTGATGACTCGTCATCCCGGCAACAACATACAGCACCGGTGTCATCGGCCGCCGACAATGGTGGTGGGTACGATTTAGATTTGTGAGAGAGAGTTGTGTGTGCTTAGGGATTCTGGTTTGTGATTTGTGTGAGTTAGTGGGTATAGTGGAGTATTAGAAATTTGGGTGATGGGTTGGGCTTAGTTGTAATGGGCTAAGTGGGTTGAGGGTGTTATGTATGGAAAAGGAAATTATGTATATATGATATGAGTAAATTCGGTTTTTCGGTTAATCGAATTATTTTTTAATAAAACCGAAAATCGAACCGAATTAACGAAATTTTGAAAATTAAAACTGAAACCGACCGAAAAAACCGAATAACCAAAATCGAAATTACAAAAAATTCGGTTCGGATGGTTTTTTCGGTTTGGACCGAAATGTGCCCAGCCCTAGGCCTATGTGTATTTTTTTGTCATTATCCCTATTAAAAATGTTAATTTAATGAGTAATCAATCTTATATTTGGTGCTTCCATTAATATGTGGATACAGTATTAGTCTAAATTAGTTATTGTTACGTGCAATGAGCATTATATTCTTTTCTAATTAATAGAACTGATTTGATTAGAAAAAAAAATAATTCTTAAAATAATCATATCAAATAAACTCAGCAATTTTCCTGGAGATTTCTACTTTGTAAGTTATACAGTCATCAAACAGTTGTGGCGTCATAAAGTTTCCATATGTATAATAATCTTGCAAAAAAATAGCTCTTGTTTATTTTGTAGAAGACTTGTATCGATACCACTAAATGGTAATTAATCCCTTTGTCATACACCTAGAATACTATCCTCCTATTTTCTTCTTTTTTTAGCCCTACATTCTTTATGGAAAAAATACTACTCTATTACTAATTTTGTCCTAATTTATGTGTCAAATTCGACTATGAATTCGAATATAGAATCTTTGATATTTTCAAACAAAAATTTACATACTTGAAAATTTCGTAAAAGATATTATAAATCATAATTAACAACGATAGATATTCTAAAAGGCATATGAAAAAATCACAAGAAAAAGCAAATCATTTGACTTTCGAAATTAAAACATCACCACATAAATTGTTTCTTCTTACATTTGTCCTTGAGTTCATAGAAAAATTAAATGTTGAAAATCATGTGTTATATTCTTCATTTTCATACACTTGCTTCAAATTGTTGTCACTGCTATTGAGTCCAGCACTTCTACTATCTGATAAGGTCATTATTGCTATAATTGAGATGCCATTATTCCTTTAGTCGAGATGTCTACTTCGTGTGTGCTAAAGAAACTACTTCCAAAGTATAGAGAGTCACGAGCAGAGTATTTCAAAAGCTAATGAAACGTACTCTAAAGTATTACGGACATTTACGAATATTAAAAAAGAAGAGTATATGATTGATGTCATATATTTAGTCATTATTTGTCTCAAGTTTTAGTGTTATTAATTGTCTTTTGAGTATTCATTATATTGATTTATGCTTAATATTATAGTAGACTGTGTAGGAATGAAGTGGTGCAAATATAAAGAAATTTGAGCAAAATTAAATAAAAAGTGTTGAAATTGTAAAAAGAATTAAAGGACAAAATAATAAGAACGAAGCAAAGTTAACTACTGATTGGGATAAGTAGGCAAGAAACAATTGAAGCAACTTCCTACCTGGCTGCAATTGGATGAAACTCTAAAACTTTGTTTCGATAATTATTACCCCATTTCATAATATATTGTATTGTATTGTATTGTAAATGTGATATTTGATTAGAATATATCATTTGTTGTTGTTTAAACATTTTTATTGTTTGGTTAGAATGTATCATACTATCTCGTGATTAGTAATTTTACTAAAATGCCTTAAATTATGATAAATGCTAAATTTATCAATAATTATTAATAAAATAATTTATCACAAATTTCTTTCTATTGAATTATCACAAATTATGACTTGTAAATATATTAAGCTGTTAATTTCATGAAAATTAAAAAAAAAAAACTAGTCAAAAATAAATGTATTCAGATTTATTTTTTTGATAGTAAGATATTTCATTAAAATAAGGACAAAAACACGTCCGCATATAAGAAGAGAGTGGGAAAGCTCATGATTGTCGATGCACGGCTGATCAGCCAATTCATGAGACATTTCCGATAAGGTGTTTTAGAAAAAAACGTCCATGCAACCACGCAACCGTTTTTTAAAAAAATAAAAAATAAAAAAAGTTCCAAGTGGAGGAAGAAATGAGCGGAATGTCAGTTATATATAATGCAGTAACACATAATGAAAAACAGTAACATATTGAAGGATATAAGAAAAATGATAAATATAAGAAAAATAAATAAATTCACAATTAAAGTAATATCAGGAAAATAAGAAACAACATATAGACAAGCAAAAGGGAAAAAGGAAAATGGATGGACATGAAAAATATAGACATTGTTTAGAAAAACAAATAGAGGAAAAAGGAAAGGGATTAACATGTAATAACGACAAATCAAAGTATCGAAACAATTATTTTAAGAAACCGAATAAAGGGAAAGAGAATAGGGCTATCATGAAAAGAACGAACATAAAAAAAAAGTGCATAAAATCCCACATAACACACAAATTAGTAATGGTTAGAACCTAAGTTGCCCCAGCAAAGAGGCTATCTGTCGCGACCCATTTTTCTCTCGAAAAGAGAGATTCGACGTGACAACTCTTTTTTTAGATGGCTTAAGGGAGACGAGTCGCCACCTAATGAATTAAGTATGTTAGGGCACCATTCTAAACTAATTACTATCGATTAACTCTATTTTTAGTCTATGTCATCAGAAATTCGGGTAAGGGTTCAAGTTACCTCAAAAGGAAGGTGCTAGGCACCTTTCGAGGTCCACAAATGTGGGTTCCGGTCGAATCCATATTTTACGTGGGGGGATTTTACGTGATAAATAAAAGGTCGATTATCTTTATTAACTTACTATTAACTAAGTGTTTAAATCAAGGAAAATAATCAATAAACTAAACATGCAATTTAATTATTATCTAATTAGTAATTATCTAAGAGATAAAGTAGTAAAATATATAAATAAGTAAAAACAGAATGTGAATCGGATAAGCGAGAAGATAGAAGAGACACAATGATATAGCATAAAGATTCATTTAAATGATAAGCCTAAACTACCCTAAATAATTAAAACACTCAAAATAAAGAAAGTCAAAGCCGATTTAGAAGACTTGGACAAGGAGTTAGTTTTATCCTATTCGGATCAGCGTCCGGCTTATTAACGGATGACAATGTCGTATGTTGCATTGTCGTATTCTGCTCGGGTCAACTTCCATCATTTTCATCTATCTACCCGCCCCACCTAATTTGATTATTAAGCTGCCTAGAAGCGCACTAAAGAAAAATGATAAAACTAATGTTCCCTAAGGTGCCTATCCGTCCCAACTTAATGTCCAAGAGGCGTTGGACGGTCTATTTTTGGATAAGGATCCAGACATAAAGAAAATCTTAGGTTGCCTAATTAGACTCGGGATTTGCGTCAAACAAAACAAACAAGACTAAGAAATTAGCACATAATGGTTTCAAGTAGGCCTCTTGATTAATAAAGTTGATTTGGTGATGAGCATGTCAAAACAAATAACAAATTAATATAATTAAGACCTAAAGGCATGATATCTAATTGTTTAGGTGTTGAAATTATCAAATTTCTATATACATGATTTCTAGGCGCGAGACAATTAGTTAAGGCCAGAAATTATTGGTAAGGCCTACAAACAGGATATCTAAAGTGAAAGTACTAAATACATGTTGAAAGTTTTATTTAATACGCTGGACTTGGTTTAAATATGTTGAAAACCAAGTTAATATGCTGGAAATTAGTTTTTAATATGCTGAAAATTAGTTAAACAATGCTGGAAATTAAATATACATGCTGAAAATTAGTTAAGGGTGTCAAGTGGGTCGGGTTGACCCGGTACCGGCCCATTTAGATCGGCCCACTTAGCCATCGGACCGGACCCGGTATAGGTAGTGGGCCTGGGGGGGTTTTAGGGGGCTGGGCCGAACACGGTATTGAAACCGGTGGACCGGCCCAGTTAGGAAACCGGACCGGGTCCACCGGTGCACCGGCCCGGCCAGGTAACAAAAAAAAATAAATTTAAATTGAAAGTCCATTGGGCCCCAAGCCTGCAAAGGCTGCTTTGGTCCGTTGAGGCCCAACGGCTATAATGTCGTTGGCCCAACGGCCAAACAGCCTTTTAGGCTTAAATTTTTTTAAAAAAAAAATTAATTCAAATTTTTTTTTTCCTATAAATACATGCCATTTCAAAAAATATTTCCTACAATCTCAATTCTCATTCTCTCTCAAATTTGCTAAACTTATCTCATAAAGTGTTCTATTATATTTTATTATTTTGCAATTACAAATACTACGTGGAAGTTTCCAAAAGTACTCAATTGACCAACTTTTGAATACTTCAAAAATTTGGTATTATCGTTCCATCTCTTACTTTTAATTTTTAATTAGTTTATTATTTGTTGAATATTTATTTGGATTGTTTTTGTGTTTTTTGAATAATTGTTAGTTTAATTTGTAATATGGATAAATTAAGAAAAGTCGGTAAAAGTGTTAGAAATTTTTGTCCCGAAAGTGGTAGTGGTAGTGGTAGAAAGAAACAAATTGGTTCCGGTAGAGGTAGTTCAAATACTCGATATACTCGTGTGCCTCCTGTACCAATTAGCGAACCATTTGAAAATGAAATACGTGTAGGTGCTCACGATATGAATTATTTTGAGGCTCAAGAAAATTATGGTATAGAAGAAGAGAATGAACTAGACTTTGTTGATGTAGATGAAAATGATGATGATGTTGATGTTACACCCGAATCTGGTAATGTTAATGTTCAATCTGAATCGGTTAATCTTCCTCCCCGGCCCCCTGTAAGATCTCGTAAAAGAACTAGTGTTGTGTGGAACTTTTATACTCATATAGAAGGAACTACTCAGGTTGAATGCGATCTTTGTCAGTGAAAATACGAGCACAAGATCGGGGGTAATAAAGTAGGTACGGGTTAGTTGACGAGACATTTGCAGGAAAAAAACCCAATAGAGCTAGCTAAGGCAACTGGTGGTGGGACAGTTGGGGCCCAACGCAAACTAGATTGAACCCAAAAATCGATAAATTAGTTAAGGATTATAATAAAATGAAGGATCGTGAAGAATTAGCCAAAATGATAGTTGTGGGTTGTTTGTCTTTCTCTTTTGCTTCTTCTGAAGCTTTTATTCATTATATTCAGGCAATTTATAATCCTATGTTTGAGGGTATTTCTAGAAGTACTTCTCGGTCCGATATTTTTAGACACCATGCACAATATGTTTACTATTTATCTGCATTATTAAAAAATCTTTCATGTAGAGTTGCTTTAACTTCTGATCTTGGTCGTGCTATTAATAAAAATGATTATTTAACAATTATTTGTCATTGGGTAGATAGTAATTTTGTTATGCAAAAACGTATTTTAGCATTTTTGTATGATGAAGACCGTAGACACACTGGAAAATTTATTTTTGAATCTATTACAAAAGTTGCAAGATATTATGGTATTGACCGTAAAGTTTTATGTATATCTTTTGATAATGTATCTAACAACAACGTTGCTATTGAGTTGTTAAAAACTGAACTTTCTCCACCGTTACCCGAAATATTTCATGTTAAGTGTGCTTGCCATATATATAATTTAATTGTAAAAGATGGTCTTGCTTTTTTTGAGTCTGCTATTGAAAAAGTTAGACTTGCAGTTGGCTTTATTCAAGGAAATAATAGAAAAATTAGACTTACCGAATTTAAAAGAAAATGTCAGGAAAATGGACTTAAACCAAGATAAATGTCTGAAGAAATAGATGTTAGATGGAATTCTACGTATGATTTCTTAAATAGTTGCAATATTTATAAAGTTCCTATTACAATGACTTTTAACCAATTTGCTAGTGATTTTCCCGATTGTATGTTATAAAATTCAGATTGGGCTGAAATTGATAATATTGTTAATTTTTTGCAAAAAATTTATCTAGCTACGGTTGAATTTTCTGGTGCTTATTATCCTACTGTTTGTAATATTTTAGCTTATTTAGCCGACATTTCTTTATTGCTTAACGAGTATAAGTCTAAACCAGGTTACAAATATGTTATTGAGGCAATGATTGATAAATTTAAAAAATATTTTTTTCCGTTTCCCCCTATTTTCTTAGTTGGTGCTATGATAAATCCATGTATGAAATATAATACTATGTCCGAATTTACTTCTCTTATTTATTCTGCTTTAGAAGTAAAAGCTAATGAAGAACCTTCTCTGTTTACGGCTATGTGTGATGCGAATAGTTACATGAACACATTATACAATCATTATGCTGATTTACTTGACAATGCTTTACCGTCACACATTACACCGACCCCCGCTCCCCATCCTTCTGAGGAACCATCATCTTCTAAAAGACAGGCACATAATATGCCTGCTTATTGTGTTTCTGATCTATCTGTTTGGAATAGATTGCAGCCTTCATCGCAAAGAACCGTAAGTCGGGAAGAGCTTAAGTATTATCTTATGCAGCCTACAGAGGATCCTAGAGGTAGAATCAACACGCTGAAATGGTGGAAGAATAATGAAAGACAATATCCTGTACTTTCAAGATTAACTAGAGATATATTGAATGTTCCAATGTCAACCGTTGCATCAGAGAGCGCTTTTAGTCAAGGGCAGCAGCAGATTGGAGACAACCGACACTCATTGGGAGGCAATGCCATGAATGTTTTAGTTTGCCTTAGAGATTGGATTAGAGCAGAACGAAGAAATCAAGGAATGTTTGTGGAGACGGAAGACGAAGAAGATCTTGAAGAAATAATGACTTCAAGAGAGAATTCAGCACAATCAAGTCCAATGCATGGCTTTAGTGCCATTGATTTTGACAATCCACTGCCAATTCCCGTTAATGTTAACAAGCGTGAATTGGAAAAAATGATGAAAAATTTGTAGAATTTACAATTAATCAATTGAATTTTCATTTTTCAATTTAACTTTGTGAAATTAGTGAAATGTAATTGCAAACTTGTAACTTGTAAGTTTTCAATCATTTTGTAATCAATCAAATATTAAGTTCATTTACTCTTTACATATTTTTTCCATTTAAAATTTAAATTGAATATCTTGTATAAATTCAATACTTTTAATATAATAGTATAAAAGTATATGTTGTTGAATATTGTATATATGTATGTATATTCTTTAAAGTAGTATATATTGAATGTAAATACATGTGTATATTTTTAAAAATAGTATATATTGAATATACATACATATGTATGTTCTTTAAAGTAGTATATATTGAATATACATACATATGTATGTTCTTTAAAGTAGTATATATTGAATGTAAATATGTATGTGTATTCTTTAAAATAGTATATATTGAATATAAATACATGTGTATATTTTTTAAAATAGTATATATTGAATATACATACATATGTATGTTCTTTAAAGTAGTATATATAGTATATATTGAATGTATATATGTATGTATATTCTTTAAAATAGTATATATTGAATGTAAATACATGTGTATATTTTTTAAAATAGTATATATTGAATATACATACATATGTATGTTCTTTAAAGTAGTATATATTGAATGTATATATGTATGGATGGATCTCTAAGGCGGGCGGTAGTCCGCGCGGCCAGACAGATCTAGCTAAAATAGAACTTAAATATATATAAGATTTTATATACATCATTTAACTGTATGGGAGGCAAAACAGCCTATTAGCCTAGCATGGGACCTGTCAGTAACTAGAATGCTCTTTGTGCCTGGAGGTTCTTACTGGAACAAGATCGCCCTTTTTCCATTTTCATAACGGGCTTTTTCCACCGGCTTACCAGTCCAACCATACTAATTACGACTGTATCGCCATCCATGAACCAAGTTGGAATGATATATAAAAATATCTTACATATTTTAAGAAAGCCAGATTCTAAGAGTTAGAATGTAGAAAGATTACTGTGTCAACATAGATAGATTTTTAGCCAGACATAGTCTGGGCTGAGAGAAAAATAGATAAAAAGGGGTGTCACCTGTTAGACCCAGTGGCAAGGGTCAGTGCCCATAAGCAAGGGCTTTAAAGAAGAGGAGTCGTATAAGCAAGGCCAATATTGGTGCCCAAAATATGGACGTTTTCTGATTTTTATTGATATACAAAAGATAAACTTTACAAACTAAAAGATTTAGAGAGAAGGAGGAGAAAGAAGCTAAGAGAGAGAAGGGAGTCTAAAAACTCTGTCTTCTAAAACAAAAGAACGACCTATTTAAAGAAAAGAAAAAGAATCTTTACACAGTAAAAAGTGGGTCCCAAGTGGGTCCCTAAATAGTAAAAGTGTACAGTAAATCTACTGTACTAACAATGAATTTACTGTGTAAACAGTGAATCTACTATTTAGGTACTGTGATGGTGGCTGGAAATATCTTCCATAGTGCTGCATCAATTATGCTTTCTTTTTCCCTTGGGCTTTTTCTGCAACTGCTTTATCTGTTGCTTTGATGCGTGCAATAAACGCTTCGGTGCTTGCTAATTCCTGTTCGGTCATTTCCCGTTCAGGTTCCGGTGGTTGAGCATCGAAAAAACTTTCATCATCTTGCATACTCCCACTCTGGACGGAAGAATCTGTTTCCATGTGTAGGAGAGTGTCTAATAAGTTTTTCTTCATTTCATCTACATAGGCTTGGATGAGAGTGGCTTTATCTCCACTTTGGAACATAATTTGACGAGCCATCTTTTTGAGATTAGGATCGTCTAATTTTATTTGTTCCTGATGAGTCTCATAAGTCTCAATAGTAGTCTGAATCTGGTACAGAAGAGCTTGTCCTTTAAGAACTTGAGTTTCTTTATCATATTTCAAAAGTCCTTCCCAGAAATTGTTATAGAAAGTGCGGTATAAACACGGTATCTGATTATCAGTATATTCGAATTCTGGGATACATTTATGAATCCATGGAATAGAGAATTCCAAGAAGAAATATATTTGATCAATCTGATCGGGATAGCATAAATGGTCTGCTTTATAAAGGTTTTCCAAATCAGGAGAGACTATTTTCCATTTTTGATATAACTGAAAATAATTATCTGGTAAAATCTTTACCGTAGGACCATGATATAACCACCAGTCTAAAAACCAATTTGGAATTATTCCATCAAAAACTTTTATACAGATTTTTATAAACCATGTATGTTTTTGTTTTGTATTATTATAATAAAGCACTTTAGAAAATGCTTGGACATAGTCCCAAAAAGTTACATTCATAGAAATGTTGTTGACAATAATTTGTCTTTCTCTCATGGTGGAAATTCCCCAATCTTCAACAAAAATAATCCGTTTAATAATTATTTTGGAATATCCATGTTCTTTTTGCCCAACAGGAAATGTTGTTGAGCGAGTCTTATATGATTCGCCAGGAAAATATAATCCCTGTATTAAATACCTATCGAAAATTTTCCAAGGTATGTGACTCCGTAATATCTCGGAGTTTTCAAGGATGGATATCATCTCCTTTTTTGGTACCTTTTCATAGGGTCTGAGATTATCGTCTCTTTCCCTTGTAACTGAAGCAAACGAATCTGTTTGCTTTTGTGAGGCTAAATATGCCTTCATTTGCTCATAGAGCGGGTGTCCTTCTGGAATATCATTTAGATGGATTGAGGTTCCAGAGGAACTTTCTTGTGTAATCTTGGCATTTATCAATGTCTTTTTTCCCAGTTGTATGATTGGAGAATTTTAAGAAGATGCTTCTTGACTATAAGTCCTGGTTGGAGAAAAGGGTAATCTCCCTCTTCCTCTGCCTCGACCTCTATCACGGCCTCAACCTCTGGTAACATGAGTCCAAGAGGACTCAGCCATCCTGTAAATATTCACGAGATAAAAAGTCAGGCAGGGAATTATCAATTCCTTTTTTATATTCAATAGTGAAATCAAATGGAGTCAATTGGGCTTGCCATCTAGCAAAAGTCATTTTAGATGCATCATGTTTAAAATCTTTGTTAAACATGTATTGTACCGATTGAGCATCAGTTTTAATCAAAAAATTTTGATTATACAAATCATCTTGAAATTTCAAGACACATTTTACAATGGTTAACATTTCATGGGCCACAGTAGCATATTTCTTCTGGGCATCTGTCCATTTACCTGAGTGATATCTGATAAGATACTCACTTTTATCCTTAGGATCAATTTGTTTCAGAATTCCTCCGAAACCAATATTAGACGCATCAGTCTCAACAATTTTTGACCAAGTGGGATTGGCTAGAGTTAGCACCGGAAGTGCTTTAACTCGTTTTTTAATACCTTGAACTATAGTAGTTAACCTATCGGACCAAGGTTCCTTATTATTTTTCTTTAACCTGTCATATAACGGAGCAGCATCTCGAGACAGATTTTTGTAGAAAAGAGCAATGTAATTTAAGCTTCCTAAAAATCTTTGAAGCTGAGTACTATCCGTAATAATATCCGGAAACTTGTCTGCAAATATAATTGCCCTTTGAATTGGAGTAATTTTTCCTTGACAAATCGTGTGCCCTAAAAACCGAACGTTTGTTTGGAAAAGACTCATTTTTGGTTTTGAAATAACTAAACCATTTTGTATGACAATCTTATTGAATATGTCTAAATGTTAAATATGAATTTCAAAAGTTTTGGAAAATACTAAAATATCGTCAATGTAGATAATAATAATAATAAACTCCATATATGGGTTGAAGATATCATTCATAATTTTTTGGAATTCTGATGGAGCATTTTTCAAACCAAAAGGCATAACGTTCCATTCATATTGTCCAAATGGGACATTAAAGGCAGTACGATAAGTATGTTCTTTAGAAACCTGAATTTGCCAATAGCCTGATTTCAAATCGAATTTTGAAAATATATTGGCGTCATATAATCTTGATAAAAGATCTTTTTTATTTGGAATTGGATAGCGAATCCATTTCAAAACTTTATTCAAAGGTTTATAATTGATGACCAATCTGGGCATACCTCTTTCCTTTTCTGCAGCATTATTTACGTAAAAAGCAGTGCATGACCATGGGGACTTAGAAGGTTTAATTAAATCCTTTTGTAATAAATTGTCTATTTCATTTTTGCAATAATATACTAACTCTGTATTCATCTGACAGGGTCGAGACTTTGTAGGAATATTATCCTCTGAAAAGTTATCTTCATATGGAAGAGTAATCACATGCTTTTTTCTATTCAGAGATTAATAGGCACAAATATCTACAACAAACTGTTCAGAGATTAATTTAATCTTTTCTTGAACTTTGGGCGATTTCAAAGTATTTGTAATATTTAGACTAAATATTTCAAGTTGAAGAGAATCAACATGCTTTTGTTTCATATCAATTAAAGCATCTATATTTCTTGTTACCGGATCTGTAACAAATGCATAGCTAATTGGTTTATTATCAAATGTAGCACAAAATCCTTTGGCATCTACATGAGTGTAAGGATAAATAGCATTTATAAAAGGAGTTCCAAGTATAATTGGAGGGTTAAGTTGATTTTTAACTAAAAAGAAAAAATGAGGAATATAAACCTTATTTTGGCAAATATGCGTATTTGGTAATTTATAGTTAATATCTAAAGCATGACCAGATGCAGACTTGACCATGTGAGTGGTTTTATGAAAATATTTTGAAGGGACTAGTCCTTCTTGAATACAGCTAACATCAGCACCACTATCAATCATGACAATATTTGAGATAGTATATTGATTATTTATAAGTATGGTACAGTTTATATACCATCGATGAGCAGTAACAATCTGCATTAAACCCAAAAAAACATCATTTTTTGGGAGGGAAGTTTCAATTACTTCAGATAACTGAAGATCCTCCTCCTCTGTTGGAGTTGGTAAATCATCGATTTTTCTTTTTTCATAAGGATCGTTGATTGAATTGAATTCTTCAATCTGAGTTATTCGATGATCTGATTTTGTTTAAGAATTCGAATTTCATTTTTCAAATTCTCAATTTCAATTTTTAAATCATCAAGAGAGGATTCTCGAGAAGGAACCTGTTTATTTAACAGTCTTCTCTGAACTTCAGTAATTGTATATAGACTGAGATTTTTGATGTCCGTATTACCATGATTTGGCTTTGGTTTAGAACCAGAGTTTGAGGTCGAAGCAGAGCTTCCAACTGAGAGATTAATAATTTTTTCACGTAAGTTACTATCAGTAACTTCTTTGAGTACCTCAATTACATTTTCAGAAGAAATGGTTTGAACATTCAAATCTTGAAATTGTGACTGTAATTGATAAAACACATTCTTATCACAAACAGAGGTATTTCCTGGGCAAGTGTCACATCCAATATTATTGGTAGTTTCATAATTTTCATTATCTGAAAAATCAACTAATTCCTCTTCATTTTCACTATCTGAAGGAGGATTTTCATAATCATCATCGGATCCAGAGGTATATAACATAGTATATATCTTACCACGAAGCTCAGTATCTTCTAAGGCTTTTAATTTTTCTAATTTACAATTTGGAGCAATATGTCCAAAGTTTCCACAACGATAGCACTTAATTTTTGCTAAATCTCGTTTGGATCTATTTTTGGTAAATCGGGTGGATTTTTGATGAGCTCGTTTTGTTGCATGCTCATCTCTAAATTTTTGAGATCTATATTTAGACCTTCGTCTTCGTCTATACCCCTTATCTGGGTCATGCCCCTTATCTGGGTTTGACTTATATTTGGTTTTGCTACTGGAGGGCTGTGGCATGCCGAATTGGGCACAAAAATCTCCCAATTGAGTTTTTTCTTTCAACTTTTCCATTTTAAGCTGATGATTTAATTTCAAGTCATTATACAAGTTTAATCCTTCTTGTGTACAAATAGATATAATTGAGCCAACATGGTATCAGAGCCTTGTATTTTAAGGTTAGTTTATAGTAAAAGGTAACTGTAGTCAACATAGATATTGTTTAATCATGGATATGGGAGAATCTCATACAAAAAATGATAGATTAGAAGAGGTCGAAGTACCTCAAAATCTTGATTTATTGAACCAATGGACTATTCCTGAGGTAAAAATCAAAAAGATTTATGATTGTAGTTTCTTTGACAGGATTTTGTCGGCTCAGTTAATTAAAACAACTGAGAAATCTATTGCTTTAAATTCCTCGGAACAGACTATTCGCCTGTTAAATAAACGTGATATAGACGTATATAAGCATAAGTATAATTTCATGCATATTGGTATGATTCAGATTGCATTCAAACCATTAACCCTTAAATGGTTACCTGGAACATTTCTAGCAGCACTACGTGATGCCAGAAATTTAAATTTCAGACAAAGTTTGATGGGGTCGATAGAATCCACAGTTGCCTATGGCCCAGTTTACTTTAATACACAACCTAATTTACAACTGTCTTTATCTGATGTTAATATTTTAGATGCCTTAACTTTAAATATTCAAACTCATGGGTATAATTATGCTCCAGGATCAGAACTTATATGTTTATCCTATCGCATTTATTACAAATTATTAACATCTTTAAATCCTAGATGTAAACTTGTGGATACCGCAGATCAAACTATTTTGTTTGAAACAAATTTCTTAAAATCAAAAATTACCACTCGTCGACCTATCCAATGGGAAGAAATAAATTTTCCAAATACTTGGATATTGAATTCTGTTATTCCACAGAATCAATTAGCTGAGAAAGTCACAAATGAAGACTTTTCTCATATAACTCAAACCCCGGATGGTCAAATTTGTATCCAATTTGAAGATAAGACCTCGGTATATAACCGACAGTCTTTTTCTGGTAATAGCAGGTTATTATCTGCACTATCTATAATTGCTCCAGTCGAACCAATATATGGTCCTGCTCGAGTCAATAAACTTGCCTCTTTACATACAATTCTGTCAACCTCTAGTCCGTCTAAAATAAAAATAGACCCTCGTACAAATATAGTACAAGGTTGTGATGATGTTTCTGATAAGGATATTCCTTTTGCATCCGAAATGGATTTTAACCCAAATAATATTTAATGATTCCAAATCTTATTGATTTTAGTCCAGGTTTACTGGCAAGAAAGCATATTCAAAAAGAATTTTTTGAATCAAAATGGAAAAATTTAGAAGTTGGTTTTTCTCTACTTATAGTTAGATTGACCAAAGTAATATTTATCAAGAGTTCTATGAAACGTGCATTCTTCATAATAAGATTATAATTTTGTACCTTGGTTTATGGCCACGTATATGCCCTTATATGTAAAAACTCTTGAACGTACTTATAGAGACGCTAGTGGAAAATTAATCAATTCTCATTTTCCTCCACAGTCTCCTTTTATTATGCCAAATAATGCAGGCATTACTTTTAATGCGTTCCAACAGTTCATTGACAATGAAGTTGGTTCGGTAACGATTGCTGAGATTAATAAATTAATTTCTCAAAATAATTATTTAGGTCTTTATGTCAAAGTCCTCGGAGAACATATTGTTACTCTTGACAAAAAACTTGATGATTTAACAACTTCGGTACGTTTTATCAATCAAGTTAAACTTGATAAAGTTTGTTCAAAGCTCGATGAGCTTAGTAAGGGAAAAGATATGGGAAAAGCTCCCGAAACAGGAAGTTCCTCCCAATCTCAAATCCCCACAACAATTCCTCAAATAGTTACTAGCTCTATCAAACGTCATGTGGAAATCACAGACTTTCATATACAAACTCATGATGCTCTAGAAAATTTGCAAGAAAAGAAATTTGCTGATTTAAATATCAAGCCTCTAGATTTGTCTGCTCAATTTGCAGAAGATTTAGAACATTCTTCTGATTTAAAGGGATAAATTATTTCCGAATTTAATAAATTAAAATATAAACATAAGCAACCTGTTTTTGCTCGAAAACCGGTTATGCAAACCACTTATTATCCCAGACCTACTCCTCAAGATGTTCTAATTGAAGAACGAGATTGGAATTTACAAAGTACTTCATTTGAAGGAAATGCCATTTATGAGTGGAACATTGATGGTCTAACTAATAGACAGATGTCTATGCAAATTTATCGTATGATGATGTATGCAACTATTTGCAAAGCCTCTAAAAATACTGATGGTAGTCCAAAAAATTCCGACAAAACCATCTGTAAAATGATTGTTGCAGGGTTTACCGGGCAACTTCGAGGCTGGTGGGATAATTTCCTTACCTCTAGTGATAAGCAAACCATTATTGATATGGTCAATATGGAACCAGGCGCAAATAACTTAGGTCATAAGTTAGAAGCTGGTAGAGAAGATGCAGTCTATACTTTGGTTATGACTATTCTCGAACATTTTGGTGGTAGATTTACCAATAATTATGAGTCTGTTAGGACCCTTCTAAATGGTTTAAGATGTAGACATTTAGGAGAATTCAGATGGTACAAAGATACTTTTCTAAGTAGAGTCTTAGAACTGCCTTCTGAAGATCACACTGATCATTGGAAAGCCAAATTCGTATATGGCCTTCCCCCTTTATTTGCAGAAAGGATTAGGAGAACCCTACGTGGTAATGGAAGCACTATTCCCTATGGAAACCACACGTATGGCTCAATTATATCTATTTGTACACAGGAAGGATTAAACTTGTGTAATGACTTGAAATTAAATCATCAGCTTAAAATGGAAAAGTTGAAAGAAAAAACTCAATTGGGAGATTTTTATGCCCAATTCGGCATGCCACAGCCCTCCAGTAGCAAAACCAAATATAAGTCAAACCCAGATAAGGGGCATGACCCAGATAAGGGGTATAGACGAAGACGAAGGTCTAAATATAGATCTCAAAAATTTAGAGATGAGCATGCAACAAAACGAGCTCATCAAAAATCCACTCGATTTACCAAAAATAGATCCAAACGAGATTTAGCAAAAATTAAGTGCTATCGTTGTGGAAACTTTGGACATATTGCTCCAAATTGTAAATTAGAAAAATTAAAAGCCTTAGAAGATACTGAGCTTCGTGGTAAGATATATACTATGTTATATACCTCTGGATCCGATGATGATTATGAAAATCCTCCTTCAGATAGTGAAAATGAAGAGGAATTAGTTGATTTTTCAGATAATGAAAATTATGAAACTACCAATAATATTGGATGTGACACTTGCCCAGGAAATACCTCTGTTTGTGATAAGAATGTGTTTTATCAATTACAGTCACAATTTCAAGATTTGAATGTTCAAACCATTTCTTCTGAAAATGTAATTGAGGTACTCAAAGAAGTTACTGATAGTAACTTACGTGAAAAAATTATTAATCTCTCAGTTGGAAGCTCTGCTTCGACCTCAAACTCTGGTTCTAAACCAAAGCCAAATCATGGTAATACGGACATCAAAAATCTCAGTCTATATACAATTACTGAAGTTCAGAGAAGACTGTTAAATAAACAGGTTCCTTCTCGAGAATCCTCTCTTGATGATTTAAAAATTGAAATTGAGAATTTGAAAAATGAAATTCGAATTCTTAAACAAAATCAGATCATCGAATAACTCAGATTGAAGAATTCAATTCAATCAACGATCCTTATGAAAAAAGAAAAATCGATGATTTACCAACTCCAACAGAGGAGGAGGATCTTCAGTTATCTGAAGTAATTGAAACTTCCCTCCCAAAAAATGATGTTTTTTTGGGTTTAATGCAGATTGTTACTGCTCATCGATGGTATATAAACTGTACCATACTTATAAATAATCAATATACTATCTCAAATATTGTCATGATTGATAGTGGTGCTGATGTTAGCTGTATTCAAGAAGGACTAGTCCCTTCAAAATATTTTCATAAAACCACTCACATGGTCAAGTCTGCATCTGGTCATGCTTTAGATATTAACTATAAATTACCAAATACGCATATTTGCCAAAATAAGGTTTATATTCCTCATTTTTTCTTTTTAGTTAAAAATCAACTTAACCCTCCAATTATACTTGGAACTCCTTTTATAAATGCTATTTATCCTTACACTCATGTAGATGCCAAAGGATTTTGTGCTACATTTGATAATAAACCAATTAGCTATGCATTTGTTACAGATCCGGTAACAAGAAATATAGATGCTTTAATTGATATGAAACAAAAGCATGTTGATTCTCTTCAACTTGAAATATTTAGTCTAAATATTACAAATACTTTGAAATCGCCCAAAGTTCAAGAAAAGATTAAATTAATCTCTGAACAGTTTGTTGTAGATATTTGTGCCTATTAATCTCTGAATAGAAAAAAGCATGTGATTACTCTTCCATATGAAGATAACTTTTCAGAGGATAATATTCCTACAAAGTCTCGACCCTGTCAGATGAATACAGAGTTAGTATATTATTGCAAAAATGAAATAGACAATTTATTACAAAAGGATTTAATTAAACCTTCTAAGTCCCCATGGTCATGCACTGCTTTTTACGTAAATAATGCTGCAGAAAAGGAAAGAGGTATGCCCAGATTGGTCATCAATTATAAACCTTTGAATAAAGTTTTGAAATGGATTCGCTATCCAATTCCAAATAAAAAAGATCTTTTATCAAGATTATATGACGCCAATATATTTTCAAAATTCGATTTGAAATCAGGCTATTGGCAAATTCAGGTTTCTAAAGAACATACTTATCGTACTGCCTTTAATGTCCCATTTGGACAATATGAATGGAACGTTATGCCTTTTGGTTTGAAAAATGCTCCATCAGAATTCCAAAAAATTATGAATGATATCTTCAACCCATATATGGAGTTTATTATTATTATTATCTACATTGACGATATTTTAGTATTTTCCAAAACTTTTGAAATTCATATTTAACATTTAGACATATTCAATAAGATTGTCATACAAAATGGTTTAGTTATTTCAAAACCAAAAATGAGTCTTTTCCAAACAAACGTTCGGTTTTTAGGGCACACGATTTGTCAAGGAAAAATTACTCCAATTCAAAGGGCAATTATATTTGCAGACAAGTTTCCGGATATTATTACGGATAGTACTCAGCTTCAAAGATTTTTAGGAAGCTTAAATTACATTGCTCTTTTCTACAAAAATCTGTCTCGAGATGCTGCTCCGTTATATGACAGGTTAAAGAAAAATAATAAGGAACCTTGGTCCGATAGGTTAACTACTATAGTTCAAGGTATTAAAAAACGAGTTAAAGCACTTCCGGTGCTAACTCTAGCCAATCCCACTTGGTCGAAAATTGTTGAGACTGATGCGTCTAATATTGGTTTCGGAGGAATTCTGAAACAAATTGATCCTAAGGATAAAAGTGAGTATCTTATCAGATATCACTCAGGTAAATGGACAGATGCCCAGAAGAAATATGCTACTGTGGCCCATGAAATGTTAACCATTGTAAAATGTGTCTTGAAATTTCAAGATGATTTGTATAATCAAAATTTTTTGATTAAAACTGATGCTCAATCGGTACAATACATGTTTAACAAAGATTTTAAACATGATGCATCTAAAATGACTTTTGCTAGATGGCAAGCCCAATTGACTCCATTTGATTTCACTATTGAATATAAAAAAGGAATTGATAATTCCCTGCCTGACTTTTTATCTCGTGAATATTTACAGGATGGCTGAGTCCTCTTGGACTCATGTTACCAGAGGTTGAGGCCGTGATAGAGGTCGAGGCAGAGGAAGAGGGAGATTACCCTTTTCTCCAACCAGGACTTATAGTCAAGAAGCATCTTCTTAAAATTCTCCAATCATACAACTGGGAAAAAAGACATTGATAAATGCCAAGATTACACAAGAAAGTTCCTCTGGAACCTCAATCCATCTAAATGATATTCCAGAAGGACACCCGCTCTATGAGCAAATGAAGGCATATTTAGCCTCACAAAAGCAAACAGATTCGTTTGCTTCAGTTACAAGGGAAAGAGACGATAATCTCAGACCCTATGAAAAGGTACCAAAAAAGGAGATGATATCCATCCTTGAAAACTCCGAGATATTACGGAGTCACATACCTTGGAAAATTTTCGATAGGTATTTAATACAGGGATTATATTTTCCTGGCGAATCATATAAGACTCGCTCAACAACATTTCCTGTTGGGCAAAAAGAACATGGATATTCCAAAATAATTATTAAACGGATTATTTTTGTTGAAGATTGGGGAATTTCCACCATGAGAGAAAGACAAATTATTGTCAACAACATTTCTATGAATGTAACTTTTTGGGACTATGTCCAAGCATTTTCTAAAGTGCTTTATTATAATAATACAAAACAAAAACATACATGGTTTATAAAAATCTGTATAAAAGTTTTTGATGGAATAATTCCAAATTGGTTTTTAGACTGGTGGTTATATCATGGTCCTACGGTAAAGATTTTACCAGATAATTATTTTCAGTTATATCAAAAATGGAAAATAGTCTCTCCTGATTTGGAAAACCTTTATAAAGCAGACCATTTATGCTATCCCGATCAGATTGATCAAATATATTTCTTCTTGGAATTCTCTATTCCATGGATTCATAAATGTATCCCAGAATTCGAATATACTGATAATCAGATACCGTGTTTATACCGCACTTTCTATAACAATTTCTGGGAAGGACTTTTGAAATATGATAAAGAAACTCAAGTTCTTAAAGGACAAGCTCTTCTGTACCAGATTCAGACTACTATTGAGACTTATGAGACTCATCAGGAACAAATAAAATTAGACGATCCTAATCTCAAAAAGATGGCTCGTCAAATTATGTTCCAAAGTGGAGATAAAGCCACTCTCATCCAAGCCTATGTAGATGAAATGAAGAAAAACTTATTAGACACTCTCCTACACATGGAAACAGATTCTTCCGTCCATAGTGGGAGTATGCAAGATGATGAAAGTTTTTTCGATGCTCAACCACCGGAACCTGAACGGGAAATGACCGAACAGGAATTAGAAAGCACCGAAGCGTTTATTGCACGCATCAAAGCAACAGATAAAGCAGCTGCAGAACAAGCCCAAGTGAAAAAGAAAGCATAATTGATGCAGCACTATGGAAGATATTTCCAGCCACCATCACAGTACCTAAATAGTAGATTCACTGTTTACACAGTAAATTCACTGTTAGTACAGTAGATTTACTGTACACTTTTACTATTTAGGGACCCACTTGGGACCCACTTTTTACTGTGTAAAGATTCTTTTTCTTTTATTTAAATAGGTCGTTCTTTTGTTTTAAAAGGCAGAGTTTTTAGACTCCCTTCTCTCTCTTAGCTTCCTTCTCCTCCTTCTCTCTAAATCTTTTAGTTTGTAAAGTTTATCTTTCGTATATCAATAAAAATCAAAAAACGTTCATATTTTGGGCACCAATATTGGCCTTGCTTATACGGCTCCTCTTCTTTAAAGCCCTTGCTTACAGGCACTGACCCTTGCCACGGGGTCTAACAGGTGACACCCTTTTTTATCTATTTTTCTCTCAGCCCAGACTATGTCTGGCTAAATATCTATCTATGTTGACACAGTAATCTTTCTACATTCTAACTCTTAGAATCTGGCTTTCTTAAAATATGTAAGATATTTTTATATATCATTCCAACTTGGTTCCTGGATGGCGATACAGTCATAATTAGTACGGTTGGTCTGGTAAGCCGGTGGAAAAAGCCCGTTATGAAAATGGAAAAAGGGCGATCTTGTTCCGGTAAGAACCTCCAGGCACAAAGACCATTCTAGTTACTGACAGGTCTCATGCTAGGCTAATAGGCTATTTTGCCTCCCATACAGTTAAATGATGTATATAAAATCTTATATATTTTAAGTTCTATTTTAGCTAGATCTGTCTGGCCGCGCGGACTACCGCCCGCCTTAGAGATCCTTCCAACATAGTATATATTGAATGTAAATACATATGTATATTCTTTAAAATAGTATATATTGAATGTATATATGTATGTATATTCTTTAAAATAGTATATATTGAATATACATACATATGTATGTTCTTTAAAGTAGTATATATTGAACGTATATATGTATGTATATTCTTTAAAATAGTATAAATTGAATGTATATATGTATGTATATTCTTTAAAATAGTATATATTGAATGTAAATACATGTGTATATTTTTTAAAATAGTATATATTGAATATACATACATATGTATGTTCTTTAAAGTAGTATATATTGAATGTATATATGTATGTATATTATTTAAAATAGTATATATTGAATGTATGTATATTCTTTAAAATAGTATATATTGAATGTAAATACATGTGTATATTTTTTGAAATAGTATATATTGAATATACATAGATATGTATGTTCTTTAAAGTAGTATATATTGAATGTATATATGTATGTATATTATTTAAAATAGTATATATTGAATGTATATATGTATGTATATTCTTTAAAATAGTATATATTGAATGTAAATACATGTGTATGTTTTTTAAAATAGTATATATTGAATATACATATGTATGTTCTTTAAAGTAGTATATATTGAATGTATATATGTATGTATGTTCTTTAAAGTTGTATATATTGAATGTATATATGTATATATATTCTTTAAAATAGTATATATTGAATATACATACATATGTATGTTCTTTAAGGTCGATTTGTATTGGATGTGAAGTATTCAACATAGATGTCTTTTAAAAATGGACATGGGAGAATCCCATACAAAAAATGATCGGTTGGAAGAGGTTGATGTACCTCAAAATCTCGATTTATTAAATCGCTGGACTATTCCAGAAGTAAAATTAAAAAGATTTATGATTATGGCTGGTTTTGGCTTGACCGCCTATCTACTACTCAGTTAATTAAAACGACTGAAAAATCTTTAGCTTTAAATGCTTCTGAACAAACCATTCGTTTGTTAAATAAACGTGATATTGATATTTATAAGCATAAATATAATTATATGCATATTGGCATGGTTCAGATCGCATTCAAGCCTTTAACCCTTAAAGGGTTACCGGAAACATTTCTGGCAGCACTACGTGATGCAAGAAATTTGAATTTTCGACAGTCTTTAATGGGATCGATAGAATCCACTGTGGCCTATGGTCCAATTTATTTCAATACTCAGCCAAATTTACAATTATCTTTGACTGATGTAAATATTTTAGATGCATTAACTCTAAGCATAAAATTCATGGTTATAATTATGCACTTGGATCTGAACTTATTTGTTTATCCTATCGCATCTATTATAAATTTTTAACTTCTTTAAACCCTAGATGTAAACTATTTGATACATCTGATCAAAAATTACTACTCGTCGACCTATTCGATGGGAAAAAATTAATTTTCCTAATACTTGGGTTTTAGAATCAGTTGTTCCACAACAACAGTTGGCTGATAGAGTCACTAATGATGAATATTCTCATATTTCCCAGACCGAGGATGGTCAAATTTGTATTCAATTTGATGACAAGACTTCTGTATATAATCGACAGTCCTTTTCGGGTGGTAGAAGTAGATTAACTTCTGTGCCTTCTTTGATAGCTCCAGTTGAGCCCACATACGGCCCAACTCGAGTTAATAAACTTGCTTCTTTGCATACTATTCCGTCGACTTCTAGTCCGATTACAAAATTAAAAATAAATCCTCGAACTAATATAGTTCAGGCATGTGATGATAGTTCTGACAAGGATATTCCTTCTGCATCCGAAATGGATTTTGACCTTAATCGGATTTAATGATTCCACACCTTATTGATTTTAGTCCGGGTGCTCCGGCACGATAATTTATTCAAAAAGAATTTTTTGATAAAAAATGGAACCATTTTAGAACTTGGTTTTTCACTGCTTATAGCCGTGATGATCAGTATAATATTTCTCAAGAATTTTATGAAACTTGTGCATTACATAATCATATTATGTATTTTGTTCCTTGGTTTATAACCACTTATTTGCCTTTATATGTAAAGGTTATTGAACGAACTTATAAAGATAGTAATGGAACCACTACAAAATCTGTGTTTCCTCCTCAATCTTCTTTATCATGCCTAATAATACAGGCTTAACATTTACTGCCTTTCAACAATTTATCGATAATGATGTTGGAAAGGTAACTATTGCTGAGATTAATAACCTCATTGCTCAAAATAATTATTTGGGTTTGTATGTTAAAGTTTTAGGAGAACAGATTGTTTCTCTTGATAAAAAAACTTGATGAATTGATTACTTCTATCCGTTTTATCAATACGGTCAGTCTAAATGACAATGTTAAATTAGACAAAGTTTTGAAAAAACTTGATGAGGTTAGTACTAATCCGCAGAATACGAGTGATAAGGAAGCAGCTTCAGCTAGTACTTCCACTATTCCTCCTGTTCCTCGAATTGTTACTAGCTCTATTCAAAGACCTCCCGAGATTCCGGAATTTACTATTAAAACTTTTGATAATCTAGAAGATCTACTAGAGAAAAAGGTTGCTGCTTTAAATATTAAGCCTATTGATTTATCAACCCAATTTGTGGATACTTTAGAACATTCTTCTAATCCTCATGATAGTATTCTGTCTGAATTTAATAAGCTTAGACATACGACTAAGCATCCAAATTTTGCAAGTAAACCTAGGATGAAGGCTACCTATTACCCTAGGCCTACACCTCAAGATGTTCTCCTAGAAGAGCGAGAATGGAATCAGATCAATACATCTTTTAGTGGTCATGAAATCTATGAATGGAATATAGATGGTCTGACTGATAGGCAAATGACTATTCAAGTACATAGGATGATGATGTACGCCACTATTATGAAAGTAACTACCCCTAAGAATGAGGATGGTAGTCCGAAGAATTCGGATAAAACTATTTGCAAAATGATTATTGCTGGTTTTATTGGTCAACTGCGTGGTTGGTGGGATAATTATGTGTCCTCAGAACATAAGAATACCATTCTTAATGCAGTAAATATGGAAGCGGATGTAGATAATTTAGGACACCCATTAAAACCAGGTAGAGAAGATGCAGTCTATACTTTGGTTATGACTATTCTTGAACATTTCAGTGGTAGATTTACCAATAATTATGAGACCGTAAGAACTCTTCTTAACGGGTTAAGATGCCGAAATTTAGGCGAATTTAGGTGGTATAAAGACACCTTTTTAAGTCGGGTTTTCGAATTACCCGTCAGCGACCATAGTGAACATTGGAAAGCCAAGTTTTTTTATGGGCTTCCCCCCCTATTTGCTGAAAGAGTCCGAAGAACTCTTCGAGGAAATCTTAGTGAAATTCCTTATAGTGATTATTCCTATGGTAATCTGATAGGAGTCTGCACACAAGAAGGATTAAGCTTGTGTAATGATCTTAAATTAAGTCGACAGCTTAAGATGGAAAAACTTCAAGAAAAATCCCAATTAGGAGATTTCTGTGCTCAATTTGGCATGTCTCAACCTAATCTACCTCATAAGAAACATAAGACTAGATATGTTAAGTCTTCTAACCCCGATGGGTCTTATTCCTATAAGAAACGGAGGTATAGGTATAAAACCAAAGAAGATCGTGAAGCTAGGAAAGCTCACAAGAAATCCTCCCGATTTACCAAACATAGGTCTAAGAGAGACTTAGCCAAAGTTAAGTGCTACCGATGTGGTAACTTTGGTCATATAGCTCCTAATTGTAAATTAGAAAAGCTTAAAGCTTTAGAACTAGATAATAATTTGCATGAAAAAATTCATAGCATGCTTTACACCTCTGGTTCTGACATAGATTATGAAAATGAACCTTCTGATTCTGAAGGTGAAGAAGTAGATTTACTTTATTTTTTCGATAATGAAGCCAAACACATTTCTGTTTGTACTAAATGCCCAGGTGATACTTGTGTTTGTGAAAATGATATTTTCTACCAACTTCAATCTCAATTCCAAGATTTAAATGTTCAGACTATTACTTCTGAAAATGTGATTGAACTCTTAAAAGAAGTTACGGATAGTAAACTTCGTGAAAAAATCATCAACTTAGCAGCAGGTACTAGTTCAGATACCACTACTACTGCTGTTAAAAAACCCAGTCCTATGACTGATTTTAAATATTCTAGTCCTTATTCTTTATCTGAAGTCCAACGAAGGCTTCAGCAAAAACACACTCCTTCTAGAGATACTTCTTTTTCAGATTTAAAAATTGAAATCGAAAATTTAAAGGGAGAGATTAAGCTCCTTAAACAAAATCAAATGATTTCAGATCATAGGATCACTCAAGTCGAAAACTTTCTTACGACTGATCCTAAAGAAAAAACAAAAATTGAAGATTTACCAAATGAGGACGATCCTTAATTATCTGAAATAATTAATGTATCTAGTCCAAAAACAGATATGTTTTTAGGAATGACGCAAATAGTAACTGCTCATAGATGGCACATTAAGTGTACTATTTTGATTGATAATCAATTTTATGTCACTAACATTGCTATGATTGACAGTGACGCTAATGTTAGCTGCATTCAAGAAGGATTAGTCCCTTCTAAATATTTTCAAAAAACAACCCATACGGTCAGGTCTGCATCCGGACACGCTCTTGATATAGAGTATAAATTACCTAATACACGTATTTGCCAGAATAAAGTGTGCATTCCCCATTTCTTATTTTTGGGAAAAAATCAACTTTACCCCCCAATTATACTTGGGACTCCTTTTATTAATGCTATTTATCCTTTTACGCATGTCGATGCTACAGGTTTTAAGGCTAATTATGATAATAAACAAATTAGCTATGCATTTGTTACAGATCCCGTAACAAAAGATATCAATGCTTTAATCAATATGAAACAAAAGCATGTCGATTCTTTACAGTTAGAAATATTAAACATGACCATAAATGATACATTGCAATCTCCGAAGGTTCAAGAAAAAATTAAATTAATTTCTGAACAGCTTGCAATTGATGTCTGTGCTGACCATCCCAGTGCTTTCTGGAATCGAAAAAAGCATATTGTTACTCTTCCTTATGAAGATGATTTTTTGGAAGATAATATTCCTACAAATCAAGACCTTGTCAAATGAGTTCTGAAGTAGTAGAATTTTGCAAAAAAGAAATTGATACTCTTTTGCAAAAGGGTTTGATAAAACCTTCTAAATCCCCTTGGTCCTGCACTGCTTTTTATGTTAACAATGTTGCAGAAAAGGAACGAGGAATGCCCAGATTGGTCATTAACTATAAACCTTTGAATAAGTTTTTAAAATGGATTCGATATCCGATTCCAAACAAAAGAGATTTATTGTCTCGGTTATATGATGCCAATATCTTTTCAAAATATGATCTAAAATCAGGTTATTGGCAAATACAAACTTCAAAAGAACATATTTATCGTACTACTTTTAATGTCCCATTTGGACAATATGAATGGAATGCTATGCCATTCGGGTTAAAAAATGCCCCTTCTGAATTTCAGAAAATCATGAATGATATCTTCAACCCTTATATGGATTTCATAATTGTCTACATTGATGACATTTTAGTATTTTCTAAAACCTTAGAAATTCATATTAAGCATCTTGACATTTTCAAGAAAATTGTTATTCAAAATGGTTTGGTTATTTCTAAACCCAAGATGAGTCTTTTTCAGACTAACGTCCTTTTTCTCGGGCATACGATTTGTCAAGGGAAGATTACCCCTATTCAACGAGCAATTAGTTTTGCTGATAAATTTCCTGATGTAATTACTGATAGAACTCAGTTATAAAGATTTTTAGGCAGTTTAAATTATTTTGCCCCATTTTATAAAAATCTTTCTCGTGATTTAGCCCCTTTATATGATAGGCTAAAAAAGAATTATAAGGAACCTTGGTCAGCCAACCACACCACCTTGGTTCAACAAATTAAAAAATGAGTTAAAGCTCTTCCTGTTTTAACTCGTGCTAATCCTGCTTGGCAGAAAATTATTGAGACCGATGCGTCTAACATAGGTTTTGGTGGAATACTAAAACAAATAAATCCCAATGATAAATGTGAATATCTGATTCGATATCACTCAGGTAAATGGACTGAAGCCCAGAAAAAATATGCAACTGTGGCTCATGAAATGTTGACAATTGTCAAATGTGTTTTGAAATTTCAAGACGATTTGTATAATCAAAGATTTTTTATTAAAACTGACGCTCAGTCTGTAAAATTTTTGTTTGATAAAGATTTTAAACATGATGCCTCCAAAATGATATTTGCTAGGTGGCAAGCTCAACTAGCTCCTTTTGATTTTGAGATTCAATATAAAAAAGGAATTGATAATTCCTTACCTGAATTTTTATCCCGTGAATTTTTGCAGGATGACTGAGTCTTCTTGGACTCATGTTACTCGACGCCGAGGCCGAGATCGTGGTCGAGGCAGAGGAAGGGGGAGATTCCCCTCTTCTCTATCCAGGACTTATAGTCAAGGATCTTCATCCAACTCCCCTGTGATACAGATGGGAAAAAAGACACTGATAAATGCAAAAATCTCCCAAGGAGAATCTACCTCAGGGAATACTATTCATCTGGATGATATTCCAGCTGATAGCCCTCTGTATGAACAGATGCAGGCATATTTAGCCTCTCAAAAGTAAACAGATTCTTTTGCTTCTATAATTAAGGAAAACGACGATGCTCGTAAACCCTATGAAAAAATAACAAAACAAGAAATGATATTCATTCTTGATAACTCCGAGATATTACGGAGTCACGACCCATGGGCAATATTTGACCGATATTTGATTCAGGGATTATATTTTCCCGGTGAGTCTTATAAGACTTAAGCTTATTATGAAGCTATATTAACTAAAACAGGCACTGCGGAGATTTCCCACTTCCCTGTTAATCAAACGGAACATAGTTATTCCAAAATTGTTATTAAATAGATATACTCTGTTGAAAATTGGGGGATAACCACCATGCGAGAAAAGCATATTATCTTTAACATGTTACAATGAACGTAACATTTTGGGACTATGTCCAGGCCTTTTCAAAGGTATTATATTATAATAATTCCAAGCATAAACATACTTGATTTATAAAAATTTGTTCGAAGATTTTCGGAGGCATAACACTAAATTGGTTTTTAAATTGGTGGTCATATCATGGCCCAACGGTAAAGATTTTACCTGAACCATATTATATTTTATATCAAAAATGGAAAGTCGTTTCTCCAGATTTGGAAAAGTTATATAAAGCAAATCAGATTGATCAAATCTATTTCTTTTTAAAATTTGCAATTCCATGGATTCATAAATGGATTCTAGAAGTCGGTTATACCGACAATCAAATATCATGCCTATACAGGACATTTTTCTGTAATTTTTGGGACGGACTACTCAAACATGACCCTATTACAAAAATCCTTAAAGGACAAGCTCTACTAGATCAGATCGGATCAACAGTTGAGACCTATGAGTCAGCAGCCGAGCAGTGCAAATTAGATGACCCCACAGTCAAACATCTTGCTCGAAAAATTATGTATCAAGATGGTGACAAAGACACCCTGGTCCAAGCATATTTGGACGAAATGAAAAGAAATTTGCTTAATTCCCTTCTACAAATGGAGACAGATTCATCCATTAACAGTGGAAGCTATAAAGATGATGATAGTTTTATGGATGCTCAACCTCCTGAACCAGAAATTGTGATGACAGAACAGGAGATAGAAAGCACGGAAGCGTTTATTCAACGCATGAAAGCCGATGATAAAGCTCAAGGCAAGAAGAAACAATAAACAGTAGATTATACTGTTTGCACAAGTATTTACACAGTAGATTCACTGTACAAACAGTAAAATCACTGTACTCACAGTAGATTCACTGTTAAGGGGACACATGGGTCCCACTTTTACTATACATTACTGTTGGTAGATTCATTTTTTTTCTATTTAAACGATTCATTTGTTTAAGTTTAGAAGCAGGTTTTAGAACCCCCTCTCTCTCTAGTTTTCTCTTCTCCTCCTTCTCTCTAGATTATTCTTTTGTAATCAATTTGTATTTTTCAATTTTGTGATTAATAAAAACTCAGAAAACGTCCAACTTTTGGGCACAAATACTTGGCCTTGCTTATCCGACCTACGCCCTCGCTTCCGGGCACTAGCCCTTGCCTCCGGACACTGACCCTTGCCGCCGGGTCCAAAAGGTGACACCCCTCATCTCTCTTCTTATTGCCGTGACTATGTCCGGCTAGACATCTCATTTATATTGAATATCTAACTTCTCTTACATTTTAGCCTTAAAGATCTGGCTTTATCAAAATATAATGTAATTCTTGTATAAGTTTTGACTTGGTTCTGAGATGGTGATACAGTCAGATCTGATACTATTCTTAGTGGCTTTGTCTTAGTGACTACGTCTGGTAAGCCGGTCTAATAGCCCGTTAAAGTTGATGAAAAAGGGCGACCTTTTACCGGTTAGAACCTCCAGAAACACGGGCTCATTAAGAATATGTATTAGATCTCGACAGGTCCCTTGCTCAGGTAACAGTAATTATTTATATAACAATTCCTTTATATTTCGAGTTTTATACTCTCTAGTATAAAGGTGCTTTTTAGCTAGATCTGTCTGGTCGCGCGGACTACCGCCCGTCTTAGAGATCCTGAAAATTGGTATCAGAGCCATGTTCTTTAAGGTCGATTTGTAATGGATGTGAAGTATTCAACATAGATGTCTTTTAAAAATGGACATGGGAAAATCCCATACAAAAAATGATCGGTTGGAAGAGGTTGATGTACCTCAAACTCTCGATTTAGTAAATCGCTGGACTATTCCAGAAGTAAAAATTAAAAAGATTTATGATTATGGCTGGTTTGACCGCCTATCTACTACTCAGTTAATTAAAACGACTGAGAAATCTTTAGCTTTAAATGCTTCTGAACAAACCATTCGTTTGTTAAATAAACGTGATATTGATATTTATAAGCATAAATATAATTATATGCATATTGGCATGGTTCAGATCGCATTCAAGCCTTTAAGAAAGTTTTCGACTTGAGTGATCCTATGATCTGAAATCATTTGATTTTGTTTAAGGAGCTTAATCTCTCCCTTTAAATTTTCGATTTCAATTTTTAAATCTGAAAAAGAAGTATCCCTAGAAGGAGCGTGTTTTTGCTGTAGCCTTCGTTGGACTTCAGATAAAGAATAAGGACTAGAATATTTAAAATCAGTCATAGGACTGGGTTTTTTAACAGCAATAGTAGTGGTATCTGAACTAGTACCTGCTGCTAAGTTGATGATTTTTTCACGAAGTTTACTATCCGTAACTTCTTTTAAGAGTTCAATCACATTTTCAGAAGTAATAGTCTGAACATTTAAATCTTGGAATTGAGATTGAAGTTGGTAGAAAATATCATTTTCACAAACACAAGTATCACCTGGGCATTTAGTACAAGAAGAAATGTGTTCGGCTTCATTATCGGAAAAATCAAGATTTTTTAGAATAGTATATATTGAATATACATACATATGTATGTTCTTTAAACTAGTATATATTGAATATACATATAAAATAGTATATATTGAATGTATATATGTATGTATATTCTTTAAAATAGTATATATTGAATGTAAATACATGTGTATATTTTTTAAAACAGTATATATTGAATATACATACATATGTATGTTCTTTAAAGTAGTATATATTGAATGTATATATGTATGTATGTTCTTTAAAGTAGTATATATTGAATGTACATACATATGTATGTTCTTTAAAGTCGTATTCTAAGTAGTATTATATTAAAAAACAATCAAAGTTTAATTTTTTTTAGTCGGGACCCGACCCGGCCCAGCCCATGTAAAATGCATTAATGGGCCGGTGCTGGGCCGTTTGGGGTTAAATTACTGTTGGGCCCGGCCCGGCCCGACCCAGTACGAGTCACGACCGGACCGGATCCGGACCGAGCCAGGTAACAAAAATCGAACTGGAGCCGGGTTGACCCGGACCAGCCCGGTTGATGGGTTTAAAATTAGTTTTGAGATGCTGAAAATTAGTTTAAATATGTCGACAATTATTTAAAACATGCTGAAAAATTAAGTAGACATGCTGGAAATTAAGTAAACATGCTGAAATTAAATTGAATACGCTGAAAATTAAAATAGACATGCTAAAAAAATAAATAGAATGTTGAAAATTAGTTATAATACGTCGAAAATTAATTAAACATGTTATGAATTAAATTGATATGCTCGAAATTAATGTTAATATGATGAAAGTTAATTGATAATCCTAAGACATGATTTCTAGGTGATAAAATAATTAATTAACATCCTGAAAATTAATTAGCAATCCTAAAATGTATTGCCTAAGTGATAAAATAATCGAGTCACAAAATCCCCGCCCCCATAAGCATCCCCATAATTTCATTATACATAAAGTTTATACAATGTTTATCACAAAAATTGAATGAATGAAAGGAAAATAAGTAAATAAATAAAAGCTAATTGGGAAACCTTTACTACCCCTTCCCGTCCCAGGCAACTGTTCATCATAACCTGTTTACTGCTTAATATGACATCTGTTCAGACACAACAAATACACAACAACAAGCCAACAGAAATTGACACTAAAACCCATGAACATGTATTCTAGTAGACTATCAATTACTAATAGAGGCAAGTAGTATAACTAGTAATCTAATAGACTAGCAGGAATCAAACAGACATGGGTGCTTGGGACAGACAGTTCAAAAATCTATGGCATGTCATCTCTTAAGGAGTTAAAGGTAAAGTACACCAAGACAAGATTAAAAAGAATCACAAAGAACTTAACATACAAATATCGAATGCATCATTGAGAAAACTAAACGGTTAATAGCAGTAAACAGATGAGAACAACCAAACGGTTAATAGCAGCAAACAGATGAGAACAACCAAACTTTAATGGCACTCGAAATGAGAATAGTGAAGCAACAAGCAGAGATCAGTCTTTCCAGATTACCAACAAGATGAAAACTAAGTATTTTTTATGTGACCAACCAAAAGCTTAAAATAAAACTCAAAAAAATTTAAGTGTCGAAGAGAGTAATGCTGTTAAGTGTGAGAATAAAGAGAAGAGAAGGGTTGTTTTTATAGTAAAGGAGTTGTAGGCAATCAAAAAAATAAAAGAAAGAGAGGATATTCTGAAAATCAATTAAAGAGATTATTTTCCTAAATCAGATGGACTGAACCAATTAAAAGGAGAAGGCCATGTTGAATTACCATAAATAAACAAGTAAGAATCTGTTGGGACTAAATAAGGCAACGAAATCAGTCATAGGCTTAAAAGTATATTAATTTGTCAAAAATATATATAGTAGTAAAGGCCGCTGTCAATTCTCAAATCAATGGAACAAACCAAATCAAATTCAAAACTTGCCATAATTATTCAAGTATCAAGCTGCACAAATTATACCAGCTCAAATTGCCATATTTAAACATGTAAGGCTGTCATATATCATTAACAATCACAATTTCAATTATCACACGGTCATAAACAATCAATTAGTGCGATTTCAATGAGCATCGCTAACACACGATCATGAACAATCAATCAGAATGGATATTAATCACAGATTAGAGTTAGGCAAGAAAACAGATTGGTTACTATCATGTAGTATCGTAACTCGACAAATATGTTAACAAATCAAGAAATAAATCAAATTTTAAAGCATGATCACGTATTAGCAATTTGGTCAAGAATTCAAGTTCATGTAAAATTGGGACTTTTCATATATGATAGTCTAAGCAAATTAACAAACATAAATCTCAGTGAATCGGACCAAAAATCTCAACCAATCTTTGTTAATTTCACATCTAAGAAACTGTCAAAAGAAAAGAAAAGAGGGGTAGTAGAGAATTGAAATTTGGACATAAAATTAAACACAAAATCAAACTTGGAATGGATTCTTAAGAACCCATCATGAGAATTCGACCTTTTCCGATGAAATTTAACCGAAGCATGGATCAGCAGCGTGGTGGCATGGTGCTGGCTCGCCGGAGCTATGGGTGGTGAAGCATGCGACGGACTTGTGGTGTTAACTTCATCGGCGGTATTGATTTAGAGGCTCTCCGGTCGATTTTGCTGGAATCGTGGTGGTGCAGAGGAGAGAAGGAGAAGGGAAACGAGGAAGAGAGGGGCGACACTGGTGGGGGTGAGTCACCGACCAGTGGTGGCCGGCGTCGGTGGAAGGAGGAGATGGAGGCGGCGAGATAGTCGAGAGAGATGAGGATAGCGGCTGGTATAGGAGGGAAATGATTTTTAGGGTCAGGTTTTGGGAGGGGTTAAGGGATTAAAAAAGAAATAAAAAGAAAATTTGATCTCAGTCGTTGATCACATGCGATCAACGACTGTGATTTAAAATTAGAATGCGCTTGGTTATGGATCAATCTGATGGGCTTAAATTGGGTCAATTGGATTTGGGGATTTCAATTTGGGCTCAAATTAAAATCAATTTAGGCTAAAATCGACACAAAATTGGGTACAAAATGGCTAGAATTAAAATAAATTAGGAAAATTGAATTGAATTAGGCTGCTATTTAGTAAATACTATGATGACTCAAAAATAATAAAATGTCACAAAAGAAAATTGTTATTCTAATAAATTATGTCTATAAAATTAATGTTACGCAAAAAATATTGTATAAAAGTGATGATAATAATAATAATTTGGAAATACATTACATATCTGTAAATTAAGAAAAATGCGAGTTTTTAAGAAATGCTAAAATAGTACTAAATATAATAATAATAGTAATAGTAATAAAAAACTATGCGTTTGCGAATTATGAGCATGTATATTTGTGGAAATAATTTAATAAATATTACCTAAATTATGTAAAATATTATATTTAAATTAATTAATTACATAAAAATATAAAATTAAATGATAAGATAAATTGCATACTTCAAAATCATGAATATGAAACGTCAGAATTTATTTGATACCAAAATAATAATTAATAAAATATTAAAATTCAAAACTAATAATTTTGGTAATATAGCATCCTGGGGGAATATCAGGAGGTCAAAATTGGGTGTCAACAGTATATACACATGAGGGGCCAACTAGGTTGGGGTCGATCCCACTAGGAATATGGTTAGAATCTAGGTCAATGTGGTTATTTAGACTTTTAGTCGTTTATTTTCAATGGGGGGATTTAAAAGAACAAGTAACAATTTTTAGTTTGAAGTAACAAGTAAACAAATATCAATTTATGCTGAGAAAGTCAATGAGAATGATGAACTAGGATTGTGTTCCCCATGACTTCATAAATCCGTAGGTTCTATGTACTAGTGATCTATTCTGATGCGTTGCATGCAAAATCTAACAAGTTAGGTTCATCTAAACGTCTCTCGACCTTGGTTAGACAAATTTCACTCTTCTCCTCTCGGTCTCCGAGTGTCGCACTACTAACCCTTGTCCTGGGTCTAAGATAACTATTCCCGCTAAGGCTCAAGTTATTAGATAAAGGTTGATAGCTTCAAATCTCTGTTGTTATTCTCTTTTCCTAATCTCTACCTCTCTCTCGAGCAAGTTTAGAATACAGGCGAGTTTCTAACGTTTGCAACCGTTAGAAGAGCAATCACAACGAAGGAAATAACAATACATGCATTCACACCGTTCCAAAAATTACTATGTATTTTAACCTACTTCGTTAATTCATCATGGTTCCTACAACCCTAGTTGTGCTATTTAGCTACTCATGGCTTGAAAATCACAATTAGAAATCATAGACAAAATCGTAATTATGAACTTACAAATTGAGTAGAATAAATTCGAAATCTTGAATTCTCAAAGAAAAATTAATAAAGATGGAGAAGAAAACCAATTTTCTCCGGCCTCAACGGCGGCTCCAAGCTTTCTTTAAAAAGTTTACAAGTTACCTCTCCAAAGTTTCAATGTTCTCATAATTATCAAAAGTTCAAATATTTATAGGTGTAAGAAAAACCCCAAAATAAAATAACTGGGTCCAAAATGGACTGGAAAATAAAAATCCAGTTCGATTTGGACTGTATTTCATGCTCCGGTGGACTGCTGCACCACCTCGTGGATTCCAAGGTAATTTACCAAACTGTTGCGCATGGTATTTGCTGCCACGTGGCAGCTAAGAATTTCTTTTCAAACTATACAGAAAATAATAATATTATATTTCATTCAAGTCATTAAGTTGCTTGCTTGATTTCCTTATATAACTTCTCGATTTTAATTCCATTTTTGCTCCAAATTTCTTCATCTTCACACCAATTTAATCCTACAAATAAAAATATAATATTAAGCATAATTCATAAAATCAATGCTCAAAAAGGACAAATAAAAATACTAAATACGAGGTAAATAGTACTAAATATATGTAATTTTGGCCACACATCAGGGATATATGAACAAAAACTATACAATACAATATTGCATAATGTCCATGAAACCTCTAGCCAATTTAACACACTATACTACTAATAACTAGTTGGGACAGGGGTCGACATACCCAACTAGAGACCTGTACAAGTAATCAATACTACACATAGACTAGCTCCAGAGAGAAATGGAGCTCACTAAAATATCAACAGAAAACGGCAATAAAGTCTAATGTGGACGTTTGCTATCTTGTGAATCTGAGCCTACACCAATAGAGCATGGCAATGTGGAGGCACCAGTACATATACAATATGTACTGGTATGAAAAGCAGACAGAATAACAGCTGGACAAGTGCGGAAGCTCATATGAACTAAATAACAAAGAGAAAGAATTATGAGCATACAAGTACTGCATATACGATATGAAACTATAACCTAAGCACCAACTTTGCTAGTTCATCATACAATATCTAGGAAAGTGTTCCTTATAATATAGAGCCTATAATTTGCCTAGGTGATGTATTTAACCTATTTATAGTGCAAATGATCACCAGATGGCCTACCGAAGGCAATCTTAGGCGAGTATAAAGAGTATGTTGCTTAAATACTCATTGTTATGATTTCATATGTATAACTGTAATCGCAGCCTAATACAAGATACGCCCCCCAGGGGCTCACTATGAGGGTCTACCCCCAGGCCATATATGTCATATATTGGCTCGAACCAGAGGGAACCAGTGTATGACATTCCAGCTGACTCCAAATACAAATGATGCCACAAAGGCGGTATGCCCTAACGTTCGGGCTCACTATAATGGTTTGGTCTCGATCCTGTGCATAGAATCACATCGAGCGCATATGACAAGTAAAACCTATGTACCCTCCTGTAGTTAACGTTTATCAAATAATGCCTCAAAGGCCTATGACATATGAATTATGGTAATGGTCATTTAGCTACTACATACAAGTGTAACTATGCTATGGATATTTACTTCCATTCGTAACATGTGACATATATATATATACCATGTGGCCTAAGAATTTCAAGTAAAGGAACTTACGATAATATTGAATATTGCAAAGATTTGACATAAAGGGAAAAAAGTGGATGCTTATAAGCTTGATGGCAGGACGAGGGAACGATATATAACAAATGAAAGCCTATCTTCATATCCTATGAGAACTATATTAACGTTTATAAAAAGGAGCACATGACGTAGGTGGTGCCTTAGTAGCGAGGGAAGATTTAACTTTACATTCCTTAGTGCTTTACTAGCTACGACGGTACTCCGAGCTTCAAACAATACAACCCGCGCAAGTGTAGTCCTTATATTTCCAACTACTAGTACCTGCTATCCGATAGGCAACCTACTAATTACAAGGATAACATACGTCCATCAATAACCCATAGATGCATTTAACAATTTATTCCAATAGGCTTCACTTATATTCGAAATTAATCGAATTTCTTACTAAGAATCCAAAATGAATTCTTTAGTTTCCAACTTATAAAACTCAATGTTAAATCCACCCAATTGATAGAAATTCCTAAAAACTCAACTTTTATCAAAATTTCACCTTTTCTCCCTTTCCTCAAGAACCCTAATTAACCAAACCTACTTCAAGAACTAGTACAAGGATTCAAATTAGATATCCCCAAATACTTATTCAAATTTAAATTCAAGAAAGGGATAGATAATTTACCTCTTAGGATTCAAATTTCAACTACCAATTTTATAACTTAATTCTTGAAATCTCTTGAGGTTGCCACAAAATCCTTTAGCTCATATGATCCGAAGGATGTAGGTATCCCTCCTCCACGTATAGTCCCTTATTGATCTTTTAGAATAATTATCCTTGTTGATATGAAGGAAAAAGGCAAGAAGAAAGAAAGAAACAGAGGAGTACTACTCGTTTCTTATTTCCTGGAAATCAATTCTAGTGAAATACAAATACTCCCTCACTTTTCCCACTTAATGTTATTTAGGAAAAATTCTTATGAGGTGGCCCCCACCTAATCCCATTATTAATAACAAAAGAAAAGGCGGCATCATTATATTATTTATCCCAATAGGCATCAAATATTAAGATAAACAGTTACACATACACTACTCTTCATAAACTTAGTGTTATACTCCTTTATAGTATTAACTTAGATTCAAAATTTTTTCGAGGTGCTACAGTTTGTTGACTTGTAGTCTTGTTGGTGTCATAGTTGACTTGACTTGCTATCCTTATTGACTTATACTGACTGAACTTCATGTTGTACTTGTTACCAGGTTAAGTGTTATGAACTTAAAAGTTAGTTGCATAGCAGGGTTCATGATTGTCTTGTTGTACTATATTTTGGTTATGTGTCTATATTTCTCATTTTGGGTTGGTCGATGATCCTACCGGCACACTGTTGTTACTTGTATGTTGTTACTACATGTGCTCTTCTTATTGTTGAGTGCAAAGCATATTCCAATGATTGTTTCGAGACCTCAGCTATGAGACAGACAGTATTCAAACTCGAGGGTGAGCAACATCTTTCGGGCTACCATTAGTTTCTTCTGTAGTTTTCTAGTCCAATTGTTCCGGACTTGACAATACTTTGGGTTTTGGGGTTGTATCCCCTTACTTTGACATTTATTAGCATTTTAGTACAATTGACTTTTAGGTTCCAGGGTTGGTTTTATTTCTGCATTTTGTTATCTTTACTCTTTGTTTAAATATGGATTTTTGGTTTTATCAATGAGGATGGTTTAGTTGCCTATTTTTGGCTAAGTGTTGATTGGTTTATGAGGTTAGTTGGTTCTCCCACCGAGGGTTTAGTGTGGGTTCCACTTACGGTGGGTTTGGGTTGTGACATAAATTCATCAATATTTCCTTGGTTAGTTTCAAGGGTACCATCATTACACTCTTCCTCTTTCCCTTTGGGTTGGGTGATCTATCCAGCAATGTTTCTTTGCATGCCTTTGCTAAGTGGTTCAAAGTTACTACAAAGTTCCCCAATATCAGAGGAACTGGTAGTTTGATTCCTACTTCGAACTTGGTAAGGACTAGTAGGCATAACACATTTAAGAGTTTACAGAGAGGGCCACAAACTCTACTATTATTTGCTTTTCTAAAGTTTAGCATCTTATTTTGGCACCTTTATGGCATCCAAGAGGTTTCGAGTTCCTTATTGGCTCTCAGTATATCTAGCGTCTTTACTTTCTTTGCCATTTCTAGTGCAAATAAGGTGTTATTTTCCCAGAGTGGTCCACTTGTATGGGGTTGGTTAGAGGGTGCATTCCATTTCACAAAGGTTAGACACGTAGGTAGGAGGTCCATATTGAAACTAAAAAGAAAGAAATGCTTTGGGCCATTTGGCTCATGTTCTCCGATATAATTCCTAGGGTCAGGTTCTCTTGAGAAGTTTGGCTTATCACTTTCATGAGTGTGGTCAGCCAGAGATTTTGGTCATACCTAATCAAACCCTGTTCATCCGATCTATCACTACACGGGCAAGAAAAATTGGGTTTTTGATAATTATATTCACTTGCTTTTTTTTTCACCACCAAGTTTAAAGGTCAGAGCCTGGTCTTGAACACCCATCTCTAACCAAGAAACTGATGAGTGATATGGTGGTAAGAGGGCCGAGATAAAGGTTAGAGAAGTATTGTTGGAGTTTTTGAGGATTGAACTACCATGTTTGAGGCTCTTTTGCTTTTAAAGGGTTGAAAGCAACATGGGGGAAGGAGAAGGTGAGTTTATCTGGCTTCTAATAAGCTGGGAATCCTTTATATTAAGTCTAATGATAAGCATTAATGATGAATTATCATACATGACAATATTTATCAGTCCAGAGGCTTTAGAGGGATTACCTCGATCATAATGAGCCAATATATTTTTGGGAGAAGAGAAGTCATTACGTTAGTAGAGGGAGATAGAAGATGATTTTTTTCAAGGAGAGAGGACATTATTTTTGGGAGTCGTATCGCCTCCAAAATCTCCTTTGTAAAAAATGCTTAACATTAGTTGACTTAATAGTCAACATTTTTGCATCTTTGCCATTATCTTTAAGCATAGATGTTGTTGAGGTGGACCTTTTTGTGAGTTGGACTCTTTGAAGTTTGGCCTAACTTATAAGTGGAGTGTGGGTTATATTCAATGATCTCTTTAGGTAGGAAGATTTGGTTTGGACCAAATTTGTGTTTGTATCTAGGTTAGTTCGATCTGGTTTGTGGACTTGGGCCACCGATCGGTTCAAAAGATTTTTATCCCTTGACTTTACTAACCCTAGCACCATTTATCTCAACTCTGCCGCTAGATATTGCACTCGGTAGCTGAGTATTTTGGCAATCATACACAGAGTTTCTGGTTTCCAAGAACTTATTTGTGGCTGCATTGAACATTTTTACCTTGATGTTGTTCTGGTTTTCTGTCTATACTAGACTCTTTGCTATGATTTTTACCTTGAGGGGTCTTTCTTCTTATGGAAATTCATTGTCTTTCATTAGTTTGTCGGCTTTGGTTCTTTAGGTGCTTCTGGGTTATCTATGGCTAGTGTCAGGGATTTATGCATGCACCCTAAATGAGCATGACTCAGTCTTCCATAGAGGATCCCTTTCCTCTCATAGAAAATAGGTTGTTTGTGATAGACTGTTGTGATTGAGGTCCTAACCAGAGTCTCCAAAGGTATTTAGACACATATCCTAATCAGTGTTTTAAAAGGCCATCTCGGGGCGTGCCTCAGGGCGAGCTTCGAGGCGAGGCATTGACAAAACGCACTGAGGCGTTGCGGGAAGGCGAAAGTGCCAAAAAGCGAATGCCCCAATGCGCGGGGCGTTTGCCTAAGTGTGAGTCACGCCTTTTTTCCAGAGCGTAAGCCCAACAAACTTTGCAAATTAAATATTTTTTCCCAGCTGCCCACTAAAGTATATTATTATTAAATAATAAATACTTAAATCAAAACTTAAAGTCCCCAGCTGTCCAACACTTTTTTATTAGTGATCCCTTTTTTATTAAATCATTCTAACCCTTTATCTTCTACCAAAAGTGAAACCAAAAGTTCCACAACCTTTTCAAGCTTTCCTTTGTCAACGGCGCTGCTTTTGAAATCAAGAAGGTACCGACTTTCTTCTTCCTTTCTTATTAAATCAAGATTTCAAGTTTTTTTCTTCTTTGTTTTTAGTTCTTTATAAGTTACATGGTGATACAATACTTTCATGTTCTTTACTTTTTGGCTCTCTTTTTAAAATACAATATATAATAAATAGGTGTGTAAAATTCTTAGATTGAGTAATTATTTTTAATTTTTTGACTTGAGAGTTGAGAATTTTTCAAGTTGTTGTTTGGATGGTCCATTATTCACACTTCATATAAGGGAAAAGGGATTTTTTTTAATTCTTTGGCTAATGATGTTTGATGTATTTTTTTTATGTTGTTGGATGCAGTGCAGTGGTATTTTATTTAGAATAATAAATCATATAGTTAGAATTACAAGATGTGGAGATTTTTGATGAAGTTAGATGTGCTACTACAAATAATGAGAATATGACTGATGATATGGATGATGATGAACTCCTCTTTGATAGTGATTGAATGTTGAAATCAAAATTAACCATTTTGTTCCCAAATGTGGGGTTGATTAACTATGCACTGTTTTTGCAACAAACTTGTGCTTTTGAGGACATATATATTGTATGTATATTATGGTTTTGATTAGTTTTTTTTCAGCTGAAACAATTTAGATGAATCACCCACTTACTTTTTATAATTTTGATGTAATTTTACTTTCTTTTGGTGATTTATCTCTTTTAAAAATATTTATTTCTATTTATATTAATTTATAAAATATTTAAAATTAAAGGATTCATGAGGCTTACGCCCCAACACCTCGAAGCTTATGTCTCGCCTTGTACCAGGTAAAATGCCTCGCCTTACGCCTCCGACTTCAAAAACACTGATCCTAATACATCTCCCTCTTAGAATGGAGGATGTGCATGTTTCTATTTTCAATGATTTCCCTGTTTTTCCCTATCTTTTCAAGAATGCTCATGTCGTAGAACTCGATATGGAGTTGGGTTAGTCGTATCCAGATCGTTGTGGAAGTGATTTGTAATTCCGCAGGGAAAAATTAGGCTCCCATTTTTGAACCGATAAAAAGTGACCCGCTATGAACTAGGTCCTTCATGAAGGGCTCTCTATTGACTTTTGTTGAAATCCCATCCCAGATCTATGAGGATGAGACTTTCCTTAGGTTTTCAACAATCAGTGAGTTTGGTCTTTAGGTAAAGAAGGTTAAATCTCTTTTCAAACAACTTTATGATGACTGAGTATTTCTAGGGAGAGTAAAATCTCATTTTTTTCCTTTCATAGAGAGAATAATGGTTTTCTCGTTGAAATTGGGAGATTCTTTTAAAAATCTAAGGAGTAGGTCTCCTTACTACTTAAATTCACTTAAAATATCATTGTAAGTGGATTTTAGTGGGGCATCTTTATTTATTTACTGTCAATTTAAGACAGTTAAATTGTAGGTGGGTCAAGAGCACGCGTTATGACTTAGCTTCATTTAGTAGCGAAAGTTTATAAAATAACAAGTAAAGATTGACAATAATGCAAGCAATAAATGAGCTAAAGTTAAGAAAACAAATCTGAGGCACAGCGCAAGGCACATAATCGAGATTAACTAGCCATGAGTTAGCCTCAATCGAAAACAAGACTTAGACTAAACCAATGAGAGAAATTAAAATAGAGAAAACTTGGAGACAAAACTAAAGAATTTTATTGCTTAGAGATAGAGAGGAAAAATCACATGATCTTTACAATGGGGAGGGAGCATCCATTTATAGTGTACAAGGTTGACCTACGATTAATAAGAGAATACCACCCGAGCCCTATAGTACCGTGACCAATGATCAAATGCAATTTGCCAAGGAATCGTTGGGGAGTGATAGCCAAGTATTCTGTATCTAGTACAGACCTGCTGGGGAACATTCGCGTACCTCAGAGACCTGACACGTTGATCCCCTATTTATCCTTTAATGAACCATCGTTATAGCTAGTGGCCTTATGTTATCTATACTTAGACCAAAAGGTCGTCCTTATAACCCGCTTCGGTATCATTCCAAGGGCGACCCGATCATAGACAAGGTTTTCTATTTTACCCGATTCAAAAAGTTACACCTCTGTTACTCCTATTTTACCCCATACACTATCCATTTGCCAATTTTTAGGATCTGGTGGCTCCTGTGGTATCGATGGGAGGGGTCCCTAGTTCAGAGTGGATAGTGGGTCATGGTCACTATTAGGAATTATTGGCGATTAGGTATGGGAATTTTAGGAGGGGGAAGTTTAGAGAGAGTTTGGTCTTTCTCTTACTAAAATACAATAAAAAAAATTGTAAGCTATGGCTACTCGTATGACATGCATGAATGAAACTTTATTTACCTTTATTTTTATTAAGCATAATATATAAACATACACTCAAATTTGGCCTTAACTGATAAGTAAACACTCCAACCTTTAAGAGTGCACATCGAGACAACTTAACTTGGTCTCAACTCCAACTAAACACTCCAACTCGTCCTCATTGTGTCTCATGGACACCTGACACTGACATGACACATAATTATTGGAGGTGTCTAGATGATCATTTTGTAAGTTAAAGTGTTCAACTGAAATAGTAGAAATGAGTTGAGGTGTCTAGATGTGCATACCCAAAGTTTGAGTGTTTACTTGCCAGCTGAGGCCAAATTTTAGTGTCTGTTTATGTATTATGTCTTTTTATTATAATGAAGTGTTTTGATCTTAAAGGTTGTGTTTAAAGCATAATATATGTTTCTCCAAAGATAGAATATGTTAAACAGTCTTCCGCATGCAAGTAAGGATCATGTAATCGGGTATTCTTAAATGAGTTGGTTCACAGGTAGGGTGCTAGTCATGTAATTTCGGAACATGACGAAAACAACAGAACAAGACAAGTAGAAATGTCCGTTAGGCTATTGAACCTATTTTTAATGTAACTTCTGCACACAATACCCACAAAACAAATAAAGATTTTTTCTGTAAAAGTAAGTACTTACTACTTATTCTTGATTTTGACTCTGTTATTTCTCCTAATTCCATTTTGGAGCTTTTATAAAAAAATAAAAAATATTAAACATATGATGACGTGTGTCCATTTGAACTTTCGACTCAATTTTGAAAAAGTTTTTGCGCATGTTCTCAACCATTCATCACATAACCACTTAAAATATGTCACATCTTTTAGTTATATGCATTTGCTTCAATAAACCATAAAACCTCATGCATGTTTCAATTGATACTGATGTGTATAATTAAAAGGAAAGACATATTTTGATGTCATCAACTTATTCGCGTAATGGACTTATAAACATAGGCAAAACTTTTTCAAAATATGAATCAGAATATCTAATAGAATATTTTATTAATGTTTCAATTAGAACATGCTATAATTTTCTGTCTAAACTAAATCGTGATACAAAATAGAAAACTCATATAATACTCAACTAACCACCTCGAGAACTGTGTCATCCATTTTCGCAAACTACAAATACGATGATACAAATACTAGGAGGTGTAAAATGGTCAAAATGCACCAAAAGTCAAAAATCACAATGAGGATTATTACAGTTATTTCTCCTAATTCCATTTTGGAATTTTGAAAAAAATTTCAAATTATTAAACATATGATGATGTGTTTCTATTAGAACTTTTGACTCAATTTTGAAAAAGTTTTCGTGCATGTTCTCAAACATTTACTCCCTCATTCCTTTTTAAGTGTTCTATTTAGTTTAGGCACCCCCCTTAATAAATCCCTTACTCCTATAAAATTTAAAATGCTTTTACTATTATACCCCTAGTTAAATTTAGGTTGGGCACACCTCTAATCCCTTCTCAATTAATGGTATAGTAGAAAGATTTTAACCAAATTATACTTGAAAGATTAAAAGAGCACTTAAAAAGGAATACAAACATAACCTAAATAGAGCATATAAAAAGGAATGAAGGGAGTATTACATAACCACTTAAAATATGTTACCTTTTTGATTATACTCCCTCGGTTTTATTTTACTTGGCCTGTTTTGACTTAGTACACCCATTAATAAAATATTAGTTAGAAGTATTTTTTAGAAAATTAGCCCTATTAATGATGTTTTGAAACTCTAAATCTAACAATTACTATTTTCTTTAGTTATTTAATACTGAGGGTAATATGAGAAAGAAGTAATAAAACACTCTGGATTTGCGAAAATGAACAACTAATTTGAAACAAACATATTTAGAAAGAAAGTCAAGTAAAATGAAATGAAAGGAGTACACATTTGCTTCAATAAACCATAAAATTTCATACATGTTCCAATTAGTACTGACATGTATAATTAAATAAAAGAAAAGACATATTTTGATATAATTAACTTCTACGCGTACTGAAGTTATAAACAAAATCCTGCCACCTCCAGAATGCGTCCTACAATGCGCAATCCAAATTAGTCGGGGCTCTAATGTGGGTACCGGATACCGGGTGGAAAACCAAAAAAAAAAAGAAGTTATAAACACAGGCAAAACATTTTCAAAATTAGAATCAGAATGTGTAATAGAATATTTATTAGGGTCTGTTTGGAAAGTCACCTGGTAATTGGACATCATGAAATACATGTTTGACAAAAAGATTGATATTTTAAATATAACGTCATAAAATTATTAAAGCATTTGACAAAAAGAGAATCTATCAATTCTAACTAAAAATTAAATAGCTTGCAATATAAAATATCATGTCAATACTAGTAAAACAAATAAATTAAAACTAAAAATATAACATAATTTCAAAAAATATTTTTTAATAAATATTAGAATAATAAAAATAGAAAGAATTTAAAATAATAGAAACTAAAAATAAATTAAAATGAAAAAAATTAAAATAGAAATAAAAGAAAGAAATTAAAAAGTAATCAACTTGTAATTACATCATGTAATTACTAGCAATTCACAGCTTCCCTATAAATTGAAGAGTGTAATTACTCTTGTCAATTATACTCAATTACCTGCTGATCAAATAATTATTTGACCAATTAAATATGTCAGATAATGTAATTATATCCAATTATATCAAATCTAATTATAGAGTGACTTTCCAAACATGCTCTAAACAAAAATACATGGTCCAATCAAAAGATTTTCCAATAGGGCGGCTAGAAGGAAAACAAAAATATATTAAACAAAAGAAAAAGGACAACACTGGAAATGCCCTCCTGCTTGCTCGTCTCTTTTCAAATATATACAATAAAAATATTTGCAGCCTTGTTGCCATCCTGCTTGCTGCAGCCATCTGAAACCCTAAAATATCGCTCCAAACATATCATCATCGTCTCACATTTTCCTGCACAGTGAGTGACGATTATTTCCGTCTTTCGCCGTTTTCGGATTCGCCGGATCGAAAGGCAACGACGATTCCATCTTTGAAATCAGCGTTCTCTCCAAATGGCGAATCCAGTTGAGGCACTAAATTACATTTCGTCATCAGTGGAAACATCATCCACCAAACGCCGAATTCAGATTTTTCGCAATGAGATCCCATCCATTCTCACTAATTCTGGTCTGCATTTTTCTCTTATAATATGCATGTGTTGTTTCAATTCTTTTTTGACCAAGTATTTTCCATCTGAGGAAAACATTTTGCATTCAAAAGGAACAAGTTACTTTTCCTTTACAGATATATCTCTTACAGATGCATAATTTTCAACGTAAAGTATCATAAAAAACATTGCCCTTTCTGTTTGAAAATGACATGATCTTCTCACAAATTTGGCAAGGTAATTTTATAGTTTATGAAAGTTAATATTTCCTCGCTTTTGTAATTTTGATGCCAAATATTAATTCTTCTTACTTCATAAAAAATAAAGTTTATCAAAGTTAATATTTATGTTTCTTTGTTGAGTAAAAGTTCTATTGTTCACCAAATGAATGGGAATATCTGCACCACAAGAGGCATACAACTCTGGAAAGCCTTAGGCTGAAGTATGTGTTCCTACAAAGAACAGCTGATCATATATAAGATTGTATTGAGGAAAAGGTTGCGAAAATCTATTAGAAAGTGTTCTCATTTCATTGAACGCTCTTTCTTTGTTTTGTTTCCCATGGTCACAATTGAAAAGTTATTTGGCAGTGAAGTATATGTATCACTAGTTAAAATAGATTTGCATTCTCTTAGTAAGATTGACGGCAAGATCTCCTGCAGTCAATGTAGCTTGTCAAGCAGCTCTCTGTAGAGTGCCATTATCTTGCGCCCTAAGGATTCAAATGATGTGCGATGGAAGCACCCTTATTCGGGAAAGTTGCTTTGTGTTTGGCACATTAACTTATCAAGAAAATTGAGAACTATCAATGAAGAAAGGCCTACAACGTCAGCCTGGTGTGTGTTTGATTGGTTATTTGCTCATCCTGGTCAATCATTTGGTCATTGATTAGACCATTTTCTTTTATGTTAGATATTTGTTGATACAATTGGAAAACCATCGTTTACGGAGCTGATTGCAGAAGAGGAGTATGGGATATGGTTATTTTGCCATTGTACTACAATGCTTGAGTATCAACATGTTTTCCTTTTTAGCATTCATTACGACATTTTGATTAGAACCATATAAGACATCAACTTTTATGGGGAAGTGTGTTAAAGGCAGTGGAGAACCTTCAGCTTATAGCTGTACTAGAAGGGAATGATTGACGAAACTAGCATTTTTGTTTCTGCATCCATTCCATCAGTGTTCAGGAATGCGGTCGCATCATCGCTTAATGCGGTGAAGCGAGGCGATGCGAGGGTCTAAGGCGATCCACCTCTACAGAAGCGACATCTTCCGAGGGTGTCGCGGTGAGGCGATGTGAAGCGAGATGCGGCATGAAGCGAGCGCTTCATGTTTCTGCCCTTTTAAGGGCCAATTTTAAATTAAAAAATAGCGTCCACTTGTGTTAAAACTTCAGATTTTCTAATGTTTTTTACTCCTACTGCTGCGACTCCACTATCGCTGCGACTAAACCTAGGTAATTTTTCTTCTTCCTCCTTCTACTTCAAGCTTACATAACAAGGGAAAAGAAGTTGCTACTTCAAGCCGAGTTGAGGAAGATGAGGAAGTTGAAGATGATGAGCAACATAATGATAATGAAGGAATGCAAGATTTGGACAATCTTGATGAAGTAGATGAGCTTTAGAAGAATAAAAATTAGATGTGAAACATTATTAATTTAGATTTGGTTGTTCTTCTTTTTTTCTTCTTTCTTGTGGTTTGTTTTGCTATTTTGCTTCACTGTTTTGCTATTGTGGTCTGTGTTGTTTTGCTGGTCTGTTTCGCAGCAGTATCAAACCTCTGATTTTGGTGTTCAATTTAAACTTTTGCTTATATATATTGTCTTTATTGCTAATTATATAGTTGTTGCGGTCTGTTTAGTTCTGTCTTACGGTTTGGCTTCTCTGTTTAGTCTTTTTTCTTTTAAATTGCGCTTCACTTCAATGAAGCGAGTGCTTCGCTTAATGCGTGATGGGAGCCTTGTCGCTTTTTTCCGCTTCCCGCTTCCCTGAACACTGCATTCCATATTTTCTCTTGGTAGAATCGAATTATAGCTGAATCAGCCTAATAGTTCCGAACAAGTCCTTCATGGGCTCTTCGTGGATGAGTTTGCATTCCTCAATCCAGTCTTTGAACTTTCGACATCTAGGATAACTAGCTGGAGCACCCATGATGTAATTCTACAAAATCTAAAAAATGATCAATATATATATATGAATCCAAGCTTCATATTTGAATGAAGTTAGACGATACAACTCTTATTATTTTAATGTAAGGTGAGGCTGCGTACAATAGATCCTTTGTGGTTGGGCCCTTGCCCGGACCCTGCGCATAACGGGAGCTTAGTGCACCAGGCTGCCCTTTTACTTTGCCCAATAGTTACTCAATGAATCTGGAGCTGGTGCGTAGTTGCCTAAGTTTGATTAGCCGTTTTTAGTTAAAATTTTGCTTTTGGTTGCAACCTTGTCAGGCTGAGCATTTCTCTAGTTGGTGACTCAAAAAAAGAATGTACTAAGCATCTATTTCCTTTTGTAGGTGCCTAAAGAGGCATAAAAAGTTGTTACTACGTTGATGTGATTAATGTATGACTAGAAAGCATTAATGTGCTTAAAGAGGGTTTTATTTTGTCTAATATGAACATGTATATGGCACTTCATTAAAAAAACATGGATGTGCATTTGACATTTATGAGGTAAATGATAAATGTACTACAAATTGTAGTTGGATCCAGTATGTTTTGAGTCTTGCAATCTTGGAGACATGTTGATTTGTGTATCTTCTTTTTGAATACGTGAATTCATGAATAAAATGTTGGAGCTTTATGTTGCATTAGAAGTAGCAAGTGAGTTTTGAGTGATCATGTATGGGAGTGTTAGTATGATGGAGGAAAGTAACCGTGACAAATATTCTAATATGAGAGGAGATGGCGCTGCAACCTGCGGATGTATTTGAAGTGTATTGTTGACTTGAAAAGATGGTTGTAATTGAGTCACGACTTCACATTGTACATATTTTTTCTGCACCATCTTGGTTTGCAATGTTGAGAAAATTTGATTATCAAAGAAAAAAGGGATTGGTGATAATGTAATAGACTTAGAGTGTTGGGAGTGGCTTATTTTAGGTGCTTTTAAGCCAAAATAGCTTTTAAGCACCTTTATACTGGCTGCAAAAGATTTAAAAAAATAGGTTTAAGTACTTGTTTTTAAACCAAAGTAGCAAAAAATAAGCCAAAAACCATAAATTAGAAATCCTAACTTATCTCTTTTGGTTTATAAGCCATAAGCTATAAGCCCATCTAAACAGATTCATAGTCCAGTTTGTAAAAAAAATGTTTTAGTTTCTTGCCCCCAGATCTTTGGCCTAGTAATAAGAGCACATGATGTGATGCGTCGTGGGTCAGGCAGACGCCACAGGATCGAAGCATGCCACATACAAAAGTATGATTTAAGAAGGATAAAGTGTTGGGCTCATTATATGCAAGTTTCGTACCATGTGCGACTAGCCCTCGGGATTTCTCAGTTATAAAAAAGATTTGATTTCTTTGGTTTTGGTGATATTGTTCTTTCTTTCTGGTGCTTTATGCGAACCTAACATTTGGGGGTCATTCTGTGGGGATCTTTCTAAAAAATTGATAAGACCTTTCTTTAGCTTGTTTTTCTTGCTCCTCCTTTACCCTTTTCGCTGCCTGGGTGGTCTTACCACTGTTTATTCTTTCGCCATTCATTCTCCACCAAATCCCAACAAATTCGTCTTTTACCTGCAACTTTCAGCTAAAGGAGAGCTTGATCAACTTTTAGTTGCTATGGTTTCATTGTCAACTCTAGTCTTGTGAATCTTGCAAGTTTCCTACATTATAGTATCAACAAGATGTGCACATTCTCCAAGATTCTATTTATGATATACTTAATATTAGCTATAGAGGGTAATTGTTGAGAATTTCTGCATGATGTTTGGAAGGTTTGATACCTTTTCTTGGTTATGGTTTGTATATAGTCAGTGCCAACTTATCTAGTGTAAGACTGATGCACATAAATGATGGAAATAATTTTTCCACCAAATTAAGTGGTCCTTGTTTACATTAGTGAATCAGGATACACTATACCTTGTGGTATATATTGAGCAAGTTGGAAAGTGTTTGCTCTTTCTAACTGCTTAAACTTTTAGATAAGATGATCATACAACTTCAATATGGTATGAAAGCAAGGAGAGGTCCTGGTATCTGGTATCGATCTCACTGCTGCCCATTATCAAAAAATATTTCCACGTGTTTAGCTCATGAAAAAAAGAATCATGTCCGCATGTGAGGGGGTGTTCGTTCTCTAACAACTTAAGCTCTTGGATGAAGTGGTCATACGACTTTAATAGTTTCATCTTTGCCAAAAAAAAAAGAACTTCGATAGTTTCACTATGATAGCATGATAAACTAGAAACCATCATAACCTAGGAAATGAGAGTCTCCATTATGGCAAATCAGACAAAATTGCTGTAGGATAGAATTGTTTACTTAACCTCTTTTAGCACCATCATTGTAGTTGTTTTTTGGGTGGGGGGAGGGAGTTGTTTGTTGGTTGGGTTGAAAGCATAATCTGCTCTGCTGTTTTATTTCATAATAACATTATCTATGCATTTCCACTTCCCATTTATACATGTTCAAAATAGTGAGTTAAGTCCGCACATGAACGAGTGCGGGTGATATTTGCCTTTCATGTACCACAAGGTGAAACGGGTATAGGGGTTGTTAGGTCACTCCTCTACTAAGAAAATTGTTGACGTCGATTGATTGCACAGAGCTTGATATGTGGATATGGTAGAGGTAGTGTAATGTTGCTTATGTGAGATACCGAGTTTGAGAGAAGTTATAAAACATTTTTGTTCTTGAATGAACGGTGATAAATAGGTGGTCTTTCATGGGGCATTTCTATATTTCAATTTAGTGAAGTATTCCTGTTAGAAATTAAATGCATATTTACTCGTTCTAATGTTAGATTTTATTTGTATCTTTTGAAGCTCACTGTTGGCTTTGAATTCTACAGAAATGACCACTGAAATTGCTTCCCTGTTGGTAGAAGTAATTTTCAGTACAACATTTATTTATGATGATCGAGGATCAAGGGCTGCAGTGGATGATGTGGTTAAGAAAGCATTGGGTGAAACTTTATTTATGAAAGCTTTTGCTGGAACCCTTGTACAATTCATGGAAAAACAGTTCAAATTCCAATCCTATATAGGGTGCCACAGACTCTTAAGTTGGTCTTGTCTTCTCCTAACTAATAGCCAGTTTTCCTCAGTATCAAAGAACGCAATGTGTCGACTAGCACAAGCGCAAGCATCAGTCTTGCATATTGGTATGCAAGGATCCTCCCATGTTAGACGGACCTGCAAAAAAAGCTTGTTCTTTTTGTTTTCAAAGGTTTCATCTTGTTTGACTAATCTTCAGGTCTTAATTGAAGCATGGTTTTAGAGGTCCTAATTTTCTTTATAATGTGTTTCCGTTTTCAGGCACCAGATATTTACAGGACTTTCATGGATGAACTAAGGGATTCAAGGATCACTTACAAGGATTGTCCTGAGCTTATACTCTTGATGCTAGAATTTTCAAGTGCAAATCCACCTTCATTTGATCAATGGAAGGTATGAACTGGTTTTCAAGCAACTCTTGGGATGTAGAAGCTATGGCACTTGAAGCCAAAGATGTTAGGATCCTCCTAGGCCTCCTCTGTGCTTTATCTTTACATATATTGTGTTGTTCCTGTCTGCAGCAAAATTTTCTTGAGATGTATGTTAAAGCTGTTCTAAATTCAAGAGAAAAGCCACCAAAGGGCCTCAGTGATGCTTTCGTTCCATTATTTTCTCGTTTGACACATGAAGATTTTAAGACCACTGTCATTCCCTCATCTGTCAAGATGTTGAAACGAAATCCGGAGCTTGTCTTGGAATCAGTTGGGATCCTTCTGCAATCTGCCAAACTTGATTTGAGTAAATATGCCGTAGAGATTCTTTCAGTGTTACTGTCACAGGTGAGACATGCAGATGAATATAGAAGGATTGCTGCTGTATCCATCGTAAGATGCTTAAGCATAAAATCTAGCAGTCCAGATGCTATAGAAGCTATGTTTAATGCAGTCAAATTGGTTATTGGAGGTTGTGTTTCTAACTTTATATTTTTCCTTTTGACTTATTGATATGACATTTTTCTAACTAGTGACAACAACAGACTAAATAGTCAGCTAGCAATTTACTGGATCTGGAATACTTACAGGTTCAGAAGGAAGGCTTACATTTCCCTATCAGAGAGTTGGCATGATAAATGCATTGCAAGAATTGTCAAATGCTCCAGAAGGAAAACACCTTAACAGCTTGTCAAAGACTATTTGTCATTTCCTCTTGTCCTGTTACAAGGATGATGGTAGGTTTTGGTATCTTTATCATGTTGATGTGTGTGCCTAGCTTCTCTCTGACACTTCCTGCTCCTGCAATGTCTTCTTTAGCTTACAGATCTCTGTCTTATTCTTTATGTTTATCCAGGTAATGAAGAGGTCAAGCTTGCATGTTTATCTTGTTTGGCTGCTTGGACTGCAAAATGTGCTGATGCAATTCAGCCCGATGTTATATCTCTCATTGCGTCAGGTCTCAAAGAGAAGGAAACACTTAGAAGAGGTCATCTTCGCTGCCTGCGAGTAATGTGCCAAAATGCTGATGCTCTTCCTCAGATGTCCTCGCTACTGGCAGCTCTTATACAACTTGTTAAAACTGGGTATACGAAAGCAGCACAACGGTTGGATGGCATCTATGCATTGCTCTGTGTGGCAAAACTTGCTGCAGTGGATGTTAAAGCAGGTTTATTAGGACTTTTCACTTTTGTGGTGCATGAATAATGGTCACTGACCTAGTGACAAAAATTTGGTCACGGACCTAAATTTTCGCCTTCTGTGATTCAATTCAATTACTTCTTTTCATATGGATTTTTGCTTATCGCACATTCTAATTTTGCCTTTGCTGCTGTTGTTAGAAGAAACTATAATAAAGGAGAAAATTTGGTCATTGGTATCCCAGAATGAGCCGCCAGTGGTGCCAATTCCTCTGGTGAATATTCTGAGCTATTTTTTGGTCATTTTGAGTGATTGTTGTTAGCAGTTGGTACAGAAGAAGCATCAGATGATATTTTCTCTGTCGGAACTTTATATGAGGTCGACCGTGTTCTTGGCCAATTCACAATTTTTCATGGCATGCCTTTAGTCTGAATAATTAGAAGTAATACTCTCGGCTTCGAAGTTGATGCTCTTTTCATAGGCCTCATCTCTTTCAAATTTCAACGACCGTCTTCCTTACCTCTACTCTTCTTAGCTAAGTTGCGCGGACTCTTCACTTTCAATGCAGCACCCGTGTCGGATTCTCCAAAAATACACTACTTGTGGAGAATCCGACAATCACCCGCTGACATTTTTGAAGAGGCCGAGCAACATAGCTTCTTAGTGGGAGGTCTTATACTTTTTTTTTTTTTTTTTTTTTTTCACAATTTATCACCTGTCAGTCCAGGATGTTGATTTTTTCCTCTTGACATTTTTAGTGGTTTAAGCTCATAAACATCTTAAGAAGTTTGCAACAGTGTATGAGGTATAATGCCGAGATACTTCTATGCCCTTCTATCTGAGAACCTATATCTTGATACAAGATGCATGAGAAAGGCGTATATTTTTTATTGCAATTTCTTTAAGGCGCTCTTAACTTGGCTCCATAATCTTTCCAGGCCTTAAAATTATCAATCGAGGACTGTTTGGCTTGTCATGACCTTTTTGAGGTGATGCTGGTGGATCATTCACAAAGGTTAGTTTTATGGTGCACATGGGAATCCTACTTTGAAGAAGGTTCCTAGTCTGAGTTTGCTATCTGTGCATGTCTTTTATTGTTGCCAGAAAGTATCAATATTGAAGTTGAATGTCCCTTTTCTGCAGGGTATTGGAGACTTTTGCAGCCAAGACGTTAATGCAGGTTAATTGGCAAGGTTTACCTAATTGGATGTCATCATGCTTTAATGAATTTGTCTTTATTTCTAACTGGTACTTAATCCTTCACAGTTTATACTCTTTTTACTATGCCATCCAAATTGGGATATCCGAAGAGCAGCTTATAATTCTACAAGGAGGATACTTTCTGCTACCCCACAGTTATCTGAAACTTTAATGGTTGAGTTTTCGTGTTATCTCTCTGTTGTTGGTGAAAAGGTTCTTCAAATGAAGATGAGGTGAACTTTCTATACACGCTTACGCCTTTAACATTCTCCACCCTAAACCTATAGACAAAGGGATTTTAAAAGAAAACTTTAAGTTAAAACTGTCTACCATCTCAAAAAAAGAAAAAAAAACCCATTTTGTCTCGGAGTGGACCTTGTTAGCTCTGCAGCCATGAAAAGAAGACAAGTTATTGAGATTAGGTGTTCTATTACTCTATTAAGTAATGTGGGTCATGTGACCTGATTTGGTCAAGGATGCCTTGATCTTAGCTAGGAACAGGACCAATTTTAGGTGACGTATCTAAGTCATGCTGCAGTACTCGAATGTGCTTGAGTTTCTATATTGCTTAGAACTTTTAATTTGGGCTTTCATGTCTCTTGTTTGTATTTTTCTTCCTTTTTTCCCTGAAGAGGCGGGTGGTGGTGGTGGTTCCCTTCATTCCAATTTATGTGGCAACATTTCTTTTTTCAGAATACAAGGTTCACCAAATCTGAATTTTTAGAAAATTTTAAATCTCTGCACTTTGTTACTTTTTTATAACCGAGAAATCTCTGATGGCCAGTTGGACACGGTTTGAAACTAGGTGTATGATGGGCCTGTCCTGGTACCTTTTTCCACTCAAAAATCAAGCTTTTGTCCGCGGCAGAGTTCTAATCCATGATGTGCGCCTGACCAAGCATCATGCACTACGTTCTTACCACTAGACCAATACCCTGGGGTGAAATATCATTCTCTTAACCAGTATATGGCATCAGCATTTCCGTTTAATATTTGCACTTGATTTATATGGTTTTACTTTATATTTTTCATTTGATTGCCTACTCATATTAGTGTTGTATTATGAGTATTCTCTTGGATCATATAGTTTGTTCCTTTATTCTGCATATATGTGTGCTGTACTTGAGGTTTGTGCTTAAAGCTCAAATAAACCTGTGTGGTCTCCTCAGTTTACTTGTTGAAATACTGATTATGAATTATCCTTTGGGTCTTTAAAGGTGATTTATAGCATAAAATGAAGCAAAATTCAACTAGCAGTGATATATCTAACTAGTTCATGTTCAAGTACTTCAAATTTCTTCTGATTCAAATAACATTGGACCAATGGTTTGCTTGCAGCGATGCTGAAAATTTAGTGGATGCTCAAGTTCCATTTGTTCCATCTGTTGAGGTTATGGTCAAGACTTTGATTATAATGTCGTCTGCTACTTTGGCTGCTGCACCAAGTGCGTGTTTGCAAGTTGTTTTCTGCTCGCATCATCCATGTCTAATTGGCACAGCGAAAAGAAATTCTGTGTGGAGGGTAATGTACTACTCTTTTTTGTTTTGTATGTCCTGAATCCTTCTCAATAGCTGTTGCTTAGAGTTGATTTTTCTTCGACACCTCCAAACAAAAAAAAAAGGGCAGCCCGGTGCACTAAAGCTACCGCTATGCGCGGTGTCCGGGGAAGGGCCCCACCACAAGGGTGTATTGTACGCAGCCTTACCTTGCATTTCTGCCGAGGCTGTTTCCAAGGCTTGAACCCGTGACCTCTTGGTCACATGGCAGCAACTTTTACCAGTTACTCCAAGGCTCCCCTTCTCCTCCAAACAAGAAAAAGAAAAAAAAAAATATTTATCTGCTTTTTACCTGATGCATCCTAAAATGATTTAATATTTCCTTTTAATTCTTGCTTTCTTTTTCTTTTGATTTGGGAAGCAAGCAGGAAGAGTAGCTGTAGGAGGAGAAGCAATGCCATAAACATAACTTACTGAAGCATAAATCTACAAACTACTTAGCAATTGTACAAATACAATACGAGGGCATATACTTGGTGTGTACCATGATGAAATTTAGCACTTTGCTCTTAACGGTGATAGCAAGTAGCACTTTGGAAATCCACTAGGATAAAAAGCTTGCTATATATACCTTGCTTAAGTGGTACTAGATTGTATCTTGCTGAAGTTTATGAAGATATGACCCTAATAATCTAAACAGTTCAAAATAAAACTTAACAGGAAAGTTGAAGGGAATAGTGATAATTCTGTACTTGAAAGTGTGTAGTCTTTTGAAGCACCACGTTAGAACTTAAAAGTTCACTTTTAGCTTTTCTTATTACTAACATGTTTGTTTAGCATGCATAGTTGGAGCTTCTGTGGATAGTATAAGTTAGTTTTTACAAGACTATTGTATGAGTATCGGGTTTGCACTGTTTGTTTGGTCTCATCAGGATTTGCTAACACTTGGATGAATTCACTTATTCTTTTTAATTTTTATTTCCCTCTTTTGTGGCCTTTAATTTCTGTCCTTCCTTCTAGTTGAGAAATTATCTTATTCATATTTCACTTAATTTGTCTAAACCTCTTTTCTTTTTGTTGTTTGTCAGAGGGTGCAAAAATGTTTGCATAAACATGGTGTTGATGTCATTGGTCTTGTCACAACTAATGTGGTTGGTTTGTGCAAGGTGAACTGCAACTTCTTTTATGTTACTTCCCTTTTTTTGTGAAAGACCATTACTGACTTTTGAAAGATGTACATATCATTGAGGAATGCTGGTATGGAAAGTTTTGGAAAACTATATTATTTTTTAGGCATTGTTCTGCTGAATGTCAAAATCATGATTACATCCTCTTCCCTGTTCTAATTACCTAATAACTTCAACTGGGCTTGGACGAGTGGAAGTAAAATTGGGTGGCTATGGGTTCTTTGTCTTGCTTGGTAAGGAAGTAAGAGCGAGAGAACGTTAAAGTGTAGGGATATCCAAGCCCTCCATATAGCCTTTTTAATCCTTCCATAACTAGGTGGAAAGGTGGAAGTATAATACTTCTACTTCCTTTCAAATGTGTCAAACAACCAAAAATAAATCATCAATAATCGCCTAAATGAAGTCAATGAATCAGTTTTTCGATCTTTCACGTTCCCCCTCTCCTTCCTGGAGCCAAGCAGAGTGTTATGTCAATTGGATACCATCCTTCATTATCATACGTTCAGTAACTTGTCCCATATTTTTAACCTGCAGGGTTTGTTGGGACCAACTGGTCTGATGAGTGGTAATTATTTTGCGCAAGAAGCAGCAATAAACGCCTTATCAACTTTGATGTCCATTTTACCTGGAGAAACCTACATGGAGTTCGAGAAGGTTGCTGGCATGGTTCTTTTGGAGTTATTGTCTGTTACTTATTATTTCTTAACATGGTTATAAATTCTTTACTTCTCCTTGGCAGTACTTCAACAATCTTCCAGACCGTTCGGCACATGATATGTTATCTGAAAATGACATTCAGGTAATATCATTACCTTTCCTGTCGCTAGATTCAATGATGATTGCAACACATAATTTTAGAAATTTATGGATCATGTGAACTTTTGTACAACATCATTGTGATGTTCTGTGCTTGGATACAACCTATAATAAATAGTCGTTTCGACATGATTTTGAAAAAAAATAGTATTAAGTTGAAAAAGGGTATTTGGGAATTAAAGTTGTGTTTGGACATGCGTTTCACCTGAAAAATGTTAAAGGTCTGCCAGGTTTTTTTTTTTTTTTTTTTTTTTTCAAAAACTTGATGAAGTGGTTAGAACCAGTTTTTCAAACTTGTAAACCTCAACTTCAAGTTGGAGTGAAAGATTGTTAATACAATGTATAACCAGAACCGTTCTTTGAAAAATAAAAATTGAAAAAAGCATAAAAATTCTATGTCCAAACAGGCCCCAAGTATGTGCGTAAATTAATGCTAGTTCCCCGATCTAACATTTGGGTATGTTATTTTCATATCTTATATCTGGCATGTTCTAGTCTTAGTACATGTCAAACGTACGAGAGCTTGGCTTTTTGGGGTGGTGGTGGTGGTAGAGACGTTATGAGGGTCCTCTGAACTTGTGGTCTTGTAAATATTTTTCTCAATTACTGCTGATACACTGCACAAAAGGTGTGGCCTAGTGGTCAATGAAGTGGGTGAGAACCATGAGGTCTTAGGTTCAAATTCCAGCCGAGACAAAAACACTGTGATTTTCTTCCCATCTATTCTAGCTTTGGTGGATAAAGTTAGCTGGTGGTACCTGATGCTGGTAGGAGGGGAGGTGGCAGGTATCCCGTGAATTAGTCGAGGTGCACGCAAGCTGGACCGGACACCACAGTTATCAAGAAAAATTACTGCTGATACCCTTTTCCACACCTCGAGCAGCCTTCAGTAACCCTCACGATGACAAACTCTTTCGTTTCCTCAACTGGTTTTTTTGTAACTTTTTTGCTATTAGATTTAATTTAATTTTGTGTTTTAGGTTGTAACGTTCTATTCTTAGTTTAGACCTTGTTACATGTCTAATTTTCTTATTCTGCCCAACCAATTCAATTAGCTGCAAAGAAACATCTTGTCATTAATCAGATTTTGAATTTTATATAGATATTATTGAAAACAAATATCTAGTTATGTTTTGTAAAAGGCCAAGGATATATTTGGAAAACAGTAAAATCCCTATCATCAAATCATATACTTAATCTTTTTCGTTTCTCGAGTATTTCGGGGGTGGTGGTGGTGGTTTAACTCTCTCTGATGTTGTATAGAGCTATTGTTTCCTGGCTTCCTAATAAGTGTGTTTAATATCATTGGCTTTATATCCTATTTTGACTTTGTTTCACCTGCTTTCTTTTTACCGTCTTAATAGATATTTGACTATCTTCTGATTTTGCTTCACGGTCTCTCTTGCATTTAGATATTTCAAACTCCTGAAGGAATGCTTTCCACTGAACAAGGTGTTTACATTGCTGAATCTGTTGCAACTAAGAACACAAAACAACCAAAAGGCCGTTTTAGGCTTTATGATAACAATGATGGTCCTGTGAGTGCACAATCTATCTTTCCCAAGTCCAGAATTGAATATCTTCTTTATTTACTTCTCTTATGGCAGTGTTTACTTTTTCATATAGGACCAAGTGAGTTCTAATCATACTGCAAGGCGTGAGCCCTCTAGCAAAGAGGTTACTGGAGCTGGGAAAAAAGATGGGGGAAAATCGTCAAAGAAAGCTGGTACCTTTTTGATCTTTCCTGTTCTTATTGAACTTATCATGGTAGATAATTTTGTTAATCCTCTATCTTTATATTTTATTTCTTAGATAAAGATAAGGGAAAAAGTGCAAAGGAAGAGGCACGTGAGGTGCAGCTAAGGGAGGAAGCATATATACGTGAAAAGGTCATGGTTGTAAAAAATAATCTTTCGTCAATGTTGAAAGCTTTGGGAGAAATGGCCATAGCTAATCCTGTCTTCACTCACAGTCAGCTACCTTCCTTGGTTAGTCTGCTCTATGCTCTCTGCTATCCAATATAATATCTTGTCTGCACATTAAGCAGGTATCATCTAATACATATTCTACTCAACCAAACCCCCATCCATAAAATAAATCCCTATGTTGCTTAGGAAAAATGTAAGAGATATTATTGTAGTGGAAGTTTCAGTTGTTTTCTCCAGTTTGATCACTGTTAGTCTGTAACTATCCAGAGGAAATATTTGGATAATTAGATTCTGCCGGTCCTTATTATTATAGTAAACTATATAATGAGGAATCAGCATCTTAGAACATATTTCCATTGTTCCTATTATGTCGTGCAAAAAGGGTTGCTTTGATGCAACTTTCTATTGGCTTGTTAATAAGAAGAAAATGCTTGCGCTGGTCAGTCAGCAAAGAGTACCAAAAGTGGGTCTTTTGAGGAATCTGTACTATGAGTTCAAGTAGAGTTACCTTTGATTTATCATCTAAACTTTGAATTTTATCCGAGCGTGGATTTCTCAGAAAAACTCTTTGAAGTCAGACTTCAGACATGTTAGATTTTGACGGCCCACATTATTAAAACACCAATTCTCAAATTTCCAGCTGATGGTCGGGCACCTAGCTGATATTACCCAACTTATTTTTAATATTGGTGAGCATATAGTTGAATTGGACAATTGAAATAATATTCTTCAATGAAGTGTGTTGAGAACCATGAGGTCTCATGTTCAATTCCCAGCATGCAGAAACACCAGGTTTTTTCTTCCCATCTGTACAAGCCTTGGTGGATAGAGTTACTTAGTAGTCCCCATGGAATTAGTCAAAGGTGCGGGCGCTCCCGGACACCACGGCTATAAAAATAATTTATTCTTCCATTTAAAATCTGCAATTGTACGTGGTAAGCTGCATATATTAATCATGTCTGACTCAAGACAACTTGCAAACGAGAGGCTAAAACATGCATAACTATCTATGTGAAAGAGAGATGGAGGTAATTTCGACATATTCTTTCATTGAAATGATAGCTTAACTCTGGGAAATGTTTCTGAATATGCTCAACTTGAAATGGGCAATGCCATATTCTCAAGAGCTACTGTTTTGCTGAAATGGAGAAGTTATCACCAAGAAGATAAAATGGAAGTGGAACACAATCCCTGCATGCACCTGGTGGATAATTTGGAGGAGAGGAACCTCAGGTGTTTCAAAAATAGAGCGCAGCCCATCAGTAAAATCAAGATTGACTTCATATTCTTGCTGTCATTTTGTGTAAAAATTAACAAATAGAGGACAGAGAAACTCATAGAGTTCATCAGTGTTATACAGGACTGGGAAGTTACCTTTTGTTTTCATGTAAATACTACATGCCCCATGTCCTTCCAGACTATGCAGGTTAGTATATAAGGAAGTCAGGTGCAATCTTTTGCTCTAGAGAACCTCCTTGGTGCTGCCTATTAAGCTTTAATTTGCTGGAAAATCGATGTTGATTTGTAGTACAAGGGGAGGCGAAAGATTATGAAAACTAATTAAGCTAAGGGTGTTGAGTCAGGTCGTAAACATTTCTTTTATCTTTGTTAAGTTCATCTGACTTCAACTATTGAATAGCTCATTTGACCCTTTTCTCCCTTGATTCTCTTTTGTAGACTGATATCCTTGTGTTTTTTGTGAACTTAAGTTAGAGACTTTACTCAAACTAGTTGCTATCTTCTGGATTTTTCTTGTCTTAGCAAAATGATTTAATTCCATGTGCCTATATTAACAAGGGAAAAGAAATCTGCACCATTATGTAACTGTTCTTCTGTATAGGTTGTACTTTTAAGGGTCATACCCTTGTATGTTGCTGTCTTTAACTCTTTTATTTAATCTAATATCTAGGTGAAGTTTATCAATCCTCTACTACGGTCACCAATAGTTGGTGATGTGGCGTATGAAACCTTGGTGAAGCTTTCAAAGTGTACTGCTACTCCACTTTGTAACTGGGCTCTTGAAATTGCAACAGCCTTAAGGTTAATTATGTCAGCGGATGCTAATGTCTTATGGGATCAAATTCCTTCTGCTGGTGAAGAGGTATCAAATGAAAGGCCTGGTCTCTTTGAGCGTGTAACAAACGGTTTATCCATCTCCTGCAAAACTGGTTCTCTCCCTGTGGATTCATTTACTTTCGTTTTCCCTGTAAGTTTGTGGTCTGATCATGTCAACTTTACTTTTCTGGTTTTTCCTTGTCACTGAGACACTGACATTTTCTGATATATATATTTTTTTCTTTTTGTTGCATGCATAGATAATGGAGAGAATATTGTTATCTCCCAGGAGGACCAGACTTCATGATGATGTTCTCAAGATAATATTCTTGCATTTGGATTCGTTCTTACCCCTACCTAGAGTTCAAATGCTCTCAGTTACGATCACTACAGCTTCTTGTTGTGTATACCTTGTATACCTTGATATCTATTTCTGACTGGTTATCTTGGTGATTTTGTAGGTTCTTTATCATGTCCTGGGTGTTGTTCCTGCTTATCAAGCAACTATTGGACCGGCATTAAATGAGTTATGCCTTGGGGTGAAATCAGCTGAAGTGGCACCTGTATGTGGTGTGGTTATGAATTTATTCTGTGACCTTCCACATAATATTTATAATCTCTCTGTTTCTTGGTCTTTGCAGGCTTTATGTGGTATTTATGCTAAAGACATCCATGTAAGAATGGCTTGCTTGAATGCTGTGAAGTGCATTCCTGCTCTGGCTAGTCATTCTGTCCCTCAAAGTAGTGAAATTGCCACCTGCATCTGGCTTGCTTTACATGATCCTGAAAAGGTATTACGTTCTTGTAGAAGTTCCTTTTCTAGTGATAAATGCTTAACTCTGGATTTTCAGTTCCCTTAAATATTACTCCTTCCTGTTTCAGTTTGTTTGTCTGGTTTTGACTTGACACGGGGTTTAAGAAAGTAAAGAAGACTTTTGAATCTTGTGGTTTTAAACTAAAGCTGTGTAGAATGTACCAAAATGCCCTTTAATATCGTGATCTTAAATATGCCATGTGGAAAGTTGAAATTGAAGAGTTGCCAAAAAATGAAAGAGACATTCTTTTTGAAACGGACTAAAGAGGAAAGTAAGACAAACAAATTGAAACAGAGAGATTAATAATGATATGTTGTTCAAAAGTTACCAGTGCCAAAAAAAAAAGATATATTGTTCAAATTTGCACGATGACCAGTAAGGGATCATACTTTCATCAAGTTGAATGAATTCTGTGCATATGTTTAGTGTCTATTTCTATTATTGTTGTACTTTTGTCTAATATATAGGATGGGCATGATAACTGGCATCAGGTACGATGTGCTTTCAAATTTCAATAGTAGCGAAAATTCAAGATTTCACGTTAGAAAAGAGTTTAGACTCTTAGTCTAGCTTAACATTCCACTACATAATGAGCTCCAATGTGCTTGCCCGGAGCAGGAGGCAACTGGATTTACTACTTTTCTCTTCTGTTTTTGCTGGAAAGGTGTTTCTATTCTCCTAGAGAGTTTGAGATTTCAAATTTATCGTTTCTTCTTGCGACATAAACCATCCCTGGACACCTTTCAAATCATTTAACAGCTCCCATAACATTTTACTTGGGGTATCAGTGGCATATATGTTGTCCGAACTTGTAAGTCGAAAGTTCAACATGAAAAAACATAAGCTAGCAAAATAAATTAATGCTGTCTAACTAGTGTAGGCGTAATAGAAGTGCAAAACCCACATGCATCTAAATATTTGGGTTTTGTCCCTCATAGAATTGGTCCTACTCTAGAAGCATCTTGGTAACTAATTTTAGGAGGGTGCATAAGTGTGTTATTTATTTAATCCTCTGGTTGGCTAGTCTGTGTAAATTTGGTATGGTTCTTCCCTTTACCTGTTACTTTGAAGAAAGTGGGCTGTTACTGCATGCATTTGGTGGACTATTTGGACTGAAATAAACAAATGATGTTTTGACGATTATATGAGTTCCACCAACAAGATACAGTCTATTTGTATATTTTTATTTTGCTTATGGTGTAGGATGGAACACATAAATGAAGCTGAAACAGTTTTACAAACATTAGAATTTCTACAAAATTAGACGGGGCACACTTTGCTGTTTGTTCTTTTGCTATATTGTACAGTCCCATAACACATCCTTGGTGCTGTTCTAGTTTATAAATTAATTTCCGTTTTAAATAGAAATTGGGCAATTGCCTGACTAACGAAATGATCCTGCCCAGATATACAGTTCCGCTTTCCTGTTAGTTGAAAGTGACAAAAAGCAATGGCTTGATCCTAGGTAAATGATTGTAGGAGCTTAATAACTTCGGTATCTGAACAGTATGGTCTTATGAGATTTGCTGATTTACTTAATCAACTATAAGTTTTGATTATTTTAAGCAAGGTTGTCTATGTAGCAGCAATTCAGACATGCATTTCAAATTTGTATACTAAATGTTGTTGTGATTCAGTATTTCTATTTTATGTCCAAAATGTTATCATGACAGTATGAACTTTGGGTGTTCTCTATTCAGTGTGTTGCTGAAGCTGCTGAAGACATCTGGGATCATTACGGGTATGACTTAGGAACAGATTACTCTGGAATTTTCAAAGCTCTTTCCCATGTTAATTATAATGTGCGAGTGGCTGGCGCTGAGGCCTTGGCTGCTGCTTTAGATGAAAGTCCAGATACAATACAGGTTTAATTATCTTCTATGTTCTGTTTTCTGGAAATGTATAAAAATTTCTTAACTGACTAGTGTGGATTTATTTTAATTTTTTTTTTTTTTTTTACGTTTCAGGAATGTCTTTCAACTTTATTTTCCTTGTACATCCGTGATGTTGGTTCTGGTGGAGACAACATTGATTTTGGCTGGATAGGCAGACAAGGAATAGCATTGGCTTTACTTTCTGTGGCAGATGTTCTTCGAGCAAAAGACCTTCCTGTTGTTATGACATTCCTAATTTCAAGGGCACTGGTAATGAGTTCTTTCTCTGAATGAGGTGTTGTTAATCATGTCAATGTTTTAATGTATCATACTGGTTGAAACCTAAGATCTGCATTTTTTCTTTAAGTTTGTTCTTTCTCTCTCTCTCTCAAAGATTGCTAATGATTTCAGTAACAGGTGCGCGGAAGTTCGTATTTACTTCTGTGCATACTGATTTTGGCAATGAATTTCTTCTAAGAGTGTGTCTTGTTGTCGTGATACTAAACATGTGAACTATCTTAAAATTGAAAGATCCTTGCTGAGATACTTCTTATCTTGGCTTTTAAGGAGTTCCCTCCTTGTATTAAAAGCTTTAAAAGCACACCTCTTGATAAGCAGTTGCTGTTTTATTAAGTGTGGTGCTTCACTTGGTTTTGTAAACCATCAAAACAGAATTTTTTGGAAATATATGGAATTTCATAAGAAAAGGTTTTACCTATTTGGGTTTGAGTAATGGGGGTTTTGGAAATGCAGGCAGATCCTAATGCAGATGTTAGAGGAAGAATGATCAATGCCGGCATAATTATTATTGACAAACATGGAAGAGATAATGTCTCATTGCTATTCCCTATTTTCGAAAACTACTTGAACAAAAAGGTATGACATATTTGTTTCCAACATCGTCTATTTGTTTTACTCTTTAGAGGTTTTATACCTTTGGGTTGGGGGTGAATGATCGGTGTGTGAGTTTTTCATGTTGACTCCTGTTGCCCTTTTGTGTCAGTTAAAGCTAGTTATAGTCTTCAAATATATAACATATGTTAAAATATCTGACAATGACCAGCTGTTTGTTGATTGTGCAGGCTTCAGATGAGGAGAAATATGATCTGGTCCGTGAAGGTGTGGTAATATTTACTGGTGCTTTAGCAAAGCATTTGGCCAAGGTAATTGATCTCCCCTCTTATAAAATTGGTCCACGGTAAACACTTCTTAAGATTCTGGTTCTAATACCTTGTTTATTTTGGAACAGGATGACCCTAAGGTTCACACAGTTGTAGAGAAGTTGCTGGATGTACTGAATACTCCTTCTGAAGCTGTTCAGCGAGCTGTCGCTACCTGCCTTTCTCCACTTATGCAAGCAAAGCAGGTTAGTTATCTTCTAGAAAGCTTCTGTATACTATGTAACAAACGAGAAACATCGCCACATGTCATGACTGTAAATCTTGAACAATCTGCAGTTAATACACTCTTCGCTAACAGTCTAAAGTGTCTGCTTTTGTTTACTGCCAGGCTATTTTGACTCTTCATAACGTGCATGTGTCAGAAGGATATGTTTTGAGCTTGGGTACTTTATCTAGATCCTATGGAAAATGCCTTAAACTTGCTAAAATTTGGATGTGTCTGACCAATAAAAACAGGAGACGTGCCTATACCCAATCCATGTCCATGTCCATGTCCATGCCTATGCCATATATATCCATATTCGAGTCCATGTATAATAGGTTTGCTGCATGGAATGATATATCTTGTATCCTAGTGAGTTGTGCAGCTTTACATCCCTCCTCTAGAAGGGTTCGTACTTTTAGCAAAACAAGTAAAAAGAACCAACCTGACAATATTTTGAACCATCTGTTATCATCGTAATTTGCATGAATCTTGCAGTGACACCTTTCAGTTCTACAATGAGTAAAATCCAATATCATAAGTCGTGGAATTTTGTTCCTTTTTCCTTCAGGCTATTGGTGTTCTGAGGTAGTAACTGGAGAATTGTTTGGTTAACTACATACCTATTCTCATGTATTTACCATTCTAGTCCTGATAGTTAATTGAAATATTTCTGAAGGAATTCTTGTCTCACATAACTTTTAAGTTTGTTTTGTAATTCAAATTTCTCTAGCATTCTATCTCCTTCTTGTTCTGTACTGGATAAAGTCATGGAAATATAAATTACTTATGTATGTCCTAGTTCCGTTTCTATAGCTTTGACTTTGTTTCTTCCAGATTTGTTCTTTGATATTTTTTTCCTTAGCCATCTCTTTCTTTCTCTATCCCAACATTTTTTGTTAGTTTATACCTAATTTGCAAGCTGAAACTGGATTCTCTTTTTGCCCATCTCTTCTCTTGCACCAGGAGGATGCACCATCTCTGGTTTCTAGGCTCTTGGATCAGCTAATGAAGGGTGACAAATATGGAGAGCGTCGTGGTGCAGCTTTTGGACTTGCAGGGCTGGTTAAGGGATTTGGAATATCTTGCCTGAAGAAATATGGCATTGTAGCAGCATTACATGAAGGTTTTTCTGACAGGTTAGTCTTCTGGCATGTGTCAATCACTCGAAATTAGAGGTTGAGTTACTCTGTGATTTAACTCGGTAATTTTCTGTTCTTTTCGAAGGATTTGATGAAATTTCATGAATAACAACCCAGTTGAGGCATTATATAATGGAATTAGTCCGAAGAACTCATTCTTCTATTTACCTTCATCTTTATATGCTAGATATTGTTGAAATGAAATTTCAAGGTTATGATTGCTCGACATATAGGCTTTTATATCAATGATAATTAATAAAAATCTTCTGTATGCCTATGTGGCTCGATTATGTGCTTTTGCTTATGTCTTAAAAATGTAATACTAGATAAATGTTTCTTGGCTTAATTTTTCAATTAAATCATCCAGTTTGCACTTGTCCACAACAAGGAAAAAGGGGAAAAGTTACTTTGTTATCTTTCAGTTTGTCGCCTCTTTTCTTTATAGTTGCTACTAAAGTTCGAGCTCTGAACTTTAGAGGACTTCTTCATGAAATATCTACTTCTACTAGCTGTGTTCTGACCATAATTATATGTTTCTAATATGATCTGGGAGTTGTTCAGGCTGTTACCGAATTGTATATTAGTATTGAAAAAAATTGGACCTGAATAGAGGGTAGTGGATAAATAGGACTCATACATCCTATCCCAGCCAATGTGGGATTGCAGTTTATGTTTTCTATTATATTATAGAATTTCAGGTTATTTCTTGCTTGGCATTTCAGCTAGCAATAGTTGACATTCAACATTGTTTCACTGATATGGCTTTGTCGCGAGGTTGCCGATCTCATTATAATTCAGTTACTGCACCTTTCTACATATGAAAGTTTCTCCTTCCATTATCTGAATGATGTTTATTTGCAGGAATTCGGCTAAGAGCCGTGAAGGAGCACTGCTTGCATTTGAATGCTTCTGTGAGAAGCTTGGGAAGTTGTTTGAACCGTATGTCTTACGTTTATATTTCTTTTCTCCAGAAAATGATACAAATGAAATGCTTATCCTTTTATGTAATTTGAACTAGGATATGAAATTAACCAGCTTCGTTTCATCTGTCTCCCTGTTTTCCCTTCAGGTATGTAATTCAAATGTTTCCGTTCCTCTTGGTTTCTTTCTCTGATCAAGTGGTTGCGGTGCGTGATGCTGCTGAATGCGCTGCTCGGGCAATGATGTCTCAGCTTAGTGCTCAAGGAGTGAAACTAATTCTTCCATCACTTTTAAAGGTTCTTAATTTAGCTTTTCCCTGTACCTCAACTCAATGCAGTTGACTCCATCCATACTTTATTGGTTGAGTGATGTGGTTAACTGGATGATGGAGTAAACTTGCACAATGTAGTTTATGCACACTTATAGAGTACTTACGAAGTCATGTTCAAAATTCTTTTACGGTGTACATATATCCCAAAAGGCTCATGTAGTTTATTGGGACTCTTAGATAGGAAAATTATAGTTTTTGAGAATGTTCTTCTGTGTTCTGATGACCAGAAATTGTTGCATAGCAGGTCACGCTGGTTAGCCTTGAGGTCTGTTTGGTTGCGTAGGAATAGAGAAACTGTAATCTTAATGCACGCATGCTCTTTGTTTTTTGAAGACCAAGTGCAACATTTCATGAATGCTTATACTGTGGATTTTTATTAACTTTTGGCATCTGTTTATCTCATCTGAAGTGACACAATTGGATCCTCAGTTTTGTTGAAAAAACCTATATGGGTCTAAAATGACCAGAAAAACTTTGATATTCTTCCGTAGTTGATGAGTCCGCTATTAAATATCTTCCCATGTGTTTCTGATTCACCAAACTCATTTATTAGTTATCCTTCCTTACATGAGACCTATGTTTACAATTTCTTTTCCGCATCAGGGCCTTGAAGATAAGGCTTGGAGAACCAAGCAGAGTAGTGTGCAACTTCTTGGTGCCATGGCGTACTGTGCTCCGCAGCAATTGTCACAGTGTCTCCCTAAGATTGTGCCCAAGTTAACTGAGGTTTGTTCTATTGCATGCAAGCTTAGTATTTCTGTCTCTGACTAGTGGCTAGTGCCATACTAATCTCAGTTTCTTACCACTTTGTAATACTGTATAGGTGCTTACTGACACTCATCCCAAGGTTCAATCAGCTGGACAGACAGCCCTTCAACAGGTTAAACTATCTCATGATCAAGTTTCTCTTACTTCCCTGTTCTACTTCTTGCCATTTATTGTTTATTTTTGTCTTTTGTTGAGTATAGGTCGGGAGTGTTATAAAGAACCCTGAGATATCTGCACTTGTCCCTACTCTTCTAATGGGTCTTACAGATCCTAATGAGCATACAAAATACTCCCTTGATATTCTCCTCCAGGTAAATATGTCTACTGATAACATGTTATATGGTTTCCATGTCCCTCCTTTTGATAGGTAATCTGGTTTCCATATACTTTCTGATAAGCTAATTCCTTGTTCCAATTCTTTCAGACAACCTTTGTGAATTCAATTGATGCTCCTTCTCTCGCGCTGCTAGTACCGATTGTACACCGAGGGCTTCGTGAAAGGAGCGCTGAGACTAAGAAGAAAGCTGCACAAATTGCTGGAAATATGTGTTCATTAGTGACAGAGCCCAAGGACATGATACCCTACATAGGACTACTGCTCCCTGAAGTTAAAAAGGTACATCTGAAAATAATTGGAGTAACAGATATGATGAGCGCCAAAGTTGACTCAATATTATTTTCACACGATTTCAGGTACTTGTGGATCCAATTCCTGAAGTTCGATCTGTTGCTGCAAGAGCTATTGGTTCTCTTATACGAGGGATGGGAGAAGAAAATTTCCCAGACCTGGTGCCTTGGTTGTTGGATACTTTGAAGTCTGATGGAAGCAATGTTGAGCGTTCTGGGGCTGCACAGGGACTAAGTGAGGTATAAGTATCTCATCCTATATATATATATACTCTCTCTCTCTCTCTCTCTATATATATATATATATATATATATATTTGGGATTTTATTTCTACAAGAAGCAGAGGGGGGTGGGGGTGCTTAAGCTTTTTGAAAAAATCTATTTTGGATATCAATTCTAAGTAAGCATTAGCATGGTCTATTACCTGTGCTCCTTTGTCAATAGGTAAATATAATAGATCTTTTTTGGTCTTTAAAGGAGTTCTTTCAATATTGTCGCTGAGATTAAGGTTTCATGCTGTATGCACACTTTGCTTGTCCTCTTGCATTGGTTTAAAGGGTGGTTAACTTTAGAATAAGTTATTGACATTTTTTGCATAAACAAATTGAAATGGCTTTTCAGCATCTTTATCTTATTGGATCTACTCTCTCTTTTAAACTTGGCTGTTGTGGAGTAAGGACCAAGAAACAATAATTAACAAGCATGGAAAAGGCTGTGCCTTTTGGTGCATCATCAAGGAGTTTTGGGGCTGGTGGTGGGTGGGTGGGTGGGTGGGTCTGGAACCAGTAATAAAGAATGGAGACTCTGCTTTTGAGCTGCGTATGGTTCTCGTTTTCACATTCAACCTACAAGTGTATTTTCCACTTTCCCAGGTATTGGCTGCATTAGGAGTGGAGTACTTTGAGAACATACTTCCTGATATAATACGGAATTGCTCTCATCAAAAAGCATCAGTTCGTGATGGGCACTTGGCACTCTTTAGGGTACGTACTTGATTGTTTTTTTTTTTTTTGGGGGGGGGGGGGAAGTCTTTTAGAAAGATGGAGAACTTCTACTTCTGTATATTTTCTCATATGAATTTTTTTGTCTACTTGTAGTATCTGCCAAGATCCTTAGGCGTCCAATTCCAGAACTATTTGCAACAAGTTCTGCCAGCTATCTTAGATGGTAAATTTCTCCTCCTCTCTCTCTCTCACACACCCACACACCCAGAGGCGCGAACATTCACACAGAGATAAACAAACCTAGCATTCGTTCTTTCTAAATGGAAGAAACCGTTGAAGTATTATGAGTGGGTGTCTTTTTATGTTTACTTGCATTGAGAGTTTCCTTGAATTAACAATGTATTCTACCATAGGTTTGGCCGATGAGAATGAATCTGTGCGTGAAGCAGCACTCAGCGCTGGCCATGTTCTGGTGGAGCACTATGCAACTACGTATGCCTTCTTTGTCATCTTCCACATCTAGTTTTAAGCTAGTCTCTTAAGTTTGCTTTGGGGGTCTCATCAATGGCTGTGAATTTAGTGCTGTGATATCTAATTTATTTAGATATACACAATGGAAGAGGCTATCTTGAAGTGAATGATAATGCTGTTATGATTACTGTTCGTATGATAATTGAACTGCTGACCATTTTGTTACTCTATGATCTTCTTTGGTTCCAGATCTTTGCCTCTGCTTCTTCCGGCTGTGGAAGAAGGTATTTTCAATGATAACTGGCGTATCAGGCAGAGTTCTGTAGAGTTGCTGGGTGACCTTCTGTTCAAGGTATGTGTCGCACTTCAGCATCATACTGTAGGAAGCAGGTTTATTAATGTATTATTTTCTTCCAGGTTGCTGGAACATCTGGAAAAGCACATCTTGAGGGTGGTAGTGATGATGAGGGTGCCAGTACTGAGGCTCAAGGACGCGCTATTATTGAGGTACTTGGGAGGGACAAGCGCAATGAAATCCTTGCCGCATTGTATATGGTCCGAACTGATGTCAGCATAACCGTACGCCAGGTAGTGTTTATTTCAAAAACTATTGGATGCTTCAATCATGGTGCTCGACTTGTTTGGAGATGCTGTATAGTAATGAATAAGCCTTAATTACTTTGTATTTTCTTTTTTCAGGCTGCTTTGCATGTTTGGAAGACCATTGTTGCAAATACTCCGAAAACGTTGAAGGAGATAATGCCTGTCCTGATGAGCACATTGATAAGTTCTCTAGCATCTTCATCCTCTGAAAGGAGACAGGTATGCTGTTACCCTTGTTTATGGTAAACAAGAATGTGTTAAGTAGTTCTGAAGATAAGAATTCTGTGGCCTGAAATTTGCAGGTTGCTGGACGAGCATTGGGTGAGCTTGTTAGGAAGCTTGGAGAAAGAGTCCTTCCTTTGATTATCCCAATATTGTCAAGGGGTCTAAAAGATCCTAATCCAAGTAGAAGACAAGTGAGTACTTTACTTCTTCCGTATGCTTCTAGGCTTTTCTGTAATTTCTCCGAGTGCTTACTTTTTCCAACTGATCAAGTTTAACTGGACACTTATGTTTGGTTTTTTGATGTAAAGAACTGAAGATGAACTTGTAAATGAAGTAAAATAAATATTTAGCTACGTAATTAGGAGAGGATTCTTTCTTTGGTTTTTACTCACTTATACATATTTCAGCACCTTCTATAGTGATGCAACTATAATATAATTCCTAAAATCAATACTTAGCTACACGATTAGGACAGGATTCTTTCTTTGGTTGTTGCTCACTTGTACATATTTCAGCAACTATAATATAGTTCCAACTTTGTCGATGTCCCAGAAGGGACAGAAATAATATTTTGGATATTTCTGGAAAAAATTAGCTTAAAACTTTTAAATGAAACGGTTGACAAAACAATATGACATTGGAGTTGGAAAATGTCCTGTATTCGAGTATGACATTGGAGTTGGAAAATGTCCTGCATTCGAGTCTCATCATCACCTAACATAAAATTCTTCCATGTGCTTGGCCCAATAAAAACACAATTAAGCCCACACGCAAGGCATTGTGCAGACCTAAATTAAGTAAATATGTTGTGTCTAAAAAAGCTCACATTTTTGAATAGGCAGTTCATACGTTTAATAAATTCTCAAATTTGTTGCGTGACTTCTTCACTAATATTGTAGTGATACAATATAGTTGCGACTTCATGGTGACTAGAGCTTATATCATTCTGTCTTTGATGAGGTGAATAACTAGTCTTATTTATACTGTTCCTACAAAAGGTGCAAGAAATGGTCTGCAACTACATAAAAGTCTCATCCTTTTGCCTTCATTTGACATAGGCTTACCTTGGCACTTGCAATCACAATATGCCAACAAGATGTAGTTTGTTTCCACTTCTCATTTCTCTTTTCTGCCGACCTTCAATACTTTTTAATTTCAGGGTGTCTGCATTGGTCTAAGTGAAGTAATGGCCAGTGCTGGCAGGAGTCAATTGTTGAGTTATATGGATGAGCTTATCCCCACAATTCGGACAGCACTTTGTGATAGGTGTGGTATCTTACTATCTTTTGCTTATATTACTATGAAAATAGCAGTTTTTTGCATTTCCATTCCAAAGTAATTCTTTGTTTCTTTTTTCAACAGTACGGCCGAGGTTCGTGAATCAGCAGGCCTGGCGTTTAGTACTCTTTACAAGGTAAACCTTCCAGATCTTGCCAATCTTTAAGATATTTTACTGAGGACTTCTCAGCACAAATCTTCACATTTGGTGGTTTGTAACATAGAATGCTGGAATGCAAGCAATCGATGAGATTGTTCCAACACTTCTTCATGCACTAGAGGATGAAGAGACCTCAGATACTGCTCTGGATGGCTTAAAACAAATTCTGAGGTAAGCTATTGTATGTCTAGTTTAGAAATGTTTCTATGTATGATCCTAACTTTATGTCCTAAACTTTGTTGTCCACTTATTTCAGTGTCAGGACCGCAGCTGTGCTGCCACACATCCTCCCAAAGCTCGTTCATCTTCCACTTTCGTAAGTATATATGCTTTCTTCTTCCGATAGCTTTTCTGTATCTTGTGGTTCTGCAATACTCACCAAAATATCTGCGCACACCTACAGTGCCTTCAATGCACATGCTTTGGGAGCTTTAGCGGAAGTTGCAGGACCTGGTCTTGATTCCCACCTTAATACTATCCTTCCTGCTTTACTGAATGCAATGGGTTATACCGACATGGTATGCCTCCTCACTGACATGTGCATTCATTTATGTGGTTTTCACATTCGGTTTGTCATTTTCAATGGCTTAATATACAGGAAGTTCAAAGTTTAGCAAAGAAGGCAGCAGAAACTGTTGTGTCAGTTATTGACGAGGAAGGCATGGAGTCTTTGTTGTCAGAACTACTGAAAGGAGTTGGGGATAGTCAGGCATGCTCTTATCTTTCTTTCTCTTGTTTTTGTAATTCGTTCATTGTTCATTGCTATTCTTTTCTCTCATGCTGCTTTATACTTGTAATTCCAGGCTTCAATTAGACGAAGTTCTGCATATCTTATCGGATTCCTGTTCAAAAATAGCGACTTATATCTGGGTGATGAAGCTCCAAACATGATATCCAGCCTCATTATATTGCTTAGTGATCCGGATTCTGATACTGTGGTGGTAATGTCAGGGTCACTTCATTTTTTTTGAATTGTTAATTTGTTGGTATCTTACCACGTGTTTGACAGGTTTCATGGCAAGCTCTGTCTAATGTCGTTAGTTCAGTTCCTAAAGAGGTTCTTCCAACATATATCAAGTTGGTTCGTGATGCTGTATCTACATCAAGAGATAAGGAACGCAGAAAGAAAAAGGTAGCAGTCTTCTGTATTTCAGACTTCTGTGATTTAAGTTGAAAAGCATGCATATCATATTGTTGTCAGTTGTTTGGGGAGTCTATATGTTGAGATTTTGACGTTCTTCTTAATGAACACGTAGGGAGGACCAGTTCTTATACCTGGATTTTGTCTTCCGAAAGCTCTTCAGCCATTGCTTCCTGTTTTTCTCCAGGTATGCTGGCTTATTATTCTAATAATTGTTATTAAATTATTTTTAATAAGGTATTCCAGCTTATTTCTTCGTAAATTCACAATAGATGTTGTGTTTTTACTTTTGGTGGATGATTTTGAAGGGCTGGGGTTAGTTGAATATTGTTAAGGAAAAAGCTACTGAAAGTACATCAGAATATGAGTCTTCAAGTTCAACACATTTATATGTCTTGTGTATGCTGTGGTGGTAGGGACAAGGCGATTTATTAAACTGCATTTCAGAGTTGATTATATTTTTCGTTGTTCTATAAAAATGAATCATTGCTCGTGCATGTGCGATAGGCTAAGTTGCGCGGATTCTTCACTTTTGATGCCGCACCCGTGTCGGATACTTCAAAAATATACTACTTTTGGAGAATCCGACACGCACAAGTCGACATTTTTTGAAGAGTTCGAGCAACATAGGCGATGGGACCATTCTGCTGGAAAAGTTACATATGTTTGGTTACTTTTGAGATGTGGTTATGTTTATAAATTTCAAACTTAGTCGTGTGCCATACACCGGAACTGTGCCTTGTACGTTGGACCTGTGCTTTGTCTGATCTGATTATAAATATTTCAGTACTTGTTACATAGTCCTCAATGAACTTTTCTTTTGGTCACATCACCCATTTTTAGTATTCCATGGAATCAGCCTTTTTCTCTTAACAACAAAATACCCTGTGAAATCCCACAAGTGAGGTCCGGGGAGGGTAAAGTGTACGCAGACCTTACCACTACCTCGTGGAGGTAGAGAGGCTGTTTCCGAAAGACTCCCGGCTCAAGTGCAACAAATTTAGGTACAAAAATGGAAGGAAATAGTGAAGAAAATATAGCAACTAATAAGGAAACAGTGCAAAGTCTACAAGAAGGAAATAAAAACAACAAAAATAGTGCAATAACCGAAACACAATAAACAACATACTCTGATAGATTATCAAAAACAATAATACACAATGAAAAGTTACCGGTTTCAAAAAAATAAATAATACACAATGATAAATATCAAAAACAAGAACGACAATAATACAACTAGTACAATGACAAACACCAACCAATCTAAGCAAGATAACACGCCCTTACCTACTAACCTTCTACCCTAATACGCGTCCTCCACACCCTCTTATCTAAGGTCATGTCCTCGGTAACCTGAAGTTGCACCATATCCTGTCTAATCACCTCTCCCCGATACTTCTTCGGCCTACCTCTACCTCTCTTCCTACCCTCTATAACCAACCTGTCGCACCTCCTCACTGATGCGTCTACGCATCATCTCATCACATGTCCAAACCATCTCAGTCTCGCTTCCCTCATCTTATCCGCCATGGAGGCCATTCCCACCTTATCCCGAATTTCCCCATTTCTTATCTTATCGCTCCTAGTATGACCACACATCCACCTCAGTATCCTCATCTCCGCAACATGAAAAGTTTTTTTTTGTTTTTTGTTTCTTTGGTTTAATCACGGAGAGAGATAAGAAAGACAACATGGATATGGAACAAAAACGTATTCCAAAGCTTTGAGGTTGCTTTATGAGTTTTTAACATGATGCTTAATTTTCATTGCTAGAGTATGATGGATATCTAAGTTGCTCGAACTCGGGTGCGGGTGTCCGATACGGGTGTGGATCTAGAGGTCGGATCCTTCATGTACTCAATTTTAAGATTCGGGGATTTGGATCCAGGTATGGATATGGGTGCGGGAATTCGGCTAAAAATAATTTAGATATCTAAAAATAGAGTTATAAAACCTAAATTTTGAGATATGTGGAAAACTTGAGGAGAAAATATTGATCAAGAGGAGAATCCTGAGAGGAGATAAAAGGAAAAGCAGTAATAGAAATTTCTCTACACGGTATTTCATTTTCTTCAATTTCACCTTAGCTTTTGTTCTGATTAGAGAAATCTTTAAATCTGTCTGAATTTTCTCTGTCGATTTTGGTTAATGTACCCAAAATCGGTTGGCCGGATCGGGTACGGATCCCACACCGACACCCTTGTCGTATCGACATGGGTACGGCTCTGAAAGTGAAGAGTCCAAGTAACTTAGATGGATATTCCAGGCCAATGTTATTAGGGATCTTGTGCTTAAACAATGAAGCAAGACGCAGTATAGGCAGGGGCATTGCTGCGCAAGAGCACAGACACAGGGCACTTAGGTGTGAGCAGTGGCGTGCATGAGCTGTGTCTTCAAGAGACTGACTTTAAAAAATTAATATGGAGGATAAAGCAGTATATATAGCATAAAGGAAATGTTATAAATGAATATTTATCAAACTAGAAGTTTTTAAACTGATCACTACGTCTGAGCTAGAAGTTTTAAAACTGCATTTTTTCACTTTATTGAGAAATTAAAGTTGCACTTGCGTGATAATGTTTTACATCATATATTTCACTCAAATGTGGTCGTAGTCCTTTCTGCATATAATTATTTGAGTCCTAAGCAATATTTTTTTTTGTATTACACATACATACACACGTGTGGTATTTTTTTTTTTCTGTGGCTTTGCTCCCTAAAGAATGCTTTAATTGAATTTGAAGCCCTAGGAGATGATAACGTTTTCCTTATTACCTTTGGCGATGCTGCATGACACTCGTCCAAATTTCTGACCTTGTCATTGCTGTCGGGTTTACAATGCAAATGTACATGTCTCAGCTAGAAATAAAATGTTGAACTGTGATTGTTGCCAAGAGGAATTATAGGCAAATTTCTTAAATTTACTGAAATATTAGCGATCTAATCTTATCCAAACAATCACTGAAATGGTAAGATTGAACAAGGCTAAAAGAAGATAAATTAGGCAAACATAAGTATTAAATCACAACAAAAACTATGTTCAGTTACCTGATTTTTTTCTTTGAAAAATGTCAATCACCCCTGTTCACTTGTCATCATTTCCCATGTCCGATCACCTGTTATTTGGATCTTTAATATACTCCTACTTACTTTTAATAGCATTGATTGCTATTTTGGAGTACAAAATTTTGCAAAGTAAATTTGTTTTTCCAATTGAATCCATCTTACCTATCCAATAGTCTATATTCTGACGGATGTTAAAGTAAGTAAGATGCTTTAAGAACTAACTCTACTATAAATGTTAATGGTTTGCAAGTATATTTGTACTTTACTAGCAAATCAAATCCATAATTTCAAGCAGTTGATATTGATTACAGGGTACTGAGTCCGAGGTTTAAATCCAAAATCGTTTTCCAAGTTTCTTGATTAACCAATCAAAGAATTGGTAGCCATCAATTAGAAGTTTTACAAACAAATTGAATAAATAATACTCCCTCTGTCGCAAAATATATGACTAACTTTCCTTTTTGATCCGTCCCAAAAAGAATGACACATTTCTATATTTAGTAACAATTTAACTTTAAAATGCCCATTTTATCCTCAATGAGATGATTTACAGCCAGACAACTTATTTTAGACCACAAATTTGAAGTCTCTCTTTTTTAAACTCCGTGCCAAGTCAAACTAACTCACATAAATTGGGCCGAGGGAGTACATCAGATTCAGATAGACTAAGAGAGAGAGAGAGAATTATAGATCCAAATTATATTAATATCCATTTAATCTTAGAAAAGAAAATAATACATGGTGAAGATAAAAGAAATTTTTACCAGTGTGTTGAACATGATGATACCAAAGAAAGAAGAAGAGAGTATGAGTAAATTGGAGAGTAACCTGATCTTCTTTTCTTTCAATACTCTTTTCTCTTAGTTCCTTCTTCTCCAAAACCAACCTTCCCTAGCGGTTCCTCGTTGTTATTTATTTATACGTTTCATCGTAGTGGAGAAATTGAAATTTTTTCCCAGTAGAGTAGAGCGAGGCATCAAAACTAAAGTCTAGGCACCAAAATTACATCTTAATCGATGTGAGTTATCTTTTTAATTCTGTTCTATTGCTTAATACTGGTAAAAATTGTATTACCACTTAATGATCATATGTGGTACTTTTGTTTATTGCATTGCTCCTTGGAGTTTAATGATCATATGTGGTACTTTTGTTTATTGCATTGCTCCTTGGAGTTTCTCTATCCAATGATTTTCTTTTGAACTTACAGGGTCTCATAAGTGGATCGGCAGAACTAAGGGAGCAAGCAGCTTTAGGTCTTGGGGAGTTAATTGAAGTGACAAGCGAAAAGACACTAAAGGAGTTTGTGATTCCTATCACAGGGTATGCACCATGGTGTACTGACACAACTTTTGTACCAGCATGAAGAATTTCATATTGGCAGATATTAAGATGATTATGTTTTATCTTTTCTAGATTTTATAGTCTCATTCTCTCTCTGTCTATGCTCAACTTTTTCACAATATTCTTTCAATTGCAGGCCCTTGATTCGTATTATAGGTGACAGATTTCCTTGGCAAGTGAAGAGCGCAATTCTATCAACACTGAGCATCATAATTCGAAGAGGTGGAATAGCCCTAAAGCCCTTTCTTCCCCAGCTTCAAACAACATTTGTCAAATGCTTACAGGATAACACAAGGTTAGTTCTTTAGGGGTTTACCCTCTTGGGGCTGGTTGAAGGGGTAATGATGTGTTGTACACATAATGCCCTTCTGCCCTGTTTTCTCATTCTTCCCATGACATCTGTTTCTTCTTGAAGCGATAGCTTCAGTGATTTGTGATCTTTATTCCTTGGGCTTATGTAAGTACTATTATAGGACAATACGATCAAGTGCTGCTCTTGCGCTTGGGAAGCTTAGTGCTCTCAGTACCAGGGTTGATCCTTTAGTTGGTGATCTGTTATCTGGTGTGCAGGTGATAGTTTTACTTTATTCTACTTCTCTACTGTCACGATTTATCTCTTTCTAGGAAGCAGTGTTTATTCCATTAAGTTATTGGTCAACAGACATCAGATGCTGGAATTCGTGAGGCTACTCTAACTGCTTTGAAAGGTGTGATTAAGCATGCTGGTGAAAGTGTCAGCATTGCTTCTAGAACACGTGTCTATACCCTACTGAAGGATTTAATACACAATGATGATGATCAGATAAGAAATTCTGCTGCAAGCATACTGGGAATTGTTTCACAGGTTTGGATCATTCTACCCAGGAAATATTTCTTTTCCTTCGTATCAGATTTCGTTTCCTGCATTTTGCAGGGTTTCACTTATTACTGAGGTGCTTGGTAAAGGTTATTTGGTAATTTATTTGTTGGGGAGTTTGTTCAGAATAGAGCAGGTTGTAGATCATGAAGATCGTTACTTTTTTCGCTCTAGCGCGGGGTGCTTGTTTTTGAATTGGCCTCTTGCAGTTTCCTGTGTTCCTTAAGAGGACAATAATCCTTAATTTATTGCATTTCTACCCTGTAATTCGGATGATCTAAAAGAGGAACCATAACTGGAATAGGTCTTTCCTCATTCGTGGGGGTGCATCACCCTTTCACAAGTGTTTCTCTAGTATTTACTTTATTTCAGCATTCCTTTTTATTGGTCATACAAGATTACCAGTAAAATCCCACAAGTGAGGTCTGGGGAGGGTAAAGTATATGCAGATCTTACCACTACCTCGGGGAGGTAGAGAGGCTGTTTCCGAATAGTCATACAAGATTGGACAAGAAATTATCACATCTAGCAAAGATGCATTTAGCACACACATGAGGGAAAAAATGAGAGAGAAAAATTAACTAACAGAAGGTTGCTTGAGGTGGTTTGCCAATGTCCCACACGGACCTCCATAATGCTTGATCCATAGGTGTGGCACTTTGATGATTGAAGGTGTAAAAGGTGATGCGTTAGACCTTAGTCACGTGGAAGAAAGTTGTCTCAAAATAACTTCAATCATTCATAATATATGCTGATCTGAGCCGGGGGTCTATCGGAAACAACCTCTCTACTTCATCTGAGGTAGTGGTATGGATTGCGTACACTTTACCCTCCCAGACCCCACCTGGTGGGAATACACTGGGTATGTTGTTGTTGTTGTTGTATTCATAATATATGCTGATGTCTCTAAGAATAGAACATAATGGAGGCAGAGGATCCATATAGGGTACACCGAATAGTGGAGGTCATAACTTAATAGCTTTTGTGGCATGTGGCATATTAGATCTGGTTTGCATGGGATAGGAATTGTTGGTCCCAACTCTATATTCCAATGTTTCTTGCTTCAATCCTCACATGTTTCTTGCTTCAATCCTCAGCACTTTACTCCATTTGACGTCAAAAAGGGCAAAATACCCTTCATCAGAAGTCATTCCACCTACACAAATTTGATGGAATAATATGAGATATGCTTGCAAACTGTTCAAATACTAACTGAAATCATATGTCAGTAGTACATAATCTGGTGGATGTATTGAGTCGTAAGTAGCACGTGTGAGATCTAGAGACCTATAGTTTACCCTAAAGACAAATTATTTAGTATTGGAGTGAAATAATCTCAAGTTGGTTAGAATAGAGAGGAGTTTGTGTAGCCATTCCCAAACTAGTAAGGACTGAGTCGTTGATTAATTGATTGATTCAGTTTATTTTATGTCTGTGTTCATAGCCTCTATTGAGCAGTCACAAATAAAACTGCAGCTCTTGTGTGAATAGGAGGATCTTGTTTCATGTTGTCCTAATTTTAGAGGTTTGGGTAAGGGTGATTGGGTATCAAGATCATTTCTCGTCAGAAAATGCTTATGAAGGTCAAAAAAGACCAAATTTTACTTGGTGAGTTGTGTGAGTTTCTGGTGTTGAGCTCTTCTGTTAGTGCTCTTTGCTGTGCTGTTCTATATGGGAGCTTTTACCCCTTTTTGGCTACATATCTAACTTATCATAAAAGCATGATCTGTTGAGAATGGTTGATGCTAAACTAGTGCACATATCATAATTTCAAATATTTGGTTTTACATCTCAGGCGTAACCGTCTTTCATTCCTATTGGTTTTTAGTAAGAATGTCTTATTTTTGCGGAGACACTTTGGATGAAGATATTGCTTTCCCTCTCAAATACACATAGCATTATCCTCTCTCATCCTCATAATGCCTTCATTCCATCGTTTTGCCAGTGGTGATCTAATTTCTCTTTCAAATTCCCTTTTCTTTTAAAGGTTGAAAAATAGATAGGCAAATTATCTCTCATCCTGTTAACCTTCTATTAAGTACTAACTACAAACTAACACTACTGTTTCCAATTGTTGGATAACCTGCATATGGAAGGTTTTTTACATGGAATTTTTTTGAATGTCGTATATGCATAGGATCTTGACATACAATGCTTCTTTCCCTTATCTTTTTGCTCATGATCATTATGGAGTTTCAAGGTCCTCGGTTTATTAGAGGCTTATCATTTACCTATTAATATGCTAAGCAAATATTTGACTGATATGTGCATTAGTAGTTCTTTTTTACGGTAGGTGTGAACTTTCTAAAATAACAGCTAAGCTTTCAGTACCAACCAAGTTCAGATTGTCTGTTTGAATCCTCATTGACCATGTAGCTCCATTTGATAGGTGTTAACTTTATGATGTAAAAGAATGTTGTTGAGATGTAGATTTTATCACCTCCTTTCATCTGAGTAGGGTTAATCTTCTGTAGACTGTAATACCAGGACTATCTTGGTGCTTTTAGTAACAAAATCATATCTTGCCTTCTCAAAAGAATGTAGGATGAGTAATCAAAACCATTTTCATTCATCACTTTTCAAGAGAATTGTGCCTGAGATTATCTGAGCTATGTGATGAAAGTGTCGGGGCATTTTGCTTTGTTGATTTAAATATTAAAGTCTAGGGAGATTTGTTTCAAAGGATTCTTTATTAATCTGAGAATGATGTATCTGTATAGGTAGACCGGCAGAAAATGTTCCGGACAAAGTTGTGTTTGTATATTGGAATTGTGCTGAATTAATGGGCTTCTTTCATAACATCAGCTTGACTGAGCTAAGTTTTAGTAGATCTGTTTGTCTTCTATGGTCACAGACTAATAGTAGCAAAATTTATGTCTCTTATCAGAATAGGAAATGCGTAACAATGAGGAAAATCACCTTATTAAAAAACATAAATGAATGAGGGAAAACATGATTCTGGATTGCTGAGGGAAACCTCGCTTCGGCAAAATGTTTCTGTGTCTTTCTTGAAACAGAATCTGGATTTACAGCTAATTATATGCAACAAACTGATGGCCAAAAGAAAACATTAACCAAATTTTTTTGTTAGATAGATTTATCCCTCTTTTTATGATTCTACAGTACCTGGAAGACGGACAAGTTGTTGAAGTACTTGATGGGCTGTCAAAATCAGCGTCATCATCTAACTGGTGCTCAAGGCATGGAGCAGTACTTACTATTTGTTCAATGCTTAAGCACAATCCTGACATAATTTGTGCTTCTTCATCATTCCCATTGATCGTAAAGTGCCTCAAAATCGCCTTAAATGATGAAAAGGTACATCTGACATATATCATTTTACTTAATAGCTTAAATATTCTTTGTGGAAAAATTGCATTAGCCTGATTGCCGTAAAAACTTAAAAATGTTGTCTCCTACTAATCGTTGATTCAATCTTGGAAACAAAAATAATTCCACTTTGTATTTTGCCTTTACTGAATGGAAGGTGTTTGAACTGAAAATCAATGGATTGGTGCCCGCCCCCCCTCACCTCATTAAGTAAATCAATAAATCAGTGTTAATAGTTCCACAGAAACACTTAGAGGTCTTCTTTTTAATTCTGAAGCATCTCTTTCTGATTAAGATACTTCTCTATTTTTACAATGTTCTGTACATCAAACGTCCACAATAGGATTGGGATTTTCATTTTCTTATTACATTATCTTAAAATTTTCAAATCTTTTACTCTGGAGAAGTACACTGCACTCATTTTCTTATTACGTTATTTTGACATTTTCAAAACTCTTAATCTGGAGAGTAAATTGCAAATGCTAGCACTAAAACTAGAACTGCCTTTCCAGTTTAATTTTTCAGAAAGATTAAAAGTTATTTATTTGGAAATCTGATGGTTTTTATTTGTGATTGCTTCTTTATTTGTTAGTTTCCTGTTCGTGAAACATCAACGAGAGCGTTGGGATTGCTTCTACGTCAACAAATCCAGAGTGATCCTTCAAATGCTACTTCACATGTGGAAACTCTGGGGTCCATAGTGTTGGCCATGCAGGATGATTCAAGTGAAGTCAGAAGACGGGGCTTATCTGCATTGAAGGCAGTTTCAAAAGTTCGTTCTTCTGAAATAGTCAAATAACCAACATACATCATACATGTTCTCGTCAGTAGGCTCAATTTCTTTTGAATTAACATTGACATTTTCTGTCTTACAGGCCAGTCCTGGTGCCATTGCCATCCATGTTTCAAAATTTGGCCCTGTTCTGGCTGACTGTTTGAAGGATGGAAACACACCAGTGAGACTTGCTGCGGAGAGATGTGCTTTGCATGCCTTTCAATTGACAAAAGGTATTACCTTTGCATTTTTTTGTTATGCTTATTAAGCTGCTTCTGGTACTTGCTGATCCTTTGTACGTATGTGTTTGCCACTTTTGTTGAAATGCTTAGGAAGCTGCTTCTAGTGCTTGTTAATCCACTTCAATATTATAGTCCTCTGGTTTTGGTGTGGCAAGCGTCTAAACATTCCTTTCTTTTGTGTTTTCAGGTACAGAAAATGTTCAAGCTGCACAGAAGTTTATTACAGGCTTGGATGCTAGACGAATAGCAAAGCTCCCTGAGCACAGGTGAAGTGTTTTTAATTAATCTAGATCTGTAGCTTACTATTTGTAGATTGTTTGCTTCTGATATGCTATTTCGAATTCGTTTGCTGCATTATGGGTTAATGTTATACCATTCACAAGTACAACATTTCTATCACAGAAATTTTATTCAGCTGCTTCTTTACCCATTTTACTCTACACTTCTGTTAGTACTGCTTACTCTGGTTTGGTTAACTAAACTACTTTAAATCACTATGGAAGATACACCTGCTATCAAATTAGTACCATTTGAGAAATTAATTATGGCAGGCACCATTTACTCAGTTGCACAGCAAAATCAATATAATGGTCCTTATGTTTTGGGGGTAGGGTTAATATAGTCCCTTAAATATACTCCTGAGTAATTTTGATCCTTAAGTTTGCCAGAAGTAAGAGTTTTGGTCTCCGCGGTTAGATTTAAGGAGAAGTGTGGAAAAAAAATTATATAACAACACTGCGGTTAGATTTAAGGAGAAGTGTGGAAAAAGATTATATAACAACACTGGTAAAGTCCCGTCAAATTGCAGTAAAGCACCTCAACAAAATGCACCAGACACCAAATGTAGACCAAAAATAGCTGAAACTGCAATAAATGTACCTCCAAACTGTGAGTTCCTATTTGATCATTATTGTTTTCACAGTTCCCGTTAAATCAAACCTCCAGTGTCTTGTAAATATTTTGATGAAGACCAAGAGAGCTCACTTTTGCCAAACTTAAAGAATCAAAAGTGGTTGAGAGTATATTTTAGGAACTCCTTTAAACCTACCCCCAAAGTTAGGGTCCTAATTTTATCATTTCTAAGTTGTACCTAGTTCCATGTATATCATTTGATTTCTCATTACTTGACGAGTTCTTGTTCCTTGTTTATCTACGTTGTGGAGTACTCTTGGTTATATTTGTAACTCAATTAGTTCTTTTCCCCATACTTTTGTAACTGGTCTCCTTTGACCGAGGATGCACAAATTATTGAACTAAGATGCTATAATTGCAAACACAAGGATACTATTCAACTACTCTCCTAGGGTTAGAGGTCTTGTTGATTGCCAAATAACATGGACAACCACCTTTTTGAATAATTGTGAAGTAGTAACTGATTTACCCCTTTTATTAAGTGCTGTAATGTTCTGTGGTGGTCTCTCATGTTATCATATGTAGAATCCACAGTTCAGATTTATTTGCATTCAATTGGTGAAAGTGTGTGTTTATTTTATGTTATTGAAATGCCTTAGTCTGAACAATAGAAGGCATTCACGAAGGGAGTTAATTTTTTAGGCCTTTTACCCCCTTCCCCCTCCCTTTTGTCTTTTTGGAGGGGAAAGTTCTTCTTGTTCCATTCTTAGGATGTCTGAGAGAGAAGAAAAAAGGTAATCTGTAAAGAGTGCTTTAAAAATTGATCAAAGATTTTCACTTCATCATGACAACCTGAGAGCATTTAGTATAGCCTTAGATTTTGGAAAATCCCTCTGTTGAAGCCCTTGGGAGGAATTGCGTGCCTGTTACTGTTCGAAGAAACTTTATTTCTGCTCTTTTAAAAGGTACATCTAGGATACCCTTTTTGAAGTGCTTTTAGGTTTCCTTTTTAACTCCTAAAATGATTTCTTGGAAGCTCTCACAATGACTCCATCTGTGTTTGAGTCACTGATTTTCCGTTCTTCCCGGACTGAGGAAACAATGTTTGATTTAGCTTGCATCTCGCAGTACAAGAGACAAAATGATTAGTCTTTTGTGGTTGTGTAATGTATTTTTCAGTGGAAAATTCTCTCTTAGATTTTATGTCTGCTTTCCTCTGAATAAGATTGCAAGTAGTTTCTACTCTTTAGGGGCCATATGAAGTTCGTATCTCAAGCGTCATTGTCCAATCTATAGATTTCCCTTGCTTGTGCCTTGTAGTCCATGGTGAAATTTCTCTTTTTTTAAATGTATTTTTTTATAATCAATAAATTACCGATGGTCAACTTGCACGGTTCAAAACCGGTGGTAATGGTCCTGCTGCTGTACCCTTTTCCACCTGATTATTTGGGTTAGTCCACAGCATCACTCGAACTCGTGAGTACACCCTGCCAACACATCATTTGCAGCACTTTCCACTGAACCAAATCCCTAGGGGCATTTTAGTCTTTCTTTTATCTTCTTTGCTGTGTTATATTGTGCGCATTTTTTAGCTTCAACTTTATTTTCTTGTATTTGGGCAGCTATGCTTTCAACTTGCTCATGATATTCTGACTTTGTTCATGTTGCAGTGATGAGAGTGGAGATAGTGATATTGACGCGTCAAGTGGCTGACAAGCTTATGAGTGTAACTCACTCTTTTGTCTTCAAAGTCTTATCCTCACTGGTCAGTGAGACAAGTAGAAGCGGAAGTTTTGCTTGAGATTTAATATTTACAGTAACCATCACATACATATAGATGCGTAAGCAAATAAGGATGAGTTTGATATCTGCCAATTTTTGACGCCGGGTGGATTGTGCTTCCGATATCTTTTGTAGTTTATTATTGAGATTGAATGGCCTGCCTTTGAGGAAAGGCAGGGAGCTCATATTCTTGTATAAATTTTGTAAATTTTCTCCAAATATAGGAAATCACCGTTTTTATTTACACAGTGATACTACTCATTTTCCTTTCAGTGATAAGTAATAACCTTTGTGCTGCAAATACCACTTTTATGACCAGTATAGAGTAGAGACACAGGACTAAAGGGGGAACTAAATTACAATGGTGGAAACGGTTCCTTTCACTGAGAGTCTATTCTGGGATGAAATTTAACTGTTATATCCTCTATTTGCTGGAGGAGTGTATGTCATTAGAGTGCAGATACCAACTTCAGAAAAACTGTTTTCTGATGGTTATTCACAAATAAAATCATCCGAGACTGTTTGGTTCAGGATGACTTGCTCAAATGATTTCATATCTTAGTATATATCTTTTTCATCCTTTCAAATTCCTGTTTCCTTAAAAAGGGAAATTTCTTGCCAAGCTGGTATATTGTTGTACGTACGTATTACATTTTTGCAGTGAGATGCCAAACGACTATGTTCTCATTTTCCTCAACATTACATCATAACTGTACATGTTGAGTTTAATTCATATATGTTAATCATTTGTGCGGTTTGTATTGTTGGTGAGTGGCGTATTCCAGATTTCCCCTTTCAATCAGCTGAGTAATAGCAGTAAAAAGTCTTGAATATTACCTACAATCGGTTCCTGAATTAATGTCATTTCAGTTTGATTGCCCTATCTCTCGAATGAGGTCATGTAACCTACAATCGAATGAAATAATATCTCTGTGTTGTCCAATCATTGGTTGTCGCGATTCAAAAACTAGGGTTGTGATGGCACCTACTTCCCCTAGTAGGTAAACCGACCTTTCATAGCAAGAACATAACAAACTTCATAGGTATAATATTAATGGTAAATGCAATAATCAAAATCCAAATATCTCTTTCATTAGAAGTAAAACAAGTACAAATGAAACCAATTCAAGACTCATGTCACATATATAGGAGCAATTTATGAACGAAGTGTCTAAACTGATCATCTTTGAAATAAGACAGAAATAAGGATAGAAGAAGTTGGTTCAAGGACTGAACGCGAGGAGCTCACCTTAGATAAAGTACGATTTTGCGATCAAAATTTGCGCTGCGGACAAGTTTCCATAACTGTATAAATAAGGTGTAGAAGAGTAGAGTGAGAACAAATCACTAGTACAGTAGGTATTATAGGTTGGTTGAGCTTAAATAGTTACTATATCGAATAAAGAATGTTAAAGAAATCCTACATGCACAGAAGTCCCAACAATTCAATAATAATAGTTAATAAGGAGCTCTACAATGTATAACAATGATAAAATATGTGACGTAATGCTATGATCAATGATCCTATCGTTATAAATCCCCTCTAATGTGGTATGCAGTGAGGTGGGATCAATGGGGACTCGCGTGGTCCTTATACCCATTCAGAACAACACTCATGCGGACCTGAATTTATCCTCGGTAATGAATAAGTAAATCCACCCGAATTAGTTCTCCTTAGGCAGGCAAGTCATAAATAAGTAAAATCTACTCTAAATAGTTCTCCTCAGGCAGGCAAGTCATAAATCAGTAAAATTCACCCCAAAATAGTTTTCCTTAGGCACACAAATTCTTTCAAAAACATTCTTTTTAAAAATATCAAGTCCGTAAGTCCATGAAATAAATATGAGTAGGTATGCATGATCACAATAATAAAAAGAATTCCAATGCAACGCTCAACTCATAAACACAAGCTTCACTATGACAAATTTCTGAATTTTTCCTATAGGTCATATTTCTTTGTTTTTCTCATTTACTTCTCACCAAATCATCCCCTCGTGTATAAAACTGCATGAAGCAACCAAAAATACGAACAATACTTCTGAAATCTCATGCCATACATTGGTAAAAATCTCGTCTTAGACGTCAAAATATCAAATTACAATAACTATCTCAATCCAATATTTTGCCAAATCCATAACATACTTTACACAATAAGTTCCCACTCAAACTAAGTTTGAAGAAGAATAAGTCATAAGCTACCTCGAATCCAAACCGCAAGACCCAACAACCTCTCTTCTGAATGACCTCAAAATTCTCCTAATTTGTCAAAAACATATTCTATATGTGAATACGTGTCCATCGATACCCGCAATGTAAAAGTTTGGATCAATTTGAGTCGAAAAGTCTACACTCAGAATCCGACGATGAAAACTGAAAAATCCTTTCGAAATCACTTTGCCCATAAGATAAGGAGCTCAAATATAAAATTTCTTACATGCAATTAATTGACGAAATAATCAATAATTCAATGAATAGCTAATCTAACCCATACGCAGATGAAAGTAGCATTCAGGCATTACTGGAAGCGCTAAGCACTAAAAGTGAAGAAGCTTTGAAGCCGATGGAACACAACGAGAGTAGTGGATTAGCGAATGATCTATCTACCATATTGATGTATTAAAGAGACAACTTCCTAGGATGGAAGAGCAAATTCACCAGTCCTATTGATTGTTAAATCCCTCTACCTTCGTGAAAGACATCGAGCTTACACGTAAAGGAGAACGGTACAAGTTCTGATTCAAAATGAAAGTTCCTGATCTAGAAGAAATTGAGTTCAGGGTTGATTAATACACTGACTGTTATAGAGTGAAAACCAGTTGACTATAAGGAAATGGGGTACGAGCAATTACGGTAAGTAAGGCTAAATATCTCCATGTGGGAACTTCTATTTGTTCTCCCCATGCCATGTTCCTCAATATTTAAAATATTTTCCTCGATAAGAGAATTATGGCTTCAGTACGAAATGTTGTTTTTTGTTTGTGTGTTACACTCTAAATGTTATGAATCCATTATCTTATCCTTGGATTTTTATTATTTCCTACCCCACAGATCTTTTGTTAAAACATCCATTTTATGATGACTACTCAAGTTATGATGCTTTTTAAAAGGCGATAACTTGAAGATTTTATAATTTATTCACTTATGTTATGATGCACAAGATGATGAAATAGGAACATATTTATAGGCCATCGAGATAGGATAAGGATTCAACCATTGGTTCAGGCGATTCCTTTCTGTTGCCCAATGAGGGATTGATATGGATTCAAATGCTAGCACTTATTATGTATGTCTCATCACCCTGGCAAACTAGTAGGATGGCTTAGGCAATTGGGGTGAGATCAGACTCTATATGGTGGTAGTCAGTTATTAAAGAAATTCCCATTAAAAGGAATACCTTATGTTAATGATGTAAATGTTAAGATTTGTCCTAATTATAGAGTTATTTGAATTCTCGTCATGTCTTATTTGTATTGCTTTGGGTTGCCCTTCCTTTCATGTATCTCTTTATTGTTTCAGTCAGTTATGTTTAACATACGACTACTATTTCATATCCACTCACATTACTTTTGTTAGGGGCACTTATTTCATGATGCACGTATAGATATTCAGAGTAAAATGATTTCACGCAAGGATTTCCACACTCTTGAACAATTGGGGAACCCCACTTGGATGTTCAGGGCATAGTATTCTTTATTCTGTATTTCTAGTTATTTTGGGTATGTTGGGCCTTGTTCCAATAAATGTTGCTATTCATTATAATGTCTTAGAGGCTTTAGTTATTTATACATTGACAATATTCTAGTGTTGGTCCATATGTCATAATGTTTTGAACTTAAAGTAATCCTTTGTGAATGGAATCTTTTAAAGACTTTTGTATTATGAATCTATCTCACTTTATTTTATGAACGTCTCAAGTTATATGTCATGTAAAGCTAGTTCACTTGGTTAGGTTAATCACTTGGTTAGGTTAAGGCATGGAGTGTCGGTTTGTCTAGGCCAAGATTCGGGGTGTGAGAAATTTAGTATTAGAGCACTAGGTTCTGGAGTCCTAAGGATCAAGCCTCGTCTAGTAGAGTCCTATTTATGGGTGTATAGTACGACATACTTATATGCTCATTGAAAACCACATGGCCTAGGAATGCAACATGATTTAGTCAAAATTCACATTTACAAATCTTTGTATAAAGCTTGGTTATTTGGAAGCGTTGACAATACCGTACTAAGGTGATTTACATGTTCACCCTCGTTCCATGATGCCAAAATATCATCTATGAATACGATCACAAACAAATAAAATGGCCAACTCTATTCATAAGGTCCACGAAAGGTAGTGGGGCATTAGTCAACTCTTTCTTAACATGAAATGGCCAAAAGGCTAAAAATATCATCAATATGAAATAATTCAAACAAGTTTTCAACCTAAAAGAAGTCTAGAGAAACTCAAAGTTGCCCATAACAAATCCTTAAAACTGTCTTCAAAATATCTTCTTCTTTGACTTTCAGCTGATGGTATCTTGACCTTTGGTCAATCTTGGAAAAACACTTGGCACTTTAAAGTTGATTGAACAAGTCATCAATTAGAGAAAATGGATATTTATTCTTAATTGTGACTTTGTTCAGCTGGCGGTAGTCAATACTCATCCTCAATGACCATCCTATAAGACCATCGTCCCAAGGCAAAATACTTGGTCTAATAAGTTTTTCAACTGATCTTTAAATTCCTTCAATTCTACTAGTGTCATCCTATATATGTTAGCTTAGTGCCAATTGAAAGTATGTCGATTCCAAAATTAATCTCTCTGTCGAGAGGAATCCTTGTAATTTCATTTGGAAACACCTCAGATATTCATATACAACTATCACTAACTGAAGAGTTTGTACCTCGACATTTACATCCCTAACTCGCACTAAGTATCTCCATTTGGAATTTTTTTTTCCTTTCCTTAAGGTAGAAAATAAATCTACACATGGGTACTACAACATCGCCATTCCATTAAAGGACCGATTCATTAGGAAACTAGAATTTCAAAACTTTGATCTGACAATCGATCATAGCATAGAATGATGACAATCAATCCGTAACCATAATGGCATCAAAGTTGATCATCTCTAATTTAATTAAAGTTGAATCGTGTTAATAATTTATGTACTAATATGGGTATAACTAAGAATTATGTAGAGTACACTTACCCTGATGTTGGGAGAGGATGAGAAGAGAGAAAAATAATCCTAGGGACTAGAGCAATGAAGAATGAAATAATCTTTTTGCAAAACTCATATTGGGTGATATTTTTAAGTTATTGACCAAGACTTGACTTCGACAAGTCGCATTCTCCATCACGTGTGATGGGCATCACCTCGAGAGCTCCATCGCATCGAACTTCATCATAATAAGCACCGTACCGCAACATCCATCTTGTCAATCACTGAACTAATTTTTTTTTCCTCTTCCCATTAATTGCGATACAAACTCCACCATGTCCGAATTGGGCGTGATGGTATAACATAGCGTAGTGTTCTACAGGGGATGCATCGCAACCTTCACCACTTCCAATGTAAATGTGATGGGCGATGAGCCGTTAGGCTGACCCAAAATTCCATCAAGCCGTTCCTTATTAACCACATAACAATATAAATAACCCCGTTCCTTATTAACCACATAACAATATAAATAATACGTAAGTAATGTGAAATAAGCTACTAACTTCTTAAATACTGAATAAAAGAGTCAATATCTGAAACAACCGCAAGACCTGGTGTCACTAGTACAAGAGCATCTACGAATATAAAGAAAGTCTAAAAGGGCTAAATAATTGTCTGGAAGGAAAGAAGGCAGGAAATTATAAAGAGTCTCTAGAATTTGGTGCTGCCAAAGAGAAAACAACTCACCCTAAACTCTAACAATAATAACCTCGAACACAAGCAAACTCAAGTATAGCTACTACTTACACATGAGGTTAGGGTCAACAATCTTTGATTCCTAACCCTTTCTAGAAGCGATAACGAGATATATTCTAACGGATTTTCTTTTCACAAGTACAATTACTTCACAAAATAAATCACCACATCATAATAAATAAAACATATGTTTTTTAAAAACCAGTACACAGTTGATAATATCATAATGTGCCTCAGACATATCAAGTCACATCAATATCATAACCATATCAATAACTCAACATCAAATTGATATGAAGTACAATATAGATGAAATATAATGCAATACAATGACTGGCAAAAATTGGTACACCCACTTCCTCCTTCGAAGAATTGAGACCCGATAGAACTCATGAGGTCCATATATCTAATGGATCCATTTTCCATCGACATAATATCACTCACCAAAATCATTTCTTATTGGCATAATATCACTTATCAGAACCATTTTCCATCAACATAATACCAATCATCAGAATCATTTTCCATCAAGTTTGCATAATGTCACTTGTTGGAATCATTTCCCATCGGCAAAGTAAAAATATGAGGGAAAAAGGCTCAAATATGGCATCGAACTATTAGAAATGACTTATCTATGTCATCCGTTAAGAGTTTGGCTCATTTATGCTACTGACGTTACAAAAAAGGTTCATTCGTACCATCATTTTTTAATTGTATTTTTGTAAAATCATTTTGTCACATGACCTCTTACTAGAAATTTACGTCACAAATAATAAAAATCAGACTCATTAAAATTAAAATCAAACCCATTAATTGGGTACGGTGTGGGTCGGATATTTTTAATTTTAATTTTAAGTAACATTGGTTGATTTAGATTCGGTGACATGGACCTCTAATAAGCGGCCACGTGGCAAAAATAATTTTGCAAAACCATTGTTAAAAATAATGGCACGAATGAATCTTTTCTTTAATATCATTGGCATAGAAGAGGCAAACTTTTAACAGATGACATAAATGAGCCATTTCTGATAGTTCAATGACATATTTGAGCCTTTTTTCAAATATGAATTACACAATTAACACAATGGACACTTTCAATCAATAATTATCATGCAACAATAAGAGTGATATGACTATGTATGAAAAATATAAATCATATGAGCTCTCACTCGACCCTACAACCAAGGATCATCAAGCCACAATCAAATCCATGTAATTCAGAAGTATCAACAATTCAATCAAACTACATGTGATAGAATGATATTAATTGATAATTAATTTCATGCAAATTTTTTCATATCATGACATTGGTACTCGCAAAATGCTCATTATCTCATTTGTACGGGACTCCTGTATTATCAATTATCCTTAAATTTATTTAATACATCAAGATTAACACTTTAAAGAATCAAGAATCTCTACTTGCCTAGAATTGAAGCCCAAGTATCAAATTATGAACTTTTCCTTTCGTAACGTTTTCAAACGGTCAAAATTTGTTCAATTATAAAATCTATAAGAATACAAATCCAATGACACCTATATTGCTATATTTATTTTTGACTTGAAAATCAAATAAAAAATTCACCCAAGCCTACAGAGTCGAATCTTGAATTTTTCTTAAAATTATATGTAGAGATAATAATAGGAACTCAAACGTCAAATTCTAGCTAAAACGGGTTGTTGTTCAATCCCTAAATCAAGAATTCTTACTCTAAGAACCCCAGGGCTATACTTTCTTAATTCCTTATAATTTTTTCATATTTTCACCATAAATATTTTCACATAGTTACGTAACAATCTCATGGAAAAGTTAGAATCATTGGATGAAAATCCTATTTTTCCTCTCTTTTTCTCCTCTTATCTTCTTTTCTCCTTCTATGTTTTCTTTCCTTTTTTTTCATTTTTGCGTCTTTTGGTTTCTGTCAACTACTGTGAGTTGTTCTTTTTTTTTATTAACTAGTGAAATAGGCCGCGCTTCGCGTAGTCAAAAAAATTCTTATTGGATATGCGAACTTTCGTAATATCCAACTATAAAATATGGTTCATAAACGAAAATTGTCGTTTACCCATGCATGTTTAATTACTATTTTCAATGTCTAGAAACCATGGAGTAATAGTTTAGCATGTCATTTAAAGGAGTAATATAGTTTAGCATGTCATTGAAGAAATGAACAAATAGAATTAAATTATTGTAGTGGAGTCTTGTTTTGTTTTATAAATGTATATATGTAACTGGTTGGAGATACATTTTTATACGTAATTGTATTATGTAAATATATTTAATATGTGACGTAAGTTAGAATATAATACTCTTTAAATAATTTCATTAGTTTAAGAATTAAAAAATAAAAAAGAATATAAAATAAGGAAAGTGATAATGAATAGTACTAATTAATAAAACATAAATCTTGGCCAAATAAACGTAAATGATGTGGATAATAATACAGTAAAATTAAATTTAGGGAGTAATAGAAAGTTAAGGTGTGTCGTATCAACTTTGACTATAAATTTAATCAAGATAGAGGAGATAAATTTTCTATTCAAAATTTTCTTTCAAACAATTCAATTATACTTTTTCAACCCATGAAATTTTACTGTGTCATAGTGTCCATATTGTCATTCCTGAAAAAAGAAGAAGAATTGTTAGAAAAAAATCATCAAACTCTTATATTAATTAATGAGCTTTTAAAGTGCATCTGTTTGCAACAAAATTATAAATTGGAAAAAGAAGAAAATTAGACACATATGCTACCTACAAATAGGCTGGGCAAAGAGCTGAGCCGACTATACTTTACCTATAAGCTACGAATGTTTAAGAACACAAATAACCACTAAATCTGCAAATGATAACTGGAGTCATATTTAGGAAATTTTTATCAAAACTCATCTACTACGAATGGACTGATCTAAAGAGCGGAGACTTAATATGATCATACTAAAATATGGAGTAGTAAATACTGTAAAGAGGTTGAATTCACAGTGACACATTTGCTGGTCCAAGAATATAATGTTTTCGTAGTCAACAATCTACATATAAATGATACAAATAAAATAGATAAATGATCATAAAAAATAATTAAAAAATCAGCAAAGCCCGATGATAATTAAATTATTACAAAATATTGAAAAGAGATTTTAAAAACATGTCAATAACGCATTAAATAATTTAGAGTATTACTTTATTCTGGCACTATTTTGCACAAAAAGATAATAAATTAGAAACAAAAATGCCAACAAAGGAGTTTGAAAGATTTATGGAAAAGAAATAAATAACCTTAAAGGATGAATGAAAATTAAATAGAGAGCAATAATGATAATGTTATGGAGAGGAAAAAAGATAGTAACGTAAAAGGGGATCAAAGAAGATTTTAAATAAGAGTTGAATGGTATTAACGATTACAATAAATAAATAATGCATCTTTAATCTTCTACAAAATTTAAAGTTTAATCATTTACTACAATGTATATATGATTAGAGAAAATATATTTAATCTACAAAATATATGAAATAGTTAGTATCATTAGAGAAAATAAATTGTAACGGGTATTAATCACTTACTACATTATGCAATAAAATTGATGCTACTTAAATTTATTACAAACAATTTTGTGGTTCATTAATTAAGACAATTGTTATTTGAATTTCATTGCAAAGGTTAAAATGATTTTTAATATGTTTCCTTTCTTTTCTGTTTTTCCATCTTATTTTTGCTTTCTTTTCTTTATATTTTACATATCTCCTGTCTGTTTTTTTACTCCCAATTATAAATGTATAAAAACGATAGTATCTCCTAATGTTTGAATATTTTCCTCTTTTTTATACTTAATGTCTTTAATAAAAATAACTATTCATAACTCAAATCTCTTCAATTTATACTCTTAATGATAGTCATAACTCTCATTTTTTAATCTTCATAATCCCCAAAATTTAATTTGTAAATTTATGATACCTTATGGTATTTCTCCAAATACAATAAAAAGAGAGGAAAATGCTTAAAAGAGAGAGAGAAACACTAATGCTGATCAGAAAAAAAAATTCACATCACTTTGTATATAAATACTTTCAAAATTATACTTCGTCAATTTTTAAATAGATCTAATTAATCACATTCTTAAACATGTCTAATCCACAAAAAAATATGCTTCATAAAAGAAATTAACCAAAATAAGTAGGAAAAAAAGTTTATGAATTTAGAGAGTATACACCTTAGAAGAAATACATCTAACCTTGAGGTAGATATCATTGCGTGAATGAAGTTCCTTGATGCAAATTACCTTGATGTAAAATTTAGCAAATGTTAAGAAAAAATTAATTGCCGAATTCAAAAGCATTAAGCTTTCAATCAAATATTGACATACCTTTAACCGTAAAGAAACGGATTCATCTGAATATAATGAAAAAATAATGCATATAAATAAATTCTATCAAAATAGAATATAAGAAATTGTGGTTATGTAAAGTAGAATATAAAATATAGTGACTATGTAAAGTTAAGATCAACATTCTTCCTTTTGCTTCTCCGTCTTCATGTACATAATCTGAGAACGAAAAAAAAAATTCATCTTTTTAAAGGAAAAAACATTCTTTTCATATTACTAAATGCACAAGAGCTTATATGCACAAGAGTTATATTTGATAGAATAGAAGAAAAACCTGAATGAGTTTCATGAAAAAGTGGAACGACCTCAACATAAAGCTTGGCAGTGAAGTTCTTGACATGCACAACCTGATGAATATCCTTTTTTGCATAACATTGTGAGAAATAAGTAATTCTTGTGCATATTATAAAGTGATAGAAAGGATATCAAAAGATCATGCATGAATGCATATAATTAAGAGGATACTTAAAATGGGAGGTGAAAAGTTGATTAGTTGAATCTAAACAATTTTGGGCTATATAAAAAATAAATAAATCAATATATATATATATATAAAGAGGAAAAAGGAGAAAAAAATAGTAAATCAAATGAAGGCCATAGAGAGGTGTCACATAGGCATATCTATAACCCTCCTTTATATATTTCCTTTGGAAGATCAAGATAATATTTATGTAAGGGATAGAACAGAGTAAGAAAATAGTAACCCCAACCAAGTGCTAAGCCAAAAGCCAATCTTCAAAATATTACTTTATGATTAACATTCTTTCTTTAACTTCTCCCTAGAGAATTACTACTGTGCAATAACACTCCAAAAATAGAACACTTTGTGTCATACGTACACACACAGAGAGGGAGAGAGAGGGAGCAAACCCCCCAAAAAGAGGCTTTTAACAGAAGATGAAAACTGCAAGAATGAATGAGGTCTGAAAATGGTGTAGGAAACTCAAAGATTTGGGACACTTTTGAGACTTAATACAAAGATGATCTCTTTAAATAACAAAAAAGAAAAACTTGGGAGCTTTTAGTTTAGACGTGGGCAGAGGGGAAGTTTTTTGCTTTTATAAATATATTTAATGCAAATTAATTACATTAAATTTGTATATATACAAATATATACTAATTTAATTGTAGGCAGATAAGATGAACAGGAAATGAGCAAAAACGGTTCAATGTGGATTGAATATTAATACGTGGGTTCGTTTCTGCATTTATATGATGAAACTTTTAGTATTTCTTTTTGTTAGTAGATTAAAATAATTAAAATGCAATAAAAGGCTAAAAAATAATTAAATAAATAAAGTGTGAATGATAGCCTAAGAAGTATGCCACATCAACAGATTTTTAACCTTCCTTTATATATATATATATATATATATATATATATATATATAGATAGATAGATAGATTTGGGCATTGCCCTTTTTTTTTTTTTTATTTTATATTCTTAATCTTTTTTCGTTTGGTTAATTTACCAATAACCCTTAAAAATAAACGGTTAGTACATTCTCCTCCATAAAAAATAATGTTCATCCTCGAATGTGTCCAAAATCTTTTTCTAAAATGTTTGGATATGAACACTTATTATGTACTCTCAAAATAAATTATCTTCACTGAAACTCATCCGATCACCTCGAAGATCGTGTCACTAATCCTCACAAGTCATAAATTATATATAAAAACTACATGAGGGGTTAAAATTAGAAAAGTAAAAAAAAATTCATAAAACGACTAGGAGGGTCATTATAGGAATCTATCATTAAAACATACGTTTGTCCTCAAACTGATAAAGGAAAGAAAGTACCTGGACTGCCAAAAAGCTAAGGATGTTTATTCTGCATGTTGGACTCAACCTCCCAAGCGGCTTCCTCTGCCAAACAATGCCTCTACCGCACCTTCACATATGCAATCTTCCTTGATCTTAGTTTTCTAACCTGCCCATCCATAATAGTTGCTAGCTCTTCCTCAAATATCGACTTTGGTCAAACTACACCAAGTCTCATTGATTCACATAGGAACCATCAATATGATATTTCTTCAATAACAAAATATGGATTACCGGATGAACACCTGATTAACCCGGTGACACAACCAACTCATAAGCCGCTTCTCCAATACACCAAAGTACCTTAAATGGACCTATGAATCTAGGTATGAGTCTTCCCTTCTTCCCAAACCTCATAACACCTTTCATGGGTCATACTTTCAACAAAATCTTCTCTTTAATCATAAACTCTAGATCATGAACCATCCAATCGATATAACTCTTTTGTTTACTCTAAGCTGCGAGAAGTCTATCTTGAATCAACTTGGAATCTCTCAATAGATATATACCCCAAGTTAACCTCGAATGCATTAAACCAACCCACTAGAGAATGACACCTCTTGCTATATAAAGCTCAAATGAGGGGCTATCTAAACATTGGAATGGTAACTATTATTATAAGAAAACTCTGCTAATGGAAAGAATTGGTCTCAATGACTACCAAAATAAATCACACAAGCCCGTAGCATATCCTCCAACACCTAAATGGTATACTTGGACTGTCCATCTATTTTTGAATGAAAAGCTATGCTAAGCTCCACCCTAGTACCGAACTCTTTTTTCATAGACTTTCAGAAATTAGATATGATGAGTACCTTACTTTGAAATAATGGAAATTTGAACACTGTACCATGACAATATATTATCTCTTGGATGTAAATCCTAGCCAATATATATGCATTGTATGAAGTCTAAATCGACACAAAGTGAGCTTTTTTGGTCAACCTATCGATGTTGACACAAATAACATCAAATTTCCTTAGAATCTATGGCAATCTACCATGATTTCCATGGCAATACTACCACGACATCCATGCCAATTTTCTCCTATTTCCTTTCAGGTATAGACATCCTTTATTATGCCACCTAGTCTCTGGTGGTCATACTTCACCTGTTGGCAGTTCAAATGTTAATAGACTTTCTCCACAATGTACCTCTTTATTTGACACACTAATAATATTGATTCAAATTATGATACATTTTTGCTACTCCCGATGTATAGAGTATCTAGAGCTATGAGGCTTTTTGTAATAATCCTCATGGTAATTTTTAGCTTTTTCTATATTTTGACTATTTTACCCTTTTTTGTAGTTGCTTTATATTATTTATGAGTTGTAGAGATAGTTGACATGGTCTCCAAAGCGTTCGAGAATGATTTATGTGAGTTTGAAGTTTTGAGTAGCCTTTAAAGTGGTATATTTGAGTTCAGTTAATATTTTATAATTTAAGCATCAGATGGTGATTCTGTTAGTTTCATTAGATCCAGAATGTTGATTTTGGATAAGTATCATAGTTTATTTCGGTGCCAAGGCTATATTTTGAGTTTTGAGCATTTACACGATAAACTAGTTATTTTGGCCGAAAGGAGTTCTCGGGGTGTAACTTATTAAAAACAACCTATTTTGGTAAATTTGATGATTTTTTTGAGTTTGAAACGTCGAAATTAACCTAGTAGAATTATTGATTTATTTATGTGGGGTCTCAAACTAATTCCGTGGATCCGTTCGAAAAGATTCTAAGTCTTAAACTATTGCTGGTGCAAGGCTTCTGGTGATGTCGCTTAAGTGCGCCTAGGGTCGCTTTAGAACCTAGGTGGGTGCCGCTTAAGCATTGAATTTTCCACTTTAGCGATGCACTAAGTGACAAGTGATTGCCGCTTAAGTGATGACCATTGGTATAAATCCCCATTTCGCAATTCCGATTCCATTTTCTCCATTTTTGAGCTTTAGGTCCTTGGGATAGGCGATTCCAAAGAGAATTTTTCTTCAAACTTGTTTGGGTAAGCTTATAAACCTAATTTCTATCATTGTCCATTGATTTTATTGCAAAAACATGTTCAAAACTTAGATTTTAGACTTGAAAATTTTGGGTTTTACCTGGTAAAGTGAAAAATGGGGTTTTCAATGATTTCAAGCTCGATTTGAACTCAATTTTTGATGGAATTCAAATCTAGAACCCCTAAAGTATTGCTAATATGATTCTTCATTAAAATTCTAATTTTAGCATTTTATTTTTACGGTTGATTTTTTAAGTGATTTTGGATCCAGAATCAAAGTATGCTAATATCGATATCAATAGACTCCTATTTACATATAAAATCTATTTTTGATAGATTGGGAGAATTCTGAAACAGCTCAGAAGGGGAAGGCTTCTTGTTGAGGGGTCCATGCTCTTGTTTTTAGTTTTTGAGGTAGGTTATGGCCTAACTTTCTTATGACTAGGCTGGATAGATAACCATTCATGTAAAGTATGCTATGGATTGAGAATTTTATCATGGTATCCATATTTAGAGATCATTATTTTATCGTGTTTCATGTGTGTGGGCTTGTGTGAATTTTATTATTGACTTGAGAGATTTATTGTCAATGAGATGCTCGTGCAGGGGCAGATATTGGTCTTGTTTGAGCATTATTTATTCTTTATCATTATTGTGATGCTCGTGTAGGGGCTTAGATTGATTACTAATGTCTTATATGATTCTTTACTACCGTGTTTTCATAAGAGGGCTTGTATCATGATCTATTGAGATTTGAGATGACTTAAGATTATTTATACCATTGTCGAGTTGCTTTATGTATGTGTTAATCTAGTTATGAGCATGCATACTGATTCATTCATCTATATTCATGGAACTGGTATCACTGAGGAATACTGATTTTGAAAGAAATGAGACGCTTTATAAAACGCCTTAACAGAGAGATGTATCGATAAGGTTGATTAATGAGATTGTAATAGTACATAGGTTGCAAACCCCCATGGATCCTCTCCTGGAAGCTTAGGCTAGGAACATGTATATGAGGTGAACATTGGAACATTGCATACATATCATTTCATTGTATTGCATCACTTGCATTTCTCTTATTGATTGACATTGTGTATTTTAGTCTTCCTTATATGTATATTTGTAGTGTTCATACTTCTTATACTGTTATTGTAATTGTATTATTTATACTGTTAGTATCTGTACGACTTGAGCCACCGTTGGGAATTTTTCTGTATACAGGTGGAAGCGTTGCTTAGAGATTCTTTATATGTTTAGTTATCTACTTTTCTTGGTCAGCCTATGATACCTACTGAGTACAAGTGGATTGTACACACTTCTACTTCTGTACTCTTTTGGTGCAGATCTCAGTTCGAGTGTGATCCTCGGATAGCGATTGTCGTGCAATTTTGGGATCTTCAAAGTCAAGGTGAGCTCCCCCTTCGGATCCGTGCCCAACTTTATCTAGTTTCATATGTCTTTATTTTTTTTTTCAAAGACAGATATTATGCATTCGTATTCTATGCCAGATTTAGAGTGTTCTTTACTCATGACACTAGATCTTTGTAATTGGAGTTATATTTATTTCAGATATTGAGTTATTTTATCTTATTGGCCTGACTTTATCCTATTGTCTCATATTTGATTATTATTTATCTTCTTTTTGTCTCTTATTTCTCTTGCAGAGTTAGGCTTTCCTACCAGGGTTGGGTCAGGATAAGTGCCATCATGACCTCAGTTTCTGAGTCGTAATACTCTTCCATAATCAATTTGGTCAAATAACCAACTCTAGGAGAACAAATACGACCTTTTTTTCTCAAAACACCCTCCGAATACAGAATTTCTTCCTTAGCTTCACCCTTTAACACGTTGTCTTGAATTATCTTCAACCTCTCATATTCGAACTGTCTAGCTGTGATTTGATCCAATAAAAGAGGTTGTGCTTCAACAAGAGCAAGAACCCTACCAGGCTCTAAAATATAAAGTCTCACAAAGCTATTAGCTAAGGACTGAACATCCATGGCCAAATGATGCTCCTCCACTCACAACATAGACAAGCTGGTGTCATACTAACTGACTTCCGACTCAAAGCATTTTCTACCACATTTACCTTTGGGTGATATAAGATAATGATGTCATAATTCTTAAGCATCTCCAACTATTTACTCTGCCTCAAATTTAGATCTCTTTGGTTAAAAATGTACTGAAGACTGCAATGATTCGTGAACACCTCACAATACACTCCATATAAGTAATACCTCCAAATTTTTAAGGAAAAAATCATCATTGCCAATTCCAAGTCATGAGTAGGATAGTTTTGGTCGTGATCCTTTAACTGCATCAAAGCATATACTATAACGTCACCCTTATGAATTAATAAACACTCAATACCGACCCACAAATCATCATAATACACCATGAAGCCTTCACTTTTCGCCAGCAAAGTCAAAATCAAAGCTGAAGTCAGCGCTTTTGGAAGCTTACCTCACGCTCCTCAGACCACTGTAATGTTACATTCTTTTGAGTTAGTTTTATCAATGGAGATACAACGGAAGAGAAGTTCTCCACAAACCGTCTATAACAACTAATCAATCCCATAAAACTCAAACCTTAGTAAGTGCAATAGGACTTGCCTAATCTCTAGCTGCCTCAATCTTTTTGGATCTACCATGATACCATCCTTGGTTATCACATTCCCAAGAATGTCATAGAACTGAGGCAGAACTCACACTTAGAAATGTTTGCATATAATCGCTTCTTCTTCAAAGTTGAAGCTCGATTCTTAGATATTGCCTATGCCCCTCTTTACTAGGAGAGTAGATCAAAGTATCATCGAGGAAAACTATAAAAAAAAATCCAAATAAATCTTGAATACTACATTCATCAACTTCATGAATGTTTTTGGGGCATTGCTTAGCCCAAAAGACATAAATAATAACTCATAATAGCCTTAACAGGTCTTAAAGTTCTCTTGAGGATATCGTCTACCCTAATCATTAGCTTATGGTAACTAGGCCTCAAATCAATCTTAGAGAATACTGAGGCTCCTTGAAGCTGATCAAACAGTTCATCAATATGCGGAATGTGATACTTATTCTTTATAGTCACTTTATTTAATTGCCTTTAGTCGATACACATCCTTATGGTGCCATCCTTCTTCTGCACAAATAGTACTGGAGCATTTCAAAGGGAAACAATGGGCCTAATAAAGCCTTTACTCAACAAATCTTGTAACTACTCCTTCACTTCTGTTGGAGCCATCCGCTATGGAGGGATATATGGGTTGAGTTCCCATCTCTAAATCAATATTAAAATCAATATTATGATTTGGTGGAATGCTTAGAAGAATAGACAGGAACACCTCTAAAAACTCAGTTAGCATTGACACTGACTCAAAAGAAGCTCCAAATAAGGATTATCAAGACTAGTATCACAAATATAGGCCAAATAAATGAGACACCATATCTCAATCATGTGCTTAGCCTTAAAAAAGTGAAATTACCTTTCTCAGATAAGGGCTAAAAGTGCCCTACCACTTCAGTTTAGGAATACATGGCATATCTAAAGTCAATGCCTTGGCATAACAGTCTAGAATCATATGTTATGGAAAAAATCAATCCGTTCCCAATATAATTTTGAAATCTACCATGTCAAATATAATTAAATCAACCTAAGTGTCTTGTACTACCAAGTCAACTACACAAGATCGATGTAATGGATCCACCACTAAGAACCATCTAAGGGTGTAGGAATACCTACGTATATAGAAGAAGATTCACACAACAGATACAAATTCAAAATAAAGTACATAGGTTCATAAAAGGAAGTAGATCCATGGTCGAATAAAAATGTAGCAGGTTGTGGGCATACTAAATAATACCTGGGACAACCATGCTCACTCCAATTAAGTTAGTTACTTGTCGAAGTAATATTCCTAATCAACATTGTATTAGTGTATGATTTGTAAGGAGATTCTTAACTACTGTATTCACGTCTATGTGAATGTTCCCACATAGCTTCATACAAGTATCATTGAAAAATCCTTTAACTAAACAATCCTCATTCCCTCTTAGTTTAAACTAATATTACTAACCCTCTGAATTCAGTATTCCAAAGGCACCTCACAAATTGTATTTGTCAATATATACCATTAACCCACCACTTTAAATGTCTTTGTTGACTGGTATTTGACTTAACCTTTTATAATCACTTGATGTATCAAACTTATCCCACCTAGTGGCTCTCATCAAACAAACATTATGCTGACGTGGTCATTGTGTCATCTAACTTGAACTATTTAAATTCTCTTCAGTACACCTCCAGTCCAAAGGATAGAAAGAATGTCCTTTGTACAAATTTTATAATACATCCTACCATCTTAGACTTCATCACAAAGGATCAACTTTTATGTCTTTGTCCTTCCTCAGTTTCTCCTCATAGACTTACCATAGTTACTATCCTCCTATCTAATCAATTTATCCTCCAAAGCTTACATTTGTCTTCAATACATTCACATTGTATCATTCCATTATTGAATTTTTGACTTGTCATTGAGACACCATGTCGTAAGACTATCATAATAAACCTGAATGTGGTTGAAGTATCATTGTCCAAATCACACATAGTAAACCATCCTTACTATGACTAACCTCCCCGATTATATTCTTCAAAGTTACAATGCTTATTACCAGGTTATCTTGCTAACCACATCACAACAACTCACACAACATCATGCAACCTCATCTCCTATTGATTGTGTGTGAATTTAAGAACGTGTTTCACCATTGTTGAGAGAATGGAATGAAGAAGTTTAGACCTTAACCAGAATCACACACATGATAAGGAATAAGAGAATAGAAGTTTCTTAAAGTCCTATAGTCTCTCAAAGATAAATAATGGACAGTTCTTCACTGATTTACAAGATTCTACTAAACTCTGCTTTTGTATATAGTGGACCTATGAACCATGCTATGATAACATGTTATCACGATCCAAAATTGTATCAGACCGTTAGCACACCCACCTTTCTAGTAGGCAACCCTCTTTCCTTATTAACCATTTGACAATATAAATAATATGAAAGTAATGTAAAATAATCAACTAACTTCTATAAATGTGAAAAAAAAGAGTCAAAATCCAGAACGACCCCAAAATCCGGTGGCACTAGTATAAGATTGTAATGCCCCGAGACCACCCCTTAGACGTCACATGGTGCTTAGGCCTGAAATTTTCCCAAGCTAGCCCATAGTATCTGGTATAACACTAATTTCATGTTCTAAACCTTTCAAAACCATAGGCTGAAGTTGTAAGTTCATGACTCTAAAATTGGAATAAACCAACACTCCTAATAATGTCAATAATAACTGAAGAGCATCTAAAATAAGGTGATAACTGAAAACAACTACAAAGTCTAGACAAGCCTCTAACATACTGAAAAGTCACTAGGGCAGGCCCCAGCTGACCCAAAAACCATGAGGTCTGAAATATACATAAACTAAACTACTGAAAAGTAAATCATAAATACAGGTCCTGAGAACATGAGGACTCACCAACTGGCAGAGAGTAGGCAAAGGTGATCGCGGCTAATTGTGATGCTGAGGACGAACACTAGAACTTACATCATAATAGGATGTAGAGCACAAAATGTATGTGGTCAGTACTTCTGGAATGTACTGAGTATATGGGGATGCATGCAATATGTAAACAATATATATATATATATATATATATATATATATATATATATATATCGTAGGATGAAAACATGCATGCCAAGTGTATACAGACTCACTATATTTCATGAATAAAATTGAAATCTGATATGTCATAAACCATAAAGTAGTAAAGCATAATTTAGTAAAATTAGTGAGTCGTTACACTTAGTTTCTAAAACAAAAGTTTCTGTGGGAAATTCTCTTAACCGACATGCCCCACTTGAGTAACATGGAGCCCAACTTGTAACCATTGTTGGGAGGGTGTTCAATACCTTGCCAGGGGTAAAGAACCATGATTTGGCATGAATTCACTCATGACCCCATTTTGGGCAAAGGGGACAGTCTCAACTAACGAGGACCCCTTCATTAACCTACAGTGGCATGTAGTTTGGGAATTTGGGGTTATTTGAACCCACATTCCCTCAGTGTTAAATACTTCTCCCAAAATATATCATATTGCTCATACTGTACTAATTCATCATGAAGTAAGCATAATTAGTTTATGAGTCTAAAAACCAATCATGCTTATGCTTCTATTTCATATTCATAAGTAAATGCATTTACATCTAAGATCATAAGCCTGAATTCCATGTCATCTAAGTTAAATCATGCTAAGATCATGTACATTTACCAACTTATATGATTTCATGTTAAAGATGCTAAAACTTAAATCATAAAATCAGTCATGTGAATAAAATCATAAACATGCCATGAAATTTTAGTAAGAAAGTGTAAGTAAGTACATGAGGAAGTATAAACATCGAAATCATGTGAGTTAGGGATGAACCCTGATTATTCAATTCATAAAATCATTTGAAAAAATGAGTTCTTGGGCAAAAGGATGAAAGAAAATCCTTACGGAAATCCCACATACATGAACTTGATGATTTCTTGGAGGAAAGTTTGAGTTGGGAGCCCTTGAGTATGGGTATAAGGACATAATTACCCTTAATTTTTAAAGGAAAAATGAAACCTTTACGCCTTAGAGGGTGGGGTGTGTGTCTCATGGCCTATCGCACGACACCCTGCCATGCCTCATATTGCCTATTGCACGGTACCCAGCCATGCCTTGCATGGCCCTTCCAGTGACCAACTGGAAGGTGTTGTATGATGCGAGGACCAAAGCTGAGGTCCCCATGTGCCACGTACGACCTCTTATTTTGGTCCATGACGTCCTTTTGACTTACCCCAAACGTTTTCCAATTTTCTTAAGGGTCATATGACCTTATTTTATTACCTTAAACACATCGAAAACACACTAAAGACATGCATGAACATTGAGGGTATTACAAAGATCATCTACGAATACAAAGCAAGTGTGAAAAGAATAAATAATTATTTGAAAAGAAATAAGACACGAAATATAAAGATTATCTAGAATTTGGTGCTGCCAAGGAGAAAGCAACTTACCCTGAACTCTAATAACAACAACCTCAAACACAAGCAAACTCAAGTACTGCTAGTACCTAAACTAGTCTCTGCATGCAAAAAGGTGCAACAAATATAGAGTGAGTACCGAAAATATGTGTACTCAACATGCTTTGATTCCTAAACCTTTCTAGAAGTGAAATTAGATATATCCTAACAAATACTTTTTTTTTCATAATTATAATTACGTCATAAATAAATCACCAAAACATAATAAATAAAATATATGTTTTCTTCAAAACCAGTTACACCACTGATAATATCACAATTTTCCTCAAACATATTAAGTCAAATCAATATTACAACCATCTCATCAACCTAACACTAAATCTATATGAAGTACAATGTAGATGAAATATAATGCAATGTAATGCACTTGCCTAAAATTAGTATACAATTGCTTCCTCTATCGGATAGTCGAGACCCAGAGGGATTAATGATGTCCATATACCTGCTTCACTATTTTTCATTGACATAATATCACTAGCCAGAACCATTTATTATTGGCATAACATCACTTGCCAAAATCATTTCTCATTGGCATAATAAGAATATGAATTTCACAAATAACACAATGGGCACTTTCAACCAATAATTATCATGCAACAATAAGATTGACATGAATATGTATGAAAAAATATAAATAAAATGATCTCTCAATCGACTCTACAATCAAGGATCATCAAGTCGCAATCAAATTCACATAATTCACAAGTATCAACAATTCGATCAAACTATAAGTCGTGGGATACTATAAATCGATAATCAATTTCATGTAAATTTTCTCACATAATGACATTATAAATACTTGTTAGCTTATTTGTACAAGAATCCCTTATTAATTATTACCCTTAAATTTATTTAATACATCAAAATTAACACTTCAAACAATTAAAAAATCTATAATTGCATCAAATTGAAGCCCTAGCATCAAATTATGCACTTGGCCTTTTATAACACTTTTGAGCAGTCAAAATCTATAAGAAAATAAATCGGATGACACTTATGTTTCTATATTTATTTTTGACAAAAAAATCGGGTCAGAAAAGTCACCCAAGTCCCTAGAGTCAAATCTAAAATTTTCTTTCTGATTATATTTACCTACGGAGTATATTAATAGAAACTCATACGTTAATTTTCAGCTAAAATATGCCGTTATCTAATCCCAAAATCAAGAATTCTTACTCCAAGAACCCTAGGGCTATACTTTCTTAATTCCTTACAATTTCTCCATGTATTCACCATAAACTTTTTCTTTCATAATAATCTCATGAAAAAATTTAGAATCAATACTTTGATGCTTTGTGATGAAAATCCCTATTTTTTCTCTTTTGCTCCTCTCCTCTTCTTTTCTCCTTCTATGTTTTCTTTTCTTTTTGTTTTTTTGCACATTTTTATTTTTGCCAACCACTGCTGGTTCTTCTTAGCTTTATAATTTGGCCTTTGTCCTTTTTATTTTATTTTCTCTATTATTTTTTTAGTTAAATTACCAAATAACCCTTAAAATATGGGTTATTACATTTCCCTCTATTAAAAATAATGTTCATCCTCAAATGTAGCCAAAAATATTTTTGAAGTATCAAGATATGAACACTCACTATATACTCTCAAAATGAACTTTTTTCTCTGAAACTCATCTAATCACCTCAAAAATTGTGTCACACATCTTCACTAGTCATAAATTACATATAAAAGCTATGGTAGGAGTTAAAATGGTGAAACCAAGTAAAATTTATAAAAAGAATAGGAGGGTCGTTACAGTCGCATGACCTATTCTATTAAAACATAGATTTTTGTGACTTTGGTAAAAACATATGTAACCTTCTATTACAAGCTCTGATTGATGAATAGTTTGAAATGTTATAAATTAGACATGAAAACGGTGTCAGGTATGGCCTGTCACGCCTTGAGCCTATGCCTTGGACGGGATCTACACTTGATGCCATTGCTGGTCTAAGCGTACCCATAACATGATATGAAACATGAGCATACACTATACATAAGTAGAACATGATCTGAAAGAATTCAAGAAATTATCCGCATAAGGAAATATTTTCTAGAAAATATAGTAACTAAACTCATGAAATATGATACGAAGGTCAAAACTTGAAGTACATAAATGTCTGTCTGTCTATCTATGAAGCCTCTATCATGACTGAATATTCACTATTATAATAAGTCCCCCGACATATCTTTAGAAATGCTCACATCAATTACTAAAAACTATAGACTTAAGTCCCTAAGGTCAGAGAGGGGCTTACCAAAAATGTAGAATCTAGCATGCTGTCTGATCGCATGTCTGCATAACTGAGTCTTCATCAATAAAAATATACAAAATCCTCGATAAAATGGATGTGAGTACACATAAAATAGTACTGTATGTCAAATAGCAGGAAGAAACATGAACGGATATATCAAAGAAAAACATGAACAACTAATAAAATCATAATCATGACATAGGAGGATTAAGGGATCAAATATTTTTAGGCCCTTTTTGCATTAGTTCTTTCAACATATATTAATTCATTATGGGAATCTCATAGTGTAATCAACGTAAACCACCATGTGAGCACTAAGAGTCTGATCTCGACCTTATCATCTAAGTCATATCATACTTTGTCGGGTGTGAGACATGATTACATGTCATGAGGATCTATAATAGCCATTAACGGGGGTATCAAAGTAGTCACCTGAAAAAATGGTACAATCTATAACCTACGTCGGCAAATGTAGTTTAGGTGTTCGTCAATTCGACTTACATCTTTTTGATTAACCATTAGCTTCCTTAAGCTCATATAATCATAGAGGCCCGAGGGGATCATGTTCATAAGTTCTTGTAATTTAATTATCATAGCTTGTAATCATGGAAAAATTATATCATCATGTCATAACTCAAAGTCAAGAGATTTAATATTGTTGACACCCAATTTTGGACCGACATTTTCAAAGTAAATATTGTTGTGCTTTTTATTTGTTAAAGAGCATAAAAATTGATTTTTACATATTTTGGTTCAATTTAACACAAGTTATTGGTAATTATCCTTTTTCTTGAAAATATTAGAATATTTATCAATTTATTAATATTTAAAACTAATTATTGACTGTCACTGATTTTTACACAGTCGTTTTTATAAACAAATATTGTTTGAGTTTTATTAAATCATCAATTTTATTTTAAACTCAAATCATATTTTTATCTGACATTAAATTCATTTGTTAATTTATTTTTTATCTCTATCCGTTATTTCATAAAAGATAGAGAAGATATTTTTTGCATAGATAAATTAAATATCCATAGTTTTAGATAAGATCAAATAGTCATTGTTTTGGATGACTCATGATTTTGGATAGCCCATGGTTTTGGAAAACCATGGTATTAAGCACATGATTTTGCTCTTGAGTGGTTTTAATTTTATCTATAAAACTAACTCACTCCCTTCACAATTAATGGTGGTGAAAATTTTCAATTTGGGTAAAGATAATTTTCTCCTTTCTCCTGTTCTTTTTTCGGTGACCCACCACCACCGGAACACCACCCCACAATCGAAATCCGACGGAGCACTACTAATTTGCTCCGTCGAGCTCATCCGCTCACCCACCACAAAAAACCCACTATTTTTCTCCTCCACTCCCTCCGTTCAAACCACCCACAAACCACCGTCCCTCTTCCCTTTCACTCTCTTCTCCGGTGAAGCCAACACTACCGGAAAATCAACAACAATACCAAACAACGACCAGATCTGGCCAGAACGAGCCAAGCACTGGCGAACGACATCACAACGACAACAACAACCAAACAACCACGCCGATGAGCTCTAAGCTCTGGCCAGCCACAACCAATAACGACGAACAACAGCTAACCAAACGAATCCCTCACTTCCTCAACCTCCAAACCAGACCCATTGCCACTAGCTCGCGAGCTTCCACCTCCGGCTAAACGAAACCCACAACAAGAAAACGCCAACTCCGGAGCAAACCACCAACTCCAACTGCTCCGGCGAATGATTTGACGATGATGCAACTTCGGTGACCAGGTTTACTGGTTCTCTTAGTTTAATTTTATCTCTATATTATTATTAATATTTTCCTCTATTCTTTTAATTCTCATTTAAATATTTAATATTATTTTACCTAGAAAAGATCATTATCTTTATGATTGTTTGCAAACCTTGTGTAATTTTTGTTATTTTGCTTCACTCGTGGCAGCTCCATTTTGACTTTCTCTTAGTCTAATTTGTTTTTAGCTTTTATACTATTTTATTTTTCACTGATTTTGCCTAATTTGTTGTTACGATTAATATTGTGTTTTGCTACTGTTTAGAAGTATGGCTTGAAGATCTTACTCATTTATTATTTTGTTAAAATTAATTTGAGCAAAAGTCACTACATGGGATTGTGATTTGATTACCTTAATTATTTATTAATTTATCAAATTGGTTCAAACAATATATTTGGTCAATGAAAGAATCTCTCCGTCGGATTTTCGAGGCATTCCCATTATAAAAGACGTATTTTATTTTAAGTTCAATTATTTTATTCCATGTATTAATATACTTGGCCGATGAAGAAATTTCCATCGATTTCCAAGGCCACCCATGTATATAAGATGGGTTTTACTTTTTGTTCATTATTTCTTTAATTTATTTCGATTCATATTTATCCATTACTAACACTTTTACCAAGTGTTTTTACAGGTACATGGAGCTTCTTCCCGAAGAAGACACTCGAATTCAAATTCGAGGATCATTTTGAGTTGTTTATTGTATTTATTTATTTTGTTTAACGATAGGCAAATATTAGGCCTCCTTCGTTATTCGTTCTTTATCTTATTTTGTATGTTTTTATTTTTCTTATACGTGTAAATGATTTCTTATCTCCTCCTCAATTGAAAAAATGAGTTCAGCCGGGACCCACCTTTGTGGATTCCGAAGGGTGCCTAACACCTTCCCTTTGGAATAACCTGAACCCTTACTTAAAATCTAATTGGTTTCGCAGACTATTTTTCTTTAATTTAATTAATTGGTTTCCTAGTTTTCCTAAAATTAGGTGGCGACTCTAAATTCTTTTTAAATATTTATTAATTATTTTTTGAGTCCCGAAGTTGCGCCTTATGAAAATAGGGATTGTAACAAATATCATAAAAATTATATTCTTGAAGAGATTTCACATTTTTGGGGTCATGATAATCATATCATGTTAGAGATCATCAATAAAATTATAAGAACTTTGTTTTTAGAATAGAAATTATTCCTTGTTCATAGGTATTCATTAACTCATGGGGAGAACCCATAGGAGACTTACAGAATGGGTTCTGAATATTGACTTCAATTTAGGAGTTTTTGAAACATCCCACCATCTTAGAATTAGTTTTTGTAGGTGCAATCCTTAAATATTAATACCTACACAAGTAGCAGACTTCTTCCATACATAGTTTTTGGGCTATGGTCTGTTAGAAAAAGACGTGTCATTGTCTATTGGTTGATGTTTTCACAGTAATAAAATTTGGATACAATATTCATAGTCATCCTTTGAATATTATCACCTTTTACTATTCTCCTTTGCCACTCCATCCATAACAAAAAAAACTAATCTTGAAAGAAACTCCTTTGATCCAGATATTAGTTAAGCAGCTCTGGTCCTCCTTCATGTGCCTTAATATTCCATGTGCATACTTGAATAAAAAATGCTCTTGGTGTTTCCATCCACCAAGCTTTATCATTCACATAGACATGACTAATATTATCATTATGCATTCAGTCATTTCTTTGGAGATATTCTCTAGAAGCTTATGTTTGTCCTATTCTCCACCAATTATAAAGTCTTTGACTTCAATTTGTTGTTTACCACTACTATCCCCTTCAGTGAAATAAAGTGCCCTTTGCTTTGTCTAGTTGTCAAACCAAAAGCTAGAAGCCCTAAATTAATTTGCCATAAAATTTCATACTTCACATCTTCCCTAACTATCATCAATATTCTCTAGACATGAGAGGCAACTGATCCTTTTGGAATGATAGGATGTAGCTTTTTGTAATATTTATTTCACATATAAGCTTCACAAAGTAGAAATGGAGACTTTGAAATTCCACCATAATTTGGCTAATAATGCTTTAAATACATCATATAAGGATCTGAGACCCAACTCTCCCTCATTAAGGGGTAACACATTTCATCCTAGGCAACCCAATATTGAATTCTCCCTGTTTTTCTCCCAAAAAATATAGTTCAACTGATCAATAACCTTGTTGGGAGGGTTTATTGCTGACAAAAGATATACTAGTATGGACTGTAATACATATGAAATAAGGATGTATCTCCCTCTAAATGATAGAAGTTTATTTTGAAGAACATTATACTCCTTGAAACTTCCTCAATAAATGTTCAAAATGGGACTTATTTTCCTTCCATAGAAGACTAGACACCCCAAGTAAGTGAAAGGAAAAGATCACAAATTAACTCCAGTGAGCCTCTTTGGTCTAGCCCCTATTATTGAGAGAGTTTTATTATGTAAATTTAAATAGCTCTTATTCTTGTTTATCATTTGCCTTGAAACATTATCATAATCCCTCAAAACCCTAAATGATTGATCTCTGGACTCTACTTATGCAACCCATGTCTTTTAAATTGTCCATACTCATGTAAACTATTCAAACCTCTAGCTAGCACTTCTGCAATAATGATAAATTGTAACACCCTAAACTTTTGACTAGGATTTGAACCATTTTTTGTACGCGTATAAGCCCCAAAATCGATGATTTCTAATTTAATATAAGTGTTAAGATTAATTTTCTAGTGTAGTGAGTGATTTTGATGTGAATCATGGTCATAAGAAACATCTAGCATAAAGTTGAGTTGTAAGCTTTTCGATCAATTGACTTTTAGTATACGTTCTTGCATGGGTCAACTTCAAACAAGCATTTCTCCTAGAATATGAAAAGTTACGTGGTACATTACATATCAAATTAAAGGTCTTTGAGTCTTCTTTCCAATGCCACTGACCCTTCATTAATCGGAGTTTGGAGTTAAAATTTATGGCCTAAATAGTAAGGGTACGTGATAGTAGCATGGCACGGACCTTAGACTCCGCGATGGGTCCGTGCCACAGAGGGGAGGTCAACCCCAACTTCTCTCCAATTTTTGATGGAAATTTAAGGGCTTTTTGGTATTTTCCTTTATATAAACTGTCTCCAATCATCTTAAAATATTCCCTAATAATTTATTTTACCCTAAATCACGATTAGAGACACCCTCTCACCCTCTCAAAAGTTCAAAAACTCTCAAGCTTTAAGGAGAAGGATCCAAGGTTCTAGTTCAAAGTTTTCTTGTAAATTTTGTTACAAAGGTATATTGAACAATCCTCTTTCCAACAAAGTTATACTTTAATAGTTTCTTATTATGTATGTATGTATGTATATGAATTGTGAATTATGATTGGGAATGATTTATGAAAGATGAACGATTTAACCCTTGTGAACCCCTTTTTCTATTAAATTATTTCTAATCTTTATTTGAACTTGGGATTTGGGATTGTTACTGGAATTATGAAGTCCTTGTATTATGAATTTTAAGTTGGGATATGTTAGGGGTTAAGAAATTACGTTTTTGAGGAGTCATTTTGGATGTTCTAAACCTTATGGTGATAAAAAAGATTTACCCCCATTCCTTGGACTTTTGTAAAAACGATGAAATTATGGTGACTCTTAGAACCCTTAGTGGATTTTCAAATGTATTGATTGTAAGACTTCTAAATTGTGGGCTAACGAGCTAACGAGTATATGAAAAGGTTATGGTATTATTTGTATGACTTGCAAGCCTTGGAATGATGATACCAACTTAATGATTGCCCTTATGAAAGACTTATTTTATGTCAAATGGTTTATGTTCATGAAAATATAATAAATGGCTTTAAAGAGAATTATGTAGATCACTGAGAAGGTGTAAGTCCTCGTGACCCAATGCCTGAAACCTATGTTTTGCCGACATAGGGATGGATCTCTCCTTAAGTGGATGACTTTATGATTTTCCCTCTTTGAGGATGATATGATGGCAAAATGATATATATCTCAATCCATGCGGCAAACATTGGTTGAGTCCCCATCGGCTGGGTACAGACTAGATTTATTTAGCCCATGGGTTACTTAATGTCGGTGATTCTGCCTAGTTCAGAACAAAAATAAATAAAGGCTAATGGTTTGATTTTGAGTCACTATTTATGTTCCCTTCTTATGTTTTAGTTTTAGTTATATAATTTACTTTGTAAAATATGTTGTCCCTTTCCCTAGGTTGCATACCCGTACTCGTCGTATTGACCGTCCCTGGATACTATATCATTTCATGATTTAGGTTTGGAGACACATCCTCATGGTTCTTTGTAGTGTTAGGTTTGTTCAGGACAACTTCAGCAAGCGGTGATCCCTCCATCTTCCAGAAGGCAAATTGATCCTTATGTTAGACTATGATTTTTCATTTTATGGTATTGTGCCATGTCCCGGCTTAGGTTTTCATTCTTATGTTAGTGGCTTTGTACACCTGCGTAGATGTTATTTAAATGTTTTATTTCAAAAACTTTGATAAATTTTTATTATGTTTTAAATGGATTTCTCTAATGGGTATTTCTTCCGTAAATACTTATTGAAATGCTCATGATGATATGCTAAGAGGCTCTCTCGGGCCTTTATTGGTCTTGAGTGCCTGTTACATCCAGGGCCTCGTCTTGGGTCATGACAGACTTGGTATCATAGCACAGAGTTCAAGTGTCCTAGGTTGTCTATGAAGCTGTGTCTAATAGAGTCATGCTTATGGGTATGTTGTGCACTACACTTATAATCAGGAGGCTGCAGTGCATTTAGAAAATATTTCCCATTCTTTCATACTCCAGATCATGAAATAGTGTTGTCCATAAGAAAACTATCCAGATCTTTGTCTGTCTCTAATTCTGTTGGTTATAGGAGTACAAAAGCTCATATTTCTAACGAAGTGATTGTTTCAGATAGAGTCATTAGAAAGTTATGAAACTGCACAAGGACTTGAGAGGAGTCCATTAATTAGTGCGTCCAAGTCTAGTGATTCAAAACATATAACTCTACCTACAAGAATCATGCGATAAGTCAAAGTAAGATGTGTATTCTGACCTTTTCAAAAACTTTGTTGCAGATGTCACGCTTAAGGAGAAAGGTAGGTAGCTGAATGTTGGGGTAATGTTGCCACCCGATGAGATAGTGTTAATTAGAGTGTTATAAGTTATGAGTAGTAAGATGTCCCAGAGCCAAAGATATGGAGTCATAAATTTAGAAACCTGAGAGTGAAAGTGTCACGACCCAACTACCCGGATTGTGTGGGCACTATTCTAATATACCTAGATAGGAGAACCCTTACCACCTATTTCTAAAGATATTGCGGAAGTCAATGAGAAAATAAAGAAATACCCTTAATATTACAACCAGTTTGCAAAACTTTAAAAATATATGAAAACCTTTCAAAGTTACTATAACCCTTCCTTAGGAATTAGTCTAAACAGGTATAAGAGCGGCTAGGAGAAAGTACAATAAAAGACACAAATTCTACCATGGGAATAAATACAAAAGCTTCTGGAGATCTTTACTGTGTCAAGCCTGAAATACCTACTGATCCTGCAACCAGAATACACCCCACAAAAGGTATAACAAGAGTAGTATCAGTACAAAATCACATGTACTTGCAAGCATAATCGGTCGACCCGAATTAAATCACATAAACATCACATAAATATTTGAAAAGAAACACACAAATTAAGGGGTATTAAATCAGAATCATTCATTTAGCCGATTATTGTCACTTGGATATTAATAACCTTTAAACACCGAGTACCCATCACTTTCCAAATCAAAGCTCACTCCGTAAATTATCTTTGAGTCCTATAATTCTGACCCTCAAGGTTTCTTACCCTTAACCAAATCACAATTAATAGCCTTAGCCTTGTTCCACCAAATCATTCATGTCATGACGCTCTAGCAGCTTTAGGTTCATTTAAGTCTACAGGTACAATTAACAAGATGGTGACGCCCTCCTTCCCCACCCGAAATGCAATAACTGCTAGTCCACCTAGGATATTACAACGTACAATCACAGACACCTATCCAGACATTCAGACAACATAGTCAATATAGGGACATAACAGGTCAACAATCATGACTCATCCATTGTATACCTCCCTTTGTCCCATTTTACTAAGTAAGTAGGCAATAAAGATTAAACCTCCTCTTTTATTAACCTAAAACCGGATCCCTCATGGATCCCATTACAACAACTAGAAAACTTCATGATCATAAATTCCAACTCATAGAAAACCAATACACCAGTCACCACATAGTTTGGTTCATACAAGGAACAATATAATAGAATAACAAATAAGCTAGTCCGCTCAAGGGACCAATACAACACAACAAATGGCAAATATCATGCATCCTGGTTTACATAATGAATCACTTTTAGCAATTAAGCATATGACACTGTTTACTCAGGAAACTCTCTCTCTCTCTCTCTCTCTCTCTCACACACACACACACACACACACACACACACACACACACACACACACACACACATATATATATATATAAAATACAAGTAAGCCCAATTCACTGAAGGAACCATTACACTCAAGAAACACATAATCCTCGGTTCACTCAATGAACTTTCACACTCACCTGTACCTTGTACACATATGCTAAGGGTCTTACGTGTGCGCCCACTAGTCATGACCTGCAGGGGACAAGTCCTTGTTCATGTACCAAATCTCAGACACCAAGTGTCTGCCAACCTTATATCACCAATCTTATGGAGCTGTCCAAATACCGGTACATTCCACAAAAATGATAGATATAACAACAATCACAACTTTAATGATAACAAAATAACACTTGTAAAATCCATCAATCTTTTATATAAGTTCATTGCATTCGATTAACACTTAGGATATCAAATAATCATTCACTTTCCTTGAATATGCATTGTACAAGTAATAATAAGAATTAGTTATCATGCACACATAATACAAATTGTGTTTCAACTACATTAAAACCATCACCTACATTTGTACATACAAATTGTGGGTTATGACCCACCCCCATCCATATATCCTAACAGTTTGCTACATTACCAATCTTCCATTTCTTTAGTTACCACCGTTGATTCTTCTGAATCCACCAACACCAACCATTCTTAATGAATAACCATTTAATTAATTAACCTAATTCCTGATTCTACACTATTATTAACACAACAAGGATAAACAATAAAAATGTAACACATAATTTCATGAATCAACTCAATAATGTAATCATAACAACTTACCCCTCCCAATTATACTAGTTTAATCCATTTAATCCATCCGAACAATGTGCCCAAAGGCCTAAGTATGCAATCTTCCATCAATCTACGTCATGCTTACACTTTCTAACCCAGGTCTAAACTACTCAGTTAAACATAGCCTACTTGGACACCAAGCAACTGCTATAGAGGCATGTATGTGGGTTTTGACTCTGTGTAGGTGAATATTGGCATGCAATTGGCAGAAAATCCATGGGTTTTAGCTAATTAACACAGAATCCCTCCTCTCTATTGCTCCCGGGCCATGAGGTAACCCTAGAAGGGTATTTGAATGAACCTTATCCTTTTTCAACTGAAGAGGAAAAAAGAGGATATAAAAATTGCAACTGGGGTTTTTGGTTCCGTCATCCCACTATAGCCGCCTGCCGACCGCTATAGCAAAACAATTCCTGGTATAGTGGGATGATGTTAGTCCGACCCAAATTTCAAATTTTAAAATTTGAAGTCGCGTCACCCTATTATAATTTGAGATCGTATTTTTCAAAATTTTCCATAACCTGTGCCCATAACAAGGTGTCTTTTAATAATGATGGAATAGATCATTACACCAGATACTAATTTACCCATCGTTCAACCCCAAAAAATTAAGATTAGGAAAGATTCGTACGAGTTTAAGTTGAACCTTAACGCCCTTATTATGGCAATGTATTTACAGACATTACGCGGAATACTGAATTTTTGTTTCCTTGGAACTATAGAATTCTAAGCTGTGACCTTAATACCACTCCACTCCATCTAGAATTCATTCTTCCTTACGAATCACACGAAACAAATAAAGTAAATATTTACCAAGCACCAAAGATATCTAGGGTCTCATCAATACACTAGAATGAAAGAATTTCAATACAATGGACAAAAAATTTCTGCACTTCAAGGGTCGGGATCCCACTATAGCAGGAATATTCCCACTATAGTGGTATTGTTATAGTGGGTTAAGGCCCTATAGTGGAGCAAACAGATTAAATGGGGTGAGAATGGGTTTCTTACCTATTTCTCCTCATTTTAATAAAAAATACCCCTTTCCTCCCTGATTACTTCGCTCCCATCATTGGAATCAAGGTAATTATTGATATCTTTACTCCCTTTACTTCCCTGTACATATTTATGCTAGTTTCACGCTTGAATTAATAGAAAAATGATAGGTTTTGGGTTAATTTTTGAAAATTCAAAATTGATTTTGAATTGGCTGAAATTTCAAAGCATGGTTGCTTCCCTTGCGTCTACAATGCTTCTATAGCGTTCTGGGCGTAAGAATTACAGAGTTCATGGCCAAAATGGGCTCGAAATAGTAGGGAATGTGAAAAGTTATTTTTGGTTTGGTTTTGATGATTTTGGCATGTTCTAGGAGTTATCATGCTCAGAATTTTGCATAAACAAGTGTTAGGGTACTTTAGGAACCTGATCTGAGGTCAGAACGCTAAAAATGGGACTTTTCATCAAAAGGTACCATTATTGCACCTCTTGATTTGCTGGGAATGATGAAGGAGGCTATAGCAGCCTTGACTCGCTATAGAGACCCCACTATAGTGGAGAAATTTCTACTATCACAATATCTCCATAGAGGGATGTAGCCCACTATAGTAGGAGGCTGCACACATTAGCATCCCAGATAAAGCCAAGGCATTAAGCTTTTTCTGAAATTGATTTTCTTAACACTTTATGAGTTCTAACATGCTTCTTCCTCATGATTTTGCATATCAACACACCCCAATGGCTGGAAACTAAGAAAACGCTCCTGCCTATGAGAGATTCCCCAATGAGGATTGTTGGGAGAGATATAATGAGTTCAAAAGGATGAGGTTCTGCTATGAGAGGGCCTTCACTATGCGAGGGGTAGATAAAAAGGCACCTACATGCTACAATTGGCTCCAAGAGTTTATTTGGGGTCCACTAGTGGTGGCTCCCCAGTTCAAGGTCTCAGATTGGGTACGGAAGTTCTATGTCATGCTCCCTACCGTGCTTTAGAATGACCCCAACCCCACTATCTGCATCAAAGAAGTGGATGTCCCTATAGATATTCAGACTATAAATGAGCTTCTGGGGTGCTGCATGTCTCAAATGCGGGGTACTTAGCCAAGGACAGGGAGATGGATATGAAATGGTTGGGGGATACTCTAGTAGAGAAAGAGTTCAAGGACCAGGACTACTGGCCAACTACTGAGGGTATCACGAACACTTACTTCACAGTCGATGCTAGGAGGTGGCTGAACCTGGTGTCCCAGAGGATTTATCCATTGGGCAACCTCTCAGACGTGACCTACCCTTGGGCTCTAGTGGTGGCCTGCGCTGTGTATGGGATCATACTGAATGTGGTGGGACAAATTGTAATAGAATGAAAGGACTTTTACCGGGGCAACAAGAATGGCCCAGGGACCCTACCTTCTCAATCTGGTTTTTGCACTGTGCTGGTGCATCGAGGTGCCCGAGGAAGAGGCTGACCATGAGATGGATATGTACACCCCTTTCCAACCCCTTAGAGTGCCTGAGGAGGAGGCTGACCATGAGCTGGAGATGGACACCCCTTTCCACCCCCTTAGGGTGAAGGTGGTTACATCCAAGGGGAAGAAGAATAGGAAGGTCGGTGAGGCAAAGAGCAGTCGGGCTGCAGAGGAGGCCGATGGTGATGATGATGATGCTGCCCCTCCTTTCCAGTTTCCACCTAGAGGTCAACCTGGCCGCGATCGGGAGATATATGGAGCATACCCCTCCTAGTTCCTTAGCCCCACCTCCATCTGCCCAGGACTATATAGTGCTCTGCAGAGAGCTCAATAAGGAGATGAGGAGGAGGTACTCTTGGGACCGCATGCTCGTATGGATGTGGAAGACCATAAAAGTCATGTTCAGGTGAGCAGTCCCAGACTAGAAGCTTCCCCATTTAAAGCCAGAGGATATGCGAGAGTTTTTTTTCCTCAGTGATGTAGAGAGAGAGGACCTCGCCCTAGTATCCAGTTTTGATGACAGGGCATCCAGTCAGGGCCCTTAGTGCAGCTCAGTCCTACTTCTCTGTAACACCCCGTACCTACCAAACCCTACTTGACAATGTTGAACAATGTTTACTTAAGTGTCAAGAGCCAAAAGTATGTATTATGTAATGTTAGTGATGAGGTAATTGAAATTGGGCCTAGTACAAGGGATTAGACCCTCGTGGGAGGTGTAACACCCCATATGTTGACGAACCTATACGACTATATGTACATGTATAGAATTAATTGAACATGAGAGATGTGAAGAATTATGCACTTATTTGTTGGGGCTTATATGAGTCTTGAGCCATTGGGCCAAATGAGGTCCAACACAAGAATAAAAGATTAGGTCCAATGGGGCAAAACATGATCCAATCTTCCATTTGACTAATCAACCATGCATTTAATGCCAAGAGATGGATAAGAGTGACTTGAGGGATATATATATATATATATATATATATAAGGAATTATTCATTCACTTGGTGGGCTCAACTAACAATTTGTAATAAGCTAAATGAGGCCAAAAAATTAGCATGCAAGACATGGCCCAAAAGGGGTAATTAACCCATTCTTGACCCATTCTTGCAAGACCAAGTCCACAAATCAATTATTGACCAAAGGTATGGGATAAGGATGAACTTAAAGGGTCTATATAAGCAAATAAAAATCATATTTTATATCATTTGGACACCCATGCCTTTTCTAGAATTTTCCAACAATTTCTCTTTTGCTCTCAAGAACCCTAAGTCACTCTTGGGCCAAGATCATCAATTGGTAAGTCTTGGTAAGTGTTTATTATGATGGATTAATATATATTATGCATAACATATGGGGTATATTGTGTTGTTTATGTTGGTGGAATATTGAGAAGTTCACAAAAGTGAAAGGTTACATGTTTGCTTAAATCGGAGGGTGGTTTGTCTTGTAAACTTGACTGTGGACTTGTGGTTTCGAAGAGAGTGAACTTGGTGGAATAAATATTGATATGTGATATGTTATTATGGTCTTACCTTGTTTGATTCATGTGCATAACATTTGGAATGGTTATTAGGAAATTGATTGTGGTTTTGGTGCCGTATTGGCCGTGAAATGTGGTTTTGAGTGTCGATATGTGTGTTGTGAGACCATGGCTGAATGTTGGTGTTTAATATGATAAAAAATATGTTCAAATATGTTTGATTGTGATCATGGACCATTCATGGCATTAAAATACCCCCAAAAAAGTCATTTCGGACCAAAACGGGCATCCGCCCCTGCAGACGAGGGCATCTGCGGGCGCAGATTCCAACGCAGATGGCACTGGCTGCTGCCAAGAGCCATCTGCGGTCTCAGGTGGCTGACCTTCGGGCACATGTGCCAACGCAGGTCAGCCCAGAATTGTGTTTTGGTTGTTTTCGTATCCCTTTGATCCCCAAAAGCCCCGATACCCACCCTTTTGGGATGTAATTATCAACTTGTAATGTCATTTTAATGACTTTAAGGTATCGTATGGAGGTGTGATGGACTATTTTGAGTATGTATGGTTGTTCATATGTTGTTATGAAGGGATAATCACGACGGAATGATAAAGGGAAAGACGTAAAAGGTAAGTGTGGTGTGAAATGCTATCGATATATGATATTTTGATCAATGTGTGTGATGTTATGGTGTTGTTGATATGGAAATGTATTGGATTGTATGGTGAGGGGGTGACATGACATTATATGGTAGCCACATAGTTCATTGTCGTCTTGTACGTTTATATAGTGACTAGTTGCTAATGTAAGTTTCGGTATGAACTTGTATTATAGAATAAGACATAAAGAAGAAGCGGGGCTATTGTGTTCATACATAGGCTTGCGTATTCATACTTGGAGGTAAAGGTATGTAAGGTTACTCTTCTATATCCTTCGGCAACATATGGTGTCTCACATTGTCATAGTACCCATTTGATTCCGAAATGTTCTAAGGTACTCCATATCTTGTAGTTGACTAGTATTACTCGTAAGTTCCTTATTCATTGATCAATTGTGAATCTCATGTCTCATGTTCGTGAGTAGTGTTCCAAAAGCCCAATAATGTTATGTTCCAAAGTTTCAATAGTGCTTATACTCATGTTTCTTGTTCATTGATTATTGTCCAATGGGTTCAATAGTGTTGTGTTTCCATGATATTGTGTTTTCCAACAATGTTACTCATATGTATTTCATTCATTGGTTAATGATCCAAAGTTCCAAATAAAGATATGGCTATCATTGTATCAATCTCAAAGTAAAGATCAAACTAATGCAAATGTGGTTAATGATTGAGTACGGGTGGCAGCTTTGGGGGCGAAATGCCTAGCTCAAGCCGATCCCGATATCATTGGATCAGGGGGTAGCTTTAGGGGCGAAAGCCTAGCTCAAGCCAAACCTGACAGGGGGAAGCTCTAGGGGTAATAACCTAGCTCGAGCCGAACCTAATATATTGATTTATGGGTGGCAGCTCTAGGGGCATAAGCCTAGCTCGAGCCGATCCCAAGGGTGGCAGCTCTGGGGGCATAAGCCTAGCTCGAGCCGATCCCAACATAACGATATGTTATGTAAAGACCCACTGATCAGTAGGGGACCGGGTACATTGTGATGCGTATTGATCATTGATCATTGTATTAAAGAAAGCAAAGAAAATAATCAAAGTAATGCACATGGTTCCCAAAATGTAAAATGGTGACTTATTCACACTGGTTATTCATATGTTTTGAGTTCATTGAAATATTCATGTATTGTACAGTTTCATCTGAGCCTTGCATACTCAGTACTTATTTCGTACTGACCCCTCTTGGGGAATTTACCTTACTTGCTGCAGGCGCAGGTACCAGTAGGCCTCCTCAGTAGATTGCCAGTGTTAGCGGTTCTTTGGTGAGCTCCAGCTAATTCGGGGCTTCTCCGAGTCAGGGTGTATATATGTTTTGGTGATGTACATATTGTGTAAAGCGTGGACTTATCCCGACTTATGGTTCATTTTGATCAATGCTCTTGTTAGAGGCTTTTGTAGACGAATGTGGGTGTATCAGTGTAAAAGGAATATGTTGTGTTGACTGGATGGCCTCAACGGCCAAGTTTTATATGTCCCATGTTTTCTATTATTCGTCTTTCAAGTTCTTACTTAATGGTAGTGATGTTTCTGTTATGCATATGATTGAACATAGGCAAAGGTTGGTTCTCTCAGGCCTTATCGGCTACGGGTGCCAATCATGTCTCAATGGGATTCGGGGCTTGAAATTCTCCCCCTTCCCCTTTTATACATTTATCCTGATTTGGGTTGCCTCCATTTGAGCCATGTACTAGACATTTTTCCTCCCTTCCTTTTCCTTTATTTTACGGCACATGAATGCCAGTTTTTAATAATTTTTTTAATATATTGAATGCTTGATTTACATTTCTATATGCGATTTCTATCATTATGTCATAGCTCGTAGCTCAAATTAACGATTAAAACAGGCCAAAATGAAAAATAAAAATAGGAGAAAATAGGGCAGGGGTTCTGCCCTGCCCATCCTGCTATAATGGCTTACATGTCGCTATGGCGACACTGCTATAGCAAAAAATTCCCTATATACCAGGATAACCATAGAGGGCCAACACCGCTATGGCAGCCCCAACAACAGCAACCTAGGATTTTAAAATTTCCTGTAATCCCTTCATTTCCCTTCCCTATTTTCAGCATTAAAACATGAAATCACATAATGGCCTCTTGCATAATACCAAGACCGAACCCAGCCATGCATAAACAACAACTTAGCATTACATTATTTAAAGCCAGTTATGAAATACAACAAGAATTTTTCATAATAACAAGTCCCGTTATTATGGAACAATAGCCCTTTTTCCCATAGTCCTTAATCAATTTTCGACTGTCCTGAAACAAGAGTTTCCCACAGTTATAGACCTTTCTTCCCTTATCATTTTTACCAATGACAAGTCCATGCCAACATGAAAAAATACAAGTTCCAAGCAAACCATATATCAAATAATTCCTCAAGCCATCAACACATAACCAAGTTATGACCTTTCATCGACAACGAATTTCATAGTAATTCAAACAATCACCTTTCACATATTCGCAGTCATTCAAGCAATACCAATAAACATAAGCATCAATTTCAATTTTCTTCATTAAATAAGCTCTTTTTTTATTTACCTTCATTCACCTCATGGATAATCATTAGCCGATTGCCCATGCATTACATAGCCTTCATGGCCAGATACCAATTGGAACCTTTTCGGTTCCAACTTTCCTTGCTTGTATCATTTCAACCGGAGTCAAACAACATCAATTTGCCTTGCTGAGATACCAATTGGACTCAACCCATACAAGCAAGCACACAGACCACATAAAAGGAAAGAAAGAAATTGAATAACTCCCCAAAGATTAGATATGGAGATCAAAACGTCAATCCACAGTACTCTACTAAACACTCGCTCTTATATTAGGAGACCAATAACCTAGGCTTTGATACCAAATTATCACGACCCAACTACCCGGATCATGTGGGCACCTACTCTAATCTACCTAGATAGGAAAACCCTTACCACCCATTTTAAAAGATATTGTGAAAGCCAATAAGAAAATAAAGAAATGCCCTTAATATTACAACTAGTTTGCAAAACTTTAATTACATCTGAAAACCTTTCAAAGTAACTGTAACCGTTCCCTAGGAACTAGTCTAAACAAGTACAAGAGCGGCTAGGAGAAGTTACAACAAACACAGCTTCTACCATGGGAACAAATACGGAAGCTACTAGAGATCTTTACTGTGCCAAGCCTAAAACCCCTACTGATCCTGCAACCAGACTATACCCCACAAAAGATATAGCAAGAGTAGTATCAGTACAAAACACACGTACTAGTAAGCATCATCGGTAGACTCAAATTAAATCATATAAACATCACATAAATATTTGGAAGCAACATACAACTTGAGGGGTATTAAATCAGAATCATTCATTTAGCCGATTATTGTCTCTTGGATATTAACAACCTTTAAAAACCAAGTACCCATCACTTGCAGAATCAAATCTCACTCCGTAAATTATCTACGAAACCTATAATTTCGACCATCAAGGTTTATTACCCTTAATCAAATCATAATTAATACCCTTAGCCTTGTTCTACCAAATCATTCATGCCTTGACACACTAGCAGCTTAAGGTTTGTTTGAGTCTACAAGTACAATTCACAAGATGGTGAAACCCGCCTTCTCAGCCCGAAATACAATAACTTCTAGACCACCTAGTATATAACAACGTACAATCAAAGATACCTATCCAGACATTCAGACAACATAGTCAATATAGGGATATAACAGGTCAACAATCATGGATCATCCATCGTATACCTCCCCTTGTCCTATTTTCCTAAGTAAGTAGGCAATAAAGATTAAACCTTCTCTTTTATTAACCTAAACACAAATCTCTCATGGATTCATTTACAACAACTAGAAAACTTCATTATCATAAATTCCAACTCATAGAAAAACCAATACACCAGTCACCATATATTCTGGTTCATGTAAGGAACCAATATACCAGAATAACAAGTAGGCCGATCCACTCAAGGTTCTAATAAAACACAGCAAATGGAAAATATCATGCATCCCAGTTTATATAATGAACTACCTTTAGCAATTAAGCACATAAATCAGTTCAATATATATATATATATATATATATATATATATATTAATAAGTAAGCCTGGTTCACTCAAGGAACCGTTACAATCAAGAAACACATAATCCTCTGTTCACTCAAGGAACTGTCACACTCACTTATTCCTTGTACACACATGCTAAGGGTCTTATGTGTGTGCCCACTAGTCATGACCTACAGGGGACAAGTCCTTGTCCATTTACCAAGTCCCAGACACCAAGTGTCTGCTAACCTTATAGCATCAATCCCGTGGAGCTATTAAAATATCAGTACATTCCATAATAATAGCAGATATCACAACAATCACAGCCACAATGATAACAAATAACACTTATAAAATCCAATAAGCTTTTATATAAGTTCATTGCATGTGATTAACACTTAGGATATCAAACAGTCATTCACTTTCGTTGATTATGCGTTGCACAAGTAATGCTAAGAATTAGTTATCATGTATATATAATACAAATTAGATTTCAACTACATTAAAACCATCACCTATATTTGTACGTACAACCTGTGGGTTATGACCCACCCCCGTCTGTTCATCTTAATAGTTTGCTACATTACTAATGATAGACTAGAATGTTGTGATTGATAGATATGTAGAACACTGTACTATATGACTAGTACTCCTTGATTAAAACTTAAGGTTATTTTATTATAGTGATAAAATAGAGTAGTATTCTTGGAGGGATGTAGAGTATAGAGTCATGTAGCTTAGGTTAGCATGATCACACTATGTGTAGAACCTTTTAACTCTGGGTTAGTCTTAAACATGGAAGCACTATACAGTTAGACTAAGACTATAGTATATATGTGTTTTATGTGTTATTTATATAGATTGGAAAGGATAAAGTATGGTATTCAGAGGAGAAAACATAGTTGAGAAGTGTTGCTAAGTTTAAGGTCCACTAGCCATATCATTTAAGGTGGGATACTTCTATTCCTATGTCCAGCAAAGGTTTGTTACATGTCATGTATCAATCTTAATCTATGATCATAATTTCCAAAAGTTCATACCTTACATTATATGATCATATTCCACAGAACTCATGTCCTATATCACACCCATGCCAAGTCTGATATATCTCCTGATTTGTGCTTAACTAATTTGTTTGATGATGTCATGAAACCTCTCTTGATGTAAATAAGTTAAAAGTGAATTTTGGAATTGAAGTTTCAGCCCTTATTGTCGTGCTTATGGAAATTCAGTAAGTCCTCCCTATCCATCATTAGAGGATAAATTATCCCAAGGGGAAAATATTATAACACCCCAAATTTTTTACTAAAATTTGAACCATTCTTTGTACGTGTATAGGACCGAAACTCAATAATTTATAATTGAATATAAGTATTAAGATCGATTTACTACTGTGGTGAGTGCTTTTGATGTGAATCATAGTCATAAGAAATATCTCGCGTAAAGTTGAGTTACAAGCATTTCAATCAATTGAGTTTTAGTATATGTTCTTACATGGGTCAACTTCAAATGACTACTTCTCCTAGAATATGAAGAGTTACATGTCTCATTGCCTATCAAGTTAAAGTCTTTGAGTCTTATTTCTAATGCCACTGACTATTCATCAATTAGTGTTTGGAGCTAAAAGTTATGGCCTAAACAGTGACCCCGACTCCTCTCAAATTTTTGACGGAAATTTAAGGTCTTTTTGGTCTTTTCCTTAATAGAAACTATTGTAAATTATCTTAAAACATTCCCTAATTATTTATTTTACCCTAAATCATGATTAGAGCCACCCTTTCACCCTCTCAAAAGTTCAAAAACTCTCAAGCTTTAAGAACGAAGGATCAAAGGTTCTAGTTCAATTTTTTTTTTTTGTAAATTTTGTTACAAAGGTATGTTGAACAATCCTCTTTCGAACAAATTTATACTTTAATAGTTTCTTATTATGTTTGTATGTGTATATATAAATTGTGTAGTAGGGTTGGGAATGATTATACAAAAGATGAAAAGATTTAACCCCTGTGAAACCTTTTTCAATGAAGTTGTTTCTAATCTTTATTTGAACTTAGGATTTGTGATTGTTACTAAAATTATGAATTCATCGTATTATTAATTTTAAGTTAGGATATGTTGGGGTCAAGAAATCATACTTTTGAGGAATCATTTCGGATGTTCTAAACCTTATGGTGATAAAAGAAGATTTACCCTTATTTCTTGAACTTTTTTAAAAACGATTAACTTATGGTGACTCTTAGAACCCTTAGTGGATTTTCAAATGTATTTATTATAAGTCTTATAAATGGTGGGGCTAATGAGATAACGAGTATATGAAAAGGTTATGGCAGGATATGTATGACTTGCAAGCATTGGCATGACGATACCAACTTAATGATTGCCCCTATGAAAGGCTTATTTTATGTCAAATGGTTTATGTTTATGAAAATGTAATAAATGGTCTTAAAAAGAATTATATAAATCACTGAGAAGGTGTAAGTCCTCGTGACCCAATGCCTGAAACCTATGTTTTGCCGACATAGGGATGGTTCTCTCCTTAACTGGACGACCTTATGATTTTCCCTCTATGAGGATGATATGATGGCCAAATGACGTATATCTCAATTCATACAACAAACATAGGTTGAGGCCCCATTGGTTGGGTATGGACCAAACCCATATAGCTCGTGAATATCAGTGATTCTACCTAGTTTGGAATAAAAATAAATAAAAGCTTATGGTTTGATTTTGAGTCAATATTTATGTTCTCTTCTTATGTTTCAGTTATATGATTTACTTTGTAAAATGTGTTGTCCCTTTTCCTAGGTTGCATACCAGTACTCATCGTATTGACCATCCCATCCCCGGATGCTACATCTATTCATGATGTAGGTCTGGAGACATATCCTCATGGTTCTGTGTAGCGTTAGGTTTGTTTGGGACAACTTCAACAAGAGGTGAGTCCTTCATCTTTCGGAAGGCAATTTGATCCTTATGTTAGACTATGATTTTTCATTTCATGGTATTATCAGGGCCATGTGCTGGCTTAGGTTTTCATTCTTATGTTCGAGGCTCTGTATACCTACGTAGACGTTCTTTAAATATTTTATTTCAAACACTTGGATAAATTTTTATTATGTTTTAAATGGATTTCTCTAATAGGTCTTTCTTTCACAAATACTTATTGAAATGCTCATGATGATATGCTAAGAGGTTCTCTCGGGCCTTTATTGGTCCTGAGTGCCTGTTACGTCTAGGGCCTAGTCTTGGGTCATAACAGAAATAGAGTAGGTGATAAAGGATATATTAATCCTCAAGATAATTGGAAGAAATCATAAGATTGGCCATTGCCTAGTACAGAGTACCAATTATTTGACATTAATCTCCAGACCATATCAATAATGATTTCTGAGAACCCAAATTTCCTTAGGACTTTAATAAGAAAAGTCTAAGAAACATCGTCATAACATTTTGCTATGTCTATCTTTACCACCATAATATGAAACTCGCTCCTCTTATTAATGTCCCTAATAATCTCTTGTACCGGTAGAACATTTTCAATGATATTTCTGCCCTTAACAAACCATGTCTGATTATTGGAAATAATAGTTGGTAATAAGCCTACAAGCCTCTCATGCAATATCCTAGACATGATCTTGTTTGCGAAATTGCTTAGGCTTATAGGCATGAGATCCACGAAATTGTGTACATTTTCCTTCCTAGAGAGAAGGACAAGGTGTGTATGTGTGATAAATTTGGGGAGCTAGTGATCAAAAAAGAATTCCCTACCATCTTAGTGATATTTACAGCTATGATGTCCCATCAACTCTAAAAAACAATCTGGGGAATCCATCGAGTCCACTAGTTCTATCATTATTCAAAGAAAAGACCACACCCTTGACCTCCTCCATACTTGGCAATTTTGCCATCTCTTTATTTTGTTCTTGAGTAATCATCTAGGGAATGTGTTTAAGAATCTCGAAGTTATCATTTTTTTCTGATCTCTGAATTGGTCCTTAAAAAGAAACAACTTCTGCCTCAATCTTTTGACTAGAACTTACTGAATCACCCTGTTCTGTCAGCATCTCTATAATGTGGACATTTATTCTTCTTCCCTTTACATATTAATGAAAAAACCTGCTGTTTCTATCTCCATCTTTGAACCATCTCATGCATGACTTTTGCTTCCAGTATTCTTCTTCTATATGTAAAAACTTTTTCAATTCTGTTTCTGCCCTACTAAGAGAAGCTCTGTTGGCTATTAATGGTTGAATTTTAGATGAATTTCCTTAACCTCTATCATATCCTCCAAGGTATCAATTTTCTAAAATATGTTACCAAAAGTCTCCTTGCTTCAAGTTGCTAAAGCACTTTTAACCTTCTTGAGCTTGGTTTGGAATTTTATAAGGGAGCTTCCAACAAATTCTATTTTCCAATTCTCCTGTATAATACTATTAAACTGGTGATGTTTAGTCCATAAATTGAGTAGTTTGAAAGGTCTAGTTACTAGTTCTTCCTCAAAATTTCATAATAATACAGAGGAGCATGATCAGATCCTTGTCTCACAATGTGTTACACCTTAGTTAGGGGGGAAAATCTCTATGAGTTTTTGGTTACCCAAAAATCTGTCCAGCCTTTTAAAAATGCATTCCTCCTCAATTTTACCATTCCACTAAGTGTATTCACTTCTTGATACTTTAAACTTAGTGAGGGAACAATTATTAATACACTAAGCAAAGTTCATGGCTTTATATTGTGTGAAAGGTAGTCCCCCTAGTGTCTCCTTCTTATTAAGAATAACGTTAAAATCACCTCCTACAATCCATGGTAATTGATTTTCATCTGCTACTTCTTCTATATACTCGCAAAGTTCAAATCTGTCTAAAGCATTACATCTGGCATAGATTGTTGAAATGAGGACTTCATTATTGTTGTTATTGAACTTCAAGATCAGTTGATGAATGCTATCTTTCACTATCTTATCCAATCAATCACTATTCTAGAATACCCAAATCTTGGATGAGCAACTTATACTAGAATTTTGAAAACCCAGCCTCTTTTTGTATTGTTCTAACTCCTGTAGACCTTGAAAAGGCTCCATAAGAGCTATGTATGAATAATGATGTCTCTTTTAAAGTTCTATTAGTCTCTCAAAAAAGTTTTTAGAGTTAAAAGACCTTATGTTCTAGAGTTAAATTTAACCATTAATCACTATGGGGGTGGGGTGGGGTGTGGGATTTAATCCTCATTACTCCTTGTTTTAACCTGAAGAGGGAGTATTGGTTGGACCTGCTTTACCTTTTTAACTCCACTTTTCAAGTTATCTATTTGTTTGGGAGACAAATCTCCTTTTTTTTTGTATGTAGTATATATATATATTTTTTGTATGTTGTATATTTTTATCTATCTCTTTATCCTCATCTGTGTCTTTCTAGTGTTGTTTCTGATATTTTGTGCGCTTATGTAGGTCAGGAGATTCCAGTATCTGAGTTTTGGGTATGATAATTTCCAGAGGGTTTGGGCTCCCTCTTTGCCAGTATTGCCATTTTCCTAAGTTTGCTCAATCGGGGTTTGGGATATTTTACTCCAGCTTATTCTCTTCATTCTTATCACCATGTTCAATAGTTTTTATGGTTGGGGGATTTCATATTGCTAGAGCTCCAAGTTTTTTCATTGCTATGAGGCTTTTGTCCTTGCCCAAATTGCAGTCCTAATTTATGAAAGCTTCTGCTACCCAAGCCTTTGTGTTATTGCTAGTGGTTTTGCATATGTGATTTGATATGAGTTCTCTACCAATTCCTCTCCACCTAATGCATCAAATTTATTGAGGGTTTACACTCCTTGTGTGTTTGGTTGCATTTATTTAGGATTCCATACTTGTTTATTTCTCCATCTACCCTGTTGTCTTCCACTGCCTACCCTTTTCCTATTCCTCTACTCTTTGAAAGTATCTTGTTCTTTTTGTTTACCCTTCTTCCTTTGTTGCACATTGTTTGGTCTTTATGGTATTATTTTTTCATCCTTTCTCTTTCTTCTTTTCCTCTGCTTCTTTTTCTCCTTTGTTCTCTTTATCATTGTTCTAACTGGGTTCTGATCTTATTTTCTTTTTTGGGTACAACTCTGAGTGGGTGACACAACATTGTTGTTTATTATGCGCCTGAATCATACAGTTCTTATAATATTTTGGCATATAATCATATTTTATCCTCACCCATTTTCAATAATTTCTCTTGAGTGCCTCCTCATTCCTACATTGATTCTTTTTAGAAATTCACTCAGCAGATCTACCACTTTCACCTAGCATGGCTAGGCCTTTTTTGTTTTTTCATAGAAAGATTTAATTGTAACAGCATGCCAACTGTTGCAGCTAATAAGAACAACTTCCTTTCTAATGAAATTAGGTGATAAGGAGGGAAAGGATATCTATGCAATTGTAGTGGTGGTTTCTTCCTCTGTGTAAAATATTGGATCCTAGTTTAACATGTGCATGGGATATGTACAATGTCGATATGGATCCATCTTGAGTCGAGCATGTGCCGAGTGTGTAATAAATTTTGTTATATTCCATATTTTCATATTGATGTCTAGAACTTGCCCGATGTGTTTGCAAAGATAAATGAATAATGTTAGGTTTAAGAGATGATATAGGCATTTTTTAATTAGCCCTACTTTTATCCTAATCTTTTCCTATCCACAAGTGATCTTAGTTAGCCTCATTGAGCCTTTAGCCTATTTTGTTAGCAACCATGATTGAAGCTAAATCCCTTTCTTTTAATTGACCTTGAATTTGATCCCAAACTCCTAAGCACTTATATTAAAAAATAAGAGCTTGAAAGAGTAAGAGTGCAAAAAAGGGAAGTAGTTGAAGATGGAAGCCTGTAGAAAAGATTAAGGATGCAAGTGTTGAAAAAATTCCATATGCTATAAGTAGGGAGTAGAAATAAAGAGAAAAAATGATATGATAATTTGGTTTCTCCTTACTAATAATATGTGAACTTGCCTAAATATATAGGAAGATAAAGTAAATATATGGGTGAGACGTATATAGCAAAAACTTAGCAGATTGAAGATTGAGCAAAAGATTGTAAGAATTAGGGTTGTTCAAAACTGAACTATAACTGATAAGCCATCTAAAAAATTAGCTTATTGGCTTATTGTTGTTGGGTTATCGGATAAATGGTTGGTTAATGAATTAAAACTTTATAATTAATAGCTTATTGGTGTGGAAATGGATTACATAGTTTTCTTATCTGATAAAATGTAACTCGTTAAATATTATTATGCTTGCACTTTTACCCCTAGGTATGTAAAGTACATATTATTAATCTTAATACCCCATTAACTCATTTAGTATTTTGATTTATGATGCTCTTTCTTGCTCTCTATTAGGTGGTTCTCAAGTGCTAAGTATTTTAGTACTATTATTTTCCATGTAGTGAAAAGAAGTCCTCATTTTTGTAAGTAGCATAAATTTCATAGAAAAAGAAGTACCATAGAGGTTATTCAATACACCGCCTGATAACCATCTAATAATTTCTAAACAGTTACCGAACTAACCGATATCTTATTGGTTGGCTAGCGGATTAGTATATTCAAAAGTCGATAACTGATAAGTCAAATCGTTAAGCATACTTATCTATTTGATCTGCCCGATAAGCTACCCTAGTAAGAATTGTGATGTATTAAAGTGCTTAGGAAAGATAAATACTATTTTACCTAAAGTACTTCCTACCCCTAGCCTACATTATAATCATGAAAGTCTATTTGATATTAACTTTGATATTCTTGTATTAGTGGAGAATTTTCACTAAGGGAAAGCTTATGGTTCATCATATGTTTTATGTGAATTTCTTTAGAAACGTGAGCGTATTCTTATTGTTATGCCCATGTATGTGATAATTTGTGTTCTTGTGAGCAAATGTGGAAACTTTCTTATTTAGTGAGGTGTAACGATCCAAATAATTGTTATGCTAAATTAGAAAGTAAAATCCTTGCTTAGTTTCTCTAAGACCAAAAAGTTAAAATTCAGGACTGGTCTAGTCGTAGACGTATTTTGAGAGTGTGATGGTCTAGGGAAATATGGTACTTATTAGAGCGTTGATTGGTAGTTTTGATTTAATTTTATGTTAGAGGATGAGTTTAGAAAGTCGTAGTAACTTTCGGTGCGTAAAATGGGTTAGTAAGACTCCAGTTATAGCGATTATCGTGAAAGGGTTAGTTCGTAAAATCAAAATTTGAGAATTGTGTTGTGAAATGGCCAGAACTGGGACCAAGTCCTGAGTTACTAGTTGGGCTCGCTATAGCGATAGAAGTGCCACTGCAGTGGCAGAATCATCGCTGCTGCGGTAGCCCATTTGGCTTGAGGGCCACTGCCGCAGGAAATCCTCCGCTGTAATAGAAAATGTGCCACTACAGGGGTGAAAATGCAGAATTCTAGCTTTTAAAACCAGAAAACTCGCTTTTCATTCCCATTTTTCAAAAATGTTCTAAGCAGGAGGCAATTTTCTTCAATTTTTAGGGTTTTCATCTTTGGAGGTATAGTTTCTTTACATTCTCAACTTGAATTACTCCTCTAAATTCATAGAATCACATGAATCATGATTATGGTAGAAAGTGGAGGTTAGACCTAAATGAACTGGTGGGAATTGTTGGGGCTTGTGTTTATTTTCAGTTGTTGTTGATCCTAGTGTATTAGAAAATACTTCCTAATGTAGAATTCTTGGTTGTAATGTTAACAAATGTAGAATTCAAGAGTTTAAAGGGTAGAAAATCTTAAGATGATGAACTAAGAAAAATTCTTGGTTTAAGTTGATAAATATGAGTTCCTAATGGGTAGGAAAGGTGAAATATTGTATTAAGAGTTGTGTAATTGTTGTGTATAGATCAACAATGAGCTGAAATCAAAAGAAAAGGCAAGGGTGTGGCATTATAGTGATTTCAAGCAAGGAATCAAGGTTGGTTATGGTTTAATTGTAGTAAAGACTTACTTGACTCTATGCTTATATGTGAGTTGGGTGTTTGTGATTTGCTTTTGGGCATTACTAGTGATTTATTAAATGTATCATGCATTGACATATGGTTCCAAAATGGTATTGAGATGATACATGGATTGGGTGTCATGCCGACATTATTATATGGATCAGATGTCACGTAGATGCTTTTATATGGATCAGGTGTCACGCCGACACTAGTATTGGATCGGGTACCAAGCCGGTACTTGTACATAAACTCATCTCATCCCCTGCAAGTCCTATCTGAGAGTCCTTGTTGACTCTAGTATGTGTGTACACTATGTATGCATGCAATCATCATTTCATTTAAGTATATGTATATGTTGTGGTGACCATTGTTGAAAAATTTTCCTAAGTGTAATTGATGTACTTGTACTTTGATGAGATGAAGAGTAATGATTGTATTTGTTTGTCAATTGATTGTAAGTTCTTTCTTGATCATTGTTGCTTGCATTTAACTTGCCTATTTGTATGGTATTGAGTTGAGTCGTCGGCCTATGATACTTGGTTATTGTACTGATACTACCTGTACTCTTCTTTTTATTGAGTGCAGTGCGTGTTCCAGCATTTAAGACGAGATCTTGACTCCAGTTCGTGATTCAAACTTTGATTCAAGGGTGAGCACCATGTATGGACAACCATTGGATCATTCTCATATTATTCATATCCTTTGTTTCAGGACTAAGACATTTATTTATTTAACATTTTGGGTTATATTTTAGACTTGGTTTTTGGATACTATTAGATGTTCCTGTACAATGACTTTCATGTCCCAGGGATTGTAAAAGTTAGAGATATTTCTGCACTCTAATTCATTTTTGAATATGGTTAAGTTGGTATTAAACTTGGTTGATTAAATATTATGTTTTAGTAGATTAATGTTAAGTATTTAATGAAAGTGACTTATAAAGGTCTGGTTTAGTTGGATAAGAGTTGGGTTACTTGGTTCTCCTACCGTAGAGTTAGAGTGGGTGTCACTCATGACCAATTAGGTCATGAAATGAGGGCACAAGATTGACGAAAGATAGGTGGGGATTTGATCTCTTGATTAGATGATGCATGAGTGTTTGCAAGTATCATAGAGTCAGTTCTTAAGGCTAGGTAGTCTTGAAGTGATTCTTCATGAGTTTAATTATTCTTGATGAGTGAGATAAATCGTAATAAGAACTTGTCATCTATTCATTGGGGTCATTGTAGCCTTAGCATGAGTAGACCTGTTCAATTGGTGTAGCTCTAGATAAAGTAGGTATATAAAGTTAATTTCTTACTCGAGGATGAGTACGAGTTTAAGTGTGAGTTGTTTATGTTTGGGAAAAAATGCATATAAGCTAGTCATTATTTGCCTCACATTTAGTGTTTTATCTTGTCTTTGAGTGTTAATTCTATGGATTGTGCTGATATATGTTGTGATATGTAGGGTTGTCTTGAGAGATTTGGAGCTTAAAAATTAGGAAAAAGATTAAGAAGAAACCAAAAACGACCAAGGAAGGATCAACGTATCAAATCGTCGCAAAGAAGCGAGGATGGGTGAAAATGAATAGCCTTGTACCACTCCAGCAAAGCAAGCCAGTGGCGCAAGGCCTAGTTGTCACGACCCAAATGGTCATGATTGGCACCCATCCTAAAACTATGGCGGGAGAACCATTTTACCCAACCCTCACTAATCAAATCCAATAGTGATCCATTTTACTTTTTATCAACCTTATCATTATAAAGTCACCAAAACCAAATATCCATTAAGGAAATAAAGTTTCAACCTAAACAATCATCAAATTAAAATAGAGTGCGAAAATCCTCTATCTGTTACACTTCCCAGGACATGAAGTCACCATACAAAAAAAATTAAGAATATCCAAAAGTCTATAACTAAAAGATTACCCAAAAATATCAAAGAAATACGATAATTTCTTAGTCCCGAAACAAAGGACATGAATAAAAGTATGATGATTCAATGGTTGCCCGATCATAGTGCTCACCCTTGAACCGAAGTCTGGAACAACAAGCTAAAGTGGAGGTATCGTTTCAAATGCCAAAACACGCTCTAAACTCAACAAAAAAAAGAGCACAGGTAGCATCAGCACATCAAAAAGTACTGGTAGACATCATAGGCTGACTCATCTCAACACTATACAAATAGGTAAATCAAACATAAGCAATATAAATCAAGACAAAACTTACAATTAGAGACAACCAACTATAGATATGACACTTCATTTCAACAAGAGTACAAGTACAAGATTTCACTTTCAACACTTAGTAAATTCTTCCACAAGGTTCATTCAGCATAGATGTATAAGTGTATAATCAAATGCATATGATGAATGCATGTATGCAAGGTATACATATCGCCTCTCTTATCTCAATATCATGAACATATTATCATCATCATCATCAATATCAATTTCAACATTATCATCATCATGATCTCAGTATCAGTAATTTCATTATCAATATCATCATCGTCATGGTCTCCCTACCATGTTCAATATCATTAACTCAAATTCACAACACCATCACAAATCACCATCAACATGTATGAGTATGCAAATGCAGTCAATAATCACAAGTAGTGCCTGATGAAAATTACGAATACTCAATTTACATATAAGCACAGAGTCAAGCAAGTCTAGTTGCTATAGATAAACAGTAACCTTCCTCGATTCCCTACTCGAAATCACCTTTACGTCACCATCTTGCCTTTCCTTTATCTTTCACTTCATTCTTGCTCTATAATAAGCTTACACACCCATTTTAATAATTTTATCCTTTCTAATTATTAGGGATCAATAATCAATAATTTCAACTATAAATTATCCCTAGTTCATTATCCTAGGGTCTCCTACCCTATTAAACCTCATGAATTCTACTTTACTTAGCATGAAAATCCATAATTCTACTCCAAATAGTGTTTTATAATACTCTAGGATCATTACCAACTAATTTTACACCCACTCCCATCAATTTATGTTCAGTTCATAATTTTGGGTTAAACCCTAATTTCTACCATGAACATGATTCTAGCGATTTCTAACAATTTTACAATGTTAAGGAGTCTTACCTCCAAAGATGAAAATACTAAAACGTTGTAAAAAATTCATCTTCTCCAGAGCCTTGGTTCGTTTTTCAGAAAAGTGGAATGAAAAATGTGTTTCTAATTTTTAAAACTGAAAATTGTGTTTTACTGCTGCGGCGGTAAGGTTACCGCTGCAGTGGTTTGCAGTGTTATTGAGGTCACTACTACAACTATACCTTTCACCACTGTAGTGGTTTTTTACCACTAGAGCATTCCCAAGGTAGAATCTTGGGGCCTCTTCTCAAATCATTCCATTTACAACACACTCTTTGAAATATGACATCGTGAACTAACCTTTCATGGTAAACTCTATACCATAGTTCTATTGATCCGTTTTACATGCTAGAAGTTGCTATGACTTTCAAAACTCATCCTCTATCTAAAAATCAAGTCAAATTCCCCCACCAATGCTCACATTAATACCAGATTTCCTTAGACTATAACACCCTCAAAATTCATCTAATACTAGGCCAACCCTGAATTTCTTAAAAATTATCTAAGGGAAAATTTAGCGAAGGTTCTACTCCTTATTTTAGCATAACGATAATTTGGGTCATTGCATTAGTTACCAATTTACCACTTGTTCATCCCTGAATGACAACAAGCCCAAAATAGCACAACTAAAGCAAAAGTATTTACCTGAGTCTATGAACACGTGTGGGTACTTCTTGCGCATGTTTGCCTCTATCTCCCAAGTTGCTTACTTAATTGGATGGTTCTTCCATTGAACCTTTATAGATGGAGTGACTCTGGTTCTTAATTTCCTTACATCATGATCCAATATAGCAACTGGTTCCTCTTTGTAAGATAGCTACTTATCAAACAACTCGGAGTCCCAACGGATGATGTAATCCCCATCTTCATGGTACTTCTTTAGCATGGATACATGAAATATGGGGTGAACTCCAGACAAGCTAGGAGGCAAAGCCAACTTATAGGATACTGACCCACCCCTTTCAAAACCTCAAAGGGTCTGATGTACCTCAGGCTCAACTTGTCTTTCTTACAAAAATGTATTACCCCTTCATAGGTGACACCTTCAAAAGCACCTTCTCGCCTATCTCAAACTTCACATCTTGTACCTTGTTATCTACTTACTCTTTCTGTCCGCTCTGAGCTACTGCTAACCTTTCTTGTATAAAGCTTGCCTTCTCTATCGAATCCTTAAGCATATCAGTTACCTAAGGCCTTACCTCAAAGGCATCAAACCATACAATCAGCGACCTACATCTCCTACCATATAAGACTTTAAAAGGATCCATGTCAATACTAGAGTGTTAACTATTGTTGTAGGCAAACTCATACAAGGGTAAGTACTAAGCCCATTGACCGTTGAAATCTATTACGCAAGCCCAAAGTATATCCTTAAGCACTTGGATAGTTCATTCTGACTATCCATCGGTCAGTGGCTGGAAGGTTGTACTTAGGTCCAATCTCAAACCCAAATTTGATTGGAACTTCTCCCAAAAGTTGGAGGTAAGCTGAGTACCTCTATCTAAAACAATAGAAACAGGTACCCCATGGAGTCTTATAATCTCTTTCACATAAATCTTGACCAATTCACCCGCATCATAATCTACCCGTATCGAAATGAAATGAGCCGACTTGGTCAATCGGTCGATGATAACCCATATAGAGTCACACTTTCTTAAGGTATTAGGAAGACCCACCACAAAGTCCATGGTTATTCTTTCCCACTGCCATTCTGTAATGGGCATCCTTTGAAATGTACCACTAGGTTTACGATGCTCAGACTTAACCTGTTGATAATTTTGACTCTTGAAAAATTTAGCATATAGTTGCTTCTCTTTAAGCGTCCCCAATACTGTACGCAAATGAGATTCATGCTCTTCTTCACTCTTGGAGTAAACCAGAATTTCATCAATGAAGACGATGATGAAAGAATCCAGGAATGACTTAAAAACCCTATTCATCAGCCTTATAAAAGCAGTCGGGGCATTGGTCAAATCAAAAGATATAACTACAAACTCATAGTGCCCATAACGAGTTCGGAAAGTAGTCTTTGGGATGTCCTCCAACCTAATCTTGGGCTGATGATAACCAGAACTCAAATCAATTTTGGAGAACACTGTCGCTCCCTGTAATTGGTCGAATTGATCTTCTATCTAGGCAAAGGATATTTGTTGCGAATGGTCACCTTGGTCAACTGACGGTAGTCTATGCATGTTCGTATACTACCATTCTTTTTTTTCACAAAAAAAATGGGAGCACCCTAAGGAGAAACACCTGGGCGAATAAATCCCTTCTCTAACAATTCTTACAACTGAGACTTAATTTCCTTAACTCTGCCGGTGCCATATGGTAAGGAGGGATAGAGATGGGGAGAGTTCCCGACTCTAAGTCTATACAGAAGTCAAATTCACAGTCCGAAGGTATACCGTAAAGGTCATCAGAAAATACCTCTAAGAATTCACACACAAGTGGGACCAAAACTATAGGAGAAACAACAAAACTTTCTTCCTGACGATGGGCTGAAAATGCCCTTACCCCCTCTTAACTAACTTCTGTGCACATAGCTAACACAATTCTTACAAGAGTTGGCTTAAAAATATCCTCCCACTCTAATTTTTCCTTCCCAGGCATTACTACAGTGACAGTCTTAGCATAACAATAAAAAATGAGACAATAAGGAGACAACCAACTCATTCCTAAGATAATATCGAACTTTTCCATGTCTAAAATTACTAAGTTTTCCAAAGTTTGGTACCCTATAAACATCACAGGACATGCTCGATAAACCTGATTAACATATACAGATACTCCAATTGGTGTAGACACATACATACGGGTATCAAGTAATTCACATTCTAAGTCCCAACCCAAAGGAAATTTCACAAACACATAGGAAAAAGTGAACTTGGGATCAAATAACAAAGAATTCATACGATCACAGACAAGAATAGTACTTGTGATTACAACATCATAAGCTTCTATTTCACGATGGGCTAGAACAACATAAAGTTGGGCTCTATCACTACCCTAACCACCACCTCTACCAGCCTGAGCACCACCTCTACTAACCTATCCTTCACCTCGGTTGGGTTGGTAGCCACCCCTTCCTACAACTTGACCACTACGCCCATCTTGGGAATGACCTCTACCATTTCCTCCACTACTATGACCGGCTAGAACTAAAGCACTAGAAGCTGATTGTTAAGTTAATTGACCTGTAGATAAGAAATTAGGACAATACCTTCTTATGTGGCCCAAACCTCTACACTCATGGCACTCGATACCCAGAAAAGGTCTCTCAATTGAAGAGGACGAAGGTGTATAACTACCTATCTGTGAAGGTTGATAACTGACCTAAGATGGACCTCTTGAGGACACAAGAATGACTGAATGATAGGGCCAAGAAGAAGGACCCAGAGAACAATGGCCCTTTGAATAAGTACCACTGAACTGTTTCGATGTCCGGGCCTTTTTTTTCCTCCACCTTCACCTCCCCTTGTTTCCTAATAACTTCAGCCTTCTTCGCAAATAAAACTACCTTTTAGAAAGACTTTCCCAAAGCTGCCACTGACAACGTAACTATCTAAATCCCTAAGTTCAAACCTTTTACAAAGTACCTGATCCACTCCTACTCTGTAGTAATCAATGGTAGTGCATAATGGAACAATGCAAGAAACTTGGCCTCATAGGCCACCACAATCATATCACCCTGCTCTAACCTCAAGAACTCATCCTTTTTCTGATCGAATAAGTTTGGGGAACATATTTCTCAAGAAATGCATTCTAAAAGAGTACCCAAGTAAGTGGAGGTAAGGAAGCCCTACACTCAACAAAGGACCTCCATTATTGCTTGGCTTCAACTTACAGCTGAAAAGAAACAAATTTTATACCATACCTTTCAACAATACCCATCTTATCCAGCCATTCATGACAATCTATCAAAAACTCAAAAGTATTCACAGAATCTGTACCCTAAAACACTGGAGGTTTCATCTTTATAAACTTACAGAATAATCTATATTCATAATCAGTCATCACCGGTCCCAATACCTATCGGGGAAACACTCTGGTCTTAGAGCCCTCATGTATTCTAGGTGCCACAACAGCTTATGTTGTAAGGTCGAAGACAAAAATATAGAAATAGCTGGAGTAGAACCAGTGCCAGCTAAGCTGCTAAGAAACCCCAACATCTATTGAATCAATTTGGCAGACATAGGCACTTAGGGCTGCGCCATTTTGCACAGGTACCATATTTTCAGGGATCACTACTTCTTCTTCCTCAACCTCCACATCCTCATTCTGACCCAACTTTGGAGCATCCTACTGAGGGGGAGGGGATGGTGTTCTCTGTATAGCTGATCCTCCAGTTTCCCAGGCACCACTCTTAGCAGGTGTTGCCTCTCTTCCTTCTTTATTAATCCTACCCCTCACTCGACGCCTGCCCCGTATTATGGCCCCATAGTCGGTGCGAGTGCTAGTATTAGTGTTGCTCTGGATGTGGCTGTTGTAGCTATTGCTTCTCTGGTGGAACTACTACTCACCATCTGGAAAACAAGAGTAAATAAATTAGATACGAATTTGGATCACAGATTCCAATTGGAATCAAGTAACAACACGAAAGAAAGAAAGAAAGGAATTTTGTTTCCTAAAGCACTATAGCCTCTTAAAGAACAGTACAGATGTCTCTATACCATTCTCCAAGACTCTACTAGACTGTTCTAATACGATGAGATCTATGAACCCAATACTCTGATACCATCTTTGTCACGATCCAAATGGTCATGATTGATGCCCACCGTAAAAATGTGGTGGGAGAACCATTTAACCCAACCCTCACTAATCAAATCCAATATTCATCCATTTTACTTTTTATCAACCTTATCATTTTAAAGTAACCAAAACCAAATACTCATTAAGGAAATAAATTTTCAACCTAAATAATTATCAAACTAAAATAGACTGCAGAAATCCTCTATCAGTTACACTACCCGGGACTTGAAGTCACCGTACAAAAACACCTAAGAATATCCAAAAGTTTATAACTAAAAAATTATCCAAAAATATGAAATGTCTTAGTCTCTAAACAAATGACATAAACAAAAGTATGATTCAATGGCTTCCCGATCATGGTGCTCACTCTTGAACCGAAGTCTGGAACTACTATTTAAAGTTAAGGTCTCATCTTAAATACCGAAACATGCTCTGGACTCAATAAAAAAAGAGCACAAATAGCATCAGTACATCAACAAGTACTGGTAGGCTTCATAGGCCGACTTAACTCAACATCATACAAATAGGTAAATCAAATATAAGCAACAACAATCAAGACAGAACTTATAATTAGAGACAACTAACTGTAGATATGACACTTCACTTCAAAAGAGTACAAGTATAAAATTTCACTTTCAACACTTAGATAAATTCTTCAATAAGGTTCATTCAACATAGATGCATAAATGTATAATCAAATGCATATGATAAATGCATGTATACAAGGTGTATGTATCACCTCTTTCTCATATCAACATCATCAATATCTCATCATCATAATTATCAATCTCAATCTCAATATTATCATCATCATGATCTCAATATCATCAATTTCATTACCAATATCATCATCATCGTGGTCTCACTATCATGTTCAATATTATTAACTCATCTTCACAACACTATCATAAATCACCATTAACATGTATCAATATACAAATGTAGTCAATAATCACAAGTAGTGCCCGACGATAATTACGAATACTCAATTTACATATAAGCACAGAGTTAAGCAAGTCTAGTTGCTACAAATAAACCGTAACTTACCTCTATTCCCTGTTCGAAATCACCTTTAGGCCACCAACTTTCCTTTTTTTTTCCTTTCACTTTGTGTTTGATCTATAACAACAAGTTTACATAACAATTTCAATAATTTCAATCACAAAATTTGCCTTAGTTCATCGCCCTAGGGTTTTCAACCCTTTAAACTTGATGAATTCTACTTTACTTAGCATGAACATCCATAATTCTACTTCAAATAGTATTTTTTAACACCCTAGGATCATTACCAACTAATTTTACACTTATTTCCATCAATTTGTGTTCAGTTTATAATTTAGGGTTAAACCCCAATTTCTACCATGAACATGATTCTAGCGATTTCTAACAATTTTAGAAGTAATTCAAGTTTAGAATGTTATGGAATCTTACCTTCAAAGATGAAAATCCTAAAAAGTTAAAAAAAATCACCTTTCCCAAAGTCTTGGTTTATTTTTTAGAAAAGTGGTATGAAAAACGTGTTTAGTTTTTAAAACTGGAAACTGTATTTTACCGCTGTGGCGGTAAGGTTACCACTGCAGTGGTTAGCAATGTCATTGAGGTCACCGCTGCAGCGGTACCTTTCACCACTGCAGTAGTTCTTTTACCATTGCAGCGGTCCCAAGGCAGGATTTCAGGACCTCTTCTCAAATCAGTCCATGTTACAACACACTCCTTAAAATATGGCACCATGAAACAACCCTTTCACAGTAAACTCTATAATCGGAGTTCTATGGATCTGTTTTACGTGCCAGAAGTTGCTACGACTTCCTAAACTCATGCTCTATCTAAAAATCAAGTCAAACACTCCCACTAACACACACATTAATACCATATTTCCTTAGACTATTGCACCCTCAAAATTCACCTAATACTAGGCCAACCCTGAATTTCTTAAAATTATCTGAGGGGAAATTTAGCGAAGGTTCTACTCCTTTTTTAGCATAACAACCATTTGGGTCGTTACACTGGTGAATTTTGCTTTTCTCCCATGTTGTAAGGGGTGGTACAAAACTGGACTGTTCTCTGACTTTGAATCTTCTCTTGCCCCACAGGCTTGCTTTGCAAGTGTGGCGTGATCCTGGTCCTAATCCATTTTAGATTGGATTTGTAAAAGCCCAAGGCTCTCTAAACTCAACAAATAGTTCCTTTACATGTTTGTTTAGGATAATTCTGATTTTGTGTAGCCCAAGGCAAGGGAAAATCTCAAGAACAAGGTGTCTTTTATTTTCTTAATTTTATTTCAGTTATTTTCTTATACATTCATGAATACTCTTCTTTCAAAGAGAATCATGAGTAGCTAAACACTTTAGTTTTAGGGTTTTGGTGAATATATTATGGTTGTGTTTGATTATCGATTATATTTATTTAAGTTTTCCAATTGTGAGTTATTTGTTTCTTCTTGATTCTAATTGTTTGATTATTTGACAAAATAGTCAAACACTATATGTGGCTCCAAAATTGAACTTGACAAAGGAAATTTTTGAGCTTAATAAGAAGGAACAAGGCTTGTTTGTGAATCTTATAGGAAAAGGAGAACGATTTGCAACTGGGATAGAAATATACCCTCTGCCTCACCTATTTGATATAGACAAAACCTTACATGCATTTCACTGTTGACCGACGACCATAGAAATATAGGCGTTAGGAATAGTCAAGTAGTCTTAAAGTTATTGAAAATATGCTCAATAAGTGATATCAACCTGCAACTAGTAACTCAGGAAAACAAATAAGTGTGACGATATGAGAACTCAATTAGATTGTTAAAGCCAAAGACCTAGATATTTCTTCAATATGATAACAATCAGCATTTTATAGCTTTCTTAGATAGTCATAGCATAAAAAAAAACCTTCAATTGTTTATCTATTGAATAGATAAATAAGAATTTGACTTAGATATCAATCTTTCAAATCTTTGTGTGTACGATATCTGGACTCATAATCATGTAATACTTGTACGTCTGCATGCACTTAAGTGTGCATTTGTGCACAACATAAGTACACGTAGAATAGTACCATATGTAAATGGTGGAAATAAACATGAATGGACATATCAAATAAAGACAAGAACAATCAATAGAATCATAATCATGACATAGAAGGATCGAGGGAACAAATAATTTAGGTTGTTTTAGTAATAGATATTTCATCATATCTTAATTCATTATGGGAGTCAAATAGTGTAACCGACGTAAACCACTATATGAGCATATGAAGTATGATTTTGGCCCAATCAACTAAGCCATCTCATACTTTGCCGGGTGTGAGACATGATAACATGTCATGAGGATCTATAATAGCCCTTACTAGGGCCATAAAAAGAGTCGCTCAAACCAACAGTACAATGCATAACCTATGTCAACAAATGTAGTTTTAGGCGTTCGTTAATTGGACTTTTGCCTTCTTAGTTAACCATTTAGCTTTCTTAAGCTCATGTCATCATAGATTACCCGAGAGGCTCATTCATAAGTTCTTATAGCTCGATTATCATAGCTTGAAATCATGAAAAAAGAATATCATCATATCTTAACTCATAGTCAAGATATTCCATATCATAATATCATAAAAACTACATTCTTGAGGATATTTCATAGTTTAGGGGTCATGAGAATCATATCATATTAGAGGTCATCAACAAAATCATAAGGACTTAGCTTTTAACATAAAAAATATTCCTTATTCATAGGTATTCATAGACTCATGGAAAGAAGCCATGGAATACTTATAGAATGAGACATTTCATAAGAATGGAACGTTTATTGTCATTTAATTTCTATAAAAATGAGATAGATTCAAAATATTTAAAGTATTCATTCACTCTACTCTTAGTTGAAGCGGGAAATGAAATAAAATGACAATGAGGAAGCATAAATCGACCTATATTTATAGAAAAAAACTTGGGTTTCCACTCTTTATGATCAGAAAATTCATTTGATTTTAAACTTGGACTGAATTTGGCCGTTCACAATATAAATATTGGTGAACAACTGAATTTGATCACACACAAAAAAAATAGATCGAAATGGAGAGACAACAAGGACAAAAAAAACCAAATGGAATCAACACAATCCTTTGATTGCAACAATCATTCAAAAATGGTGAGACGGGTCTGCCAAGGGAGAAATATCTTTGGAAGCTTTGCTGAAACAGAAAGGGATAAGGGGCAAGGAGAATCTGAGAGTTGTTAGAACCCTAATTTGTTTAGGTTCTAAAAATAATTGTAATGGTCTGGGAACAAGTATTTTAAAATAAATTGATTTGGAAAATAAAATGTGGCTAAAATCGTATTTCAGTTGTAGCCTGTTTGCATTATAATTATCCAAATTTTATAAAGATAGCATACTAAAAACCAATTATTTACATAGAGACCAGTTTCAAATATTATTTACAAATCTAACCAATTTTGAAATAAGACGATATAAATTATGTATTGATTAATTAGTTAATCATCTCAATCTTAATTTACTATATATTTGCAAAAAATAGACTATATATAGTAACTAAACCATAAATAATTACATATATCATTAGCTCATTAGCACCTATTATTGAAATGGATTCATTTTCAACTAACTAAAAATAATTTTTAGTTTAGAAAGTAACATGTCAAAAATGAGATCGAAAGTAAATTTATATATATATACTACCAAATTAAAAACCAAGATAGCACCAAAAAATATGAAAATGTTCTTGTATTTATAAGTAAATATTATAATTTGTTTAGAATTTAAGAATCTTAACAAATAAATTAACAATGTGAAGGTCAAAAATTCGATATCAACAGTCTATACATCACAAATCTTTTGACATGCATAGTTTCTTTAACTGCTCTGAGCTGTGAGAAGTCTTTCCTGAATCAACTTGACCTTATCCAATGAATCTCTCAATAATATGGTCTAACCTGGAACACATCAAACTAACCAACCGGTGACACCTCCTACCATATAAGGCCTTAAATAAGTCCATATTAATGTAGAAATTGTAATTGTTGTTGTATACAAACTTCTCCAAAGATAATAACCAGTCTCAATAACCACCAAAGTAATCACAAAGTCCCACAACATATCCTCAAGGTCCTGAGTAGCCCACTCGAACTGACCATCAGTCTATGGGTGAAGTTGTGCTAAGCTCCACCCATGTATCTAAATCTTTTTGCATATACCACAAAAAAATGAGATGTAAATTGTGTACCTTGGTTTGAAAATATAAAAATAAACATTCCATACAACCAAAATATCTACCGAATGTAGATCTTAGCTAACTTTCTAAATTGTAAGTAGTCTGAACCAGTAGGAAATGTGTGGACTTAGTCAATATGTCAATAATGACCCAAATAGCATTAAATTTTCACATGTCTATGAAAGCCCTATCACAAAGTCTATAGCAATTATATCCCACTTTCGCTCAGGTATAGGCATCATCTGAATCATACCACTTCGTCTTTGGTGCTCATAATTCACATGTTGGCAATTCAAATACTGAGACGCATACCTAACTATGACCTTTTTCATTTGATACCACCAATAATATTGTTTCAAGTCATGATACATCTTTACAACTCTCGGGTGAATAGAATACCTTAAATTGTGAGCCTTCTCCTTAATTAACTGTGTCAATCCATCTGTCCATGGAACAAAAATGCAACCCTGAATTCTTAAAACACTCTTATAAACTAGAATCACTTCCTTGGTATTTTCTTGTATCACTTTATCTTAAATGATACACAATTTTTCATCCTCAATTGAGCTTTAGTTTAATCCATCAGAGACAACCATGCCACCACATAATCTAGAACCTTATCAGGTTCTAAAATATTAAGTCTCACAAAATTATTGGCCAAACAATTAACATTCATTGCTAATATATGTTCCCCTACTTGAAATAATGTCATACTACCATACTCATTACCTTCTAACTCAAAGCATCCGCCACCACATTGGTTTCACTAGATGATAAAGGATAATCATGTCATAATACTCTAGAAATTCTGACTATCTCTATTGTTTTAAATTGAGATCTATTTTATGAATATGAAAGGTTGTTATGATCTATGTATATCTCACAATATACACCATAGAGATAGTGCCTCCAAATATTCAATAAAAATACTATTTCCTCCAACTTCAAATTATGAGTGGGATAGTGCTTCTTGTTCACCTTAAATTCTCTTGAGTTATAAGATACAAACTTTTCTTTTGCATCAAAACATATCCAAGGCCCATTCGTGAATCCTCACAATACACCATAACATGCCCTCTCCCTCTACAGGAAATGTCAAAATTGGAGTCATGGTCAACAAAGTCTTAAGATTTTAAAAGCTCACCTTGCTCTCATTTTGAACATTTGAAAGCCATATTCTTATAAGTCAATTTGGTCAATGGGGATACAATAGATGAAAAACACTTTAGAAAATACTTGTAATGCCCTATAAGGCCTATGAAGCTCTAAATATATATAGGTGAGTTGGTCTTGTACAATCTCTAACTGCCTCAATCTTCTTAGGATCTATCATGATATTTTTTTAAGCACTACATGTCCCAAGAACGCCACTAAGTTGAGCCAAATAAAACAAATACATCTACTAAATCATCCATTGGTCCTTGAGAAGTGATATTACCTTTCTTGGATAAGAGTTCCCTTCCAATCCAATCTAGGAATTTCTGGCATCGCTAAGGTGACTATTTTAGCATTATAGTCCAAGATGGCATGACAAGAAGATAACCATTCTATGCCCAAAATAATGTCAAAGTCCACTATTTTCTGGAATGACCCATTCCGTCGTTACTAATATTTTAATGATTAAAAATATTCAATTTCTAATACTGTATTGAGTTAAGGTTGAGTTGGGTCAAGCCATGGTACACCTTGGAAAATTTTCAGGAGAAAGGCAAAAAGTGGAATAGGTTTACTACTTGAGGACCGCTATAGTGGTCCCCTGGGCTGCCACTGCAATTCCACTGTAGTGGGCCTTGGGTCGCTATAGGGGTAACCCTTATTTTGTCCAATTTTGTTTTAACTCAGCAGTTTCACCCTAAAAATGCCTTAAGGGCTATTTTTCAAGAAAAATTTACTAGAGCACAGAGATAAGGCACTGGAGAGATGCATCTTTAAGCTTTTCCCTCATGATTCCTTCATCAAAATCATTCATCGGATTAGGAACTTGAGTCCACACTCTCCAAAAATGCAGCAGCTCGACATTGAGGTAGGTTATGGTTAATTTTTAGTAGATTTTAGAGTGGTTGCATGTGCCTAATATAGTTTTGATGGGAGATATCATGCTTAGGCCTATGAGCACGGAGTATAATTGGATAAACAATATGAGAATGGTGGAAGGGGCATAATATTGTTATGCAATGTGTGTAATATGATTATTGTTGTAGTAGTTAGTGATTAAAGGAAAATGCTTACGATTACTTTGCGAACTATGGAAGATGAGTAATGTTAAATTAATGAAAGAGTAATGAAAATTATTGTGTAGTAGTGAGAGATGGTGTAATTGTCTTATAGATGAGCGTATATTGGTGTAATAGTGTTGTGAGGGATTGGCCTAATTGTAGATTAGTAGAGCGGTGTTATGTTGTAAAGTTAATCACGTGCTAGAGGTGGGTTGAGTAAGCTACAAAGTTGCAGCAGGAAAGAGTAACGATGTGTAGGTTGTATTTATTAATAATTGGCTCAGAAAGTTGTTCGTAGATTAAGGTGACATCATATCGGAAGACTATTAGGCATTCTTAGGAATATGTAGATGGTTATGTGTTGAAGGTGACTGGGTTGATAAACATTGGTATAGTTGAATTGTAGTTATAGACTTAATTTGAATTCCATGCTTATTCATGAATTAGCCTTCAAGCATACTTATGGTTGGTGAGTTGATTTGGTAGTTGATTGTATACATGAAATGATGAGCCTTGAATTTAAATAAGTGTCTAGATAAGGTGTGTAATTGCATATTTGGTGCACTTCATCATATCCTTGTTGATAATGATTATGATTTTTACATTTTGTAATACTCGATGGGTCGGGTACCGTGCCGGTACATATTTCTTACATATTGATATTTGGAGGGTCTAGTACTACGCCGGTATGGTACATGGACTAAGCTGGTCCCTTGCAGATCATGACTATTAGGTATATAAGATCCTTTAGTAAGTGTGTACACATTTGAAGAGACGTTTGATAGTTGTGATGCATTATTTCTTATTATTGATTCATTGATTGTTTAATTGCAATGCATAAGTGTTGTAATGAATAGAAGTAGCATAAGACTACTTTGTGAGATGGTTAGGTGAAAGTGGCTTGGTATGTTATACTTGTGATATTTAGAGGGTCATAGACTCCTCATTTGTTGTGATTATAGCTATGATATTATTTATAGGGTGGTGACTAATCTTGAGGTGGTTATTGGTTTATTTCATGATCTATCTGTAGATGATAACTATTGTGGAATTTACATGTTAGGTTTTTAGCATCTGTTTATGAAGTTACTAAAATATGTATGTGTAAATAAGGAGATAGACATAGTAAGTGGAGGATTAGTTGAGTTATCAAGTGTATTAGAAAGAACATTTGTCGTTGTATAAGATAGGTGATTGGTTTTCGTGCGATCTCTTAATCGTAGCATAAATAAATTACTGGTTGGGTGATTTAGGTAATAAGGTTAATCGAAAATGGTCCAAAGGAAAGGTTGAATGTTGAATATAGATTGAGTATTAAATTAAAGATGCCATGTATAATTCCTTGGTTTTATATATGCGGTTATATGGTTCTAACCCTGGTCAATCGATAATACCTACCAGTACTTGTGGTGTACTGATACTACTCTTGTTATATCCCTTTTTGGAATATAGATATGTTGCAGGTTGATTAGGAGTTTCTTGTGTGGAGTGGCGAACTCGATCATCATCAGCGCCTGTATCTCTTTTTCAAGCGTAAGTTGTGTCTTTATTGTCTTGTCATTTTGTAGGAGCTTTTGTAAATGTCTAGACTAGGTCTTGGATAGTGTGTATTGTTTGAAACTTTAAAAGATCTTGCTACTTAATTTCAGGTTCTATTTAACTTTATTAGTTATTTTGTAAAAGCTTATGATTATTTCTGCATATCTGGGTTGGTGGTAAGGATTCTCCTATCTAGTTAGAGTAGAGTGGGCGACCTCATGATTCCATAATTTGGATTGTGACATTTCCAAAATCACCAAATCTATCCAAGTGTTGTAGCCCAACAAAGTAAACACACAAGACCAAAATACTCGAAACACAACCACAAAATCTCCAACATATGTAGAAACACAAATATGTAAGGAAAGTAAATCACATAATATATCTAAGGCTAAAGAAAAATATGTATAAATAAAAGAATAAGAAGAGCCCAGATCAAATAATACTTTAGCTGTTGATAGCAAGACGAAAGAATACCTATAAATCACTACATCTGAAGCCTCTACCTATAAATCACTACATTTGAAGCCTCTACATTTGCCCTACAAGGAAAAGCATAACAGTTAGCATGGCCGCCTTTAATCTAAGTACTTCCACAGCCTCCACCTCTGCCAACTTGAGTACCACCTCTACCATATTGTGTAGCATCTCAAGGGGGCTATGTTTTTACCTTGTGTGTGGAAACTTAAGAACTCTGATGTGGCACACCTCGTTAAAATCTCGAATAATCTATCATATGATGTCCTGTATTGCCGCACTCAAAACATTCCCTATGAGTCATAGTTTGCTAGGAAAGACCAGAATGGTTTTATTGTCCTTCATGACATGATGGTTTGTAAGAAGAACCATGGGGAGCCTATCCTAACTTGTATGTTTTACATCAGAATAAACATCATGAGGTGTCCACTAATGGTGATGATCTTTCCCATAGTATTATATACCTTTAAACGAGGCATCATCATAGATACTAGAACCACGGGCCTCTTGCCTGTACGTTCATCATAATCCTGACACCTAATAGGTTAATCTCCCTAGCAATGTCCACCACCTACTGAAATGAAGTTCATGTAACAGTGAGGTTCGATAATTTATGAAATGGCATTTAAGGCTAATGTTAGGAAGTAAAAGAAGTCCATTACTAAGAGATATGGTGACTTGAGCCATACCCAAGCCAATATGATAAATAAGTCAATTGGTGAATCTTATCACCCTCCCAACCTCCATAGGAAATATCATCAAAGCACGATGAGACAAATATGGAATTTTATCTCATAAATAGTAATAGACATGCCATCATATTGCAAATTCTCAAAATTCTCTAGAAATACCTATAGAAACTAACCCCATGTAAGAGAAGGTGACTAAGTCGGGCTTCTCTCAACAAGGCCCTCCACTATTGCTTGGCTAACCCACCTATATGAAAAGTGATGAAATCAACTCCATTGGAGTCCACCAACCCCAAATTGTACAATTCTCCTACAAATTGTCCAAAAACTCATAGGCATCAATATTAGGATTCATAATAAGCTGTGAGGGATCCATCCTCTTGACCTTTTGATCAAATGTCTTGAAAAGGACTTATTATTAATAAAAGAAAACAAAAAGGTCCAAAAGGTATTGATGAACTGGGTGCAATAGTTCCAGTTGATTTTCCTTACAATTTGAAAATCTGGAGCAATCAACTAATTAGGAGTTTAGGCTCCAACTCTAGACTGATAACTATTTAGAGTGATAATTTCATGCCCCAAACCATTATGAGAAAGACCGACACCCGTACCTTAACATATCAGAGCTTACCAGCACTACATAAATAAGATATCATGACATAATCATAGAGATTGAAAAGATAAATGATAAAAGTGTAAAATTTCATTAAGAGACTTCTTTTCATACAAAATGTGGGATATGCCATGATTCAAAACCCAAGGTAATGAGGACACCTATACTAACCCTTGGTAGATAAGTCTAACCTTTACCCAACATAACAACATTGTGAATTGCCCCTGACTTATTCCAATTGTTTCCCCAGTTACTAAATTATGAAGTTGTCTTGTACCCTAATCTGGACAAGCAATATGACCTTGAACAACATTTTATAATTTCCTTGGCTTATTGTTGTTATTCTATGGATATCCATAATTTTTATAACATCTCAATATTATGACCTGTCTTTTTGAAATAATTACAGAATATATTCTTCTTATAATACTAATTATTTCTATGGTAATTGTTACCATTATTTCCAGAGTTACCATTGGAGTTGATGAATTTCTATTGTGGTTGAGTAAATCTCTGTCCAGATCCACTAGAAGAGCTAGATTCACCATGATAATATTGCGATTGAGCAAATTTTTGTCCAAGTACAACAAAAGAATTGGATTCACTAGCATATTGCTTCATAGTGTGGATATTTCTCTACCTCTTCTCTTGTAAAAAAGATAATATGCCCTGTCAATAGTAGGAGGAAGATTCATCATCATAATATTTCCTACAACTGATGTGTATGCATAATTCAGTGCCATTAAAAACTGGACTAATTTTTGTCTCTCTTCAAGTGCATTCTTTTTCTCAACAAATCGGTATTCAAAATCTATGCAAGCACAAACATCCATAGCCTTAAGCAACTCGATCTCATCCCTTATAGCTTCGATCTAATTGAAATATGTCAATTTTACTCGAACATGTATGGTTTTCAGTAAATGTTTTTGTAACTCAAATGTCTGTCCTCGAGTTGTTTGCATAGAATGCATGTGAACTTCGAGTAAATTACACTAGACCTGATATCAATTGTGAGAGAATTTAGTAACCATTCAAATATCATGTCTTTGCATCAAACCCAAGCCCTCGTATCTATAAATTTGAGTTTATATTTTGCTAATAATATAGTTAGAACTCATTTTCTCCAACCTCCATATCCAGATCCATCAAAAGGTGAAGTGACTAAATTTGTACCAAGTTAACCAGAAGCATATAGAGAAAATATGGGTGATTAGAAGTGATTCAATCCATTTCAATTGTGAAAATCTTTCTACAAATGCAGAAAACAATCAAAAATTGAAACAAGAAGATTTCCAAAGGATAATTCTCGAAGAAATTCTAAAATGTATAAAGATTCAGATAATAAATCCAAATCCATAGCTCTGATACCATGATAAAATTTAAAAAGAGAATTTTCATATTAAGAAAAAAGAACTTCTCATTTTTATTCATCTGGATACTGTACAAGCTATAAACTTTATAACTAACTCTAGTCGACTCCTCCATCTCTAATCGACTTTACACTTTTTCTATTTTAAATGGAAAATACCTAAGCAACCTTCAATTAGAAAATGACAAAGAGGTCAACATATAAGCTCAATACTTGTATCCAAATCGATTCGGATGTAAAACAAAAACATACATCTCAAAATTCAATCCCTCATTTGTAGAAAAACAATTTGAGAGAAGAAAGAACTCTAGCCGTCATAACTCAACCACGGTCGATTACGGGTGATAAAACTTCTCCGGCAATATAATTAGGAGTCTTTATGGTGCTTTCATCATAGCTTCTTCTTTTTAAATTAGTTGCTAGGATATTGTTATAATTATTTTTACCACCTATCTCATCTTTTCTCTTGGTGTTACTACTAATCAAATAATTTCTAAGTTCCAACACATATCCACTGTGTCCCCTTTCAGAGTTTCCTTATTTTTATTCCTTTGTATTTTATTATCTTTTTTATTTTGAGTTCTACCAACATCAGGTCAAATTTCTATTTCCTATTAAATAAAAACATTGCAAAAACTATATACTCCAATATTGACATCACATGTCACCAGAAGTTTCTTTGCAAAAATTGATTGAATTTTTTCAATTTGAGGTCGAATTCTCATAAATTTGCCAACGATTGTTAATTGGCACTCTCATGTCATGGCTCTGTGATAATCAGACGCTTAAAATATCACTCTTCACATTCCTTTATGGATGATAATCAAACTCTAACATTTTTGTTACCATTGATATATGACCTAGCACTCAGATAGTCAGAGTTTTCAATCAATAACATAGGTTGATTTTTTTAGATATGATTAATCTTCTTCCATTGTCCTCCCAAATGGAGAATCCACAGTCTCACTCAGAGACGCGATATAATTTCGATTGACATCCCTATGAGAAGGTATGTGAGCATCAATCGCTCAAAAAAGGGCTATGTTAATTACCATTGACAAGTAACCATATTTTGTATGGAGAGTTTTTTTAAACAAAAATGTTGAATTGCTTCCCCTACTTGTATCAAGGTTTTTTCCATGATGGAGGATGGGATTATGGATGTATGGGGTTATGAGAAAAATCATGGTGTGACAGATATTTTGTCAAAAGAAGCAGTCATAAGAAATTGTAAATTAGTTCTGTTAATGTCAGATCCAAAAACTCAGGCCGTGATGGCACCTACCTTAACCCACCAGTAGGTAAGCTAAAATCATAGCCCAGAACGGTGAGTAATGGGCTAACAGGTAGAAGAGAGAGAAATAAGGATAAAAACAGTAATTTAGAGCAATCATGAAGGAGGACATATAGGCACATAATACAAAAAGAGGGGAAGGGACAAAATATTCAAAATGAAACCCCTAAGACCTGGTAAGGCTAGTATAAGATCCACTATAAATAAGGAGTACTAAACAGATGCCAAAATATACAAGCAGTCTCTGAATATATAAAATAAGACTAGTACTGAAATAGTAGGAAATAGATCAGCTCCGGATGCTGAAAGCTCACCCAAATCTCCAATCAGTAGCTCCGCTCGAGGTTAGTATCAATGGTGATGTCTCATACTAGTATCTGCATCAGAGAAAAAAATGCATAAACATAGTATGAGTACCAAAATATGGGGTACTCAGTAGACATCATAGACCGACTGAACTCAATTAAAGAAAAAGCATAATAGAGTGTGAATCTATACTAAGAGGCAATAAATGAGGGTCAGAAATAGAAAATCATAGGCTATGCTAAGCAAATGCAAAAATCGTATGAAAATAACTCCAAGAAAAAAAATAAATGTCTAGTTATAACCTAACTGGACCCTCATAAGCCAAAAGGGTACGCATAAGAAAAATAATCCCAACCGAGCCCCATAAGCATAGTGGATGAAAGCAAAGAGTAATACTAATACAAGGCTGATTATAACAGTAGGGAAAGTAAAAAATGAGCCAAGATGTGTGATAAGCGTACAATATATTCTTCCTCAAGCCATAACCATAACTCTTATAGGTGTCAATCCAGATTTCCAACAAAAGATCAATAATGATAAGTGTCAGACTCAAAACGGAGCTAATAGACACTAAACAGTAAGCCAGATGTCGGACTCGAATCGAAACTAATAAGTAATAAACTGTAAGCCAGGTGTCAGACTCGAACCAGAACTGAATATGCAATAGGTAGGAAAAATATAGACACAAGGCATGAAAATGAATCCAAAAGGTGAAATTTTTCTAAGAATGTCTTGTAGCCTCCTAAAGATAGGATACATACATTATTGTACCGATCTGCGGAACTCTACTAGACACTTGCTCTTATACCAACGGTACCGGTAAAACCTAAGCTCTGATACCAAACTATCACGACTAAAAACTCAGGTCGTGATGGCACCTACCTTAATCCACCAGTAGGTAAGCCAAAACCATATCCTAAAACGGCGAGTAACGGGCTAACAGGCAGAAGAAAGAGAAATAAGGATAAAAATAGTAATTTAGAGCAACCAAAAAGAAAGATATTTAGGTACAACATACAAAAGAGGGAGAGGGACAAAATGTACAAAATAAATCATCCAAGACCTGGTAAGGCTAGTACAAGAGCAACTATATACAAGGATAACTAAACAGATACAAAAATAAACAAGTAGTATCTGAATATACAAAATAAGACTAGTACTGAAATAGAAGAAGATGGATCATCTGTGGACACTGAAAGCTCACACAAATCTCTTGATAGCAACTCCGCTCAAGGTCAACGTCAACAATGATGGCTCGTACTAGGATCTGCATTAGGGAAAAAGATGCAAAAGTGTAGTATGAATACCAAAACATGAGATACTAAGTAGGCATCACAGGCCGACTGAGCTTAATTAAAGTAAGAGCATAATAAAGTGTGAATCTAAACTAAGAGGCAATAAATGAGGGCCAAAAATGCAAAATCACAGCCTATGCTAAGCAAATACGAAAATCATATGAAAATAACTCCAAAACAAAAAATAAATGCCTAGCTATAACAAAAGTCGACCCCCATAAGCCTAGAAGGTACACACAAGGAAAATAAACCCAACCGAGACCCCAAGTGCAAGCAAGGAGTAATACTAATATAGGCCGAGTATAACAGTAAGGAAAGTAAAAACGAGCCAAGATGTGTGATAAGCGTACCAAATATTCTTTCTCCAGCCATAACCATAACTCATATTGGTTTCAAACTAGATTTCCAACCAAAAATCAATAATGATGAGTGACAAACTAGAACGGGAGCTAATAGATACTAAACAGTAAGCCAGATGCCGTACTTGATCGAATCGAAACTAATAAGTAATAAATAGTAAGCCAGGTGTCGAATTCAAATTGGAATTGAATATGCAATAGGTACAAATAATCCCTAGTCCTGATTCACCCCAAGTCTATCTAGTCTTTTTTCTCATTTTAGAAGGACAAATTTATTAAAGGAGTGTAAGGTTCCATTTATTAAGTTGAAAACCACGATTTAAGGACAAAATGCTAATAGGTCAAGGATATCGAAGCTAACGAGTATCATATAGTGAGTAAACCAACCCAATCCTTATAACCAGTCTCCCAAAACCATCATATAAGTATTCATGTCAAAAGAGGATGTTATCCCAAAGCAACCTACCTTAAAGAGCATTAAAGCTGACTACAAGACCCGAGAACCGGACCAAAGGAAAGAAACTACCCAAGCCTAGACCAAGGTACCTAAATTTAATCCCAAGGTCCCTGAGTAAGCTAAGTCAAGTCCTATGGGAGAAGCAACTACCAGCTTAAGGGATATTTAAGGCTAAAATCTATTATAAGGCCCTCTACTTAGCTAAAATAATCAAGAATTGTCTAAACGGCCATCTGAGGCATAGAAACCCACCAATAATGAGCACAATTTTATACTAAGACTATAAAAGAGCAAAGTCTACGGAAATATAACCCTATCTTACCTGGACGCTGCTGAAAGCACTCAAAATCCTCTATATCGGAGCTTTTTCCTTCTGAGAAGCCTCCGACCACTGCCACGCTATCAAAATCATAATCTAGGCATCACGATGAGAATAATGATACCCATATTACGCAAATATCCTCCGAGTCAAAAATCAGATTAAAAATCATCGATGGGGCCTGCTTATGGAATTTGAAAATTAAAACGGTAGCAATATCTCTTGTGGAACAATGGGCTTGTGCTCATGAATTAAGTACCATCAGCTCCTAAATCATTCCCAAACATATCCAAATAAAACTCGAGAACTCAAGAACAAATTAGAGAATTTAATCAAATTAGACCGGGAGCTTACAAGCTAATGACCACAAAATGCTCACTAATATTCCCCAGCTATTCCCAACTTCAATTAGCAACTTCCCACTAATTCCTGAGAAGCCTCCAACTGCTTTCACGTTATCAAAATCATAATCTAGGCATCACGACGAGAATAACAATCCCTACATAGCAAAAATACGCTCTGAGTCAAAAATCGAGCTAAAAATCATCTGGGGGTTCGCTTATGAAATTCAAAAAATTGAAACTATAGCAATATCTCTCCAAGAACAATGGGCTTGTGCTTATGAATTAAGCACAATCAGCTCCAAAATCGTGCCCCAAACAGCCCTAAATAAAACTTAAGAACTCGAGAACAAATTAGAGAATTTAATTGAAATTAGATCAGGAATTTACAAACTAATGACCACAAAATGCTCACTTTAATGTTCCCAGCAAGTCTTAGCATCAACTAGAAATATCCCACTAATTTTTGAGCTCCCAAATATCAGCTATGGTGTAAGCACTTCAAAATGATGAGTTGAAAACGAACGGAGAATATATATGTATAACATCAGTAGTGGCCGCTTAAATGGTCATCGCTTAAGCAACCAAGGTTCACTTAAGCAGCCCTCGGCGAGGTGGCCAACTACCCTTAAGCAGTGCCCATATGCTAAAGCGAATATCGCTTAAGCAATCAACAATCCGCTTAAGCGGCTGCACCAGATACCTTGGCACCAAAATTTTTTCTAAGTCCAAATGGACTCCGACTGATTGTCTTGGATTCCTTTGGAACCCCATGCACAAAAATGAACTATGCTACCCTAACAAATTAGGCATTCCATACTCAACAAAACCATCAAAATTTCCAACAGAGGTTGTTTTGAGAAAAAGTGAGCCCCACACTCAATGTTTCTTTTTTACCAAAATCCAATCAGTAGCCCAAAACGTGCTCGAAAGCCTTGAGACCTGGAATAAGGGTCCCCTAGCCTAAAATAAAAATTCCAGAGCTGATAAAGCTGTTGGAATTATCATCCGAGGCTGTTTACCTGAAGTTTTGGTCTGTCACCATTTTCTCAACTTTAGAAGCTCCAAAACAGGGAAACTAGTATAAAAACCAATCGAACTACCCAGGAACTAAATTGTCAGTCCCAGAAAATCATAAATAACTTAGGGCAGCTATATGAAATCTCTAATGGTAGAAAAATCATGGAAAGGCAAAAAATGATCTAAAGGGTCATTAGAGTTAATCCACTCATTATATCAATTAATCTCTTATTGACAATTCTACAAGAGCTAACACTTGATAACTACATATGAAACTACTATGATTTTTATGTAAATTTGTGCAATTGTAACCTACATTATATAATAACATAGTCTCCTCTTCTTTTGTATTGAAAAAAGTGGTCTAGAAGGTTATATAAGATCTACCCAGACGTTGACCTACGAGTAGGGTTGTTTACGTTTGGATGAATAATCAAATCAAAAATTAGATTTGGTTTTGGTTTTGGTTCTACTAAATTTTTTTTTAAAAGTAATCAAATCAACCTGATAAATTATATACATTAATTGTATAATTATTTACATATATGATATTGATTTTTCGTAAGTAATTGTATATATCTTATATCTTTTGATCATTAATTCGATTTTAGTTTACTTATTTCACATACACTTCAACACTTTTAAATCCCATTCTAATTGTGTATATGTGGTGTGGTATATTACTAGTTTTAAATTTTATTTACTAAGACATTCATCTACTTTTCGCTTACCTCTTTGATTTTGGAAGGATTGACCCTTTTATTTAAAATTGAATATTGCTTTTGTGGATGTTGGGTATGTGAAGTGGAGGAATGATGTGTCGTGGTCTCACGACACTTTCAACGCTTAAAACTATGAAAATTTGCTAGTACAAAGACATTTTTATATCGGTATAATGTGTGTTTATGGTATTTACAGGTCAAACTAGTCATGAGAAGTGAAGTACAGAAATTGGGACTTAAAAGGCATCTGACGAACCCAAACTATGACCATTGGATCTGACAATGGTAGTCCCATTGCTATTGTGGGTTGAAGAAAAATAGTGATATTCAGGTGGCCTTCAGACGAATGCATCCCACTATCATCGTTTGATGTAACAATCATTAGATCGATAATGGGAAGAGAGTCTAGAAATAGTGCTTGCAGAGGTTAAGTATGAAGAGGATCAGATAAAAGGATTCCCCGATCATTGCATGAAACAATGGATTCATTCTGAAGATTGTGGGAAGGTTATCCTGCAAAGTGAAAAATCAAAGGTAGAAAGCACTAGAAGAAGTAACGATCGTTAGAAGACAGGACGAGCTCATCCTCAGCATCGTTCCAGCAAATATCTGCCAGTGTTCAAAAGTTAAGCATCCAATAATGAACACTAAGAACGATCGTGGTATCTACCAACGTTCGTCCCTACCTTCATCCGAGGCACCGACTCAGCAAACCTCATTGTATTGAGGATAAGTTTTCTTTATGTATATAAATACTCCTATTAGGTTCGTTATTTTAGTTTACATTCTCTTGATACTTTTGAAGCATAGTGTTGTTCTTTAAAGTATAAACATAGATTTTTAGGGTTTTAATTCAAATGAGATTTATGGTTTCATCTTCTTCTTCGTAAGTTCATATTTATGTTTTCTTATCAAATTATTATTGTTTGCTTGCAATCATGAGTAGCTAAACACCACAAATAGGGTTGTTGGAACCATGATGGATTAACAATGTAGTGTTCAAAGTACGACGTGATTCTCAAAGGGTGTTTGTGCATGTATTATGATTCTCTTTGGTTTGATTGCTTTCTAACGGTGGCCAATATTAGAACTCGCTTTATCCTTACTCAATACGAAAGAAGGTGTAACGAATAGGAAAAGGGAATTAACAATGAGGCTTAGATCTATCAACCTTCAGTTAATTAGCTTGATCTGGTAAATGGGATAACTAATATAGGATCAATGATAGGGGTTAGTAATGCAAAACTCATAAGATGTTAATACGTGATTGATGATATTCATCTAATAGGGGCGTAAAGTCATTTAGATTAACATAAACTATCGATTCTGCATGTCGAGCACCACAAGATATCACTAGTACAATAAACCTACAGAGTTATAAAGTTATAGGGAAAACAGTCCTAGTGCCTCTCTCATATTGATTACAAATCCAATTAAATCAATAAATTATTACTATTTGACGTTCTGAATCCCCACTATTACTGGAAATTGCTTACTAATTATTTAGACAGACATATTAATAAATATTCTGACCTATTCCTCGTGGGATCGATCCCAACCTAGTTGGGTTCAATATTTGATCAACGACTGCTTTATACTTTTATCAGAGTTGTAATTTGGGGCTTACAACTCAAGGATCTTAGAGAAGATATTTCATGGATGAGTCAGAAAGTCAAATCACATGCTACCACCATTAAGTAGCTTGAGCAGCAATTTGGTCAAATTTCAGCAGTAATAAATCAGCGTCAACAATGTATACTTCCAAGTAACACCATCTAAAATCTGAAAAGGGATGGTTATTTCAGGGCGATTACTACTAAGAGTGGTAAGATGACTACTGATCTACCTATGCCTATGGTTATTGTGAATGATGTGGAGCTAGTGATTGTCAATGATGAGAAGGTTGCCGAGTCCGAAAATCTAATATATGATCTCAATGCATCTAAAAAGTCTCCAGTTGCTGAAAAGAAGGCTAAGGCTTCAAAAGGGAAGGAAAAGAAGGTCCCACAAGCATTGACTCCCATTCCATGACCTCCTTCTCTATTTCCACAAAGATTGAAGAAGAAGGATGAAGAGGGAAAGTATCACAATTCAACTCCATGTTGAAGGAATTATCAGTGAGCATCCCTCTAGTTGAAGCACTTAAGCAAATGCTGAGTTACGCAAGGTTCATGAAGGATTTAGTGACGAAGAAGAGGACCATGAGATTTGAGCGCGTCGATAATGCGCACCATTGTAGTGCAATAGCTTCCCGATCTCTAGTTGAGAAGAAGGAAGATCCTGAAGCTTGATGGTACCTGAGTAATTAGGCACACTCGAGTCATGTTGCGATGTTAAATTAGGCACTTTATGGGAGGAAACCCATAGGTTAGTTTGGTGAAGTTTGAGTAGCTAAACTAGTCACGTCGTGCCGCGATGTTAAATCAAGCGTTGCTTGGGAGGAAACCCAAGGATTTTATACTGGTTTTACACTTATTTTGATATAGGGTACTGTGTGCTAAGTGTGCAGGGACAATGCAGAAAAAGAACTTGGGAACTGGAACAAAAGCAGAAACCACAAAAGGATGGGATGATCGTTGGAAGTTCCAATGATCATTGTATCTGTCGTTTGCATAAAATCCAGAGAATTTATTTCCAGAAGTTGGTCCAATGATCGTACCAAGATAGAACGATCGTGGAATCCATCATCTAACTAAACTTCTGCAAATCAGCTTTCAAGTGCTGGAACTAACAAGTTTAAGGAACGATCATTGTAAGATACAACGATCGTCCTTAAGCATCGTTTGCTCCCAAGTAAGTTTTATTCTCCTGCTAGGAACGAGTTCATACAATGATCGTTGTATGCACCCATGATCCTAGGGATGAACCATCTGTAGGTTTTTTAAAATTCTTTTAAAACAAAGACCAGACCAGACCCAACCCTGCTCATCAAATTGAGCCCTCATCATATGTAAAGGACCTGATAGACACTCATTCTCATTCTAACTTCAAATCGCATCACATTGTATGATCTAAGAGCAAAAATACTAAATTTATCCTAGAATTCGGCACAATTTCTACAGGTTCTACGCGTTTCCTTCTTCAATTTCTTGAACTCCTCATAATTCAAAACTTTTGCACTCACTGTGAAGTAAGTTCTCTTCTCATACACTGAAATTATTGATTGTGTGTAAATTTGAAGATAATAGAAGTCATACATACCTTTTTGAGTGCTAAGTTCATGCTAAAATGAGTTTTGAGGGAGATGAGCACCTAAGACTAATCGAAATATATGCATTGTGAAATTGTTGTGTGAATGGGTGTAGAGAGGGAAAGTTTGAGTACCCCCTTTATGTTCAAATAGGGTTAATAACTTTATTTTTAAATTGATTTTATATTAGTGCAAACTTAACAAAACAACCAATGATCATTGTATCTTTGAACAATCATTGTGGGTGCCATTTGTAAGGTTGCAGAAAGTCCATTAGATGATTGCTTCCAATGATCGCCATATCTAAGAACGATCGTTGGATGTAGTCTTCTGATTGGAATACTTCTCAGTAAAATTGGAGAAGTCCTTCCAACGATTGAAAGGATGATCATCATTTCTTATAACGATCATCCAATCGATCATCTGTATGAGTTACTGAGTGCCTGTTTCTTCCTTATTCTGAGACTAACTAATTTTTGTATAGGTACGATGGCACCTAAGGCGAGCAAGAACAAGCAGGATAAGGTTGTCCATAAGGAAGTAGCCAAGAAGCGGGCACTGAAGGACCAACCTACAAACTCGGAGTACGAATCCACCGAGTCTAATGGTTTAAAGGTGGAATACTCCATAAGACAAACAGAGGAACAACAAGAACCTCTAACCACTAGATCCAAATTGGTTAAGGCCAAGGCTACAAAATTGTTGCGACCCAACTATACACGTAAGTGTAAATAATCGTGCAAGTAATAAAGTGGCTCCTTTTAGAGAACCGGATATAGAACCCAAGGGACTTTCGTCAACAGAAATTAATTCAGGCGTCAAACTATAATAAAAAACTAGTGTTATGAAAACGTCAAGAGATTTGGTACTGAAAATTAATTGGTTGCGGACTATGAATTCCTATCTTCGCTACCGTAACTTTAATTCTCGTAAATATGCTTGAAAAATCAATAAAAAGTGAATTCCCAGGGCTAAGGCACCCTAAACGTCATCTCTTGAGCATAATTGTTATTGGCTTAAGCACTTTGAGTTGTTTATCGTGGTTATTGATCCGAGGTTAATTTTATAACTATATTTGTCTCCAAAATATAATCTTCTACTAGAACTTAGCAACCTTTAACCAATTCTAGAGCATTCAAGTTTTCTTCTCGTAATTGACCAAGTGTGGTGGATTAGGTACCTCTCGGTCCTAACCACATGTCAATCCCATAGAATTACTTCCCCAAGAAAGACCACACTTCATATATTCAAGTTATATCTCTTAGTTTCTCTCTCGAGCTCACTTCGAGACAAGGAATATATTCCAATGGTGATCAAGCATCAAAATAATGAAATTTAGAATATATGAATAACCAATTTATGATAAACTTCAGCAAAAACCACTACAATCAACCCAAGAGATTCATTTTCTCGGCCTTAACCCCAAGAATGAGGGATTTTAGTCACTCATAATATTTACCAACATTCCAAAGTAATAAATACCCTAGAAAATAATTAAAAACTGAAAAGAAGAGGAATGGAACCTAATTGAGATGCCCAAAAACGCCCAAAATATTCTAAGGATGATGGAATGTGATACAATAACTCAAAATCCCTATTTATAGACCCGAAATTGAGGCAAAAAGCGGCCAAAAAGCGGCCTGGCACGCCCTTGGGCGCGCCTAGCACTTAGGCAGATTTTGCCTCAGCAAAAGGGTGCTCCCAGGAGGCGTGGCACGCCCCTGGGCGCGCCCCAAGTCTGCCTGGGCACATAAAAAATAAGCCAAAAGCGGCCTAGCACGCTGCCTAGCGCGCCAGGCCCTTTTTTGTGATTTTTTTACTTACGTCGACTTTTCTTCGCAGATTTGGTTGGATTCTTCAAGATCAACTCTTTGGCTTGCCTCTTATCTTCATTATTCTTCACTTGTATCTCCTCCAAGCCTCACATTCCATGCCAAGCATTCTCCAAAAAGTCGCAAATTCCACCTATAAGAGTCTAATCATATTGGTTAGCACAATATCCCATATTCCATCAAAAACTTATCTAATACACAAGTATTGTTCTCAAAACTAAGGTAATCATGGGTTAAAGTCGCTACTAAGGCATATAAATACGCCTTAGATCAAACATCCATTATGTTGGTGCTCACAGCCAATCCAATTGAGCCTCTCCAGTCTAAAGAGGGAGGACCAACGACAAACCCAGCTAGGGGTGAATCGGATGCTGCTAGGGCTAAGGATGAGATGAGTTTATCCCAGGAGGATGATTCTGATGATGGTTCCGAAAGTGAAAATCTAAAATCCTCAAACACAGCTGTTTCTACAAGTCCGCCTCTAAGGGAGGAAAATCTGAGGAGATGAAGTGCTCCTCAGTCAAGAAATATTATAATGATGGCGTCTCTCTCAACAACAAAAGGAATATAAAGAGGAGAATTTAAGAAGAGCCTCACATACTACCAAGGACACTCCAAAGTGTGCCGGAATTAAATTGACTATTTGAAAAATACAGGTTGGGCTGGATGGCAATGACCTTTAATAATTATGGTGCAGAGATAGTACTAGATTCTATGCCAACTATACAACCACGTTGGAAAATTTGACTCCTTCACGAAAAGAGAATGCTATGAGAAAGCAGTCCCAGTTAGATGTGGTTGTAGTTCGGGGTATGGAGATTGATATTTTTGAAAAACAATCTCCTAAGTGCTTTTTGGGGATGAGTTTAAGCCAGCAGTGGAAACTCCAAAGTTTGACTATCGGATGACTGATTTGAAGAAGGTTAAATAGCTTAGCTTTGAGGACAAATTATTGCATTATAAGTGGTTGGTTGGTTACATAGTCGAGGTTAAGGAGGAAGCAGAATGGGTCAACGAAGCGGCAATATACAAACATACACTGAACTTTCTTGCGAAAGCTTGGTGCTTAATAGTCAGGCACCACATAACACCAACAAGTAATGACAACATGCTAAGTTTTGACAAGGCCAGGGTGGTGGCAACATTTTTATCAAAAATGAAGCTTAATGTTCTACGGATGATTGCGGAAGGGATTCGGGAATGGGCCCTCATATTTCACACATCCCTGCCATTTCCTAGCGTAGTTACCAAGCTTTTCTGGATGTCGAGTGTGCCTCCCATTCCAGTTGTGGACAGATTCACCTGGCCGACCAACACCATGGACATAATATTGATCAAGGATTATATGAACCCGGTGGCTCGAGCCTGGGGTCCTTTGCCAGACTTGGCCCCACAGGCAGCGGAGGGAGATGCTACTACTACAGAGATTTTATCTTCCAAAGCTAGTGCTACTTCTTCATCTACACAGCAACCCATAGCACCTTTGGGTGCACTCCAGCCTGTGCCTATGGGTTATACGTTGGTACCTATAGCCTTCCTTGAAAAGATAATAAAAATGATGGTTGTGTCTGAGGCGAGGATTAAGAAATTAGTGGAAGGTGTAAAACCATATATGGAAGACGAGATAAAGATTGTTGTATGGGGTATGAAGACCTGATTTGATATTTTTAAGGTGCGAATAATGGATAATATAGAGAGTGTTCAGGCACCCAATTTGAGTATGGTCACAACTGACCTTGCCTCACTTAAGCTAGCTGTGAAAGAGCTTTTTGAGTGGAAGCTTCCGGCTGTACAACATCCACTGATCCCAACTTTTGAGGATTTTGATATAGATATAGATGTACAGGTGTCAGACTTTTATACCAAGGCCCCAACAGATAGAGGAAACGGTAAGGATGTGGATGAGATGGGTGAGGATACGCAGCCCCGTAAGAAGAGAAAAAGGAAGGATAAGGATTGGAAGAAGCAGAAGGCAGCCTTCGAGAGTGAGAGGACCTCCGAAGAACCTATTTTGGGGAGGAGCGAGGTCCCTCCTGCTATTGTTATTACTACTACTGCTGATATTATTGTTGAGAGTAGAGGTGGTACGGAGATTACCCCTATAACATCACCTTTGAGTGCACCGGCCACCACCAGTTCCAACTTGAGTGGTGCATCAAAAGAAAAAGAGCACGCAATCCGTGTTTTTAAAATTTTATGTTTAAATGATACCCCTCCGAAATTTTTTTGATATGTTTACTGTGTTGTGTGCTTACTGTGAACTGTGATCAATATGGATCTTGTCATGGCATTAGGATTATGAATATAATAACCATAGCCTAACTATGCATGAATCGAATAGGTAGCAACTGCATGTGTAGCCCTGAGCCATGTGTGTTGTGAGGTATTTACCGAGTTTGGTATGTGTGTGTAACCTAGAACTTACCCGATTAGTCTCTCTAAAGTTGTAGGATAGTAGGTTAGGAAAGTATCGTAGGCAGATAGTCCATTATAAGATTAGAATCCGACCAAATGAAATATAATATCCCTTGATCTCGAAATTTGAGCCTTAATAGACCTTTTTCTTGATCTAGCCCATTCACCTTCCCAATTCATTTACAATGAACATGCGAACATGCTTTGGCGCTGGTCCCTCTTTGGAAACTGTACACCTCAACTCAAGTAAATCCTCTAAGTTGAGGGTGGATATCGTAGGGGTGCGTGCAAGAAATTGGATATGTAGAAGGAGTTAGTAAATGAAAAAGGGATTTGGGTTCAGTCTTGTGCGAAAAAGAAAAAATTATGAAGTAAGGTTGAAAAACAAAAAAAAAATAAGAAAGACAAGTAAAAAAAAAAAATGATGAAAAGAAAAGAAGTTGTAAAAAAAAACTGCACTCGAGGTCTGAAAAGTCAAAAAGGAAAAAAAAAAATAAAGAGAGTAGTAAAGTGGAGTCAAAAGTAGTGTAGTGTCAAGGTGGAATAAGTCACTTGATCCATATGTACTATACCCGTCCCCAAACCTACATTACAAGCCAATAAAAATCCTACAGTGATCTTAATTCGACTATCCGAAAAACTAAGGCGCAAAAAATAAGAGAAAATATATGATATTTCATGCACATTATCTGAACTTCTTTTTTAGAGTGATTGCTTAGATTCAGTCCCTGTCCTGATATTCATTATGTATTTTAAGAGTGAGGGACTTCTTTGATGTGAAGGTGTATGGGTTGCATCGTAGTTGTTGCTTGTTCGGGTAGTGTCATTGGTTTGCATGCTAGGTTATCTGTTGATAATATAATGCCATTATTTGATACCCTTGTGTCATGGTGAGTGGTTTGTGTACACACAACAAATTTTGGTTTTGATGATGTTGGAGGGGGTTGAATTTTTGTTTTGATTCATGTGTACTTAAGTTGGTTTTTGAAAATGTGACTTATGTAGTACTCTTGGATTTCTCTTGGTTAAGCATCGTGTAGTTTGTTGTTTTGTTTAGCTTTTATTTTGTTCTCCGGAGGACATGCAAACGTTTTAAGTTGAGGGTGTTGATGTATCGTGGTCTTACGACACTTTCGATGCTTAAAACTATGAAAATTTGCTAGTACAAAGGCATTTTTATGTGGGTATGATGTGCGTTTATGGTATTTACAGGTCAAACTAGTCCAGAGAAGTGAAGTGCAGAAATTGAAATTTAAAAGACATCAAACGAAGCCAACCTACGAACGTTGGATCTGACAACGGTCTTCCCATTGCTATTATGGGTTGAAGCAAAGAAGTGATATTCAGGTGGCCTTCAGACATATGCATCCCACGATCATCGTTAGATGTAACGATCATTAGATTGATCGTGGGAAGAGAGTCCAGAAACAACGCTTGTAGAGGTTAAGTATGAATGAAACAACGGATTTGATCTAAAGATCGTGGGAAGGTTATCCTACAAAGTGAAAAATCAAAGATAGAAAGCACAAGAAGAAGTAACGATCATTAGAAGATAGGACGAGGTCATCCTGAGCATCGTTCCAGCAAACATCTGTCAATGTTCAAAAGTCAAGCATCCAACAACGAGCACCAAGGACGATCGTGGTATCTACAAATAATCTTCCCTACCTTTGTCCGAGGAGCCGACTCAGCAAATCTCATTGAGTTTATGATAGGTTTTTTTTATGTCTATAAATACTCCTATTATGTTTATTATTTCAGTTTACATTCTCTTGATACTTTTGAGGCATAGTGTTGTGCTTTGAAGTATAAACATCGATTTTTAGGGCTTTAAATCAAAGTGAGATTTATGATTTTTCATCTTCTTCTTCGTAAGTTCATAATTATGTTTTCTTCTCAGAATTATTATTATGTGCTTGCAATCATGAGTAGCTTGTCACGACCCGAAATCCCATTCGGGCCGGACTGGCACCCAAAGCCGATATGGCCCGAGAGAACCAATCTTTACTCCTATTCACTCGCAAGCATATTTTAGTATGAATCTTATTATACTTCATACAACTAGGCGAAAGCCATTGAAAACTTAACAATATATGAAACTTGGCCGTTAGGGCCGTCAAGTCAAACAAAATACACATCTCTTACATTAACCTTCCCACATATGTCTACAAAGCCTCTAACCGATACATGAACACAACAACCTGTAGTCGGGATAAGTCCCCGCTTTATACAATAATTACAAAACCAAAACAATATACACATGTGACTCGAAAAGCCCCGAACCAACTGGGAGCTCACCAATGATCCGCGGATAACCCGTAGCCTATGGTGGAGGTCTACTAACACCTGCCCCTGCAGCTAACAAAGTAAGTCCCCCAAAGGGGTCAGTACGAAGAATGTACTGAGTATGCAAGGTTATAAGAAACTTCATGAAACCTAAACACCTCAATGAACTTGATTTCAAGACAATAGTCAATGTGGATCATTCATCGTTCAGTATGTGTGGAAATATGTACCTTACGTTCATTATTCCATTTACCTTTATGTCCGTTACCGTTAACAGTTAGAACCGTCAATAGATATTTGTCAATAATGTGTAGCCGTTAGTATGCAACCGTCAACATGCAATGCAACCGTCAATATGCAACCGCCAATTTATATATATATATATATAGCAGGTTCGGCCCTTAGGCTACCCCCTGTCAGGTTCGGCATCAAGTTAGGCTTTTGCCCCACTGATCTTTCCCCCTGCCATCACCCGAAAATCAGTGAAGCAGGTTTGGTATCAAGTTTGGCTTTTGCTTCACTGAGCTTTCCCCTTGATCCAACAATATCGGGATCGGCTTGAGTTAGGCTTGCGCCCCCACAAAGCTATCACCCGTTCTCAATAAGTATAAAGAAAATATCAAGTAACCATAAGGAAAAATATAAAGTAACCATAAGGAAAAATATAAAGTATCCATAAGGAAGTATAGAGTAACCATATGGAAAGTGCAAAGGAACCATACGGGAATTACTTCTTCCATTACTTTATTGGATTACTTCTCTCTTTTACTTTTCTGAGATTGATACATTGGGGGATCATAACCTTTTTGGAAACACATAAGTTCATTACTTCAATCTTTTATGTTCATGAGATTGATACTTTTGAAGGTGTAACATTATTGGAAGCTTTGGAACATAATATGATTGGAGCTTGTAATCATGTCCATAATTATGTGATACATGAGAATAATAATATATGACAACTTGAAATGAGATACCTTCTAACATTTCGGAATGGAACAAGGACAATGACAATATGAACAATATGTGTTGCAGAAGAATACGGACAGAGTAACCTTACATACCTTATCATCTAAATATGAACACAAAATTCTATACGTGAATACAATCGTCCCGCTCCTTCCTTATTTTCACTCTAAAACACAAATATACAATGGAGTTTACATTAACCCCCAACTACCTTACAAAATGCATACAACGACAATGAGTTACATGTTTGACTTTAACATGTCATTTCCCTCTTGATTATACCATGTGTGAAACTATCACACCTACAATACCATTTACAAAACTATCATACCAATAATCCCACAATATTCTCAACATTGACCAATATCATAAACCACTAGCATGTCACACCAAATTCATACTTTACACTTCTACATCACCACAACATCACAATGGTTCCATCAATTCACTTCAATACACCTCACAACAACAAATCGGCCAAAATTCCATAATTTACACTTATGGAAAAATAACAAGTTTAGGACCATAATCACACCATACATGTTGATATTTTATCCATATCACGCTCTTTTATCAAAATCACAAGTCATATTCCAAGTTTAAATTCCATAGATGGCACATCTTTTACAAAAACACAAAGTGCCATATTCAACACTTCCAAGCATAACCAACATGATCTACATAATCTCCCATGCATATAATATGTTAATCCATAAGCATAAACACTTACCTAAGCTTGAAAAATGATGATCTTGCTCCAAAGATGACTTAGGGTTTGAGAGCCCAAAAGAGGTGTTCTTGAGAAGTCTAGAAAATGCAAGAAAAGCATGTGTGTTTTTGTGTATTAAAAATCAGATTTATGCCCCTTTTATAGGCCTTTGAGTCCTTTGCTCAATTATTGCTTGGTCAAAAGAAGAATGGGTCAAATCATGTTTTTCTTCTTCATTTTTGGGCTTTATTGAGCCCAAATCACTTAACCCAATAAAATCGATAATTCTCATGTTTAAATCATTTCATACGCGTTACAAAGATATTCCCACTCATGGAATTTATATTCATAGCCTCAATCCCAAAAACAAGTTATTCTAGCCACGTATGGCCTATTTTTACCAAAAGGGTAAAATCGTCATTTTGATGCCGAATTCGTTCACGAGTAATTTTATCATACCAATATAATACTTCACTCATTCCATGTATATGCTCGTGTTTGTAGAAGAAACATGGCAAAAATCGGCCCGGTACGTCCCCGGGCACCCTTGGGACTTAAGAAAAATTCCAACTTTGAAAAGTGGCCAAAACCAGCGTGGCACGCCCTTGGGCGCGCCAGCTTGCTGCCTCTGGACCAAAAATTTTAGCCCATATCAGCGTGCACGCCCTCTAGCACGCCCCACACTTAAAATTTTTGAAAATTTTATTTTTCGACTTTTCTTCGCGGGTTTGGTTAGATACTTCAAATCCTATTCTTTAACTTACTTCTTACCCTTAATATCCTTTGTTTAGAGGTCCTATTAGCCTCATTTTGGACCCCACAAATGCTCCATGAACATCTCAAAACACCTCCTACGCAAGGTTAATCACATGTACAAAGCCAAATTTCAAAAAAAAAATTCATTGCTAACATTACAAATTACAGACTCATGGCATCTCGACACCTAAGTAACCATTGTTCAACGTCGTCACATTGGGTTGGAAAGGTACGGGGTGTTACATTCTCCCCCCCTTAGAAATATTCGTCCTCGAATGTTAACGATGTCGCTTCAATTACAACAAATGCTTCCCGATATTAGCATACGTAGACATAGATGCTTAATACTCATAGATACTTACTTGTTATTGGTCCACTTCCGCATGTTGAACTTTTCCTTTTGTATGAAACAAATATGGGTACGTTGATTTCATCGTTTTTCTAGCTTATCACATCCTCTACTTGTTGATTTCTCCGAAGGACGTTTACGAACATTATATCTTTATTCCTCAACCTCTTTACTTGGCAATCTAGAATCCTTTTGATAGTTTCATATGACCTATATAACATGGACTCAACATTATAGCATTTTAATATTTCCAACCACCTTTGCTATCTTTAGATTAGATCTTCCTAATTAAAGATATATCGCAAACTCTTGAAATCAGTATATACATCAACTTGAACCCCTATACAACTAATGGCGCCCTATATCTATAGTTGGTTTTCTCAAGTAACTCGCACATCTGCTAACTCCATAGCATGTGTTCGCTAATTCCTCTCGGTGGTCACAACTATCTTGAGGCATAAGCTACTACGTTACCATGCTGCATCAATACATACCCAAGAATGGCTTGACGTCTTATTATTTCTCCAAATCTTACCTGATGATACCTCGATCTCAAGTTAACCTATGAGAAACATTTGACACCCTTCTAATTGTCACATAAATCATCAGTTTTGGGGAGGGACTATTTATTCTCGATTGTCACTGTATTCCATTATCAATAATCCATGCACACTTTGAACGTGCCAGCTTTCTTCCGTACACATCATTCTGGTGTATCCCAAGAGTACATATTAAACCTTATAAATCCCCGTGGGTATCATTTTCCTTGCTTTAAGATATGAAATAAATTTACCCCTCGATACGACAATACTACTCCTCCATTCAAGGACTGTCTTTTATAGGAACTGAAAATAGACTTTCTTAGCTCGGCAATCCACCGTAGCATGCTCACAAATAGGTTCTATATAGTTACGATATAACCTCTTAACTAAAGTGGATTCAACAACAGGTGTAAATACTCCAGATGGTCTAGCTAATAATTTTGATGCTATTTCAATTTCTTAGCGGTTGATGGAATAACATATGATACTGTAGAACTTAGGTCAATCAATGCATATATAGATACATTATGAAAACAACAGATAATATACCTGTAGCTACATCAGGATAGGCCTCCACATTCTGCTAACCCACTAGAGCATAAGTACGATCCTGTATCCCACTAGTGTTGACTGCTCCTCTAGTACCGTTACCACGACCAACTGGCTGCACATCCTGGCCTAAGAAAGGAACCGATGATGACGGTGCAACGGTTGATCCTGTAGGTCGCATAATAATGCCCGTGCCCCTTCTTGGGCAATCTCTCACCATGTTCCCGGACATACCGCACCAAAAGCAAATATTGGTCCCAAATCGGCATTCCTTTAAATGCAGCTTTCCATAGTGTGGACACGGCTGGCGAGGAAACCCCGATTGGTTCAGACTTCCTTGATCTTGATATCCCACTGGTTGTGAACCTCGAATTCCACTACTTTGCCCAACATAACTGCCTCCAGACCCTTGGAACTAGGGTTGCGTACCTACTATAGGATGAGAAAGTGATGGTCTCGGTAGTCTACTAAAATCCTGAGGCCCAAACTCTCCTTGGGACACCATGTATTGTCCCATAGGTCTAGCTTTCTTTGATGGCCCCTCTTCTGCTTTATGCATCTTTCTTCTCTTCCCCTGATCCTCCATCTTTTGTGCAAAAGCCTCTATTCTGGCTATATCTATGTCTCTATTCAGAGCAGCAATGGTACAGTCTCTGACCAATGATGGATCCAATCGATCCACATACCGATGAACTCTATCAGCCATAGTGGCTACCATATGGGGAGCATATCGGGCTAAAGAATTAAACTAAAGACTGTACTCCCGAACGCTCATATTCCCTTGACGAAGATTTAGAAACTGGTCTGCGCGTGCCTCCCGAATCTCATATGGAAGGTAGTGATCCAGGAATGCTATTTTAAATTCTTCCCAGCTAGCCGGGGGTGCATGAACTCCCCTAGCTCACTTCCAATCTTCATACCATAATATAGCCTCCCCTTTCAATCTATACGCTGCGAGTTCAACTGTTTCTACACCAAATATGTGCATAACATCCAAAGCCCTTTTGATTTGATCAATAAAATCTTGCGGATCCTCATTAAGATCCGATCCAGTGAATATAAGAGGTCTAATTTCAAGAAATCCTGTGTCCTTCGACTAGCTGCCCTAGCCTCACTGTCATTACTCATCGTTGGACCAGCTTGTCCTTGATTCTGTGTTGTAATTAGCTGAATCAACATATATACTGCATTCCTTAAATACTGGTCAGTGACATTAACGGGTGGATCAACAGGTTCTTCTTCCTTCTCGACTCTTCCGGAGCTGGAAAAGTAGAAGAAGCCCGCGATGCAAACTCACTCTCAGCTTCATCTTGTTCAACCCGTTCAGGTGGTAAGTTACTAGTTCCTTCTCCGCCAATCCTGTCTAGCTTCTTAGTCTTACCCTTGCCTCTTCTTGTAATCGGTATTTCTTACTATACCAAAGAAAAATAATTCTCATGGTCAAATACAATTCAACTTACAACACTGACTCTATTTCACGATCTAGAAGTGAAGAAATGAAACAACTCCTAAATGCCCCATAGCCTCCTGCTTATAAATGTGGTGCACAACACATCCATGAACAAGACTCTACTCGGACACGGCTTTGTAGACACCCTTAGAACGACCTGCTCTGATACCACTTTTATCACGACCCAAAATCCCATTCGAGCCGGACTGGCACCCGAAGCCGATATGGCCCGAGAGAACCAATCTTTACTCCTATTCACTCGTAAGCATATTTTAGTATGAATCTTATTATACTTCATACAACTAGGCGGAAGCCATGGAAAACTTAACAATATATGAAACTTGGCCGTTAGGCCCGACAAGTCAAACAGAATACACATCTCTTACATTAACCTTCCCACATATGTCTACAAAGCCTCTAACCAATACATGAACACAACAACCTATAGTCGGGACAAGTCCCCGCTTTATACAATAATTACAAAACCAAAACAATATACACATGTGACTCGAAAAGCCCCGAACCAACTGGGAGCTCACCAATGATCCGCGGATAACCCGTAGCCTATGGTGGAGGTCTACTAACACTTGTCCCTGCAGCAAACAAAGTAAGTCCCCCAAAGGGGTCAGTACGAAGAATGTACTGAGTATGCAAGGTTATAAGAAACTTCATGAAACCTAAACACCTCAATGAACTTGATTTCAAGAGAATAGTCAATGTGGATCAATCATCGTTCAGTATGTGTGGAAATATGTACCTTACGTTCATTATTCCATTTACCTTTATGTCCGTTACCGTTAATAGTTAGAACCGTCAATAGATATTTTTCAATAATGTGTAGCCGTTAGTATGCAACCGTCAACATGCAATGCAACCGTCAATATGCAATGCAACCATCAATATGCAACCGCCAATTTATATATATATATATATATATATATATCAGGTTCGGCCCTTAGGCTGCCCCCTGTCAGGTTCGGCATCAAGTTAGGCTTTTGCCCCACTGATCTTTCCCCCTGCCATCACCCGAAAATCAGTGAAGCAGGTTCGGCATCAAGTTTGGCTTTTGCTTCACTGAGCTTTCCCCCTGATCCAACAATATCGGGATCGGCTTGAGTTAGGCTTGCGCCCCCACAAAGCTATCACCCGTTCTCAATAAGTATAAAGAAAATATCAAGTAACCATAAGGAAAAATATAAAGTATCCATAAGGAAGTATAGAGTAACCATATGGGAAGTGCAAAGGAACCATACGGGAATTACTTCTTCCATTACTTCATTGGATTACTTCTCTCTTTTACTTTTCTGAGATTGTACATTGGGGGATCATAACCTTTTTGGAAACACATAAGTGCATTACTTCAATCTTTTATGTTCATGAGATTGATACTTTTGAAGGTGTAACATTATTGGAAGCTTTGGAACATAATATGATTGGAGCTTGTAATCATGTCCATAATTATGTGATACATGAGAATAATAATATATGACAACTTGAAATGAGATACCTTCTAACATTTCGGAATGAAACAAGGACAATGACAACATGAACAATATGTGTTGCAGAAGAATACGGACAAAGTAACCTTACATACCTTATCGTCTCAATATGAACACTCAATTCTATACATGAATACAATCATCCCGCTCCTTCTTTATGTTTCACTCTACAACACAATTCTACAATGGAGTTTACATTAACCCCCAACTACCTTACAAATGCATACAACGACAATGAGTTACATGTTTGACTTTAACATGTCTTTTCCCTCTTGATTATACCATGTGTGAAACTATCACACCAACAATACCATTTACAAAACTATCATACCAATAATCCCACAATATTCTCAACATTGACCAATATCATAAACCACTAGCATGTCACACCAAATTCATACTTTACACTTCTACGTCACCACAACATCACAATGGTTCTATCAATTCACTTCAATGCACCTCACAACAACAAATCGGCCAAAATCCCATAATTTACACTTATGGAAAAATAACAAGTTTAGGACCATAATCACAACATACATGTTCATATTTTATCCATATCATGCTCTTTTATCAAAACCACAAGTCATATTCCAAGTTTAAATTCCATAGATGGCACATCTTTTACAAAAACACAAAGTGTCATATTCAACACTTCCAAGCATAACCAACATGATCTACATAATCTCCCATGCATATAATATGTTAATCCATAAGCATAAACACTTACCTAAGCTTGGAAAATGATGATCTTGCTCCAAAGATGACTTAGGGTTTGAGAGCCCAAAGAGGTGTTCTTGAGAAGTCTAGAAAATGCAAGAAAAGCATGTGTGTTTTTGTGTATTAAAAATCAGATTTTATGCCCCTTTTATAGGCCTTTGAGTCCTTTGCTCAATTATTTCTTGGTCAAAAGAAGAATGGGTCATTTGACCCATTCTTGGCCCATGTTTTTCTTCTTCATTTTTGGGCTTTATTGAGCCCAAATTACTTAACCCAATAAAATCGATAATTGTCATGTTTAAATCATTTCATACGCGTTACAAAGATATTACCACTCATGGAATTTATATTCGTAGCCTCAATCCCAAAAATAAGTGATTCTAGCCACGTATGGCCAATTTTGACCAAAAGGGTAAAATAGTCATTTTGACGCCGAATTCGTTCACGAGTAATTTTATCATACCAATATAATACTTCACTCATTCCATGTATATTCTCGTGTTTGTAGAATAAACGTGGCAAAAATCGACCCGGTACGTCCCTGGGCACCCTTGGGACTTAAGAAAAATTCCAACTTTGAAAAGTGGCCAAAACCAGCGTGGCACGCCCTTGGGCGCGCCATCTTGCTGCCTCTGGACTAAAAATTTTAGCCCAAAGCAGCGTGGCACGCCCTCTAGCGCGCCCCACACTTAAAATTTTTGAAAATTTCATTTTTCGACTTTTCTTCGCGGGTTTGGTTAGATACTTCAAATCCTATTCTTTAACTTACTTCTTACCCTTAATATCCTTTGTTTAGAGGTCCTCTTAGCCTCATTTTGGACCCCACAAATGCTCCATGAACATCGCAAAACACCTCCTACGCAAGGTTAATCACATGTACAAAGCCAAATTTCAAAAAAAAAAAATTCATCGCTAACATTACAAATTACAGACTCATGGCATCTCGACACCTAAGTAACCATTGTTCAACGTCGTCACATTGGGTTGGGAAGGTACGGGGTGTTACATAGCTAAACATCACAACTAGAGTTGTGGGAACCATGACGGATTAACAATGTAGTGTTCAAAGTACGATGTGATTCTCAAAGGATTTTTGTGCAGGTATTGTGATTCTTTTTGGTTTGATTGCTTTCTAACGGTGGCCAACGTTAGAACTCGCCTTATCCTTACTCGCAACAAAAAAAGGTGTAACAGATGGGAAAACAGAATTAACAATGAGACTTGGAGCTATAAACCTCCACCTAATTAGCTTGAGCCGATAGACAGGATAGCAAATATGGGATCAATGATAGGGGTTACTAGTGCAAAACTAGGGAGACGATAATACGTGATTGAAGATAGTCATCTAATAGGGGCGTAAAGTCATTTAAATGAACATAACCTATCGATTATGCATGTCGAGCACCACAAGAGATCACTAGTACAGCGAACCTACAAAGTTATGAAGTTATGGGGAACACAATCCTAGTGTCTCTCTCTCTTATTGATTACAAACCCAAACGAAATCAACAACTTGTTACTATTTGACGTTCTCAAATCCCCCCATTACTGGAAATTGTTTACTTATTGCTTAGACAAACATATTGATAAATATTCCAATCTATTCCTCGTGGGATCGACCCCAACCTAGTTGAGTTCTATATTTGATCAGTGACTGCTTTATTCTTTTATCGGAGGTGAAATTTAGGCGACATCAAGGAACCTCTACAGTTATACGACTTAAACATGTTAAAAACTTCAAAACAATGTTGAAAAATAATAGAATATTCAGATACATTCATATTGAGATAGTAGAGAGAAATTTGTTGATTCCTAATGTTCATTTGAAATAATTGTCTCATATCTTTGTTATTTTACTATTATCAATTTATTACAAGCTAGTTATAAACTAAAAAACCGAACCAAATCCACAAAAGCCAAATCGATGATTTTTATTTTTTTTTATTTTATTTTAAAAATTTTAAAACCTATTAAATTAATTTGATTTTGATTTTAATCAAAACCCCTTTCAAAATCGAACAATAAACAGCCCTACCTACTACTACTAGGATAAACTTTAAGATTAATTTATTAATGGCTCTTTTATAGAATTATTTATTTCACAGTCAGGCTTCTGGAAAATGTTTTTCATTTATCAACCAAATACTAGAAAATATTTTTCAAAAAATGTTTTCCACTCACCAACCAAACATGAGAAAATAAGTAAGAAACCAACTTGTTTTTCATGAAAACATTTTCTAGGAAAATATTTTCCTTCGTACCAAACACACCCATAGAAGAAAATATTAACTCAGGTAGTGTGTTTTGTTGTAATTTATACTGCCTCAGTCTCTTATTAGTTGATCACTTGTATTTTTACACGCTCTTTAAGAAATTATAAATAAGAATGATAGTTTTACTAATTTACCCCTTAAGATACTTTTTTGGAACTTTACAACTTATTTTTACATTTCTAAAGAGTATTAATTGTAGGGGTAAAATGAAAAAACTTTAATTAATTTTATCTTGATTTAATAAGTGGACAAGTAATTTTAAAAATTTAATTAACTTTATCTTGATTTAATAAATAGATAAATAATTTAAAATATATATTTTTAGTAAGGTGATCAACTAATATAAGACAGATGGGGGAGTAATTAAAAAAAGCGAGTCAAATTCCAGAGTTCCAGATTTGGAGAGTTAAAGAAGCTGACAAATCTTCAATATTTTTTGTTTGAACAAACAGACAAATACATAAAAGGGTATTCGAGATTCGATAAGCTTACACTCATAATTAATGCTCTGTTCAAATATTGTAAAACATATATTATAAATCTATTATAATTATTCTTTTTATGATATATATATATATTAATTACAATATATTGCTTCATTCTAAATCTATTTTAAAAATAGATTTTTATCTTTATTTGTCAATTTTAATATATTTAAAAAATATCATTCGTTTTTCATATTTTACTCTGAGTACTAATTATTTATTTCTCAAATTATTTTCTAAAGTTTAATAATAAAGATTAATTAATATGGACTCTATGATAAAACCCTCATATTATTTTTTAAAAAACAAGTAAAATTTGAAATGAATAAATAAAAGTGAAAGGAATAAGTAGTGAGATGCACTCTCTACACCATGGAGAGTCGTGAATTGAAGCATAGATTAGGGGACTTCTTCGGTCCCAATGTTCAGAAACAAACAGAATAGAAGAAACCTTTCTTTCCCCAATAAGGTTGTATTTTTTAACAAAATAAAAATAAATTACCAATTCAACACTATAAAAACAGAGAAGAAAATAATAATAATAATAATAATGAACTTTGAAAATAATCAAAAAATGAGTAGTTAATATTATGAATAAAATAAGAAAAAAATATCTTTTAATATATTAAAGTGGACAAGCAAAAATAAATATTTATTTTTAACATAACCAACAAGGTAAAAAAAGAAAGAAAAAAGAAGGGAAGGAAAGGGAACAAGACAGAAGATAGAAGTTTCAAATAGGGATTTTGAGGTCCAATAAAATCTAAGTAAATTCAAGGATCTAAGTAAATAAAGAAAAATCTAAATTCCTAAGAGGCATTTTCTTCCAAGGGATAGAGGAATAAAATCAATAAATAATGCCAACCCATCGACTATGTGCAAATCTTAGCAAGGCAGCATTAAGCCTGTGGTAGATACCAATTAAGGTTGTGATGGAGTAGTAAGTACTTCTTTATTTATAATTAAAGGTCTTGAGTTCGAATCCCTCTGGATACAGAATTGCCTTTGTTAGGAAGAGCTTTACCCATAATGTGAGACTTCCCGATGCGAATTCAAATTTAATTGGACTCTAATATGGATACTGAACACTTGATTGGAAAAAAAAAATCTTTGGTAGTGAACTTTGTTTAGTGGGGTCACTGTTTCCCAATTTTTTATTGTATAATAAATGATTAGGCAGTCCTCATATCCTTTTCATAATTAAGTAGTATACGTTTTTTTAACGTAACTTCAAGTTAGATACAAGACGAACTGTTTATTTAATTTAGTCACTATTACTTGAATTTTAGGTAAAGAAAAGTCTAGAAAAAGAGCTAAACACAAAGATATTCATTTATTAAGTATTAATATTCAAAAGTGAATTTATATCTAACTACCACCAGCTTAATTCGCAAGTATAGACAGCAAATAAATTACAGATTAACCAAAAATATTTTTTCTCTCCCTCCTACCAAGTACCAACCTTAAGTTTTAAAACCATATTGTAACACTTACAGTTGTACTGTCAAAATCATTTTATTAATAACGTTTGTACATCAATAATAACATTATCCTAGCACTTTCAATTCCTTTATTTTTGTATATGTATGTACATATATAGGTTTTCAATATTTTTTTCATACAAGTCTTCTTCTCACCAAACTCAATTATTTTTTTTATGTGACAGTCAACACGATTTCTGCAGGCGAATTTGGAAATCTAATAGAATTTAGAAAAAAATAATTACAAGTAACACTTTGAAAATGGTTTATTAATTTTTTCATATGCACCTATATTAAATTGAAAGTTGTAAGTAATTAACTTTACTATTGTAAGTTAAACTATAACATAAATTCATTAATACGTATTTATTAGCAGCTCAGTCATGGTATATTAATGTAATTTGATGCAAGCACTGAATGTAAATAAATTTTCTTAGCTCGAAAGATATAAGTAGTTACATTAAAAATTAAGAAATGAGAAAAGCAAAGAAAGGGATATATTACTCGTATCGTATATTAGTACCTCCGTCCAATTTTACTTGTCCTATTTAGAAAATTAAGAGATAATTTATCATTTTGTGTTTATTTTACACTTATTATTAAATTTTATTTATCTTTCAACATATAGATGACTTATAATTAATATAGGTGATATAGTAAAATAATCTTTTTATTTATTGTTTCTTCCGTCCATCTTTACTTGTCCACGTTTGACTTGGCACACCCCTTAAGAAACAATAAATAAAAGAGTAATTTACTATATCACCCCTATTAAATACAAGTCATCTTATGTTGGCAAAGGAATAGAGTATTTAATAACACGACTAAAATAGACGGAAAATGTAAATTATCTCTTGGGACAAATAAAGTTAGACAACTTTTTTTTACTCCCTTCGTCCATCTTTACTTGTCCATTTTTCTATTTTGGGATGTTCAACAATACTTGTCCAGTTTGAAAAACCAATACATAATTTACCCTTTTTTTTTTTTTCTATTTTACCCTTGATATTAAATATTATTCATCCTTCATTACATTTTTCAAAGCAAAATATTTATTATATTCAAAGGGTGATATAGTAAAATCACCCCTCTATTTATTGTTTCTTAATGTATGTGTCAAGTCAAAAGTGGATAAGTAAAGATGAACGGAATTAAGGAGTAGTATTATTAGACAAGTAAATATGGGCGGAGGGGAGTATTTCTTAGGGGGTGTCAAGTCAATCATGGACAAGTAAAGACAAACGGAGGGAGTATATAGGCCTTTTTAAGGAAGAAAGAAATAAGAAAAGGGGAAGAAGAAAAGAAAGAAAGAGAGTGAGTATTAATGGTGAAGATTGTATGGTGGGCAGAGGCAGATAGAAATATTGAAGGGAGATTAAGTAAGGTGCAATAAAAGAAGGTGCGTGGGAGTGGAGATTGTTGAGAAGACGGGTAGGTTTGTATGATTTATTATACTTCTGCCCCATATTAACTACGAAACTTCTTCATCATTGTAAAAAAACAATGTTTATCTCTTTTGACTGTCCATTTATATACTGCATGTTCTCAATCATCATGAGCCTCATTTAGGGGCTGTCTCTCTGCAGAATTGTTCATAAATTGTCCTTCAACCACCTCTCGTCCTCTGCATTTACTTTGTAGATGTTTCAGTAGAGGTCATTTTCTTTTTTATTAAGACAAGGAGAAGTAGTTTTTCTACTAATGGTGGTGTAGTTTCTTTTTTTCTCTTTCCTTTTTTTCCCACTCAAAGTTGTTTCTTCTTGGCACTGAATGAAATATGGGCAGTGTTGTTAGAATTAGGAAGAGAGAAAATCCTATACTCTTGCTTTTGTCTTTCTTCTTTCTTCTCATATTGTCACAAACAACATCGTCTCAAGCACATAATCTGTTGAACTACACAAAGTATAGACAAGTCAGTAATTTGAGACTTGAAAGGATTGAAAGGCACTTGGAGAAAATCAACAAAACTCCTGTCTTGACCATTCAGGTGATACATATATACATATCTTCTTTTTCCTTCTTGTGTTCATTGTGCATTTCTCATGGGACATTATAGTCATATCGTTTGATTGTATTTTTTTCAAAAATAAAAAATACTTAGAGCCCAGATGGAGATATTATAGATTGTGTTCATAAAAGAAAACAACCAGCTTTGGATCATCCTCTTCTCAAGAATCACAAGATTCAGGTATTACTGCCTTTTCTTTTTTCTTTTTCTTTTGGCTTTTTGTGCTGATGATAGTACCTAAACCTAATAAATTAAAAGTGCAACCCCTATCTCCTCCCTTCTTTATGGAATGCAATTGTGCCAAATAAATTAAACAGTGCAACCCCTTATTCCTCCTCCTCCTCCTTTATGAAATTTGTTGCTCATTTATAGTGAATAATATTATATTGAAGTAGTTTTCATATATTGTTGCAAGAGTTTAAAGAGGAAATGATCTTTCGCAAGCCGTTACAATATGAATAGAAGAAAATAACATTATGAAAAATATTTCTTTACCGATCTTCTACTAAAAAAGACCATATAATTAAAATACGGAGTAACATTTATAATGAGCTTACAAACCCCATCCCTGAGCCTTTAGCGTTATCCTTCAAAGGATAAAATAAAACTGTATGAAAGCTTCCTTTTTATTGAAAAAGAATAAGTAAACAATAAGATAGCTGGAAAAAAAAGCGGTGCAATAATAAGTATTTCAACTTCCTACCACCCTTACTTTCACTTTAGTTTTTCTTTTCTTTTCTTTTCTTTTACTCACAAGCAACAAGTTATTAACCCATCATTAATGAAAATAGATTTTTAACTTTAAATCATTGCAATGTAAGTACAGAAAGTTCCTTCAGAGATTCCAAAGCTGAAAAAGTCGGTGAAAACAAACACCATCATGAATCGAGATGTCGTAAGTAACAATAGCAAAAGTGCAGTAGATTGGCAACTGTGGCACCAGAATGGGCTGCGCTGCCCTAAAGGTACCGTTCCGATACGGCGGAGTGAGGTTCATGATGTTCTCAGAGCAAAGTCTTTGTATGATTTCGGCAAGAAAAAACGCCATGGATTGCCTCTTGCTCGTCGTGTTGATGCTCCTGATGTTGTTAGTGGCAATGGCCATGAGGTATATACGGCGTACCTACATTACTTTTTCAAATTTTATCTTCACCATTTTTTTTTTTCATTTTTTTGTTTTTCTATCTATGGAGGTGGGGGGTGCATGGGTTAATTTTTTTTATCTATCTTAGTGATAAATAAAACTAGTCTTTGCTATTTAGATGTGATCTTATTTTTAATATATGGAAGTAGGGTTGAGGATCTATTATTTATATCTTAGTGATTATTCTTTGAAAATTTAGATATTTTTACAGCTTAATATTTTAATTAGTCAACATGTTTTACTTTAAATTTTTAGGTCAAATGATTAGGAAAAGATGGGCATGTAGTAAGTATTACTCTATTACTCAAGTGTGTGACGCAACGGTCATTGAATTTTATTTTATTTTTTTGAAAAGAAAAAAAAAACATGAGAAATCAATATTTAATACATTAGCGATTTGTTATAGCAGCTAGTAATTTGAAGAAGATGGAATTATAGAAGCCGTCTTACATTAAAGAACAATGTACTCACTACTTTATGTTGGGTAGATAATTCATTAATGAATGGCCTCACGGTCATTACTCTGGTAGTTGTAAGGTGTAAGTGTCCCAAGTTGGTGAAAATTAAATATGAGTATTAATTTAAATAAAGTAATTAATAAACCATTATCGGTGTTTAAACAAGTATCTCTTGCATTTATTACTATATATTCGTTTTCATAGGGACTTTTTTTACTCGTCACCAAAGTATGTGGGATGGCAATCTTAGCATCATTTCCTATGCTAGCTGTTTCTCTACAAATTAATTATATTCAAACTCCCCTTTCTTTCTTGTACCCCATGTATTATCATTTATAGATGCATGTGTATCATACAATAATATACAAATGATGAATGTCCCCCTTCTTTATCTTGTTTTACACAGAATTTACAAGTTATGAGTTCCAAGTGTACACTCTAAAATTTATATTTTCATTCTTTCCATTAAAATTTTTAGTTTGGATATATCCTTTAATGAAATATATTGTATGGTGGTGTAGCATGCAATAGCATACACGGGAGGGTCGGAAGAGATATATGGGGCAAAAGCAACAATAAACGTGTGGGAGCCATCAATAGAAGTGGTGAATGAGTTCAGTCTCTCTCAGATTTGGGTTCTCTCTGGATCTTTTGATGGCTCTGATCTTAACAGCATTGAAGCTGGCTGGCAGGTACAGTACATACTACACACACTATATATCAACAAAACACTGATAATTTCTATTTAATACTTTTTTTTTGTTATTCGTGGAGAAAATATATATTTGAATTTCTAAAGCCTTTGATTCTTTTCTACTAGTCAGGTTAGTCCGGAGCTGTATGGTGACAGCAGACCTAGATTATTTACATATTGGACGGTTAGCTTTCCTTCCTTTACCCCTTTATTCTTATTTTTAATTGATTATTGATCGAATACCATATCAAATAAATTACAAACAAATGAATAACTGTGATGAACTTTATATTCTACTATAATATATGTTTTTGCCTTCTATTATTAATATATGCCACTAATTCTATTATGCAAATATGTTATTCGAACCACTCTAAATCATGTGGTATAGTTTCAGGGTTGGTTTACATAGTTGGTAGATTCTTTCAATAGGGGTGCAAAAAGAATAGTATATGTTTTCAATAATAATATATTCAGTGTAATTTTATAAATAAAGTCCAAGAAAGGTAAAATGTATAAAGATCTTGCACTTACCTTTATGAGGTAGTATAGCATTCATGGCAATATACTCCTTAGTAGAAATTTTTTTCATACGACTTGAAGGATGTTACTTCCTCCGTTTCAAAATAGTTGGCCCTCTTTCTAAAAATATTTATTTTAATTTAATTGTTCCTTTTATGAAATCAAGAGGATTTTATTATGTTCTTCAAATACTATCCTTATCATTAAATGATTAAACAAAGTGTATATAGTCAAATTTATATTTTAAAAATATAATTAATAAGGTTAATTGGTAAAATAAACCCCTAATAAATATGACAAGTCAACAAGAGTCAACTATTTTGAAACAGAGGGAGGGAGTACATCAAATTAGTAAGTGAGAATAATATAAATACGATTATAAATGTTGTGTAAAGGACCTCTATTAAATAAATGCATTGCCTTGGGGCACGGATTTTCATACCTAGAGTCAGTTTATTTAGGAATATTTGATTTTGTTTTGTTTTATAAATTTATTTGTTATTATATATATTTTTACAAAATATTTACTTTTATAAATAAAAGAAATTTTATTTTTACATATACAAGATTTTAAGAAAAAATTATTCTATTTAATTTTAAGTGACTATAAGAGATCATCTCTACGTTTTATTTATTAACGCTATGTAATTATTCCAAATTACCATTAGATTATTAGTTTGAAAGGGGAAGAATGGGAGATTCTTCATTAAGATGCCATGACATTGACACCTATATTATATTAAATCGGATTATAGTATGGGAAGCAAATAAGAACAAGCTGAAAGTCAACTTTGCCTTGGGTCAATGGAAACTTCCCAACTTTGTTTATTTGAGGAGTTTCGTGCTTTGGAAGTAATTGTCTACCTAATAAATCATGTTCCCCTTAGAATTTTCTAATTTACCATATAATAATTTATTACGTTATTCGTATCTCCCAATTCTAAAATTGTAATCTGAATCTTGGCACAAATACTGGAAATAGTTAAATTAAGGACATTCAAGAGGGTAGCCCGGAGAAAAGAAATTAAAGTAATCGCTTCTTATCTCATGTCATGATTTGCTTTATCAAGTGTTTAGATCTCAATGTAGTCAACTTTTTACTAATGTACTACTTCATCCTAAAATAATTGTCCCTTTAGCCCCAAAAAAGTGTCAAAATACATGTTACTTTAGAAATTTAAGACAAAAATAAGTAATTATTCTAACTATACTTTTATAGAATTATTTTTTCCTAATAGTGTTTCATTCTCAAGAAATTCTTAATGGATGTGAAATATGCTAAAGCTACACTTTTTGGGGATGGAGAGAATACTACTTTGTTGATTAATTGCTTAGTCCTTTTATAATATATAGATTCAATACAACAAGAATGCGAAGTTCCATTTTTGCAATTTTTGTGGAGTAACAATTAGTTAAGTTTCGGAATAGTGGCATTGAGAGGACGTATGAGTTCACAAATATACTACATTTAGAAAAGAAAAAGACAAAGCAACTGCTTCAGTTGTATAATTATATGCTGAAGTTTGAGTCAACTTACCCAAAAAACGCTATAAGTAATTATCCATAATAAATGAGTTAGTACTATGAAAAATAAAATAGCAAAAATAGTAGTACTTAGAATAGTATATAAGTATTTTTAGCTTCGGCAGACCCCTTAAAATATTACTCTTTCCTAGAAAATAAATTGCGTTTTTTACTATTATTCTGTCCTTGATAAATATCTTGAAAAAGATTAACTATTTAGTACTACCTCCGTTCACTTTTACTTATCACATTTTGACTTGACACACCATTAATAAAATGAAAAAGGGTCAAAACTGTCCCTGAACTTTGGGAAATGGACCACATATACCCTCCGTTACATTTTGAGACGGAGGGATTTATTTAGGAACAACATAAAAAGATTAAAACACTATTTATTTAGAAACGAAACGGATGGAGTAAGAGTCTTGCTTTTACATCGGCAGTTAATGGAGTTATACAACTCCATTGTAATATTGATATTCTCTCTCCATTTCATTTTATTTTATTTAATCTTTGTTAACTTGATATTTCTCTTAAGAAAATAGTTAGTAGGGGTGTATTTTACTAAATTAATCTTATTAATTATGTTTTGAAAATTAAAATTTGACTACTAATACTTTATGTAATTATTTAATGAATGATAAGAATAATATTGAAAGAAAATAATAAACTTCTCTTGATTTTATAAATTGAATAAATAAATTGAAATAATTATTTTTATAGTAAGTGGGTCTAAGTAAAATAAATGGAAGGGAGTATGTGATTGCTCATGGAGCAGCTAGTTAGGGAAAGGTGCAGGAGGGGATATCTAAAGAAAGGAAATATTAAAGGGACTGAATTCAATGGCATAAAACTTAAACCACTAGAATAGAAACAAAGTGAAAAAGAGAAGAGGATGGGGGAGGCGGAAAGGCATAGAAAAACATGAGTTGCTAAGAGTCAAACATTTAAAGAGCACATTAACCATGGCTACTCAATTCCCACAGCTACACTGGTGTAAATGCTAAGTGGTCCAAGAAAAAAGACTAATGCAAATTTTAACTAAGTTTTCTTCATTATATTAATTAGTGTGGACCAAGCTAAGGAATCTCTCTTGGAAATGAAGAGGAAATACATTTTTGCTTTTCCATATCTTTTTTATCCACATTCTTTTAATTCCTTCACCACAGCTTCCCTATATTGTCATGTTATTTATTACACTAATAAATAAATTAACACTCTCTCGGTTCACTTTTACTCTTTCGATTCACTTTTACTTGTCCACGTTATACTCTACTTAATAAATAATAAATGAAGTGTGTATTTAATCATAATACTCATATTAATTGGTGTATAGTCATAAGTCATGAAAATGGTTTTGAGAATAACTAATTAATGTTAAGAGTATACAAACCATGAAAAAAAAATTCTTAGTATGCTAAAGATTAAGTGGATAAATAAAAATAAAAATTCATTCTTAATATATGAAAAAACAAAAGTTAAGGGATGAAGCAAATGTAAAAGCATGGTGGAGAACTTTGGTGTGAAATAACATTAACTACATCGAAAAGCCCCATTCATAAAACTTTGAACCATTCCTGGCGCAATGCATGCTAAATATTTAATACCGTCTCCTCACAAAGTTGTTGATTAATTAACGATGACAGCAACAATAATAAACACAAGTGGAAAGTGAGAAGGAAGTAGCATCAACCATGATCATGATATTGACTAATACTCTCTATTTCAAAATAAATCTTGTTTTTAATTTAGATACACCACTTTAGAATATAGCTCATTCCTAAAAGTAAGATGCAAAATCCATCGTGGGCATGTTAAAATGAACAAAGGGAGTATTACATTATGCGGAAATTATATACACTTCCTCTGTTTCAAGTAGTTTTCATGTTTTGATTCTCAAGCTAAGAGTCATTATGATGAAAAAATATATCTTAAAATATTGGTCAAAATTTATATCGTGCGACTCTCAAAAAGAATATTGTGATGTGCTTAGTGAAAGAGATTAACACATTGGATCAAATTTCTTTTCTTTCAAAACACATGGTTGTGTTACAATTAATGTCATTAACATGTGGATACGCCAAGAAAGCATCAGTAGATGAGATCTCCTTTTAATTAAGCTCTTGATGATAACTTGAACTTTATCTGTTCGATGAAAACACACGTACTTCAACTATATTATATGACACTGTAATTTTTTGGTACCATGAACAGAGTGATTCCTATCAAGCAACAGGATGCTACAACCTACTATGTTCAGGATTTGTCCAAACAAATAGCAGAATAGCCATTGGTGCTGCCATTTCTCCTGTTTCTTCCGTCCAAGGAAGTCAATATGATGTCACTATACTCATTTGGAAGGTCCCTTCTAATTCCCCTGCTTCTTTTTGCATTTTAGCCATCACTCTCAAATAATGAATATGCACTTTTGGGTAATCAAAACTAATCTACTATAGCCAGTTAAATAAAAATGATAATTCATTACTGCGTTAGTGTATTTAACTTGGATCAATGGTTGGATTTCCTATTAGCATACCCGTAGCAACAATTACACTTAGCCTCCCAATCAATAAGTTAATTTGTTGTGTACCACTATGATGAAAGAAAGCAAGTTTCCATTTTCATTAGTCTGTTTCATTTTGACCCATTATCCCTTTTTATTACAATCTATAAAATGTAATGTGTTATTGTTTTGTGTATGTTTTAGGATCCAAAACTAGGGAATTGGTGGATGGTGTTTGGTGATAACACACTAGTGGGTTATTGGCCGGCAGAGTTATTTACGCACTTAGCGGATCGAGCGACGATGGTGGAGTGGGGAGGAGAGGTAGTAAATTCACGGGCCAACGGAGAACATACGTCTACTCAAATGGGGTCAGGCCATTTTGCTGATGATGGATTTAGGAAAGCAAGCTATTTCAGAAATCTTGAAATTGTGGACTCTGATAATAGTCTCAGCTCAGCCCAAGATATATCAATCTTAGCTGAGAACACTAATTGCTATAACATCAAAAGTGCTTATAGCAGTGAATGGGGTACCCATTTCTACTATGGTGGTCCTGGAAGAAATCCACAGTGCAACTAATATTATGAGGCAAAGTCTCTAGCTATAACCAATTTGTTCTTTTATTATTTTACCTCTTTAGTGCTATTTCCAACTTTGTTTATGCTAATTAATTCCACATTGTTTTTCTTCTTCTTGTGTCTATGTTTTGAGAGAGAAAAATATGTATGTATTAATTAAATAAGACAAATAGCATTAAACAGGCAAGGAAATAGCAAATATTCAGTTGGAGTTAGTGGCTTCTAGTACAAAATTTGTTATCGCGTGTTTTTGAATCTTATTAAATGTATCAATTTGTTTTTTATTTGATCATGTCAGTTGGTCTTTTATCATTTGACAAGTTGGTCCTTTATATATATAATAGTGTATAGAATTGTCAAAGTAATTGTCTGATTTGATTCTAGAGAGGATCGAGTCATCTTTTCTAATTTCACAAACTAGGATTCTAGTCAAGAAAGGCATGTTACATAGTAGTATAGAATCTATCAACCTCATTGCTAGCTCATTCCGATTTAAATATATTGGGAAAACTTTAACATGAAGATTGTCATCATTGCCCAAGATATAACATGTCAAATAATCAACAACATAACTAATTGTCTATGTATGACTCGTAGGTTCATGGTACGAGTCGTACTATGACTCGTGAGGTCCGTTTTTCAGAAATTTTGAAATGGTTTCTCAGGGGTATTTTCATTCTTTCCAACTCTTTTAACCCCTAAATTACGTTGTTTTAGTCTTATTAGAGGGAGGTTAAAGGGTCCTTAGTCGATTGATCCCTCATTCTCTAAACTTACACTCAGAAAAATCAGAAACAAGAAGCGATTCAAGTCTATCAAAAACCTAAGTCCAGGGTTCTACTTCTTCCAAGTTCTTGTCCTAGATTTCTTCAGTCTAGGTATGTGGGATTTTAATAAGGTTTTTCTTTCACCTTCATGACCAAAGTTTTGAATTATCAGTTGTAGTTTTCATGATCTAGGGTTTATACCAATTATGTTAACTTCATGATCTTCAGTTGTAACTTGTTCCCTCATGATCTTCATATGTATTAGAACAACTGTGCATGATTTATATTGGCAAAACCTTATTTGAAATCTTACAAGTGATTTAGCATATTTTCCATAAAATTGGGCATGATTATTCACAGTATTCCGGAATACGTTTCACTTTATTCCGGAATACTTGTTTGGTCATGAAAACCAAAAACATATTCCGGAATACGTTTTCGCAATTTTTGGTTTTTTGAAAAACACCTCTTGAGGTATTTTCACTTATTTTGCCCTCAATTTTCCTATCACTTTATAAAAAAACACATCCAAAGTCTAAAATATTTTTGAAAATACTATGGCCAAACACAATTCCAACTCTATTTTCAACTTCAAAAATATTAAATAAAGTGAATACATTTTTAGTTTTAATGGCCAAACGGGTCCTTAGAATAAGCTAGCATGAATTGATCTTATAATCACAGATTAGTATAAATTTAGCATGACTATTTTAGTATTTCAGAATATCAGTACAAACAGTAATCAAACTAGTTCATGCTTTATTTTTAGACATCAGTTTATATTTATGAGCTAACAGTACATAGTTTTGGGAGTAGTATTTAGCACCAAGCGGATATGAATTCCAGATAACTCAAGTCCCAAAACTACGTTGCCACCGTAGGATAAGGGTCCTCGCTAGTTGAGAGTGACACCTTCAATTTGAATGGGCTTAGTTAGTGGATCCACACCAGACAGGTTGTATACCTTTGGCCGGGTATAGGGCACCCTTCCAACTGAATTGTATGTTGGACTCCATTTAGCTCACATGGTTTATGTCGGTTATTAAAACCTCCCACAGAAATGGTTTAACATGATTTTGTACATAACCCACAATTTTAGTTTGACTAAGCGATTATATGATTTATAGTTATCCTTCACATTACAGTTTATCATTTTACTTTCAGGTCATAGTACTACAATTCAGTTATTTAATTTAGTCTTGTCTGTTGCATCTAAATCAGTTTAAGTATGCTTCCAGCATGTGTACATTATCGCATATCTTACATGCTCAGAACATTCGATAGTACCGACTGCATACCTTTCTTTTGTGCTATATCTTATTATGATATAAGTTTCGGTGCTCAGTCTCATTCGCGTAGTTAGCTACATTCCCAGTGCCTGATTCAACAGCAGCATTGGTGAATCCTCATCATTCGAGGATATTTTCAGTTTAGTTATGCTTAGTTCAAACTTTATTTCTTTCCAGTACTTTAGAGTTTAGCTGGGTCCTGTCCCAGTAACTCATCAGTGTTAGTAGAGGCTTTCAGACATTGTTAAATTATTTAGTTTTCATTTGGGATTTCAGATTTTTATTTCACAATTTCAGCTTTGCCCATATTACTATGTTTATGCTTTCGTACAATGATTTCATTACTTATTTTCAATAGTATGCAAGTGCCAAGGGTTAGCTTAGAACCACTTATGGTTCTAAGTATCGTGTTTCCTCCAGGGTGTAGACTCGGGCTGTGACAAACTTGATATCAGAGCATCAGATTTAATGTGTCCTAAGGTGTTTGATAGTCGCATTAGGTAGAGTCTTTTTCATGGATGTGAAACACGCCACACTTATGAGAAAGAGGCTACAAGACATTTTAGGAAACCATCCCTTATTTCCTGTTCATTATCGTGCAATAGAGTTTAAATCTATATACTTCTTTCTAATTCGTGCTCTATATATTTCAGATAATGCCTCCACGTAGAAACAAGGGAAAGGGAAATGGTCAGAATGCAAATCCATCTACACTAGTGAATAATAATGTCACTAATGCAGAGTTTCAGAATGTGATACAGATGTTGGCACATGCCATGACTGCTTAGGTAAATCAGCAGGCAGTAGACCCTACAAATTTTAATAAAAATCCAGTCGCTGCCAGAATTTGAGATTTTATGAGGATGAATCTGCTAGAGTTTTATGGTTCGAAGGTGGCTGAGGATCTCCAAAACTTTATTGATGAGATAAAAAAGATCTTATAGGATATGCAATTCAATGGGATTGAGAGTGTTGAGCTAGATTCCAACCAGCTCAAGGATGTGCCTCACTTGTGGTATATCAGTGGAAGGATAGTCATGGCAGAAATGTGGCTCATGTAGTTTGGGATGATTTTCTGGATACCTTTCTAGATTGGTTCTTTTTGAGAGAGTTGAGGGCGACAAAGGTTAAGAAATTCATGAACTTGAGACAAGGATTGATGTTAGTGAAAGAATATGGTCTTAGGTTCACCCAATTGTCCAGGTATGCTCCAGAGATGGTAGCCAAGCCAAGGGCCAAAATGAGTAAGTTCATGTTTAGGGTTTTAGACTTGGTAATGAAGGAATACATAATAGTTATATTGATCGGGGATATGGATATCTCCAAGTTAATGACGCATATCTAGCAGATTGAAGAAAGAGAAACTAAAAGAAAAAGAAAGGGAGAATAAGAGGGCTAGAACACGTAACTTTGAGTACAGTCAGCAGAGGTCCGGTGGTAGGAACTGGTCCTTTTTCTTACAGAGATCTTCAAGACCTACATTTCATCAGCTAGTGCTCCATCTCCAGCACCTAGACCTTGGTATGATTATGAGAGTATGGCATCAGGTTCTCATTCACAGGGTAGTGTTGCAAAGGGAAATTCCTAATCCACTTGCAATAAGTATGATAAAACCCACCCAGGAGAGTTGGGTATGGTCAGATTGGTCACTAGTTGAGAGATTTCCCCTCTGCCAAGTAGGGAAATGGAGGTAATTAGACTCAACCTACTTCTTTAGCAACTCTATTGGGTCATCCAGCTCAGCAGGGTGCCTCTTTTAGTACATGTGGTGGTCAGCGTCAGAACCATTTCTATGCACTCTTATCTTGCCAGAAATAGAAGAGCTCACCAAATGTAGTCACTGGTATGTTACAAGTCCTTTCTCATGTTGTGTATACTTTATTAGACCCAGGATCTATTTTGTTGTTCATAACACCATATGTTGCCTTTAAATTTGGGGTCAATCCTGAATAGCTCTTAAAACCCTTTACTATTTCCACTCTAGTTCGTGAGTTAGTCATAGCCAAATGGGTATACAGAAATTACCCAGTGTCAATCCTTCAAAGAGTTGACACAAATGATCTAGTTGATTTAGACATGACAGACTTTGATGTTATTCTTGGCATGGATTGGTTACATTCTTGTTATGCCTCAGTCGACTGTAGAACCAGAGTCATAAAATTTTAATTTCCAAATGAGCCTATCTTAGAGTGTAAGGGTATTCCTACAATGCCTATAGGTAGTTTCATCTCCTACCTTAAGGCCAGGAATATGATCTTTAAGGGTTGTATTTATCATTTAGTTTGGGTTAAGGACTCTAAGTTTAAGACCCCATTTCTTTAGTCAGTCCCGATAGTCTGTGAGTTTCCAGAGGTGTTTCTCAAGGATCTGCTTAGAGTCCCTCCCGAGTGGGAGATTAACTTTGGACTAGACCTTTTTCCAGATACACAACCTATATTTATTTCTCCTTACAGAATAGCTCTGGCTGAACTTAAGAAATTGAAAGAATAGTTGAAAGACCCACTAGAAAAAGGCTTCATTCATTCCAGTATTTCCTCGTGGGGTGCTCCAGTTCTTTTCAAGTGAAAGAAAGATTGTTCTCTCAGATGTGTATTGTCTACCGCCAGTTGAACAAGGTCACAATCAAGAATAAGTATCCCATCCCCAGGATTAATGACTTCTTCGACCAACTTCAGGGTACTAGTTGTTTCTTTAAAATTAATCTTTGATTTGGTTATCATCAGCTCAAAGTTAGAGAGTGTGACATCTCAAAGACAGCCTTCAAAACTTGGCATAGTCAGTATAAATTTACGATTATGCCCTTTGGTCTAATGAATGCTCCTGCGGTCTTTATAGACTTGATGAATAAGGTATTCAAACAGTACCTGGATATATTAGTCATTGTCTTCATAGATGACATTCTTATCTACTCTTGAAGTGAGGACCATGCAGATCATTTGAGAGTTGTGTTGTAGACTCTTAAGGACTAGCAATTATTCGCTAAGTTCAGCAAGTGTGAGTTTTGGTTGAAGTTAGTTGCATTTATTGGGCATGTTATATCTAGTGTGGGTTTCCAAGTAGACTCTCAAAATACAGAGGTAGTTTAGATTCAGTGGTCCGAAGCTTGTGAGAAGAGCTTTTAGGAGTTAAAGTCTCTACTCACTTATGCTCCAATTGACTCATGCTACAGGGTTCAAATGGTTTCATAGTCTATTGTGATACTTCTAGAGTTGGCCTTAGGTGTGTTTTGATGCAGCACAGTAAGGTCATTGCTTATGCTTCTAGACAACTTAAGGTTCATGAGAAGAACTACCCAACTCATGACCTCGAGTTGGTAGCCATGATTTTTGCCTTAAAGATTTGGAGACACTATTTGTATGGTGTTCATTTTGATGTGTTCATAGACCATAAGAGTTTGCACTATGTATTCAGTTAGAATGATTTGAACCTTCGCCAATGGAGATGGCTTGAACTTAATAAAGTACTTATGAGTGTGCTTTACCATTTAGAAAAGGCTAATGTAGTGGTCGATGCTCTTAGTAAGTTTTCCATGGGTAGTATGGCAAATGTTAAGGAAGATTGAAAAGAATTAGCTAAGGATGTTCATAGGCTTGCTCGATTAGGGGTTCATCTTATGGACTCAGCAGATGGTGGTATTATCATTCAGAATGATTATAAATTTTCTCTTGTGATGGAAGTTAAGGCAAAGCAAGATAATGACCCTATTTTGATTAGGTTGAAAAAATTTATCCACAATCAGAAAGTGGAGGTGTTCTCCCAAGAAGGAGATAGTGTTTTTGATTATCAGGGTAGCTCGATATTCTATTTATCTAGGTTCCACTAAGATGTACCCTGATCTACGGAAAGTCTATTAGTGGAATGGCATGAAGAGAGATATTGTAGATTTAATGACTAAGTGTCCTTACCAGTAGGTGAAGGCAGAGAATCAGAGACCGGGAGGTATGACTCAGGACGTCAGTATTCCTACCTGGAAGAAAGAGATGATAAATATGGACTTTATCACAGGTTTGTCTCACCCACGATGATAGCATGATTCTATTTGGGTGGTAGTAGATACGATGACTAAGTCAGCTCACTTTTTGCCTATCAAGACTACTGATTCAGCAGAGGACTGTGTCAGACTTTACATTCCTGAGTTAGTCAGATTGCATGGAGTTCCCTTGTCTATCATCTCATATAGGGGTACTCAGTTTTGGAAGTTTTTCCAGAAGGGTCTTGGTACTCAAGTAGATCTCAGTACAACATTTCACCCATAGAAAGATGGTCAGGCAGTGTGGACCATTCAAACTTTGGAGGATATGTTGAAAGCCTGTATGAGCGACTTCAAAGGTAATTAGGATGATCATTTAAATCTTATAGAGTTTGCTTATAATAACATTTTCCATTCTAGCATTCAAATGGCTCCTTTTGAGGAACTTTATGATTTGAGGTAGGTAAAGCTACTTTAATAGGGCTAGATTCGGTTCATGAGGCTATGGATAAGGTTCAGCTGATTAGAAAGAGATTGAAAGCCGCTCAGAGTTGTCAAAAGTATTATATATATGTGCTAGTCCTGGTATCAAGGTATGAGTCGTACTACAACTCGTAAAGTCCCATTCCAGAACCCATTTAATTTGGTCCCAAGCACCAAGAGTCACAGCTACGACTCGTGGTATCAAGGTGCGGGTCATACAGTTGACCCATACTTTCAGAATCAGAAATAAACCAAAAGGGTCCTAGAAACCACGAGTCTATGTACGACTCGTTGGTTTATGGTATGAGTCATACTATGACTCATGAGGTCCGCTTTCTAGAAATTTTTGAAATGGTTTCTCAGGGTATTTTCATCTTTTTCCACTCTTTTAACCCCTAAACTATGTCGTTTAGTTTTATTAGAGGGAGGTTAAAGGGTCCTTAGTCGATTAATCCGTCATTCTCTAAACTTACACTCAGAAAAATCTGAAACAAGAAGCGATTCAAGTCTTTCAAAAACCTAAGTCCAAGGTTCTCCTTCAAACTTCAGATTTTCAAGTTCTTCCCCTAGTTTTCTTCAGCGCAAGTAGATGGGATTTCAATGAGGGTTTTTTTTCACCCTCATACCCAAATTTTTGAATTATAAATTATAGTTTTCATGATTTCATGATCTAGAATTTATACCCAATTATGCAAACTTCAAGATTTTCAGTTGTAACTTGTTCCCTCATGATCTTCACATGTATTAGAACAATTATTAATGATTTATATTAGCAAGACCTTATTTAAAATCTTACAAGTGATTTAGCATGTTTTTCATAAAATTGGGCATGATTTAGAACATGCTAGCATGAATTGATCTTATGATCACAGATTAGTGTAACTTTACCATGACTAGTTCAATATTTCAGAATATCAGTACAAACAGTAATCAAACTAGTTCATGCTTTATTTTTAGACATCAGTTTATAGTTATGAGTTAATAGTACATGGTTTTGGGAGTAGTATTTAGCATCGAGCAGATATGAGTTTCAGATAACCCAAGTCCCAAAACTATGTTGCCACCGTAGGATAAGGGTCCTCGCCAATTGAGAGTGACACCTTTAGCCCGAATTGGCTTAGTTAGTTGATCCACACTAGACAGGTTCTATATTTTTGGTCGGGGTTTAATAGAAACTGTGTACATGACCCACAGTTTTAGTTTTACTAAGATATTATATGATTTACAATTATCCTTCACATTACAGTTTATAATTTTACTTTCGGGTCATAGTACTACAGTTTAATTATTTTATTATATCTTAACTATGGCATCTAAATTAGTTTAAAGTATGTTTATAGTATGTTTACGTTATTGCATATGTCACATGCTCAGTACATTCGATAATACTGACCGCATGTCTTTTTTAATGTTATATTCTATTATCATATAGGCTCCAGTGCTCAGTCTCAACCGCGCAGTTAGCTACGTTCCCCGTGCCCGATTCAATAGTAGCATTGGTGAGTCCTCATTATTTGAGAACATTTTTAGTTTAGTTATGCTTAGTTCAGACTATATTTCTTTCTAGTACTTTAGAGTTTGGATGGTGTCCTATCCCAATAGGTCATCAGTGTTAGTAGAGGCTTTTAGACATAGTCAAATTATTTAGTTTTCGTTTGAAATTTCAGATTTTTATTTCATAATTTCAGCTTTGCCCATATTACTATGTTGATGCTTCTGCACAGTGATTTTAGTACTTATTTTCAGTAGTATGCCAGTACCAAGGGTTAGCTTAGGGCCACATGTGGTCCTAAGCACTGTGTTTCATCTAGGGTATAGACTCAGATCGTGACACTACCTGCAGGAATATCAACACTTTTTGAGTGTTATGAAGTTAAATCTCATCAGATGCTTGTGATTAGTGAACACTTTATCCTCAAAAGTTTAACTTTTAGCAGTGACTACATTATATTTTTTAAGGTATCACATTTTTGTCATAAAAGTATGACATTTAGTGACAGGATTAATCTTTGCACCAAAAATGCCTAATGCCTAATTATTACTTACAAGTTAACTTTGTATTTTAGTACAGTTGTGATTGTCTCTAATTATAAAATTTTGTAGTGTCAGTTTTAATTTATTGGTTATAGAAATATTTTTAATGATGACTTGATTGTTTTCAACTACAAAATTGTTTAAAAAAAAAAAAGTTATCACTAATTTATACATTTTAGGGACAAAAGGAATTCATATGTAAAAGGTAGTTTTTAGTGATGAAATAATATTTGTTCAACTACAAAATACATATGGCATTAGAAACAAATAATGTTAGCACTTATTATACTAAATAGTTAGTGATGCATCAGTTTCGTCGACTTTAATAACCTCTCAAGTTCTCTCAAGTGAAGAAAACATACTATTACCTACAAATTTTATAATTTCTAGTTCGTCATAAATACTATATATTTGGAGACAAAAAGATATTTATGTGGTTAGTACAACTCTATTTAGTGATGAAACAGTAAGTTTTCTCTGCATTCATATAGTGATATCATGCTTTAGAGACGAATGCTCGACGAATATTATTTTTCATCATAAAATATTTTTGTGCCAAAATATGAGTTTTAAGTGAAAAAATTATTAATCATTAATAATTTAATTTGTTGTAGTGATACTATGATAAAAGTATAAGAGCTAAGAAGGGGTGGGATGAAGAAATACTTATCACGACCCTAGTCTACACCTTAGGTAAGACAGACACTTAGGATCCCAAGTGAATCCTTGGAATTGGCATGTTTTTAACTGAATTTAACTAATAAAACAAAATTGAGTGGAAGCTTTAACAAACTAATATGATCAAGATAAAATAACTATTTCAATAGAAATCAATAACCGAAAATCCAACATGTCTAAATATCTATTGTATGAATAAACCTCTACTAATAAAGATGAGTTGTTGGGAAAAGACCCCTAGCTAACTCTAAACCAACTGACGGAAAACTAATAATGTCTAAAAAGAAGTAACAACAATAATACTAAGCCCCCGAATGATCAGGACTCACCAACCTGACTGGAAATCCTGCTGAGCTAACTTGCTACGAGTCTGGAAGTGGGATCCTAAATTTATATCATGATAAGATATAGCACAAGTGAAATATATGCAGTCAGTGCTACAGATTGTACTGAGTATGTGAGATCATTCTAATAACTTTAAATCATAAAATGAATAATATCATGAATATATGGTTGAAATCTAAAAGAAGTGTAAGCATTCGAGAATGCATATGTCAAAGTTATAAAACATAAATCATTTTCTATAATGAGAGCTAAAACATGTCTAAACTGTAAATCTGCGAGATCATAGTATTTCATATAAGTAAAAGTTGATACTGGAGAATTTCTTATAACCGACATACATCATGTGAATTTGTAACTTGGGTTGTCAGAATCCTTATCCTTTCGGTGTTAAATACTACTCACAAATAATACTGTATTTACTATTTACTCATAGCTAGATAAGACTATCTGTCTGAAAATAAAGCATGACATTTAGTTCACGTAACTGTTTTACTAAATTCTGAGATCATGAAACTAGTCATGCTTTTTTTTTTTTTGAAAAAAAAAAATTAGTCATGCTAAATTTTGAGTTTGTGAAACTAAATCATGTAAGATTCTTGTTCAAGTATAGAGACTGAAATAGGACTATATATGAAATTCACAATTATCTAGAAATAATTATCTAACAATATAATAACTTTCTAAAAACTAAAATCACAATTATCTAGAGAAATGGGTATTTAACCCTAAATTGAAAATCATGAAATTCATGCTTTAATTTCTAAAAACGGGACATGACGGCAAAAGGAAACTCTCATTGAATATCCCACATACTTGATAACTGAAGAATCTGGAGTAGAACTTTGGATTTGGAAGCTTGAAGGATGAACCCTAGACTTGTCTTCTTAGAGAGATTTTTGTTTGACTTAGGAGTTTTTGCAGAGGAATGAGAAGTAATCGATATCTAAGTATAGTAAAAAAAACCCTAAAATATGATAAACAACATAGTTTTGGATTAAAAGATAGGGAAAAGATTGATCTGCCCCTCTGAAACTGTTTTTAAAATTTCTCGTAGCAGTGATCCACAAGTTACTCCACGACTCGTAATCACAGTCCATGAGTCGTTGTCTGACTCGTGGTTCCTAGGATCACTTTTGATACTTTACTATTCGGATACCAAGAGGACATTTTATGATTCATACTTGGACACCACGAAACATGGTTTTAGTCCTGTTCTCCTGGAAAATGATTGAACAATTTCTGAAACTAGTTCCCACAAGTCACAGTATAAGTCGTGGACTCATTTCACAGTTTGTACTATTGTCCGTGATTTGGAGGGAAAATGAAAACTCTCTATCCTGGTGTCCACGAGTCTCAGTATGACTCATGGTTTGAAACTATGAATCATACTATGGCTTGTAGGCCTTGGGACTTGAGTTTTCTAAAGGGAATGTTTCCAAGAGTTACGTCACGGCTCTATCTGATACCATTGGTAGTGCTTTAGCTAGTGGTTTCATGGGACTTGTATTTTTGTCAATTTTTAAGTCACGTACTAATTTCTTGTAGTCTAAAAGTTTAGCGGTATTACAATATCTCCTCCTTAGGATCATTCATCCTCGAATAAAAAACAAAACTAGGATGGAAAGACAGGAATCGCTAGAACTGTCTGTCTGATTTTCTGAGCTGAATTACTAACATGATTTGGACTATTTTATACTGATGGTAAGGACTCGGCTAAAATACACAAGTCACGAATGCATAAATAGAATCACAAGTAATAGACTATGACATGAACTGGAAAGAGCAACTGGAAAAGAAAAACTATGACCTCAAGTTGTCTCGAGGCTAGGAGGGAAAAGATGAGGGTACTTGGCTTTCATACCTGCTTCTTCTTCCCAAGTAGCTCCTTCAATGGACTGATTCCTCCACAAAATCTTGACTAAGGCTATCTCATTATTCCTCAACTTGTGAATCTGTCTATTAAGTATCTTAACTGGAACCTCCTCATAAGAAGGGTTGTCCTTCACACCAACACTTTCTAAAGGAACAACAAGTAATGTATAACCAATACATTTCTTCAACAAGGATACATGGAACACTAGATGCACTGCGGCCAACTCCATGGGTAACTTCAACTCATAAGCCACTTTTCTAATCTTTCTCAGAATTTGATAGGGACCAATATATTGGGGATTAAGTTTCTCCTTATTATCGCCCCTTTTAGGGGTGAAACCTTAAAAAATACTCAATCATCTATCTCAAATTCAAGGTCTCTTCTTCTTACAACTAAATAAGATTTCTGGCAATTCTGAGCAGTCTTAAACCTTTCTCTAATTAACTGAACCTTCTGCATAGCTTGATGAACTAGATATGAACCTATTATGGTAGCTTCATCTACTTCAAACTAACTAATGGTAGATCTACATCTCCACCTATAAAGAGCCTCGAAAGGAGCCATTTCGATGCTGGAATGGAAACTGTTATTGTAAGCAAATTCTATAAGAGGTAAATGATCATTATAATTAACTTTGAAATTGATCATTCAAGCTCTAAACATGTCTTTTAAGATCTGAATGTGAAAATCTACCTGCCCATATATCTGTGGATAAAAAGTTGTACTGAGATCTACTCGATGCCAACACCCTTCGGGAAAGACTTCCAAAATTGAGATATAAACTGAGTACCCCTAGCTGAAATGATAAACAAGGGAACTCTACGTAATCTGACTAACATACAGATATAAATCCTGGCATAGTCCTTTGTTGAATCTATGGCATTGACAGGCAAAAAGTGAGTTAACTTAGTCATCTTATCTACTATCACCCAAATAGAATCAAGTTGTCGATGCATACAAGGTGAACCAATCAAAAATTCATATTGAACATCTCTCATTTCCAGGTAGGAATACTGATGTTCTGGCTAAACCTCTAGGTCTATGATGTTCAACCTTTACCTGTTGGAAGTTTGGACACTTAGTCATGAATTCTGTAATATCTCTCTTCATGCCATTCAAGGACGGTCTTCTGTGGAAAATGGAAATGTACCTTCTTAGCTCGGCAATCTACCATGGCATAACAAGAAGCCAACCAATCCATACCCATTATAACATCAAAATCCACCATTTCCAACTCAATAAGATCGGCCAGCGTATCACGACCAAACAGTTACTATACAATCACGATATACTCTTTTAGCAACAATAAATTCACCAACTGGTGTAGATACTTCAAATGGCTTAACTAATAATTCTGGTGTTCTTTCAAATTTTTTAGCAATCAATGGAGTAACATATGATAGGGTAGAGCCCAAATCAATCAATGCATATACATTATGTGAAAAGACGGATAATGTACCTGTAACTACATCAGGAGAAGCCTCCAAATTATGATGATCCACTAAGGCATAGGTATGGTTCTGTACTCCACTAGAACTAGCTACTCCTCTAGCACCTCTACCATGACCAGTAGGCTGCACACCTCAGCCTAAGAAAGGAATCGATGATGACGATACAACGTTTGATGTCGTAGGTCGCGCCATACTACCCGTGCCCCTCTGTGGACACTCTCTCATCATGTGCCCCGACATACCGCACCAAAAGCAACCAGTCATCCCAAATTGGCATGTACCTAAATGAAACCTTCTGGAGTGCTGATACGGTTGAAGAGAAAATCCTATTGTCTGTGAACCTCGAATTCCATTGCTTTGCCTAACCTGACTGCCTCTAAACCCTCATAATTGGGATGGAGTACCTGTTGTAGGGTAATAAAATGATGGTCTAGGCGGTCTATTAAAACCACGAGGCCTAAATTCTCCTTGGAATGCCATGAACTGTCCCATAGGTCTAGCCCTCTTTAACGACCCTCTTTCAAATTCCTGCGCCCTTCTCCTTTGCCTCTGATCCTCTATTTTCTGTGCAAAAGCCAGTATCCTGGCTATATCCATATCTCTATTGAAAGCAGCAATGGTACAATCTCTCACCAAATATGGATCCAATCTGTCCACATACCGATGAACTCTGTAGTCCAGAGTGGCTACTACATTTGGAGCATACCTAGCCAAAGAGTTAAACCGAAGACTGTACTCTCTGACGCTCATATTCCCTTGACGAAGATTTAAAAACTGATCTGCACAAGCCTCTTGGATCTCATACGGAAGATAGTGATCAAGGAATTCCACTTTGAATTCTTCCCAACTACCTTGAAGTACACTGATACCCCTAGATCGTTTCCAATCTTCATACCATAATATAGCCTCTCCTTTCAATCTATATGTTGCAAGCTCAACTGTTTCTATACCAGTCACATGCATAACATCTAAAGCCCTTTGAATTTGGTCCACGAAGTCTTGTGGGTCTTCATTCGAATCTGACCAAGTAAAGGTGGGAGGGTCTAATTTTAGAAAATCCTGTGTCCTTCGACTAGCTGCCCTATCCGTACCGTCATTACTTATAGTTGGACCAACTTGTCTTGGAGTTTGTACAGCAACTATATGAGTCAACATTTGCACCGTATTTCTGAGATCCTACTCAGTAGCATTAACAGGTAGTTCGGCAGGTTCTTCTCTCCTTCTCAGCTCTTTTGGAGCTGGAAAAGTAGAAGAAGCACACGATGCAAATTCAGTTTCAGCCCCACCTTGACTAGCTTGGTCAGGTGTTGATTTACTAGTTCCTTCTACGGCAAACATGTCTACCTTCTTACCTTTGCCCCTACCTCATCTTGTAATCGACATTTACTATAACAAAGAAAACCAATTTCAATGGTCAGATATGATTCCACCTACAACATTAGCTCTAATGCACGATCTAAGAAATGAAGAAAAGAAACAACTCCTAAATGTCCCGTAGCTTCCTCCTTATAAATGTGGTGCACAACACATCCATAAGCAAGACTTTCCTCAGACACGGCTTTGTAGACACCCTAGGACCACCCACTCTGATACCACTTTTGTCACACCCCAAATCCCATTGAGGCGGACTGGCACCTGAAACCATTAAGGCCCGAGAGAACCAACCTTCATTCATGTACACTCATATGCATGTCACTAAATGAACAACACTCTATCACATATAGATATAAGATACCAATGGCAAAAGTCATGGAAAAACATTCAATAGGTATGAAACTTGACCGTTAGGGCCACCCCATCAAAATGGACATACATGCCTTCATTTGTCTCACAACGTCTACAAAGCCACTAACAGACACATATACATAACCATCTTAAAGTCGGGACAAGTCCCCGCTTTATACAATTCTTTATACAATACCAAAACAAATGTACATAATGACTCAGAAAGCTCCGAACCAATTTGGAGCTCACCAATAGTCTGCGGATGACTCGTAGCCTACTGTGGAGGTCTACTAGCACCTGTTCCTGCAGCAAGTAAGGTAAGTCCCCCAAGGGACGTCAGTACGAAGAACATTTAGCATGGGTCGATTCCGCTACGTGTGGTATCCCAGGGGCAAGGAAAAGCCTAGCATGGGTCGATCCCTATTACTATTGATTACCCACTGATCAGCTTGGGGCCCGGGCATTATTTAACCCCTGGGATACCACCCATGAAACATCTCTCCTCTTTACAACCTTACTTCTTTAATCTTTGAAATAGCTCAATCAATGGTTACATCATTCTTGGGAACTTTTGAATATAATATTATTGGAACTTGGAACCATGTTCATGATTATGTGACTCATGAATGATAATAAGCCAAGAATGAGATATATGTGATTAACAATAAATGATAACTCGAAATGAAATACCTTAGGAAAATTCGGAAATGAGTAAGTACCCTAACAAGGTGTACACTATATACTGCAGAAGGGTACGAAAAGGGGAACCTTACATACCTTAGCTTCTCAATAAGAATTCACAATCCTAATGAATATAATGATCCAGCCCTTTACTCTACAATACAAGTACATAACGGAGTTTACGTCAACATCTAACCACCTTACAAGTGCAAAGGACGATAAAAGTTACATAATTGCCTATAACGTCATTTCCCCCTTTAGAATGAAATTTTGGCATGACCATACCAAAAATACCACAGCATGCCATACATTGACAAAACATCATAACCAATAGCATCGCAACAAAGCTTCTTTTTTACACTTTCTCATTCACACCATATCACAAATAATCCATCAAGTCACCTTAATACACCTCATAACATATATCGGCCAAAATCCCACAATTTCCACTTATAGACAAGAACAAGTTTAATACCAAAAATAACACCATACATGTTCATATTTTGCCCATACCATGCTCTTTCATCAAAGGCACAAGTCCTAATTCAAGTTTAAATCACCAAGATAGCACATCTTTCACCAAAAGCAAAAATACACTATTCACCACCTTGCCAAGACAACTAGCATAATATACATAATATCCCATGTATATAATATGTTAATCCATGAGAATAAATACTTACCAAGGCTTGTAATATGATGATCTTGTCCAAGGAGTCCAAAGGAATTATTTTTCTTTAGGGTTTGGAAATGAGAGAAATGTTGAGAAAAATATCTTAAAGGCATGAGAGTTTTGGACAATAAAAATATGATCTTGGGGCCTTTATATAGACCCCAAGTCATACTTATCCATTCCCTTGGCATTTAATGTGGTCAAAGTGGAAGAATGGGTTATTTTGCCCTTGGGCCATGTCTTTTAAATTCCATTTTGGGCCTAACTTTGGGCCCAATAACACATATCCATGTAACCCATCAAATTTCATGTATTATTAACCATATATATCATGTTTAAATAATTACATAATGTCACGATAATATTCTCTGATGAGATTCTCATTCGTCATTTCGATCGCAAAAATAGGAATTCTAGTCGCCCATGGCTTCAGTAGACATTTTGGTTCACTATTCATGTTTCATGATTTGATCATGTAGGAGTATGTAGGAGTGTATTGAAGTTTTTTAATCTTTAACAATGCTCAAAGAACTCCAAAGAACCAAAAGAAACCATCCAAGAATCGTCGTAGAATTGCGTTACAAAACGGGTTCGGAAAGGCATAATGTTTGTGCCTTGCGCCACTAGCTGCAAAGCAGGTTGTGGAACAAGAAATGAGACCCCTATGAATTCATGTGGCTTGTTCCACACCCCTGAAACAGGGTAGTGGCGTAAGTTTCAGCACCTTGCTGAATTTTTCAGCCACTTCTCCAATACTTGCATATCGTCCAATACCTTATCAAAACACTACAAAATACTTACTTAGTGATCTTAATCATCAAGTAAACATGACTTACAGTCACCAAATTATGTTATAATGCATACGGGGTATTACCCAAATGCTCCACGAAATCACAAAACACCTCCTACGAAGGTCTAATCGCACATATTAAGTCCGATATCAAATGTTTCACCAATGACACTATAAAACACATACTCATGGCATCTCAACACCTAGGTGGATATGATCCCAAGGTATCAAGTGAAGTTAGAAAAGTATGGGGTGTTACATTCTTCCCCCCTTAGAAACATTCGTCCTCGAATGTTAACAACATCGTCTTATATACAACCAATGCATCTTTAGTTTAACATACGTATACACATACACATAATGCTCTTAAATACTTACTTGTTATTATTCCACCTCCGCACTGTGAACTTCTTCATCCATTTGAAATAAATGGGGATACTTTGATTTCATCATTTCTTCCACTTCCCATGTGATTTCCTCTACTTGTTGATTTCTCCAAAGGACTTTCACGGAGGCTATGTCTTTATTCCTCAATCTCTTTACTTGTCGATCTAGGATAGCAATGGGTACCTCTTCATACGTGAGATCCTCTGTAACTTGAACATCTTCAATTGGAACAACACGAGATGGATCTCCTATGCATTTTCGAAGCATCGACACGTGAAATACCGGATGGACTAAGAAAAAGTCCTGGGGTAGTGCCAACTCGTACGCAACTTGCCCAAATCTTCTAATGATCTCATATGGGCCTATGTAACGTGGACTCAATTTTCCCTTTCTTTCCAAACCGCATTACCCCTTTTATCGGTGACACCTTTAAAAACACCCAATCACCTATGGCGAATTCAAGCCCTCTTCTTCGAAGATCGGCATATGACTTGTGTCAAATTTGGGTCGTTTGTAGCTGCTGTTGGATTACTTTAACTTTCTCCATGGCTTGATTTACAATATATGGCCCAAGTAACGCAGTTTCACCCGCTTCAAACCATCCAATTGGTGATCTACATTTCCTTCCGTGCAAGGCTTCATAAGGTGCCATTTTAATACTTGAATGATAGCTATTGTTATACGCAATTCAATAAGAAGCAAATGGTCGTCCCAACTGCCTTGAAAATCTAATGCGCAAGCTCGCAGCATATCTTCAAGTGTCTGAATAGTACGTTCTGCTCGTCCATCAGTCTGAGGATGGAAAGCCGTACTCAAATTTACCTGTGTACCCAAACTCTGCTGAAAGGATCTCCAAAAGTGTGCTGTGAACTGTGCTCCTCTGTCTGATATAATAGAAAGTGGAATACCATGCAGTCGTACTATTTCTTTCACATACAATTTTGCATAATCTTCAGCTGTATATGTGGTCTTGACTGGTAGAAAATGTGCTGACTTGGTAAGCCTGTCCACTACGACCCATATAGAATCAAACTTCCGCAATGTACGAGGCAAACCCGTAATGAAATCCATATTAATCATATCCCATTTCCAGACTGGAAGATTGATACATTGCATGTAACCTCCCGGTTTCTGATGTTCCACTTTCACTTATTGATAATTCGGGCATTGCGCGACAAATTTTGCAATTTCCTTTTTCATATTTCCCCACCAATACACCTCTTTCAATTCATGGTACATTTTAGTAGCACCCGGATGAATGTAATAGCGCGAATGGTGCGCCTCTGTCATAATTCGTGTCCTCAGCTCATCTACATCCGGTACGCATAATCTCCCTTGGCATTGAAGTATCCCTTCTTGTGTCAGATCAAATGCCTTGGTCAAATTCTGTTGTACATTTTCCTTTAGCTGTAATAAAATAGAATCCGCAAACTGCTTCTCTTTCACTTCAGCTATTAAGGAGGATTCCGCTGCATTCTGCACAATAACTCCCTCGTCTGAGGATTCAATAAGGCAAAATCCCAAGCTAGCTAACTAATATAGATCTTTAATTATCTCCTTCTTTTCCGTCGATTGGCTACTAGTACCTCCTATTGCCTTACGGCTCAATGCATCTTCTACTACATTTGCCTTCCCTGAATGGTATAGAATATCAACATCATAGTCTTTCAAGAGCTCTAACTATCTTCGTTGCCTCAAATTGAGTTCCTTTTGCTTAAAGATATATTGTAAACTTTTGTGATCCGTATAAATATCAACATGAACTCCATACAAATAATGACGCCATATCTTTAAAGCAAACACTACCGCTGCCAATTCAAGATCATGAGTGGGATAATTTCTCTCATGTGGCCGCAACTGTCGTGAGGCATATGCTATCACCCTACCATGCTGCATCAACACACATGTGAGGCCAATCCCGAAAGCATCACAATACACTGCATAGCCCTCTGTGCCTTCAGGAAGTACTAACACTGGTGTGGAAGTCAACTTATCTTTCAATTTTTGAAACCCTCTTTCACATGCATCATTCCATTGAAACTTAATTGCCTTGTGAGTTAATTTTGTTAATGGTGCTGCAATAGAAGCAAACCCTTCTACAAATCTTCGGTAATAACCTGCCAAACCCAGAAAACTGCGAATCTCTGTGGGTGTCATAGGTCTTGGCCAATTTTTCACTGCTTCTATCTTCTGTGTATCAACCTGGATCCCTTCGTCTGACACAATGTGACCCAGGAATGCAACTGATTTTAACCAAAACTCATATTTGGAGAATTTTGCATACAACTTACGCTCACGAAGAATCTGCAACACTTGCCGTAAATGATTAGCATGGTCTTCTGGTGATCTTGAATAAACAAGGATGTCATCTATAAATACTGTCATGAACACGTCTAAGAATGGCTTAAACACCCTATTCATCAAATCCATAAACACAGCTGATGCATTTGTTAGTCCAAATGACATAACTAAAAATTCATAATGACCATACCGTGTTCGAAAAGCTGTCTTGGGTACATCCTCTTCTCTAACTCTTACTTGATTGTAACCTGTCCTCAAGTCGATCTTTGAAAAAAACTTAGCACCCTGTAACTGATCAAACAAATCCTCAATTCGAGGGAGGGGATATTTGTTCTTGATCGTTAACTTATTCAATTGCCGATAGTCGATGCACATTATTAAGGTACCATCTTTCTTCCGTACAAACAATACTGGTGCGCCCCACGGGGATATACTAGGCCTGATAAAGCCCTTGTCCAACAAATCTTTCAACTGCTCATTCAATTCACGCAGTTCTGCTAGAGCCATTCGATAGGGAGGAATAGAGATAGGCTGAGTGCCTGGAATCACATCAATACCAAACTCTACTTCCCGTTCTGGAGGTAAGCCAGGAAGATCCGTTGGAAATACATCTAAAAATTCATTGACCACTGGAACCGACTGCGTAGTTAGTGGTTCCACATTATTATCTTTCACTCGAACTAAGTGACATATGTATCCCTTAGCAATCATTTTCCTTGCTTTAAGATAGGAAATAAATCTTCCTCGTGGTGCCCCTACATCCCCCTTCCATTCAAAAACATTCATTTGTGGGAAATGAAAATGTACCTTCTTGGCCCGGCAATCTACCGTGGCATAACAAGAAGCCAACCAATTCATCCCCATTATCACATCAAAATCCACCATATTTAGTTCAATGAGGTCGGCCAGCGTATCATGACCACACACAGTTACCACACAATTTCGATACACTCTCTTTGCAATAATATATTCACCCACTGGTGTAGACACTTCAATTGACTTAATTAATAATTCTGGTGCTTTTGTAAATTTCGCAGCAACTAGGGGAGTAACATAGGACAATGTAGAACCCGGGTCAATCAATGTATATACATTATATGAAAATATGAATAATGTACCTGTGACGACATCAGGAGAAGCCTCTGAATTTTGTCGGTCCACCAAAGCATAAGTGCGATTCTGGACCCCACTAGTACTGGATGCTCCTCTGGCACCTCTACCACGACCGACAGACTACGTACCTCGGCCTAAAGAAGGAACCGATGATGATGACGCGACAGTCGACCCTGCCGGTCGTGCCACATTACCCAAACCTCTCCGTGGGCAATCTCTCATCATATGTCCCGGCATACCGCACCATAAGCAAGCATTTGACCCAATTCGGCATTCACCTACATGAAATCATCCACATTGCTGACATGACGGACGAGAAAATCAAGCAGTCTGCGAACCTCGAATCCCACTACTCTGCCCAACATTGCTACCTCTGAACCCTCGGAATTGAGATTGTGCGCCTACTATGGAATGTGAGAATGAAGGTCTAAGCGGTCTATTAAAACTCCGAGGCCTGAACTCCGTTTGAGACACCATAAACTGTCCCATGGGTCTAGCTCTTTTGGACTGTCCTCTATCAGATTCATGTACCCTTCTTCTCTGTCTTTGATCCTCCATCTTTTGCGCGAAGGCCTGAATTCGAGCTATATCCATATCTTTGTTCAAGGCGGCAATAGTGCAGTCCCTCACTAAATACGGCTCCAACCTGTCCACATAGCGATGTACCCTGTCCATCATTGTGGCCACTACGTTTGGAGCATATCGAGCCAAGGAATTAAACTGTAAGTTGTATCCCACACACTCAGATTCCCTTAACGAAGATTCAAGAATTAATCCACACGAGCCTCTCGGATCTCATAGGGGAGGTAGTGGTCGAGGAAGGCCGTAGAAGTCCTGCGGCTCACTGGGGAGGTCTACTAGTGCCTGCGCCTGTAGCAAGTAAGGTAAATCCCCCAAGAGGGGTCAATAAAAAGAATGTACCGAGTATGTAAGGCTGCATGAAACTGAATGATACATAAAGACTTCAATGAAATCAGATATAAATAAGTACTCAATATAGATGAGTCACCATTTTCCATATATGGAAAAAGTATACATTATGTGAATTACTTTCTTTACTCTTACATTCTTTCGTTCATTCACTCATTCCTTTTGGTACATTCTTCGTACTGACCCCTCTTGGGGGATTTACCTTACTTACTGTAGGAGAAGGCACTAGTAGACCTCCTCAGTGAGCCGCAGGACTTCTACTGACTTTTGGTGAGCTCCAGTTGATTCGGGGCTTTCCGTGTCACAGCTGTATATGTATTTTGATGTGGTAAATGTTATGTAAAATGGGGCTTGTCCCGAATTTAGGTTGGTCATGTATGTACTTCTGTTAGAGGCTTTTGTAGACGTACGTGGGTATGTGAAGTAATGTGAAGAAAAGATATGTGTGTCGTTTGACTTGATGGCTATGTCGGCCAAGTTTCTCATATGTTTATATATATATCCTACATGTTCCATGATTTTTGATGTTAGCCTATTATGTTCTTACGTGATGGTGGTGTGTCCTATTGCATGTGTATGAATGAATGTAAGTGAAGCTCGGTTCTCTCGGGCCTTGTCGGCTACGAGTGCCAATCCGTCTCTATGGGGGTTGGGGCGTGACAAAATGAGATACTTTGAAACATTTTGAAATGGAAACAAGTGCGGTAACAATATTAGCAAGAGGTGCTGCCGAAGGATACGGAAAGAGTAACCTTACATACCTTATCTTCCCAATATGAATACACAATCCTATATTTGAATACAATAATCCAGCTCCTTCCTTACGTGTTACTCTACAACACAAGTACATAACGGAGCTCACGTTAACAACTAGCTACATTACAAGTGCATAAGACAAAAATGAGTTACATGACTGCTATATAGCATCATTTAACCTTATTACAATACACTAGACTACATCACCACACCAACAACATCACAACATTCCACACATTAACCAAGACATCTTTCACACCAAGTTTATACTTTACACTTCCTCATTAACACCACGTCACAATTACTCCATCAAGTCATCTCATTACCTTTCACCATAACACATAAAACCATAATTCCTAATTTATACGATTCAAAATTCCCTCATACTACCCCTTAGGGCCATTCAAATGGTACCATAAGTTGATGATTGCATCCAAAAAGGGTATAGGGGCCTTGGGGGGTCAAAGAGATGCAAAAACAATCAAAACGGAGTTCTGGAGGGACCTGTGAATCCACCTACGCCCATAGGTGGGTGAGGTATGGCCTCAATTACCCATTGTACTGGTCTAGGTCCACCTGCATTGGCATCTGCACCCACAGGTGCCCCATCCGCGAAGGCGGATGCCCAGTTCGGCCAAAATGGGTCTCTTTTGGGTCCTTTTTGTAATAAATGGTCCATGGCCATAAGTAAGCTTCTATTTTAATATTTTAGGTTAACTTGGATACCAACGAACATTCATGGGTTCACAACACACATGAACATCATAAAACTACATTTTCCTTTCAATACGCCACCAATTCCATGCACAATTTCACAACAAGAATTCCAAATGTTATACAAAAAGATAAAGAAAGTTAGGGACATAAATACATCATACATGTTGACATTTAATCCATCAAATTCACTTCCTTCAAGACCACAAGTCTCTTTTCAAGTTACTTAGACTTCATCATTTCTTCAGCTTCCCACGTGATCTCTTCTACCTGCTAATTTCTCCAAAGCACTTTTACGGAAGCTACTTCTTTATTCCTTAACCTCTTCACTTGTTAATCCAAAATAGCAATAGGTATCTCTTCATAGGTGAGATCCTCCATATCTTGTACATCTTCAATGGGAGCAATACGAGATGGATCTCCTATGCACTTTCGAAGCATCGAAACATGAAACACTGGATGAACTGTGGAGGGTTCTTTAGGTAGTGCTAATTCATATGCGACTTGACCAAATCTTCGGGTAATCTTATATGGCCCTATATAATGTGGACTCAACTTTCCCTTCTTTCCGAATCTCATTACCCCTTTCATTGGTGACACTTTCAATAATACCCAATCACCTATGGCAAATTCGAGCCCCCTTCTTCTCACATCAGTATATGACTTGTGTCGACTTTGGGCCATTTGTAGCCGCTGTTGTATTACCTTAACTTTCTCCATAGCTTGATGAACAAGATCTAGCCCAATTAAAGCAGTTTCACCCACTTCAAACCATCCAAGTGGTGATCTACACTATCTTCCGTATAAAGCTTCATAAGGTGCCATTTTGCTACTTGAATGATAGATGTTGTTGTAGGCAAATTCAATAAGCGACAAATGATCATCCCAACTACCTTTAAAGTCCAATGTACAAGCTCGTAGCATATCTTCAAGTCTTCGGATAGTACGTTCCGCTTGTCCATTTGTCTGAGGATGAAAAGCCGTACTTAAATTCACTTGGGTTCCCAAACTCTTCTGAAAAGATTTCCAAAAATATGCAGTAAATTGAGCTCCCCTGTCTAATATAATAGAGATTGGAATTTCGTGTAGTCGCACTATCTCTTTAACATACAACCGTGCATAATCTTCAGCTGTATAGGTGGTCTTGATCGGTAGGAAATGCGCTGACATGGTAAGCCTGTCAACTATTAGCCATATGGAATCAAATTTCCAAAGTGTACAAGGCAAACCTGTGATGAAATCCATATTAATCATGTCTCACTACCAGACTGGAAGATTTATACATTGCATATAACCTCCAGCCTTTTGATGCTCTACTTTTACTTGTTGACAATTTGGACATTGAGCTACAAATTCTACAATGTTCTTCTTCATGTTTCTCCACCAATACATTTCTTTCAAATCATGGTACATTTTGGTGGCTCCCGGATGAATAGAATACCGTGAATAATGTGTCTCTGTCATAATTCGTTTCCTTAGCTCACCTACATATGGTACACACATCTACCTTGGCATTGAAGTACTCCCTCTTGCGTAAGATCAAATGTCTTTGTCAAACCTTGTTGTACATTTTCTTTCAGCTAAAATAAAATAGGATCCGCATACTGCTTCTCTTTCACTTCAGTTACTCATGAAGATTCTGCCGCATTTGCACAATAACCCCTTCATCTGAATATTCAAGAAGACGAACTCCCATGCTGGCTAGTTGATGTAGATCCTTAGCTATATCTTTCTTTTTCGTCAACTGGCCACTAGTGCCTCCTATTGCCTTGCGGCTTAATGCATCGGCTACCACATTTGCTTTTCCCGAATGATATAGAATATCAATATCATAATCTTTTAATAGTTCCAGCCACCTCCGCTGCCTCAGATTTAAGTCCTTCTACTTAAAGATATATTGCAAACTCTTGTGATCAATATATATATCAACATGAACCCCATACAAATAGTGGTGCCAAATCTTTAAAGCAAATGTCACAGCTGCTAGCTCAAGATCATGTGTGGGATAACTCCTCTCATGTGTCACAACTGTCGTGAGGCATACGCTATTACATTATCGTGCTGCATCAATACACATCCTAAGCCAACTCCTGAAGCATCACAATAGATTGCATACCCTTTTGTACCTTCTGGAAGTACCAACATAGGTGTAGATGTCAATTTATCCTTCAGCTCTTGGAAACTCTTCTCACATGCATCGTTCTATTAAAACTTGATCGTCTTGTGTGTTAGTTTTGTTAAAGGTGCAGTAATGGAAGAAAACCCTTTAAAAAATCTTCTATAATAACCTGCCAGTCCAAAAAAAATATGAATCTCTGTAGGCGTCGTAGGCCTTGGCCAATTCTTCACCGCTTCTATATTTTGTGTATCTACCCTTGTTCCTTCATCCGACATAATATGACCCAAGAATGCTACAGATTTTAACCAAAATTCACACTTAGAGAACTTTTCATATAACTTACGATCATGAAGAATCTGTAACACCTGTCGTAAGTGATTAGGATGGTCCTCTTGTGATCTGGAATAAACCAGAATATCATCTATAAACACGGTCACGAATACATCTAAAAATGGCTTGAACACCCTATTCATCAAATCCAAAAAAACTGTTGGTGCATTCGTAGCCCAAATGACATAACTAAAAATTCATAGTGACCATACCATTTTCGAAAATCTGTCTTGGGTATATCTTTTTCTCTAACCCTTACCTGATGATATCCCGATCTCAGGTCAATCTTTGAAAAGCATTTGGCACCCTGTAATTGATCAAACAAATCATCAATTTTGGGGAGGGGATATTTATTCTTAACTGTCACCTTATTCAGTTGTCGATAATCAATACACATTCTCAATGTGCCATCTTTCTTTCGTACAAATAACACTGGTGCACCCCAAGGGGACATACTAGGCCTTATGAATCCCTTGTCCAACAAGTCTTTTAATTGCTCCTTTAATTCCCGTAACTCTGCTGGGGCCATTCTATACGGAGGAATAGAGATGGGCTGAGCTCCTGGCATCACATCAATACCAAACTCTACTTCCCGTACTGGAGGCAAACCTGAAAGATCTTCAGGAAATACATCAAGGAATTCATTTACCACCGGAGCCGATTGAGGAGTTGGTGGCTTCACATCGGTATCATGCTCTCTTACTAGGTGTCATATGTACCCCTTGGATATCATTTTCCTTGCCTTAATATAGGAAATAAATTTACCTCTCGGTGCTCCAACATTACCCCTCCATTTAAGGACGATCTCTTGTGGAAAATGGAAATGTACCTTCTTAGCTCGGCAATCTACCGTGGCATAACAAGAAGCCAACCAATCCATACCCATTATAACATCAAAATCCATCATTTCCAACTCAATAAGATCGGCCAGCGTATCATGACCACAAACAGTTATTATGCAATCACGATATACTCTTTTAGCAACAATAGATTCACCAATTGGTGTAGATACTTCAAATGGCTTAACTAATAATTTTGGTGTTCTTTTAAATTTTTCAGCAATCAATGGAGTAACATATGATAGGGTAGAGCCCGGATCAATCAATGCATATACATTATGTGAAAGACGGATAATGTACCTGTAACTACATCAGGAGAAGCCTCCAAATTATGACGATCCACTAAGGCATAGGTACGGTTCTGTACTCCACTAGAACTAGTTGCTCCTCTAGCATCTCTACCACGACCAGTAGGCTACAGACCTTGGCCTAAGGAAGGAACCGATGATGATGATGCAACGGTTGATCCTGTAGGTCGCGCCATACTACCCGTGACCCTCTGTGGACACTCTCTCATCATGTGCCCCGATATACCACACCAAAAGAAACCAGTCGTCCTAAACCGGCATGTACCTAAATGAAACCTTCTACAGTGCTGACACGACTGACGAGAAAAACCTGTTGTCTGTGAACCCCGAATTCCACTACTTTGCCCAACCTGACTGCCTCTAAACCCTCATAATTAGGATGGAGTACCTATTGTAGGGTAAGAAAATGATGGTCTAGGCCGTCTATTAAAACCTCTAGGCCTAAATTCTCCTTGGGACGCCATAAACTGTCCCATAGGTCTATCCCTCTTTGACGGCCCTCTTTCAAATTCCTGCGCCCTTCTCCATTGCCTCTGATCCTCTATTTTCTGTGCAAAATCTAGTATCCTGGCTATATCCATATCTCCCATCAAAGCAGCAATATTACAATCCCTCACCATATATGGATCCAATCTGTCCACATACCGATGGTGTAACACCCCGTACATGTTTACCTTAGTTTTGAGAGCAATAAGTAAAAAAAAAAAAAAAAAAAAAAAAAAAAATTAAAGGGTGCGGCGCGCCCAGGGAAGTGCCATACCGCACTGGTCTAAAATTTTTAGTCCATAGGCAGCAAGCTGGCGCGCCCAAGAGCGTGCCACGCTGGTTTTGGCCACTTTTCAAAGTTGGAATTTTTCTTAAGTCCCAAGGGTGTCCGGGGATGTATCGAGCCAATTTTTGCCATGATTCTTCTAAAACCATGAGAATATACATGAAATGAGTGAAATATTATATTGGTATGATAAAATTACTCGAGAACGAATTTGGCATCAAAATAACGATTTTACCCTTATGGTCAAAATAAGTCATACGTGGCTAGAATTGCTTGTTTTTGGGATTGAGGCCACAAGTATAAATCCCGTGAGTGGTAATATCATTGTAACACATATTAAATGAGTTAAACATGAGGAATTATTGATTTTCTTGGGTTAAGTGAATTGGGCTCAAAAAGGGCCCAAAATGAGAAAAAGACATGGGCCAAAAAAATGGGTCAAAAGACCCATTCTTCCATTCACTAAGTATACACACAATTAATATTGGATAAGAATGGACTCAAGGTCTATAAAAAGGGGGAAAATCAGATTTTATTTCATTAGACACACACATCACTTTCTCTCATTTTCTAGAATATTCAAGAGAACTCTTTTGGTGACTCTTCAAACCCTAAAGCATTTTTGGACAAGATCATCATCTTCCAAGCTTGGGTAAGTGATTATTCTTGTAATTTAACATATTATAAGCATGAGATATTATGTATATCATGTTGGTTATTGTTGGAAGTGTTGGACATGGCACTTTTGGTTTTTGGTGAAAAAGATGTGTTATCCATGGTATTGTGACTTGAATTATGACTTGTAGTTTGGATGAAAAAGCATGGTATGGATAAACTATCAACATGTATGGTGTTATTATGGTCCTAAACATGTTATTTTTTTATAAGTGTAAATTAGGGCATTTTGGCCGATTTGTTGTTGTTAGGTGTATTGAAGCAATTTAATGGAATAATTGTGATATGGTGCTTATGAGAAAGTGTAGAGGAGAAACCTTGTGGTGAAATGCTATTGGTATGTGATGTTGTGGTCAATGTATAAAATGTTATGGTATTGTTGGCATGAAAAGGGCCATGAATGGTATTGTAAAGGGTGAATAGGGAACTCATGTAACCTATGGTTGTCTTATACACTTAAAATGTAGCTTGTGGTCAATGTATGGCATGAATGGGACATTGTTGGTATGTTAATGCCGTAAATGGTAGTGTAGAGAAGGAAATGTCATTTTAAAGATAAATATGTAACTCATTGTTGTCATATGCCTTTGTAAGGTAGTTGGTGGTTAATGTTGGTTCCATTATGTACTTGTGATGTAGAGTGAAACGTAAAGAAAGAGCGGAATTATTGTGCTCACATATTGGATTGTGTACTTACATTGGGAAGATAAGGTATGTAAGGTTACTCTATCCGTATCCTTCTGCAGCACATAATGTTCATCATGACATTTCACTTATCCTATCCTGAAATATGCTAAGGTATCTCATTCGGATTTGATATATGTTGTTATCCACACGTTTCTTTTTCATTGACCTATTGGCATTCATATGTCTCTTATCCATGGACTGAAATTCCTAAAGCTCTCATAATGTTGTTGTAACTACTAAAAGAACATAATAGTATGTTCCAACGGAGTCATAACATTGTGATTCTAGAATAATTATCTCAAGGAGAGTAAGATGTAAAGAGAAGTTAGTTATTCTTGAAAAGCATTCCCCAATCATGTCATGTTCCAAAGTCCAATATTATTATGACTATCTTTGTACCAATCTCATAAGAGTAGTGAAGGAGATAAAGTGCGAACATACATATAAGAGTACATGAGCAAAGATTGGTTCTCTCGGGCCTTATCAGCTCCGGGTGCCAGTCCGGCCCGAATGGGATTTGGGTCGTGACAGATGGACTCTGTCGTCCATAGTAGCAACTACATTCAGAGCATACCTAGCCAAAGAGTTAAACCGAAGACTGTACTCTCTGACGCTCATATTCCCTAGATGAAGATTTAAAAACTGATCCGCACGAGCCTGTCAGATCTCATACGAAAGATAGTGATCAAGGAATGCCACTTTGAATTCTTCCCAACTAGCTGGAAGTGCATCGATACTCCTAGATCGTTTCCAATCTTCATACCATAATATAGCTTCTCCTTGCAATCTATATGTTGCAAGCTCAACTATTTCTATACCAGTCATATCCATAACATATAAAGCCCTTTGAATTTGGTCCACAAAGTCTTGTGGGTCTTCATTCGGATCTGACCCGGTAAAGGTGGGAGGGTCTAATTTCAGAAAATCCTGTGTCCTTCAACTAGTTGCCCTATCCGCACCGTCATTACTTGTAGTTGGACCAACTTATCCTGGAGTTTGTGCAGCAACTATTCGAGTCAACATTTGCACCGCATTTCTGAGATCCTGCTCAGTAGCATTAACAGATGGTTCGGCAGGTTCTTCTCTCCTTCTCGTCTCTTTTGGAGCTGGAAAAGTAGAAGAAGCCCGCGATGCAAATTCAGTTTCAGCCCTACTTTGACTAGTTTGCTCAGGTGGTGATTTACTAGTTCCTTCTCCGGCAAACATGTCTACCTTCTTACCTTTTCCCTTGCCTCGTCTTATAATCGGCATTTTACTATAAAAAAAAAAAACAATTTCTATGGTCAGCTATGATTCCACCTACAATATTGGCTCTAATGCACGATCTAAGAAATGAAGAAAAGAAACAACTCCTAAATATCCCGTAGCCTCCTACTTATAAATGTAGTGCACAACACATCCATAAGCAAGACTCTACTCAGACACGGCTTTGTAGATACCCTAGGACGACCCGCTCTGATACCACTTTTGTCACACCCCGAATCCCATTGAGGCGGACTGGCAGCCAAAGCCGTTAAGGCCCGAGAGAACCAACCTTCATTTATGTACACTCATATACATGTCACTAAATGAACAACACTCTATCACATATAGATACAAGATACCAATGGAGAAAGTCATGGAAAAACATTCAATAGGTATGAAACTTGGCCGTTAGGGTCACCCCGTCAAAATGGACATACATGCCTTCATTTGTCTCAGAACATCTACAAAGCCTCTAACAGACACATATACATAACCATCCTAAATTCGGGACAAGTCCCCGCTTTATACAATTCTTTATACAATACCAAAACAAATGTACATAATGATTCGGAAAGCCCCAAACCAATCTAGAGCTCACCAATAGTCTGCGGATGACTCATAGCCTACTGTGGAGGTCTACTAGCACCTGTTCCTGCAGCAAGTAAGGTAAGTCCCCCAAGGGACGTCAGTACGAAGAATGTACTGAGTATGTAAGGCTATGAGCAACTGCATGAAATATAAGAACTTCAATGGAATCACATAAAGTGAATAGACAATATAGATAAACCACCGTTCTGTATTTGTGGAACCATGTAATTTACATTCATTACTTTCTTTGCTTTTACGTTCATCATCACTATCATTCGTTACTTTACTTCATCTTTCTTTGCATTAAGAAATTGTAAAGCATATGATAAACAAATGACTAGCTGATCAGTGATAAAAGAGGATGACCCATGCTAGGTATTTTAACCCCTGGGATGCGGTCCTCATACATACACAAATCGGGATCGACCCATGCTAGGATTTCTTTTCACCCTTGGGATACCACCAGTGATATTGGGATCGACCCATGCTAGGTGTTTATTTCACCCCTGGGATACCACCCATGATATTGGGATCAACCCATGCTAGGTGTTCCTTTCACCCGTGGGATACCACCCGTGATATTGGGATCAACCCATGCTAGGTGTTTCTTCCACCCCTGGGATACCACCCAAGAATACACAGATTCTCTTTACATCATTACTTTCGTTGAGATAGTTCTCTTGGTATCCATAAAATTATTGGAGCTTTAGAACTTCAGTCAATGAATAAGAGACATATGAATTACATTTGCTAACAAACCTGAAATGAGATACTTTGAACCATTTTAAAATGGAAACAAGTGCGGTAACAATATGAACAAGAGGTGCTGCCAAAGGATACAGAAAGAATAACCTTACATACCTTATCTTTCCAATATGAATACACAATCCTGTATGTGAATACAATAATCCAGTTCCTTCCTTACGTGTTACTCTACAACACAATTACATAACGGAGCTCAAGTTAACAACTAGCTATATTACAAGTGCATAAGACGACAATGCGTTACATGAATGCTATATAGCGTCATTTCACCCTCTTACAATACACTAGACTGCCTCACCACACCAATAACACCACAACATTCCACACATTAACCAAGACATCATAAACCAATAGCATTTCACACCAAGTTTATACTTTACACTTTCTCATTAACACCACATTATAATTACTCCATCAAGTCATCTCAATACCTTTCACCATAACACATACAACCACAATTCACAATTGATACGATTCAAAATGCCTTCGGACTACCCCTTAGGGCCATTCAAATGGTACCATAAGTTGATGATTGCATCCAAAAAGGGTATAGAGGCCTTGGGGGATCAAAGAGATGCAAAAACAATCAAAACGGAGTTATAAAGGGACCTGCTAAGCCACCTACACCTGCAGGTTCCCATTGGCCTAGTCCAGGGCCACCTGCATTGGCATCTGCACCTGCAAGTGCCCTATCCGCAAAGGCGGATGCCCGGTTCGGCCAAAATGGGTCTCTTTCGGGTCCTTTTTTGTAATAAATGGTCCATGGCCATAAGTAATCTTCTCTTTTCATATTTTAGGTTAACTTGGATGCCAACGAACAGTCATGGGTTCACAACACACATGAACATCATAAAACTACATTTTCCTTTTAATATGCCACCAATTCCATGCACAATTTCACAACAACAATTCCAAATGTTATACACAAAGAGAAAGCAAGTTAGGGACATAACCACATTATACATGTTGACATTTAATCCATCAAATTCACTTCTTTCAATATCACTGTCACGCCCCGAATCTCATCGAGACATGATTGGCACCCGTAGCCGATAAGGCCCGAGAGAACCAACCCTTGCCTATGTTCACTCATATGCATAACAGAAGCATCACCACAATTGCGTAAGAACGTGAAAGACAAATAACAGAAAACATGGGACATATACATACACATGAAACTTGGCCGTTGAGGCCATCCAGTCAAAACAACATGTAGCATCTTATATCCATACACCCACAAACGTCTACAAAAGCCTCTATCATAGACATTTACCAAAACCAACTGAAAGTCGGACAAGTCCCCACTTTATACAATTGGTACAACACCAAAATCAATGTACAACTTGGACACGGAAAACCCCAAACCAACTGGAGCTCACCAAAGATCCGCAGAAGTACTGTAGCCTACTGAGGAGGTCTACTAGTACCTGTGCCTGCAGCAAGTAAGGTAAATTCCCTAAGAGGGGTCAGTACGAATAAAGTACTGAGTATGTAAGGCCAGAAGAAACAGTATATTACACCGATACTTCAATGGAATCAACTGTAAGTGAGTAACCAATGTGGATAAGTCATCATTTTGTATATATATAGATGTATGTACATTACGTTCATTGCGTTGGTTACATTTACATCTATTAACCATCATCTATTCATATCAAGCCCGGGCCCCGACTGATCAGTGGGTAAATAACGTACTATTGGGATCGTTCCAGCCAGGCTTATGCCCCTTAGATTGCGATCCATCATAGCATAAGCTAGGCTTACGCCCCTTAGATTGCAATCCATTCCAATAAAACAGGTTCGTTCCGACCAGGGTGTTCACCCCTCTGGATTTCCCCCTGTGCTCAACAACAACCAATGAAGCATTATATAATTCTTTTACTTTTGTTTGAGAGTGATACGTTGGAGATGGTACATTATTGGAATTTTGGAACATTGACCAATAAATATGAATCATGAGAATCACCATTGACCAATGAATGAGGAACATATGAGTAATACTAATCAACAACCGGAAATAGAAGACCTTAGAGCATTTCAAAATCGAATAAGTATAATGACTATGTGATACTATGTGCTGCAGAAGGACTATGGAAAGAGTAACCTTACATACCTCTTATTCTCAATATGACGATACAATTCTATACGGGAATCCAATAGTTCAGCTCCTTCCTTACGTCTTACTCTACAACACAAATACATACCGGACTTACATTATCAAATGGTCTCTTTACAAGTGTACAAAATGACAATAAGCTATATGACCGCCGTATAATGTCATTTAGTACCTTACAATACCATTTATGGCATAGTCATACCAACAATCCCACAACATGCCCAATATTGACCAATATATCACAAATCCATAGCATGTCACACCAAGTTCATACTTCCCACTCTTCATCACCATAACCTCGCAATTATTCAATTAAATCACTTCAATACACCTCACAACAACAAATCGACCAAAATCCCATAATCTACATTTATAGAAACATAACAAGTTTAGAACCCTAATCATACCATACATGTTGTTATTTCATCCATACCATGCACTTTCATCAAGACAACAAGTTATCTTTCAAGATTAAATCTCATGGATTTCACATCTTTTATAAAAACACAAGGTGCCATATCCAACACTTCCAAGCATAACCAACATGATGTACATGCTTTCCCATGCATATAATATATTATTCCATAAGAATACTTACTTACCTAAGCTTGAAAATTGATGATTTTGCTCCAAGAAGTTGGCTTAGGGTTCTTGAGTGTTGAGAGAAATTTTGGGAAATTTCTAGAGATATGTTGGGGCTTCCTTTGAGTAAAATCAGATTTTTTCCATGTATATATAGTCCCTCAAGTCTCCTTGGCATTAAATTCCATGTACAAATGGTCAAAGGTGAAGAATGGGTCATTTTTGGCCTAATTGGGCCATATCTTTTGTCTCATTTTGGGCTTGTGTTGAGCCCAATTCAATCGACCCAATAATTCCTCATGTTTAAATCATTTCATACTCGTGAAAATAATATTCCCACTCACGCTATTCATATCCGTAGCCTCAATGCCAAAAAAAGTGATTCTAGCCACGTATGACCTCTTTTGACCAAAAGGGTAAAATCGTCATTTTTGATGCCAAATTCGTTTTCGAGTAATGTTATAATACCAATATAATATTTCATTCATTTCATGTATATACTCGTGGTTGTAGAAGAAATGTGTCAAAAATCGGCTCAATACGACCCCGGATACCCTTGGGACTTAGAAATTTCCAACTTTCGAAAAAGTGGAAAACCCAAGGTGGAGCGCCCAACTAACTGTCTCTGGGCTAAAAATTTTAGCCCAGAGCGGCATGGCACGGTCCCAAATGCGCCCCTCCTTAAAATTTTTCAAAAATTTTATTTTTCGACTTTTCTTCGCGGGTTCGGTTAGATACTTCAAGTCCTATCCTTTAACTTACTTCTTAAACTCAAGATACTTTGTTTAGGGGTCCTCTTAGCCTCATTTTGAACCCCAAAAATGTTCCACGAAATTCATAAAACACCTCCTATGAAGGTTTAATCATGTTTACGAGGCCAAAAGTCAAGTATCTCATCCATAGCATTACAAAATACGTATGTATAGCTCTCGACACCTAAGTAAGCATTGCTCAACATCGTCAAGTGGGGTTAGGAAAGTACGGGGTGTTACAATCACAAGTCTCCTTTCAAGTTTATAAGGCAAAACCCTTTACCGATTAAGCAAAAGTAGATTGTTTCACACATAGTGGACTGCTCAACACTTTTCCAACATAACCAACATGATTTACACACCCTATTATGTATATAATATATTAAACCATAATAGTAAACACTTACCAAAGCTTGCAAAGGGGTGATCCTGTCCAAAGAGATTAGTAACTCAGGGTTTGTGGAGAAGAGAAATATCTTGGAAAATTCTAGAATTGGCATGTGTGTCTTGGTGAATAAAAATCTGATTTTTCACCCTTATATAGTCTCTCAAGTCCATCCTTAGCCAAACATTAAATGTGTTTACTTGGTCAATCTTGTAGAATGGGTCATTTTCCATTTGGCCATGTCTTTTGCTTAAATTTTGGGCCTTTAATTGAGCCCATTAGCACATGTTAATTCAGCCCAAAAAAATTAGTGTGTAATACACCCACCATATCAAGTTTAAATAATTCTATAAATGTTAAGATAGTCTCATAGGTTCGAAAATGTACGGGATGTTACATATTCATTATGTTTTGTTCCATATTTCAGTTTTAATAGTTAGAGTTAGTTGGGACTTGTCCCTGCAACTCGTCAGTAGTAGAGGCTTTCAGACATAAAGGTAGACATGTCAGCTCATTTTAATTTGGTATTACTTTTCAGACTTAGTTTATTTTCAAAGATTATTCACATTATTTCGGACTTTATATTGAATTCAGTTTAGCTTCCACTCAGTCTTATTTTTACAGAATGTTTAGTGTTATGTCATGCCATGAGTTAGCTTAGGGTCACTTGTGGCTCTAAGTACTATGTTACATCTAGGATGTAGGCTTGGGTCATGACAAAAACACAACCAAGGTCAACTCTAGAAGCATCACAATAGATCGCAAAATTGTCTATAGCCTCTGGCAAGGTCAGAATTGGAGCCAAAGTCAATCGAGCCTTCAACTCTTGAAACCACTTATCATAAACCTCAACCATTGGAACTTGACCTTTTTCTATATCAATCTTATCAATGGGGTAGCTATGGATGAAAAGCCCTTAACAAATCTCCAGTAGTAACCAGCTAAGCCCAAGAAGCTCCTAATATCGGATAGAGTAGTGGGCCTACGTCAGTTCTTTACTGCCTTAATCTTTTGAGAGTCTACCTAAATACCCTCAGTGGAAACAACATGCTCGAGAAATGCAAATGACCTGAACTAAAACACACACTTAGAGAACTTTGTGAATAACTGCAACACAATTCTCAAATGATATACATATTTCTCCTCACTCTGGGAGTAACCCAAGATGTCATTTATAAACACAATGAAGAACATATCCATGTACTACTTAAACACCCTGTTCATCAAGTCCATGAAAGATGCAGGAGTATTCGTTAGTCCAAAAGACATAACTATGAATTCATAATGATCATATCGAGTTCTGAAGGTTGTCTTCAAAATGTCATGCTCCCTGACCTTCAACTGATGGTACCCAGATCTAAGATCAACTTAGAGAAACACGAGGCACCCTAAAGCTGGTTAAAAAGGTCATCAATTCTTGGGATGGGATACTTGTTCTTAATTGTGACCTTATTCAGCTGATGGTAGTCAATGCATATTCTGAAAGAACAGTGTTTCTTACTCATAAAAGGAACTAGAGCACCTTTGGGAAAACACTAGCTTGGATAAAACCCTTATCTAAAAGATCCTTCAACTGCTTTTTCAACTCTTTATGCTTAACTGGAGCCATCATGTGTGGTGGAATAAAAATAGGTTGTGTATCTGGAAAAAGGTCTATCTAAAGTCGATCTCCCAATCAAGAGGGACTCCAAATAGATCCTCAGGAAAAAATTCAAGAAACTCATTGACTACTGGAACTGACTAAAGAGATGGATCTCGGATTAAAATCCATAACCCAAACAAGATGATAGATGCAACCCTTAGAAACCATCTTCCTAGCCTTAAGGTAAGAAATAAAATGACCTTTAGGCACAAATGGATTACCCTTCCATTCTAAGATAGGCTTATTTGGAAATTAAAACTTTACGACTCTGGTTTTACAGTCAACTGTGGCATAATAGGAATGTAACCAATCCATTCCTAGAATAACATCAAAGTCTGTCAAGTTTAGTTCAACTAGGTCAGTTGTGGCGTCTCTATGAAGGACTGAGACAAGGTAATTTTTGTACACCCTTCTAGCTATAACTAACTCACCGACTGGAGTAGAAATGAAAAAGGGTTCTGGAGTTGTTCAGGACAGACTCCAAACTTTACTACAACATAAGGGGTTACGAAGGACAAAGTAGCCCTAGGTCTAACAATGTATAAACATCATGATAAAAGACCTATAACATATCATTAATCACATCAGGTGAACTCTCATGATCTTGATAAGAAAATAGTGCATTAAATAGGTTTTGACTCTTACCACCACCTGCACTAGAAGTAGCACCCTTTTGAACATTTTTGTATGTTGGAGCTACTGATGAAGTGGACTGAGTTTGATTACCCCCATTGACTTGCCTAGCAGAGGGGAAATCCTTCAACCTATGACCACCTGACCACATCTGAAGCAACCCACTTTACCATAGGGGCACTCTCTTAAATAATTCTTATTATATTTATTATAAGTAGGATAGGAGTATTCCCTTGCAACACTACACTGAGAATGAGAGTCTGACGCTCCACTTTTCTGATCCTACCTGGGTCTAGGTTCTGGAGTACTAACTGATGATGATGCTGTTCCAGACTTCTGCTGAAAAGATGACTGGTAACCACCATCGGTTCTCTGCTGGCTAAACTCAAAATTACCTATTCTAGGCCTTTTATTCTCTCTCTCTCCTTCTCCTTCAGCTTCTCCTCCTCTATCTGCTGAGCTTGAGTCATCAATCTAGAAATATCCATGTCCCCAATAAACATGGTAGTCTTACACTCCTTCTTCACCAAATTTAAAACCCCAAATATAAACCTACTCATCCTTGTCATTGGCTCTGCTACTATCTCTGGGGCATAACGGGACAATGGGGAGAATTTCAACCCATACTACTTTACTATTATGGAACCCTATTTTAAATTCATGAACTCCTCCACCTTAGCTTTCCTCAACTCCCTCAAAAAGAAGCGGTCAAGGAAATCCCCAGCAAAGTCATCCTATTCTACAAGACCCGTATCTATGTTATGGCCCTTATTCCACTGAACAAAAGAGAAGTGAGCTACATCATTGAGCTGATAGGAAGCAAGCTCAACCTTCTCTATATCTGTCACATGAATAATCTGGAGAATTTTCTTTAGTTTATTAATGAAGTTCTATAGGTCTTTCTCTACCTTAGACCTGGTTAACTCAGGAGGGCTTATGCTAACAAAGTTTCTAACTATGATAATAATAAAACCACTATTTGGGTTGATAGGAGTTGCTACTTGCTGATTGGCCTGAGTTTTCATGGCTTGAGCTGGCATCTAAATGGCATTCTTGAATTTTACATTTGTGACATCATCCTAAGGGGTCTGAATCATTAGTGCTGGAGGATTCACATTTTGACTATTGGCGCAAGCTCTATTTCTCTATCTGACATTTCTTTTTACAGAAACAATCTGAAATACTTAAAGTATGAGTTAAAATAGTACATAGAGTTAAGCTCTTATATCCTCTCCCTTATAAGTGTGGAGCGCTTCACACTCATAAAAGAGACTCTACTGAATGTGGCTTTTCAGGCATCCTAGGACACTTTAAACCTGAGGCTCTGATACTAAGTTTGCTATGATCCAAGTTTACACTCCAGGTGTGACCAGCACTTAGGACCAAAAGTGATCCCAAGCGTACCCTTGGTATTGGTAGTTATTAAATAAATTAAACTGATAAACAAAACTTAGCAAAAGCTTTAACAAACTAAGATGAGCAAGATAAAATAACTGTTTCAATAAAAAGAAATGACTAAAAATTCAACACGTCTGAATAAGCCTCTACTAGTAAAGATGATCTGTTGGGACAAAAAACCTAGCTAACTCTAAAACAACTTAAGGAAAACTAATAATTCCTAAAAAGAAGTAACAACTACAATACTAAGACCCTGAATGATAAGGACTTACCAAGCTGACTGGAAATCCTATTGAGCTAACTAGCCATGAGTCTCGAAGAGGGCACCTAAATTTATATCATGATAAGATATAGCGCAAGTGAAAGGTATGAGGTCAGTGCTACAGAATGTACTGAGTATGTGAGATCATGCTAAAAACTTTAAATCAGAAAATGAATAATATCATAAAAACATCGTTAAAATCTAAAATAAGTGTAAGCATTCGAGAATGCACATGTCAAAGCTGTAAAACATAAATCATTTTCTGTAATGAGAGCTAAAACATGTCTAAATAGTAAATCTCACAATCATGATATTTAATATAAAAAAAGTGATTCTGGGGAGTTTCTTTTATCTGACATACATCATATGAGCTCGTGGAGACCAACGTATAATCCCAGTAGGGAGGGTGCCTTATACCTTGCCAAGGGTATAGAACCTGTCTAATGTGGATCTACTACAGGGCTCTTTGGACTAAATAGTCGACCTAACTGGTGGAGCGACTCTAGTCCTATAGTGGTAATGTAGTTCTGGGACTTTAGTTGTCTGACCTTTATCCTCTCAGTACTAAATACTACTCCCAAAATAATTTTCCCTCTGTCCCATATTATGTGTCACCTTTTGACCGGGTATGAAGTTTATCAAATTGTCTTTTTTAGAAAAGTAAAAATAAGAAAAAGAGTACTATCTTTAAAATTAGATGAGACCAATAAGGATAAAAGTGTAATTGTGCCTTTAAATAGCTACCAAATAAGAAAAGATGAATTCTTTTTGTGAAAGACCAAAAAGAAAAGTGTGCACATAAAATGGGACAGAAGTAGTATTGTATTTACTATTTGCTCAGGTAACTATTTTTACTAAATTCTGATATCATAGAACTAGTTATGCTGAATTTTGAGTCTGTGAAACTAAATCATAGTAAATCATGTAAAATTCTTTTTCAAGTATGTATATTGAAATGGGAATATTAAAATCATGCTTAATCATTAAAATAAGAACTTTAACAATATAATAACTTACTAAAAACTGAAATCACAATAATCTGGAGAAATGGGTATTTAACCCTAAACTAAAAATCATGGAATTCATTCTTTAATTTCTGAAAATGAGACATGAGAGAGAAAGAAAACTCTCATTGAAGATTCCACGTACTTAATTAATGAAGAATCTAGAGTGGAACTTTGGATTTGGAAGCTTGATGGATGAATCCTAGATTTGTCTTCTGAGAGAGCTTTTTATCTGACTTAGGAGTTTTTGCATAGGAATGAGGAGTAATCGACGTTTAAGTGTGATAAAAATCCCTAAAATATGTTAAAAGATATAGTTTTGGATTAAAAGATAGAAAAAAAAACTGAATTGCCCCTCTAAAACTGTTTTAAATTTTATATTGGAAATGATCCACGAGTTACTTTGTGACTCATGATCACAGTACATGAGTCATGGTCTGACTTGTAGTTCCTGAAATCACTTTTGATCCTTTACTATTTGGAGACCACGGCGACATTCCATGATTCATACTTAGACACCATGAATCGTGGTTTGAGTCGTTGTCACCTGGAACATGATTGAACAGTTTCTAAAACTAGTTCCCACGAGTCACAATATAAGTCGTGGACTCATTTCACGGGTTGTACTATTAGTTGTGGTTTGGAGGGAAAAATGAAAACTCTCTGTTCCGATATCCATGACTCTCAGTACGACTCATGTTTTGAAACCAGGGTCGTATTATAGCTCGTAGGCCCTGGGATTTTATCCGTCTAAGGAGAATATTTCCATGAATTGCTTCATGATGTGGTCTGATACCACGGGTCGTACTTTGGCTCGTGATTTCTTCGGACTTGGATTTTTGTCTGTTTTTTCAGTCACGTACTGGTTTCTCATAGTCTAAATGTTTGGGGTGTTACAATACTAAAGATTTATTTATTTATATATAGAGAGAGAGATATTATTGGTGAAAGATGAGGGATGAGGGGGTTTGTAAAGGGTATTAATGTAATGCTTGTATATATGATGGCCATGTGAGAACAAGAAGGTTTTTATTTTGCTACAATAATTATTTGGGATGTGATGAGATGTACGGATGCCTCAGTATGGAGGTTTGAGAGGTTGACTATGGTTGGATTTAGGAGAGATAGAGGTAGACTGATGAAGTATTACGGAGAGGTGAATAGACATGACATGGCATAGTTGCAGCTCACCAAGGACATGACCTAAGATAGGAAGGTGTAGAGGACATAGATTTGGATAGAAGGCTACTAGGTAGGAGTGTACCCATACTAATAGGTAGGAGTATATTGACTTGTTGTCCATTTTAGTAGTCATAGTATTATTCTTTTTTCTTGTTATTCTATTTTTATTATTATTATTATTATTTATTTCATGTAGGTTGATTGTAGTATTATCTTATTGTTGTATGATTTTTCTACTATCTATCGTTTTATTGTTGTCCATTGTTTCTTTTATTTCCATTTAGGGTCAGTTTGACCATAAAGTCACTAAAGCAATGGCATGGGCCCTATTTTTTCTAAAAATATGTATTGTTACATTTGGACCCATTTTCAATAGTTACTAAAGTCTAAAAGTAAAGCTAGTTGTTTAGATATTTTTCTTTAAAAATAATTAAATCAAGCTAGAAGATGGTTCACAATGATAGCATACTCACACACATATTTAGTGATAATATCTATGTGATTCTAAAATAGTTTTACTAATTAACAACATAATGCACGTATGGCGCATGAAATGCACATAAGATGTACATACGTAGCACCGAATGCACGTACTTCGCACGAAATGCACATATGGCACACGAGATACACTTGTGATGCACACAAAAGCTAATTTTATTGAATATACTTGAAACCTCTCTGTTTCCATTACTTTCTTTTCTAGAATGTATCTTGAGCTGGAGCCTATCGAAAACAACCGCTCTACCTCTGAGATAGAAGTGAGGTGTAACATACAATCTATCCTCTTCAGGCACACTTTATGAAACTATACTAGGTATATTATTATTGTTGTTTTTGTTATTGTTGTTGTGATTTTGGTATGTTTAGGTTGAATCACCTAGGAATGGAAATTTGAGAACGTATGCCTCAATGTCTCATTGTCTTCTCAAATTAGCAAAAAAAGAAAAAGAACCACTCTAGGTAATTTTTATTGTTATTAGTATATATTATTTCTTAATAACCATCCTATATAAAGTAGTTTACTTACTCCCTCCGTTTCAATTTGTAGTATCAAATGATTTGACATGTGATATGAAATTATCCTCCATTTTGAAGTCCAAATAAAACTTCAGCTTCATATCAAATAATTTTATATCACATGTCAAGAAATGTTTATCATCAGTTGAAACTTAAATTATGAAAAAAATCATAGTTAAGAATCGAGATCTGCAATACACAACTAATAAAATTATCTTTAGTGATTAAATAAAAAAATTATAAAAAAATAATATTAAAATTTCAGCACAAGTCGCAGAACCCATAATTTTTTACTCAAAATTTGTAAAAAAGATTTTCGACTTATAGCTAGTCAGCTCAGATAGCAATATCAATGAGGAAAAAAGTACTCAATAAATATATGAGAAATATACATTTTAAATTTTTAAAAATAAGAGTTTTTCTTTTGATAATTGTGGTGTTCGGGTCAACTTATGTGCACCTCGACTTGTTTCAATAGATAAGAAGTCTCTAGTATTTTGTTCTCTACTAAGACTTAAATGTGAGACTTCCGAGTCCTCGACTCACTTTTTTGACTAATAGACCACACAATGGGTACAAAAAATGAGAGTTTTAAAGAACTACATTGAGGAAAATTATGATTAAATATGTGAGAAAAAGAGAGTTTAAAAGAACCATATTAAAGAAAATCATGATTAAATATATTTTATTTTCTAACTGATATTTATTTTTTATCACAAACACCAAATACTTAATATTACTTACATTACAAAAAAAAAAATTGAATGTGGAATTTCTTTATTATTTTCATATTAAATTTGTAATTATTCAACATTTAAAAAATTATTCTAATTAGCAGAGTTAACTCTTTTTTTGAAAAAGAAAGTTTCCATATATGTTTTGTTATAGAAAAACGAGGCAAAAATATTACTCCTATTGGGAGAAAAATGTTTCCTTAAGTAAGAAAAAATATTCCTACGAGTGCTTTGAAAATCTCTCTATAAAGTCTAGAAAAAATATTTCCAAGACTGTTTTCTGAAAAACTTTCTGTAAAGGCCTTATCGAGTTGACCTCTCTGTAAAGTCTCTCTCTCCCTCCTTATTTTCTTTCATTATTGTTGAGACATAAAAAAAATTGAGGGATAGAGAATTTAAAAGAGGATTTTCGATTTAGTCCGAAAGATGCACAAACACTAACTTTCTTGTTGAGATTCATATGGCAGGAATTTCTTTAAAATTGAGAACCTACAGATTTTTCTTGATTGCATGAGTTAGCCAGCAAGCCAGGGATCAATTGATAGACATTTTTCTTGAGGGAAAGAATCAAGATAAATAATTTAACAACTCTGTTACATCACCACTAACATTGATACCTACGAAAAATAAGAACCATGGGAGCTTTACAGTCGTGGAGTTTCTTGTAGTGATGAGGACGAGGACTGTAGTCAGTATCGCTTCTTTATTACGAATCTCAAGCAGAGAAATGATTTGAAGTATAGTCGTAATATTGGAAACATGGGCATTTGAAAATAGCAAGCCAAGAAACTAGTTCAAAAGAACAGAGGACCTGTGATTGGCTACAAGAAGAGCATGTCTTTTTGTGATCAATAAGGACCAAAAATATATACTTAGACATTGATTGATAAATGAGTACGAGCTTTCTAGGGATATTTTTGAGAAATTGGATGATGATTGTAGACATTGTGTGTTCTGTGGCATCAAGAAATGGACTTTCAGAGCCACTGGTACTAATAATTTATGTAGCAATTTGGAATCTAAAACTCTGGCTTTCTTGAAATTTCAAGAATCGAATGTGGAATCAGCTAGTACTAGTAATTATGATGAGGCAGTATTGAAGTCATATGATGCAGGGGACTATATTCAGAGCCCCACTCTTGAGTTGGATCAATTGATCTAAAAGGACTTCAAAGTGTTACCCCATATGCACGAGGACAACATGAATTACTTGATGAATATCATTGTTGAGCCAATAGAGGGCCCTTATACTTTTAAAGAAATGTCTATGCTCAATTTTGATCAACTATATGTGTCTGACTTGGAAGGATTAAGTGTGATGTTACCTGAAATATACGAGGATGACATGAATTACTTGGTGAATATCATTGCTCAGCCAACAAAGGACCTTTATACTTTTGAAACCATGCTCAATTTTGATCGAGAATACGTGCCTAGCTTGAAAGTATCAAGTGTTATCTTACTCGATATGCACAAGAACGACATAAATTACTTGATGAGTATCATTGATCCAACTAAGGGCCCTGAAGTCATGCCCATGCTCAATTTTAATTCAAAATATGTGCCTAGCTTGGAAGCATCAAGTATGATATTACCCAATAAGTACAAGGACGATGTGAATATCATCACTGAGCCGGCAGAGGGACCTTATACTTTTGAAGCCGTGCTCATGCTCAATTTTGATCACGAATATGTGTCTGACTTTGATCAATGAGATGTACTACTGGACTCAGCCGACATAGATCAGATATTACAAGGAACCTGAGGTTGTACAAATGGAAGATGAAGATAAACAACAACACATGAGAATCTGTTAATTTTAATTTGCTTGTGTATGAAGCATTTCAGCTTCCTTATCTAATTATTAAAACTAGTTAAATAGTTTGCGCTTCACGCGGTTATCATAAATGATATATATCACTAATTTGAAAATATTTTCTTATAGATTTAATAAAGATGAAATTTATATAGTATCTTCTACATTCAATTGTACTCCAACAAGTGATCATCTAAGTTCAAATTCTAATTAAAATATCTATATATGATGAATGTATTTGAACTTAGATGAACTCTTGTTGGAGTACAATTGAATGTAGAAGATACTACATTTTTTTAACCTTTGTCAACTGTAAATATTTATTTTTCCATTTTATTCATAAGATATCATTTTCCACTTATTTTTCTAATGCCCATAATGTTAAGGTACCTAATATTGTTATATGAGTAATAAACTTAGAAGATATTTTGATGCAATTTTGACAAATGTCTTAATTTTATGATTTACGTAACCCAATAAAACAAATAGGAAGAGACTACAACTGCACTTTTTCCTTCCCAATGATCTTATGATGATTCTTGTATTCCAATAGCAACAAATCTAATATTTAAGTCGTCTCTCTTTAATTTGATGCTCTTGGCAGTTCCTATTTTTTCCTTGATAGGGTTCATATTTTTCTAAGTTGTTACAAGGATTAATGATAAGTTTATGAATATATTTTCTTATCACTTTAACATGAAAAAGTTGGTGAATAAAAACTCCACACATTGGGGGTGTTTGGGCAGCTCTTGGAGCAAGGAGCTCCTTGGTTGCCCCTTTTGATATAAGTTGTGTTCTTGACTTGTTTCTTCTTGTTTTAAGGGATTATTGTGAAGAGAAAAGTTTGGTATTAAAGAGGTGTTGTATCGGTTTGAAATTTCCAGCAAGTTTAAGTTAAGTTTCTTTCCTCTTCCCTCCTTTCTTGTCTATGAAAATAAAGAGACAATTATAGAGGTAATTATTATATGAACTCAAAGACGGTGTTCAAAAGCTATGAGTTTAAATTTTCCTTATTAGATAGAAATAATTTGGAGTTTTATTATATATATTGTTGGTTGTAAAGATTGTAAGTTTCGTGATTGGGTTGGTTTTGCTATTTCAGGCTTAGAATTGAAAAGTGTGACAATCCATCGAGTTTTTTATGGTTGTCCAAGCATGCTATTCGTTTGACTATGGTGAACTATTTTGTAGGTTCAACATTGTTATTAGCTACTAGAATATATTAATTATGTATCTAATATATGATTTCATTAAGAGAAGGGAAACAGAAAGAGTCATGTGTATAAAAATAGTTCGACGAGCAAGTCGCTCATCTAATAGCTGACATATTATCGATTCAATAGTTCGACGAGCAAGTCGCTTACCTAATAGCTGACATATTATTGATATAAATCGAGTGTGTTAGTGGGCTAATTGTTGTCACGATTCAATTTCTCAGGTCATGATGGCACCTACCACAACCCACCAATACGTAAGTTGATCCATAGCCCGAAACAATGAGTAACGGGCAAATAAGAGAAAAGATAACAAAAACTAAATAAAAGGAGAAAAAGAACTAGAAGAAATAAAATATTTCTCAAGATCTGGTGTCAGTCGATACAGGAGCCACTAATATAATAAGAGTACAAGAAAAACATAATATATATATATATATACACACACACAGAGAATCATCTTTTAAATACAAAATAAAGATCAGTCCAGCAAAAGAGAGAGGGAGAAAGAATAACTCCAGATGCCTAGAGCTCACCCTAAATCTCTGATCCTTGATAGCTCTGCACGATGCACACATCAACAGCGAGAACTCGTACTATGATCTGCAGGATGCAGAAGTACAGTATGAGTGCCAAAAATGAGGTAGTCAATATGCATTGGCCAACTAAGCTCTAAGGATAATGCAAGTATAAATAGCACGTAAGGCAAGAATATACATTACAAGTAGCTAACCAAGAAATAAAATACGATAAGAATAAAGGAGAGGTAGAGATTAACCACCATATTCTACAAGTAACCAGGGATAGAAGTACTATACAATATAAATAGTTAGATATGAAGGTAATATATATTAGTAGCAACGAAGGAAGAAGGTGATATACAATAAGAATAGCTAGAGAAGAAAGGGATATACGACAGTACTATATAGGTAGTTAAACACGAAGATACTAACTTGAGGGAGCTGGCCCAACAGCCTAAATATCACGAGGATTATGAACAAGAAGGGAGCTAGCTTTAGCATAATCAGAACATCTAATCCGAAATAAGAATAATCACAAGGTAATCTAATAACAGGGCTCATAATATCAGGAGAAAAAGAATTCCAAAGTATATCTACGATCTCGGATAGAGATCCATTACCATCCTGTCATGAACTAAGCAATTAATAACAAACATGTAATTCAACTGGATAAGACTAGATAAATAATAACCTAACTGGACCCCGATAAGCTCAAAAGGTACATAACAACAAGCATAACCTAACAGGCCCCCATATATAATGACCCATTTCATCGTTATTGATAATATCTGGGGTAAAGGTATAAGAATCTCATTCATCATAGGTGTCAGGATCAACTCTTTGGTATGTTAGTGCATTAGATATGAATTAAGGTCATACAATACTCCTAGCAAAAAGTTGAGTTGAAAGTGTCCTTACCGATTGAGTTTTGAGCTAAGTTTAAATGAGCACTTCTCTTAGAATATAAGAAGTTATGGGTCCTAACACCTACTAAATTAAAGATCTCTGAGTCTTTTTTTCAAATCCACCAACCATTTGTTAATCCGCTTCCTGAGTAAAAAGTTATGATTATTTTACTGAATACTATCTGTGCTGAAAAGCTGAGGTCTCTATAGCGGGAATTTTCTCGCTATGGCTGGACTAAGAGAGTATAAAAGCCTTTTTTTGGCTGAATTTCAGTTCATAAACTCTGAAATTTCATTCCACATCCCTAGAGGGATGATTTAGTCAAGTTTGGGGTGGAAATTCTTCATTGAGGTAAGTTTTTTACTCCCTTTTAACATTGATTAATCCATTCTTCTTCTAGAATTATTAGAATGGGGAATTATGGTGAAATTCTTATGGGTTAGAGCCCTAGAGCCCTAGGTTTATAAAATTATGGGGAAAACCTATGGGTATATGTATTTTCACCTAGAATTGATTTTAGATCATAAATTAACTTGTTCTAGTATGAAATTATGGTTCAAAAACATGAAATTTGATAGTTGGGGACCTTGAGTTCCATAAAAATGGGACATTTAGCTTTAAAACTCCAATAATGGAGATGGGTTAAGTATGATAGAACTAGTTAATGATTAATTGACCCTTGGATAATGATGTAGACCGTGAATAAGGGTAGAACTAGTGGGTTTGAATTTCCAAAGTATTTGTTTGAAGAGCAGTTGAGTAACTACTCTTATAATTGCTTGTTTATTAAATGATTTAGCATTCGGAATTATGAAGAAAAGTAAAAACATTTGTGGCATAGCTTACTTGTTGCAGTAGCTTGGCGTCCAAGTAGGCTAGGTTTAATGTATAGTAGATCTTTTTAAATTGCATGACTATAACATAGTTTGATGGGAGATTTTATGATTAGGCCTGCGGACACAGTGAATGGTTGGTAATAATCGAAAAGTGAATCTGAATTAAATCTAATTTAGTTTAATTATTGTTTTGGGGAAAGTCTTTGATGATTTTTTAGATTTTGTGTTAATTGTGATAATTTGTGAGAATATATGTATGTTGGTGTCCAATTATGGGACTATTGGTTGTGGAAACTAGTAATAGTTCATAAACTAGTAAAATTATTGTATTTCTAGATAAGGACTGTGTTGGGATGCAATTAGTGATATTTGTAAACTTACTTGATGATTTCACTTGAACTAGTAGGTGATGGTTAAAGGTAGTTAAAAACCTAACTTGGTTTATGTGTGCATGTTAACTGTTTCTTTATATACTTGTTACAATGCATGTTCAAAGAAAGTAAATTGTCAAATGATATCCTAAGTGTTAATCACATATAATGAGGTTATATTAAAGGCTTGTTGATTGTACAAGTGTGGGTGTTTATTTTTATTGTGGTTGTGATTGTTGTAATATCTGTGTTATTTGTGGGATAAGCCAATAAAGGACATTTTCACGAGATTTATTATTATTATTGTGGGATGAGCCAGTAAAGGACATCTTCACGGGATTATTATTATTATTATTATGGGATGAACCGGTAAAGGACATCTTCACGGGATTTATTATTATTATTGTGAGATGAGCCGGTAAAGGATATCTCATGGGATTATGATTATTATTATTGTGAGATAAACCGGTAAAAGACATCTTCACGGAATATTATTATTGTGAGATGAGATGGTAATGAACATTGTCACGGGATTGGTTGATATAAGATAGGTCAAAATTATATAACAAGATAAATTCATTTGAATTGACTACACCAAACAACATGTACTAACAAGCCATACTGAAGCAAGTTAGGGAAGTACTTATTGCATGGAAGGATTTCAACTTGACATCAAAAACTTGAAGTGTTTCAAGAGAGTATGAAATCCAAAAACCAATAAAAGAATAGCTTAACATTACGTTTTAGGGTAATTTTGATCATAGTATGATGTACACATAATTAAGGGCAGTTAAGTCTTTTCCTATCTTAGCTAACCCTAATAGTATAATAGAATATGATAGCTCATTATTATGGTAGACTACATTTTTAGGTGAATACTCTTGTGAGTTTTATGGGGTGGTGAATCCCTTTGTCTCTACATTGGATCTCTCTTGAATATCTTTTGGTAAAATTATTCATGTATGAGTTCAATTCTCTTCTCCCTTGAATTTACCTTGTAGTTGTTTATTCAAATTAGGAAATTGTAAATCTATATTTGTTAGTCTCTAATTTACTTCAATTGTGTGGTTATTCCTTCTTTCTTCTCTTTCTACCCTCAATTTCTTAATTATATCTTGAATCTTGCTATTTTGTTTCTCTTTTTACATCAATTGGCATCAGAGCAAGGCTAAAAAAAAATTTCTTACAATTCTTATTCTTTTTGAAAAATCCAAAAAAAAAAAAAAAAAAAAAATCGGATCTGAAATTGGAGCTATTTTTCATATGGGTATTATTGGATTTTGTCGGAGGTAGTCTAAAATGCTTGAATATGAAATTTGAGAGCATTTGAAGGTGATTTGGAGTTGATTTTGCCCATTTTTACTCCATTTTCGCACAAACAAATTTACACTATTTAAAGTGTGAAAATTAAGTTTTTGAGCTCTTTTGTGCAAATTTTGGCACAATCTTTTGGATCTAAGTTGTTTTCATCATGGGTAAACTATATTAGGTTCCAATTTTATTATTTAAGGATTAATTTGAGGTCAATTTTGGGTTCAAAGTTTGTCTATTTTTTTTCTTGTACGAAATTTGTTAAAATTTTTGAAGTTGAGTTGATTTCTTACTTCAAAAACTACTGGGTGATGCTTAGAAATATTCCATATTCCTTGGATAAATTTGAGTTGGATCTTGATAGTTTTGATTTTGAGCCTCTATTGAGTGATTTTTTTGCCCAAACTCTTAGATTTGAGCTATTGTGTGTCAATTTCATTAGCTAGATTACATTGAGTATTACTTCTAATTGTGTTATCTAGTTATTTTTATATTTGATTTTTTTTTGTTTCAATTTATTTCGTGTTTTTTTTCTTTTAATTTCTTTGTGTGTTTATTTCATTCCTTGTCTGTTAGTGTATTTGTCCTCTTTGTTATTGACATAAATTCTATTCCAAACCGATACTTGAAAGGTTACTTTGAGTTTATTTGAGATTGTAGAACCGTGACGAGACTAAGGGATATCCTTGAGTGATAAAAGGCTTGAGTGGTGAGTTCATTTGAATGTGGTCCTAAAAGCCAATGACCTTTGAGTGTATACACGAGCGGACAGAAAATTGAGTGTAAATATTTGAGTGATACATGTGAGGAAGTGACTTGTGAGGTCCATCATTTTATTAACCACTTTTCTTGTCTCAATTATGTCTTTCATAGATTCAAGAAGTTATAAGGGATGTTTAGATGATAATGGAGAAAGGAGAATTTCATCTTATAATTCTACTTCTATTAGAAGTTATTGTAAAAAATTTCATGATTGTAGTGGGTCTTCTAGAAGAAAAGCATGAGTCTAATGAAAGTTTGACTAAATTTACAGTCATTGTGGAGGGATACGAGAGTGGTTGCACATTTGATTCCATTTTAGGTGTAGATAAATTGTGTTATGCCAAGTTCATTGATCCTTCTTTGGTTGAGTGGTTGGATATACCTTGTCATACAAAAAGTTCACCATGTAAATTTGGTGGAAGATTGGTTGACAAAGATGTGAAGATCATTGTTTACCGTGGAAGCTATCAAGGGGGATTTGGTGTGATGTCTACCCTTTATCTACTTGTTTGGTATGTTTAGGAGCTTATTGGTTCAAACATAATAAGTTTTGGTTTGACAGAAATTTGAAAAAGTTTGTTGTGGTAGATTCAATGGATCAAAAGTATGTCTTAACTCCTATGGCCATTAAGGAGTCTTCAATAACAAATGAGGAAGTCAAGAAAGTGAAAGTAAAGACTACTAACTTGAAATTTGATGTACAAAGTCATTCCAACAATTCAAGTAGAGTCTTTGAAGCTTCTAGTGGTATTAAGTTGAAAATTAATATGAAGAGTCATCCCAATGACTCAAAAGGTATCTTTGGAGCCTATTGCACTTTTAATAAAATGACTGAGGGAGAAAATAAAAGATGAGCAAGGGAGTAAATAGTGACAACTCAAAAGAGAGAAAAAAAGAAAGGATATTTGGAATGAAGTGAGTGAGGGACTACAAGCACAAAAGAAAAGTGAATTGAAAAATGAGAGTGAATTGTCACGAGAAGAAAAGAAGAAAAGTGAAGCAAGTGAGAGAAAAGAAAATGAGATAACAGAAAAACAAGGGAGTGCGAGTGAGAAGTTTTTGTATTCTAACTCTACCCTTTTGAACTCTTGTTCTTCTAGTGTTTTCACTTCTTTTGTAGGTATTCTTAAAGAAGAGCACAAAAAAAATGACTCAACATGGAAAGAAATTCAATAACTGAAAGAAGCAAGTCAAGTTGGGACTACTTCTTCAAGTGAGCAAGTGAGCTTAATTTTAGAAAATCAAGGTAAAGAAATTTCTTTAAGTGCTTTGCAAGGTAAAAGGGCTAATGCTAACTCTCTAGTTATTTCAAATAAACTTGATAGTGACTTGAGTGCGAATGTTAGACCATCTTTTGGTGAGGTTGATGATTCTTTACTTTGTGTTAATATATGAATGGATTATGGTCATGCACTAGTTGAATATGATTGTGGAGCTAAAATTATAATTGATTGTGAGCTTAAAGGATTTCAATCTAGTGTTACATCAAATATGAGAAAATATGGTGTTTCTTTAAAATCTTATGATGAAGATGAATATTTTTCTTCTTTGGCTATTAGGAACACTAAAAATGTGATTGATGATGAATGTCTCTTTGCAAGTGAGTTTGATTGTAACAATTCTTTCTCTTGTAAGGACATGAATATGTTTTGTAGTAGTACTCTTGGAATGGAGCATGGAGTGTGTGATAATATCCTTTTTGAGCCTAAAGAATGTCAAATTTTCAAAATATTTGACAATTCTTTATTTGGTGAAAATATTCAAGAAAATTTGAAAAGTGATTTTTGTGTTGAAAATGTGAGTCATTCATTGAGTTGTCCTAATCTTGATTGTGTGACAATGATCATAAGTTGAAAATTGCGTTTGAAAGCGTGAACACTATTGATGAAGTCCAATCAAATGATTCATTTCTTGTTGACTTGTGTGCACTTGATGAGAGTGATGATCCAAAATTTAAAGAATGCATGACTTATGAAAATGATTCTTGTATTTTGATTGAGGGTGCTAATTGTTTGGATGTAAGCAAGCTAACTCCCAAAATATTTGTTGAAAGCATTTCTTGTATTGGAAAGTCCTCCAAAGTTGAAGAATATCTTTTAAAGGATGAGAGAGGCATAAGTGATAATAGTAGTAAATTGATAGATGTTAATTTTTGTGTCAATTTATTTACTTACTCTAATCTTTCTTTTGAGGATAATTTTTGGGTTGAATTTTTGAATGCTTCTAGAAAGAAATGTACACATAATATATTTGAAGCATTGCCAAATATCTATGCGCTTAAATGTGGCAATCCTTCTTTTGATGAATTTACTAACCTTGTTGATCTATTTGTGAAACAACATCAAGAGAGGATCTACGAAGAGGTAAGATACTTGAGAGCATCTTCTTGGGCTACAAAAAGATTTGAGGTATATTTATCTTTTAAAGCCAAGAATAATTTATTGGAATGACTAGTGCTTATTTTTGGGCTTTCTAAAGCCATGAAGGTAAATTTCTAGGCCTTTGACCTATACAATAGAAACTTTGTTATGATTGATAAATATTCTTTAATGTTGCTATTTGATTCATGTTGTGAGTTACCAAGTGAGAAATTCAAGAAAGTTTTGAAATTGATGTTTGTGTTTTATTTCGGGAATACATATTTGTGTTTAAGATTTGTGAATGATGTTGTTAATTCTCTTAATCTTGTAGTTAGTAGAGTACAATCAAATTGTGAATTGAGAAACTATTTGGTCCAAGCTGTTGAAGAAACTAGTTTTGACTTGACGTTTCTAATGTGTAGAATTATTGGTTTCTTTAACCTATTTTATGATTGTTGTATTCTTTTGAGTCAAGTTCTGGATACTACGCTTAAAAAGTTGATTTTTATAGTATTTCATGATTCATGGCTCTATCACAAAAGTGCGTATTTTTTTTGGAGTGGTATGTAACTTATTTGGAAGATTATCTTTTTGCTTGGGTACTATTTCCCCTCTATGATTTTGCAAGGTTCGAATTCGAGGTCGAATTTTTTTCAACAAGGGGAGAATGATGCAAGTTCGGGAAGTACTTATTGCATGGAAGAATTCCAACTTGACATTAAAAACTTGGAGTGTTTCAAGAGAGTATGAAATGCAAAAATCAATAAAAGAACAGCTTAACATTATGTTTTAGGGTAATTTTGATCATAGTATGATGCACACATAATTAAGGGCATCTAAGTCTTTTCCTATCTTAGCTAACCCTAATAGTATAAATAGAATATGATAGCTCATTATTATGGTAGACTACATTTTTAGGTGAATACTCTTGTGAGTTTTATGGGGTGAATCCCTTTGTCTCTAAATTGGATCTCTCTTGAATATCTTTTGGTAAGATTATTCATGTATGAGTTCATTTCTCTTCTCCCTTGAACTTATCTTGTAGTTGTTTGTTCAAATTAGGGAATTATAAATCTATATATGTTAGTCTCTAATTTACTTCAATTGTGGGATTATTCCTTCTTTCTTCTCTTTCTCCCCTCAATTTCTTAATTATCTCTTGAATCTTGCTATTTTGTATCTAGTTTTACATCACATACTAAGAAGTAGTTAACATGCACATATAGTACAAACTGGATTAAACTATAATACCATCACCTACCTCAATCCAAGCTTGCACAACTAAACTAAGCTTGAGTCTTGCCTTTTCGTGTAATTTCTTCTTAATTTCAGTCTAGAAATACATACAAACACATAATTAATGAAATAACCTACCACGTTGGGGATTATAACTCCTACCCAACCCCTAAGGCCAAGTTCATGTTCATTCTCTTCCCGTTCTAGGGTTTTTCTACCATAATTCACCTAAATCTACCCATTCCATAATGAATTAAAGACATGCAAGGATAATATAACGATCATTAACCAAAACCCATTGATTTTAAACTTAAATTACTTCCTTGCACCAGAAAATCAACCAAAATCAGCCCTTAACCCTCTGTGAACTACGTAAACTAGCAATTCTTAGGCTAGATTATCAATTTACTAGTTAACGGGGATAAAATTCTTACCTTAATGAAGCAAAACGATGGCTAACTGATGATTTCCCCCCAAAATCGCCTCTCCCTTGCCCCAAAATATGATTTAGAAAAATAAACCATTTTTAGGGGGTTTTAAAATAAAACAGCGATTTTTGTCACTATAGCGACATCGCAATAGCAACACATGTCGTTATTGACCGCATTGAGTGGGCACTCTAGCAGGATTTTCTCCGCTTTTGGGCATGTTGCTATAGCATCATGTACGTCACTACAGCGATATAGGCGAGGCAGAATGCCTAGTTTCCCCCTAAATTTCCCTTTTTCACAACACCTCTTAAATCTAAGACATCCCAAGCAATACCCTTTACACTAAGATCAATTTCGGGAGTTCTACCTACTCAAATTAAATTTTGTAAAGTCCTACGGGTTCCTTATCATCTTAGCTAACTATAAATAAAGTTAAACACCACCACACTTACCCAATTCATCTTCGTATTTTCTTAGACCACACCTCACTCAAATTTTATTCGAAACTAGCCTAGCCTGAAATTTATAACTTCAAATTCGGGAAGAATTTTAGCATGACATTTTAACAAGAGACTTATACGTAACAACGAAAAGGTTCATTACATACTCGTAGCACTTGATCCCATGAGAATATGGAATGTTGTATGATTGTCACTTACCACATTGACACGATTGTTCTCTCTTATTAATTATGTAAACATTATCTCCATGACCTTGGTACACATTTGTCTTGACTTCTAATATATGATTTGCTTGACCATACTGCTCAATAATATGACACTCTGACTTTTTATATGTTACTCAAATAGTTTGAATGGATGTGGCACCACATTTCCCTTTCTGTCATCAGTCTTTTCACATACTGTGATTTGCTCACAAATCATCTTAGAATTTGTCTAAACCTCTTTCTTACCATTGTAGTAATCCTTGTGTATATTTTAGCAAGACATTAAATAACTTGGAGTTGTCTGTTATAATCATCCCCCATCTCTTACCATCATCTTTGTGTATGATTCATTTTTTGACTGGTACCAGTACCTTTATCAATCAATTATAGGCTTTATCGATTATCTCTCTAATCAATTTCATCCATTCGTTCAACTTTTTCTCTTGATGATTAGCTCCAGCTGCCTACAAAAGTTTGTTCAGCCAGTCACTTTTAAATGTCCTATAATAGTTTGCCTAAAAATGTCTTAAACAATAATAATGGTAGGTAAATGTGTCATGCCCCGAATCTACACCCTGGACGCGACAAGGCACTTGAAGCCACTAATAGCCCCAAGTGAAACCTTGACATAGCATATATAAGCATAAAGGAGGAACTAAAACGGAAGTTGTAACTACCATCATGAATATAAGTTCTAAAACATAAATGACATCTTAAGGAAACAAAATGCTAGAAGTCCAAAGAACTATCATAAACCAAACTTCTAATGTTTTTCAAGCCTCTAAACTGAGTAAAACAATATATTGTACAAGGCTCCCAGCTATCCATAAAATCAAGTCTGAAATGAAGGAAAAGAAATAACTAAACTATATCCCCGAATGATGAGGACACACCACCTGCTAGAATATGAGCTGCTATTATCTAGCCAGAAGCTTAAGAATGATCGTCTGTATCTATATCAATGAAAACTATAATGCAGAAGAGGTATGTGATCAGTGCATGAATGGTACTGAGTATGTAAGGACAAAGCTAAATAACTGAAATTCATATCTATATCATAATTTGAGAAAAAGACTAAAATGAGACTTTCATAGATGTAAATATCAAATTGATAGTAAATGCAGTTAAAATTATAAGTAAGGATTTCTGAAACATGCATATCTGAAATCAAACTATCTGAAACTATATAGTGTTCATATCAAGTAAACTGTCAAAATATTGTAAAGTCTTAAGGTGGAAGTTTCTTATAACCGTCAAATATCATGTGAGCTCATGATGCCCAGTGTCATACACTCACACTAAAAAAAGGTTGTTCTAACTAGCTAAAGTTAGAATCATGTACATAAGAATCCTGAAATTATGGCTCAAAGAGGACAAAACCTACGGTGATAATGTAGTTATGGAACTTGGATTATCTGAACCCTTATTCTCTTGGTGCTAAAAGTTCTCTCAAAATATACTAGTGCTCTATTTTATGACTGAATCATAGGTTTGATATTGTACTCAATATATCTGTAAAATTGTACTACTGTGAACCTAAGTCCCATAACATATCGTAAATCATATGCTGAAAATCATGTATCTGAACATGTATTGTAAATCATGCTTATAGCATAAATCATGGAAAACTTGCTTAAAACATGCGTAGTTTGATAGATTCTAAAAATAGAGTTTGTAATTCATAATATCGTAAAAACTCTAAAATCATGCTATGAAATATAAGCTTCAAGAAACAACTCATTAGATCATATAAAAATTGATAGGGAAATAAGGAAACCTTGATAGGCTTAAAAATAAATATAATATTCATAATCATAATCATAAAGAAAGACTTCAAGAAAATCATGCAATTTTCTAAATAAAAAGGAGAATTGGAAAATGGATTTATAAATCCCAACTATGAACTTAAATTCATGAAAACTATACAGTTTTAGACATGAGGATGGAAGGAAATTCTCATTAAAGTTCTACATACCTCATTTTCTTTCTAAGAAGTCAAGGAAGAACCCTATCATGAGAAAGAAGTTCCATGAATTCAATTCTTGGAGTCATGATTGAGTTTTTCTTGAAAATTCTAGGATTATGGTATATGGTTTCCTTATTAATCCAAAAAAGAAAGATTGAAATACTTGGAATTACTTGAAATTTTATGGGAGAAACTTACCTTAGGGATGAAGAATGAGGAGAGGAGAAAATACCAACTTGGAGCTAATGAGAAAGAAAAATAAAGAATAAAAGATCGAAAAAATGGCCTTTTAATGAATCTCATCGGCCACTGTTGCAAGCTTGAGGTGAGCTCGCATAACTAGCAAGCGGTTTGACAAAGTACAGCCTAGCTTAGATTGCCAAAATGAATAGTCTTTGAAAGATTTAGGACAAGTTTTCTAAGCTAGTTTGGTGATACGCATAACAGTTTGGCAGATCGCCAAACTTTTCAACACTGACACATTTTAGTAAAACGACCATAACTTTCTACTCCGAGATCAAATTAATAAACAGTTGGTGGAGTTAGAAACAAGACTCGAAGATCATTAATTTTGTAGGTACTGAGTCTCATAATTCTTTATATTCTAGGAGTAATGCTCATTTAAAGTTGACCCTAGTAAAATCTTATACAGAAACTCAATCGATAAAGAAGCTTTCAACTCAACTTTGTGCTAGAGGTTCCTTATGACCTTAATTAATATCCAAAGTTCTTCCCACACTAATGAATTGATATTAACATGTACAATTAAAAATCATCAGATTTTAGTCTATACGCATTCGAAGATTGGTTCAAAATTTAGATAAGAATTTGCGGGTTATTACAAAATGGCGCTTGTCGTTCAGCTAACTTAGAACATATTAGGTAGTATGTTATGATGTCTATCAAATAGAACATATATACTTGAATTCTACTTCACTATGTACTGCTTCAAATGGTTCAAAAATATGCCTCATGTCTCTATACTCTCGTTAGTTGTAATTGAAAAAGTCAGGGGGAATATTTACTAGTTCACAATTATTTCAATCACAATCAATGGCTTGATGACGTTACACCATGACATTTGTTCCGTCTATTGATATTACCAGCCGACAACGAATAAAACCATCAACACATGATTTGTAGAAGCAAAACACATAATTGAAAATATTTACTACCACATCATCTATGTTGAACTTTAGTGTCCTGATTGAAGTGTTGTAGAGCAGAAATGTGCCTTGGCAATGTGTGAAAAGAATCTTCCATTGACATTTGACCCGTAAGAATTCCTTCGTAAATATTCATATCATGATACATACTAGCTTGAGTAGGAGGGACTTCACGCCGCGTCCTAGAAATTATTTTGACATACATTTCAGGCATTGTTAGGCTGATTTGATCTTTATAATTATTTGGAGGGCTTAAAAAAATAATCAAAGATTCATTGTCCTTAATATTGAATGCTGCATAATTCACTAAATCTTGTGGTTAAAAAGATATCGGTTATCTTTCTATAATAGACAATTTAAAATCATACTTACTAACTCTCATTCTTCTATAAATTGCAACGAGAAATGTTAGTAGTATAGTGTAACTGGAAACTTAACATTGTATTGTAGTGGACAACTATAAAAGATAGTATTATCGTCATGAACAATTTCACCGTCCTAAAATAATTAAATTCGAGTAGTTTGATCATTCAACATTTTCAAAAGAGAAAAGACAAAATTTTCTTTAAAACTTATTCGCTAAATTTACTTTAGCACTTTAACTTTACGGATATTTAAATCCCTCCCTAAATAACTTTGGAGTAAATTAAATATCACCTTAAAGCTGACATGAATACAAAGTTAACTATAAAAGAAAAAAGCGTGTTTAATAGTCCAAAACTAAAAAAGTGGGTCCACTTTCATTAATTTTGATTCATTATTTTTTTTAAAAAAAATAACAACTGGACTCCATCCTTTAATTTTTAGCCCCCACCGTTCTATTCTTTTGTCTTCTTCAACCCCCACAACCCTCACACTCTTACTCCCTTTCTTCTTCTTCAAACTCCCCCACCCCCTTTCTCCTTTTTTTAATTCCCCACCCCTGTCACACTTTATCAATTTTTCTAAGAAAGAAAAAAAAACATAGATGAAAAAGTTGCGAATTTTAATACTGTTTTCACAAATTCCATTATTGAGAAGAAAGAAAATAACCATTTCTTCTTCTTCTACTACTAATTTCAATTTTCCACAAGTAGAGCAATTTTTACAATCTCCAAAGCTTAATTTTCTTAGAAATAATATGTGGTTTTCGAATAAATCTTTGTTTTCTCGAAAATAGCTTAAAAATTTCTTGCTGGAATTATTGTAATTGTGTTTCTTAAAATACGACGTCGTTTCTTTTTTTATCTGTGTGTGGCTGGATTCAATTAATTTTTTTCAGCTTTTTGAATTCTAAATTGATTGAATTTTAACCCCCGGTGGAAGGAGTTGTTCGTAGAAGGAGAAATTGGGGGGGGGGGGGGGGGGGGGGGGGGCGTTGAAGAAGGGAAAGAGAGTGCGGATGAAGGAGGTTGCAGAAGAAAAAAATGAGGGGGGTGGGTTGAAGGAGGAGAAAGAAGGGCTTTTACAGAAGGAAAAAAATGGTGGGGGTGGGGGAGGGGTGTTGAATAAGGAGAAAGAAAGTGGGGGTGGGGGAGTTTGCAGGAGAAAAAGAAGAGGGGGGAGGGGGGGGGGGTTGAAGAAGAAAGAAGGTGCGATGGGGGGTATTTATTTTTTTTTTATTAGATACTTCAATATATATATTAGTGCGGATACCTTTTTTAAAGAATATTTTTTGATGTGACGCGTGTGTAATACATTCTCCATTACGAGATTTGGATTATAATTGTAGGGTAGTATTTAATTCTTTTGAAAGTTGTTTAGAGGGGTATATAAATATTTTTAAAGTTTAAGTGCTAAAGTAAGTTTGACAAACAAGTTTAAAGGAATTTTATGTCTTTGCTCTTTTCAAAAAGACTAGTTTAGTGTACGTGTGTTGCACGTGTGCGTAACGTCAAGTCATTAATCACTATAAAATGCATAAAAGAATAGTAAATTATTGTAAAAATTGTCATTGACTTTAAACAAAATACAATATTTATTTCTTTGAGGTTAATTTCATGTAAGTTATGTACACATTAATTGACTAAGAAGGATATTGAAAGAAGAAATTGATGAGGTGTGAGACTCTTGATATTTCATCTCAATACTTCCTCCATTCCGTTCTTATAGCAATGTTTTAGTAGCTGGTAACTTTTATTTTGCCAAAAATAACATAGTTACAATTAAAAGCTATAACGGTTTTTATTTTTCAAAAAAGAAATGTAAATTAGTTTACCAAAAAATTTGAAATACTAAGTACATTAGGAGTTCTTATATTAATTTCGAAAGCCCTAAATATTATGATAATAATTAAATCACAATTATTTGAGGTAGTAAATAGTAATTTCTAAGAACCTTTACACTTTTAATGTAGTGTGGGATTACTACTTGTTTCCATAATTTGTTCAATGACTTCAATATTTCACACGGTGCTATTAACTAAAGCAACTCGACGTGTCTTGACTTTTATGGTTGTAGAGATTCCATGACAAAATTACACTCAGAAGTTATTGCATTCGTCCAAAAATTAAAAATACTACTCTCTCCGATCGTCTAGATTGTTTGGTGTTTTTGCCTTTGGCACACCCTTAAGAAATTAGCTACTCTTCTTGTTTTCTATTTTCATATTGATTTGCACCTCTTGTTGTTTTAGTAATCAAAAAATTTTAAACATTCGGGTGATTGCTTAATCTACTCATTGACGTTGGTGTGCATTCGATCTTTTCAAGATTAAGCGTACTCATAAGTCACAATTATTAATGTTCAGCAAGCACATAATAAAATAGATTTTTGGAGTAAATTAAAATCCCTATGTTGATACTTCTTTTGTTTACAATAGTAGCTTTTTGGTTTCTGTCATAAGAAGTTTAAAATTATGTACTCTATCAAGCTTGTTTAGGTACTTCAAATACAGCTCGTATTCAAAGTTGTACAAGACAATAATATTTTACTCCATCTGTCCAACAATATTTGTCCACTAAATTAAAAATAGATCCAACAAAACTTGTCAAGCTTGAAAAATCAATGGATAATTTGCCCTTTTCAGCCCATTTTATTACTCCTATTATTTATTATTTCTTAACCTGTGTGTCAAGTCAATAGTGAATAAGTATTGTGGGACGGAGAAAGTATCAAGAGTCAGAGTTGAGTCGAGTGGAGTGGAGTCTTTCTTTAAATTGACTTGAGACTTGAGAATCTGATGGTTTACAAATTATTTAGTGCTAGCTATGAAGTAATTTCCGAACCAGGTCTTTTTCCTTCCGTACATGCTTTGCACATGTGTAATACATTAATTAATAATAAATGTATATAAAAAGAACAAATTATTTTTGTACTTTATATTAATAAGTACCAAATTTATTACTCCTATTATTTATTATTTCTTAACCTGTGTGTCAAGTCAATAGTGAACAAGTATTGCTGGACGGAGAAAGTATCAAGAGTCAGAGTTGAGTCGAGTGAGACTTGAGAATCTGATGGTTTACAAATTATTTAGTGCTAGCTATGAAGTAATTTCCTAACCAGATCTTTTTCCTTCCGTACATGCTTTGCACATGTGTAATACGTTAATTAATAATAAATGTATATAAAAAGAATAAATTATTTTTGTACTTTATATTAATAAGTACCAAACTTTTAAAAAAAAATACCGTAAAGGTTTTAAGAATAAAATTTTTATCCCCAACTAAATATGGTCATTAATGGCGATATCAATAGGGTTGGGTTGGAACTTGGCTGCCAGGAATAATAAGACGTTTAATAGTAATATCTTATAAATTTCAAATTGATAACTGATCATGTTTAAGAGTTTGATCCAATTCAATAGTTCTTCCTTCGATCTTTAAATACTTATACCATCTACATTTTAAAAAGGTATTTACTAATTAAGCTATAACTCTACTTTATAAAATAGAATCCTAGCAAGAATTTTCCAACTAACCAATTATGTTGTCGATCATCCAATAAAGCTTGTGTGATAAAATTGAAAGCAACATCCAAAAATTCCCCAACTGCACCAGAAATCATGGCCTGCATGAACAGAGCTATTGAGAAACCTACTTCTCAAAAAAGAAAAAGTTTTCCAAAATCCATTCAATTATCTTCAAGCGACGCATTGTCACAGTAGGAGGGGCAGCCTTTGTATGATACACAATAGCTTGCTTGAACGTCTTTCGGTGGAGGTTCACCATCTTTCCCATGCACGAATTCGGTTGGAAGATTTAAATTCTTTTACAGATGTGATATTCTAACTTAAGTAGAATTGTATTTAATTTCAAATAAGGAAAAATATCTTGGAACATATTATGGTTATTTTAAATAGTTTAAATAAGGAAAAGTTTAGTAGAAAAATATTATTTTATATGAATTTTTAATTTGAGAAAAAATAAGTGAAAAGATAATTTTGTCTATTGCAGAGTTTTTTAATGAAGGGTAAAAAGTTTAAATTATTTTTCTAATGGTCTTTACACCTTTAAAATAGTATAGATGTTGAAAAATATAAACAAATGACTATAGGGGTGGATTAAACAAAGTTCTTAAGTATAGGAAATGGATAATTTTTAAGCTCATCCAAATCCTCTCTAAATAGTGTTTGGATGAGCTTTAACAAAAATCTAATGAAAATGTATCATATAACATTTTATTTTTATTTTTCTCCACTATACATATAGAGGTCAAATCAATTACATATATGATGGAAAAAAGATTGAAGAGAGTTCGAAAATGGCTAATGAAAATAAAAAATCTTAGTTTTAATTACTAATATAATTACTATGCTATACGAGTCCATGTGCTTTAATGGCCATTGAAAACTGTGTCATTTATGAAAGGGATACTCCCTCTGTCCCAATTTATATGACACACTTTCCTTTTTAGTCAGTCCCAAAAAGAATAACACATTTCTATATTTAGTAACAATTTAACTTTAAAATACTCACTTTACCCTTAATAAAATGATTTACAACCACACAAATATCTATGACTCATTTTAGACCACAAGTTTCAAAAGTCTTCTTTTCTTTCTTAAATTCCGTGTCAAGTCAAACTACATCACATAAATTGGGACGGAGGGAGTATATCGTATTAATTTAGTGTGCTACTCATCCGTTCCAAAATACTTGACCTCTTTTGACTTGGCATACCCATTAAGAAAACATTAATTAGAAGTGTATTTTACAAAATTAACCCTATTAATGATGTTTTGGAACTCTAAATCTAACTATTATTATTATCTTTAGTTATTTAATACTGAGAGTAATATGGAAAAAAAGTAAATAAACACTCTTGATTTGCGAAAATGGACAACTAATTTGAAACAAACATATTTAGAAAGAAACCCAAGTAAAATGGAACGGAGGGAGCACATATAAAAATGCTAACTTTATTTTTGTAGGTTACTTTGGTCATTTTTTATCTTTTTATGCATCATTTATGTTTTTGGACTCATAAAACAACCTTTGTAAGCTTCGCCCGCATAGATAAAAAGGACAATTTATATAGCTCTCTTAAAGCTCAACAATTCGAAAAAAGATCAGATCACAAATATTTATGGTACGAAGCATCATCTTAAAATTTCTGCAATAAGTAGAGCCGTCAATATGAGTTAGGTCTGTTGGGCCGGCTCGACCCGGCCTGTAATTTGATAGAATTGAGCTAAATTTTTTGCAGCCCATTTAAGAACATGGCTTTTTAGCCACAGGAAATTACATGAAATGTCCTTCATAGTGGGTGGCTTTGTGTTTTTGTCCTCTATAAGAAAAGTCTTTAAAGACTAGCCTTCCTTCATTTTTATGTATACAACAAGTACATTTTTGCCCCTCTACACCTCAAATGTTGTGTTACTCTTTATGTTAATTTCTACCATCTACACCATTACACACACATAAAACAGAGAAAAAACTCAGAAGATATTTTGTTCTAGATCAATAACCGTTTCAATTGAACAAATCCTCACTCTCTCAATACAACGAGATTAACACCTCTTTTATAGAGTGCTAGCACCGACTCTCACCACTCCACATGTGACTAGCACATGTTTTCTAACTAACTCATAACAACCAGCTTAACAGTGTTTAACCACTAATTAACAAGAGCTTAGTTCAGCTGCTCTGCTTTCCTCTTCTTAATACTCAATTAACTCTAAAACTCCCCCTCAAACTGGTGAGTGAAAGACATCTAGAACTCCCAGTTTGGAAAGCAACAAATGATGTTGGCCTGCACCAAGTCCCTTGGTGAGAATATCAGCTAACTGCATAGAGGAACACAAATACTAAGGCTCTATAAAGCCTGATTTCACCTTCTCTCTAATGAAATGACAGTCTATCTCAATATGTTTGGTTCTCTCATGAAACATGGGATTCCCAGCTATTTGAATAGCTGCTTTACTATCTGAATACACCTTGATTGGCACTGAAATGATTATATTTAGTTCCTTCAACAGACCAGCCAACCAGACTAGCTCTGCAACCACTGCTGCCATGCTTCTATACTCAGCTTCTGCTGAGCTTCTACTGACTGTTTGTTGCTTCTTGGACTTCCAAGATACCAAAGAATCTCCTAGCTTCACGGCATATCCTGTCACTGACCTTCTAGTGTTGGGACATGATGCCCAATCAGAATCACAAAAGCCTATCAACTCTTCAATAGGTCCTTTTTTTAAGTAAACACCAAGACCAGGTGATCCTTTTATGTACCTCACAACCCTGAGTGCAGCCTCCCAGTGAGACACTTTTGGATTCTGCATGAATTGGCTCAAAAGCTGAACACTAAAACAGATGTCTGGCCTTGTAATAGTCAGATAAAGCAATTTACCAACAAGTCTTTGATAAGCTGTTTTGTCATCCAGTTCAGAATCTGCAGAATTTCCAGTGTGTTGATCATGCTCTAAGCTGGTCAACCTCTGTTGAAATTCGAGGGGTGTGCTTACAGGCTTGGATCCACTCAAACCAGTGTCTGACAATAATTGTAAAGCATATTTTCTTTGGTTTAGCAGAATTCCATCCTTGGATTTCATCACCTCTATACCCAGAAAATATCTCAGATCTCCTAGATCCTTCATGTTGAAATTATGATGTAATGTAGCCTTGGCATCATTGATCAACTGAGAATTGTTCCCAGTGATTAACAGATCATCTACATAAACTAAGATCACAACTATATCAGTTCCTTTGTTTTTGATAAACAAGGAATGATCATGAGCACTTTGATCATATCCAGCTTCCAAAAGAGCATCAGTGAGCTTGATGTTCCACTGTCTTGAGGCTTGTTTCAGACCATACAAAGATTTTCTTAATTTACAGACCTTATTCTCCCCCTGTCTTTGAAAACCCAAAGGCAATTCCATGAAGATGTCTTCATTCAAATCACCTTGAAGGAAGGCATTACTAACATCCATTTGACAAAGGTCCCAACCATAAGAAGCAGCAACAGTGATCAAGGTTCTCACTGTCACCATCTTTGCAACAGGTGAAAAAGTTTCAGTATAATCAAGCCCCTCTCTTTGTGTATAACCCTTTGCAACAAGTCTTGCTTTAAATCTGTCCACCTCTCCATTTGACTTGTATTTTATCTTGTACACCCATTTTGACCCAATTGCCTTTTTTCCAGGTGGTAAGGTCACGAAGTACCAAGTGTCATTGGTCTCCAATGCTTTGATTTCTTCCTGCATTGCTGTAATCCACCGAGCATCCTGAGAGGCTTCCTTAAATGACTGTGGTTCAATGAGTGCTGAAAAAGCATGAACATAGTCTTGATATTTGTTAGACAAGTGATCATAACTTAGATGATTGGAGAGTGAATAAAGTGATGTCTTCTTAGCAACAATGTAATCTCTTATCCAAACTGGTGGTTTAGAAGTCCTAGTTGTTTTTCTGAGGCCATGAACTGGTGCAGCATTTTGAACGGGTTCTTCCACAACCACTGGCTGATCTACATGTTCTACAGCTGTTACCTCATCCTCAGTTGTGTGACCAACTTCTGCAGTGTCAGTAACTTCTTCTGGTGATTCTTCTGCAATCTCCATGATTGCTTTACCAGTATGCACATTGTCCATACTTGATGTTCCATCTGCAGCCTTCTGTGTATTGATCAATGAACCTGCATCATGCTCAAAAGGTGAGAGTAAAGGCAAATAATTTTCATCTAGAGCCTGAGGATCCCTGAAAGGAAATATTTGCTCTCTGAAAGACACATCTCTGCTGACAAAGTGAGTTTTGGACTCAACATCATATAACTTGTATCCCTTCTGAGTAGATGAGAACCCTATCAAAACAGCTTTTCTAGCTCTAGGTGCAAACTTATCACCTTTTGGCAATCTACTGGCAAAACATAAGCAACCAAAGACTTTAATATGATCAAGTTTAGGAATTTTCCCAAATAACACTTCATAAGGTGATTTACCCTGTAATACTCCAGTAGGTAGTCTATTAATCAGGTACACTGCTGTCAACACACAATCACCCCAAAATTTATTAGGAACATGAGATTGTAATTTTAGAGCTCTGCCTTTCTCTAAGATATCTCTATGCTTTCTCTCAACCACACCATTCTGTTGGGGTGTATATGGACAACTACTTTGATGAATGATACCTGAATTCAGCAACAACTCATTCATTTGATTATTGAAGAATTCAGTGCCATTATCAGATCTCAACATTTTTATTCCAACTCCAAATTGAGTACATATCATAGAGATAAAACTCTTCATTACTACTACAACTTCTTTCTTAGATTGCAGCAAAGTTACCCAAGTAAATCTACTATAGTCATCTACAATAGTAAGGAAAAAATGTTTTCTATCATGTGTAGGATGACTATGTGGACCCCAAACATCTAAATGAATCAGTTGGAAAATAGTTGTAGAAGATGAACTGCTAGATGGAAACTGCAGCCTGCATTGCTTTGCTAATGGGCAAATCAGGCACTCTTGTTGAATTGTTGTATCTACATTCTTGTCCATCAAAGGAATATGTTTCATGACTGTTACTGATGGATGTCTCAATCTCAGATGCCAAAGTGCGTGTTCTTCCTTCCTACTGTTCCTTACAACTGCTCCAACCTTTGGTGTTTCATTATGCTTTAATATGTAAAGACCTTCTGTCTCTTTACCAATCCCAATCACCTCCCCACTGAAGAGAGCCTGCATTACACACATATCAGGATAGAAAACCACCATACACTGAAGATCCTTGGTGATTTTGGAGACAGATATTAGGTTGAATTTAAAATCTGGAACATGTAAAACATTCTTCAAGGAATAACTTCCTAAAATTACTGCATTGCCAATATGTTCTATATGAATTTTGTTCCCTGTCGGTATTTGTACTCTATCATGTTCAGTGTCTCTCAGTGATCTACATTCATTCAACAAGCTTTCACAATATGTTATATGATGTGAAGCACCTGAGTCTATGATCCATTCATCACATGCATCATCATTCTGCAAAATATTCATACCTGCTACTGCATTTTCCTTACATGTGCCTGTTGGTTGTGGTACCATCATCTTCAGCACTTGGTCATATTGTTCTTTAGTGAAGTATCCTCCTGGGAAATACCATTGTTTTCCTTCTTGTGTACCAGCAACATTCTTATTTTCTGTGATGGCATTGTTAGCATAAGGCTTGAATCCTTCTCCCGCTCCTTTCTTTTGACTTTTAAAGTCAGCAGGAAATCCAACTATTCTATAACAATTTTCCTTAGCATGACCTTTGTATCCACAGTGTTCACATACGATTCCTGGTTTCTTATTTTGATAATAATTTCTTCCTTGACTACTCTGTCCCTGATAACGCTGATTTCCCTGGGAGCTCTGAGAAGAATAGCTTCGTCCTAGGCTGTTTTGGGCTTGATGATTTTGGTTTCTTCCTGCCAGCATTGTCAAAGGTTCACTACTTTTATCAACCACCCCCAATTTTCTCTGACTTTCTTCTTGAATAGCCATTGCATAGGCTTGATTCACACTAGGAATTGTATTGTTTAGGAGTATGGTACTCCTTACTTGAGCATAACTTTCATTTAAACCAACCCAAAACTGAAGCAACCTTTGCTGCTTAATGTGTTCAACATGAGGTCGAGATTCTTCACAATCGCAAGATGAAGGAGATACCATTACATCCATCTCATCCCATAAGTCTCGCATCTTTGAGTAATAAGATGTTATTGTATCAGTTCCTTGAGTTAACATACTGATCTCCTTCCAGATATGAAAAATCCTAGTCAAATTGGATTTGTCAAATCTCTCCTTAAAATCATTCCAGATTTTCCTTGAGCTCGTAGCATAGACTATGCTTGTTAGCAATTCCGGTGCAACAGTTGCACTTATCCATGACAAAACCACCGCATCACATCTCTCCCATTTAGTTGCCAATGCTCCTTTGTACGAATTTTTCAGACAAGTGCCATCAATGAAACCTAGCTTATTTTTGACAAGTAACGCTAATCGCATCGATCTACTCCACACACCATAATTTTCTGGTCCTGTAAGCTTCGTCGGAATCAAAGCTACACCAGGAGTATCTGATGCCTGCAAATGCAAGGGGTGATTATGATCTGTCTGTGGATCTACTGGAGGATTCTCTATAGCTTGTGAATTTTGAGTTTCCGCCATTTTCGAAGCTTAATCTGCTTGTTTTGACGGTTTTCTTAACTCCCGATCGTAACCAGAAGCTCTGATACCATGTTAATTTCTACCATCTACACCATTACACACACATGAAACAGAGAAAAAACTCAGAAGATATTTTGTCCTAGATCAATAACCGTTTCAATTGAACAAATCCTCACTCTCTCAATACAACGAGATTAACACCTCTTTTATAGAGTGCTAGCACCGACTCTCACCACTCCACATGTGACTAGCACATGTTTTCTAACTAACTCATAACAATCAGCTTAACAGTGTTTAACCACTAATTAACAAGAGCTTAGTTCAGCTACTCTGCTTTCCTCTTCTTAATACTCAATTAACTCTAAAACTTTACATGCTCATTTGTCTCTCAACTTTTTTTTCTTTTTTATTATTACTTGATTTTTATTTTTTATTTTCTCTTTTTTTCCTTGTTTTAATTCATTTGTCTCAACTTTTTTTTATTTTTTTCCTTCCTTTTTTTTTCTTTTATTTCTCAAACATTATTTATTTTTCATTTCTCTTTTTTTAATTCATTGTCTCAACCTTTATTTTTTTTTATTTTTTGTTTTTTTCTTTTCACATTTTTTTTAAATTTTCCTCAAACTTTATTTTTATTTTATTTTTTCCTCTCATTTTTTTTCTCAACTTTTTTTTTTTTCTCTTTTTTTTTTTTTTTCTTAACCTTTATTTTTTTCTTCTCTTTTTTTTTTTCTCAATCTTTATTTTTTTCCTTCTCTTTTTTCTTTTTTCTCAGGTTCTATTATATTTTGCTAATGAATAGAAAGTTGGATAATCCGCAAAAAAGATCCTCTTTCTTTGACATCAAAGGAAACTTAAGGGCGTGACTTGCCGTTTGGAAGTCCTTTGGGATAAGTCTTGTCTCTAAGGAAAGATTTATAGAACATCAACTTATTGTTTGTAAACCCTTGAGCTAAGTCTTGCCTGTAGGACAAGAATTATAGAGTATCTCATAAATTAAGACATAATGAAATAGTGTTAACTCTTGCCCATGAGGAGTAATTTATTTTTTTGGAAGATTCTTGGGCTAAGTCTAGTTTTAGAGGCAAGACTTATAGAACATCTCATAAATCAAAGACACAATGTGGTAGTGCTAACTTTTGTCCATGGGGGCGTATAACTTGTTTTTTGAAAGTCTTTGGGCTAAGTCCTACCTCTAAGGGAAGAGTTATAGAACATCTCATAAATCAAGACACAATGTGGTAGTTTCAACTCTTGCCCATGAGACGTAACTTGTTGTTTGAAAGTCCTTGGGCTAAGTCTTGCCTCTAAGGCTAGAGTTATAGAATATTTCATAAATCAAGACACAATGTGATAGTGTCAACTATTGCCCATGGGGCATAACTTGTTGTTTGAAACTCATTGGGCTAAGTCTTGCCTCTAAGGCAAGAGTTATAGAGCATTTCATAAGTCAAAACATAATGTGGCAGTGTCAACTCTTGCCCATTGGGCGTAACTTGCTGTTTGAAAGTCCTTGGGCTAAGTCTTGCCTCTAAGGCAAGAGTTATAGAGCATCTCATAAATCAAGACACAACGTAGTAGTGCCAACTCTTGCCCATGGGGCATAACTTGTTGTTTGAAAGTCCTTGGGTTAAGTCTTGCCTCTAAGTCAAAGTTATAGAGCATTTCATAAATCAAGACTCAATGTGGTAATGTCAACTCTTACCCATGGGGCATAACTTGTTGTTTGAAAGTCCTTGGGCTAAGTCTTGCCTCTAAGGCAAGAGTTATGGAACATCTCATAAATAAAAATACAATATGGTATTGACAACTCTTGCCCATGGAGCGTAACTTGTTGTTTGAAAGCCCTTGGTCTAAGTTTTGCCTCTAATGCAAGAGTTATAGAGCATCTCATAAATCAAGACACATTGTGGTAGTGTCAACTTTTGCCTATGGGGCATAACTTGTTGTTTGAAAGTCATTGGGCTAAGTCTTGCCTTTAAGTCAAGAGTTATATAGCATTTCATAAGTTAAAACATAATGTGGTAGTGACAACTCTTGCCCATGGGGCATAACTTGCTATTTGAAAGTCCTTGGGCTAAGTCTTGCCTCTAAGGCAAGAGTTATAGTACATTTCATAAATTAAGACAAAACGTAGTAGTGTCAACTCTTGCCCATGGGGCATAACTTGTTGTTTGAAAGTCCTTGGGCTAAGTCTTGCCTCTAAGGCAAAGTTATAGAGCATCTCATAAATCAAGACTCAATGTGGTAGTGCCAACTCTTGCCCATGGGGCATAACTTGTTGTTTGAAAGCCCTTGGGCTAAGTCTTGCCTCTAAGGCAAAAGTTATAGAACATCTCATAAATAAAAACACAATATGGTAGTGTCAACTCTTGCCCATGGGGTGTAACTTGTTGTTTGAAAACCCTTGGTCTAAGTCTTGCCTCTAAGGCAAGAGTTATGGAGCATCTCATAAATCAAGACACAATGTGGTAGTGTCAACTCTTTCCCATGGGGCATAACTTATTGTTTGAAAGTCATTGGGCTAAGTCTTGCCTCTAAGGCAAGAGTTATATAACATTTCATAAGTTAAAACATAATGCGATAGTGTCAACTCTTACCATGGGACGTAACTTGTTGTTTGAATGTCCTTAGGTTAAGTCTTGCTTCTAAGGCAAGAGTAATAGAACATCTCATAAATCAAGATACAATGTGATAGTGTCAACTCTTGCCTATGGGACGTGACTTGTTGTTTGGAAGGAATTGAAGAAAAGAAAAGAAAAAAAATAAAGGTTACGAAAAAATAAAAAACAAAAGAAAAATGAAGGTTGATAAAATTAAAAAAAAAAATAAAGAAAATAAAAAAGAGAAAAAGAAAAAAAAAGAAGTTGAGAGAAGAAAAGGAAAAAAATAAAAGAAAATTAAAGGTTTAGAAATAAAAATAAGAAAAAAGGAGAAAAGGAAAAATAAAAACCAAAGAAAAATTAAAAAGAGAAAAAAAAAATAGAAGTTGAAAGGAGAAAAAGAAAAAAGGAAAAAAGTAAAGGTTAAGAAAAATTAAAAAAAAAAAAAAAGAGAAAATAAAAATAAAAAATCAAAGTAAGATAAAACAGAGAAAAAAATTGAAGTTGAAAGATAAATGAGCATGGAGAGCTGTTTGAAAATATTTGATATATAGAAGGGCAAATATGTATTTGTTCCATACATAAAAAAGAAGGAAGGGTAGTTTTGTAGCACTTTTGCTATGGGGGGCAAAAAAGCAAAGTCACCCACTATGGGGGTTATTTATGTAGTTTACCCTTTTAGCCAGCTCGGATAAGCCCGTTGGTCTGTGGGGCTTGAGCAGTATGGGCTGGGCGACCCCTGGGTCAAAAAAATGATTAAAAATAAAATAGAGTACTAAAAATAACAAGAGGAGTCCAAACTCAAAGTCTACTTAAACCATCATAGATATTATATATTAATTATGTTTATAATACATATAAATAATTAAAATACAAAATACTAAATTTTTTAAGAAATTAGATATGCTTGATGAAGATTATGTGGTGGTGTCGAATACATCATAAGTGTCATGAAAGTTTTTTTTTTTTTTTTGAGGAGTTCATTTTCACTTTTAATGGATTAAATATTGACATTTTTTTGTGTGTTTTATTGTGATATATTGAAACAAAAGTAGGTTAATATTGCTCTTTAGCTAGCTATATTGTTACTCATTACCTGTTTAATTTGCTTATCAATATCTCTATTTGGTTTGAACGGTATCATGTCAGAAGTTCTTTAGTTTCATAGCTTATTAGGATTATTTTTTTTGTGAATTTGAGACTTGATTAACAACTAGTAACATCATGTAATATTATATTGTAAATATTTATGTTATTAATATTTTAAAATTTAAATTAAGATTATAAAAATAATATATTTTAAACAGTGGGTTAGCCCGTGAAGGCCCGCAACCCACAGAGTGCTGGGTTGGACTTGTTGTTTCCTGGCCCGTCATCTTGATGGGCTAGTTCGACCTGCCCGTCATCTTGATGGGCCAGTCCGACCTGGGCCGTCAAATTCCAAAGTCGTTGTGGGCTAGCCCGGATGGGCTGGGCCGATCTGTATTGACAACTCTGGGTAAGTTATAGAAATGACCCCTATACTGGGTGACTTGGTTTTCCTGTCCCTCATAAAAAAAGTCCTACAAAACTAGTTTTTCTTCTTTTTTAATGTATAGAACAAATACTTATTTGCCCCTCTATACCCCAAATCTCTAATATATTAAAAGTGTGAAGACCTTTAAAAAAGTGAATCGAAATTTTCGCCCTTCATTAAAAGTCTTCACAATAGACAAGATCGTCTTTTTACTATTTTTTTAAAAATTAGTATTTAATTTAAAAAATTTAGGAGGTCGGCTATTTACCCAAAAACGGCAATAAATTTATTACAATTTAACAAATAAATTCTATCCTAATTAAATTAGGCGAAACAAGTCACAAATCGATTGTTTCACCCCCCCAAAAAAAATATATTCATCCCAAATAAGGCAAAATCCTATTCTAATTAAATTAGGAGAGAAGCAAGCCGACAGAGTTCACTATTGCTTCTATAAATACAAATCTACTTTCGTATTTACTAGATAGCATCAAACAGGTTTGTCTCGCTGCTGCTCTCCTGTTTCTGCATCATCAAACAGTTTTGTATCAACTTTTCTCTCTTTCTCAGGTATTTAAATACAAATTCTTTCATCAAATCTCCTTTTTATTTATGTTTAGATTTTTAAACAATTCTCCATGCTTATTTATCTTTCAACTTCTATTTTTTCTCTTTTTTGTTTCACTTTGAGTTTTATTTTTTCTTTTCTCTTTTTTTTTTCTTTTTTAGTTTTTCTCAACCTTTACTTTTTTTTTTCCTTTTCTCCTCTCAACTTCTATTTTTTTTCTCTTTTTTTATTTTTCTTTGGTTTTTATGTTTTCTTTTCTTTCTCTCTTTTTTTTTAAATTTTTCTCAACCTTTATTTTTGTTTTATTTTTTATTTTGTCTTCTTTTTTTCTTTTTCCTCAACCTCTATTTTTTTCCTCTTCTCCTCTCATCTCTATTTTTTTCTTTTTCTCTTTTTAATTTTCTTCGATTTTTTAATGTTTTTTCTTCATTTTTTCCCTCAACTTTTATTATCTTTTCTTTTCTTCGATTCCTTCCAAACAACAAGTTACGCCCCATGGGCAAGAGTTGATACTACCATACTGTGTCTAGATTTATGAGATGTTCTATAAATCTTGCCTTAGAGGCAAGACTTGGCCCAAGGACTTTCAAACAACAAGTTACGCCCCATGGCCAAGAGTTGATACTACCACATTGTGTCGAGATTTATGAGATGTTCTATAATTCTTGCCTTAGAGGCAAGACTTATCCCAAAGGACTTCCGAATAACAAGTCACGCCCTTGAGTTTACTTTGATGTCAATAAAAAGAAGATCTTCTTTGTAGATTATCCAACTTTTTGTTCATTAACAAAAAATAAATAATAGAGGTTGAGAAAAAATTAAAAAGAGAAGGGGAAAAAAAAAGAGAAAAGAAAAAATAAAGATTGAGGGGAAAAAAAAGAGAAGAAAAAAAATTAAAGGTCAAGAAAAGAGAAAAGAAAAAAGAGAAGCATAAAAAAATAAATTTAAAAAAAGGTTGAGAAAGACAAAAATGAGAAGAAAAAAATAAAAATAAAATAAAAATAAAGGTTGAGACAAATAAATTAAAAAATAAATAAAATAAAAAATAAATAATATTTGAAAAAAATAAAAAAAAAGAAGAAAAAAAGAAAAATAAAGGTAAAAAAAAAAGAATTAAAACAAGAAAAATAAAAAGAAAAGAAAAAAATAAAAAAATAGAAGAAGACTAGTATTTAAAAACTTTTCCTATGGAACAAAAAAAGCAAAGTCACTGGTCATCCCATGTAGTAATAGATATATAGAGCGTAAAATTCAGTAACTATATATATAGGGTATAAAGTAGAAATAGTTTTGACAACCACTTGGACTTGCATCACTGCCAACAGCCCAAACAAAGTTTTCTCGAGTAGGTGCTGGTGGTGGAGAATGACGATTGCAATGGAAGATTTGGTGACGCCAGGGAAAGAATTGGGTAAAGCATCACAGTTGAAAGCCGGAAAGGGTGCTTACGTTTCAACAGAAAACGGCACCGTTTACGCCTCTCTCACTGGATTCCCTTCTCTTATACCTCCACCTTCCGACTCTCTTGACCAGGTTTGGTTTTGTTACTCACCTCAAATCTTACTCTTTAATATTCTATAAGTTTTCTTATGTTATTGGTTTGAAACTTGAAACTCTTTTCTTTTGCCTATTGGATTTTGTTTTATAACCCTGGTGTCTGGGTCAGTTTGCGTGCATTCGGACAACAACAGCAGGTATCAGGTAATTTTATTCATCAAAGCCGGTACAGATGAGAAGAAATCACCCAGTGTTTGTCTTTGTTGGGATTTGAACTTGAGACCTCGTGGTTCTCAACCCACTTCATAGACCATTCGGCTGAAAATCCTACGAAACAAAAGATTAAATAATACCTGGACTAGTATATGTATTAGATATCTAACATCCTACCAAACGACCCCTAATGAATTAGCTAAAAAAGATTATCTGGAATGATTTGATCCAAAAAAGAAAAGAAAGAAGGCATTATACTCCAATTTCACTAGATTGTTTTTACTTCATACATAACCTGATCAAAGAACTTCATTGTTTGCTCTCTAGTTACATTGATGTGAGATGAATAATTGTAGCAGATTCTTAAGAGCTGTCATGCATGAGCATGATTATCGCAGTCATAAGATTGTTGTTTGGCAGATTAATATATCCTTCTGTTTCTGATAATTCTGAGGTTTTCATCACTTTCTGTTGCTTTAAATGACAAATCTTTTCCTCCATTTTGTCAATCTTCTTCAGAGATCAACAGTCGAAGTTACTGGTCATAAAGCCCATGGAGCAGTTCCTCAGCCTGGTTCCATTGTTTTTGCTAGAGTGAGTTTTCTTGGTTAAGAAAATATAATGATAGTTTCCATGAATATTCTGTGTTAACATTTTAGCGTTACCCGAACTTGATAGCTCTTTATTGAGTATGATGACACAATCATCGCTCTCTCTAGCAGCACTTGCCTGAGTGTAAACATTGTCTAAGGGAGACATTGTTTCTTGTCTCAAAGATTAAGTGTATCCAAAAACAGTTACTATATGATATTTTTCATCTTTACCTTTCTTTTTTTTAAAAAAATTTTAACCTAGAGGTGTCAGATGTGCGGTACAAGCAAAAACTATGGCATTTTTCTTTTCCTTCTCTTTTCCATTGAGTGAACTTATGTGCTTTAGCGACTCCTAATTTTTTCGTTTTTCTTTTCTAAATTGCCGAGGACTTTACTATCAAAAATAAGGACAAATTGACGAGGACTTCAATAGTTGTATCACTTTTTTTCATAGTTCATCTTGCATACCTTCGTTTTTTATTCTTCTGGTTAATGCCATTAAAGTGGAAAATCATCGATGTGATACCAAAATTCATGCTTTTATCTTCTCTATTTTTTTTAATAATTATATAATTGTAAAACAGAAAACAGATTATACAATTGTAAAACAGAAAACTGAAAGAACTGTGAGTACTTTCGATTTTTGAATTACTGTAGACTGGAAAAGGTCAGCTTCCCTTTTTGAAATATTACTGTATAACTGGTAATATATGCTCGTCTCAACCTGGCAGAACTGTATTTTAAAAGAAATAAAAATCTAGGTACTTATCTATGCCCTTTCTCTGCTTCAACTCATTCTGGATTGTGATATAGAGGTGTAGATTCTTTAGGTTAGTTAGAAATATATCCTTAAATTTAATTGGATTTATGTAAGCAGTTGACTTCATTTTTAATCATTATTTGATAGTCACATCTTTGATCGCAGACTACAGAACTTTTGAGACGAGTTCTCTTTTTAATTAGTCTACTTTCTTTGATAGGTTACTAAGGTGATGGCTAGAACGGCTTCAGCAGACATAGTGTGTGTTGATTCCAAATCTGTGCTTGAGAAATTCACCGGCATTATTAGGTTAGTTAAATTGATTTTCTTTTGCAGTTGAAAATTACTACTACAGTTTCAGGGTGACTCTTGATGAGTGATTTCATCAAGGGTTTCTCATTTCTCAAGTATTTTGGACAAAATGGCTGAAGAACTCTGTTGGGGCTTAATACAGAGCCTCACTTGACAGAATAGTTCCTCTTGTAATGAAGTACGAGACATATTGAATATAAAATATGCACTGGTGTATAACAGTTTTTTAATCGACGGTTATGGTGTAAGTTAGTTGTAGGAGAATGGCAAGATAGGAGAATGGCAAGATAGGAGTGGTGTTTCTTTCATGTCAGAGTACTGATGATAGTTGGGCTGAAAAATACGTAGTATTAACAGGATAATTTCTGCTTTCAGAGGTCGATTTCTGTCTAACTTGGTCTTTTGTGATAGGAGATAGATCAGGGCATGTTCTTGTATAGATAGGGTGTATGATTGAGGTTCTATGTAGATAGGGTGTATGATTGATGTTCTATGTAGTATGTGTTCTTTGTAGACTTGTTTGTACAAGTTCCATCCCTACATGCACTTATTAAAAGTATGAACCATATTGATACAAATGATTTTACCGTGGGTTAAGTTTGCTTACTGATTTTTTCATGCTAATTCTCTACACAATACAATTGTACCAACCACTCTAAATGTCACAAAGTTATTGATTTTCTGTAAATGGTTAACACGCTACTTTTAATTTGGAACCTCCATACAATTATAATGACCGAATTGCACATTGTTGCATTGATTACTTTGAAAATGGGCTTCATATGATGGTCATAGATCATAAAGTTACTGTTATTATTATATTATTGTTTTTCTTTTTTCTTTCTCAAAAGAAAAAGTTACTGCTATTTCTATGGATTGCTGTATCTTTTAGTTCAAAGTTGGTTATTGTGTTGTAGGTCAAGAATCATCCATAATGCAGTAGGAAACTGTATAAAATACATGGTTATACTGTTCAATATGTTTTTGTTTCTAACATGTGTATTGGATATTCCGTCTCTGAAATTTCCTTGTCAGGTCTTGTTGGATTAATTTTACAATCTGAGTTTAATTTAGGGCATTAACAATAATCTTGTGTTAAAACAAAAGGGATAAAAACTTGTCAAAAGTAAAAAAAAAAAAAAGGAAGGGGATAAAGTAGTCAATGAAGTGGGTTGAGAACCTGAGGTCTCAGGTTCGAATTCCAGCAGAGGCTAAAAACACTAGGTGATTCTTCCCATCTGTCCTAGCCTTGCTAGTGGGAGGTGACAGGTATCCCGTGGATTTAGTCGAGGTGCGCGAAAGCTGGCCCGGACACCACGGTTATTTTAAAAAAAAAAAGGAAGGGGATAAAGAAAATTTGACACTCTAATATCACGGCAGTTTTACTACATCTAAATATCTTGGTGCATACAATTCATATTGGGTTTCAATCTTCACTTTTACTACATCTATTTGTTGAATCACAACAGTTGGTAATTTCAGATTGCACTATGTTAATATTGTACTTAACAGTCGCAGAACTGAGCCTTAAATTTTCAGCTGTATTCAGTCACCAGATTACTTATAGAATCCCATTTTTTATCGTGTTGACTTGCTTTATATGCAAGTTAATTGACTCTGCAGTGCTGCAAGATTTCGGCACAGAAAATCTAAAACTTTCTTCTGAATCAACAGGCAACAAGATGTCAGAGCAACTGAGATTGACAAAGTTGACATGCATTTGTCCTTCCGCCCGGGTGATATTGTTCGTGCATTGGTGGTAATTTCCTATTAATTTTAATGACTAAGAAAGGATTAAAATTTTGATTGTATGCTAATTCCTAGATGCCGCCTAAGGCAAATGCAGCTAGTAATATTGTCCTGGCAACTGAAGTAAAAAAAATACGAAGAGGGTAAAATTCAAATTCCAAATTCAGAAGACATAAGTGCTATAGTACAGGTTAATGCGTTAAGTGATGGTAGAAGACTCTGGTTTTAGTCTATCTTTGATAAAGAGAATCATTACGAGCCATTGGCCGTTTGCACTTAGTGTTGGGAATATTGAGAAACTTTGTTGTGATTTCTTGGAACTAAACTTGTTTGTAAAGCTTGTTGACTTGCTCCTTATTGAGTATAATTTGTTATGTACTTTCTTGAACAGCTATCACTTGGAGATGCACGAGCTTATTATCTGTCAACTGCTAAAAATGAGCTGGGTGTTGTATCTGCTGAAAGTGTGGTTGGTAAGGCTTTCTTTGTCAACTATTTTATTTTGCTTTTCCATTTTCGGTCGACTTTGTAGATTCTATAAATTTGATTCAGAACAGGACTGACTGGTTCTGAATATCAAGTATAAATAAAACACGTACCACCATCTCGCTTGCCAGAGTAATTCCACTTGAAATGGTCATTGTTTAGTATGCTAAACACAGATGATGAATTTACTTACTGGAAAAGCATAAAAAGTTAAGTCATTGTTACTGTAGTTTAACATAATCTAAAGTTGTAGGCTAGCTTCATGTGATATTTGATTCTGCAAAGACATTATACGTAGTACCTTGTCAAATAAACATTAAACCGAGTAGGTTGGCATGTTAAATATCTAGTAAATGCAGTCTGTGGTCAAACTGTTAGGTTGGAGTTGTGGAGACAAACTCTAGAAGATAAAGGGTTCAGGTTGAGCAGGACCAATACAGAGTATTTGGAGTGCAAATAAAGTGGGGTTGCATGAGGCAGGCATGGAAGTGAGGCTTGACACACATGCTATCCCTAAGAGAGATAGTTTCAAGCAGTGTTCATGGAAGCATGAAGCGAAAAAAAGCTACAAGGCTCCGCATCACGCATTACGTGAAGCTTGAAGCGATGCGAGCACATCATTGAAGTGAAGCGCAATTTAAAAGAAAAAAGACTAAATAGAGCATCCAAACGGTAAGACAAAACTAAATAGACCACAACAACTATATAATCAATAAGAAAGACAATTTGTATAAGCAAAAGTTTAAAGTAAACACCAAAATCACAAGTTTGATCACCAAAACACCTGTTGCAAAACAACATAGACCACAATAGCAAAATAGTTCAACAAAATAGCAAAACAAAACAGAAAAAAGAAGAAAAAACAAATTTAAATTAATAATATTTCAACATCTAATTCTTGTTCTTCTAAAACTCATCTACTTCATCAAGATTATCCAAATCTTGTATTCCTTCATTATCATTATATTGATTATCATTTTCAACTTCCTCAACTCTTTTTAAATTTAAAATTGACCCTAAATATTAAAACAACCTGAAGCGACTCTTTTTTTTTTAAATTTAAAATTAACCCTAAAAATAAAATCAACATGATGTGCTCGCATCGGCTCGCATCTCGCATCAGCTCGCATCTCGCATAACCCTGTGATGCGCCCGCTTCTGTAAGGTTGGCTCGCATCGCTTCGCATCATCCCATTATGCGACGATGCGAGCGCATTTCTGAACACTGGTTTCAAGTATCTAGGATCTATAATCCAGGGAAGTAGGGACATTGACGATGATATCACACATCGTATTGGTGCGGTGTGGATGAAGTGGAGGCTTGACTCCGGAGTCTTGTGTGATAAAAGATACCACCGAAACTTTAAGGTAAGTTTTATAGAGTAGTGATTAGACTGGCGTTCTTATATGGGGCAGACTGTTGGCCAGTCAAAAACTCCCATGTTTAGAAAATGCATGTTGCGGAGATGAGGATGTTAAGGTGGATGTGTGGGCATACTAGGTGTGACCTTGATAACACGAAGGATGGGAATCCCAAAACTAAAGTATGAAATTAAAAGAAATGCAGAAGCAACCTAGGAAACTAATTAAAAAAAGACTAAACAAGAATTAAAAGATACGGATTTGAATCCAAGTAACAACGAGTTGGTTATTGGATGAACCAAACGCCTTTACTTAAGCAACTAATCAAGTTTAGAAAACGGATTTTGACTGCGTGAGTAACGTTAGACAACAATTAGTAATGAGTACTAATCGCCTTCTAAGAATATCAAGAAGAAACCAAAGATATCAAAGAATAAATTATCTTACTACCTTGAACTATGACCTAGTTAGGTTGAAAGAGAACTCTCAAAAGAAATACCACAAAGGTTCAAAAGAACTCTAAATATATTATATTCTTCAAAACTGATTGTCATGAATGAACAAAGACCTTTTTATATGGTAGTGAAGAAGGGGTTGGTCAAAGATAACATTAAATAAAATGATATTTCGTAGGACCTAGAAAACTACCACACATCATCCTATGCAGTCAACATAAAACAAAACAACTATTAAATGACGTAGAAGGCTGCTACACACAAAGTCCTAGGAAGCCAACATAGAATAAAACAACTATTAAATGTAGGTTCTAGAAACTAATTAAGAAGGCTAATTTTAATGATAGCATCCATAGTAGCTCAATGTCATTAAAGGGTACGAATGAAGCTTTGGAAGTTCGAGATCTCCCATGTCAAGATTTGAAAGTATACAATAACCCATTATGGGAAGAAATTGGAGAATTAAAGTGTTCTCTAATCACTATGGTTTGAGAACACCAACGGAGAAGTTGTCAATGAAGACTATGAGACACATGCAAACTTTGGTGCCAAAAATGAGAATATTGAGCTAAATGAAGAATGTAACAGCTCAAGTGTGGAAGAGGATAAGTGCTCACAGGTTGCTAGCTTTATAGAATCTTTGTCTTGTTCTGAAGATCTTTTTTTGCAGATTTAATCCAAGCCACTTCTCAAGGAAATTGCTTTTGATCCATATCTTGACTATGGTATATCCAATAGTGATGTTAAGTTGTTTAGCAAGAGCAAATATGGCATTAGTGATTTGAGGACAAATCTTCTCCAAGTGTGGAGGAATGATAGCAATCATGGAGGCTCAAAATCCATTGAAGGTCAATGTCAAGATTCTAGGACGAATCTTCTTGAAGAAAGGGAGAATGATAGCATCCATGACAGCTCAATGTCATTCAAGGCCGGAGAATATCAAGACATTTTAATTGGCTGCATTGAAATATTAAAAAGTGTCTTGTGATAGAAGAAGAGCTCCGACTCAATGAAGATATTTTGCCCAAGTCTTACATCTATTTGGAGGTCCAAATTAAAGTCCAAGATGAAGGTGGAATTGGGCCCAAATCTGCCCCAAAAATGGCAAAAATGCAGCAGCTCAAAATTAGTCTTCTTTTAATTAGTTTCTAGAACCTACATTTAATAGTTGTTTTATTCTATGTTGGCTTCCTAGGACTGTGTGTGGCAGCCTTCTATGTCATTTAATAGTTGTTTTGTTTTATGTTGACTTCATAGGATGATGTGTGTGGTAGTCTTCTAGGCCCTAGGAAAGGGGTGTTTGGATTGGCTTATTTTTAGGTGTTTTTGGCTTTTAAAGCACTTTTTTAATTTTGGAGGTGTTTGACAAAGACGTAGAGTGTTTTTAAGCACTTTACTTTAGGCTTAAAAAGTACCCAAAAATAAAGCCAGAAACCAAAAGTTGGTTGCTACTACATTTGGCTTTTAGCTTATAAGTCACTTAAAAAGATCTAATCCAAACACCCACGAAGTATCATTTTATTTAATGTTATCTTTGACTAACCCCTTCTTCACTACTATATAAAGGGGTTTTTGTTCATTCATGAAAATCATTTTTTGAAGAATATAATATATTGAGAGTTCTTTTGAACTTTTGTAGTATTTGTTTTGAGATTTATCTTTCAACCTAACTAGTTCATAGTTCAATGTAGTAAGATAATTTCTTGTTTGATATCTTTGGTTTCTTCGAAGTCATGTGTGATATAAGATACCACCGAAACTTAAAGGTATGTTTTATAGAGTGGTGATTAAACTGGCGTTGTATGGGGTGGAGTTGGCCAGTCAAAAACTCTCGTGTTCAGAAGATGCATGTTGCGGAGATGAGAATGTTAAGGTGGATGTGTGGGCATATTAGGTGTGACCTTCGTGATAGACAAGATGAGGGAAGCAAGATTGAGATGGTTTGGATATGTGAAGAGGCGAGGTAGAGGCGAGGTGCAGACGCCCCAGTGACGAGGTGCGAGAGGTTGGATATAGTCGGTATGAGGAGAGGTAGAGGTAGATCGAAGAAGTATAGGGAGAGGTGATTAGACAGGACAGGACACAACTTTAGGTTATCGAGGACATGACCTTAGATAGAAGGGTGTGGAGGACGCGTATTAGGGTAGAAGGCTAGTCGGGTAGGAGTGATGTATTGCTTGTCGAGGGTTTAGGGTTTGTTGGTGTTTGTTGTTGTATTAGTCGTAGTATTGTAGTCTCTGCTTGTGACTATCATAGTCTGTTGTTGATTGTGTTTTGATTATTGTTGTTTTTCTCTTGTAGACTTTGCCCTGTTCCTTGTTTGTTGCTATATTTTCTTCAATGCTTCATTCTTCTTTGTACCTGGATTTGTGAGCCGAGAGTCTTTCGGAAGCAGCCTCTCTACCTCCATGAGGTAGTGGTAAGGTCTACGTCCACTTTACTCTCCCCAGACCTCACTTGTGGGATTTTATTGGGTATGTTTATTCTTGGAGTCGGTGGTCAACAAAGTGAGGAGAATCATGTGGTCTCAAGTTCAAATCCCAGCATAGGCAAAGAAACACTAGGTGATTGTTTTCTCACCAATCTGCCAAAGTCTTGGTGTAAAGAGAATCCCGGTACCTATCCTATGCTGATGGGGAGTTAGTATGTATCCAATGAAATAGTATATTTGTGCACAAACTGTCTCGGACACCACATGTCATAAAAATATCTAATAAATGGACTAATTAAAAGTTAAACCTTCTTGTACACGTATATTAATTTGCTTTAGGAGTAGCTCCTGTTCCAGATTGATTTCAAGGAAAAAAAGGATTGGGAAATTCCATCTAGCTTGAGGCTTTTCCTTCATCTGGAGAAAATTTGAATCCCAAAATATCATCATGTGGCAGGGATAGTTGTATAAGAACTTTCACATTTTCCATCTAAGGTAGACGCGGAGGTGTGATTTGAGTTGATATCGTAGCCAGTTTAGTTGCAGAAGCTACTATATTTATTTATAGGAAAATGTTATTTATTAGTAATAATTATTACATGTTACAGATTTTTCTTGGGTTGCAGGGTTCAAGTTCTTACAAGGTGCTTGATAAACTTTTGCAGGTGGTACCATGGTTCCAATTAGTTGGACAGAAATGCAGTGCCCTCTAACTGGTCAAGTAGAACCGAGAAAGGTGGCCAAAGTTGAAGCTTGAGTAAAATCAAATCACATTGTGTTGCTATTTACTGCAGCCACCGATTTCATTTAAACTGGAGTACTGATTTCCCCAAAGAATGTATCACATCTTTAACCTCCATAGCTGCCCTATTTTGCTCTTGTATTATGATTAGTTTTGGATAGATTTGTTACTTCATCTTTTCGTGCGTTAGCTTTACATTTTGTTAGTTTTGGATACGATAGTTTAGGTGAAGCTCAATGAAGTAATGTTTATTTTGTATTGATCACTATCATTAGACCATTTTTGTATCTGCTACATTTTCTTTGAGAGGTTACTACTTTGTGGTTGATGAAGTTATAAGGTAATGCGTTAATCTCTCTTGGGGTCCTTTTTTCTTTTTGTGAATTTAGTTCGTTATTTCATTAGCATTTTTCTGTAGTGAAACAAAGTGCAAATTGATCATTAATTAGTTCCCCATAAATATATTTGAAATGAATAAATAGGATTAAAGTTAGTAGGTTGGAGATATTACATATAAGCACGTCAAGTTGGGTGTTCATTTTGTTAAAGGTGAAACACATAGAATACCCTAATCTCATAACACCATTTCAACATCCATAAAAAATCACTAAAGATTCAATCGAGTATTTTAGCGCACAATTACTAAGAGCTTGAGATTTGCTATTATGATTTTCTCCCCTCTATTGTTCATAATTTATCACTGTTTTCAGATTGTTGTCATTGACATATCAAGATATTAAATGAAGCAATTTCAGTTCTGATATTCAGAAACAATTCAGTTTCTTTCGGAGTAAATTCGGTTTGCTTAAAAAAAAGAAATCCTTTTTTTTCAATTGTTCTACTATTGCACGGAATTGGCCTTATTAATTTATTTTACATCATATCATATTATGATAAAGGACTTAACTTCCTTTTTTCACATAAATTTTTAGTGTTTAAAGAATGTGAGAGCACTCATTCTTGTGACTTATGAGTGATGGCTGATGATACAATAAAAATACAAACAAGCCTTCGTCTTAAGAGCATCCAGCTAATTAATGGCAAAAGAAACATTTTGCTACCAAAACCTGATTTCATACTCAAATGGTATTTATCCTATGTGGAAAATAAGATTTGATTAACGCAAAGGAAACACAGCCATTCCCCTTTCTCCTTTTGTACATTAAAACAAAGCTCCTTGCTCAACCTGTGGAATGTTAATGCAGGATTGAGTTGCCTCATATGGACCAGGAGTAAGATAAGGAGAAGGCAACATTTAGTCAAGAAACAAAATGACTTAAGATTTTTGAAAGAGAATAGGAAAAGAAACAAAGAATATCATCATATCATCTAACCGGCTTAAAATTTGTCATTCAACAAGACTGCTTCAAAAACCAACAAAGTCTTACTACACAATCCTTTATTTAGAAAAGAACCGAGCCATCAGAACAAACACCACCTACACAGGAGCTATAAAAGAACAACTGCATTCTCAGGAGTCACCCCCACGAAGACGAAGCACAAGGTGAAGTGTGGATTCCTTTTGTATATTATAATCCGCAAGGGTGCGCCCATCCTCCAGCTGCTTACCAGCAAAGATGAGCCTCTGCTGATCTGGTGGGATCCCTTCTTTGTCCTGAATCTTGGCCTTCACATTATCAATCGTGTCGGAGCTCTCCACCTCTAAAGTTATGGTCTTTCCTGTCAAAGTCTTGACAAATATCTGCATACCTCCCCTCAAACGCAACACCAGATGAAGTGTCGACTCCTTCTGTATGTTGTAGTCAGCAAGTGTCCTCCCATCTTCAAGTTGCTTTCCTGCAAATATCAAACGCTGCTGGTCCGGGGGAATACCTTCCTTGTCTTGAATTTTGGCCTTCACATTGTCAATCGTGTCTGAACTCTCAACCTCCAAAGTGATAGTCTTCCCTGTTAAAGTCTTAACAAAGATTTGCATGCCACCCCTCAGACGAAGCACCAAATGAAGGGTTGATTCCTTCTGAATGTTGTAATCTGCAAGGGTCCTTCCGTCTTCAAGTTGTTTCCCAGCAAAGATCAATCTCTGCTGGTCTGGAGGAATCCCCTCCTTGTCTTGGATTTTCGCCTTGACATTGTCAATAGTATCCGAGCTCTCGACTTCAAGGGTGATGGTCTTGCCAGTAAGAGTCTTCACAAAGATCTGCATACCACCACGAAGGCGAAGAACAAGGTGAAGGGTGGATTCTTTCTGAATGTTGTAATCTGCAAGTGTCCTTCCATCCTCAAGCTGCTTTCCAGCAAAAATCAACCTCTGCTGGTCTGGAGGAATACCCTCCTTGTCCTGGATCTTGGCCTTTACATTGTCAATAGTATCCGAGCTTTCGACTTCAAGGGTGATGGTCTTGCCAGTAAGAGTCTTCACAAAAATCTGCATGCCACCACGTAGACGGAGGACAAGATGGAGGGTCGACTCCTTTTGAATGTTGTAATCAGCAAGAGTCCGGCCATCTTCAAGCTGCTTTCCGGCAAAGATTAGCCTTTGCTGATCAGGTGGAATTCCTTCCTTATCTTGAATCTTGGCCTTGACATTATCAATAGTGTCAGAACTCTCAACCTCGAGAGTAATGGTCTTGCCAGTGAGCGTCTTGACAAAGATCTGCATCTGAAAGGACAAAGAAAAGCTATTATTACCTATTACAATATGACTAAAATATTTAATTGGACCAAGAAGATGAAATATGAAAACTAGCGCCGGCAATTGGGGCAGGGTGGGGCAGTATCAAACTGTTACAGGGAAGGGCAGAGCAACAGACGGAGTACTTGATTTTTGAAAATTTTAGATGGGGCAGGGCAGGTTACGGGTCATATGTCCTCCACAACATTGATCTTCAAAAACAAAAAGAAATATTTTGGTCAAAATGTTTGTTCTTTTTTACTGTGAAAATTTTGAGGCCGTTGAGAAAAAGGAAATATTTCTCAAACGGAATGATCATCTTGTTCAAGAAAAAAAACAAAAAAAAACACTTCCGCCTGGTAGCTTTGTTGCTTTTCTTCAGTTCCTATTGTCTTATTTTTATTTTTGCAACAGCTTCTGCATTTACATGCAGCATGTGACATACTTTCTGGGGGATCACTATTACTTTATGGTATAAAAAAATAAAGAGAAACATATGAAAAAAGACTAAACAGGGCAGGGCAGAGTAAATTTTTAAAAAAATACTAAACGTGGTCAAGGCTCGGCCAGCCCCACCCTAATTGACATCCCTAATGGAAACTTAACACTGGAATAATGCAGCACTAAGAGATACTAAAAAGTTACTTCCTCTGTTCACTTTTACTTGTCACTGTTTCACTTCTCGAGGTCAACCTGCTTGAATTTTGATATTAATATGAGAAGGATTGCAACTTATAACATTTTTCATATAGTTTTGGATCATCTAAATTTAAAATTTAAAATATTAAATTATACATCTTAAAATATTGGTGAAAGATCAAGTAAGTTGACCTCAAGAAGCGAAATAGTGACAAGTAAAAGTGAACGGAGGGCGTACTTAAGTATTCTTGGCAAATAATTCAAAACCACATGGTTTCTCCAAATTACTTAATCATGGGTCACAAAAAAGCAGTGGTTTATCCTAACTACACAAACACAGGTCACGAAAACAAAATTTATATAATTTACTATAAGAAATCTTGTAAGATTACTGGCGCCTAAATAAAAAATGTACACATGGACACAAATTTGAAACAAGATGGTGAAACAGACAAGCAAAACTTATTGTATCACTTGGATAATAATAATAAAAAGTGTGTATATTATTATATCAGATCCTAATGGGTTAATTAATAAGCAACACACATCATCTTTCAACAATTAGATTGAATGAACCTAAATAAACTCAAACTTGTGTCAACGCAACTACATAAAAAGAATCGAACCTTAGATCGTCATCAAATTCATAATCTATAACTTATGCATCAATTAATGGAACAACTGTGTCTGACACAGAACCCAATAAAATCAAAAAGGGAAAAAGTCGACCCAATTGCAAAAACAACAAAAAGAAAAGAAGAAAACAAAACCCAACTTAATTTAATCGGAGAAGGTTATCTATTGCAGAAATTCACCAAGTTTTGATAAATAGAGCAATACAATAAAACAAAAATATAGAGAAGAGAGGAGGCGAGGGGTTACCTTGAGAGGAAGAAAAAAGTTGTTGTTACTATTGCCAATGATGGGAAAATTTTGTTTTGGGAATGGGAACCGAAAGAGAAGGAGGTTATATAGGGAGTTTTTGGGGCTAAAATTGCGTGAAGGAAACGGTCAAAGTCGGCTAATTACTTTTCCATATTACCCAATCTTAAAAGGCCCTGTTTGGCCACGAAAATAATAATTTTTTGAAATTAGAATTGGTGTTTTGTTTGATCGTGTATATAAATTGAATTGTCTTTGAAATTTTGTGAGAAAAATAGAAGTGAAAACAAGTTTGATTTGTTTTTACTTTTTCAAAAATAATTTTCACTAAAATAAAATAATTCTTATGATCAAACACTATTATTTTCACTTTTTTTACTAAAGTGAAATAATTTTTTGAAAAAAAGTAAAAAAATTCTCATGGTCAAACGCATACTTTATATCGAATGTTCCGGAAGGAACTAGACTCATGCTAATCCTTCAACCACATATTTTAATTTTAAAATGAGAAAAGAACACCCCAAAATTTATCCAACGAATTTACTTTAGATCTTTAATTTTACGGGTATCTATTTACCCCGTAAATAACTTTCAAATGAATTAATATCATCCTTAATGCTGACGTGGCTAAAAAAAATAAAAAATACGTATATTTTTGAAAAAAAAAAAATAACCCCACTAATTTATATATTACATAATTAAAAAAATAATCAATAAATTCCCGCTCCCTTTTTCCTTCTTCAAACCCCCACCCACGCACCCCCCTTTCTCATTCTTCAAACACCCCACCCCCTTTTCCTTTTTCTAACCCCTCACCCACTTCATCAATTTTTTAAAGAAAAATTAAAAAAAATACAGATAAAAAAGTTGTGACTTTTAATATCATTTTCACAACTCCTATTTACAATTCACATTCTCCCTACTTCTTTTTCACAGTGAATTTACTTTATACATCGGAAAGAACGTCGATGATTTTGATTTCAGTGGTGATTCATTGTAGCCGATCGGAATATGAAGTTGCCGACGGCGGATAGATGCGCCGTGTGCGGCAATGTCACAAATAAGCAATTCGACTCGATATACATCTTTGAATCGAAAATGTATAAAATATTATTTGGTAGAAAAGAATAAAGATACAAAGATAACTAGCTTGTAATTGGTGTAATTTTTACTTTAATCTAACTGGAAGTTTACGCATAACTCAAGGTAAACTTGATGATTGTTCTTATGAAGGTGGGGGTGGCAGGGATACTGGGTGGGGGTGGATGGGTTGAAGGAGGAAAAATAAAGTGGGTGGTTGGGGAGTTTGCAGAAGGAAAAGGAAATTGGGTGGATTGGGGGGGGGGGGGGAAGGGGTTATTTTTCTTTCTTTTTTCTTATATATACTAGATACGGGGAGCCCGTGCCAGCACGGGCCCAATATATGTTGTTTTCTTGATCCCAATTTATGCAACACAAATGAAATTTGGACGGTCAATCAATTTCTGTATGATTTTAAATATTTTAAGTTGTTAATTAGTATTATGATTTATTGTAAGGCACAAATCTCAAAAAGTAGGTGTAACTAATAATGAAGAGAAAAATTATCGATTTCTTTGGTCAAATTACATGAATTGGATCACTAATATTTACTACTTTATATATAGCCACAAAATAAAAATAGAAGAGTGCACCAGTCAATTTATTTTTCGACCCAAAGCTACTTAATGTTCTCACGTATTAAATATTTATGTTGTTAATTATTGTGATTTATAGTACTTTTTACATAATTTTCAAATAATATATGTTACTTCTTATGTCCCAATTTATGTAACTATGATAAAATTTCGAGCGTCAACCGAACATTTTATGTCTTTTAAATATTTTAAATTGTAAATTATTGTAATTTATAACACTTTTTATACCACTTTCAAATAATTGTCCGAATTTATGCGGCACCGATAAAATTTCAGGAATCAGTCAATTTTTTTCATTATGCTTTTTTAATATTTTTAAAATTTATTATTGTGATTCATAGTTTTTTTTTTACGTAAATTTCAAATAAATATAAGTAATTCTGAGGAAGTGGATGGGCAAAATGGTCATTTCGCAGATTGACCCTAAGCTCCTCAAATAATAACAAGTGGGACTTTGAGGAGCTTATTTGTAATTTTTGAAAGTTGACCCTAAGCTCCTCTCATTCCCATTTTTTATGTCTTTTAAATATTTTAAGTTGTTAATCATTATGATTTATAGTACTTTTTATATCATTTTCAAATAATTGTCTCAATTTATGCGACACCGATAGAATTTCGAGAATCAATCATTTTTTTTACTATACATTATTGTAATTTGTAGCTTTTTTTACTTAAATTTTAAATAAATATAAGCAATTCTGGAGACGTCCTCAAATAGTAGTAAGAGGGACTTTGAGGAGCTTAATTGTTATTTTTGAAACACATCAAATAGCAATAAGTGAGACTTTGAGGAGCTTAATTGTCATTTTTGAAACTTGACCCTAAGTCCAATAGATGTTACTTGTTTAAAAGTATTTTAAGTTAATTATTGTGATTTATATTATTATTTTTTATAATTTTTAGATAAACGGAAAGAGTATTAAATACAAACAGAGGAAATTGAGCTCAATTTCCAATAATAAAGAGATAAATATGATATATTGTTAATTAGTACTTTTTACGTATTTTTCAAATAATATATGTTACTTCTTATGTCCCAATTTATGTAATTATGATAGAATTTCGAGAGTCAACTGAATATTTTATGTCTTTTAAATATTTTAACTTGTTAATTATTGTAATTTATAACACTTTTTATATCACTTTAAAATAATTGTCCCAATTTATACAGCACTGATAGAATTTCGAGAAGAGAAAAATTATCGATTTCGTTGGTCAAATTACATGAATTGGATTTCACTAATACTTACTACTTTATATATAGCCACAAAATAAAAATAGAAGAGCGAATGAGTCAATTTGCTTTTCGATCCTATATTATTTTATGTTCTCACATATTAAATATTTTATGTTATTAATTATTGTGATTTATAGTACTTTTTACGTAATTTTTAAATAATATATGTTACTTCTTATGTCCCAATTTATGTAACTATAGCCAAAACTTGTTTAGCGCTTCAAATCTCGAAGAAAATGCAAAACTTGATTTCTGTTGTCATTGTCGAAGTTTACCGAATTCATTGAAAGGCTTCATGGTTTGTTATCTGATTTTGTCCTTGCAAATTTTAACTTTTACCAGAGATATGTTCTGTCAGGGCCACTCTTCCGATGAAGAAAAGTAAAAATGGACCTTCACCGCAGAAGATGAAAAGATCGAAGAGGGAGGAGCGATGAGGAGAGAGAGAAAGAGAGTCCACTTATATGATGCCTACGGAACAAGATCGTCGGAGTACTAGTTGACCAACGTAGATTGTGAAAAGTTGGGTGCTAGAAGAGAAATAGAGAGTGTGTATTTTCACTGTAATAGATAGAAAATAAGCTAAGATGAAATAGCTTGCAACTAATTCTAGCGAATCTAAACTTACCTGTTGTGAGCCTTAGAGCTACGTGACAAAATCCTAAACTAATTCAGTAAATAAATTTAGAGTTCTAGTTGTCTTATACTACTATATTTAACATTTTTGTTTATATAGAATAAAGGTGAAAGTAATTGAGAAACTTACTTGTTGTGAGCCTTAAAGTTAAGTGACAGTGTAAAAAGATTTTTCATCGACGACGGATACTAGTTCATCTCGATACGAATGCATAAGGAAGCAAAAAAGAAAATAAAATTGCATGTTATCATTGACTCTTTGTTTTGTTGTTAAAACTTGAAGTCGTTATACTATTTATGAGAAATACATAAAGTCCCTCCTTAGTTTATACCTTTTTTTAGGTAGAAGACTAAAGCTCGTAGGATCCTATTTACCTCACAAAATCATTTTCAACCACAATAAATATACCCTTTTGATCTATTTTTCACAATAGCTGTAATCTTATGTTAGTTGGGCACGTAACAATACAACCCCAGGTCACCGCGAATATGATGGACCCAGGTCGGTAAGCATCTCGATCGCAAAGGAGGTCCCGCGATCACGATGAACAAATTGTATCTGGACAGATTAATATAAAGGTGAAGTTGGAGTTGGAAAAAAGTGAAAACAGGTTGAAACTTGTTCACTTATCCAAATACAACTTTATGGTCAAACATCAATTTTTGAATAAAGTAAAAAAAAAAATTCCGAAAAAAAATGAATATTTTTCATGGCTAAACAAAGCCTTAGTAGATGTTTGGACATGTGATTTCATCTCGTAATTTAAAATTATGAGATGAAATCAGCGTTTGGTCATGTAATTTAACACTGATTTCATCTCATGATTTCATATCATAAGATAAAATCCCAAATTCTCCAAAAAGCTTGATTTGAGATTTCATATCATGATTTGGAATTTTTCAAATACAAAAATTGAGCCCCAAGTTTATATTTTATTAAAAAAAATGGCCCCACCATTTATATCTACCAACCATTTATTTCATATGTAAATAAAATTTATAGTTTATATTATTACTCGTTGAACCATTTATATCTCATTTAACCATTACTCTCACCAATATAAAATTTATTAGTACTTCAAACCAACTCCTACTTTACCATTTATTATTCACCAAATTCATTATTTTTGACCAACAAATGACTCAAAATAACAATGTTGATTCATCTTCTCGGTCATTTGATCGAGAAATGCAAGCTCAACTTGACGAGATTGTTCGTACTGTGTGGGAGGATTATATTAAAGAGTAGTACACTATAACTCATGTTCAATTTTTACTTTTTTATTGAACTAAAATTTGATCAATAAATATTGTATTTCTTAGAATAATTTTATGATAGTGTATTATATTTTTGTTATAAACTTTTACTTATTTGGTAAGATTGTATAAAAAATTGGGGTAATTTTTATAATTTTCACAATATGTGAGTTTTTTATGTTTATGAGAAAATATAAAACTTAAAAAGTTCAAATTGCATGTTCAAATAAAACTTTAATTTTGTAATTTCAAATCATAATTTCATCTCAAATGACCAAACAGAGCCTTAGTATTTTATATTTAGCTTTCATTTGACAACGATTTGATTTCTTTTTTGTTTTCCCCAAAAATCATAGATTGAGATGAAACCAAGAAATATGATTGGGTAAGGCAAGATGCGAAGTGGCGAAAGAGAAGGACAACCACGGAACCAAATATCTCCCTCCCTAATTTACTTGTCAAAAATTTGCCACTCTTTGTTGCTAATCAAATACTAATTGTCTTGTGTTTCAATGGCTTCCCCTCTCTCAGTTCATCAACACTCTATCTATTGTCTCTCTCTTACTCCTACTCTTCGTTTCTCCAAATGCCCACATCATCATATTTCTACTGTTGTTCCATCTTTTCGCAACAATTCCATCAAATTGGGTTCTCCTACTACAGTCCCTTTTGCTGTTACAGAATCTGATTCCCCAAAATCTCTTGAACCAAACCCTCAAACTCTTCTGCAACAAATCGCTGTAAGATTCAATCCACACCCATTCTTCATTTTTATGCCCTGAATGTTATGCTAATATATTAAGTCCCCTCGTTATTTTTGCAGGACAGTTTTGTTTTACCTGCAGATTATTTTACGCAGCTTCCTCGTGATCTTCGCTTAGATGTAAGTTCTTCTTCTTCTCATTGGAACTAGGATTTTCAAAATACGAACAAGTAAACACACGAAGAGGCCAAAGGGGTTCAATATTTACTATATATATATATATATATAGATAGATAGATAAAATATAATTTTAATCATGTATAAATAGTGTAATTTTCAGCAGAAAGGGTCATCGGCCCTTCCTAGCTCCATTCTGACTTGCAACATATCACTCTTTGGAGAAGTGTTTCTCCGTGCCTAAAGTCTTCTTTGACCTTTAGATTTTTTTTTCTTCTCCAACATTGGGAGCAGGATTGCTAGTTGGATATATTAGAGTAAAATCGAGTCTCCAGGAACTTGTTAATAAAATTTGGTTGTTGAGTTTTCTTTTCCTTTGTTACTGGCATTGAGGCCGTGGTTCTGGTATCTGTGTGACTTTTGAATTCTCAGAATAGTTCATTTAGAGGTCTGGATGTTTGGGTTTCATCTGCATTGTTGAAAGGGGTGGGGTTCTTTATCACTTTGGTTTAGTTCTGATGCATAAATTTTAAACATGGTGTAGCTGAACGATGCAGCATTTGATCTTTCAAATGGGCCAGTTAAAGATGAGGTTAGTGACCCATACTAATTATTTGTTTGCTACTTCTTTACAATGCATAACATCTCAACCATGAAATTGATAAATCTTCGATCAGCAATTTGATTTGGCTGGTTGTACTATACAAAGCTACTCATTTACTCCCTCTATTTCAGTTTAAGTTCTTAGTTTGACTAAGCACGAACTTTAAGAAAATAAGAAAGACTTTTGAATTTTGTGGTCTTAAACTAAAGACGTGTGTAATGTAAACAAATGTCCTTTGAATCTAATGGTCTTAAACTCGCCATGTATAATATTAGAAATAGAGAGTTCCCAAATTTAAAAAGAGGCATTCTTTTTTCAAACAAGCTAAAAAGGAAAGTAAGATATTTAAATTGAAACGGAGATTTTTGATGACTTGGCGCAAACTCTCCTACTGTTTAGGATGGAATCTGTGCTTTGAACTTAAATCATCCAAGGGATAGGAGTTCTATATTTGTCATCGTCACATTTTGGAAACCAGTATACGATATGCTGCAGCTAGTTGTGTACTCATGTCTCTTGTTCAGTCGGATACTTTATGCTAAAAGAATTGGTTGTGCAGATTATGACTACAAAACCTCCTGTCTGAGATGACAAAAGGAAATGAATCTTGATAAGGGTTTCCATCATCACCTGTCCAGACATCTTTCTCGGAATTCTTCCTCATTTTCTGCTAAGTTTGTACAGTAAAGAAATTATGAAGAGGAACCTTTGTGGAAAGTTAAATAAACATAAAAATGAAAACTGCTGAGTACTGGAGTAACCTGAGGTTGGATTAATTGACAGAATATAAAAAGAGAAACCATGGATTCTTGCAATGTAACTAATAGTGAAGATGATAAAAGATGCAATGTGCTATATTTTCTGCTGATGGAATAAAGGAAAATTACCTCGTAGTTTTTCTCAAAATGTCTGCATTCAGATATTTCGGACAAGAATAAAAAAAATTCAAAAGTTTTGTTACTCATTGAACAGGATTTTTTTTTTTTCCTGCATTCCAAATTCTGATGATATATTCTGTATTCCAGTTTTAAACAAGTTCATATTTCATCTTTTCTCTTGTTGAGCTATGGTTCATATTAGCTGAATCTTTTCCCTTTTTGTAAATTTGAAATTTGAAGCTATCGATCCACCCTTATAACAATAGAGGAGGAAAGAAAACAAAACTCACTGTGGAAAGTACATTATAGATTATCGTTTTAATCTTGCATTTGCAGTGTGGCGAGGAGGTGGGAGAGACATTGTTAAATATAAGCCGAGCATGGGAGCTGGCTGATACATCAACATCCACAGCTTTAGTGGATAAGCTGCCTCTGTTGGTTGGCTCATTGACAGGCTCTCAAAAATCAGGCAAGAAAAAGCCTACAACCATGATGCTTTACTTCTTACCTTTGACAAGCAAATTGAGTTCCTTTTCCACCTGAATTTCATTCTTATTACTAGTTAGCATTTGGAAGGCGCTTGTTATCAGCTGGAAGAAGGTTCCAGTCCATGGGACAATATGGCGAAGGTGAAGTACAGAAGGTACTTTATGGAATTCCCATGCATATTCTCATTTGTTAAAAGAATATATTCCGTAGATCTTCCGAATACGGGAGTAAACGCCATATTTATGTAATAAAAGGAATTATGCCTTTTCTGTTCATATTGTTGTTGCTTGTCTGCTGCAAAGGAAACAGGGTTGGTCTCTCTGCATATTCTCCCTTTATGTCTTGTTTTCCATGGATGTGTGCGGCTCTGAGCCAATGATGAAAGGGTTGATCTCTGTACATCAAAGATGGATTTTTTAGTGATTTAACATACAATCATCAAAAATTGATTATCCAGGTGCTATATTGGAGTAAATGAGTTAAGAGTGGGCTTGAAAAGTAAGATGTTAGAGGGAAAACCTTGATAGGGAGGACTTAGTTCAGTGTTTGGATGAGGATAGACTATAGAGGGTGAGAGAGAGAAGTCATCTTTTAAAAAGTCTATTCTTAATTTCTATTCTCGGATTTATTTCTACTTTTATTTTTGCGGTTTATAATTTTAAAGAGTCATATTATATCATCTTGACATATCTGCATATGTGTTGCTCGTCTAGTTTTCATCTGTTAAGCTAGGGCGTTGATTAGACGGTAGTCTGTAAGATAATAACTAGCTGATTGTGCTTTTTAAAATCTAGTCCTCCAAATTCTTCAAAATTTCTTTGCTTCAGATTTAACAATCCCCAACATGTCTGATGGTCTTTTTGCTTTTAAGCTACAATCAACAATCTCCTTATAGTTGCACATCATAGTAAGTTCAGAACTTGCTTTGATTCCCATGCCATGCCCTAGGGCAGTATCGCTCTATGCACCTATGTTGGGCTGTTATCTAAAAGAAGAAAAATAAACCTTATGAAGTTGTCCATTTGAGCAAGACAAATGTTATGAGGGACTTTAAATAATTGTTGGGCGTCTCTGTCAACGTGGGCTAGATGTTGGGTTCTGTCATCGTGGACAAGACGTTGGACTCCATGTTGCTCATATGGTATATGTCGGTTAAGAGAAACTTCCCAGAATCAGTTTTCAGCTGCATTAACTCTCAAATCTGAATGGTGACAAATACCCTGTGGTTACATATGACAGCACTCTTTTGAGTGGCTTTTAAATGTTTGCTTGTCTACCATTTGGAATATGGATTGAGATTTTCACCTAAGTTAGGAGAACACGTAACAATCGGATAAGCCAAATTATTGGAGCTTGAGTTCTAAGAATTGGTATTAGATATTAGAGCCAAGTTAGATTCTACAATCTGAGATACACAAACGACAGCCGGATATCAAATAACAATAACTGAAAGCAAATTAAAGATAGATTTCGATTAAAGTAATCGAAAATAGCCTGAAGGAGTTTAAAAGAAAGGTAAAAACCCATCCTGCCTTGCTTTATCCCGGAGTCCAAACATTCATTAGCAATGAGTGAGACATCAATAATTTGCTTGCCTTTAATGAAGGCTAACTGATGACTGGAGACGAGTTGTTTCCCAATGACCTTTTTTAATCTTCCCGCTAGTACTTTGACAAAATCTTGTAAAAGCTACCCACAATACTGATGGGCCTAAAATCGCACTTCCATAGCTCCATTCTTTTTGGGATAAGAGCAATGAAGGTGGCATTTAAGCTTCTGACAAAAGCATTTAGAAGATCACAGTTGATGATGTTCCAACATTTTTTTCAAGAATCCCATAGTGAAGCCATCCTGTCCAGGATTCTCTGTCCCCCATAGAATCTTTGATCACACCAAATACTTCCTCCTCCGAGAAGGGACATTGGAGGGCCACGTTGTCCTCTTTGGAATTAAACAGAATGTTAGCATGGGACTAAGAAGGCCTTGATCCCCCTTGTTCACTGTAAAGGGTGGAATAATACAAAAGTATTTCATTGATAATTGTCCCCTCTTCAGTCGCAGTTTCTCCATTGATAACCAGATTGTATGAAATTGAATCTGCGGTGTGCATTTGCCACTTTATGGAAAATCTAGTATTCTTATCTCCTTGTTGTAGCCATAAAACCGTACATTTTTCTCACCAAGATATCTTCTCCTGTTTAGCAATATCTTCTAGATCCAATTTAACCCAGCCTTTTCTAATAATTTGTCATCAGAAAGGACTCTATTCTCAACCAGTTTGTCTAACACCAAACTTCCAGAGAGAAGATCAGATTTACGGGTGTGAAGGTGACTGAAGGAATGCTGAATGCTTATTCCATTCTTTTAGCTTGCCCTTCAAAAGTTTAAATTTTGATGCGAAGATGAAATCTGGACTGCCTTGCACATCAAAAGAAATCCACCACGAGCCGATAAGTTCCATGAAACCCTCTGACTGTATCCACATGCGTTAAAATTTGAAATAATAGTTGTTCCAGTGACCCCACTGATTGCATTGGAGTAAAAGAGGAAAGTGAACAGAAATAACTTTTTTTAGTAGTTGCTTGATAAAAGCCAAAACAATCATCTCATTCCATGGAGAACAAAAGACTGTCATTCTAGATGTCTCCATTGAATATGTGCTAGGGGACCAAGTATATAAGCCACCAATAAGGGAAGGATCGATGAGTTCCGACTCCTCTATAAATTCTGAGAACTCCGTCATATACTAGATGAAATATAGCTTGAAGGCCTCTCAGAGAGGAATCTAGTGACATGAAAGTCACCATAAATAGTCCAAGGCCCTTCCAACATCCCCTGAGCAGCAGCAATTTCAACCATAAATTTTGCCTTTCAACTCTACAGTTAGAGGCATAGACTCCTGAAATAACACAGGAAAAATTGAGGGAATATGCGTGAGAGAGATGGAAAGAGAGAAGAACCTTTCAGCAGCTCATGTGCATTCCAGATGCGTCTATCCCAAAAGAAAGCTATACCTCCACTCGATCCTACTGATTCAAGTGCCAAATATCCACCCCATCTTTCTGCCCAAAGTGATCAGCAACAGCTGAATCCCTATGTTATATCCTGAAAATTTATGAAGCTCCATAGCGTGCACTCCTTGGATGTTCTTGAACTTGGAGCGAGTGTATGGTACGCTAGACAATTCGAGATCATCCACAATGTGCTCATCTTTGTCCGGACTATCCAGGATCGTATCATTAGGCATAGAGGAATAGAAGTACTCAGTAGCTGTAAGATTCTGAACTAGAAGTCTCATTTCCACCTCACCGTGTGATGTTGGACTGCTACGTTTGACCAGCATACTATGAAGGTGACACAATGTGATATGTGTATCCCATGTGAAATAGGTGAGTAGGTTTGGGTATTTTGGCTCTGAAGTTTGGATGAATGATGCTAGAATGAATTGTAATTGGTCTTCTTTGGATTCGATTTAAATTCCAGATCTGTAGTTTTTAATGGTTAAAAAGATTTGTGGGACAAGAATAAAGACTAAAGGTGTATACGCTGCTCATTCCTAAGGTTTTACCCACATTAACCTCTTCGATTCAAGTCATCTGGGTGAAGTAACTGAGAACTGTTGTCAGGCATAATTTATTCTTCAAAAGTACCCTACTCGGTGTCATCAAATTATTTCTTTGCTCTTAAAACTTTGGTACTTGATCACTATAGATTGCTAAAGCTATGATGAATTCTGGAAAGTTGTTGTCTGCAAGTCCAGTATCTGGGGTTGATGGTGAAGAACTTAAGCAGCAAACCAGGACATTCAAGGTATTAAATGGTATATGGATTTTTTTTTTCCACGATGTGGTCAATGCATTTTATCCTAAAAGTATTTCGCTTCAGTTTGGGGATCTTCAAGTTGAATTGACCTCTGGAAAAGCCTACATTGGAGCTGCCATTGCCTTTATCTTTAGGTAAACGGTTCTTTTGAGCTGCGAGCCTCCATAACTTTGATTCAAGGTTTTAAAAAATTCCGTGTCTGCCATTGGAAATACAGTTTTCTTTCTTGGGAATTGAGTCAAGGCGTAGAGAGCATACCAGAGAGCTCTTTACAGTATGCAAATGACAATGCTTTATTGCTTGCTAAGGTAAACATGCTAGAAACCATTTATTTGGTTAATATTTATTTGTCTTAGTATTTATGAAAAAGCTTTTTTTTTTGTTGTTGCAGTCCCTACGAGGATCTCTGCTTGTGATGTCCTATTCATCGACCATTTTATCTGCTTTTGCAATGGTGGGACTTATTTTACTTGGGGGACAACTTAAGTCAGAAGATAAGTGAGACGTAAGTAAAATCTTTTCCTCCGTTCTTCCTTTTTATTCATTTGTTTATTTCTCTCTTTATCTTCTTTTTCCCATAGGCAGCCTTTTTGAGGGAAGGGGAGGCACTTGGTTATCTTATGGGGCTAATCACTCAAAGGTCTTCTGTGGCTGGATGATGACTCTACTGAAGTAGTTAAAATAATCTACTTCTGATAAAATCTTTCTGCTGTTAGGCAACTATAAATCACTTTATTATGTAGGTTTTCTTTTGTTTCTCTCAAAGTTAAGATTCTGCAGGAGCGCATGATATCTTCGATGGCAATATTGGAAACTTAGCCATTTATTAAGCTTTGATTTTCTGTGTAGTCTGTAGTAGAACATTTGCTCCAATTCTGGCTAAAAGTGGACTAATTTTTCTGGTAGACGTTTTGACTCCTTAAAGATGAACCTCAGATATGATGCCTAACAGAAACTATGGTTTTCAAAAGGTTCCTTAATCTTTTAGGAGAGACTGAAATGCTACTTCAGTGAGGGATGGCTAGTTTTATCTGGTATAACTATCCTATAAACTTCCTAAAATAACTACATAAACGACCAAGTACAGGACAAAAAAGATCTGATTTGATAATGTCAATATTAAGTTTATAGAGATCATATCCTGTCGCCTTAAATACAGAATGTACAAGACATTGAGAATAAAAAACTCTACAAAATTCTTCCTGACAAAGTATACAAGCAGCGCCGTTACACCTTTAAATTTGGGGTCCCTATTCATAGAGCTACAATAGTAAAAACAAATACATTTTCTGATTTTTTAAACTAAGTAATGAGAAAACTAAGATACATTCAGCAAAATAAAAGGATTCAATAATTGTATTTAAATGGAACGCGATGCAGCAAAAGCAAGTTAATTGCTCCTGGGTTTGTCCTATCAACTGAAATGTTTAACACCATCATCCATTCAAAAAATCTTCAAGTAAATAAGAAAAAAGAGACAGAATTATTATATAGTTAAAAAGTGCTACAAAATTCCAGGTGTGCCAAGGAAAAGTGCGAGTAAGCTTATGTATATGAGGATGCTTTCATTTATGCAGATGTAGCATATCAACTCAAATAAATCTATTGCATACATAATTTCCTAGCTCCACTCCTGCATACAAGCTCTCGGAAATACCAACTTATATCTTGTGCACCTAAGAATTTAAAACATCTAAAACTTCAAACTGTTCTTTGAGTCTATTCCTGATACTGTAATAATCTCCTGGAATCCTCTTATGTTTATATATTTCAGGTTCTAAGTTCTTGTCTAGTCTTAGTGTAAAAGTAGAAATTCAAGAAGATTGTCGCTGTATAGGCTGCAATTATCAGGACAGAGAAAGTATCTTTCAGATAAACCATCTTCATGATACTTTCAATGCAACACTTTTCATGCACCTAAACAAGTCTTGAGTTCTTTTTTCAATGGTCTTACCACTGTCTCGTGGCATATTTATTTATTTATTTTTGTTTATCTATCAAAAGAATTACTGTCCTATGTGCAATGCAATGAACTTATCCAATTGTTTAGTTTACTTTGGTCCTATTAGTGGTTTGTCCTGGTGCACTTTTATTTTTAAAAGTGAAAAAGTGAATATTAGTTCACAAAGCCAGAGGACTGGCTTCTTGGATTGTTCTTTCCTTTTACTGTTGAGAGTGGTTCTATGGCTCTTGTACTCAATGTGCAAGTGTTTCACATATCAATACGTAATTCACTTGCACGTCTCCAGTTAATAATGTGGTTTTAAATTTGGGTTGCCATACACAGGATGGTTTGTGCATCGTGCTGCCCTTTATTCATTTAATGTCTAGGTTTTTCATCTCTGTTGCTAGTGATATCCTGTTCATTTCTGAGCTTTCCTTATGGACTCATTATTATTTTCTTTTTCTAGGACATTCCTGTTACTGATAGACTAAAATGTGGATCAACAACGTCTTGCTGGAATTCCAATGGTATCAGTATACTCAGTTGGATAACTAAACATCGTACTTTGAATATGGTGGCCTCCTTGAATTTCAGTATATTAAAGGTTCTTTTGTTGTAGTTTGTAGTTTTATTGTGGCATCCTTGCATCTAGCTTGCTGACTGCAAAGCTTGTTGTAAATATTGTTTTGGCTTCTTGGATCTTAAGGTTGTTAAAACATTCATACTTCTACAATAGCTGAATCATATGTAAGTTTTTGCTTTGAGCTACGCGCCTTCTTTCAGTCAATGTAACAATATTCGATGTGATCTTCTCGTAAAAGGGATGCTTCCATATGCCAGCTTTGATGCTGCATCTCATCTCAGTATGAGATAATTTGGTTATCTGGTGTTGTCTGATACAATTCAGGGAGGACCACGCCCCAAAAGCTAGTTATTGAGGTGGGAGAGCTCAAAGCTATATAAGCCCACAACAGCTTCCCATTTAACCAATGTGAGACTCGAGCCCCATAGGATGATAAACATTGTCTTTCCATTAGCATAGAAACATTTATCTCATAATCATCAACATCAAGTGTGTGTGTTACTTATCTTATGCCATCACACAAGACATGCCTTTCCCATAGATTTAAGAAATGTTTCTTCAAAGCGTTAGTGTGATTACTTTGCATGTGAAGTACAGTTTAGCTATTAGATGGCTCTCCATGATTATCTTAGCTGCTACCTCAAGCAGCTTCCAAGTCAGAAGTTACAGTAGTGTGATTGAATTAAGTTACACAACAGGACTAGAATTATCCGATGAAAGATGATTTAAGCAACCTGTTAAGTTATTCGAATTGTTAAAAACTTTTAATGTGATATGCTTGTTTAAAAACCAATTAAAATGTATCACTTGATCACAAGTGTTAATTGCAAGAATGCTGCTTACAAAGCCACACTTGAGAAGTAGGCTATATATGTGCTTTCTGTAATGTGGTATAACTAGCCAACCTTCTTGTGCTTTCTGCAATGTGATTGTAAATACTGATTACAACACTTGTGAAAATCTGTAGGCTATATGTGTATTCTGTAATGTGGTTGTAAATACAACTCTTACATTAGCTGATCCTTTTTTCCAATAGAAAAATCCATTCCTTCCAATAAGCTTTTCTGCACAAACCTCGTTGTTGCAATCAGTGTTGTACCGAATCAATACATATAATTTACAATTACTGCCTTACCTTAGTCCCGAACAAGTTTGGGTCCGGCTGCATGAATCTTATAGACCATGTTTCTTCATTTGAATTCTATATCATCATATAAAGTAAAAATAGAAGGTTCTCCATATTTTTAGTTAACATAAATTCTTGATAGGGCTAAAAGACTCATGTAAGCATAGGATGCTTACTTATTATTGAAAGCAAAATAAATAAGTTTAAGACAAATCTTCTCTTAAATATCCCTAGAGACAAGAATCTCACTATCTTTCAATAAATGAGAATGATCCCGGCACATACTCAGAGTTGTTTGAAGGTTTGATAACCTTTAATTTCTTTCAGCTGGTTCATTGCACGTATAAGAATAGAGTTTTTATTTGTGATCTGTGCTGTTGATATGATAATTGTTGAAATTTTTTATTAGATGGAGATTTGCTGTCAAGTTTACATTATTGTTAGGTGGCACTACTACTACTACCCTGGAAACTTCGAGATCTACAATTCTGGTTCAGTTCTTTTTGTAAACCACAGATCTGTTGTTGGAAAATGGACATTGATGATAACCGGTTGATCTTATAACAAGAAATGGGCTTATCTGGAAAGCATGAATAACAATGGTACGGTCCTATAAGATCTAACTGGATAGTAATTTATGTTGTCAAAACAATAGAATTATGCATTAGAATTTTTTGTTTCTCACCTGATAGTCGTACCAAATAAATTAATGCAAGACACCTGTCGTGTGTAAAAACCTGGATCAATTAACCATGATTAACTGATACAATTTGTCATTTTTAGCTTGTAACTTTTAAGGTCAAATTATTTTGTTTAACGTAAATACTGACTGCGAGTAAATACTTGTGTGTGGTATGTTATATTCATCTTCTGTTTTTACTCTTTGGACCTTTAGCAACCCAGCAAAGCACCTAAGTGAAAAAATGTTTTAGCCTCTAGTTTATATTTTCTTATTTGCCATTTAACGTATGTCCTTCGATGTAGAGACAATATCTGCTGAGTCAAAAGTGCTAGTTCAACTGCTCTATTCTTTTATTAACTGTTAATTGTTGTATTTTAAGGGGTGACATCAGCTCCTTGGACTTCCATGGGCAGTTTACTACTTGAAAATTAGGCAGCATCTACTTCTGATGTTGTGACTTAGAGAGACAGAGACCTTGTTTATGTCATAATCTTCTTGGATTTTGCAACTTTGTAAGGAGCGCTGACTCTCTTAGCATCACCATCATCACTTTCTAAACCACAAATTTAAAACAATTGAATCTATATATTAAATTTTGGATTCCAAATGACTACTTGTTCATTGAGGGGCCATGCGCCTTTTGCTTGGTTTGGACCTTTGATTCAATAATTAACTGCAGGTTGCCCCTTGCATTACAAGCGCCGACTTGTATATACCTAGTGGTGACAAAATGAGTCCATATTTTATCAACTCCTCCAACCCACTCATATTTTAACGGGTTGGAGAATGATATTTTAAATGGGTAACATTGAGCTTCAATCCATATTTGATCCGTAAGAATATGGGTAAATAACAGTAAAATATAGAAACGGGAAAATATTTTTCAGAATATGTTTTTCAATTTTCTCATATTTAGTTGACTTAAATGTATTGAAAAATATTTTATAAATGAACTTATTTTCCTCCAATTTAAGAAAAATGACTTTCTTACTTAAAGTAAGGGATACATTCTCCAATCATTCAATCTCAACCCCCACCTTATGTACCTAAACACCATAGATCATCGATCCCTGACCCTTAGCCCTCAACCTACCACCCTGTCACGCGACCCATTCTTACCTTCTACTCGGTGCCACACCCTCTTCCCCAACCCACCATGCACTTATCCCTTCTACTACCCTGCCTCCACCTTCCCCTCAACCCACTCCACCCATCTACTTAGACCAACCCTTCCCCACCCCTTACACTCTATTAAGGCTTGAGCCTTCGACTCCGACTCGACCCGACCCCTAATCCTGACCTTGACCCCAACCTAGACCCGAGGCCAGACCCTGACACATGACCTGACTTTCAACACTAATTCAAAACCCTAACCTAACCTTGATTCAAGATCAGACTCCCCGACACTAATCCAAAACTCAACCCTGACCTTAAAATGGTCCCGATCCCAACCCGAGACCAGAATCTTAACCCCATATTGACTCAAGACCCGACCCATGACCCGTTTCTTAATCCTAACTCAAAAACCAACTCGAGACCTGACTCGGGACCCAACTTCGACCCCAACCCCCTACCTAAGACCTGTATCCTGACCCAACTAACCCAAGATCTAGGACCTTATTCCCGACCTCATCCTAGGGTCCCGACCTAGGACCTTGCTACCTAACTCGACCCAAGACCCTAGACCCAAATCTCGACCTCGACACTAGTTTGGGACCCAACTGGAGAATCGATCCGAGACCTAACTTGAGATCTGACTCTAGGCCTTGACCACAGGCTTCTACCCGACTTCTGACCTCAACTCGGGACTCGAGATACACCTCCAACTCCAACTCAAGGTCCCAACTCAGACCCCTACCTTGATTGAGACTCGAATTTCAAACCTAATTCGAGACTAACCCTAGACCTGACTTGGGACCTAACTCTTGAGCCCATTCTTCGATCAGAGGCTAGGCATCCAAGCTCGGCCCGAGTCCAAACGCTGACCGAGGACACTACTCCTAACTCAGGACCCTACTAATGATTCAAGATTCGACTCTCGACCTCGACCCAATATCTGACTCCCCATCCCGAGGTCGGTTCCTAGGGCTGGGGTCAGGTCGGGTCTTGGTGAATTTAATTTGAATATAATGCATATAAATAGTAATATGGAATATTTCTTGCAATTCAGTTATCAGATTATTGGAGTTTTGCCCAGGTATTGAGTTCTAAAGTAGAGTACTATTTACTCATGAAAATATGATTCAACCCATCTTTTACCCAACCCATTCTGTCACCCAATCCATTTTTACCCATATGAAATATGGGTGGGTCAAATTATTACCCATTTTACGTCGACCTGTTTTTAACTCGCCCATTTGCCACCAATATACCTATCACTACTCCCCCCGTTATACTTTTTTAGTCCCATTTGCCACCAATATACCTATTACTACTCCCTCCGTTATGCGTTTTTAGTTTTAGAACCCGTTTGGTCATGTGAAATGAAATCATGATATGAAATCATATGAGATGAAGTTGAAGTTTTGTTTGGACACGCAATTTGGACTTTTAAGTTGTATTTTTTTTCTTATAAAACAAAACCCCCCCATAAGTTGTGAAACTTATCAACATTGCCCAAATTCTTTATACAATTTTACCAAATAAGCAAAAGTTCACAACAAAAGTATAATACACTATCACAAAACTATTTTAAAAAACACAACATTTATTGATCAAATGATAAATTTGGTGAATAATAAATGATAAAGTAGGAGTTGATTAGAAGTAATAATAAATTCTGTAGGCGTTTGGCCATGAAAATAAAATAAAAATTGGAGTTGAAGTTGGAGTCGGAGTTGTGTTTGGTCATATCTTTTTGGAGAGGTTTTTTTAACTATAATGGTGAAGTTGAAATTAGAAAAAAGTGAAAAGAGACTTGTTTTCAATTTTTTAAATAGAACTTCAAGTTGTATTTGGGAGTTTTTATGACCAAACATCATTTTTTAATAAAATGAAAAGATTTTTTGAAAAAAAAAAAAAGCGAATATTTCTCATGACCAAACGGGGCTATATATTGGTGAGAGTAATGACTAAATGAGATATAAATAGTCTAAAGATTGGTAAAAGTAATAATATGAACTATAAATTTTATTTATATATGAAATAAATGGTTGGTAAATATAAATGGTGGTTTTTTTTTTACAAAATATAAACTTGTGGATTAATTTTTATATTTGAAAAATCCCAAATCATGATTTAAAATTTCCAAATCATGCTTTTTGGAGAATTTGAATTTCATGTCATGATATGAAATCATGAGATAAAATCGCATGACCAAACACTAATTTCATCTCATGTCATAGATATGAAATCGCATGTCCAAACCCCTACTTAATTTTTAACTAAATACAAATAAGAATATATCATTCTTTTTTAAATAAATTAATTATAAAATAATGTCAAATAAAAGTGTAACGGAGGGACTACTTTGTTAATCTGAAGTGGGGTTATTGTTTCCTTCCTATTCAAGATACCAAATTCTATCCTGTAAAAAAAAATTAAAAATAAAATAAAATTCTAGGGTTAGATTTATTCATGCACATAACTTACATCACCTAGAACTGCATTTTTCTTAATTGATGGTGATGAAGCTTTTCCTTTATTTTATTAGAAAGAAAAGAGATTTTCTCGTCTCAAGCTTGTCGAGATGCTTCTTAACTTTTTTTCTTTTTCTTTTTCAAATCATGACAACAAAACTAGAGGCCCAGAAATTGCACGAAAAATATTACTAGTACAAGTTTGAAATTTTCCTCATATTAAAATAATATATTTTAAAATGTTGGTTAAATTTTGTCTACTTATTAATTTCGAGAAATAGAAAGATCTAAGGACTCGTTTGCCCAAATCAGTTGGGTAAAATAATTATGGCATTAACTTTGATGCTGCTTTATCCAGTGTTTGGTTGATCTTTTGGATTCTTTATAACTAGTTCTGGTATAGTTTAATATAGTAACGTAACTTGTTTCTTAACCAAACTACCCCTAATAGTAAAATGAAGTTGATTGGGATAGGGAATAGAAGAGGAAAGCGCATGTATGGAGGATATTTAAAGTATGGAATAGGTTCCTCCCTCCATGCCCTGCCTACTTTATTAGCCATTCCTAACTCTCATTGAAATTGCTCTCAACCATCACTTTCTATTCCTTTTATGAACTAGAATTTGTACCACATCAAACTTGTGTGGCCTTATTCAGCATGGTGGAAGCAATCATATGCGTACGTATACTTCCATAATTCAAAGTAGTAAAACTTATCATGATATGTTCTTTCATTAAAGATCTCTGGCTTCAGACATTCATGTTGCTCCTATTAATATTTATTTATTTATGTAAACAAAACAAAAAAAGTACAGTAGTAGTTGCATGGGCGGATCCACATCCTTTGCCGAAAAATCATGTGGTATACATAGATTCAATTTTAACTGTTATTATGAGTATATATTTAATTTTATACATCTTTAACATAACTGAGAAGAAAATTTATACACAATTAACTGAATTTCTGGTCCCGCTAAGTTGACGTACACTTACGTATTGAAATCCAGTTAATTATTTTTGTCCACTTGCCGTTTTTAAATAAGCCACCGTGTTTGAAACTTCAAATTGAGTAGCTATCAAGGCCACCATCACATCTTGAAGTTCATTAAAATCGTAAGTATTGCATCATTTGATATTTCTCTTTTAATTTCCTCTCAACTCAATCATTAAAACATTTATGGCACGCTCATCAGAGCGGAATTAGAAATTTAATTTTATGAGTTCTGTATTTTAGAACAATAACTTCAAGTGGTAGTTAATAACTGAGTGCTAAATTAATATTTGTTTATCTGTAGTAATTTTTTTTTACTTCCTTCTACCTATATTAGTTGTCTATCTTATTATAAATAGTTGTCCTAAATTACTTATCAATTTATAAAATCAAAATAGAATTAATTACATTTTTCCGATTCAACCTTACAATTAATTCTTTTTTGAAGTGAAAGCAAGTTATTTGTCAAGTTCCAAAAATATTTCTTAAGGGGTAAATTAGTAAAAATATCCTTCTTATTTATAATTTTTAAAAGACGTATAAATGAGAAACTGGATAACTAATATGAGACGGAGAAAGCAACACAAATGCACTTTTTAAGTAAAAGATATTGAATTCGGTCAAACCTGTATCTGAGCTTCTAGCTCTGGCCCTGGCTCCTCTCCGAAAGTCAAGAGGGGGGGTGGGGGTTATAATTTTCCTTCTTTAGTTGACTATCCAGTGAAGGTGGTCGACTCACCTGCAAGTTAGTTCCATAAATAATATTTAATAAAGTATTGCGTAAAATAAAGATACAGAGAATTTATACTGGTTCGGATCACCGGTGTGGTGCCTATTCCAGTCCACTTGGGTAACAAGGGTTTTCTTTAGAGCTTCTTTGAACTTGTTTGCGTACAGAGAGTTCCTATCTTTCTTTGAATCCAAATACTGACTATGGATCCTATTGATACAACTTCTACTTGTAACCGTGAAACTGTAACTATCTTTTTCTTATTGTAACAATTGTAAATAGCTAGATTACAAAGTCTTATGAAGAATGAAAGGAACAGCTGCTAGGTTCAAGTAAAGTTGCATATCATTCTCAACTGTCTTCTTCTTCTTATATAGTTTTCGGTGTGTTGGCTGTTGTTTGCTCTAAAAGGAAAATCCAAGGGAGTTTCTTTCAATCAAGGATTTGTAGGGATTCTTTGATTGATTAATCATACCCATACACATCCATATTATATATGTCCATGTGAGATATGTTTTCCTTCTCTTCTTGATCTTCATCTTTGGACGAGATTCTGCCTTGTACATAATTGTTGATTTATTTTCTTCCTTCTTGGTGGTGACACATGATCTGGTACTTAGGAAAGATCCTTGCTGATTGTATGAAGGATCTTTCTGCTGATTGATTCTTTTTTATGTACACTTTGACTTTTTCCTTGTATAGCTCCTTCCTTGTGTGTGCTTCTCAATTTCCTTGTTCAGAAATTTCTTTCACCATTGGTCCCTACACCAAAATATATTGTCATCATTAAAACTAATTAAATTAGGACGCTAACAATCTTTCCCTTTTTGACGACGACAACAAACATCAGATTAAGTATAGGGTACTTCTTTTTTTATTTCTCCCCCTTGCTAGTTGCCGGTATGTATGTATATAGCTCCCCCTTGACTGTTGCCCTGTTATCTAATGGCATGCCTTCTCCCTCTTTGGCATAATAAAAAAGAAACATATACAACTGTACAATAGAAAAACAAATAGCATAATAAGAGCTAATAGAACAATTGTACTGCGAGTCACCAGAGGATAGTACAGAGGAGTGAAGCATCACTGCCTGTAGAGTAAACGAACACAGTCAGAGAAGAGGACAAATCCTCTTTCAATGAACACAAAAAAATTGTTTGAAATAAGGACAAGCCCCCATTGAATAGCAGTATCAAAATGAGAGAGAAAACTAGTCATTCACTTATCCCCAAGGAAATACTTGAGGGTATTATGAACATTCCTGCAGAAAGTATCATATGAGAGTTCAACATTCCTATAAAAACTGGAGTAAGAGGTTTGAATAGAGATGATAAGATTATTGTGAGAAGAGTTGACTTCAAACTTGACGGAGTCGACTTGACAAAAAAGCTTGTTCAGGTTTTTCACACCTTCTTGTTTGAGTCCATCCAAGGAGAGCCTCAATTTTCCCACATTAGTGCTTATATCCTTGCTCATCTGTAAAATCTTGTTAGAATTAGTCTGTAAAAAAAATCATACCTTCCTCAAGAGTGGAGAGACGAGTTTTCATGTCATCCATCTCTTTTAGCATAGTGGATGCAGAGTCGGCAGAGATTTTGTTAACTTTAACAGACTCAGGCTTGGGATTAACACTATCCTTCTTGCACCACTGATCATCAACAAAGATATATTCTATGCTACCAAAGGTCTTAGAATCATAGTTTGTAGAGACTTCCACAAATTGAAAACCAGATAAATCAATAGAGGAGACAAGCAAGATAAGAGTAATCATTAACCTATAGGGCAAGCTGATAAAAGTATTTGGATCAAAGGTCCTTTTCATCATGTATTCATGAAATCTCATTAACCAATTGATCTTGTACTTTTTAAGCAAGCAATAGAGTACAAACATATCATTGGTAGTAATATTAGCCTCTTCCAAAGAGACTTCCAAGTTTTCAGGCCAATTTCCATTCATATAAGGTACAACCCCAGAGAACTTTATGTCAAATACTTTTACAAATAAAAAATTAATAATAATCATGTTACCCAGCACAAGAGTTTCCGAATCACCACTGTCCTTAGAGATGCGAAGGTTAGCATAAAATAGACAAACGGGTTCCTTAAACACTTCAAGTCCATACCAACGAAGAAATATAGATAACTGTTGAGCCTTAAAAAAGGAACTTATAGAGCATTGGATTTCTTCAAGTTGCTTTAAATTTGTCACTCTTCCTGAGACCACATGTTTGAACCTGAAAGACAAAAATTTCCTTTTGTGTTCAATTGTCCAAAACTTATGCATGTCTTCTGGAGAGAGGGAATCAATATCACAAGTTTTGGATTTTTTGGATTTTGAAGAAGGCAGACTAGATGTTTGCTTTTTGGACTTAGCAGGGGAGAGGGAAACATGCGATTCTCCTACAAAGGATCCCAAAGAGTATAAAAGAACCACAAACTCTTGAGTTTTGGAGAGGGAATCACCAGGAGTTCTCGCTATAGAAGCCATGAATCTAGTTCTAGGCATTACAAAAGAGATGGGTTTGAGAAAAAGATGAGAAAAAGAGTGAATTATATAGAGGGTTTTGAGAAGAAGAAGAGACGCGGATAGTGGTGATGTAACAGTTTGGAAGAAGAAATAAGTAAAAAGATTTTTCGAGAAGAGAGAAAAAGGAAAGAAATAATTCTTGGAGAACTTGCAAGTACAAAGGTAATAATTACACGGAAAATTGGTTCTTATTTAAAGAAGTAATACCAAGCTGATTTCTAAGGAAGTAAAATCTTTCATCTAAAAGAGGTTTAGTAAAAATATCGGCTAATTGATTTTTAGAATCAATAAATTCAAGTGTAAAATCACCATTTTCAACATGATCCCTAATAAAATGATGCTTGATATTAATGTGTTTAGACCTTGAATAATGCACAGTGTATTTAGAAAGACTAATAGCACTAGTATTATCACCAAAATTAGGTATGAAATCATATGAAATATTAAAATCAAATAATTAATGCATCATCCATAAGAGTTGAGTGTCATAGATACCAACTGCTAAGTACTCAGATTAAGTAGTGAGGAGTGTGACTGAGGTCCGTTTCTTGCTGTGCCAAGAAATAAGTGAGTCACCAAGAATTTAACAGATTCCACTGGTACTCTTTCGATTAGTTTTGTTACATGCATAGTTAGCATCCGAGTAACCAATTAAATCAAATTTTTAGGATTGAGGATACCATAACCTATAGCCTTGGGTGCCAATGAGATATTGGATGATTCTTTTGACGGTAATGAGATGAAATTCCTTTGAAGTAGACTAGAATCTTGCGCATTTGCATACACTGAACATAATGTCTGGCCGACTCACAGTTAAATATATCAAAAATCCTATTATGCCTCGATATGTCTTTTCATCTACATCTTTACCTGGGGAATCAGTTTCACAACAAGTGAATGGACTCATTGGAGTGCCAGAGGCTTTACCCTTTTCAAGTCCAAATTTTTGATCAGCTCCTTAGTATACTTTCTTTGATTAATGAAGGTTTCCTTAATTGACTAGTTGATTTGAAGTTCAAGAAAGAAAGTGAGCTATTCCATGAGGCTCATTTCAAATTCTCCTTTTATAAGATTTGCAAAATTCTCACACAACATAGAGTTGGCACTTTCAAATATAATATCATCAACATAAATTTGCATAACGAGGATATTTGAATCTAATTTTTGAATGAAAAGAGTAGTATTAATTTTTTCTTTCTGAAAATTGTTGCTAAGTCGGAAAGAACTTAATCTTTCATATCATGCTTCTGGCACTTGCTTAAGACCATAAATAGCTTTGGTTAATTTAAAAACATGATCCAGGCAAGAAGGATTTTCAAAATCAGGAGGTTGTTTAACAAACACTTCTTCTTTTATGAAGCCATTTAAAAAATCACTTTTAACATCCATTTGATATAATTTAAAGCAATTAAAGAAAGCATAAGCCAAAAGAATGTGAATAGACTCAAACCTTGCTATGGGCGTAAAGGTTTCATCATAATCAATACCTTCTTTCTGTGAGTAACCTTGAGCCATTAACATTGCTTTGTTTTTGATCACTTTACCTTCTTCATTTAATTTATTTTTTGAAGACCCATTTGGTACCGATTACAGAATAGTTCTTTGGATGCTTTACAAGTGTCCAAACCTAATTTATCTCGAATTGTTCAAGTTATTCCTTTATAGCTTCTATCCAGGATTCAACCTCTAGGACTTCATTTATGCATTTTTGTTCAAATTGAGCCATTAAGGTTACTGAGGCTTGTTTCCTTAGGGAAGCTCTAGTCTGTATTTTCTTATTTGGATCACCAATAATGAAATCATTTGAAAAGCTTGCATCATGCCTCCACCCTCTAGGAATTAAAGTTTTGAAGTTGACTCCTAAGTTATATGCTAGTTGACTTAGGGGAATTTTATTCAGGAGAGATTTGAGAAGATGGTCAAACAAACAGTTCATCTTCAAGGCTAACAATACTGAATTCTGAGATAGAGAGTTAGATTCATCAAATACCAGATGGAAAGATTCTTCAACACTAAGAGTTCTTTTATTAAAGACTCTGAATGCACTGCTAGATGGAGAGTAACTAAGAAAAAAACCTTGGTCACTTCTAGGATCGAACTTACCCAAATTATTCTTACCATTATTGGGATAAAGCATTTACATCCAAAAGGATGGAAATAGCTAATATTTAGCTTCTTACTACTTCTGCCCAAAAGTGGTCGGGTAACCTCTTGTTCCAAAAGAAGAGTTCGAGCAGTGTCTTGAGGAGATCTATTTTTCCATTCGACTACTCTATTTTGTTGAGGAGATCTTGGAGAGGAGAAATTTTGAATGTAACCATTTTGAGCGCAAAATTCCTCAAAGGCAGAGTTTTTCAATTCTCCTCCATGATCACTATGGATTGTGGAAATAAAATACCCTGCTTCACATTGAACCTTTCTACAGAACACTTCAAAGTTAAAGAAGGCATCACTTTTATGAGAAAGAAATATAACCCAAGTAAATCTAGAGAAATAATCTACAATCACAAAGGTATATCTTTTGCCACCAATGCTAGTAGATCTAGTTAGCCCAAAGAGATCCATGTGAAGAATTTGGAGAGGCTTAGAAGTAGTCACAATGTACTTGACTTTAAAAGGTTGACGAGGCTGCTTATCTAGTTAACAAGTATCACAATGTGATCCTTTTCAAACTTGAGTTTAGGTAGACTTATGACCAATTCAAGTCTAGATTATTTTTTGAAAGCATGCATGCTTGCGTGACCAAGCTTTCTATGCCATAACCAAGGATCATAGGATAAAGAAATAACACAGGTTAAAGTAGGTAAATTAATATTATTTAACACATAAATATTTTCAACCTGATCGCCAATGATGGTAATGTTCTTTGACAAATTACTGATGATGCATCTTAGAGCATTGAAGAGAACATCGAATCCTGCATCACAAAGTTGACTGATGCTTAAAAAATTGTGTTTGAGTCCTTCGACCAAATATACTTCAATCAAATCACATAAGGTGATAATTTTGATAAATTCAACTCCTATTACTCTCCCTTGGCGTTAACGCTAAATCTAACATATCCACCATTAATTTTTGATACTGAATTGTAACGACCCTTTCCATCGTTATGGGAAAGTTTCTCATTTAAAACATTGGGTTAATATTTTCCCCCAGATTTGAATTTTAAAATTTTAGGCTAGGTTAGTCTCAGAAAAAATCTGAGCTAGGTATGGTCTAGGAAAATATGAGAATGGATTGGGTAAATATGGTAGGATTAGACTTGATTTTATGTTATTTAAGACAATAAAGAACTCGTAGAACTTTTTAGAACTTAATTCGGGTAAGTAGAACTCCCGAAATTGATCTTATCGTGAAGGGGTTAACTCGGAATGTTGTGGGATAAAGGTGTTTTGTGAAAAAGGAAAATCTGGGAGGAAGCCTGACATTCTGCCTTGCCCATGTAGCTATAGCAACATGCTCAAAAGTGGTATAATTCCCACTATACCAACATCAAATGTCGCTATAGCGATGTTGCTATAGTGATGAATGTCGATATAGCGACGTAAATCGCTGATTAAATAAAAAATTTTCCAAAAATATTCATTATTCTAAAAACACATTTTGGGGCAAAGGATATGTGATTTTGGGTGATTCCAAGCATATTCCTTCATTTTTCATCGTTAAGGTAAGTAATCTATCCCCATTAACTAGTATTTGGGTTAATTAACCTTAGAATAGCTAGTTTGCGTGCTCTTGGGGGAGGGTTTTGGCTTGTAATAGCTGATTATTTGGTGCAAGGGGGTAATTTAGATGGAAACCCTTGGGATTTTGGTTATTTATTTATAATTTACCCTTGCATGTTGTTAATTCACTAAAGTAACCATAAATTGGAAGATTTTAGATGAATTATTGTAGAAAAACCCTAGAGTAGTGGAGGAATGATCATGAACTTGGAATTAGGGGTTGAAATTGGGTTTAATCCTCAACATTATAGATCATTGGGTCAATTGTGTGGTTTATTTGTGTTGCTAGATCGAACTCAAATGGAAGTTGGACGGAAAGGCAAGGCTCAAGCTTAGTTGAGTGGTGCAAGCTTGGATTGGGGTAGGTGATGATTACGTAGTTTAATTCAATTTGTGTTATGTGTGCATATTAACTATTCCTTAGTATTGCTTGTTGATGCATGTATTAAGGGATGAAAAAGGTTAAGCATACTTGTTTGGACTATATAAGTGTGATCACATTTCAATGAAGCTTTATGTAAATCTTGAGGTTACTACAAGTGTTGGTTGATATCATTATTTTGTGGTTGTTATGATATTATGTTGATTAATGTGGGGGTGTACCAATAATTGGACATCTTTACAGGATTTGGTGAAATAAGGTAGGTATGTACTTGTGTCTAGGATATGGTTAACAGTTAATAACCTTATTCATTTAATAACCTTATTCATTTAATAACAGTGTACTTGTAGGTTAATGATTTAAGGTTGGTTGATTCTCCTACCGGAGGGTTAGAGTGGGTGCCACTCACGGCTAATTGGGTAGTGATAAATTTGGTATCAGAGCCCTAGGTTCGTCAATCTCGTTGTACCAAAATGGGTCCAGTAGAGTCTCGCGGAACGGTACAGAGACGTCTATACTTTTCTTCTGGAGGCTATAGGACTCTAGGAAAAACTATCAGTCTTGTTTCTTTCATGCTATAACTTGATCCCAATTGGCATCTGGTGATCCAAATTGGTATCTAATTCTCTTTGTTCTTTTGTCTGCAGATGGTGAACACTAGGTCCAATGGAACTCGAGTTACAACCTTTGCACCAGCCGTTCCAGCTACAGAGCCAGCCGTGAGAGGAAGAGGATGAGTAAGGAGTCGGGCAAGAGGAAGGGAAAGGGCGACACCTGCCAGGGGTGGAGCTCGGGCAACTACTAGCCAGGCTCGCCAAAGGTCAGTATTACCTCCCCCAACCAGGATCACTTTAAGAAGATGGACGTGGTAAACGAGGAGATAATAGAGCTGAAAGTGGTGGCACTGGTTGGAGGTGAAGCCTTGTCTCTCATGTATACAGAGATTTTTAACATGTGTTAGCTTTTCTGAGTAGGTTGGATTGCACTGGGGCCACTCCTACTATCCTGGCTGTTCAGGTTCCAGGTGCTTATCCTACTGCTACCATGGCTCTTAGAATGGATGAGTCTTTGGGGACTAATGTTCTCACTCATTCGGTTGTGGGTCCTATTATGATTGGTACTGAACATGAGTTGCTAACGAAGTTTCTGAAAATAAAACCTCCATCATTCAGGGTGTTGAGTCTGAGGATGCTTTTGAGTTCATCATTGACTATCACGTGCGGCTACATAAGTTGGGAATTATGTAGCAACATGAGGTTGAGTTTGTGACTTTTCTATTGTAGAATGATGTAAAACTGTGGTGGAGGGCGTATGTAGAATGTAGATCAAAGGCATTACCTCCATTGACTTGGGACTAATTTCATGCTCTATTCTTTGAGAAATATGTGCCCCAGACTCTTCGTGACCGTAAAAAGGATGAATTCTTGGGTTTGGAATAGGGTGAAATGTCTGTGGCAGCCTACGAGGCTAAGTTCCACGCCCTGTCTTGCTATGCTACCCAGTTGTTGACTTCTAAAGAGGAGAGGATTAGATTATTCATTAAAGTCTTGAATATGAATCATCAGGTATTGTCTGTTCATATGACTTTTGTAGGTAAGAGTTTTAATGATGTGGTTGACTATGTGAAGAAGTTGGAGGAGGTAAAGCAAGTAGGTCAGGATAAGGTGTTGGCCATGAAGTCCCGTAATACAGGTAATTTCAGTGGATCTTATTCCAGGGGCCACAGTCAGCAGGCTTACCTAGCTCACCCCATCCATTTAGCATTGCCAGCTTCTACTATGGGCCCAGCTAGTGCAATTTCTTAGTCGTCAGCTATTAGAAGCCAAGGGGTTTCCTACTCTTCCACTAGTCGGCCTTCTCTTGAGAGGGTTTATTGTTATGGTGTGGCTGATTGCTTTAAGAGGGAATGTCCCTTGAGGCAGCCAGGGGCCAGGCACAGTAGTAGATTTGGGCCATAGTTCTAGCAAGTAAAGGTGGAGGAGGTAAAGATAGGAGTCGTCCACAGGGTGGACGGGGAAATCATCCAGGTGGTCAGGTTGGTCAAGAAAATGATGGGGAAGGGAGAGGTGCACAACTATGTAGGGAGTTAGCCCAGACTGATTACCGGGCTCACTGTTATGCCTTCCCAGGAAAGTTTAATGCTGAAGCTGCCGATGTAGTGATTACAAGTACCATTCTAGTATGTGATCGGATGGCTTCTGTTTTATTTGATCCGGGGTCTAACTTTTCTTATGTGTCTATTATGTTTGCTCTGGGTCTGAACTTGGTCTGTGATACACTTGATTCTCCCATGCATGTGTCTACTTCGATTGGGGAGTCTATGGTGGTAACCCATGTTTGTCATTCTTATTCTGTGCTATTTATGGGTTTTCAGACTTGGGTAGACTTTATCATTTTGGACATGTTGGACTTTGATTTAATTTTGGGTATGACTTGGTGATGTGTCATGGTCTCATGGCACTTTAGATGCTCAAAACAAGGAAAATATGCAATAACTTGAGTATCTTTGGTTGGTATGATGTGTTTTCTGTCCTGCTTTACAGAGAAATAGGTTATGGAGGTAAGTTGGAGGAAAAGGGAAGAAACATGCATTAGAATGGAGCATTTGAGGAAGAAAAGAGCCAAATCGAAGCTGGGGAGTGTCCCACGGCATGGACTCACGTTACTTGAGTAGACGCACGCCACGTGGATGGGTACCATAAGTACACTCCTGCAGACTGGATGAAAGCCTGCTTTCCTTGTCAGGGACTCACGACACATGAGTCAACCTACGCCACATGGATTGATGCCGTGAGTCAACTCCTGATGAGTGAAAGAAACCCTGTTTTCCATGACAGGAACCCACATGATGTGACTTGGTGCCACGACACCAAGTCACGATACCATGGAAAATTACCGACTCTGTTTTCCTATTTTGTTTAGGATAGGATTCACCTTATATCTCTAAATACCCCTTTATTGTCCTATGTTCAGGAGTTGGTCAGTACATTATTTTGAGAGATATTTTCCATTGTTTTTGAGTTCAACATATTATTGATTTTGTAATCTTGGAACATCGATTCTAGGGTTTTATTGATATTGGGATTTCAGAGTTTTCTCTTTATTGTGAGTTTATAATTATGTTTTCATCGTCGAATTCTTCTTGTGTTCTTGCAATCATGAGTAGCTAAACCCATTAACTAGGGTTGTGTGAACCATGAGGAATTAACAAAACGGGTTAAGTGCAAAGCAATTTTGAACCGTTGGGAATGCATGTATCGTTATTACCTTCATTATAATTGATCTTCTAATGGTTGCAAACATTAGAGACTCGCCTGTATTCTAGACTTGCTCGAGAGAGAGGTAGAGATTGGGAACACGGAATAACAATAGAGATTTGAAGCTATCAACCTTTATCTAATAACTTGATCCATAACAGGGATAGTTATCTGAGATCCAGAACAAGGGTTAGTAGTACGACACTCAGAGACCGAGAGGAGAAGAGTGAAATTAGTCTAACCAAGGTCGAGAGACGTTTAGATGAACTTAACTTGTTAGATTTTACATGCAATGCAGCGGGACAGTCTTGCCAGTACAAATAACCAGTAGAGTTAAGGAATCATTGGGGATCACAGTCCTAGTGTATTTCTCATATTAATTATGAATCCAAAAATCAACAATCGTTACTGTTATTACTTACTCACAAACCCCCCCCCCCCAGTTTTATTTACTTGCCAATTACTCTGACTAGTATTCGACATAATTTCGTTCTAGTCCCTGTGGGATTGACCTCAACCTAGTTGGGTTCTATATTTGATACAGCGACCGCATTATACTTTTCTGGAGGTATATTTTGGGCGATATCAAATTTTAGCACCGTTGTCGGGGACTATGGTTACAGAGTTGAGTATTTTGCTTGTTGGAGTTGATTAGTTTTATTTTACTATACTTTTAAGGGCACACACAGGTGTATGCCCAATATTAGGAGTCAAGACAATCCCCTGATTTCACTTGATCCTGAAATAGAAAGAACTCTAAGAGCTAATCGAAGAATGGTGAATACCAACGGAGTTCAGGATCCCACAGCCGCGGGAGACATTCATAACTAACCAATTCAGCCAGTTGGTCATGAAACAGCGGACCAAACTATCGATCGATTGACACGGGAAGAGCAAGCTAGGCAAGCTGCTCTTAGGGCTGAGGGCACAATGTCTGGCTGATGCTGAAGAGAGACAAAGAAGACTGAGGGCACACCGAACACCTTAAAGACCACATGTGTTGGTTTTTGATGATCTAAAAGAAGAGGATGTGGCTTATTTCGAGCCGGTAGAGACTGGTGCCACTATCCCACCAGAATTACCTTAGGACACCAAGTTCGACATTACAAGTGACATAAGCCACCTACTTAACTTGAAAGGCGTATTCACCGGACTTTCGACGGATGATCCAAACATGCATGTGATGAACATTATGGGGTTCTGTACTTCGTATAATTTTCCTGGAGTGGACCAAGAGGCTATTCGATTAAGATTACTTCCGTTCTTTTTAACAGGAGAAGCAACTTTGTGGTTGGCCGAATTGCCACGAGGCTCCATTACTACTTGGCATGAGTTGAGAAATCAATTTTTGGAGAGATTTTTTTCACCCTCTAAGATGCTACAGTTGAAGGATGAGATTTACAACTTCAAACAACTACATTCAGAAGCACTTTACGAGATATGGCTAAGGTTTAAGAAGAAGCTGCAGAATGTTCCAAATCATAGAATGAGTGGCAGGAGTTTACTTAAAATCTTCTACAGGGCTTTAAATGCAAATACTAAGGCTATAGCAGATACTATCATTGGCGAACATTTATGAGTCTGAGGTGGGAATAAGCTTTAGAGATTTTAGATCATATCACTAAGACCAACTAAGGATGGCATACTCGAGAGGAAGATACACCTGCTGGTACATATACTATTGGAGCATCAGCAGCACAACGGGCATTGGATGAGTCTGTAGCTCAAGAGGTCGCACAGTTGAGGACAAAAATTGGTTTGTTAGCTAAACAGATTATGGCTAGAGATGCTGAGAAGGTGTAAGTCGTAGGGTCACAAAGCAAAACACCTAATCATGACGATTATGGATCTGATGTGGAAGCTAAGTACTTGGATTGAGAAGTGGTGGGTTTTTGAGCCAAGGGTCTAATCAAGACTCTTGGAACTTGAGGCAAGGGAATCAATGTCGTAACTATTGTGGAGATAATTACAACAGGTCAGGATATAGAGATAGAGAATGAGATCATGATAGAGACTGGACACGAAAAGAGGATTACAAGGAGAAGAGCAGTGCTTATGTTCCACTAGGGAACCATGATACTAACTATGGAAATTCATGAATGGAAACTCTTGTTACCAAATTGGTTAAAGGATAAGAAAACCAAGAAAATTGCTTGAAGAAAATTAGGGTGGATATTTCGGGAATAAGTAAAAAAGTTGAATCTTACTCATCTGCCATAAAACAGTGGGAGCAACAATTCGGGCAGATATCGGTGGCATTGAACCATCGTCATCCAGGCACTCTTCCAAGTAACACCATCCAAAATCTTAAAAATAACGGTCATTGTTTAGCTATTACTACAAGAAGCGGAAAGAGCACGACCAACCCATCTATTCCTGTGGATAATGATAAGAAAGATGAGCTAGTGGTGGGTGATGAAGAGGTTGAGATGGAGCCAAAAAATTTAGCAACGGACAATAATGCAACTCACAAACCCCACAGTATTAATAAGAAAGTGGAATATGAAAATAGGAAGGAGAAGGAGGTTCCACAAATGTTGAAAAGTATCCCACGACCTTCTCCTACCTTTTCTCAAAGGTTGAAAAGGAAGGCTGAAGAAGGTAAATACCAGAAGTTTATTACAATGTTGAAAAAGCTATCGGTAAATATCCCTCTTATTGAGGCATTGGAGCAGATGCCTGGTTATGCAAAGTTCATGAAAGACTTGGTGACTAAGAAGAAAACTGCCAGTTTCGAGCCGGCAGATAACTTGCATCATTGTATTGCAGTTGCTTCGCATTCCCTAGTAGAAAAGAAGGAGGATCCAGGAGCTTTTATAATTCCTTGTACTATCGGGTCGTATAACTTTGTAAAGGCACTGTGTGATTTGGGTGCTAGCATTAACTTAATACCGCTAGCTATTTTCAAGCAGTTGGGATTGGGAGCACCAAAACCAACTTCTATGAGGCTTCTTATGGCAGATAGAACTGTGAAAAAGTAGATGGGCATTCTGTATGATGTTTTGGTGAAAGTTACATCTTTCATCTTTCCAGCTGACTTTGTGATTCTAGATTGTGAAGTTGATTTCGAGGTTCCTATCATTCTGGAGAGACCATTCCTTGCCATTGGCCGTGCGTTGGTTGACATGGAAATTGGGTAGATAAAATCCAGGTAAATGATGAACATGTTACTTTCAATATTTGTCGTTCTATGAAGCAATCAAAAGATATATGGGTGATTTCTGTAATTGATACGCTTGATGAGAGTGCCATAGTCATTCCAATTGAAGAAAGGTTTGGGGTAGAAGCTCTTGTGGCTGTGGTTATAAATTTTGACAGTGATGGTATTGATAAATATGATGAGATGGTTGGAGCGCTTACTGGTAGGGGATCCTACACTAGAAAGTTGATCTCGATTTGAAGAATAGGGTGACCCCACTGGCTCTCCCTTCTGTTGAGGAGCCTCCAGTCTTAGAGCTAAAGGCTCTTCCTTCTTACCTTCGCTACACATTTTTGGGAGCCAATAACACCTTGCCCATAATCATTTCTGCTGAGTTAGTAGGATGGCAGGTAGAAGCTCTGGTTTTGGTATTAAAGAATTTTATGAGGGCCATTGGTTGGTCCATTGTTGATATTATAGGGATTCCACCCGACTTTTACACTCATAAAATTTAGCTTGTTCCTGAGTGTATACCGAGCGTTGAACACCAACGTCTTCTGAACCCACCTATACAGGAAGTTGTGAAGAAAGAAATCATTAAGTAGTTAGATACAGGTGTAGTTTACCCCATTACTGATAGCAAGTGGGTACGCCCAGTGCAGTGTGTGCCAAAGAAGGTAGAAATCACTATGGTTCCAAATGACATGAATGAATTAATCCCAATGAGGCCAGTTGCCGGATGGAGAGTTTGCATGGACTATCGAAAGATAAATTCTTGGATAAAAAAGGATCACTTTCCCATGCCTTTTATGGACCAGATGTTGGACTGTCTTGCTGGAAGGGGGTGGTACTGCTTTTTTGACGGTTATTCAGGATATAATCAAATTTTCATTGCTCCCGAGGACCTAGAGAATACCACATTTACCTGCCCATATGGGACTTTTGCGTTCAAAAGGATGTCGTTCGGGTTATCCAATGTACTAGCCACTTTTCAACATTGTATGATGTCTATTTTCTCCGACATGGTGGAAGACACTATTGAGGTATTCATGGATGATTTTTCTGTAGTGGGAGATTCTTTTGACGACTGTCTGGCCCACCTCACTAATGTGTTACAAAGATGTGAAGAGTGCAACTTAGTGCTAAATTGGGAGAAATGTCACTTTATTGTTAAAGAAGGTATTGTATTGGGACATCGAATCTCAAAGAAGGGTATCGAAGTAGACAAAGCAAAGATTGAGGTAATTGTAAAATTACCCCCACCGATTTCTGTGAAAGGGATTCAAAGTTTTTTAGGTCATGCTGGCTTTTATAGAAGATTCATCAAGGATATCTCTAAGATTGCATATCCGTTATGCAAACTTTTGGAGAAAGAGGTGTAGTTCATGTTCGATAGAGAGTGCCTAAAAGCATTCGAATGTCTGAAAGAGAAGTTGATTTCAGCTCCTACCATTATCACACCAGACTTTACGATGCCATTCGAGGTTATGTGTGATGCTAGTGGAGTAGCTTTGGGTGCAGTCCTTGGCCAAAGATATGAAAAGATTCTACATCCTATTTACTACGCTAGTAAGACACTTAATCCAGCCCAGAAGTATTACACTGTGACTGAGCAAGAGCTGTTGGCTGTGGGTTTTGCTTTTGAAAAATTTTGATCTTACTTAATTAGTACGAAGGTAATTGTACGTACACACCACGCCGAACTTAGATATCTTATGTCAAAGAAGGAAGCCAAGCCAAGGCTGATTTGGTGGGTACTTCTACTATAGGAATTTGATTTTGAGGTCAAGGACCGAAAGGGGACTGAGAATCAGGTTGCAGACCACCTATCACGCCTTGAGGAGGAAGACATGCTCAAATTAAAGGATAGTTATCTGAGATCCAGGACAAGGGTTAGTAGTGCGACACTCGAAGACTGAGAGGAGAAGAGTGAAATTCGTCTAACTAAGGTCGAGAGACGTTTAGATGAACTTAACTTGTTAGATTTTGCATGCAACGCAGCAGGACAGTCTTGCCAGCATAAATAACCGGTAGAGTTAAGGAATCATTGGGGGTCACAGTCCTAGTGTATTTCTCATATTGATTACAAATCTGAAAATCAACAATCGTTACTGTCATTACTTACTCACGAAGCCCCCTCCCCCCCAGTTTTATTTACTTGCCAATTACTCAGACTAGTATTCAATATAATTTCATCCTAGTCCCTGTGGGATTGACCCCAACCTTGTTGGGTTCTATATTTGATACAGCGACCGCATTATACTTTTCTAGAGGTATATTTTGGGTGATATCACTTGGTTTTCTCCATATCATGTTGTCTTAAACAATAATGCTAAGACAGTGACTTTAGTTATGCCTGGGATTGATAAACTAGAGTGGGAGGGGGTGTATAAAGCCAAATCGGTGAAAATTATATCATTGTCGGGCTAGAAAATTAGTAAGATAGGGGTTTTCAGCTTTCCTAGCTTATCTTTGGGATGTGAGTGCGGGGTCTCCTTCTATAGAGTATGTTTCGGTAGTTTCAAAATTTCAGGAAGTGTTTTTTTCAGACTTGCCTGGTATGCCTCCAAACAGGAATCTTTATTTTTGCATTTACTTAGAACCGGGCACTCGCCCTATTTCCATTCCTCCCTATCGAATGGCTCTGGCTGAGTTGAGGGAACTCAAAACTTAATTATAGAAACTACTTAATAAGGGATTTATTCACCCAAATGCTTCACCTTGGGGTACTCCGGTCTTATTTTTTAAAAAGAAAGATGGTAGCATGAGGATGTGTATGAATTATAGACAGTTGAATAAGGTTACCATTAAAAATAAATATCCCTTGCCTCGCATAGATGATTTATTTGATTAGTTACAGGGTGCAATGGTATTATCCAAAATTGACTTGAGGTCAGGTTATCATCAGTTGAAAATTTGGCCCAGGGACATACCAAAGACGACTTTTAGAACTTGGTATGGGTATTACGAGTCTCTGGTGATGTCTTTTAGGTTGATGAATGCACCGACAACCTTCATGAGCCCGATGAACGATATTTTAAAGTCATTCTTGGATTCTTTTGTTGTAGTATTTATTGATGATATTTTGGTTTGCTCCAAAAGTAAGGAGGAACATGCAGGTCACCTTCGTATTATGTTGGGAATTTTGAAGGAAAAATAGTTATGTGCCAAGTTTTCAAAATGTGATTTTGGTTTTCATTGGTTGCCTTTTTAGGGCATGTTATTTCAGAAAAGGAGGTGATGATGGATCCCCAAAAGATCAAGGCAGTTAAGAGTTGGGTTCGGCCTAGCTCCGTTACTGAGGTAAGGAGTTTTGTGGGTCTTGCCAGTTATTACCATAGATTTGTCAAGAATTTTGCATCCATTGCAACTCACATGACAAGGTTGACTCAGAAGGAAGTACCATTTATTTGGTCGGATGCGTGCGAAGAGAGCTTTCAAAAGCTCAAGACACTTTTGACTACAACTCCTATCCTTTCTTTACCAGTTGAAGGTAAGGACTTTATAGTGTTTTATGATGCTTCATGTTTGGACTTGGATGCTGTGTTGATGTAGGATAGGAATGTCATTACTTATGCTCTGAGGCAATTAAAGCCTCACGAAAAGAACTACCCAACTTATGATTTGGAGCTGGCAGCGGTAGTGTTTGCATTGAAGATATGGAGACACTAGATTTATAGTGTCAAGTGTGAAGTTTTCACGGACCACCGCAACCTGCATTATGTGTTTACTCAAAGTAATTTGAATCTAAGACAGTGGAGATGGATGGAATTATTGAAGGATTATGATGTGACTATTCAATACCATCTGAGAAAGACCAATATAGTGGCAGACACGTTGAGCCGAAAGGCTGTAAGTATGGGTAATTTATCCTTTTTGAGAGTGTCAAATGCCCTTAGCTAGAGAGTTTCAGACTCTAGCATCTTAATGCATATAGCTTGGTGGTTTAATAAGGGGTGGAGTTTTGGCTAGTATTCAGGTGAAGTCAACATTCTTTGAACAAATTAAGACCAAGCAATTTGAGGATAAGAAGTTGAATAAACTCCAAAATAAGGTGGTGTGTGGTGAGGTTTCAGACGCCACCCTTGTTGTGAGTACAGTATTATAGTTTAGGGAGAGGATATGTATTCCTCGAGTTGGTGACTTAATTTAGGATGTGCTTGCTGAAGTTCATAGTTTGCGCTATTCCATTCATCTAGGTGCAACCAAATTGTATTGTGATTTAAGACAATTTTATTGGTGGCCTGAAATGAAAAGAGACATAGTAAGGTATTTATCCAAGTGTCACAATTGTTAGCAGGTGAATATAAGCATCAAAGGCCTACGGGTTTTCTCCAAAGGATGCATATACCTGAATGGAAATGGGAAAATATTGCTATGGACTTTGTGGTTGGTCTTTCAAAGACCTTGGGAAAACATGACTCAATTTGAGTCATAGTGGATCGGTTGACAAAATCAATTCATTTTATTTCGGTCAGAGTAGACTACAGTTCCAAGCAACTAGTAGACTACAATTCCAAGCAGCTAGCCATGATCAATATTAAGGAGATAATGAGGCTATATGGGGTGCCACTTACCATAATTTCTGATTGAGGTACGACTTATACTGCTAAATTTTGGGACAGGTTAAACGAACAGTTGGGCACTAAGCTTACCTTTAGCACAACCTTCCATCCTCAGACTGATGGACAGTCAGAGAGGACGATTTATACATGATGGATTTTGGTGGTCATTGGGACCAATTCTTCCCGTTGTGTGAATTTTCATACAACAATAGTTATTACTCCAGTATTGATATGGCACAATTTGAAGCACTCTACGGAAGGAGGTGTAGATAACCTATTGAGTGGTTTGAAACTGGAGATGTGAAACTGTTGGGCATCGATCTAGTAAAGGAATCTCAAGAAAAGTAAGGTTTATTCAAAATAAATTATTGGCGGCTTAGAGTCGATAGAAGGAATATATGGACCGTAAGGTAAGGGACATATTGTTCAAGATTAGTGATCAAGTGTTGCTGAAGGTGTCTCATATGAAAGGAGTTATGAGGTTCATTAAAAAGGGCAATCTCAGCCCTCAGTGTATCGGCCCATTTGAGGTTCTTGGTGATATGGGCCGCATAGTATATTGGTTGGCATTACTGCCAATATTGTCATGGGTTCATCCATTGTTTCATGTATCTATACTCAAGAGCTATCATGGGTATAGGTACTTCATCATAAAATGGGACAATATTTTGCTAAACAAAGATTTGTCTTACGAAGAGGAACTGATTGTAATTTTGGATTGGGATGTTTAGAAGTTGAGGACAAAGGAAATTCATTCATTCAAGGTTCAATAGAAGCATCGTCCAGTTGAGTAAGCTACTTGGGAAATCGAGAAGGACATGTGGGACAAGTACCCTCAATTATTTAAGGATATATGTACTCTTTCTTTTCCTTAACTTAGTTGTTTTTCTGATTTGATCATTTAGGGACTAATTATGGGTCAATTAATATCTCTTGTAATGACTTTTTCTTTCGTTATGGAAAAGTTTATCATTTAAAAATTTAGTTTAAGATTTTCCCCCAAATTTATAGTTTTAAATTTCATGCTAGTCTAGTGTTGGATGAAATCTGAGCAAGATATGGTCTAGGGAAATTTGGGAATGGATTGGGTAAATATGGTAGGATTGGACTTGATTTTATGTTAGTTAATATGATAGGAAACCCATAGCACTTTTTGGAACTTAATTCGGGTAAGTAAACATCCAAAATCGATCTTATCGTGAAGGGATTAGCTCAAAATATTATGAGTTGAAGGTGAGTTGTGAAAAAGGGAAATCTGTGAGGAAGCCTGCCATTCTGCCTCACCCATGTGGCTATAGCAACATGCTCAAAAGCAGGATAATTCCCGCTATAGCAACATCAAATGTCGCTATAGCGATGTAAATCACTGATTAAACCAAAATTTTCCCAAAAATATTCATTATCCTAAAAACATGTTTTAGGGAAAAGGATAGGTGATTTTGGGTGATTCCAACCATATTCCATCGCTTTTCATTGTTAAGGTAAGTAATCTATCCCTATTAACTAGTATTTGGGTTAATTAACCTTACAATCGCTAGTTTACCTGCTCTTGGGGAGGTTTTGGCTTGTAATAGCTAATTTTATGGTGCAAAGGGGGTAATTTAGATAAAAAAACCCTTAAGGTTTTGTTTATTTGTTTATAATTTACCCTTGCATGTTGTTAATAAAGTGACCACAAATTGGTAGATTTTAGATGAATAATGGTAGAAAAGTAGAGTGGGGGTGGAATGATCAGGAACTTGGCCTTATAGGTTGAAATTAGGTTTAATCCTTATTATTATAGGTCATTGGGTTGATTGTGTGGTTTATTTGTGTTGCTAGACCAAACTCAAGTGGAAATTGCATGAAAAGGCAAGGCTCAAGCTCAGTTGTGTGGTGTAAACTTGGATTGAGGTAGGTGATGGTTAGGTAGTTTAATCCAATTTGTGTTATGTGTGCATATTAATTGTTCCTTAGTATTGCTTGTTGATGCATGTGTTAAGGAATGAAAAAGGGTAAGAAGACTTGTTTGGATTATTTAAGTGTGATCACATTTCAATGAATCATTATGTAAATCTTGAGGTTACTACAAGTGTTGGTTGATATAATTATTCTATGGTTGTTATGATATTATGTTAATTAATATGGGGTGTACCGGTAATTAGATATCTTCAAAAGATTTGGTGAAATAAGGTAGGCAGACACTTATTTCTGGGATACGGTACATGGACGTAATTCATCCTCTACAGGTCATGACTAGAGGGAAACCATAAAGGCCTTAGTCTATGTGTACAAGGTACGGGTGAGTTTGATGGTTCCATGAGTGAACCGAGGATTTTACGTATTTGTTGACTTGGTTCTTGTTAATTGACTTAATTGACTTGATTGATTATTTTGTTTACTCTCTTGACTGGTTGTCTTGTTGACTATTTGTGACTTCTATTGAATCTCTTAATCTGTGCTAAGTGTTATTAAATGAATAAGTTTATGTAGTTGTGAGCATGTGTTAACTTGTTGTACTACGTTATGGTTAAGTGTTCATATATCTCATCATTGGATTAGACAAATGACCCTACCAGTACACTGTTGTCTTCTTGTGTACTGATATTACACTTGCTCTTACTTTTATTGAGTGCAAAGAATATTTCAGTGGCTCGTTCGAGACCTCAGTTGTGGATTTCAGCGGGTGATTCAAATCTAAGGGTGATTTGTATTTTTTGAGCTACCACAGATTCATCAGTTTATGCTTCTAGTCCTTTGTTTCTGGACTATGATACAGTCTTAGTATTTTGGGGTTGCATCTCTTTTCTTTGATGTTCTTAGTGTTTTGGTACAGATGACTTTCAGATTCTAGGAAAGGTTTTTGTGAAGTACAATGTTCCACACTTTTATTGTACTCATGTTTTGTTTTCCTTTTGGATATTATTTTTGAGATTAATGGAGTTGCTAGTAGCCTATTTTCGTCTAAGTATTGGTTAACGATTTAAGTTTGGTAGGTTCTCCCACTGGAGGGTTAGAGTGGGTGCCACTCACAGCTAATTGGGCCGTGACATGAATGAAAATTCTTTTTCTTTCCTGTCATATGTTTGGAACACCCGCTATCAATGACCCATATACTTTTCTTATATGTTTTTCGGGTTTGTTCCTACTAAACAGACAATTTAGTTTTGTTTAGGTACCTAAGTATTCTTGAGCCCTTGAGGGTTAGAGCTAGTGTCTTTGGGCCTCCGGATCCATTTTCCACCAGAAATCATTTTTCAGTTAAAGGATTTATGCCCAATTTCACCACATGAGAAACAAGTAGATTTAAAATGAGATTTAGTATAAAAAAAAGGATAAATTTGATTGTTTATTTTTAGAACTTGAGGATTTAATAGAGTTTTGACTTGGTGACCTCTTAATGCCTTTTAATTGCATTTTTAGTTCACCAAGTTCCTCTAGAGGCAAGTCAACTTCTATTTGGCTTGTTTCCAAAGAAACTACCAATTTTTCTTCTCTTGGGAAGGTCTATTATATTTATTTATGACTTTTTCAAGTTCGTCTGCAACCATATCAAGAGAGTATTTAGGATCATTACAATTTTGACAATGAGAAGTATTTACCTCATTAGAATCTCCCATAGCCATCAAACAAATATTTGCTGTCTCGTTTTGATCTTCATCAGATCCTTCTTCTTCCCTCCATGCTCTAAAGTTTTTTGAGTTATTCTTGCAATGGTTTTTTCTTTTGAGCTCGGGATAATATTGTTTTATGTGGCCTTGTTTTCAGTAGTTGTAACATCTTTTATCATTCTTTTAATAGTCATTGTTCTTGAAATTTTACTGGGGGCCTTCGTCTTTGTCTCAATATCTGTCTGACTCTTTTGTTTATGAGTGCCATGCCTTTATTTTTTATCTCATCAACATCTTCTTCATTTTCAGGAGCAACAATGCTGAATGCGACTATTTTCTTCTTGTCTTCCTTGTTGTACCTGTTGATATGATTTGTTTATAAGCTAGAAGGTTACCCTTAATTCATCGTAATCCTTTTGTGTAGCTATCCATCCTCAAGTATAGCGACCTTTGTTTTCCAAGCCTTAGGAAGACTTCTTACAAGTTTTTTAACTTGCAGACTGTTTGAGTAGACCATGCCCAAAGATTTTAGTTCATCAATAATCTTACTGAAGCGAGAGAACATTGACTCCACCCCTTTGTCATCATTCATCTTGAATAGTTCATATTCATTTATGAGTGCACCAATCCTGGCCTCCTTTACTTTGGTTGTCCATTCATAGGTGACTTTAAGTTTGTCCCACATCTCCTTGGCAGTTTTGCAGGTTGAGATCTTGTCGTACTCCGATCCCCTAACTGCATAATAAAGTAAACTGGTAGCCCTAGCATTAGTTTGGATAGGTTTCAAGATTGATTGTGCTGCTGGAGTTTGAGTCTAGAAATTTGTTTTGGTCCTTTCTTGATTAAAACCCATACTTGGAAATCATTTGATTGAACAAAGATTATGAATCTTTTCTTCCAATGTGAGAAGCTTTGCCCATTAAAGTAGGATGACCTGTTAAATAGGTGACCATCCAGAAGAATTGATCCTAGAATCTGATAGTTAGCCATGTCAATCTTCACTCACATGCGGTTAAGAAATAATATGTGAGACCCGCTCTGATACCAATTGAAAGTCAAGAGGGGAGGGGGATAAATTAAAATTTTCCTTCTTTAGTTGACTCACCTGCAAGTTAATTTCACAAATAATATATAATAAAGTATTACATAAAATAAAGAGATAGAGAACTTATACGGGTTCAAATCACCGGTGTGGTGCCTATTCCAATCCCCTTGTGTTACAATAGTTTCCTTTAGAGCTTCTTTGAACTTGTTTGCATACAGAGAGTTCCTATCTTCCTTTGGATCCAAATACTAAATATGGATCCTATTGTTACAACCTCTACTTGTATAACTATAAAACTTTAACTATCTTTTTCTTTTTGTAACAATTGTAAACTTCTTGATTACAAAGTCTTATGAAAAATGAAAGGAAACAACTGCTAGGTTTAAGTGAAGTTGCATATTGTTCTTAGCTGTCTTCTTCTTCTTATATAGTCTTCGGCGTGTTGGCTGTTGTTTGATCTAAAACTAAATTCTAAGGGAGTTTCTTTCAGTCAAGGATTTGTAGGGATTCCTTGATTGAGTAATCATATCCATATGCGTCCATATCAGATATGTCTACGTGAGATATGATTTCCTTCTCTTCTTGATCTTCATCTTTGGATGAGATTCTACCTTGTATAGAATTACTGATTTATTTCCTTCCTTCTTGCTGGCGACGCGTGATATGGTACTTAGGAAAGATTCTTGCTAATTGTATAGAGGATCTTTTTGTTGGTTGATTTTTTTCTTATGTATACTTTGAGTTTTCCCTTGTATGCTCCTTCCTTGTGTGTGCTTCTCAATTTCCTTTTCGGAAATTGCTTTCCCCATTCGTCCTTGCGCTAAACCATATTATCATCATTAAAACTAATTAAATTAGGAGGCTAATACTCTCTTAAACAGAAGTTACGGGATATGAATTTCACACCACTTTTGAGTCATTATCCCAAGGGATATATAGACTTGCTAATTAGGATCAGCCTTAATAGTGATTATCTTTTTTCCCTCCAAGTAAATACCAACACAAGCATGGGCGTAACTACCTTTGATGAAGGGGTTCAATTGGTTCCTTCAGTTTAAAATTAATGTACAATAAGGTAAAAAATAAATTTTAGGGAAAAAGATCATACATACTTCAAATTATTTAAAATGGGTTGGCTTTATTCTTCTTCTTTTGTTGATTTACTTTTGGCTAAAAAATATCATCATCTTTATATTTTTGGCACAAAAATGTCCTCCAACTATCAAAATAGCTCAAAAGTATCCTTTTTACTAACAGTTTATCTAAAACAAGGAATAATGAGGCAATTTTGCCCTTGAACTATTCAAAATAGGGCAATTTTTACATCCATTTAAAGCTCGGGACAAATGTTCTTATGACTAAAGACTTGAGAAAAATACTTATATTGGTAATTATGAGATTAATTTGACAATTTTAAATGACAACTTTTATATAATGCCAATTTTATGTTTTCTAGAAAGATTAATCGCCTGCATTATTATTATTTTTTAATTAAACTTGTGTTCTATTGTTTCATTTCAAAACGATTATACGGGCCTCAAATGAAATTGATTGAAACTTGAGACGATTTAAAGTTATAATAAGTAACATAACATGTTAATGTATAATTGAATTTGATCTCTTTTATCATATCATTCTCAAAATTGGTGAAAGAAATCCATTATTATTGTAGAAAAATAAATTTTAACTAGCTATGTAAGAATGATACGAGATATCATGTTTAGAAATAAAAACTCATACCTAATTTTTAAGGAATCGGAAGAAAAAAAGTTATGTGTCTTCGTTTTTATTTTTTAAAATGAGAATTGTTTTAACTACTTATTTTCTTATTTGTTATTATACGTCTCACACATTCAACCCCCTCCCCGCTCCCCCATTTTTTAAAAAGGTTTCATAGGTACTACATGCACTTTTGTGTAGGATTTTCATCTATTACGTTTCTATTGACTTATAATTGTCTTACAATAATGTGGTTTTCAAATGGTTGGATGAGTTTCCAAGCTATGATGCTTGCCTTATTCTATCATAGTTATTTACTGTTGTTAAGCATGATTAAGACTTCTACCGACTCGTTGAGTCACAAGGTTGATATTATGGTCATGGTCTCTCGAGCCTCTAACCACCTACCTAGATTGGCCCCACACCTAATCGTTGAGCATGGATGTGGTAAACCACTCCTAGTGCATTTATATATCTGTTTGTATTTGATCCATGTAGGACAAACTAGGTACATTTTCTTCCTAGTCACTAATTCATCTGCAAAAGAACCCTACTCCCCTTAACCCGTATTCTATTCCTAGATTTTTTCTATCAAGTTCCACCAGGAATTATTCATTTATCTTACGGGTTGTGAAGCCATAAAATAGTAAGTATAAGATTAAGAGAATAAGATGTGTGATAGAATCCATAATAACAATTAAAAAACAATATACGATATTCATACAATGGCCAAAACCCTAGAATGAGGGATTTTAGACACTCATAATCATATTACACAAGATATACTTCATAAATAACAATGAAGATAATCTATGTTAAGAGTTTAAGAAGTAACTTTATAATAATGGTGTTTTGTCTTTCCTCTATGATCCTAATGCGTTCTTCCTTTCAAAATAGTCAAATCTCCTCAAAAAAATTGTCTAATTAGGGTATTTATAATGTTCAAAAACCTTGGAGGGCACACCAAGTCAGACTAGAAAAACTATCCAAAATGGGAAGGTTTGGAGTCCATCAAGGCGCGAGGCAAACTACCTCATCTTTCCCCTCGCATCGCGAGCCTCTTTTTTTTGCCTTGGCCTTGCTTTGTGAAGGGCCTAAACTTTAGAGGGGGTATATTTTTGACCCTCCCTTCACTTTTCACTTTGTCTGGTGAGCTTTAGACTTCATTTTGGATTTTATATTGTGAGTTTTGTCCACTTTAAGTTGCATACTTAGTTGATTTCAAGATCTTTTCACCTAGAAAGCATAAAACACCTTTCAAAGCTCAAAATCATGCCATTGAGTAGAAACAAGGAGTATCAAGATAAAATACACTCAAATAAAGGAACAACTGTAGGTGAAATACAGCTAAAAAGAGTGTAAATTTACCCAACTTCAGGGATCAACTTTTGCCTTTATTGAACTTTTCATATAATAACAACGGAAAAGGGAAAAAACTATCCTGAACTATTTAAAATGGAGCAAAAATATCCTCCATTTATTTTTTGGCTCAAAAATATCCCTCAATATTTTTTAGCTCACAAATACCCCCCTCTCTAATGAAATCCCACAAGGTTGGCCATATGGATAAAAATGTCATGTGGCCAGTCCACATCAGCATCCATCATGGAAAATCACCATATTTAATACCCATCAGTCCATATTGATTTTCAAGAATCCAACCCATTCAAATTAAAAAGTAAAAATAAATCCTCAGAAAGCAGACAAAAAAGAGTATTAAATTTAGCGGTGGTGACAGGAAAAAATTACAAAATCTATGATCATCAAGAGCTTGTGTTATCGCTAATGGTTATTGCTTATGCAACTGCAATCATGCTTGTTGGTCTATTACTTTGGTGAGAATGCCCTCGAACGTGTTGTACTAGAGTCCTTAAAGGGTAAGCAACTCCATGTATTGCGTTTCATTTTATAAGATTGTAATTTATTTATATATTATTTTTCAAAATTAAGAAGAGTTTATGTAAATTAATGGGTGGATCTATTTTTACCTTGGTTGATGGTTAAGTGGGCTGATGGGTATTAAATGAAGTGATTTTCCATTGTAATGCTGATGTGGACTGGCCATGTGATGTTTTTTATCCATGTGGGCAGCCTTGAGGTATTCCATTAGAGAGAGGGGTATTTGTGAGCCACAAAATTGGTGGAGGGGTATTTGTGAGCCACAAAATTGGTAGAGGGGTATTTTTGAGCCAACAAACAAATAGAGGGTATTTTGCTCCATTTCAAATAGTTCAGAGGTATTTTAGGCCATTTTCCATAATAACAATTACCATTTCAATATTCAGATGGACTATTTTAGACTTAGTATGATATATGTGTTGCTCTCTAGTTGGTTGGTTTGATACATTTGAGGTTAGGCCATAGAGTACATATTTATTGAGGGATTCTTTAAATAAGGTTAGGTTGATCCAAGAGAGACTTCTCAACAACTCAAAGTAGACAAAAGAGTTATGCATATCAAAACGTTTGTGATGTGGAGTTTGTGCTTGGTGGTTAGGTTTTACTAAAGGTTTCACCTATGATGGATTTGATGAGATTTGAGAAGAAGGTCAAGCTAAGCCCGAGGTATATTGGTCCATTTGAGATTCAATAGTGTATTAGCAAAGTGACTTTTGAATTGTCATTACAACTAGCTTTATCGATTGTTCATCTAGTATTTCATGTTTTAATGTTGAAGAAATATGATCAGATGGTTTTCATGTGATTTAGTGTAGTATTATCATAATTTGGATTTTAAGTAAAAACAGGTGACAATTTTGGATCGATAGGTTTGAAAGTTGGGTCAAAGGAGATAGCTAGTAAAGGAGTAGTGTAAGCATCATCCAGTTGAAGAGGATACTTGGGATACAGATTTGGAAATGCAGAGAAGATATCCACAACTTTTTGTCAGCTATGACACTTCTCTTTACCTATTCGAGTATGAACATTTATTTAAGCAGGGGAAGATGTAATGACTTGTTTGGTCATTTTGGATATTTGGACCCATTTCCCCTAAAAGAACTTTCTGGTAGCTTTAAAATATCATTTTTGAATATTGAATATGGGTAAAATGATTCCCAAGGTAATAGGATGCGTATCATAGAATAAAATCTAAAACTAGGAATTTGGTGGTTTGATGTTTGGCCAAAGTAAATAAAATGGGTAAAAGAACTCGAAATTGAGTTTTGATGGTTCCAGTTGGTTCAAAAGGTGATTTAAGACTTAGTTGGATAAGTTGAATGAGTTTTGAGAGGCTCAAACGTGATTCGTATGCTTGGATTGGTTACTAGGTAATTTAAGGAATTTGAGTTGACCATAGTCAGTGAAGGGGAGCCTTGGAGTAACTAGTAAAGTTGCTTCCATGTGACCAGGAGGTCACGGGTTCAAGCCTTGGAAACAGCCTCTAGCAGAAATGCAAGGTAAGGCTGCGTACAATACACCCTTGTGGTGGGGCCCTTCCCCGGACACTGCGCATAGCGGTAGCTTTAGTGCACCGGGTTGCCCTTTTTTTTGAGTTGACCATAGTCAACAATGTATCAGAATAATCCATATCAGTATTTTGAATGTTCTACTAAGTTTGTAGCGTGTTTTAAGAGTGATTTTCCATATTTGGTTGGCATCCTGAGAGGTTACAATGAGTTTTGAGAGTTAAAACTATAAATTGTGCTATTTGGACTTTTGGCGTTTAGTTGGTACTAGTACAATGGACTTGCATGATGGGTTCCACCCTCGCAGTGCCGCATATACAAAAGGAGGTCTACAAGTGTGAATCAAGGGGAGTTTGTATAGCTCCACACCTGCGATGGTTTTTTCGAAGGTGCTATTTTACACCAGTGAGGAGGACTTTGCACCAGCGGAGGTAAGAGGTTGTTCCGGTTCGCACTTGCGAGTTTGTGAAGTGGGGGATATCATACACCTTTTTCACTAATTTTCCCTATATATGTGTCTTTATTTGAAGATAACTTAGCATAGTACTTATGATTTATTCTTGATTTCATGATATATCACTTATATGAGGTATTTCGTGTGATTTAGGTGAGTGAAAGGAGACAAAATGGGACTAAAGGGGAGCATAAATGACTGATTTTAGTGAAAAAAGACCAAGGAGAATCCAGAGGTTCAAAGAGCGAGTTCCAGAGCAAATGGGGTTCAAAAATACATTCCCTTGGAAGTTTACATCCTGCAGATAAAGTGTCAGGGCATACTGCAGAAGATCACACTGTGAGCAGATCATGGTAGGGGCAATTTGCCCCTTTTCCCCGTCTGATTGGAGGGATCTCTTAGGTATTTTTTAATACTATAAATACCCCTTAGGTCATTTTAAGTTTAATTTTCACTATAGAAAGAATAGAGGAGCTCAAAGCTTGGTTTCATCATTTTCACGATTATTTCTTACAGTTTTTACGTAGCATAATTTATTGTTTATACATTATCTATTACTTTATAATCGAATTATGAGTGGATAAAAGCCCTCTAAGTAGGGTTGGAGCCGTAATATGAACATTATAGTTTATATATAGTTTGTTTTGTGAAATCTACCATTATGATATGTTCTCTTAACCTTGTGATTGCTATTCTATTGCTTCACGACCAATAGGATAAATGAATTATTTATAGAGGAACTCAAGAGACTAAAGCTAGAAATAAAATAAGTGTTAAAGAGAGTAGGATGCGTCTATGGATGGGTTTGCATCTAGGATGGAGAACTTTGGTCAAATACAGGATGACTGCTCATTTCATTCTGATTAGTTCGACTATCCCTAATCAACGATGTAGTTAGAAGGTTAATTCGGATAGACGGTTAGAAGAGTGAAAGACCATGAACATATTATTAACTATGTGATCCAACAGTTTATAGATGTCTTAATCATGCTTAATTTATATATATATATATATATATATATGTTTATGTTTTATGTTAATATCATGAGTATATGTTGATATTTTAATATATGTTGATATTTCATCATGTCTATCTTTAAAAGTTATGTTTAGTTGTCCAAATCTACCTTTAGTATATGGTTATTCTCTTAAATGTCTAAGCAACTCCGATGGATTAACCCATAAATTCCTAGGATTTGAGTCCGTTAATGGCCAAGAGAGCCGCATGACATATGTCATCCAGGGTGAGGTTAAAGAAGCAAGTACTTAGAAAATGAGTTTAAGAGAAAGAGATGAAAGAGGTAGATATACCGACAAACTAAATAACAAGTAGAAATAGACAACCTTAAAAAAAAAAAATATCAAAACGTTTGATCATTTTTTTTTAAAAAAAAGTGCTGGAATATTTTCTCAAAAAGCTCAGCTTTAAAGACATTATAGAGAAGAACAGATGTGTTTAATAAAAAATAGCCATCATTTAAGTTTAATAAGTTCAGATTCCACCAAAGAAATATTAAGAACTAATATGAATTTAATACACATGGGTTTAATTGTAATAAGAATAAAAGGATTAACCAGAAAGAATTTAGGAACTAAAGTACTAATTACAATTGATGATGATAGATGGCCAGACCCTAAAAAATCTATAATAGGTTTAACAAAAGTAGATATGACTAATAATGACGGAATATTTTATTGTAGTCCAAACTATATGATTAATTCAGCAGAATTTGGAAAATATATTAAGGTAAGATTTCAGACAAAATGATATGAAGATATGAATGGCGGAAATGATTTATTAGTATGTTGAGGATTTATTGGTAAATTATCTAGTAATAGTAATACTAGGTTTAAATTAAAAGTAGATGATATAGTAGAATTAATGGGAAATCAAGGAATTAAAGTAATGAAGCCTTTAAAAATAGACCCAGAGACTTATGCAGGATTAGAATGGAGTTTAGAACCACCTAAGACTCAAGAGATCCTCAAACCAACAGACCATTTAATGTCTATTAATAGGAAAGGAGAAACATCAATTAGGTTTATAGACTATAACTTAGAAACTCAAAAGAATGAAGAAATAGAAGAACTAGAAAGGACAGAATTAATGAATATAATAGAAACAGTATCCGAAGAATTTGCAGTGGATTTAGCAATAGAAACTGCTAGAGAAATGTACAGTAATAATAAAAACAAAACTTTTAAATGTAAAGGATGTAAATTAGGACAATTACATTTTACTCAAGTAGACGACCATTTCAAATATTGTAAGTTAAGAACAGATAATTTAGGATATCAAGAAAATGACAATATTATGTTAGACAATAAAAGTACATATGACGAAGAAGAAACCACTAAGAGTATAGTTCAAGCCCATTTCAAAGAACAACAACAGGACACACTGTGCAAACCAATACTGGTAAAGTACCTAGACATAGAGTATATAGAATAAATCCAGAAATAGAAGAAGAAAGAATTAGACCTGTAGGAAAGAGAATGCCTATAGAAGAACCCGTCCAACTCCAAGAAGGAGGTAGTAAAGAAAAAATATTAATTATAGCTGCCCAAGACCCTCAAGCATGGAACACTGTAATAGACTTATGGAAAGGAATAGTAGTAGCAGATTATATAAAAACTTATCAAGAGACAGATGCAAAGACTATGTATAGATATATGGAAACATTTTTAGGAGAATCTACCAAAGGATTATGGGAAGCCTTTAAGATAGAATTTCCTCAAGAATTTCAAGACTTGGTAAACATGGGAGCTAATCTGTAACGATCCTCTTAGTCATTTTGTGAATTTTTCCATTTTAGCTCTTTTAGTTGTTTGTATACGAGATTTATGACTTATGGGGATAGGTAGTACCGATCCTGGAGGTGTTCGGAAGTGATTTAAGTCATTAGTTAGGTTCTTGAGTTAATTCAAGTAAGCTTGATCACGGTCAACCTTCAATAAAGATGACCCCGGATTAGTGTTTTAGTGATTCCAATAGGTTCGGAACATACCTTTTAGTCAACTTACATATTTGATTTATTTTTATGGGGTTCCGACCAAATTTGGAGAATTTATTAAAGGTTTCGGATAATTTAGATAATTGATTTAATTAGTGGTCTAATGGGTCAAAACCACAATTTATTCACTTATGTGGCCAATACAAGAATGAAGTTAAGTGGGAAGGGTTTTGACAAAATATATAATAATTATAATAGTAACGCCAAATGGGTCTAGCAAGAGGGGCGGCTGAACATTGGAGTTACAACATCGACACTGCAAAGAAGGAAATTCTCAATTTTACCTTCAGGTTAGTAGTAGAAAGGTGTTAAACATTATAGACCAATTGTGGTCGTTGGGATCTGTTTGTGTCATTAGTTTTAGTGGAATTAATGAAACAACCATTGGTTAGCAATGACCTAATGATTGAACCTATCATGATCTAATGATACCAGGGGTGATTAGCTAATAAATACGTGGATTCTATTCATATTATACCACTATTTGACGTGAGGCGTGAGGGATTTGTAGTGGGAATTTAATTGCTGCTAAGGTGAGTTTGTTCACTGGTGGGTTAGTCATGGGTAGGAAATTAATGGGGTATAGTTATTAATGATATAAGTGACGGTATTAATGATCAACTTTATGTTAGCATATTTCACATATGATTTTCTCTCACTGTTTTGATATTTAGGTTTTAGGCCTAGGATTCTTAGAGTAAAAATTTATTAAAATGGGTGTCATTAGATTCGTACTCTTATGTAAATTATATATTTGAACAGATTTTGACCATTCAGAAGCTTTACGGAAGGGCAAGGCCCTTGCAAATTAGCTTGCATTCGGATTCTCCGGTTGAGGTAGGTTATGGTTTAATTGGAGTTTAGACTTGATTTAATTGTGTGTATGCTCCTAAATTGGATGCTTGTGGATTGGTCTTCGAACATACTTGAATTTGACGATATTTGGATTATTGACACTTGTATGAATAATTATTGAAAATTGAACTTGATCGAATTATCTTATGATTATAAGTGTACTTGTAAATTTGGTACGTCGTGTTGTATCCTCAGAGATAGTGTGAATTTGATAGAATATACATAATATGGTTATGGAGGATCGGGTACCACGCCGGTACAGATATGAATATTGATATTACTTATTCACGGAGGATTGAGTACCACGCCGATACGGTACATAGACTTAGATTATTCCCTACAGGTCATGACTAGTTGGGCAGAAATAAGTCCCTTAGCATGTGTGTACAGGCTAGTGTGGATTTTGAGAGGTGGTGTGGTTTAATAAGATGATAACGAGGTAATGGTGTTCTAATTGTGAGGTTGAAAAGAACATAGTTGTTACTTAGGCTATTACTGTTGATTTTGTGGTTGTTTATGGTTTGGTTGATACTCTTGATGGTTACGTGGATTGTTGTAAGCATTGTTTGGCCCGTTATTAATGTATTTACTAATTCATTGAATACTTACTATGTGTTGATGCCCATCTACTTGTTATTTGATTTATGTTGTATACATGTTATTAAATTGAGTTGGCCTATGATACCTACCAGTACATAGTAGTTTGTACTGATACTACCCTGTACTCTTCTTTTGTTGAGTGCAGAAAGTGTTCCAGAGGCTCAGACACGCCCTCATCTCTAGCGTTTAGTAGCTGATCTCGATCCAAGGGTGAGCATTTCATCTCCAGGCTGCCAAGGATCATCACATTAGCTCTTGTCCTTCTTTTGGACAATGAGACACTCTTTAACTTTTGTTATTTTAGATATTTCTTTTAGACATGATTTTTATTTTAGAAGTTCTTGTACGATGACTTTCGGGTCTTGGGGGATTTTAATAAGTAGTTCGTTTGATTTCCGTATAACTAATGATTAGTTTGAATTATTGTTATTTAGTTGGTTTTTATGATAACCTCGTCTTAATATTGACTAATAGCTTGGATTAAATGGTTCTCCCACCGAAGTATTAGAGTGGGTGCCACTTATGGCCATTTGGGTAGTGACAAAGTTGGTATTAGAGCCCTAGGTTCATCGATCTCGTCGTGCAAGAACATGTCTAGTAGAGTCTTGCGGAATGGTACGGAGACGTCTGTACTTTTCTTCTAGAGGCTACAAGACACTAGGAAAATTCAAATTTTTCTTTCTTTCGTGTTATTACTTGATTTCAATTATTATCTGGTGATACAAATTGGTATCTGACTTCTTTCATTCTTATTCTCCTAGATGGTGAGAACACGAGCAAATGGAGCAAGAGCGGAGGTACCCAAACCGACCGTTGGGGCTGCAGTTTGTGGCATAGGACAGGTGAGGGGAGGATAAGGTAAAGGGAGAAGAGCAGCGCCCGCCAGGGGCAGGGCTCGGGCCACAGGACCGGCTTGGGAGAGGTTAGTATCTCCTCCTCCACATGAGGATATGCCTGAGATAGCAGAGGATGGAGCGATACCGGTGCAGGATGAGGGGGTTTCGATTCATGATGGGGCAGAACCAGTCCAGAGAGGTACAACTTCGATCCAGATGTCTTCCGAAGTGATTCTGCAGGTTCTGAGCTTTCTGAGTGGGTTAGCAGGAAATGGGACTATGACAGCAGTACCCGGGGCTCAGCGTCCGGGGTTGCAGCATGCTGCTGCTGTAGCTGCTCGAATAGAAGAGATGTCAGGATCAGGTGTTTTTCCGAGACAGGTAGTAGGTTCGGTGATGACTGGAGATGAGCATGACTTGTTTTGCAAATTTATCAAGATGAAGCCTCCTATTTTTTATGGCACCGAGTCTGAGGATGCCTATGAGTTCATTATTGATTGTCATGAGAGAGTTCACAAGATGGGAGTGGTTGAGAGGTATGGTGTGGAACTGGTCACTTTTCAGTTTCAGGGAGATGCCAAGATGTGGTGGAGAGCTTATGTTGAGTGTAGGGCTGCAGGTTCTCCTGCGTTGACTTGGACTCAGTTTTATTCAGTTTTTCTAGAGAAGTATGTGCCTCGTACATTGAGGGAAAGAAAAAGGGATGAGTTCACTAATCTTGAGCAGGGAAGTTTGTCAGTTGTGGCCTATGAGGCCAAATTCCATTCATTGTCTCGGTATTCATCTCAGCTGCTGCAAACTGAGGAGGAAAGGATCCGTCTCTTTGTGAAGGGTTTGAACACAGGTCTCCAAATTTCTACTCTTCAGATGGCATCTTCAGGTAAGTCTTTTCAAGAGATGGTTGATTTTGTTAAGAAGGTGGAGGGTGTAAAGCAAGAGGGTTATGCCAAGGCAGCAGGAAAGAAGGCCTGCAAAGGGGCCAATTTCAGTGGTTCTTATTCTAGGGGTCAGAGTTTGCGGGGATACCCTACCCACCCTATTCAGTCAGCGATGTCGATATCTGTTGGGGGTCCAGTAGGGGCTAGCCAACCGTCTTCAGACTTTGGTGGTTACCTCACTTCATCTTCTTCAGCTCAGCGACCCACCTTTGATCGTACATGTTATGAGTCTGGTGGGGTTGGCCACATCCAGAAGTATTGTCCTAATCTCAGACAGTATGGTCAGTCTGGCCAGCAGCAGACTCCCCGAGCTCCAGCTCTAGCAGGTAGGGGAGGTGGTGGTAATGGAAGAGGTCGTCCACAGGGTGGGCATGGTGGTCACCAGGCAGGTAGGGTTGGTAACCAACCCCATCGAGGTGGTTCTCAGCTTGGCAGGGGTGACTCTCAGACTGGTGATAGGGCCCATTTTTATGCTTTTCCAGGCAGGCTCGAGGCAGAGGCATCAGATGCTATTATTACAGGTACTATTCTTGTTTGTGAACGGATGGCTACTGTATTATTTGACCCTGGTTCTACCTTCTCATATGTATCTGTTAGTTTTGCTGTGGGGTTGGACATAGGGTGTGATCTACTTGACTTTCCTGTTCATGTATCTACCCCTATTGCTGATTCTATTATTGTTGATAGGGTTTACCACTCTTTTTCTGTTATGTTTATGGGGTACCAAACTTGGGTAAATTTAGTGATCCTAGACATGGTAGATTTTGACATAATTCTGGGGATGAGTTGGTTGTCTCCATATCATGCTATATTAGACTATCATGCTAAGACAGTGACTGTGGCTATGCCTGGAATGAATAGACTTGAGTGGGAAGGTGATTATAGTCCTGCTCCAATGGAACTTATTTCCTTTATTCGTGCCAAGAGGTTAGTTGGGAGGGGATGTTTGGCCTTCCTAGAACATCTTTGGGACACTACTGCAGAGGTCCCATCTATTGAATCAGTTCCTGTGATGTGTGAGTTCCAAGGGGTGTTACCTGTAGATTTGCCTGGCATGCCACCAGACCGTGACATTGATTTCTGTATTGATCTAGAGCCGGGAACTCGTCCTATTTCTATTCCGCCCTACAGTATGGCTCCGGCTGAGTTGAGGGAGCTAAAGGCTCAGTTGCGGGATTTGTTGGGTAAGGGATTTATCCGTCCAAATGCCTCTCCATGGGGTGCTCCTGTCTTGTTCGTAAAGAAGAAAGATGGTAGCCTTCGTATATGTATAGACTATAGACAGTTGAACAAGGTAACAATTCATAACAAGTATCCTTTACCTCGTATAGATGATTTGTTTGACCAGTTGCAGGGTGCATCCATCTTTTCTTAAATTGATTAGAGGTTTGGATATCATCAACTTAAGATTCGCGCTGACGATATTCCTAAAACTGCATTTCGGACCAGGTATGGGCACTATGAGTTTCTTGTGATGTCTTTTAAACTGACTAATGCCCCGGCTGCTTTTATGAGTTTGATGAATGGGATATTTAAACCCTACTTAGATTCTTTCGTGATTGTCTTTATTGATGATATTCTGGTTTATTCTAAGAGTAAGGAGGAACATGAGGATCACTTAAGAACTGTTCTGGGCTTATTAAAAGAGAAGAAGCTTTATGCGAAGTTTTCTAAGTGTGAATTTTGTTTAGCTTCTGTTTCCTTTCTGGGGCATGTAGTTTCGAAATAAGGGGTGATGGTAGACCCACAGAATATTGAAGCAATAAAGAATTGGGCTAGGCCTACTTCAGTGACAGAGGTTTGTAGCTTTGTGGGGTTAGCCAGTTATTACCGCAGGTTCGTGAAAGGGTTTGCTTCTATTGCTACTCATATGACACGGCTAACTCAGAAGAAAGTACCTTTTGTTTGGTCTAATGAATGTGAGAAAAGCTTTCAAAAGCTCAAGACCTTGTTGACTACCGCTCCTATTCTTTCCTTGCCTATAGAGGGTAAAGATTTTATTATTTATTGTGATGCCTCACGTTCTAGTTTAGGTGCTGTTTTGATGCAGGAAAGGAATGTGATTGCATATTCTTCGACGCAATTGAAGCCTAATGAGAGAAATTATCCAATTCATGACTTGGAGTTGGCTGCTGTGGTTTTTGCTCTTAAGATATGGAGGCATTACTTGTATGGTGTTCGTTGTGAAATGTTCACTGATCATCGTAGTTTACAACATGTGGTCACGCAGAGGGATTTGAATTTGAGACAGCGTAGATAGATGGAGTTACTTAAAGATTATGATATCACTATTCTATACCATCCAGGAAAGGCTAATGTGGAAGCCGATACATTGAGCAGAAAGTCAGCAAGTATGGGTAGCTTGGCTTATTTGAGTGCTACCAGGCGTCCGTTGGCTAGAGAGATTCAGAATCTAGTTAACTAGTTCATACAACTAGAGGTTTCTGAAATAGGAGGATTGCTAGCTAGTGTAGAGGCAAGGTCTACATTTCCTAATCAAATCAAGGCTAAACAATTCAAGGATGCTAATTTAAGCAAAATTAGTGATATTGTTTTACAGGGTGAGGCCAAGGAGGCCATTCTTGATGGTGAGGGTGTGTTGCGGATCAAGGGGCGAGTTTGGGTGCCCCGTGTTGATGATTTGATTCCTACTATTCTAGCTGAGGCTCATTGTTCGAAATACTCTATGCATCCTGGTGCAACCAAGATGTACCATGATTTGAGGCAGTATTACTAGTGGGGTTGGATGAAGCGAGACATAGTTGATTTTGTTGCTAAATGCCAGATTTGCCAGCAAATAAAGTGTAAGCATCAGAAGCCTGGTGGTACTCTTCAGAGGATGCCCATTCCTGAATGGAAGTGGGAGAGGATAACTATGGATTTCATTATTGGTCTTCCCAAGACTTTGAGGAAATACGATTCTATATGGGTTGTTGTGGATAGGCTGATTAAGTCTGCACATTTCATTCCAGTTCAGGTGACTTACAATGCAGCAAAGTTAGCCAAGATTTATCTTAAGGAGATTGTTCGGTTGCATGGGGTCCCGATTTTTATTATCTCGAATAGGGGAACTCAATTTACCTCTAACTTTTGGGAGAAGTTGCATAACAATTGGGTACTAGGTTGGACCTTAGTACAACTTTTCACCCTCAGGCCGATGGGAAGTCCGAACAAATGATTCAGGTGTTGGAGGACATGTTTCGTGCATGTGTGATGAATTTTGGAGGTCATTGGGATCAGTTCTTACCTTTGGCTGAGTTTGCATATAATAACAGTTACCACTCGAGTATCGACATGGCGCCATTTGAGGCTTTATATGGGAGGAGGTGTAGATCTCCCATTGGATGGTTTGATGCCTTTGAGGTACGACCGTGGGGTACTGATCTATTGAGAGACTCATTGGAGAAGGTTAGGTTCATCCAGGAGAAACTTATAGCGGCTCAAAGCAGGTAAAAGGAGTATGCGGATCGAAAAGTGAGAGATATGCACTTTATGGAGGGTGAGCAAGTATTGCTCAAGGTTTCACCCATGGAGGGCGTTATGCATTTTGGGAAGCGAGGTAAGCTTAGTCCTAGGTATATTGGGCCGTTTGAGATTCTTCAGCGCGTGGGGATGGTGGCCTATAGATTGGCATTGCCTCGGAGTTTGTCGGGAGTTCATCCCGTGTTTCATGTATCTATGTTGAAGAAGTTTCTTGGTGATGGTAACTACATAATTCGTTGGGATTCAGTCTTGTTAGATGAAAACCTCTCTTATGAAGAGGAACCTGTTGCTATTCTTGATAGAGATTTTCGTAAGTTGAGGACTAAGGAGATTGCATCTGTGAAGGTCCAGTGGAAGAATCATCCCATTGATGAGGCCACTTGGGAGACCAAAGCAGACATACGTAGAAAGTATCCGCATCTTTTCGCTGATTCAGGTAATTCCTTGTTTTCCCCTATTATTTCTTGGTTGCCTATTCGGGGACGAATGGTTGTTTAATTGGTATCTAATGTAACGACCCTCTTAGTCGTTTTGTGAATTTTCCCATTTTAGCTCTTTTCTTTGTTTGTATACGAGATTTATGACTTACGGGGATAGGTAGTACCGATCCTCGAGGTGTTCGGAAGTGATTTAAGTCATTAGTTAGGTTCTTGAGTTAATTGAAGTAAGCTTGATCATGGTCAACCTTCAGTCAAGATGACCCCGGATTAGTGTTTTAGTGATTCCAATAGGTTCGGAACATACCTTTTAGTCAACTTACATATTTGATTTATTTTTATGGGGTTCCGACCAAATTTGGAGAATTTATTAAAGGTTTCGGATAATTTAGATAATTGATTTAATTAGTGATCCAATGGGTCAAAATCACAATTTATTTACTTATGTGGCCAATACAAGAATGAACTTAAGTGGGAAGGGTTTTGACAAAATATATAATAATTATAATAGTAACGCCAAAAGGGTCTAGCAAGAGGGGCGGCTGAACATTGGAGTTACAACATCGACACTGCAAAGAGGGAAATTCTCAATTTTACCTTCAGGTTAGTAGTAGAAAGGTGTTAAACATTATAGACCAATTGTGGTCGTTGGGATCTTTTTGTGTCATTAGTTTTAGTGGAATTAATGAAACAACCATTGGTTAGCAATGACCTAATGATTGAACCTATCATGATCTAATGATACCAGGGGTGATTAGCTAATAATTACGTGGATTCTATTCATATTATACCACTATTTAACGTGAGGCGTGAGGGATTTGTAGTGGGAATTTAATTGCCGCTAAGGTGAGTTTGTTCACTGGTGGGTTAGTCATGGGTAGGAAATTAATGGGGTATAGTTATTAATGATATAAGTGACGGTAATAATGATCAACTTTAGGTTAGCATATTTCACATATGATTTTCTCTCACTGTTTTGATATTTAGGTTTTAGGCCTAGGATTCTTAGAGTAAAAATTTATAAAATGGGTGTCATTAGATTCGTACTCTTATGGAAATTATAAATTTGAACAGATTTTGACCATTCAGAAGCTTTACGGAAGGGCAGGACCCTTGCAAATTAGCTTGCATTCGGATTCTCTGGTTGAGGTAGGTTATGGTTTAATTGGGGTTTATACTTGATTTAATTGTGTGTATGCTCCTAAATTGGATGCTTGTGGATTGGTCTTCGGACATACTTGAATTTGACGATATTTGGATTATTGACACTTGTATGAATAATTATTAAAAATTGAACTTGATCGAATTATCTTATGATTATAAGTGTACTTGTAAATTTGGTACGTGGTATTGTATCCTGAGAGATAGTGTGAATTTGATAGAATACACATAATATGGTTATGGAGGATCGGGTACCACAACGGTACGGATATGAATATTGATATTACTTATTTATGGAGGATCAGGTACCACGCCGGTACGGTACATGGACGTAGATTGTTCCCTGCAGGTCATGACTAGTTGGACAGAAATAAGTCCCTTAGCATGTGTGTACAGGCTAGTGTGGATTTTGAGAGGTGGTGTGGTTTAATAAGATGATAACGAGGTAATGGTGTTCTAATTGTGAGGTTGAAAAGAACATAGTTGTTGCTTAGGCTATTACTGTTGATTTTGTGGTTGTTTACGGTTTGGTTGATACTCTTGATGGTTACGTGGATTGTTGTAAGCATTGTTTGGCCCGTTATTAATGTATTTACTGATTCATTGAATACTTGCTATGTGTTGATGCCCATCTACTTGTTATTTGATTTATGTTGTATACATGTTATTAAATTGAGTTGGCCTATGATACCTACCAGTACATAGTGGTTTGTATTGATACTACCCTGTACTCTTCTTTTGTTGAGTGCAGAAAGTGTTCCAGAGGCTCAGACAGACCCTCATCACTAGCGTTTAATAGCTGATCTCGATCCAAGGGTGAGCACTTCATCTCCAGGCTGCCATGGATCATCACATTAGCTCTTGTCCTTCTTTCGGACAATGAGACACTCTTTAACTTTTGTTATTTTAGATATTTCTTTTAGACATGATTTTTATTTTAGAAGTTCTTGTACGATAACTTTTGGGTCTTGGGGATTTTAATAAGTAGTTCGTTTGATTTTCGTATAACTAATGATTAGTTTGAATTATTGTTATTTAGTTGGTTTTTATGATAACCTCGTCTTAATATTGACTAAATGATTGGGTAATAGCTTGGATTAAATGGTTCTACCACCGAAGTATTAGAGTGGGTGCCACTCATGGCCATTTGGGTCGTGACATAAATCCTATAATTTTACAAATAAAATACACAATTTAATAACAGGAGAAGATCCTAATAGTGGTTTATTAGTATTACAAAGAAAATCCTTGATACAGTTAAAACAATTAAGTATTAGTAATTGGCACCATATAAAGTTTTTCTTAAATGACTATTTTTATTATTGCACTAGAAGTGGAAACGCTTTTGATCAGACATTAGGTAGAAAATTGTTTAATAAATTACCAGAAGCATTAGGAAGAGAAATAGAAAGACGATGGGATGAAAGGGAAGGTGTAGTACAAAACCCTAATGCTAGATGGTCCATTGGACATAGAATACAGCACATAATAGAAATATTACAAGAAAAATGTACTAACATACAAATTCAAAAACAGTTAAAGAAAGGTGAAACTAGTTTTTGTAAAAGTATATACACTACTCAAAGTTATGATGAAGACTATCAGAAAAGACGAACTCCAAAGAAATATAAAAAATCATACCCAAAGAATAATTACAGAAGAAAAAGTTACTATCTAAGAAAATCAGCAGCTAAAAAACCATACTTAAATAAGAATAGACATGTTAGGAAATATAAGAATGATAAAAGCTACAAAAATACTCTAGAATGTTTTGCTTGTGGAAGCACGGAACATTTAGCAAATACTTGCCCAAGCAGAAATAACACAAGAACAAGAAACTCTCAATTAATAGAAGATTTTCAAGAAACTTTAAGTAATGTAGACGAATACATGTCAGACAATGAAAGTATTTATTCTATAGTAAGTATAAATAGTAATGAACCCTATAATTCATCAGACTCAGAAGATGAGAATCTCATTAATGAGATAAATCTAGAAGACCTATATTTAGACCCACCAAATTTTGATTTAGTAAATATAATAGACTATAATTTAGTTATATAAAAAGCAAAGACTGTATGAATGAATTTGAAAGGAAAGGCTTAGACAGTAATCAATGCTTCATTTGTAAATGGTACCCAGATAAGAATAGAAGAGTCAAATGTAAACTTTGTTATATAGAAGGATGTATTCCTTGCATAGAAAGAACTATAGGAGGTAAGTTACTACAAAATACGACAAGTAATGAACCACATAAAGAGACCATTAAGGAAGTAGCAAGTTCTTCAACCAATTATATTATATCACACACAAAAGAAGATAAAATAATTGAATTAACAACAAGAATAAATAACCTAGAAGAAAGAATAAAACGATTAGAAAAAGGTAAATATGTTATGGAAGAAGACTCATAATTAATGAACGAAGCCTTTGATGGTTTAGTATGTAATGAAGATAAGAAACTAAGTGCAGTCAAAATATTAACTAAAATAAAAATACAAGATTATGAAATAGAAACACTAGGCTTAGTAGACTCAGGATGTACACAGTGTATAATAAACCAAAAATTATTACCAAAACATCTTATAAATAATTTTAAAAAACCTCACATATCCTTGTAAATGGATGGAACTCATAATACTTATAGACATTTTGTAAAAAATGCAGTAATTAGTTTTAGTACTACATGTTCTAATTATAAAACAGTATATAAGTTAGGAGTAATGTTGACCAGAGAATTAAATATAAAGGCAGACTTTGTAATAGGCTTAGATTTCATGATAAAAAATAATGGAGGATGTTTTATAACTAGAGACGGAGTAATTTTTATAAAAAATATTACAATAACACCAGCATTTTTTGGGAAAAATATCCAAAGAAATACAAAAGTAACCAAAGACTCTAAATATATTAAAGAATCCTCAAAGCACTTATGTGACAAAGGCACAGACTGTACCTGTGAGACAGGAACATTACTGTTAGAAGAATTAGACTTAGATGAAGAAATTAATGAAATAGAATTATTAAATCAAATCATAGATAAAAATTATGATTTAATGGAAATAAACATAGACAACTACAATTTTAGGAAAGGAATTCAACAAATAGGAATGATAAAGAACCAAGAAGACTTGCAAAAGATAATTCAGAAATTAGATGACAAAGACATAATAGGTGAAAAACCTTTAGAACACTGAAAGAATAATAAAATAGAGTGTAAACTAGAAATCATAAATCCAGAATATACGGTAAGAACAGCAGCAATACAAGCTACTAATGAAGATTTAAAATACTTTGAAGTACAAATTAAAGAATTACTTGACCTAGGAGTAATTAGAAGATTTAAATCAAGACATAAGTCAGCAGCTTTTATGGTTAGAAATCATAGCGAGATAGTTAGAGGAAAAACTAGAATGGTAATAAATTATAAAAGACTTAATGACAATACAATAATGGATGCTTATAAACTACCAGACAAAATAGAGTTAATTAATAGAATTCAAGGAAGAACAATGTTTAGTAAATTCGACTGTAAGTCAGGATATTGACAGATAAAAATACCAAGACAGTATAGAGTGGACAACATTTACTTGTCCCGAAGGACATTTCGAATGGTTAGTAATGCCATTTGGATTAAAAACTGCTCCACCAATTTTTCAAAGAAAGATGGATAATATATTTGGTAAATATAAGAATTTTGTACTAGTATATGTAGATGACATCTTAGTTTTTAGCTATAACATGAAAGAACATTTAGGACATCTCCAAATAGTTTTTTAAATTATTTGTAGACAATGGAATAATTATAAGTAAGAAAAAGATGGAATTATGTAAACAATCTATTAATTTTCTAGGCATCACTATAGGAGAAGGAAAAATAAAATTACAACCACATATAGCAAAAAAGGCCCTAGAAATGCCCGACAAGTTAGAAAAAACAAAAGTCCTACAAAAATTCTTAGGAATATTAAATTATGCTAGATAATTTATTGAGAATTTAGGAAAAGTAGCAGGACCTTTATATGCTAAAACTGTCTCTAAAGGACAAAAGACATTCAATACGGAAGATATAAAATTAGTTCAAAAACTAAAAGAAATGGTTAAGGACATACCAGACTTAGCCCTACCTTTAGAAACAGAATATTTAATAATAGTGACAGACAGTAGTTTTGAAGGATGGGGAGCCGTCCTTAAAGCTAGAAGCAATAAATATAGCAATAAGAAAGATGAAAGAATATGTGCTTATCAGAGTGGAAAATACAAAGAACAAGACAATATGAGTAGTATAGATGCAGAAATACTAGCAGTCATATATGGTCTTAATAGTTTTAAAATATACATTTTAAATAAGCCAGAAGTATTAGTAAGAACTGACTGTGAAGCCATAGTCAAATTTCATGAGAAAATTAGCGAGAAAAATAGTAGTAAGAGACGATGGTTAAATTTGATTGACGCTACTTCAATATATAATATTAAGTTCGAACATATTAAAGGTAAAGAAAATACCTTAGCTGATAAACTTAGTAGATTAATATCAAAAACTACTAACTAATCCTTTTTGCAGCATGACAGACAAAGGCAAAGCAATAGCTTCAGACTCCAGCGCAGACAATTATTTAAAGACTTTATTAAGCAATACTCATTTTTGGCCACAGAAAATATTAAATACAGCTCAGACATCTGGCGATCAGACGATCGAAAGAATATATTTTGGGAGACAAAATTTAATTTATTATCCAGACTCAAATTTCAGTTTTAAGACAAGACCTGAAGCAAGGGTCCACAGAAATCAAAAATGCTTATTAGACAACTTATGGATTTCTTACAACAAGACTCCAAGGGATGTCAACTATTTTTTAGCTGTTATGAATGCCCTAGCACAATATTTTACAGACAAAAATTTAACTAACAAGTTTAACTTTTATGTGATCATACAGGGAAGGACTCCAGGAATCTACCAGACATGGATTCGGGTAATAGACGCTATTAAGAACTTCAAAGACCCCTTATAGAATGGATTTAATAATTTTAATGAAGCTTTAGACTACGCAAGAGGAAAATTAGGACCAAACTTTTTTATTACCCCAGAACTAAGAAACCCTGTAAATTACCCTCAGTACAATATTAAAAAAGACACAAACAAAATTATTTTCTGTGATCACTACAGTTCAATGACTGAAGGTTTGTAAAGACTAAATCATAAAAATGAACTGTTAGAGAAAGAACGAGATGAATTAGTAAGACAAAATTTACTACTACAAGATTATATAAAACATCTTGAATTAAACCAAAGTCCAAATTCAGCACCCTTTCAAACACAAAGACCAGTTCAAATTTTTAAAGATTCTTATATTCAGACTGATTTTCAGACACCATAAAAAAGTTCTCCATCTTTACTCAAAATGGATGAGATGGGTTTGCATTTCCCACTGAATGTAAATAGACCTACTGCATCAGGTAAGGATGTATCTAGTCCGGTTCAAACGACAACCGGTAAAGACTTATCAAGTCCGTTAATGGCTGACACTTTTCCAAAAAGTGTAAGAAGACTTCCAGCTAGTTTGTATTTAGAAGGTGCCTCTAGCTCAAAGACTGTAAAAATTAAGAGACAAAATAAAAAGAAAGTGACTACAAAAACTATAGAAGGTATTATTGGCAATACACTGATGAGCTTATTGGTAGACTCTACCTCTACCCCTCCTAAAGAAGAAACTAAAGACATGATTAAACCAGAGAAAGAAAATTCAGATCTTTCAAATTCAGACTCAGATCTACCCAGTTCAGAAAGAGAATATGAACCGGCTCTAGATCAATTTGCTCAAGACCCTAACGCCGATGATAATTCCAGTATGAGTTTTGACTCCGAGGCTTTGCACAATTTAGACACTATTTGTTAAACAACATCAACAATGACGTCGGATATTTTGGACATTTCTTAAAGACGTAAGCAGTGACCTCAGTAGACTTAATATTCGTAAGCAATGACATATATATGGATAAGACAGAAAGACGAAAAGAAAGAAAAAGTCGTAACATTACAAAACATGTTACAAGATTTCAAAAGAAATTAATATTGAAAGCGACATAAAGCAGACTTGAAAGCGACATGCAGCAATATTTTTTCGTTCAATTTTATTTCGAAGTCCGCAGACGTTCCTCTATAAATACCTTCAGTTGGCAAGAGGAAGAGAGCATCAGGCAATCATAGTAAGAAGCAATTAGCTTAGTTTTTACAAATAAGTACTATGAGAAAAGAGTGTTTGAAAAAAATAAAAGAGTGTGTTTGTAAAAAGAGTGCTTGTGCGAAAGTGAGTGTTTAATTTTCCAGTTCCACTAGGAGCAACTTCGGGGACTCCCGAAAGGGAACCCTCTATCCGCTCTACTCAATGTAAGTAGGTTATAAGCTTTACTAGAAGTAGGTATTATATATATATATATATATATATATATATATATATGTATATATATATATATATATTATATATATATTTGTATATATATATATGTATGTATGTATATAAAGTGCGATGGGATTAAACAAAAGGCATAATCCTAGGTCTTAATAACTCCGAGAGCAACTCCTTCTTTCTCGTATTTACTTAAATTAGTAGAATTAGCAGTGAAACAACCAATCACATCTTGAATTGGACAATACTTATTTTTTCACAACCATTATAGCATGATACTAGCTTGTCAACAACTAAATCTCTGCTGAATTGACAAACCCAATTGTTTTAAAATCCTTATATTACTTGCGATCACGTAAACTTTCATGAGTGGAGTTGCTTATACCACACAAACAAGTTTTTGATGCCATTTCCCGGGACTTGAAGTATTGATAAGTTAAGATTTGTCTATTTTTTTAAGTGATAACAACATGAGCTTAGCTTATTATTGCAGGTTACATGTTTATGCATAGTTTTTCCAGTGAAGCAGACCATTCCAAAACCAAAGAGGGTTTAATGCTATTCTAGCGAGAACTCAAAAAGCTCTTCCATAGAAGGTTAAGGGTGAAAACTTTATTGCAGACATAGAGCAACTAGTCACCAACAATAATGGCAGATGAAGTGGTGGAAAATTGACCATCAACATCAATTGCAGTTTGCGAAGTGGCATTCATACTTGCTGATGATGTAACACCTTGTATTGTTAAACCCGCAATCACTATAAAATGGGAGTTGATACAAAATATGGTACAACTCCTACACTCAAGTGGGTAATTTATAGGTTTACCACATGAGGACCCGCAAGTGCATCTCTAAAATTTTTTATGGATAGTTGACACTTATAATAGGAAGTGCCATAACATTAAACTCTTTTTTTTGAGATGAGAATAATAGACTTTTTTATATCACAGAAGGAGTCTCATCGAACTATGTGAGGATCACCTTTGTCCCATTCTTGTTAATAAGGAAAACAAAGAGGTGACTATAAGTTGAGCCTCCAAATTCTATCGCTTCAAGGACTGACTTGGACCAAAAATTTATCCAAAGGTTCTTTCCATCTGGGAAGACAATCAAATTAAGAAGTGAGATTTTGGGGTTCTGACAAAAAGAAGGAGAAGACTTACCCTAAGCATGTAATAAATTCAAAATATTGTTACTAATTCATCATCATCATTGTCAGACCCAAGAAGTTTTGAAACATCTTTGATTGAGAGTTTAGACATTTTTTCTAAACTATTTCTTGATTCAATTGCAGGTGGACAAGTACAAAAGAAAACTTATGATGAATTAGTACTTTTGTTGAACAGGTTAGCAACAAGTAAGCCAAAGTGGATCAGTGAGTCTGAAATAAGTTCTATAAAGAAGGCTGCATATACTTTAGAAGTTGGTGAGATGACTGATTTGCAAGCACATATCACAATCATGAACAATAATTTTAATAAGCTGAGCAATCTGATGATGAGGCAAGTACAATCATAAGCTCAAGTTCAGAAAGTTCAACAAGCATCATTATTCTGTGAGATCTGTAGAGGTGATCATACAATTGATGTGTGTGGAGCTATTCCAGAGAACATATATTTTGGCACAGCAAATAAGAATTTTGGAAACACTTACAACCCAAATTTGGGAAACCACACTAAATTCTCATGAAGTGGAAATCAAAATTAGAATCAATACAAGATACAATGTCAAAAGCAAAGATATCAACATAATCCAAATAATATAGTGCAAGGTCCATTTGACGAAATAAATAAATTATTAAAGAAGTTGGAAGAAGGTAAAAAAAAGCAGGAAGATAGTATAAAAAATAATGACTTGGCAATCCAAAGTCTTGAGAAGCAAATGGGTTAAATAGTTGAAGCAAAAAATGTGAGACCTCCTGGAGGTCTCTTAGTGATGTGGAACCCCAACTCAAAATAGGGTAATGTAATCATTGTAAGAAGAGGAGAAGATTTGGGTTAATCAAAGCCGAAAGTAGCAACTGAAACAACAGTTAGAGGGCAAAAGAATAAAGTATCAAGAGAAAGAGTTGCAAGGAAATCCTACTCAAGATTTGGAAACTAACCTCTTTCATTGCCATAGAAGCATATTCATTACAGAGAGGAGATGTCACATACTAAGTTCTTTGATATACTAAAGCAGGTATATTAACTTGCCTCTTGTTGAGTTATTGCAGGGCATTCCTTAGTATGCAAGGTATCTAAGATATATAGTAACTAATAAGAGAAGTTGACAAAAAAATTTATGATAGATCTTACTGAATAATGCTCATCTCAGATTTAAAATAGTCTACCAACCAATAAGAAGGAGCCTGGAAGCATTACCATTGAGAATTCTATTTGAAAGGAAGTAAAATCTATGGCACTGTGTGACTTAGGAGCAAGCATCAATTTTATTCCCTTGTCACTATTTAAATTTTTAGGATTGGGTAGTCCTAACCTACTTCGATTATATTATAATGGGCTGATAAGTTTCTAACTAAATGTGAGGGCACAATTAAAGATATATGTTCAAATTAGAGCATTGATCTTTTAGGTGGATTTTATTATCTTTGATTGTGAGTCTAATCCAGAAGTTCCATATATTATTGTAATGACCCAAATCATGATTACACTAAATTAGAAATTAGAACCTTAGCTTAGTCTTTCCTTAGACCAAAATTTAGAAATTCTGGGATGACCTAGCTTTAGGCATATTTTGAGTGTGTGATGTTCTAGGTAAATCTGATAGTTATTAGAGCATTGGTTGGTGGTTTTTATTTTATTTTGTGTTAGAGGAAGAGCTTAGAAAGTTGTAGCAACTTCTGGTGCATAGAATGGGTCAGTAGAACTCCGATTATAGCAATTACCGTGAAAGGGTTAGTTCATAATTTTAGATTTTGAGAAACATGTTGTGACATGGCTAGAACTGGGATCGAGTCCTAAATTACTAATTTGGGGTTGCTGCAGCGACAGAAGTGCCGCTACATTGACAAAAGTTTTGCCCCAGTGACAACCTCTTTTATCATGAGGGCCGCTACAGCGGCAGATCCTCTACTATAGCAGTGCTGCTGTAGTGGTGAAAATGTTGTATATTAGTTTTTAAAATTAAAAAACCATTTTTCATTTTCACTTTTCTAAAAACATGTTCAAGGGCTTAACAAGGGCGATTTTCTTCAGCTTTTGGATTTTTTTATCTTTGAAGTAAAGTTTCTTTACACTTAAAGCTTGAATTGCTCCTTTGGATCTATAGAAATTATAAGAATCATAATCATGGTGGAATTTGGAGATTATCCCTAAATTATGAACTAGTGGGATTTGGTGGAGATTTAGTTTATTATCAGTTGTTGTTGATCCTAGGGTGTTAGAAAATATTTTCTATGGTAGAATTCTTCATTTTAATGTTAAAATATGTAGAAGTCAAAAGTTTAAAGGGTAGAAAATCCTAAGATGATGAACTAGGAAAAATTCTTAGGTTAATTTGATAAATGTAATTGATGTACTTGTGTACTTGTATTCCTCATGAGATGAAGTGTTATGACTGTATTTGGCTGTCAATTAATTATGAGTTGTGTTTTGATTGTTCTTACTTGCATTTAACTTGCCTATTTGTATGGTGTTGAGTTGACTCAACCGATGATGCCTATCAGTACTTAGTTGTTGTACTGATACTACCTGTACTCTTCTTTCTGTTGAGTGCACAACATGTTTCAGCATTTGAGATGAGACCTCACTCTAGTCCCTGATTCAAACATCGATTCAAGGGTGAGCACTATGTTCGGGCAGCCATTGGGTCATTCTTATATTGGTTATGTCCTTTGTTTTAAGATAGATACAATCATTTTACTTAGTATTCTGGATGTTGTTTTAGACTTGGTTTTGGAAACTATTTTAGATGTTCTTGTACGGTGACTTTCAGTTCCCGGGGGTTGTAATAAGTAGAGATTCACACCACACTTTATTTGTTTTTGAGCATTCAGTTAGTTAATAAAAATCTCATTTTACTTTTATTGTGTTTTAGTGAGTTAAATGGTAAGTGTTTGAGAAAAACGACTTGTGAAGGTCCTTAATAGTTGGCTAAGGCTTGGGTTAGATGGTCCTCCCACTGTAGAGTTAGAGTGGATTCCATTTATGACCAATTGGGTTGTGACAATTTTAGGATGTCCATTTTTGTCTACGGGAAAAGCGGTCATAGATATGGAATCTGACAAGATGATGATACATGCACAAGACAAAGTTGAGGTATTTGAAGCATACAAGCCACAAGTATAACCAGTGATCTTTGAAGAAGTTTTGGTCTTATGAGATACAAAAGAAAGGCCTAGATCAACACCTTTATTAATAGAAGCCATAACAGAAAAATCTTCTTAGGACCAAGGATTTTTTAGAAATGTAGAGAAGATGGATCCTAGGAAGCATCTAACAAAATTCAAAAGGTTTGTGTACAACTTCAAAATCCACAAATTTTGGATGAAGCATTGAAGTTGCAACTATTTAGGTATTCCCTTATTTGGGAAGCTAAGGAGTAGCACCAAGGTATGCCACCAAAATCTATCCAATAATGTGCATGCTTATTGATGTCAAAATCTATCCAATAATGGAGCATGCTTATTGATGTGTTTGTATTCAAATGGTGTTGTAACATTCATCATGATTGTTTTTTGATTATTGTATGTTTTGACTATTTTATTCTTTCCGTAGTTACTTTATGGTAATTATGATATGAAGAATGGGTGGCATGGTTCTTGAGGTGGTTGGTTAAGAATTATGCAAGTTTTTTATTTTGTAAGGTTTGGAAGCTGATACAGTTGACTTCAGTCAACATTCATAGAAGTTGAGGTAGTATCAAAATTACTTCAGTGCTATCAACTTTGGAACATGATTTTTTGGATTAGTAGGACAATTATTTTGGGTCCTGAGACATTCAGATGAGCTTTGGAAGAGTTTTTAAATTTTAAAAGTTAAAAACTTAGTAAAGTTGAACAAAGTCAACATTCTAGGTTAGAAAAGCCATTTCTGAGTTTCAATAATTTCACTAGGTCAGGAGGGTGATTTTTAGTCTAGTTGAAGGTTGGTTTAGCTCCCAAGGCTTTTGGATGATTTTTGAGTTGTTATTTGAAAATTTGGAGATTTATAAGTTAAGAGTTGACTTTGATCAACATACAGTCAAGTTGACCTCATTTATGTGTTTTTATGATTCATCAGGTCTAGAATGTGTTTTGAAACTGGTTTGCACTATTGGTTTATGTCTGGAAGGTCTCGGATGAATTTTTGGGTATTTGTTCAGAGTTTAGAGTTTTACATTGTTGGGCTTTATAGTATCATCTGGATAAAATAAACTCTATATGGTGTTTGGATTGAATTGTTATATCCGTATTAAAATTTTGAAACCAACACAAAAGAATCAATGCATTTTGAATCCGTATGAGGAAGTTATGCCCATTTTAATGAAGTTTGATGTTGATTGTTCTGGTACATCGTGAGTGTGGAATAAAGACCACACCAACGGACCCGAAGGTGTGGGATATGATTCGTAGGTGTGGAAGGTCCACAGGTGTGGTCGCAGCTGCAAATTCGCTAGTGTGAGAAATATTCCGTGGGAGCAGAAATCGCTGTGTTGAAGTCATAAACCTTATCTATTTGTTATTTTTAATATTTTGGGAGTTATTAATTACTGATTGAGGTGATTTTTAATGTATTAATCTTGTATGAACATTGGCTACATTATTCTACATTTATTTTTCTGATTTTCCAAGAATACCCATTACATTTTTCATGATTTCTATTTACAAAGTTAAAGATTTGAAACTCCAAAGTTAAAAAATCAAAAGCTTTTGGTTTGAGGATCAATTTTTTCATAAATTTTTGGTAATTAAGGTCCTTGTTGTATGAGTAAATTGATTTTGGTATAAATTTACTGATTTATCAATGGTTTCCTCATTTTAAATCGCGTATGAACGTGAAAATTAGGATTGCCCCCTCCCCCCCCCCCCCTTTTTAAAAAAAAAAATGAAATTGAGTATTTGAGTTCCTTAAGTTATGAGTAACATGGTTTTCAAATAAAATTTCAAGTTTGCCTTTGTAGGCTCGGAGTTGACTTTTGGATTGACTTTTCAGACCCAGAATTAAAGTACGACAATATGGGTTTATGGTTTTATTTTCTTATGTAGAATACGTATTTGATCATATTGGGCTCATTTGGAGTTCCATAGAAGTATAAAACTTTGATTTGACTTTTTGGACTTCCTTTAAGGCAAGTTGAGACTGTCTTTGATTTTTTTTCAAAGTGTTTACGTGCTATTATGTGTATGGAGAGTAATGAGAATATGAGGGTCCCGTATATGTAAGATAATAAGTATTTATTTGGGTACCAGTATTATATGAAGGGTTAAAATGGTTAAGTGATTTGTATGAATTATCTTTCCTAATTTACTAGCATGGTTGTTATGAAATGTACCTGAAAATAACTCATCAAACATGCTAGTTGATGATTTTACTCTTATTTGAGATTGTGAGCTGTATTGAGGTGATATTTGGTAGAAAATTAAGATTTATGCTATCTGAGTACTGAAAATAAAGATTACATCAATTGTGAAAATTGATAGAGGTGAACTTAAACTAGAATTGAATTGACTCATGGTATGAAATATTTTTCTTGACATTGTATTTGATATTTGGGATCGGTGTGATATGCCTGCACATTATGCATTATATTTCATTGAGATCGAAGTGGCACGCCTACCCAGTATTGTATAGATTAGTGTGGCACAACTGCTCGATATTATTATTGATACTTTTGGGAACAGAGGACTCACCTATTCCGTGTATGGACCTCGCGAGTCCCCTATGGGTCCTAGCTAGCTATACAGAGTAGCATGTATATACAAAATATATTTATCACATTCATTTACTTATACTCATTGTACTTGGAGTGATATTTGATGAAATAGATAATTAAGTCGGTTGTTACATTTATGCTGCTTTGAGGTGCATTAGTACTATTGGGCTATATTATATCTTTATCATTGTGGCTTAATTGTTAGACTAGGTATGGGCTTCCTAAATTACAGGTTTAATTAAATAGTATTGAGTAATTGGAACGTAGGTAGTTCTCATCATCACTTTAAATTAGGATCAATGGGCGATGCTGCTGAGTTGTCACTCCTTGAGCCTAGAACTTGGGTATGATCGGCACCCACTATCATTGCTAGCCCAAGCATACCCATACATGACATATGACGTGAGCATTTAACTGACATATGCGGAAGACATAAGTAAATCATAAGAGACATTTTGAAAACAAACTTTATTCATAAATAAGAAACTTAAAATTTCATAAATATGGTGACACGAAGGTCAAAACCTAAATAACATGAACCTAACAACTAACTGTCTTTAAAGCCTCTAAACTCTGTGAAACAATACCTACTAGGACAAGGCTCCGTCATACCTTTATTGAACTAAATCATGAAAACTAACATAACTAAGCCCCTTGGAAGAAGGAATAGCTTACCAATAACTGAAAGTGAGAAACTTTATGATGCCCTTGATCAAGAGCCTGAGTACTTGAATCTGCATCATAAAATGATGTAACACCAAATGTATAAGTATACAGAATGTACTATATGTAAAATAATAGGTATGAACATGATATCACATAAACATGAAACAGAAACACAAAGGATTCTGAATACCTGTGTCATGAGGTAATTGTATAACTAAAGACTATGAGTAAAACTAAAAGTAGAGTCATGAACTTAAAAATCATGAGATAAGCTAAAATAACTAAACAATAAGTAAGCTAAATGCATTAGAATATGAAACATATTTAGAAACAGATAGTCATACTTAAATAAAAATATTGGATTTTTTATTGGAGAGTTTCTTATAATCGACATACACTAGGGGCCATTTGGCTATGTGAGATAAAATTATAATTTAAAATCATGATATGAAATCATTTGAGATGAAGTTGAAGTTTTGTTTGGACATGAAATTTGGACTTTTTAAATTGTATGTTTTCTCATAAACATAAAAGCCCTATAAATTGTGAAAACTATCAAAATTGCTCCAATTCTTTATACAATCTTATCAAATATGCAAAATTTCAAACTAGAAGAATAATATACTATCATAAAGCTATTCTAAAAAATACAACATTTATTGATCGAACTTTAGTTCTATAAAAATATAAAATTAAACATGAGTTGAAGTATACTACTCATTAATATAATTCCCCACATAGTACAGTCAATATCCTCAAGTTGAATTAATAATAAATTTGATTGGTTGAAGGTTGGTGAGAATAATGGTAATATCCAATATAATTAGTTTAAAAGTTGGTAAGAGTAATAATATCAACTATAAATTTTGTTTATATGAAATAAATAGTTGGAAGATATAAAATGGTGATTTTTTTATAAAATATAAACTTGTGGGTTAACTTTTATATTTGAAAAATTATTCATAATATGAAATTTCCAAATCAAGCTTTTTGGAGAATTTGGGATTTCATCTCAAGATATGAAATCATGAGATGAAATTGCATGTCCAACTACTGATTTTATCTCATGATTTCAAATCAGGAGATAAAATCGTATGTCCAAATGCCTACTAGGTGAGCTCATGACATCCAACCTCTGACCCGGTTAGGAGGTTTGTACTATACCTTGTCGAGGCATAGGACAACATGATATGAAGATTCATAATATACCCATTTTGGGATACATGATAGGAGTCATTCGACTTGTTGAATGATCCATAACCTACACTGGCATACTTAGTTTGGGGGCATGTATTATGTAAACCAATATCCTTCTTGATGTTAAATAATCCACCAAAACATATATATGCTCATACTGTAATTTTTTAAAATAACTAAAAATCATGTTGCAGATTCATTGACTTAAATTTATATCATAAAAATATACTGCTGGTGAGCCCTTGTGCTCTAATTCATAAAACATCATACATGTGAGCCCTTCCTCTCTAATTCATAAAAGGCCATGCTTGTGAGCCCTTCACTCCAATTTATGTAAGAATACTGAGTTGGGGTTTTTCAAACAAAAAATATTCCTTTAAAATCATGCTAAAATTCATGGAATAAACTTGTAAATATTCATGCGGTAGTTTCACAAAATATGAGATAAATTTATGAATTATGAGATGAATTCATAAAAATGAGGATTCATAAACATTAGGATAGTTTCAAATTCTGAAATAGATTCATATGTATGATAGAGGTTTACAAACATGAGATTGGGACAAGTTTCAAAAACCTTAAACACTTACATAAAAGGATTTCATCAATAGTTTTAAAAGAAAGATCATAAAGACTTTGTAGAAAATCCATAGGAATCACATAAAACAAGAATTATTATGCGGATAGAACACTCGAGTATATAATTCATGAAGTTTTACAAAGAATCAAAGAAAACTCAAAGTATAAGGGTTTTACTCTTACCCTAGTTTTTATGGGAGATATTCAAATACATAATACGATATTCAAGAGAAATGACAAGAACAGAGATTGACTTACACATCTTGACAGAACGGAGGAGTTTCAAGAAGAACTTAAAGATTCCTTGATGGAGTTCTTAGAGTGTTCTTGAAACCCTTGGGTTTCTTGAGGGAAGAGAGGAATTGTATGATGATATTATGAGTGTTAGTCATATTTAAGAGGATTTTTAAGTTGTCATAATTGAATTTCTAAAAGTGGTAAGACAAAATCACCCTTAATGAAGGCATTATGCACCACATAGACTATAGCATTATCTGGGTTGTGTACCGCAGATCTCATAACTCTTAAAGCCTGATTTCTAACTTTCTGAAGTTTAGTGATAGGTGTGGCATGTTGGCCATATCATTGAACCGTCATAGCATCGTCTTGGCTATTTAACGTGCTTAGAAGTTGCATTTAAGTCTCTAAACTCATTCCAAACAATTTCTAATCAATCTAAGGGTCATATGACTTAATTTCTAAGCTCTAGTAGGTATATAGAATGATGTTAACCTAACATGAAGTGTGAGGTGTTACATGAATACATATGGATTATAACTCATTCTTGCTTATTTCTGAACTTAGTGTTCAGGAACTGAGCCAGTGGTCTCTAGTTGCTAGTTTAGAGATTATGATTTGCATTGCTTTTAGAGATTCAAGGGTAGCGGTTGATCAATCCTAGAACCTATCAAATATCCTTTATTATTTTATATCATTTATGTTGTTTCCCTTTATATCGAGATATTCTTGTCACGATCCAATTTCTCGAGTCATGACAAATTGGTATTAGAGTCTAGGTTCACTGGTATTATTAGTACAAGAGCAAGTGTCTAGTAGAGTCCCACGGATTGAAATGATGACGTCCATATCCCGTCTTTGAGAGGCTACAGTATATTCTTAGGAAAATCTCACTTTTTTTATTTTTTATTTTTTTCACTCTTTCGCAGATGGCTTGGACTCGAGCTATCATGACTGGAGACGGAGACCCCAATCCTACAGCTAGGGAACCCATTAGAGGTTGAGGTCGAACCAGAGGTCGAGGCTAGGCTAGAGCTGCAGCCCTAGCTAGGGGTCAAGATAGGGACCCTTCACCAGATCCTGCTATTGCTCTCGAGCCAGAGGTAGCTCCAGAGGTTCAACTGCCCCAGCCATTGGTGGTCCAGGGGGCCACCAGGATTTATATCTTTGTCAGTTCTCAAAGATTTCTTGCTTTACCTATTGGGGTTAGTAGGTTGTGCATCGTCTGATGGTGCTCAATCAGGGGACCAGAGCAGTACTGATATAGAGGCGCAACCTATAGCTTCAGCTCCTAGAGTAGAGGTTTCTCCAGCACCAATAGTCCTGCAGCCAATAGTGGCTCATTCAGTTATGACCATGAGGAGCAAAAAATATTAGGCTGATTTATGAGATTGACTCCCCTTAGGTTTGCAGGGACCCCAAGTGAGGATGCTTTTGAGTTTCTAATTAGTTTTGAGGAGAGGTTATGTAATTTGAGGCTGGTTGAGTCATGTGGAGTAGATTTTACTGCTTATTAGCTCAACGACACAACAACTAGACAGTGGTGGAGGGGTTATCTTGATTTCAGGTTAGCTGGATCTCGATCTATGACTTAGACTCAGTTCTTCAATGCTTTCTTGGGGAAGTTCATGCCTCACATCATGTACGATCACCTCAGGGATAAGTTTAATGGATTGAGGTAGGGTTCTATGACTATGACCGAGTATGAGGTAAAGTTTTATGATCTAGCCAGGCATTCCACCATAATTCTACCTACAAAGTATTTGGTGTTTTATTAGAGGGTTGAGACTACTACTCTACAAGGCTATTCAGGGTTTGGTGACTTCAGGAAAGTCTTTTACTGAGATTGCTGATTATGCCTCTACTATAGAGGAGATAGATTGTGAGGCCTAAGGGGGTATAAATAAGAGGCCATGTCACCAAGGCAGTTTTAGTAGGAGCCACAGTGGCTCACAGTTCAGAGGTAGAGGATTTCAGGAGAGGTACCTCTAGCGTCAGTTGTATCAGCACCAAGGTTAGTCTAGTAGACCCATTCAGGCAACACTTAAGATTTTTGATAGGGGTCAGCCCGATTATAGTGATTGCAATGGTCAGAGCAGTGGTCAGTCCTCCAGGGGCACACAGTCAAGGACTTCAAGGTGAGGTAGCCATTCTGTGTTAGTCAGATCTTCTGGACAGAGTAGAGTGCCTGAGGCATGTTATGATTGTGGGGTCATTGGTCACTTCTCCAATGAGTGTCCCTAGCATGGGATGATTTAGCCTGCAACATAGTGTGTTCAGTCGATTATATCAGTGTCGTCCCCATCTAAAGATGGTGTACAGAGTCACAGGAGTGGTCCCCATAGTTCCAAAGGATGTCCTCAGGTAGGTAGGATAGGTGGTCGGTTAGGTATCCAGTTTGGAGGTAGACCAGGTCATTTTTATATTGTACTTGGTAGGATAGATGTAGAGTCTTTGAATGTTGTTATTATAGGTATAATTTTAGTATGCTGTCTCTACTCCCATGGGTGATTCTTTGTAGTAGATCAAGTTTATAGATTATGTGTTGTGATCATATGAGAGTTTGATACTCAGAATATCTTTATTGTGCTAGATATGGTGGATTTTGATGTGATTCTGGGCATGGACTGATTATTCTCCTATTATATGGTCTTAGATTGCTTTGCCAAGACTGTTACCTTAACCATGCCTGGCATACCTGTAGTTGTGTGGCAGGTTTCTTGTAGCCACGCATCGATGGGGATTATTTCTTATTTTTGGCTAGGAGACTGGTGTTGAGGGGTTACGAGTCTTAGCTTACTTATGTTCGTGATATTAGTACGGAAATTCTTTCACTTGATTCTGTCTCTTTTATATGTGAGTTTTTTGATGTTTTCCCCACCGACCTATCTGGCCTTCCTCCTGAGTGTGATATTGAGTTTGCTATTAATCTTGAGCCGGGTATCCGACCTATTTCTATGGCACCTTACCATACGGATCCTACCAAAATTAAGGAGCTAAATTCTCAGCTTCAGGATCTTCTGGGTAAGGGTTTCATTAGGCCAAGTGTATCGCCTTAGAGTGTTTCTATCCTATTCATAAAGAAAATAGAATAGTTCTAAGCGTATGTGTATCAACTACAGGTAGCTGAATAAGGTGACAGTGAAGAATAGGTATCCTATGCCTCGTATTGATGATTTATTTGACCAACTTCAGGGTGCGGTAATGTTTTTGAAGATTGACTTGAGATCTAGTTACCATCAGTTAAGTATTCGTGCAGAGGACATTCCTAAGACAACCTTCTGGACTCGCTATGGCCACTATAATTTCCTGGTGATGTCTTTTGGGTTGACCAATGCCCCAGCTGCATTCATGGACATGATGAACCATATTTTCAGGCCCTATTTGGACTTTTTTGTGATCGTTTTTATAGATGATATCCTTGTTTATTCGAGGGGTAGGGAGGAGCATGAGCAATATTTAAGGATTGTACTCTAGACTTTAAGAGATCATAGGCTTTTTGCCAAATTCTCAAAGTGTGACTTTTGGTTGGAGTTTGTGGCATTCCTTGGACACGTAGTGTCCAATGATGGGATTATAATGGATTCGACAAAGATCGAGGATATTCGTTATTGGTCGAGACCTGGATCTCTGATTGAGGTATGTAGTTTCATTGGTTTGACAGGCTATTACAGGTGGTTCGTCAAGAGATTTGCTGCCATTGTAGCACCTATGACTAGATTGACCAGGAAGGAGTTTCCTTTTTAGTGGTCTGATAAGTATGAGTTGAGCTTTTGGAAGCTTAAGGACTTGCTCACTTCGGCACTTATTTTGACTCTTCTAGTTGAGGGCGATGGGTTTATAGTTTATTATGATGCTTCTGGTGTTGGCTTAGGTTGTGTTTTAATGCAGTAGGGTCGAGTCATTACTCATGCGTCAAGGTAGCTAAAGGTGAATGAGCTCAGCTACCTTACTCATGATTTGGAGTTGGTGGTGGTAGTTTTCATGCTTAAGTTTTGGAGGCATTACTTGTATGGTGTTCATTGTGAGATATGTTAACCATTATAGTCTTCAGTATATCATGACTCAGAGAGAGCTTAATTCAAGATAGCATAGGTGGATTGAGTTGCTGAAAGACTATGACATAGCTATTCTATACCATATGGGCAAGGCGAATGTGGTAGCGGATGCTTTGAGCTAGAAGATAGTGAGTATAGGTAGTTTAGCCAATATCTCAGTTTTGGAGCAGTTGTTGGCTTTGGATATTCAGTCCTTAGTATACCTGATGGTTTGGCTTGACATTTCATACCCTAAGAGGATTCTTGCTAGTGTTAAGGCTAGGTCTACCTTTTTTGAGCAGATTCAGAGTCATTTATTTGAGGATAGTAGACTTTGTGGTATTTGCGATCAGATGCTGAGAGGTAAGTCCAGTAGGTCTACCTTATATTTTGAGGGCATTTTGAGATTTAATGGTCGTGTTTGCGTTTTGAGGGTTGAAAACTTGATTAAATTGATTCTTTGGGAGGCTCATAGCTCCAGATATTCTATTAACCCTGGGATAGCTAAGATGTATAGAGATTTGAGACAAGTGGCATGAAGAAGGATGTAGCAGACTTTATAGCTCAGTGTTTGTGTTGTCATCAGGTAAAGGCTGAGTATCAGAGACTGGGTGAATTGCTTTAGAGGCTACCCATTTTTGAGTGGAAGTGGGAGTGGATTACTATAGACTTTATGAATTGTTTTCCTCGCACTTCTTATAGTTTGGTTAATAGTTGGTTCATCGTAGATCGATTGACCAAATTGGCTCATTTCATCCCGATTCATATTTCTTTTAGTGTCGAGAGGTTATCCCATATTTATGTTCAAGAGATAGTTCACCTTCATGGAGCATCCATGTCTATTATTTCAGATAGAGGCTCAGTGTTCACTTCTAGCTTCTGGAGGACTTTTCAGGAGGAGTTGGGCACTCAGGTTGACCTCAACACCGCTTTCAAACCTTAGACCGATGGTCAGTCAGAGTAGACTATTCAGGTTTTGGAAGATATGCTCCGCGCGTGTGTTATGGACTTTGGAGGTCAGTTGAGTATTGAGATGACACCATTTAAGGCATTGTATGGTAGACGTTATTGATCTTCGATTAGTTGGTTTAAGACTTTAGAGGTTAGCCCCTGTGGTACCGACTTGCTTCGGGAGTCTTTGGACAGATTTTAGGTGATTCAGGATAGACTATGGGCAGCCCAGAGTAGACAGAAGAGTTATACTAACTGTAGGCTTTGTGCTTTGAAGTTTGGAGTTGGTGATTAGGTGTTCCTTCAAATATCACCCATGAAGGGCGTGATGAGGTTCGAGAAGAGGGGCAAGCTCAGTCCCACGTATATCGGGCCATTTGAGATACTTTAGACAGTTGGAGAGCTAGCTTATGAGTTGACCTTGCCCCTCGACTTTTCAGCCATTTATCCAGTCTTTCATGTATCTATGTTGTGGCGCTATATTCTAGATGAGTCTCACATGCTTTATCAGGATTCGGTTTAGTTGGACGAGTGGTTGGCCTTTGTGGAGGAGCTAGTCTCTATATTGGCTAGGGATGTCAGATAGTTGCTCTCTAGAAAGATTCCAGTGTTTAAGGTTCAGTGGAGACACCGTATAGTCAAGGATGCTACCTGGGATATCAAGATTGAGATACAAGCCTAGTATCCCTACCTGTTTGAGCCTTCTGGTACATCTTGATCCTTTACTTTCACGGATGAAAATCCTTTTAGTAATAGATATTGTAATGAACCTCCAAGTCATTACCTATGTTTTCATGCCTTTTCGATGTTTAGAGCTTTACCGTAGCTTCCCCAAGTCATTTATGACTTGTTGGGACTGACAATTCAGTCACCGGACAGTTCGTTTGGTTTTTAGAGCCGATTATCTATTCTAGAGCTTTTCCTGTTAAGAAATGGGTATCGGACCTAAACTTTAGTCAAACGGTCTCGGATGCCAATTCTAATACTTTTGTTAGCTCCACACATTTATTTTAGGCTATGAGGACCCTTGGTTAGGGTTCAAAGACTTTTACACTCATTTTGAGCTATTGGGTAGATTTTGGATAAAATGACTCTTTGGGTGTGGGATCCACTTTGGATCAAAATGACCTCGGATGGAAATTTTATGATTCAATTAAGTACGGCATGCAGAATTTGGTAGGATATCATATTTCATTTGCATTCATGAGATTCTAAACAAATCTCGAGGGTCCGATCGCAAACTTGGCACTTAGCCAGATTTGCTAGTACAACTTCAGCTGGTGCAGGCCAAAAATGACCTTTGCATTCGCGAGGCATTGGCTGCATTCACAAAGGCCAAAGTTATTGGTCATCACGTTTGCGAGCTGACTATCGCATTCGCAATGAGTCAAGCAACCGATCGGTCTGAGTTTCCCTTCGCGTTCTTGATGAACCGACATTTACGAAGGTCAAGGCGGTCGAGGTACATTACTGTTAGAAGAATTAGACTTAGATGAAGAAATTAATGAAATAGAATTATTAAATCAAATCATAGATAAAAATTATGATTTAATAGAAATAAACATAGACAACTACAGTTTTAGGAAAGGAATTCAACAAATAGGAATAATAAAGAACCAAGAAGACTTGCAAAAGATAATTCAGAAATTAGATGACATAGACATAATAGGTGAAAAACCTTTAGAACACTGGAAGAATAATAAAATAAAGTGTAAATTAGAAATCATAAATCCAGAATATACGATAAGAATAGCAGCAATACAAGCTACTAATGAAGATTTAAAATACTTTGAAGTACAAATTAAAGAATTACTTAACCTAGGAGTAATTAGAAGATCTAAATCAAGACATAGGTCAACAACTTTTATGGTTCGAAATCATAGCGAGATAGTTAGAGGAAAATCTAGAATGGTAATAAATTATAAAAGACTTAATGACAATACAGTAATGGATGCTTATAAGCTACCAGATAAAACAGAGTTAATTAATAGAATTCAAGGAAGAACAATGTTTAGTAAATTCGACTGTAAGTCAGGATATTGACAGATAAAAATTCACCAAGATAGTATGGAGTGGACAACATTTACTTGTCCCGAAGGACATTTCGAATGGTTAGTAATGCCATTTGAATTAAAAACTGCTCCACCAATTTTTCAAAGAAAGATGGATAATATATTTAGTAAATATAAGAATTTTGTACTAGTATATGTAGATGACATCTTAGTTTTTAGCTATAACATGAAAGAACATTTAGGACATCTCCAAACAGTTTTTAAATTATTTGTAGACAATGGAATAATTATAAGTAAGAAAAAGATGGAATTATGTAAACAATATATTAATTTTCTAGGCATCACTATAGGAGAAGGAAAAATAAAATTACAACCACATATAGCAAAAAAGGCCCTAGAAATGCCAGACAAGCTAGAAAAAACAAAAGACCTACAAAAATTCTTAGGAATATTAAATTATGCTAGACAATTTATTGCGAATTTAGGAAAAGTAGCAGGACCTTTATATGCTAAAACTGGCTCTAAAGGACAAAAGACATTCAATACGGAAGATATAATATTAGTTCAAAAACTAAAAGAAATGGTTAAGGACATACCAGACTTAGCCCTACCTTTAGAAACAAACTATTTAATAATAGAGACAGACGGTAGTTTTGAAGGATGGGGAGCCGTCCTTAAAGCTAGAAACAATAAATATAGCAATAAGAAAGATGAAAGACTATGTGCTTATCAGAGTGGAAAATATAAAGAACAAGGCAATATGAGTAGTATAGATGCAGAAATACTAGCAGTCATATATGGTCTTAATAGTTTTAAAATATTCATTTTAAATAAGCCAGAAGTATTAGTAAGAACTGACTGTGAAGCCATAGTCAAATTTCATGAGAAAATTAGCGAGAAAAATAGTAGTAAGAGACGATGGCTAAATTTTATTGACGCTACTTCAATATATAATATTAAATTCAAACATATTAAAGGTAAAGAAAATACCTTAGCTGATAAACTTAGTAGATTAATATCAAAAACTACTAACTAATCCTTTTTGCAGCATGACAGACAAAGGCAAAGCAAAAGCTTTAGACTCCAGCGCAGACAATTATTTAAAGACTTTATTAAGCAATACTCATTTTCGGCCACAGACAATGTTAAATACAGCTTAGACATCTAGCGATCATACGATCGAAAGAATACATTTTGGGAGACAAAATTTAATTTATTATCCAGACTCAAATTTCAGTTTAAGACAAGACCTGAAGCAAGGGTCGACAGAAATAAAAAATGCTTATTAGACAACTTATGGATTTCTTACAACAAGACTCCAAGGGATGTCAGCTATTTTTTAGCTGTTATGAATGCCCTGGCATGATATTTTACAGACAAAAATTTAACAGGGAAGGACTCCAGGAATCTACCAGACATGGATTCAGGTAATAGACGCTATTAAGAACTTCAAAGACCCCTTATACAAAGGATTTAATAATTTTAATGAAACTTTAGACTACGCAAAAAGAAAGTTAGGACCAAACTTTTTTATTACCCCAGAACTAAGAAACCCTGTAAATTACCCTCAGTACAATATTAAAGAAGACACAAACAAAATTATTTTCTGTGATCACTGCAGTTCAATGACCGAAGGTTTTAAAAGACTAAATCATAAAAATGAACTATTAGAGAAAGAACGAGATGAATTAGTAAGACAAAATTTACTACTACAAGATTATATAAAACATCTTGAATTAAACCAAAGTCCAAATTTAGCAGCCTTTCAAATACAAAGACCAGTTCAAATTTTTAAAGATTCTTATACTCAGACTGATTTTCAGACACCACAAAAAAGTTCTCCATCTTTACTCAAAATGGATGAGATGGGTGTGCATTCCCCACTGAATGTAAATAGACCTACTGCATCAGGTAAGGATGTATCTAGTCTGGTTCAAACGACAACTGGTAAAGACTTATCAAGTCCGTTAATGGCTGGCACTTTGCCAAAAAGTGTAAGAAGACTTCCAGCTAGTTTTTATTTAGAAGGAGCCTCTAGCTCAAAGACTGTAAAAATTAAGCGACAAAATAAAAAGAAAGTGATTACAAAAACTATCAAAGGTATTATTGGCAATACACTGATGAGATTATTGGTAGACTCTACCTCTACCCCTCCTAAAGAAGAAACTAAAGACATGATTAAACCAGAGAAAGAAAATTCAGATATTTCAAATTCAGACTCAGATCTACCCAGTTCAGACAGAGAATATGACCCGGCTCTAGATCAATTTGCTCAAGACCCTAACGCGGATGATGATTCCGGTATGAGTTTTGACTCCGAGGCCTTGCACAATTTGGACACTATTTGTTAAACAACATCAGCAATGACGTCGAATATTTTGGACATTTCTTAAAGACGTAAGCAGTGACCTCAGCAGACTTAATATTCGTAAGCAATGACATATATATGGATAAGACAGAAAGACGAAAAGAAAGAAAAAGTTGTAACATTACAAAAAATGTTACAAGATTTCAAAAGAAATTAATATTGAAAGCGACATAAAGCAAACTTGAAAGCGACATGCAACAATATTTTTCCGTTCAATTTCATTTTGAAGTCCGCAGACGTTCCTCTATAAATACCTTTAGTTGGCAAGAGGAAGAGAGCATCAGGCAATCATAGTAAGAAGCAATTAGCTTATTTTTTACAAATAAGTACTGTGAGAAAAGAGTGTTTGAAAAAATAAAAGAGTGTGTTTGTAAAAAGAGTGCTTGTGCAAAAGTGAGTGTTTAATTTTCCAGTTCCACTAGGAGCAACTTCGGGGACTCCCGAAAGGGAACCCTCGCTCCGCTCTACTCAATGTAAGTAGGTTATAAGCTTTACTAGAAGTAGGTATTATTCCCCATGTTTGTATGTTTATGTTTATGTTTTATATTAATATCATGAATATATGTTGATATTTTAATATATGTTGATATTTCATCATGTCTATCTTTAAAAGTTATGTGTAGTTGTCCAAATCTACCTTTATTATATGGTTATTCTCTTAAATGTCTAAGCAACTTCGATGGATTAACTCATAAATTCCTAGGATTTGAGTCCGTTAATGGCCAAGAGAGCCGCAGGACATGTGTCATCCAGGGTGAGGTTAAAGAAGAAAGTACTTAGAAAATGAGTTTAAGAGAAAGAGATGAAAGAGGTAGATATACCGACAAACTAAATAACAAGTAGAAATAGACAACCTTAAAAAAAAAAATCAAAACGTTTGATCATTTTAAAAAAAAAAGATTAATTAAATTTGGGGAATATACTTAGCATTCTAGTAATTACCGTGACCTATTAACATAGTAGAAACAGGAAGAGGAAGTACCGAGCAGGATTTTACAACCATAAGAAAACAAACCAATCAACTCCGACAATTAATGATCATTGAAACATTTCTATCTAAGTGCTATTATATTTGGTATCAGAGTGAGAAGTTTCTAGGCCTTAGTTTATGAAAAGAACAAGACTAGCTAGATATATAAAAGCTCTTAAGTCTTTTTTGTTAGATAATAAAGTACTTTTAAATGAATTAGAAAGAAAATATGCAAACCTAAACCAACAATATAAAAACTACGCTAATAATTTAGAACAAGAATTTAATCAACAAGATCCCATAATAATAGAAGTAGTACATCTAAATATAGACAAAACCATAGTCCTTATTGATCAAATAAAATTTATACAGAAAAGAATAGATAAAATATTGATCAAATAAAATTTATACAGAAAAGAATAGATAAAATAAACCGTAAAATTAATTACTACCCTTTAGGATAACCAGTTTATGAAAAAATCCCATTTAGCTAGACAGTTAAAATTTTTACATAACCAGTTAGAAATTAGGAAAGACGTATTAGAAACTCTAGAAACCGATAAGTTAGAACTATTAGTAAGGTATAACTATTATCAAGTAGTATTTAAAGACCAGCTAGAACAACGAGAATTAAACGCAATAAGACTTATAGATTTTATGATTAGAAGTATTTGGGAATCTAATAATGGGATAAAATATTCACATAAAAGAATCCAACAGCTCAGACGTAGAATTAGGTATTTTCCTTTAGGCTAAGATTTTATATGCGAAGACCTATTAGAAATAGTAGAGATTATAGAGAATCAATAAGAAACTTAAAAAATTTATGTCTAGAACTTCAAAGATTATATTATCATCCAGACGTAGAAAACGGTATAATTCAGAATGGTAGGATTCCTTATTGTATACTAGAAATTAGAAAAAACAAGAAAAAAATTACTTAATCATATTATTTCAAGACTTATATATAGCAATCCCCATACTGTAAGAAATTCGTATCATGGAATTATAAGAAGATTCAATATATGAGACAATTAGTATATTCACAAATAGTATCATTTTATTATAAAGAAATATACGATTTTGAACAGGATTTAATACAAGCTAGGATAATTCAAGAATCTTTACCACATAATCAAAAAAGTAATCTAAGACTCATAGAAAAAGAAATTAAAAATATCAAAGAATATATAAAATTTCTATGAAGTAGAGTTAGATATTTTCCCTTAGGATAGGTTTATGACCAGACAGAATAGATTAGTAAGAAATATTCGAACCGCAAATAGTATAATTAGACTAAGCTATCAATTAATTAAAGAAATAAGACTTTTTCAAAAAGCATTAAATATTAGACTAAATCAACTCAAAGAAGAAGAAGAAATACTACAAGAAAATATATCAGAATATTTAGAATTAAAAAATTATATAATTATAGAATTATATAGAACAGATACTGCTATACAAGCATATAAAGATAGGATTAATTATTTAGATAAAGAACTAAAAAATATACCTTTGGGTTAAATATTATATGCGAAGAAATGATAATTATCATAACTATATAAATCATTACAATAATCAAATACAGAATACTCATATTGAAGAAAGACGATTAAGAAAGGTACGAGACCAATTAATTCAACATTTACAAGACTTTGATAACGCAACCAATAAGAACCATAGCAATATATCGGTTAAAAAACATCGTCGAAGGTGTGGACACCAACTTAGAATAAAATCAAAATTACTTAATATAAATAGAGATATTAGAAGTGCGATACATTATAGGGCAATTTTTAAAGAATATTTAGACGACTGCCCGTTAGGATAAAATTATTAATGAAAACACATCCCTTTGCTAAACAAGTACAAGCTAATTATTGGATATATAATATTGAAGTATTAAGACTAACTTATAAGACAAAGCATTATAATAATTTACAAAAATCCCTTAAAAAACTAAAAACTTTAAATTTACCAAAACAAAGCCACATAGAAAGTAAAATTTATTGGGAATTACAAGGTATAGAAAGTGATATTGAAGAACTTAGACAATGGTTAAAGTGGTATAAAACCCGACCACTCTGGATTCCGTTAGGATAAACGACTTAGCTAATCTAAAGAAATTAGAATATTTAGACTTACAAATCATACCAGAAAATAAATACAAATGTTTGAAAGACAATTCCTCAATCAAGTGTAATTTTAATAACGGAGAAGATATATTACATAGTGAAGACGCACGTCTAAATAGCATAATAGACTTGTTAATAAATTTAGCAGAAAACATTCAAAAAGACAATTCTCTAATTATTGAGATTTTAGAAAATTTACAACAGAAACAAACAAAAATATTTAGTACTATAGCCGATAACCTAGACTCTATTAGGACTCAACAAGCTGAAATAGCAAAGAAACAAATAAGTAAAACATCTCAAGAAGAATTCAATAGGATACTTCGAGAACTAAAAGACTTAAAGATTGAAATAGCTCAAGTCAAAGCCATAACAACAAAACATATAACTCCACAAAAACCCCATAAATCAATATAGAAGAAATTAATAAAAACATAGAAAAACTTATTCAAGACAAATATCCCCCCTGTACCTGAAAAGACCATTAGTGAATTAACGGAACAATTAAAGAAAGTTGAATTTACCCCAAGTAAAGAAAGAACACAGGTAGTAAGAAAGACTAAAACATGGACCTTTTATCAAGCCGGAGAACAGAAGAAACCAGACCCCTCATCCAAAACAGACTCGAAAATAATATGATAAGTAGACTAATGAATAATAATTCAAGACAAAATATAGGACAACAATTAGACGAAGTAATCGATGTAGATAAAGATATACAAATCTTTCAACAAAATAGTTTAAGACTTTTAAATCCGAAAGTTTTATATAGTGCTGGAGTATTTTCTCAAAAAGCTCAGCTTTACAGACATTATAGAGAGAAGAACAGATGTGTGTAATAAAAAATAGCCATCATTTAAGTTTAATAAGTTCAGATTCCACCAAAGAAATATTAAGAACTAATATGAATTTAATGCACATGGATTTAATTGTAATAGGAATAAAAAGATTAACCAGAAAGAATTTAGGAACCAAAGTATTAATTACAATTTATGATGATAGATGGTCAGATCCTAAAAAATCTATAATAGGTTTAACAGAAGTAGATATGACTAATAATGGCGGAATATTTTATTGTAGTCCAAACTATATGATTAATTCAGCAGAATTTGGAAAATATATTAAGGTAGGATTTCAGACAAAAGGATATGAAGATATGAATGGCGGAAATAATTTATTAGTATGTTTAGGATTTATTGGTAAATTATCTAGTAATAGTAGTACTAGGTTTAAATTAAAAGTAGATGATGTAGTAGAATTAATGGGAAATCAAGGAATTAAAGTAATGAAGCCTTTAAAAATAGACCCAGAGACTTATGCAGGATTAGAATGGAGTTTAGAACCACCTAAGACTCAAGAGATCCTCAAACCAACAGACCATTTAATGTATATTAATAGGAAAGGAGAAACATCAATTAGGTTTATAGACTATAACTTAGAAACTCAAAAGAATGAAGAAATAGAAGAACCAGAAAGGACAGAATCAATGAATATAATAGAAACAGTATTCGAAGAATTTGCAGTGGATTTAGCAATAGAAACTGCTAGAGAAATGTACAAAAATAATAAACACAAAACTTTTAAATGTAAAGGATGTAAATTAGGACAATTACATTTTACTCAAGTAGACGACCATTTCAAATATTGTAAGTTAAGAACAGATAATTTAGGATATCAAGAAAATGACAATATTATTTTAGACAATAAAAGTACATATGACGAAGAAGAAACCACTAAGAGTATTAAAGAATTTATGGAATCGGCAATATCTAGTTCAAGCCCATTTCAAGGAACAACAACAGGACACACTGTACAAACCAATACTGGTAATGTACCTAGACATAGAGTATATAGAATAAATCCAGAAATAGAAGCAGAAAGAATTAGACCTCTAGGAAAGAGAATGCCTATAGAAGAACCCGTCCAACTCCAAGAAGGAGGTAGTAAAGGAAAAATATTAAATATAGCTGCCCAAGACCCTCAAGTATGGAACACTGTAATAGACTTATGGAAAGGAATAGTAGTAGCAGATTATATAAAAACTTATCAAGAGACAGATGAAGAGACTATGTATAGATATATGGAAACATTTTTAGGAGAATCTACCAAAGGATTATGGGAAGCCTTTAAGATAGAATTTCCTCAAGAATTTCAAGACTTGGTAAACATGGGAGCTAATCTGTAACGACCCTCTTAGTCGTTTTGTGAATTTTCTCATTTTAGTTCTTTCCGTTGTTTGTATACGAGATTTATGACTTACGGGGATAGGTAGTACCGATCCTCGAGGTGTTCGAAAGTGATTTAAGTCATTAGTTAGGTTCTTGAGTTAATTGAAGTAAGCTTGATCACGGTCAACCTTCAGTCAAGATGACCCCGGATTAGTGTTTTAGTGATTCCAATAGGTTTGGAACATGCCTTTTAGTCAACTTACATATTTGATTTATTTTTATGGGGTTCCGACCAAATTTGGAGAATTTATTAAAGGTTTCGGATAATTTAGATAATTGATTTAATTAGTGATCTAATGGGTCAAAATCACAATTTATTTACTTATGTGGCCAATACAAGAATGAACTTAAGTGGGAAGGGTTTTGACAAAATATATAATAATTATAATAGTAACGCCAAAAGGGTCTAGCAAGAGGGGCGGCTGAACATTGGAGTTACAACATCGACACTGCAAAGAGGGAAATTCTCAATTTTACCTTCAGGTTAGTAGTAGAAAGGTGTTAAACATTATAGACCAATTGTGGTCGTTGGGATCTGTTTGTGTCATTAGTTTTAGTGGAATTAATGAAACAACCATTGGTTAGCAATGACCTAATGATTGAACCTATCATGATCTAATGATACCAAGGGTGATTAGCTAATAATTACGTGGATTCTATTCATATTATACCACTATTTTGACGTGAGGCGTGAGGGATTTGTAGTGGGAATTTAATTGCTGCTAAGGTGAGTTTGTTCACTGGTGGGTTAGTCATGGGTAGGAAATTAATGGGGTATAGTTATTAATGATATAAGTGACGGTAATAATGATCAACTTTAGGTTAGCATATTTCACATATGATTTTCTCTCACTGTTTTGATATTTAGGTTTTAGGCCTAGGATTCTTAGAGTAAAAATTTATAAAACGAGTGTCATTAGATTTGTACTCTTATGGAAATTATATATTTGAACAGATTTTGACCATTCAGAAGCTTTACGGAAGGGCAAGGCCCTTGCAAATTAGCTTGCATTCGGATTCTCCGGTTGAGGTAGGTTATGGTTTAATTGGAGTTTAGACTTGATTTAATTGTGTGTATGCTCCTAAATTGGATGCTTGTGGATTTGTCTTCGGACATACTTGAATTTGACGGTATTTGGATTATTGACACTTGTATGAATAATTATTGAAAATTGAACTTGATCGAATTATCTTATGATTATAAGTGTACTTGTAAATTTGGTACGTCGTGTTGTATCCTGAGAGATAGTGTGAATTTGATAGAATATACATAATATGGTTATGGAGGATCGGGTACCACGCCTATACGGATATGAATATTGATATTACTTATTTATGGAGGATCGGGTACCACGCCGGTACGGTACATGGACTTAGATTGTTCCCTGCAGGTCATGACTAGTTGGGCAGAAATAAGTCCCTTAGCATGTGTGTACAGGCTAGTGTGGATTTTGAGAGGTGGTGTGGTTTAATAAGATGATAACGAGGTAATGGTGTTCTAATTGTGAGGTTGAAAAGAACATAGTTGTTACTTAAGCTATTACTGTTGATTTTGTGGTTGTTTACGGTTTGGTTGATACTCTTGATGGTTACGTGGATTGTTGTAAGCATTGTTTGGCCCGTTATTAATGTATTTACTGATTCATTGAATACTTGCTATGTGTTGATGCCCATCTACTTGTTATTTGATTTATGTTGTATACATGTTATTAAATTGAGTTGGCCTATGATACCTACTAGTACATAGTGGTTTGTACTGATACTACCCTGTACTCTTCTTTTGTTGAGTGCAAAAAGTGTTCCAGAGGCTCAGACACGCCTTCATCTCTAGCGTTTAATAGCTGATCTCGATCAAAGGGTGAGCACTTCATCTCCAGGCTTCCATGGATCATCACATTAGTTCTTGTCCTTCTTTCGGACAATGAGACACTCTTTAACTTTTGTTATTTTAGATATTTCTTTTAGACATGATTTTTATTTTAGAAGTTCTTGTACGACGACTTTCGGGTCTTAGGGATTTTAATAAGTAGTTCGTTTGATTTCCGCATAACTAATGATTAGATTGAATTATTGTTATTTAGTTGGTTTTTATGATAACCTCGTCTTAATATTGACTAAATGATTGGGTAATAGCTTGGATTAAATGGTTCTCCCACCGAAGTATTAGAGTGGGTGCCACTCATGGCCATTTGGGTCGTGACATAATCCCTATAATTTTACAAATAAAATACACAATTTAATAACAGGAGAAGATCCCAATAGTGGTTTATTAGTATTACAAAGAAAATCCTTGATACAGTTAAAACAATTAAATATTAGTAATTGACACCATATAAAGTTTTTCTTAAATGACTATTTTTATTATTGCACCAGAAGTGGAAACACTTTTGATCAGATATTAGGTAGAAAATTATTTAATAAATTACCAGGAGCTTTAGGAAAAGAAATAGAAAGACGATGGGATGAAAGGGAAGGTGTAGTACAAAACCCTAATGCTAGATGGTCCATTGGACATAGAATACAACACATAATAGAAATATTACAAGAAAAATGTACTAACATACAAATTCAAAAACAGTTAAAGAAAGGTGAAACTAGTTTTTGTAAAAGTATATACACTACTCAAAGTTATGATGAAAACTATCAGAAAAGACGAACTCCAAAGAAATACAAACAATCATACCCAAAGAATAATTACAGACGAAAAAGTTACTATCTAAGAAAATCAGCAGCTAAAAAACCATACTTAAATAAGAATAGACATGTTAGGAAATATAAGAATGATAAAAGCTACAAAAATAATCTAGAATGTTTTACTTGTGGAAGCACGGAACATTTAGCAAATACTTGCCCAAGAAGAAATAACACAAGAACAAGAAACTCTCAACTAATAGAAGATTTTCAAGAAACTTTAATTAATGTAGACGAATACATGTCAGACAATGAAATTATTTATTCTATAGTAAGTATAAATACTAATGAACCCTATAATTCATCAGACTCAGAAGATGAGAATCTCATTAATGAGATAAATCTAGAAGACCTACATTTAGACCCACCAAATTTTGATTTAGTAAATATAATAGACTATAATTTAGTTAATATAAAAAGTGAAGACTGTATGCATGAATTTGAAAGGAAAGGCTTAGACAGTAATCAATGCTTCATTTGTAAATGGTACCCAGATAAGAATAGAAGAGTCAAATGTAAACTTTGTTATATAGAAGGATGTATTCCTTGCATAGAAAGAACTATAGGAGGTAAGTTACTACAAAATACGACAAGTAATGAACCACATAAAGAGACCATTAAGGAAGTAGCAAGTTCTTCGACCAATTATATTATATCACACACAAAAGAAGATAAAATAATTGAATTAACAACAAGAATAAATAACCTAGAAGAAAGAATAAAACGATTAGAAAAACGTAAATATGTTATGGAAGAAGACTCATAATTAATGAATGAAGCCTTTGATGGTTTAGTATGTAATGAAGATAAGAAACTAAGTGTTGTCAAAATATTAACTAAAATAAAAATACAAGATTATGAAATAGAAACACTAGGCTTAGTAGACTCAGGATGTACACAGTGTATAATAAACCAAAAATTATTACCAAAACATCTTATAAATAATTTTAAAAAACCTCACATATCCATGTAAATGGATGGAACTCATAATACTTATAGACATTTTGTAAAAAATGCAGTAATTAGTTTTAGTAATACATGTTCTAATTATAAAACAGTGTATAAGTTAGGAGTAATGTTGACCAGAGAATTAAATATAAAGGCAGACTTTGTAATAGGCTCAGATTTCATGATAAAAAATAATGGAGGATGTTTTATAACTAGAGACGGAGTAGTTTTTACAAAAAATATTACAATAACACCAACATTTTTTGAGAAAAATATCCAAAGAAATACAAAAGTAACCAAAGACTCTAAATATCTTAAAGAATCCTCAAAGCACTTATGTGACAAAGGCACAGACTGTACCTGTGAGACAGGAACATTACTGTTAGAAGAATTAGACTTAGATGAAGAAATTAATGAAATAGAATTATTAAATCAAATCATAGATAAAACTTATGATTTAATGGAAATAAACATAGACAACTACAATTTTAGGAAAGGAATTCCACAAATAGGAATGATAAAGAACCAAGAAGACTTGCAAAAGATAATTCAGAAATTAGATGACATAGACATAATAGGTGAAAAACCTTTAGAACACTGGAAGAATAATAAAATAGAGTGTAAACTAGAAATCATAAATCCAGAATATACGGTAAGAACGGCAGCAATACAAACTACTAATGAAGATTTAAAAGACTTTGAAGTACAAATTAAAGAATTACTTGACCTAGGAGTAATTAGAAGATCTAAATCAAGACATAGGTCAGCAACTTTTATGGTTAGAAATCATAGCGAGATAGTTAGAGGAAAAGCTAGAATGGTAATAAATTATAAAAGACTTAATGACAATACAGTAATGGATGCTTATAAACTACCAGACAAAACCGAGTTAATTAATAGAATTCAAGGAAGAACAATGTTTAGTAAATTCGACTGTAAGTCAGGATATTGGCAGATAAAAATGAACCAAGACAGTATAGAGTGGACAGCATTTACTTGTCCCGAAGAACATTTCGAATGGTTAGTAAAGCCATTTGAATTAAAAACTGCTCCACCAATTTTTCAAAGAAAGATGGATAATATATTTGGTAAATATAAGAATTTTGTACTAGTATATGTAGATGACATCTTAGTTTTTAGCTATAACATGAAAGAACATTTAGGACATCTTCAAATAGTTTTTTAAATTATTTGTAGACAATGGAATAATTATAAGTAAGAAAAAGATGGAATTATGTAAACAATATATTAATTTTCTAGGCATCACTATAGGAGAAGGAAAAATAAAATTACAACCACATATAGCAAAAAAGGCCCTAGAAATGCCAGACAAGCTAGAAAAAACAAAAGACCGACAAAAATTCTTAGGAATATTAAATTATGCTAGACAATTTATTGAGAATTTAGGAAAAGTAGCAGGACCTTTATATGCTAAAACTGGCTCTAAAGGACAAAAGACATTCAATACAGAAGATATAAAATTAGTTCAAAAACTAAAAGAAATGGTTAAGGACATATCAGACTTAGCCCTACCTTTAGAAACAGACTATTTAATAATAGAGACAGACGGTAGTTTTGAAGGATGGGGAGCCGTCCTTAAAGCTAGAAACAATAAATATAGCAATAAGAAAGATGAAAGAATATGTGCTTATAAGAGTGGAAAATATAAAGAACAAGGCAATATGAGTAGTATAGATGCAGAAATACTAGCATTCATATATGATCGTAATAGTTTTAAAATATACATTTTAAATAAGCCACAAGTATTAGTAAGAACTGACTGTGAAGCCATAGTCAAATTTCATGAGAAAATTAGCAAGAAAAATAGTAGTAAGAGACGATGGTTAAATTTTATTGAGGCTACTTCAATATATAATATTAAATTTGAACATATTAAAGGTAAAGAAAATACCTTAGCTGATAAACTTAGTAGATTAATATCAAAAACTACTAACTAATCCTTTTTGCAGCATGATAGACAAAGGCAAAGCAAAAGCTTCAGACTCCAGCACAGATAATTATTTAAAGACTTTATCAAGCAATACTCATTTTCGGCCACAGACAATGTTAAATACAGCGCAGACATCAAGCGATCAGACGATCGAAAGAATACATTTTGGGAGACAAAATTTAATTTATTATCGAGACTCAAATTTCAGTTTTAAGACAAGACCTAAAGCAAGGGTCGATAGAAATCAAAAATGCTTATTAGACAACTTATGGATTTCTTACAACAAGACTCCAAGGGATGTCAGCTATTTTTTAGCTGTTATGAATGCCCTGACACAATATTTTACAGATAAAAATTTAACTAACAAGTTTAACTTTTATGTGATCATATAGGGAAGGACTCCAGGAATCTACCAGACATGGATTCAGGTAATAGACGCTATTAAGAACTTCAAAGACCCCTTATACAAAGGATTTAATAATTTTAATAAAGCTTTAGACTACGCAAGAGGAAAATTAGGACCAAACTTTTTTATTACCCAGAACTAAGAAACCCTGTAAATTACCCTCAGTACAATATTAAAAAAGACACAAACAAAATTATTTTTTGTGATCACTGCAGTTCAATAACCGAAGGTTTGTAAAGACTAAATCATAAAAATGAACTGTTAGAGAAAGAACGAGATGAATTAGTAAGACAAAATTTACTACTACAACATTATATAAAACATCTTGAATTAAACCAAAGTCCAAATTCAGCACCCTTTCAAACACAAAGACCAGTTCAAATTTTTAAAGATTCTTATACTCAGACTGATTTTCAGACACCACAAAAAAGTTCTCCATCTTTACTCAAAATGGATGAGATGGGTGTGTATTCCCCACTGAATGTAAATAGACCTACTGCATCAGGTAAGGATGTAGCTAGTCCGGTTCAAACGACAACCGCTAAAGACTTATCAAGTCCGTTAATGGCTGACACTTTGCCAAAAAGTGTAAGAAGAATTCCAGCTAGTTTTTATTTAGAAGGTGCCTCTAGCTCAAATACTGTAAAAATTAAGAGACAAAATAAAAAGAAAGTGACTAAAAAAACTATAGAAGGTATTATTGGCAATACACTGATGAGATTATTGGTAGACTCTACCTCTACCCCTCCTAAAGAAGAAACTAAAGACATGATTAAACCAGAGAAAGAAAATTCAGATATTTCAAATTCAGACTCAGATCTACCCAGTTCAGACAGAGAATATGACCCGGCTCTAGATCAATTTGCTTAAGAGCCTAACACTGATGATAATTTCGGTATGAGTTTTGACTCCGAGGCCTTGCAGAATTTAGACACTATTTGTTAAACAACATCAGCAATGACGTCGGATATTTTGGACATTTCTTAAAGACGTAAGTAGTGACCTCAACAGACTTAATATTCATAAGCAATGACATATATATGGATAAGACAGAAAGACGAAAAGAAAGAAAAAGTCGTAACATTACAAAAAATGTTACAAGATTTCAAAAGAAATTAATATTGAAATCGACACAAAGCAGACTTGAAAGCGATATGCAACAATATTTTTCCGTTCAATTTCATTTTGAAGTCCGCAGACGTTCTTCTATAAATACCTTCAGTTGGTAAGAGGAAGAGAGCATCAGGCAATCATAGTAAGAAGCAATTAGCTTAGTTTTTACAAATAAGTACTATGAGAAAAGAGTGTTTGAAAAAATAAAAGTGTGTGTTTGTAAAAAGAGTGCTCGTGCGAAAGTGAGTGTTTAATTTTCCAGTTCCACTAGGAGCAACTTCGGGGACTCCCGAAAGGGAACCCTCTATCCGCTCCACTCAATGTAAGTAGGTTATAAGCTTTACTAGAAGTAGGTATTATATATATATATATATATGTATGTATATATATATGTATGTATGTATATATGTATGTATATATATATAAAGTGCGATGGGATTAAACAAAAGGAATAATCCTAGGTCTTAATAACTACGAGAGCAACTCCTTCTTCTTACTCGTATTTACTTAAATTAGTAGCATTAGCAGCAAAACAACCAATCACATCTTGAATTGGACAATACTTATTTTTCACAACCATTATAGCATGATACTAGCTTGTCAGCAACTAAATCTCTGTTGAATTGATAAACCCAATTGTTTTACAATCCTTATATTACTTACGATCACATAAACTTTCGTGAGTGGAGTTGCTCATACCACACAAACAAGTTTTTGATGCCATTTCCCGGGACTTGAAGTATTGATAAGTTAAGATTTGTCTATTTTTTTAAGTGATAACAACATGAACTTAGCTTATTATTGTAGGTTACATGTTTATGCATAGTTTTTCCAGTGAAGCAGACCATTCCAAAACCAAAGAGGGTTTAATGCTATTCTAGTGAGAACTCAAAAAGCTCTTCCATAGAAGGTTAAGGGTGAAAACTTTGTTGCAGACATAGAGCAACTGGTCACCAACAATAATGGCAGATGAAGTGGTGGAAAATTGACCATCAACATCAATTGCAGTTTGCGAAGTGGCATTCATACTTGCTGATGATGTAACACCTTGTATTGTTAAACCCGCAATCACTATAAAATGGGAGTTGATACAAAATATGGTACAACTCCTACACTCAAGTGGGTAATTTATAGGTTTACCACATGAGGACCCGCAAGTGCATCGCTAAAATTTTTTATAGATAGCTGACACTTATAATAGGAAGTGCCATAACATTAAACTCTTTTTTTTGAGATGAGATTAATAGACTTTTTTATATCACAGAAGGAGTCTCATCGAACTATGTGAGGATCACCTTTATCCCATTCTCGTTACTAGGGAAAACAAAGAGGTGACTATAAGTTGAGCCTCCAAATTCTATCGCTTCAAGGACTGACTTGGACCAAAAATTTATCCAAAGGTTCTTTCCATCTGGGAAGACAATCAAATTAAGAAGTGAGATTTTGGGGTTCTGACAAAAAAAAGGAGAAGACTTACCCTAAGCATGTAAGAAATTCAAAATATTGTTACTAAGCCATCATCATCATTTTCAGACCCAAGAAGTTTTGCAACATCTTTGATTGAGAGTTTAGACATTCTTTCTAAACTATTTCTTGATTCTATTGCAGGTGGACAAGTACAAATGAAAACTTATGATGAATTAGTACTTTTGTTGAACAGGTTAGCAACAAGTAAGCCAAAGTGGATCAATAAGTCTGAAATAAGTGCTATAAAGAAGACTGCATATACTCTAGAAGTTGGTGAGATGACTGATTTGCAAGCACATATCACAGTCATGAACAACAATTTTAATAAGTTGAGCAATCTGATGATGAGGCAAGTACAATCATAAGCTCAAGTTCAACAAGTTCAACAAGCATCATTAGTCTGTGAGATCTGTAGAGGTGATCATACAATTGATGTGTGTGGAGCTATTCCAAAGAACATATATTTTGGCGCAACAAATAAGAATTTTGGAAACACTTACAACCCAAATTTGGGAAACCACCCTAAATTCTCATAAAGTGGAAATCAAAATTAGAATCAGTACAAGATACAAGGTCAAAAGCAAACATATCAACATAATACAAATAATATAGTGCAAGGTCAATTTGAAAAAATAAATAAAGTATTAAAGAAGTTGGAAGAAGGTAAAAAAAAGCAGGAAGATAGTATAAAAAATAATGACTTGGCAATCCAAAGTCTTGGGAAGCAAATGGGTTAAATAGTTGAAGCAAAAAATGTGAGACCTCCTGGAGGTCTCTTAGTGATGTGGAACCCCAACCCAAAATAGAGTAATGTAATCATTGTAAGAAGAGGAGAAGATTTGGGTTAATCAAAGCCGAAAGTAGCAACTGAAACAACAGTTAGAGGGCAAAAGAATAAAGTATCAAGAGAAAGAGTTGCAAGGAAATCCTACTCAAGATTTGGAAACTAACCTCTTTCATTGCCATAAAAGCATATTCATTACATAGAGGAGATGTCACGTACTAAGTTCTTTGATATACTAAAGCAGGTATATTAACTTGCCTCTTATTGAGTTATTGCAGGGCATTCCTTTGTACACAAGGTATCTAAGATATATAGTAACTAATAAGAGAAATTGATAAAAAAAGTTATGATAGATCTTACTGAATAATGCTCATCTCAGATTTAAAATAGTCTACCAACAAATAAGAAGGAGCCTGGAAGCATTACCATTGGGAATTCTATTTGACAGGAAGTAAAATCTATGGCACTGTGAGACTTAGGAGCAAGCATCAATTTTATTCCCTTGTCACTATTTAAATTTTTAGGATTGGGTAGTCCTAACCTACTTCGATTATATTATAATGGGCTGATAAGTCTCTAACTAAATGTGAGGGCACAATTAAAGATATATGTTCAAATTAGAGCATTGATCTTTTCGGTGGATTTTATTATCTTTGATTGTAAGTCTAATCCAGAAGTTCCATACCCAAATCATCATTACACTAAATTAGAAATTAGAACATTAGCTTAGTCTTTCCTTAGACCAAAATTTAGAAATTCTGGGATGACCAAGCTTTAGGCATATTTTGAGTGTGTGATGTTCTAGGTAAATCTGATAGTTATTAGAGCATTGGTTGGTGGTTTTTATTTAATTTTGTGTTAGAGGAAGAGTTTAGAAAGTTGTAGCAACTTCTGGTGCATAGAATGGGTCAGTAGAACTCTGATTATAGCAATTACCGTGAAAGGGTTAGTACGTAATTTCAAATTTTGAGAAACATGTTGTGAAATGGATAGAACTGGGACCGAGTCCTAAATTACTAATTTGGGGTTGCTGTAACGACAGAAGTGTCGCTGCATTGACAAAAGTTTTGCCCCAGTGACAACCTCTTTTATCATGAGGGCCGCTACAACGGCAGATCCTCTACTATAGCAGTGCTGCTGTATTGGTGAACATGTTGTATATTAGTTTTTAAAATTAAAAAACCATTTTTCATTTTCACTTTTCTAAAAAAATGTTCAAGGGCTTAACAAGGGCGATTTTCTTCAGCTTTTGGATTTTTTTATCTTTGAAGTAAAGTTTCTTTACACTTAAAACTTGAATTACTCCTTTGGATCTATAGAAATTATAAGAATCATAATCATGGTGGAATTTGGAGATTATCCCTAAATTATGAACTAGTGGGACTTGGTGGAGATTTAGTTTATTATCAGTTGTTGTTGATTCTAGGGTGTTAGAAAATACTTTCTATGGTAGAATTGTTCATTGTAATGTTAAAATATGTAGAATTCAAAAGCTTAAAGGGTAGAAAATCCTAAGATGATGAACTAGGAAAAATTCTTAGGTTAATTTGATAAATGTAATTGATGTACTTGTATTCCTCATGAGATGAAACTGCATTTGGCTGTTAATTAATTATGAGTTGTGTTTTGATTGTTGTTACTTGCATTTAACTTGCCTATTTGTATGGTGTTGTGTTGACTCGACCGATGATGCCTATCAGTACTTAGTTGTTGTACTGATACTACCTGTAATCTTCTTTTTGTTGAGTGCACAACATGTTTCAGCATTTGAGATGAGACCTCACTCTAGTCCCTGATTCAAACATCGATTCAAGGGTGAGCACTATGTTCGGGCAGCCATTGGGTCATTCTTATATTGGTTATGTCCTTTGTTTTAAGATAGATACAATCATTTTACTTAGTATTCTGGATGTTGTTTTAGACTTGGTTTTGGAAACTATTTTAGATGTTCTTGTACGGTGACTTTCAGTTCCCGGGGGTTGTAATAAGTAGAGATTCACACCACACTTTATTTGTTTTTGAGCATTCAGTTAGTTAATAAAAAACTCATTTTACTTTTATTGTGTTTTAGTGAGTTAAATGGTAAGTGTTTGAGAAAAACGACTTGTGAAGGTCCTTAATAGTTGGCTAAGGCTTGGGTTAGATGGTCCTCCCACTGTAGAGTTAGAGTGGATTCCATTTATGACCAATTGGGTTGTGACAATTTTAGGATGTCCATTTTTGTCTACGGGGAAAACGGTCATAGATATGGAATCTGACAAGATGACGATACATGCACAAGACAAAGTTGAGGTATTTGAAGCATACAAGCCACAAGTATAACCAGTGATCTTTGAAGAAGTTTTGGTCTTATGATATACAAAAGAAAGGCCTAGATCAACACCTTTATTAATAGAAGCCATAACAGAAAAAGCTTCTTAGGACCAAGGATTTTTTAGAAATGTAGAGAAGATGGATCCTAGGAAGCATCTAACAAAATTCAAAAGGTTTGTGTACAACTTCAAAATCCACAAATTTTGGATGAAGCATTGAAGTTGCAACTATTTAGGTATTCCCTTATTTGGGAAGCTAAGGAGTAGCACCAAGGTATGCCACCAAAATATATCCAATAATGTGCATGCTTATTGATGTCAAAATCTATCCAATAATGGTGCATGCTTATTGATGTGTTTGTATTCAAATGGTGTTGTAACATTCATCATGATTGTTTTTTGATTTTTGTATGTTTTGACTATTTTATTCTTTCCATAGTTACTTTATGGTAATTATGATATGCAAGAATGGGTGGCATGGTTCTTGAGGTGGTTGGTTAAGAATTATACAAGTTTTTTATTTTATAAGGTTTGGAAGCTGATACAATTGACTTCAGTCAACATTCATAGAAGTTGAGGTAGTATCAAAATTACTTCAGTGCTATCAACTTTGGAACATGATTTTTTGGATTAGTAGGACAATTATTTTGGGTCCTGAGACATTCAGATGAGCTTTGGAAGAGTTTTTAAATTTTAAAAGTTAAAAACTTAGTAGAGTTGAACAAAGTCAACATTCGAGGTTAGAAAATCCATTTCTGAGTTTCAATAATTTCACTAGGTCAGGAGGGTGATTTTTAGTCTAGTTGAAGGTTGGTTTAGCTCCCAAGGCTTTTGGATGAGTTTTGAGTTGTTATTTGAAAATTTGGAGATTTATAAGTTAAGAGTTGACTTTGATCAACATACAGTCAAGTTGACCATATTTATGTGTTTTTATGATTCATCAGGTCTAGAATGTGTTTTGAAACTGGTTTGCTTTATTGGTTTATGTCTGGAAGGTCTCGGATGAATTTTTGGGTATTTGTTCAAGTTTAGAGTTTTACATTGTTGAGCTTTATAGTATCATCTGGATAAAATAAACTCTATATGGTGTTTGGATTGAATTGTTATATCCGTATTAAATTTTTGAAACCAACTCAAAAGAATCAATGCATTTTGAATCCGTATAAGGAAGTTATGCCCATTTTAATGAAGTTTGATGTTGCTTGTTCTGGTGCATCATGAGTGTGGAATAAAGACCACACCAACAGACTCGAAGGTCTGGGATATGATTCGTAGGTGTGGAAGGTCCACAGGTGTGGTCGCAGCTGCAAATTCGCTAGTGTGAGAAATATTCCGTGGGAGTAGAAATCGCTGTGTTGAAGTCATAAACCTTATCTATTTGTTATTTTTAATATTTTGGGAGTTATTAATTACTGATTGAGGTGATTTTTAATGTATTAATCTTGTATGATCATTGGCTACATTATTCTACATTTATTTTTCTTATTTTCCAAGAATACCCATTACATTTTTCATGATTTCTATTTACAAAGTTAAAGATTTGAAACTCCAAAGTTAAAAAATCAAAAGCTTTTGGTTTGAGGATCAATTTGTGATGGGTTTTCATAAAGTTTTGGTAATTAAGGTCCTTGTTGTATGAGTAAATTGATTTTGGTATAAATTTACTGATTTATCAATGGTTTTCTCATTTTAAATCGCGTATGAACGTGAAAATTAGGATTCCCCCCCCCTCCCTTTTTTTTTTTTTTAAATGAAATTGAGTATTTGAGTTCCTTAAGTTATGAGTAACATGGTTTTCAAATAAAATTTCAAGTTTGCCTTTGTAGGCTCGGAGTTGATTTTTGGATTGACTTTTCAGACCCAGAATTAAAGTACGACAATATGGGTTTATGGTTTTATTTTCTTACGTAGAATACGTATTTGATCATATTGGGCTCATTTGGAGTTCCAAAAAAGGATAAAACTTTGATTTGACTTTTTGGACTTCCTTTAAGGCAAGTTGAGACTGTCTTTGATTTTTTTTCAAAGTGTTTACGTGCTATTGTGTGTATGGAGAGTAATGAGAATATAAGGGTCCCTTATATGTAAGATAATAAGTATTTATTTGGGTACCAGTATTATATGAAGGGTTAAAATGGTTAAGTGATTTGTATGAATTATCTTTCCTAATTTACTAGCATGGTTGTTATGAAATGTACCTGAAAATAACTCATCAAGCATGCTAGTTGATGATTTTACTCTTATTTGAGATTGTGAGCTGTATTGAGGTGATATTTTGTAGAAAATTAATATTTATGCTATCTGAGTACTGAAAATAAAGATTACATCAATTGTGAAAATTGATAGAGGTGAACTTAAACTAGAATTGAATTGACTCATGGTATGAAATATTTTTCTTGACATTGTATTTGATATTTGGGATCGTGTGATATGCCTGCACATTATGCATTATATTTCATAGAGATCGAAGTGGCACGCCTACCCAGTATTGTATAGATTAGTGTGGCACAACTGCTCGATATTATTATTGATACTTTTGGGAACAGAGGACTCACCTATTCCGTGTATGGACCTCGCAAGTCCCCTATGGGTCCTAGCTAGCTATACAGAGTAGCATGTATATACACAATATATTTATCACATTCATTTACTTATACTCATTGTACTTGGAGTGATATTTGATGAAATAGATAATTAAGTCGGTTGTTACATTTATGCTGCTTTGAGGTGTACTAGTACTATTGGGCTATATTATATCTTTATCATTGTGGATTAATTGTTAGACTAGGTATGGGCTTCCTAAATTGCAGGTTTAATTAAATAGTATTGAGTAATTGGAACATAGGTAGTTCTCATCATCACTTTAAATTAGGATCAATGGGCGATGCTGCTGAGTTGTCACTCCTTGAGCCTAGAACTTGGGTATGATCGGCACCCAATATCATTGCTAGCCCAAGCATACCCATACATGACATATGACGTGACCATTTAACTGACATATGCGGAAGACATAAGTAAATCATAAGAGACATTTTGAAAACAAGCTTTATTTATAAATAAGAAACTTAAAATTTCATAAATATGGTGACACGAAGGTCAAAACCTAAATAACATGAACCTAACAACTAACTGTCTTTGAAGCCTCTAAACTCTGTGAAACAATACCTACTAGGACAAGGCTCTGTCATACCTTTATTGAACTAAATCATGAAAACTAACATAACTAAGCCCCTTGGAAGAAGGAATAGCTTACCAATAACTGAAAGTGAGAAACTTTATGGTGCCCTTGATCATGAGCCTGAGTACTTGAATCTGCATCATAAAATGATGTAACACCGAATATATAAGTATACAGAATGTACTATATGTAAAATAATAGGTATGAACATGATATCACATAAACATGAAACAGAAACACAAAGGATTCTGAATACCTGTGTCATGAGGTAATTGTATAACTAAAGACTATGAGTAAAACTAAAAGTAGAGTCATGAACTTAAAATTCGTGAGATAAGCTAAAATAACTAAACAATAAGTAAGCTAAATGCATTGGAATATGAAACATATTTAGAAACAGATAGTCATACTTAAATAAAAATATTGGATATTTTATTGGAGAGTTTCTTATAATCGACATACACTAGGGGCCATTTGGCTATGTGAGATAAAATTATAATTTAAAATCATGATATGAAATCATTTGAGATGAAGTTGAAGTTTTGTTTGGACATGAAATTTGGACTTTTTAAATTGTATGTTTTCTCATAAACATAAAAAACCCTATAAATTTTGAAAACTATCAAAATTGCTCCAATTCTTTATACAATCTTATCAAATATGCAAAATTTCAAACTAGAAGAATAATATACTATCATAAAGCTATTCTAAAAAATACAACATTTATTGATCGAACTTTAGTTCTATAAAAATATAAAATTAAACATGAGTTGAAGTATACTACTCATTAATATAATTCCCCACATAGTACAGTCAATATCCTCAAGTTGAATTAATAATAAATTTGATTGGTTGAAGGTTGGTGAGAATAATGGTAATATCCAATATAATTAGTTTAAAAGTTAGTAAGAGTAATAATATCAACTATAAATTTTGTTTATATGAAATAAATAGTTGGACGATATAAAATGGTGAATTTTTTTTATAAAATATAAACTTGTGGGTTAACTTTTATATTTGAAAAATTATTCATAATATGAAATTTCCAAATCAAGCTTTTTGGAGAATTTGGGATTTCATCTCAAGATATGAAATCATGAGATGAAATTGCATGTCCAACTACTGATTTTATCTCATTATTTCAAATCAGGAGATAAAATCGTATGTCCAAATGCCTACTAGGTGAGCTCATGACATCCAACCTCTGACCCGGTTAGGAGGTTTGTACTATACCTTGTCGAGGCATAGGACAACATGATATGAAGATTCATAATATACCCATTTTGGGATACATGATAGGAGTCATTCGACTTGTTGAATGATCCATAACCTACACTGGCATACTTAGTTTGGGGGCATGTATTATGTAAACCCATATCCTTCTCGATGTTAAATAATCCACCAAAACATATATATGCTCATACTGTAATTTTTTAAAATAACTAAAAATCATGTTGCGGATTCATTGACTTAAATTTATATCATAAAAATATACTGCTGGTGAGCCCTTGTGCTCTAATTCATAAAACATCATACTTGTGAGCCCTTCCTCTCTAATTCATAAAAGGTCATGCTTGTGAGCCCTTCACTCCAATTTATGTAAGAATACTGAGTTGGGGTTTTTCAAACAAAAAATATTCCTTTAAAATCATGCTAAAATTCATGGAATAAACTTGTAAATATTCATGCGGTAGTTTCACAAAATATGAGATAAATTTATAAATTATGAGATGAATTCATAAAAATGAGGATTCATAAACAATAGGATAGTTTCAAATTCTGAAATAGATTCATATGTATGATAGAGGTTTACAAACATGAGATTGGGACAAATTTCAAAAACCTTAAACACTTACATAAAAGGATTTCATCAAGAGTTTTAAAAGAAAGATCATAAAGACTTTGTAGAAAATCCATAGGAATCACATAAAACAAGAATTATTATGCGGATAGAACACTTGAGTATATAATTCATGAAGTTTTACAAAGAATCAAAGAAAACTCAAAGTATAAGGGTTTTACTCTTACCCTAGTTTTTATGGGAGATATTCAAATACATAATACGATATTCAAGAGAAATGACAAGAACAAAGATTGTCTTACACACCTTGATAGAATGGAGGAGTTTCAAGAAGAATTTAAAGATTCCTTGATGGAGTTCTTAGAGTGTTCTTGAAACCCTTGGGGTTCTTGAGGGAAGAGAGGAATTGTACAATGATATTATGAGTGTTAGTCATATTTAAGAGGAGTTTTAAGTTGTCATAATTGAATTTCTAAAAGTGGTAAGACAAAATCACCCTTAATGAAGGCATTATGCACCACATAGACTATAGCATTATCTGGGTTGTGCACCGCAGACCTCATAACTCTTAAAGCCTGATTTCTAACTTTCTGAAGTTTAGTGATAGGTGTGGCATGTTGGCCATATCATTGAACCGTCATAGCATCGTCTTGGATATTTAACGTGCTTAGAAGTTGTATTTAAGTCTCTAAACTCATTCCAAACAATTTCTAATCAATCTAAGGGTCATATGACTTAATTTCTAAGCTCTACTAGGTATATAGAATGATGTTAACCTAACATGAAGTGTGAGGTGTTACATGAATACATATGGATTATAACTCATTCTTGCTTATTTCTGAACTTAATGTTCAGGAACTGAGCCAGTGGTCTCTAGCTGCTATTTTAGAGATTATGATTTGCATTGCTTTTAGAGATTCAAGGTTAGTGGTTGATCAATCCTAGAACCTATCAAATATCCTCCATTATTTTATATCATTTATGTTGTTTCCCTTTATATCGAGATATTCTTGTCACGGTCCAATTTCTCGAGTCATGATAAATTGGTATTAGAGCCTAGGTTCACTGGTATTATTAGTACAAGAGCAAGTGTCTAGTAGAGTCCCACGGATTGAAATGATGACGTCCATATCCCATCTTTGAGAGGCTACAGGATATTCTTAGGAAAATCTCACTTTTTTTATTTTTTATTTTTTTCACTCTTTCGCAGATGGCTTGGACTCGAGCTATCATGACTGGAGATGGAGACCCCAATCCTACAGCTAGGGAACCCATTAGAGGTTGAGGTTAAACTAGAGGTCGAGGCCAGGCTAGAGCTGCAGCCCTAGCTAGGGGTCAGGATAGGGAGCCTTCACCAGATCCTGCTATTGCTCTCGAGCTAGAGGTAGCTCCAGAGGTTCAGCTGCCCCAGCCATTGGTGGGCCAGGGGGCCACCAGGATTTATATCTTTGTCAGTTCTCAAAGATTTCTTGCTTTACCTATTGGGGTTAGTAGGTTGTGCATCGTCTGATGGTGCTCAATCAGGGGACCAGAGCAGTACTGATATAGAGGCGCAAACTATAGCTTCGGCTCCTAGAGTAGAGGTTTCTCCAGCACCAATAGTCCTGCAGCCAATAGTGGCTCATTCAGTTATGACCATGAGGAGCAAAAATATTAGGCTGATTTATGAGATTGACTCCTCTTAGGTTTGTAGGGACCCCAGGCGATGATGCTTTTGAGTTTCTTATCAGCTTTGAGGAGAGGCTCTATAATTTGAGGCTGGTTGAGTCATGTGGAGTAGATTTTACTGCTTATTAGCTCAACGACACAACTACTAGACAGTGGTGGAGGGGTTATCTTGATTTCAGGTTAGCTGGATCTCCATCTATGACTTAGACTCAGTTCTTCGAGGCTTTCTTGGGGAAGTTCATGCCTCGCATCATGTACGATCACCTCAGGGATAAGTTTAATGGATTGAGGTAGGGTTCTATGACTATGGTCAAGTATGAGGTAAATTTTTATGATCTAGCCAGGCATTCCACCATAATTCTACCTACAAAGTATTTGGTGTTTTATTAAAGGGTTAAGACTACTACTCTACAAGGCTATTCAGGGTTTGGTGACTTCAGGGAAGTTTTTTACTGAGATTGCTGATTATGCCTCCACTATAGAGGAGATAGATTGTGAGGCCTAAGGGGGTAGAAATAAGAGGCCACATCACCAAGGCAGTTTTAGTGGGAGCCACAGTGGCTCACAGTTCAGAGGTAGAGGATTTTAGGAGAGGTTCCTCTAGCGTCAGTTGTATCAGCACCAAGGTTAGTCTAGTAGACCCATTCAGGCAACACTTAAGATTTTTGATAGGGGTCAGCCCGATTATAGTGATTACAATGGTCAGAGCAGTGGTCAATCCTCCAGGGGCACACAGTCTGGGACTTCAAGCTGAGGTGGCCATTCTGGGTTAGTTAGATCTTCTGGACAGAGCAGAGTGCCTGAGGCATGTTATGATTGTGGGGTCATTGGTCACTTCTCCAATGAGTGTCCCTAGCGTGGGATGATTTAGCCTGTAACATAGTGTGTTCAGCCAATTATATCAGTGTCGTCCCCATCTAAAGATGGTGTACAGAGTCACAGGAGTGGTCCCCATAGTTCCAAAGGATGTCCTCAGGTAGGTAGGATAGGTGGTTGGTCAGGTATCCAGTCTGGAGGTAGACCAGGTCATTTTTATATTGTACTTGGTAGGATAGATGCAGAGTCTTCGAATGTTGTTATTATAGGTATAATTTCAATATGTTGTCCGCTAGCTATTACCTTATTTGATCCAAGATCCACTTATTTATATGTTTCTTCTTATTATGCACCACGGTCAGAGTTGTCTTGGGAACCTTTATCTGTATCATTACGTGTAGCTACTCTCATGGGTGATTCTTTTATAGTGGATCAAGTTTATAGATTATGTGTTGTGATCATATGAGAGTTTGATACTCAGAATATCTTTATTGTGCTAGATATGGTAGATTTTGATGTGATTCTGGGCATGGACTGATTATTCTCCTATTACATGGTCTTAGATTGCTTTGCCAAGACTGTTACCTTAACCATGCCTGGCATACCTGTAGTTGTGTGGCAGTTTTCTTGTAGCCGCACATCGATAGGGATTATTTCTTATTTTTTGGCTAGGAGACTGGTGTTGACGGGTTACGAGTCTTATCTTACTTATGTTCGTGATATTAGTACGGAGATTCCTTCACTTGATTCTGTCTCTTTTATATGTGAGTTTTTTTATGTTTTCCCTACCGACCTACCTGGCCTTCCTCCTGAGTGTGATATTGAGTTTGCTATTAATCTTGAGTCGGGCATCCGACCTATTCATAAAGAAAATAGAATAGCTCTATAAGTATATGTATCGACTACAGGTAGCTGAATAAGGTGACAGTGAAGAATAGGTATCCTATGCCTCGTATTGATGATTTATTTGACCAACTTCAGGGTGCGGTAATGTTTTTGAAGATTGAATTGAGATCTAGTTACCATCAGTTAAGGATTCGGGCAGAGGACATTCCTAAGACAACCTTCTGGACTTGCTATGGCCACTATAAGTTCCTGGTGATGTCTTTTGGGTTGACCAATGCCCCAGCTGCATTCATGGACATGATGAACCACATTTTCAGGCCCTATTTAGACTTTTTTATGATCGTTTTTATAGATGATATCCTTGTTTATTCGAGGGGTAGGGAGGAGCATGAGCAATATTTGAGGATTGTACTCTAGACTTTAAGAGATCATAGGCTTTTTGCCAAATTCTCAAAGTGTGACTTTTGGTTGGAGTTTGTGGCATTCCTTGGACATGTAGTGTCCAAGGATGGGATTATAGTGGATTCGACAAAGATCGAGGATATTCGTTATTGGTCGAGACCTGGATCTCTGATTGAGGTATGCAGTTTCATTGGTTTGGCAGGCTATTACAGGTGGTTCGTCAAGAGATTTGCTGCCATTGTAGCACCTATGACTAGATTGACCAGGAAGGAGTTTTCTTTTTAGTGGTCTGATAAGTATGAGTTGAACTTTCGTAAGCTCAAGGACTTGCTCACTTCGGCACTTATTTTGACTCTTCTAGTTGAGGAAGATGGGTTTATAGTTTATTATGGTGCTTCTGGTGTTGGCTTAGGTTGTGTTTTAATGCAGTAGGGTCGAGTCATTACTCATGCGTCAAGGTAGCTAAAGGTGAATGAGCTCAGCTACCTTACTCATGATTTGGAGTTGGTGGTGGTAGTTTTTATGCTTAAGTTTTGGAGGCATTACTTGTATGGTGTTCATTGTGAGATATGTTAACCATTATAGTCTTCAGTATATCATGACTCAGAGAGAGCTTAATTCAAGATAGCACAGGAGGATTGAGTTGCTGAAAGGCTATGGCATCTCTATTCTATACCATATGGGCAAGGCGAATGTGGTAGCGGATGCTTTGAGCTAGAAGATGGTGAGTATGGGTAGTTTAGCCTTTATCTCAGTTTTGGAGCAGTTGTTGGCTTTGGATATTCAGTCCTTAGCATACCTGATGGTTCAACTTGACATTTCATGCCCCAAGAGGACTCTTGCTAGTGTTAAGGCTAGGTCTACCTTTTTTGAGCAGATTCAGAGTCATCAATATGAGGATAGTAGACTTTGTGGTATTTACAATCAGATGCTGAGAGGTGAGTCCAGTAGGGCTACCTTATATTTTGAGGGCATTTTGAGATTTAATGGTCGTGTTTACGTTCTGAGGGTTGAAGACTTGATTAAATTGATTCTTTGGGAGGCTTATAGCTCCAGATATTCTATTAACCCTGGTATAGCTAAGATGTATAGAGATTTGAGACAATATTACTGTTGGAGTGGCATGAAGAAGGATGTAGCAGACTTTATAGCTTAGTGTTTGTGTTGTCATCAGGTAAAGGCTGAGCATCAGAGACTGGGTGGATTTCTTCAGAGGCTACCCATTTTTGAGTGGAAGTGGGAGTGGATTAATATAGACTTTGTGAATTGTTTTCCTCGTACTTCTTATAGTTTGGTTAATAGTTGGGTCATCGTAGATCGATTGACCAAATCGGCTCATTTTATCCCGATTCAGATTTCTTTTAGTGTCGAGAGATTATCCCATATTTATGTTCAAGAGATAGTTCACCTTCATGGAGTACCCATGTCTATTATTTCAGATAGAGGCTTAGTGTTCACTTCTAGCTTCTGGAGGACTTTTCAGGAGGAGTTGGGCACTCAGGTTGACCTCAACACCGCTTTCAAACCTTAGACCGATGGTCAGTCAGAGTAGACTATTTAGGTTTTGGAATATATGCTCCGCGCGTGTGTTATGGACTTTGGAGTTCAGTGGGAGTAGTATTTAGCCTTAGTGGAGTTTGTTTATAATACTAGCTACCATTCGAGTATTGAGATGGCACCATTTAAGGCATTGTATGGTAGACGTTGTTGATCTTTGATTAGTTGGTTTGAGACTTCAGAGGTTAGCCCCTGTGGTACCGACTTGCTTCGGGAGTTTTTGGATAGATTTTAGGTATTTCAGGATAGGCTATGGGCAGCCCAGAGTAGACAAAAGAGTTATACTGACTGTAGGCTTCGTGCTTTGAAGTTTGGAGTTGATGATCAGGTGTTCCTTCAAATATCACCCATGAAGGGCGTGATGAGGTTCGTGAAGAGGGGCAAGCTTAGTCCTAGGTATATCGGGCCATTTGAGATACTTTAGACAGTTGGAGAGATAGCTTATGAGTTGACCTTGACCCTCGACTTTTCAGCCGTTCATCCAGTCTTTCATGTATCTATGTTGTGGCGCTATATTCTAGATGAGTCTCACGTGCTTTATCAGGATTTGGTTTAGTTGGACGAGTGGTTGGCCTTTGTGGAGGAGCCAGTCTCTATATTGGCTGGGGATGTCAGATAGTTGCTCTCTAGAAAGATTCCAGTATTTAAGGTTCAGTGGAGACACCGTATAGTCGAGGATGCTACCTGGGATATCAATACTGAGATACAAGCCTAGTATCCCTACCTGTTTGAGCCTTCTGGTACATCTTGATCCTTTACTTTCACAGATGAAAATCCTTTTAGTAATAGATATTGTAATGACCCTCCAAGTCATTATCTATGTTTTCATGCCTTTTCGATGTTTAGAGCTTTATCGTAGTTGCCCCAAGTCATTTATGACTTGTTGGGACTGACAATTCAGTCACCGGACAGTTTGTTTGGTTTTTAGAGTCGATTATCTATTCTAGAGCTTTTCCTATTAAGAAATGGGTATCGGACCTAAACTTTAGTCAAACGGTCTCGGATGCCAATTCTGATAGTTTTGTTAGCTCCAACACATTTATTTTAGGCTATGAGGACCCTTGGTTAGGGTCCGAAGACTTTTACACTCATTTTGAGCTATTGGGTAGATTTTGGATAAAATGACTCTTTGGGTGTGGGACCCACTTTGGATCAAAATGACCTCGGATGGAAATTTTATGATTCAATTAAGTACGACATGTCGAACTTGGTAGGGTATCATATTTCATTTGCATTCATGAGATTCTAAACAAATCTCGAGGGTCCGATCGCAAACTTGGCACTTAGCCAGATTTGCTAGTACAACTTCAGCTGGTGCAGGCCAAAAATGACCTTTGCATTCGCGAGGCATTGGCTGCATTCACAAAGGCCAAAGTTATTGGCCATCACATTTGCGAGTTGACCATCACATTCGTAATGAGTCAGGTAACCGATCGGTCTGAGTTTCCCTTCGCATTCTTGGTGAACCGACGGCATTTACGAAGGGCAAGGCGGTCGAGGGTCGCATTCGCAATGGGTCCCTGCTATCACGATGAAGGGACCCCTGGCAGCATTTATAGCTATGGAACCCGATTCTTCTCATTTTATTTCAAGTCCTAAGTCCATTAAAAACCCTAGAGAGCTAAGAAAGTGTGGAGATTGATCATTGGGTGTCGGGAGTTATTTGGAGACGTCATTTTGGTCATTTTCTCACCATTATTTCGTAATTTTTTGTTTGTTTTCATGATTAAATCTTTAGTTAACATTGTCAGGGCTGATTTAGGGCCCCTTCATGCTCGAATTTCACCTAAACTTGGGATAAATGATCCTTGAGCTTAGTGGGACGTGTTGATGGTTTCAAATGTGTATTTTTGCTAGCGGGCCCCACATGGGATTTTTAGTTTGCTTCTTGACCCAAAGCATTTATATGCAATATGGGTATCGTTATTCTTGTTGTAATGTGTAAATTATTATTTTGATAGTGTGGCTGCACTCGAAGGATTCTCGAAAAGGAAAAGCTCCGGAGTAGTGGACTTTCTCGAGCTTTCGACAACATCCAGGTAGGCTAGGCTTACCTCCATCTTAGATTGAGCTTTATTATGATATTAGTGTAGTATTATTCTATATTTGGGGTGGGTATTTAAGTCTTGGTGGATAATTTTAGTAATTATTGATTATTTAGTCGGTTAGAGAGCCCTTTTAGGTAGAATTTGGCTCGTCTCCCCTCATTTGGATTAGATTGATACCCTAGAACTAGTTTTGACTACTTAGTACCATGGGATGGGATTATAAATCCATAGCTATGGTTTTGGGTCGATGTTTGCCTTAGTATGGTTTTTGGGGACTAGTAGCGGGCCCCACCGATCTTTCCTTTAGTTAGTATGCTTAGTTTAGCTTCTTGTAGACTTAAGAACCATTTATGTTGTGAACATAGATGAAATATTAGACCTTGGGATGACTTAGGCAAATTAATGGACTTTAGTTAGTTTATTAGTCCGGATAAAGTAACCTTTGGCATCTCGAACTGTGCACCTAGACTTGGTGGTCGTATATTGCCTCTCTTATTGACTTGATTGTAATACCTAGTAGTCATATTAAATGGAGTATAAGGAAATTTATGATCTTAGAGCACTATGATACTCGGTCTATTTACCCTAGTTCTAGTTCAAGTCCGGCGATTGGTAGCTCCCCCATTATTGATTATATTGGGTTCATTTATGGCATATTTACTACATGGCACTTAATTACTAGTTCTGGTTCAAGTACGACATTCATGATCTTTATGCGACACTTTATTATGATGATACTGTTCTTAGTTCCTGTTCAAGTTTGGCTTTATGGTTCAAAGAGACTTCTAGGTATACTATCACATTCAGGCACACTTTATAATTTCTATTATCGGTATTTTCTCCTTGTTTGCATTTGTCGGACTTATGGGGGCTCGGTCAGATTATTTCTCTCTTGTTTGTACCTTCTGGGCTTATGGGGGCCTAGTTAAGTGATAGTTAGATGATATTTACTTTAAGTTACTTATTTTGCCTTTTATCGCTTTATCCTGACTTGAAGAATTATTTCAGATTTAGCCTCATCCTCGAATTGAGTTTATATTCTCGCATTTTATTATACTTTTGTTTTAATTTAGCTCAGTCGGTCGATGATGTCTACTAAGTACCTGTTAGTTTTGGTACTCATACTACACCTCTGCATCTTTTTCTGATGCAGATTCGAGTACGAGCTACCTTCGCTGACGCTTTATTTAGGCTAGCTTTTGGAGATTCGGAGATAGGGTGAGATTTCAGAGACGGAGCTGATCCTCTCTCCTTCTGCTATTTTTGGACAATTTTTACTTTTTAAGACTACATGTATATTGATACTGTATAATACTCTATTCTTCTTGGATTTAGTGGCTTTTGTACCGACCTTACCGGGTCGTGGAATACTCTTTTTGCACATTTCCTCCTTTGCCCTTGTCTTCTAGTACTTTCATGATTATATATGGCTAGTTAGTTTTCTACTTGCATGTCTAAATTTGTATTCTTTTATTTTCCGCCATTTACCCCTTTACTTGCCGTTCTGGGTTATGATTTGGCTTACTTACTAGTGGGTTAAAGTAGGTGTCATCATGAATCGAGAAATCGGATCATGACAATTCTAGACTCTTAGTTATACATTGCCTTTAAAGGCTTGTACTTTGTGACTTCTAGTTTTTGAGTTGCTTTGTTGACTCATGCATTTTTTATGAGTCAATTTCTATATGGTTCAATATAGAGACTTAGTATTATTCTTTTTTTTTTGCATAGTTATATTATATTTTATTTTATATTGTTGAGTTGGCTTACCTATCAAGAGGGGTGAGGTTGATACTATCACTACATAGATTTTGGATCGTGACAACTTGGTATCTGAGTGCTAGGTTTATTCATCTCACAAGTATAAACAGAGTCTAGTAGAGTCTTACAGATTGGTGCGGAGATGTCTGTTATCTATCTTTGAGAGGTATAGAACTTTAGGAAATTCCATCTATTAATTCCTTATCATACATTTTGGTCCGGTCTAACTCTTAAATTTTTCTCATTTCATTCTCTCACTAGTAGTGATGATACGTTCTCGGATTTGTACACTAACAGTTGAGGGTGACATCTCATAGTATGGTGCAAGACCTGGTACTAAGAAGAAAGGGGTAGACTAGTGTGAAGGGTGTGTAGCAAGATTTAGACTGTATCTATGATTCGAAGATTGATTGAGTAAAGTTGTGGTTTAGATTATGCATTTTGGGGATATTTATATGGAACTATGAACCATGGTTTGAATAACTTCATGATCACCTTATCTTCCGTGGTTAGTTTTCCAACAGTGGGAAGAGAACACAAGTGGCATAAACAATAACATAAATATTGTTGACGATTGGGAATGGTATGATTAGGGGAATAACCAAGTAATACGCATGGTAACTTTGAAAATTACAATTAAGAAAGTTTGTCATAATAAGGATGTGTTGCTCAGTGTATGATAAGAATGAAAATGCTTCAACAAAGATTAGAATTCTTACTACAGTATTATAGCATGAATACATCGACAAAAATTTGACAGTTCAGTGTTGGGATAGGTGCATATACTATTATCGTAAGAAAAGGTTAAGGTTGTGAAGGATAAGTGGATATGTTAAGAGGACAAGTTACTAGGCATGAAGAAGGATTTTGTATATCAAAGTTTTAGGTAGTATGACTATTTTTGGGGTTCATAGGAAGGATATACTTTATATATTGTGAAGTGTAGGTATAACAAACAGAATTTGAATGGTATTATGATACTACTTCCACAACTGGACATGTGTTTCACTTGCGTAGAGTAAAAGTAAATTTTTTATAAAAAGTAAATAATTGGGATAAAATTTTAAAATCAATATAAATAATGAAAGTGAAAATAGTGAAAGCAGATTTTGGGTATTTTCTAAATTGCAGATAAAATTTTAAGTTGTACTTGAAATTATCATGACTAGGTACTGATTTTTTAATTAAGTAAATTTAATTTGTGAATAAAAATAAATAATTTTCATGGTGAACAGGTCCTTAAAATGGGACAAAGGGAGTAGTTATTTTGTCGTTCAATATACTCTTTAGAAGTTTCGTGCTTCATAACTCATCGTGCATAGATGTCAATGTACTTTGTATTGTATCTAGCAAGAACTAATTCAAACATGTGGTATTTTATGGGAAGCTCTTTATTTGTGTATAGTGGACATGACAACGGAAAGGGTTGGCACGACCAATGATGGTCTTATTAGTGCGTTAATCACCATCCTTAATTTAGATTGTGATAAATTTAGTATTGTATTTTACGAGTCTTGAACCTAAATGATGGACGAAAAAAATAAAAGTGACTAAATAATGTGTAAAAATAAAATTTACAAAAACTACATAATTCATGTCTTGAAATCTCTTTGATTCTTTATGTTAATGTCATGATCTCACTTCTCATGTACCCCTATCCTTCATGACTAACCTAATTTATATTATTTTTATGAAATTGCTTTACGAATTCATAAATATTAATAAATATGATGAACTCTCAAACTAAGAATCATGTTTGATAACTTTTTAAAGGAATAACAAAATCATAATCTCATGCCCCGAGTCTACACCCCGGACATAACAGGCACTTAGAACCAGAACTAGCCTCAAGCAGATCCTTGGCATAGTATATCTTGTAACAATCTGTCCTATCAGTATAGCATTATTTAGGGTGTAAGTACCCGGATAGAGTTTTTCCTGGGATGAGAGTTGATAAAAACTCGGACTTGGGTCGTTTTTGGTGGAAATATGGTGTTGTATGGTTTGGGGAGGAATTTAGGTCTCGTGGTATAGTGTTGGGTGATTGTGTGCTCATTATATGATAGTAGAGGGGCATAGTTGTCTATAGAAACTTTTGAAATGAAAATCGGATTAATAGAACTTCGGTGATCGTTGTTGCCTCGTCGAGATAAATTTACGTTGTCAAAATTCTAGGTGTGTGTTGCGAAAAGGGAGAAATTTGGAACATACTTCGAGCTACTGCCTAAGGATAGCTGCAGTGGTTAGCCGACTGTTGTAGCGGTTGGTGGGGAAAGGTCAGGGACTACATGGCAGAAACCTCAATTTTAGAGGTTATTTCCCAAAAAATATGAAGTTTCATGCTTAGGCTTGAGATAGGCAATTTTTCAGCCAACTTGGGTGATTTTCATCACTAAGGTAATATCATTACTCCTTTCTAACAACATTAATCAATTTAATTCGTAGAATCATAAGAACGGGAGTTTATGGTGGAATTCTTGGGTTTAGGCCCTAAGTTCATGAATTGGTGAGAAAAAACTATGGGTAGTCCTAAATTTGCCTAATAATGATTCTAGGTTGTTAAATTATACTTCTCAACATAGAATTACTTCCCTTGAATGTGAATTATGGGGATTTGGGGAAAAAAAATAGTTGAAAAACCCGTATACTACAATTTAAACTATGAAAAAGGGTGAAATCAGTGAGATTTAATCCCCAAGGCCTAAAATTAAATCGTAAGTGGTTAATTACTCTTTCATTATTTACTTTTAGACCATCAACAATCCGAAGCTTTGAGAAAAGGCAAGACTCTTGCAGACTAACTTGCATTCGGGTTCTTCGGTTGAGGTAAGTTATGGTTTTAATTGAAGTTGAAACTTGATTTAGATTTCATGTGTTATCCTAAATTGAATGTTTGTGGATTAGTCTTCGGACATGCTTGTAGTTGTGGTTTTGGTTATTAAATGCTTGAATGAATAAGCTAAAGAATAATGAAATTAATTAAGTATATTATGATAGTATGTGTATTTGTGATATTGGTGCTCTGTGGTATATCCTTAGTGATAGTGAACTGAAATATCTATTGTTATCATTTTCGAGGGTTGGGTACCGTACTGGTACGAATACTTATATCATTAATATTATGAAAGTTTGGGTACTACACCAGTATGATACATGAAAGAAGCTGGTCCCATGCAGGTTATGACTAGTTGGTCATAAATAAGTCCCTCGGCATGTGTATACATATTAGAGTTTGATTTTGTGAGTTAGGGACTGTATTGTAATGATAATGAGACTAATGAGATTACTCTTGTGAGGTAAAGATGGATATGTACTTCCATTACGTTGTGTTGTTGAACTCGTGATTATTTCGAGATGGTTGATATTTTGAACATACTTGATGGCCTACTGTGGACATACTTGTTGGCATGTTGTGAATATACTTGTTAGCCTGTATGAACATACTTTTCACTATTGTGAATTACTTTCTATGTGTTGAATTTCCAGTTTACTTGCTATTTGATTTATATGTATATATGCTTGTAAGTTGAGTCAACTGATGATGTCTACTAGTACATAGTGGTTTGTACTGATACTAACTTGTGCTCTTCTTTTGTTGAGTGCAAGTTGTGTTCCAAAGACTCCGAAGCGATCTCATCTCTAGCATTCGCCAACTGATTTTGATCCAAGTGTGAGCACTCCATTTTCAGACTGCCATGGATAATCATATTAGTTCTTGTCCTTTTTTGGATGATGAGACGATTCCTTGTTATTTGTTAGTTTTGGATATTTTCTTAGACATGGCTTGTTTTAGAGTTCTTGTATGATGAACTTCGGGTTTTGGGGATTGTAATAGGTAGTTTGATTAATTTTGCATTATTATTTTGGTTGGTTTTGAGATACTATTTGATTGAGTTTTGAGATTTAACTATAATTCTATCTTAAAAATGGCTAAGTATTTGGGCTAAGACTTGGGTTTGATGGTTCTCCCACCAGAGGGTTAGTGTGGGTTTCATTCACCACCATTTGAGTTGTGACAAAGTTGGTATCGGAGTCCAAGGTTTGGCAATCTCGTCGTACAAGAACATGTCAAATAGAGTCTTACAGAATGGTACAAAGATGTCTATACTTTTCTTCAAGAGGCTACAGGACACTAGAAAACTTCAACTTCTTCTGTCTTTCATGCTATTACTTGACTTCAATTGGTATTTAGTGATCCAAATTGGTATTTGACTTCATTTATTCTTTTCTTGTATATGGTGAGAACTTATGTAGGAGAAGCAAGAATGAAAGCACCCAAATAGGCTGATGGGGCCGCAGTTCGTGGTAGAGATAGAGTGAGAGGTAGTGTCACAACCCGAGACTATCCCCTAATCGTAACACGCTGCTTGGAGTCACTAGTGACCCCAAGCTAACCCATGGCCTGGCATGACACTAAGAATACTGTATAAAATTGAATAACGCTGTGCAGAAGCTAAAGTCTGAATGATATATGAATAATCAAAACCAAGTGTCAATGATAAAATAAAAATGGAAATCTCTTAACATAACATAAAGCTGAACATCTACTGTCTGTCTGAAAGCCTCTACTAACATGAGTTGCTGGAATAAGCCCCCAGCTAACTCTAACTATCTGAAATGATAATAGAAATAAAAAATAAATTACTGATAACTAGTCCTCGAATGATGAGAACTCACCAAATACTACTGCTGGAGTGATGCGGAATCAAGCTAACTGCAATTGGGATGCTGAACATCCAAACCTATATTATAAGAAAATATAGCGCAAAGGAAAATATGGGGTCAGTACCTTGAATGTACTGAGCATGTGAGATATACACTACACTATATAACATGAACATGCTGAAGTGACAAGATGACATGAACATGGGACTGAAATCTATAAACTGATGGTATAACCAAGTATTAAACATATAACACTATAAGATGCAGAATAAACTGAATACAAGGTCAAACGAGGTATGAGACTAAACTGTGGGAGGGTTCTGTAACCGACATAGACCATGTGAGCAATATGGAATCCAACCTGTAACCCAAGTTGGGAGGTTGTTCTATACCTTGCCAAGGGTATGAACTATGATTAGCGTGAATTCACTCATGAGCCCATTAAGGGAAAGAGAGACACTCTCAACTGGCGAGGACCTCTTTCACCTACGGTGGCACATAGTTAGGGACTTGGGTTTTCTGAACCCATATCCCCTCGGTAAGAAGTATTACTCCTAACTAAAAGTAAACTGATATACTGAAATGCTCAACAGTAATGATGTTATGAAATTGAAAGGTAAATGCTTTATCTAAAAGCTTTCTAAATTATGAAAGCTAAAAGAATGATATCCAACTGACAATGCATGATATCCTAGGTCATCGAGTATTCATAACCCGCTATCTAAAAAGAATGCAACTACTAATGGCAATTCCATGAACTGAACGAAAGAATTTCATAACTCATATCCAAAAATCAAGAATTTATCAGTATAAGGAGAATTCATAGTCATGAGTATGTAAAAATTCTCAAGGTTACGAGAAAACATATATTCATGGTTTAGTTTAAGAAATAAACTTAAAGCTAAAGGAATTCACACTTTTCATGGACACCCTAAGCTTGAAGGGTGAGTTAAACTTGAGGAATTGAATTAACTTTGGGACTCAATGGATGAAAGGAAATTCATTGATTAAATCCCACATACCTAGAGATGAAAACCTTGGTGAATTCCTTGAATTTGGAGTTTGAAGATGATGAACCCTAGTTATTGCCTTGGAGGAGAGAAATCACCTCTTCTCTCTTGTTTTTTCTAAGTGACAAATGATTTCTAAGTAATGAGGGACTTAGGGTAATTTTAGACTTAATAATAAGATTTGAAATAGCTTAAAGGGTCTAAGTAGTGGAAAAAGACTAGAATACCCCTTATAAAATGGTACTGAAAAAGCTACATGTGACGTATGGACCATTCCACTATCGTGAGACCTAAATAAGATCGTGGGTGGTGCTCATAGTTGGGAGGCTGAATGGAGGATCTCTGAACTCCATCAAACAAGCCTTGGTACAATCGTCGGACCTACCCATGATCGTGCCTTGGTTCGTAGGTTGGAAGTCCAAGCCGGATCAACTTTAGGAGCCAAGATCGTGCCCAAGATCGTGGTACCTTTTTGTGGTTGGGAGATATACTTGTCAACTCTTAGGTTTTTGAGGCTGTTTCATGCAGACGAGACCATTATACGGTCGTGGTTTCTGTTTGTACTATCTCACTACTGGACAATGCTTCACCAAAATAGCCATAACTCTTAGCTCTTGAATCAGATTAAGGAAAAACTGGATGCGTTGGAAAGAAGACTCAAAGAAATTTCATTTTGTGGGTATTGAGAACAAAAATACTTTAGAGTCTAGAAGTTATGCTCATTTGAAGTTGACTATATAAGGATTCTTCACAAAAATTCAATCAGTAAGGTATGTTTCAACTTGACTATGAGCTAGGAATTTCTTGTGGACTTAATATATGTCTAAATCACTTATCATGCTACCAAAAACAAGATGTTTGATCCTACATGTACTTGAAGCATGATTTTAATCTTGGTTTGGATTTTTGGGGCGTTACAATATCTTTCCCTTGGGGTCATTTGTCCCTGAATGAAAAGTAACTAAGTTGAAGAGTTAGGAAAATAACTCCAATCCCATCACTGAATTTCTAGGAGCTGAGTACTGATATGGTAACTAAGTTTGTAACTGAAACATGGACTAAACTGAACCCATGAATGCATGCTATGACATGAGAATAACTGAGTGAAATGAGACGGAAAGAATATTGGAAACTATTACCTCAAGCTGGAATAGAGTTAGAAGAGAAAAGATAGGGGTACTTTTTCATCATATCCACCTTTACTTCCAAGTATCCCCCTCAACAAGCTGATTTCACCAGTAAACCTTTACTGAAGTGACCTCCTTATTCTTCAACTTATGAACCTAGCGATTAAGGATTTCAATTGGGACCTTCTCATAAGAAAGACTATCTTTCACACCCATACTGTCTAAAGTCACAACCAATGCGGGATCACTAATATATTTCTTTAAAAAAGACACATGGAAAATCAGATGCACTGATGCTAAGTCTGCAGGTAAATCCAACTCATAGGCTACATTGCCAAAATGAACTACAATTTTATAACGCCAACATAGCGAGGACTAAGCTTTCCTTTCTTGCCGAATCTCTTTACCCCTTTCAAGGGTGAAACTTTCAAGTAGACCAAATCACCAATAGTAAGCTCAAGTTTCCTTTTCCTAACATCTACATAGGAGTTCTGACGACGCTGAGCTATTTTCATCCTCTCTCTAATTAGCTGAACCTTCTCCATAGCCTCATGAACTTAATCTGGCCCTATCAAGGTAGCTTCACCAGCTTCAAACCAACCAATAGGAGATCTACACCTCCTACCATAAAGTGCTTCAAACAGGGTCATCTGAATACTGGAGTGATTGCTATTATTATACGCAAACTCAATCAAAGGCAAATGATAATTCCAACAACCCTTGAAACAATTCACACACTCTCTCAATGTATCCACTAAAGTCTGAATGGTCCGCTCTACCTGACCATCCGTCTGCAGATGAAAAGCCGTACTAAAATGAACCTGGGTACCAAGACCCTTCTAAAATATTTTCCAAAATCAGGAGGTAAACTGAGTACCCCTATCAAAAATAATGGTCAAAGGGACTCCATACAATTTTACCAACTCCCTAAGATAGAGTCTAGCATAATCCTTGATTGAGTCTAAAGTATTAACTGGCAGTAAATGGGCTGACTTAGTCATTCGGTCCACGATAACCCAAAGAGAATTATGATGTCGACGAGTACGAGGCAAACCTATAATGAAGTCCATATTCACCACTTTCCACTTCCAAGTAGGAATACTTATATCCTTAAGTATACCACCAGGTATCTGGTGCTTTATCTTAACCTACTGACAATTTGGACACTTAGCCATAAATTCTACGATATCCTTCTTCATGCCATTCCACCAATAAACTTCCCATAGATCACAGGTCATCTTAGTGGCTCCTGGATGAATAGAATACCGAGAACTATGAGCTTCTATTAGCATTTGGTATCTTAATTCATCCACATATGGAACACATAGTCTACCCTGACAATGAAGAACACCATCTACCACTTGGGAGAAAACCTCAACCTTCTAATTCATGACCACTTCTTTCAACTAACGCAAAATAGGATCACTATCTTGCTTTTTCTTTACCTCAGCTATCAACAAAGATTCTGAACTATTCTGAACCAAGATATTAACTTTGGCTGAATCAACCAACCGAGCTCCCAGCCTATCAAGCTAGTGAACCTCACAAACTAATTCTCTCTTCTCATCTTTTATGTGAGCAAAACTTCCCATAGACAACCTACTAAGTGCATCAACCATAACATTGGCTTTACCCAGGTGGTACAAGACACTCATATCATAATCCTTCAACAACTCTAGCCTTATTCTCTGAAGAAAATTTAAATCTTTCAGACTGAACACATACTGAAGGCTCTTGTGATCTGTGAGCACATCAACATAAACCCCATAAAGATAATTCCTCCAAATCTTTAAGTCAAAAACCACTGCTGCCAACTCAAGATCATGAGTCGGGTAATTCTTCTCATGAGGCTTAAGATGTCTAGAGGCATATGCTATAACCTTGCCATACTGCATCAACACACAACCAAGGACAACTCTAGAAGCATCATAGTAAACCACAAACCCATTTGAACCCTCTGGCAGAGTTAAAATTAGAGCAAAGGTGAGTCAAGTCTTCAACTCCTGAAAACTCTTCTCACAAGAATCGAACCACTGAAACTTGACTTTTTTTCTGAGTCAATCTGGACATAGAGGAGGCAATAGAGGAAAATCCCTCAACAAACCACCTGTAGTAACCAGCTTAACCCAAGAAATTCTTGATATCTTATGGAGAGATGGGTCTAGGCCAATTTCTAATCGTTTTGGTCTTTTGAGAATCAACCTGAATGCCTTCACCAAAAATGATATGACCAAGGAATGCTACTAATTTCAACTAGAATTCACACTTACCAAACTTAGTGAATAACTGGCGATCTTTGAGAGTTTGCAAGATAATTCTTAAATGGTCTGCATGTTCATCCTCACTCTGAGAATCAATGAGGATGTCATCAACAAAGACAATGACAAACATGTCCAAGTACTGCTTAAACACCCTGTTCATCAAGTCCATAAAAGCTACAGGAGCATTCGTTATTCCAAAATACATAACAACAAATTCGAAGTGACCATATCGAGTTTTGAAGGCTGTCTTTGAAATGTCACGTTATCTGACTCTAAGCTAATAGCTGGATATGAAGTCTATCTTTGAAAAATAGTTAGCACCTTGAAGCTGGTCGAACAAGTCATAAATTCTAGGAATAAGATACTTATTCTTTACTATGACTTTATTCAACTGATGGTAGTCGATAAACATTCTGAGAGAACTATCTTTCTTACGCATGAAAAGAACTAGAGCACCATATTAAGAAATACTGGACCTGAGGAAACCCTTGTCTAGGAGATTTTTTTACTGATCCTTCAATTATTTAATCTCGATTAGATATATTCTATAGGGTAGAATTGAGATAGGCTGGATATCTCGAAGGAGATTCATTCTGAAGTCAATTTCCCGCTCGGGAGGAACTCCAGGCAGATCTTTGGGAAATGCGTCTGGGAACTCATTAACCATAGGAACTGAGCCAAGAGTCAGGGTCTCAAACTTTGAATCCTTAACCTGAACAAGATGATAGATGCACCCTTTGGAAATCATTTTTCTATCCTTAAGACAAGAGACAAATCGACCTATAGGCATTGAGGTACTACACTTTCACTCTATGACTGACTCATTTGGAAATTGAAACTGGACTATTTTGTTTCTACAATCAATTAAGAATAGCAATAGTGTAGCCAATCCATGTCGAGAATGACATCAAAATCAATCGTATCTAACTCTATGAGATCAACTGAGGTGACTTTCTAAGAAACTCTGATAGGGCAATTTCTATATACCCATCTAGATACGACTGAATCACCAACTGGAGTAGAGACTGAGAAAGGTTCTGAGAGGATTTCAAGACTGACACCAAAGTCTACCGCTATATAGGGAGTCACGAAAGAAAATATGGCTCTGGGATCTAATAATGCAAAGACATAAATATGAATGACCTGTAAAATACCAGTGACTACATAGGGAGAACCCTCCTGATACTGTTGAGTCTGAAGGACATAGAACCTATTCTAATGTTATACGCCAGCTGCACTAGATGAGGCAACCTGCTTAGTCGGGTGACTTGCTAGAGCTGTTGAAGAGGTATCCTGAGTGCGCTCACTGATATCACCTCTTTTAGCTGATGGACAATCTCAAAGTCTGTGACCCATCTTTCCATAACCAAAGAAACCATCCTTACCTATCAAACATTCTCTGGGTTGGTTTTTCCCACACTTCTTATAAGTTGGGAAAGTACGATCACTTGAAGCACTAAAATGAGACTTAGACCTGACACTACCTTTTTTATCCTACCTGGGTTTGGGAGATGGAACACTGGTAGATGATGGTGCTGAGGCTGAAGATCTTTGCTAAAACTGAGAGCGATTATCACCACCCAACTTCTGTCGAGAATAATCAAAGTTCCCTGTTCTAGCTATCTTATTCATATTCTCTCTCTTTCCTTCCTTAATCTTCTCTTCCTTAATCTATTGAGCATGAACCATTAACTGGGAGATGTCCATATCCTTGACCAACATTGCAGTTCTATACTCCTTCACCACATCTTAAGAAACACCTCATACAAACTTACTCATACGGGCCCTGGAATTAGCAACCATTATCGGAGCATACTTAGATAGTTGAGTAAACTTGAAAGAATACTCTTTTACACTCATGTTTCCCTATTTTAGATTAATGAACTCCTAAACCTTGGCTTTCCTTAACTCAAGTAGGAAGAACCTATCCAGAAAAGAAGCAATAAACTCATCCTATTTCACTAGACCTGCATCTGCATCCCTATCCTCTTTCCACTATTTAAACAAAGTATGAGCTACTCCTTTCGACTGATAAACAACCAAGTCAGCACTTTTGATTGGAGTGACACCCATGATCTTGGTAACCTTCTAAATATCATCCATTAACTCCTACGGATCCTCCTCAGACTTAGAACCATGGAACTTGGGATTATTAATCTGAATAAAGTACCGGACTCTAGCTGCTGTTGTGGTACCAATAGGATTGACCGGCGTAATAACCTGTTGATTAGCCTCAGTAGTCTTGGCCTGAACTAGCACCGTGGAGACAACCCTAAACTCAAAATAAGAGACTCGCTCATGCAAAGGTCTGTGGGGGTTGGTGGTACTTGTTGGTTTCCATTTTCATTTCCATTTCTCCTTTTGTTGGCTCTTCTGGGAGGCATTTTCTATTAACGCATAGAGCACGAGTTAGAAGAAAGTTTTAATAGAGTTACACACTCTATCGCATAATATGAGCATAAAAGAGGTGAAACTTTTCCTAAAATGTTTCATAGCCTCTCACTCATAAGTGTAGCGCACTTCACACTCATGAACACGACTCTACTTAAAGCGGATTTCAGACACCCTAGCATACTTTAAACCCGATGCTCTGATATTAAGTTTCTCATAACCCAAGACTACCCCTTAGTTATAACACGGTGCTTAGAGTCACTAGTGACCTTAAGCTAACCCATGGCCTGGTATGACACTAAGAATACTGTCTAAATTGAATAACGTTGTGCGAAAGCTAAAGTATGAATGATATATGAATAATCAAAACCAAATGTCAATGATAAAATCAAAACAAAAATCTCATAACATAACATAAAGCTAAACATCTACTGTCTGTCTGAAAGCCTATACTAAAATGAGTTGTTGGGATAAGCCCCCAGCTAACTCTAATGGTCTGAAATTTTAATAGAAATAAAAAATGAAATACTAATAACTAGTCCTCAAATAATGAGGATTCACCAAACACTATTGCTGGAGTGATGTAGAATTAAGCTAACCGCAATCAAGATGCTGAACATCCAAACCTATATTATAAGATAATATAACACAAAGAAAAGGATGTGGTCAGTACTTTGAATGTACTGAGCATGTGAGATATACAGTACACTATATAAGATGAATATGCTAAAAGTGACATGATGACCTGAACAAGGGACTAAAATCTATTAACTGATGTTATAACCAAGTATTAAACATATAACATTATAAGATGTTGAATAAACTGAATACAAGGTCAAATGAGGTAACTGTGGGATGGTTCTGTAATTGACATAGACATGTGAGCAACATAGAATCCAAACTGTAACCCAAGTTGGGAGGGTGTACTATACCTTGTGAAGGGTACGGACCATGACTGGCGTTAATTCACTCATGAGCCCATTAAGGGAAAGGGAGATACTCTCAATTAGGAAGGACCCCTTTTTCCTATGGTGGAACGTAGTTTGGGACTTGGGTTATCTGAAACTGTATCCCCTCAATACGAAGTACTAGTCCTAACTAAAAGTTAACTGATATACTGAAATGCTCAACAATAATGATATTTTTAAACTGAAAGGTAAATGCTTTATTTGAAAACTTTCTAAATCATAAAAACTTAAAGAATTAGTATCCAACTAACAATGTAAGATATCCTAGGTCATCGGGTGTTCATAACAATCCATCTCAGAAGAATTCAACTACTAATGGTAATTTTATAAACTGAACGTAAGAAGGAATTTCATAACTCAAGTCCAAAAATTAAGAACTTATCAATATAAGGAGAATTCATAGTCATGAGTATGTAAAGATGCTCAAAGTTATGGGAAAACATATATTCATGGTTTAGTTCAAGAAAAAAACTTAAAGCTAAAGGAATTCACACTTTTCATGGAAACCCTAAGCTTGAAGGGCGAATTAAACTTGAAGAATTGAGTTAACTTTGGGACTGAATGGGTGAAAGAAAATCCATTGATAAAATCCCACATACCTGGAGATAAAAAACTTGGTGAATTCTTTGAATTTAGAGCTTAAAGAAGATGAACCCTAGTTATTACCTTGGAGGAGAGAAATTTCCTCTTTTCTCTTGTTTTTACTAAGTGTCAAATGATTTTTGAGTAATGAGGGACTTAGGGTAATTTTAGATTTAATAACAAGCATTGAAATAGCTTAAACAGACTTAGAGTATTCTAGTCTAAGTAGTGGGAAAAGACTAGAATTCCCCTTATAAAATGGAATTGAAAAACCTACAGAATGTGACATACGGACCATCCCACGATCGTGGGACCTATCTATGATTGTGGGTGGTGATCGTGGGTGGTAGGCTGAATGGAGGCTCTCTAGACTCCATCATACGAACCTTGGTATGATTGTGGGATCCATCCACAATCGTGCCTTAGTTCGTAGGATGGAAGTCCAAGCCAGATTAACATTAGGAGCCAAGATCGTGCCCAAGATCCTGGTTTCTAACCAAGATCGTGGTAGCATTTCTTGGTTGGGAGTTATACTTGTCAACTCTCAAGTTTTTGGGGCTATTTCATGCAGAGGAAACCATTGTACAGTCGTGTTTTCTAATCACGCTCGTGGTTTCTGTTCATTCTATCTTACTGCTAGACAATGCTTCACTAAAATGGCCATCACTCTTAGCTCCAAAATTGGATTAAGGTGAAACTAAATGCGTTGAAAAGAAGACTCAAAGAACTTTCATTTGGTGGGTCTTGAGCTCAAAAAAACTTCAGAATCTAGGAGATATTCTTATTTGAAGTTGACTAGATAAGGATTATTCATAGGAATTCAAATCGGTAAGGTATGTTTCAACTTGACTATGAGATAGGAGTTAATTGTGGCCTTAATCACTTACAATACCACCAAAAAATTATGCTTGATTCTACGTGTACTTGAAGCGTGGTTCTAATCTTGGGCTTGGATTTTTGGGGTGTTACAGGTAAAGGTAGAGGAAGAGGCCTAGAGCAGTACCCGCTAAGGGAAAAACTCAGGCATCCATCAAACTGGTTAGAGAAAGAAAAAAATTTCCTCCCCCATATGAGGATATTCCAAAGTTTGTAAAAGTTGAGGAAACATTAGTTTAGGCTAAGAAAACACTAGTTTAGGGAGGTGTAACTCTGATTCAGATGTCTTCTGATATGATTCAGTGGGTATTGATCTTCTTAAGTAGGTTGGCTAGGACATGGGCTACACCCATAATTCTTATAGTTCAATATCTGAGAGTATAACATGTTGTTGTTGTGGCTCCCATAGTGGATGAGGCATTATAGATGGGTATCAATCTGCGATAGGTAGTGGGTTCAGTGATAAATGGAGATGAGCATGATCTATTTTGTAAGTTTGGTAAGATAAATTCTCCAATCTTCCATGGTCTGGAATCGAAAGATGCTTAATAGTTTGGCATCGACTGTCGTAAGAGACTCTATAAGAGATGAGTAATGGAGAGATATGGGGTTGAGTTTGTTACCTTTCATCTTTAGAGAGACGCAAAGATGTGGTGGATGGCATATATAGAGTGTAGGGCTAATGGATCACCTCCATAATCATAGAGTTAGTTTTATTCAGTCTTTCTTGAAAAGTATGTCCCACATATTTTTAGGGCCAGGAGGAGAGATGAGTTCACCAGTATTGAGCAGGAGAGTTTACCAGTTGTAGACTATGAGGATAGATTCCACTCACTATTTTGCTATTTTTTGTAGTTGCTATATATTGAGGAGAAATGAATTCATTGTTTTGTTAAGAATTTGAATACAGGTCTTTAACTTTCATTCCTTCAGATGGTATCCTTTGAGAATTCTTTTAAAGAGGCAATTGAGTTTGTAAAGAGTATTGAGAGTATGAGACATGAAGGATATGCCAAGACGGTGGGGAATAAGGCTAAAAAGATAGGCAATTTTAGTGGTTCTTATTCTAAGGGTTAGAGTCCATAGGGTTCTCTGCACGCCCTATTCATTCTATGATATAGTTATCAGATGGAGGTCTGTAAGGGCCAATCAGCCTTCTTTAGGATTTGGTGGTTATTGTACATCATTCACTCTAGCTCAACGATCTACTTTGAATTGTGTTTGCTATTAATGTGCTGAGATAGGGTACATTCATAGGTTTTGTCGAAGATACAGGCAGTCTAGTTAGTCTGGCTAGTAAAAGGCCTCTTCTGCTCTGCTTCAGTAGGTTGGAGAGGTAGTGGTAATAGTAGAGGTAATCCACAGGGTAAACATGATGGTCACCAGAAAGGTAGGGGTGGCAACCAGCCCAACTAAGGTGGTGGAAATGTAGATCAAGGTGGTACTCAGCCCGACAAAAGTGACAGATAGGAGGGCAATAGGGCCCATTGTTATGCTTTTCCAGGCAGGCCTTAGGCAGAGGCATCAGACTAATTATCATAGGTATTATTCTTGTTTGTGACTAGATGGCCACTGTATTGTTTGATCCTGGTTCAACTTTCTCATATGTGTCTGCTAGTTTTGTTATGGTATTAGACATGGTGTGTGATACTCTTGATGTTGTTATTCATATATCCACCCTATAGGTAATCTATTATTATTGATAAAGTGTATCGTTCTTGTTCTATCATATTTATATGGTATCAAACTCGAGTGGATTGGTGCTATTGGACATGGTGGATTTTGACATCATTCTGGGGAAGAGTTGTTTATCTCCATGCCATGTTATTATATATTGTCATGCTAAGAAAATAACTATGGCTATGCTGGGGATGGATAGACTCTAGTGGGAGGGTTATTATAGTCATGCTTCTGTGAAAATTATCTCTTTTATTTAGAATAAGAGGTTAACTGAGAGGGAGTGCTTGGCATTCTTAGCCTATTTTTAGGATACTAGTATAGAGGTCCAGCCCATTGAGTCGGTTCTTGTGGTGTGTAATTTTCTAGAGGTATTTTCTGCTGACTTTCCTGGCATGCCACCTAACTGTAACACTTATTTTTGTATATACTTAGAGTCGAACACTCATCCCATCTCCATTCCCCCTTATAGGATGGCATCAGCTGAGCTAAGGGAGTTGAAGGCTTAATTGCAGAAGTTACTTAGCAAGGGCTTTATTTGTCTGAGTGTCTCCCAGTGGGGTGCTCCAGTAGCGTTTGTTAAAAAAAAACATAGTAGTTTACATATATACATAGACTACCAACAATTGAATAAGGTTATAGTTCATAACAAGTACCTTTTACCCCACATATATAATTTGTTTGACCAGTTTTGGGGTGCTCCAGTATTTTTCAAAATTAATTTGACGTATGAGTAGCATCAACTAAAAATTCGAGCCAAATACATTCCTAAGACTACATTCCATACATAATTTGGGCACCATGAGTTCTTAGTGATGTCCTTCGGGATGACTAACGCCCAAATACTTTCATAGGTTTAATGAATGGGGTAGTTAAGCCCTACTTGAATTCCTTCGTGATTTTCTTTATTGATGATATCCTAGTTTACTCTAAAAGTAGAGAGGAGCATGAGAATTATTTGTGAATTGTGTTGGGTTTGCTTAAGGAGAAGAACTTTATGTGAAATATTCTAAGTGTGAATTTTGGTTGTCTTTGCTGTCATTTTTGGGCCATGTGGTTTCAAAATAAGGGAATATGGTAGACCCATAGAAGATTGAAGCGGTTAAAAATTAGGTTAGGCATACCTCCGTAATCGAGGTTCATATTTTTGTGGGGTTAGACAGTTACTACTGTAGGTTTGTAAAGGGGTTCGCTTCTATTGTTGCTCATTTGACCCATCTAAATAAAAACTAGGTACCATTCATTTGGTCTGATGAATGTGGGGAGAGCTTACAAAAGCTGAAGACATTATTGACTATCATTCCCATCTTTTTGCTTGTAAAGGGTAAGGATTTAACTATTTATAAAAATGCCTCATATTTTGTTTTAGGTGCTATTTTGATGCAGTAAAGGAATGCTATTGCCTATGCTTCGAGGTAGCTGAAGGTTTATAAGAAGATTTATCCTACTTATGATTTGGAGTTGGCTGTATTGGTGTTTGCATTTAAAATATAGAGGCATTACTTGTATGGGGTTCATTGGGAAGTGTTCACTGACCACTGTAGTCTGCACCATATCTTCATGTAGAGGGATTTGAATTTGAGGTAGTGTACGTGGAAAAAGCTACTAAAATATTATGATATCACTTTTCTTTACTATCCGGGTAAGGCTAATATGGTAGTTAATGCTCTAAGTAGGAATACTGAAAGCATAGGTGGTTTCGCTTGTTTAATGGTTTCTAGACGTCCTTTTGCTAGGGAGGTTTATTCCCTAGCTAACAGCTTTATGTGACTTGAGGTGTATGAGAGAGGTAGATTGTTAGCCAATGCAGAGGCAAGGTCTACATTTCTTGATCAAGTCAAGGCTATGCAATTCGAGGATATGAAGCCAAGTAAGATTCATGACAAGGTTTTGCAAGGCGAGGCCATTTTTGTTGGAAAGGATGTTTTGAGGATCAAAGGGTGAGTTTGTGTGCCCCGTGTTGATAATTTAATTCCTATGATTCTTGTTGAGTCTCATAGTTCAAAATACTTTATACATCCTAGTGCGATCAATATGTACTGTGATTTGAGGCAGTACTATTAGTGGGGTCAAATGAAGCAAGACATAGTCGATTTTGTAGACAAGTGTAAGAATTTGCAGCAGGTGAAGTATGAACATCAAGAGCCTAGGGGTAATCTTCAGAGGATGCCTATTCATGAATCGAAGTAAGAGAGGGTAGCTATGAACTTTGTTGTTGGTCTTTCCAAGATTTTGGGAAAGTATAATTCTAAATGGGTTATTGTGGGTAGGCTAACTAAGTCTGTGCATTTCATTTCGATGTCGGTAATGTAAAATGTAGATAAGTTGGCCAAGATATATCTTAAGGAGATTGTTTGATTGCATTCTATTTCTATCTGTTCAGATAGAGGTATTCAGTTTACCTCTAACCTTTGGGAGAAGTTGAATGAGGAATTGGGTACTAGGTTGGATCTTAGTATAACTTTTCACCCTCAGACCGATGGACAGTATGATTAGATAATTCAGTGTTGGATGACATACTCCATGTGTGTGTTATGGATTTCAAAGGTCATTAGGATCAGTTTCCTCCTTTGGATGAATTTGCGATACTATAATATCTAGCATCATTCAAGAATTTGTTTGGGAGGAGGTATAGATCTCCCATTAGGTGGTTTGATGCCTTTGAGGCAAGATTGTGGAGTACTGACCTTTTTAGAGACTCATTGAGAAAGTGAAGTTCATCCAAGATAAGCTTGTAGTGGCTCAAAGCAGGAAAAAAGTGTATGTAGATAAGAAAGTAAGGGGTCTACACTTTATGGAAGGTGAGCAAGTGTTGCTCAAGGTTTCACCCATGACGGGTGTCACACATTTTGGGAAGCAAGGTAAGCTTAGTCCAAGATATATTAGACCATTTGAGATTCTTAAGTGTGTGGGGATGGTGGCCTATAGATTGACTTTGCCTTCAAGTTTGTAAGGATTTTACCCCATAGTTAATGTTTTTATATTGCAGAAGTTTCATGGTGATGGTAATTACATCATTCATTGGGATTTGGTCATGTTAGATGAAAACCTCTCTTATGAAAAGGAATATGTTGCCACACTTGATAAAGATGTCCGTAAGTTGAGGACTAAGGAGATTGTGTTTGTAAAGGTCCAGTGGAAGAACCATCTTGTTGAGGAGGCCACTTGAGATACCAAAGCAGACATGTGTATCAGGTATCTACAACTCTTTGTTGATTCATGTAACTCTTTATTTTCCCCTTTTCTTTTTTGTTGTTATTCTGGGATGAACGGTTGTTTAATTGGTATTGATATAATGACCCATCCCATCATTATGGCATTGTTTAGGGTGTAAAAACTCGGGTATAGTATTCCCTACGATAAGAGTTGATAAAAACTTAGGCTAGGGTGGTTTCTGGAAGAAATCAGGTGTTGTATAGTTTGGAGAGGAATTTGTGTCTCGTGGTGTAGCGTTGGGTGATTATTTGTTCATTATATGATAGTAGAAGGGTATAGTTGTCTGTAGAAACTTTCAAAATGAAAATTGCATTTGTAGAACTCTGGTTATAGCGGTTGCCACGTCGGGATAAATCTTTGTTGTCAAAAATTGAGGTATGTGTTATGAAATAGGGGAAATTTGGAACCTCCCCCGAGCTATTGCCTAAGGGTTGATGCAGTAGTCAAGACACCGCTGTAGCGGTCAGCTGACCGCTAAAGTGGTTGATGGGGAAAGGTCAGGGACGGTTGTGGCAGGCCACATAGTCGCCATAGCACGACCGTTGTAGTAGTCAAGTGACTATTGTAGTGGTCACCAAGCATATTACATGCCTGAAACCCGAATTTTAGAGGTTATTTCCCCAAAAATCCAAAGTTATGTGCTTAGGCTTGAGATAATCAATTTTTTCCACCAATTTGGGTAATTTTGATTGTTGAGGTAAGATCATTAATCCCTTCTAACAATGTTTAATCCGTTCTTTTCGTAGAATCATTAGAACAGGGGTTTATGGTGAAATTCTTATGTTTAGGCCCTAAGTTCATAAATTGGTGAGAATAACATATGGCTAGTCCTAAATATACCTAATAATGATTCCAAGTTGTTGAATTATACTTCCTAGTTCCTAGCATAGAATTAATTCTCTTGAACATGAATTATGGGGATTTGGGGAAAATTAATGATTGAAAAACCCATATATTACGATTTAGGTTATGAAAAAGGGTGAAATCAGTGGGCTTTAATCCTTAAGGCCTAGAATTGAAGAGTAAGTGGTTAATTACTCTTTCATTGCTTATTTTTAGACTGTGAACGATCCAAAGATTTGAGGAAGGGCAAGGTTCTTGTGGACTAACTTGCATTTGTGTTCTTCAGTTGAGGTAGGTTATGATTTTAAAATTGGAGTTTAGACTTGATTTAGATTTCATGTGTGCTCCTAAATTAAATGTTTGTGGATTAGTCTTTAGACATGCTTGTAGTTATGGTTTTGATTGTTAAATGCTTGAATGAATAAGCTAAAGAACAATGAATTGATCAAGTATATTATGATAGTATGTGTACTTGTGATATTGGTGCACTGTGGTATATCTTGAGTGATAGTGAATTAAAATATCTATTGTTATCATTTTTTAGGATCGGGTACCTCACCGGTATAGTACACAGATGAAGCTAGTCCCCTGCAGGTCATGACTAAATGGGCATAAATAAGTCCCTTAGCATGTGTATATATATTAGAGTTTGATTTTGTGAGTTAGATACTATATTATGATGATAATGATTCTAATGAGATTACTTTTCTAACGTTAAGGTGGATAGTTACTTTCATTTTGTTGTGTTGTTGAACTCATTATTATTTTTCGATGATTGATAATCTGAATATACATATTTGTTTGCCTATTGTGAATATACTTGTAGGCCTATGTACTGAATGTCCAATCTACTGGCTATTTGATTTATGTATATATATGCTTTTAAGTTGAGTTAGCCAATGACGTCTACCAATACATAGTGGTTTGTACTGAAACTACCATGTGCTCTTCTTTTGTTGTGTGCAGGTTGTGTTCCAGAGACTTTGCCGCGAACTCCTCTCTAGCGTTCGATAGATGATTTCAATTCAAGGGTGAGCACTCCATCTTCAGGCTGCCATGGATCATCATATTAGTTCTTATCCTTATTTTGAATAATGAGATGATTCCTTATTATTTATTAGTTTTGGATATTTTCTTTGACATGGTTTATTTTAGAGTTCTTATACGATGACTTTAGGGTCTTGGGGATTGTAATAGGTAGTTTGATAAATTTCCGCATTATTGTTTTTATTGGTGTTGAAATACTATTTGATTAAGTTTTGAGATTTAACTATAATTCTATCTTAAAATGGATGTATTTGGGTTAAGGCTTCGTGAGATGGTTCTCCCATCGGAGGGTTAGTGTGGATGCCACTCACGACAATTTGGGTTGTGACATATCCAAATCGCATTATGTAAGAAAACTGAAGAGGAAGCTATGAACTAAAATGAATAAGTAAATTCTAGAATCTGAAATAAGTCATATTGGACAAATACTGAAAGTCTGAAGAACTAACACATATCATAAAACTAATGTCCGTCAATCCTCTAATAACTTAAGGAAAACAAGTTTGTCGGGACAAGGCCCTAAGCTACCCATAAAATGAAACAAAGTCTAAACCAAAAAGAAGTTGCGAAACACCAACTAAACTACGTCCCCAAAAGAAGAGGACTCAACAGCCGTTGAGATGAGAACTGCTACTATCCAGACATGAGCTTGAGGTCAAGCATCAATATCAACATCAATGAAAATATGTAGCATAGAATAAGTATGCGGTCAGAATATCAATTGGTGATAAAATTCTAACTTTCATATAATCTTTACTCAAAATCATCCTTTCAAGAACTATGCTCAAAATCAACTCTTTGAACTTCATCATTACTAAATCTTTCTTGAAACATGCTATGAAATAAAGTTAAAGAGAATTTCATGAAAAGCATACCCAATTTCAAAGAACTATAAAGTGAACCTTCTAAATTTATAAACTCTTTCAAACTCATACTAGAATATCAATAGGTGATAAAGATTCTAACTTTCATATAATTCTGTAGTTTTTCAAAGTTAAACATCAATAAAATCAATCCAATTTGTAAAATAAGAGAAACATAAATATGGGTGTAAAAACCCTAACTTTAATTTTCTACATAACAAGCTTTTGAAGTTGTTGGCATGAGGATGGAAGAAATTCCTCATTAAATTCTTACATACCTTAATTTCCTTCCAAGAAGTTAAGGAGGAACCCTAGATTGAGGAAGAAGTTCCAAGAATTTAGTTCTTGAAATCTTGATTGAGTTTTTCTTGAAAATCCTAGTGTTATGATGTAGGATTTCATTAATAATTAGAAAAAGCATGATTGAAATACTTAGACTTACTTATAACTTCATGGGAGAAACTTAGCTTTGGGATGAATGATGAGGAGAGCAGAGAATACCAGTCCTATGCTTCAAAGGATACCAAAATAATGAAATTTCCAAATGAAAACCGACTTAAATAGAGATTTTAATCGAGACCTTTTGTGGAGCGATGTACGGTCCATACAATTTAATGTATGGCAGCATAAAAATCGTATAATGTTCTTAGTAAACCTATCAAATAATTCTCCTCCATCCCTTATTGTGTGTTGGGTTTGCGAAACACATAATGTTATGTGTAGCCACACACCGGCCACACAAGGGTTCCAGTATGTAGGTCAGATTGCTACCTTTTGATAAAATAGTCATAACTTTTTACTCTAGCATTAGATTAACAAATGGTCGATGGCGCAGGAAAATATACTAGAAGACCTTTAATTTGGTGGGTGTTGAGCCACAAAAATCTTCATATTCTAGGAAGGGTACTTGTTTGATGTTGACCTAGGTAAAAGGGTATATTGAGAATCAATTAGTAAAGAAACTTTCAACTCAATGTAGTGCTAGAGGATTCCTATGACCTTAATTCATATCCAAGGCTCTTCCTACATTAAAGAATTGATCTTACCACCTAGTAAAGAGAAAGTTACACCAAGTTCGGTCTAGCTACACATGTAGAATAGTTCAGATCTTATCTCAAGAGTCTAAGGTGTTATAATATCTCCCCCTTGAAAAATTCATCCTTAAATGAAGCTTAAAGTTAGAATAAAGAATGAATGGAACTACTTATGCTATCTTTCTGATATTTGAAACTAGCCTACTAACATAAATGGGGCTAGTTCACACTAAGAGTTTGAAACTCAACTAGAGCACGCATGGCATGAATGTACACATAAGACTACAAGGTGATAGATCATGACATGAAGTTTCTAAGAGTCGCTATTGGAAGAAGACTATTAAGTCAAGTGTTCTCATTGGTAAGAGTGAATAGGTGTGGGTACTTGACCTTCATATCTTCTTCAGCCTCCCATGTGGCTTTCTTAACTTCTTGATTTCTCCATGAGACCATAACTGATGCTACCTTCTTTGTTCTCTACTTACAAACCTGAAGATCCAAAATCTCAATAGAATGCTCTTCATATAATAGGCTATCCTTTATCCCAACACGTTCTAAGGGAACTTTAAGTGACAGATCACTAACACACTTCATTAGCATGGAGACATGAAGCACATAAAGCACATAGTGTACAACTGCAAAACCTATTGGCAAATCTTGCTGAAAAGCTACCTTTTCAATCCTACTAAATACCCGGACCAAGATTCCCCTTCTTACAAAACCACATCACCCCATTCATAGGTGAGACTTTTAATAAAACCTAAGCATCAACTTCAAACTCTAAGTGTTTTCGCCTCACATCCAAATAAGATTTCTTCCAGCTTTGTGTAGTCTTCAATCGCTCTCTAATCAGTGAAACTTTTTATATGTTTTGATGGACTAAGTTTGGACCTATCAAAATAGTGTCACCCATCTTAAACCAACTAATAGGACACCTACATCTCTACTCATTAAATGCATCAAATAGCACCATCTAAATACTGGAACGATAACTGTTATTATAGGCAAATTGAATAAGAGGTGTGTGATCATCTCAATTACCTTTAAAGTCGATCTCACATTCCCTTAACATATCCTTGAGAGTCTGAATGATGCACTCTACCTGCCCATCAATATGCGATTGAAAAGTTGTATTGAGATCTTCACGTCTGCCTAAACCATTCTGAAACAACTTTCAAAAGTTAGCAGTGAACTAAGTGCCCCTATAAAAAATTATGGACAAGGGAATTCCATGAAGTTTGACTAACTCGTAAATGAACAATCTGGCGTAATCGTCTATTGACTCTGTAGTTTTGACAGGCAAAAAGTCAGCTCACTTAGTCATTCTGTCTACTATCACCCATATCAAATCATGATAATGATGCGTATGAGGTAGGAAAGTTATGAAGTACATGTTAATCATCTCCTATTTCTTTGTAGGAATGATTATATATTGAGCCTTACCACTGGGACTTAGATGTTCAACCTTCACTTGCTGACAGTTAGGAAATTTTGCTACAAAATCTGCAATGTCCATTTTCATACCACTCCACTAAAAGACTTTCCTCAAATAATGGTACATCTTGGTAGAGCCTATATGAATAGAGTATCTTAACCTGTGAGCCACTATCAAAATTCATTCTCTCAACCCATATACATTCGAGAACACATAATCTACTTTGATATCAAAGAATACCATATTCCCCATGAGAGAAAACCTCAACTTTCTACTTACAGACTGCATCCTTCAACTGGAGCAACATGGGATCACTATCTTGCTTCTCATTCATTTCAATTACTAATGAGGACCCAGAACCACTCTGCACTATCACACCACCATCATTGGAATCCGTGAGACAAACTCCCAACATGCGAGTCTATGCACATCTCTCACAAGATTTCTCTTACCTTCATCTACTTGAGCAACACTCCCTAAGACAACCTATTAAGACCATCAGAAATAATATTTGCCTTACTTGGACGGTATATCACACTCATATTATAATCTTTGAGGAGCTCAATCTATTTTCTTTATCAAAGATTCAATTCCTTCTTACTGAAGATGTACTACAGACTCTTATGATCTGTAAGAACATCAACATGCACACATAAAGGTAATGATGCCAAATTTTCAAAGCAACACTACAATCTCTAACTGAAGATCATAAGTGGGGTAGTTCTTCTCATGATTCTTAAGCTGTCTAGAAGCATAAGAAATAGTCTCAATACACAACCAAGGCCAACTCTAGAAGCGTCACAATAGACAAAAAATCATCTGACCCTTCAGGCAGGGTCAATATTAGAGCAGAAGTCAATTGAGACTTCAACTTTTAAAATCTCTTCCCACAAGCTCGAGACACTAAAACTTTACCTTTTTCTGCGTTAATTTAGTCAATGGGGTTGCAATAGATAAAAACCCCTCTACAAATCTCCTATAGTAACCGACGAATTCCAAGAAATTCTTAATGTCTGATGGGTTTGTCAATCTAGGCCTACTCTTAACTACCTTAATCTTTTGGGAGTTAACCTAAATTCCCTCACCAGAAACAACATGCCCAAGAAAAGAAACTGACCTCAACCAAAATTCACACATAGAGAACTTTGTGAACAACTATCTATTCTTAAGGGTCTGAAGCACAATTCTAAGGTGATAAGCATGCTCCTCCTCACTATGTGAGTAAACCAGAATATCATCTATGAAAATAAGCACAAACATGTTGAGGTATGGCTTGAACACTCTATTCATAAGATCCATAAAAGTTGCAAGAGTATTGGTTTGTCCAAAAGACATAACAAGAAACTCGTAGTGACTATACAGAGTCTGAAAGGTTGTCTCTGGAATGTCATACCCTCTAACCTTCCACTGATGGTACCTAGATTAGATATCAATCTTAGAGAAATAAAAAGCACTCTAAAGTTGGTCAAATAAGTTATCAATTCTGGGAATGGGCTACTTGTTTTTAATTATGACCTGGTTTTAGTAGCGGTAAGCAATACACATCCTAAGGGAACTGTCATTCTTATGCACAAAGAGGACTAGGGCACCATACATAGAAATAATAGGTCTGATGAATCCCTTATCTAAAAGGTCTTTCAGCTACTCTTTTAACACGGTTGGAGCCATTTTATCTGGCGAAATAGAGATGGGTTGTGAATCAGGAAGAATGTCTATCTCAATGTTTACCTCCCTATCAAGAGGGAATCTGGGAAGATTTTTAAGGAAGACTTATGGAAACTTATTGACTATGTGGACTAACTAAAAAGATGGGGCCTTAGAATTAGAATCTTTAAGCCGCTCTAAATGGTAGATACACCCCCATTGAGATCATTTTTCTAGCCTTAAGGTATGACATGAAACAGCCCATAGGCACGACAGGACTACTATTCCACTCTAAGAAAGGCTCATTAGGAAATTGGAACTTTACAACTCTAGATGAACATGCACTTGAGCTTGGAACTAATGAAATTCAGGGAAATCAATCGAGGCATAACAAGAATATAACAAGTCTATACCTAGGATGATATTAAAGTCTACCATATCTAACTCTATCAAATCACCTATGGTATCTTTATGATTGTCACTATCCAAACACGTCGCGAGTGGCACCCACACTATCCCTCCGGTGGTATAACTATTAAACCCTAGTTACTAAAAGCTTAAACAATTTTAAGAGTGAAAAGCAATTCCATTAATTAACCAAAATTAGTGAATATTCTAATAATTAAAAAAATATGGAAAATACTAAATTTCTAAAGTGCCCCCAAGAACTGAAAGTCATTGTACCAAAACATCTAATAATATCAAATTACGGGTTCAACCCGAAAAGCAGAATAGTAAAAATGTCTATGTACGAAACAAGTGGACAAGATCTATATGTGAGATGACTCATGGCTGCTTGGAAGATGTAGCTCACCCTTGAGTCGGAATGAATCTTATGCTAAAACTGAGGTCTTGACAAAGCCGCTGGAATATGCTCTACACTCAACAAAGAGAAGAGCACAGGTAGTATCAGTAAAAAACCACTATGTACTTGTAGGGTCATCGTTCAACTAAAATTAATAAATATGAACACATAACCAACACTTTGTAAACAAGTACAACCATGCAACACTTAGTAATTATACCTCCACTTAACCTTTCTCAACAATACTAATAATTCAGACAAGTGTAATTCAATACAGACAATTCACCAAGTCAAAACCATGACTAACAATAATAAATTCAATGATTCCACAATTACCCTTTCAATAGACTTCAACAATTAAATGTGCAGTTTAAATATGTCAATAGCCCGGACCACTCATGGATCCAAATAACAACAATATCATCAACCTTATAACCCAGTTCACTCATGGAACCGTCAAACTCACTAATACTATGTACACACATGCTAAGGGTCTTATGGTTTCCCACTAGCCATAACCTGTAAGGGATGAGCTCAGTTCATGTACGAAATATCCCAAATATCTAGTGTCTGCCACTCTTATTTCAATATCCCCACCCTTATACTCTCTGAGTTCCACCAATTCCGTGATGATGACCTTTATTAATTTATCTCACAACAACAACTTGTAAAAAAAAAGTATAATCACAATGTGAAATAATACAAACACACTTGCACTTCAACAAGCCTTTTTATAACAACACAATATAGGTGATTAAACACTTGTAATATCATTCCATAAGTCAATATTTACAGCATGCACTGCAATAAGTACACAAAGAGGAAGTTAACATTCACACATAAACTAAATTGAGTTTACAACTATAATTCAATCATCACCGACCTCAATCCAAGCTTGCACTTACTCTAACGAACTTGAGCTTTGCCCTTTCTTGCAATTTTAACTTGATTGTGGTCTAAAAACAACAATACCACACATATTCAACCAATGACTGATAACAAAATCAATGATTATAACCTAATCTCAAAACCCCAAGGCGAAAGAAATAATCATTCCCGAATTCTAGGGGTTTTCTACCTTCATTCCACCTTAATTCTACCAAATTCATGATTATAAGGATGAATTATAAGCATGCAACCATAATTTATCTATTTTTAAACAAAACCCAAGGGTTTCACCATATATTCACTAAATTACACTAGAAATTCCACTTAGGTCAAGTCAAATCCTCCCCCATACTCAAAACATAGTGATTATAAGGATAATTCTTAAAAAAATTAGTCAAAGGGGTGGAATTACTTACCCCATTGAAGAATTTTGGTAGAAAATAGGTTGAAATTGCTTAAAGGCATTCACGGGGATGATTCTTTCCATACTTATTTCAAGTAGGGTAAGTTGTGAACCCTCATGTAACACTATCTTGAGATTAAGAGACCGACATTTTAACTTTTTGTTCATACCTAGGCCTCGGTTTAGGTGTGTTAGCTGAAGATGGAGCTGGTACAGATGATCTCATCTGAAAGGATGACCAATTTTCATTTTTGGTCCTCTACTGACTAGACTCATAATTAAATAACATGATAATCTCTTTCAGCTTATCTTCCTCAACCTGCTGCACATGATTCATAAGTCTGGCTATGTCTATGTATCCAATCAACATTGTTGCCCTCCCCTACTTATTTGAAAGACAGAAAAGTCCTGACACAAACAAACTTATCCTATTCCTCATTTCTGTCACCATCTTGGGAGCATAATGAGACAACTGAGTGAACTTGAGGTTGTACTCCCTCACACTCATCTAACCCTACTCTAGATTAAGGAACTCCATGGTCTTAGCCTCCCTTAATTCTCAGGAAAAAAAAAATTCCCCAAGAATACATCCTCAAAAACACCCTATTTAAGAGGTGCAACATCTTCACCTTTAATCTTCTTCCACTGATCAAACCACAGACTTGTTACATTCTTAAGCTGGTAGGAGCCAAGCTCAACATTTTCAGTGTCATTTATATACATCACTCAAAAGATCTTTGGAACCTCATCAATAAGATTTTCTGGGTCCTTATTAAGCTTCAACCTTATAAACTCAAGTGGATTCATCTTGAGAAATTCACAAATCCTGGAAGTGTCTGGAATACCCTGAGGACATACATGGGTTGCTCCTTAATGGTTAAACTGAGATGTCATTGCCATAGAAAGCATCTGAATAGCATTACAGAACTCAGGATTAGTAATATCAGTATGAGGTGGTTGAACAACAGGTGTATTGGGACCCCTTGGTCTGACTGACACGAGTTGCACCTAATAGTTTACATTTTGACCATTCGGACGTGTTCCATTCCTGGTCTGTATTGAACGACCAATATTTCTCTTTGGAGGCATAATGCAAAACATGTGTAAAGCTAGATTTAGGAGAGATACATAGAGTTAAACTCTATCGCACGAACTAGAGCATGAATGAAGAGATATTTTTCTAAATGCCCTGTAGCCTCCCCATTATAAGTATGGTATGCTTCAAAAAGGACTCTACTAAAAGTGGATTTTTAGACATTCTAGGACTCTTAAACCTAATGCTCAGATACCAAGTTTTTATGCCCTAATTCTACACCCTGGACATAACAGGAAAACCACAAATAGCCCCAAGCACACCCATGGCATGGCATATCTAAAGCATATTATATATGAAAACTGAATCAGAAGCTATGAAATAAAATGAATAAGTAAATTCAATAATCTAAAACATGTCTTATTGGAAAAATACTAAAAGTCTGAAGGACTAACACATACCACAAAACTAATGTTTGTCAATCCTCTAATAACTAAAGGAAAACAAGTTTACCGGAACAAGGCCCCCAGCTACCCATAAAATAAAATAAAGTCTGAACAAAAAAGAAGCTTCCAGAAACCAACTAAACTACTACATCCTCGAATGAAGAGGACTCACCAACTGCTAAGATGAGAACAAAAAATAAGCTTCCACAAACCAACTAAACTACTACGTCCTCGAATGAAAAGGACTCACCAACTGCTAAGACGAGAACTGCTACTATCTAGCCACGAGCTTGAGGCCGAGCACCAAAATCTACATCAATTAAAATATGTAGCACAGGAAACATTTGCATTTAGTACAATGATGGTACTAAGTATGTAAGAGTAAGGATAAATAATTTAAAATCATATTGTTAACCTACTTTGGAAGAACTGAATAAGATTTTCATAAGCATAAATAATAAGATAAGAGTGAATGCAGCAAAAATCACAAATTAAGGATTTCTAGGAGTGAACTTTCATGAACTAAAACATATATAAAAATCATACTACCTATAACTACAAAAGAAATCATATCAAACAACTTTCAAAATAAAGTTAAGTCCTTAGGTGGGAGTTTCTTACAACCGATATGCATCATGTCAGCTCATGATGTCCAACATCTAATCCAGTTGGAAGGAATATTTTATACTTTTCCAGGGTATAGAACCTATTTATCTATATGTGAATCCACCAAATTAGCCTTTTAAGCTAAGAGAGATCAACCGACTTGCAGCATAATCATAAATCCTATGGTGGCATATAGTTATGGGATTTGAGTTGACTAAATTTGTATCCTCTTGATGCTAAATAATCCTCCCAAAACCAATTGTATAATCATATGCTCATAGATGTATAAATTTCTATCTATATATAGGTAAAGTATAAATCTTTACTCAAAATCATCCTTTCAAGAACTATGCTCAAAATTAACTCTTTGAACTTCATGATTACTAAATCTTTCTTAAAACATGCTATGAAACAAGATTAAAAAGAATTTCATGAAAAGCATAACCAATCTCAAAGAACTATAAAGTGAACCTTCTAAATTCATAAACTCTTTCAAACTCATACTAGAATATCAATAGGTGATAAAGATTCTAACTTTCATATATTTATGTAGTTTTTCAAAGTCAAGCATCAATAAAATTAATCCAATTTGTAAAACAAAGGAAATATAAACATGGGTATAAAAATCTTAGCATTAATCCTCTACAGAATAAGGTTTTGGAGTTGTTGACATGAGGATGGAAGAAATTCTTCATTGAATTCCTACATACCTTAATTGCTTTCCAAGAAGTTAAAAAGGAACCCTAGCTTGAGGAAGAAGTTCTAAGAATTCAATTCTTGGAATCTTGATTGAGTTTTTCTCAAAAATCCTAGGGTTATGAAGTATGATTTCATTAATAATCCGTAAAAGAATGATTGAAATACTTGAAAGTACTTAAAGTTTCATAGGAGATACTTATCTTTGGGATGGAGGATGAGGAGAGGAAAGAATACCATCCCTAGGCTTCAAAGTATACCAAAAGAATGAAATTTTTGGATGAGAACCAACTTAAATAAAGATTTCCATCGAGACCTTTTGTGGAGCGGTGTACGATCCGTACAAGGCTTCTAGTAAACCTGCCAAACAATTCTCCTCCATCCCTTATTGTGTGCTGGGTATGCAGAATGCACAATGTGATGTGCAGCCGCACAAGGCTTCCAGTGAGTCGGTCATATTGCTACCTTTTGGTAAAATAGTCATAACTTTCTACTCTGAAATCAGATTAATAAACGGTCAGTGGCGTTGAAAAAAAGACTCAAAGACCTTTAATTTGGTGAGTATTAATCCATAACACTTTTCATATTCTAGAAGGAGTGCTTATTTGAAGTTGACTCGAGTAAAACATATACTGAGACTCAATTGGTAAAGAAGCTTTCAACTCAACTTTGAGCTAGAGGATTCCTATGACCTTAATTTATCTCCAAAGCTCTTCCCACACTAAAGAATTGATCTTACCACCTAGGTAAAGAGAAAGTTTTACTGAGTTTGTATCTAGCTACACATTTAGAATAGTTCAAATCTTATCTTAAAGAGTTTAAGGTGTTACACATAACCCCATGATCCTCATGAATCACCAACGATAAAATCATTTCAAAATTTCTTACTTTATGAATTTTGATTTGATTTTACTTAATTATAATTTATGAAATAATGATATAAACTCTTTTAACTATGCTTCTTCATATGATTATGTGAACTCCTTAACCACAAACTATGCTAAAATAACATAAACATTCCAAAAGCACATCCTTCATAAAGTTATGAAACCCCCTAACTCATGAACCTTGGTATAATGAATTATTATACTAATTTTCATGAATCCTCAATAATGCTAATGGATGATTTAACTTATGATGATAAGGCTAAAGTGGCTAATTTATGAACATCAACCCAAAGTGTCTAATCTATGAATATGAGTCAAAAGGGACTAAAACAGTAATCATATGAGCTAAAAGTAGTTAGATAGATAAAAAGAAGGGATAGGTTTAAATGAAAAAATGCTTGAAACTATGTTTGCCAATGTAGGTTATTGATCATTCCATTGATTTAGGTGAATCTTGAAATGAGTTCATTATGGATCCTTGCTAGCAGACCTTTTATGTATGTACCGTGCCCATCAAGGTATGGGTTGGCTTAGATGATCGGTCTGAGATCAGATTCCATGCACTAAAATGGTATTTTATGTCATTGCACTGCTTACTCCCTTACTAAGCTAAAAGTAGATGAAAGCACTTAACTTCAAAATAGTTATAATTTAAGATTATATTTCTCTCATGTATGGATTATCTCCCTATTGGTTGTACCCACCCTATATACAAGCATGTTATACTTTTCCTTTCATTTTACATACAATACATTTAGTATACTTACACCATTCAGTGTTGTATCATTTTATGATGCAGATTCAATTACTCAGGCTCGTGGCCAAGTCCATCATTAGGTTCATTGCTTTCATCTATTGGTGAACACTCTACTTTTTGGGTCTTAGTCTAGATATAGTTATCATACTTTTAGTTTGATAAAGGTATATTGAGGACTTGTCTTGGTATACATCATTATCTCAATTTATAGGCTTTAGAGACAATTAGTTTTTAGACTTATGTTATTTCATATTTTGAATCTTTTTTCACTATAATTATGAAATGTTAAGTTTATTTTATTAATTAATGAAGTTTTTTTCTTTTAAAGATATTTCTCCTGATTTTCTTATATGTTACACATATGTTAGTTGAATACTCATATTACATAACAGGTACGGGTTCACTCGGGCAAGGAATTGGATCGGGTGTTGGCCACACCAGTATCTAGGATCAAGGCTTGACAAACTAGGTAACAAAGCACTGGGTTCAAGTGTTCTAGGATGTCTATATAGTCGTGACTAGTAGAATCATGTTTATGGGTGTGAAGAGTGCCACACTTATAATAGGAAAGCTACATGATATTAGGAAGTACCTCCCTTTTTTCATACTATAGTTCATACGATAGATTAAACTCTATGAAAATATTATTAACTCATACATTTTACATATTTCAGATCATGACTCCAAAAAGAACTACTAGCTAAAGAGCTGCCACAAGTGCAGAGTTTCTACTTGGAAAAACGCCAATGAAATGTCTCCATCTCATAAAATACAGACCCAGAATGGAGGCTATTCTTATGGACATAATGTTAGCACTCGATCTCCATCTATGACCTCAACTCCAATGAGGTGTCCTGTGTCATTTACTCTTCAGACCATTAGTACTTCAGATGTTGAGTTTAGGAGAGCTGTTTAGATGCTCACTCATCTCTTTATAGCATAGTCTCATTATCAGGGTATAGTCCCTACCAACTTTAGTTCTCATGAATCTTCAAATACTTTCAAAATATGTGAGTTCCTCATGATGAACCTACCAATTTTATAGGGTCCAAGGTAGAAGAGGATCCTTAGAACTTTATTGATGAGGTTCAAAAGATCCTTAGAGTGATGTATGTTAGTGAGACATATGGGCTTGAACTTGACTCCTATCAGTTGAAGAATGATGAAAACACCCGGTATAAATAATGGGAGTTGACCAAAGGAGAGGATGCATCTCTCGCAGTCTGGGATGACTTTATGAAAGCTTTTATTGACCATTTCCTACCTTTAAAGTTGATGGAAGCCAAGGTTGATAAGTTTTTGAACCTCAAGGTGGGTACAATGAGTGTGAGGGAGTACACTTTAAGTTCACACAGCTGCCTTGATATGCTCCAAAATAGTGTCAACTAAGAGGGTAAGGAGAAATTTTGTGTCTAGGATTGCAAAGCACGTGAAAAAGAAGTGTGTTAGGGAATTACTTCATACTGAGATAGACATATCTAGGTTTATAGTTTATTCTCAGCAAACTGATAAGGCAAAGTATAAAGAGAGGGAAGAGCATCAAAATAAAAAAGCCAAATTAACTGGCAATGAGGTAGGCCACCAAAAGAATAGTAATAGGTACTTCTTTAATTAGAGGTCATTAGGTTGTACTACATCCTCAGCTAGTGCGCTTGTATCTAGGCCTAGGAATAACTAGATGTTTCAGACTAACTAGAATTTTAGAGCACTAGGCTCACAGTCCTAGGGTAAAGTTGCATAATAGTTCAAACAATATCGTACTTGCAATAATTTTAGGAAGAATCATTGAGGAGAGTATTGTTATGGTATAGATGTATGCTTTGAGTGTAGCCAATGGGGCCATTTTCAAAGGGATTGTCCATCTTCTAAGAAGAGCAGTGGGGGAAACAAAGCCCAGTCTACTATATCAATATCCCTAGCATGTAGAAATAATACTTCCAGAACAAGCGAGGATTAGAAATGTGTGTATGTTCTAGCTAGTTATCAAGAACTAGAAACGTCTCTAGAGTTCATCACTGGTAGATTAATAGTCTTGTCTTGTGATGTTTATGCTTTGCTTGATCTTGGAGCTACTTTATCTTTCGTGACTCCTTATATTGCATGAAGGTTAGAATGAGCCCCAAATAACTTATGAAGCCTTTATATGTTTCTATTCCAATTGGTGAGTCAATCATAGCTAGATGAATCTATAAAAGTTGTATAATACCCATCCACCACAGAGGCACCATGGATGACTTAGTAGAGTTAGATATGATTGACTTTGATGTCATTATGGACATAGATTATATATACGCATGTTATGCTTTAGTTGATTGTAGAACGAGAATTGTAAGATTTTTGTTTGCTAATAAACAAGTTCTAGTATGGGAAGGAAGTCTGGTTGTGCCAAAGGAAAAGTTCATTTCATACCTTAAGACTACGAAGATAGTTTCCAATGGGTACATCTATCATTTAGTCTGGGTTAAGGATTCTAATATTGAAGTTTCATCCCTTCAATTAGTTTCAATTATTAATATGTTTCCTAAAGTCTTCCCTGATGATCTTCTTGGAGTCCCTCTGAATAGGGAGATACACTTTGGAATTGATGTTCTTCCTGAAACCCAACCTATATTTATTTTTCCATATAGAATGTCTCCAGAAGAGTTGAAAGAATAGAAAGAATACTTGAAGGATCTCCTTTATAAGGGATTCGTTAGACCAAGTGTCTCTAGGCAACTTAAGAATCATGAGAAGAACTACCCGACTCATGACCTTGAGTTGGCAGCGGTAGTGATAGCTTTAAAGATACTATCTATATGGTTTTCATGTTGGTGTTTTCAGTAACCACAAGAGTCTTTGGTATGTTTACTGTCAGAAAGAGTTAAACCTATGACAGAGTAGATGGTTTGAGTTACTCAAAGATTATGACATGAGCATCTTTTAGCACCCATGTAAGGCAAATTTGATCACTAATGCACTTAGTATATTGTCCATGGGAAGTCTTACACATGTTGAGGAAGGAAATAAAGAACATACAAAGGATATTCACCAACTTGTAAACTTAAGAGTCCATCTCTCAGACTCCGAGGATGGTGGTGTAGTTGTTCAGAATAAAGCTGAAGCATCTCTAGTGTCAGAAATTAAGAAGAAGATAGAAGTGACCTCATATTGCTTTAGCTTAAGAAAGGAAACCACAAATAAAAGGTTATGGATTTTGAACAAAGGAAATACTGTATCTTAAGGTACTAAGACAAATTATGTGTTCCAGATATTAATGGACTCTAAGAGAGAATTATGGTATAAACATACATTTTTAGGTATTCTATTCACCTAGGGTCCACAAATATATAACATAACTAGAGGGAAGTTTAATGGTGGAGTAGTATATTGAAGAACATTATCGATTTTGTAGCTAAGTGTTCAAATTGTCGGTAGGTTAAGGTTGAGCACCAAAGACCCAATAGTTTAGCCTAATATATAGTTCTTCCCAAGTGGAAGTGGGAGATGATAAATATGGATTTCATAATAGGTTTTTCGCGATCGTAATGTCAACATGACTCAATTTAGGTAATTATAGACCAAATAACAAAGTCAACTCACCTCTTTCCTAGTAAGACTACAAATTCTGTAGAGGATTATGCTAAGCTATTTATATGAGAGATTGTCATATTGTATGGGACATCTATGTCTATTATATCATATACATGAACTCAGTTCACCATATTTTTAGAAGTTATTTTAGAAAGGGTTGGGTATAAAGATGAACCTTAGTATTGAATTCCACCCTCAGACTGATAGTCAAGCAGAACGTACCATTTAGACACTTGAGGACATGTTTGAAAGATTGTGTCCTAGATTTCAAAGGTGGTTTGATGATCACCTACCTCTTGTTTAGTTTGTGTATAATAATAGATATCACTTTAATATTCAGATGGCACCATTTGAGGCCTTGTATGGGTGAAGATGTAGATCGCTAATAGGTTGGTTCGAGATTAGTGAAGCTAAGATATTGGGGCTAGACTTGGTCCATCAATATATGGAGAGATTTAAGATAATTCAATAATGATTAAAGACTGCACAAAGCCATCTAAATTCATATTCTGATGTAAGGCAAAGGGACTTGTAGTTTAGTGTCGATGATTGGATATTCTTAAAAGTTTTAACCATGAAGGACATCATGCGGTTTGGGAAAAAGGATAGCTTAGTCCTTGACATAGCAGTCTCTACCAAATCTTGAGGAGGACTCGGAAAGTAGCCTATGAGTTTGAGTTGCCTGCATATTTAGCCTCCGTTTAACTATTATTTCATATCTCCATGCTAAAGAAGTGTATGGTTGATACCTCGCTCATAGTCCCTATGAAAAGTGTTGGTGTGAAAGATAGTTTGGCTTATGAGGAAGTTCCAATTAAGATTCTAGATTTTCAAGTTTGCAAGTTGAGTACTAAAGAAGTAGCTTCGGTAAAGGTTTTGTGGAAGAATCAGTTTATTGAAGAGGCTATGTGGAAAGTCGAGAAAGATATTAAAGCTAGATATCCTCACATGTTCACTCCTCAAGGGGAAGTTCTTTAAGATAATGATCCTAATCTATGCTTATGATTTCCATGAATCCATGTCTTATGTGGTTATTTTCATGTCCCATGAAACTCATGTCTTTTGTCATATCTATGATATTCTCTTGCATTCATAACTTGTGCTTATGTGTTCTTTTGTGGTTCATAGTAAATGTCCCTTGATGTTAGATAAATTCATGTTGGTTGGTGTTAGTCCAAAGTTTATCTCAAGAGAATCAAGTTTAGTTCAGTTCATATGTTCCTTCTAGCCATGGCCCTCATTCAAGGATGAATGATCCTAAGAAAGAGATATTGCAATACCTCATGCCCCAAGGTATGTTGTGACTAATAGCCACACCTGTCACCAAAATTCATAGATATGTAAATCAATCCTATCACCATATTAGGAAACACAATGCACTGCCCTTCCAAATGCTATGGGCAGCTCGGCGCATTAATACTTGTCCTGATGGGAAATTTTTCCTACTTCATTCTATTAAGTGTGTTTTTGTCCTACCACTATTTTATAAGATCACCCAATGACTTTTAAACCCCTTCTTTAAGTAAAACACTCAGAATAAGTTGCTTTACTTCTCCTTTCTCTCCCCCAACTCAAAAAAAGCAGTTCTTAGAAACTACGTTAAAAAACTCAAAGCAAGGGTTTTCCTCAAGTTTCTCTTCCGCGTTCTTGACTCCTCTAAAGGTATATAAGGCTATATGTTCTAATGATATTCCCCTAGACTTATTTCCCATAGTTTGAATGAAATACATTTAATGGTTAAGGTTAGAAGAAAATCTTCATGTCTTGAAATCTCTTCGATTCTTTATGTTAATATCATGAAATCACTTCTCATGTATCATATCCTTCATGATTAACCTAATCTATATTATTTTAAGGAATTTTCTTTACTAATTCATGAATAATAATGATAATGATGAACTCTCACACTATGAATCAAGTTTGATGATTTTTGAAAGGAATAACAAAATCATAGCCCCATGCTCCTTATAAAACATAAATTGCAAACCCCTTTCAAATTTTCTTACTTTATGTATTAAGATATGATTTTCCTTACCTTTTATTACCTTGTGATATGAACTCTCTTTATACTTTTTGATATGATTATGTGAACTCCTTAACCATAAACTATGCTAAAACAACTTGAACATTCCAAAATCTCATCCTCCATAAAGTTATGAAAATCCCCTAACTCATGAACCTTGGCATAATAAATTGTGATACTAACTTTCATGATTTTTTAATAATGCTAATGGATGATTTAATTTATGATCAATGAGCCTAAAGTGGCTAAGCTATGAACATGAGCCCAAAGTGATTAATCTATGAATATGAATCAAAAGGGACTAAAAAAATAATCATATGAGTTTAAGGGAGTTAGATGGTTGACCAAGAAGGAAAGGTCTAAATGAAAAATGCTTGGAACAACGATTGGCGACAGGGGTCATGGACTATTCTGTTGATTGGGGAAACTCTTTAATGTATCTCAAAAAGGGATTATTATGGATCCTTGCTAGAAAAACTTTTATGTATGTCCCATGCTCATCAAGGTATGGAATGTCATAAGTGATCGGGCCGAGATTAGACTCCATGTGCTCACATAATGGTTTATATTGGCGTACCTATTACTCTCATAATAAATTAAAAGTGGTTGTGATTCAAGCTTATATTTATCTCATATCTGAATTATCTCCCTATTGGTTGTCCCTTCCTATGTACATGCATGTTACATTTTCTTCTTTTCACTTTACACATAGTACATTTATTGTATTTACATCATTCGGTGTCGCATCATTTTATAATGTAGATCCAATTACTCAGGCTTGCAGCCAAGCACATCGTTAGGTCCATCACCTTTAGTTATTAGTGAGACCTCCCTACTTCCTGGGGACTTAATTTAAATTTGGTTATCACATTTTCAATTTGATAAAGGTATACCAGGGCCTTGTCCTTGTAGACATTATTATCTCAGCTTAGAAGCTTCATAAACAGTTAGCTGTCAGAATCATGTTATTTCAGATTTTTTCCCTTGTTTCACTATAAGTATGAAATTTTAAGTTTCTTATTAATGAATGAAGTTTGTTTCTTTTAAAGATATTTCTTCTGATTACTTATGTCTTCCACATATGTTAGTTAAATGCTCATGTTACATGCCAAACATAGGTTTGCCTGAGCCATTTATGGCATCGGATATTGGCCACACCCAGAGTCTAGGTTCAAGGTACATGTAAGGTATAAAGTTGTCGTCTCCTGATCGGGATCTTAGGTGGCGGTCTCTTAATGGAGATACTGGGTGGCCCTCTATTGGGTGGAATCCTGGGTGGGCGTCTCCTAAGTTGGATCCTAGGTTGCCGCCTCCTGAGCGGGATCCTAGGTGGCTGAACTTTGATAAGAAATATCAACCTGGTGCATTATTCCTCCCCGACTACCTCCGCAGGCACTTCCTCGACATCCGCATCCATGTCTTTTATCATGTGCAAATCCATGCCCTAGGTTCACAATGGGTGGAGCCTAGTACTCACCTACTAGAAAAGGTGGATAATCAATTAGTGTGGCCTTTTATGACTCTACAAAGTCCGGATAGCCATCTGAGCGAGCCACTAACCTACCTCGACACTAAGATTAATCCCCATCTGGTGCATATCTTATAGCCGCTACCTTTATTTATTCTGAATGTTAATTAGTTAGTCTATATACTAAGAATATTAAACAAAAAATGAGATTTATCGGACTTACCAATGCCTTATAAGTCCTGACTGATGTGATGAATCCTCGAACACCCACAACATCTCTATTAGCATTTTCAATCAACAAGTATCCATTACGTATGTACTATGCCCTATAAGCATTGATGGGGACATCATACTACACCTCAACCCCCCATGTGCCCTATCATCTAGGTGGTCGATCATCCCATGTATCTACGTAATAAGAGCATCGTCATCTCTCTTCCGATTGTCCCAGGCAAAATGATTAAGTGGCCACTTAAGTGATGGAGGTATATGTTGTAGAAGTCCAAACTATCACAAAAAATGACCAATCATGCGCTCCTCTATGATATACAAGTATATCATCTGTACTTTCTCCATACACATATCCTGACCAGCCATGCAACAGGGCCACAATGCATGCATTATCTAAGCACATGGGATCCAGACAAACTATTTTAATATATAATTCAAAATTATAAAATGACAAGGTGAAAATAAATAGTAATATAATAAAGTAAAGATAAAGTGTACTTGCTCGTCTATCGTGCGATCAAGCTGATCTCTAAATTGAATAAGGGCATGGTGCATCTCATGATTGTGGAAAATTCCTCGTTTCCACCTTTAGCATAATTGAGTAATGCCTCATCCTTAGGTGAATCCCCACTTCTAGGCATAAGGGGCATATACTGAAAGTGTAGGATCCTCTGTCAAGTCCATATGTGAACATGATGTTAAAATAATTTTAGCCTACCTCTCAAACAGTAATGTTTTTAGAAACTAGAAAATACACACTTAATTATGTTATCTGAAGGAGAGGAAGAAATCCACAAACATAATGTATCCTGTCAACAGACACCTGACAGAGCAATATGTACATGTTAGCCAGAACAACACTGCCCCAGATATAAGTCCCAATCTGGTCGAGAAAGTGTAGAAACCTTAGTAAGCATAAGCTCACCAAGTTCTCTAGCGTGTTTGGGAACAAGATGGCCCCGAATATAATCAACGTATATAGTTGAGCAAACTGGTCAACCCTCTCCTTAGGAGTAGAATCTGTAATGGGATGGGGATAAGATGTTGCCTAACATGGTCACAAATGGCATGCAACATCGTTCAATTTCTACCTGACATATGAATAATCTTCGCGTGGAAGCTACTGACCTGAATAACAATCCACACTCGCATATGCTTTCTCACGGATGTAAAGTAGCTGACCATAAACCCTTAGTCGAAGCATATCCTCCATGTCCTGGAGCGTCATCGTGGCCTCTGGAAATAAAGATTAAAGGTGTGAGTCTCTGGCCTCTATCACTCAACCATTGCCATCACAAGGGCCCAGTCAAACTGTATCTGACAAAGTCTAATAATTGTTTGAAAGACGACCCTAGATAAATGTTCTATAATGAGAGGATGGGATGAGCCTCAAAAGTTCCCCAAACCTCATCGATGGTTGTGGACGCATCGTCGACCAATATCTGAACCCTCAGTCCATAGCTCGTTAGACCTATGTCTGGCCTGTAATCTAAGTATTGTCTCATTAATAGGCCCTGTGTGCACGCTAGAATCTATACTGATAGATCAAAAAACTCTGTGCATGCAAGTTTAAAATTAATATAGTTTGATATTCATTTGTTGGTATTTCAAGTCTTGAAGTTACAAGTCCTATTCCTTATTTTTTGTAGAAGGTATAATTTTTCAAGACCTAAATCCTAATTTATTGGTGTGTACATTTTTTCAAGTTTATTTTGTCACCAAGACCTAAACCCTAATTTTTTAGAAGATACATTTTTCAAGACCTGAACCCTAATTTTTTAGAAGATATATTTTTCAAGACCTAAACCCTAATTTTATTGGTACGTACATTTTTTCAAATTCATTTGGTTGGTATTTTAGGTCTTGAAGCCACATGACCTAAACCCTAATTTTATTAGTATGTATATTTTTTCAAGACCTAAACCCTAATTTTATTAGTATGTACATTCTTCAAGTCATTTTGTTGTTATTTAAGTCTTGAAGTTATAAAACTAAACTCTAAGTTATTAGTCCCTACAACCCAATTTTTTTTAGTATGTATATTTTTTCAAGTTTATTTTTGTTGGTATTTTACGTCTATATTTTTTTCAGACCTAAACCTTAATTTTATTAGTACATACATTTTTTCAAATTCATTTTGTTGGTGTTTTAGGTCTTGAAGTTGCAAAACCTAAACCCTAATTTTATTGGTATACGTACATTTTTTCAAATTCATTTGGTTGTGACCTTATGTTTTGAAGTCACATGACCTAAACCCTAATTTTATTAATACGTATATTTTTTCAAGACCTAAACCCTAATTTTATTAGTATGTACATTTCTTCAAGTCATTTTGTTGTTATTTAAGTCTTGAAGTTATAAAACTAAACTCTAAGTTATTAGTCCCTACTTTTTTTCAAGTTCATTTTTGTTGGTATTTTGGCCCAAGTTTTTTCAAGATCTAGACCTTAATTTTTATTAGCATATATGTACAATTTTTTCAAATTCATTTGTTGGTATTTTAAGTCTTGAAATTACAAGACCCTAACCTTAATCTTTTAGAAGTTACATTTTTACAAAACCCAAATCCTAATTATTAGTATGTTCAATTTTTAAATTTATTTTGATGATATTTTAGATCTTGAAATTGCAAAACTTAAACCCTAATTTTCTAGAAGTTACATTTTTAGGAGACCTACAAATGTAGGTTTAAATTTCATGGTTTTTTACATTTGATAAGAAGAAAAGTACAGCAACAATGCATTGTTTAATGAACCCCATATATATTCAAATTAGTACCCAGTAAAATAATTAACATCTAATAAATTAATAGCATTTAACAAACTAATAATAAATTATCAGCTAATAATAATTAATCAACTAATAAAAATTACTAAACTAATAACAATTAATAAACTAATAACATTTAACATTTAACAATTAATAAATAGCTAAATAACACATTAAAAAGTGAAATAAACCAATGAATTGACACATTAACAATTGAACAATTAATACAACTACAAAGAATAATCAAATAATCAATAATTAAGAAATAATAATCAATCAAAAGAAAAAAAATTGAAAACAAAATTGTAATAAAAAGGACAATTTTATTTTTGAAAATCGAGAATAAGAAATAAACAACACTTTGGAGTAATATATATTAGCTATTGAATATTGAATAGAAAAATTTGAAAATAAATCCCTCAATCGAAGGTTGTGTAAATTTTGATTTTGAATCGAATTGTATGTTGTTTTTTCCACGATTCAAGACTAGAATTTTGTTCTTTGTCTCCAATATACATAATCTTGATTTTGAGGGAGGTATTTTTTTTTTTAATGAAAATGGTGTATTTTTAGAGGTTGGGTCGGTTGGGTCTTCAATGAGGATTCACGACTTTTTTGAAAAAAATTAGTGGGAGACCAGTAGGGAGGAAGAAGACGATGGGCCATATATTATTTATATATAGCGCTTATTTAGTGCGCTTCATAAGCTTCATTGACTATAACGGTCGTTAAGCTTGATCCGTTAATAAATCTTATATATCCACTAAATAAGTGTCCTATATGTAACTTTCGTAAACTTTACTTTTACACATTATTTTAATCACTTTTCTCTTTTTGTTCATCATTTATGTCTCAGAACTCGTATTTTGCCTACTTTCATCCTTGGACGGTCAAGTTTTCTGTAAAGAGATTTTGTTCTTTCTTATTCCCCTTATGATAATATTGAATTCACCTTTTCCAAAATTATTTATTTTTCACACCTTTCTTGATTATTGTACTTCTTCTTCTCTGTGTTCATGATCGACAGTGTTAGGAAGAGCGTGGACTATTTTCCACCTCACATTTTTCATTTTTTTAATCTGATTTTTTAGAGAAAAATAACACAGTTTTCCTGTTAAAAAGAATAGTAGAAACATCCGTTACGTAAGCATGGAAAAGACCAACAAGAAAAGAAAAACATGCAACATCATAGATATGTCACAACGTTATGGTCCCCTGATTTGGTGTAATTTTGATACATAGCCAGTCATTTTTGGCTTTCATTAATTTATATTTACTCTTTTTCATTTTTTAATGTTACAAGCAAGTGGAATAATAATTATTTTTTAAAAAAACAAGTTGCAAATAATTATTAGAGGCAGATTCCTTGTGCACATCTGTTGAATAGTATCTTCTAAAGATTCTACGCTTACTTGTCTCAACTTGGTATTTTGTATTTAATTGTTTGAGCTGGTATTTTTTTGTATTTTAGTCTGGTCGATTATAATTATATAAATCTAGTAATAGCATTATATTGTTGATATATATCTATATCTATTTATAATTTATATCTATATCTATATCTATAATCTATAATCTATAATCTATATCTATAATCTATAATCTATAATCTATAATCTATAATCTATAATCTATATCTATATCTATAATCTATAATATATTAAAAGTGTAAAGACCCTTAGAAAAGTGATTCGAATTTTTTACCCTTCATTAAAAGACTCCACAATAGACAAAATTGTCTTTTTACTATTTTCTTCAAATAATTATTTAATTATTTTACTCAACTAAAATTTGCATTATTAAATTTTTCGTGGGATTTTAATTTGAATTAGGTTTCCTCATTGTAAAGTTTCGTAGCATACAAATTTTACAGGAACTATAACACATAATATAACCGACTCATACTGTCTACTTAAATAAAGGAATACATAGTCTCAACAATTGTAAATATCTTCTGATTGATTTTCCTAAGGTTTTATTGGGATTTTGAGTATAGGTATTTTTGTTTTTTAGGTTTGTATAATAATGACAATAGTAATTTATTTTAGAGCTAATTTTTGAGTTTTGGGTAATTACATAATATACTGTTGTGTGCTTAATAATATCTATGGTCTAATGCGTGATTATTAAGTTATAGGTTTTGAATTATGAAGGTATGGAGACTCATTCTGATTGCTTTTCAGTTCATCTCAAACCTAATGCAGAGCTCAAATTTAAGATGCTGAGCTTTCCACTTTATAGGCACAACAGTTTCCCACCCTCATGTTCCTACTTTGATTGTTCTCCCTTGAATAGAAACCTATTTTTTTTAGATGTTAATAAATTTAAAATATACTTAGATCTGTTGAAGATTGTTTTTTACTTTCGTTGTATGCTATGTACACACACAATTCAGTTCTTTGTTAATAATTATTTCATGATTGTTTTTGTCTTTCATAGTGTGTTATGAACACCCCGCAATCCTAGAATTCATTGTTAGTGATTAAATGAGTAGTGTCCTTTTATTTAGACATATCTGACATAATTTAAATCATATTGTTAACTTTCATATTCTTATAATAATTTTATGCCTCTCAAGTAGATGAAATATCTTTCATGCTTAAGCCTCTTTTTTCCTTCACTTTTTGCATGTTCAATACTAATTACGATATAAATTATTTATTATGTAGCTTAATTGTGTTTTTGGGTTTGATCTTGTGCAGAAAAATAGGTTGTCCAAGTCTTATCTCAACAAGTTTGCTCGAATTCTTTCTCAATTTAATATATTTATTCACCGGTCAATTTATTTAAAATTCTTTTGATGAGTGATTTTTACTAATTATGTATGATATGATGGAGGAGTGTATCTTTAATCATTATATTTACGATATAATGTACATATTTATTTTTGATATCAATGGTGAAACTTTATTCACTACTAAATTTTGGATTTAATCTTTAATTCATAAAGAAAGATAATTTAATTAAATTAATTTTATGTGTCTTGTTTTTTCCTGTAATTTTATGTGTCTTATTATTATCTTTTAGATGAGTACAAATGACAGAGATGAGAGTACATATGAATTGTGCCGGATGTGAGAGCAAGATCAGAAAATCTCTAAAGGTAGAGGTAAATTATACCCTTCTATGACTTCAAATTGTGGTAAATTATCGTAACTAAGATATATTCTAATTTTCAACCCACATGTTTATATACGACTGATTACATTTGTTTTGAACAAGCTATATACACTTGCTTGCAGTTGCGATTTGTTTTGGGTTCAATTTTATTTTCAGAACTAGAATGAGAAGAAGATTTTCGTCCACAAGATTGTCGACTTCAAAGAGGAAGAGATTTTTCTTCTCAAAACGGACCAATTAATACAAGGTTTGTTATTTTCCTCTTTTTTACTTTAAAACTGTAGCACTCCAAAAATTTGAATTAGATTTGAATCGTTGTATTTCGTGTAATTCGACACTAGCTATGTTAAGTTGTATCTTATTTGATTCAAATTTTTGTGATATTATATTATTTAAATCCAATTCACACCTTCTCTTTTTATTTTCATAACTAGAATGAGATAAGGATTGAAGATTTTCGTACACAAAATTGTGACTTCAAAGAAGAGAAGATTATTTTTCATGTCAAAGAGGACCAACTAATAAAATGTTTATTATTTTCCTCCTTTTTACTATAAAAATTCTAACACTCCAAAAATTTGATTATTATAAAAAAAATTATTAACAAGGCACACACCTCTTTTTTTTTTTTTTATTTTTTTATTATTGGGTGTGTAACTCTATAGATAATATTATTCATAACCATACATTGGTTATTATATATTTCCCTTATATATTTTTTAAAGTCATCATCATCATCATACCCAGTGTATTCCCACCAGGTGGGGTTTGGGGGGGAGGGGGGTGTAATGACCTTCCTGGTCATTTCCTTCGTTTTAGTGTGTTCTCGGCGTTTAGAGCTTTTCTATAACTGTCCCAAGTTATTTATGACTTGCTGGGACTGACAGTTCGGCTCCCGGGCAGTTCGTTTGAGAATATTATTTAGACCAAGCACGTTGTAAAATATTAAATTAAATTAAAGTTTGGTAAAATGACATAGTTAATTACCTTTTGAATTTTTTTTTTGAAATTTATAAAATGTATAAAAGTCTTTAGTTATGATATATCTATACTATTTTATAATATTAATAATTAAAACGGAGATAGTGAATTTAATTATGTTAAAATAATATTTTTATTTTATAGAGGTTTTGCTAGAAATATTTTTCTATTAATTATGGTATATTCAAAATATTATATTTATTTTACCACGGACCTATGCAATACCCGAAAACACACATAATGAATAAATTATTGAAGGGGGTGTTGCCACCTCCACTTTTACGTGGAGGTGGAGAAGGGTGTACAGCATTTAGGCATGAAATATGTGTCTTTTACTTACACATGCATACATATTAAGTGTAAACATTTACATTACATTACAATTACAGTAACGTTGAACAAGAAAACAAACAAACATTTACATTACATTACAAACAAACACAATTTTCATCACTTTGTCTATCTTGATTTCCTCTCTACACATAGATATATATATATATATTGGGTCCGTGGACTCGTTCTCATCGTTTCTACGGTACGTTTTCTTATTTTTACGGTAGTTTTCGTTTACGGTGGTATTATTGAAATTGGTATTGGTGTTTGAGCTATATTTTGAGCTCAAATGGAGCAGTGTTAGTTGTGACTATTGATCACGGGGTGATTTGGGACGCTGTGACGGTTTTGGTTTTGCGATTCCGCAAGCGGGCCCCACGTGGGATTTTCAGACATTTTCCGAACTAATGCAATATGGGTATCAATAGTCATGTTTTGACCTGTATTTTATTATCTTGGTAGCGTGGCAGCAATCAGAGGCCTCTCGGAAGGGGAAGGCTCCTGAATAGTTGGTTCTTTTAGCAAGCTTGCGGCGGCGTCCAGGTAGGCTAGGTTTACCTTTCTTTACACTTAGATTGAGCTTATGTGTGATATATGTGTGCTATTGTGCTGGTATTGTGGGCTGGAATTATAGACTTGGAGGTGGTGGTTTGCTGTGATTTAGGCCTTCTAGGCAGGATAGGGCTGTTCGGACACATTCCAGGCCCGTTATCCTTACGGTACACCACTTATGACCTATTTGGGGTCGGATAGTATTGTTGTTATGGACTACTGATTGGGGAATATTATTGTTGGACCTTAGTCCAGGCTTAGACAGACTTAGCCCAGACTTAGACAGGTATAACCAGACTTGGTATCCGGGACCCGGTAGTGGACCCCGTTACCCTTTTGTCGACTTGTCAGAACGTTGACATTTTTGGGCTTAGTTAAGCCCTCTGTGACCTGTTAGACTTGTGACGGTATTTAGTCACCCCGAATATACCCAAATTGACCTATTTAGCATTTTAGTCCCTGACAGCACCGCACTCGATCGGGATTGCTGGTCTTAGCTTAGAATTAGGACCCACCTTGTCATGAGCTACTCTAGATACCCGGACTGACTTAGATATTGCATGATAATAGACTATGGACCTAGGAGGACCCGGGGACTTACCTTGTAGCAAGTAATGGGTAGCTCATGTACCTATACTTCAGTTTCCCCCTGGGACGGACTAGCATGTTTTCCTGTTTATCTGATATGATATGACATTTGATTCTGTTCTGGTTACTGGCTATGATAAGTTCTGGTTCGAGTCCGACTACTGATTCAGGTATGATGATTTTGGTTATTGACTATTGGGTGTTCCGGTTCGAGTCCGGCCTCGGATTGTGATACACTATGAGTTCCGGTTCGAGTCCGGCCACTGATTATTATGAGTTTCGGTTCGAGTCCGGCATCTGGTTGTGATATGATTGGAGAGTTTTGGTACTGGGTACTGTGATTATGATACTGTTGTTCTATGAGTTCCGGTTCGAGTTCGGCAGATATGATATATATGTGGCCTCTTGTTATTACCCACTGCTTCCGGTTCGACTCCGGCGTCTGGCCTCTTGTTATTACCCATTGGTGTCGGTTCAAGCCCGGTGCACTCTTGTTGGTTATTGTGGTTATTGGATACTGATACAGCTTCGAGACACTGGTGACTATGCATTTACTATTTTTGTGTGTCCCGCCGGTTTATGGGGGCCAGGCTGGGTTATTGTTTTCTTTCGTGTGCCTATCGGGTTTATGGGGGCCCAGATAGGTTATGTTTGACTTGTGTGTTTACATACGTATTTATTTACTCAATTATTCGATATCACATTTATTTATTTATATCTACACGCCTCGGCAGTTACTTATGTATTTGTTACTTATACCCCGGACTTAGCATGCACCCTCGCATTTTAGCTTACTTATATTACTTTGAGCTCAGTCGGCCGATGATACCTACTGAGTACCCGTTGCCCCGGTACTCATACTGCACTTCTGTATCTTTTTCCCCGATGCAGATCCAGGCACTAGTCGACGGTATTGACGTGACTCTTTTCTCAGCATTGACTCCGGAGCAGGGTGAGCTTACTGATGTCCGAGACAGATCCTACTCCATCTTCTACTGTATAGTCTTTTTCTCTCAAGACTATTGTACTTGTTATACATATTTGGTTTCTGTCTTGTATTTTGGGTATTTAGTAGTGGCTCCTGTACTGACCCCACCAGGTCTTGGGAGGGGTTCTTGACATACATTCTAATTCTGTCTTTAGCGTTATAGCATGTTTATAAATGTGGTTACTTTCACTTCTTCTCTATTTTATGAGATTCCGCCCGTTAGCCCGTCGCTTGTCGCTCCGGGCTAGAGTTTGGCTTGCCTATCGGTGGGTTACGGTAGGCGCCATCATGACTCAAATATTGGGTTGTGACAGCTTGGTATCAGAGCCTAGGTTGTATAGGTAGTGTCGGTACATGGGCCAATGTTTAGTAGAGTCCTGTGGATCGGTACGGGGACGTCTGTATCCTATCCTCGGGAGGCTATGGAGCATTCTTAGGGGAGTCTCTCATTTTCTTGACTCATGTCCGTGCGTTAAGTCTATGTTGGTTTCTGATCTTCATTTGGTTCACTCTTTATGCAGATGGTTGGGACTCATGGTGCGAGCGCCGAGGGTCGGGACCCTGAGCCTGCAGTGAGGGCTTCTGTTAGGGGCCAAAGTCGACCCAGAGGTCGGGGGCAGGGCAGAGCAGCAGCCCCAGGCCGAGATCATGCTAGGGATCAGTTAGCCATTCCCGTTATAGCTCCAGATGTTCCGCCTCCACAGAAGTCGGTGGGCCAGGGAGCAGCCCAGGCTCCACCTAGATTTATAGATGCTTCTTTTCCCCGAGGTACATTACTTCAGTTGTTGGGGATAGTTGGAGGTCCGTCAGCCGAGGGAGCCCAACCAGCAGTACAGGGAGTTAATGTTGGGGCGCAGCCTACAGCTGCAGCACCCAGAGTTGAGATTCCACAAACGCCGATAGCTCCACAGCCGGTTGCAGATCAGCCTGCTATGTCTGTTGATGAGTAGAAGATGTTGGGGCGTTTCTTGAGGTTGACTCCATCGAGATTTGCTGGTACTCCAGGTGAAGATGCATATGAGTTCTTGTCCAGCTGCGAGGATAGACTGAGGAATTTGGGATTGGTAGAGTCTCGTGGTGTTGATTTTGTGGCATATCAGTTTGATACTGCAGCTAGGAGATGGTGGAGCGGATATCTTGATTCCAGGCCAGCAAGATCTCTACCGGTTACCTGGACCTAGTTCTCTGAGATTTTCTTGGGAAAGTATATGCCCCGTACAATGCAGGAGCGACTCAGGGATGAGTTCTCCAGATTGACTCAGGGTTCATTAGCTGTCGCCGAGTATGAGGGGACTGAGATTGCCACTCCGCAGGGCTACCCAGAGTTTGGTGACTTCAGGGAAATCATTCGCAGAGATTATTGAGCATGTATACTCTATTGAAGAGATGGATCGCGAGGCCCAAGGGGGCAGCGATAAGAGACCTCGTGTTCAGGGTAGTTTCAGTGGGAGCCATAGTGGTTCGCAGTTGAGAGGTCGTGGTTTCCAGTTTCAGGGTAGGTACCCTCAGCAGCAGCAGCAGTCTTTTCAGCGACAGGGTCAGCCCAGTAGGCCCGTACAGTCAGCTTTGCAAATATCTGATAGAGGTCAGCCCGCCTATAGTGGTTCTGTTAGACAGCCTCAGGGATGTGGTTAGTCCAGTTCATCGACTAGAGGGGGTCATACCGGATCAGCCGGACCTTCTAGGCCGAGCAGGGAGCCAGAAGCATGTTATACTTATGGGGTTGTCGGTCATTTCGCGCGTGAGTGTCCTCAGCGCATGGCGATTGAGCCTTCAGTTCAGAAAGCACAGCCCCTCAGATCTATACCTCCAGCAGGTAGATGTGGTGCACAGGGTCGTCGGGGTGGTCCCCAGGGTTCTCGAGGTAGAGCGCAGGGAGGTCGGACTGGTGGTCAGGGCGGTGCTCAGACTAGTGGTAGCCAGCGTCAATTGTATGTTGTGCTGGCTAGGCCGGAGGCTGAGGCTTCGGATGCGGTGACTACAGGTATGATTTTCGTATGCCATCAGCCAGCTTCTGCATTATTTGATCCCGGATCCACGTTTTCTTATGTATCTACTTATTATGCACCACGGTTGGGTTTATGTTCTGAGTTATTATCTGTACCCTTACGTGTATCTACCCCCGTTGGTGATTCCTTAGTAGTGGATCGGGTATATAGATCTTGTCTGGTGACTGTTCAGGAGTTTGGGACTCGGATTGATTTTATTGTATTGGCCATGGTAGACTTTGACGTGATTCTGGGCATGGACTGGTTGTCTTTTCATCATGTAGTCTTGGATTGCTTTGCCAAGACCGTGACCTTAGCCATGCCTGGCGTACCCCCGGTGGTGTGGCAGGGTTCTGTTAGCCGCACACCGACAGGGACTATTTCATATGTTCGGGCTCGTAGATTGATGTCGAGGGGATGTGATTCATTCCTTGCTTATGTTCGGGATGCTAGTATTGAGAGTCCATCGCTTGACTCCATCCCTGTTGTTCGTGAGTTTTCTGATGTATTCCCGACTGACCTACCTGGCCTTCCTCCTGAGCGTGATATAGAGTTCATTATTGACCTCGAGCCAGGCACCCGACCTATTTCCATAGCTCCTTATCGTATGGCTCCTGCTGAGTTGAGAGAGTTGAGTAGCCAGCTTGAGGATCTTTTAGGGAAAGGTTTTATTATGCCGAGTGTGTCTCCGTGGGGTGCTCCAGTACTGTTTGTAAAGAAGAAGGATGGATCTATGCGCATGTGTATTGATTACAGGAAGTTGAATAAGGTAACTGTGAAGAATAAGTATCCTATGCCTCGTATCGATGATTTGTTTGATCAACTTCAGGGTGCAGCGGTATTCTCAAAAATAGATTTGAGATCTGGATACCATCAGTTGAGAGTTAGGGCTGAGGACATCCCAAGGACAGCCTTCAGGACTCGGTACGGCCATTATGAGTTCCTGGTGATGTCTTTTGGATTGACTAATGCCCCACAGCTTTCATGGATTTGATGAATCGTGTATTCAGGCCATACTTGGACTCCTTTGTGATTGTGTTTATTGACGACATCTTGGTTTATTCGAGGAGTAACGAGGAGCACGAGCAACATTTGAGAATTGTGATCCACAATTTGAGAGATCATCGGCTTTATGTCAAGTTCTCAAAGTGTGAGTTCTGGCTTGAGTCTGTAGCTTTCTTGGGCCATGTTGTGTCCAGACACGGTATCATGGTAGACCCAGCGAAGATTGAGGCTATTCGAGGTTGGGCTAGGCCCACGTCACCTACCGAGGTTCGCAGTTTTATTGGGTTGGCAGGGTACTACAAGAGATTTGTTGAGGGCTTCTCGTCTATTACATCTCCTATGACCAGACTAACCAGGAAGGAGGTTCCATTTCAATTTTCTGAGGATTGCGAGGCAAGCTTTCTGAAGCTCAAGGATCGAGTTACTTCTGCCCCTGTATTGACTCTTCCAGTTGAGGGAGAGAGTTTTATCGTGTATTGTGATGCGTCTTGTATTGGTTTGGGATGTGTTTTGATGCAGCAGGGTCGTGTCATTGCTTATGCATCGAGGCAGATGAAGGTGCACGAGCGTAACTATCCCACTCATGATTTGGAGTTAGCAGAAGTTGTGTTTGCACTGCGAATTTGGAGATATTATCTCAGAACGAGGGTCTCAGTTTATCTACAATTTCTGGTAGACTTTCCAGGAAGATTTAGGTACTAAAGTGGACCTTAGTACTGTATTTCATCCTCAAACCGATGGGCAGTCAGAGCGGACGATTCAGGTATTAGAAGATATGCTCCGCGCTTGTGTGTTGGACTTTGGGGGTCAGTGGGATCAGTTCTTACCTTTGGCAGAGTTTGCGTATAATAATAGCTTCCACTCCAGCATTCAAATGGCTCCGTTTGAGGCTTTATATGGCAGACGGCGTCGATCTCCAGTTGGCTGGTTCGAAACGTTAGAAGTCAATCCTCGTGGCACAGATATGCTCCGAGAATCTTTGGACCGAGTTCGAGTGATTCAAGATAGGCTGCGGACAGCTCAGAGTAGACAGAGAAGTTATGCTGACCGTAGATGTCGTCCGTTGAAATTCGGGGTGGGTGATAGGGTCTTCTTACGAATATCGCCCATGAAGGGCGTGATGCGGTTTGGTAGGAAGGGTAAGCTTAGCCCCAGATATATTGGACCCTTTGAGATTTTGCGGACAGTTGGAGAGGTGGCTTATGTGTTAGCTTTACCTCCGGCATTTTCAGCTATCCACCCAGTATTTCATGTTTCTATGCTGCGACAATACATTCCAGATGAGTCGCATGTGCTTCAGTGCGACTTGGTTCAGTTAGACGAGAAACTAACATTTGTGGAGGAGCCTGTGTCCATTTTAGCCAGAGATGTCAGACGGTTACGCTCCCAGGACATTCCAGTGGTTAAGGTACAGTGGCGTCACCGTCCGATTGAGGAGGCTACTTGGGAGCTTGAACGTGACATGCGAGCTCAGTATCCCTACTTGTTCACATCTTCAGGTATGTGCTTATTCTTGACTTTCGCGGACGAAAGTCCTTTTAGTAGTGGATATTGTAATGACCTTCCTGGTCATTTCCTTCGTTTTAGTGTGTTCTCGGCGTTTAGAGCTTTTCTATAACTGTCCCAAGTTATTTATGACTTGCTGGGACTGAAAGTTCGGCTCCCGGGCAGTTCGTTTGAGAATATTATTTAGACCAAGCACGTTGTAAAATATTAAATTAAATTAAAGTTTGGTAAAATGACATAGTTAATTACCTTTTGAATTTTTTTTTTTGAAATTTATAAAATGTATAAAAGTCTTTAGTTATGATATATCTATACTATTTTATAATATTAATAATTAAAACGGAGATAGTGAATTTAATTATGTTAAAATAATATTTTTATTTTATAGAGGTTTTGCTAGAAATATTTTTCTATTAATTATGGTATATTCAAAATATTATATTTATTTTACCACGGACCTATGCAATACCCGAAAACACACATAATGAATAAATTATTGAAGGGAGTGTTGCCACCTCCACTTTTACGTGGAGGTGGAGAAGGGTGTACAGCATTTAGGCATGAAATATGTGTCTTTTACTTACACATGCATACATATTAAGTGTAAACATTTACATTACATTACAATTACAGTAACGTTGAACAAGAAAACAAACAAACATTTACATTACATTACAAACAAACACAATTTTCATCACTTTGTCTATCTTGATTTCCTCTCTACACATAGATATATATATATATATTGGGTCCGTGGACTCGTTCTCATCGTTTCTACGGTACGTTTTCTTATTTTTACGGTAGTTTTCGTTTACGGTGGTATTATTGAAATTGGTATTGGTGTTTGAGCTATATTTTGAGCTCAAATGGAGCAGTGTTAGTTGTGACTATTGATCACGGGGTGATTTGGGACGCTGTGACGGTTTTGGTTTTGCGATTCCGCAAGCGGGCCCCACGTGGGATTTTCAGACATTTTCCGAACTAATGCAATATGGGTATCAATAGTCATGTTTTGACCTGTATTTTATTATCTTGGTAGCGTGGCAGCAGTCAGAGGCCTCTCGGAAGGGGAAGGCTCCTGAATAGTTGGTTCTTTTAGCAAGCTTGCGGCGGCGTCCAGGTAGGCTAGGTTTACCTTTCTTTACACTTAGATTGAGCTTATGTGTGATATATGTGTGCTATTGTGCTGGTATTGTGGGCTGGAATTATAGACTTGGAGGTGGTGGTTTGCTGTGATTTAGGCCTTCTAGGACGGATAGGGCTGTTCGGACATATTCCAGGCCCGTTATCCTTACGGTACACCACTTATGACCTATTTGGGGTCGGATAGTATTGTTGTTATGGACTACTGATTGGGGAATATTATTGTTGGACCTTAGTCCAGGCTTAGACAGACTTAGCCCAGACTTAGACAGGTATAACCAGACTTGGTATCCGGGACCCGGTAGTGGACCCCGTTACCCTTTTGTCGACTTGTCAGAACGTTGACATTTTTGGGCTTAGTTAAGCCATCTGTGACCTGTTAGACTTGTGACGGTATTTAGTCACCCCGAATATACCCAAATTGACCTATTTAGCATTTTAGTCCCTGACAGCACCGCACTCGATCAGGATTGCTGGTCTTAGCTTAGAATTAGGACCCACCTTGTCATGAGCTACTCTAGATACCCGGACTGACTTAGATATTGCATGATAATAGACTATGGACCTAGGAGGACCCGGGGACTTACCTTGTAGCAAGTAATGGGTAGTTCATGTACCTATACTTCAGTTTCCCCCTGGGACGGACTAGCATGTTTTCCTGTTTATCTGATATGATATGACATTTGATTCTGTTCTGGTTACTGGCTATGATAAGTTCTGGTTCGAGTCCGACTACTGATTCAGGTATGATGATTTTGGTTATTGACTATTGGGTGTTTCGGTTCGAGTCCGGCCCCGGATTGTGATACACTATGAGTTCCGGTTCGAGTCCGGCCACTGATTATTATGAGTTCCGGTTCGAGTCCGGCATCTGGTTGTGATATGATTGGAGAGTTTTGGTACTGGGTACTGTGATTATGATACTGTTGTTCTATGAGTTCCGATTCGAGTCCGGCAGATATGATATATATGTGGCCTCTTGTTATTACCCACTGCTTCCGGTTCGACTCCGGCGTCTGGCCTCTTGTTATTACCCATTGGTGTCGGTTCAAGCCCGGTGCACTCTTGTTGGTTATTGTGGTTACTGGATACTGATACAGCTTCGAGACACTGGTGACTATGCATTTACTATTTTTGTGTGTCCCGCCGATTTATGGGGGCCAGGCTGGGTTATTGTTTTCTTTCGTGTGCCTATCGGGTTTATGGGGGCCCAGATAGGTTATGTTTGACTTGTGTGTTTACATACGTATTTATTTACTCAATTATTCGGTATCACATTTATTTATTTATATCTACACGCCTCGGCAGTTACTTATGTATTTGTTACTTATACCCCGGACTTAGCATGCACCCTCGCATTTTAGCTTACTTATATTACTTTGAGCTCAGTCGGCCGATGATACCTACTGAGTACCCGTTGCCCCGGTACTCATACTGCACTTCTGTATCTTTTTCCCCGATGCAGATCCAGGCACTAGTCGACGGTATTGACGTGACTCTTTTCTCAGCATTGACTCCGGAGCAGGGTGAGCTTACTGATGTCCGAGACAGATCCTACTCCATCTTCTACTGTATAGTCTTTTTCTCTCAAGACTATTGTACTTGTTATACATATTTGGTTTCTGTCTTGTATTTTGGGTATTTAGTAGTGGCTCCTGTACTGACCCCACCAGGTCTTGGGAGGGGTTCTTGACATACATTCTAATTCTGTCTTTAGCGTTATAGCATGTTTATAAATGTGGTTACTTTCACTTCTTCTCTGTTTTATGAGATTCCGCCCGTTAGCCCGTCGCTTGTCGCTCCGGGCTAGAGTTTGGCTTGCCTATCGGTGGGTTACGGTAGGCGCCATCATGACTCAAATATTGGGTTGTGACAGGGGGGTAAAGTGTACGCAGTCCATACCACTACCTCAGGTGAAGTAGAGAGGCTGTTTCCGATAGACCCCCGGCTCAGAACCGATAACAATAACAAACAAAAATCATTAAAAATAAATCAGAAATCAGAAATCATAAAAATCATAAAACAATCATAAAAATCATAAATGAAAATCATAAGAATCATACATATCCTAAGAGTCGTAAAAATCATAAACAAAAATCATAAAAACCAACAGCAAAAGGGGTAACACAATGCTAGCAACTCGACGAAGCAAGGCACTCACAGATCAACACTATAGGCTAGTTAATCAGGATCACAAATAACACCAAAGCAGCGCGAACAAGACTCTGCCTAAGAAACAGCAGTCAAAGATACAAGCAAACACTCTTTCCTACTAAAAACGAACACCTTCCTACCCACTCCCCCTCTACCCTAATCCGCGTCCTCCACATCTTCCTATCCAGGGTCATGTCCTCTGTAAGCTGTAATTGCTCCATGTCATGCCTAATCACCTCCGTCCAATATTTCTTCGGCCTACCTCTACCCCGCCTAAAATCATCCCCAGCCAGCCTCTCACACCTCCGTACCAGGGCGTTCGTGCACCTCCTCTTCACATGTCCGAACCATCGCAACCTCACTTCCCGCATCTTATCTACCACCGACGCCACTCCCAACTTCTCTTGAATAATCTCATTTCTAACTCTATCACTCCTGGTAAGTCCACACATCCCTCGCAACATCCTCATCTCCGCTACCTTCAACTTTTGGGTGTGGGAGTTTTTAACTGGCCAACACTCAGCTCCATATAACATGGTCGGGCGGACGGCCACTCTGTAAATCTTACCATTAAGCTTCAGGGGCACCTTCTTATCGCACAAAACTCCCGAAGCGAGCCTCCATTTCCTCCACCCTGCACCAATAAGCTGCGTGACATCCTCGTCATTCTCGCCGTTCCCCTGAATCATAGACCCCAGATATTTGAAACTCTCCCTCTTTTGAATGGCCTGGGAGTCCAGCTTCACTACCGCATCAGCTTCATGCCTCGAATCGCTAAACTTACACTCCAGGTACTCCGTCTTAGTCCTGCTCAAACTAAACCCTTTAGACTCAAGGGTCTGTCTCCAAACCTCCAACTTATCATTCACTCCTCCCCGAGTCTCGTCAATCAGTACCACATCATCAGCAAACAGCATACACCAAGGTACCTCCCCTTGAATACGCCGCGTCAAAACATCCATCACCAAGGCAAATAAGAACGGACTAAGAGTCGATCCCTGGTACAACCCTGTCAACACGGGAAAGTGCTCTGTATCCCATCCTACCGTCCTCACCCTCGTCTTCGTACTGTCGTACATGTCCTGGATCGACCTAGTGTACGCCACGGGCACACCTTTAGCCTCCAAACACCTCCACAGAATCTCCCTGGGGACTTTGTCATATGCCTTCTCAAGATCAATGAACACCATATGCAAATCCTTCTTCCTCTCCCTAAACTGCTCCACTAATCTCCTTACCAGGTGAATGGCCTTAGTAGTCGAGCGACCTGGCATGAAATCGAACTGATTCTCTGAGATAGTCACTACCCTCCTCAGTCTCCATTCTACCACTCTCTCCCAAACCTTCATAGTATGGCTCAACAACTTGATACCCCTATAGTTGTTGTAACTCCGAATGTCCCCCTTGTTCTTATATAAAGGAATCATCGTGCTCCATCTCCAAGATTCGGGCATCTTCGCTTCCCCAAAAATGATGTTAAACAACCTTGTCAGCCACTCTATACCTGGCCCGCCAGTTTACTTCCAGAAATCCACTGGAATCTCGTCGGGCCCAGTCGCCCTACCCCTACGCATCCTACGAATAGCACCCTTGACCTCTTCCACCTTGATACGCCTACAATAACCGTAAAGTACGTAATTTTATTAATTATTTATTGTCAATATTATATTATTGAATTTCACATATTTAAAGTTAACTACTTTTTAATAATTTTATTCTTCTTGTACATAGTTTTATTGGTTGACATGAGATACACATGCAAAGCACGTACACTAAACTAGTATATATATATATATATACACATACATATATACAATCATATAAATGAGTTACATCTGTATGTGTCTTTTAACTATTGTAGGTTGAAATTCTTTTTATAAATGTATAATAAGAAATATAATAACATTACTTAGCAAGAAATTGAAATGTAGGAATTTTATTCAGCAATTACTTTGTAATTAGATTGCTATTTTGTTGGAGGCCTATATTCTGTTTTTAGAATTAGGTGCTCGAACTCCATTATTTTAGCCAAACAGAATTAGTTTTATCCAAAATAATGTAGTACCAATTGTGTATTTCTTCTCTAGATGAAATGACTATTTATTTTGATTATGTATTTTTATTTTCAGGCCAAAATTGATTTAAAAAATTAGAGTTCCATTATTTTAATCAAATAAAAACAATGAACCATAATAATGAAGTTGTAAATATATGTACTTTTCTATTCCTTCTTTAAGTACAATGATTATTTATTTCACTTGTTATTCTTTTTTTGAGCCAAATTTGTAGGGGGGGAAACTTGGTTAGCTCCTTTTTTTAGTGAAATAATCTTTTTTTTTTAGCAAAACAGTAAAACTCCAGCTGAATAATTCTTCTTATATATCATATTTAGATGTAGTAGGCTCTATTTCAACAACGTATTTCTTTTTTCCAAAAATTATATATATGTAATTGGCTGAATTTCATTATTTTAGCCAAATAAAAAAATGTCACCTAAAAAGTGAAGTTCTAGTCAATTTTTTTTTATTAATTTGATCTGAAAAAGAAAATCTAGAACTTACACTCTCTTAAGATGAGATCGTGAAGGAGAGGGGGTGTTGGGCGTGGTAGGCGTAAAGATTATCAAATAGCCATGTTTAGAGGATAACTAATTGATGGTTTCAGTGTGCAACTAATAATTCGTGTCAAATTTTAAAAAAGTCTTTCGGAATTTAACCATCTTAAAAAACTATATGAAAAATCCAAAACAATAAACAATTTAGTAGCGAAAAGAGAAATATCATGTCATAAATGTATTCTATAGACTACTGATTCAATCCACCCACTAATCTCTAAGTCAAACACCTTTCATTATTCACTAAATATAACAAAGTCGCACCTATCTTTACTTTAAATAATTTCTAATCATGATTATGTCATTGATTAAGTATGCTGCTAATTGAGATGCCAAACAGCTAATTATTAGTATTGATAATACGTGTAGACTATTGGATTATAGTGTATGTTCTACTATTTTTTAAATATTAATAATGTGAAGACTTCATCTTAGATTAATCAATAATGTTGATTAGAACTTTATATATTATTAATTAATGACGATTAATAGAAAATTATGGGTTCCCCTATCTTGATTTAATAGATAATTGCAAACAAGGATAGAAAGAGTCCAAGCATATTTATTTGTGTGAATTCATTCCTGGAAGAAGAAGAAGAAGAAAAAGGAAGAGAGAGAAAAAAGAGTCTGCTCCCTCCGTCCATCCATCTTAATTAAGTACTTGTTGAATATACTAAAGTAATTGTCTAATTTTACTTGTTCAGTTTAAAAATTTTAAAAATAATATTTATCTATTATTGATTAAATATTGTTTATTTTTCAATATTTAAATGACTTATAATTAATAGATGTGACATAATTAAATTACCTTTTTATTTAATATTATTTTTTAAGGATTGTGACAAATCAATCGTAACTTGCATGGACTGGTAAGTGCCTTAATAGACACATCATATACTATCTTTTAATTGCCCAAAAAAAAAAAAGCTCATCATATATTTTTTTTTAAAAAAAGAATATAATTTTGGGTAAAAGCCTTGAACGTAACAAAAAATAATACGAATGTCTTATGCACGCAACTAGACCTTCCACACCACTATCTTTCCGGTTTATATGATAGACGGGTGATATTTGACTGCATATGAATTTTGAAATATTATCTAATTCTACTTTATTAAGTGATAGAGAAAAATTATGTTAAAATAACAATTGAGGATTTAATCTTACAGAACACCCCATCACATCATAAAGTGGAAGAGTATAAGCAGCCTGAATTTTCTTAATGTTATAAAATTTATATAAAGAAAATTGTACAAATGAAATAACGTCAAATGTTTAAAATATCCGAAAATGGATATGTCATAAATTGGGAACGATGGAGATTTTATTGTTCCCTCTTTTGGTCAGAATCTGAGAGTATCTGGAGTTGTTAACTCAGATTCAGAAGATAATGATATAATTACTCATTTAATCACCATCATCACTGTAACCTAAGTATAATAGTATTTCCTCAATCTCAAAATGAGTAAATTTCAGCCATTTAACTTTGAGTTTATCATACAAATTTTTATTTTTATTTTTTAGTACATTCATTTGTTAACTTTAAACGTTTAACATACAAAAAAAATACTTTATATTTTATATAGTATAAAAGTTATTCAACTTTAAAGTTAATCACACAATTTTATTTTTTTGTTACACGCATAAAGTCATTCAATTTTTCTCAAGCTAATTTAAAAGTAAATTTGACTTTAATTTTTGTATTTTTATACCGAAAAGATGATATGGCAATTCAAAATAAGTTAATTATATTTGAGATAATTTTAAGGGTCGTCCTCAATGTTTTGCTTCATAATACTAATTAATCTTCATTGTGGTTTATAATATTTCATTTACTTTTTCTGTTTTGATTTCTCAGTAATAGTTTAAACTCATTAGCATTATCGCAAAAATTATAATTGACTATTTTACCCTTAATAATATACTTATTTGTTTATTAAATTTCATAAAACACCTTGTTTTAATTAGTAAAAGATTTATCCTTACGGAATTAAAGAATTCACGGCAAATACAAAATTTAATGAGCGTGATATAGTTACGACTTCATATTGTTACAAAAAAATTAAAATTAAAATGCAAACGTAATTTCATAAACTACAAAAGAGACCAGTGTTATGAAGAGAAATGAAAATTTCTCCAAAATTAATTCATTATATTTAGTTATGTTTTATTAAATTAACTAGCTATTTGGAGTGTTATGTCATATTTTCAGCGTAATACATAAATATTCAGGTGAATTTATTTTTTTTGCCGACTTTGGTAATATCGAATGACTTTATGTGACAAAAGATAGAAAAAATTGACTTTTGTATCATAAACTTAAAGTTGGATGATTTTATGTGCTATAAAATAGATTAATTTTTGCATGATAAATTTAAGTTGAATGACTTTTATGTAGCAAAAACTATAAAAGTAATTTTTGCGTGATAAACTCAAACTAAAGTTGAATGACCACCAGTTAAATTCACGATTCACCCATCCCAAAATATGTGTTATGTTTAACTTTGCAAGAGTCAAACAACATAAACTTTAATTAATATTTTAAGATACATTTTTTATATTATATTAATATAAGAAGAATTGTAACTTATCATATTTTTATATGCTTTTTATGTTTAAATTTTAATTTAAAATATTAAATTAAGTTAATCTAATTTAACTTTAAAATTAATCAACTTGATTTTGAATAAATAGAACATGATAATTATTTTAAGAAAGAAGGAATACTAATTATATGTCCTAATTCAGCTGTCGTCAATTTTTGGGGAACACTTCTTCTGTGCTTTACCAACTGTCACATCGTCAAAGTCGCCAAAAGTGAATAGGAAATTATGTAGGTTTTTATATGAATATTTTAGTTCATAATGTCATTTCGTAGTAACATTATTAGTTGTACTTTGGGGAGTTCCTTATATGATAGAAAAAGGAAAATTGAGATACGAGGTCGTAGGACAAATTTTAGGATGCAATATCATTTCTATGACACTTTAGTCCTCCAAGTTTGAGTTGTTTTTAATTTTCTTGTTTGGTTAGGCATTTGGTATACAAAACTCACTAATCCAATTAATTCAAATTTGTATGGGATAAACCTGTAAAATGAATAAAGTGCTTTGTATGACTTAGAGCCTGTTTGGATAAGCATATAACTTTTGGCTTATTTTGATCCCTTTTGCAAAAAAAACAAATGCTTAAAAATACTTTTTCATTTTATCTAAACACTTTAAAAGTGCTTAAAAGCTATTTTGACTTAAAAACACTTAAAATAAATCAATCCAAACAGACTCTTAATAACGTAAAGGTACTTTTTTTCCATTTATAAGCTAAGAAACTTTGTCGAGGGGGTACTCTTTTCGTTTATATGCTATGAATCCTTGGTATTTGTAAGATCATCCAAGTGAGGAGGTTATTTGGCGGAATGAGATAGACATACATATTAGTTACTCACAACTATTTGACAGTTCAAGTGCAATTTTTAACCTATTCGAGGATGAACATTATTTAAGGCTTTGAAATTTTCAAAAAATGACTTTTAGGACTTGTTATAGACATTAGACTCATATCATTTGGGTTGATAAATGGCTCGATAGCTTTCATGGATTTTATCAACCAAGTATTGAAGATGTGGGTGTTTGGGGTAAAATAGCTTCGGTAAGAATTGAGTAAATCCGGGTCTGGTGTGACGGACACCGGCCCACAAAGGCATCATCTCGAGAACAAGCCCGACACGAAGAATGACCTCTAGAGACAAAAGCAAAGTAGCCCGAGACCATTGATGACGGTGACTGAGTGGAAAGGACAGACAAAAAGGATGGTGTGTCAAATGATTTAGGTGCACATACAACCCTCGACGCGGAATACTGGTTGGTATCATCCAACAACTCGAGGACAAGTGGCTATCGATCATTGGTCGTGGTACTATATACTCACAAATAACGCTAACTCATTGGCGATGGGCAATCTTTGTACCCTATAAATAGACACCCCCTTCTTCATTGTAAAGGATCTGATCTTTGCTTATCCTTATCCGACAAGCAATAAAATATCTCTACCTGGGTTCTTAAAGTTTTCTCTACTTTTCTCTAGTTGTTTTCCCTTTAGTATTGTTTTCTTGCTTTCACAGTTGCTTATCTTACATTCATAGTTACAATTTTCTAATACTTAGTGGAAATGTGCACTGCAGATCCCTCATATTTGCGTTCTATCTTTGTCTCGTTTAACTTTAATGTTATTCGCCCGCTTTATTTACTTTCTTGCGAACACTCATCGTTAACCCAAAGCTAAAAATCATAACACATGCTCTTGACCAACAAATAAATCTAACTTCCCAAATCGACGGTAAATAATTTGGCACCCACCGTGGGCCAGAGCAACTGAATGGGTTTTTAGTTTCTTCTTGTTAGTATTCTTTCTATGTTTTTTTGTTCTGCAGGAAAGTAAGTCATGGCGGATGATTACAACGACCGCATATGGGATAAAGCCCCTAACCAGACTTCCAAGCTCGATGATGCGACACCTAGGGTTTATGAGGCGAAGACAACTCCTCTAGATGGTAAAATGCCTCTGAACACGACAAAAATGAACATGCAAAGACGGTGGAAGGAGCCTATCGACCTTGACTAGGAAGAATCAAAACTTGATATGCAAGGTTTGCAGGACTTCATGAGGTACTTTACTACATCCCATAAGAAGGTGATGTCTCAAATGGAAGCACATGATAAGAGGATGGATGAACTGCAGGCCGGTGCAGCTAAGGTATCCCCGAGCACTTTAAAGAGGAACAAAAAGAAAGATCTGGAGGAACAAGAGAAGGATGATCGAATGGAGGGAGTGATAATAGCGTACGATGAGTCTAGGCTTAAAGATATGGCTCTGACAACATTCGTGTTGGAATTACTGAGGAGAGAGATTAAGGCACAGTATTCTGAACTTCAGCCTCAGATGAACTATATTCCTGGAGCTCCTTCGGTGGTCAAGGGACCAGATTCCAAGAGCTATGCCAAGGTACCATACACAACCACTTCTATGACGAGGCCCATCCCAAAGAGGTTTTAAAATGCCAGACATCCCAAAGTACGATAGGAACTTAGACCCCAGGAACACCTATTATTTTTTAGCACAACGATCAATGGCAATGACCTGACCAAGAAGGAAGTTGAGTCGGTGATGGTGAAGAATTTTAGATAAACGTTCTTGGGAGGGGGGGCTCTGGTATGGTACTCTCTTCTCTTTTAAAATTCTATCGATTCATTTAATATGTCGGCAGATGGCTTTATAAGGGCTCATGCTAGGGATAAGAAGGTGTAACCCCGCTGAGGGGACATTTTCAAGATAGAGCACGGAGATACGGAGCTACTCCGGGAGTTTGTGGCCTAGTTCTAGGAGGAAAGGATGCATCTCTCGATGGTGCCAGATGACTAGGAAGCTGAGGCTTTTACCAAAAGGCTAAACTCTGAAAGCCTGATTGCTTCTTTTAAGCTTAAAGAGAGTTTGACTGAGTTTGAGTCGATGACCTGGGTCGACGTACACAACCGACACGCGTCAAAGATTTTAATAGAGGATGACTGTAGTGAGTTAATAGGAAGGCATCACATATGTGGAGTGGCTCGAGGCCCAGAAGAGCCCATATGGTTTGGGGGACATTTTGAATAGGAACTTCGAGCGATGGAACGACTTAGAGGGGTCAGCTCAAGGGCTCTACGCTGCTTACTCACTAGACACCAAGGTCAGTGACAGCGGAGGGAACATATCTCGAGGTTCAGACCAATCTTGATATGATTAAAGGGCAGACAAGGAACCCTCATAGAAGGAGTTACAGTCTCGGGAGGCGGTAAAACCCGCAGTGTCTGCCATCAATAATGCGCCCATGCTCTCAAAATATTTCTTTAACATCTGCCCTGAGCAGATTGTCTCGGCAATCGGGATATTAAGGGAACCAAGTTCCCAAAGCCCTTTTGAATGAACCCGAATATTAGGGACAAGAACTTCTGGTGTGAATTCCATAGGAAGCATGACCACGAAAATGAAGACTTCCACCACCTTAGAGAAGCGATCACTGAATTGTTAAAGAGTGGTCACCTAAAAGAGTTGCTGAACGAGAAATCAAAAGGCAACTATGTAAAGGGTGGCAAAGGCAACCAGATGCCCATGGGACAAGGGAATCCTCGTGTCACTACCCGAGTCTATACCTTGAAACCGAAACAACTCTTAGAATCACAAGTGGCCCCAAGCTAACCCATGATACTGGCATGACACTGGAACATATACTTCTATAACAACGTAGAAGCTAGACAAAATATGAATGACTGAACAATTCTGGAATAACTGAATTAAAACATTAAGTCTGAAAATAACTTCTAAACTGAACAATAAGTTGATATGTTTAACTCTATCTGAAATCCTATAAATAACTGATAAGTTGCTGGGACAATTCCCCAGCTAACTCTAAATAACTAAAACTGAAAATACTAGTATGAGAAATATAAACTGAAATAAACCGTCCTTGAAGGATGAGGACTCACCACAAGAAAAGTTGAACTGTCACTGGAGCGAAGCTAACCACGCAACTGAGTCTGGGCACTGGAACCTATATCATAATAGAATATAGCACAAAGAAGAGTATGCGGTCATTACTTTGAATGTACTGAGCATGTGATATATAAAATTTATAATAAGGTATATAATCATGCTGAAACTAAAATCATGTTAAAATAACACTTTATTTAAAGAGAGTATAATCTGGTGTACAATGACCTAAAAGAAAATCATAAACTGTAAACATGAGGTATAACTGTAATTAATGAAATAACTCAATTTAACTAAACTTGTAGGTAAAGTACAAAAGTCGTGTTCAAAATATTTATATGGGAGGTTCTCTTAACTGACATAAATCATGTGAGCAAACATGGAGTCCAATGTATATGCCCTATTAGAAGGATGCAATATACCTTGCCAAGGGTATAAAGTCATGACTGATGTGGATCCACTAGACTAATGCCTAAAGGGATAAAATAGACCTACGGTGGCACGTAGTTTTGAAACTTGGGTTATCTGAAACCCTAGTTCACTCGATGCTAAATACTACTCCCAAATTTGTATACTATTTTCTCATAGATAGCTAAAAACCGCTTGTCCAAAAATAAGCATTAAACTAGTTCAATTTATCTGATTAACTAAAGTTTTGAAATACTGAAACTTGTCATGCTCATTTTATACTAAAATTTTGGGTCATGTGTTCATAACATGCCAAGTTATATAAAAAACAAACTGAAATCTATCAAATCATGTATAATGGTTCTTAAAATATAATAACTGAAATCATGCATAATCAATTGTATCAATAATCAAAACTATATAATATCATAAGGAAACTGAATTTCATGAGAAATACATAATTGGGTATGAACCCTAAATTATGGAGTCTTGGAAGTTATAACTGAAAATTTACAACTTTGGGCATGAGGGTGAAAGGAATCCCCCATTGATATCCCATATACCTGGATTGAAGAATTCTTTGACAAGAGCTTAAAATTCTAGAACTTGAAAGAGAACTCTAGGCTTAGGCTTGAAAAACTTCAATCGCTTTTTCTATTTTCTCTAAGTGTTAGGAGAGAGAATGAGGGAAATAATCAATTGGTGACCCTTTAATATCCCTATAATAATACTAAAATGACATGGTTCAGGGATTTAAAGAGTAGAAAAGTACAAAAATACCCCTGAGAAACCATTTTAAAATTTTTGGAAATTGAACCTCACGATTCATAGTATTACTCATACTATCAAACTACGAATCATGGTTTGGACTCATGAGTCCTGGGGCATTTTGGACTATTCTGGATATGAAACCACGGGGCCATAGTACGAGGTGTAATCTGATTCCAAGGGTCTTAGTTTGGGCTCGTGGTTTATGAGATAAATTTGTCATCTCTCTGGTCCTCGTCAGTACGAGGTACTTCATGATCTGTACTCTGATTCCATGGGTCGTGGTTTCAAGTAGTAGTGACTAGCAACTTAGTTTTCAGCTGGTTTTCTAATCTAAGTCTAGGTTTAAGCATGGGTAACTTTTGGGGTGTTACACCTCAAAAGACAATTAACTGATCTACGACTTTAGCAAGACAAGTAACCATCCTCCCTTTGTGTTTTGTTTATCTAATGGTTCTTTCTTAGGTATTTTTGCAGGGGTGCTTCAAAAAAAATTGGATATGACAATGGAAGACTCAGAAGGACAAGCTACACTCTTTTTTCCTTTGACAATTTTTTATCCTAAAAAAGATTTTTCTGGCAAGGTTTTTAATGAGGTAGTAGTAGGGACTTCTGGGGAAAGATCAGGGAAAATCTTTTGTTTGCTCTCTTGTTGTAAAAACAATGATCGATGACAGATGAATGAATGAAAAAACTTAAAGAGATTAGTGTTTGTCTATGCTTTCTATTTTGAATTTTATCTCAGTTTTGGAATAAAATTTCTCAGTCAAGTCACAAACTGGTCATTAACGGTCATAGCCCCTAAGACCAGAATTTTTGCTCTTTAAGAGCCATAAGTAGGAGAACCTAAGGGCAATCTCCCCAAACCCTGAAAAGGGAATGAGGCTAGACTTCAGAACCCACACAAAGGATAAATATGATCACCCCGGTATGAGGACTTGGGATTCACTTCTACTGGCGTGAGTATCCCCACGAGACCTCTCCGAGAAGATCATTCACGGAAACCACACAGACTGATCGTCCAATTGTGAAAAAACCTGAGACCATATCACCATATGCTCGGCCCAAAAAAGCCCAATGGGAGAGTTAATTTAAATTAATTTGTATGAGTATTTTTAAATCATTCCCAAAAGTATGGTTCTCTAAGTCGATATCAACTATTCAGAGTTTTGATACTCTGAGGCTATGCTAAGCTGTCTAGGAGATGCCCAAACTTAGACGCTCATAGAATTAAAAAAATAAAGGCATCTCTCCTCAATATACTGGTGTATATAAGCCTAAAAGGCACCAACGGTCAAACTAAGACTAATTGAAAAGATGCAAGAAGCACGTGAAATTAAAAAAAAAAATAGCGAATGACCTCGATTTTTGATACAAACTCAACACTTACGAACTCGGCATTGAACACACGGGCTGTAGTAAGGATGCGACTCCCCCAGAGTCACCTCACAAAAATGGCAATCTTATCCATAAGAAACGACTTTAAGCAGAAAATTGTTGTAAACAAATATGTGTGCGAAAAATATGTTTCAGAGTTAACAAGTACAAAGTTGTTACTGAAGGAAAATCAGTACAAAGAAAGCTTTCAAACAATCAAATGATAAAGCACGCCCGAAACTATGTAAGATACGCCAAGGCCATGCATCAAGGACCTAATATGATTTTCTTCCTATATATTTGGAGGCTACCCGAGTGGTGCTCATCAACAAGCTCAAGACAAATCTGTATTTGGACCACAATCCATCACGAGGCAAGCAAGCCCGAGATGAATGACCCTCTCTCCCGCTGACAATCTGGCAACACTGGCTTCAAACGGTTACCTTCCGTTGCCAAGATTGGGGGTGTAGCTCATCTATTCTAAAAGGACTGGAAATAAGTGGATCTGAGAAACTTCAGGCAGAAAAGTGCCTACAGGGAAAGTCTCACGAGTATCAAGGTAGGACTCAAGTCACAGAGCGACAACTGCAAAGCAAATACACAGCCTTCCAAGCTTGCTGCCTCTGAACCCGCTGGAATCGGGAAAAAGAAGAGGTGGTAGCTGCTGCAGTCCTCTCTTTTCCTGAGATTTGCCCACAGTTCTTACCTTACCCACTCCAACAACCTAGGAGAAATCATCTGAGGATGAGCTACAGGATCAAAAACATGGATAAGGCAAAAACTGTAAGGAAACCCCAAAACAAAATTGAAATATCTGAGGAGACTAAAGAAGGGCATCATGAGAGAGAGAGAGATATCTCTTATTAAATGACCCTCATCGAAGGGACGAAGGTTATGGGAAAAAGATGTGGTGCCTGAGGCAATCATTTATAACCCAAATCCTATCAATGTATAAAAGGAAACGTATCATGGATAATTGCCACATGTTGGCCTGATTGAATGGAATCAAACCCAAAGAGACAATACTCAGGAATTGGTGTGCTTGAGTCATCCCATCAAGAGATCTGACGATTCATGTCACAAAACAAGAGAATTCCTTTGTACCCCTTCTTGATCCAAGAATCAAAAGGCCAAAAAAAAATCAAGCAAGTTTAGACAGCTGAGTAAGGTTCTGCACAAAGGATATTAAGTACAAAGCTTGATAAGAGTGTTTGAATTATAATGGGATATACTGGCAATATCAACTTCACCCTAGTTGCCTTAATCACTAGCAAGCTTGAAGGGAGGTGGGCGAAGAATCATGCATAGCCCTAAGAGGAGAAAATCCCGCAGGATCGACTAAGGGTTGGGACTTCACAAGTCCATGACTAGCCCACATCGGAGGCATTGGCGAGACTTCCTTAGAAGGACTCAGTAAAGGCTTGCTCTCAGAGACTCTGAGGTGGTCTCGACCCTTTATAACAAGAAGGGTAGACACTTTGAATGAGAGAATCTAAAGGATGAGGGAGCATCTGACTAACCTGGTAACTTGGGCGCAGTCGTTTACCCCAAAATGGTCTCACCAGGCCAAAGGGTTATTCGAAAAAAGTAATAAACAAAATCAGGAAAGCAATATGCAAAATTGAGAAGATAAAAGTTTTATTACTATTACCCTTAAAATAAGAAAATATTACATAATACAAGGCCTTGAAAACTAGTATATAACAAAGGCTAGAAGAAAATGCATCCAAGCATGCGTCTGGCTGAAAGTTTTTCTTTCGCTTTGACTGGCTAGAGAAATTTCCTTCAGCTCGATTCCATCCCTGGAAGCGGATGAGAGTGTCTCAGATCACAATATGGGACAACCTTCGTATACCCCCAAAGAAAGCACACATACCAGTTGAGGAGCATCTAGGAGTGAGATTTATCCACTCCTCATAATGATGACAAAGACCACATTATAGCACCCTCTTGAAAAGGCAGAGTTGTTGAAAGAAAGTGGACGCCGAGGAAAGGCCCCTTACAATAATGCATCCCCATCAATGTGAGGGGGTTTTCTTTTTGCCCTAGGTTTTCTCATTGAAAGCCAGTGAGAGCTTATCAGAGCGTGGATTCCTCAACAATAATCATGTACCTTTGATGTAACACGTGAGTCTTAGCATCAAAAAAAGAAACCATGACTATTGTGGAGGAGGATGGTTGGTCGAAGCATTACCTTTCACTGTCACCCTGGGATTTTTCTATAGTCCTTACCTCACTCTCATCGACAATCCCAGCAGGGCCCTTATGAATAGGTCGCTAGGATCAAAGATAAGAATGAGGCAAGAATTATAGGGAATGCAAAGGGCAAATGCTTTGAATTTAGAGAAGCTTGTCAGTTGTTTTGATTTAAGGCAATTTTAGACGAGGAGTGTGAAGAAAAAGAGTTGGAAGAGAGTGAAATTTATAGGCCAGGGAAAGGACATGTGGATGACCATTTATAGAAGATATTACTAAAGGTGTCATTCCAGGTGACGAGAAAAATAGTTTGACAACCCTTGCAATTAATGAAGGGGTAATAAAAGGAAAGTAACAAATAGTTGGATAAGAAGGCGCCTGTTCAGTTGAAGCAACAATGACAAAAGCCTTGGTGACAAAGGCACTGTCTCGGGACCATTAACCGTCCATAAGGGAAAGGACCTTTCAGGAGGCATGATAACCAATATCATCAAAGAAATTTCAAGGAAGAATAAAAGAGATGTTCTAGTTGAGGTAGTGTGCTCTTGGTCGGCCATATGGGATGTCCTATGAATTGCTCTTTTCGCCTCTCAACCACAACGACATTGTGCCCAAAAGGCAGAGGGACTATCTAGATGGGATAAAATAAATTCGATAAGAATTGGGCCAATCCGTGTCGGGTGTAACGGATACCGACCTATGATGGAATCATCTCGGGAACAAGCCTGACACGAAGAATGACCTCTCAGGACAAAAGCAAGCATCCCGAGACCATTGCTGATGATGACTGAGTGCAAAGGACAAACAAAAATGATGGTGTGTCAGATGATTCAGGCACGCAGACGACCCTCGGCTGAACCACTTTAGAAGTGGAATACTGCGCTGCATCCTCCAATGGCTCGAGGAAAAGTGGCTGCCAATCATTGGACATGGTACTATATTCTCACAAATAATGCTAACTCATTGGCGATGGGCACTTCTGTACCCTATAAATAGACACCCCCTTCCTCATTGTAAAGGATCTGATTTTTGCTCATCCTTATCCGATAAGCAATAAAATATCTCTATCTTGGTTCCTAAAAGCTTACTCTACTTTTCTCAAGTTGTTTTAGCTTTAGTATTGTTTTCTTGCTGTCACACTCGCTTATCTTACGATCACGGTCCCGATTTGCTAATACTTAGTGGAACTACGTACTATGGATCCCTCAGATTTGTGTTCTATCTCTATCTCGTTTATCTTTAACGTTATTCACTCGTTTTATTTACTTTCTTGCAAACACTCACAATTAACCCGAAGCTGAAAATCGTAACACGTGCTCTTGACCCACAAACAAATCCAACTGTTCCAAATCGACGGTAAACAGTGGATCTGTTTGTTATGGAGAAAAATATTTTCCTATTTTCTTGTATTCGGTTGGTTAAAAATTTTGAATTTTTTTTTTTTTTAGAAAAATAAGAAAAATGTCTTCCTTAATGAAAGTAGAGATGAACCAATACTTTTAGGATATATAATTTTGTGTTAATTTGAGACTTGATTAACAACATTTGGGTCTGATACATTTGGATTGCTTCCACACTCTTTTTATCTATTAGATCACTCATTATCATATCTTTTTTATTTTAAACTTCACTGGGAGTACTATGTTGAAGTGAATACAAAATCTTTGTTTCTTTTTTCTTTTAGTTTAATACAAAATCTTTGGTTCATCCGGCTTAAGAATTATTTGGTGCTATCACTTCTGTTTAGATATTTTTGAACCGTGACCCATGAACTTGAAATATTTAAAATTTTTTGGTCACTTACAAAATAACTAGAAGAAAATGGTCATTTCAAATTTCTTAGATGTAAAAATGAAGATCTCTCGTAAAAAAACATAAAACTAGAATAATATTTGTAAGAAATAAACTCAATGCAAGTTGGACGAGAAAGAGGAACAAGCAAGAATTAATTGTATTTAAATTGCCAATAATTTGAATAATTCAAGTAGATCCATAAATAAACACCATAATTTGGAATTATGTGATTTGTATCAAGTTGTGAGCAAATGGTTGAATAAGTATACAGTCAGAACTCTCTATAATGGCTCATCGTTATAACGACATTTTATTATAATGACCTGATTTTCTTGCAGAATTGATTTTCATGTTACTCCCTCCATTTAAAAAGAATGACCTACTTTTCTTTTTAGTCTGTTTCAAAAAGAATGACCTCTTTTCTTTTTTGGAAACACTTTAATTTCAACTTTTCACGTGGCATGTTTAACACTACAAGATTCAAGGGCATTTTGGTACATTTGTCATAACTTTAATTTAGGACCACAAGATTCAAAAGTCTTCTTTATTTTCTTAAACTCTGTGTCAAGTCAAACTAGGTCATTCTTTTTGAAACGGAGGGAGTATATTTTACTTCTCTATAACAACATTCTACTTATTACAATAATGACATTCATTATAGTAGTACACTCTTTGTTAAATTACTCCTCTATAACAACCATATTCAAATATTATGTAATAATATTTTGTATGAAATAAATTTTATACAAAATAAAATACCAAAATATGTATGGTAATCATTATTAATGTCATGCACAGTAAATTTCAAGTACAAATATTTAATTTAATGAAAAAAATTATATTTAAATAGTGCACATCAATTATTTCATAACTTCATAAGTTTATGAGGAAAGACTACTGATGTTTGTCTTTTTATATTCTTACTCTTTCTAATTGTGCATACTTTTGTTTATAACAACTAAATGAGATATAAACATTAAATATTTATATATATACTAGTCTATGGGAACGTACGTTGCACGTTTGTCCCTAATCATTATGCTACAATTAAAAATACTGATTTTACCATTTAAAACTCCACATCCATTAGTTCTTATATTCAACTTAAAAAAAAGATCTAGTAATGTCAAAGACTCATATTCAGGTAAGAGGAGGTTTTATGAATTTAATTTTTTCAAGTGTCTAAGTGAATTATGTGGACAACTTTAGAGGATCGTCTATAACTTAAGGCACCTCGAAAAAGGCTGTTTAATCATATTATGTATACATGTGGCATAACAATAAGAGGTTGTAGCCAAAAAAAAAAAAGAAAAAAAAAAAGAAGACAATCATTAGAGACTATTATTACTCCCTCTGTCTCAATTTATATGATACACTTTCCTTTTTAGTCAGTCCCAAAAAGAATGACACATTTCTATATTTAGTAACAATTTAACTTTAAAATACCCACTTTACCCTTAATGAAATGATTTACAACCACACAAATATCTATGGCTCATTTTAGACCACAAGTTTCAAAAGTCTTCCTTTCTTTCTTAAACTCCGTGCCAATTCAAACTACATCACATAAATTGGAACGGAGGGAGTATAACTTTTAACTAATTTTAATGTCATATGATATTTACAAAGATTGAATGGTTATGGTACTCCTGTCTCCAGCCCAACAACAAAAACTCAATTCTAAAATTTAAGTAAAATAATTGGATGAGATATCAAACTGTAATTTTAAACTTTACAAACCTCTTTCTTGTAAACGATTGACACTATCAATTGATTCAAGTTTTTTTTAAAAAAAATAATTTAAAGAAGAACAAAGAAATTGTTTTGTAAATAATTGAACAACCATAAACTTTTTTTTTAAAAAAAATTAAAAATGACCTGGCCAAAATACAATGAAAATTACTTACCTCGGGAGATTCATATTCTGACGTATGTTGTGGGGATAATAAAAATTGTATTATTATTAAAGGAATTAAAATATTGTTATCAATATAACTAAAGCCAAAAAACATGCTTATACATGAAGTAATTTTCTTAGATGACTCATGCGATGAAATAAATTAATTACCTTTAAAAAGTTCAGTACCTACAACAATGGCGCAGAAAATAGATCAATGAGATGTAAATTATGTAAAGTTGATAATTGATATAGTTTAGAATGAACTCATTAAGTTTAAATCTTGAATTCGCCTATGTATATAACTACAAAGCAGAATATTGAAATATTATAACCCTTGTTGCATAAAAGTATGAGCCACAATAGCACCAAGATAAAAATAAGTATTATAGTTCATAGATGTTAATTAGAAGTTAGTAAACTTATTTGATACCCGATACGTGATTAGGTCGTTCCTGCCATTGCATTGCCTGATCCAATGCAAGCCGCTTGAATAACCCCTTCATCTTATTTAAGATAGATTTTTCCTGAAACCAAAGGAAAAAAATCAATTTTAAACATTAAACGAAATCTTTTATTCCTAATACTTGACTAAATTGAGAATCGATAGGCATATAATTATATTTATTGTTGAAACTTAAAGTCTCCTTCCCATAAATCTTTAGGAGTCTACAATAATTCTCTTAATATATCTTACCATATATTGTAGGACTCCTTAATTTTTCAGAATTTAAAAGTCTTAAATCAATATAATAAAAATAATTAATAATAATTTTAAATAGTATATGTCAATTTTGTTTTTTTTTGCCCGTCTAAATATGTCAATAGGTTTAAACTTTAAGGAATATGACTTTAAATTTTAATTTTAAAAAAAATTAATTAACAAAATTAAATTTGAGGAAAAGACTACCTCTTTAAATACATATTCCATAAATACATAGTATATGCCAAGCTTGCAAAAGTAGTGCAAAATGTGTTCTTTTTTAAAAAATAAAATAAAATTCAATGTACTACTTACACTATATTTTAGGACTACTAATTTTAGATAAAGTCTTACTATATTTTTTAAAGTCCTGATCCCATATATTTTAGGATTCAATAGCATAAATATAATTAAATAATAATTTCAGAAAAATAGTGAGAAGACGATTTTGTCTAAAGCAGAGACTTTTAATGAAGGAAAAAAAGTTCAAACAACATTTCTAAGGTCCTTCACACTTTTAATATAGTATATATATATATAACAACACCTAGGGGTGTGCAAAAATTGGTTCAATTGATAAACCGAACTGAAAAAAAATATAATTGATTTTTCGCTATTGGGTTATTGGGTTAATGGTTTTAAACAATTTTGTAAGTTTTTTTATTGGGCTATTGGTTCGATTTTGATTTTAAGGTTTTAGTTAAAGGTTAAACCGATAGCCCAATAAGATTTTATTAAAATTATATTTTTATCCCTAATTATATAATAGTGACTTTAGATATTAAATACATACCCTCTTGTTTTTATGTATTTTATAGTTATTATTTTAGTGCTTGTGATTTGTGTAGACTTTAAGCATAAAAATAATGTAGAACAAATGAAATTAAAAGAAGACAAATAAAATATTATAGGAGCACTTTCTTATCATTAAATTGAAAATCAAACCGTTAAGGACCAAAAACTAATTAACCAAAAATCTATAACGAATATCTTATTGGTTTGCTTATCGATTTAAAGTGTTTATAAATCGAAAACTGATAAATCAAACTGATAATACACAAAAGTGTCACGACTCAATTTCTCGAGTCATGATGGCACCTACTTTAACCCACTAGTAGGTAAGCTAAACCATAGCCCGGAATAACAAGTAACGGGCTAACCGCGCAAAAGATGAGAAAGTAAAGGAAATAGGCAACCAGTAGAAATACAAAGCAACAAGAAATAACAATAAATATAGTTAAACATGTTGTACAATAGAGGGAGGAGGACAAAATATATAAAATGAGTTCTCCCATGACCTGGTAAGATTGGTACAAGAGACACTAATACAGAAAGAGTACTAGACACTCTCAGAATATACATCGTTGTCTTCGAAAATACAAATAAGACTACAAAAATAGTAGAAGGGGGAAGATCAGCTCTGAACTATAAAAGCTCACCCTAACTCCAAACAGTGGCACAACCTGAGGATAATGTCAGCGGTGGTGTCTCATACTCGAATCTGCATCAGGAAAAAGATGCAGAAGTATAGTATGAGTACCAAAGCAATGGGTACTCTGTAGGCATCATAGGTCGATTGAGCTAAATTACAGTAAAAGCATAAATAAAGTGAGAGAATGTAACTAAAGTCAGAAATAAAGGAGTGAAAACAAAAATAGTAGAACATGTCGAGCGGATGCGATATATAGGTAAAATAAGTACTTGAATGTGAAAATAAAGTCTAACTATAATCTAACTAGGCCCCTATAAGCCCAGAAGGCACAAACAAGAAGAAATAACCCAACTGAGCCTCCATAAGCACAATGGGTACAAGCAAGAGTAACACTAATATAAAGATGAAACAATGACAGTAATAACCATAAAACGAGCCAACGTGTGATAAGCGTACCTGATACTCCCTTTCGGGTCATAACCCCAAGTTTTATCGATCCTTACCAGATTTCCAATCCCAAATCAGTATCCATATAAGTCATAAATGCCGGAATCGAACCAAAACAAGAGAATAATATCATAATAGGAAGATACCGGACTCGAACCAAAACTGGTAAGTAATAATAATGATGTTAGATGTCGGAATCAAACCGAAACTGATAAATAATACGATAAAAGTAGCAATGATCCAAGAATATAATCCAATTAAGGTCAACTAGTCATAAACTTTAAAGTCATGCAGTCAAGTCTCTAAAGGCGATACGGGTCCTAATCACAAAGCCGAAGAGTGTGATTTACGGCCAAATACTACCCCACCCGAGGTAACAAAGTTGAAACAAAGCTCATTAAAATGACTAAGTCATACTAAAACTCAAGAATTAGTCTAAGGTAACGAATAGAGGTCATTTAGGACAATAAGGAGCTATTCTAGGCATTCTACCTAAAAGAAGGGTCGGTAGGGCCCACTACTAGTCCCAAAAATCCAAACCTTAGGCAAGCACCTACCCACCTAGTCTAAGGCTTCTCAATCCTATCCCCAGATTCTAAGTATAATAATACTAGTCCTAAGGAATAATCATAAACTAATATAAGGAAAGACGGGGTCGAATTATAACGAGAAGAGCCCTTGACCGACTAATTTAATCATTAAATGCTAAAGTAATAATTGAGCCATAAGTACCCAGTCCTAGTTAGAATAATACTACATTAATACTATAATGAAGCACAATCTAAAAGAAAAATAAGCCTAGCCTACCTGGACGCCGCCGAAAGCTCGAATAATCCTCTACTCCGGAGCTTTTCCCTTTTGAGAAGCCTCTGATCGTTGCCGCACTATTGAAATAAGGGTCTATACGTCAAGACAAGAATATCGATACCCATATTGCGTATATATACTTCGGGTTAGAAATAGGACTAAAAATATCACGTGAGACCTGCTTACGGAATCACAAAATTAAAACTGTCACAACGTCACTCTCAGTTCAAGGATCATTTTGCCCCAAAATTTGGGATTAATCTGAGCCCAATTCAGTACCAAAATAGTCCCATAAGGTTGGAGAAAATAAGAACTAAATTAGAGAATTACATGGGAAATTAATCAAAAACTTACGGGATAACGACGATAAAAATGCTCAAGATCACGATCCCAAGCTAACCCTAGCTCAAACTATTGATCTCCCACGATTTTATAAGCTCCCACACTCTTCTAATGGTGTTCAACACTTAGAATTTGTGTTGGAAAAATGAAGGGGAAGATATATATACTGCCAGGGGTCTCCTCATCGCTATTGCGAGGTCCCCTGTTCGTGGTCGCGACACCCCACTAATGGGACCATCGCGATCGTGGTGGCCTAGCCATGCAGTTGTGATAAACAAGCTGGCCCGATCCTACGGCCTCCTTCATCGTGGTCGCGAGCCCTCAAGACTTGTGATTGCAATGGCCAAGATCATAGACCCTCGAGATCACAGGGGTCCTCATCACGATAGCGATAAAGGACCTGAGCCTGCACCAGGTGCTGATGCACCGTCAATTTTGTCAAGTTGTAAATATTATGACCGGGTCCTCGAGATTTGTTCAAAATCCCGTGAACGCAAATGAACTATGCTACCCTATCAAATTCGATATTTTTGACTCAATAACGCAAGTGAAATTTCCATTCGAGGTCATTTCGATAAAAAGTGGGTCCCACACCCAAGGATCTATTTTAGCCAAAATTTGCCCAATAACCCACTGAAAGCCTCAGGACCCGGACAAAGGGTCCCCCTAATCTAAAATCGACATTTCAGAGCTAATGAGACTGTTGGAATTGGCATCCAAGGCCGTTCAACTGAACTTTAGGCCCGAGCCCCTTTTCTTAACAGCGAAAGCTCCAAAACAGGAAAATAGCTCTAAAAAACAAACGAACTGCCCGGTAACCGAACTATCAGTCCCAACAAGTCATAAATGACTTGGGACAGTTATAGGAAAGCTCTAAGGGGTCGTTTGGTAAGAATACAAGTAATGCAAAGATTAACAATGCAGGGATTAGTAATGCAGAGATTGTAGTGCTTGAATTATTTTTTATCAAGTGTTTGGTTCATTGTATTAAAAACTAGATATACCATGTATTTTGTTTGATTTAAAATTCTATAAAAATCTCCTTTACAATTATACCCTTGAATTTTTGTGGGATTTTCTATTTCATTAAATTAGTCAGGTTAAAAACTAAAATATGAATAAAAATTGGTTACTAATTTTCAGGTGTGATGAGTCACTACGGAGATCCTTGATAGCATGGTGTACTTCTAATATTTTTTTTGTTGGTCAAATATGTCTTAAATTTACCATAGATTTAAGGCTACATAAATGTTCAAATACCTGAAGTTTATTAAAAAAAAAAAAAAGAAGAAAACAAATGGTCCAAGTGACCAATCCATGAACTACATTAAAAAAAGAAAAAACCAACCCAATAAAGCAAACCAAATGTGGAGAGAAAAAAAACTAAAAATTAGTTCCTGAAATCATCAAATTACACTGAAACGGATTTGGAGAATTAAAAAGGACATTTATAACCAATCCAATATAATTAAACAGGACATCAAATTACAAAAAAAAAATTAGGAAAAGGAATTGAGGGATAGTTTAGTCATTTAGGGGTCTTATCCATGAATTGTTAAACCTTGGATAAGTTATCCCTCCATTTACAAGGAATAAAATAAGACCTCATATGGTGCATAAGTAATCCATGTATTAAGTTTAAAAACTAAAAAGTAATCAAACAATATATTGGATGGGACTAAGTTTTAATCCAAGGACTATTCTAATTAGTGCAGCCTACCAAACGGATCCTAAATGTAGAAAAAGCACTCAAATATGGAAAATGACCTGGAGGGTCATTAAAACATCCACTACTAAAAGGACTTTCGTCGTGAAAGTAAAGGATTAATAAGTACATGAAGGCTTGAACAGGTAGGGATACTGGGTCCGCATCTCATGCTCGGTCTCCTAGGTAGCCTCTTAAACTGGATGGTGTCTCCACTGAACCTTAACCACAGGGATATCTCTGGAATGCATCCGTCTGACATCTTTGGATAGGATAGATATTGGCTCCTTAATAAAAGTCAACCTCTCATCTAACTGAATTGAGTCCTACCGAAGCATGTGAGACTCATCTGAAATATAATGCCGCAACATAGATACATGGAAAACTGGATGGATAGCTGAAAAGGCTGGAGGCAAAGCCAACTCATAAGCTACCTCCCCAACTGTCTGAAGTATCTCAAATTATCCAATATAGCTGGGCTAAGCTTGCCCCTCTTTTCGAACCTCATCACGCCCTTCATGGGCGACACTCAAAGAAAGACTCGATCACATACTCTGAATCTCAAGGCACAAAGCCTATGGTCAACATAACTCTTGTGCCTGCTCTGAGCTTTCCCGTAGCCGATCCTGAATCACCTGAACCCTATCCAAAGATTCACAAAGCAAATTAGTACCACGGGGCCTAACCTTTGAAGTCTCAAACCAATCAATCGGAGATTGACAACGCCTATTATACAAAGCCTCAAATGGTGTCATCTGAACACTCAAATGGTAGCTGTTATTATAGGCAAACTCTACTAAGGCTAAAAACTGCTCCCACTGACCCCCAAATTCCAAAACACAAGCGCGGAGCATATCCTCCAAAACCTGAATTTTCTGCACTGACAGCCCGTTATTTTGGAGGTGGGAAATAGTGCTAAGATCAACCTGGGTACCCAACTCCTCCTGAAATGACCTTCAGAAGATAGAAGTGAACTAAGAGACTTTATCTGAAATAATAGACATGTGCACCCCGTGAATGCGAACCACCTCTCGAATATAGATACGAGCCAACCTCTCGAGCACTGAAGGAAGTCTGAATAGGGATGAAATGGGTAGACTTGGTCTACGATAACCCAAATGCTATCAGAACCACGAGAAGTGTGAGACAAACCACTCACGAAATCCATAGTAATTTACTCCCATTTCCACTCAGGAATGGGTAGCCTCTGAAGCAATCCACCAAGTCTCAAATGCTCGACCTTCATCTACTAACAACATAGACACCGAGCCACAAAGTTTGCTATATCTCTCCTCATACCCCTCCACCAGTAATGCTGCCTCAAATCCTTATACATCTTAGCTATCCCAAGGTAAATAGAATATCTGGAGCTATGAACCTCCTAGAGTATCAACATAACCAAACCTCCCATCCTTGAAACACAAATGCGATCGTCGAATCTCAGAATGCCCTCAAAATCTAAGGTAGACCTCCTGGACTCACCTCTCAACACCTGATCTTGAATGTCATGCAACCCATCATCCTCAAACTGATGATCCTGAATCTTTTCCAACAAGGTAGATCTAGCCTTAACACTAACAAGAAACCTCATGGGGTCTGAAATATCAAGCATAATCATCATATTGGCTAAGGACTGAATGTCCAAGGTCAACGGTCGCTCAGAAACTAAAATGAAGGCCAAGCTACCCATACTCATTGCCTTCCGGCTCAAGGTATCCGCTACCACATTCGTTTTGCTTGGATGGTATAAAATAGAAAGACATAGTCCTTCAACAACTCAATCCACCTGCGCTGCCTAGAATTAAGCTCCCTTTGGGTCATGATGTACTGAAGACTATGATGGTCAATGAAAATCTCGCAGCAAACACCATATAAGTAATGCCTCTAAATCTTAAGCGCAAAAACTACCGCTGCCAACTCCAAGTCATGAGTGGGGTAGTTGTACTCGTGCACCTTCAGATGTCTCAAAGCATATGCAATAAGTTGGCCCCGCTGCATCAGAACACACCCCAAACCAATACCAAAAGCATCACACTAAACACTAAACCCCTCGCCCTCAATTGGAAGAGCCTATATAAGAGCTGAAGTGAGCAAGTCCTTGAGCTTAAGAAAGCTCGTATCACAGCCATTGGACCACTTAAAAAGAACCTCCTTCCTAGTCAATCTAGTCATAGGCGCTGCAATAGTAGAAAATCTCTTTATGAACCGCCTGTAGTAGCCTGCTAACCCAATAAAACTGCGAACCTCAGTCGGAGACGTAGGCCTATCCCAATCACGAATAGCCTTGATCTTTGTCGAGTCCACCATAATCCCATCCTTGGATACCACATGCCCCATGAAAGCTACAGACTCAAGCCAAAGCTCACACTTTGAGAATTTTGCATAAAACCTATAATCTCTTAAAGTGTGGAGCACCGTCCTCAAATACTGCTCGTGCTCCTCTCTACTCCTAGAATAGACAAGGATATCATCAATAAATAGAATCACGAAGGAGTCCAAATAAGGCCTAAAAACGCAGTTCATCAAGCCCATGAATGTCGCTGGGGTATTGGTCAATCCAAAAGACATCTCTAGGAGCTCATAATGGCCGTAGCTAGTTCTGAAGACTGTCTTAGGGATGTCCTCCGCTCGAATTTTCAACTGATGGTAGCCAGACCTCAAATAAATCTTAAAAACACTGTTGAACCCTGAAGTTGGTCAAATAAATCATCGATATGAGGCATAAGATACTTATTCTTTAGTGTCACCTTATTCAGCTTCTTGTAATTGATACGCATCCGCATAGAACCATCCTTTTTCTTCACAAACAGAATAGGAAAAACCTAAGGTGATACACTCGGCCTAATAAAACCCTTACCCAGAAGATCCTGAAGCTTAATATTTAGCTCATTTAGCTAGGCAGAAGCCATACAATAAGTTACCCTAGAAATAGGTTGGGTGCCTGGCTCGAGGTCAATAGCAAACTCAATGTCTCGCTAAGGAGGAAGGCCAGATAGGTCGGTAGGAAAGACATCTGGGAACTCGCGGACTATAGGAACAGAGTCAAGCGAAGGACTCTCTGTACTAATATCACAAACATAAGCAAGGAATAACTCACAACACCTCGATGCCAATCTCCTAGCCCGAATATAAGAAATAATCCCCATTGGTGTGCGGCTAAAAAACTCCTGCCACACAACCAGGGGTATGCCAGGTATGGCTAAGGTAACGGTCTTGGCAAAGTAATCCAAGACTACATAATAGGGCGATAACCAATCCATGCCCAGAATCACATCAAAATCCACCATATCTAACACAATAAGGTCAGCTTGAGTGTCATATTCTCGAACCGTCACCATACACGATCTATATACCCGATCCACTACAAAAGAATCACCTACGGGGATAGCTACACGCAAAGGCACAGATAATAACTCCCAAGTTAAACCCAAACGCGGTGCATAATAAGCAAAAACATATGAATATATGGAGCCCGAATCAAATAAAGCAGAAGCTAGCTGATGGCATACTGAAATCATACCTGTGATCACAACATCCAAAACCTCAGCCTCCGGCCTACCAAGAATAACATATAAGTGACCCCGTCCACCTCCGAACTGGGTGCCTACCCAACCTGCCTAAGGACCTTCTCTAGAACCCTGGGGACCACCCCTACGACCCTATGCACCACCCCTAGCTAGAGGCAGTACTGATCGGATTTGCTGAACACTCTGTGTTGAAGGCCCAATCATCCCATACCGGGGACACTCTCTAGAGAAATGGCCAACAATACCATACTCATAACATGCCCCAGGCACTCTACTCTATCGAGAAGGTTCGACTGATCTAGAATGGTCACCTCGGACTAAAGACCCTAATTGTGTACCCCTCGAAGAGTGACCACTACTCTGCCAGCTGAAGTCATTATACCCAGGCTGACCTCAGTCTAAAATCTGAAGCTCTGCCTGAATAGTCCTACTAGACTGACCCTGATGCTTATAAGGATGATGATGGGGGTACCTACCCTGAATACCTCTATTTCTGAACTGTGAGCCGCAGCGGCTCCCACTATAACTGCCCTACTGACACTGCCTCTTATCGCTACCTTCTTGGGCTTCATAATGCATCTCTTCCATAGTCTGGGTATAATCAGAAATACCCACAAAAGACCTGCCCGTAGCAACCAGACTCTGAGTAGCCATGCAAAGTGGAAGTCTCAGTTCTTTAACAAAACACAAAAATACGCTCATACTCAGTCGATAAAATCACAGTGGCATGCCTAGCCAACTCATGGAGCCTCGCTTCATAATCTGCCATAGTCATAGAACCCTGCTTTATTGATGTAAACTGATCTCTCAGACACTCGTATAGGCTGCGAGGCATATACTTCTCCAAGCAGGCTTAGGAGAACTGAGTCCATGTCATATGGGGAAATCCAGAAGGCTTAGAATCAACATAACCCATCCACCACTGTCTGGATACCCGATCAAACTGAAAAGTGGTACAGTCCATACCACGCACCTCTACCAAACCTAAATTACGCAACCTTTTCTCGCAACTAGTCAGAAACTCAAATGCATCCTCGCTAGGGGCCCTACAAACCTAGGTGAAGCCAATCTCAGAAATTGGCCCAACACCTTCTGCTCCTCCGCAGTCATAACTGGCTAGGCTACTATCGACTATGGAACTAGAGGTGCTGGCGGGACCTCTACTCTGGGAGTCGCAGCTGCAGACTGCGCTCCTAAACTAATACCACCCCGGGTTGTTGTTTGAGCCCCATCTATCGGCGGACCACCTACCAATCCCAATAGTTATACCAAGGTGTCACGTAGCACAGAAGAAGATATAAACACCAGTGAAGCATGGGCTGCCCCTAGGCCACCTACTACTGTGGTGGCTAACCCTTTGATGCTATCTCTGGCTCGGGAGCAATAATAGGATCTGGTGAAGGTACCCTAGCCTGATCTCAAATTGGGGTTGCAGTTCTACCCTAGCCTGATCTCGAATTGGGGTTGCAGTTCTACCCTAGCCTGATCTCGAATTGGGGTTGCAGTTCTACCCTGAAATCGACCTCTGGATCAATCTCGGCCTCTAATCGGTGCTCTGGCTACAGGCTAGGGGTCCTAATCCCGGTAGCTATGGCCCGCATCCTAGCCATTTGCAAAAGAGTGAAACTAATAAGAATATAGAAACTAATATAGACTCAACGCACGAAAGTGAACCAAAAAGGTGAGATCTCTCCTAAGAATGTCCTATAGCCTCCCAAATATAGGATACAAACGCCATCATACCGATCTGCGGTACTCTACTAGACACTTGCTCTTGTACCAACAATATCGGTGAACCTAGGATCTAATACCAAACTATCATGACCCAATTTCTCGAGTCATGATGGCACCTATTTTAACCCACCAGTAGGTAAGCCAAACTATAGCCCAAAACGACAAGTAACCGTCTAACTGGTGGAAGATGAGAAAATTAAAGAAATAGGCAACCAGTAGAAATACCACATATTAAGAAATAACGATAAACATAGGTAAACATGTTGTACAATAGATGAAGGAGGACAAAATAAATAAAATGAGTTCCCTCATGACTTGGTAAGGTCGGTACAAGAGTCACTAATACAGAAAGAGTAATAGACACTGTCAGAATATACATCATAATCTCAGAAAATACAAATAAGACTACAAAAAGAGCAGAAGGAGGAGGATCAACTTCGAACTCTAAAAGCTCACTCTAACTCCGAACAATAGCACAACCTGAGGATAACATCAGGCGGTGACTTGTACTCAAATCTGCATCGAGAAAAAGATGCAAAAGTGTAGTATGAGTACCAAAGAAATGGGTACTCAGTAGACATCATAGGCCGACTGAGCTAAAGTACGGTAAAGGCATAAATAAAGTGCAAGAATATAACTAAAATCAGAAATAAAGGAGCAAAAATGGAAATAGTAGAACATGCCGAATGAATGCAATATATAGGTAAAATAAGTACTCGAATACGGAAATAAAGTCTAACTATAACCTAACTGAGCCCCCATAAGCCCAGAAGACATAAACAAAAATAACCCAACCGAGCCCCCATAAGCACGGTGGGTACAAGCTAGAGTAACACTAATATAAAAATGGAACAAAGACAGTAATAACCATAAGATGATCCAACGTGTGATCAGCGTACCTGATACTCCCTTCCGGTCATAACCCCAAGTCTTACCAGTCCTTATCAGATTACCTAATACTCTCTTTCGATCATAACCCCAAGTCTTACCGGTCTTAACCGGACTTCTAATCCCAAATTAGTATTAGTATAGGTCATAAATTCCAGACTCAAACTGGAACTAGAGAACAATATCATAATAGTGAAATGCTGAACTCAAACTGGTAAGTAATAATAATGTTGCTAGGTGCCGGACTCAAACCTAAACAGATAAATAATAAGATAAAAGTAGCAATGATCCAGGAATATAAACCAATTAAGTCCAACTAGTCATAAACTTTAAAGTCAGGCGGTCAAGTCTCTAAAGGCGATACAGGTCCTAATCATAAAGCCAAAGAATGTTATTTACAGCCAAATACTATACCACCCGAGGTAACAAAGCTGAAACAGGGCTCATTAAAATGACTAAGTCATCCTAAAACTCAAGAATTAGTCTAAGGTAAACGAATAGAGGTCATTTAGGTCAACAAGGAGCTATTCTGCCTAAAAGAAGGTCCAGTGGGGCCTACTACCAGTCCTAATAACCCAAACCTAAGGCAAGCACCTACCTACCTAGTATAAGGCTTCTCAATCCCATCCGCAGGCACTAATTATGCTAAGACTAGTTCAAAGGGATAATCATAAACTAATATAAGTGAAGACGGGGTTGAATTCTATCGAAAAGGGCTCCTGACCGGCTAATTTAACCAATAAATGCTAAAGTAACAACCGAGCCATAAGTACCCACCCATACCTAGCACAATACTACACTAATACTATAATGAAGCACAGTCTAGAAGAAAAATAAGCCTAGCCTACCTAGACATCGCTGAAAGCTTGAATAATCCTCTACTCCGGAGCTTTTCCCTTTCGAGAAGTGTCCGAACCCTGCCACACTATCAAAACAAGGGTCTATACGTCAAGTCGAGAATATCGATACCTATATTGCGTATATACACTCCGGGTTAGAAATTGGACTAAAAATACCACGTGAGACCCGTTTGTGGAATTACAAAATTGAAACCATCACAACATCCCTCTCAGCTCAAGGATCATTTTGCCCCAAAATTTAGGCGTAATTCGAGCAACAATTCAGTACCAAAATAGTCCCACAAGTTTCAAGAAAATAAGAACTAAATCGAAGAATTACACGGGAAATTGATCAAAAACTTATGGGATAACGACGATAAAAATGCTCACAATCATGATGCCAAGCTAACCCCAGCTCAAAATATTGATCTCCTATGATTTTATAAGCTCTCACACTCTTCTAGTGGAATTTGTGTTGGAAAAATGAAGTGAAAGATATATATACTGCCAGGGGTTTTCTTATTGCTATCATGAGGTCCCCTAGTCGCGGTCGTGACACCCCAGTAATGGGACCATCGCGATCACAGTGACCTAGCCACGCGGTCATGATGAACAAGCTTGCCTAGTCCCAGGGCCTCCTTCATCGAGGTTGCGAGCCCTCAAGCCTCGCGATCGCGATGACCAAGATCATAGACCCTTGCAATTGCAAGGGTCCTCATCACGATATCGCGGTCGCGATGAAGGACCTGGGCCTGCACCAGGTGCTGATGCACCAACAATTTTGCCAAGTTGTAAATATTTCAACCGGGCCCTTAAGATTCGTTCGAAATCCCGTGAATGAAAATGAACTATGCCACCCTACCAAATTTGACATTCCGGACTCAACAACACTATTGAAATTTCCATCCGAGGTCATTTTGATAAAAAGTGAGTTCCACACCCAAGGGTCTATTTTAGCCAAAATCTGCCCAATAGCCTAAAATGAGTTCGAAAGCCTCGGGATCTGAACCAAGGGTCTCCCAGCCTAAAATCAATATTTCAGAGCTAATCAGACTGTCAGAATTGACATTCGAGACCGTTTAACTGAAGTTTAGGCCCGAGCCCCTTTTCTTAACATCGAAAGCTCCAAAACAGGGAAATGACTCTAAAAATCAAACAAACTGCCTGGTAATCGAACTGTCAGTCCCAACAAGTCATAAATGACTTGGTGCAGCTATAGGAAAGCTCTAAATGCAGAAAAAACATGAAAACGAGGGAAATGATCTGGAGGGTCATTACAAAAACCGAAACTAACTGACTGATACACACCCCTAATAATATCTCTGTATAACAGTTATGAAATATTTGGACAAATACTGTTACTATAGAGAGATTTGACTGTAACTATAATTAGTACTAATAATTATTTAAATTATGTACTCATATAATTAACTTATACTTAATTAGCTAGTCTCAGTTAGATGATCCTACCATATTCGAATAAATTCAAAGAAAACAAGTGCACAACACACAAAGAATTATATACTAGTATCTAATTTCTATAGTAATTATCATGTGAAGCTAGAATTTCAAATTTCTGCACTTTAAATTTTAAAACAACGAATAGATTGGATTGATTCTAAAATTAATAATTGCATTCTATTTGATACATCTCTTAATATAAATATATTATTTGAATAAAAGTTATTGAATTTTGCGATAGTAACAATATCCGAACTTCTAACTCTGCCCGTGGTTTTTACATAGTAGTAATAATTTGTAAAACTTACATAAATCCCAACAAGTTTACCCCTAATTACTCCTTATCCCTACTTTTAACAATATTACGTATAATTTCTGATTTTATTTTTTCGGATACATAATTTGACACCCGATACATCCTAACAGATACATCCTAAAATGAAGTTAATGTGCATTAAAAAAGGAAAAGAAACATAAAGCTTCTTAATTGATGAGCAAATCATGCACATCAGTTGTAATGTGATTTCAAAATCCCCAGAAAAACATAATTAGTTAAAATTTTGGTATTCAAAAGACAAGGAGCGTCATTCTTCTTATAGAAATAAGCTTGTCCTCTCTTATCTTTTTATTGCAGCTCTTTAAAATCTTCTAGAATTTTAGCCTTGCAAAAACTATCAAACCTTAACGGATGTGGTGGAACTTCTTTGACAACGTAACGTATACCCTGCATTAAGATGCATAAAAAAAAAAGAGAGCAGTTAGTAATCAACTTAGTTAGTAGTCATATTGACTGAGATACATTCATAGTTTGAAGTTATTAGGTAGAGAATCATAATTTTGGTCAATATTAAAGAGAGATACATATATAAAATTATGTATCATGCATGAAAATGATGTTAATTATGTATCTAACATCAAAATTTATTACAGAGATACATCCATTTTTAATCTATTTGATCGATATACAGAATACAGTAATTAGACTATAGAGAGATACATAATTAAAATCTATTTGAAGATGAAGTTTGGGGGAAAATATATTGTCGAGTTGTTATGTTGATTGTTGTTGTATTGCAGAATTCTCCTTTAATGGAGAAACTAAAGATGAAGAGGGGGGGGGGGGGGGAGGGGGCGCAAATCTTCAGCCGAGAAAAAGGGAGTTTGGATTTAGGTTTAGTGATGTATCCAATGGTTTTAGAGAGAAAATGTAAATCAGGGATTTAAATAATTAATTAAAAGGATAGAGATTTTAAGTAATTTAAATAAGTTAAGTTGTGGTATTAGGTAATTTTTCCTAATAATTTTGCAACACGTTGACTTTAGACTTTCGTGGGTAGTGTGTACCCTATCGAAGTAATAGGCTCCCAAAAACCAAACAATTTTTTTTTTTTTAAAAAAAAGGAAATAAATAAAAACTTAAAAATGAAAACCATTTTTTTTTTTTTAGAAAAAAAAAAAACCCTTCCGGCGTCTATATAAACCACATCCCACATTTAATTTGCCTCACTTGCAAGCTCCTTCTTCCTTCATCAGTCTCTCCATTTAATTAAACCATGGCCTCCGCCATGACTTGCTCAGCTGCCGACCTCCTCCCTCATCTCGGCAACTCAGCCAATGCTACAGCGGCCGCAGAATTTATCTGCGGCCGCTTCACTGCAGTGTCAGAATACCTCTCAAACACCACCTACGCAGTGGACAGCACTTACCTCCTCTTCTCAGCTTACCTCGTCTTTGCCATGCAGTTGGGATTTGCCATGTTGTGCGCGGGCTCTGTCCGCGCCAAGAACACCATGAATATAATGCTTACGAACGTGCTTGATGCCGCTGCTGGTGGCTTGTCTTATTACCTGTTTGGTTTTGCCTTTGCCTTTGGAGCTCCCTCCAATGGTTTCATTGGCAAACATTTCTTTGGATTGAAGGAGTTCCCTTCACAATCTTTTGACTACAGCTACTTTCTTTATCAATGGGCGTTCGCCATAGCTGCTGCAGGTATATTATTTATCATGTTAGCTAGCCTAGCTAGCCTAGGGAAAGAAAAAAAGCAATTAATTGGCTATGCCTATTAAGTATTACTCCCTGTGTTTCATTTTACTTCGATCCCTATGTTAAAAATAAATGTTTCATTTTATTTATTTATTTTTATAAATTAAGAGAGTTTTATTACTTTTTTTTTTCTATACTACCGTTAATATTAAATAACTACACTTTTCTTGAGACTTGACTCTCTCCAATACACTTTCTCTCAATTTCCTCAAGTGTATATTTAGATGAGTGACACTTGTCTAATATAATTTTTAATGGTCAAGATTAGACCAATTTTGAAAAGCATTCTTTAATTTTGGCATGCAATATTAATCTCCCCACATATTTTGGCACCCATTTTTTTCATTTGTAAATTTTACATTGAAAAATTCAATAAATTCAAAGCTCGTTCATATATTCAAAATCTTAATCAAAATTTAACAGTATCAACTTAAAGATTTATTGTCACGTACTCTTCTTCTTTTTTTTTTTTTTTTTTTTTTTTTATATTCATATATTTACCATCTTAACTAAATTAAATGAAAGCGAATTAAACAAATACTATCACTGTATCACATATAATTTCAACACTAGTTTGTTCTCCAGTTGTCGATTGAAAATTAGAATTTAGAACTATGATTCTCTCCCCTAATAGGTTCTTTAATTAGATTTTTCAGGCTTATTTTTAAATCAATTTTCTATAATTTATGATCACGGATTATTTTCTTATTTATAGGATTTGGGAATGAAAGGGATAGGAAAGTTTACGGATAATTACAAGTTGAAATTAACGATTACCAAAATATGTGGGGAGATTAATATTGCATACTAAAATTAAAGAGTGTTTTCCAAAATTAATATTTTAATCATAGTTAAGATGCAAGTTAAATTAGTCTAATCTTAACCTTTAAAAATTACATTAGACATGTGTCACTCATCTAAATGTGTACTTGAGGAAACAGTACTTCCTTCGGACCACTTTAATTTATAGTTCCTATATTACCATAAGTAATACTCCTTCCGTCCCATTTTAGTTGGTCATATTACTAAAAATAAATGTCTCATATTAGTTGATCACTTATTAAACCAAGATAGAATTAATTAATTTTTTCCTATTTTACCACTACAATTAATTACAATTTCAATGTTCATTCCTATGCCCAATGAATATCATTAATAAGGGTAAAGGGTAAAATAGTAAAAATCATCACTTCATTTATGATTTCTTAATCACCGTGTAAAATGGAATGTGTCCAACTAAAATGGGACAGAGGGAGTACAGTATGAAACAAGGGGAGTAGATGTGAAATTTGGTGATTTGGAACAAATTATAGTACTTCCTTCGGACCACTTTTCTTGTCGTCTTTGCTAAAAATAGATGGTTCAAAATAATTGTTATTTTAGAAAATTAAGATATAGATGAATACATTCTTCCAATTTGTGCTTAATTATAATTATTCTTGGAAGTAATAAAACATTGACTGATTAACATAGAAAATATAAGTGAAGACTGAAGAGCACATACATATAAATAGAGAGAATATGTATTGAAGATTATAAAAATAAGGATATAATAGTTAACACACATATACTTTCTTAAGGCACGTGTAAATAAAAAAGTGACAAGGAAAATGGCTAGGAGTGACTATTATCAAAGAGAATTAAGTGTTGCACTAAGAATTTACGGGGATAACTCTAACAAAGTGATTGGTGCTTTTTATGAAAACTGCCTGGTAGACATTTTCCTTCTTTTGATTTTACAGGTTTCGATCCAAATCTTCATTTTAAAGTTTATATTCACATCTTAATCTTTCTTTCAGCTGATCGGAGGATATCCAAATTCAAAAGACAAAAAAACAAGCATATTAACAATAACTGTATTCTATTTCTTTTTCTATGTTTTATTTTATCGAGGTAAAAAGAGAAATTTAAGAAAAAAAGGAGGAATCAGATCACATGTAAATTCATGTCCACATTCGATAGAATTTTACATAAAATTAAGTAGTTTAATCTTAACGTTTGAAATAAAAGTATATATTTAATTATAATTCTATGACAAATATATATATAACGCAAATACCAAGTGATGTAAATTTTCACTCAGATCACATATAAAAGAAGAAATAGACAAACTAATGAAGTCCATGCAAATAGGAATAACGTATTAGCCTTAGAGCCTTAGACTTATTCGCATGCAATGATTTGAGTGTCCTAGAAAAATTCGAAAGTAACACTAAGGAACAAAACATTTCACAAAGAAAAGTCTAACGCCCCAGTCTTTATGAATTGCCACATTTACCCCTCACAAATATTACTACTCCCTCCGTTTATCTTTACTAAATTCAATATTTTAAAGGATGCATTAAATAGTGACTATAAGTAATAACAAGGGTAACGTAGCTACAATATGATAAATTATCTTTTAATTTTTCAAGATTGAGAAGTAAAATTGAACAACTATACTAATCTTTAGTATAATGTATAAGTAAAGATTACGAAAATAATATTATTTCTTCTTTCCATCCACTTGTTCCCCCTCTGACCTAAGCCTAAACTTTATTAATTTATTTATTTATAGGTATCACGAGTGGGTCCATAGCTGAAAGGACACAATTTGTGGCGTACCTCATTTACTCTTCTTTTTTGACCGGTTTTGTGTATCCTATTGTTTCACACTGGTTCTGGTCCGGTGATGGTTGGGCCAGTGCATCCAAAGCCGATGGCAACTTATTGTTTGGTTCAGGTGTTATTGATTTTGCCGGTTCAGGTGTTGTTCATATGGTTGGTGGCATTGCTGGTCTATGGGGAGCTGTCATTGAAGGACCAAGAATTGGCCGGTTCGACCGGACCGGCCGATCTGTTGCTTTAAGAGGTCACAGTGCATCACTAGTAGTATTGGGTACTTTCTTGCTTTGGTTTGGTTGGTATGGTTTTAACCCCGGTTCATTTTTAACCATACTCAAATCTTATGATAATAGTACAAGGGGTACTTATTATGGTCAATGGAGTGCAATTGGGAGGACAGCTGTCACAACCACATTGGCTGGTTGCACAGCTGCACTCACAACATTATTTGGTAAGAGACTTTTAGTGGGACATTGGAATGTGGTTGATGTTTGTAATGGTTTACTAGGGGGATTTGCAGCAATTACTTCAGGTTGTGCAGTTGTTGAGCCATGGGCTGCTATTGTTTGTGGATTTGTGGCAGCTTGGGTTCTAATTGGTTTCAATAAATTGGCAACAAAATTGAAATATGACGATCCGCTAGAAGCAGCACAACTCCATGGTGGTTGTGGTTCATGGGGCATAATATTCACAGGATTATTCGCCAAAAAAGAGTATGTTAACCAAGTATATCCAGGATTTCCTAATAGGCCATATGGATTGTTCATGGGAGGTAGTGGGAAATTATTAGGTGCACAAATTATTCAGATTCTTGTGATTATTGGATGGGTGAGTGTAACAATGGGACCATTGTTCTTTTTGTTACATAAGTTCAAGTTGTTGAGAATATCACGTGAAGATGAAACAGCAGGAATGGATTTAACAAGACATGGTGGATTTGCGTATATATATCATGATGAAGATGAAGGTTCTTCTATGCCTGAATTCAAGATGACAAGAATTGAACCAACAAATACTCCTACACCTGATCATCATCACAACAGATCTGTGGTTGTGTAACAAACAAACAAAAAAAGAAGTTTGAGGATAAAATACTAGAAAAGTAATTTAATTACCAGTGTTCAATTATAGGATGGTCGCCCCATAATTAAGGAAAGGTTAAATATCAAAATGCTTTAATAATGGGATATTATTGGGTTGTACGTTGTAAAGATATGGCCTTTTTGTAAAAGACTATACTACATGATGAATATTCTCCAGTAGTTTTGACAAAAGGCTTCTGCTTATTTGAGCTTCACTTTATTGTGTAGTGTTTTCTAATTGTTTTAACGGAAAAGGGACAGAAATATCCTTTAAGTATTGAAATTGGTTTAAAAATATTCTTAGTTTATCTATTGGGTCAAAAATACCCCTCCATCAACCTTTATGCCTCAAATATACCTAACTGTCCTTTTTTAAACCATAATTAAAAATTAAAAAAACATAATAACCTTTTTATATTTCTTCTTTTTGAAATTTTTGAATTTTTTTACTTTTTTTAAAATTTTTTTACATCATTTATCTTTCATCTATTTTCTTCTCTTTTTCCAACCTTTACTTCTTATGATTCAATATAATTACTCGTATTTTTTATTTTCTTCATTTAGCACATAACTGCATTATTATTCTTGTGTTTGAATTAAAGTAAAATTTCATTATTGAATGAGATTATGGACTTATATTTTTTTCTTTTGAATTATATTTTTACCAAGAAATTAGACAAAACTTGCAAAGATTTAGACGAGGAAAATGATGTTAACGAACTCTCCAAGCTCCCTTGAACACCCAAGAATCGCCTCTTCTCTCCCACTGTCTCTCTAGAGTTTTTATGCTCTAACACTTAGAAAATATGGGAGAAAAATGGGTGAAAGGGGATTAAATGCTCTGCAGGTGCCGCTTAAGCGGCCACTTGACCTCTTAAGCAATCACCGCAAAAGAGAACAAGCCTCCACTTAAGCGGATAGGTGGGTCCAAGGTTCAAGCCGCTAAAGCGGTGCCCAAGCCAATAAAGCGGCCAAAGGCCCGCTTAAGCGGTTGCACCAGCTGAAGCAGCATCAGCACTTGGAAATATTTTGCCAAGTTTCCAACGGGTCCTCGGGATTCGTTTGGAACCCCGTGAATGCAAACGAACTATGCTACCCTATCAAATTTGATATTTTGGACTCAATGGAGCAATTAAAATTTCCATCCGGGGTCGTTTCGATGAAATGTGAGACCCACACCCAAATGGCCATTTTCATCACTTTCCACCCAATAGCCCAAAACGAGTCCGAAAGCCTCGGGACCCGGACCAAGGGTCCCCCTAGCCTAAAATAAACGTTCTGGAGCTGATGGAATTATTAGAATTGGTATACGAGGTCGTTGACCTGGAGTTTAGGCCCGATAGCCAAATTTGAAAAACGTCAACTTCAAAATAGGGAATTGGCTCTAAAAAACAAACGAACTTCCCAGTAACCGAACTGCCAGCATCAGCGAGTCATAAATGACTTGGGGCAGCTATGGGAAAGCTCTAAAAGTCAAAATACTATGGAAATGCAGAAAATGACCTGGAGGGTCATTACAAAAACTTATGAGACTTGGACGAGTAATTGAGGATAGTCATCTAATAGGGGCTGGACGGTCGTTTAGGTGAACTTAACTTATCGATTCTGCATGCTAAGCATCAGGAGAGATCACCAGTATGGAGAACCTACGAAGTTATGAAGTCATGGGGATCACAGTCCTAGTGTCTCTCCATTATTGATTACAACTTGAAGAAATTCACAACGGTTACTTGTTCACAAACTTCAAAAACTACTTTCAAAATCCCCCAATTTTCGAAAATAATTTACTAATAGCTTAGATAACCGCATCTATCAAACTTCTAGCCTATTCCCTGTGGGATCGATCACAACCTTGGTTGTGTTTTATATTTGACAGCGACCACTTTATAGCTCATTGTGAGGTGTAATTTGAGTGACATCAATCATGCAAGGATCACCAAAATAAGGACAACCAGCATTCGACCAATCATCATTTCAATATGCCATGTCAAGAAAAATTAATGAAATATTAAATTAAAAATAAAAAATAAAAATAAAACTTGAATAGACAAAATAGCAAACTTCTAATATAGATAAACAGTTAATTTATAAGTCCCAAATAACGACGTCAAATATTTGTTTCTCTCAAACGCACACATAAGTATACACGGTCGTACAAGTAATAAAATGATAAGAGTTTCGAGTATCCTCCCACAGAGACTTGTGACTCGATATTCTCCCACAGAAACTTGTGATTGACTATTTACTAAATTGATCTAATGCTAATTATCTAAACAAGAAATAAAATCCAAATTATTAGTATTATTAACTAAAATAAAAAGAAAATAAATAATGAATCAATCAAGAAAGAACAGATTTTTATACTATCAATGAGACAAAAATCGATTTAGGGTTATGGGCTATCTAACAATCACGTTGTATTCTTCAATTAATTCACCTTCTTAATTTATCTAGTTTACCGATTAACATGGTTAATATTACTCTTAAGAATATTTCAAGTCCTTAATTGCCTATTCAAATTTCTTTCATGCCTATTTGTTTATGGTCGTGAACCTTAACCAGAATGCATTTACAACTCCTATAAATTAACCATGCCAGACAACATAGGTATATATTTATCCTAGGTGTGAATCCGCTCCCCAATACCCAGAGTTAAGAACTTGCCTTATTTATCCTATTGCAATCTTGAATTTCTACATTTGAATTTCATTCAAGATTCATAGATAGTTGGCCAGACAAACAACTGATAAGCTCAAGATTCAATAAATAAACCAATATAATAAACTAATTAATTAAAATCAATATTCGAAATAAAACAATCATGCACTTGCGCCATCCTTGGCCATCGCACAAACATGCAGTGATGTAGCACCCTTACACTGTTGTCAGTTGTTGCACATGTGTTTTGCACTTCTCCCGCACGATACTATGCAAAATTGACCTTTCCTTACCCATTTTAATCCTTTTAGCTTCCAATTCATCAAAATGTGCCTAAGAAATCAAAACAAAACAACATAAGCTCAATCAATAGAATAACGCTCGAAAAACTATTAAAAGTATTAAAATGTCAGGTAAATAATGACTACATATATATATGTTTTAGGCCGAATATTAATCTTCTTTACATTTCAATTTATTTTCCATATAATTCGTTGTCAGTGTTCCTTAGCTCTTGTAATTGTTGAATTTTAGCACATCATAGTTGGTAATACATCGTAAAAAAGTTTAAAGAGATTGATTTTACAACTTTTCGTCCTAAAGTAAAATCACATACTAAAAATTTCAAAAAGGGTGTAGAATAAATTGTTGAAAGTATCAACAAAAGAAAAAGAAGTGGAATGCTAATATGCTTTGCCACATTCTTTTGGATAATATTGAGGAATAGGCAAATGATATTAAAAGAAAGGAAGATAAATGGTGGATCATATTTGTCATTCTTTTGGAAAATTTGGAATGTCACCATTAATATGTAGCTATCGTAGAGAATACATACAATTTGCAAAATGCTTTAAAAGTTGAGAGACTTAGACACCATCCTTAAGGCCATTTATGCATGCAACAAGATGTTGTTCATCATTGAAAACGTTACTAGCACAGAATTGATTCTGAACTCTGCAAAATGGATTTCCAAGTTATGATATTTATATGAACGATGAAAAAAGTCAACTTATTAAATTGGCATTTGGATAATATTTTGTTGTAATTGAAAAACAAAAAAGAGAATTAAAGTGAAGTTGGATAAAAGTATTTGGAAGCTAAGTTGTAAATTGTGTTTGGACATGAACTTCACTGTCAAAAAGGAAATTGCTAAAGTTGAGAATTGTAAGTGAAAAGAGTTACTTCCCTTTGAAATACTTCTCAAAGCAATATTTCACCATTAATTACTTCAAATATTGAAATTCAGTATTCATACTGAAATAATATTTGAAGCCCAAACGACCGAGACTTGTTCTTTTCGTTTTGTTTCTTCTTACCACTTTTATCTTAGCAATTCATTAATTAATAAGATTAAGACAACTTTTCTTGGGTTCATTGTGCTTTAGTGAATTGAAATAATATGACATTGCAATCAGGCTAAATATTTTTAAAAAATTGCTCATGTTTCAAAATGTATGGATATTCAGCAGAACTCTAAGCAGAACTCTAAGCCACGAATTGCCATTACGCCTCCTCACAGCACACCAAAAAAAAGCAGAGAATCTTTAAAAGAAGGATTGTTTTCATGTCAAATCATACACTTTGTTGATACTCTTTTAAAGTAAAAACGATCTCATACAGATGCATCCATGCAAGATTCTATTTCAAAACTTGTATGGTCATTATCCGACGCTGTTAGCTAATGGTCCATAAGACATTGTTCGTAGTGGTTCTTTTTTGTCAATTGAATTGTGGACTATTCTTGATTGCTTGTCAGTGTTCCATATATGACCAATTTGGACTTTTATGTATAGTTGCCAAATTAAGATTTGGACGGTCAGCTTTGAACGAATTTCATTGTCTGTTTTCAGACCGAAAGGATATACCAAAAATTTACAATCATTCATCTACTGGCACCTCTACCACGTGTGAACATACATAAAATATATATTCTCCAATCTTGGGATCCACTACATACTGACAAGTGACACCCATGTTCTTGGGTTTGTATGTTTTCATACAAGGTTTAAATCCTCAAGCCAATAATAATCGGTGTCTAGATTCATAAGCTACCTCCTATCAATAAGACAAATTAGAGGCCAAGAATTCACATATAGTCAAAAAATGTGCAAGTAATAGATGCTAAACGAATACAAGCTTGAGTGGCGGAGAGGGACGAGGTTTGAGGATGCAATGGACTGACATTTTTTGGAGTGGCCACGGTAGCCTAGTAGCTAAAATTATAGTAAAAGAAAAATCTGTTCATTTAACGGAGTGCCAGTGGAATTTAGCTTACAATAAATGGTGAAATTGAAAGACAAATATGACCATTTTCAAGAAAACAAAATGCGACAATGACCATATGAGAGTTCGTTTGGCAAGTCTATGAATGAGTTGGTGTAAATCTCTCTTTAATCAGTTTAAATTCTTCAAAATATCTCTAACCAGATCATTATTTCTAACAAAATCAATGATTAATTATCATAATTAAGCTCTTTGTCACCAGTTTCACAATCTGAAACAAAAATTCAGTTCATGTACTGCTTAACACTATATTGATCTCTTCATACACATCATTTCCCAAGTGCTAGAAGAAATAAAAGACAAATCCTTTCAAAACGGAAGAAAAACAAAGTAATCAAGGTCATCACGATGCTTTTTCGTCTGGCATTATTTTAGGACGAGTGCTCGACCAGAAGAGAATGAACACAAGCTCATCTAAACTATGTTTAATCTGTACAATTATATGATTTGGGTTCCAAGTCTTAACTTAGAGAAAAACAAGGCCCAAATAAAAGATTGTTTGCTGCCAAATGGTAAGGTTTGGCTCTACGAAGGGCTTCAACTCCCGAATTTCATTACAAATTTACAATAGCTTGGTCCAGGATCCAAAGAACGGGAAAACAGCAATTAGCAGTCTCAATAGCAATGGAGTTTCTCTCCTTCCTATTCTCTTACTCAATTTACCGTCAGTCCACTGTCTTGGTTCAGCCAGTCTTCGGTTAAGGGGCTTTTTGTGCTGTCCATCCATCCCATGATTGTCTAGTTCATCCCAACCACCAAAATTCAGAGTACTTCCTGACTTGTCTCTATCTGATGCACCATTTGAGGCAGCCCAGGACTGATCGTCTGTAACTCCCTTGCCATTTCGAGTATTTTGTCCTTTTCCCATTCTTATTCCAGGGTTGCTCGCTGCTCTAGCATAGGGTCTTTTCTTCTTCTTGGACTTGGATCGTGGGACTTCATCAGACCATCCCCAGATGGCATCCATCACTAAAGAAAGAGCAGACTGTGCTAAAGGAAGCACTAATGCCATGATAATAGTATTTGTACCTGTTCCAAGTACCGCTGACATAATAATAGCTGGAAGCATCCAACCAAAGGCTCTGAGCACCTGCACCAGACCCATAAGACAATTCTACTTACTGCACAAATAATAGAGGTTTATAAGCCTTGATGAACCTAATTTCCCACCGGTCACAAAAGTACAAACCAACAGATTAAACAGTCAATACATTTCACATATTTAAATGATCTTTGAAACCTATACGGAATAGGCTTAGCCTGGCAGATTTAAGACACAATAGCATGCAACTCAACTTGGATGTAAAATTGCGGAAAGGAGAGAAAACACTGATGAAAAATGCATGAAATATATTGGAGCCATGTAGACTCCTCTATTGGGTTATATAGGTTTTCCTCATGGGTTTGCCTAAGGGCTTCCAAAGAAGTTTATAAAGGTTTTGAATTACTCCACCTGTTTCCTTAAAGTTTTGGATTGGATGCTCATTCTTTTCACATGGTAGCAGAAAACCATTGTCAGTCAATTGGCACTCATAAGTCTGCATAAACGTTCATGTGTGAACCATAAAATCTGGATACAAATATAAAAGGTTTTTAAGTCATATGGTTGTTACATATGGGTTGTTTAAAAAATTCTAAAGCAGTTTATAAAGGTCTTGGATTACTCCAGTTATTGCCTTATGCATTTGAGTCCGAATGCTCAGATTCTCACACTATTAACTGGAGAAAGTTTAATACCCAGCAGGAACTGATCTTGAATTTTTTACTTTTATGTTCCCGTCATTTGTATGCCAGTGGCAAGCACGTGAAAGAACCAAAATTTAAGTGTTTAGGCATTCAACTGAATAGACTAATGTTTTTTCACAAATTCGTCTAACGCTTCTCCAGAAACAAAGAAGCTGTCAACTTATCATCTTGTCCATCAATGTCAAAGCAGAAATCAGAAATTTAGGAACTCAGAAATTTCAGTGCTTATAAGATGAACTATGAGAGCCATTGAGATATTAACTTGCTCTTAAAATGTTCTGGTCTTCATCTGGTTGATGAATCTAAGAGTTTCTGGTCTTCATCTGGTTGATGAATCTAAGAGTTCTTAGCTTTCTTTACCTGCTTATTTAAATAATCTTTATTGAGGTGGCCTCAATTATTTGGTAACTGCAAGTGGCCTCAAATTTTGAAATGTTAGAAGCACCCTAAACAGATCCAGTGCATTTTTACCTCTCAGTTGTGCAGTAGTCCTAAGGGATGTAGGAGGAAAATGATCAGGGCTTTTGCTGTTCCTCAGGATAAAGGGTAGCAGAAGGTGGTTTGAAATTATACATATATAAAGGAAATATACGATTTGGTATAGAGATGGACTCATTTATCCTTTCAAGAATAATTCAGAGAGTACCTCAATGGGATGGTCTAGTGGTTGTAGACGTAGGGTGACAACCATAGGAACCAAGGTTCATATCCCAACAGAAGTAACACCAGATGATTTAACTAGGTTTTGTTATGTCCATAGACACCTACTCGGCGTTGCAATCCTAGTATATTCAGGCATTAAAGAAACTTAGTTTATGTGAATTGAACAAAATAATTTCTCAACTCAGAAGTTTAGTTCATAAACAGTTACCCAAAAAATTATAAAAAAGAGATTGTTATGCAGTGAATAACATTGTAGGTACTGCTATTGGTGAAAAATAATACAGGGATAGTCATGCAGAGTTAACCTACTTTGAGGGAGTTTGTCTTTACATTTCTTATCTAGGTATAACTATTCTGCAGACTATTTTTCCACATTCTATTCATTTCTGCGTAAAATAAGACATAATCTCACATAAGTTATGTTGGCATTAACAATGCCGAGTTTAATACATGAAGTCAAACATTGTATCTATATATATTATAAAGCAGAGGATGAAATATAAAGCAGAGGACGAAGTACCACAACTAGCCAAGTGACAATCTATTGAGAAGTCATGTGACAGTTTTAGGACAAAGCTAATGATATTGTAATAAAAATTTTAAATTTGAATTTGAAAATGCATTATCCTTTTAAATAGAAAAGAAATCATTAGTTTAAAAATAAAAAACTACTATAGAGTTCTAAATGAACTTTACTATTTCATAAACTTATCTCTTTCATATGTCATGAAATGAATTTGAATACATTTAATTTGAATATTAAATGAAGATAAAGAATGATAATAATAATATAGTAGTAGTACGTCGTAGTAGTTAATAATAATAATAATAATAATTAAAAAAGATAGTAGTACATAGTACAACAACAACAACATACCCAGTGTATTTCCACCAAGTGGGGTCTGGGGAGGGTAAAGTGTACGCAGTTCATACCACTACCTCAGATGAAGTAGAGGTTGTTTCAAATAGACCCCCGGCTCAGAACATATAACAATAACAAACAAAAATCATAAAAACAAACAACAAAAAAGAGATAACACATCGCTAGATAATAAAAGAAGCAAGACACCCACAGTGTAACACTATAGACTATTTATTCGAAATCTCAAACATCACCAAAACAACACGAGCCAAAAAACAACAGGCACAGATACAAACAAACACCCCTTCCTACTAATACGGACGCCTTTCTACCCACTAACCCTCTACCCTAATCCGCGTCCTCCATATAATAGTCGACGAACTCCCTTTAAGGACAGAAGCGCATCCAAACCTCGTTCTTTTGTATTATTTGTTTGTATAGATAATACATATATGATCAGATGCATATGTAGGTAAGGACTGCTTAGAGTTGGACACAAAATGGCTAGTTCAAATTGAAATGTATAATGATCCACATAGTGATAAAAATAATAATAGTTGTTAGCAATAATAATAATAATAATAATAATCTATATATATTATTAATTTTATACGACAATGGTGTAAATCAATTTTAATTTTATCAACTTTTGTTTAAATAAATAACTTTTTAACAAAGAGACAAAAGAAAGAAGTAAATAAAAGGAGATTTATTCACAAATGTAACAAAAAAATCTGAAGTTTTCACAAATCCAATAAGTATAGATATCTCAAAAATGTAAAACGACTATTTGAAAAATGAACAAATGAAGAATCAATATATAAAGGAGATTTATCAGATCATTTGTGCAAAGAATTAATCCAAATATATTTGTGTATATATGTAAAGATATTATTATGTCACATTTTTTATTTTAATATATTTCTCTTAAGCAGAAAGGTGTGTGTCTAGAGCATTACTACATCACATTCACATATCTACTCTTTTTTAGGAAGATTATAAAATAAATTTGCAAGCATTTAAATATTTCAGTTGATTTATTCATTTCTTGACTTTAGATTATTTGATTATAATTTGTAATAATTTGTGTTTTTGTTATACAGAATTTTATCCATGAAAAAAAGGTATCATGTACATGAGATTTCTTTGAATAATTGTCAAGGAATTTAAAGTTTTGACTAATATAATGTATATAGATATCTCAAAAATATGAAATGAACATCTGAAAGATGAACAAGTAGAATGAAGAATCAAAATATGTGAAGCAGATTTATGAGTTCACAATTAATCTAAATTTTTATCTTTGTAGCTTAAGAGTATAATTAAACATAATGCACACTAATTACACATTAAAATTCTTTTTCTAAAAATGAATTTATGATTTTATTTTTTCATTTAAAAATCATATTCAACAAATGTACATGCATTATGGAATTCATTTTAATTCTTTGGACACGTTAATAATTTTTTGAATATGAGTAAAAAAAATAAAATTTTGAAATAGAATATGAATTAAAATTTTATTTCGATAGAAATGATAGTGTTTAACTCGAATTTTAAATCATAACCTCTTTTAACAGATTAGATTACTTGAGTCTTCTTCTAATCTATATAACATTTATTCTGTTATACACAATAAAACTTTTTATTCTAATTTCTATATTTTAAAATAAGAGAGAAAAATTCAACTTACTATATGTGCAAAACAAAAAAATTTATTTAATTCAAAGTAAAATTAGAAAAAAATAAAGTAATTAAAATATCGTAAAAAATGTACTGGGAGAAGGGGAGAGGGAAAAGGGGGGGTGAGGAGGGGTAGAATTTTGAACTAATTTTAAGAACATAATAAAATAAGTTAATGCACATATGATTGTTAATAAATTTTAAACTGAGTAGATGTGAACAATAAAATAAAAATTTAAAAATAAAAAATATTAATATATATATAGGGTGGGGGTGGGAATAGAATTTTACACTAATTTTGAGAATATAAAATTAGATAATACACATATTACTATTCATATATTTTAAACTGAATAGATGTGAACAATAGAATACAAATTTTAAAATAAAAATTATTAAATTTTATCCATATTCACATAGATTTGGTTAGGAAAAGGGTGGGGTAGGGGAGCGGTGGGGGTGGTATTTTTGAGAATGTAATGAAGTAATTAGATAATATACACGTTACTATTCATAATTTCTAAACTGAATAAATATGAACAATAGAATAAAAAATTTAAAATAAAAAATATTAAATTTTGTTCTTATTTGTATAGATTTGGTTAGAGAAAAGGTGGGTGGGGTGGGGGGCGATTTGAAATAATACTTGAATATTATCTGCGCATCGCGGGTACGTATACTATTCAGCTATACAGAATTTTACACTGGAAACCAAATATTCTATTAGTTATGTAGATACAACAACAACAACAACAACATACCCAGTGTATTCCCACCAGGTGGGGTCTGGGGAGGATAAAGTGTACGCAGTCCATACCACTACCTCAGATGAAGTAGAGAGGCTGTTTCCGAAGTTATGTAGATACTATATCAGAAATAAGGAATTTTATATTGCAAAACAAACATTAAATTAGTTATGAAAATATTATAATGCGATTATTTTGTTTTATGTGGCCAACAACAAGAACTTAGTCTTGGTCATGATTTGTGATTCTCAAGAACCATAATACTAACAGATTCTCTCCCTATCTTATTTCTTATCTACAGCAGTTAAATGCCAGGACTCATCCTAAATCAGACCAGATTACTTATCTTCCTTAACCAAAATTTCCAGACTTTGAACCTATTTACCTCCCTTCTCATTCACAAGCATACCAGTCATATTAAATCATCCTGCAAAGAGTTCAGCCTGCTGAACCTTAAGGGGTCGTTTGGTTTGAAGACAGTTATGCTGGAATTAGTTATATTGGGATTAGTTATCCTGGTATTATTTCTTATTCACTGCTTGCCTTGTTGTACTAAAAATAACATGCATTTCATGATTTCTAAGAAAAAGTTGTTTAATTACAAAAAATACCCTTCACCTTATTTAGTAAAAAAGGGGTTTGAGGAACCTCAGAGGTATTTTTATCATCTTCATTGTTTTATCCCAGGATAACTAATCACCGTACTATTATTCCATCCTCTGGTAGGGATAACTTATCCCAATACTAATTACTAATCCCGGTATAACTTATCCCAGAATTAGTAACCAAACAAGGGATAAGGCAGTACTAAATTTTTGTCCCAGGTCTATGCTTGTCCAGCATACCAAACAACCCCTAAGTTTCCCAAGCATTCACACTCACTGGCGGATCCAATGTGTTAGCCACGGGAACACGTAGCTTCTGCTCATACCCTGTATAAGTATTAAAATATTTATAAATATGTGATTGTGAAGCCAATTATTATTGTATATTAACTTGAGGTCGTCGTAGGAATCCATAAACTTCAAATCCAGAACTTGGCTCTAGTCACACTACGTCCAATAGCATAAAACTAACAGAAACCAATGGTTGACATAAAAACTGTAGTTGTGCCACAAATCACTAGCTTAATCTAAAACGTAATAATAATAAGAATAGAAGAGAAGAGCACCAAGGGCGTAGCCTAGTGGTTCAATGAAGTTGGGTTTGAGCACCATGAGGTCTCAGGTTCAATTTCCAACAGAGACAAACACTAGGTGATTTCTTCCCATCTGTTCTAGCCTTGGTGGACAGAGTTACCTGGTACCTATTGATGGTGGGAGGTGGAAGGTATCTCGTGGAATTAGTCGAGGTGCCCGCAAGCTGACCCAGACACCATGGTTATCAAAAAATAAAAATAAAAAAATAAGAGAAGAAGAGAAGAGTGGAGAATTTTTCCAGTCTGTAAATAAAGTCTTTGTATCTAGCGATGTGTTATCTCCCTTTGTTGTTTGTTTTTATGACTTTTGTTTGTTATGGTTATCTGTTCTGAGCCGGAGGTCTATCGGAAACAGCCTCTCTACTTCATCTGAGGTAGTGGTATCGACTGCGTACACTTTACCCTCCCCAGACCCCACCTGGTGGGAATACACTGGGTATGTTGTTGTTGCATCTATCACTTTTAGGAGGAGCCTTATCCTAAGTGAATACAGAGAAACAGAATTCTCATGATTGATCACTTGCTCTCACAGTTTCTTTTCCTGTAAAATCTTGGATGAAAACTTTCGCTTGCCAAATAAATCCTCATTTACATGTTAGCATTATGGGAATGTTTCTCAGCAGCAAAAAGCATATCCCTATTGTCAGTTCTACCAAAATGAAACTCCAGAATTCAATGCAGCCTAGATTTTATACGACATTTTTACCACTGCAGAAACCACAACATAGTTTTTTTTAAACGAAGGTATTTCTTTAAAAAGCATCAACCAGATGCAGAATGACAGAATAAACAAAAGGGCCAACAGAGAGCATAAGCAAAAGTTGTTAGCTCCTTTACAATCTTCAAACTAGTACTAGAGAGCTAATAAAGTCAAGATGACACAGGGGTTAAATTAACCCAACTGAACAGCATATGTAAACATCTAGCTTTAAGATGGTGGTTTAGAGTTGAGATTCCATCAAAACATCTACGGCCTTCCTTTCAGTCCATAAACGCCAAAAACTAACTCCGGGGATCATCGCCCAGACTTTCTTGATGGACTTGTCAACTCTCCATGTATTCCAGCCTACATAGGCTTCTTTCACATTTTGTCGCATGAAACATTGTAAGCCAAAAATGCGGCAGAACTTATTCCATAGGTCCTTGGCCACTGCACAGTGGAGGAGTAGGTGATTGACTGTTTCTGTGTTATTCTGACATATAGCATTTATTATCCAGATCGAAGCCTGTTTGTTGAGATTATTTTGTGTAAAACATGCTTACTAGAGAGCAATCCAACAAAAACAGATGGTCTTGGTAGGAAATTTGGTCTTCCAAATAAGTTTCCAGGGCCAAAGATCAGTTGTTTGGTTCTGACAGCATATTTGATGATAACATTCTTTCATGGTGAAGGTGTTGTTTCTTCCCCATACCAGTCTATCAGCGCAGTTCTCATTCATATCATACTTTTCCACACGAGCAAGTAGTTCAAGAAGACTTCCCATCTCCCAATCCTGCACATTTCTCCTGAGCACTACATTCCAGTTGTCATCTATTCTGTGCAATTGTGGAATTTGTCTTGAGCAATCTGGCACAGGTTTGGGTAAAGCTTTCATGAGTGGAGTGTTACTTAGCCATCTGTCACTCCATAATTTAATGTGAACCATCCCCTGCTTTGAACCAGGCTTTATAAAAAAACTCATTCCACAACTTGCTAATGTATTTCCCGGGATTAACCCATGGGGTGAATTTGAAATTTTTGTGCTCCATTTTCCAAAAACTAGTCTAAACCTCCATAACCATTTCATGGGCAAGCTTTTGTTGTGAGAAGCTAAGTCTCTAATGCCCAAACCTTCCTTGTTTTTTGGTTGTTTGACTTTGTCCCATGTGATGAGATGAAATCCGTGAGAGTTGCTATTTCCTTCCCATAAGAAGTCCCTCCTAATCTTCTCTTGTTGATTAAGGATCTTGCTAGAATGGGAAAAGTGACATGTAGTGTGTGAGTATGCTATCAAGCACACTGTTGATAAGGACCAGTCTGACTCCCATTGATAGATATTGCATGAGGCCAGTTGTTTTTTTCAAATTTCTCTATGATCACATTCCAGATTTCAACATTCTTGAATTTGCTACCGAAGGGTAGGCCAAGGTAACTGGTTGGAAATGTCCCAACAGTACATCCCATGATACTTGCCAACTCTTCAATATTAGCGACATTGTTGACCGGATACATTATGCATTTCAGCACATTGATATGCAATCCTGAAAGAGCTTCAAAGAGGAGGAGAGTAACGTTCAGGTATAACATTTGTGTTGAGTCATCCTAGCAGAAAATGAGTGTATCATCAGCATATAGTAGGTGTGAAACTATGACGGAAGCCCCGGGACTGGTATCCACACTAAACTCCCGAATCCATTGCTTTTGTCTGGCGCAGTGTTATCAAAAGCGAAAAGTGCAAAAAAGCTCTAAGGTCTGTCGGGGCTTAAAGCACAAGGCGCAAATAAAAGCGTAGGCTTTAATGACAAAAGGCGCAAAGGGAGAAAAAGTACAAATATTAATATTTAGTCCAAAACTAATAATTATAAGCATGAATGACAAATATATGAACAAAGAAAATGAAAAACAATTACGATAAAGTGAAATATCAATTATTTAGTGTCGCCTCTTCAGAAGGGACTCATTGGCAAGGAAAAGTATGCCTTAGAAACTTGATGATGACAGTGAAGCGCACATAAAGCGAGGCGAAGCGCTCAACACGTTTTGAGCCTCGCTTTAGGGCTTAAGCGCACTTTAAGCGAGCCTTTGATAACACTGGTCTGGCGTTTTCTAACATTTCAAAAAGTGAGAGATGGGATCCCCATGTCTGATTCCTTTCTGAAGAGAGAAAAAGCTCACTGGTCCTCTATTCACAATGACTGAATATTTCACAGTTGAAATACTAAATTTGATCCATCTAATCCACCTGTCTCCAAATCCCATCTTCCTTATGATAGAAATGAGGTAAGACCAGTTGAGCCGATCAAATGCCTTCTCAATGTCAAGTTTGCACATTAAACCAGGTTCACAGCAAATGATACAAGAACGGATACGTGGGAGACAAAGAAATAAAGAAACTCAAAACACGGAATTGAAACTCTAACACTAAGAACAAGAAATTAAGGTAAAAGATAGAAGCAAGACACAAGCATGAGATCTAATAGGCAACAATGACTATACCAATCAAAACCTCCTATTAAGAATCCCAACAAGCACTTATACTATCGAGACACCCTCAAGAGGAATAATATCCTCAAGCAAGCAATCCCATCAACATTTCAATAGCAACAAAGGTCTTAGCCTAAACTCTCACAAGAGTTTTCACACATCAATATCTCATATCAAGATAGTCTACATCTAAAAATGAGCTAATCTTCATTATTTATAGCCTACACTACTAATTACAAAAATACTCTTAATGAAATAAGAGTCTTCTATGCATGAGGCTTGCATGTCAAGAATAGCCACTTTGCGTCCATAGCCTCTTTCTTCCTTTTTCACCTTTCTTCCTTGTACTTCCACTTTAGCATATTTTTTAGCTTCAATTCTTCATTCCATGATATTGATGAAGCTCGGCTTGCATCATTTTAACGCCTCCAATCTAGCACTTCATTTTCTATCAAAACTGCATTTGTAATTTGTCTATGCTTTATAAAGGCATTCTAACGTGTTGAAACAAGCTAGCCAATAATCCTCTTATGCCTTTCTGCCAATGAACGCAATCTTGTATATACTACCAATGAGGCTAATTGGCCTATAGTCTATTAATTCAACAAATCCTTTCCTTTTAGGTATCAATGCAATGAAGTAGGCATTGCATGATTTAACCATATGGCAATTCTGATGGAAATGTCTGAGAGCTCCTATCACTTCTGGCTTGATAAATCCCATGTTCTTTGAAAGAAAGCAATAGTGAAACCATCAGATCCTAGGGCTTTGTTGGAGCATAGGACTGAATGATAGAGTGAACTTCCTCCTCATGAAAAGTATTTTCGAGCATATCTCTATCATTCTTCAAAATTGATAGGCCTCCAAGCTTCAGTTTCTGCATATAGATTCTGGAAGTACCTAGTCTCCTCCTTAATTTGCACTTTGTCTTCAATTATCTCACTACCCCACCTTGAGTTTATCTATATTGTTATATCCCCGTAGAGTTGGCCATTGCTTGAAAATACATTGTGTTTTTGTTTCCATCCTTGAGCCACAAACATCTGGACTTTTGCCTCCAAGAAATTGATTTAGCTTTGGCCAAAATCATAATTTCCAATTTCAGATTAAAAAACCTTTGCTTTTCCAGTTGAGTGGGAATTCTATTCTCGACTGCCCCTAATATTTCTGTCAGAGCTTTGTGTATTTCTTCAACTCTGCCATACTTCCTTATTCCATATGGTAATATCTTTTCTTAGAGACCTCAATTTCAAAGTGGGGATGAAATCTGAGGAACCACCTAATGTATAGCTTTGTCACCACCCTTTTAACATGTCAATGAAACCCTCTTGTTGCAGCCACATGTTTTCAAATTCGAAATAAGAACTTGTTGTTTCCTAGTATCTATTTTGCAACAATAGTGGTTTATGGTCAAAGATAACCCTTGGAAGTGCTAACTGTTTAATGGATTGAAAACTATCATTCCATTCTGTAGAGACGATAAATTTATCAATTCTGGAAGCTAAAAGGGTGGCTCCCCCCTTGACCATGTTGAGTCCCTTGAAGAGGTGGGTCAATCAGTCAGAGGTTTGAAATTGTGTCATGAAAAGTTCAACATAACCCTAGACCCTAGTTCTTCTTATGCAATTGAATCTTTCATATTCAAACCAACACACATTGAAATTGCCTCCTATCACCCATTGATCACACCAAAGCCCCTTATTTCTCCAAGTTCTTGCCAAAAAATCCCTTTCTACATTAAGTGTGGGACCCATACACCCCTGTGAAACACCATCTCAATTTTTTTTATAATCGTGGTGTCTAGGACAGCTTGCGCGCACCCCACCATCTAAAATTTTCACGGAGACTTTCAAGGAAACAAGTGATCAAGCAACTGTCTCGATAAGAATCAAAACATTTCAGGATCTCTTATCCCAAATAATGATGGTCCCTGCTACCACTTACCTTCATTTCAACCCAAGCAACCCACCTATTCTCCCATACTTGGTGTACCATACCATTCAATCAATCTTCTATTTTAGTCTCTTGAAGGCATAGAATATCTGGCCTCCATTTACAGACCAAGGAGCTCATGGTGCTCCTTCATTGTTGTCATTGACCCCCCCTTAGGTTCCAGCTAATAATTTTGATCTTCATAATGGAGGCTACCTATCTTGCCTGCCCCCTTCCATCTTGTTGCTCCCATCATAGTTAATACCACAAACTAGATTAGGTACTTCAGATTCCCCTATCCTTTTATCCGTCGACGTGGCAGAACCTGATGATTTCCCTTATAAAAGTTGTGTTTGTCGTTTCTGGTCCATTTTCAGAATCAAATCCAGCAATTCATGCTCGAATCCAGTAATATGTACCCCAAATGCCTTGCAAGCTTTCCCTATTACTACCTTCATCCATTTTGATGTCTCGATAATAGAGGGTTGTTGCGCTGTTAATGGAGCAAGATGTTCATCTTCATACCAAGAGAGTGATAGAAAATCACTAATAGGACTAGAAAAATCAGAATTTGTGCATACGATGGAACGGGAGATAGCATTCGGCCAATTCATATGCAAAGAGAGGCCACTGAGAACTTTTCTTAAATTTTCAGCTCCATCGTCTTCTTCCTCTCCTACTAGTAAAGTTGTTTCCATGTGACCTGGGATCACCGGTTCAAGCCGTGAAAACAGCCTCTTGCAGAAATGCAAGGTAAGACTGTGTACAATAAACCCTTGTGGTTCGGCCCTTCCTCAAACCCTGCACATAGCAGGAGCTTTAGTGCAACAGACTGCCCCTTTTTTTAATCGCCTACTTCCTCTCCTGCCTCAAATTGAAAACTCTCGCTGTAATCAAAAGCGTTGTAATAATTGGTAGTGGCCTGCATCTGGAAAGACAATGTATTACCCACTGTTGAAACTAAAGGCCTACACTTTGCTTTCCATTCCTGGAGAAGCTTTTTCTTATTGGGTTTTTTAGTCTTAGGTTTAGAAGCCCTACTTGGGACCTTTGAATAATAAGACTTAACAGAGCACTAGCCCAAAACAGCTTAACCCAACTTATGTTTATTTGGTCCTATAGTTGAGACTTGATTAGTAAGAGACTAAGAAACTTTAGAACCCCAGATTTGAATCAAAGTGGTGGTACTCTGTCTGACCACCCACGTGCGTCGACTTGACTTTTCCTTGTACTTTCTTTCTTCTAATGACTGAGGTGACGCAACAAGTTCTTTTATAATGGAAACTTCAACTTCCAATTGTCCACTCCTAGATCAATAGTAGTTTGGAGCCTGATAGTTAGACTACTAACGCAGATCCTCACCCAAAGAAAGTGACGTCGTGTTTTGTATCTTCATCAACTCCAACAAAAACCTCACATAGATTGCCAATGAATCTAAATTTTTCATGGTCTATGCATGAAGCGGTATACCAAAAACTTTGATCCAGACATGACGGGTGGTCTAATTAGCTGACTCTGTACCCATCATCGGAGACCACCAGTCTAGTGTTAGCCTCCAGCCATTCCAAAACCATTCCCCGACCTTAACCTTAGCTGCCCCTTGTCTCAAGGGAAGTTCAAACATGAACCGATTGTGGGACAAGAGACTTACTTTCATGCTGGCATAGATCTTCCAGTGGTCCAAAAACCATTTCTATATTACCTCCAAGTTCTGGTTGTGATCAAAGAGTCATTGAAGGCCCACCAAGCATCTCTTAAGGAACTGGAAGTAATAGTTTTCAAAGTCTGGGTTGTCGAGGTTGGGGCTTCTGGAATATTCTTCGACAAAAGTCATTGGGGGATTGAAGTTGTATACACATAAGACTTCAACTGATTGGTGTTAACTCTCCGTCGACTGATCATTGTATACGATTTGTCCAAAAATCATAGAATTTTGCCCGTTACATCACTCCACCCCTTGTTGTTTATAGTCTATGATATGATTATGGCATTCTTCCTATCTCCAAGGCTAGTTTCAGTGTGACTGAAGCGGCCATAAGTATTGTAATTTTGGTACACCCTGTAGATGTATTCTTGAATCTTCCTTCCCAACATTTGTAAAGATTTATTGTCCTCTTAGATGCTTGATTGAGAGTATCACAAATCCACTGAAGATTTTCCTAATCGGTCTTGACCCTCATGAATCTTTTGCTTCTTTCAATGAGAACATATCACCCATCCCTTGAGTCGATTACTTCAAAGGATTTATAGCCCGAAATGAAGATCTTGTCTACCATATCTGTTAAAAAGAGTTATTACTTAAAAAGAAGCTTGTCAAAGCATGTTTCAAGGAGAGAGAAAGAGTATGGGCACTTTTCCCAAGTCAGAGAAAAAAGTCGTTGATTCTATGACAACAATAGAAACCACAACATAGTTGCAAGTTGCTACATAGATCACATGTGAAACCTTCAAATTAGACCCTCATCCTCTTCAATGCTTAATCTTATGCTCCGTTGACTTCTATAAACTTTAAGCCAGTCTTATCAAAGGAGGAAACCATAATGAGGTTCAACATCTGTTGGGATTTAAAGGCAAAGTGTAACTACAGTCGCTTCAGTGAATAAAGATACAACCATATAGAACTCGGTGACAGAGATTTTTGAAAAGAATATTAGCAGGTGGAAGTGGAGCTATACCAACATAGTGAAACATAATATATATTATACTTCACAGAGCACTCCAAGATACCAATTCTGCGACCATATTTTCTTAGTCAAGAATTATGCAAAAATAGTTGGAAAGAGAAAAAGATTTATGCAACAATGTTTCTCACAATTTTGATTTAATTTCAAGCTTGGATCAAAATGGGTGCTTGATTCCTCAATATCAAAATGTCAACCTTGATACTCCACTTTCTCTAAGTAAACAACCTTTATGCATAATCATGATTATGTCTCTTTAAGATCAACTCGAAATGGCATCCACTTCGCTGTACTCAATTTTATAATTCCAAGAAGGTTTATGCTAAAGATTAGCATGTCATAGTCCATATCCAATAACAAGGGCAGATTCTTTAAACTTGGTTCTTTCTCCTTCGGCAAACAATAAATACGAAACCAATAAAATAAGGATAAACAACAACAACATACCCAGTATATTCCCACAAAATAATAAAATAAGGATGAAAGATACCAAAAACCTCAATTAATAAATTTCTCTGTAATCTTTAATTAGGATTCTACTGCTAGAAATATCAATTCATATCTACACTAACCAATAATCTCAAAAGCCCTTAACATGTTGATACTTGTATGTATCTTATAAGAAAAACAATGATGCATTTGAGATATTAAAGAGTTAAAGTATCTGGTGGAAATCCTAAGGAGTTGTTTGGTAGCTGGTTTGGAGATAAGTTATGCAGGTATTAAATTCTGCATAAGTAATACCACGTTTGGTGACTCGTGAGAAGGTAAATTATTCAGGTATAAAATTAATATGGCATTTGGTTTGCAATCTAGAAACCCGCATAACTAGTACTCCCTCCATTTCAATTTGTTTGACTACTTTCCTTTTTAGTCCGTTTAAAAAAGAATGACCCTCTCCCTTTTTAGCAAACTCTTTAATTCCAATTTTCCGCATGACATGTTTAAGACTACCAGATTAAAGGCATTTTGGTATATTTGACATATCTTTAATTTAAGACATCAAGATTCAAAAGTCTTCTTTATTTTCTTAAACTCTGTGTCAAGTCATAACAGGTCAATCAATTTGAAACAGATGGAGTACATGTATAAGTATGAGGGAATCTGTGTATTATTTCATACAGGATATAAGGAGGAATAACTAATACATGTATAACTAGTACATGAATAACTAATCCCTACGTAACTAATATCTGCATAAAATACATAAAATCTCTCATAACTAATCCCTACATTACTATTACCTGCATAACTCTTACCAGCTACTAATGATCCCTAAAGGACAAGAATATTAAAACTCTCAAAGTGACTACTGATCATAAAGCAAATCTCAAAGTGAAAGGAGAGAACCTAGTAGTTTGTTATTAGCCTTATATTGAAAGGTCCCACATTGGTTTTATAGAAAGGTTTTGCTAGCTTCATATGTAGGAAGTTACAAATGCAGTGTATTTTCCGGAGCACGGTGGTTTGTTATGATATTATTGCAAGGAATGGGACTTGAGCCCCACATCGATTAAATGGAGAACTGATATGGGGCTTGTATAGCAGTGGACTCTCTCACCTTAATAACTAGCTTTTGGAGTGTGGTTCTCCTAAGATTGTATCATAAACTCCACAAAATTTAAACTTCAACACAATTCTCTCACATATATAAAGTTTTTGCAATCCTTAAAGGTTGAATCATTATTTATAGTGGTGCAATTTTTTTTACTTGTCAAATTTCCACAAATATAAACGCTTAACCACCAAAAAGATACCCTTTTGAATATGATAAAGAAATTACCTTGATCACCCACGCAAAACCAATGGAACCCTCCATGATTCCAAAACCATCAATTCCAGCTTCTTCTTCTTCGTCTTCAACATCATAGTCATCGGACCACCAAATCCGCTTCCCAAAACCAAACTCTTCTCCCTTATCCTTAGCGCTAATCTCGTCATCCCAGCTAAAGCCCTGGTAGTCCTTTGGGCGCCTCCTGCTATTGCTGCAGTGCCACCGGGCGCCGGCGCCTCCTCGGCCGTCGGAGCTGGTAGAGAAACAGCGGGTGGAATTCAAAGTAGAATTGTTGAGTGGGAATCTGGGGAGTAAAGGAGAGGACAAGGGATTAACAAGAGCAGGGGACGTAAGGAATTGAAGTACATCACTCCCCATTGAAGGGACCTCAATAAATGATTTGATAATTTCATCATATAATTAATTCAATATTTTAAAAAATATATTAGATAATGATTGTAATTCATAATTAAGAATAAAATAAATAAAAATAAATAAATTATTCATTAATTTTTTATATATTAGACAAATAAACATGAATGGAGTGAGTATCCTTTAATTTTGACTTTACAAATAAAATAATTTTTATTCTTTCACATAGAGTATTAATTAATTTAGAGATTTCCTTTAGGTTTAGCTTTATAATTATGATTTGAGTTTTTTTTTACTAAAATTTATTGTAGTAATAAAAATTATCTTAACATTTCAAAGTTATATGATATTTATTAATGGTAAAATGGTTTACTGGACCATTGTACTTGTATGAGTTTGTATTCTGAATCCTCTTACTTACTCTTGTGACAAGTGAAACTCTAAACTCAACATTTTAAACCCTTTTTTCATCTAGCCAGTGGCGTGTGTAATATAACCACTCCACGTCAAATTTCACGTCATTTTTAAACGCCACGTCAAATTTCACATCATATTTAAATGCCACATTAGAAATTAAATATTAAAAATAAATTTAATTAAATAAGCTACTTTTACAAATTGTAGAAAAAAATTAATAATCATGTTCTTGATGCTTGCTCACAATTTGAGCATTAAATTCATTCTAAATAGTTGAAATTCGTCTCCAATTAATTTAAATTTTCAGCTATAAGTTCACAAACACAAACACAATGAATTTTTAATTTACAATTTTGAAATATCTTTGACAAATCCACAAAAAATTATAATACAATTTTCAATATTCATTATCACTCACTTTCAATTCAAGTTTACATTTTGACCTAAAAAGGAAACATGAAAATTTTGAATTGTGAAAATGATTTGCAAAAAAAAAAAAAAAAAAAATCTCGAACGAAGGGGAGGGGAGATTTCTGAGAAGGAAGATAGATTGATTTTCTTTTCTTTTTTTTTTTTTGCGGGGGGGGGGGGGGGGGGGAGGGGAGGGAGTGGTGGATAAAGAAGAAGAACAGTGAGGGAGAGATGGTGAGTGACAAAGAATTATAGGGGGTGGGATAGTGAAGAAGAAGTATAATGGGGTGGGCTGGTGAAGACGAGTTGGGGGCGGGTGGGGTGAAGAAGATGAATAGTAAGGGGTGGAGAAGGAAGAAGAACAAAGGTAGAGGGTGGGTAGGTTTGGGGGGAGTTGTAGGAGAAGGTGGGGAAAAAAGATTATTTTTTTAAAAAAAATTATTATTTATTTTCTTTTATAATTTTAATATTATTTTAATATAAGTATGGTGTTCCAACTCTGTCATTTTAATGCCACATAAGCTCGGTCAATGGTCAGAAGGATTTAAAATATTGAGTTTTATTGAGTTTAAGGATTTAGTTGGCAAATGGGTGAGTAGGAGGGTCTAGAATGCAAACTCATACAAGTACAAGGGTTCAATAAACCATTTTGCCATTATTAATTATTGAATACTAAAGTTCAACAAAAATCTCTCAAATATATAACTTTAGACTTCAAAATATTCTACTTGTTGTGCTCCGCTCCTTATCTATTTATTTTATTATATGTTTAACAATTAGTTGCTACTACACAAACACTTTAAATGTAATTTTTTTTAAGTTAGCATATTACAATTTTTAGTACAAAATATTGTTTAATAATTTATTATAAATTCATCTTTGTTATAAAATAATATAATTATGGTGGATATTCATAACTCCTAAGATTTAAGTCACTCCCACCAATCTTCTCCATGATGTGTAGTTAATCCTCCACTACTCCACACATTATTATGGATGTAATTCTCACACCCTTTAACCTCTCCCATAATCTTCTTGTTTAATGTGATGTTATGACAACATTTTGTATGCCTCTATGAAGATTATAAATAGAGGTATATGATCTCATATTGTATACACTTTGATACTTGGAGAACTTTGGAAATACTTAGAAGAATTATGAAAGGATTTGAAATCCTCAAATTCCCCAAGTCTGGAGATTAAAGATGAAAATCTACCAAGTTTACAGGTTGAAGTCCTTAGATCTACAAAGTCTCCAGATTGAAGTCTTCAAATAAGTCGAGTCTTCAAGTTGAAGTCTTTAAATATGTCGAGTCTGCAAGTTAAAGTCCTTAGATCTACCAAGCTTACAAGCTGAAGTCTTCAAATATGCCAAGTTTGCAAGTTAAAGTCGCAAATCTATCAGGTTTACAGGTTGAAGTCTCCAAATATGTTGAGTCTGCAAGTTGAAGGTCCTCAGAACTACCAAGTTACCAAGTTGAAGTCTTCAGATATGTCGGGTTTTGAAGTTAAAGTCCTCAAATCCACTAAGTTTACAGTTTGAAGTCCTCAAATATGTCGAGTCTGCAAGTTGAAGTCCTCAGATCTACCAAGTTTACAGGTTGAAGTCTTCAAATATGTCGAGTCTGCAGGTTGAAGTCGCAAATCTACCAAGTTTATAGGTTGAAGTCTTCAAATATGTTGAATCTGCAAGTTGAAGCCCTCGGATATACCAAGTCTATATATTGAAGTCTTCAAATATGTCGAGTATGTAACTTGAAGTCCTCAAATCCACAAGTCTATAGGTTGAAGTCCTCAAATCCACCAAGTCTACTAGTTAAGGTATTCAAATTTGTTGAGTCAACAAGTTTAAGCCCTCAAATTCATCAACTCTGCAAGATGAAGTCTCAAATCTGCCAAATCTTCAAGTTGAAGTTTCAAATCCACCATATCTGAAAGTTGAAGTCTTCAAATCTACCTTATCTGTAAGTTTAAGTTTTAAATTTATCAAGGCTACAAATTCTTCGGTCGTAATTCTAAACTACTTCATTGTGTGAATATGAAGAATGTTAGCTCCATATCCATCATCTATTAGGATTCTACTTATCCACTTCTTGAGCATATAACCTACCCTATATAAAGGGTGATTATGCAGTGTTTAACCAAGTAGAAAATCATCAACCGTGAATATGATTTTTGTTCACATGTATGGACTTTTAGGAAAGGAGATTCAGTGGGATTTTCAAATGATAAAGGAGTCACCTTTAATAGGCTTTTATTCTTTGTTACTTCTTCATCGATAGTGAAACATGATACCTTAATGTTGTCTTGATCAATCCTTGTACAGAACCAACTCAGTAAGAACTTATTCAAAGTTATGGGACATTGTGGTTTTTGCTGGTGAGGCACCTAATCTTTTGCCCTCATAGAATGCTCAGCTGATTTCTGCTTTCTTTATATCCTCTCCATCCTCCTCCTAGTTGGTTATTTAAATGATTCTTTTCGTACACTTGTTTTGCAGCATCTCCGCCTAGGCACCAAATCTAACTTTCATCATCGTCTTTGTCAGTTTGGGATTTGTTTTGCTCCAATGGTTATTCTTCATGCTCTCCACAACTGTATATTTTGCCCGGATTGAGCAAGCCAAATGTGATAGTAACTTGATTAGAACTTGCCTTCTCATTATCAAGCACAATCTTCTTTTCATTACCAATTATATAGCTCAGCCCTTGAAGTCAAAACACTTCTCAAGAGGAGTTCGAATCATTAGTTTTTGCAGCTTCATTAGCCGTTTGATCTCTGATAACTCAATAAGCTTCAGCGCAAGCATTTTATTAAAAAATTTAGGAACGTTAGAATTGAGGAAGGAGTATTCCCTTTCCTGCATTCCCTTTAAGGTCAACTTTCAATTTGGGTGTTCTTGAGAGGAAGTTGGTTTCACACTCTACTTCTTGCACACCTTCATAGTAAACTTCACAGTCATCATATTAATGTTCAAGGATTCTTTGTTGTCACTCTTGGGTACAGACTTATTACTCCATCTCTTGGGTTCCTTTGTGTCCTTTACTTTGTGAGGGTCATGTACATGCATCACTTCTTTTCCAGTGGAATACATGCTCAACTCTATGTCATGAGCATGGATATATCAAAGAAATTTGGCTTAATTCCTTGTAAGATATAGAGAAGTCACTAGTGCATTCCTTGGATAAACATTTCTACTGTAGAAGCTTTCTGAGCATATCTTTGCAGTTTATGCTTGCCTTTCTCCATAGATTAATGAAGTCGATAACCGGTTCATCCTTTCTTTGGCGAGTATTTGTGAGTTCAACCATGCTCACCGTACGCCTTATGTTATAGAAGCTATTGAGGAACTCATGCTCCAGATGCTCTCAGCTGTCAATAGAATTAGGCTCAAGATCTATGTACTAATTAAAGGCATTCCCTTTTTGGAAGTTGATGCACTACTTTACAAGATTGTCTCCGTAGGTCCTAGAATTATTACATGTCTCGACAAAGTGTGCAACATGTTGCTTTGCTTTACCTTTGCCTTAAACTGTTGAAATTTAGGAGTGTTTGGATCATTGTTCAATGTCTTAATCAAATCTTCATGTATTACACCGCATTGCCCAAAGGTGGCATCCTGTAAGAGCACGGGTGAGTGATATCTCTCAACAAAGTGAATCTTATAGATCCTCCGAGAGGGATACTCACATCTCTCTCATTTACAGTGATTGTGCTATAATTTACTAGCGCATTCCTAGACTAAGAATGCCATATTTCTTAGTAAATAATTCAAAACCCAATGCTTTATTCAAGATCTTTACCAGTCGATTGTTCATTCTCCCTCCCAGTTTCTTTCGAAAGCTCAACATGAAAGAACAAAGAGTCACTTGCGAAGGGAGCAAAAATTAGGAATCAAAGAAGTCATCTCATCCTAAGGTGAGGGTAGATACGCCCCTGAATAGGCATTATGGCAAAGAACAAAGGTTGATAACCGGCAGACATCTTAAAGCTATCAATCCTTGAAGTGTACGTCTTAGCTTATGTAAGGGAAAACTTGGCAGCAACATCATACTTATCGTTGATGGTCCCTTTGATAAACTCTTTCTATTGATCAAGTAGGATCATTCCTTTAAAACAAACTGACATCTTCTTTGTAGGTGGTGTTTGTTTCATAATATGTTTTATCTTCTGGATTTCTGGACCCTTTCTATGTTCATGGCTAGATTCTTCGTCCATTAAGCCATCCATTTTGTCTATCAGCTTGTCGATCTGAGCATCTTGATTGTGCACATACTTGGTCAAATATTCAATCACTTTCGTCAAGTTTGCAAGTTGCTCCTCCATAGACGAATCATCAGATACCATTGCCTATATGATTGTTGGGGATATTAGGTTATCGCACAAGTTGATCGTTGAAGGACTCACATCATGTGGTGCAAGTGGCAAAGATCTATTGGTTGTATCATAATCCTTCTACATGTCAGAGTTCTTGAACCTAGAGAGTTCTAGTAGAGCTAGAGTTTTCTTAATCCTTCCAATCTCATTACTTCCTCCTTCTAAAGCATTTGTAGAGGACTTTGATCCTTTTTGGGATGAAGACCCAAAAATAGGAGTTGGAGCGGATGACAGTTAGAGTGTTTGTTGTCCCAACATGCTTGCCTTGCTTCTCGTAACCAGTAAGAAACTTCTAAAGTAGAATCGAGGATGCTTTCTACTTCAGTAGAGAACTTGGAGTCCATAGCCTTAGGGAAGTTGATCTTCTTGGAAGCCATTTCGATGTTCTTAAATATTGATGATTAAAAAGTTGAGATAAGAGGTAGAGATTTTCCTATTGAGCATGCCTAAATTTCTAGACCAAATAATTCACGTCGAGAAAATAATAGTCAAGATAGAAAAATATTGCAACAATCGTAGTATTTGATTTCAAACAGTAAGTATTACAATCTCTATAGATCCTTTGATTCTTATTTTCAAATATAAATTCAAGGATGTTATGACCCAAAACTTGAGTTGTGATGGCACCTATCATACCCCCATGATAGGTAAGCCAATCATATACTCAAATAGTAAAATACGCAAAGTAAATAGACGATAAAAATAGTAATAATGGCAGAAACTCAACTAAATACAAAACCATCCCAAGAATTAGAAGTCACCAAGTACAAGCCTCTAAGGGTATTATCAATACTACCAATAGTCTGAAACATCTCAAGAACAAGGAAAATTAGATGAATGGAAGATAGAAGTGATTTGGTAGGCTCTGGGATAAAGCCTCCTCTACCTTTGAATCTTAAGGATGAAACCCCAATCAAAGCCTCAAAAATCAACGACCAGGAGGGACTAGCTCGGTACCTATAGGTAAAGTGCAAAAATAAACAAGCGTGAGTACGAATCCACATGCACTCAACAACATCATCGACCGACCCTAATTAAAATTGATGGCAATAACCACCTAATCCAACAATATTCGACATAAACCAAATAAACCTGCACTCAAAAAGACCACACCTAGTCTAACAGTTAATAGCAACAATTGTTTACTTAGTCCATTTCAAATAGTTCAAAAGAGCACAATAACTCAGACCAAGAGAGAAATATTACTTCCACAATCAATCACCATACCAAAGGAAACAAACCAAATGGATCTGATGAGTGTGATGCACACCATGAAATCAAATGGGGGAGGGGGGGAATGATGATGATGAATATGATGCATGCCTGTCCTACCTATATACAACCACTGCTATGTATAGCTAGATGGGGCCTATGGGGGACTCGTCAAGTCCATATACACCCTCTAGATCCATCTAAGGCTACGAAATAAAAAAATCATATAGCAGCTCATTTTGGATCCGCCTATTGGGCCATAAATTAAATTCCACCAGTCCTGGTGCCTCAAATAATCATAATCTTAGGATTCGCCAGAAGGCCACGAAAAATAATCAATAGTACCATGATAGTATGCATATGATAGGGGGAAAAGATAGAAGACAACAAAATTTAAATACAGTCCAACACCAGGAGTATCAGAAATAGACTTTTCGCTTCACAATTATTCACAACAATATCCGATCGAAATCCTATGCTCCTAACATGCTAATAAATTAACTAGGGAACTGTGATCTTAAATATCAGCCAAATATAACATATAAGTCAAAATCTCGAAAACTCAATTCAAACAATCAATTAGTTACTTTCATCCCCTTCACAAATACACTGGTACCTGAGTAGGTGCTCGTCATCTCACCTATACAGGACCTCCATATCCCCATTTCTCCCTATACACATAACTAGCACACAAACATGTCAAAAAGAGTCTAAGAAAGTCTCAACTTGCCTCAAAAAAAGCTCAACAAGTCAAACCAAAGCTTTCCGCTTTCGAATAGCCTCTAAAAGGCCCAATCTGACGAAATATGAATTTTACAAAAGAAAATGAACCATAGCCACCTATATTACTATACTTAAATTTCAGGTCTAAAAAGTCAACTCTGACCCCACAAGGGCAAAACTAAAATTTTAATAGAAAATCACGTTACTTGACTCATAACTTATAGAGTTCAAATATAAAATTTCATCGAAAATAGAGCTAAAATCGACCTTGAAATCATCCAAAAAAGCCATTGCTTAACCTTACCCAATCCCCCCAAATTTCCAGTTTATAAACAAAGATTTGAAGATGAAATCATGAATTAAAAAATGGGGAATGTGTAATAGTAACATAAGAATAATACCCACTATTGTCTTCTCAAGCTTCAAAAATCGAGTTGTGGGGTATATGCTCGAAAAAAAAAACTAAAAATTGTCCAGGAGCATTTTATTTTTTGTGAACGTGACTGATATAGCCCACCACTAATCGCATACATGATATGTTCATCTCAAAAATATTGAAGGATTTCTCTGACTTGGACCTGACTATCATTTACCCTTTGCGATCATGATCAATTCCCCGCGATCGCCATGAAGCAAATGATTACTCTTCGTGAATGCGACAGGGAGATAATGAACTCAACGAGAAAATCACACGCACCAGCTAACATCAAATAACAAAATAGAGGAAAATAAAAGAACTCTCGAATGGACCCTCGAAAATTATTCAAAACCCCGTGGGCACAAACTAACTTTGCTACAAGACCAAAAATAACATCGGAACTATATGGAATCGTCAGATTTTTGAATAGAGGTCATTACCAATGAATATTGACCAAAGTCAATCCTATGCATTTAAACTTCCAACTTTCCAACAAACTACTCAAAATCTATCTTAATGCCTCGATATCCAAACCAAAGGTCCTACTCTCCCAAAAATGACATTAAAGCTAACAAAATTGATGGAATTCTTGTACGACCTCAAAATCTCCAAATTTTGACCAAAGTCAATCATACCAACTTCCAACCTTCCAAAGTAAAAAAAAACTCACATAATACTTAACCAACCACCTCAAGAACCATGCCAACCATACCCACAGACTACAAATTCCATAATCCTACTATGGAGAGGGGTAAAATGGTCAAAATGCATCAAAAGTTGAAAATCACTATGAGTGTTTTTATATCATCCACGACAAAAACACACGTTTGTCCTCAAACGTAGGGATAAAGAAGGTACCTAAACTGTCAAAAAACTTGGGATATCTACTCTGCATGTCCAACTCCATCTCCCAAGTAGCCTCTAAAACAAGACGATTCTTCCACTGAACCTTCATTAAAGCTATTTTCTTAGATCTCAGCTTCCAAATCTTTGTCCAAAATGGCTACGGACTCCTCCTAAAATGTATAATTCATATTTAAACCCATTAACCCACCCACCCACCCCACCCCCGGTTCACATGAGAACCATTGGAATGATACTTCTTCAATATCGAAATACAGAATATTGGATGCACATCTAAAAGATCGGAGGTAAATCTAACTCATAGGCCACCTCCCTAACACGCTGAAGAAGCTCAAAAGGACCAATAACCTTAGACTAAGCTTGCCTATCTTCCCAAACATCATCACAACCTTTATGGGTGATACGTTCAATAGAATCCGCTCACCAACCATAAACTCTAAGTCATGAACTTTTCGATCTACATAAATCTTCTGTCTACTCTGGGCTATCAAAAAATGGCCCTCTATCAACTTCATCCTATCCATATAATCCTCAACAAATCCATACCCCAAGGCCTAACTTTAAAGAAATAAAACCAACCAATCGAAGAATTACACTTCCTCTCATACAAAGCCGTGACTGGTGCCATCTAAATATTGAAATGGTAACTATTGTTGTAGGCAAACTTTGCCAAAGGCAAAAACTGGTCCCACTAAATACAAAATAGAATCACACAATCTCAAAGCATATCCTTTAATACCTCAATAGTCCACTCTGACTGACTATCTGTCTGTTGTTGAAAAGTTGTACTCATCTCCAACTGAATTCCCAACTTACGTTGTATACAACTCCAGAAGTGCAACGTAAATTGAGTACCTATATTTGAAATGATGTAAATGGTCACACCATGAAACCAAACATTATCTCGTATGTAGATTTTAGCTAACCTCTCCATATTATAGTTAGTCTTCACCAGTACAAAATGAGTTGATTTGGTCAATCTATTCATGATCACCCAAATATAGTCAAACTTCCCCAAGGTTTGAGGTAAACCAACTAAGAAGTCCATAGTAATACACTCCTACTTCCACTCAGGTAAAGGTATCCAATGAGTCATACCACCCACTCTATAGTGCTCACACTTCACCTGTTGACAATTCAAACACTTAGCCACAAACTCCATAATGTACCTCTTTGTCCTACACCACCAATAATGCTGCTTAAGGTTATGGAAAATCTAAGTTGCACCCCAATGAGTAGAATACCTCCAACTATAAGCCTCTTCCATGATTAATCTAGTCAAGTTACCAACTCGAGAACACAAGTCCAACCCTTTATCCTTAAAATGCCCTCATTGTCTGAACTGCTTCCTTAGTTTTACATTTCAACACCTTGTTCTGAATAATACACAACTTTCTATCCTCAAATTTTCTATCCTTAATATGCTCCACAAACAAGGACCGCGCCTCAACACTAGCAAAAACCTAGCGGGCCCAGAAATTTCAAGTGTCATGAAGCTATTAGCCAAATACTGAACATACATAGCCAAAGATCACTCTTCTTCCATCAATAAGGCAGGACTACCCAAACTCACCGCCTCCTTACTCAAATCATCCACCATTATATTAGCCTTGCCTGGGATGATAAAGATAATCATGTCATAGTCCTTCAAAAAATCTAGCCACCTGCACTGTCTAAAATTCAGATCCTTATGGTTGAATATATATTATAGGTTATGATGATCAGTGAACACCTCACAATAAACTTCATACAAGTAATGCCACTATGACTTCCAAAAAAAAATTACCACCACCAACTATAAGTCATGAATGGGGTAGTTTTTCTCATAGGTCTTCAACTACCAGAAACATAAGATCACCTCGCCTCTTGGCATCAAAACACCACCAAGACCAAATCCCAAAGCATCACAACATACAATAAATCCTTTACCCTCCATTGGTAAGGTCAAGACAGGTGCTGAAGTTAACAAAGTCTTGAGCTTTTGGAAGTCGCCTCACACTCATCAGACCACTAAAAAGCAACATTCTTCTGAGGCAACTAGTCAAGGAGCTATAATTGTGGAGAAACCCTACATGAATTATCTGTAATAGCCAACCTAACTGATGAAACTTTGAATCTCGATAGGTAAAGTAGGCCTAGACTATCCTAAACCACCTCTATCTAAGCCTGATCGACCATAATACCCTCCTTTGTATGCCCTAAGAATGACAGAGAACTAAGCCAAAACTCACACTTCGAGAACTTAGCATACAACTTCTCATCCATCAACCTTTGAAGCATGATCCTCAAATGTCGAACATGCTCCTCCCCACTCTTGGCAAGATATAATTAATGAACACAACAATGAAGAAATCAATATAAGTCCAAAATATTCCATTCATCAACTCTATGAATGTCTTCAAGGCATGAGTCAATCCAAATGACAAAACAAGAAATTTATAATGGTCCTATTGAGTCCTTAAAGCTGTCTTAGGGATATCCAATGCCCTAATCTTCAATTGATGGTACCTTGACCTTAAGTTAATCTTTGAAAATGTAAAAGCACCCTGAATCTGATCAAACAAATCATCAATGAGTGGATAAGGATACTTGTTCTTGATGGTCACCTTGTTCAATTATCGATAATCAATACACATCTGCATAGACCCATCCTTCTTCTTCACAAACAGCACTGGAGAACCTGAAGGTGAAATAATGAGTCTAATGAATTCTTTACTCAATAACTCCTGAAGCCGGTCCTTCAATTTCTTTAACCTTTACAGAGCCATCCAGTAAGAAGGGATAAAAATGGGTTTGGTGCCCGCTCCAAATCAATACCAAATTTGATATGTCTATGAGGAAGAACACATGATAGATCCATAGGAAACACATCTTGAAATTCTCAAACCAGCCCCATTGACTCTAAGAGAGGTGAGTCAGTTCTGCAATTATGAACATAAGCCAAATAATACAGATATCCCTTCTAAACCAAATGTTGAGCCTTAAGGAAAGAAATCACCCTCTTAGGATATAAACCATGGGTACCCTTCCCCCCAACCTCGGTACACCTAGCAAGACCAAAATAACCATCATGAAATGATAACCTAAGATATCATGATGCGGAGAAAGATAATATGTAATCAAAATCACATTAAAATCTAACATGTCCAAAATAATCAAGCCCATGCAAGTATCATACCCCAAAAGAGCCACAACACAGTATTGTTATACCCAATTTAACACTAAAGAATCATCTATTGGGATAGCAACACAAATAGGCACAACAAGAGACTCACACATCATATCAAGACCCAATGCAAATTAAGCAACCATATAGGGAAAATAGAACTAGGTTCAAATAATACTAAAGTAGGTTGATGGCATGCTGGGATGATACCAGTGGTAACTACATCAGAAAACTCTACCTTGGGTCTACCCAAAAAAGTATAATACTGAGCCATATCACCTCCTGTCAGAGTAACTCTCTAAAACCTCCTCTACTAGCTAGTGGTGCACCTATACCTACTTGAGACCTACTACGACCCCTAACTAGTGGTGTTGTACACTTACTGGAGTTTAAAAACCCTATTATGGACCCCTCTGTCTGAATTATGGGCAATACTTCTTATATTGCCCGGGATGACAAAAAGTTTGAATAGAAACTTGCTGAGATAAACTTGAATGACCAGAATACCTAGAAAAACATAAATGGCCACCACAACTTGAAAATCTCTAGAAGAACTCTGAGAAACCTTCCCAGAATTGAAAGAATCTTGTTTGGAATACCCACCCTTGGATGCTTGGATGGTTGTATGAACTCGTCTACTTTGCTGAGGATGAAAACCTCTCCTGAATGAAGCCCAATCTCAAGATAAAATACCACTAAACTGAAAAAAAGTATGGGACCTCTTGGCATTCAAACCTCTAAACTCCTCACAATGCATGAGCTCAAACTCCTTGTCTGGCTCAAACACCCCCTGAGAAAAAACTCAATATTGAACTGTAGGGAATATTACCTCTTGAATATTGAAGGTCAAACCCCTCACAAATCTCCAAATCCTTTCAATCTCATCCAATAAGATCACCATTCCATAGAGGGACAAATCATATAATCAAGTCTCATACTTAATCACCCAAATCCCATCCCGGGTCAAGTTCTAGAACTGATGTCTATACTCTCTCCTCAGGCTACGAGGAATAAACTGATCAATAAAAACCTGAGCAAATTACTCCTAAGTCATGGGTGGAGAACCTGTAGGACTAAAGTCAAGATAAGAACACCACCACTGCTTAGTAGAGCCACGTATATGTAAAGCCATATAATCAACCACATAAGATAATCCCACACTCTGAAATATCTCATGGGAGCTCACTAGAAACTCATATGCATTCTCACTCTGTCCACCCTAAAACTAAGGTGGATCCATCATTAGGAACCTATCAGACATTATATGCTCCTTATCTTACATCACCGGTCTAGCCACACCTGGCAGGGGCATACCATCATTCATGGCTGCTACAACCACTGGTTGTCCCTCCAGCCCTAAAATACTAAAATAATCTATTGATTTAGGGTATGGGCCCTAACTCTAGTCTATGAACCCTATGGAGTACCCACTAAACCACTACTCTGATCTATACTCTCCAACACCCCCAACACATGAACCAAGGTATCCTTAAGTATTGGGGTAGGCATAAATCCAGGTGGATCCTGATTGGGCCTACCTTCTCAAACAAAATATGATTGTCCCCAACCTCATACTCACCCTTAGGCGACTCTGATATTGCTAGGACCCAGCACTTGTATAAGCTTTATCTTTGCCCCGACCTTAACCTCGACCCCTGCCATATCCCATGCCACATCCACGAGTCCCAACATGGGCAATAGGCAAGGGTGGTGGAATAGACTACTAATCTCTCTCCACAGTAGCACTAGTCCTCACCATCTTTGAGAGAATGAAATAAGAAGCTTAGTAAGTAATGAAATTAATTTCGTATAGTAAGAAAAAAGAAGGGAATTTTTCCTTAAGTCCTGTAGCCTCTCGAAGATATATAAAAAAACATCTCTACACTAATCTGCAAGACTTTAAGAGACATGCTTTGTACTTATGAGTCTAATAAACCTAGCGCTCTGATACCAAATTATCACGACCAAAAACTTGAGTCGTGATGACACTTATCGTACCCTTTGATAGGTAAGCCAACCCAATACTCAAACAGTAAAGTACGCAAAGTTAATAGAATATAAAGATAGTAATAATGATGAAAGCTGAATTAATACAAAACCATCCCAAGAATTGGAAGTCACCAGGTATAAGCCTCTAAGGGTAATATCAATACAACTAACCTGAAACATTTCAAGTACAAGGAAAATAACATAAATGCAAGATAGAAGAGATTCGGTAGGCTCTGGGATCAAGTAGCCTCTAACCATAAATCTCAAAGATAATGCCTCGATCAAAGCCTCAAAAATCAAAGACCAAGAAGGACTAGCTTAGTACGTACAGGTGAAGTGCAAATTAAAGAGTGTGATTATGGATTGACATGTACACAATAACATTGTCAGCCGACACTAATTTAAAATGATAGCGAGAAACACCTAATCTAACAATATTCATCATAAACCAAATAAATCGGCACTCAAGAAGGACACACCTAGTCAACAGTCAATAACGATGATAGTTTACTCAGTCCACTTTAAATAGTCAACAAAGCATAATAATTCCGACCAAGAGAGAAACATCACTTCCATAATCAATCAATTACTTACAACACCAAGGCACACCAACTAAATGGATATAATGATTCTAATGCTTGCCATAAAATCAAATGAGGGATGTGATAATGATGAATATGATGCATGTCTGTCCTGCTTGTATACACTCGTTGCTATGAATGGCTAGCTGGTACCTATGGGGGACTCATGAAGACCATATACACACTATAGATCTGCCTAAAGCTATGGAGTAAATAATCATACATCAGCTTAATCTGGATTTGCCTATAAAGCCATAAAGAGAGTTGCAGTAGTCCTAGAGCCTTAAATAAATCACAATCTCCATATCCTTCTAAATGTCACAAAAAATAACTAATCGTACCATGATAATATGCATAATATGGGGGGAAAAGATGGAAGATAATAGAATATCAATGCCAGTCCAACACCAAGAATATCATAAAAATAACTTTTTCACTTCATAATTTATTAATGACAATATCTAATCAACATCTTATGCTCCCAACATGCTAATAAATTAATCAAGGCACCATAAACTCAAATGCCAGCCATATATAACACATAAGTCCAAATCCTGAAAACTCAGTCCAAACAATCAATAAGTTGCTTTTGTCCCATTCACAAATACACTAGTATCTATGTAGTTTCTCAACATCTCACCTATATGGGTGGTCCATATGACTTTTACTCCTCATAAACACAATTAGCACAAAAGCACATCGAAAAAGAGTGTAACAAAGTCTCAACTTGTCTTAATAAAAACTTAACAAGTCAAACCAATGATTCCCCTTTAGAATAGCCTCTAAATGAGACAAATCTGACTAAACAAAAATTCTATATAAAAAAATGAAACCTTAGACACCCATATTGCTATACTTAAATTCTGGAGACAAAAAGTTAACCCCAAGCCTACAAGGGCAAACCTAGAATTGTAATAGAAATTATGCTAGGGCATTAATCAACTCTATAAATTTTGCCACTCATCAACTCTATAATTTTTGCCAGGGTATTAGTTAACTCAAATGACATAACAAGAAATTCATAATGGTCGTATCAAGTCCTGAAAGCCATCTTACGGATATCCAAAGCCCTAATATTCAAATGATGGTAGCCTGACCTCAAGTTAATCTTTAAAAACACCAAAGCACCCTAAATCTGATCAAACAAATCATCAATACACAGAAAAGGATACTTGTTTTTAATGGTCACCTTGTTCAACCGTCAATAATCAATACACATCCACATGAGACCCATCATTCGTCTTCACGAACAACATCGGAGTACCCCAAAGAAAAACACTGAGTCTAATGAATCCTTTACTTAATAACTCTTAAAGTTGGTCCTTTAATTTTCTTCAACTCCATCAGATCTACCTTTTAAGGAGGTATGGAAATGAACTTGGTGCCCAGCTCTAAATCAATACCAAAATTGATGTCTCTATCAGGCAGAACACATGATAGATTTGTCGAAAACACATCCTGAAACTCTCTAACCACCCTCACCGACTCCAATGGAGGCAAGTCGGTACTGGTATCATAAATATAAGCCAAATAAGACATACACTCTTTCTCAAGCAAATGTTGAGCCCTAAGGAAAGAAATAACCCTCTTAGGATATTAACCCTAGGTAACCTTCTACCCCAATCTCAGTACACTTGGCATAACCAAATTGACCATCTTGGAATGAAAATCCAAGATAACATGATATGGAGAAAGCCAAGTTATACCCAAAAGACATAAAAATCTACCATGTCCAAAATAATTAAGTCCACCCAAGTATCAAACCCCAAAGAAGTCACAACACAAGATTGGTACACTCGATCAACCACTAAAGAATCACCTATTATGTTAGCAACACAAATAGGAATTGCAAGATACTAACACATCATATCAAGACCCAATGCAGACTAAGCAGAACATAGAAGAAAGTAGAACTAGGATCAAATAATATCGAAACATATCAATGGTATACTAGGATGATAACTGTGATAACTGTATCAGAAGACTCTACCTCAGGTTTACTCGAAAAAGCATAACACTGAGCCCTGTCACCTCCTATCTGAGTAACTCCTCTACTATGTGGTGGTGCGCCTCTAGCTGCTTGAGGCCTACCACAACCCCTACCTGGTGGTTCAACAAACTAAGCTAGATCTTGAAAACCCTATTATAGAGCCCCTCTATCTGAATTATGGGCAATCTTTCTTATAGTGATCAAGAAACCACATGTAAAAAATTCAATGTGAATATGAACCTACTGAGATGAACCCGAATGACTAGAATACCTAAAACAATATGAATGGCCACCATGGCCTAATAACCCCACCCTTAAAACCTGCCCTAAACTAAAAGAATATTATTTGGAATACTCACCTTCAGATGTTTGGAAAGCCATATAAACTACTCTACTAAGGATGAAAACCTCTCCTAAATGAACCCCTACCTCTAGATGAAATACCACTAAACTAACCAAAAGTGCGGGACTTTTTGTTCTTTAATCCCTAAATTCCTCACGACACACGAACTCAAACTTCCTAGTTGCCTTAACCACAGTCTTAAAAGAAGCTCCAGACTAAGTTGTGGGGAACATTGCCTCTTGAATCCCTAAGGCCAAATCCCTCACAAATCTCAGGATCCTCTTAATATTATTCAATAAGATCACCATGGCATGTCGAACAATGTATAAAATCAAGTCTCATACTCATTCGCTGAAATCCCATCTTGGGTAAAGTGCTTAAATTGATATCTATGCTCCCCCCTAAGGCTACAAGGAACAAATAGATCAAATAAAGCCTGAGCAAATCACTCCCAAAGTCATGGACAAAAATCCTGTAGATCTAGAGTCAACATAAGAATGCCACCATTATATGGATCAGCCACACATATGTATAGTTGTACAATAACATCCATGAGATTGGAAAATCTTGAGGATTATGTACAATTATTATCCATGGCTACTTTTTATATTAAGGCAATGGAGATGTATTGGAAAATGCGTACATTGAAATGGTATCCATGGTTTGAACCAAAAGTTGAGACTATAATAGGAGTTGTATGGATTTCAATGCCGGATCTACCACCAAATTATTTTGCCAAGGAGGTAATTTTGTCAATTGCATCAGTTGTAGGGAAACCATTAACTGTGGACATGGCTACTAAAAACCAGATGAGACAAAGCCATGTAAATGTGAAAGTGAAGGTGGATTTAGTAGCTAAATTACCACAACCAGTAAGAATTAGTGAGGAAGATCATATTAAAAGGGAGATTAAGTCAAAATGGATCCAAATACAATATGACTACATGCCCAAATATTGTAGAGAGTGTTGTCTGCAAGGATATAATAAAGATAGTTATTGGAACATTCACCTTAAAATACATGATAAAAAGATAGAGGAACATGAACAAGAAAGAAAGGAAGGAAATAATCAAATGGTGGGTTCTGCTGCTAATCAGAAGAAAGTGCTAACAAGTGGCAAGATGGTTGGAAACAACCATAATAAACATCAGTGGTTGACAAGGAGAAGCAAATACATGAGATATAAATATAGGCACTTAGTAGGAGAGGTGGATCCAAAAGAAAAAGAAAAAGTGCCAGTATCTAATGCCTTTGATGCATTAAACAAAAGGGAAGAAGATCAAATAGCTGATAAAAAGGTACTAGACAAAGAGAGCAATAAAGAAAACACCAAAGATTGGGTGAACCAGAGCTTTGGGAAAAGTCCACAGAAACTAGTAATGAAGGATAAAAACAAGGCCAAGACAAGCAACAACGAAAGAAAAAAGGCAAAAATTGAGCAAATGCAGGAAGACAAGAATGGAGAAGTAAGTGAAAAACATGACCAGGAGGGGGATAAGAACAATAAGAAGGATCACGACACTTGTGCTGTAGTGGTTTTAGAAGTTGACAATAGTGAAGTGGTACCATTGACAGTGGTAAACCAGATTGATGCCATAAACAAAAACAAAGAAGACATGGATGTGGGGAATGAGGAGGATAATATAGATAAAATTGCCATTAAAGGAAACCTATCACCATAACAAATAAATATGCAAAAATCAACACATGGAAAGCAAAGAAAGAAAGGCAATAGAGGAAAGCCTCAAGCATCAGCTATGCAAATAATAAGTTCAATATTAAAAATCAATAAATGTCAATGAATGCTCTGATATGGAATATAAGATCGGTGAACACTCAAAAAGCATTCCCTAGACTGATAACATTACAAAAGAGACTCCAATTTTTCGTTGTGGGATTGATGGAACCATTTTAGGGTAAGCTCACTATTGAAGAATATAGAAGAAAGCTTGGAATACAACATGCAGTCATAAACACAAATGAAAAAATATGGGCCTTTATGGATGCAGTCATTAGTTACACTGTGGTAAGGGATGAGGAACAACTTTAAAACTGGAGAACCAAGAGCAAGGAGTGATAGTTATGGTGACTTTGGTGTATGCCAAGTACACCCAGGTAGAGAGAAGGATATTATGGGAATCCTTGGGAGAACTAGCTAATAGTATTCAATGTCTATGGCTAGTGGAAGGAGATTTTAATGTCATTATAGATGAAGAAGAAAATCTAAAAGGGCTACCAGTTACAGCATCAGAAATAGAAGACTTCATACATTATATAAATGTGTGCAATCTGGAGGATTATGGATTCAGGGGAAGTAAGTACACTTGGTGAAATGGAAGAACTGATAAAGAGTGTATTTTTAAAAGGTTGGATAGGGTGCTATGTAATGATTTAATGCAGGATCTATTTCCAGTAGTGGAAATTGAACACTTGTTTAGAAGTGGGTTGGATCATTCTCCTATATTGATCAAGTTCGGAACTAGTAATGAAGAGTATGTCAAATCCTTTAAGTTTCTGAATTTTTGGCTTAAAGAGGAGTCCTTTATGGAAGTAGTAAGGCAACATTGAAAAGTAGATTTTGAAGGTAATCCCTTTATCTTGTTTCATCACAAGCTAAACAAAGTCAAGAAAGCACTGTCACAGTGAAGCAAGGAGAAATTTGGAACTATCTTTCAAGAAATTTCAACCTTGGAGGAGTTGATCAAAATAGTGAAGAGCCAAATTGAAGAATAACCTTCTGGTGTAAATAGGGAAAAACTTCATAAGGCTCAAGCAGAGCTAAATAGGCAACTACAGAGGGAGAAAGAATTTTGAAAGTAAAAAGCAGGATTTGAATGGTTCAAAGATGGGGAAAGAAATCAATTTTTTTTTGCCATACCATAGTCAAAGGGAGGAGGACCAGACTTAAAGTACAGAGAATTCAGAATGAGGAAGGGGAATGGCTAAACCAGTAAAGTAATATTGCAGATGCAGCTGTTGATTTCTTTAAAAGGCAATTCACTAAGCAGGAGGATGTAAGGGACTTTGAGATGATAAATGAAGTACAAAAATTGATCAGCAATGAACAAGATGAGAATCTGCATAGAATTCCTAGTAAAGAGGAGGCCAGAGCAACAGTGATGGGCCTTAGCAGACATAGTGTAGGAGGACCAGATGGAATGACAGGTGCCTTTTATCAGGATGCTTGGGAAATAACGGGAAGATATATATATAACATGGTGAGAGCTTTATTTTGTAGAGCTAAGCTACGTAGGTTCATAACCCATATAAATCTGGTGTTGTTACCTAAGAAAATTGTAGTCAATACCTTCTCAAACATGAGGACTATATCACTAAGTAATTTTATAAATAAGAATTTTTCAAGGATTATTCATGAAAGAATCAAAGGGCTGCTACCTCAGATCATTTCAGTTGAACAGACAGAATTTGTAAAAAGGAGAGCGTAATAGAGAATATTTTAATAGTACAGAAGATCATCACTGAAATCAGGAAAAGAGGTAAGCTTCCCAACATGGTCATTAAACTGGACATGATGAAAGCATATGATAGAGTAGAGTGGTTATATCTCACAAGAGTGATGAGAAAAATGGGATTTGGGGAAAGAATAATTAATATGGTATTTAGATTGGTAGGAAGTACTTGGTACTCTATCCTTCTAAATGGGCAACCAAAAGGTTTTTTCCTTTTTTCAAGAGGGCTGAAGCAAGGAGATCCTCTATCTCCTACACTTTTCATTCTGGTTGCAGAGGTTATGTCTAGAGCTTTCAATTCCTTATTGAAGAAGAAAGAATTCAAGATGTTTGGAAGGCCAAGAAAGAGCCCAAAAGTGAATCACCTAGCCTTTACAGATGACATGATTATTTTATGTAAAACAGAGATTGGCACAATGTAACTAGTGACTGGAGTTTTGGAGAGATATGAGAAAGTCTCTGGACAGAAAGTTAACAAAGATAAGAGTTCTATCTACTTGCACAAAAATGTTCCATCAAGAGAAGTGATTGTGGCAAAGGTAGCAATAGGTATCTTAAGGAAGGAGCTTCCTTTTACTTACTTAGGTTGCCCCATTTTCTATATGAGAAAGCAGAAGGCCTACTATCAGTAGATGATTCATAGAATTAGCACCAAACTACAGGCATGGAAAGGGAAATTATTGTTTTATGGAGGAAGAGCAATACTGATCAAACAAGTGCTATAGAGTATCCTTATACACTGTTTATTAGTAATAAGTCCTCCTTTGAATGTCATGAATAGCATTCAAAGGATGATGGACCAATTTTTTTGGAGTAGCAGTATAGGAGGAAGAGGTAGGCATTGGACAAAATGGAAAAATTAATGCTTACCAGATGAAGAAGGTGGAATTGGATTCAGACTGGTTAATGATGTAACAATGGCTTTATTCTGTAAACTATGGTGGAATTTCAGAAAAAACCCATCAGTGTGGAGCAGCTACATGTACAACAAGTACTACAAGAAGGAGAACCCAAATCAGGTAATGTGGAAGATAGGGCATGCCAGTTCACATGTGTGGAAGAAAATGTTACAGGCTAGAGGCCTGATTGAACATCAAATTTGGTGGCAAACAATGAAAGAAACAACTCAGTTGTGGCATGACAATTGGACAGGGTTAGGAACTTTGAATTCTATTATTGAAGAAAGCCAAGAATGGGATGAGAGGTACCAGTAAGTACAAGATTTGATCATAGATGGGGAATGGATTGAACAACTGATCCAAGACCTTTTACTGGCGGATATGGTTGATCATATTATTATCAAGATTAGGTCTCCAAAGGAGAGAATTGAGGATGATAGACCATGGTGGATGCTAGAATCTAATGGGAAATTCTCAGTTAGATCATCATGGCATTACATCATACATAGGGAGCAACCTAACTGAATTTTAAAGGAGATATGGGTGAGAGAATTGCCTTTGAAAATAACTTTCTTCATATGGAGACTGTGGAAATTCAAAGTACCTATGGATTATAGAATAATAAGATGGGGATATGATGGACCTTCTAGGTGTTGGTGCTATATAAATCCTACACAAGAGACAATGTCTCATGTGTTTCTACAATCAGAAGATGCTAACAAGACTTGGTCTTATTTTTTTATTTTGTAGGTTTTAATATCCAAGGATTAAGTTTAAGGAAAGTCATTATGAAATGGTAGGAAGCGGATGTGAGACAGGGATTGAAGAGTTACTTCCAAGCAATGCCAAGCATTATAGTGTGGGAACTGTGGAGGAGAAGGAATTGCAAGAAGCATGAAGGAAAAAATCTGACATGGGAGAAGATAATTCATAACATCACAAGGAATTTATAGATGCTGTTGAAAGTGAGAAAGCCAAGACATAATTTTTTCATCAATTGGCAGGGAATTTTAAAAGAACTGGGGGAAATAAGAACAAAGATCAAGATCACTAAAGTGGAATGGAAACTACCTCCTGAAGGCTGGGTGAAATACAACACAGATGGGGTATTGACGCGTAATCCAAGAGTAAGTTCTTATGCTTTTTGCCTTATTGATGTGAATGGAGACTTAATGTATGTAGAGGGGGCTAGCATTGATGACTCAACCAATACTAAAGCAGAGGCCACAACAATTCTAAAAGCTACTGAACATTGCAAGCAAAAGAATCTTAACAGGGTGATCATTGAAACAAATTCATTAATGCTATTGAAGGTGTTAGAGGGAGAATAGAATTGTCCATGGAGCATATCAGACATAATCATAGAAATAAAGAAACAAATAACAAACAAGCAAGTTCACTTTCAACACATAATGAGAGAGGGTAATAAGCTTATGGATTACTTAGTCAATCTGGCAATAGAAAAAGGAAACTGCAGTTTCACAAGCTTCAATCAGATGGAATCAACAGGAAAGAGGATAATTAACAGCAATAAATCTACATACCCATACATAAGATTGTCACCAAAAAGAGGGTGAAGGGGCTGGGAAGGCTAAAGCTTAGTTTTTTCACATACATAATTACACAAGCCATGAAGGCGAGAAAAGTGGTGAAAGAGCTATCTAGCCTACACTATAGCAGCCAATAAAAAGGACTCGCAACAAAATGGGAGGGTCACTTGGTTAGATTGAAGTTGTTGAACCTAAGATCTAGTTATTTCACAGGAAGTTTATGGTTTTGAGATCCCCGTATCTCCATACCAACCATAACTGCAGAAGCCAAACATCAATTGAGTATAGGAGTGAAAATGAGTAGGGCAGGAAATTAAACTTAACCAGAAAAGATCAACTACCACTCATGATGAAATCTGTTAGCAAAACACAAAAGGTACAATTATGTCCCATCCACTAGAGAATGCAGCTGAAAAAGGAAGAAAATAGTGAGAAACGGGAAGGAGAAAATGAAGAAGAGGAAAATAAAGGGATTGGAAACTTACTTTTGCAAGATATTAACATCACTTGCAAAACAAGACTAGGGAATGGAGTTTATCACCTATAAAAGGACGAGGAACTAGTTGTTGCACATCGCGGTCATTTTTTAGGTGTGCTAGGGCGGGAGCTGAAATGAAGAAGATATAATGATTTTAGAAACCCTACAAATGCGGATATATGTAAGGTACTAAGTGGGCCGGGTTATGGGATTTTCTTTTATTTTGTGTATTGTGTATTTTCAAACTTGGGTTGGTCCAATTCGAGTATTTGTATTGTTTTGGATGATTAATCAATAAAACCTAATTTTTTATTTTAAAAAACATAATAAAATCCATGAGACGATATCAATCCCATACTTTAAAGTCTCTCGTTGCACCTCACTAGAGACTCATATGCCTCCTCAATCTGTCCACCCTAAAACTGAGGTGTATCTATCTTTAGAACCTTTCAATCCTCTTCTGGTCCTTATCTGACATCATCGGCCTAGCCACACTTATGGCTCCTATGCCGGGTAGAGGCATACCATCAGACCTGGCTGCTGCAACTGCTGGCTATCCAACTGGGCCCTGAAACATTAGAATAGTTTGTTGATATGAGGTTTGGGCCTCAACTCTAGTCTATGAATCCTATAGAATACCAACTAAACCACCCTTCTGATCCATACTCTCCACCACATCCAAAAGATGAACCAAGGTATCCTTAAGTATCAGGGTAGCTACAAACCTAAATGGAGCCTGATCTGGGCCTACCTCCTCAACTAGAATATGATCATCCCCAACCTCATACTCACCCTAAGGAAACTCTGCTCTGGTCGAGACTCGAGTAGCTTCTCGAGCTCTACCTTTGCCCCAACTTCTACTTCAGACCCCACCACATTCCCTACCATATTCTCAAGTCCCGACATGGGAAGCATGCACGGGTGATAGAATAATATATTGATTTCTCTCCAAAGTAGAATAAGTCCTCACCATATATGAGAGAATGAAACAAGAAGCTCAGTAAGTGATGAAATAAATTTTGTATAATAAGAAAGAGAGAGAATTTTTGTTACGATTTGTAGCTTATCAAAGATAGATAATGGAAGTCTCCGCACCAATGCACAAGACTCTACTCGACACAACTTGTATTTATGAGATAACTGAACCTCGCAATTTGAACCAACTTTTCACCACCCAAAACTTGAAGCGTTATGTCACCTATCTTACCCCCATGATAGGTAACACAACCCAATACTCAAAAGTGATTAGATGGTAAAGATAGTAATAATAACAAAAACTCAACTGAATACAAAACCATCCTAAGAACTGGAAGTTACCAAGAACAAGTCTCTAAGGGTAATATCAATACAACCAATAGTCTAAAATGTCTCAAGTATAAGGAAATAACTTGAATTCAAGATAGAAAAGATTTGTTAGACTCTGGAATCAAGCAGTCTCTACTTCTGAATCTTAAGGATGAAGCCCTGATTAGAGCCTCAAAAAGCAATGACAAGGCCTCAAAAATCAATGACTAGGAGGGACTGGCTTGGTACATACACGTAAAGTACATAAATAAACAAGTAGGAGTATGAATAAACATGTACTCAACAACATCGTCGATTGACCCTAATTCAAAGTGATGGCGATAACCATCTAATCCATTAATATCTAACACACACTAAATAAACCTACACTCAAAAAGTCCATACCTAGTCTAACATTTAATTGAAATAATAGTTTACTCAATCCATTTCAAATATATCAACAAAGTACTATAACTTAGACCAATAGACAAATTATCACTTCCATAATCAATTAATCACTCACCACACATGGGCAAACCAACCAATAGATATAATGTGTATATGGATGCCATAAAATCAAATGGGGAAAATGATGATGATTAATGTGACACATGTTTGTCCTATCTTTATACCTCGTCGCTCTATATGTCTACTACGATGCATGGGGGACTTGCGAGTTTCATATACACCCTATAGATCCACCCTATGATCACAAAGTAAATAATCATATACTAGTTCAATTTGGATCCACCTATAAGGCCACATAGAGAATTCCAATAGTCTTGGTGCGTTAAATAGATCACAACCTCCGAATCTACCCAAAGGCTACAGAGAAAATAACTAATAGTACCATGATAATATGCATATGTAAGGGGGAGAAAGATGTAAAAATAATAGAATATCAATACCAGTCCAACACCAGGAATATCAAAAAGAGATTTTTAAATTTATAATTTATTCACGATAATATGCAATCAAAATTTCACACTCCCAGCATTCTAATAAATGAATTAGGGCAACATGAACTCAAATATTGGCCAAATATAGCACATAAGTCAAAAATCTCAGAAACTCAGTCCAAACAATCAATTAGTTATTTTTATCCCCTTCATAAATACACCAATAACAACATATGTACTCGCCATCTCACTTATACGGGACCCTCATATCCCCATTACTCCCCACACATACAATTAGAACATAAACACATCAAAAAATAGTCTAAGAAAGTCTCAACATGCCTCAAAAGAAGCCCAATGATTCAAACTGAAGCCTTCCCCTTTCGAATATCCTATAAACAAGCTCAATTTGATCTAATTTGAATTCTACCTAAGAAAAAGAAATTATTGGCACTCATATTTCTATACTTAAAAGATATCCTAGGTCCAAAACGTTAACTCAAAAGTTAACTTGAGACCACAAGAGAAAACCTGAAATTTGAATAAAAAATCACGCTACCCATAACTTAAGGAGTTTGAATCTGAAATTTTATCAAAAACTGAGTAAAAATCGATCTTAAAATCATCAAAATACCATTTCTTAACGTTACTCCAAAATCTCCAAATTTTCAAATTGAAAAACAAAAGATTTGAAGGTGAAATCATGAATAAAATATTTGGGAATGTGTAAAAGTAGTATAAAAATAATACCCAATGAAGAATCCTCAAAAATAACTATTTGAATCTCCCAAAATTGAGTTCTAAAGCTTTAAAAATTGAGTTATGAGGTTTATGGTCAAACTAGTAATTAAAAACTATTCAACTGCATTTTTTTCTTCACAAAAGCGAAGGGCGCGTTGCGATCTTGACTGACCATTCTCACTACCCATCGCGAATATGATGAAATATTTCTCTGACTCAAACCTGGCTCCCCTTTACCCTTTACATCAAAATTGTTCCCCACGATCACAATGAAGCACATGATTACTCTTCACAAATGCTACAGGGAGATCATGAATGTGAAGAGAAAATCAAATGCACCAGATGACAACAAACAACAAAAGGGAGGAAAACCATAAAAAATACTGAATAAACCCTCAAAAATCGTTCAGAACTCCATAAACACACATAACTATACTACAAGACCAAAAATGACATTTTTGACTCAATGAAATTCAAATAGAGGTCGTTATCAATGAGTGTTGACCGAAATCAACCCTATGCCTTAAACTTACAAATTTCCAACCAACTATCCAAAATACATTCAAATGTCTCTGGACCCAAACCAAAGGTCCTACTAACCTAAAATGATTTTCTAGACATAACAGAATTGTCAAAATTCTCATTCGATCTCAAAGTCTCTAAATATTGACCAAAGTCAACCATACCAATTTCAAAATAAAAAAACTCACATAATACGCAACCAACCACCTTGAGAACCATGCCACCCACACCTACAAACTAAAAATACCATATTGCAACTATAGGGATAGGTAAAATAGTCAAAATACCAAAAGTAAAAAATCACTGTGAGAGTTGTTACAAATAGATTTTGAGCTTGATCTTGAATCTTTATGAATTTGATCTTGACTTGTACATGAATTTAAGAAATCTTGAGATTGATCTTGAGTTGTATTTGAACTTGGGTGCTTGAATTTGTGAACTTGTAGCTTATATGAAATCTGTAATGTTTGATCCTTAAGCTCTCTCTGACTTCTTGTTAGAATTCTAGTGTCTTTTTTGATTTTTGAAAACCCCTATGGAGGAGTTGTGATGAGGACATGCTTCTTTTGACCAATCAGATTTAAGTGACATTGAAATATAGGTCGGAACATGTCCTTTGTATATGTGGCATATTTTCATTGGCCTTTGATTTGACTAGGCATGTTGTGTCATTTTGACATGCAACATGAGGTTATTGGCTCTTTCATTTTAATTGAAGTGCCACATCATTTGTCATGAGGCACCCAATTAGGCCTCTAGAAAAATATGATATCTCGGGCTTAACAATGCGGGCTTATCATTTGTAGACCAATTTTCTATACCAGCCCAAAGAAAATTGGACTTTAATTAACTTCGTATTGTTGAACTTAAAATAATTAATTTAATTATGTTAATCCATAATATTTATTTGAACTAATGTAATCTTGAATTTAATATAATTCAAATTATTTTATGAATTTAAATCTGATAAAGTTTTTGTTCTTACAAATGCCCCTACTTTAGGACTTGTCAGAGTATCTAAATTTTCATAGACTAGGCTTGAAGTATTAACTTGATTATTTGAGATAAAAAATAATATGTAACTGTTGCATGCCAAAGTTGAATAATGCCTGAAAGTTAAGAACATGCATTGTAAGATCAAATGTTCATTGTAATTATGATTATTATAATGATCATATCCACCTGTTTTTGTAGAACAAAATATTTGTGGATTCATGTATTCATGAAAGTTGGTATTGCTTTTCCTTAAGGAAAAGATATTTCATTTCTTTAATTAGAGGAAAATTAATGTCATAGTACTGTAATTCCAATTCCTTTGCTTCACCGACATTCACAAGTTAGAATCCTTTTAGAAGGCTAATTACTTTTCATGTTCAACATGGAATATGTGCGCTCATCAGTCTCCTTGGGATCTATTTAAATAGGTACGTGCCCTTCAATATTCTGCACAAACCGCCATGTCGCAAATCACAATGAGCAAGCATAAAGCAAGGTAATTTCTTTTCATTTTCTTTCTATTTTTGTCACTTTTTCATAGCTTAACACGTTAGTGGTAGAAAATTTATATCTTGTCATAGAAACGTTGAGATCATGAATGTTTTAATGCTTTAGAAACTTGATTTCAAGATATACAACATACCAAAAATTTAGAATTAAACTACTGTAATATCATTCTAGATAATTTTTTGAAGTTTGCTTTAAATTCTATCATGTGGAAAATTTCAGATCAATGCGGATTTACTAAAACCTCCATATCTTGATGTAGGAATAATGAAATCGCAAGCAGCTTAATTCTGTAGAAACTAGACACAAAGGTCTACAACATATCAAAAATTCATAATTTAATGCGTTCGATATTGTTCCACATATTATTACAAAGTTAGCTTTAGATTTTGATGCACTTATAGTTAAAGATTTGCGCTAAGACACCAACAAAATTGTATCCAGATGTAGAAATAATGAAATTACAATGCTCTTGATTCTATTGAACTAGACATGAGTGGCTACAATCAAAATTTAGAATCATTCTTGATAATATTTTAAATTCGGCTCTAGATTATATCTTGCTTGACTCTTCAAAACCAGGACTATAGTCGGGCAAGATGCCTATAGTTGCTAAATCCATTACAGCTTCTCTCCATTACTTGTAACAAGTTCATTTGAGAGTTATTTCCTAAAATTATAGGTCTTTATCCCAAAATTTAGATTTTAAATGGTGGTATTAACCTCATAAGAAGTTCAACCCATCGAAATTTAAAGGATGGGAAGAGACATCTAGTTAAGGGACAAAACATTGTTCACAGGTTGAAGTTGGGAATTGTTTTATCCATTGGGCCCATTTCAAGTTGTATAAAAAGGTTAAGCTCATGTTTACAAGATCATGTAGACAAATTTTAAGCTCATCAAAGGAGAAATCGAGCTAAGAAATCATAGGATCTCAACACTCACCTGAATTTTGGCTATGGGTGAGTTTTAAGACACAATAATGGACGAGTGGATAATGTATGGAGATCTTTAGGCTTCTCTGTTGCAATATTGACAATGATGTTCTTGATCACTCACATCAGAGCAACTACTTTGAAGGATTAATGATGGCTGCAACATTTAAGGGTTGATGCTCAGTTATAGAGCTTGACTCTTTACTTTTCTTGTCTTGATTTTATCTTATTTTTTAAAGTTCCTTTCTTGTTTTTTTGGCCTAACCCATTTTGATTGGTCCTTTTTATACTGACTCATTTTCATTTAATAAAATGGCCTTGTTCCGAAAAAAAATTATAAAAATCATGGCCAAAGAATTATGGATTTATACAGATTTTTATTCAAAGTTTATTCAAATTCTACCTTCAACTGGTAATCCTCTTTCCTTTACTTATTTTCCTTTTTTGTTGTCTTTTTTCTTTATAGGACAAAGAAAACTATTTGTAGGGTAATTTCATCTCAATGTGATGATAAGATTCAAAAAGTGTGCATTGTCCACAATCAATACTTTACATCATCTTTTAAGGACTGAGATGTAGATGGACTAAAAATTATCTGTCTTAAGCATGAAAATTTAGAGATCCCTTTAAGAATATATCTCTGAAAGCACCAGCTTAAGGTGCAAAGGGATAAGTTTTGTCCACCTTAAGGTATGAAAATTTAGAGATATTTTTAAGGATAAATTCGTGAAATACCAACATAAGGTGTAAAGGGACAAAATTTGTCAACCTTAAGGTATGAAAGTTTAGATATCCTTTTAAGGATAAATTTGTGAAAGGCTAGCTTAAGGTAAAAAGGAACAAATTTGTCCACCTTAAGGTATGAAAATTTAGAAATTCTTTTAAGGATAAATTCGTGAAAGTCCAACTTAAGGTGTTAAGGGGAAAATTTTATCCACCTTATGATATAAAAATTTAGAAGGCCTCGACTAGAAGATTTAGAGAATATTAAGACTTCATCTTGAAGATGTGACTGCCTTGAAGACTTCAACTTGGGCGGATTTAGAAATTTCAACTTGAAGGCTTAGTGGATGTGAAGGCTCCAACTTGCAGACTTCATAAATTTGAAAATTTCAACTTGAATACTTGAAAGATTTGAACACTTTAACTTAAATACATGGAAAATTTGAGCCTTTAACTTGTAAACTCGGTAAATTTAAAATCTTAAACTTGCAGACCCGATAGATTTGAAGACTTCAACTTACAACTTAAAGACTTGGCAGATTTAAGACTTTATCTTGCAGAGTTTCTGAATTTGTGGGCTTGAACTTGTAGACTTGGCCCATTTAAATACTTTAACATGTAGACTTGGTGGATTTAAGGACTTCAACTTACAGACTTGACATATTTGAAGACTTTAACTTTTAGACTCGGTGTATTTGAGGACTTCAACATGCAAACTCTACATATTTGAAGACTTCAACCTATAGACTTGGTAGATATGAGGACTTCAACTTGTAGACTCAACATATTTGAAGACTTCAACCTATATACCAGGTAGATTTGAGACTTCAACCTGTAGACTCAACATATTTGAAACCTGTAAACTTGGTAGATTGAGGACTTCAACTTATAGACGTAACATATTTTAAGACTCCAACCTGTAGACTTGTACTTTTGAGGACTTCAACTTGCTGACTCTACATATTTGAAGACTTTAACTTGTAGACTTAGTGGATTTGAGGATTTCAACTTAAACACCGAACATATCTGAATACTTCAACCTATAAAATTAGTAGATATGAAGACTTCAACTTATAGACTCGACATATTTGAAGACTTTAATATGTAAATATGGTAGATTTTCATATCTAATCTACATGCTAGGGTAATTTAAGGATTTTAAATCCTGTTGCAGAAGATCATCTTTCATAGAAGTCTGCCTTCATTAAGCCATGATATTTGGTGTAAGTCTGAAATTCGATAAGAGAGTACTCGTAAACCTGACTTTCATGTGATAAATCAAATAGAAATACATATTTTTTGGCACTCATATGACTAAACTTAGAATGAAACTCAAGTGCATACATACCTCAGTGAACATGATAAAGTCATAACGTAGTTCTAAGAAAGTGATTATTTTTGTGTCCTAAATTTTGCCTAGGCTCTTTTTAGGTGTTCAACCTAGTTGACTTTTGTTTTGGAATGTGCATAATTTATACTTTTGAGGGTCATGAGTAATATTCATTTTATGCTCCTGCATTAATGAAGATTAAGTTGAGCCAAAGTTCTTTCGACTACATCAGTAATAATATTTGCTTCTTCTGGCATGTGGGAAAAGAAGACTTTTTTTGAAGAAGATAAATTAGAAACATGAGTTGGATTTGACAATACTTGAAGCACTTGTTGTCCTGTTATTTTTCTCTTTTTGATTTGTCTAATAATCCCCATGGAGACTTCTAATTTACTTTAAATTCAACAACAACATTTATATATTCTTTATATGAGTCATTTTGATGTTCTTCGACTTTAAATGCAAGAGATGAGAGGTAGCACTTGTCCCACTAGGCGTGCCAGAATTTGTAAATAATAAAATTTGCATCTAGAAAATAATAATCAAGACATAAAAATATCACAATAATTGTAGTATTTGACTATAAATAGTGAGTGTTACAATCTCTATAAATCCTCTAATACTTCTTTTCAAATATAAATTCAAGAGCTTTTGAGCTTGAGCTTGAATCTTCATCTTAATCTTAAATTGTATTTGAACTCGGGTGCTTTAATGCTTGAAATAGTAGCTCATAGAGAAATCTGCGGTATTTGATCCACAAGCACTCTCTGGTTTCTTGTTAGAATTTTAGTGTTTTTTCTAAATTATGGAGACCCCAATTTATAGTTATAGAATGGAGGAGTTGGAATGAGGACATGCTTCTTTCAGCTAATCAAATTTAAGTAATATGGTGATATTTGATTGTTGGAAATATATCACTTGTACATGTGGCACATTTTTATTAGCCTTTGATTTGAATAGGAATGCTATGTCATTTTGAAATGTGTTATGATCGTATTGGCTCTTTCATTTGATTTTGCGTGCAATGTCATTTGATACGTAGTACTAAATTGGGCCTCTAGAATAAGATTACATCTCGGCTTAGAAATGTGGGGGTCATCATTTTTAGCCTAATTTGATGGGCTAGCCCACCGATAATGGGCCTTTAATTAAATCTCTAATTATTGGACTTAAATAATTTATCCAATTATATTAATCCACAATATTTATTTGGATTAATATCTTGAATTTAGTGAATTCAAATTATTTTATGAATTTAAATCTGATAAAATTTGTTTCTTTACAACTGAGAGTAGGTACGGAGTCCAAATATATCATGAAAATAGATCAAGGACTCTAGAAATTTTTTTCCAAAATTGGGTACAGGAAAGGAACTCATCTTTCAACTTCATCATTGCTTCTTCTTCAAGTTATGACAATTGGTCAGCCACTTGATTTTCGGTCCCTTTCGATCCTTGACTTCAAAGTTCAATTCTTGTAACAGAATTACCTAACAAATCAATCTAGGCTTTGCATCCTTTTTTTCCATAAGATACCTAAGAGCTGCATGGTCAATATGCATAATTACTTTTTTGCCAAGCAAATAAGATAAAAAATTTTCAAACACAAAAACCACAATAAGCAAATCTTGTTCTGTCACAGTATAATTTTTTTGAGCTGGGTTGAATGTATTGCTAGCATAATAGATGGTATGGAGTATCTTCTCACGCCTTTAGCCTAGGACTACTCCTAGTGCCACACCACTAGCATCTCACATAACCTCAAAAGGCATGGACCAATCAGGCGAATAATAATAGGGGTCGATGTCAATTTCTCCTTTAAGTCACTCAAATGCCTTTAGACACGCATCATTAAAAACAAACTTCACCTTCTTATCCAACAATTTATGCAAACGATATTTAATTTTAGAGAAATCCTTTATGAACCTACAATAAAATTCAGCATGCCCAAAAAAGTTTTGAATACCCTTTATAAAAACTGGTGGAGATAATTTTTCAATCACCTTAATCTTTGCCTTATCAACTTTGATCCCCTTCTTTGAAATCTTGTGACCAAGAACTGTCCCTTTTTTTTACCATGAAGTGGTACTTTTTCCAACTAAGCACCAAATTATAATCTTCACACCTTTTCAAAACACTAGCCAGATAGGCTAAGAAATCTTAAAGAGTCACCAACCACTGAAAAATCATCCATGAATACCTCGATAGTGTTCTCCATCATGTCTAAGAAGATCGACATCATGGATTGCTGAAAGATTGTTGGCGCATTACATAATCCAAAAGGTATCCTCTTGAAAGCAAACGTCTCATATATACAAGTGAAAGTGGTCTTCTCTTGGTCTTTTGGAGCAATAGAAATCTGATTGTATCCTGAGTAACCATAAAGAAAACAATACCATCTTCTACAACACGAAGGTCTAACATATGATCCATAAAGGACATTGGAAAATAGTCTTTCTCAGTCCATGCATTCAGCTTCCTATAATCCATGCACACTCGCAAACTAGTGACCGATCTTAATGGAATAAGGTTATTCTTCGCATTTGGAATCATAGTGATTCCACCCTTCTTTGGCACACATTGAACCAGGCTCATCCATTTGCTATCTACAATAGGGTAAACTATATTTGTATCCAACCACTTGATGATCTCCTTATTGACTACATTTTGTATAGGCAGATTAAGCTTGCATTGATGCTCAATACTAGCAATATAATCTAGCTTGATTTGGATTTTATGAGCTCAAATTCTAGGCGGAATACCAATAATGTTAGCAATGGACAATCTAATGGACCTCTTGAACTTTTTCAAAACTGATACTATAGCCTCAACTTGCCATTAGACCAAATCTGCTGCTATAATGACTGGAAAAGTGTTGTTGGCTCCTATGAAAGCGTATTGAAAGAGGGATAGGAGAGCTTTGAGGTCCAAGATAGGAGGCTCCTCAATAGAAGGCTTGGCCGGTGGAGTTTCCCTATTCTTCAAATCCAGACCTAACATTTTTTGGGGAATAAAAGTAGGAACCCCTACCAGCTAGTGCGCTCACCATCTCATCATACTCATCAATATCATCACCCTCAAAGTTCATGATCACCACCACTAGTTCCTCAAAACCAAGTTTCTCCTCAATAGGAACTATAAAGGACTCTTCATCAGCTGTGTCAATAACTAAAACCACACGTATATCATTTGGTTGCTTCACAGATTGGCAAACATTGAAAGTCACTTCTTTATTTTGCAATTGAAACTTCAACTGACTAGTTTTCATATCAACTAATGCTCGTTCGGTCGCTAGGAATGGTCTCCCTAAGATGATGGGAACCTTAAAATCGACTTAATAGTTGAGGATGACAAAATTAGCTAGAAAGATGAAGGACTCAACCTTTACCAAAACATCATATAACAATCCCACAAACTTTTTTATAGTGCGGTCTGCGATAAGTAGTCTCATTAAAGTTGGTTTGGGTGACCCCAACCCCAACTGTCTAAATACTACTAGCAACATTAGATTAATACTGGCACCCAAGTCACACAATGACTTCGTAAAGTTAAAGGCCCTAATGGTACATGGAATGGTGAATGGTCCAGGATCCTTTTTTTTTTTTTTTTTGCATAAGAGAATGGGAAGCTATTGGACTACAATGGTGAAAATTGTCAACAGGCTCAAAACTCACGATCCTCTTTTTCATCACAAGATCCTTTATAAAACTTTACATACCCAGGCATTTGCTTAAGTGCCTCAACTAGAGGGATGTTCACAGACAGATGCTTTAGAATCAAGATAAACTTGTGATACTTCCCTTCTTCATCTCTCTTCTTCAATCTTTATGGAAAGAAAGGAGGAGGTCGTGGAATGGGAGTCAAAACCTGTGGGACCTCTTTTTCCTTTCCTTTTCTAGCCTCAATCTCTTTTTCAACAACTAGAGATGGCTTTTTAGATGCCTTTTTATCAATAACTTAATTATTCGAATAAGTTACCTTTTCATCATCAATCATCACGAGCTCAGCCTCATCATCAACAACTACGGGTATAAGAGGATCAACAGTCATCTTCCTACTTATAGTGGTCATAGCCATGCGAAGACTGTCATTTTTCTGATTCTAGACAGTGTTTCTTGGAAGAGTTCCTTTTTGACATTGATTCAACACTATAGAAATCTAGCCAAACTGTTGTGCAAGTTGCTTAATGGCGGTAGAATGTGACTCTACTTTTTGACTAATCCCCAAAATATCTGTTCGAATCTCCTTAAGGCTGTCATCAGTTTTCTCTACCCCTTTCAACACTTTGGCAACCATCTCTTCCACCCTAGAATTACTTAATTTTGTATCATGGCTACTAGGAGGAATGTTTAAGCCACTTTTGTCATTCTTTTAATCATCTTTCCTCTTTCAGTCATAATCTCTGCCTCTACTCCTATCTATATACCTCGATCGGTTGTAGTTGTTATCCTTGTAATAGTTCCTACCTTTATTTCTTTTAATAGAGTGCCAAGTGTCTTAATTAGACCCTCGACCTTTGGCACGAAAACCCACCACATGATCATCCAAATATTTTGCCTCCTCCTCCGAATCAAAGTCATCATGTCTAGGTATTTTATCTTTAGAACTGATTGTATTTACCTTTTTCCCCCTACTTTAGTGAGCTACTTTCCAATTATGCTCAATTCGGTTCTCATCTAGGCTACTTCTTTCGCAAGCCCATCATCTACTCTTGGATGCACTGCGGATTCTCCAATCAAATAGATACCTGTGGAAATATCAGAATACCATGTATGCCAACCCCTATTGGTTTTACTGATTCTATCCAGTATCACTAAAGCCTACTCCTAAGTTAGACGCATAAATGCACCTATTGTTACAGTTTCAGCTACAACCTTCTTGTTGGAATTGAAAGATCTGTAGAAGATTTCAAGCAAACTATGATTAGGTATTCTGTGATTTGGGACTTCTTTCAGCTTCTTTTTAAACCACAAACATGTCTCATACAATGCCTCTGAATGTAGTTTCCTGAAGTTATAAATCTCATCTTTCAACTGCAACATTCTGGATGATGGGAAAAAATTTCCTCATGAATTGTGTCTTCAACTCCCGCCAGGTAGTTATTGATCCGCTTGGCAACTCTATCAACCATAGAGTAGCCTCACCAGCTAATGAGAAAGGAAACAACCACAGTCTGATAGCATCTAGGTTCGCCCTAGGTATTTTGTAGGATTTGCAAATCCCTACAAAAATTATTATATGCAAGTTCACATCAGCATTAGCAAGGCCAGTGAATACTCCTTTCAAGTTCAGTAATTATATCATAGTGCTGGTGATGTCAAACTTAGTTCTAGCTGGCAATGTGGGTGGAACAATAGAACTTGTTTCACCTACATCGTTTAAGTCAGCATCATCATCTCCATCATTAAACTGTGGGACCCGACGATGGGGTGTTCATGACCCCTATTCCTCTTTTGCCTTTGTTATTCATTTAATGTAGCCTGGCGAGTTGCCTTATCTTATCTAACTGCTTTCTATCTAAGCTCTTACTGGCTAGCCTCTTCCTCATATGACATCCAGGCTGTGGCTTGCTTTGGAGTCTCATGTTCTTTGTCATGTTCTCCGTAATTAAACATTTTTCTCTGATTTCTCAGAGTCCTTTTGATTTCAAGATCAAGTAGAATTAGGGGATTTACTTGACTCTGAGTATTGGGCATGCACCAATGTGCAACCTAAAACAAAACAAAAACAACAAAAAGTAAAATTAGGAAATCAGGACTGACAGTTAAATAAATATAATCGATCTAATCCTCAATCATATTCCCTAGCAATGGTGCCAAAATTTGATGTCGCCCAAATTATACCTTGCAATTAAAGTATAAAGTGGTTGTTGAATCAAATATAGAACCTAGCCAAGGAAGGGTTCGATCCCATGGAGAATATGGCTAGGAGCTCAGTTGATGTGGTTATTTAAGCTATAAGTCAATTTTTTCCGAAATGGGGGGATTTCAAGAGGACAAGTAATAGTTTGTAAATTGTTTATTAAGTCAAAAAGTATCAATTTAGTTGGATTGTTATAAATGAGAATGGTGAACTAGGATTGTGTTTACCATGATTTCATAACTTAGTAAACGTGTCGTACTAGAATTTTATCCTTGTGCTTAGCATGCAAGATCGGTAAGTTAGATTCATCTAAATGTAAAGATGACTATCCTCAACTATCGGTTAGGTCTCATGAGCTTTGTTATTGGGTTAGGCCATGACTCGTTGCGTGTATTTGTAGCCTATTGGTTGATTTCTTGCTAGCTGGTGACGCCTCCTCACGATGGCTCATAGCAACTCCCAATGGATCGTTGTGTAAATTATATCCACTTGAGAAAATTTTGTGGAATTTTATGACTTAGGTCACATCTGGTCAGGATGAGTCAAGCAATAACTTGTCTCCTATCCTGATGACTCATAGGGAAGAGTCATTGCCGCTGGTAAGAAGTTACACCTCTGCAGGACTTGTGGAATATTTCTTAAGGATGAGTCAGATGACGACTCGTCGCCTCTCCTGATGACTCGTAGTGCAAATCGTAACCTACACTTTGATTTTCACATTTTCAGGATTTTAGACATTATCATCAGGAAGACTCATACAACGACTCATAGCATGATCCAATGAGTCGTGGCCAAGCTCCAGATGCAAATACTTAGCCAAATTTAGTTTTTTTTTGTCCAATTACCACCAAAACCTGTTTTTCTGCAAAACGCTTAAATCAACACATCATATCCACAAATACACCAAAGTTCTTACATATTTTATTCATTTTAAGCATCGAAAGTGCCATGAATCCACGACACATCAAGCACCTCCCCTTGCGAGGGCCGAGGGAGCCTAATTCACCTGGCCTTGAAAGGAACCCTTTATGGGGTAAAAGGTATGGCCCCCTTGTGAGGCCCGCATCCAAATCCTCTTATTATGATTTTTCAAAAACTCTTTCTTCTTCTTTCTCTCACTCCCTTAACCCAATTTCCCGCCCCTCTCTCTCTCCATTAAAACAACTTCAAAAAATTTCTCCAAGCTCCACAAAGCTTCATTAAGATATATTCTTTTTATTATTTTATGCTAAAATTCTTCAGCAACTTCCCTATTACTAGTTTTGATTTTGAAATTGTGACTTTTATTTTCATATTTCAAGTCTTCAAAAGTTATGGCATATCTTGATTTTAGCATAATGTTAGTCATTTAGGCTGATAAATTTCTCTAAATTTCTATAGTGATAATATTGAGACTATCTTATATTTTTATTTCACGTTTCCATGGCTAATTTTGAATTTCAATTGTGGGTTTGATAACCTGAAATTTGACCCATTTTGGTAGTAATTTTGTGCCATTATTTTTGAATGAATTAAAGTGTGATATTTGTAATAGTCTTGAACCCATGTGATTGTTTTTTGAAAATGTTGGTTGGATTTTGAAAAATTAGGTGAATTTGTAAAGAACTAGTGACCTCCATGAACATGAAAACTTGATTAGGACCTTATACACACTATGTGTTTGATGAATTACCTTTAAATATAATCTTAGGAATTACGTTACCCATGATACATGCTTGACGACCATCGTGAGGTTGCAGTAGTCATTTGGTGATCGTTAAAGGACAATAATAGTTTATGTGTGGAGTGGAACTTGCATGTTGATAGAGGGTAAAAATGTGTTGAGAGGAGTTGTGCTAAAATGGCTTTAAATAAGGATGCAGGAAAGTTTGAGTAGTCGTGCTAGTGAACTAAGTGTGGGGTCATTTTGACACCCTTTTCACTTAATTTACTAGCCACTTTGTACAGTTTCTAAATTCTATATTTTTGCAGGCACTAATGGAAGATCAAAGATATACAAGATAAAAAGGAAAAATGGTGGAAAGGCCACAAAGAAAGAGGGCAAAAAGTAAAAAAGTGTCAGGTAGTCAAGGCCCTTCACAACTAACCAACACTCCAGAGCTGACACTTAAGCTAGTAAGGAAATAATTTGGCAAAAATTGGGTGATAACAAAAGAAAAAAATGGTTTAATGATGGGATAACTATTTTGAGGAGGAGCGAATCAATGAAGCTAGGTTACAGGATGAGTTCCCACAAGTGTGGATAGGGTTCATGTAGCCGGGTTACAGTTTATATTTGTTGATCTAGGAGTGTGCAACTTGAGTTTTATTCAATAAGCCTATGCAAATTGGGTCCCTTCATAAGACCATGAGGAGACTTTCACTGAGGGATGATTGTAAAGTTGAATAAGCATAAATTACATAATCTATTATGGCCCCGAAAAATGATCCCAACTTACTGACTGAGATGATTACTTGTCCACCATACCAAGCTATTGTCCACATTTTATATGGAGTCTGCTCCATGGGTAAATGGCTCAATCATAAGGATAACAACATGCACAAGACCCTAAAGATGAGCTACTTTACTAGAGAGGTCAGGTGTTGATTGAGGATAGTATGTATCAGATTTATGCATTGTTTGTACTACACTAATGTCATCAGATACTGAGTTTATTTGGTCTGTATATTGATGATAGAGCAGCTAATCAATGTGGGCGAAATTATGATTGTCATGATGAAGTATTCTAGAAAGGGAACTGACATGAGTTTCTATCTTGGTTGCACTCTTACTCTATTTCATCATGATGAGGGTGTATATGAGGAGGAGGCAGACATGTGTTTGCATGTATGGCTACCATATGATGTCACAATAGGCAAGAACCCAAAGGAGAATTATAGGATTTCTATGAGCACTCTGAAGCGCCATTCTAGAAATGATAACCTCTGAGGCCATTTCTATGGGATGCTGGACTTGCAGTTGAGGATTAGTGGTAGACCCGCCACTAGAAATGAGCTTGCAGAGTTATATGAGAGGTTTTCGCTTAGCAGAAATTCTCATCTAACTTGAAAAATTGCCCATCTTTTGTAGAGCTGCTGAATGATGACATTTCTACTTCGCCTTCCCCTACCCTTGCTACTGCTGCTGCTGTTGATGGATATCTTGAGAGAGATAAGGATGATTATGGCAGTGCATTTGCACTGAGAGATGATGAGGCTTATACTAATCCCTAACCAAGGAGTCTTTTATTTTTAGCACTGAAGACGGTGCTTGATTTAAGTGTGGGGTGGGAAAAGCGAACTCCATTTATCTTTTTATTTGGGTCTGTATACTATTTAGTTAGTACCTTTTTCTTTGTCATTTGATTTAAATAGGTTCATTTTGACACACGTAAGGATCTAGAATTAACTCTAAACAAATGAAAATGGGATTAAAATAATTCATTTAGATTGTTAGGTAGTGAATTGATAGGAAACCGGTTAAATTGTTTGTGGCATTGTATGGTGAGTATTTAATATATTTCTTGCATATGTTGATATATATAACTTTCTCGATGTGTGTACGACGTGAAACTAAATGTGAAATCCATAGGATACTGTCTAGGCATTTCTTTTTTAGCCAAATTTTGACTACAATTTTTACCTATCCCATTCCGGCCAATTGATTTATTTTTCTTGATTAATTGCTTAATTAGTCTTTCCCTTTTTATCGTATTACCTTGAATTAATTTGATCCAAAGAATTCTCTAGCGCACTTTGTAGTTGAAAGACTTAAAAGTAAATGGAATAAAGAAGAGAAAACAAGAAAATAAAGAGAATTGGTATGGTTGATAAAAGAAAATAGAATGGATGAGTGTCCTAGTGAGAAAAATTATATTTGTAGGTTGATTAGTTGGGAGGAGAAATAATAAGATAAAATGAATGAAAGTTTTAAGAAATAGAAGAGTCTTTGCTAACAACGTTCAAAAGAATAGGGCGAATGCTTAAAGTTAAGGGAAGATATAAGGGAAAGTATGAAAAGGAGTTGAATTTTGGGAGACACAAGTAAAAGAGCAGGAAATTACATGGGATGACCCCCATAGTGGGTGACTATGCTTTTTTGTCCCCCATAAGAAAAGTCATTAAAGACTAGCCTTCATTTCTTTTTATGTATAGAATAAGTACATTTTTGCCCCTCTACACGTCAAATATTTTTACACTTTCCAAGCTCATTTGTCTATCAGCTTCTATTTTTTTTTATTTTTTTTTTGATTTTTATTTTTTATTATTTTAATTCATTTATATCAACCTTTATTTTTTATTTTTTTCTTCTCTTTTTTCTTTTTTTTTTCTCAAACATTATTTATTTTTTATTTCTCTTTTTTTTTTTTCTTATTTTTAATCCATTTGTCTCAACCTTTATTTTTATTTTATTTTTTATTTTTTATTTTTTATTTTCTTATTATTTCTTTTTCTTTTCAAACTTTTTATTTATTTTTTCTTCTCATTTTTGTGTTTCTCAACCTTTTTTTTGTGTGTATTTTTTATTCTTCTCTTTTTTCTTAACCTTTATTTTTTTTTCTTTTTTCTTAATCTTTATTTTTTTCCTTTGCTTTTTTTTTTCCTCAACTTCTATTATTTTTGCTAATGAACAGAAAGTTGGATGATCTGCAAAGAGGATCTTCTTTCTTTGACGTCGAAGTACACTTAAGGGCGTGACTTGTTGTTTGAAAATCCTTTGGAATAATTCTTGCCTCTAAGAAAAGAGTTATAGAACACTCATAAATGTGGTAGTGTCAACTATTGCCTATGGAGCACAACTTTTTGTTGGAAAGTCCTTGAGTTAAGTTTTGCCTCTAAGACAAGAGTTATAGAGCATTACATAAGTCAAGACACAATGAGGTAGCGTCAACTCTTCCCCATGGGGCGTAACTTTTTGTTTAAGTCCTTGGGCTAAGTCTTGCCTCTAACGCAAGAGTTATAAAGCATTTCATAAATTAAGACACAATGTGGTAGTGTCAACTCTTGTCCATGGGGCATAACTTGCTGTTTGAAAGCCCTAGGGCTAAGTCTTGCCTCTAAGGCAAGATAATACAAGATCAAACCCATAACACAAGATTTCAGCAACAACAATCAAGATGAAAACTTTCACAAGAACAACAAGTTGAACAACAAGTGCTAGTGAATCGAAAGAGCCCCACACGGCTTCACTAGACTTCAAGATCTCAAACACAACAACAACAAGATAATAAAAAGATAGTTAACTTGACATATAATATTCAAGAGACTAAGAACCCTAACATCAAGAAAGGACCCTAAGACTAATGAATATAAACACCAAGTTCTTACTTAGACCAAGAGGAACTCAATGACCTCAAGATCCTTGTTTCTAGCCAAGATACAACACAAGTGTAGCTCCACTTGTGACTTTCGGTTTTGGAGCTTCTCCAATGGAGAGAGAGAAGTCCTTAGTGTTACAAGAGTTTTGTCTTTAAAAATATAGTGAAAGAACTAGGGCTAATAACACTAAGATGGTCTATTTATATTACATCCAAAATGAAAGATAAAATGACAAGTTTAGCCCTTGGGGCAGCCGGCCTTGGAGTGTAACTTGTGGCCCTTGTGACTTACACTTTCAAGGTCCCTCTTCACACTTTAAAACATTTAGATCCTTAGGTGGTTCAATCACCAACTCACACACGGCCATTTGCATGAACAAGGCTTGGAGTTTTTGTAATTCCCGAGCTTGGCTTCGTGTGAATGGTCGGGTACTTGTTGGACAGCTTGTCCCACCCGTATCATCCTCTCCATCTTGAGAGGAATTTGGCCTCAAATTCAGCACTTGGTCATCTTCAACCGCCTCTACGAGAGAAAGATCACAAACGTTGAAAGTGTTGTGCACTTGATATTCCGGTGGAAGGTCAATCTTGTAGGCGTTGTCATTGATTCTCTCAAGTACTTGAAAGGGACCATCACCCCTAGGCATCAATTTGGAATTTCTTTGGGATGGAAACGGATCCTTCCGAAGATGCACCTACACCCAATCTCCCGGTTCAAGAATGAATTTCTTTCTTCCCTTGTTGGCCCTCCTTGCCATGTCTTGGTTTTTCTTCTCAAGTTGAAGCCGCACCTTCTCATGTAACTTCTTCATAGAATCTGCCCGCTTGCTTCCGTCTAAGCTAATCATGAGATCACTTGGCAAAGGCGTTAAATCCAAAGGGGTGAGGGGGTTGAGGTCGTATACACACTCAAAGGGAGTCATTCCCGTACTTGAGTGTATGACACGGTTATAGGAAAACTCAATCAATGGTAAGTGCTCTTCCCAAGAAGTCATTTTTTTCTTAACCATGGAACGTAGCATAGCACCCAAAGTCCTATTTACTACTTTCATTTGGCCATCGGTTTGTGGGTGGCAGGACGTAGAGAACAATAACTTGGTACCAAGCCTACCCCACATGGACTTCCAAAAGTGGCTTAGGAACTTAGAGTCCCTATCACTCACAATGGTCCTCGGGACACCATGCAATCTAACAACATTATCAACAAATAACGAGGCCACGCTAGGGGCGTCATCACATTTAGAGCAAGGAATAAAGTGCGCCATTTTAGAAAACCGGTCGACTACAACAAAAATACTATCCCGGCCTCGTCGAATCCTTGGCAGCCCTAACACAAAGTCCATAGATATATCAAGCCAAGGACGTAGAGGAGTGGGCAGCGGGGTGTACAACCCATGAGGTAGGAGCCGAGATTTGGCTCTCTTGCATTCTACACATTGGCCGCAAATCCTAGTCACATCCTTGCGCATTTTGGGCCAATAGAATTTCTCCTCCAATATTTCGAGGCTCTTTTCGACCCCAAAATGACCCATTAGACCGCCATCATATGCTTTCCTCACAAATAATTCTCTCCAAGAGCTATAGGGTACACACAATCGTCTACCTTTAAATAAGTAACCATCAAACTTGGCATAGGGATTTGAACCCCTAGCCGAATCCCACTTGTCCCTACCCAATTCTTCGCATTCCAAGTTTTTGTAATTCCCGAGCTTGGCTTCGTGTGAATGGTCGGGTACTTGTTGGACAGCTTGTCCCACCGATATCACAAGAGTTATAGAAATCTCATAAATCAATACACAATATGATAGGGTCAACTCTTGCCCATGGGACATAACTTATTTTTAGTGAGTAATCGAAGAAAAGAAAAGATAAGAAAAAAAAGAAAAGAAAAAAATAATGGTTGAGGAAAAAGAAAAAATGAAGAAAAATAAAAAAGAAAAGAAAAATAAAAGTTGATAATGTTAAAAAAAAAAAAATCAAAGAAAATAAAAAAGAGAAAAAGAAAAAAAAAATCGAAGTTGAGAGGAGAAAAGTAAAAAAAAAGACAAAACAAAAAATAAAAAATAAAAAAAATAAAAACCAACGAAAAATGAAAAAGAGAAAAAAAAATAGAAGTTTAGAGGAGAAAAGGAAAAAAAAGTAAAGGTTGAGAATTTTTTTTTAAAAAAAGAAAATAAAAAATAAAAATAAAAATAAAATAAAAAAGAGAAAAAAAATAGAAGTTGAATGATAAATGAGCATGAAGAGATGTCTAAAAATATTTGAGGTATAGAGGGGCAAATAGGTATTTGTGCTATACATAAAAAAGAAGGAAGACTAGTTTTGTAGGACTTTTCTTATAGGGGATAAAAAAGCAAAGCCAATCAAAAAGAGGGTCATTTCTGTAGTTTATCCGGAAAAGAGTTAAATTGAGAAGAAAGTAATTGTCATAAAGTGCATAGTGAAGTAGTCATAATTTTTTCAAATAATTTCTACCCGTCCCCTAGATGACATTACTACCCTTAAAGACCTTCTCATCCTATGTTTTCCAACACTTTTGTTACTGGAGTCTGACAGTAGGAAAACCTTACAGAGTGTCTAGTATGCATGGAAATTTATTTGTGAGATCGAGATGATTTCTTTACTTATATGCCCTACAAAGTTGTAATTTAATTGTGTAAAGAGGCATCTCTCATGAAAAGAGAGGGCACATAGATAGTTTGAACTTGGTGACCTACTCAATGTCTTTGCATGATAATTTAGTTGAAATTTCCATATGTAGTGCATTGGTGAGTTGGTTTTGGAGGCTAAGTCATTTTGGATGAACTATCTTGTTTTTAATTGACGTACGCACTTTGTATGAGAAGAACCTTCATGTTTAAATTGTCTTGCGTGATCTAGATAGAGGCAATATTGTTTAAAATATTGTAATTGGGTAAGGTTAGTATCTTGATAGTTGTTCGAAGACGAACAAAGTTTCAAGTGCGGGATGGTGATATTGGGCGAATTTACACTCTGTTTAATCATTTTACATCCATATATGTGTGTTGTTTTGAGTGTTTACTAACATTATACTCCTTGTTTTCACTCAATTATTTGATTTTGATCTTATGGATGATGTTTTTATGTTTTGTAGGTGAATGGAGTCAAAATTTGAATAAATATGAAGTGTAAAGTGGAAAAATCTCACAAAACAGATTCCAAAGCGAGGTCCGGAGGTCGCCACGCGTGCTGGAACGCGAAGGAGGGATCCAACATACAGCCCCTCTGAAGTTTGACCCCTGAAGGAGAAGGACCTCACGTTGCGAGACCCATAGCGAGGGGAACTACATTGTTTTTTCATTTATCTAAACATTTCATATCTTTACTTTGCACATGTAGTAGTACGTAATATTTCGAAAAAATGCATCACAGCATGAACATAATTCCTGCTATAACAACTTGATATACTAGAAGAATTGCAGATTCTACTAACACTAGTGTCCAGAAAACTAAAAGTAAAGATGAAATAAAAGTTCATTGTACAATTTTATTTGAGGGCAGGTCCACCTATGCTGTGGAAGACTTCCACTTTAATGGACAGATTCTTAAGCAATCTCCTATTCATCATCATCATCTTCATCATCATCATCATTATCATCATCATCTTCTTCTTCTTCTTCTACATCATCATCATCTTTGTGAATAGCCAAATATGGATTTTTCTCAATTGGCTTAAAATTATAGAATATGAACATATAGAACATCAAGCTTGCACCTTCAGCAGCAACAACAGTAACCCATTCATGCATGTAACTCACTACACTTTCAATCATAGCAATCCCAAACCTAGTGAAATACAAATACATAATCAAGACAACATAGAAGTGCCTAAATAGTGTTAATTTTCTGATATTTTCAGCTGCTTTTCCATCATTCTTGGATGCATCCTTAAGGCTTTTAATGGACCACAAAATTGGGACAAGTACAATACAACAACACATAACATCTATTAACAAGAACATCTCATTCCATACTAACCAATGCTTCTCAACAGGTCCACCTTCACTTATCACAATCGAAGCTATATTTTCAATCACTTGTAAGGGAATCACAACCATTAGAACTTTTTTTTCGCGGTCATGGAGGAAAGGTTTCAAGAAAGACCAACCAGTTCCAATAAGGACAATGACAGTAAACAGTGTTACACCTTTCAAGAATCCAAAAATATAAAATGCGACATCCCAACCATGTGCTTTCCCTGTATTTCTGATGTACATTTTATCTTCTGAAGCACATATTATCTTCAAACCCTTGAAAACCAGTAATGTAGCCATGACCATATGGATCTTGTGAACAACTTTCCTTTGTTTAATGCAAATGAATCCCCATATGGCCATGAATACAAAATAAACAATAAACAAAAGAAAATAGAATTTCGGCAATGGAGTCTGACCAGCTGGAAGAAAATCTTTCTCCCCATTATTGTTCACATTGTACATTTCAGTATGCAAATTCATTGTCACAAGAAATTCCTTTTGGCAATTGCCAAATATCAAATTGTACTCATCAGGCTCGTCGATAGTGGTTGATGTGTTGTAGGATGAATCAGGGCCAAGCTTGTCAAATCTGAAGACAAGATTTACGTACTTACTAGATAAAACACAAAAGTTCTCTGTGTAACTGGACTCGTTCAAGAGTCGTGGGAACGATACATCTCTAACAAGGCAAAATCCCATTGAAGAAGGATAAAGCTTTGCAGCTGGTTCATCTGATCTCCAAGAAACATGGTCTAGAGAAATGGTTACATGCCCATCTGGTGCAAAACCAAATCTCTCTATCAATATTATTTGCCTAGAATCATCAACCATATATGTATTTTTGATTTCACAAGCTGAAAATTTAAAGCTTGATATGTATATTATGAACAATGCTTGTAAGAGCTTTAAATATTTGAGATAGTTGAGATCTTCCATATGATTGTTTCTTAGAATTTTTTATAGCATGTTAGGACTAAAGTATTTATTGCATAATAGATGATAGAGAAACTCTTTTAGTTCTCTGTTTTAGTTCTCTGTTTTAACTAGTAATGTGTGGATTTGTAAAAAAATGGTGACAAATGACAGTATAAAGGAAGTGTATTCTCATGTGATCTAATTGAAGGAGCACAATTCTTAATTACTCTGACTAATCACACTTAAAACTGTCTTTTAGCAAAATTTTCAGCACTACCACTAATTAAGTTTGTAAAAGAATTTAAACTTTAGTAGATCCGAACCAATAGGTTCTGAGGAGAAAATAAATGAAAGGTAGTTGAAGGAATTTTTTAAATAAGAATTACTATTATATTTCAGCTTTAGAGTAAATTTCATTTAACCTCTTCAATCTTGTAAGTTTGAAATATGATGTTTGCCCTAAAATGTATATATTTAGCCATTAATTATTTTGCATTTAATATTTTTATCATAGATTGAGTATTAATTATAGTTATTTCGGCCTAACAAAATAATTTTTATTGTGTAAAATAAAGCATTACAAAATTTAGGATATCTGAACAAAAATTAAATGGAAAGTGTAAACTTACAAAAAAAAAATGTTGAACTTAGGTTAAAATTAAATTCAAGAAGGAATAAGGATTTATTACCTGATTGTAGGCTCATAGAAATAGTTGTGTAAGGAGGGAAAGCAAAAAGAAATGCAAAAGCATAAAGGATTGAAAACGTACCCGCATCAAATTTCCATCGCAAACGTGCCGTAAGAATTTGTTGCTTCTGACGTTTTGCAATACTATTGCACCATCCCTTGTGACGTAAAGATGGCACATTCCTCAAGGTTTTCTGTTCCAACTTGAACTTGGTTTTTGTGTACTCTATAAGTACTCCCTAAATTGATTTTTTACAAAACTTTTGACCTAGGGAGATCCAGGAGCCATCGTGAAGGTCAGAGTTATTGAATTTTACCTTTTCATCTCCATAGTATTTTTAGTTTTTATTTTTCTTTAGATGATTTGTTGTTTTACGTCGATGTTTATATGGAGCTAAACTTCACCTTCTATGGTTATGGTTCTTTCATGATTGTTGTTACTCGAATGTTGATTTCAATTCATAATTTATTGAATTTGTTTATTTATTAATCCTGACATTAGTTATTCGACTATTTGGCAGACAAATACTATCTAAGTTAGCCCAATTTTTGAAAGGATTAGACATATCTTCTTCGATGGATCATCGCTAAAGGTGAGAATATCATATCAACGCCTTGATCTGTTTTTGATTTTTCAGCTCTTTAATTTGCAATACAAAGTAACGAAATTTCAGGGGGGTTTATTGCTTTTTCAGAACATAGGATCGGTTCCGATGCCCGACAGGATTGATGTATCACTAAACTTGCAAAGCCTGAAAATTTGACTTGAAGATTTCTGTTAAAGGTACTTCTTGTGCGCTTTGTCTTCTTCAGAATTATCCAAAGCTTTAGAAAATTGACAGTCGTCAAGATAAGAAATATTGTGACTGTAAATTTATCATATTCATTTAAAATAAAATGAATTCTTATCATCTATAGCCATCTATGTGCCCTTTGGCACATCTAGTATATAAAGAAAAACAGACTTCTATCTCCTCTAATAACAACATAATAGCATTTCTTACACACAAACTTATCAAAGATGAGGATATATAATAATTAATAACTTACTATATTAGTTTCAAGTGTCGGTAAGGAGCACCAAAAGCATCATTCCAACTATAGAAATAAGATGCAAGGCAATAATCTATCATGCAAGCTTCTATTACATTTGGTAAATATAAGGCATCTAAGAAATCAATTGCCATATAATAAAAGTAATTTATTCACTATAAGAAGGTTTTACTCTTTGATAATGGAATAAAAGAAAAAGTAATACCCAGAAGTCTAATAATTATGTAAAATGTATTGTAATATCATAACGTAAAGATGCTTGATTTGATAATTTATCACTATAGAATCCACACTTTCTTCATTGCATAATAAATCATTGATATGAAGAACATAAACAAACAACTAAAAAGTATTTGTACATAAGCTTATATATTGTCATGAACCAAAAACTCAGGTCATGATAACACCTACTTTAACCCACCAATAGGTAAGCCAAACCATAGCCTGAAACAACGAGTAACTGGCTAACAGGCGTAAGATAGAGAAATAAAGATAAAACAACAATATAAAACGACTAGAAGGGGAATATATACGAAAAGAGGGGAAGGGAAAAAATACTCAAAATGAATCTCCTAAGACATGGTAAGGTCAGTACAAGAGCAACTACACATAAAGAGTACTAGACAAGTGCTAGAATATACACAGTTGTCTCCGAATATACAAAATAAGACTAGCACCAAAATGGAAGGAGATAGATCAACTCCAGACGCTGAAAACTCACCCCAAATCTCCGGTCATCAGCTACGCTCGAATTGGTGTTAATGGCAATGACTCGTACTAGGATCTGCATCAAGAAAAAAGATAGAAACATAGTATGAGCACCAAAACATGGGATACTCAGTAGGCATCATATGCCGACTGAGTTTAATTAAAGTAAAAGCATAAATAAAGTGAGAATCTATACTAAATGGCAGTAAATAAGGGTCAGAAATGGAAATAACAGGCCATGCTAAGCAATTGCGGAAAAACAAATATAAATACTCAGAAGCAGAAGTAAATGCCAAGCTATAACCTAACTGGGACCCCATAAGCCCAGCAGGTTACACACTAATAAAAATAAATCCAACCGAGCCCCCATAAACACGGTGGATATAAGTAAGGAGTAACACTAATAATAAGCCAACTATTACAATAAGAAAAGTAAAAACGAGCCAAGATGTGTGATAAGCATACCGTATATACTTCCTCTAACCATAACCATAAATCTTACCGGTCTCAATCGAATTTCCAACTGAACATCAATAATAACAAATGCCGGACTCGGACAGGAACTATTAGATAATAAACAATGTGCTAGGTGCTGGACTCGAATTGGAACTAATAAGTAATAAATAGTAAACCTGGTGTTGAACTCGAACAAAACTAATAATTAATAAACAGTAAACCAGGTGCCAAATTAAAACCGAAACTAATAAATGATAAGTAATAATAACCCAGAAGTCTGATTCATTCCAAGTCTATCTAGTCCACTTTCCCATTTTAGAAGTCCAAATTTATTAAAGGAGTGCAAAGGTCTATATATTAAGGCAAAAACAGTGACTTAAGGCCCAAAATACTAACATGCCAAGGATACTGAAGCTAACGAGTGTAACATAGCAATTAAGCCAACCCAACCCCAATAACAAACCTCTTGAAGCAATCCTATAATTGTTTGTCTAAAAAGGATGTTATCCTAAAGCTACCTACCCTAAAAAAGGGCGATAAGACCCATTACAAGTCCCAAAAGAATCCAACCTAAGGCAAACATCTACCCAAACCTAAGATAAGGCTTCTCAACCCCGCCTTAAGGCCCTAAGTAAGCTAAGTTAAGCAACTACCAGCTTAAGGAAAGCAAGGCCTAAATCTACCCTAAAAGCCCCTTAATCGGATAAAATAATAAGAAATTGACTAAATGACTATCCGAACCATAGGAACCCACCAGCAATTAGCACAATACCATACTAATACATAAAAGAGCAAAATCTAGAAAAAGGTAAGACTAGCCTACCCAGACACCACTGAAAGCACTCCGAATCCTCTATATTAGAGTTTTTCCCTTTCGAGAAGCCTTCGACTGTTGTCACTTTATCAAAATAATAATCTAGGAATCAAGATGAGAATAATGATACCTATATTGCGAATTTACTCTCCAAGAAAATCACCCATGGGGCCCATTTGCAAAATCTCAAAATTGAAACCCCAACAATGTCCCTCTGGGGAACTATGAGCTAGTGCTCAAAAATTGGGCATGACCAGACCTCAAATTCGATCCTAAAATAGTCTATAAAGCTGGAGGAAAAACAAGAAATTAAACTATAAATTTAACGGGATTTAGACTGGGAACTTACGAGATAATGACGAGAAAATGATTTCTTTAATGTCCCCAAGCTATTCCCAACTCCAATTTATGATTAACCTATTATTTTCAAGCTCCCACACTCAATAATGGTGCCATCACTTAGAAAAATGAGTTGAAAAATCATTGAAAGGACATACGTATATAATACCAGCATTGCCGCTAAAGTGGTATCGCTAAGGTGGAAGGGTGCCCGCTTAATCGGCTGCTGGTGATGTCAGCTGGCTCGGCTAAAGGGACCCTTAGCTAGTAAAACGATTCCACTAAGGCAGAAAGGGGCCGCTTAGGCGGCCGGTGATGACGCCATCAGGCACCGCGTAAGCGGTACCCTAGCCACTAAATCGGCTTCGTTAAGGCGATGAAAGGTCATCTTAAGCACCTGCAATAGATATTTTTAACACCAGAAATTTTAGCCAACTCAAAATATCCCGATCGGGTGTTCGGGATTCATTCTAAACCCCGTGCATGCAAAAAAACTATGCTACCCTAAAAATTCGATATTCTGGACTCAATGAAATCATTTAAATTCCCAACAGAGTTTGTTTCGATAAAAAGTGGATCCCATACCTAAGGTTCTATTTTTACCGAATTTCAGCCAATAACTCAAAATGAGCCTGAAAGCCTCGAGACAAAACCAAAGGTCCCGTCTAACTTAAAGTCAACATTTTAGAGCTAACGAAACCATCAAAATATTCATCCGAGGCTGTTTACATGATGTTTTGGCCCAAGACCATTTTCTCAATTTTAAAAGCTCCAAAATAGGAAAATTGCTATAAAAACCAAACGAACTGCTTGAAAACCGAACTGTCAGTCCCACCAAGTTATAAATAACTTGGGACAACTATAGAAAAGCTCTAAATACAGAAAGAAATGAAAAGGCAAAAAATTATCTGAAGGGTCATTACAACATACACTACTAAAAGGACTTTTGTCTGTGAAAGTAAAGAATTAAGAAATACCTGAAAGATCAAATTGGTGAGGATATTGAGTTTGCATGTCATGCTTGGTCTCCTAGGTAGCTTCCTCGACTGGATGACATCTCCAATGAACCTTAACACTAGGAATCTCTCTGGAATGCACATGCCTGACATCTTTGGTAAGAACGAAGATTGGTTCCTCTACGAAGATCAACTTATCATCAAACTGAATCGAGTCCCACTAAACCACGTGAGACTCATCCAAAATGTAGCGCCAAAGCATCAACACATGAAAGATAGGGTGGAGAGCTGAAAAGGATAGAGGCAAGGTTAATTCATAAGATACGTCCCCAACTATTTAAATAATGTCAAATAGCTCGATATACCTGGGGCTAAGCTTTCCCCTCTTCCCAAACATCATCATGCCCTTCATGAGAAACACTCAAAGAAAAACCCGATCACCAACTCCAAACCTCAAAGCACGAAGCCTATGGTCAACATAACTCTTCTGCCTACTCTGAGCTACCCATAGCCTATCTTGAATAACCCAAACTCTATCTAAAAACTCTCGAAGCAAATCAGTACCTCGTGGCCTAATCTCTAAAGTCCCAAACCAACCAATTAGACATCGACACTACATACTATATAATGCCTCGAATGGTTCTATCTGAATACTTGAATGGTAACTATTATTGTAAAAAAACTCTGCTAAGGCTAGAAACTACTCCCACTAACCTCCAAAGTCCATAACACAAGCTCAGAGCATGTCCTCTAACACCTGAATAGTCCACTCCGACTGACCGTCAGTCTGGTGATGAAAAGTGGTGCTAAAGTCAACCTAACTACCCAATTTCTCCTGAAAACCCCTCCACAAGCTAGAGGTGAACTGAGAAACTCTATCAAAAATAGTAAACACAAGCACCCTGTAAAGATGAACCATCTTGCAAACATAGATTTGAGCCAATCTCTCGGCACTATAGAAAGACTGAATAGGTAGGAAATGAGCTGAATTGGTCAATTGAGCTATGATGACCCATATTGCTATCAAAACCACAATAAGTATGAGGCAAACCACCCACAAAATCCATAGTAATCTGCTCCCACTTCCATTCCAGAATGGGTAGCCTCTGAAGTAGTCCACCTGGTCTCAAATGCTAGAACTTCACCTGCTGACAACACAAAAATCGAGCCACAAAGTCTGCTATTTCTCTCCTCATACCACTCCACCAGTAATGTTGTCTTAGGTTTCTATATATCTTCGCTATCCCGGGGTGAATAGAGTATCTGGAGCTATGGGCCTTCTGAAGTATCAACTAAATCAAACCTCTAACTCTCTGAACACAAATGTGACCATAAAATCTCAAAATACCCTTAAAGTCTAAGGTATCCCTCTTGGACTCACCCCTTTGCACCTGATCTCAAATACCACACAACCGACTATTCTCAAACTATCGATATCAAATCTTCTCTAAGAAATTAAACCTAGCCTCAACAGTAGTAAGAATTCTCTAGGGGTCTGAAATATCAAGCCGAATTAACCTGTTGGCTTAGGATTGGTGCCCGAGGCCAATGGTCTCTCTGAAACTGAAAGAAAGTTCAAGATCCCTATACTCACCGCCTTTTGGCTTAAAGCATCTGCTACCACATTCGCCTTGCTCAGATGGTACAAAATAGAGAGATAATAGTTCTTCAGCAACTCAGGCCACCTGCATTATCTTGAATTAAGGTCCTTCAGAGTCATAATTTACTAAAGACAATGGTGATAGTGAATATCCCTTAGAAAACACCATACAAGGAATGCTTCCAAATCTTAAGCACAAAAAACTACCGCCGCCAACTCTAAGACATGCATGGGGTAGTTGTGCTCGTGCACTTTCAGTTGTCTCGAAGCATAAGCTATAACTCAACCTCATTGCATTACAACACAACTCAAAACAACACTAGAAGCATCACAATATATGATAAACCCCCCATCCTCAACTGGAAGAGTCAGAATAGGAGCTGAAGTGAGTAAGGCCTTGAGCTTCAGAAAGCTCACCTCACACTCATTAGACCACTGAAATGGGACCTCCTTCCTAGTCAATCTAGTAATAAGTGATGCAATAGAGGCAAACCCCTTGACAAACCATCTATAATATCCTGCCAACTTAATAAAGTTGCAAACATAGGTCAAAAATATGGGCCTAGATCAATCACAAATTGACTCAATCTTCGCTGGGTCTACTATAATCCCATCCTTAGACACCACATGCTCTAAAAATGTGCAAGAATGTGGTGCAGAATGCTCAAATGCTTATCGTGTTCCTCCCTACTCCTCGAGTAAACAAGGATGTCATCAATAAACATAATCACAAAAAAGTCCAAATAAGGCATGAATACATGATTCATCAAGTCCATGAATGCTGCTGGGGTGTTGGTTAACCCAAAAGATATCATCAGGAACTCATAAGGGCCGTAGTGAGTCCTGAAGGTTGTCTTAGGGATGTCTTCTGCTCGAATCCTCAACTAATGGTAGCTAGATCTTAAGTCGATCTTAGAAAACATGACTGCAACCTGTAGCTGGTCAAACAGATGATCAATACGTGGCATAAGATACTTATTCTTCACTATCACCTTATTCAGCTGCCTATAATCGGTACACATACGCATAGAACCATTTAGCTCCTTTAGCTCGGCCTAATAAATCCCTTACCCAAAAGATCCTAAAATTGAATATTTAGCTCCTTTAGCTCAGCAGGAACCACACGATAAGGTGCAATAGAAATGGGTCAGGTGATCGGCTCAAGATCACTAACAAAGTTTATATCATGCTCAGGAGAAAAATAGGTAGGTCAGTAGGAAAAACATTTGGTAACTCACTTACTATAGCGATGAAGTTAAGCAGAGGACTCTCAGTACGAACATCATGAACATATGCAAGATAAGCCATACACACTCTCGATACCAGTCTCCTAGCCTAAATATATATAATTATCCCCATCAGCGTGTAGCTATAAGCATCCTTCCACACAATTGGGTGTATGCCAGGCATAACAAAGGTAACAATCTTGGTAAAGCAATCCAAGACCACATTATAGGGGAATAACCAGTCCATGCCTAGAATCACTTTGAAATTAACCATATAAAGTATAATAAGATTGGCCTGAGTGTCATACTCCCAAATAGTCACAACACAAGATCTATACACACAATCCACTAAAAGAGAATCATCTACGGGAGTAGCTACTTAGATGCGCACCAATAATGGCTCACAAGATAACCCCAACCAAGATACATAATAAGCAGAAACAGAAGAATAAGTGAAGACTGGATCAAATAATACAAAAGCCAGCTCATGGCATACCAAAAGTATACCTATAATGACAATATCCGAAGCCTCAGCCTCTGGCCTACCAGGAACAATATATAGATGACCCCGCCCACCTCCAGACTAGGTGCCTACCCATCCACCTGCTTTGCCTGACTGAGTACCTCCTCGAGAACCTTGGGGGCCACCTTTGTGATCCTATGCACCACCCCTAGCTGGGGTGATACTGACCTGATCAGAAAACCACTCTGTGTAAAAATCTTAATCATCCCATGCCGAGGATACTTTTGGGCAAAATGACCCACAACACCACAATTAAAGTATGCCTCGGTCATAATAACCTCATAAGAAGGTCCGACTGACCCAGAATGGCTACCTAAACCTGAATACCCTGACTTAATAACCCTCAATGACTGACTACTGCCCTGGCCACTAAAATTACTATACCCAGGCTGACCCCCATCTGAAATCTGTAGCGCTACATGAACGAGCCTACTAGACTGACCCTGCTGCTGATATGGATTCTGCTATAGATACTAACCTTAGAAACCTCTACCCCTAGATTATGAACCATTATGGCCCCACTGTAACTGCCTGATGATGGGGCCTCTCATCACTATCCCCACAGGCCTCCTGATGTATCTTCTTCATAGTGGGAGTATGGTCAGCAATGTCTACAAATGATCTACCTAAATATACCAGACTCTGGGTGGCCATGCGTATTGGAAGTCTCAACCCTCTAATAAAGCATCGCACTCTGTCGTGCTCAGTAGGTAGAATTATGATGGCATGCATATCTAGCTTGTGAAATTTAACCTCATACTCAATACTATTATTATAGAGCCCTAATGCAACCCTGTGAACTTATCTCTCAGGCACTCGCACTTGCTTCTAGGCATATACTTCTCCAAAAAGACCTCAAAGAACTGATCCCATGTCATAGGAAAAGATCAAGCTGGTCTAGAATCAAAGTATCCCTTCCACCACTACCTCACCGATCTATCAAACTAAAATATGGTGTAATCCACACCATGCAACTCAGCCAAACCTAAATTATGCAGTCTCTCCTCATAACTAGTAAGGAACTAAAATGCATCCTCCCCTAGGGCTCCAGCAAACCTTGATGGAACCAATCTAAAAAACCGACCCAACATTTTCTGCTCTTCAGAAGTCATAGCTGGTAGGTCTACTGCTGGCTATGGAATCACTATTATAGGTGGGACCTCTACTCTGGGATCTGCAGCTACAGGCTATGATCCTATACCAAGTCCATCCTGGGCTACCCTCCGAGCGAATATTAGGATCCATCCATTAGTTGGCCTCTAACCATACTCAATAATTGAACTAGGGCATCACGGAAGACAAATAAAGATATGAATCTGGGTGAATCCTGGGCTACTTCTTGTCCCACCGGCTGCTGTGGTGGCAAATCATCAGTGGTAATCTCTGGCTCAGGATTAATAATTGGATCTGGTTAAGGCTCCCTGTCTTGGCATTGACCTGGTGCTACAACTCTATCCTGACCTCAACCTCGGGGTCAACCTCTACCTCTGTCCCTAACAAGAGCCCTAGCTGCAGTCTCAGGGGCCTCGCCCTCGGACGCCGTGGCCCTCGTCCTAGCTATCTGCAAAAGAGTGAAACAAAAAAGAGTCTAGAAACCAATATAGACACAACGTACGATAACAAATCAAAAAGGTGAGATTTTTCTAAGAAGGTCTTATATCCTCTCAAAGATAGGAATGAAAGTTATTGTACCAATCCGTGAGAATCTACTAGAAACTTGCTCTTGTACCAACGATACCGATGAACCTAATCTCTGATGCCAAACTGTCACGACTGCAAAGCTCACGTCATGATGGCACCTACTTTAACCCACCAGTAGGTAAGTCAAACTATACCCCGAAACAACGAGTAATGGGATAGCAGGCAGAATATAGAGAAATTAAGATAAAATAGTAATATCAAGCGAATTGAAGGGGAATATACATATACACGGACCATGCAAAAAAAGGGAAAGGGACAAAATACTCATAATAAATTCTCTAAGACTTGGTAAGGTCAGTACAAAAGCCACTACATACAAAGAGTACTGGACAAGTGCCAAAATATACACTGTAGTCTACGAATATACAAAATAAGACTAGCACCAAAATGAAAAGAGATGGATCAGCTCCGGACGCTGAAAGCTCACCCCAAATCTCTGGTCAGCAGCTACGCTCTAATCAATGCTTCATACTAGGATCTACATCAAAAAAAAGATGCAGAAGTGTAGTATAAGTATCAAAACATGGGGTACTTAATAGGCATCATAGGTCGACTGAGCTCAATTAAAGTAAAAGCATAAATAAAGTGCAAGTCTATACTAAAGGCAGTAAATGAGGGTCAAAAATGGAAATAACATGCTATGCTAAGAAATTGCGGAAAAATGAATATAAATACTCAGAAGCAGAAGTAAATGTTTAGCTATAACCAAACTGGACCCCCATAAGCCAGTAGGTACACACATAAATAAAAATAAACCCAATCGGGCCCCCATAAGCACGGTGGATACAAACAAGGAGCAATACTAATAATAAGCCAAGTATAACAATAAGAAATGTAATAACGAGCCATGATGTGTGATAAGCGTACCATATATTCTTCCCCCATCCATAACCATAAATCATACCGGTCTCAATCGTATTTCCAACTGAAGATCAACAAAAAAAATTAATGAAGTCGAACCGAAATATTAGATAATAGAAAGTGTGCCAGGTGCCAGACTAAAACTGGAACTAATAAGTAATAAATTGTAAACTTGGTGCTAGACTCAAACCAAAATTAATAAGGAATAAACAGTAAACCAAGTGCCAAACTCGAACCAAAATTAATTAATGATAAGTAACAATAACCCCGAGTTCTGATTCATTCAAAGTTTATCTAATCCATTTTCCCATTTTAGAAGGCCAAATTTGTTAAAAGAGTACAAAGTTCTACATATTAAGGCAAAAATCAAGACTTAAGGCCCAAATTACTAACATGCCAAGGATACCGAAGCTAACGAGCTCAACATAGTTATTAAGCTAACCCAATCCCAATAGCCAACCTCTTAAAGCAATCTTATAATCGCTTATATCTAAAAAAGATGTTATCCTAAAGCTACCTGCCCTAAAAGGGCAATAAATTCCATTACAAGTCCCAACAAAAAAACCCAACCTAAGGAAAACAACTACCTAAACCTAGGCTAAGGCTTCTTAACCGCTCACCAAGGCCTTAAGAAAGCAAAGTCAAGTCCTAAATTAGAAGCGACTACCAAATCAACCCTAAATGCCCCATAATCGGCTAAAATAGTTAGAAATTGACTAGACGACTATTCGAACTATAGAAAACCACCAACAAAGGCACAATACTATAACAATACCATAAAAGAGCAAAGTCTAGAAAAAAGTAAGCCTAACTTACTTGAACACTGCTGAAAACACTCAAAATTCTCTATATTGGAGCTTTTTCCTTTTGAGAAGCTTTCGACCGTTGCCACACAATCAAAATAATAATCTAGGCATCAAGAAGAGAATAACAATACCCATATTGCAAATTTACATTCAGGGTCAGAAATTGGGTTAAAATCACCCATAGGGCCTGCTTGCAAAATCCCAAAATTGAAACCGCAACAATGTCCCTCGGGGAATGATAAGGTAGTGCTCAATTATTGGGCATGACCCACCCTCGAATTCGAACCTAAAATAGCCAGCAAAGCTCGAGGAAAAACAAGAAATAAAACTACAAATTTGACGTGATTTAGATCGGGAACTTATGACATAATGATGGGAAAATGATCACTTTAACGTCCCCAAGCTATTCCCAGCTCCAATTTATGATTAACCCACTGTTTTAAAGCTCCCACACTCAATAATGGTGCCAACACTTATAAAATAAGCTGAAAAATTATGGAAGGGACATATATAACACCAGTATTACCGCTAAAGCGGTACCGCTATGGCTGAAGGTTGACCTCTTAAGCAGCTACTGGTGAGGTTAGATGGCTACGCTAAAGCAGATCCTTAGCCGCTAAGGCGGCTTTGCTAAGTCTGAAAAAGGGCTGCTTAGGCGGCTGGTGCTGATGCCACCAGGCACTGCTTACGCGACACCCCAACCACTAAATTGGGTTTGCTAAGGCGATGAAAGGGCCACTTAAGCAGCTGCACTAGATAATTTTTACACCAGAATTCCTACCAACTCCAAATATCCTAATTGGGTGTTTGGGATTCGTTTGGAACCCCGTGCACACAAATGAATTATGCTACCCTACCAAATTTGACATTCCAAACTCAACAGAACCATCAAAATTAGCAACAAAGGTTGTTTCAACAAAAAGTGGGTCCCACACCCAAGGTTCGTTTTTAACCAAATTCTAGTCAATAGCTCAAAACGAGCTTGAAGCCTTGAAAGCTGAACCAAAGGTACTGTCTAGCCTAAAGTTGATATTCCAAAGCTAATAGAACTGTCAGAATTTCCATTCGAGATCGTTTACCTGAAGCTTTGGCCCGAGACTATTTTCTCAACATCAAAAGCTCCAAAAATAAAAACCAAACGAACTACCCAAAAACCAAACTATCAGTCCCAACAAGTCATAAATGATTTAGGGCAACTATAGGAAAGCTCTAAATGTAGAAAAAGCATGAAAAGACAAAAAATGACCTGGAGGGTTATTACATATATATATATAGGTAATAGAAAAGAGGAGTTGTGGATCAAAATAAAAGAAAATGCATGATATAGTGATGATCAAATCAAGGGGATAGATAAATTATCTTTGAAGGCATTTTTAAGAATATTGGAGAAGAAAAAAGACTTTGATGTACTTCCGATCATATGTTTCCTCATTATAGGAATAATGGATATGAAAGGGTTTTTTTATTTTGGAAAAAAATAATTAATTGACTTTTCAAAATGCTTATTTTACCCATGTATTAACCTTCATATCTTTTTTTTAAACTTCTTTATTATCATAATTTTCATTTTTAAAATACATATAACATATTTTCTATGAAAAAATAAAAAAATTTGATGAAAAAAGAAAAGTGAGAAATACTAATTGAGTATATAAGTTGTGATGCTTTATAATAAAATAAATGAGCAAAATAATAAAAATAATTATTAATAATAATCAAAAACTCTAACATCTATTTATATAAGTGAAAATAACATGTAATATAAATTTATATATATATATATATTTCAATGCATGTAATACAAAAATAATTGATAAAATAGAGGTATATTAATAACAAATTAGATGATTATTCTTAATGAATTTTAAATTATAATTTAGAAAATATTTTATTATTAACAACCAAAACTCATTTATTTAAATATACATTAGAGAATAAGAGAGAACTAAAACATGCATCTATATACATAATTGCATAAATATATGCATACATACTTAATAAATATAATATTAAAATAAAAAATTACATAAAAGTGCATCCAATGATGTTACATTACAAAATATAGCCCACTGAACATTACATTACCAAAAACGGCCCAATTGTATATGCCCAAAATATTACCTTTATAATTTGTAGCCCAATGCTCATTTAATGCACAATTCGTGAAATGAATTATAGTTGTTCATTATTGCTACAACTAATGAACATCTAAGGTATTATAGATCTATTAAATTCGTAGATCAAGCATATGGAAAATTTACATTATAATTTCACAGCTGTAGCATGGATTTTTTGGATGTTCAGCCATTATTGAAGCTTCAAGCTTCAAAATTTGAAAATTGAATTTTCGTAAATAAGCTCTGTTTTGAGTGGGTATGATTGCAAAAGATCAACCGTGGCAGTGGTAACTCGGTAGTAGATAGCCCAAAGTAAACTTTAAAACCCTCTTTTGTTTTATCCCCCTAGGTCATCTTTTCCCCCAGAAACACCCTGAAAATCCCCCACCTCCATAGCTATGAGATTCCAAAGGCCAAGCTTCATGAGGGCAATTTTGAGACACACTCGGTGGGAACCCTACATGGGGAGACACTTGGAACTTGCGGGACAACTCTCTCCTCTCAGTAGAAGCATGTTTCATTTGCGAGGTAGGTTATGATTTTACTATTGTAGTAATTAGATTTGGGCTAGATTACTATTGTATGGTAATAAGATTACGACCTTGTGCTTGTGTGTGAACCAAAGAATTATAATTTCATTCAGGCACTCTGTATGGTTGTTGATTTCATATGCATATCCATATATATTGATAAGGATGGGTTGGTAGTGGTGAGTTGTTGTGGATGAGTTGATGATGATGTTGGTGATATTGATATTGATCTTGATATTCATGATACAAAAAATGATGCTGATGAGATTGAGGAGAGGAAGAGATAATGCACACATCTTGCATACATATATTCTTTCATGTGCATTGTATGTCTAATTATACTTTTATGTTGTTGTTGGTGAGTGGACCAGCTCCTTTGATAATAGTGGTAGTGCATGGTGGTGAAGCGTGAATGCCATGTATGTTCTGTGTTATGTATAATACTTTTCCCTAATGTATAAGGTTTTGTAGGTGGGACATAGAGTAGTGTCCCTCCCCGTAGGGAATTTGTCAATGTCATAAGTGTATGAATTATTGTAAACCCCATAGTGCACTGTGTTAGTCTAATATCAAGAAGGTTTGGTCAAATCGTGGGTAGCCTCAAGTCCTAATTTTGCAAAGCCGGTAAATCAGTCTAGAGTGGGATTGGAATTGGAAAAATTGGGGTAATGAGTGAGGAAAATATTAAGAAATGTAAGTTAGAGTGGATTCTCAAAGGACAAAGACATACGAAAATGTTAAATGGCAGGTAGGTCACAGAGATGGTAAAATTGTGGTACTATTAATTTCATAAATTGAGGATTAGAAACTGGAACCTTATTTGATGCTATGAATTCTTCCTATTAGCTATTAATGTTATTTCTTTCAAATCCTAGTCGGCCGATGATGCCTACCAGTACGTGTGGTTATACTAATACTACACTTACTATATCTCCCACTGGAGATATTGCCATGGTGTTGGTCAGTTGGGGTTTCTATAGCTGCGGCGACGATCACTCTCTACCAGCTCCTTCCATCTCTATTCTATATGGATGCTATGTCATGGACTTTTCTGTTCTTTGTCTAGTGCTCTTGTATAGGTTTGGGCTAGTTTCTGGGGAGTCACTATTGATTATCTTCCGCATTACTTTTTCATTTCAATTGTATTATCCCAGATTTATATTATAATGTGAACTGGATTAATGGGTTGAATGAAATATTATTTCAAATTAGATGACTGAATTATACCATTGAAAATGAATTGTTTTAATTTATGCGTTAAATGAATGATTGATTAGTAAGGGTTCTCCTATTTGGGGTAGGTATTAGGTAGGTACTCGTACAATCTGGGGTTTGGGTCATGACATGATGTATCAGTTCCTAGGTTACCGGTCTCCCAGTACAAGAGCAAATGTTGAGTAGAGTCCTGCGGATTGGTGTGTTGACGTCCAAATCAAATCTGTAGGAGGCTACAAGGCATCTAGGAATCTGTTTCACTTTCTTCTCTCCTATCATGCTATCTCAGTGTAGTCTCCCCATATTGATTCTAATTGGTATCTGGTAGATTCCAATTGGTATTTCAACTATCACAATTGGGACTAGTTGGTCCCAATTGGTATGTCATCAAACATTTGAAAGGTTGGAACAGGGTATTCCAACTAGTAGAGGTTCATAAGAAACGTAGGAGTGAATGGTCATGTTACGAGATTTGATTGATCATGTATGGAAGTTCTTATACTCTAAATGCTTTCTTATGGTGTGATATAATGCGATGTGTATTGCTTATATAGATGGTTACTATTTGGACTTACTGTTACCTAGTTGTTGGATTGTCAAAATTCTTAAGTACAAAATATTTATTTGTGGATTGTGCTAGGTGTAGTATACAGTGACTTACTGTGCGGTGGTTAAAACTCTTAGATAATGTTTGTTGGTTTGAACTATGTGTGGCCACGGGACCAAGGTATCATGTGACTAGGTATGATCTCGAGGTGTTTCTTCATTTTCGCGACTTGAGGCATGCCTCATCTCCTCGTGATTTGAAGTATTCATTATTTTTATCCGAATCCTAATGAACTACCCAGGTACCTTGCTTTTTTGGGAGAAATATCATGTGGGATGTGGTGCTTAGTAGGAAAATAAGGTAAAAATGTGCAAGAATTAAACAAGTTGAAGAAATAGTTGCATTTTTGATAGTTTGGGTCGCGATATAATCATGCTAGACCTTAAAAACTATGGGACGTGGGAATTAGAAACTGTAATTGTGTTTAGGGGATGGCGCAGTGTGAGAAAAGACCTGGGAAAAGTTAGGAAAAAAGGGAAAAGTAGAACCACAGGTGGTTACCACTGCAACGGTAAGATTAATCGCTTCAGCGGCTCCAGGCAGTAACTTGCCAGTTTTCCCCCTGTTTTTGTGATTTTACCATTATTGCAAAGCAACCCTGTATTCGAAATAATTAAAGATAAATATCATCCCTACACATAATATAAGCTAAAACGATCATTATTATTAAAGGTACGGTAACAAAAGATGTCTTAAGAAATGCGAGAAAAATAAAAATAAAAATAATTGTTTGTTACATGTCCCAAATTGGGGCAACCCAAATCCAAATCTCTATATAATAAAGGAGGGAACATCTAGCTGGTAGTGTCATCTACGAGGCTTGAGGCGTTCGAACCCTCCTCCTTCATTCCGCCAAGAAAAGAGAACTCCTCAGCATCCTTCCTTGTCAGCTTTAGGATCTTCTTCGTGGGGGAGGCACACTTAAACATCACCTGTACAGCCTTCCACATCCCTACCAGTATGCGGTCCTAGGAGTGGCACTTCTTTTTCTCCTCATCTAGCTCCCTTCAGAGCTCAACATAGGCTTGGATCGGATCCACGGGGGCAGTTCAACTCAAAGGAGCCAATCCCGGTAGGGGCAACTAAGTCCTCTCCAAATAACCCCACAAGAAACAATGTCAGCCTCCCAACCCCTCGACAGATGCAGTAACTGAGTGGAAGGGATGTCAGAATCCTCACCCCCACCAGCCCGACTATTCTCTCCTTCTTCCTCTATCTTTTTCTTTTTCTTGCTCCCTCCTCGTATGCCCCTACCTTTTAATTGGTTTTATGTCATGTCACATTCTTCTATAGTGTTGTGATCTTTCTTGGGTACGTCCACCCACCCGCATAACTCAAGAATCAATGAAGGCAAGAAGAGATCCCTCGCCGACCACTCCCGGGTATAAAAATACCGCCACTCGTCCATAATCTGTGCCCTCACATTCATCTCGATCCCCGTTAAAGCACATTCTACTACCATGGCCCAGTGGAAAACCAAATCCATCACATTTCCTTAAGGATTCATCCTTCGAGACACCAGCTGCAGCCACACCTTTGCCTCCACTGAAAAGTAAGCACTCGTGGTATCTTTGAGGCTCGATCACTTCATTTCATTTACCAAACTCCCCGATGCTAAGACCCCAGCCACCCATTTCAGGTCTTCCCTATACTTTAGCTTCAATGGCAGTATTTGAGTGGTTTGGGACCCCCAGAGATTCATTAATGGTGGCAGCATCCAATAGAACAGTTTTTTTTTGAATGCGAATCATGGGGAGAGACACTGACCACTCCATAGTGGGAGGGATAACATAAAACTCTCGGACTAAGGCCAGGTTGCACTCAGGGACGGGCTCCGTTAGCATCTCCCATCTGAAGGCTTTCAGTTGGTTATAGAAGTCAGGGGCCTCATCTTCCACATCTTTCATTACAAAACCCCTTTTATAAAGGAAACCCCTATTATGCTGCTCCTCCTCATAGTGGTTGCAGCTGGCTGTATTGGGAAATCTTCGATAGCGGAGTTGTTTTTGGGCCATGATAATCCTGCAAACATCATAATTACAAGGTTGAAAACATATCAGGGGATACGAGGGGGGGGGGGGAATTTAAAACTGCAAAGAAATAAAAACTTGAGAGGCTACTACCAGGTATTGCCGCTGTAGCGGTCCATCATCTTCAACCCTCCAACCTCTTTTCCCATGGCGAATTTTCAATTTTTCTCCATAATTTCAAGAATTAAGGGTAGATCAGTCTTAGTGAAGTTTGTATGAACCTTTTTACACTAAAATGGGAGTGTATAACACCCGATTTCACACTTAAATCACCTAAATTCTTTATGGAGGATAACCTTTCACCTTCCACCCCTCCCATGGCCAAAATTCACCATGAACTACATCAATCTTACACCTAGGATGTTGTAGGAGCATTCTAGACGTAAGAGAATCTAACATGCTCGTCATTTCGCACAAGAACACCATCAAAATTCAAGTCCCAAAAGTTGCACCAAAAACCAACAAAAAATTGTCTTTTCTAATGGAACTTCTACAATTCTATAATGAAAAATATGTTAATAAAGTAGTAGGAAAGAAGAAATTACCTTAAAATTAAAGCCGAAAGAAGATACAGAGAGAATTGAGAGAGTTTGGAGTGAGAAGTTAAAATTGGGAAATACAATATTTCCTCTATATAAACTACCGCAAACTACTGCTGCAGTAAATTTACCACTGCAGCGGTACCGATGTGGTGGTAAACAACTGCTGCAGTGGAAAAACCCCAGGTGTCATTTTTCATCCTTACTTTTTGTGCTTTATGGTATTGTGCGACACCCGAACATTTGATATAATTAACACATGAACATTTTTTCAACTCCCTCCTGAAGTTCTCGTGGGTTGGGTAAATAAAAGGTAAACTAGTGAAAAATCCTGCTAAAGTGTCAGGATGGTCAGTACGTGGTTTCGTTATTAATTAAAAACTAAGGTAAGACATTACAAACTAGTAAAAAATTAAGGTTGTTTTCCTTTTGACGTATCATAGACCGAAGTTCCTTGTGTAGTCATGCCAGGGACTTGTTAATCCTTACCTATGGCTATTCAGGAATGAACGGAGGGTAAATTAGTATCTATTGTAACAATCCAAAACATCATTACGTGAGAAACTGCCTTAAATTTTTTTTTTACGATGCTCTTAAAGGACCTAGGGAAATTATTTTGGGGGTAAAAAATAAGGCCCAACACAATTGGGCCAAGAATCGAAGAAAAAGGTTGGGCCGGCCTGTTGCCTATCGCTGTAACGGTAAGCTAATCACTGCAGTAGTAAATCAACTGCCACAACAGTAACCCAACAGTATCCAGCCCAAGATAAACTTTAAAACCTTTTTTTGTTTTATACCCCTAGGTCGTCTTTTCCCCTAGAAACACCCTGAAAAAACCTCACTTCTATAGCTATGAGATTCCAAAGGCCAAGCTTCATGAGGCAATTTTAAGGCATACCCAGTGGGAACCCGACATAGGGAGATGCTTGGCACTTGTGGGATAACTCTCTCCTCTCAATAGCAATATGTTTTTTCTGTGAGGTAGGATATGGTTTTTCTATTGTATCATTTAGATTTGGGCTAGATTCATATAAATTTAATAGTAATGTCGAGAGTTCTCATGCATTAGACCTTCGGGCACAGTGTTTGGAAGGACAGATATAATAAAAATCTTATTAGGCTTTAATAATATGGTTAATTGATATTGTATCCCATTGATGTGATATTCGTGGCATGTAGTCATTTGTGAGAATCTAGACTAACTAATTGAATGTTGTGGTTTCATGGTGTGGGTTAAGTTGAGTACGGTAAAAAATGGGAGTAAGTAGTGAACTAGAGTTGATAGAGGGTGCTCTTGTTAAATTAGATAGTTAAATCTAGCATTGGGGAGGGTTAACAAAATGTAATTTGAAGTTGGGGTTAATGGTAACTTGAGAGAGTTTTAAGTGACCTATGAACATAACTAAGGTGATAGGATAGTTTAGAGGATGGCCTAGTGGCAAGTTCGTGGTAAGGGGGTAAAAGTCATAGAATAACAAGGGTAAGGTTAGTGAGGTCAAGTGTGAGAATTCCGATAGAAGTATTTAGGAAGGAATTGGAGAGTGATGTTAGAAGCATGAGCGTGGGTTCTAGATAAAAAGAGTTAATAACGACATCTCTATATGACTTTTGCAATCTCGTAGAAGGTGTGGGTATATGTAATTACGTATAAATATATGCCTGAGTATATTTACTAAAATAAGAGTAAGACCTTGTGCATTTCTATGAACCAAAGAATTATAATCGCCTTTGGGCACTTTCTGTGATTGTTGATTACATATGCATATCCATACATGTCGATGAGGATGGGTTGGTAGTGGTGAGGATGATGATGTTATATAAATCATGATGTTCATGATATTGTTGTTGATGAGTTGATGATGATGTTGGTGATATTGACATTGATTATGATGTTCATGATGCAAAAACTGATGTTGATGAGATTGAGGAGAGGAAGAGATGATGCGCACATATTACATACATACATTCTTTCATGTGCATTGTACATATGATTATACTTTTATATTATTGTTGGTTCCTTGAGTGGATCGGCTCCTTTTATAATGGTAGTAGTGCATGGTAGTGAAGCGTGAATGCCAGGTACGTTCTGTATTTTGTATAATACTTTTCCCTAATGATTATGGTTTTGTAAGCCGGATATAAAGTAGTATCCCTCTCCGTAGAGCATTTGTCAACATCATAAGTGTCTGAATGGTTTTAAACCCCATAGTGCATTGTGTTAGTAGAATATCAAAGAGGTTTGGTCAAATAGTGCGCAACCTCAAGTCCTAATTTTGTGAAGCCGATAAGTCGGTCTAGAGTGGGCTAGGAATTACAGAAACCGGGGTAATGAGTGAGGAAAATTTTAAGTAATGTAAGTTAGAGTATATTGTCAAAGGACAAAGACATACAAAAATATTAAATGGAAAGTAGGTCATATAGATGCTAAAAGTGTGGTACTATTAATTTCATAAATTAGGGATTAGAAATGGGAACCTTATTTGATGCTATGATTTCTTCCTATTTGTTATTAATGTTATTTGTTTCTAACCCTGGTTGACCAATGATGCCTACCAGTACGTGTAGTTGTACTGATAGTACATTTACTATATCTCCCACCGGGGATATAGCCATGGTGCAGGTCAGTTGGGGTTTCTATAGCAGCGACATCAATCACTCTGCAACAGCTCCTGCCATCTCTATTCTGCATGGATGTTGTTTCATGGACTTTCCTGTTCCTTGTCTTGTTCTCTTGTACCGGTTTAGGCTAGTTTCTGGGGAGTCACTATTGATTATCTTTTGCATTACTTTTTCGTATCAATTGTATTAAGCCATATTTATATTATGATGTGAACTAAATTAATGGGTTGAATGAAGGATTATTTCAAATAGATGACTGAATTATACCATTGGAAAATAAATTATTTTAAGTTCCGCATTAAATGAATGATTGATTAGTAAGGTTCTCCTATCTGGGGTGAGTATTAGGTAGGTGCCCGAACGATTCGGGGTTTGGGTCGTGACAGTAATTATCCCATATTGAAATACCAATCATAAAAAATAGTATTAGATTTTATGATTAATTTATAAAAGAATTATTTTACTTATAATGTTAATGAATTTAAATAAAATAGTAAATACCTAGGTTATGAAAAATAAATAAATAAAATATAAAAAGTTATTACATAAATGGAAGATTGAAATGTTAAATGTAAAAAACGTTTCCTCATTATATAAAGTTTAAAATGACTTTCTACATGACTTATCATCAATGAAAAAATAAATAGTAAGTAGTTACTATTCCCTCAATGGAAATAATTAATGGCTTGGCCATCATCAAAATGAATTAAAGAGGACATTGTTAGACTTCTTCAACAATAAGTGGCCGGACATCCTTTTTAATGTGATGTTTGGTTTTGATTTTTGAATTAATGATGTAGTTAATTAACAGATAAATTAAGAGAAAACTAAAAAAGGACAAAGATAAATTAAATTCCTAAAATGCATTATTCAATTAATAAAGAATGTCTATCAAGATAAAATTAGATAAATTTGGTCTATCTTATAACACAGTTTTTGCAACTTTTTGAATTCTTGGCATGATAAAATAAAATTGTTTAAAGAAATTTGGGATGATAAAGTGTCTGGAGAATTTTTCCACAAGCAAGTACCAATGAGAGAAGATTGATAATGACATATAATTGCGTGTTTTGATTGAATGTTCTGAATAGCAAACTAACCAATGTGGTTAGGTATTTTGTAGGAAATTGTGGTGGAAATAGACCCATGTAAGCATAAAGGAAGTTTCAGAGCTTTCACAGCAACCGTGAATGAGTTTTCGAACAAAATTAAGATGGTGCATTGAGTGGAGCATTGAGCCAGGGAAAGAAATTCAGCCACATGATTCTGGTGCTATGACTGGTGCACCGTTCCAGGCCCCTAACTTCATCCAACCTCAGTTGGTGTTATGGCTGGCGTACCACGCCAAGCCCCCAACTTTAGCCGACCTCAATTGATGTTATGGTTTGTGATAAGTAGCGATTTTGCCACTTATTTATGTCTCTTTACTTATGATTTTTGTGTTGTTAATCCATAATATGAGGCTAATTATCTTGTAAAAGGTGTTGATTCCAGGTAATTTGAGGTTGACAAGGAGATCTTATGAAAAGAAGTGAAATCCAGGCAAAACGGAGCAGAAACAGAAAAGTTGAAAAAACTGGATTGAATTACTCATCACTATTGCGATGAAGTATGGTCACGAACTTGACGTGGTCAAAATCAAACCCATGCAATCACATGATAAACAGTCGTGATCGCAGTTAATAAAGAGTGAAAGCCTCGCGATCGCTAGGCTCATGATTGTGACAATGATGAAGAAAGCGGTCAATCGTCAGGGGAAGAACTACAACTGCATAATTTCAATCCCAAAATATCAAAACTCAATCCCCAGCTATTCTAAGACTATATTTGTCACATTTCTAAACCTTGGAGGCTTGGGTTCTTGACCCAACACCCTTGGAGTGAAAATTTGGAAGCTTCGTAATGACTAATTCTCAAACCTTTATTCATTGTCTTGCTTTGTATTGAATATTTGGGTGTTGATAAATTCATACTTAGATATTGTTGTTAGACATAGTGTAGTGTTTATGGTTTTAATTTGGATTTTGATTTTATCTCATGCCTTTCTATTAATTGATTACTCTTAATTTATGAATGGTTTTTGCTTGTTTAAATTAATCTTGTACTTTATTGATTTCTATTCTAGTTGAGCTTGAAAGAGGAGATTAGAGTGGGAATTGTCCATTACTTTGATTAATTCTTGAAAGATCTAATTGAGGTTGGGAAAGGTTAATTTAATGCGATTTGGGATGTATGACCCATCTAAGATGTGAGACATAGTCAAAATCCTAGTGTGGCCATGGATTGGAACTATTTGTGTTGGCACTTGGATAATATTCGATTGATTTTAACTAAGAAATATTCATCAATCGATCGACAGACGTGGAAGATGCTTGAGGTTCCAAGGTTAATTTGCATATTCGTGATTAATCATGAGTACTTGATTTAAATCCTTTGGATCGTTGATAGAATTGATTCCCCATTATCATTTCCCTTATTTTCCGTTGTTTGTGAAAGCCATTGGTCAACTTGTTCATATTAATATTAGTTCTATCCTTGTTACATTTTTATTATTGAAAACCCACTAAAACACCTGTATCTTTTATTTGGATTATAGTGAGTTGCTTTTTATTCCGTACTTTCTCAATAGCTAGTCATGTTGTTCCTTGTGGGATCGACCTCAAATCTATTATTGGGTAAAACATACTGCTAACGATCGCGCATATCTTTTCTAGGGGATAATTGAGTGTTATAAAAAATGGCGTCGCTGTTGGGGAATAATTTGGCGTATTGAGTTAGTTTGGAATTTTAGCTTACTTGCTTTGATTCGTACTTGTTGATATGTGTTTGTGATTTTCTTTTGTTTCTTATGTTAGGTAGATTTTTATTTTGTTATACTTGTTACTATGGCATCATGGAATGAAAATGAGTTTGGTGATTAAATCTTATATTGATGATCCATGTCCGTATTATGAAGGACCCCACTTTTGGCAAGATTGTAGGAATGCTACCAGGAGAAAGGTGTCAAAACCATCTCGATTCTATAGGGAGTATGATTTTTACTTGTGTGGTGTTTGAGATGGACATTAGAGTGATTGTCCCAATTATTGTGCCCCCTCTCCTAGTGATGCTAATGAAAATACTAGTTGTTCTTTTGAGTTTGATAGGAATCAGGATGTGCCAAAGGAAAAGCAACATACCGGACATAAAGGTATTGAAGTAATGCTTCAAACTATCTTAGAACAAGTGACTAATATGGGTGAGGATATGCATCTTTTGCACCAATTATGGAGGTATGTGGAAAGGAATGTGAAAAAGAAGAAGACCCTTGTGAAGATGCCAATCTCTCAAGTGCCACGAATTTGCCTAATCCTCAAAACGAAGTTGTTGAACAAGAGATTTCAAGTTATATAGTTGATTCAAAAATGTATGATGACTCAAATGAAAATTGCCAAAGTGAAAAAGTGGCTCAAATTGAAGATGAAGAACAAAAGGGTGATAAAGAAATCTCAGATTCTCCAAAGAAACAAGTTGAGGAAATGTTGAAAAGCACAATGGAGAAGAATGAAAAATGTGGGAAAGTCTTGGATAAATGGTAAGACCTAATCCAATATGGTGATGATGAAGTTGTCCAAAACATTGATTTTTCCATGGGTGGACTTTTGCAAGCTGTGATTGAGTCCCAAAATGAGGAAAAACTTGACATAGAAGAAATTATGAGCCAAGAGTGGCTATTGAATCAAGATCAACAACTTGAAGTCAATGAGGATCAACTTGATAGAATTTTATTTATGATGGATGAATCCATCAAAGTGCATGTTGAGCGATGTCAAGTGGTAATTCAAATTGTAATGGCTACCCGAAAATTGGAAACTGAATTGAATACAAAAATTGAGGCATGTGGTGTTCAGTGTCAAATGGTCATGAAAAATGGTGATGAGATGGTTTCTAATGAAGATGTAGTCAAAATTGATGTTGAAGAATTCATGGTGATTTGTCAACCAACCGAGCCAAAAGTAAAGTAAGATGCCAAAATTGATGAAATGATACTAGAGTTGCATGGAAAGGTCAATCAAATCCTTTGTGAAGACTATAGTTCATTTTTGGGTGAAAATTTCAAGAAAAATGCAAATTCGCAAATAGAGAGGCTTAAACCTCATTCCAACAATTTTTCAATATTATGCTTGGTGGATATGATAGAAATCAAAATCAGTGGGCAAATGGAGGATTTTGGAGATGAGGGATAAAATCCCTACATTTTGGAGTTTTTCATTCCAAGAAGGCAAAATAATGTTCCTCACTTGAAAGCCAAGAAGTGCAAAATGCAATGTTTAACAAGTGGCCTATTGCTCTTTTCACCAATTACGAATGGCGAGATAGAGTTGGTCTCGTTGCTTCCTTACTTTTGCCCATGAGCCTCACTGAGATGTTGATTTAAAATTGGGCAAAAGATTCAAATTCTCAAAGTGGAGAGATAAATGGTAAGGTTGCTTGTATCGTGCCGCGACATTAAATCAGGCACTTGATGGAAGGCAACCTATTATTCTAAAAAGATTTTGCATTTACTTTTAAAATTTTAATTTTTACAATATCTTAGAATTTTATTTTTGACGAATTCACAAAATTTTCTAGTTCTTGGAAGTGATTTGAACAGGTTTGGATGCAAAAATTTGAGTGGAATGAAGTTGAGGGTTGTATTACCTTGAAAATGGGAGTTTGAACACTTTTTGGGAGGATTTGGATTGCCAAACTAAATGGTGTATCGCCAAAATTGGCCTGGGCATCACCTAAAAGGACAGAAACTACCCAGGTCTGGGAAGCCTATTACTCATCGCTGTAGCATGGAGGATACTCACAATCGCAATGAGTTAGATTTTGGTAACTACCGTGATCACATGACTTGATATTGTGATCGCGATGGTTTAAGAAGTTTTAACTCATTGCAATTGCGGGACTTACCGTCGTGGTCGCGTTGTTATGTGCCCAAGTGAGAAGTTTGAAAGGCTAATAATTTGGTTTTCTTTTTCTAAAATTGCTCTATTTCTTCATACTTCCTTAACTTTCTCTAACAAACCCAAAAACAACAAGAAAAATCGTGTCAAAATGGTCCTCAACTTTTTCTCAACTTTGTAGAGTTCTTGTCTCATCAAGTTCACGATATGAACTTTATATATTCTCTGTATTTCTTTACTTATCTCATTTTGTGAAAATTCATGGGTTTTTGTTTATCATTCTAATTGAGACTTTATGTGAAATTGGTTGTGAATTAACTAAAATGGGTTGGCCAAAATCATTTAATCTGGTGCTAGTTGATTTGTGGAAATATTTGGGGCAAATTGTACCCAAGGTACTAAGAAATAGGCAAGAAAAAGTATGCCCATGAACTGTTCGATGAAATTTCCAAGTGAAAATTTTTGGGCAAAAATATTGACCTTCACTATTGTGAGGCCATGAGCTGCGATTGCGATGAATAAAATATTATGCAAAGTTTCTCTCTTGGCGATCATGATAAAAAATGTCACGATCGCGATGTGTACAACTTACTAAAAAAGTAAGTCTTGGCGATGGTGAGGAATGATACTGCGATCGTGATGTAACTAAAACTACCAAAAAATAGTAACTCGGCCCTGGGCTGTCCAGTGCTCGTTCCACCCACTTTTTTGGCCTAATTGTGTGCTAATATGTTGCTTTATATACCTATACAATCATTTGATATGTTTGCTTCTTTTATAGGTACTTTATTCTTTGAATTGGCCGCGGAATCAAATGTCAATGTGCCCGAAAATGTATACCAAGTGGTGGTAGATGATTATTTTGATCAAGAAAACTTTATCGTACTAAAATGTTCTCGATGGTATGACTGCCTCTTGACAAAATATTTCACATGGGAAAGAGGCATTGTCATAGAGAAGCTCCAAGCTCGATGGCTTGATTTTCTTGGGAGATTGGTAAGTAGTGGCTGGATGTGTTTCGCTGAGAAGTTTTATGCTAATGCCACCAAGAAAGACTTTGCAAATGATTTGGTCATGATAGTGAGGGAAGCAAGTAATGTTTGATCCTTCGATAATCAATGGTTATTATAACCTTTCCAATATGAACAATGTATTCTATAAGGCAAGAACGGGCAAAGTGGGACATAATTGGTATGTTAGACATTTGCACGGCAGATACTTGCCTAAACGGATAGCCAACAATGTGTGGGTTCATTCCTCAGAGTTCACTGCTACAGCCAAATCTTGACTTTCCATTATTTGTGTCCGTAACATTCCTTCCAAGAATGAGGCAGATGTCTCAATTGAGAGAGCTCAGATCATTTGTGCTATTATGGAGGGTCTCAAAGTTAATGTTAAGGCGATTATTGTTAAACATATTCAGAATGTGGTTCTCGAGTAGTCTAAAAGTTTGTTTTCCCCATCATTGATCACGTGGTTATGCAAAGAGGCTGAGGTTGAAAAGAGGGATGATGACCGTATGAAGGGTCCTGAAATAATGATACATCCTTTAAAGAAAAAGAGGGTTTGGAATGTGCTTAAGAAAAGGATGATTGATGTGAATTCTCCAGCATTTGGCACTTTCACCGAGGCTAGTGGGAATCTTGATCCACCTAGAGCTTCATTGTCCATTGAGCCACTTCATAATGGACCTTGCACTATATATCCAGCCAGGTGCACGACATGGATGCCCAGATTTGGCAGCTTACAGATGGCCTTTCCATAGGCCCAAAAGAGAGTTCATCCTCTCACCCGACACCTAATTCCCCAAAGTTATCCAACATAGCTCGTGAACAGTAATACATCAAAGAAAGGTTGGCAAAAGTGGATAGATGGCAGCAAAAGATGAAGGAGCATGAGAAAAATAAAACCAAGTTCTTTAACAAGATGGGGATCACACTTTAGAAGTTCTGTGGTATCAAAAATGATGATGGTGAGGAGGGTGAGGGTGAGGATGAGGATGACTATGTCCTAAAGGGGTCTAGTAGGTCCATTTCTAATTAATGCTTTTTAGGGAGTCCCTACCTCTTTTGATGTTCTTACTTTGTATGCATTAGGGACAATATGACATTTTTAGTTGGGGGTGGGGTAGCTTATTAGCTACTGTTACTGTTTCATTTTGATACATTTATGCCTTTTTCGGGCTTGGATCTGTTTTATGTTCTATGTTGATACATTGTGCCCTTGTCGGGATTTATTATCTTGTGATGCTTTATTGTGTTCCTTTGCTGGGTTTGATCTCTTATTCTACCCTTATTAGACTTTATTATCTTTTTATTCCTTATTGAGTGCCCTCGCCGGGCTTGATCTTGGTGGTGATGGGCGCCCTTGTCGAGCTTGTTCTTGGTTGATGGTTTTGTTGGATTAGTCGTATTTTATTTATTTTTCATTTTTAGCTTGGCTTCTTAGAGTTTTTCTTTTTGTAGTAGTTTTGAGTGACCATTCCCGATGATATATTGAGTAATGACCTTCTTAAGGGAAATAGTCACTTCATTGGGTATTGGTGTCATTTATTCAGGGGAAGTCTGAGTACCCGTAGCCATCGTGAATTGGGATTGTGGTTGTTGTTATGGTGAAGTCTGAGTAGCTAATTGATATGGTGAATTCTGAGTAGCCGTTGCATTATTGCCCTTGTTGGAGTCAAAATATGGGATTGTGGCTTGTTTGGTACTAATAGAGTTAGTCATGCATTATGAAATTTTGAAATGAGCATACCCCTCTGAAAATTGCATGAAAACAAGTGAATGGAAGTGAATGATATTTGTGACAACACTTTTGACTCTTTTTGTGACTCCTTACTCATTAGGTGGTGATAATGTGGAAAATGACTCCTTTCTTATTATTTAGGAAATGAACTTGATTCTTTTAGAATAGTTTGCATACCACGTGTGGTGAGTTTTTATTGAATAATTCTTATGCTTACTTGTGTCATATAGAACTTGCCCGGTTGGTCTTTCAATACTAGACTTAATTGTGTTTGGTTGGAGAAATGATCTTAGGCCTTCTTTGTGATTTTTGGAAACCACTTTAGCCTTAAAAGCCTACCCTTGCACAAATTCTATCACAAGTTACCCCTTTTGAGCCTATTACCCTTTCTTTGGCAACCACATTACAAGCCTTAAACCGTTTTGAAAATTTTCCGCTCTTGAACCCTACCCTCCTTGAACTTGAAACTTCCAACTTGAGGCTAAAAGCCTAAGTTGGGGGTGATGGAACTTGGAAGAGGTGATCATGTGTCGTGATTTTGTAAGTGAGTTCCCTAAGAACTAATCAATGATTGAATACAATGAGAGAAAAGGAAAAAGAAAAGAAAAAGAGAAAAGAAAAGAAAATGAGAAAAGAAAAGAAAAAGAGAAAGTTGTCAATAAGTGGGAAACTAGAATGAAAAAGATAAGCGCTTGTGTTCTATGGAAACGAAGAGACAAATTATCAAAGTTTGCATGGTAAGATGTTGTGTAGAGTTCATGGAGGGTGTATTCACTTTTATTCTAAATTCTTATCCTACCCTTCCCTAAGCCTACAATACAAGCTAGAAAAAGTCTTTCGGGATCTCCAACAGATGCTTTTGAGTTAGTGGCAATTGAAAATAAGGGCAAGCGTATGGTATGATACTTGTTTGAATTGGAAATTTTTTGTTGAGTGTGAGTGTTTTTGCATTTGTCCTTTGTATAAGTGTTGAAATATTGTGTGTTTTGAGATTTTCTTTCTTGTGAGGGCATGTGAAATAAGATAGATTGGTGAAGTTGATAAATTTTGAAAATGAGTCAAGGGAGCTTGTTTGGTTGACTAGTGGTTTTGAGTCACTTTTTGAGAATTAGTGGTTGTTACTTGATCATTCTTGAAACTCTATTATGTTCCTGAAATTGTGTTTGAAAATGAGAGAGTTGCTTGGGTAAGACTCGCATGCTTGTTGACTAATTGTTAGTACTACCAACATGGGTTGTGGTGTGGTGGTGGGACTACTCCACCCTTAACCAGAGGTCTCAGGTTCGAACCCTAGGTAAGGAGAAAATCCTATTGGGAGCGCCACCCCCAGAATGGGCCCTGTAGTGCGCGATCCAAATTAGTCGGGGCTCCAATGTGGGTACCAGACACCGGATGGGAAACCCAAAAAAATAAAAAATTATTAGTACCAACCCAAATCATAGTCATTGTGCTCATGTGAAGTGAAAATGGTGTTGTCGGTGTTGAGCTTAAATTGATAGACCACATTGAGTTTGGTCTTGTTTTGCTTGAGGACAGGCAAAGTCTTTAAGTAGGGGGTGTTGATAAGTGGAGATTTTGCCGCTTATTTGTGTCTCTTTACTTATGATTTTTATGTTGTTAATCCATAATATGAGTCTAATTATCCTTTAAAAGGTGTTTATTCCAAGTAATTTGAGGTTGACAGGGAGCTCTGATGAAAAGAAGTGAAATCGAGGCAAAACAGAGCTGAAATGGAAAAGTTGGAAAAACTGGATAAAATTATTCATCGCTATTGCGATGAAGTATGGTCGCGAACGTGACCTAGTCAAAGCCAAACCCATGCTATCGCATGGTAAACAACCATTATCGCGGTCAATAAAGAGTCAATGCCTTCCCCGTGATCGCGAGGCTCATGATCGCGACAACGATGAAGAAAACGTTCAGGCGTCAGGGGTAGATATGGAACTTCACAATTTCAATCCCAAAACATCAAAACTCGATTCCCAGCTATTCCAAGACTATCTTGGCATATTTTTCAACCTTCGAGGCCAGGGTTCTTGACCAACACCCTTGGAGTGAATATTTGGAAGCTTTGTAGTGTCTAATTCTCAAACCTTTCTTCATTTCCTTGCTTTGTATTGAATATTTGGGTGTAGATAAATTCATACTTGGATATTGTTATTAGACATAATAAAATGTTTATGTTTTGAATTTGGGTTTTGATTTTATCTCATGCTTTTGTATTAATTGATTACTCTTGATTTATGAATGAGTTTTGCTTGTTTAAATTAATCTCGTGCTTTATCAATTTCTACTCTAGTTGAGCTTGAAAAAGGAGATTAGAGTGGGAATTGTCCATCTACTTCAATTAATGCTTGAAAGAGCTAATTTATGTTGGGAAAGGTTAATTTAACGTGATTTGGGACGTATAACCCATCTAATGGATTTTGTTGCTCGACATAGTCAAAATCCTAGTGTGGCCATGGATTGGACCTATTTGTGTTGACTCTTGGCTAATATTCGACGAAATTTAGCCAAGATATATTCATCAATCGGTCGACAGACGTAGCGGATGCTTGAGGTTCCAAGGCTAATTTGCTAATCCATGATTAATCATGAGTACCTGATTTAAATACTTTGGATCTTTAATAGAATTGATTCCCTGTTATCATTTTTCTTGTTTCCTATTGTTTGTGAAAGCCATTGATCAACTTGTTCATATTAATACACTACTAAAAAAAGGCAAAAAATCATCGGACAAAAAAGCAACGGGCAACATCGCTCCAGAAAAGCAACGGAAAAAGCGACCCTGTCCGTCGCTTTTTGTATTTATTGTTTATTAAAATCGACGGACAACGTATCAATGTCCGTCGCTTTTTTTCACGGATTATTGTACCAAACAATTAATAAATAATTTATAATTTTTTTTATAAATGTGACGGACAATATCACTATTATTTTTTTAAAAAAGAAAATTAATTTTAGAAAAACGACGGTGTCCATCGCTTTTAAAATTTAATTTATTTTTACTTAAATCGACGGACAGAGTCACTATTATTTTATTTTTAAAAAAATAATTTTAGAAAAACGACGTTGTTCGTTGCATTTTAATTTATTTTTAATTTTTTGTTATTTTACACTAAAAGCAAAGGACAGGGTCGGTTTTGTTAAAATTAAATAAAAATTAATTTTATGAACCAACACTATCCGCCGGTTTTTAATATTTTTAATTTATAAATAAATAAATATTTTTTTATTTTTAAAAAATAAATTATATATATAATTCTTGAGTGGTCCAATTACTGGTAGGTATCATAGGTCGACCAGGGTTAGATCACGTAAACATAATATATAAATCACAAAAGAAAACATGACAAGTTATATAACAATTTAATCCACAACACTATTATCCACTTGTGTTACCTAAGAGTATTCCCATTCCTATTCCCGTTGATCATTCATCTACCTTCATATCAAGTGTCATCCATCCTATCTCTCAGAGTTTAACCCCAATAGTATTATAAGTCAATCTATTTCATTTATGCCTCAATTAACCTCAATGATAATTGAAAAAATAATAATCATCACCTTGTAACAAGTACAACTACGAGCACACGTTATGATAAATACCTCAAGTTTATGACACTTATCCTTTTCAAGTACCTCTACAACTTTAGTCAAGTACAAAACAAGAGACGACAAGTCAAGTCAAACTATGACTAAGTCAACAACCCTGACTCTAACAACATGAATCCCAAAATATATGCCAAGTAATTGGACCACTCAAGAATTCCAAATATATCAAGCAACATCATAATCCGGTTCACTCAAGAAATCCACAACAACAACCGCATTATAACTTGGTCCACTCATGAAACAAATATAAATGGCAACAATAAAAATAATCATATACCCGACCCACTCAAGGAACCATCATACTCATACATACCTTGTACATACATGCTAAGGGTCTTATGGTTGCCCACTAGTCATGACCGATAGGGGATGAGATCTGTCTATATACCAAAACCCAGACATCAAGTTCCTGCCAACCTTAATCCACCAGATCCCATGAAGATGAACAAATACCGGTACATCCCACAAATAACCAATATAATATCATAGCAATCACATAAAATAATGATAAAAACCAACACTTGTAACAACCACAAGCTTTACATATAACTTCGTTGAATGTGTTTACATTTAGAATATCATTTAACAATTACCTACCTTAATTATTCATTGCAACAATAGGAAATCACCCAAACACTTGGTCAACTAGAGTTAATCATTCAGGTAAACAACGATCATACTTTAACACACCAAATCACAAGTAGATATGAATCCTTGGTTTCATCAATTATAGCATGTCCTAAGACCAATTCATGGCTTATTCATGCAATAATTATCAAGCCATATTCATTAAACTTAAGTATTCATTTTAGGAGTGCACATTCAACCAAAAGTAGTCTAAACTCTAATTCAACAATCATAAGTTCATTCACTAATACAATCCTCCTCTATTTATACTGAGACCGGGGATTTTTGCTATTATCTAGATATCCCTACATTCAAGTCATTACTAGGTTCAATATCTACTCCATTAGCCAATCATTCAACTCTATTCAACTTACAATCTAGTTCTAGTCATACGTCTTTATACCTTTTACCTCCTAAACCTTAACCTAACTAGAACTTAGGCTCTTAAGTTATGTCATCGCCTCTTTATACCATAATCAATTCTCATCCCAAACTTTAAGAAAGATTATCCAATATTCCAACACAATTAATATCAAGTTCACTCTTATTATTGTAATTAGGCCGAATCTCTAGATTATAAGCTCATACAATCTCCTTGTCATCCTCTATATTCGCATAATTCACATTACAATCCACCATAGAGTCATACAAACACAAATCATCTATCAAGGATTCATACATTAACATATTAACACTTATTTAGGTCCTTATTACATTAAATTCATGTTTTATCCACCCAAACTCCATGCCCGCAGGCCTAAGCATGATTTCTCCCGTCAAATCTATATTATGGATACGATTACTAACCATAGCCTACTACTCATAAACCAAAACCTACCTGGGCGCCAAGCTGCTGCAACAAGTAAGCTATGCCATGGATGATCTTCCTTCTTCTTCACGTGTTCGAAGGCTAAATCATCTAATAATATTAATTACAAGAGTAATTAATAAACTACTCTTCAAGCAAATACCTTGGGAATTAAAACCCACTAATTCTACCCTCATTTACGGTCTAAAATATTACTCAAGGGTCAATTAGTCATCAAAATAGTTCCTTCAAGCTCAACCCAACTCCATTAATGGAGTTTTTAGGCTAAAGGCTCAATCTTTATTGAATTCAAGGATACTTTCAACTTAACTTTGTGCTAGGAGTATTGTATGACCTTAGTACATATCAAATTCACTCCCATACTAAAGAATTGATCCTAATATATGTGACGAATGAGATTCTTATGCCTTTGCGATAGATATTTTCAGTAACGACAGAATCGGTTGTTACAACAGATACCAATTTACTATCCGTTCGTCCCTGAACGGGCATTGGGTGAAGAGAAGCACAAATTAGTTATTTCCCTCATCAATCTAAGAATGAATCCTTGAGAATTTATGATGAGATAACATCTAAAATTAGATAAAACTGATCAATTTCTATATCGATCCCGCTATAGCGGCCCAATCCCACTATGGCGACATTGCTATAGCGGGAATTATTCTGCTATAGCGGGAATTATTCCGCTATAGCGATATTGCTATAGCGACATACATGTTGCTATAGCGTCATACATGTTGCTATAGCGTCATAGGTGAGGCAGAAACTTGGGAATCTTCCCAGTTTTACCTTTTTCACCACACAATACTCAGATTTTTGACATCCCAAACTAACCCCTTTATGTCAAGATCGATATCGGGAGTTTTACTCGCCCAAATTCGATTCTGAAAAGTCCTATGGGTTCCTTATTGTCTTAGATAACATAAAGTCAAGCTAAACTTTATTATATCTACCCAATCCATTCTCAGATTACCCTAGATCATACCTTGCTCAGATTTTATCCAAGACTAGCGTAGCCGAAAATTCTAACTCCCAACCCAAGGAAATTCTTAACCCGAGCAATTACACCCTAAATAATGATATAACAAACATAACATCACCAAGTACTACACCGTATTTTCTCCTTGAGAAATCTATTTTATGGACCTTTTTCACCCTTCCATGATCAACACATAAGAATAAATCATCTAGAGTACAACCACTAACCAACACACCTCTATGGGTTTCATTAATACATAGATTCTCCACCACCACTTACATTAGTCTATTCGACTCTCAACAATCAATTATTTATAACCAACCAACTTTTTAGTTATCACCCGAGGACAAGCTATACTTATATAGCCTCACAACTAGCTTACAACTAGTCAAGTTACCGACCCAACATACCTCAATCACTCAGGAGCAATAACAATGAGGTATTACCATGATCAATGAGAGGGAAAAGAATAATCAAGAACACATCTAATAACCCCATTCTCTCATCCGATCCTACAACTAAGGATCATCAATCATAATCAATCTATCTCATTGCAAGGACCCTAACAATTCAATTATACCATTCCCAAGGGATACTATTAATCAATAATTATTTTCATATAATAAGTATACGAGCAATGTCAAATAATAAATAGCCAATGACAAGTAATTTTAAGAATCAATACATGGGTGACTATTTCTACCAATAGACATCCATAATTTTACAAACACCCAGGAATTTAGTTCCACTATAATCTCACGATTTCCTCATCAACTACACATTATCATCAAAATGTAAGTAGCTACTCAATCAATAGTCAAAACCACCGAGTCAGATAAAGTCTGATGTTCAAATATAAATGTTACCTCAACAAACAACATCACCCACATCAAACAATTAACTTTCATGCCAAAGGCTACCATATTCACCCTTTTATTTACTTAACTGATAATTCAGTCATCAATTAAACCTTTAAGTTATCACAAAATTTAAAGCCAAAACAAATTTTTCTTAAGTCATAATCATGAATTACCATACAATTTTCTTACTGCAATCCCCTCTATCAAGCAACAATAGCCCTTTTTCTATGGTACTTATTCAAATACCAACTACTTGAAACAAGAGTTTCCATAAGTATATACATTTTCCAGTTACCATTTTATCAATGATAAGACCATGTCCAGTATTTAGCATACTGTTTTCCATTTAAATCACATGACAATAGTTCCCTTTAACCATTAACACATAACTAAGTTATGACCTTTTATAATTCACAAAGTTTTTAATAATCCAACCAACTACGATTCACATAACTACCAAGGTATTAACGTTATGCACAAATTTAAACCTTTATGTTACTGCCAACAAGACAAGCAACAATCGTAGTCAAATTCTATCACAAACCACACAACACATGGCAATTTGCAATATTCACCTATCACAATTTCAGAGTTAATCAAGCAACTACAAATCACAATCACATCTTATATTACACCAACAAGGTTACAACTAACCAATTTCATCATAATTCATATGATAATCATAAGTTCTAGCCCCTATAGACAGATACAAATTGGAAACAACTAGATTCCAATTGAGAACTCCTCAAGATACCAATTAGAATCGACTAGATTGCAATTGTGACTGTAGAGATATCAATTGGAATCAAGAGATACCAATTGGATTCAACCTATACAAGCAACTATACAAACCACATGAAAGGAAATAAGGAAGTGAAACAGTTTCCTAGAATGCCTCATAGCTTCCCAAAGAGTAGATATGGACGTAAACACACTAATCTGCAGGACTCTACTCGACATTTGTTCATGTACTGGGAGATCGATAAACTAGGATCTGATACCAAATTATCACGATCCAAACTATCGAATCGTGAGGAAACTTACTCTAATCCACCTAAATAGGAGAACCCCTTACCACCTGTTCAACATGACATGCAAAATTCTTTATTAAATAAAAATAACCCAACCTTTATTACAAGTATTTTATTACAAATATTAAGTGTGGAAATGTAAACTACCCCTAGGAACTACTCTAAACAGGTACAAGAGCTTCTAAATCAAAGAAGAAAAGACTGGACACAACTTTCACCATGAATGAGAGGAGTAGAAGCAGTTGGAGATCACTATCCACGCCATCTATGAAACATCAACTGATCCTGTAACTAAACTATACCCCAAAAAGGGTATAGCAAGATTAGTATCAGCACAAACAACACGTACTGGTAGGTATCATCTACCAATCAGGGTTAGATCAGTAAACACAATATATAAATCACAAAAGAAAACATGACATGTTATATAACAATTTAATCCACAACACTATTATCCCCTTGTGTTACCTAAAAGTATTCCCATTCTTATTCCCATTAATCATTCATCACCTTCACATCAAGTGTCATCCATTCTAACTCTCAGAGTTTAACCTCAATAGTAATTATAAGTCAATCTTATTCACTTACACCTCAATGATAATTGAAAAAACAATAATTATCACCTTGTAACAAGTATAACTATGAACACACATTATGATAAATACCTCAAGTTTACGAGACTTAGCCTTTTCAAGTAACTTTACAACTTTAGTCAAGTACAAATCAAGAGACAACAAGTCAAGTCAAACCATGACCAAGTCAACAACCCTGACTTAAACAAAAGAATCCCAAACTATATGCCAAGTAACCGAACCACTCAAGAATTCTAAATATATCAAGCAACATCATAATCTAGTTCACTCAAGGAACCCACAATAACAACCACAATATAACTAGGTCCACTCATGGAACCAATATAAATGACAATAATAAAAATAATCATATACCCGTTCCACTCAAGGAACCGTCACACTCATACATACCTTGTACATACATGCTAAGGGTTGCCCACTAGTCATGACCTGTAGGGGATGAGCTCTGTCCATGTACCAAAACCCAGACATCAAGTAGCTGCCAACCTTATTCCACCAGATCCCGTGAAGATGTCTAAATACCAGTACATCCCACAAATAACCAATATAATATCACATCAATCATAGAAAACAATGATAATAACCAACACATGTAACAACCACAAGCTTTACATATGACTTCATTAAATGTGTTTACACTTAGAATATTGCTTAACAATTACCTTCCTTAAGTTGCAACAATAGGCAATCACCCAAACACTTGGTCAACTCGAGTTAATCATTTCAGGTAAATAACGATCATACTTTAACATACCAAATCACAAGTAGCTATGAATCCTTGGTTTCAGAAACTATAGCATGTCCTAAGACCAATCCATGGATTATTTAAGCAAGCATTATCATGCCATATTCATTAAATTCAAGTATTTATTTTAGGAGCGCACATTCAACCAAAAGGAGTCTAAACTCTAATTCAACAATCATAAGTTCATTCACTAATCTAATCCTCCTCTATTTATACTGAGATAGGGGATTTTCACTATTATATATGTATCCCTACATTCAAGTCTTTACTAGGTTCAAGACCTACTCTATTAGCCAATCATTCAACTTTATTCAACTTATAATCTAATTCTAGTCATACGTCTTTATACCTTTTACCTCCTAACCCTTAGCCTAACTTGACCTTAGGCTCTTAAATTATGTCACCGCCTCTTCATACCATAATCAGTTCTCATCCCTATCTTTAAGAAAGATTATCCCATATTCCAATACAATTAATATCAAGTTCACTCTTATTATTATAATTAGGCCGAATTTCTAGATTATAAGCTCATACAATCTCCTTGTTATCCTCTATATTCACATAAGTCATATTACAATCCACCATAGAGTCATACAAACACAAAACATCCATCAAGGATTCATACATTAACATATCAACACACATTTAGGTTCTTATTATAATAAATTCATGTTTTATCGACCCAAACTCCATGCCCGTAGGCCTAAGCATGATTTCTCTTGTCAAATATACATTATGGATATGTTTACTAACCATATTTTACTACTTAGAAACCATAATCTACCTGGGCGCCAAGCTGCTGCAATAAGTAAGCTATGCCATGGATGATATTCCTTCTTCTTCACGTTTCTGAAGGCTAAATCATCTAATAATAACAATTACAAGAGTAATTAATAAACTACTATTCAAACAAATACCTTGGGAATTCAAACCCACTAATTCTACCCTCATTTATGGTCTACAACATTACCCAAGGGTCAATTAGTCATCAAGATAGTTCCTTTAAGCTCAACCCAACTCTATTAATGGATTGTTAGGCTAAAGGTTCCACCTTTATTGAATTCAAGGTTCCCAACTATCAATTTTCATATTTTAGAATAACTAATTCATGCTAGGGATTGTTAATTAACAATTTAGAAGTGATTCTAGGTGATATTAACCCAACCCACAGGTTTTCCCTAAAATTTCATGAACTTAGGGTTCAAATCCCTAAGAATTTCACTATTAAAGGTTCTTCTAATGATTCTAGAAGATTAAAGGATTGAAAAATGAAGAAGATGATGGAATAATCTTACCTTAACAAAGAATTTCCATCCATACCAAGAGAAAATCACCCCTCTAGGGCTTAAGAATGAAATTTGAGAGTTTGGGGGCTGAAAACTGTCAAAAATAGTTATAAACTGCTGTAGCATCATGCCGTTACTATAGTAATATTGTTATAGCGACATGCCATCACTATAGAAACGTCTCTATAGCAATTTGATCCCGCTACGACAGCCTCAAATTTTTCAGCACGGACAGTCTTTAGTAAAACGATCATAACTTTTTACTCAGGAAGCGGATTGACAAACAGTCAATTGCATTGGAAAGAAGACTCTAAGATATTTAATTTGGTTGTTATTAGGACCTATAACTCCTTATATTCTAGTAGGAGTGCTCATTTTAAGTTGACCCTAATTTAAATTTAGCCCAAAATTAAATCGGTAAGGATACTTTCAACTTAACTTTGTCCTAGGAGTATTGTATAACCTTAGTACATATCAAATGCACTCCCAAACTAAATAATTGATCTTAATAGATGTGACGAATGATATTCTTATGCCCTTGCACAAATATTTTCAGTAACGATGGATCTGGTCATTACACTTCTCTCCTTTCCCTTCTTCTCTCCTGTCGCTGCTTCCGCCACCACTGTCGCCAAGTAAGTCTCCTCTACACATTAAGTCTACAAAAGTTAAAACAAAGAGCTATATTTTTCTCATATTTCACTCAAAATAAAGAAGGTGATTTTGCAACATGCCTCAGATTTGCTTCAATCATTTTTTTCTTTTTTTTGGCTTATTTATCCAATTGCTATTCTACAGAAACTCAACAAAGTGAATACAACTACCCAGACACAACTCTCCAGCGTCCAAGACCATATCTAGGTTTTACAATAAAAAATTCTTTGAGTTTCTTAGAAGGCGTTTGGCTATGATTTATTGTGAAAATAGAAAAAAATTAGTTTTTGTTTTCAAAGTGAAAAATTATATTTAGAAATTTGAGAAATGTTTGGCCATAAAATAAATTAGAGTTGTTTTTGAATTTTTGGGAGTAGTTTGAAGTGAAAAAAGTGATTAAACTTTTTATTGTTTTGAATTTCAGAAAAATTCTTGAAAAAGGTGAAACAAAATTTTCCATAATTTTATGGCCAAACGTATTATCCGGAGTTCATACTCTAAAAAAAGTAAAAAAATTTCATAAAAAAAAGCTCCCTTATTTATTTTCTACTGTTTGTTGTATCTATATTTAAAATTAAATAGTTCTTGAAATAACACTAATGATGCAAGGATCCTAAATCATGTCAATGAAAAAGTAGTACTGGAATATAGATTGAATTAAAAGCATAATGCTTCTAGAACATTATGTTTACACTTGTGAGTTTTAATTTTGATTCATTTGTATTTACAATATTACTTTAAAGGTTGCTTTTAGAGGAAAAATTTAAGAAGCCTATTAAGTATTTGATAAAATGTCACATAGAGATGTACTTTAATTCAATTAACCAAAATAATATTGTAGATTGTTGTACAAATTTCAACACTTGAATAGTTTAATACTTGTGTAGATTATTGTACAGATTTTTGGGTAAATGGATTGGTGTTGAATTGGAACTCTGACTTCTCCTTCTCCTTCTCTTCAACTCCGGCCAAACAAAGGTAAGTTGATTTTTATCTAGTTTGTTATATTTGACCATGGATTATAAATGTACATTGTAGTATTGAAATTGTGTGAATCTCGCTTGGGTATGATCTTGTTTGAAATATATGGTGCGACAGGGACATGCAACGCCTCTACTTATTTCATTGAATTGTTTGAGTTGTACTAGAAATGAATAATTGGAAAACTTATTTGACTTGTGAATTAGTGAATAGTTGAAATTTTGAAACTTTTGTTGTGATTATTTGGTGTGAGAGGGACATGCGATGCCTCTACTTATTTAATTGTTTGAATTATACTAGAATTTAATTAGTGAAGAAGTCATGACTTTGCATTGACTTGGAATTAGTGAAATAGTGACTTAAAATTGTGAAGGGTTTAGTGAATTGAAATTGTGAACTATTGACTTGGAAATGTTAACTAGTGACTTAAAATTGTGGACTAGTGACTTAAAAAATATGAAGTATTTAGTGAGTTAAAGTTGTGGATTAGTGACGTAGAAATATTAACTATTGAACTAAAATTGTGAACTAGTGACTTAAAAAATGTGAAATGTTTAGTGAATTGAGAATGTTAAGTAGTGGCTTGAAAATGTGAAGTGTTTAGTGAATTGAAATTGTGGACTAGTGATTGTGAAAAATGTTAAGTAGTGACTTGAAAATGTTAACTAGTAACTTAAAAAATGTTAAGTGTTTAGTGAATTGAAATTGTGAACTAGTGACTTACAAAATATTAAGTGTTTAGTGACTTGAAATAGTGAAGAAGTGACTTTGTATTGATTTGGAATTAGTGAAATAGTGACTTAAAATTGTGAACTGTTAAGTGAATTAAAATTGTGAACTATTGACTTAAAATTATGGACTAGTGACTTAATAAATATGAAGTGTTTAGTGAATTAATGTTGTGGACTAGTTACTTGAAAATATTAACTAGTGACTCAATAAATGTAAAATGTTTAGTGAATTAAAGTTGTGAACTAGTGACTTGGAACTGTTAACTATTGACTTGAAATATTTAAGTAATGAATTGAGAGTGTTAAATAGTGACTTGAAATAGTGGAGTGTATAGTGTATTGAAGTTGTGGACTAGTGATTGTTGAAGTTTTGAACTATTAACTTGAAAATGTTAACTAATGACTTAAAATTGTGAACCATTGACTTGGAAATGTTAACTAGTAAAAAATGCTAACTAGTGACTTTAAAATTGTGAAGTAGTGACTTGAAATAGTTAAGTAGTGACTTTAATGAATCTTGATAATTTATAATTGAATATCTATATTTTTATAGATGGATCATCGTTTGTGGAAGTATGATATGGATTATGAAACTGGTGGGGATTTAAAACCCCAATATTTTAATGGTGTTAGAGGTTTTATCGATCATGCAATGTCACTAGACCTATTTCAAAAAAATGGGGTGGTGAAGTGTCCATGTAGTTCATGTAGGTGCATGAAGTTTTTTCAACTAGACATAGTTATGACTCCTCTCTATCATAATGAATTTAAGCCAAGATATTTTGTGTGGGCTGATCATGGAGAGATATATGATTTGAATGGTATATCTTATAATTCATTACCTGAGGATGAATATAACATGCTTGTACATGGTCGATATGCTAGGATTCAACATGTTAGAGTTCAACATAGGATTCAACACGATAGGGTACATGCTCTGACTCCGACGTGCAAACATCTAGATCTAGTACTCCCGAGAATAGCATCTGCATCTAGATCTGCACCTCCACCTCTGCCTATAGGTGATGATACCGATGCAGATCAGATTGATCTAGTACCTGGAAATACGGACAGGATTGGTAGAGTGTTCATCGAGCCTGATGGATCATCATAAGTATGTTTTCTTAATTGATACGTTTATTAATTTTTTTTATCTTCATTAATTAAATATTTATAAGTTGACATATTTATTATGTTTTTTACAGGTGGTATCCCTCATCAAAAGAATTTAATAGGGTTGTAAGGGAGAGCGTTAGGAGGCTTTATAGGTATCCTTGGCACACTTAGGGGGGCATTCCATCCAAATATCGACAAGCCATGTTTGATGAGTTTAAGGTATATTGAATTTAATTATTATTTAGTTAACTTTAATATTAATATATATATATCATATAACGCTAGTCAATTGATTTTCAGACAATGTGTACTTGGTTGCAAAAACACAATCGAGCCATTTCCACTACTTTTGAGAGTCATGCTGGTTTGATGCTAAAAGGCTGGCTTAAACGTTTTACACATATGGGAAATGTTAAAAAAATGGCTTGTCAAAGAAGTGTATGATGACCTGCATATTTATTGGGATTCTCTAGAATACAAGGAATTGTCTGGTGGCTCATTGCACACCAGGAGTGCAAAGAGTGTCGGGACCATAATTTGAAAAATGATTAGTAATAACCTCAGATTCTAATTTACATGTTTATATAAAATTCATTAAATACTACTTGATTACGTTTCTTTACTATTTGTTTGCAAGAGAAAGATTTGGGTCGCGAACCGACTCACCTTAAGGTCTTCCAGCAAACACATATACGAAAAAAGACGAAAGAGTCGGACCTGGATGTATGGGTTGAGCTAAGGGCAAAAAATGTCAATGTAAGTTTTAAAAATTTACTTGCAAAGTACTAGTAAAATTTACTCAAAATGCCAATTAAGGTATTTTGGATCATTATCAAGTGCACTTGTTGACTAGTGTTGTTTGATTTTAATACAATGATCCTTCATAATGATCTATGTTGGATTATGTAATACCATATGTGATATGATAGTTTATAGACTATAAGCGATGAAGTATATTTGGCTTTATATGTTGTAATTTTTTTACGTTTAGTGGAAACAGTCTTATGTGTGAAATTGGCTTCATATCATTGTGAAAAATTGTTTGAAGTTCCCTATTGGAAAACATACTATTTTTATCTAAGTCAAAACTAAGAATTTATTTGAAATTTGGACTGAAATTTTAGTGAAGTCCAGATTTAATGAAGTTCCATGGATTTTATTTGGGTTGAAGGTGGGTTTCATAGGCAGCCTATGTCTATACTTTTGTATTTGGGGAAATTGGGTTTGATTTTGTCTTTGAATCCTATTGTGTTTAAAGAAGGAGCAACTAGAGTTAAGTTGATGTTGTGTATGGCATTGTTTGGGGTGTTGATTCTGTGTGTTAAGTCTTTTAAAAGGGGCTACTATTGATTGCTGATATGATAGCATTTTATATGTATTAGCTCTAGCTGATCATTCTTTTTCTGTCCTATTCTTATTTTATTTTCTTGCCTCGATATTCGTAGTATTTGTTATTGTTATTGTTCTTTTCTACATTATGCTCCACCTTGCTTAGTAATAGTAAAATTTACTAATATTTTTTTAATATGCAGAATGATTATGAACGCTACTTGTCTGAGTTTGGTCCAACCGTGTGTAACGACCCAAATCGACGTTACAATGAAAGAGTGGGTCAAAATTGCACTTGGGCTTCCCTTGGCCAATTTTTAAAAAATTCTGCGCTAGTTTAGGATTGGATGATTTTTGAAGGTATGATAGTCAAACGAAATCTGGTACTAATGTGAGGGTTGGTAGTGATGTTTGATGGGATGTTTAGATAAACAACGAGTTTAGGGAGACGTAGCGACTTCTGACACCTGAAATGGAGTTATAGAACTTTGGTTATAGAGTTTACCGTAGAGGGATTGGCTTACGACGTTAACAATCATGGTGTGTGCTATAAAAGAGAAAAACTAAGGATAGGTCCCAAATTTCTACCTCCGACTATTACAGTGGAAACCGCTGTAGGGATAATAGGTACCGCAGTGGAGGACCTTCATTTAAAGGCGGGAACCGCGACAATGAAACTTTAATCGATGCAATGGTAACACACAGTGTTTGACAAATTTAGAAACCAGAAAACATTTTTCATCCCCCACTTTCTGAAAAATATAAGGTAGCTTTAGGAAAGGCAATTATTAGAGGGTTTTTGGAGTTTTTCATCTTTGGAGGTAAGTAATTACATTCTAGACTTGAATTTACTTCCTATAACTTTAAAAAATTCTTAGAAACAAATTCATGATAGAAATTGGGGTTTAGCCCTAAATCATAGAAATTGATGAAAAGTTGTGGGAATGTGTATAAATTCAGTAAAGAATGATTCTAGGGTGCTAAAACATATTAATGGGGGTGAAATTATGGTTGTTCACAATAGTTCGAGTAGAATTTATGTGGTTTAATAGATAGAAAGCCCGAATAAGATGAAATAGGGTGAGTTTATGACTAAAATCAATGGGTTTGATCCCTAGTAGTTAAAAAGAAGATGAATTATTAAAATGGATACAAATTTTTGTTGTTTTAGATCAAGAACGGATTGTACGAGAACAAAAGGAAAAAAACATGGCTTAAAGGTGACTTGACCAAGAAATTGAGGTAGTCTATGGTTTTATTGTACCACTTAGATTTTCTCGACTTTGTGCTCGTTTGTAAATCAAACATCTATGATTGCCTTCTAGCATGACTTGTGATTTATTGACTGTATTGCATGTTCATTCATTTTGGTGTTGTGGAGGTTTGATGAAAGGAATATTGATATGATTATTGAAATTATGATATTCATGATGTTGTTGGTTAGGATAGAGGATCAGGTACCACGCCGGTATGATACAATGTTGTTGTTGATGATGAGAAGAGTAAGGGATGTTGCGCATATCTTGCATACATGCACTCATTCATATGCAATGGGTGTCTTTATGATGATTATATGTGGTGATGATTTGATGATGAAGTGACTTATTATGAAAGTTTGTGAAAGTAAATTGTGAATTATGTCTATATGATACATTTAGTTATTAATGTCTTTATTATGAGTTTTGTTATGATCGCTTTTGTACTTGTCTGGCTTGCTTACTTGTACATTGGTGAGATAGTCGGCCTATGATTCTTAGAAGTACTTGTTGTTGTACTGATTCTACCTGTACTCTTCTTTTTGTTGAGTGCAGAACATCTTCCAGTGGATAACACTCGGCCTCGACCTAGATAAAGGGTGAGCACCATGACCGAGCAACCTTCGGATCTTCTTGTTGATGTTGACGTCCTTTGTTTTGGGACTAAGATGATTTCCTATTATTTTTGTTTGATATTCTTGTTGTTAAGACTTAGTTATTCTTAGATGTTCTTGTGCGATGACTTCAGGTCTTGAGGATGTAATAAGTAGAGGTTTTCACACTCTATTTTAAAAATTGATGTTGGTTGATGTGTGGTTTAAATTTATTGAATAAACTTCCTTTTTGCACTTGAATACAAACTAAATATTGATATAAGTGAATACAAGAGTAACACTCGAGACTCTAAGGGTGAGATTAGCATGATTCTCCCGCCATAGGTTAGGGTGGGTGCCAATCATGATCGGTTGGGTTGTGACAAAGATGGTATCAGAGCACTGGATTCATTGATCTCTTTGTACAAGAACAGGACTAGTAGAGTCCTGCAGAATGGTATGGAGATGTCAGTAATTTTCTTTATGAGGCTATAGGACTTTAGGAATGAATTCCTTTCCTTTTTTCTTTCGTGCTATGACTTGATTCTAATTGGTATCTGGAAATCCAAATTAGTATCTAATCCTTTCACTCTTGTTTGCAGATGGTGAATACTCATTCTACCAGAGTAGCAGCACCAGCAGCAGCACCTGTACACTAGGACCGCATTCAGGACAGGCCTCTAGTTAGGGACGGAGCTAGATAGGGAGGACGAAGGGCGGCACCTGTGGGGTGGAGCTCAGGCAGCCAGGAGACTGGTAAGACTAATATCACCATCCCTCCTCTACAACAGGACGCCCCAGACCATGCTCAACACGAAGAGGAGGTAGTTAAGAAAGAAGAGCTGGTAGCTTCAGAAAATGTGCAGCTCCGATGCCTTTGTCTGTCGAAGTGATTCAACAAGTGTTTGGGTTCTTGGGTAGCTTGGCTGGTACTGGCTACACTCTAGTTGTTCCAGCTACAGTCTTATAACATGCCATTACTGTAGCACCGAAGATGGATGCAGGCTATGAAACAGGTGTGTATCCCCAATAGGTACTTGGGCCAGTGATGACTTATGATGAACATAGGCTATTCTATAAGTTTATAAAGATGAAACCCATATTTCAAGGTATAGAATCGGAGGATGCTTTTGAGTTCCTGATAGATTTTCATAAATGTCTACATAATATGGGTATTGTGGAAAAGTATGGTGTGGAGTTTGTTTCTTTTTAGTTGTAGGTCGAAGCCAAGTAATGGTGGAGGTCATTTGTGGAGTGCAGATTTGGTTTACTTCTACTTACTTAGGCTCAATTTCAGAATGTGTTCCTTGAGAAGTATGATCCCCGCACTTATTGTGATCAGAAGAAGGATATGTTTTTGAGACTGGAATAGGGAAACATGTCCATGGAAACCTATGAGGCCAAATTTCATGCCTTGTCCCGCAATGCACTACAGTTAATTACCTCAGAAAAGGAGCGAATTAGGTACTTTTTGAAGGGTTTGAACTCTGGGATTCAGTTGGCTACCTTATCTGTGGTCGTGTCTAGGAAGTCCTTTCAGGAGGTAGTTGAGTTTGCCAAGAAGGTTGAAGCACTTAAAAAATAGAGAGAAGTAAAGGCAGAAGAGAAGGCTCGGACCGCGGGCCAATAAAATGGTACTTTTTCAAAGGGGCGTGGTTCTTCTAAGCCTTACCATTCAACTATTCCAGTATCTGCAGGGAATCCATCCGAGGTTAGTCATCAAACTTCTAAGACCAATAGCTATACACCTTCATCCTCCTCAGTTCAGAGGTTTGCTTTGGGCATAAGGTGCCATAAGTGACGAGGTTTGGGTAACATCAGAAGGTATTGTCCTAATTTCTTGTATATAGGTCAGTTGATTCAGCTACCAACTTCTACAACTCTAGTTCTGGTAGGTTGTGGTGATATAGGAAATGGTAGAGGTCATCCATACGGTAGGCGTGGCCAGGATAGAGGTGACAACCAAGCCAACCGAGGTGGAGGATAAGTTAGTAGGAATTGTGCTTAGGATGGAAGAGGTGGCAGTTAGGGAGGTGCTAAGGCTCATCTTTATGGCATTTTGGCTTGTCCTAAAGAAAAAGCTTCTGATGCTATGATCACAAGTACCATTCTTGTCTTTGGTCGTATGGCTTTTGTATTGTTTGACCCTGGTTCCACTTTCTCTTATGTGTTTGTGAAATTTGATTTGGACTGGAACTTAGAATGTGAGTACTTTGATGCTCCTATGTATGTGTTTACACCTAATCAACATACACAGACACCCCAACTGGCGTAAACACATACATAGGAGCATCAAGATACTCCTATGATGGTTTTGGTCTAAAGCACTATATCAAGATCTTGGTCTAAAGACATGCCCGAAAAATCATTCGTAAACACTTCTAAAAACTCACATACCACTAGGACTGACGCTATAGGAGGGACCATAAATTTATCTAACCAAAGATAGGCCAAAAATTCTCCTATATATGATCAGACCATAAATTTACCTACCAAACCAAACTCTTGGTCTAGAGGCATACCCGAAAGATCATTCGTAAACACTTCTAAAAGCTCACATACCACTGGGACTGACGCTATAGGAGGGACCATAAATTTATCTTACCGAAGATAGGCCAAAAATGCTCTACACCCCTTCTTCAATAGCTTTTGGGCACAAATTGATGACATAACCATCACAGGCGTAAATATATGGTCCCTCTTATGTAGAGCATTTTTGGTCCATCTTCATAAAAAATAAATTTATGGTCCCTCCTATAACGTTAGTCCCAGTGGTATGTGAGTTTTTAGAAGTGTTTACGAATGATCCTTCGAGTATGCCTCTAGACCAAGATTTTGGTCTGGTAGGTAAATTTATGGTCTGATCATATATAGGAGAATTTTTGGCCTATATTTGGTAAGATAAATTTATGGTCCCTCCTATAGCGTCAGTCCCAGTGGTATGTGAGTTTTTAGAAGTGTCTCTCGAATACTCTCATTTCTCACCCTATCTCTCCTGGTCAGTCCACACATCCATCGCAACATCCTCATCTCCGCTACCTTCAACTTTTGGATGTGGGAGTTTTTAACTGGCCAACACTCCGCGCCATACAGCATAGCCTGATGGACGGCCACTCTGTAGAATTTACCCTTAAGCTTTAGAGGAACTTTTTTATCACACAAAACTCCCGAAGCTAGCCTCCACTTCAACCATCCGGCACCAATACTGTGCGTGACATCCTCGTCAATCTCTCCATCCCCCTGAATCATAGATTCCAGATACTTGAAACTACTCCTCTTCCGAATGGCTTGAGACTCCAGCTTCACTACCATGTCTTCCTCCTGCGTCACAACACTAAACTTACATTCCAAGTATTCTGTCTTGGTCCTGCTCAGCCTAAACCCTTTCTCCTCTAAGGTCTGTCTCCAAACCTCCAACTGATCATTGACTCCTCCCTAGGACTCGTCAATAAGCACTACATCGTCCGCAAATAACATACACCAAGGTACCTCTCCTTGAATCCGCCATGTCAAAACATCCATTACCAAGGCGAATAAAAAAGGACTAAGAGTCGACCCCTGGTGCAGCCCATTCAGCACAGGGAAGTGCTCCGAATATCCTCCTGCCGTCCTCACACGTGACTTCTCTCCGTCGTACATGTCCTGAATCGACCAAAGGTACGCCACAGGCACCCCTCTAACCTCCAAGCACCTCCACAGAACCTCTCTGGGGACTTTGTCGTACGCCTTCTCCAGATCAATGAACACCATATGCAGGTCCTTCTTCCTCTCCCTATATTGCTCCACTAATCTCCTCACAAGGTGTATGGCTTCGGTAGAGTTGAATAAGGTAACTATTCATAATAAATATTCCTTGCCTAGGATAGATGATTTGTTTAACCTATTTCAAGGGGCTGCCATATTCTCTAAAATTAACTTGAGGTTAGGTTATCATCAACTCAAGATTAGAGAGGAGGATATCCCCAAGACTGCTTTTCAAACTCGTTATGGGCACTATGAGTTCCTAGTTATGTCCTTCGGTTTGACCAATGCCCTAGCTTCTTTCATGAGACTAATGAACAGAGTTTTTAAGTCATTTCTAAACTCATTTGTTATTTTTTTTATTGATGACATAGTGGTCTACTCAAAAAGTGAAGAAAAACATGACGCTTATTTGCGTACGGTGTTGGGGTTGCTCAAGTAGAAGCAACAATATGTAAAATTCTCTAAGTGTGAATTGTGGCTTTCCTTAGTGTCCTTCTTGGGACATATAGTTTCTATGGAAGGAGTTACGATGGACTCGTAGAAGGTGAAGCCGTTAAGAATTGGGCCAGACTGACAAATATGACCAAAATTTAGAGTTTTGTGGGTTTGGCTAATTATTACCATCGATTTGATAAGGGATTTGATTTTATTGCTTCACACATGACCCGCCTTACTCAGAAGGAAGTCCCATTTGTGTGGGATAATAAGTGTGAAGAAAGCTTCTAAAAACTTAAAACCTTGTTGATTCAACCCTTATTCTCACATTGCCCGTTGAGGATAAGGATTTTATTGTACATTGTGCTGCCTCACGGTTAGGTTTAGGTGTTGTTTTGATGCAGGGCCGGAATGTAATTGATTATACTTCAAGGCAACTGAAGCCTTATTAGAAAACTATCCCACGCATGCTTTGGAATTGGCAGCTGTGGTGTTTGCTTTGAAAATTTGGTGGCATTATCATTATGGGGTGAAGTGCGAGTTATTACAGGACCACCATAGCCTACAACATGTGTTCACCCAGAAAGACCCTAATTTAAGACAGAGAAGATAGATAGAGCTAATTAAAGACTATGACATCTCAATCCTATATAACCCAGGTAAAGCTAATGTGGTGGCGGATGCACTGAGCCAAAGACTAGTGAGCATGGGAAGTTTAGCATTACTGGAGGTATCCAGGAACCCATTGGAAAGAGGGGTACAGTCTTTGGATAACTGTTCTCTGATATTGTAGGAGACTAGTGAAGGAAGGGTGTTAGCACATGTGGAGGCCAGGTTCACATTTTATGACCAAATCAAAAATAGGCAGTTCAAGGATAAGAAGTTAAGCAACCTTAGGATAAAGGTGTTACATGATGAGGCAAGAGAATCCATTATGTATAGAGAAGGAGCACTGAGGATTCGGGGGTGCTTGTACGTACCCCGGGTAGGAAATTTGATTCCAACTATTCTGGCGGAGTCTCAAAATTCTAAATACTCTATACATCTAAGTTCCAACAAGATGTATAGGGACTTGGGGCAACACTATTGGTGGAGATGAATGAAATGGTACATTGTGGATTTTGTAACCAAGTCTCAGAATTTCAAACATTGATGTACGAACACCGGAAGCCCTGTGGTATATTTCAGAGAATACCCATTCCAAAGTGGAAGAGGGCAAGGATAACAATGGATTTTGTAGTTGGTCTTCCAAACACATTGTGAAAGTGCGACTCTAAATGAGCCATCATAGATCGATTGACCAAGTTGGCTCATTTCATCCTAGTAAGAGTAGACTACAATGCGGCTAAGTTGGCCAAAATTTATGTGAAGAGGATTATATGGTCACACAGGGTACCGATTTCCATTGTGTCAGACATAGGTACCCAGTTCACTTTTAATTTTTGGCATAAATTCCAATCAGAGTTGAGGTCCATAGTGGACCTAAGTACAACCTTTCATCCACAAACCAATGACCAGTCAAAGTGAACTATCCAAGTGCTTTAGGACTTACTTTGATCGTGTGTTATGGAGTTTGGAGTTCAGTGGGACAAATACTCGCCATTGTGTGAATTTTCCTACAATAATAGCTACCACTCTAGTATTGACATGGCCTTTTTTGAGTCATTATATGGTAAGAGGTGTAGGTCTCCAATCAGGTGGTTTGCTGCATTTAAGGTGAGGCCTTTGGGTACAGACATGCTTAAAAATTCAATGGAGAAAGTAAGGTTCATTCAGGAAAAGTTCATAGCCACCCAAAGTCAGCAGAAAGAGTACCCAAACAATAAAGTGAGAGACATAAAGTTCACAGAAAGGGAAAAGGTACTCCTAAAGGTGTCACCCATGAAGGGTGTAATGCGGTTTAGTAAGAAGGGCAAGTTGAGCCCAAAATACATTGGACCTTTGAAATTTTGAAGGGAGTGGGGTCAGTGGCGTATAGACTAGCCTTATCCCCTAGTATGTATGAGTTCACCCAGTATTCTACGTGTCTATGCTAAAGAAGTATCATAGGGATGGTGATTACATCATTCGTTGGGACCCCAAATTATTTGATAAAGAGTTGTCTTATGAAGAGGAACCAATTGTTTATATTAGTTAAGAATGTGAGAAAGTTGAGGACTTGAGTCATTCCTTGTGTGAAAGTTTAATGGAGGAACCAAACTATCAAAGAAGCTACTTGGGAGATAGAGGAGGACATGCACAAGCGATCTCCGCACTTATTCATCGATAAATGTACTTTTCTTTACCTTACTATGTATTTTGGGGGTTAATTATCATTCGGGGATGAACAAGTGGTAAATTGGTACCTAATGTAACAACCCAAATCGTCATTATGATGAAAGAGTGGTTAAAAATAGCACTTAGGCTTTCCTTGGCCAATTTTTGAGAAATTCAAGGCTAGTCTAGGATTGGACAGTTTTGTATGATAGTCAAATGAAATCTTGTACTAATGTGAGGGTTGGTAGTGATGTTTTATGGTATGTTTAGATAGACAATGAGCTTAAGGATCCATAGCAAATTTCGACACCTGAAATGGAGTTATAGAACTCCGGTTATAGAGTTTACTGTGGAGGGGTTGGTTTGCGATGTTAAGAATCGTGGTGTGTGTTGTAAAATGAGAAAAATTGAGGAGAGGTCTTGAGTTTCTTCCTTGGACTGATGTAGCAGAAAAAACAACCGTTGCAGTGGTACCGCAGTAGCGGTAATAGGAATTGTAGGGCGAACCACTGCAACGGTAACACATAGTGGTTGACTGTTTTAAAACCCAAAAAATGTTTTACATTTCCCACTTTCTGAAAAACTCATGGGAGCTCTGGGTAAGGCGATTTCTCTTCCCTTACTGACATGCTTTTATTCACTATATAATCAGTAGCCTCCTCTCATTCATGACTCAGGGCTTTCAAGCACTACTGTTGTCTACACTTAAGGTATTTTTTATTCGGTCTTTAGCTGGTCACATACAAAATAATTAGTTTTCATCTTGCTGCTATTCCGGAAAGACTGCTCTTTACTTGTTGTTTCTCTATTATCATCTCAAGTACCGTTAAAGTTTGGTGGTTCTTATCTATTTGCTGCTATTAACTGGTTAGTTATCTCCACGATGCATTCGGTACTTGTATGTTCTTTGTGATCCTTTTAATCTTGTCTTGGCATGCTTTTTCTTTTAACTTTTTAAGTGATGACATGCCATAAATTTGAACTGTTTGTCCAAAGCACCCATGTTTGTTTGCTTTCGGGTAATCCATTAGTAATTGGTGGTCTGCCAAAATACATGTTCGTAGTGTCAATTGCTGCCATCTTGTTGTTGCGTATTTGTTGTGTCTGAACAGGTACCATATTAAGCAGTAATCGAGTTATGGTGAAGAGTTGCTTGGGACGGGAAGGGATAGTAAAAGCTTTCCAATTAGCTTTTATTTATTTACTTATTTTCTGCTTTTGATCATTCATTTTTGTAATAATTTGTATAAACTCTCCCTATATAAATAAAATTATGGGAACTGCTTATGGGGGCGGGGATTATGTGACTTGAATGTTTTAATAATGTAACTATTTTATCACTTAGGCAATACGTTCTAAGATCACTAATCAAATTGTTTTACCACCTAGAAATCATGTTTTTGGATTATTAATTAACTTTCATTAAGTTCGAGCATGCTAATTTAACTTATAGTGTGTCTAATTAATTTTTAGCAACTTCTAATCAATTTCCTGCATGTTAAAATCAATTCCTAGCATGTTAAATCATTTTTCAGCACCCCAAATTTTATTTTTCGCATTTCAGATTTATTCTCCAGCACCTTTTATTAATTTTCAGCACCTTAAGTTAATTCCTTGTACATATAATTAATCTCCTGCATATGTAAAAATAATTTTTACCCATGGAAATAATTTTTCTGCACACTTATAATTAATTTCTGCATATGAAAAATATTTTTCTGCACACTGATATTAACTTCCTGCATATTAAGAAATAATTTTTCTGCAAATGTAAAATATTTTTCTGCACGCTTATAATTATTCCCTGCATATTAAAAAATATTTTTCTTCATATGTAAAACATTTTACTGCACACTGATATTAATTTCTTGTATATCAAATTAAATTTTTGCATATTTAAATTAATTTTCAGCATTAATACACCTCGCCTAGAAATTATGCCTATAGGTATTAATCCTGAAAATGAATAATTGTCCTTTTAAGCATGTCATTACCTAATTGACTTTAATTAAATAAGAGGCATATTTGAAACATTATGTGCTAAGTGTTTAAGCTTTTCTTTTCTTAACTATTCTATTTAGTTTTCTCCCAAACTTATATTGTTATTCACCTTTTCACAACTTTCAATTCTCAAAAGCTAAAACCACCGTTTAGTTTTTAACTATTTGAACTGGACAGTATTGATTCTCTTAAAATCATTAACTACATAAATGCTATCTCCTAACCTATAGTTAGCGGAAAAGTGAAAGGAATTACGAGGTCTAATTCCGGAATTTTTAAACTAAGCCGACGCATCCCCGGGAGTATCATCTACCAAAGCTTTGCAAAAGAGGATATGTGTACTTATACGTAAATATGTTATGTGTTTATATTCAAAACTCAAAATTTTCAATTGTCTTTAAAAATGCTAATATTACTATTTTATAACTTAAGACCGACCTCCAATTAAAAATGTTGCTAAGGTCAAATGAACGCGATTATTAATATCGTGGCATCATTCCTATAAAGCAACAAATATTTTATTTCTTCTAAGAAAATAAAACACTCTTGATTTTATTTAAATTTTGAAGAATTTTAAATTAAGTTATTTACTCTGTTATTTTTATTCTTTTACTGGTTTGGGGTAGTTTAGTTTAATTCAAGTTATTAATTAACTGATTTTCCCGCATTTTCATCTCAATTCTCTCTTCTCGCTTATCTAATTTACTTCTTTATTTATCTACATATTTTTGCCTTATCACATAGTTAATTATTAATTAGATAATAATTAAGTTGCATGTGTAACTTGTTCAATATCTTCTTATCTTTTAAACACTTAGTTATTATTAAGTTATAAAAAATGAATCAACCTTTTTGCTTATCACATAGAAATTACCACGTAATATATGAATTCGGTCGGGACCCACATTTGTGGACCTCGAAAGGTGCCTAACACCTTCCTTTCGAGGTAACCTGAACCCTTACCCGAATCTCTAATTGACGTAGACTAATTAAAAGAAGTTCGTAATTTAGTCTAGAATGGTGCCCTAACACACCTTAATTCGTTAGGTGACGACTCTTCACCTCTTTAAATCCCAAAAAGAGTTTGTCACGTCGAATCCTGCTTTTCGCGAGAAAAATGGGGCGCGACAGCATGACGACTCCACTGGGGATACTTAGGTTCTAACCAATACGAATTGGTATATTATGTGGGATTTTTAATTATTTGGGTCTATTCGTTTATTATTGATTCCTTGTTTTGCTAATTTTTAAATATTTGTATTATCATGAATAATTATTTGTCATGAAAAAATCATGTTATATCCCGTCCCTCTTTCCCATTATTTTTATTCTAATTTAATTATTTTCTTCCATGTCAATCCCTTTTCCTTGTCCCTTTGTTTGTTTATATGCAATTTCTTAGCTCTAAATCATGTATTTATCTTTCTTTTCTTGTTTGTTTATTTTTATATATTGCTCAACATGCTATTATTTGTTATGTGTTACCGCTTTATATAATTATCATTCCGTTCATATTTCCCCCACTTGGGAATTTCACACATTCACACACTTTCACTATACTAGGATGTTGTGCCTTCTCACTTCTCCAAATTCTCTTCAAACCTTTGTTATAGAGAGTCGGCTAAGACACGGTTGAGCAAATAGTTTTACTACCGTAAGACCACGTGCCTTCTCGCATAAGGTTACCCTCCGTCCGAGTCTACCAACTCTTAGAAAATTAAGATAGTGCCGTATTCACCCTTTGCATTTAAGTCATGCATGCATTAGCCATAGGTGAGTTGCCCATCGAGGTCAATGCATTACGAATTCTTATTTATGTGGGATTTTGTGTTTTCTTTTATTTTTATGATAATAGGACTTACATGCTATGCATGATCCACCCCTTACCCCTTCTTCCTTTGTTTTTTTTTTAATGATTAATTTGACTCTTTATGTAGTTTTATTTATGTCATTTATTGTGCCATGTTCATCTCTCTCCTTTTTTTCATTTATTTATTTTTCGTGAATATTTGATATATGTTTTTTATGCTTAATTTGTTTTCTTTTTCTTCATTATGTGTCTTATATAATGTGTTGATTTTCTTATATTTGATTATTTACTTGTTTTTATTTATATTGCTGCTTTTCATAAATTGCGTATTTGTTATCGCTTTATTTACATGTCATGTGGTTATTACTTTATTTTAATCATTATTCCGCCTATACCTTCCTCCACTTGGAACCTCCTTTCTTTTCTTTTAAGAATGGTTGCGTGGTTGCACGGACGTTCATTCCTAAAACACCCTTGCGGGAAATGCCTCATGGATTGGTCAATCAGTGGTGCGTCGACAGTCATGAGCTTTCCCACTCTCAAGTTGTCCACTTGAGGGAACCGTGTCATGAAACTATTCTTGTTCTTTAGATCGTGGCTGCGTGTTCTTTTACTAAAGAATATGCATCTCATTCAGCCTGAAATTCCTTGGCACCCTTGATGCGCTGACTGTTAATTAGTGAAACCTAATCCCAAGTCCAAAGGGGGTTCACGCCACAAAAGAATGCAAATCTTATTTGTTATGTGTCAATTTCCGCATTCTGTGCTAATATCTTGCTTATCTTGTATCTTAGTTATTCCTTACTCTTAGAATCCGTTAGTCTTAGATTTCCTTACTCTTAAAACTCATATATTGTTATGTTACCTTTATTCCTTTAGGCTTGAATCATACAATTTTATGGCCTAGTCAGAAACCTCCTTCCATCTATCTTCATAACTCGATTTCATACTCTAATGTATCCTTTAGCATACCTATCGTCTCGTGAATCGATCCTTTCCTCGATAGGATGCTCTAGATTATTTCTCATCCTTTATGGTTAATTCATTCTTTTAGGATGCTCTTACGCAACATTTTCAATATTAATATACCATTGTCTTCACCATAACTCTTGACAATGAGTGTTTTCGTATTCACGCCATACCCTGGTTTTCCCAATTTCTAAGTCATATAGAGCTCCCCAAGTATTCACTTCAATAAGCATAAATCAAATGATATTACTCATAGACATTCTATTGTCGTTCATTTTTACTAATCATAAGTCCTTTCTTCTAAGGTTGACTAAAGTTGAACATCAAGAATGGTCAGTCAAGCAATGTTCATCAATCTTGCCAACAACGAAGCTAAGCGTAGAAATTCGGGTTTGCACCAAGACAAACTCACTCCCTTTGAGTCAAGCATCATGAGTATGGAAAGATAAATTGAGAGAATCAGAGGAATAATGACCAATCTTCGACGTTCAGCTGATATACCACCAGGCTTCCCTGAGCCATTATCCAAAATTGACTTCATTGCTCCCATCGGCACTATAGAGTCTCCTATAATGACGACCTCACCTATGCCTAATTGTGATGCACAAGTATCCCCGAGTTTGTATTCAGTCGCACTGCAAAAAGCACTCAATCGGTTGACAGAGATGGGCAAAGAAAAGGAAACAGAAGGAAAGATTTCTAACCATAAGGCAGGGTCATCTCAACAACTCGAGATAGTTATACTATCCAAATCAGGAGAAGAAAATAAGGATAGAATTGGGGACTTGAACTTTCCATTATACGACGGGTCTGGCGATCCTCATTCCCATTTGAAAGCGTACCTGGATGGGCTAGCAGTTATAGGGCAAAGTGATCGTCTTAAGATGAAACTTTTTGTCAGTTCACTCACAGGTCTAGTATTGATGTGGTACGCAGAGAAGGATACAAGCAAATGGGTTTCTTGGGACAATTTGGCAAATGACTTTATTGGGCGGTTCAACAATAGGCTGAAGAGGAAGTTCATAGGTGAAACTCTAGTACATGACAAAGTTGGGCCGCAATTAAGAATAAGGGAAAGACAATTATCAATGAGGCGTCAAAGCCTCCAAAGCCCGAAGTGAGCAAATCCCAAGCTATGACTCTCTTAGATGAACCACCGTCAATCACTTTTGTTGAGGTCATATGGTATCTTGCAGCCTAAGCTTATTGGTTTCTATTGCCCTTCAAGTCCTTTCTTTGATCTCAAAAAGCATTGTGCCTTCCATTCTGGAATGCCTGGTCATGACACAGATGAATGCCTCCAGTTGAAGAGAGAACTACAAAATTTGATAAGCGATGGGAGGATAGTAAAGAAAAGTCGTCCTCAACTGATATGGTATCCATCTCCAAAAATCACTCCAATACCAAATTATGCCTATTACCCCCAATCCTCCACAAAACCAAAACCTCAAACTGTTTGGTACCCACCTCCATCCATTGCTCCAACATCAAAATACATTCCCATGTCTTATCCAAATCCACCAACAAATCACCGATCCAATCAGTCTGCTAGACCTCCAGTCAAGTTTCAAAAAAATCCACCAAAATAGTACACTTCTTTGGTTGAGCCCATAGCCCAACTTTATGAGAGATTAAGAGATGCTGGCTATATCACTCCAATTCCTGCAATTGTAATGAACAAATGTGTAAAATGGCTCGATCACTCCAAAATTTGTGCTTATCATTCAGGGATGAAAGGGCACACCACAGAGAAATATCGAACTTTGAAACATAGAATTCAAGCGATGATTGATACCAAGGTGATAACTATGATAGGGCCAAATCTTGATGTTGATTAATTTCCTAAAAAAGACTTGCACCTGTTTGGCATTGATGAAGAGAATATCATGTTGTTTCTCTACTCCGGGCTCCTTAGCACTTGAATCGCTTTAAGCTTTACATACTTGGAATAATATGGAGTTTCTTTTATGCTTTCCCCTTATGTATTTGGAACTACATTTGACCTGATTCCCCTATAAGAGGGATACGTAGGCACTCATTTAATGGGTTCGGTCTCATTATAATAAAAAATTTCCTTTCCCCTGTTTTTATCATTTTTTGTATGAAGTTGGAAGGACTAGCGATGATATCAATCACAAAGGATGTATCAAAATCAACAATTATGATGTTCAACATAAGTCGACCTTGTTTATTTCCACTAGCTTTCTTATCTTCTTTAACATCACAATTTCAAATTCAACATCATGTTAACCTCTCCAAAGCGTAAGTTCTTTCACTAGCGTCTGTCTCATGCGTTAGAAGCCCAAATCTCTATGCTTAGATCATTTATTATGTCATGGTCTTCATCCTAGAATGCCTTTTATTTATATTGTTTTAAACTTATTTGTGTTATGTGGTAACTTTTGTTTGATTTATTTATTTTGCTTAAAGGTTGTCTGGCATTTGAATATCGACTCGATTGAAAATCTGCAAATATGACAAATATGCTCAATATCCAGAAAGATCCCATTCTTCTTCCTTCTCGTCCAAAACAAACCCCTGTTTGGACGATAGCTCCTTATTCTCGCCTTACTCATACACCTCCTCAACAGTTGCCTTCAACACACACCACTCTTGGAAATGAGATATTCGATTTAGATGCACGGCAGCAAAAGCTTCATGACTTAGAAAAGAGGTTGGATGAGAATCTACGCTCCAAAGGTATTCACGACTTGAGATATGAGAGACTATGTCTACACCCAAGGGTTGAGTTACCTCCAGGATACAAAGTCCCAAGGTTCAACATGTCTGATGGGCATGGAGACCCAATCACACATCTAAAGGACTATTGCGGCAGATTAGTTGCCATAGGACATAATGAGGCTCTCCTAATGAGATTGTTTATTCAAAATTTGTCAGGGATAGCACTTGCCTGGTTCGCCGAACAAGACTTTGATAAATGGCATACATGGGAAGACATGGCTCAATACTTCGTGGGGCAATATAAGTTTAACATCACAGTTGATTCGACAATGTGGGATTTGCTCAAAGTAAAGAGAATGACTGACGAATATTTTGAGGAATATGCAATTCGATGGAGATTGGAAGCCTCTAAGATACGTCCTTCTGTGCCTGAGGAGGAGTTGGTACAAACTTTCATCAAGTCGCTAGATGGAATATACTACCAAAAATTATGCTTCCTAAGCAGTCACAGTTTCGAGAGTCTGATTTCAATCGAGAAAAAGCTAGAATATGGTATCCGAACAGGGAGAATTATTGATTTGTCTGCAATACCAACCACTTTCCAAGCATCAAAGAGTCCATCTGAGGAAGAGGAAGAGGATTTATCACCTCAAACACAATGCTATCAGAATAATGAAGAAGCCCTTGTTGTGTTTGAATCCCGACATGAGTATCTCGAACCCTATGACCCACAAGATTCTCAATGCGAGGCTTATCAGATTCAACCCTACTCTTTTCAATAAAATTTTCAAGGTGAGGTGTATCATACACAATCCGAATTTCAACATGGGTGTTATCCGATGCGAGGTAATTTTCATCAACCAAAGAGAATGAAGCCTCGTACCTTCACTCCTTTGACCGAGCCATTGGCAAGCATATTTGAAAGATTGAGTGTCCAAGGTATTGTGCAACCAAGAAGAGGATGGATCCCTGAGTATCCATCTTCTAACTTTGACCCATCCAAAAATTGTGCTTATCACTCAAATATACAAGGCCATGATATTGAGGAATGTTCAGCACTAAGGCACAAAATTCAGAATCTGATTGAAAAGGGGGAGATAAAAGTGCAGCGAGGCCCGATAAGTAACATCTACAACCCCATCACTACAGGAAATGTCATTGTTCAAGGTGATCCAACAAAAATATTTCCTAGACGTTCGCAAAGAAAGCGCAAAGCACATCACATGGACTGATAAGGACAAACCATCATCATACCGTCATTTTTCTATTTGTCCGTCTTATGGCTGATAACATTTTCCTGTTTTATCTATCTTTTTCTTGTAATCTGAACTACGTTTGACCTGATTTCCATTTGGATACGTAGGCAGTCCATTATTGGACCCGGTCTCAATCTAATAAAAAATTTCTTTTTCCCTCCATTTTCAATTCAAACACTTTGCTCAAATTCAAATCCGAAATACCAGGCTAATAGGCCGACTCTCGAGCATATAAAGACAGATTCGAATTGAGATCACGATGTTCAAATGTAAGGCAACCATTTCTTTTGAAATAATATTTTCATTTGAGTGAAGCAGGAATATAAGACTCCAAAAGTCAAAAACTGGGGCAGAATTTTTGAGGGAACCTCAAAAATTCCACAAAGAAGTAGTATGTCAATTCACAAAGACGTGCAAAGGGCATCTTTTATTCTAAACTGGGGCAGAAATTTTTAGATATTCTCAAAAATTTCACCATAAAGAAAACAAGTCTCAATCTCTGAGATCAAAACAATGACGAGGAGCCAAGCCAAACAAAGGTATGGGTCAAACTTACTTTTCGACTTACAATTTTTCTTTGAGTGCAGATAGCAAGTACAAATGCAGCCACTGCCTTGCAACATCATCAAAGGAAACCCAAACTATCCTCAATCTGGAAAAGAAGCTAAGTTTCTCTATCTCTTTAACTTTGATAGCAATATATTGCGTTAATAATTCGGCATACGGCAATGGGCTCCCCGCAGGACCTTAAAATGGCAATGGGCTCCCCGTAGGACCTTAAAACGGCATTGGGCTCCCCGCAGGACCTTCAAACGGCAATGGGCTCGCCGCAGGAACTTAAAATGTCATTAGGCTCCCTGCAGGACCTTAAAACGGCAATGGACTCTCCGCAAGACCTTAAAACGACAATGGGCTCCCCGCAGGACCTTAAAATGGTAATGGGCTCCCCGCAGGACCTTAAAACGGCATTGGGTTCCTCAAGCGGACCTTAAAACGGCATTGGGTTCCTTAAACGGACCCTAAAATAACATTGGGTTCCTCACTGGACTTTAACGCTATTGATTTCCCCGTCGACCTTTAAAACAAGTTACTACTGAGTTTCTCGACAAATACGAGACAACTAAGCAATTCTCTCTCTCCTGATTTTGAAACATAATTTTCTATCCCTATATCTCGTAATATGACCTAAATCATATTCGTGCTTCATCTTTTACATTACTCATGCTCTAATCTTGTCGACTCGTGCTATCATCATTCAAATTTATCAATTCTCTTTAGAGATCTCATTTGTCGCTAATCTAGAACTACACACGGCCTGATTCTCATAAAACCAGAGATATATAGGTGACTTGAAACTGAAGTCTCGGCCACACCATTTTAATAAACTTCTCTTGCTTTTCGATTCTAGCGAACCATCCTTTCGGTCGGACAAAATTGGCTACTACGTCAACATTCGTTGCTCGACAATTCTTCTATCATTCCCAAGCAACGAAGGGGCAGCTGTTGACATCGAATTTTGACCTTCCGATATTCCCTCCAGGCTGCTATTTATCAAAAAATATTAGTTTTTGAATTTTTAATTATTATTTTGATATCAAATAAATTTTAACATTTCGTATTCATGATTTTAAGGTATGCAATCTATTTTTAGCATTCTAATTTTAAATTCTTATATAATATATAATTTACTGATTTAAATATAATATTTTATATAATTTTGTAAATATTATTAAATTATTTCCGCAAATATGCATACTCATAATTTACAGACACGTAGTCTATTATTATTATTGTTATTATTATTATTATTATTATTATTATCATCATTAATATTATGACATTTTCTTAAAATTCATATTCGTAATTTATCTGGGCCTATTTTATTTCAAATTATTATCGCCAACTTTAAATAATATATTACGTGTCTTTATTTTTTACTTACGTAATCTATTCTTAATGATTTTATGAAATTGATTAATTTATTAAATAGCACTCTAATTCAATTCAATTTCCCTAATTTATTTAAATTCTAGCCATTTGTACTCAATTTCGTGTCAATTTTAGCCAAAATTGATGTTAATTTGATCCCAATTTTAAATTCCAATCCAATTTCAATTCAAACCCAATTCCATGACCCATAATCCGACCCATCTCTTATTTCAATCTCCATCATCCATGTCTTTGATCCAACGGTTGAGATTAGTGTATCCTTTTATTCCCTTTTAATCACATACCCAAACCCTAAGCTCCCTCTTTCTCCACAGGCGCCACCCTCTTTCTCTCTCTTCTCTCTTCGGTCATCTCCCTCTCTCTGGCGAGCTAACCACCGGAAAACACACCCCCATCAGCCGACAGACCCACTCTCTCTATCTTTTTCCCCTCCTCTCTTCTTCCTCCAACCATCATTGTCACTGTCTCACCACACAGCCGAACTCCCTCATCTCCGATCTCCCTTACACTCTGGTGAACCCACGTCGGTAAACCAACACCACCAGTCAGCCTCCACTCCATCACAATGCCATTCTTCTCTTTCTTCTTTCCTCGCTTTCTCCTCATTACCCCTGTACCTCATCTGTTACCATGGCTTCGCTGGAAGTGAAGACCGTCGAGATGCCATTTATGTCGTCGATGCTACCCACGAGGAACAAACACAGCAATCATACACTGCTGATCCCTGCTCCGATCAGATTTCACCAAAACTGTCGAATTCTCATGATGGGTTGTTAAGAATCCATTTCAGGTTTGGTTTTGGTGTTTAAATTTTATGTTCAAATTTCAATTCTTTTCCACCCTTTCATTGCTTTGACAGATCCATAAATTTGAAATTAAACAAAGATTGTTTGAGATTTTTGGTTTAATTTTTGTGATTAGTGCTTGTTTAATACTCGTCCATTTTTGATAGTGTATGGGAACTTGATCAATTTATTTCCTTTGCTCTCTTGAAATGTTAAATTATGAAAACCTCTAACTTGTCTATTTGGTAAGCTTTCCGCTAATTCCTTACTTGATTGGTTGAGGAAATCGTTATGGTTCATATTCTCATTTACTTGTTTCCTCTAATTGATCCGGTTCCCTTGTCTGGAAATGGACAACTTTGACCAAATTTATTTATGGTAAGTGCCCATTGTTTACAACTAATTTAGAGCTATGTTTTGGCTGATTTGTGTGATAACTTCGTTGCTTTGCATATTTTTGGTAAATTCCATGGTGTTATGATTTCCTTACCTATTCTACTATACTTATTTGGTTTAGACAAATTTTTACTTTATTAATTAAGGTAAATTTGACTTGATTCTCTATCCTTGTATGATTCTGTCAGCTTCATTAAGGAAAAGAATTTCCCGGAATCCACTCTTGATTTATTCTCTTCCCTTACTGACATGCTTTTATTCACCATATAATCAGTAGCCTCCTCTCATTCATGACTCAGGGCTTTCAAGCACTACTGTTGTCTACACTTAAACTATTTTTTTTTTCAGTCTTTAGCTGGTCACATACAAAATAATTAGTTTTCATCTTGCTGCTATTCCGGAAAGACTGCTCTTTACTTGTTGTTTCTCTATTATCATCTCAAGTACCGTTAAAGTTTGGTGGTTCTTATCTATTTGCTGCTATTAACTAGTTAGTTATCTCCACGATGCATTCGATACTTGTATGTTCTTTGTGATCCTTTTAATCTTGTCTTGGCATGCTTTTTCTTTTAACTTTTTAAGTGATGACATGCCATAAATTTGAACTGTTTGTCCAAAGTACCCATGTTTGTTTGCTTTCGGATAATCCATTAGTAATTGGTGGTCTGCCAAAATACATGTTCGTAGTGTCAATTGCTGCCATCTTGTTGTTGCGTATTTGTTGTGTCTGAACAGGTATCATATTAATCAGTAATCGAGTTATGGTGAAGAGTTGCTTGGGACGGGAAGGGATAGTAAAAGCTTTCCAATTAGCTTTTATTTATTTACTTATTTTCTGCTTTTGATCATTCATTTTTGTAATAATTTGTATAAAATCTCCCTATATAAATAAAATTATGGGGACGGGGATTATGTGACTTGAATGTTTTAATAATGTAACTATTTTATCACTTAGGCAATACGTTCTAAGATCACTAATCAAATTGTTTTACCACCTAGAAATCATGTTTTTGGATTATTAATTAACTTTCATTAAGTTCGAGCATGCTAATTTAACTTATAGTGTGTCTAATTAATTTTTAGCAACTTCTAATCAATTTCCTGCATGTTAAAATCAATTCCTAGCATGTTAAATCATTTTTCAGCACCCCAAATTTTATTTTTCGCATTTTAGATTTATTCTCCGGCACCTTTTATGAATTTTCAGCACCTTAAGTTAATTCCCTGTACTTATAATTAATCTCCTGCATATGTAAAAATATTTTTTACACATGAAAATAATTTTTCTGCACACTTATAATTAATTTCTGCATATGTAAAATATTTTTCTGCACACTGATATTAACTTCCTGCATATTAAGAAATAATTTTTCTGCAAATGTAAAATATTTTTCTGCACACTGATATTAATTTCTTGTATATCAAATTAAATTTTTGCATATTTAAATTAATTTTCAGCATTAATACACCTCGCCTAGAAATTATGCCTATAGGTCTTAATCCCGAAAATGAGTAATTGTCCTTTTAAGCATGTCATTACCTAATTAACTTTAATTAAATAAGAGGCATATTTGAAACATTATGTGCTAAGTGTTTAAGCTTTTCTTTTCCTAACTATTATATTTAGTTTTCTCCCAAATTTTTATTGTTATTCACCTTTTCACAACTTTCAATTCTCAAAAGCTAAAACCACTGTTTACTTTTTAACTATTTGAACTGGACAGTGTTGATTCTCTTAAAATCATTAACTACATAAATGCTATCTCCTAACCTATAGTTAGCGGAAAAGTGAAAGGAATTACGAGGTCTACTTCTGGAATTTTTAAACTAAGCCGACGCATCCCCGGGAGTATCATCTACCAAAGCTTTGCAAAAGAGGATATGTGTACTTATACGTAAATATGTTATGTGTTTATATTCAAAACTCAAAAAATTTCAATTTTCTTTAAAAATGCTAATATTACTATTTTATAACTTAAGACCGACCTCCAATTAAAAATGTTGCTAAGGTCAAATGAACGCGATTATTAATATCGTGGCATTATTCCTATAAAGCAACAAATATTTTATTTCTTCTAAGAAAATAAAACACTCTTGATTTTATTTAAATTTTGAAGAATTTTAAATTAAGTTATTTACTCTGTTATTTTTATTCTTTTACTGGTTTGGGGTAGTTTAGTTTAATTCAAGTTATTAATTAACTGATTTTCCCGCATTTTCATCTCAATTCTTTCTTCTCGCTTATCTAATTTACTTCTTTATTTATCTACATATTTTTGCCTTATCACGTAGTTAATTATTAATTAGATAATAATTAAGTTGCATGTGTAACTTGTTTAATATCTTCTTATCTTTTAAACACTTAGTTATTATTAAGTTATAAAAAATGAATCAACCTTTTTGCTTATCACATAGAAATTCCCACGTAATATATGAATTCGGTCGGGACCCACATTTGTGGACCTCGAAGGTGCCTAACACCTTCCTTTCGAGGTAACCTGAATCCTTACCCGAATCTCTGGTTGACGTACACTAATTAAAAGAAGTTCGTAATGTAGTCTAGAATGGTGCCCTAACGCACCTTAATTCGTTAGGTGGCGACTCTTCACCTCTTTAAATCCCAAAAAAAGTTTGTCACGTCGAATCCCGCTTTTCGCGAGAAAAATGGGGCGCGACAAGAAGAACACAAAATAGCCTAACATAATCTGACTAACACAGCCAAGACTTGCCATTAAGACAGCCTGCCTGTGCCTATTTATAGGCCACAGCTTCTGTCATATGGCAGACACATGCACAACACATGCCTTTATCCTAATCCAGTTGACAACCCCAACTGATAGGCCTATCCAAAATTCGAATTACAAATTTCAAATTCAAATTACAATCAGCAACAAAGCCAAGCCACCTGTCCAGGGTGGTTGTAACTGCCCAACTGTCGTCATGTGTAAGGCACATGCCTAGTGTCAGCATATCCTTGGTAGCACTTGTGCCAATTTTGCACCTGGGCCCTGGGCGTCTGTGCACTCGCCCATGCCACTGTCTTGTCATCACCCAAGCAACCCTGTTCGAGTCACATACAGCTCAACTTGTCTTGCCTTAGCCATGCCTCCCCAACATGACTTTTCTTAGCCTAAATCAGTCGTAGCATTGTTCCGCCTTAGCTTGCCAACCCTTGTTATGCCTTAGCCACTCCACTGCCAAGGTCTTGCCATGCCCTACCGATACGTGCCATGCCATGCTAACATGTCCATACGGGCAGACTGTCCTTAAGCAAACCTAACCTCTCACTATTTGGTCTTGTCTAGGTTGATCATGTA